>JAPQWV010000008.1:15477500-18310000 GCA_027422505.1 Craterostigma plantagineum | reverse complement strand
AAAAATTAGTGCTTTTGACCTTGGTAAAAAAGAAAAAACAATTAATGGTTTGACGTAGTAAAAACTAAGGGCCCGTTTGATTTGAGTATATTTGAATTAGATGGGTATAAGTTATTTGTATATGGGCATACAAGGATTTCGTTGATAGAGTATTTTTATGTTTGATATGCGTGTTTTAATTATTTGGGTATTGATTAAAGATAATGACTGATATAAAAGTTTGAGAGGTGTATAGGAAAGTTAAATATAAGTAAATAACGACATTACCCTTATATAATAAAAAAAAATATTCATCCTAAAAAACAAAGAAAAAATAAAAAAGAAAAAGAAAAAGGTCAAAGCCATCTTCTTTGCGTGGAAGTCTACGGCTTAACCATATCAGCCTCCACTGTAATTCCCCATTCGCAAAGCCATATTCTTCGAGTCTCTCTGCATGCTCTCCATCGCCGAATGAGGCCACAAGCCCTGCGTCCAAACGTTCGCCGCCGACCAATTTGACCAAAATGACCCCACGGAGGAAGCCGCTAATCCTCCTTCTGTTGGGTCCAGCTCACGTACAAGGAAGTCAAAGAATCAAAATCCAAATTGTGTACATGCTCCTATGACGAATGCAATGAGGTTTTGCTATGGAGTTTAGTATGTTGAATTGCCTATAAAAGGGTAGCATTAATCTTCATTATATGTACCCCAAATCCAAGAGAGAGAAGAGAGCGAGGGCGAGAGAGCTGAGAGGGAAAAAAAAGAAAGAAAAAAAAATCTTATCCGGGTGGATAAGGGTGAGAGCGGATGTAGTTTTTACTAGGTAATTGAGAGTAAGTACAAATACATTATCCGAGTAGGTAAGGGATCTCGAATTTAGGTTTAAACACGAGTGTTAATTAGTACGGTGTAATATTCTCAATATAGTAAAAGTTGGTGCTCTCCGTTGAAGTAGGCGGTATTGGCCGAACCACGTAAAATTTTGTGTTCTCTATTGGTGTCATTTCGACTTTATACTATCACAATAAAATTGTCGCGGGTCCAAAAATCAACCTTTCGTTGAGCCCGAAATATTACCGCTCAACCCCAACAAGTGGTATGAGACAAGCCTAATTGATATTCTGAGTATGCTCTGTGGTTGCAGCTTTGTCTGATCTTCCACATCAGAAAAGATATCAAGATTGTTTATCGTTACGGGGGAGCTAGTGTCGGGCGAAGCTGTTGAATCTCTGCAAGGATAATGACGACGGAAAGCAGTTTCAAAGTACGACAATTTGATGGTACGAGGAGTTTCAGTCTGTGGCAGAGACGAGTGAAGGATATATTTGTTCATCAAGGCTTGGCTAAAGCTTTGAAAGGGGACACGGCAAAGCCGAGAAAATGACGCAAGAAGACTGGGAGGATTTGGGATCAAGATGTGTCAGCACAATCCGTTTGTACATTGCGGATAACATTATTTTTTTCGGATACCCGACCGGTTTCTGGATTGTCCCGACTAATCCGGTTCGCCCCGCATCGCGTACCTTGTAACGGCAGGTGAGGCTCCCAAAGCGGGTGCTGCATATGCGGATTATTAATAATGTTGTTAATGTGGATTCTGCACCAGACTTGTGGGTGAAGTTGGAGAAGCTGCATCTCGGAAAAAACTTAGCCACAAAGTTAGATCTGAAGCGGAAGCTGTACCGGCTGAAGATGGAGGAAGGTGGAAATCTCATGGATCATATTAGCGTGTTCAACGGACTTGTGTATCAACTTATAAAAGTTGATGTAAAGTTAGATGAAGAAGATAAGGCCATTTTACTTCTTACCTCGCTCCAGATTCTTATGATAATTTGGTCACAACCATCTTATACGGAAGTGAAGATGGTGGATGTACAGTCAACTCTTTTGGCGCATGAAAAGAGGAGACGATGAAATTATGGGGATAGCCAAAATTCAACGTTGGCTATACACGTGAAGAATTGTAGAGGAAGGTTTCACGCCACAGAATTTGAAGGTAGCAACATATCCAAATTCAATGATGGCGGGAAGGGTGGGGTGTGCTACAAGTGTGGTGAGCCGGGACATGTCAAAAAGAAACTGCCCAACTTGGAGGAAGAAGGACAAGAACGGCGAGAAAAATTTCACAACCATGATAACACAGGATACAAATGATGTTGTAGACGTTCTCACAGTCTACAATGATGACGTTTTTTCTCAGGATGAAGGGATATTTGATTCGGAGTCGAAGTACCATATTTGCTCTGAAAGAAAATATTTTGATACGTTCCAGAAGATACGAAGAGGTTCAGTTTCCATGGCTGATGGATACCGTCATGTGGTTCGTGGTGTGGAACTGTGAAGATCAAAATGATTGACGGAGCGGTGCAGGCTTTGGGTGGTGTGATCTTTGTCCCAAAGTTACGGAAGAATTTAATATCTTTGAGCCAGCTAGACTCCAAAGTCTATGGGAGTTTCATAGCAGGGAGAGTCTGTAAAATCACACGTGGCGGAAAGGTTCTACTGAAGGGAGAAGAGCGTGGAGGTTTGTATCGTCTGGACGGGAGTGTAGTACAAAATACCCTGACTTCGATGGGTTTACGAAAATCGTGCGCGCGTGGTGGAAATACAGACATTGGTGAGAAGGAAAGTCCTGCTGGAGAAGGGGTTGCATCGAAGTCCCTCTTCAAAATCGACGAGTAGAGTTGGTTCGACAGCTACACATGGGATTGGCGGCGGTGAATCAAGTGGGTAGAACTGCAATTCTTGATTCGGACATGTGTAATTGGTACAAGGAAGGCCAATGGACGTTCATGGTATTTACAAACAGGTTACTCTCATTCTCGGGTTCGCTAGAGTGCTCTCTGGAGAAGATGTTGCTAATTTGTACGTGTAATATTCTCAATATAGTAAAAGCTGGTGCTCTCCGTGGAAGTAGGCGGTATTGGTCGAGCCACATAAAATCTTGTGTTCTCTGTCGGTGTCATTTCGGCTTTATACTATCACAACAAAATTGTCGCGGGTCCAAAATCAACCTTCCATTGGGCCCGAAATATGCCGCTCAACCTCAATGTTCAACAAGTGGTACTCCGGCATCGCGTTCGGCGCCAGCTCTGCCTTGCAGGGTTACGTGGTCTGGTCTGTGGGCTTCGAGATTCCGACTGCCGCGGTGGCTGCGTCTCTCTTGGTGTTCTCGGCGGTGGTGGAGTTCGACCTTTGGCTCCGGGTGGAGGAAATTGACGGAATGTCACAATAAATTAGGGCACGAGAGTTCAATCTCTCCGAAGCTCAACAATGGCCGGGCCTCAAAGTGTGCGGCGCCCCCTCAGTTCGATCTGTGCGAGAGTGGCTGATGAAATTTCTTGGAAATTCGATTCTTATCTGTTGGAAATAATTGGAGAAAGGATGAGGGTAAAATTGACATGACGCAGACGTGTATCGGTATAACCACCTGTGAGATGGATATGTTTAAGCAAGGCTGATAAATGCTTTACGTGTAACATGCGTGTATTGATATATCCGGCTTGTATATTGTTACAAAGATAACAAACAACTGCAAATTTAATGATACCCACGTGATACACATGTATACATGGGTATCAAACGAGCCGTAAGTGTGAAATCACATGGTGTTGGTCATTATTTCTATATATGTGAATAACTCTTAATTTCTCTCTCTAGCTTTTTCTCACGTCTCCATCTACCTTCCCCATCCAAAACCAAAGTTAGATTGAAAAAGCTTTCTCCCCATCCTCCTCTAATGGAGGGTGGGAAGGTCTCTATTTTTTTTTTCTGATTTTTGTCTTCCCATGTTGAATGTTTTTATTTTCGTTTCTCTACCCATCTATTCTACACTTCTGCTTCCTTTTGCCTTTTTTTCCTTTGTCTTTTGGTTTTAGTTTTTCTCCATCCAACGCTGTTTCTCCATAGTCCATCCATGTCTCTCTTCTCCATCACTTGTTTTCCTTCCCCTTGTTGGTTGCCTGGTTGGCTCTTTTTCGTTTTCTGTTTTTTCTTTTTTTTTATGTTTATTTGCTTTTTCTCTTTGCCTTTTTCAAAACTTAGTCTCACCTTGTGGGAGTTTGTGTCTCCGTAGGAGTTTATTCTCCCTTTTTGGGAGTGCCATTCCCAAAGAAGACAAAGTTTAGAGTTTGAAGACCGAAGAAAGTGAAGAGTACAATAGATCTGATTTAATATCTATGGTATTAGGTTATTTGTAGTAGGTTCTTTAGTTCTTTGGTTTGAACTTTAAATCTTGTTTAGGCTGTTTGTCTTTTATTTTTGTTTGATGTTTGTGCGTTTCTCTCTAGTTGAGAGCTTTTCTCCCTCTGATTGGTTGAATGTAACCAGAGGGTGCATCTGGACTCCTTAGCCCCTATAAATTTTCTGTGTTAATGAACTATCGTTTGAAAAAAAAGAAGAAACTAGCGACTAAGTTGTAAATGAGTCGTAAAACCACCGAATAGCTCCCGCACATCCAAATAGTTATGCTTCTAAATTCTAATTTGCCGATTTTTTTTCTTTGGGTTTTTTCATTTTTACTCTCCTTGTGTGAGAGTTTGCGTCTCTCACTGTATAAGTTATTTCTCCATTTATGGAAGTGTCAAGAAGAGAAGGTATAAAACGCTGAGGATGGAAAAAGTGAAGAGTATCGTATACTAGACTTAATAGCCATTTCTTTGGGGTTTTAGGTTAATATGTAGTGGTTCTTTTGTCCGATATTTGTATCTTGTTTTTTTTTTGGTTTCTTTGCTTTTTCTTTGATTGTTGTTCGTTTCTCCTAGTTGAGAGCTTTCTTCCCTCTGAACGATTGAATGTTTTCAGAGGATACACTTGGATAATTTTTATGTTGGCACTTTAAACTCTAATATTTTATACATTTTTTATCATATCCTTTCGAACAAACTCAAGTTCGAGCTCGACAATCATGAACCTAGGCGAGCTACGACTCATCGACTAGTGGAATTTTCGGCGCCTTATATTATAAATGGAAAAGGCCAAAATTACATTATGGTAGGGATGCGAATATTGGGCTCTAGTGAGATATGGGCCTGCTCGATAGTATTTCCAATAAATTCATTTATCAAACTTATTTTCACGTATTAGTTTCCTTCTTTTCTTTTCATTTTTTTTTCCTATTCTGTATGAAAATAATAACAAGGTCTCGGAAGTTGACTGGAGATGAAGAAGCCTCATCTCTTTTGGCAAGTGTCGCCTAGTTACTTATTATAAAGATATTCCATTTCTACAAGAATAATTGAATAATGTAAAAGAAAGCATTTAATCATTACACGTGTAGAGAATTGAATCTATACGATAATTCATCTTTCAAAAAAACATTGTCCATTTTATTTATTGAAACACATTGTTGAGTAATAGTAGCATGTGATCGAATTTTTCCAAAAATATCAATTTCTAAGTTTGTGCCTTTTGTTTACATGCCTTTCGAAACTTTACTTTATCGCATAGGCCAAAATTCTATGGGTGAAAAGAAATAGAAAAAGAGGGAAAAGAAATTGAAAATCCAAGCAATCCTTTGTGCTCAAAATGGGCAACTAAATTGATCATTCTAAAAAATATATTGCATGCCTAAATTGAGCTAAAACCTTCGGTATTATAACGACATAAACCTAACTACCTAGAATGTACGTACGTTGATGTTGTGTTGATCTAATGTGGGCTCCTATTTATGATGTTATAATAACTTGATGTGTATCAACTATCATGCACTATAGCCGTGTAATGGTTTCTCCATTTAAGGATAAATTGTCATTAATATTTAATTCAAGGAAAATAAATAAACGTATGTTCCTTTCCTTTTAATTTCCCCAACTCGAAACGGAAATAATTTTTTATTCATAATGCATGTACAGATATTTAATTCAACATTGCGTCGTTACTATCAATGAGAGGACATGTATGTTATCTAGATGGCTAAGTGCCACACTAAATATAATATACAATTTAAATAATTGTGTTCGCGATAAGACCAAAGGCCAACATAGAGTAAGATTATTAAATGAAGATAAATAATAAATGGGAATTTGAAAGAAGGTCGGTTCTTGGCACGTATCGCCTTGTTGGGCCTCGGATTTAGGTTCGTCCTTTCGATTTTCTATTTTTTTCTTTATTTTGTTTCGATGATTCTTGAAAGGATAAGAACGACCCCCACCTACAATTATCTTTATTACATTATCACATACATATGCATGCATCATCGTGGAACATATAAAGTCACATTTAAAGATTAAATGAATGTCTAATTTAAATTTACTTTGATAGGTGATATCTATATGGAGAGGAGTGGTTATAAACAGTCATTTTAATCTGTCAATTTGTTTACAATTTAACTCCTTAATTAATATTAATTAAATAATTACCATGATCTTGTCGATATGTTACAATTATGTCTTTCAATTAATTTTCTTATATATAACAAAATGAATAAAATTAAATTTATATTTAAACTTGAAATATAAAATAATATAATATATTTATATATGGCACATGTTGTAAAAAGGACAGTAAAAATAAAGTGGACACCGGTAATTTACGTGGAAAACCCCAAAACTCGGGGTGAAAAACCACGGACAAGGTAAGGATATTTTACTGTGGTAATTTAGGAGTTACAACTCTCTACCGTAAGGAGAACACTAGCTCTATCTCTCTTACAATAGGAGACTCACCAACTCTCTAAATATTTTTCCTTACAATACTTGTATATACTGAATATAAGAAGAAGTTATTGTTTTCGATGATTTACAATGACTTATAGCTAGCCTATTTATAGCTGAAGGTTTTAGGCTCGGGCGAATCAGAGCTAGCCGCGTAGCTAGACACGTGGACGAACCAGAATGAGCCGCGTAGCTATATACGTGGACGAACCAGAATCAGCCGCGTAGCTATATACGTGGGCGAACCAGAATCTGCCGTGTAGCTATATTACGTGGACGAATCAGAACCAGCCACTTAGCTATGCTAAGTGGCCAAATAGAATTTTTACAACATTTCTCCCACTTGAAGATTTGATCGAGACTCGATCAATCTTCACATATGTTCTGTCAAACCACAAGAGGAACGACACCACATGAATTTGTCCACGTTGATTGATTTGGTCATGAAGTCGGCCAGATTATCCGCAGTGTGAACTTTTTGCATATCCACTGTTCCCTCTTCCACTTGTTCACGAACGAAGTGGTATTGGACCCGAATGTGTTTGGTTCTTGAATGAAATGCTGGATTCCTTGCAAGATGCAATGCACTCTGGCTATCACAATAGAGAACAATATTCTCTTCTTTGTGGCCGAGTTCTTCCAGCAATTTCTTCAACCATATCGCCTCTTTACTGGCTTGCGTAGCTGCTACATATTCTGCTTCCGTCGTTGACGTCACAACAATCGATTGCAGTTTTGAGACCCAGCTTACCGCACCGCCAGCAAGATTAAACACATATCCGGTTGTGGATCTGCTTTTATCAAGTTCACCTGCATAATCAGCATCAACATAACCGTGGACAGTAAAATCCGTACCTCCATAACATAACGCATGATCAGAGGTTCCTTTTATGTATCTGAGAATCCTCTTGACAGCACTCCAGTGCTCCCGACCGGGGTTGGACATGTATCGGCTCACCACTCACACTGCATGGGCAATGTCCGGTCTTGTACACACCATGGCAAACATCAAACTTCCAATCGCGGATGCGTACGGCACTCGAGACATCTCCATTTTCTCATCTTCATTGGATGGACACATATCGGCAGATAACTTGAAGTTAGCAGCAAGAGGAGTGAATATTGGCTTGCTTTCTTGCATGTTGAACCTTCGCAAGACTTTCTTCAAGTAGTTCTTTTGAGAAAGCCAAATCTTCCTATTGCTTCTGTCTCGAGAGATTTGTACGCCAAGAATTTTGTTTGCCTGTCCCAAGTCTTTCATTTCGAATTCACCAGCGAGTTGAATCTTCAGATCATTGATACGATCTTTGTTGGGTCCTGCTACCAGCATATCGTCGACGTACAACAGCAATATGATGTAATCTTCAGAGTGAAATCTCTTGAAATACGCGCAAGGATCTGAATAAAGCCTGGTGTAGCCGAGACTCATTATGAATGAATCAAATCTCTTGTACCAGCATCGTGGTGCTTGCTTGAGTCCGTAAAGAGATTTGATTAGCTTGCAAACCAGATCTTCTTTCCCTTTTTCTTGAAAGCCTTCTGGTTGAAGCATATATATTTCTTCCTTCAGGTCGCCATGGAGAAAGGCCGTTTTGACGTCAAGTTGCTCAAGATGCAGGTCAAATGTGGCACACATTGACAAGACAACCCTAACTGTTGTAAGTCGAACCACCGGTGAGAATATCTCATTGAAGTCGATTCCTTCTTTCTGAGCATATCCCTTTACAACCAGTCTTGCACGATATCGCTCTATTTGGTCATCACCATTCCGCTTGATCTTGTACACCCATTTGTTTCCAATAGGTCTCCTTCCTTGCGGTAATGGCACCAATTCCCATGTCTTATTTTTACTGAGAGCTTCCATTTCTTCTTGCATTGCTGAAATCCACTGACTCGCATCTGAACTCTTCAGTGCTTCTTGGAAAGTCGTTGGCTCTCCATCCTCAGTTAGAAAACAGTATGCAATGTTGCTCTCAGTATCATAATCTGAGTACCAATTAGGCGTCTTACGAATTCGTTTTGATCGCCCGAGGTCCGGTACTTCAGTTTCGACTGGCTCGAGCTCTTCGTGTGCTGGTTCGGCTTCAGAAGAATCATCTTGCTCCAATTTTCTCTTCACCGGTGTTGGTGTAGTCTTTGTCATATTGCCATCATGGTTGACTTGCTCCTGGTCGCTATCTTCGAGAAAATTAACATCTCTGCTGATAACAACTTTGTGGTCAGTGAGATCCCACAAACGGTAACCCTTTACTCCTTCAGCGTACCCCACAAATAGACATCTTCTGGACTTTGGATCCAACTTCGTCGTTTCTTGATTGTGATACATCACATATGCAGGACTTCCAAATATATGGAGGTTTGAATAATCAGCAGGTTTGCCAGTCCACATTTCCATCGGTGTCCTCATCTCTATAGCAGTAGATGGGGACCGATTCACCACATAGCAGGCAGTGCAGACCGCTTCCGCCCAAAATTCCTTGTCTAGGCTTGCAGTTCTCAGCATAGCCCTCGTTCTTTCCAACAAGGTCCTATTTAGCCGCTCTGCCACCCCATTTTGTTGTGGAGTATATGCCGTTGTGAACTGTCTTTTAATACCCGCACCTTTGCAGAATTCATTGAATTCCCTGCCAGTATATTCTCCTCCATTGTCGGACCGCAAGCATTTGATCTTCTTACTGGATTCAAGTTCGACCCGCGCTTTGTATGTTTTGAAGGTAGGAAACACATCGTCCTTCTTCTTGATTGGATACACCCAGCACCTTCTGGAATAGTCGTCGATGAATGACACGAAGTAGTTTGCTCCCCCAGAGATGTGACCGGTGCTTGCCAAACGTCAGAGTGAAGCAGTTCCAGAATTTCTTTACTTCTGAATTTTGACGGACTGAACTTCGGGCGATGCTGCTTACTTACAATGCAATTCTCACAAAATGGTAGTGACACGATTGTGAGACCAGGAAGTTGATTCTTCTGGACAAGAATTTTCATGCCTTGCTCAGACATATGACCAAGCTTCCTGTGCCAAGTCATCGAAGACTTCTCGATTGAATTTGTAGTGGCCACAGAAGCTTGCCCTTCCTGCAGAGTTTCCCCCTTCAGCGTGTATAAGTTTGCAGCAATCTTTTCTCCCTTCATTATTATTTGCGCTCCTTGAAAGATTTCCATGATCTTGTTCTCCAGTTTAATTTTGAGACCAAGATCATCTAGCTGCCCCACAGACAATAGATTTTTCTTCAGACTCTCAACATGTCGCACAGCTTGAATGGTACGGATGGTGCCATCGTACATCTTTAATTTGATCGTACCAATTCCTACGATCTTCAGAGGTTGATCATTACAGCTGTACACGAACCCTCCAGAGGTTGGTTTGTACTGATGAAATCATTCCCTTCTTGAGGTCATGTGGAAAGTAGCTGCAGAGTCAAGAAGCCACATATCGTCAAATCTTCCTTTTTCTCCGATGGTGGATGCAGCTTCACATACTAGAACAAATCCGTTGTCTGGAGCGTTGGCCACATTTCCTTGAGCATTGGGGTTTCTGTTTAGACCCCAACAATCTTTCTTCATATGACCCTTCTTGCCACAGTGATAACATTTGATAGCCTTCTTATTTTGCGGGACCGTCTTTTGACTCCCACTAGGACCACGTTCTTAATATCTGATCCGCTTTCGGCTCCCACTTGGACCACGTTCTCCAAATCTTGCCTTCGTCACAGTCAGCGCCTCTGCTTGATGGGGTGTAAACACCTTCTTTTCCGTGTTATTACGCCGGTTTTCTTCTTCCAGAACAGCAGCAGCAACGTCATCATAGACAAGTTGCTCTGCAGTTTGGTTGTTGGTTAGACTAATGACGAGATGAGCATAAGAATCTGGCAGACTTGCAAGTAGGAGTTCAGCACGATCGCTTGACTCTATGTTGCAGTCCAAGTCTTTGAGTTGGCCAAACAGAGTAACCATTTTGTTGATGTGCTCTGTTGCTGAAGAAGATTCATCCATCTTTAGAGCATATAATTTCTTCTTCAAGAAAATCCGGGTATGAAGCGACTTGGCTTGATATAGCTTATCAAGGTGATCCCAGATTTCCTTTGCACTAGTTTTCTCCACGACGCTCGATAATATATCATCTGCTAATGCGAGATGAATATTGGCAGTAGCCTTTCCATCAATCTTCTTCCATTTGACATCACTTGTAATTCTTTCCGGCCTGCCAGTGATAGCTTCCAGACAATTTTCTTTGAGCAAAATTGCCTTGACTTTTACCTTCCACAGGGAGTAATTTTTCCCGTTGAATTTCTCAATCTCATGCTTAGCTGCCATTTTTTTTTTCCTCTCCTTTTTTTTCTCTCTCCCCCAGAAACTTTAATGGATGAATAGTAATAATCTAACAAACTTTCTGATGTGGAGGATCCAATATTATTGGCAACCACAGAGCATACGGTAAGTAGATATTATAAACACCCAGCCAAAGCTCTGATACCACTTGTTGTAAAAAGGACAGTAAAAATAAAGGGGACACCGGTAATTTACGTGGAAAACCCCAAAACTCGGGGTGAAAAACCACGGACAAGGTAAGGATATTTTACTGTGGTAATTTAGGAGTTACAACTCTCTACCGTAAGGAGAACACTAGCTCTATCTCTCTTACAATAGGAGACTCACCAACTCTCTAAATATTTTTCCTTACAATACTTGTATATACTGAATATAAGAAGAAGTTATTGTTTTCGATGATTTACAATGACTTATAGCTAGCCTATTTATAGCTGAAGGTTTTAGGCTCGGGCGAATCAGAGCTAGCCGCGTAGCTAGACACGTGGACGAACCAGAATGAGCCGCGTAGCTATATACGTGGACGAACCAGAATCAGCCGCGTAGCTATATACGTGGGCGAACCAGAATCTGCCGTGTAGCTATATTACGTGGACGAATCAGAACCAGCCACTTAGCTATGCTAAGTGGCCAAATAGAATTTTTACAACAGCACATGTATAGAATGTGCTTAAATACTAGTTCTATATAAGCGCAAGGGTGGCTAAAAACCCAATTTGGACAGTCATTTTATTTGATTTAGTTACTATATTTGTAATTTAATTAATTTAATAAGTTATCAAACTCCTAAATATCTTATTTATTTTAATTATACCTAATATATTAGTTTTCACTTTACATCTTTAAAATCTATATTTCATTATTATATATTAAATAATTTTCAAAATAAATTAACATAAATATATTATATTTATAGCACACGCATAGATCTAGATGGGTGAAAAGTATTAGTATATGTAATCCTCTTTAATTTACACGCAATATTAAATATCTATAGTATTATAACAAAGAACGCCATGGAAAAAGAGCTCTTTTCGCCAATGATAAGAAATTACATAACCCTCTTTGCTTTGTTATTAAAGCGTTAAAAGCATATTTCTAAAATGATAAATAAAACATATATCCAATATTAAATGAGTAAAATGTAGGTGGGACCCATATCTCCTCATCATCCCTTATTCGACTTCCACTTGCCCATTATTCCACAGCCCATCTTTTCTTTGTTGTTAAATTTCATATCACATTACAAAATATAATAATAAAAAACAAATACTAAAGAAAAAGAAAAGGATTGCACGTAAAAACACACACGAAACACGCATTTCACGCACAGGCGCCACTTTAACCGATATAGAGAATAATATATAAGAAAGAGAAACACGTCCTCAGACAAACTTGTTCTTCGTTAGTGACGATAATCATAAGAAGAATTGCTTTCTTCTCTCACAAAGCTGGCGATAGACAGCAATCAAGATTCCAGTATTGCCCCTGCCGAGAACACGCAAATGATGGTGTGCTGTTGCTTTTCCTCGTGGAATATCTTATTTGATAAATTCTGAGTTTTCTTTATTTCACTGAATTTGTTGTTACTGTTCTTTTTTTTGTGTGTGTGAAAGAAGCAGAGAGGTGAAGAAGATGAAAATAGATGGCCGCCATGGCTTAAACCTCTGTTAAAGGAGCATTTCTTCGTTCAGTGTAAGCTTCACGCCGATGCACACAAGAGTGAGTGCAATATGTACTGTTTGGATTGTATGAATGGAGCTCTCTGTTCCCTCTGTTTGTCTCATCACAAAGATCACCGGGCAATTCAGGTAATTTTTATCAGATTTCAATTGATATTTATCGGACCATTTACTGTGATATTTGTCATTGACGGTTACGTGTTTGTATTAATGTTTGAATGACGATGTGCAGATAAGGAGATCATCCTACCATGATGTGATTAGGGTCTCTGAAATCCAAAAGTATTTGGACATAAGCTCTGTTCAGACATACGTTATCAACAGCGCTAAGGTCGTTTTCTTGAACGAAAGACCACAGCCCAGGCCGGGAAAAGGTGTGACTAACACTTGCCATGTCTGCGATCGAAGCCTTCTCGACACTTTTCGATATTGTTCCCTCGGCTGCAAGGTATGTATATACGTATGGCAAGCAAATGCTGCCCCAATTTTCTCAAGTTTCTTGAATCATAATTCTTAATCTCAGAATCCAACAATGGTCGTCTCTGATCGTATTGCTGTGGATCTGCCGTAGATTCTTGGATTTCTTCGCCAATATTATTTCTTTACTTAGTCATTCATTGTTGGGTGACTAATTTTTTGGATTTCTTGGCCAAGAATCGTTCTTCACTTAGTCATTCAATGTTGGGTGACTAAATTTTGGGTTTCTTTGCCAAGAATCGTTTTTTTACATTGTTGGGATAATTGTTGAATTTCACTTTTTTTTTGGGTTTTCAGATTGTTGGGACATCGAAGAATTTTGAGAAGAACAAAAAGTTCCCACTAGGGAAGAAGAAGTCGCCGTCAAATAACGGCGCTTGTAATGAATCGGAGGATTCTTGCAGCAGTAGCAGCGGAAAGTTGCCGAGCTTTTCACCGTCGACGCCGCCGCCAACGGCGGTTAATTACAGAACGGCGAAGAGAAGAAAGGGAATTCCCCATAGAGCCCCTACGGGCGCACTCATGATAGAGATATATAATTAATAAGATAAATAAATAATTAGAGTTAGATATTATGAAGAAGAAAATAGAAGCTACTATAAGAAGGTGACGGTCACCCCTGGACATGGGACGGAGGAGAACATTATGATGATATATAGTTTGTACAATGTGAAAAGAAATAAAGCGAAATAGGAAGAATAAGAAACCATGTATGTGCGTAGCTAATTAATTTAAAAAAGACGTGTAATATCGATGTTAATAATGTATGTAACGGACATTTGTATTATGGAACATTTAGTATTTTTGAACTATATATATTTTTTTTGTGTGTGAAGGTAAATTCTTTTATCGGTGGTGGGTCATACAATGCCGGCCGCCAAAACGACGTCGTTATCGGGAGGACACGTGTCATGCATCGATTGGTTCTGAAAGTTAACGTGTCGTTTGGGTGCGTTTTGGGGATAAAATTGTGGTTTCTTGGTGGAGGGGTTGTGTGGGCCCCCCATCATAAAAGACCGCTGTTTTATTCAACGGCTGAGATAGGTCATCGATTTGGTGGGGTTTGGTTTTAGTTGTAGTTTTAAGATAGAAAAATTATGGTAGCTTCTCGATATTCTCAATGGATGGTTTTGACTAATTAAGGCGATGACTTGATATTGTTTTCTTCTATCAAGATATAAATGGTATTAAATGCGTGGATTTGGGAATTGAATTTTGAGATGGAAGTAGTAATAGTGTGGAAAGTCAGGCTTGAATTAATGTTGTGTTTGTAAGATATGTAAATGTGTGTGGGAGGGAAGTTAAAACTTTTTGGGAAGTTTAGACATAAGTATCGAAAAATATAAAAAAAATGTCAGATCAATCCATTGTCTGCATTTTTTATCTCTATGATACCTAGTAAAGTAACATTTTTGTATATAAGAACCGGCTTGGTAAAATTAAACATATTTAGGTGTTAGACAAATCTATTGTGGTACACATTACATTGAGAAATATACGACATTCTGACATAAATATCACACAACTATTGAGATATTATGTACCACAAAACATGTAATTCCGTACGTAATATACATATAAAGATACATAACTGCTGTAAAATAATATTTTAACGGATCTTATGTGTAGAAACCTTATTTTACTAGATATTTATAGATAAAAAAATATTTGATAAGGGATTGAACAGTTACTTTTTTTAAAACTTTTGGCAAATTTACGTTTTGATACGCCTTATTTTTTCTTTACCATTTATATTTTCGAAGGAACACACCTAAAAAAGAAAAGGGTAATTGAAATTGAAGCACATCCCTTATTAATTTGGCGAGCGTGGCGATTTCTCTAGTTGAGTTATAAATTTGCGTAACACTGTACGAAAAAAAATCAGAGGGAGAGAGACCAATACATGCACACGTGTGCATCCACATATCACATGCAATAACTTCAACCCTTCAATTCAACTCTTCGAAATATATTATATGTATATATATATATATATATATATATATTTGGAAAGAATTTATACAACTTAAAAACACTGTTTTCGTGGGTTACCTCTAATTATAAAATATCTATAGGTAGTTGATTCTGTCATAAGATTGAGATACGCATATATTATTTAATTCAAGCGCAATAATAATTTACAACTCACATGAACATACAATTTTTTTATTTCCAGAAATACAATAAAGCAAATTTCAGGGCCCAGCCCGTTCCAAACTTTATTGGCAAATCCGAAATTAAATTTTTAATAAATTTTTGTGGACCGTCTTTGGGCCAAGTTGGAAAAATATTAACATACCCAAATTTTGGAATTTAAAGTGTTTGGTCTCTCTATGATAATAGTGAGGGGCAGTTTTGCGTAATTAACTATACATGTAGTGAGATGACTATTATACCCCTCAAAATGCCTTCGTTTTCTAGCGCTCTTCCGATAACAGTTTGCTTTGAGTGCAGCGGCGATTTCGATTACTCTCATCCCTTCGCCGCCGCGATTTCATTCGCCGATTACTCTACCTCGACGCAAAGTCGTCGTCATCTCCTGTCTTCAAGCCACCACGTTCAGATTGCTTTCATCTGCAGAAAATCGAACAAAAATTGAAGAATCCCAGAATCAACCATTTGAAGATGGAGAAGAACCAATCGGTTGGTAAGTTCGTCAGAGTGCGATTCGAAATATTCAATAATCCTTCGGTCCTTTAACGACGACTAGAGAGGAAGATGAATCTGCTATTTCTTTCTTCGAGTTAGATGGCAAGGTAACAGAAAAGTATCTGAAACATAATGTGCTATTGCTTTCCATGAAGAGAGTTGTCATCTTGATTTCTTGATTGATTGTTAATTTCCCCTCTATTTATACGTATTAGCTCTTACCTTTTACAGTCTCACTCTGATACATAAATATAATTATTCCCTCTTGGAAAGTTCTTACAAGGTTCGATCTTTAGCATTAGTTCTTTCACTCTAGGTTAATCTAAGCAATCTTGGCCGAGTGTGTAATGAAAGAGAGAATTGAGTCCTCACACAAAGCACAAAATACAGTCTCACGATACAAACGAGCACCAAGATTGACACAAACACAGATTCAACATACACGATTAAACCACATTATGCCACACTAACATTCATATATGGCTCCATTACATACATATATTGACAATTCAATCATTCAGTAGTAGCAGCAGCTGTGCTCTTGATCTGATCTTTAACATCATGTGCCGCGTGTGTTATCCTTTCACGGGCACGGTCTATCTGCTCCGCCCCCATCGGCCTTTTCCCAGTTGAGTACCTGTGTAATAACATAACAACCCATCAATTACTTCTACTTTACTTTACATACATATATATATGCATGCATGTGCGTGCGTGTGCGTGTGTAGTGGGCTCTTGAGAAAGTACAAACCTGTACATCCAATAGAGGACTAAGCTTGCAACTGCACCAAAGCCGCCTGAAGCTATGAAGCCAGCGACTATGAGGAACAGTGTGATTACAGCAGGGACAAGAACTGGGCTGAAAATGACCAAAAGAGGGGTGGCTAAGGTCAGGACTACGACGGTGGCAGTCATGGTCACGCCGGAGAGGACCATGAGTGTGCCGCCGAGGGTAAGGGCGGTGGTTGTCTTGGCTATTTGGTGGCTCATGGGCTGTCCTTGAATTTGCTGCTGCTGCTGTTTGCCTCCCTTGATGAGTGGTCCTCCTTCGTGGGTGGTGGGAGTTGTACCTCGGATTGTGGCCATTATTGATCGAACTAGCGATTTGAAATGTGTTTGTGCGTGTGTTTTTGAGTGGGGAATTGCATGTGATGATTAGTGTTTTGTGTGCTTTGTGGGCTTTATGTAATGGTGGTGGAGAAGAAAAGAGAAGAGGAGTAAGAGATTTGCATGAGGATTGTGACGTGGTGTGTGAAGGGTAGGTTTTGCATGACACGGAGGCTTCAAGGAAGGACACGTGTGATTCAATTTATTTATTTTACTTTTAATATTTGTTTGAGACTTGCAAATTAAGGTAAGGATAGGTTTTGCTTCGGGGAAAATAGATAATGTTTGTATGCTTCGGATTGTAATGCGATGTTAGTTCATCCCATATCAAAATCAATATATATAGTTATTTTGTTGATTTTTCTTAAATGTTGTAATGAAATATTCTTATAGAAAGAAACAACTAGTATTAGCAAAGATTTATTTGGATACTGTTAATTACGACAAAATGGAAAGGGTATTTTGAGGGGTATAATTTAATTGTCACAGAAGTCATTTATATATATATGTAAATCAAATTCAACTCGGAACTCTGTTTAGGTACATATCACGCAAACTCAAAAGTCAAAGCAAAGTGCATCTAACACCATGAGATTGTCTCAATCCCAACACTCATTTATTATAAGCTCAAAGAAAACCTAATAAGATAAACTCTGGTCATATTTTCTTGGAAATAGAGATGACACTGAAGTTTATTGAGTCGGGATTTTTCTCTATAAACTTTTGAATGACTTTAGCTGCGTCCTGTCAGTTAAGTAAGGCAAACAACAAAAGATTTAACATCATGACTACAATGTTAACAAGTGACAAACAGAGAATGAGATGAGGTCACTACCTTCAATAAGGTTGTGGAGGAAGATGGGCCATGTGAGATTGGTCCTGACCTCCTTCCATCGAGCTCATAAAGTTGTCCTGCAAATGATTGATTATATTGGCATTTGTTTGGAAAATGATTTATGCATTTTCATGGTACTGGGAAATAATGTCACTAGTGATTTATTTATTGGCCAAGAAAATGATAGAGGGAGAGAGAGAGGGACTAACCATTAACACAAGTGAAGCAGATAAAATGTGTATCCACATCTTCTGATGCCTGCCATGTAAATGGAACTTAATTGCTCATGAGGTTTGTTTCCAACAGATGGTGAAAGAGGACTATTCTAACAGAATTTTATTACATTACATCTACACAGACGAAAATCTAATATAACAATTGAAGCCTATCCTTTCTTCAGCTTCCTAATGAACTTTACGGGCAGAAATGATAGCAAAATCCTTCAACTTCAGATCACTGTTAGTTACGACGGAGTGGGACGATTCTGACCTGAGTTTCGCCGGCAGTTGCTGCAACTGAATGAGCAACTTCCATCTCCCTATCATTCTCAAGGAATGCTGCTCGCTGCAAAAAATAAAAATGAAAAATTACCGATTAGTACACAACACTTCAAATACCAATGAGTATGCATTTGAAGCATCAAACCTCTGAGGGATTCATATGTGCAGTGGATTTGAAGAAGTTATCGAGATAGGACCCCTGAACTGGTTAAAAATACAATGCAGTGGGTGAGGAAAAGAATTTCAAGATAACTATGATATACGAGCAAGGATACAACTAAGGATTCAAGAGTTTAATACCAAGTTTTATCTCGGAAGTAATATTCCCAACTGCATGAAGAAGCCCGATGGTTCCACAAGCATTTCCCACAGTTTGCTTCAGAAAGTAAACTCCATTATTGGGTGCCTGATAGCATAATAACATCATGACTTGCAGATGTGACTGTTCATAATCAAATATATACTCCTCCACAACAGTCATACAATGAGTAAATTCAGTAGATAAAAGTATCAACAAGGGGTACAATAGATCCATATAAGGCAGAAGTTCAATCTTGGGAAATAATTTACTACCACAGTACTTCAAGAAGCTTGATGTTCAATAGAATGAACCAAAGGAAACACGAATTTCCAAAATACTATCGGTGAACAGTGTCTGAACATTCAAATATAACTAGTTCCAGAAAGAAAATTCCTGGCCACGACTACAAGAATCACAGTGATTGAGAAGGCAAAGTGTTGCTCGTCGTAATCACAAACATCACCAACATAAGAATTTATTCAGGCTCACCTGTATTTCTCTGTCCTGTTTGATCCTCTCCTCTTCACTCTGTCAAATAAAGAAGCTTGCATGCATAAATATACAAATAAACCTTTACGACAAACAAGTATAGGCCATGATATGTCCTTTCTCTTTTGGTACATAATATTAACTACAGCATCCAAAAAGGTCTTTAACATTGAACCAACAAGAAAACAAGTAAAAGAAAAATCAATTTAGAAATCTTGAGATGATTTCACCTTTGGTGTTATAGGGTAGAGAAACAACACAGCAAGCGCCGGCTTTGGAACCATTTCCAAGAGCTCATCGTCAAGTCCGTACACATCAAAGCACTCTGCCTCCTCCGGCGAAACACCAAGTCCCCATAGAAACTGTTTTCCAAACCCAATTTACGAATATAAGCCTAAAAAAAAGCTAATGTGGAATAAATTTGACGAATTGTATACTAAGCAACACATGGTCGTCGATCTAGTGTCTTATCAGAAACCTAAATATGATCTACACTAACTTACTCTAGAGGGAAACCAAAAATTTCGAAGACGAATAAATCTACAGACTCGACAGCAGTAATGCTCGAACAATCACAACGTAATAACATCGGAATTGCAGAATACGGAACTGAAAAATAAAAACTGACGAAAAGATCAAAAGGTCAGTGAACAAGAAACCATCAATAAGTCAACCTGGTTCATGACGTCCGGATTAGCCTCAAGAGGGAGCCATCTCTTCGCACTAGGGTTGTCAGCCATCTTTCGCTTGATTTTCTTCTTCAATCACTTTGGCTTTTGTTGTTTTGATTCGATAAGGATTACTAGGGATTAATTTGTAAATAGCATCCCTTCATCGAGGAACCCAACGTGGGCCCCAGTTGGGACCGATGCTGTTTTTCTAAAATACCCTGTTAGAAATGTATCTTCAACCTTAAAACCTTTAACTACCGTATAAACTCTATAAATTAAAAGAATTATTAATTAATCGATAAATTAATAATTATAAATTAATATTTTATTAATTTATAGTGTATATTACCTTTCAAACTTCCTAAACATCAAATAACCTTCAATCTCATATATCTTTCATGAACGTCAAATTAAGGATCAAACATTCAATCTCCCAAGTCTATCATAATTCGTTTGGTGTTAATGTACATTTAAGTAATATTAATAAATATATCTTCTATATAATACACTATGAGCAAGTTTTTATGGAATTATTAATTTATAATTTATACGGGGCCTATAGAAATTATCAAAAGTCTATTATCTTATAATTTTATAGAATTATTAATTTAGTACGTTATCCCAGAGTCGGGACCGGCCGAAAATATTATATTAAAGAGTTCATTAAATTATCGAGTATTAATTTATAGAGTTTCTAATGTATTGGCTCGTTTTAGTTTGCGCCATAGGAAAAGGAACTACAAACTTTATCCTTGGATAATAATTTGATGTTCTACTATTTATACCGTTCACTTACCACCTAACATTGTCTTGTATTGGAATTTTTATCTTGTTTACCTTCCAAGATTGAATAATATTTACCTAAAGTCATCTTGGTAAGAATTACCATTCTAACCCTTCTAGAAATTAAAAAATCCGATTTCTTTTCAATGGACAAGTCATTTTCCTCATTCCAAAAAGCGTCAAGTGCAAGGATTGAATAACCTCAAACACACACCATATCAATTTCTGGAAGAGAAAAAGCTCAATTCAAGAGCAAGTAAAATTAACTTCACTACCAAATCGAAGAACAAAGAGGAAGGGGTAGTGACAGCAACAAATTCATCGCATGCAAAGCTGTCAAATGCCAAAAACCTTTTATCCACATGATCACCATGGCTTCACTGATACCAAGGTTCCCTACAATCATCCTTTGCTTACTCATAAAAGAGGATAAAAACTTGTGCATGCATTGACTTGAAAGCCCTACTGCACAAATACATCAAAAACATCCCAATTCATTTATGCCCCGTTTGGATTTCGGATTTCGATTTGAAATCCGAATTTCGCCCAAATCGTCCCTTTCCCAATCGCACCGATTTGGATTTCGATTTCGCCCAAATCCGAGGGGAAATCCAAACTCTTATAATTCGTCGGATTTGAAATTCCGTGTTAAATGGTCCGTTTTCGAAATCCAAAGCTGAGCACATAACGAGTTTTTCGTAACTGATAATAATAATAGTATAACAATAATAGTATAATAATAAAAAATAATAGTATAATAATTAGGAGGCGGACGGTGAGTCGAGCTGATTCGCAAGCTCGATGAGCTGACTCGAGCTCGTCATGGATTCGCGAATGAGCCGGCTCGAGCTCGAGCTCACTCGTGGGCACTCGACAGTTCGCAAGCCGGCTCAAGAGCTTGTTTGTTTTTTATATATTATTCAGAATTTTTATTTTATTTTGTTTTGTACTTTTTAAAATTATTTTAGAAAAAGTTAGAAATTGAGTTCGACGAGCTTCACGAGCTCATCGAGCTCTGTTTTGAAATCCGAATTCGAAATACTAATGTTTGCCAAACGGTGAATTTGGATTTGAAATTACGACTTTGAAATTCATAATTTAAAATCAAGCGATTTCGTTCAAATACTCGAATCCAAACGCACTCTTAAACTCAATCAAGTGAAATCCAGAGTTCTCTCTCCAATGTACTTAACCACTTCAATGGGAAACAATATTTCGATCAACTGAGAATCCCATCTGTTGTCCTTATTTTGAGTCAGTTCAGACTTTTTCCACGTTCTGGTGAGGTTATAATGTCATGGGAAAAGAACTCCAGGGAGCTTTGCGATCCATGATGAACACCAGCCCTTCCAAAACAGATAAGAACCCAACATATATTCACCAACAGATATACGACGAAGCTTGAACTAAGTTCAAACAAGCAATCCACCAAGGTTTAATGCCCAACCGATAATCAAAGAAATATATACAGATCTTATAAAATTTTTAAATAAAATCACATATTTGAAATATAGAGTTAACGACTTAAAGAAATTAAGAATCTAGAAAATGTCAGTTTAGTATATTTCGAAATTTCAGAATCATGAAATTAACATGTCAATGACAACAACAACCCCAAACATCTTAACCACATAAGTCAAAGTCGAAATGCAACCAAAGAGATTTTTCATTTTGCGTTCGAAATATGTAAACTTACGCCGGACTATGCAAAACGGATACTGTGCAAATCATGGGAGTAGGCAACTAAAAACATGGGAGTAATGGAAAAGGAAAATTACCCGGTAATGAAGCTCCGAATCGAAAAACAATGCAATGCTCAAATTGCGCAGATGAAATGCAGAGAAGGCTTAGCTAGGTATAATAATCGGGGTATTTTGGTCTTTTCTCAATTAGTATGGTGGGTTGGATAACTTATCTCGCCAAAGCCCATAAGATGAATTATACTGGTTATTAGTTTATAGTAGCGGGCCGACATTATATCTCGGGCTTTATGCAAATGGGACATTTTAAAACTGAACAATATTGTTTTCAGACAAAATGGACTTTATCTTGGATAATCCAATAAACTAAATGGGCCCTTTGGGGCCATATAAAAATGAAATACGTTAAATGGCCCGTTGGAAAAAATTTCGATTTGATATCCGAATTTCCTTCAAATCATTCGCTTGGTACCGATTTGAATTCTTCAATCTAAATTCGATAATAATTCAGACCTTTGTTATTTGTTGAATTTTGAAAAATATATGGCATGCGGACCATTTTCGAAATCAAAAGTCGAGCTCGTAATAGGTTTCATACACAGTTATATAATTTTAAATTAGCAAAATAAAAAAAACTTACGAATCGGCCCGCGAGCTCGAGCTCGATGTTAACAAGTTCGAGTCAAGCTTTACTCGATCCGACTCACCGAGCTTGTGATTCCTATCCGAGCTTTACTCGAGCCAACTCACAGAGCTCGTGAGTCCTATTCAAAATTCGGATTTCAAAATCCTAGTGTTTACCAAACAATTTGAGTGGATCTGAATTCTAAATCTTGAAACTCGTAACTTAAATCACGCGATTTCGTTTAAATACACGAATTCAAACGCATCCTAAACAAAAACAGAGTGTTTGATTTGATTATCACGTAAAAATAAAATCCTCCTAAAAACGCTAGTAATTGGCTTGAACCCAATGTATCGAAGTCAAGTTCCACTATCCACTTTCTTCACCTTTTAAATGGAAAAAAAAAAAAGAAAAAGAAAGACATTTATGTCGCTCTTGTCCGAAGAAGAAACGATCCAGCCTTATTTCCGCACAAACCAAAACTTCATTTTCTCAATAGACAAAGTTAAATAATCTTACTACTGTACCTAAAAAATTTGTCAAACCCAAAAGCCAATTGGGATATTAGTTAGTATACAACAACTGGCGAGTACTTTTAGCTTTGCGCAAAAAAGGTTCGACAAAAACCAAAGAAAAAACTTTCTAACATTTAAGATTAACCACCGTCGATTGGAAAACCAGCCCTTTCACTCCTTTCCTTCGAACATATAAAATGGCGATCCCAATTCGTACGTACATTCTCCGCCATTTATCATTTATTAGGCAAAAGGGGCTGCTCAGATGCAGAACCTGCAACAACAAGAAACAATGCCCATGCTTACATACCAAAATGTCACAACAATCATATGGAAAATTAACAAAAACAACCTTGTAAAAAAATACTCTTTTTCCCCAATGATGATCCGATGATTATTTCTATGGATTGAGTGGAGTATCCCAAAGGGGCTCTTTTCAAAAAACAAATAATTTTTTTTTGATAGTGTAGTATCCCATAGTTCATATCATCTCAACACAGCATATGTGTTGAGAATATAAAACCAAGGTTTGCCCCACATAGTATAATCTTGAACTTCCAAATCCGCTTTAAGAGGCAAATCTACTCCTATTACCAGTTAGTTTCAAATAGCAGCTATTGATTTTCAGTGACAAAATTGTTTAGGAAATAACAAAAAGAGAACATATAGAAATCGATGTGTTCTTCCTAAAACCAATTGGTGATAGGAGGAGAAGACTTCTTATATATATATAGTGGCATGAAGAGCCTGAATTAGTTGATGTTGGACGAAGCCCAACTTAAAATCTCAACACATACCTCCAACATGACTCAGTCCGTCGGCCCTAACCCTCCTCCTCGAAACCTTCTCCTTAATCTCCGCAAAAACCAAATGAGCCAAAAGCAATCCCGCCGCAAACGCGCCGACGATCAGCATCCAAAAGACCGAATCCCATCCCTTCGACGACAGAAAGCCCGTCAGTAGCGGGCCCAGAGCCGCGCCTATCGAGCCCGTCCCGTCAATGATCGCAGTCACTGTAGCCAAAGCCCTCGAGTCGCCCCTCAACGAGCCGTGGGTCCCGAGGTCGGCCGAGACGGCGGTGGTAATGAGCGCGTAGGGCCCGTTCACGAAGAGGCCCACCACCATCATGAGGGCGACGTTGGCGGCCCTCGAGGTTCCGCCGTACTTACGGTAGAGAAGCATGGAGGGGATCGCAAAGTACATGAAGCTCGCGGCGGTGGTCGCCCGGGCCTTAAGCTTGTCCGATATGTGGCCTGCTAAGATTCCCCCGATGATTCCCCCCACGTCGAATAGGGTCGATAGGTTTCCCGCGGATTTCACCGACATGTATTCTCCACCGATCGCTTCAAAAGTCGAAACAATACGCATCAGATCAGAAAAACAATGAGATATTTACGGTACGTTCGGTATGCAGAGTTCGATGTGGCAAAAGAAAAAGAAAAGGCGTAATGATACGTCACACGAAGCGCAATGTACAAGGGTTCGATGGGTACCATTAGACTTTCCAATTTCTTTTTCCCGTCGATTTATGCATACCAAATGAACCCTTGATGCGGAAATGAAAAGGAAAAGTGTGTGTTTCGCATTAAATCATTGTACGTTGCGCTTCGTGTATCGTACAATTATAGTTTTCCTTTTTTTTTCCACATCGAATTCTGCATACCAAGCACACCCCTTAAGGTAGGTAACTAAGGCGTAACTCTCGAGATTGTTAAGATAGGTTTACCGATTGGATAATATTGCAGACAACTAAGACGAAATCTATCCGTTTAAGTATTTATGATTGCATGAACTCGCTAATAAGGTTTTCTCTAACCTACTCACTCGTATATAACCCAACTCCACTCAAAAATTGACACGTGATCGACTTTAACACTATTCCAATCATGATGACACACCAATCGGTCGTTAGATTTTCGAAGAATCATCGAAATTTCACGTGTCGAAAATCTAAGGGAGTTGAGCTATACCCAATTTGGTAGGATAGAATAGATCTGATAGTAAAAATTGGATTAACCTCGGCTACCCTAAATATTATGCAAGTCGAACCACGCCAGAATAACCACAGCCAAGAATGGAATCAAAACCAGATAGACAAATCAAATACAGATTCTGTGAGCAAAACATAGCAATGAAGAACACATCAGAAAAGATCTTAACAAGAAAAAGCAAAAAAAAAGTAGCGTCGAAATTTTACCAGTCTGACTGAGGTAGAAAGGCAGCCAATACAGAAACGTGTAAGCTACCATCTTCGCAAAGAAAAGGCAGAGCGCAAACGGAATAACGCCAGGTATCAAACACGCCTCCAACGGCCCAATACTCTTCCTTGCACTAGCGTTACGATTCTCCCCATTACTTCGATCGACACACTCTTTTGACATTATCTGCGATTCCTCGTCCCTAACTGCTTCAACGGTATTATTCGTTTCTGAGAATCCAACGTCTTCGGGGTAAGCAGCCAAGAACAAGTAAACGATAAAGCCCGAAACAAATATAAAAGCGCCGGGAAGAATGAAAGACAATCCCCAACCATACTGTAATACGCCAGCAGCTATCAAAGTCCCAACAATGTTCCCAACTGAGGTATGAGCATTCCATATACCCATAATCAGTCCTCTCTTTCGTTTCCCAAACCAATTTCCAATCACAGCCACGACTGAAGGCCACCCAGTCGCTTGAAACAGCCCAGCAATCATCTGCATAGAGAGATAGAACCAAAACACATGAATGTCCCAGAAATATCCCATGCCAAAGAGTCCCACGAAGATTCCGCTGCCTATCATCCCTGTGGATAAGAACAATCTCAGATCTAAGGTGTCGCCTAAATGCCCAGCCACGTACATTCCCATTGAGTAGCAGGAGAGGAACGCCACGTCGATTTCCCCCAATTTTGAGGTTCCGTCCCTTCCGTTGAACGGTGCCCAGCCCTTTCCCCTTTTGGACGCGGCGACGGCGAAGGCGGTGGCGTTCGCGGTGGTGGTTGCGACGAATACGTCGCCGATCGGCCACGGATGGAAGAGGTTTGCGTCGGAGGAATCGCCGGTGGGGTCGGGATCGAGGACGCTCTTGACGACGCTGCTAGGTTTTCGCGAGGCGTGGTAGGCGGCGTAGGCGACGAACGTCACCAATAGGACGACGTAGCGATAGGTGTTTATGCTCCAATCCCTACCTCTGATCTTCTTAATCAGCAATATCCCAGGTGGGTGCGCCATGAATGACGACGATAACACCTTTTTCGAAGAACCGTTGAATTCAGAGAAACGCTACAGCAAATAACGTTCGCCGGCGACGATGGCGATCATAGAACCAAAAGAAACTCCGATTTTTTAGGTGCATAGGATTACATCAATTAACCCATTCAACGAATTCCCATTATATTTGTCCCCTTTCTTGTTCAGAGAGCTAGAGAGAGAGAGAGAGAGTGAGAGGGACGAAGTTGGCGGGGGAAGGTTATAGCAAAAGTACACGTGGAAGAACGAGAGAGCATCTTTCAGGTCAGAAAGTTCGGCGCCACGCATGAATGAGCCGTTCCTCTTTTATTTATTTATTATTTAATAACAAATTGACCTTTTATTGATACAAATCATTTAATACCAACCCAACAACCTTAAAATCAATATCAGATTTTCCGTAACCTTTTTATACTTCATTATTATTATATTATTACTACTTCTCATTGTGGGGACATTCTTGTCTCCAACTCCCCCTTCGCTTGTCTTTGCAATAATCGTAGGTGATATATTTCTTCCTATAATGCTTCATAGTTGCTTTCTGTACGGCGCTGAGTTCCCAATGTTTCGATGTATTCCAAGCATGGGAATAATCGCAGTTTCCCTCAACAGTACAAGCCTCGATAGTGAAACCTTCGTAGTGTGCTATAAATGGGCCTTGGGCCCAATAAGGTTGGCCGCCGGCCCAACTACCGTTCCATAGTGCTGCCTCGACGTGCATGGGAGTCGTGATGTAAGGAAGTCCCTCAACTTTCTTGAAAACCCTAATTGGGATTTCATCCACGAAGAACCTGAAATTGTGTCATAGTAGTGACATGATGACAAGACATAATTAAAAGATATATATGAGTAAATGGAAGTTTTGGTGTTTAACTAGATAATGACACACTATTTGGTATCAAATTTTTAAAATGTGCCCTTTTTCTTTTAAATGTGTCTTTTGGTTTCTGAATTTATAAAATTGTTCCCTTTTGGTCAAAGAACAAAAAAGGAAAGATTTTTGCAAAGTTTTGGGCCAAAACGATACATTTAGACCATCTCCAACCGAAAAACGCATTCTCAAACCCAAACTCATTTTCAAACTCAAAATTCTGTAATTATTCTCCAACCGACAAACCAATTCTCAAACCCAAAAGACCATTATTGTAATATTCTCATCTACCAGATTTTTTAATATTATCCAAAATTTACAACTTTACAAAGTATACCACATGATTATTTTAAATTCGATTGAAAAAAATAATTTCACAGAACTAATAATAAGCTCAATATGTTTTATTATAAAAAACATAGAAAAATTATTAATAACATGAATCCTTTTTATATATTTTTTATTTTTTAGATGGATACTTTAATAATTAAAATAAAAAACGGTTAAATTATAATTTTTAAAACATCAAATTCATCTTTTGGGATATCTCATTCCCAAATGCATATAAGCGTTTAAACAGTAGAGAAGATGAAAATGCAATTTGCATTTGGTGTACGGTTGGAAAACTTTTAGTATAAATTTTGGGTTTGTGTGTATCGATTGAAGATGCTCTTAAAAGTTTGAGCACCAACCGAATGATTTGGTGTAATTTAAGCACCAAATTTGTTGTTTCTCTATCTCTCTCTCTCTCTCTCTCTAATATACATATATATATATATATATATCGATTGAAGATCGAACTCACTCACGCTATTTGTTTACTGTTCCATAGGATTTCGTAGGAATGAAAGCCCTTGGAAGGATCGAACCATAGCTTGATAGACTGTTCTCTGGCTCCGTAGTCGTTCACGAAAATGTTGGTGTTCAAAATCCCGCCCGCGCCCACGAATTCGAAATCCACTTCGTTATGGTACCCATTTTGGTGGTCAATCATCTAAAAAAAGGAGAGTATATGCATATTTTGTTTTATTAGAAAGCTATATACTAATGTTCGTTTTTTTATTACATAGAACGAAGTGACGACTCCTGGCGATTTTCCAGCTGGAGTCTTCATTTTTATACGGAATCTACCGTATAAGTAGGTGGCCTTGGACTGAAATCCAGCGCCTGGAAATTTAATATTATGGAAAAAAAAGATCGATAATTTGTTCGAAACCCTTTAACTGATTTAACGAATAAAAACTAAGAAAAATCTAAAAATTGAATCTTTTGTTACGAATTTCGACCTGATCGTTGGTCGAGCGTAAGCTTGACATCAGTTCCCTGAGGATTAACGTAGTAGTGATCACTTCCCCAAGTATAAGTGTAGTATGTGTAGAAATTAGTAGCATTTGCATTTTTTCCATTGATTTCATTAGGAAGGAAAAATAGAAAAGCTGCTAATAATTCAAGAAAAGCCATTAGATGAATGTGCATGTTTATATGTCTGAGCTTCTTCGTTTGATATATATTTGGAGGATGATGGTGCCTCTTCATATACTAGTTCATCGAACTTATTCTTTACAATTTACTGTTTGGACAGATGTAATATGATTGTTCTCTTATTCTCAGTATAGTTTCACGTAGTTATGTTCATACTATATATTTACCCAATGTTTGAGAGGTTCATCTTACTTTTTTCATATCCTGGTCAAGAAGATCCATTGAATGGAATGGTTGTAATATATTTCATCCATTAACTTGGTAGTACAATAAATGCATATTCATAACAATAGATTTTCACAAAGGTTTCGTATTAATTAATATTAGGATATTTTGATCCCCGATAATTTATTTGCCCGAGAAATGATGATAAAATTAGAGGAGACGAAAAATAAATTTGGACAGTGAACACGAGATTTACGTGATTCGGTCAGAATGACATACGTCCACGGACCGGATGGTAGAACTTCTTTATTATGTGGAGATATTACAGACATATATACCTCGTAAAGAGGATATGTCGAAAAACTGCTACAACGACTGTGAGAGTAAAATGATCGGACTGACAGAAGATTTATCTGTTGTATTGTGGTGGTGTTCTACTGCCTCGTGCGTGCCTATTTATAGGCGAGTGTGCTGTAATATGAACTGAAGAAAATAAAACTGCCTTCTTTGACTTTAGTTGCCCACGTGAACAATGCAGATGCAATTTTCTTTCTCGCATGCCAGCTGCCTTTTCATTTGAATGGTCAAAGACCATGTGCGCCTTTTCCTAAAGCAATGTCACATAACAAATCTCCACCTTGACCTTGATTCCGTAAATTACTCCACGTTGATTAGTTTTACCTTTATCTCCCTCCGACCTTAGCCCCGACGGGCTAGTTCACCAACTTTAAAACACCAATCAAGTCCAAGCAATGCTTGAACTTGGTAACTGGAAGAGCCTTCGTAAACATATCCGCAGGATTATCCTTCGTGTTAATCTTCTTGATGAACACCTTCTTATATGCAATGATATCACGAATAAAATAATATTTAACATCAATATGCTTAGTCCTCTCGTGATACATCTGATTCTTGGTCAAATGAATCACACTTAGACTATCACAGAAAATAGTAATAACTCTCTGATTCTGAGTTAATTCGTAAAATAACCATGTCAACCATAATGCTTCCTTAATCGCGTCAGTAGCGCCATGTATTCTGCTTCAGTAGTAGATAACGCCACTACGTGCTGTAGATTAGCTTTCCAGCTGAGTGCACAACCTTCAATAGAAAATACATAACCACGTCGTTTATCGAGATCACCTGCGTAGTCTGAATCGACGAAGCCAACAAGAGTAGCATTGTTTCTGCCAAACTCCAAACAAATGCTTAGAGTACCCTTCAAGTATCTGAGAAACCACTTCACTGCTTGCCAGTGTTCTTTCTCTGGGGTAGCCATATACCTGCTAACAACACTAACAGCCTGTGAAATATCAGGACGTGTACATACCATTGCATACATAATACTGCCGACTGCACTCGAGTAGGGAACTCGTGCCATATACAGTTCTTCCTCTGATGATGGTAACTGAGCAGCGCATAGCCTAAAATGGCTAGCAAGAGGGATGCCGACTGGTTTGGCATTGTTCATGCCAAATCTCACCAAAACCTTCCCGAGGTAACTTTCCTGGGTCAGGTGTAACTTACCAGCTCCCCTATCACGTCTAATCTCCATATCAAGAATCTTTTTAGCTGCTCATAAATCCTTTATTTCAAATTCACCGTTCAATAAGGCCTTCATCTAGTGAATTTCTGCAAGATTCTTAGCCGCAATAAGCATGTCATCAACAAATAACAATAGATAAATTAACGAATTATTATTTAACTTTCGGAAGTAAACACAACTATTATACTTGCTCCTGGAGAAACCATGACCCAACATGAACGAATCAAACCGTTTATACCACTGTCTTGGAGACTGCTTTAATCCGTATAAGGATTTCTTCAACAAACAAACTTGGTCTTCTTTTCCTTCAACTGTGAAGCCTTCGGGTTGCTTCATATAAGTCTGTTCTTCTAAATCGCCATGTAGGAACGCCGTCTTGACATCAATCTGTTCTAAATCCAAATCATACGTGGCAATGAATGCAAGTAATACACGAATAGGGCTATGTATAACGACAGGTGAGAATACGTCATTAAAATTAACACCTTGTACCTGATTATAGTCTTTTCGCGACTAATCGTGCCTTATAGCTTGCATCGTCAGAACCAGATAACCTTCTTTCTTCTTGAAGACCCACTTACATCCGACTATTTTCTTTTTCTTCGGCGGTGGCACAAGAATCCAAGTACCGTTCTTGTGCAGAGACTCCATTTCTTCATTCATTGCTACCAGCCACTTATCAGAATTTTTATCGCTTATTGCCTCTGAATAGGTAGAAGGTTCACCGCCTCCACCTGTTTCTTGTGCCACTGATAAAGCATACGAAACTAAATTCACGTACCGCTGTGGTAGTCGAATCTCCCGTCTCTCCCTATCTCTGGCTATAGAATATTCCTGCTCGGTGCTTCCATCTTTAACAGGATCTAAATCAGGTTTTGGCTCATCCTCTTGATCTGTTGAACTCGTAGCAAGATCATCTGAATTGTTGATCTCGAGCTCCACCTCGTTCTGAACACTATCCTTCTTTTCTTGATTAGAAGGATTAGTAGACTCTTTTGAAGGATGTAACATAGAAGACTCGTCAAATATAACATCTCTGCTAATTATAAATTTGGGTGACTTGGGATCAGGATATATAGTCTATATCCTTTCACCCCTCAAGCATAACCGAGAAAAATAAACTTCCTAGCTCTAGGCTCTAACTTCCATCGTTTACGTGCATATAAGCTGGGCAACCAAATATTCTTAAGTTGGAGTAATCAGCAGTAGTACCTGACCATATTTCCTCAAGAGTCTTGAAATTGATTGGTGAACATGGTGAGCGGTTCACAATATAACATGCTGCGGCGATAGCTTCAACCCAAAAATCATTTGCCAACCCAGCGTTGGAGATCATACATCGAGCTCTCTCTAAAAGCGTTCGGTTCATGCGCTCGACAACATCATTTTGTTGAGGCGTCATTCAAAAAGTGTGATGTCGAGAATTCCTTCATTTTTGCAAAATTCGTTGAACTCGCTTCCACAAAATTCTAAGACATTATCTGTCCGCAACCGCTTGATTAGTTTTCCTGTCTGCTTTTCAATCAAAGCTTTCCATTGTTTAATGTTAGGAAAACATCACTTTTTTGCTTAAGAAAATAGACCCATACTTTCCTTGAAAAATCATCAATGAAAGTCAACATGTATCTTGCACCACCTTTGGACGGAACACGAGAAGGACCCCATACATCAGAATGATATAGTCCAAAGTACCTTTCATCTTATGGACAGCTGGCGAATTAAAGCTGACTCGTTTCTGCTTCCCAAATATACAGTGTTCGCAAAAGTATTACAGGCTTGAGTATTATAAGTAGAGCCGTCAAATTGGCGGGGCGCCCATTGTACTTTTAAAGAAATAATTTAATATTTATTTTAAATTTAAATATTAACTTTATTGATGATATATTAATTAATTATGATATTTAGTAATTAATTATGATATTTAGTAATAAATTATTCCCTAATTAATTTAATATATCATTAACATATATAATAAATAAAAATAATCGTTGGCGGGCCTAAAAAATTTGCAGCGCGCCCCGCGGGCCGAGTTGACAGGTCTAATTTTAAGTCTGATTGAAAATGGTAATATTAAATTTAACGGGCTTATTCCGTATTGGGCCTCTATACATGCCCCTATACCAAACGTGCCATAAGAATTTCTCCTTTTATTTACATGAAAATACATATTAAACATTTTAAAGTACAAATATAATTTAAAATTAAGTATATTAAGGAGCACAAGCATTGAGTGTGCATAAACTACTGCTAAAAATAAAGGAGCAAGAAACGAGAGTCTTGATGGTGCTTAGCCATACTACTGTACTGGTCTTGCAACATCAACATGCCTAAACATTAAATGCATTCTGAATATTGTGTTAGAAATAAAAGACTGTTATGCTTCTGTGGAAGAAGAGAACATAAGACATATTAAAGCTTCACTAGCCAAAGAATTACACGATCGTTTCCAAATGATGTTCTAATGTGTTTAGTTGATTAAGAGATTATCTGTTCTCATGTGTTAAATTTCGTTTAAATTAACAGTTATAATAATCGGGGTCCAAAATGGTCCAAAATCAGTAGCATTGAGAACTAAAAGTAAGAACACGGAATATGAGGACCAGAAATACCCATTTCCCAAATATTAAGGACTAAACATGTTGTTGGTCTAGTAAATAATTAATAAGGTATGTATATATACTCTTATATAAAGAGCCTATGGGTTCGAAATACTGTCAATTGATTGTCAAATGTTTTTACCATTTTGTCCTTCGTATTTTAGTTTATTACAAATTTATCCTTGTTTTAAATTTTAGTTTTTAAATAATTTAATTAATAATATAAAATATTCAAAATATAAATATATTTGTGCATAATTGGACGTACTAGTTTGTGTATAAATAAATTGAGATTTGCCAATAAACTTCACGCAATACACTGGATTCTCTCTTCCTCGCCGGTCCAATCCCCCGACAGCTTTAATGCTTTTCTTTACAAAATTATCACAATCAGCGGAATTAATTGTTGATTAAAAAGGTTTCAATTAAATTAAATAAAATTAACTGATCTCATCGAAGTCCCATCCCCACCACCATCTTCAGTTTCAGACCGTACTTACTAACAAGACAACAAAAATCTACGCAATTATTACATTAGGGCTTAGTGTTTTACCTTTTCCCCATCACCGTTGATCAGATTCGATTCCACTCTCTCGAAAAAATCCTTCTTTGATGTGCGTACTATGAGAAAAACGAAGACGAAGAGCAAGAGAGTAAATGGGCGTGGCTAACAAGGCCTGTATTAACTGTTACAATGTGAATAATCGCAATAACATCAACAATTTGTCGGCTGCTGAGAAGCAGCAGAAGCATAGCTGTAATAAGTACAAGGGTTGCGGTCACTATTTGCTGTGGATACGGCGGAAGAAGCTGACGTGGACGGTGGTTTGTGGCCTGCTTCTCTTCGCCGTAGGATTTGTTTCTCTGTTCGCCGGACACGTGGCGTCGGATCTTGAATGGTACTCCCAGCGCCTCGTTAAGCGTACTTGGTATATTCACAAGGTTAATCCCTCTCTATAATTGATCCAATTAAATTATGATCAATGCTTTCCTCTGTACTTTTCTGCCCACTTCAGAATGTTTCTGTAGCTTGCGATTATCTAATTTGGGGGTAAGATGTTCAGACAATGAAGCTGCCTAACTTCTGTTCTAAGACATTTCATCTTTGTGTATGTTTATGGGAGTTACTTTTCTTGAGTTTAATGTGGATGAGGTTTGGGAGTTCTAACATCATAGCTTGTATGCATAGCTCTGTAAGATCTATGGCCAATTTCAAATATTTTGTGGTTGTAAATGCTATGGCAGGAAAGGGGATTTCATGCTCCAGTCGATATATGGAAGTCAGAGTTTTCGAATTTCTATTATGGTTGTAGTGATAGAGATCCTCATCTTGCACGTAAGTTGTGTGTAGATTTCATTGATTCTTTGCAATCATTGGACCCTTATGACATACAAGAGATTCTAGGTTGTTGGAAATAAGAGTGTTGTATTTAACATAATCGAATGTTGGCCTTGCAGCTGCTGTGAGGGAACGATTTTCAAATGGATACTTACTTATTGCCACGAGTGGTGGGCTCAATCAACAAAGGATAGGTGTAAGTACTTTTTGCTTGAATCACTTCTTATCTTTGCATCATTTTCAAGGATCATTTAATCATCCTTTTATGCTACTTAATGTTATTCGATGACCTAAACTGGTTTTAATCAACTCCATTTTCTTCAGATAACTGATGCTGTAGTTGTCGCGAGGATCCTAAATGCCACTTTGGTCGTCCCAGAATTGGATCACCAGTCATTTTGGAAAGACGAAAGGCTCGTTGGCTTTTTTCTAACCTTTTATGATGGTTCTTATTACCAAGTTTTGTGCATATCTGATGCAAATATATTATTACTTTCATAATGCAGTGACTTCTCGAACGTTTTTGATGTCGATTGGTTCATCTCTTCCCTTGCAAAGGATGTCCCTATAGTAAAAAAAGTTCCCGAAAAAGTCATGAGGTCTATGGAAAAACCACCGTACACTATGCGCGTGCCAAGGAGATCAGAGCCCGACTATTATCTTGAGCAAGTTTTGCCCATACTACTGAGGAGACGTGTAAGAATAAAACATACTTTAGGATAAGTACCCATCTTTGTAAGAAGGAAATTTGTCATGATGTAGTTAGTAGTTTCTTATGATCTATGGAAAAGGGCATAATAGTAGCTACCTTTTACGGTCTTTATGGCTATCAAAACAGATGGAGAATCGCTAAAAAAATACCCATGTGAATGTTTTTTTCAGGTTCTTCAGTTGACGAAGTTCGATTACAGGCTGGCCAATGACATTCCCGAGGATTTGCAAAAATTGCGTTGTAGGGTTAATTATCATGCCTTGAGATTCACCAAGCCTATAAGGAATCTTGGTCACAAGATCGTCAGGCGCATGAGAAAGATGGCAAGACGCTTTATTGCCGTCCATTTGAGGTTTGTAATGAAATCTTTCATCAAACTTGAGCATAGCAGCAGCATGAAAGATTGATACTTTTTCCTTTTTCTTTCTTTTGCTAGTAAGAAGAAAATTAGCAATCGTTACATCTCAAGTACCTATGTACTGGTAAAATAAGACTTACATATTATCATATTCGACTGTGAATTTATAGGTTCGAACCCGATATGCTCGCATTTTCTGGATGTTATTACGGTGGTGGCGATAAAGAAAGGCACGAGCTTGGCGAGATAAGAAAGCGCTGGGATACTTTGCCTGTAAGATTTCGAATTTCGATTCTTCTTACAGAATGTGCACTCACTTGTCTGAATTTCTCCTCAAAAAAAGTTACGTTCTTCCCTAAAAATCCCAGGAATTAAGCGCCGACGAAGAGAGGTTGCGAGGAAGATGCCCATTGACTCCCCACGAAGTGGGCTTATTGCTGAGAGCCTTTAACTTCGGCAACAATACGTATCTCTACGTAGCCTCTGGCGAAATATACGGCGGAGAAGAAACTCTCAGGCCTTTGAAAGAACTCTTCCCAAACTTCTATACGAAGGAGATGCTCGCCAGCGAGGAATTGAAGTCCCTTCTTCCCTTCTCGTCTCGCCTGGCCGCCGTGGACTACATTGTTTGCGATGAAAGCGATGTTTTCGTGACCAACAACAATGGTAACATGGCAAAAATTCTAGCGGGAAGAAGGTAAGTCCGTGGTTGGAAATAAATTATATAAAATTAAAAAGTGACTCGCTCGCTCCCTTAAAAGATAACATATTCAGCATGGTATCAGAGCTTAGTGACTAAAGAGTTCTCTGATTACGAATCTTCAGGACGATCCATTTAAATAAAATCATACGTTTAGGGTGCGGTTTGGTATGTGGAATTCGATGTGGAAAAGAAATGAAACTGGGTGATGGTAACACACGCACATTGATGTACAATGATTCGATGCGTATAATTACATTTTTCTTTCCATTTTCGCATTGAATTTCGCATACCAAACGCACCCTTAAGGCTAGATAAGAAAGAAATCAGCCTATACGTGAGGGGGCGGGGCGTGTTGGAAATTAATTATATAAAATTAAAAAAGCGACTCGCTCCGTTAAGGGTTAATTTTCTAGGCAGAGTGGTCATTCAGCATTCATGATTACCATATTTATCAGTTATTGTTCTGTCTTTTCTTTGTTGAAGGAGGTACATGGGTCACAAGAGAACAATAAGGCCGAACGCCAAAAGGCTGAGTTCATTGTTTTCGGAGAGGGACAAAATGGATTGGGATAGTTTTGCGAGAAAAGTGAAGTCTCGTCAGAGAGGTTTTATAGGAGAGCCCGAGGAGATGAGGCCCGGGAGAGGAGAATTCCACGAATACCCTTACTCGTGCGTTTGTCAGAAACCGTTCGAAAGCAAAAGTGCTTTTCCTAACATTACAAGGGAAGAAGAGGTTAGGACGAGCGAATACATAGTCAGTCGAGGTGGTAAGAATTCGTCGGGAAATTTGCTGATGAGAGATGGAAAGAATGAGATGGTTTTTCCCGGGGAGGAGAGCGACGGTGAAGGGTTCTTATCTGATTGATTAGTTCGTACGGAATTTTCTGAGCCAAGATGGTCATGGCAGATGTGGTGTGGCTACTAAGCTCCTCCTCAATATAATGTATGTAATTTCGGAAATTGTCTTTCCTCTTACCTCGTGAACGTTTTTTTTTTATTTCTTCATAAGCTGTGTGTCTGTACTGTACTTTTGTGTTTCTAAATATTAAGCAAGTTGGAATATTTATTACCAGCAATGCTCACCAAGCTATAATAAGTCACATATGGGGCATTTAGCCTCTTCCTATTAAGACCTCAAACAAACATTTTTCTCAATGATGTATATAATCAGTCCTCTCTTTTAAAAAATACGCTCTCACTAGTTGCAAAGGTTTATTGTCCAAAGAATAGAACTGAATTTTGCATCCTTCGACCACAGATATCAAACAAGTGCTTCCATGCACTTTTCTTTTGTTTCTATGTTTTATTTTTTATATTCGAGTTTGATTTCGTCGTTCCCCATCGGTTCACACGCATCAACGAGGTGAGCTCTAACTTGAGATCACGGGAGAAAATATGGGCGACGAGCTCACGCGAGCGAACCAAAATGCATAGGTGTTAAGTAAGAGACAACGGAAACACGACAGACTTGCATCAACTATTGCATTTATAGGTGCGGATTGGGCCATCTTAGATGAGCGGTTGGACCAATTACGTAACTGTTGGATTGAGCTAAAGGACTAAATATAAATTCATGTTGGACTTATTCGGTTACAAAGCGTAATGATAGATTTCCTTATGCTCCGTTTGGATTCTTGGATTTCGGCTTGAAATTCGAATTTCCTTAAAAAATCACCCGTTTGGAAATGTTGTGATTTGGATTTCCATTTCATCCAAATACGAGGTTAACTTAAACGTTATCGTTTGTTGGGTTTTGAAATACTATGACAAATTGTCTGTTTTCAAAATACAAAGTTAGCATACGATAAGTTTTCGTAAATAATACTAATAAATAATAATAATAATAATAGTAATAAGAAACCACCAACTACCTTGCATTTATATACTGTCACATTTACCCTTTTATAGTAATTGTTATTTAATATTTAATAAATAATTTATATATTATGTAGCACATGCTATGAGTGTGCAATTTATACTAGTATTAATAATTAGCGGTGAACGATTGGTGAACCATAATACTAACGCTATAATTATTGAGAAATACTCCCTCCGTCCCAAATCATTTTATACATTTTACTAAATCGGACGTCCCACATCTTTTGTACATTTCCTTATTTAGCAAAAAAACTATCACAAATCAATATAATAATATTAAATATTCTTAAAAGTCGTGTCAAAATATACAATTTTTTACCTTTTAATTATACTATAATTAAAATATTCAATTTCTTAATTACCGTGCCAACTCCCTAATGTCCAAAAACATTCGGGACAGAGGGAGTAATATTTTATTGGGTCAATTGTATTTCAGGCCCTACTAAGAGTTTTAAGCAGGAATCAGGCCTTCTTTACATTTTATGTAGAGAGAAGGACCTAAACAATATTTTGGTTAGGGATAAAGACCCATTCAGACGGAAAAGACTTTTGTACCCTTATTTTTTTCTGAAATTACATCAAATCGATTTCAGTACCAGAAATCCTAAAATTAGTTTCCCCCTTTCATCGAGAAAAGCAGACGAAATTTCAGGCCCTCTTTACACCCTTAATCGACGAATCTTGCGATGGCGAAGAAGAAACCCGTTAATCGCCAAGAAATTGGTCGGAAGAAGGTTGCTCGGAAGAAGAAAGTTGATGGGAAGAAGCGCGGCGTCGATCGCGGAGGAATTGGCCGGAAGAAGGAGAATATAGTTGCTGGGAAGAAGAAAGTCGATGAATCGAGTGAACGGCGTCCAGCAGGCATAAGAAGTCGATGAATCGAGTGTTTAGCACAGTTGGTGTTTCGAATGATGGCTCAGCTTTTGGAAGGATGTTAACAGTTCAGGTCATCTGCTTCTGTTTTTACTGTAGCGTTTTGAACTAGTTCTATTTCATACCACATCACAGTTAAATTATACCGCATAAGTTTAATTTGGTACCACATCACATATAAATTATATCACTTAAGTATATTATGATACCAATATATACTCCACTCGTACCAAAAAATAAGAACATTACAGAAACTTATATGGCCGGAAAAATAATTTCTTTATACAATACCACATCACATGTAAACTATACCACTTCATTATAATATGGTACCAATATATACTCCACTCGTACCAAAAAATAAAAACATTACAGAAACTTATATGGCCTGGAAAATAATTTATTTACACAATACCACATCGCATGTAAATTATACCACTTCATTATAATATGGTACCAATATATACTCCACTCGTACAAAAAAATAAGAACATTACAGAAACTTATATGGCCGAAAAAATAGTTTCTTTACATAATACCGCATTACATGATAATTATACCACTTAGTTATAACATGTAAATTGTACCATTTCAGCATGATTTAATACCAATTTATACTCCTTTCATACCAAAATATAAGAATATTCCAGAAGCTACATGGGCCAACACTGAATATGCCTCTCCATCTTTATATAATACCACATCACGTGTAAACTGTACCACTTCAGCATGATTTCGTACCAATTTATACTCCTTTCATACCAAAATATAAGAACATTCCAGAAACTACATGGGCCGACAGTGAATATGCCTCTCCATCTTTATATGATACCACATCACGTGTAAACTGTACCACTTCAGCATGATTTTGTACCAATTTATACTCCTTTCATACCAAAATATAAAGAACATTCCAGAAGCTACATGGACCAACAGTGAATATGCCTCTCAATTTTTATATGATACCACATTACGTGTAACATGTACCACTTCAGCATGATTTAGTACTAATTTATACTCCTTCCATACCAATATATAAGAACATTCCAGAAGCTACATGGCCGACGGTGAATATGCCTCTCCATCTTTATATGATACCACATCACGTGAAAACTATACCACTTCAGCATGATTTAATACCAATTTATACTCCTTTCATACCAAAATATAAAGAACATTCCAGAAGCTTCATGATCCGTCAATGAATATGGATCAATATTTGTACCATACCAAAACACATGTAAAACATACCACTTCATCGTAATGTCGTACCAATTTGTACGCCATTCATAACAGAAAATAAAGAACATTCCAGAAGCTTCATGATCCGTCAATGAATATGGTCTCACCATCTTTATATGATACCACATCACATGTAAATTATACCACTTCATAATATTTTGGTAACATTTTATACTATCCTGGTAACAATACATTATGAAATGATACCACATTAAGTCGTACTGATACTAGATAATATGTTATCTGTACCATATTAATGGATCGAATAATTTCGTAAATAAAAGTTTTTTTCGGTTGTGAAGGAATAAAAATCATGGAAATATATGATTTGATGTATAATCCACGAAGTTCCTTGATTTTGTTACGTTTTATGCAAATATGATATAAGTAGTCAAGTAATGATGTTTTGATCATGTGAATTGTATACCAATGCAAATCGTAGACAACTATATTTACATCACATTGATATATACCATTATGAATTACAACGAATGTATCCTAAACAACATTATACATCAATCATAGAACAAATCTTACGACAATAAACCTTTAATCGTAACCCCGAAACAGTTTACCCTAAAATCCGATACTCTATACCAAAAAACTGGAAACCCTAGCGCGTAAACCGCAATCTGTAACACATAAAGTGTTTCTGGTACTACATTATTACAGGAATATATACTACATAAAAGTTTCTGGTTAAACAGTACCACTACCTCCCCAAATGGTACCACTACCTCTCCAAATCGTACCACTTACTCCCCAAATGGTACCAGTTCCTCCCCAAATGATACCAGATCCTCGCCAAATCATACCACTTCCTCCCCAACGGGTACCATAACCTGCCGAAATGAAGAATATTCCACAACCTTCCAAATGACATATACTCTGAAAATAAATGCTATCCCTTCCCATTCGCACCCTGCCAAATGACATATATTCTCTGAAAATAAAGAACATTCCAGAAGCTTCATGATCCGTCAATGAATATGGATCAATATTTGTACCATACCAAGACACATGTAAAATATACCACTTCAGCATAATGTCGTACCAGTTTATACTCCATTCATAACAAAAAATAAGGAACATTCCAGAAGCTTCATGATCCGTCAATGAATATGGTCTCACCATTTTTATATGATACCACATCACATGTAAATTATACCACTTGTAAATATTTTGGTAACCATTTATACTATCCTGGTAACAATACATTACGAAACGATACCACATTAAGTCGTACTGATACTAGATAATATGTTATCTGTACCATATTAATGGTTTGAATAATTTCGTAAATAAAAGTTGCTTTTCTCGGTTGTAGAAGAATAAAAATCATGGAAATATATTATTTGATGTATTAAACCACCAAGTTCCTTGATTTTGTTAGCAAATAAGATGCAACTAGTCAAGTAATGAGGTTCTGATCATGTAAATATACACCAATGCGTAAACAATCTGTAACACGTCTTACATTTCTGGTACCACATTATTACATGAATATATACTACATAAAAGTTCCCACCCAAAATAATACTAAGATTCAGCTTTCCCGCCCAAAACAGCGTTACTTGCTATACCAGTTTACGCCTCTATTATACCACTTTACTCTGTTTTAGTACCACATCTTATAAAACTAATACCAAATGAGAATAAGTAATAGTTATCGTCGCTATACCACTTTACGCCTCTATTATACCACTTGACGCTATTTTTGTACTACATCTTATAAAATTAATACCAAAATGAGAATAAGTAATATATCGTACCAGTTCGAGTGAGTAACGCTTCTTATCGTTGCGATACCACTTTACGCTTCTATTATACCTTTTTACTCTGTTTTAGTACCTCAATATATAAAATTAATACCAAATTAGAATAATATCTCGTACCAGTTTGAGTAACGCTTCTTATCGTAACTATACCACTTTACGCCACTACTATACCGAACCTTATGGAAACTATACCACTTACGCCTTTCTGATACCACATAACGAACACTCATTTAAACTACTGGCGATTTCACTTTCATTTCGTTAATCTTGATGGACGAACGATTGAGGGACCACTAAGGCGCGACGTAATTTCCAAGGTATGGGTCTCCCGAATTTATGCATATTAGCTTTAATTTCGACAAAAAACATGCTCGATTTATGTAATTTGCGTAAATGAATTTCTAAATTATTCCTCACGGATCTTAAATCTGACGACGTAAATATCATTGAGATCATCGAGTACACATCAAACTTGATTTTGTGCCCGGTATGCTCGAAAATTTACGGCAAATTGATCATTGAAATAGTTTTGTCGATTGATACCATTTGAATAACATCTCGTAACAGAATAATAGCAATATATATCTTTTTATATAACACCTAAAAGGGCATTTTCGTCAAATCATACTTTATGCCCTTTAATTTGAATTTTATCTAAAGTTGGTCCTTAAACCTATATTTCATCTGAGGAGGGCCTGAACTCAAAAGCAAAGTTTCGACGTGGCGTGATTTGGAAACGCCCCTATTTTATTTGGGTTGGTTTTTGGACCGGCCGGCCCATAACAATCAACACGCCAGTGGACTTGTTGGGCTTAGCTGATAATCCCAATTCTGACCTTTTTTTCTTAGACTTTTCGTTTCGTTTTAATTTACTCATCCTTTTTTCTTCCTCTCCATTACAGTGTTTACTCTCTCTAATGGCGGCGATTGGTGCATCACCGTTCACGGCCTTGAAACTCAGCACCACCAATAACAACGCATCGGCGGATTCTCTCTTCCCTCTTTTCTCTCTCAAGCCCTCATCTCCCATTAAGCTTCACCAGTCACTGAAAACCTCCTTCAAGAGAAAACCTAATCATTTCGCCACCTACGCCGCCGCCGACTCTACGCCAGCCGAAACCACGGGCGCGGGCGCCACCACCTTCCACGGCGTCTGCTACGTCGTCGGAGACAACATCGACACGGACCAGATCATCCCCGCCGAGTACCTCACCCTCGTCCCATCCAACCCCGACGAGTACGAAAAACTCGGCTCCTACGCCCTAATCGGCCTCCCCTCGTCCTACCCCACACGCTTCGTCGAGCAAGGCGAGGTCAAGACGAAGTACTCCATCGTCATCGGCGGGGACAACTTCGGCTGCGGCTCGTCGAGGGAGCACGCGCCGGTGGCGCTGGGCGCCGCCGGCGTGACGGCGGTGGTAGCAGAATCTTACGCGAGGATCTTCTTCAGGAACTCGGTGGCCACGGGCGAGATCTATCCCCTTGAGTCCGAGGGCAGGCTGTGCGAGGAGTGTCGGACCGGCGACGTCGTGACGGTGGAGTTTGGCGGCGGCGCCGCCAGCAGGCTGATCAACCACACCTCCGGAAAAGAGTATGGGCTGAAGCCGATTGGCGACGCCGGGCCTGTGATTGAGGCTGGAGGAATCTTTGCTTATGCTAGGAAGACTGGGATGATTCCATCCAAGGAAGAAGTGGCTTAGGCTGAAGCTTTATTTGGTTTTTCGCCATGAAACTATGCTTGATGATTGCTTAGGTCGTCCCATTTGTGCTTTTAAGGTTCTGATTTCTTACATGGTTTGTAAGGTATTTTGCTGTTGTCTCCACATTGTTTTGGACGTTTTGTGCTTCCCCTTGTACTGTCGATGCTATCTTTATTTGCAGTCTTTCACTTGTTTACCTGTTGTATTGCAAAGCAGCTTAATCAATTGTTTATGATAGGATTAACTGGTTTTTTTGGTCCCTAATTTAGGGACACTTAGCTTGGAGAGCCAAGTTAATAAATTGAACTAATATAATGCGTCGGAGATCTTGTTGTGTACGTAAATTGTTGCAATTTTGAAAGTTAGTGTCCGCAAGTTGCAACCATGTAAAGTTAGGTTTCCCATTGCAAATTTCGTTCATGGTATTTAAAGGTGTCAATCACCTAACTTGTATTGATTCTCAAACACTGTTGTTTGTGTATTTCGGAGAAGTTTGTACCTCGTTAAACATGGTGAGAAACGAATGTCGTTCAGTCAAAATCTGATCTTTGGTGTCCAAGATTGGAATTGCTCCATGGCGTCTTTGTGAGGAAGACGTAAGCTCGAAGTTTGATGGCCATTTTGCGATAAACATGAATGTTTTGACTATGTTTAGACAGCATTTGTTTTACTGCGTTAGGATTTATGGTTTTATGGAACACTTGAATCTTGAGATTATGGGTTTGATTATACAATTGAAAAGCATAAGAAAGACGAGATCGTTTTATAGTCGATGATGATGGTTCAAATTTGATGTAATTGAACTTAAGGGTTGAGCAAGGAGAATAATTCCACTGTAGAGTCCGTTTGGTTGGGGGTGTCAGAGGGTATTAGATGGGATATGATTAGTTAAAGTTATATTTGGTTGACTGGTTTATTTAAGGTAGCTAATACCCTCTTAATACTATCAATAAAGTATTAACCAAAAAAGTTCCACCCTACCATTATCTAATCCCATCCTTTTAAATAAATTTTATCCTTTTATGTATTTTTTTTCTCTTTTTTCCTTAATAATCTCTCTCTCTCTCTCTCTCTCTCTCTCTCTCTCTCTCTCGCAAAAAAGAAGGATAAATTTGTAATTGAATTTCATTAACTCCAATATTATCTAAACTCATCTCCCAAACATATCAGATATTTTTTAAACTCGCCAACCAAATACCCAAAAAAACTCACTCTCCTTTATATAAACACAACTAATCCTAATACTGTCTAAACCCATTCTCTCTACAAACGGACCTTGATGAAAGATTTAGATAGTCTGATAATGAAATTTTTTATCGATTCGAACTAAATTAGTCGGATTATTTAATCACGTTTTGCTTGGGATTAAAACCCAAACTATCAATTATTATTTTAGGAAGTAAGAAAACAAGAGTTGTTATAAACACTATTTTATATGGATGTCCACTCAACTTCTTCAACTCATAACCTCCCCATTATCTCTCATTTACCTCTCCTCTTTATTTTACATTAAGTCTCTATTATTATTATACTCCATGATCTTTTGTGATCAATGTAAAGGCTTTGCCTCAAGCCTATAAATAGATGCACCTGTACAAGTGAAAATACACAAGTAAATGGAAGAATTCTCTCTTATGTTTTATACTCTCTTGCAATAATTTTACGACAGCACGACTCTCTAGCCAAGGCCGTCATTTCTATACGTGAGTAAATTCGGTACGTTCTACTTTACGTTTTTCCTCTACACATTTTCATTATGGCTAACCTCGCAAAAATCGAATCCATTTGTTCTTTATATCACGGGGAAGAATACTTGTCATGGATACTAGATGCAATTCATCTAGATGCAAATGGTCTCGTTGAGACAATAAAAGGGAATTGAATAAGGAATGCCATCATTGCGGTTTGAAATATCATTAATCACGTACCTGTCGTACACAAAGATTGCGGCTTGAAAGGCCATTTGTCACGTACCTGTCGTACGCAAAAACATTTGTTGACCTCTATCAAGTATCCTTGAAGAGAAAGGAGAAAATATCGAGATAAACGTTCTTAGATATCTTGATCTCAGAGACATTGGCTTTGTTGATTTTACTCTTTAATCGTTGATTTCTTTGAAAAGTCGCCCCGAAGGTGAAACTAGTTAGTCACCCTGAAGGTAGAACTATTGTTTTTTTATGATTTTATCTTTCAATCGCCCCGAAGGTGAAATTAGTGATAGTCACCCCGAAGGTGAAATTATCGTAAATTACCCTGAAGGTGATATTGCTAGAATTATCTACGAAATCTATTAAAATATTTTGATGTAATTGAATATTGTCAATAATATTTTAATTTTTCCATTATATTTAATATTTCTCTAAATCTTTATAAATTAATATTATTTTATGTTTTTGTTTTAAAGAAAATGAACGTTTCTCGTACGAATGGTAAAGAATTATGTCTGGCAGACAGCACAACAACGCATTCAATATTTAAAGACAAGAAATACCTTTCTTCTCTCGTGATGAAAGAGCCACATGTTAATACTATATGTGGTAGTACAAATATTATCGAAGGCTCCGGAGAGCAATAATAATTTTGCCTCGAGGAACAAAATTTTGCGTCGATGATGCATTATTATTGAATTCGAAGTCCCTTGAGAGCATGCTACACAATAGAATTCTTCAAAGTCCAATAGAAATTTGTTGAGTTTTAAAGATATCCGCCGAAATGGATATCATATTGAGACTAAAGATGAAGGTAAAAATGAATACTTGTATATTACAAGTATTATTTCGAATGAAAAGTTGTATTGGAAAAATTACCTTCTTATTCCTCGGGATTGTACTACACGCATATTTCTACGTTTGAATCATATACAATTGTAAACTAGAAGTTTGCAAATGATGATGAGTTTATTATTTGGCATAACCGGTTGGGCCATCCCGGTTCTATAATGATGCGAAGAACTATTGAGAATTCATGTGGTCATTCTTTGAATAATCGAAAAATACTTCGATTTAATGAATTCCATTGTGTTGCATGCACTAAAGGCAAATTAATTATTCGGCTTCGCAATTAAAAACAAGAAACGAATCTCCTAAATTTTTGGAGCGCATACATGACGATATATGTGGCCCGATTCACCCTGTGGACCATTTCGTTATTTTATGATTTTAATCGATGCATCGACGAGATGGTTGCATGCATGCTTATTATCAAATCGTAACCTGGCGTTTGCGAGATTATTAGGTGAATTGATTCAGTTACGCGCTCATTTTCCCAATTATCCCATCAAGACAATCCGTGTTGACAATGCGGGTGAATTTTGTTCACAAGCTTTTAATGATTATTGCATGTCAATTGAGATAAGTGTCGAACATCCAGTAGCTTATGTTCATACACAAACGGTCTTGCATAATCGTTTATAAAGCGCTTACAATTAATTGCTCGGCCATTACTTATGAGAGCGAATCTCCCAACTTTTGCTTGGGTAATGCTATTTTGCATGCGATAGCGCTAATTCGCATTAGGCCAACACATTATATGAGGTCTCCCAAATGGAATTGGTTCAGGGTCAGGAACCAAATATTTCCCATCTAAAAATTTCTGGGTGTGCGGTCTATGTTCCGATTAATCAACCACAACGCACAAAGATGGGGCCTCAAAGAATGAGAATTTATGTTGGCTTTGAATACCTATCTATAATTAAATATCTCGAGCCAAAGACTGGAAATTTATTTAATTCCAGATTTGCTGATTGTCGTCATTTTGACGAATCAGTTTTCCCAACATTATGAGAGATGAAAAAACACCGGAAAAGAAAATTAGTTGGAATGAATTATCATTGTCTCATTATGATCCTCGTACTAAGCAATGTGAACTGAAAGTTCAAAAGATAATTCATTTGCAAAATTTAGCAAATCAATTACCGGACGCATTTACTGACCCTAAAAGAGTTACTAATCTCATATTCCGGCTGTTTTGCTCCGATTAAAATTAGTGTCCCTGAGCCACTGCTGATGAGTCTACGGCACGTTTAAAACATGGTAGACTGTTCGGTTCTAAAGACAAAGTTCCTCGTAAAAGCAAAATGAGCAATAATTCAGGTGGTCCTGACTGACATGACTATTGAAAAGTTCCCTGAAGAAACACAGGCACCTGACAATGTTGATAATCATGAGATCTCACTAAATTTTGTCATAGTAGAAAAATATGGAATCGAAATGAAATAAACGTCGACGATATTTTTGCATATGCAGTGGCAAAAACAACTGTTAATGATGAGGATCTTGAACCTAGGTCTATGAATGAATGTAAGCTTAGAGATGATTAGCCAAAGTTGAAGACGTCAAGCTGAATTGAATTCACTGGCAAAATGTGAAGTTTTGGACCAGTACTGCGCACACGAGAAGATGTGCAACCCGTAGGGTATAAATGGATTTTCGTGAGGAAATGGAATGAGAAAATGAAATTGTGCGATATAAGGAGCGTCTTTTAGCACAAAGTTTTTCTAAAAAACCTGGCATTGATCGTGATCAAACGTATTCCCCCGTAGTGGATGCGACTAGTTTTCGATATTTAATAAGTCTGGTTTCAAATGAAAAATTGGAAATGCGTCTGATGGATATTGTCACTGCATATTTATATGGCTCGTTAGATAATGACATTTATATGAAACTCCCTGAAGGATTTAAACTGCCCTGAAGAATATAGTCATAGTTCTCGTGATCTTTACTCGATCAAACTATGCATATCTTTTTATGGTTTAAAGCAAGTCGGGCGTATGTGGTATAATCACCTTAGCGAATACCTATTAAAAGAAGGATATAAAAATGATCAAATATGTCCTTGTCTAGAGATCATGGTTAAATTTTGTCATCATAGCTGTATGTGTTGATGACATTAATCTAATTTGAACTCCAGAAGAGCTCCAAAAAGAGGATGATTATTTAAAGCAAGAATTTGAAATAAATGATCTTGGCAAGAAAAAAAAAATTGTCTTGGAAATTGAGCATCTTGATGATGGCGTTTCTTGCATCAGTCCGCTTATACTGCAAAAGTGCTTGAACGCTTTTATATGGATAAAGCACACCCCTTGAGCATGCCTATCATAGTGAGATCACTTGATGTGAATAAAAATCCATTTCGACCTCGTGAGAATAACGAAGAACTACTTGGTCCAGAAGTACCATATCTAAGTGCAATAGGAGCACTAATGTATCTTGCAAGCCATACCGGTCCTAATATATCATTTGCGGTTAATTTCTAGCAAGGTATAGTTCTTCACCCACACGAAGGCATTGGAATGACATTAAGCATATATTTCGATACCTTCAAGGTACGATAGATTTGGGTCTTTACTATCCTAAATCTGCAAAATCCGATCTCAAGGCTATGCAGATGCTGGTTATTTATCTGATCTGCATAATGTTCGGTCTCAAATGGTACGGCTATTTCTAGGCGCTCGATGAAACAAACTATAGCCGCCACTTCTTCAAACCATGCAGAAATTTTGGCAATACACGAAGCAAGTCGGGAGTGTTTTTGGTTGAGATCAGTGATTCATCATGTTCGAGGAACATGCGGCTTAAATGTGGACAAAGGTGCTCCAACTATATTATTCGAAGATAACGCCGCATGTATCGCTCAGCTAAAGGAAGGTTACATAAAAAGTGAACGCACGAAGCATATCTCACCAAAGTTCTTTTTCACTCACGATCTTCAAAAGAATGGTGAAATTACCGTTCAACAAATACGTTCATGTGACAATCTAGCGGATTTGTTTATGAAATCGCTGCCGACTTCAATATTTGAAAAGCTGGTTTATAAGATTGGAATGCGCCGAATGAAGAATGTCAAATGATGTTGTTTAGAGGGAGAGAAATACTATGTTGTACTCCTTTTTCCTTAACCACGGTTTTTCTCATTGGGTTTTTCGGGTAAGGTTTTTAACGAGGCAACGTTGTAAGAAAAATGTACTCTTTTTCCTTCACTAGGGTTTTATCCCTTTGGGTTTTTCCTAGTAAGGTTTTAACGGACATTTTACCGAAAGATAGACATGCAAAGGGGAGTGTTATAAACATTATTTCATATGGATGTCCACTCAACTTCTTCAACTCATAACATCTCCATTATCTCTCATTTACCTCTCCTCTTTATTTTACATTGAGTCTCTATTATTATTATACCCCATGATCTTTTGTGATCAATGTAAAGGCTTTACCTCAAGCCTATAAATAGATGCACTTGTACAAGTGAAAGTACACAAGTGAATGGAAGAATTTTCTCTTATGTATTATACTCTCTTGCAATAATTTTACAACAAGAGCGAGAATTTTGAATAATATATAACTATGCAATCACTTACGAGAAATTTAAAAGGAAAGAGAGAGAGAGAGAGAGAGAGAGAGAGAGAGAGAGAGAGAGAGAGAGAGAGAGAGAGAGAGAGAGAGAGAGAGAGAGAGAGAGCCTTATCCGTAACGCCACTTCAACTTTTCTATTCACCAACGCCCAATGGGTTTGTCTCAGACTGTCTATAAACCATGTACACAGCATTAAAGGGGTGAGCAAAACCGGATATCCGGTTTTTCGGATATCCGAAATTCGGATATCCGGATTTTCGGATATCGAAAAATGGTATTCGTATCCGCTCCGGTTTATTCGGATATTTATACCGGATATCCGCATCCGGTTTTTAAATTTAATTTTCTTATATTTTTTATTATTTTCTTTTCAAAATCATATTTTTTATTTCTTATCACAATAAAAAAATATATTTTTAATATAAGAATTCTACACATAGTAATTCACACAATATGTGAATTTATGATTCAAAATTACATAATAAATAATAAAAAAAATACCACAAATTCACATTAATTTTTTAACTTGCATCTCGATGTTTTATGTTTTTTTTTTATTTCAATTCTCTAACAAATTTTTTTGCAATACTAAAATAATATAAACATTCTACTTTATGATTTTTTATCTAAACATTCATGATTTTTTTCCTTTTTGGACCTTCATTTTTCTTTTTGGACTTTTTTTTTATTTTTTTATTTTTTAAATATAAAACCCGGATATCCGAATTTTAGACAAACCACTATCCGTATCCGATCCGGTTTATTTTAAAATAAATCGGATCGGATTTCCAATCCGGTTTTTAAAACCGGATATCCGTTTTTCCGGATTTTGAAAACCGGATACCGGATCGGAATCCGATTTCCGGATATTTTTGCTCACCCATAATTGTTGCCTATGGGAGGTTGGAGTTTTAAGGTAGATTATTTAAAATAACATCGAATAAATTGTTAACACTTGCATCCATTCTAAATACAAAAAAAAAAAAAAAAGTAAACAAATAAAAAAGATAAATTGCAAATCGAATCGGTGAGCACAGACGTCTACATATGTATATTAATAATATGTATATCTCCAATCTCCACACACTTTCACCACCTAACTTCATACGTACGAACAAAACTGATCGCTCCTTCGAAAATGGCCTCTTACATCAGCAGCTTCATCGTAATCTTCTCCACCACCTCTCTCCTCCACCTCACCCTCTCCGCCGCCGACCCATACGGCGGCGGCGGCGGCCTCATCCTCACCGTCGTGAACAACTGCCCCTTCACCATCTGGCCGGCGATCCAGCCCAACGCCGGCCACCCAACCCTCGAGCGCGGCGGCTTCGAGCTCACCACCCTCAGCCACCGCTCCTTCCCCGCACCCTCCGGCCAATGGTCCGGCCGAATCTGGGCTCGCACCGGCTGCGCGTGGGCCAACGGCTGCTTCACCTGCTGCACCGGCGACTGCGGCGGCCGCCTCGAGTGCGACGGCCTCGGCGGCGCCGCGCCCTCCACCTTAGCCCAGTTCACCATCCACCACGGCGGCGCCGATCTATCCTCCTACGGCGTCAGCTTAGTCGACGGATTCAACCTCCCAATGACTGTACGGCGAAATTGCTTCGTCTACTTCCATTATTACAGTAAACAATTAATTAATTCATAAATTTGCTGCAATAATTTTGCGCCAGGTGACGCCCCACGAAGGCAAGGGTCAGTGCCCGGTGGTGGGGTGCAGGGCGGATCTGCTGGCGGCGTGTCCGCCGGAGCTTCAGATGAAGGCCGGCGACGCCACCGTCGGGTGCAAGAGCGGCTGCGCTGCGTTCGGTACGGACGAGCTTTGCTGTCGGAATAATTACAACAGCCCTCAGGCGTGTAAAGGATCGAAGTGGTCGGAGTATTTCAAGCAAGCTTGTCCGGCGACGTTCACCTACGCCCACGACAGTCCGTCGCTAACCCACGACTGCTCGGCGCCGCGCGAGCTTAAGGTTATATTCTGCCACTAATCGCCGTCGCGGTCGTAGTCCCTTTTAGAGCTTTTTGTTTTTACCCATTTTCAAATAAATAAAAATTGAAAACCTTCGAATGTATCTGCAAAGTTTATATGTATAAATCTATATATTTATATATTTATTTATGTAATCATATCGCACCGATGGAAAAAACGCGATGATTGTCTTGCCTCTCACTATAGACGTTGTCGGTGATGTTTAATTTTAGATTTTATTATTATTATTATTATTATTATTATTATTATTATTATTATTATATTATATCAACGTGTCACTTCATGTGAGCTCAAAGCCAAATTTGTGGTTACTGTAATAATGTAGTGATATAGCATATTATTTTGATTTGATGAATTTTGCGCACTTTTTCACTAGGAACAGCCCCTCTGTTCAGTGGTGATTTCAGCTTTTGACTGCATGTTAGAGTTGCTTGGTTCTTTTGCGCCCTTTGAGATGAAGATGATGCTGAGTCTTCTTTTTCCCTCCTTCAGCTGCCAACATGCTTTTGCTTCCCTTTTGTCTCTGTGACTGGTTTCCTTTGTTTTCTCTTCTGGGTATTGGTCTTCCGGTTTTTTTTTTTTTCATTGATAGCTAGTACATCGTTTTGTCGTGCTCATCTATGAGCTCCTTCTTCTGGAAATTATTTGTACCAGAAGATGTTTTCGGGTTAGTTAACCCGCTGTAATTATTTTTTACTAATGAGATATACAAGTATCGTTCCGGAAAAAAAAAAAAAAAAAAAAAAAAACATAATAAAAGGTGAAGAATTTTAAGTGGTTATGGTTAGGATGCTCTATTATATGGTCTTCAAGGACCACTACTTTCGTGCGTTGAAAAGACGATTCGAAATCAACATGTGTCGTGTCCTTATTAATTAATCAATCCCTATTTATGCTTTGATATAACTGTAGCTGAAAGGTATCAACCTTACGTTAAAGTAACTTCGAAATTCCATGTCACACATACAATTATGATTTATTTATTCTATTCATATTTTTGAAATGAGCATCTGTCGGCCCATTACTCAAGTCCAAGAAAATCTTCGACCCATTTCAACCTATAAAATTAGTTCTTCTCCTCCCATCAATTACCATATCGCCGCTGACAGCAGCGGCATCAGATGGGCTCATGGCATGTTCATCATCATCATCATCTTCTTCTTCTCCTCTCCTCTCATCTACACAATTACTAATACTTTCCTCATCGTCGAAATTATTCGCCGGAGCTGCTTCTGTTATGGGAGCCGCCGGCAATCGACACATAAGCCTCGACTTTTTCCTCAGATGAGCGTTCCAATAGTTCTTTATCTCGTTATCCGTCCGCCCTGGAAGTCTCTTTGCGATGATCGACCACCTAGCAATATATCGCCGCAGCTTAGCAAATATGTACTTAATAGGGAGAACGTTGTTTTTAATCCCCGATGTTTGAAGTACGAGTGTCTTTTGCCTCCCATGTTCCGAGATACCACTTTTATTCCCTATTGTTAACGATCTAGTGTCGTTTTGGTTCAACGGTTAGTTATCCGTTAGTTTGGACGAAATTAAGGTTCAGACCAGTTTACTGGCTCGACGCGTAATTTCGTACAAACTAACAGTTAAATTAACTTAAATACCAAAATAACACAAAATTGATAACGCAATTAAGGATTAAAAGCAGCATCTCGCAACACGTGGAACCAAAAGCGCCCATACCTTAAACACACTTGAGACGAAAAATAGCGTTCGCCATTCATATATATACGATATGATATGATATGATATGATATAAATGAGATATGCCTATTTCCTAGGAGCCTGTGAAGCCTGAGAATCAAGTCATCTTCTGCATAAGATATGTTTCCTCTCTTAATATCTGGCCTTAGGTAATTCAACCACCTTAATCTACAGCTCTTTCCACACCTCTTCAGCCCTTCAAAACACACACACATACACATACGTGCAATGCATATATTATATATCTATATAAATGTGATTAAATATTATGCAATATAAAATACCTGAATTAAGGGCTATGGATTTCCACCTCTTGGGACCTTGAATCTCTATTTGTCGGGCGAGAATCTCGTCTTCTTCGGCAGTCCATGCACCTTTGTTGAGAGTAGTTATCGATGATTTTTGATCGTTTTTAGGTTTCATTTTTTTTTTGTTTGAACTGCTAATATGAAAATCATTGGAGCTGTGTTATACATTATATATATCTATATTGTAGGTTAGACATCATATTTGAAGGTTTTTTTTTTCTTTTTTGTTAGTCGATTGGATGTGTGGGTCGTGGAGGTTATGAGAACGGTTAGTATGGCTCGTGTGTTATTTCACTCTCCGTTCATTTGATATAAAGACAATAGTAGCCAAAGGTATGCTACTTACCAACCATTCCCATACATGGGAGACATTATGGGGGAAACAAAAACATTCTATTTATATAACTTTGAATTCACTATTATAAATAAATGGAAATATCCCATATTTTTCTTTATCAATAATGTATGATATACCCAGTGTTTTAAAACGCGTTGTATCGCGCGCGTCGAGGCGCGCGATCGCGTGTTTTTCCACGAAAACGCGCCGACGCGTTTTTTATTTAGCGGTTATTTTTTTAATTTTTCTATTTAGCGACGGTTTTTACCGTCGTCAATTCCGTCGCAAACGTTTTTTTCTTTTTATTTTGTTAACTCCTTATTATCCGTCAGAAATGATTTTTTTTGTCTTTTTTATTCCTTTTTGTTTAAACTTCCACCCAATAATTAAAATGTTCTTATTTTGAGTAATTTATATGATAAAATTACATAAGCATATCCAATTTATTCATAATTTTATGACGATCATAATGACATGCATATCATATATTTTTTTATATCAATATCATTTTTGATAATTATAAGAATCATTTTACTAAACTTATTTTAGTTGGACTTATAGTATATCAAACATGAATGATTTTTTAATTGATATGACCTCTATTTTTTTGTTTGGAATTATATAAACTTTTTAATATATCTATCGTTCATATATATTTAAATTTCAGATTTAATCAATTATTTGTACCTTATTTTTTATTTCATTGAATTTCTAGAGATAATATTGATTATTTAGTCTCATAACTATAATGATGACATAAAAAGTGACCATATTTATATTTATTATATATTATATATAATTTATTATATTATATATAGCTTATCCGAAATACTCACGCAATGCACTACGCTATTTACGCTACGCGCTACCGACACTAAAACGCGACACACTACGCTTTACGCTTTTTAAAACATTGGATATACCTTACTACGGTTAAGCGCAATATGATTCATATATATTTTTCACTATTACATTTTGTTGATATGGTGAAAAACGAGTTAAGAAATACTGTAACATCCCACTTAAATTAATAAAATAATTTTTTATTAATCTTAATGTGAAATTGTAAATATATATATATATATATATATAATTAAGGGTAATAGAAGAAATAAAATATAGGGACTAAATTGCCTAAATAAATAAGTATAGGGTAAAGGAAAAAGGGAAGGAGGACTTACTATTATAATTATCATTTAACGTGGCTTGGCTATTGAAAAAGGGTGAAATGACGTGAGAGGCTTGGAGAGGAGGATTGAGGAAGATTTTTGAGATCAAGAGCTTGATAATAGGTAAATAAACCCCTTGCATGTCTCTATTATTTGTGGTTAAGCTTTTGTGGAAGGAAGTAAGATATGGCAAATTAGGGTTGCGAATTTGTTGAGTTTCATATGTTTGTGTGTTAATGATGGTGTTTAGGGGTTGTTAAGTATACTTTGAGCATATTAGCATATGTTTATGCTAGATTCATGGGTGAATTCGAAATTTGGGAGGAGATGCACCAAAAAGATAATAAAAGCTTAGGAGTAATATTCATGCTCGCCAACCATTCGTATAAATGCCTATGAGACTTCCATGTAATTTTAATAGAATTGTATGATGGTCTATCTAGGATATTGTGAGTTGGAACGAGGTGGAATCTCATCAACAAGAGGAAGCGAATAAAGATTTAAGTTTTCGTCAAGGTAAGTGCGTGGGAGCAAGAGCTTGTGCGTAGAGTTTCAATGCATATTTAACTATGATCATGACTCGATTGAGCCCGGTTGAACGGCGCTTCTAACGAGGTCATTATGGAAATTTATTTCTAAAGATTATATGGCTTGTTTACTCGAATTTCATTATTAACTTGTTGATTTTTTAAGTTGTGCATAGTCCTTCTAGTGAATGGCATGTAATATGCATTATGGTTGTGCACGAGTGATGTGCTATGTGAATAGATTGATGCTACTTTGTGGTGTATTGTTGTCGTGAGAAGTTAGTACTAAGTGATTGGGCTAAGATGCGTGAATGTGCGATAATGGTAGCATCCACATAGGGGCCAATGTGGGCCGAATATCTATCGAAACAACAGCTCTGGGTCGGAGTGTGTGAGTGGCCAATGGGTCGGTATGCGTGCGTGGCCGGTAAGAGTGTTGTTGGTAGCTTTCGATAGTTGATAACTATCGATAGGCGTTAATAAGTGTTGATGGTTGTTGTGTTAATTGAGATGGTAATTAGGTAGGTTGGAGGGCGAATAACCTACGCTCATTTTCTTTGTTAGCATATTATGTGTTTGAATGTGCTCTACATGTTCTTGATTGCACTTACTGAGTCTTGTCGACTCACTCCCAATATTTATATGATTTTGCAGATCCTCCTTCGGGAGGTAAGACTTAGAGGAGGTGATGATGGCTGGCCTGTGGTGGAGCGTTTGAGGGACGACCTGTGACAGGATACTGTAGGACTTTATCTTTTGAAATGCATAGCATTATGTGTGTAGTTATCGGTGGTATTTTGGCAGTATTTTGTGATGCGTCTCGTACTTAAACCTCATCTTTTGACTTGTACATAATCTGATTGAAAATATATAAGGTTGGATGTTTAAATCCCGTGGTAGCTAGGGAGTGTGTTGCAAATACAATCAAATGTTTATTTATTTTTATTCAATTTGGTTATTATTTTAGATAAAATAACTCGACATATGTTCGTGATTATTGAAGATGATTTGTTGAACTTACCCATATATCAATACTAGCTTATTACCCGTGCATTGCACGGGAATAAATAATTATTTATAGTGGATAGTGTGATAGAGGGTAGTTTTTTTATATTTTATTGTATTTTTATTCTATTATAATTAATTATTATGGGACACGTGACACATATGAGGACACGTGGCAGTAATATATGATTACACCCAACTTGGCATAGTAACCTGCAAATCTACGAAACTGCAATAAACAACTGGCACATGTTAATTATATCATGTGCAAGAAAAAGTGTACTAACTTATACTTAAAAATAATTTATTACATTTCATTGAGAACACTTTGTAAGTATATAAAAATTAACTTTTCATATATTAAAAGAAATTTGATGACTTTTGTTGTTTCTGGGATCATAGGGCGAGTCTCACGGCCGAAGGTGAGATTCATATTCAATTCAGACTGAACTCAGTCGAAATGCAGGGACTATGATGGTGTTGTGTAGGGATAGCTATCTGACTGAACTTAGCCGCTCTATCTCCTCCTTCTCTTTACAAATCAAAAAATCCAAACTAAAAAACACTTGTCTCCCCCATCTTTCTCGTTGTTTTTGAAGGATGGGGGAGGAAACCATTTTTTTCTTGCTCCTATTTGCTTTTTCGACCTTCTTTCAGCTTTTCCTCATGTTTTTTCCCTCGTGAGACCTCATTTTTCCCCTCGTGGGATCTACTTCTCCTCTTGTAGGAGCCTATTCTCCCTTTATGGGAGTGCCAGTCTCGAAGCGGGTTTTAGATGCTTAAGACGGAAAAAAGTGATGACTATTTCAGATATCCGTGTTTCGGAGTTTTGACGACTACATTTGTTGTAGGTTCTTTAGTTTTTCTTGTTTTTGCTCTAGAACTTGTTTTCTTTCGAATATTTTTCTTTTTAGTTCTGGTTGGACTCTATCTTGGTAGAGATTTCGTTCTTACTGGATGGTCGATTGTATTCAGACGACCCTATCAGGCTATTTTGTCATGAACCTTTGTTTGTATATATATTAAACTATAGTTTCGAAAAAAAATCACATAAATCTAAGCCCAAATAGGAGAAACTAGTAATGGGCCGGCCCAATTTAGACACGAGCATTACATTACATGACAACTGTATTATCGTATTGTATGTAATGTATGTAGATTTCGAGTTCATCGGCTGATTCTGATTCTTATCTGCTCTCTAAACTTGGCGATGAATTGATCAGCTTTCGAATCGACGTCTCTTTCACCGTCATCCTTAACTTTGTGTTTATCGTCATCATCGGCGATTGAATTTCCCTTCGTTCTTGATTCCATGTATCGCGGCTGATCATCGGTTGATCTCTTCTTCAGCTTCAGCGGCGACGATTCAATGCTTGTGTTTCTAAAATTTCGAGCTGATCTGAGCTCCGATGTGAGATTTGTTGTATCCGAGGATTCTCGGTTCTCTTCATCAGGTACTCTATGCTTGATTTCCCTATCATCAGATGAAATTGCGTAGCTTGGGAGAATGGGCTTCGTAGATACTGATCTTTGCTGAATTACTTGGCTTGTTTGAGATCTATGAGAAACAAAAGATCTCGCCGGAGATGATTTGTGATTTTCTGACGAAATTGGTTGTGAAGGAGATTGAATTTTACTCTGTGTTGATGGATTGTTACGCCTTAGGTATGCCTTGAAAGATCTGATAGATTCGATCAAATCGTATTCCCTTTCGTCCCTTGAATCGATTTTCGAGAACTCAAAAACTAAATCTCCGTCGTCGTCTTCTTCGTCTTGTTTGAGGGTTCTAACAGGGAAGAGCATAGGCTTTTGTCTGGTAATTGAAGCTGTATTAGTATGGCATTCTTCTTGCAAAGGGCTTTCTCTTGCCATTACCACCAATGGTTTCTCACCGTAATATTTAGAATTCCAAGTGTCTACCTTTCCAACATCATTGTCATCTTCTTCAGATTGGTCCTCAAAGATTGATGGAATATGAAGAAGCTTCGACATAGGGTAAGATGCTTTGTGAAGTTTTGAGCTTTGCATTTGATTGTCATGAAAATCGTCTGACTCATCTTGAGTTTTCCTGCAAAGAAATCCATAGGTAAAAGCCATGCCGACGAAGATGAGCTGAAGAAGTTCCCAGCTTGTGGATTTGCCGACAAGTTCTGATGATTTTGATGAGAAAATCAGTAGAATCAAAGCAAGAAATGCAGGTTTGTAAAGGGAATTGAACTTGATGATGTCGTTGGGGGTATGATGAGATATGTGTTTGGAATATTGAGAAGCTGCATTTTCCATGAGAATATATGATTCGAACGAAGAACAGCTTGTTTTTTCCTTTTTTAATGGATCTTTGTTGAGTTGTGGAATGTGTAAGAAGAAAGGGGACAAAAGAAAGATGAAGGCGACAACCAGGAATATTGTTTGTGCGGAGATTGTGATATATCACTTCAAGTTATTCTTTTCTTTTGTTCGTTTTAGACACAAGAAAGGCTTTGTGCAATCTTGAAAGACTAATTTCATAAATTAACCTGAAGTTACAAATATAAGGAAACGTATCCCTCAAAAATTACAATCCGATAATAACCGAGACAAAAATGAAACTGATCAAACCCAGTGCATATATTCGTAAATGAGACACGTATTACACCTACCACCAATTCCAATATAATTTGCTTACTTTTGTCAAGTTGATCGCATTTCGTTGAATCGCATGAAACTGGAAGTTACTTGGCCATGATTATTTTCAGACAAACAATTAATATGCAAGACAAAATCAGCAGCCAATAATTGTCATATCAATCAATGGTAAATGACAATAGTATACCCCAGAGAGTTAAAACTTGACAATAGTATTAGTCAAATGGTAGGTATGTATTCAAAAGATATGTCAATCAGTTAAAAACAGACGAATAAATTCTGATCAAAACATCAGTGTCAAGGAAAGATATACAAGGCAAACAACATTAAAGAGTAAAAGCTAAACCAAGAGGAGGAATATTTTTATGGGGAATTTTCTAATCAATCCCTAGTCAGTAAGTTTCTAAAGTGTTCAGTGCCTGTCAGAACTCCCAATAGTTTAAAGGACCAACTTTGCGTTAAATGGCATTGATAAGGATTAAAAATATGTATTGACGAAATTACCATTCATAACATACTGAACTAACAGTTATTTTTCGGTGAATTTCTGTTATGCAGTTAGATTATATTGTTATAAATGTCTGACGAACTGTTATTTTCTATACCTCATCTGTTACTACGATGCAGAAAATTGTTATCGACATATAATATTTATTTTACGAAGTTCGTTTTTACAGTGAATCGAGCTCCGAAATTTCGAATGTCCATTAACCAACCAATTTCGCTGTGTAGGTATGATGTATTGTGGTATTGACGAAGCAAGATGTAAGATTTTTAGGAGTTTTTATCTTTCTATTTAGGGTTCTAATATGCGAAAATAAGATGAAATCAAAGCCGTTTTTAGCACCGATTACATCTAATATGTATAAATTCGAAGTACCCATAGTATGGTCAGCTCAGTGCGGCACATTATTTGCTCGTTCGTTCGACTTCATCTTTTAGTTTCGCGAAAATACGGTCGACCCCAATATTTTGGATATATTTATACTGTGTCCAAACTGTTACTCATAGTATCCAATCCGTTACTAATGCAACCACATGCTTTACTAAGGCTACCAAAACCGTTATTAGATTATGACTAATTGTTACCATGTGCAGAGTTGTAATTTGCGAAAATAAGATCCAATCGAAGCCGTTTTTGGCAACGATTACATCTAATATGTATAACTTCGAACTACCCATAGTATATTCATCTCGGTGCGGCACATGTGGGCTCGTTCGTCCTCTGTTCATCTTTTAATTTCGCGAAAATACGGTCGACCCCAATAATTTGGGTATAATTGTACTGTGTCCAAACTGTTACTCGTAGTAACAAAACTGTTACTATATCCACCAGAACCGTTACTCGATAGACCAATACCGTTACTGAATCTACTAAAATCGTTATAAAACCGAAAATGATTGTTACCATGAGTAGGGTGTTTTTGGCAACGATTACTGGGGGTATCGAAACCAATAAGGACTCGTTGTATCGAAACCAATACGGTCGACCTCAATAAATTGGGTATACTTCTACTGTTTCGAAAATGTTACTCGGGGTATGAAATCTGTTACTCTGAGTATGGAAACGTTACTGTGGGTATCGAAACCGTTATTAATCTACAATAAGTTGTTAGCATTTATGTGTGAAATGTTACCGTGTGCACGTAATTTGTTATTACAGGCAGAAACATCCAATACGTACACAACGAGAAGCCAAAAACTTACCAATTGATATCAATCAGACAAAAAGGACAGATTGATAGCAAATAGACAAAAAAGACAAAAAGAATACTACAACGGTTAAATTGCTTCCTCGCATGTTCGGCGATTGTGCCCGACCCTTTTACATCTTCCACACTTGAGTGGACGAGTGTCTTGAACTTGTGAAGGAATTCTTTTCGATCGTGGACGGCCTGGGGGTCTTTGAACGTCTGGTTCCATGACGTCTTCGGGTATAGGATCTTCAATGGCAACATTAGAAGGAATTGGATTTATAGAACCCTGGTATGCCTCTCGATATTTCACCAAACTATAATAGCTGTCACAGAACTCATATGGAGAAAGTCCCATCGAAAGAATGCATGCGCATGCATGCTTACACGGAAGCCCCTGTAAATCGAAGTGTCGGCAGGAACATCTCTTATTGTTTAAATTTACGGCATATTTGCTCCCGTTTTCTGAAACCTCGAACTGCCACCCACCAGACCTATCGACCTCCAATGTTCGAGATTCATCGATGCTTAATTTCAGCTTCTTACATAAACGGCCGAGCCGTTGGTGTGCTTCCGTGCGTTTGTCGTTCATCATGATCATTGTCTTCCGTCTTATCTCATCGACCAAACTAACAATAGGTAGAGCCCTAGCCTCACGAACACAACTATTCCAACTTTCCGCAATGTTGTTGTCAATTATTCCCCATCTGTTGCCACGAAATAATGAGTTAGCCCAACAATTGGGATTCGTCTTTCCTATGAAGTTTGAGTGTGCGGGAAATGCCGTTTGAACTTCCTTAAGAAATTGTCTGAAATCCTTCAAGTAAGGAGAGTAAGCTGCCTTCTTGAACTTTGTTGTCCAACTTTTTTTGTTCTTATATGGGTACTTTCGCAAGACCTGAACAGATAGTGGAAGAAAACAAAACCCTCGTCTGAAATAATACGTCACTAACAAATAACTGAAATGAGTCTAAAAATAACAATACATGATAATGTACCTCAGTCTTGAAATTGTCAATGACATGTCTTAAACAATATGCATGGTGAGACCCTGGAAATATTGAGGGCACGCCTTGAACCAATCCTTCATGCCGGTAGGAAAAAAATGTATAATCTCTGAAGTTGTCTCTTCCATAATAGCATAAGAGGCGCCTCAATTTCAAAAGAAACCACTCCCAGTTAGGGGATGTTTCTGCATCAGTCACTGTGCAATAACAATTTATGAACAGTTAGTAACGAAAAAAGCTACAAAAATAACAAATTATTGTAAGGAAATAACAAAACCTGCGAAAGCAACAGTAAACAATCCATCATTTCCATCCTTTGACACAGCAGTAAATAAGGACCCTTTGTGCTTATTCTTGATTTGTGTACCATCAAGGAAGAGTAGTGGTCTACAACCCCTTATAAACCCAATTATACACGCATTGAAACTCACAAACATTCTCCTAAATTTGTTTGTTTCACGATGAAGTTCACAATCTGCAAATGAACCTGGATTTGTTCGAAGCACAGCATTGCAGTACCACCTTAATTTATCATACGAACCTCTTTGAATCCCATGAATATTTTTAAGGCTATTTCCTTCGCTGATCAAGCTCGGTGATATGGTATTGCAACCCCGTATTCCCGCAACATATCATTCTTCATAGCGCGTGGCTTGTAGAGAGGCTCCGTGCTCAGCTTCGGCTGAACCAACTCGGCAACCAATTTTGCATCGGCTTTTGGGTGGTCTCTCATTAATAAACTGGATTCACCGCAAGTGTGGTTGAGGTTGCAGTTTTTTTATGCTAAACATACCATCACATTGCCGGTGAGCTGCCTATATCCTCCATCTACATCCATCGACGCTGCATACTACGATGATCTTCTTAGCGTCATTTTTTATATACTTGAAAGAATTTCTGCTCGCAACACCATACCTCTTAAGCTTGCTTCGAAACTCATTAGCACCCTCAAAGACTTGCCCTTCACCCTCAATGCCGCGAATCCAAAAGTCGACTGAGTTTGCATTCGCGAGAACTCGACATTCACCCTGTGATGGCCCGACCTGAGATGGAATATCCTCAGTTGTATTCCCGTGTTCAGATACAATCATGTCATTGACCTTCATTCTTAGCTCGTGGTGCAACCTCACCATTAACTTCACATCACTATCCATAAGCAATTGCATACTGGTGTTGTTAAGAGGTGATTTGTATCTCAATGAGATGGAGCTACTATCGACATCTGAGAAACGCTGGGCAACTAGTAATAAGAGGTCTGTTAAAGATGAAGTTTCTCTTACCTCCAACAAAAAAAATTCGCTTTTATATGCACAAAGTGCAAGAATCGAATCATGTATTCTTGACATAGTGGGACCATGGATACTGTCAAGGTCAGTAAATGAAGAAGAGAGATGATTTTCTTGTTGAAAGGGGTTTAGAGTAAAGTGTGGCGTATTTTTTTCGCATTGGCGGGTTGTGTAAAATTTTCAGGTTATGTTACTAGTATGTGCATTTCTGTTACATCTGTTACTAAATTGGCCTTGAAGCTTCTGGCGGGAAAACCACCCTGAGATGATGGTTTGGGCGGGAAAGTAAAAAAAATCAAGCGTAGATTATCTGTTACCCTGTACGGTAAGTTTGTTACTAATTATACGTTGAACTGTTACTGCCTGAAATCAGAAACTCAATGAATTACATATTAAATTGTTATTGCACAGCGTTATCTGTTACTTGTCACGTATTTCTCTGTTACCCGAAAAACGGTTTTAGTTACTACACTTGTTAATTTGTTATTGTTTATACGTTGAGCTGTTACCGCACGAAATCAGTAAACAACACAAGGTTTACGGTTAAGATTAATCGAAGATGTCATTAACACTATACTCTCAAGACATGATCATCCTCTGAATAAGATGTTACCGCACGAACATGATAATCGAAGATGTTACCATATGAAGATTAATCCATAGAAGCATGATCATCCTCTCAAGAAGAGTGTTTTTATTTAGCACACTATACTTCAACTTCTTCAATTCCAACATAACCTCCACGAAAATCTAACCATAACATAAAATATTTTTATCCAAAACTTCGTGTACTGAATGTAGCGTGTTTGCAGTATAAAAATTTGAAAATAATTAACTAAATGAATTACACATTAAATTGTTATTGGGACAGCACTATCTGTTACCTATCACGTACTGATCGGTTACCCAAGTACCAGCTTGTACTTACTAAAATTGTTAATTTGTTACTATTTATAAGTGGACCTGTTACCGCACGAAATCAGTAAACAACACAAGGTTTACGGTTAATATTAATCGAAGATGTCATTAACTTTGTTAATCACTTATGTTAGGTCGCCCATTTGGACTGTAAAATAACAACTAATAGATCGTATCTTCTCGTTTTGTGTACGTAGAAACACTCCTTAGAAGCATGACCATATTTCAACAAGAGAGCTACTTATTTTTCACTCTATATGTCAACTTCTTCATTTCCAACATACCCTCCACGAAAAGAGGTGACCATTAACTAAAATATTTTTATCTAAAACTTCGTGAATTTGTATATTATACTGAATGTAGCGTGTTTACAATAAAAAATTTGAAAATCATAAACTAATCTAATTACATTATAAATTGTTATTGCACCAGCGCTATATGTTACTCGTCAAGAACGGACCTGTTACCTGCGTATTCACTTCTGTTTTTACCAGCGTTAAATTGTTACTAATAACACGCTAAACTGTTACTGGAGGAAATCCATAAACAACATAGTTAACTAGAATCATGCACACACATTGTCAGCAACATAAGCGAAATCTTTTCGAAACCAACATTCTACACAAGAAGTCTCAAGTACACGTAGCAGCAAATTGTAACAAACCGGCTAAAATCTGCGCCCGATATGATCGAATGTCGCCGGTCCTGTTTCATCCCACGTACCAACATCATCTCTCGATAATGCGTACCCAAACATGCACACCCACGGGCCACAATCCAAGCTATCCATGGCTTGCTGGCGACAAATCTTAGGCAGGACCGGTGAAGCAAACTTCGGATCCAACCCCACATGCTTCAAATAATGTCCAAGTGCAAGCGTCTATAACATAATAATCAGCGAATCACGTTCAACGAAGAAACACATGAATTTGAAAATTTACTTACAAATCGAACTTACACAACGGTTTGCAACAGCTGTTCCAGTCGGCTTCCTCATTGAATTATAATGCTCCCAAGACCTATTTTCGACGTCGAGTACAAGCAGATGCCAATGATTGTTATTGTTCAATGGCAGCACAACAAACTTGCATTCGGACTGTACGATCGCCCGAAAATGCTCTAACTGCGTCTTGGTAACAGGGGCCATTTTTTCCAAAAATGACTTCATACCGTTTTTGGTTCCTACCTGGATACGCCTCCCCGGTCTCGACATCACCCCTCAATATTTTGCTAAGAATTAATCAAAGTTTTAGTTAACTCCCACAAAATTAAAAACATGATATTTGACTAGAATCAACTCACCGAAACATAGGAAGGAAGTACGTGCCGGAGTCGGGAGCCACCGACATCAAATATTTAAACCATGCGTCTATAACATCAGACACAATAGCATTCCCCTTCACCATTTCCACCAATGAAACCCGCACAAACGATGGATGTTGTCCTCCCATACAACGGCACTGCATTTGCAAGGAATTCAAAGATAAATATCATAACGCCGCATCCAAAACATAATCCAACAACTTACTTGAAGTTGGCGTTTGCAACGAAGCAGTCCACGATCTCTTTCTCTTTCGGGGATAGGGATGCCTTTCCGTCAAAGTCCCTATCGAGCGTGCCGCTGTACATCTCCCTGGGAGGATCCAACTTTTTACCCGACGAGCAATCGAACACCTCGATCGGTCCCTCTTTTGTAGCGCCTTTTGGACCCTTGCGCTTCTTCTTCACCGGCGTCGTGCTCCCTGGAGGCGTTACAAAGTCGGCCAGCTTCTTCTTCTTGCGGTTATCCCTTCCCATGACCGTGCAAGCAATTGATCCGGACTCAAGAGATTCCTTCGCAGCGACATATTGTTTGTATTCTTGATCCACCATCGCAATAGTGAACGACCTCAACACAGCTGACACCACAGATCTTATACTCTCAGCCATCTCAACACTGGTGTGCTCCCGCTGCATCTCAGCTTGCTTCAACACAGCTCCAACATCTGCCACTTCCACAACAGCAACTTGCTCCTCAGCCACCACAGCATCAGCTGGCTTCTCAGCTCGGACAGCATCAGCTTCTGCCTCAGCCACAACATCAGCTTGCTTCTCAGCTCGGACAGCATCAGCTTCTGCCTCCTCGGTAGCAGGTACTTCCTTTTCCATTTCCTTCACCACCTCAGCCTGCTCCACAAACTCATCGACCGGTGCAGTCTCCATACGAGCACAATCATCGCCAACAGCTTTCTCCGTAGGCGTGTGAGGATGACCAGTATCGTCACCAAAAGCTTTCTCCTCAGCGTTCTCCGTACGACCACCCTCGTCACCATACAATTTCTCCTCAGCGTTCTCCGTATGACCACCCTCGTCACCAACAGCTTTCTCCTCGGCTTTCTCCTCGACTTTCTCCTCGGCTGTCTCCTCGGCTTTCTCCTTGGTAGACTTCTTGTCCGTCGTCTCCAAAGTAGGAACCCTCACGTTGTCGGTTAATGTGCAGAACGCCTCATACTCGTTCCACCACACATAGATTGGGTTTACGACATCATCTTCGTTCAACAGCTCAATAGCTTGCTCCATTTCTTGTTCGGCTGGCCGCCACCTCGTGAAACGAGGCATGCCAGTAATCGATAGAGCTTTACCGAGTCGAGGAGCGTGCTCATAAACCCAAACCTGAATATATAATCACAACACATGCAAAAGTGAAGAACTCAGTAATGAATCGCATTAAACTAGAAAGGTATGACTTACCATTAATCCGAGGGTGCACCCTTCCACGTATTGTGGATTTTGCAAGATTGACTTCATCAAGAAAGAATGGACTGCCTTACCCCAGGCGTAGTCCTTCACCTCGTCCAACCGGTCGATGTACTCAAAGACGAACGACGGAAAACAGTAGTTCGACGTGGGGAATAGAATACAAATAAAGACTAACAATATATACATTCGACTAAAGTCTTCTAAGCTAGTTCTATCACCCAAACGCGATAATTCCCCCATCTTCTTCAGCACGCCATCTTGAAACAGTCGAGATGTACCGGGAAACAACCTCTTCACAAAATCAACATCCTTCAGCACAGTTTTGTAATTTAAGTCTACAAATATCCCATTTGCCCTTAACCCCATAAACACAGAAAACTCTAAAACGGAAACGGAATCACAGTATCGTGCCCGAATCTAAAAAATTTACCGTCCGGGGTAAATCGTTTCATCATACCCACGAGGCGCGTACTTCCTATCTCGCACGGGACGATACGAAGGAAAGAAGCGAATGGCGTCCTTTGAACCGCCTCCTTATGCTCGTCGCTTGCTCCATCATAAATCGGCCCGACATTTTCAACGAAAAATCTGGGTTGACATCGGGGTCGTGGGATGGGTCTCGCTTCATTGGAACACTTCGGCTTCGGTGTCGACATTTTCTCCTTCTTCGTCGCTGCTTTTTTCGATTTTTTGGCCATGCTCGTCGTGGGATGGCTCGCTGCTCGTGCTCGTCGCTGCTCCTCATCGCTGCTCGTGGGATGGCTCGCTGCTTTCTTCGATTTCTTCACCATTGTCGTCGTCGCTTGCTTGGAAGGAAGTAATTGGGGGTCTGCTCGCTGCTCGAGGTCGTCGCCGCTCGTCGTCGCTGATCGTCGCCGCTCGTCGTCGCCACTCGTCGTCGCCGCTCGTCGTCGCCGCTGGTGGGATGGCGAAATCGTCTCGTCGATTAGGGTTATCGATTTGGGTGGTTTTGTCACTAATAGCCCCCTATTCGTTACTTTGAATATATACTGTAAATTTTGTCAATAAAAATCGATTTTATTGTTATAATAATCATTTTCCAGATATGTTATTTTTACTGAAAATTTTGTTATTTTAATTTACTCTTTAGTTACTAACTTTCAGTGATTTGGTATTAGAAAATATAGAATTGTTATCACCTTTTAATATTTGTTACTCAGGGACTGTTCAATAATATGAGATTAGGGTCAACTATTTCTCAATTTCGACAATTAAAGCTGAGATTCCAACACTAGATTTTCGAATTGGGTTTGAAGTAATAGTTCGGTATAAACCTAATTAACCTAATTCGGTCAATAACATCGACGTTTCTGCTACTTTCACCATTTTTTAGAGTCATTGCTGATTTCTGTAACAAAGAATTGGTATTCAACAATTGTTACTTTTTTTCAGTGGTAAGTGTTACTACGATTGTTATATTTGTTACTGTTGTAGTCATATCTGTTACTATCTTTCCTACATTTGTTACTTAAATTGCCTGACTTGTTACCCAGATATCGTGTTCAGAAAATCTTCAATATACGTCGCATAAAAAATTTTGATTCAAACTCAAAAATTTTGGTTCATTATTAAGACCCATTATCAAATTCACTCATTTTCGTCTTAATCGGCCATTAAATTCGATACTTGGTCCATTTATATTCTCGGTCTTTCGAAGTGGAATTTCAACATTATTTCTTCTTACACTTTAAATTATTCGTTTATTATAACTACCCATGAGGAATCGAAGTCGATCCCATCTTATTTGCACCTAAACAACGATATTCGTTCTGTTCTAGAGTCCTCACAGCAGCCCTAAATCGAACGGAGGAGAAGATGACAAATTGTTGTAATTTTTAGCACCTATGAAGGATAGAATTGTCATTTCTTATCACATGGGTCCTTCAAACTTATATTTTCATTACTTAGGTCCTTCTGTCCAAAAACAAACTATATGGGGCCTGAACTATGTCGAAACATGCATAATAGGGCCTGAACCCAAATTAACCCTATTTTTATCCCTCAACCCTCATTCGCTATAAAGAAACAGTTCATTTTACCTTCAGCACCCCAACGAAAATTTCCAAATTCGAAACCTAGAGTGATTTTACTTGATCTTCTTTATCATCGTCAGTCTTTATAAGCCTTGGATGGAACTATACAAGCAGCCAGAGAGGGATTATTATTATTATTACTATTATTATTATTATTATTCCCACTTGAAGATTTGGTCATTGGTAGGGATGGCAACGGGGCGGGGCGGGGGCGGGGACCTAATCCCCGTCCCCGCCCCGCGAGGCTTTCGGGGACAAAATTGTCCCCGTCCCCGTCCCCGCCGGATCCCCGCGGGGATCGGATTCCCCGCAGGGACTCAATTTTTTAAAAAAATTAATATTTTAAATATAATATATAAATTTAATTATATTTTCGTTATAAATATTATATAAATTATAGTTTTATATATTATTTGTATTAATTTAATATTATTTAATCTATATTTAATATTTTTTAAATTATAATTTAATATTATATATATTATAATATATATAGAAGGCGGGGAGGGGCGGGGATCCCTGCGGGGAAAAATCTTTCCCCGTCCCCGCCCCGCGGGGATAAAAACTCGGGGATTCCCCGCCCCGTTCGGGGCGGATCCCCGCGGGGACGGGGAATCCCCGCCCCACTGCCATCCCTAGTCATTGGGGATGGATCGACGATGAATAATATTAAAAAAAGGGCAATAATGACTTGCTGATGCATCATCAGGGAAATGACGCTTGCAATGCAACAATTAAAAAAAATTCTGGTAAATTTCTCTGCAGTCACTCCTTGAAAAAAAAATTGCAACTATCCGACAACATCCTATTCCTATCTAACCCTTCACTTCATTATTTCTCAGAAAGTTCCAACCTTTTTTTTAGCACTATAAAATAATCCTCTCAAGGAGTCGAAATTTTAAGCCAACGAGCAATTCTTACCATACCATACAGTCGAGTGCTATGTAAATCTAGAGGGGGAAAAAGAAGAAAGAAAACATGAATTGTAGCCTTCATGAGGGCGCTTCAAAGTTCGGCGAACCCATGCCATGGATCGGCCTATACATCGCCGTAGCATCGTTCATCTGCGGAGGAGCTATGCTCGCTGACGTGGCACACGGTTTCCGTTACAGAAATTTCTGGTTTCCCTGCAGGTGGTTTGGGATTAACTCCGCCACTCTAGTCATCATCTCCGTCGCCGTCAAACTCTCCGTCGACCTCACCACCTCCATGCCGCGGCTCATTGACCAGATCGCTAAACTCAGCAGCAACGCCTTTATATGCACTGTGATAGGCAACTCTTTACCTTCTTTAGGAACCTTGGAATATAGCGACAAGACGACGAACTTGGTGGGTCTGGGAATCCTCGTTCTTACCGTCGTCGTCAATGTCGGCATTCAACTGAAGACCGGCGTTATATACCTCTTTCAGTTAGAGCACATCGCCTTGGTGTTCCTCATGGTGGTGCTTTTGTTTATGCAGACCGCGTCCTCTTTGGCGATCAATAGTACAAAATACGACCAAGATCTCAAATTTCAGCATAGATATGCGTTGGCAAATGAAGGGTTTGGCGCTTCTCCGTGTAGTAATAGTGAGAACGGTGATATACGTACTTACTCAACTCAGAAGTTAAGAGACGAGCTTAGGAAATATTGGATGATGGCTCATACTTTTAACCCACAATTTGTTCTTGCCCGTTCTGCGACTTGCACGGCGTCGGGGGCATGTTGTCTGTTCAGCGCCGTAATTTTAGCACAAGTGATGTTTCGAAGCACCTTTTTCCTACGACGGCGGTTGTTATGCTCCGACGTGTCGGACTACAAGTGGTCGATTGCTCTTGTACTGACGATTCAAGCATTTGCAGTTTTTACAGGCACGATTGCTCCTTTTTCGAGATGGTTCTTGGCGATTAAATTCCAAGGAAAATCGAAGAAGTCACCATCCATGTATGATATTATAAACGTCGAGCCTTACTGGCTCGAGAGGCTGTTGAGAATAAAGGAGTGTCGTCAACCATCTTTGGAGTTGCGGACTTCTAATCGCCGTGTTAGAAAGCTGGTGCACAGCTTGGGAGACAAGTTTTTAGATTGTCGCATAGTGGTTCAAGTGGGAACTGTGGTGCTGAGCAAGTTCGTTAGATTTATTTCCATCTTCATCGTACGCAAGCTTCTATCGATTGGAGTTGGCTGTAAGAAAGCTGCGTACTCTTTTATTGGGTGCAATAGAATCAGACGAAACGATATTAACCCCCCCACAGAAACTCCTGCAATGATCGACCTGAGGAACTACGTGTTGCATCTCGAAGGAGAAGAAGAGTTGATCGACGTGATGATGGAGAGAGGCCATGGCGTTACAGATCATTGGATGAAAATGGGGACAAAGAAGCAGCCCAAATACCTTATATCAGCGCTAGAAGAACTAAACCCTAATGAGAGGGAATTCGAAGAAGGTCTGAAGAAATTTGATTCTGACAAGGTTCCTCAGCTGCATCCTAAGGGACAACCTCCCAATAGCTGGTCCCTCCCAGTGGTTACGCTGACGAGCATCGCCATTGCAGTTAGTTGCAATGACGACTTTGAAAGTGCCCGTGAGCTCATAAAGCTCGTCAAGGAAGGGATTGAGTACATAAGATTCGTTGAAGACCACCTTAATGTGGAAAGCGACTTGGACAATATCAGCTGGACAGCAGACATCGTGTGGACTGGCGTGGATCTTCGCTACAAATGGTTAGATTTCGATCTTCGACAGATTTCTCGCAAAGGGCAAAACCCAAAAGAGGTAATATCCCAACTTTCAGACTATGCGAAAACTAAATTTAATAGTATTAGGGACACGGAAGCATTCGCATGGCGGATGGATGATCCCTTGGCATGGCCCCTGAAGAGCATTGCTGCTAATTCGATGTACAGAATATGCGAGTCTCTTCTAGTGGATTATCAGGAAGAAGAGATGAGCATTGTAGAGTGTAATAAGCAGGCGATGGTGATGTTTGAGAAGATTATGTCCATGATCGTCGACATAATTGGGGCTTGCTTGATCAATTTGAAGAATGCGATGGTGATGAACTGCCGTAATAGGTCGATCGAACGGAGGGAGGAACATGTAAGAAAGTCCATTATAGTTCTTGGGAAGACAGAGAAGATTTTGGAGATTCTTGGAGCTATGGAATGGATTCCTTCCATGGATGGAGAGGTACTTTCCTGCATTAACAAATGGAGGGCTTTTGTCCTAGAGAAAGATCGTAATAAGCTGAGTTCGAACGAAAGTAGTAGTGATCAAAACTTGGGTTTTACAGAAGAATCATCGTCTGACCTGCGTATCGATATCGAGTGTGTTGGGGAGATTGAATGATTGAAATGATGAATCTCAAAATTCAATGGTACTGTGCCTTTTTCTCCTGGCTTCATTTCAAGATATAAGGGAATATCATCAGTTATGTATTTTACAATAAGGGATTATATCGTCATGTTTAGATATATATTGGTGGTCTCTGCCTCTGCAGATTAATAAATTCTGTTTTTGTGCTGTTGGGAAAGTATTGACCTTTTTGGTCTACGAGCGTTAAGAGTTTTGATGAACTGTGTAATTGTAATGATGTTAAGTCTATAAATTAAGCAATTCGATAAATGATCAATATAATGTCTAAGTACATGTTAATATTCGACCATGCATTAATTATAAGGTATAAAATGGTTAAAGTGTTGAATATTTGATTCACATGTGATTCTGTGATTTATTGGTGAAACTATGTGATCACATGTTATAGACGTCTCGCATGCTTAGGGCGTTCTGTGCTATTTACGGAAATAACGTATGAGATATCCTACCGGGTTATATAAGGAAAATCTGCTATCTAATATGGAATGTGATATATCCGTTGAGAATCGTTTATTCCTGAATGAAATCTCCTACAATTTTTTGAATGCATCCCATTGATTTAATTGTGCGAAATCAAATTGATATATTTCCTTATACTTCTTAGAATATTATATTTAGGAAAGATTTGATTGATTGACTTTGTGAGTAAGATGCTAATATATATGGTATGTGCTGAAATGGACGTGATCTCTGAAATATGGAAACTAATGCCATGATATGTTAATTCGACAAAGATATGATCTGATCTGATACTATGTGCGAAATATGAGAAATATATTGATCTAATGCTATCTTATATGCTAAATATGGAAAATAAATCTGGAACGATTTATTCTATAAATTGATAGCAGGTAATCACATATGGAAAGTTCTGTTATGGTAAATATAATTCGAAATAATTGAATATGTCTTGAGAACGAATCTGAGCCTTTATTTGGATTATAATCATGCTAATTAAAGCTTATGACCGTTGTGACGATTTATGATAAGCATAATATACATGGCATGTTGACACTCGAAAATTGTATGGATTATGTGCTTGATTTGGTGATTAATCTCATGATCTGAGTTTCCATGTGAGTGTTGAATGAAAATGGTTTATATATGAGCAACACTTCATATTTCCAAGGCACTTAGAATTTGCGAAAGTACAATACGAGAGTTTGAGCAGAAACCTTACATAGATATTCCTGAGCGTTGACTTGCGATAGCTTTCTGCCTACCTGAACTTGCGAAGTACTGACTGTACCGAGATATTCCAACCTCCCACCATATATTCTTCTTCGGACGGGTTGTCTTCGGACATGAACAATCCAAGGAGGCAAGGTCGACGTTTACGCAAACGTGAAAGGAAGAACGAGTTCCGGGGGACCTTTAGTACAGAGCTGTGTTCTGACAAGAATTGGATATTCCCAGACAAAACTCGGCGTGAAGTAACCTAGTGTGTCTAGTGTTCGACTTGTTTCGGTTGTGTATTGAGCCAATCAATCAGTTTTGTAACCAGCTACGGTGCATTATAGTGATTGATTAAACTCTTGAGGAGCAAACCTCAAGGAGAGGAGTAAACCCCAGCTGGGGATATAACCTCTATAAAAATCTTGTCTCGCAATTTAGTTTACAGTTATTTCCTTGTTGCAGTGAGACAGAACCAATACACACCTGCCATCACTATGATATATCAGGCATACTCATCACCAGCATTAGTAGGCATCTCAAATTCATTACATCTTAGGATTTGTGAAAAGAAGAAACATAATTTTTTTATAAGCCTAATTCACCCCCTCTTAGGCACATTTTTGTCTTCAGAAAGTATTCTTTCAACAAAATTGTTGAAAGAGATATCATTTGTCCTAGGTTATGCATCGTTTGTCCTAAGAAACGCGTTCAGTAGTTTTAGTGGTGAATTTGAATTAAAAATAATATAATTTTTTTACAACTTTAACTCCTAGTTGAAATTACTTATATAGGCTATTTAGCCTAAGCAGGTTTCTTCGGTAACAAGTGAATTCGGGCAGAAACCAGAGTACAAATCCACATAGCATTACATGACACTTTGCTTTCTCTCATCATTAACTTTTCAAAAGCTTGCCTTCTTTGGAGTGAAACTAACACGAGAGGAGAGAACAAACTCCTACAATAGGAGACAAGCACACAAATCGTGTAAAATTCGTCACAAAGCCTGCGCACCAGTGGCGGAGCTAGGATCTAATTCTAGTGGAGTCCAAATTAAAATATTAAAATTTATCAAGTGTTGTCTAAATGTGGGTAAAATAATTGAGTGGGGTCATTTTATAAATATTCTATAGTAGGACTACAATTAAATTTTCCATTACTAAATATTAAAGAAAATAAATAAATTCAGTGGGGTCCATGGACCCCATTAGTCAAGGTGTAGCTCCGCCAGTGCTGTGCACTAGGGGTGTAGCTCCGCCAGTGCTGTGCACTAGGGATGCCAACACGGCGGGGCAGGGACGAGGATTAGATCTCCATCCCCGTCCCCGCATCGACGGTAGGGGTGTTCATCGGTCGGTTTAATTCGGTTTTTTCTTATTTCGGTTCGGTTTTTCGGTTTTCGGTTTTACGTATGCTTAATCAGATATTTGAACCGATTTAATTTGGTTCGATTCGGTTTTTATAATTCGGTTCGGTTTTTTTCGGTTAGGAAGTTAATATCAACAAAAAATTATTGAGCTAAAAATACATGAAACAATATACGATTATTAAGAAACAAAGAAGATTTATGAAACGTGACATGTAGCAAAAACAATTCAAAGGTCCAAAAAAGAAAACAACATGAAAATAGAACAAAATCTAACCAAAATATAAAAACATTAAGATGCTACAAATTATTTGGGAGAAAAATTGTTTGATTGGTGAGGAAAACATTCACCTAAAATGGAAAAAGGTATAACAATGAAATTATATTTATTGTGTTGTCTACGTTATGGGAGATAAAACAAATGATTTTTAATATTTTTTCTAGTTTTAATGTAGTATGATAATTTCGGTTCAATTTTTCGGTTTTCGGTTTTCGGTTTTACGTATGCTTTCCAATATCCGAACCATTTTAATTTGGTTCGGTTCGGTTTTTTACAATTCGGTTCGGTTTTTTCGGTTCCGGTCTTTTCGGTTCGGTTCCTTACGGTTCGGTCGGTTTTTTCGGTTAATTTGAACACCCCTGGTCGACGGGGAATCCCCATCCCCGCGAACTAAACCGGAAAAAAATAGCCCCCCCCCCCCCGTCCACGCCGGTCCCCGCCCCCGCGATTTATTTTTTAAAGAAAATAATATTTATAATAAAATATAAATTGGAGATTCTATTTTAATTATTATATATATTATAATAATATATTGGGAAAAAAGTATTATAATATTATTTTTATATTATAGGAACATAATTTTATATAAAAAATATTTTTTACTACTAACTCTAGATATAAAAACATTTTATTTAAATATTATTATTGGCGGGGAACGGGGCGGGGATTATTATCCCCGTCCCTGCCCATCCCCGCCAACAGGGATAAAATAATCCACATCCCCGCCTCGCGGAGATAAAAAAAAGTGGGGATTTCCCGCGAGGATCACCGCGGGAACGGGGAATCCCCTCCCCATTGACAAGCCTACTGCGCACACAAGTCCGTACATGAGGAGAGTTGACCGCATAAGTTGGATGGGGTCTCATCCTAAGCTAACTGGTGAGGAACGAGATTCTCTGTTCCACTTTTTATCTAGTTTAGCGTCGACATTCGGATTCGACTGAGAGATGCTTGACTTCTAAACTGCCACCCTCGATGCCCGACTGACTTCTAGGTTTGGCTAGGTCAGTCTTTGCAGGGCAGCTTCGGCGTGAATGGTCTGGTGAAAGCTTCTTAGTTGGCTTTGGTCCACCTTCATCGGGTAGTTGGGTTGGTCCGCCAAATATTTTACCGTGAGAAAATCACGGGATAACAATGCCTCATCCCGTGAAACGTGATTGATGGCTTAATATGTGGAGATGGGCGACGGCGAGTGAAACACGCACAATAACATGCATATCGAACCCGCTCTCTTACCATATTAAGAAATTGAAGGGTTCATCCTAAAATCAATTAATGATATGGATATATAAATTGATTATGGGATATTGATTTGTTCGAGGCGATCTCAACACGTGCACTAACGTGTGCCATATAAATCAAACGATGGTGAGTCAAATCGAACCAGGCTGATAGATACCATGTAAAATCCGGGTATTTTTAATAAAATAAACAAAATAATTAAGCATTAACAAAATAAACATAAAACGAAAAGTATTAATTAAACAAGGCATTTCGTATGTATATGATATGAGTTACATAACTCGTAAGATCCGAGTACGAGTTACGTCGCCTCGCTGGCGTTCGCATGAGCTGGCGTAACTCGTAAGAATATGTTACGAGTTATAACTCGTAACTCGTAAGAATATCTTACGAGTTAGATCTGGTTTATTATAACCAAATCTAAGCGAAACCGATTAAATACCCGTGTGACGATCCGAAATAAGGCAAATCGATTGATTCTCTAGAACAAATGTGTTCAAATGGTTAAGGAACCAAGTCCATGAGTGTGTACTTTCTTCCGTGACAATGGCAAACGCCAGGGGAAAGACATTTTGGTTGGCGTCGAGCGACGTAGCAATCAGCAATTTGTGTCTATATTTGGAGTATAAATGCATACCATCGATACAAACAACTTTTCGATAATGTTTGAAGCCATCGATGCTAGGTTTAAAAGCCCAAAAGACTTCACGAGTTGTTGGACGTTTTTGGGTAGGAATTGCGGATCGATTTTATCGGTTCCAACCAACATATCAGCAATAAAATTTCGAGAGATATTACGGTGTGTCGTCGACAGCTCAGTCATATAGCAAGTGTGCCTTCAAATTTTGTAACAGACCAGTAACATTTTTCTGGCTTGAAGGATGCCCTCAGTCTCCATGGGCAATCAGTCGTGTGATTACATTGGACACTCCAACGTGTATTGCTGCTCTCGTTGACGTGATACTCGCGTCTAGCAATTCTGATCGAAAAATCTTCGACGGCACGTTGTAAATGTTTTTTAGTTTGAAAATCATACCTCGACAAAACATAGGGTTATCTCTGTCGTAAAACTCCCCGTAACCACCGTAGTCGTCACCACCAGGAGGTAGCATTTGCAAGCCTATTGCGCACACAAATCCGTACATGAGGAGAGTTGACCGCCTAAGCTTGGATGGGGTTTCATCCTAAACTAATTGGTGAGGAACGAGATTCTCTGTTCCACTTTTTATCTAGTATAGCGTCGACATTCGGATTCGACTGAGAGATGCTTGACTTCTAACCTGCCACCCTCGATGCCCGAATGACTTCTAGCTTTGACTACAGTCTTGGCAGGGCAGGTTCGGCCAGGTCGGCTTCGGCGAGTCCTCAACGCTCAAGTTCTTGTTCGTTGTTATTAAGATATTCGGTGTGAATGGCCTGGTGAAAGCTTCTTAGTTGGCTTTGGTCCACCTTCATCAGGTAATTGGGTTGGTCCGCCAAATGTTTTACCGTGAGAAAATCATGGGATAACAATGTCTCATGATAAGTTAGGATTTTACGTTATTATATATATCGAAAAAAATCATATTTTTGGTCGTTATTTATTCGAATATATTTGAATACCCCAAGTTACGTGCATAACTCTTATTTTGTAGACATGGGAGCAAAAAGGACCAACGCGGGCTTTATGAAATCTATTTTCATTAAAATCGTCAAGCCCATATTCATATTCCCAAGCCCAGAAAATTATCAAAGTCAGCCCAAACCATCATATGGGAGCCAGCACGTAACACCATACTAAGTCAAGATAGGGCACGCAATTCGAGGAGCAAGTCAAATATTTGAATGTTTTTTTTCATCTCATCTCACGTGAGAAAGGAGGGGATTTAAAGCTTTGAATTATATCATCGATCACATAAAGGAGTGGGGCCCATTATTAAGACTAAGTCGGCAGAGGTTTTAAACCTTATTTAAGGAGGGCAGCGAATAGACAAGGGGGATATCTCAAACACAACAGCGAATAAACATAATAAAATAGGGCTTTAGACGGCGAAATAAGAAAAAGAGCCGAGGGCTGAGCACGAACGGCTGCGATGAGATAACTTTTGACGGCTAAGAAGACTAGAGAAAGCTAAGAGCGATCCCGAGGGTCTCCAAGGCGTTTCTCCCTCGTCACACGACGGGAGACGCCGCGACAACGCGTGACGACTCGAGCATCGTGAGGGGCGAATTCTATACTTTTATTACCTCATTTTCAACAATGTTTTCTTTCGATTCGTTGTTGATTTCGTTTATTCCCAGGTTAGCTTAATTTCTTTTGTGATTAAGGCCGTGTGAGGCCGGATTATGACTACGTATTTTATGCTATTCATATTTGATTTAATTATATGATTTAAGTTATGTGTTCTTTATTTGAGTTTAATGACGTGTGTGTGGTCGGCCACACGCACACGATTCTTGACCTAGTACATGAGACCGAAAAGGTAATTAGAAAGGTTAGATCAAAATATCGAACATCACTACGTAAAACCGACCAGAGATGGAATTCGGTTTCGTATGTGTGGTTTCCGAGACCTTAGGCGCCGAAAGCGCCTAAACTCGGGGAGTTTCACGAAGATCAAATGCACGTGTAGGAACTACAATCATATAGAAATATAGTTGATTGGTTCACTATTCATGTAGGGTTGCTAGTTACGTGAATAACGGGTAGCACATATATTAGGAAATTCCACCTTGACTTGATTCATGTTGATTAGATAAATTAGATTGCATGAAGACGTAGGAATATTTCGTGCCGAGCATGTGTCTTGATCACGTCGTCGTCAATTGCTCTATCCTCGTCTATTTTATCTGCGTTTATTTTATTATTTGCGTCTTTCATTACTTTTATCAAATCATCAAAACTATAAAAATTTCGTTAGTCTAAATTAGAATTAGGAATATTTTCTTAGAATTAATCGAAATGTCTTCGTGGATCGATACTCGGACTTTGTCCGTTTTACTACTTGTGCGACCTAGTACACTTGCTAGTATTTGAGCGTGTCATCTCATCACGTGAAAAACACACAATAAAATGCATATCGAACCGGGTCTCACACCATATTAAGAAATTGACGGGTTCATCCTAAAATCAATTAATGATATGGATATGTCAATTGATTATGGGATATTGATTTGTTCGATGCGATCTCAACACGTGCCCTAACGTGTGCCATATAAATCAAATGATGGTGAGTCAGATCGAACAAGCCTGATAGATACCATGTAAAATCCGTCACAAAGCCTACACAAATATGGTTGTGTTTAGTTTATAAGATAAGAAAACACTAGATAGTTTTTATCTTGAGATAATAATCCTAGTTTTTTCACAGTTATACTGTTCAGTTGCCATTAATGACTATATTGGACTGGATTATTATTTTGTTCACTTACCAAGACACAGAAAATGTAATATTATGTCAGTCCTGTAAAATTACAATTCTAACCCTCTCTTGAACAACGAAGTGTGGTGTTACATCAGTTTTGAACATCAATTGATTCGAGATCTTCACGTTATCGACCATTACACATTCATAAAAGGCAATTGTTGCAGCTCTTCATCGCCAAAATAATTGATTACTCCACTGACTACTAGAGAATTAGAGATCGTTAACTTCACTCTTCTCGAAAAATCGATACACCGAGATCACCTCGCTCAAATCCAGAACAAGATATACGTACATGGCCTGCAAGAAGACGGTTTCATCATCACCAAGTTAATCAACATCTTTCCAAATGACCGGCATGTTTTCATATGGAACGCATTCGTCGAGGCGTTTTAAAGGACATGCCCTAAGATGGACATGCCGCATAATCGTCTGCTTGAAAGTCGAAATTGAACATTACCTGAATATTTCATTGCTCTCCCTGGTTCGAAAATGGCGGGCTATCCACTTTTGCTCCGTCAAAAGCAATTGGTAAACTAGATAGGGCTTTAAAAGTGGAGGGCCATTTTGGTAAATTCGCAATTAGTAGCATGGGTTACATGAGTTAATTTGGCCCATTACATTGGGTAAATTATATTGCATTTGCTAACACTTATCACGGGCTATATCTTAATGGGCTTTTAAAAACTGAACAAGATTATACATGATAAAATGTGCTTTTATCTGGTCTGACGCATTTAAAATATGCATTCCTAATAAGAACGGTTGACCGTACAAGTTGATTGGATTTGTTAAATTGGGTTACATCAACAAGGGGAACAACAATAAGGAGAAAGAGAGGAAAAAAAAAAGAAAAAGCTCCCACAATCTCCATTGATGGAGGAAGGGGGATTTTATTATTTTTAACTTGGTTTCTTTGTCCGGAGAGAAAGATGATAGTTTTGTTTTGAGAGAGACTTGTGAATTTCTGTTATTTTTGCATCTCATAGAGCTCAAGTGATAAATTTAATAATTTTATATAAGGGTTTAATTATTACACCACAGAAAAAGTGAAAACCATTATTTTTGTTGACCGAGAGTAAGTATATATACATACACACATGCAGATAAGTTATAGGCCATCCGTTTCAGAGCTCGTCAGCTATGACGTCAGCTCACCGCCTACTCTTACCAAAGTCAAAAAACAAAGTTTTATTTACATAAACGTTTAAGCTTATAGAGCAGAGTGATGCGAAGTGGCATAGCACGCTTGAAATCCACGAAGAAAAGAAAACCATGGGTTGGTCGAGCTGCGGCCCGAACGGCACCGTCGACGACTCAAAATTCAACGAGCCCATGCCGTGGATCGGCCTATACATCGCCTTAGCTTCCTCCATCTGCGCGGCGGCCATGGCCGTCGACGCCCTCCACGGCTTCCGCTACAGAAAATTCTGGTTCCCCTGCAGACTCTTCGGAATCAACGCCACAACCCTAACCATCGTCTCCGTCGCCGTCAAGCTCTCCGTCGACCTCAACACCGCCATGCCTCGGCGCATCGATCAGCTCGCCAAGCTAAGCAGCAACGCCTTCCTCTGCACCGCGATCGGAAACTCCCTGCCCTCCCTGGGAACCATGGAGACCGGCGAGATGACCGCGAACGTGGTTGCCCTGGGAATCCTCGTGATTACGGTAATCGTAAACGTCTGTATTCAATTGGGGACGGGCGTGATTTACCTCTTCTGCTTGGAGCACGTTGCCCTAATTTTCCTCATGGTGGTGCTATTTTTGCTGCTGATTTCATCTTCCCTGGCTATTCCCACCACGAAATACTACCTAGACGTCAAATTCAGGAAGAAGTATGCCATGGCAAACGATGAATGTGGCTCTGCTAAGTTCAATAGCAGCAGCAAAACTCCTCTCACTCAGAAATTGAAAGAGGATCTGACGAAATATTGGATGATGGCTCATACTTGCAACCCTCAGTTCGTCGTGGGCCGTTCTGCGACTTGCACAGCCTCGGGCGCATTTTGCCTTTTCAGCACACTGACTTTAATGGAGGCAATCGTTCGAAGCTATTTGGCTCCATGGTGCTACAGCTTTTGCAGTGGAGAATCAGATTATAAGTGGTCGATCGTCGTGGTTTTCGCAAGTCAGGTCATAACAGTGGTTATAGGCACGATTGCTCCAGCCTCGAGATGGTTCATAGCGATCAAGTTTCGGTGCCCAAAGAAATCGAATATGAAGAAATCCTCGAAGATCGAAATTACGAACGTGGAGCTTTATTGGATCAAGAAGCTCAAACAGTTGAAGGATTGCCCGTTAGAGCTGCAGTTTGGGGGCAGGCATGGTAGGAAGATGGTGCACCTTGTGAAAGATAAGGCCTTAGATTGCTGCATTTTGGTTCAGAAGGGAATGGTTGTGCTTAGCAAGTTTGTTAGGGTGATCTCCATCATTATCGTACACAAGCTGATCTTGATCAGAAATGGGTGTAAGAAGCTCGTAGATCTGATTCGATGTAATAACTCGATTAGGGACGTCGAAACGAGGCCAGAATCTAACAAGATGGACCTCAGCAACTACGTTCTTCATCTTCAGGGAGAAGAAGAACTGATCGATCTGATGGTGGAGCGATACAGCGATTCGACCTGCCATTGGATCAAAATGGGTCGTAAAAAACAGCCCAGAAACCTCGTAAATATGTTAGAGAAGCTGAACCCCGCGAGGGAATTCGAAGGCCTGAAGAGATTCGATTCGAACAAGGTTCGTTCCCTTCATATCGAAGAGCCACCCAATAACTGGTCCCTCCCCATTGTGACGCTGACTAGCATCGCAGTTGCAGTGAGTGGCAACGACGTTAACCGTGCACAAGAGCTCATAACGCTCGTTAACGAAGGGATTAAGTACATAAGAGTCGTCGAAAACAACCTTAACGTGAAGAGGGACTTGGTCAGAATCAGACATACAGCAGATGTCGTATGGGCCGGCGTGGATCTTCACCATAGGTGGCTCAATTTCGATCTTCGACAGATTTCAATCAAAGGAAAGAGCCCTAAAGAGGTAATTTCCCAACTTTCAGACGCTGCGAAGAACAAATTCAACAATCTTAGGAACACCGAAGCCTTTGCATGCCTAGTGGATGATCCTTCGACATGGCCTATCTCGAGCATTGCTGCTAACTCGATGTACAGAATATGCGAAACCCTTTTGCTGAACGAAGACAACATTATAAGTACTGAATGTAATGAGACGACGTTTGAGAAGATCAAGTTGATGATCGTCGATATTATAGGCGCTTGTTTGACGAATTTGAAGGATGCAATACTGATGAAATGCCATAAGAGCTCCATTGAAGAGAGGGAGGAATACATAAGAAATGCCATCGTACTTTTGGGCAAGACGGAGAAGATATTAGAGATTCTCGGCACTGTGGAATTGCTTCCATGCGCTGATAGAGAGGTGTTGGCTTGCATTAACGAATGGAGGGCTTTATTCGTCGGGAAACGTAAGATGAGTTCGACAAGTGATCAAAGCTCGGGTTATAGAGAGGAATCATCCTCTTTGTCTGACGTTTACCTCAATATTGACTGAGAATGTGTTCTTACTAGTTTTGTATAATATGTACGAATATGTGCGATAAGTGTAAAACACAGTTCTTTGTCGGTATTTCTCTCTTGATGAGAATTGTATTCACTCTGAACGTTAGAATGTTAGCAGAGTAATCTACTGAGCTCTTCTGCCCTTGTAAATTTATTTTGAGTAATATAAAACATTTGGAAAAAGGAGTTCATGATAAATTGGGGAAACACCTTCATTACTTTCCATTGTATTTGATGCTTTTGGAATACTATTTATGTGAACTAATAATATATCTTTATTGAGATTAAAACTTGAGGGAACAGTCACATCTTCGGATTAAACTTACGGTGTATATCAATTACCACTCAATATTGATGGCGTTCTTGACATCATCGACAACCCTTTTGCATAAGTGTGTGTTCTATAAAATGGACACATGCTTAATAACACTGTAAGAATCGTTTGAAGTGTTAGCTGGTGGGAATAGGGTGAATCTATTAGAAATGGAGGGGTCATTCCTAAACCAATTGGTGATAGGATGCGGAAGACTGACTCTGATATATGAAATGGATTCAAGAACTTAAATTACTAGGTGTCGCCCCCGTGCAATGCACGGGGTTATTTTTTTTGTCAAATATATACAATTTTTAGGTATATTTTATAGTAGGTCCTGCCACACACATTATTCTTTTTATTGTGTAATATAAAATTAATGCATGATTATCCTTAGCTCTTATAAAAACAATAATTAAAAAACATATTCTACAGTCTTACAGTTATGCAGTCTATAACCTTACTATGTTTCGCATAATAATTGTGTATCGTACAGTTAGGGTTGTCCGGGATTCCCCGTTCCCGAGGGGATCCGCCCCGAATAGGAAGGGAATCCCCGCGGGCCGGGAACATGGGAATATTTTTTTCCCGCGGATATCCCCGCCCCATCCCCGAGTATTTAAATAATATTTATATCCAATTAGTATTATTATAAGTTAGATAGTACTAAAATATACTTTGGATAAGATTAAAATAAAATAATATAAATAATTTTAAAATATAATTTAAATAATATTAGAATAATATAAATTGATTTTTTTTAAAATAGTGACGGGGCGGGGATCCCCGTGGGGACGGGGACGGGAACGATTTAGTCCCCATTTGCCTCGGTGGGACGCGGATTAGATCCCCGCCCCGTTGACAACCCTACGCACAGTCTTACAATGTTTAATTAGTACTCTTACAATGTTAAATAGTGTGGTCTCATTGGTGACTGCAGTCTCATGGCTGTGCGTGCGGTCACACAGTCTTGCAGTCTGTAAAGCCATTGCAGCAGTCTTACACACTCACGGCCTTATGTTTCTAGAACAGTCTTATACTGTTGTATTAAGTCGGCGATATTTTGCTCTACTTTAAGTTGTTGTAATCAATCTTGAACGTTTCCAGTATTTTAAAACTACACACACTAATCTGAGTTAGATAATTGTGACAATAAACTCGACGAATGGGGACACCACGCTCATTGATTAATGAGCATTATCATTAGGCTCTTGTTGTTATATTGAAGACTCGCTAAATATTTAAATTCTTATGGTCCAAAACCCAGTCAATTAACATGTTACTATCCATCTTGAACTTTGATTAACAATCTCATAGAAATAAGCATATAAATCAAACGCAATTTGAAATTCGATATTTACAAAAGAAACAAAACAGTTACCCAGAAGTATTGCAATCGAATTCAAATAATAAGCCATTACATTCATCAAATTTCCAAGGAAAAACACCACGCTCCTAAATATAGAAGCCATGAAGTATTATCAGTTAGATCATGCACTGAAATACATGGAAGAAATATATCTGAGCATAACTGAGCCACCGTCATCAATCCGCATACTGTTGTTGTTTTGCCAAGGCTCAAACATAGCCATCAGCGGTACGATTAAACACTTATAAAGCTGCAAAAAAGGATGATTAGCATTGTGTTTCACGTATTAATGAACCTGTATCAAAACGTCTTACCAAATCCCCAATGATATTTCGCAAACCAATAGCATTCAAGTCCACAAAGAAGAGAAGCAACATCAACAAATCTTGGAGCGCTGCTCAACAAACTTCTTGAATCCATATACTTTTGATATGCAAGTTCTTCTTGAAGAAAATCTTGCAATTTGTTGAGCTCCACGATCCTGATTGCAAGTATTGTTGGATAATAGTTAGTGATATGATGACAAACAATCACACGAAAGGAAGCAACGATTCATCCAAAGGATGATATCCGTTGAAAAACGAAACGATGCAACGTTTCATCCAAAAGATGGTATCCGTTGCTAACCAAGTGGTATGTTTATGAAACTCTTGGGAATGGTTCCTAACCCCCTATAAATAGCCTAAACATTGGCTATTGTCATCATCTAAGTTTCATCACAAGTTATCTTAATATTTAGTAATTCTCCTGAGTTCTTGTGGGGAGCTTTTGTTTTTGCTTACAAAACTCTCATATTATTGTTGATTATCCTGGAGGAATCGCCGTTAAACCAGCAAGCAATATAGTGGGGGCGAAATTCCTTAAGGAAAGCGTTTTGTGATCAACAAACACGTTTTCGATAAATCTGTTGTGTGGCGTTCGTTCTTCGACGTTGCTGCGCTCACTCACCATCAAGTATACCTTGTTGTTGCAACATAGAGAGCACGACTTTTTTTGGAAATACACTAATTGCGGCGCCCCTGACTCCTACCGCCCATTCTTACTACTATTTTATGTGACTGCATGTGATAATAATGAAATCTATATACAAAAATGCGTACAAAATTTTTCCTTTTATATAAAGGAAATTCTCCTGTACAGTACAAAATATTCCTAGGACATAGATACAAGGTAGAGTGCGCATGCGTGTTCAAAATAACCTATCGGCCCGCCACTCAGGTCGCATCCATGTGCACACTGCCACCTCAAAAGTCCTCCGGAAGCTTCAAAAATAGCCTCGCCTTTGTAAAGATCACGTACCGTGATCCCGTGAACCTACAACACATAAATTCGTGGGATGAGCTTATAAAGCTCAGTAAGTGAAAGCCATGCATGCCATGCACGTGTCCTAAACTCGCAAAGGCATCCGCGCCAATGCTCCTTAGACCTCATATTTTTCCTTGTCTTGTCTTGTCATATAGGGCCCTCGGCAATCTTGCTATGCACCATCATGGAGCTCGAATCCACAAGGGATAAATAAATATAAGTGGCAATACCCACTCAAGGGAGGCTAACCCTAGGGCGCCTTTTCTGTCCCAAGGTGGTTTCATACGCCACGCGGACGCTTCACACTGGTAGCCTAATCTGAGGTAGTCGACACCAGAGGTACCCTCGGTGTCGCGTACTCCCTCAGCTCGCATCCTCCAGGTTACACGATCCGCCATGAGGGCATTAGCCCTAAAATCATGTCTTGCCTTGTACATGTCATGTCTTGACGGTAGCGCCATACGACGTCACCATGGTAGCATAGAAGAGCCGTGACTCAACTGTGAGTCGACATCAGACGCCCATATCGGCGAATCTTTATCGCTCTCAGGCGATCGTATATTACGCACGCTCTCATATCATGCCTTTCGTTCTAACGTGCGTGCATATGCTCATGTCATGAATATGCGTGCCATGCCATAATATCATGTAATTAAATCATGCGTGTCATGTAACGCAAATAATTCACGTAGGAAGTCACATAAAATCATAGAACATATAACACATAATTTTCATACACATACAATTATGTGTTGTAAATGGGACTTCCACTTACCTGGTATCCTTAGCTATTAAATTTATCGTACTGTAAGTCGTAAACCTTCAAACCCTAAATATAGAAACATATAAAATTAGGGTTTGTTAGTCTAATTATTATTTCACGGAATTGGCTTAATTTGAAAACCCTAGTTTTGATTTTCATAAATTTGGAAACCCTAAGATTTAGAACTTTAACCTAGACTAAGAAATATTATTTTCAGAAACAGATCTCATGAGATATGTCTCGACATTACACTAAGATTTCGAGTTCTATACTAAACAAGATAAAATCTCGATATGGTTTTGACATAGATATCGAAATGTTATAGAATGCCAAATGTCGACATTATAGGTCAAAATGTCGAGAGGTTATAGAATACCAAATGTCGACATTACACTAAGAATTTTGATGTTCATTATACAAATAACTCTCGACATTTTCCACTCTATATACTTTGATATATATCTCTCGACAATTAAACATGCAACAAGATCTCGATATTATACTCATTACTCTAATAAGTCGACATGCACTTCAGTCTCAACATGTTACATATTATATATATATAATTTCGAGACTCATATCAAGGGAGATCTCGACATTACACACTCAAACATTTCGACATTTCCCAACCTTAATTATTTCGACATTCTACCAATCATTTCGAGATTATATCAAGGTGGATTTCAACATCAGTCCCGACATTTCAACACAACCTTAAACTTTCGACACAGTATTCGAATTCTAAAACATGTAAAGTTCTATTATCACCCGAAATTTTCGATCAAAAATCATATTCTTAAGAACAGTGTACATATTACAGAGACTTCAAAATATCTGCTAGTTCGATAACTTATAGAATCATTAACAAAATAAATTAATTTACTAATTTCCGTTTTCTAAAGCATAATACTAAACACATAAATTTAAATATACAAGTTAAGATAGAAATCTCATACCACTCGGCTTAGATTAAAAAAATCTGCTTTTCTCGTTTCTTCTGGTCTTGAGTTCACGAATTTTAGGTTTAATAATTTAGGGTTTCCTTTTTGTACTTTACTCGGTTGTTATCTTCTTATTGCGTGTATAATTTATCAAATGACGTTGATGGTTCTTTAATGTTTATCATGTCTCACTAATCTACATTATTTTAATGTTTTAGTGTTTCCTCATGACCAAGTTATCGAACTTATCTTAATTTGTTAGTGTCTTTTTTTTTTTTTTTTTAATTTTCTTCTTTCAATAATTCTTGATTTCAATTTATAATAGTTACGTAAGCAGCTCCCTTTCTAATCAAAGGTTTCGAATGTTTGTTAGTTCCTTATCCCATATTAATTATTATATTATTATACTATATGTCTTTCTTTGTAGTTAAGAATATCAAACCTTACTATTTCGAAATCTATTTATTCAACATCCTTCTAATTTCAATATTCATTTTAGTTATCTAGGAATCGACCTCTCCCGACATATATGATCTCGTAGCTTAGAAGATTTCGAGATCCAAAGATCTCGAGATTCCTAGTTCCGAAACCCTAATATATCAAAATCTCTATCTAACCCTTTTTAAAATCTACTCTTACTAATTCATGTTCCTTAAACGTGGTAACAACACTTAATCATACTAAATTAAATATTCTAAGTTAGCATGTCATGTACTAGAAACCCTAATAGCATTAAATTTTGAAATCCTATAAACACACAAAATTGTAAAACACGTCTCATGCAGTCACGTAAGTCATATAACATGTATGCAAATTTATTGGCCGGCTTACTTACGGGACTCGGGTATTACATCCTCCCCCCCTTAAAAGGGATTTCGCCCCCGAAATCAGGCTGGGAGAAACAGCTCAGGGTAGTGGTTTCTCATATCGTCCTCTCGTTCCCACGTAGCTTCTTCCGTGGACTGATTTTGCCATAACACCTTGGCTAATGGAATTTCTTTACTCCGTAATCGTTTCACATCATACATAAGGATCTCCACTGGCTTTTCCTCGTAACTTAAATCTGGCTTGAGCTGTTGATGAAGATTGTCCATGTTTAACACATGACTTGAGTCGGCGACGTATTTTCGTAACGTCGATACGTGAAAGACATCATGTACTTGGGCCAACGAATTTGGCAACTCAAGTTGGTATGCAACTTCGCCAACCTTTCTAAGGATACGAAACGGCCCTATATACCTTGGACTTAACTTGCCCTTTTTCCCAAATCGTTTCACGCCTTTCATTGGGGATACCTTCAAGAATACAAAGTCATCTGCTTGGAACTCCAGTGGTCTACGCTTTTGGTCTGCGTAGCTTTTCTGCCTACTTTGGGCCGTTTTCATCCGTTCTCGTATTTGAGCAATGGCTTCTGTCATTTCTTGTACCAAATCAGGGCCTAATATTGCTCGTTCTCCGACTTCATCCCAGTGAATTGGAGATCTACATTTGCGTCCGTATAACGCTTCATATGGAGCCATTCCGATTGTTGCGTGGAAGCTGTTGTTATATGAGAATTCAATCAAAGGAAGGTATCGGCTCCAATTTCCTTTAAAGTCGAGCACACAGGCTCTTAGCATGTCTTCCAACGTCTGGATTGTTCGTTCAGACTGCCCATCTGTCTGAGGATGGTAGGCAGTACTGAATGATAACTTGGTTCCCATGGCCTTCTGCAAACTCATCCAGAATTTGGATAGAAATCTTGAATCACGATCAGAAACAATCGAGATTGGGACTCCGTGAAGTCGTACTATTTCTTGAATATATAATTCTGCATATCTCTCCATCGAAAATGTTGAGCTGATAGGCAGGAATTGAGCGGACTTAGTCAATCGATCAACGATGACCCATATAGCGTCGTGGCCTTTCACAGTCTTAGGCAAGCCAACAACGAAGTCCATCGTAATGTGATCCCACTTCCATTCAGGTACTGGCAGGGATTGCAGAGTTCCTGCCGGTCGTTGATGCTCTGCCTTGATTTGCTGGCACGTCAGGCATTGACTTACAAATGTTGCGATTTCTCTTTTCATCCCTGGCCACCAATAGTTGACTCGTAAATCCCTGTACATCTTCGTTGCTCCTGGGTGGATTGAGTAAATGGTGGTATGGGCTTCCATCATGACAGTTTTTCGAAGTTCGGCGTCGTTTGGAACATATAAACGTCTTCTGTAGTATAAACTTCCGTCGTCTCGTATTGTAAAGTCTGAAGATCTTTGCTCTATTGGCGCTTCTTTGATTTTCAGATATAATTCATCATTCTCTTGGACCTTCGTAATCTGCTCCATCAGTGTAGGTCGAAGTGTTAACGCTGCTAATCTTGTCTCAATCTCGCCCATAGGTATGACTTCTACTTCGAGCTTTTGTAACTCCGTGTTCACAGTCTTGCGGCTTAACGCATCAGCCACTACATTTGCTTTTCCTGTATGGTAGCTAATCACGCAGTCATAGTCTTTGACTAACTCGAGCCATCGTCGTTGTCTCATATTTAACTCCTTCTGAGTGAAGAAGTATTTGAGACTCTTGTGATCAGTGAAGATTTCGCATCGCTCGCCGTATAAGTAGTGCCTCCAGATCTTGAGAGCAAAGACTACAGCGGCAAGCTCTAGGTCGTGAGTCGGGTAGTTCTTCTCATAATCTTTGAGTTGTCGCGAGGCATATGCTACGACATTCCCATTCTGCATTAGGACACACCCTAGGCCATTCTTAGACGCATCACTATAGACAGAAAACCCTCCAGTGCCTGTAGGGATAGTTAGCACTGGAGCCGTAGTGAGTCGTCGCTTAAGTTCCTGAAAGCTCTGGTCGCAAGCGTCGTCCCATTTAAATGGAGTATTCTTCTTCGTTAGCTTCGTCAGGGTTGATGCGATTTTGGAGAAATCTTTGATGAATTTTCGGTAGTATCCGGCTAGTCCAAGAAAACTCCGTATTTCTGTGACATTCGTTGGTTGAGGCCAGTTGTTAATAGCCTCAATCTTGCTGGGGTCAACAGAAATTCCAGCTCCTGAAATAACGTGTCCAAGAAATGCGACTTGATTGAGCCAGAATTCGCATTTCTTGAATTTCGCATACAACTGCTTTTCTCGTAATATTTCCAGGACAATTCGCAGGTGTTGTTCGTGCTCTTCCTTGGTCTTCGAATAGATAAGAATGTCATCAATGAATACAATAACACACTTATCTAGGAATGGCTTGAATACCCGGTTCATCAGGTCCATGAATGCTGCTGGCGCATTAGTCAGCCCGAAAGGCATCACTAAGAATTCGTAGTGCCCGTAACGGGTACTAAAAGCTGTCTTCGGAATATCCTCTTCTCGAATCTTCAACTGGTGATACCCTGACCTCAAGTCTATCTTCGAAAAGACAGTTGCGCCTTGCAATTGGTCGAATAAGTCATCTATTCGAGGGAGGGGTATTTGTTCTTGATCGTAATCTTGTTCAGCTCCCTGTAATCAATGCAGAGTCGCATCGATCCATCTTTCTTCTTAACAAATAAGACTGGTGCTCCCCATGGTGAGAAGCTCGGCTGAATGAACCCTTTTTGCAACAGTTCATCCAGTTGCTCCCTCAATTCCTTCAGCTCAGCTGGAGCGAGTCGGTACGGTGCCTTAGAAATTGGTGCAGCCCCTGGCATTAGGTCAATCGTGAATTGAATTTCACGATCCGGCGGAAGTCCGGGTAAGTCTTCAGGGAACACATCGGGAAAGTCTTGTACTACTGGGACTTCTTCTAACTTTGGAGACGCACGTTCCTCGGATGATATCGCAAATATTAGATAAGCTTCGCATCCTGTCTTGAGCAAACGATGTGCCTTCATTGCTGAAATCTTGGGAATCCTACTAGGCTTACTACTTCCCGTGAATGTGAGTGGTTCGGTGTCTCCTAGGTTAAAGGTCACTTGCTTACAGTTACAGTCAATAACTGCTCCGTATTTCGATAGCCAGTCCATTCCGAGGATTACTTCATAATCGTTCATTGGAATGACTATTAGGTCAACGGGTAAGGTCCTATCGTTCACTAGTACGGGGCTATCTCGTAAGATGTGGTTGGTTCTCATAGAGGTTCCATGGGGGATGGTAACATTGTATTCGTAGCTAACTAGGTTAGGCGTAACCCCGAGTCTCGCCACGTAATTAGTAGATGCAAATGAATGCGTGGCTCCTGAATCGACTAATATGCATGTCGGGGTTGAATGAATAAGGAGAGTACCTGCCACCACAGACGGGTTGTTCTCCGCCTCCTCGGAAGTCAGCGTGTAAACCCTAGCAGGTACCGTAGGTGGCCTAGTTTGAGCAGGTGCTTGACTTCCAGACGCAGTCTCCGTGCATGCCTTGGAAAAGTGGCCTGTCTTGCCACATTTATAACAGGTTGCATTCTGAGAATAGCACACGCCCAGATGTCGACGTGTGCACCTGGGACATGGGGGTATGCTCATTGGAGGTCTCCCCTGATTAGGATTGAATGGTTGGGGAGGTCCAGGTCGATTCTGGAAGTTAGGTCTGACATTCCTAGGGTTAAAGGGCTTCTTTGGGTTGCCTCCACTCCATTTCGGCCCTTGAACAAACTTCCTTTTTGCTTCATGGGCGCGCATAATTCGGAGTTCGGCTTGCTCTGCCATCAACGCTCGTTCAGCCACCTGAGCATAAGTAGCTCCTTGGGATCCGGCCATGTTTACATCTCTGTATAGTTCAGGCTTCAGGCCTTCCAAGAAGCGCTCCACCTTCAATGCATCTGTGCGCACCATGTGAGCTGCAAATCGGGACAGTTTCTCGAACTTCCTTATATATTCTGCTACGGTCATCGGGCCCTGGCGTAGGTTGATGAATTCATTCATCCTTTGGGCTCGTACCGGGGCGGTGAAGTACTTGCTTCGAAAAAGCTCCTTGAATCGGTCCCATGTCATCGTGATAGGGTCTTCAAAGGCGAGAATTGTATCCCACCAGTGGCCTGCACTTCCTCTCAGCAGGAAGGCAGCACATAATACCTTCTCATCCTCTGGAATGCGACTGTACTGAAACATACTCTCCAGGGTTCGGAGCCAGTCTTCAGCCGCAGTAGGGTCGACAGCATCTTCAAAAGTCGGAGGATTGAGTTTGCGAAATCTTTCCCCCACTATTTCGACCCTTTCTGCTTGAGAAAGTCCACTATTTGGTTGTCCACCCGTGTTGCGTTGCTGAATTAATTCTTGTATTTGGGTAGACTGTTGGCGGACTAGTTCTGTGAGCTGAATAATCGCCGTGTCGCGATTATCGGTTGATGTTTCGGGCTCTTTACCTTTACTAACACTTCCGCTACCCTCACTTCTCGTTCTACCCATTTTTGTCTTGATACCCTAATAGTCCCTATGGCCAATAAATTACGCACATACAACATTCATAGAAACATAAAACTTACTAGCAAGGCCGCTTCCGTGCTTTTGAGTGTGTGTACATGGACAGTCTACAGAACTTGTAACCGAAAGCTCTGATACCACCTGCGGCGCCCCTGACTCCTACCGCCCATTCTTACTACTATTTTATGTGACTGCATGTGATAATAATGAAATCTATATACAAAAATGCGTACAAAATTTTTCCTTTTATATAAAGGAAATTCTCATGTACAGTACAAAATATTCCTAGGACATAGATACAAGGTAGAGTGCGCATGCGTGTTCAAAATAACCTATCGGCCCGCCACTCAGGTCGCATCCATGTGCACACTGCCACCTCAAAAGTCCTCCGGAAGCTTCAAAAATAGCCTCGCCTTTGTAAAGATCACGTACCGTGATCCCGTGAACCTACAACACATAAATTCGTGGGATGAGCTTATAAAGCTCAGTAAGTGAAAGCCATGCATGCCATGCACGTGTCCTAAACTCGCAAAGGCATCCGCGCCAATGCTCCTTAGACCTCATATTTTTCCTTGTCTTGTCTTGTCATATAGGGCCCTCGGCAATCTTGCTATGCACCATCATGGAGCTCGAATCCACAAGGGATAAATAAATATAAGTGGCAATACCCACTCAAGGGAGGCTAACCCTAGGGCGCCTTTTCTGTCCCAAGGTGGTTTCATACGCCACGCGGACGCTTCACACTGGTAGCCTAATCTGAGGTAGTCGACACCAGAGGTACCCTCGGTGTCGCGTACTCCCTCAGCTCGCATCCTCCAGGTTACACGATCCGCCATGAGGGCATTAGCCCTAAAATCATGTCTTGCCTTGTACATGTCATGTCTTGACGGTAGCGCCATACGACGTCACCATGGTAGCATAGAAGAGCCGTGACTCAACTGTGAGTCGACATCAGACGCCCATATCGGCGAATCTTTATCGCTCTCAGGCGATCGTATATTACGCACGCTCTCATATCATGCCTTTCGTTCTAACGTGCGTGCATATGCTCATGTCATGAATATGCGTGCCATGCCATAATATCATGTAATTAAATCATGCGTGTCATGTAACGCAAATAATTCACGTAGGAAGTCACATAAAATCATAGAACATATAACACATAATTTTCATACACATACAATTATGTGTTGTAAATGGGACTTCCACTTACCTGGTATCCTTAGCTATTAAATTTATCGTACTGTAAGTCGTAAACCTTCAAACCCTAAATATAGAAACATATAAAATTAGGGTTTGTTAGTCTAATTATTATTTCACGGAATTGGCTTAATTTGAAAACCCTAGTTTTGATTTTCATAAATTTGGAAACCCTAAGATTTAGAACTTTAACCTAGACTAAGAAATATTATTTTCAGAAATAGATCTCATGAGATATGTCTCGACATTACACTAAGATTTCGAGTTCTATACTAAACAAGATAAAATCTCGATATGGTTTTGACATAGATATCGAAATGTTATAGAATGCCAAATGTCGACATTATAGGTCAAAATGTCGAGAGGTTATAGAATACCAAATGTCGACATTACACTAAGAATTTTGATGTTCATTATACAAATAACTCTCGACATTTTCCACTCTATATACTTTGATATATATCTCTCGACAATTAAACATGCAACAAGATCTCGATATTATACTCATTACTCTAATAAGTCGACATGCACTTCAGTCTCAACATGTTACATATTATATATATATATAATTTCGAGACTCATATCAAGGGAGATCTCGACATTACACACTCAAACATTTCGACATTTCCCAACCTTAATTATTTCGACATTCTACCAATCATTTCGAGATTATATCAAGGTGGATTTCAACATCAGTCCCGACATTTCAACACAACCTTAAACTTTCGACACAGTATTCGAATTCTAAAACATGTAAAGTTCTATTATCACCCGAAATTTTCGATCAAAAATCATATTCTTAAGAACAGTGTACATATTACAGAGACTTCAAAATATCTGCTAGTTCGATAACTTATAGAATCATTAACAAAATAAATTAATTTACTAATTTCCGTTTTCTAAAGCATAATACTAAACACATAAATTTAAATATACAAGTTAAGATAGAAATCTCATACCACTCGGCTTAGATTAAAAAAATCTGCTTTTCTCGTTTCTTCTGGTCTTGAGTTCACGAATTTTAGGTTTAATAATTTAGGGTTTCCTTTTTGTACTTTACTCGGTTGTTATCTTCTTATTGCGTGTATAATTTATCAAATGACGTTGATGGTTCTTTAATGTTTATCATGTCTCACTAATCTACATTATTTTAATGTTTTAGTGTTTCCTCATGACCAAGTTATCGAACTTATCTTAATTTGTTAGTGTCTTTTTTTTTTTTAATTTTCTTCTTTCAATAATTCTTGATTTCAATTTATAATAGTTACGTAAGCAGCTCCCTTTCTAATCAAAGGTTTCGAATGTTTGTTAGTTCCTTATCCCATATTAATTATTATATTATTATACTATATGTCTTTCTTTGTAGTTAAGAATATCAAACCTTACTATTTCGAAATCTATTTATTCAACATCCTTCTAATTTCAATATTCATTTTAGTTATCTAGGAATCGACTTCTCCCGACATATATGATCTCGTAGCTTAGAAGATTTCGAGATCCAAAGATCTCGAGATTCCTAGTTCCGAAACCCTAATATATCAAAATCTCTATCTAACCCTTTTTAAAATCTACTCTTACTAATTCATGTTCCTTAAACGTGGTAACAACACTTAATCATACTAAATTAAATATTCTAAGTTAGCATGTCATGTACTAGAAACCCTAATAGCATTAAATTTTGAAATCCTATAAACACACAAAATTGTAAAACACGTCTCATGCAGTCACGTAAGTCATATAACATGTATGCAAATTTATTGGCCGGCTTACTTACGGGACTCGGGTATTACACTAATGGTGATCACGATTTAAGTTTCATTACCTTGCAAGAGGGGAGTATGAATATAAAGGGAGATATCTTGCCGTATGCCTTGAAATTTTTTTCTCTGTCATGAGAAATCCTTAACATATCGACTTTCCACCCCTTATGATTCGATGGCATATTGGTTCACGTTTTTCTTCACTAATATTAAAAGTTGTATTATTTGCATCGTTTGTAAATTCTGTATCACATATATACTCACATCAACTAAATGAGATCCTTATGCAACAGAAGTTTATAAAGTAAAAAATCTTAATAAATGGGAAACAAAAAATTCAGCGCACACCCTTGTCATTCTTGAATTTGCATGAAGCGGCCATCTACACTTCCCTTGTCATATTCGAAGGCACATGCCTTGTCATCGCCCAGAGCTCTAGACATTAAGGTTCGTTTAGCCGTTGCACAGTGTCGACTCTCCCATGTGCAGCCCTGCCTCAGCGACCAACAACACTGATCTGCAAACATATAGTGCCCAACATCGTTGTCCATTACAACTCACAATGGTGTCTCATGTTGCCACTCATTGATATGTCACATCATTTTCCCTAAATTAATAAAGTTAATACATCTAAAATAATATCATCGCACACATATTTATGACCATGAAGAATGTGTATAATGAAAGATTGAAAAAGACATCAAAATCAATGAATTCCATATTTTCTAGAGAATTAATCACTTAACAAAGCAACACTCACTCCAACAAACAACTAAACGACAACAAACAAACTTCGAAAACATGGTTAGTGAACATGCATGAGGATTTCAATGGTTTCAACCTTTGGACATACTATGGAAAAAGGCCTGTTAAAATTAAGTGATAAATTATATAATGGTTGAGGGACAGTTATCGATTTGATGGCAATGGAAAAAAGGCCAAACCTGGACAATGGTTGGCATTGAAGAGTGATTGCCCAACCTCGATACAAAAAAAACCTGACTCATGAAGCTTCAATCATGATTCAACCCCAAACTGAAAAATAATAAAAGTAGTTTAAAACAAAAAAAAAATCTCAGAGAAGTGGGAAAGATGAACACCAAACACATGATGATAGTATTTGAGACGACCAATCTGGCTTATAGAAGTGCAGTAAATCAAATACAAAGAATGCGCAACGAACCCATGTGTGATCCACCAAATTAGAACACAACACGCTAAACGCTTGAAATAACTTGTCCCCCATTACCGAACAATAACAATTTTGAAAGCCGAGACCTTCAGTGACAATCATAACACCTAGTCATACAAATCCAAGATCTCCAATCATAACACCTAGTAATTCTACAAAATAAAGACATTAAGGATTTTATATTACCTGACCGCCTGATGGGGGTAGGATCTCTATAAACAGTGAAGTTCATGATCGAGTCAGTCATGCGCAAATCTCGAAGAATATATGAGATCGTAAGTCGTGTTTTAAACGCCTCTTCAAAGAATCTCACATCCTTATCAACCGAAGGGTCAGAGTCGTGTACAATTAGTGATTGTTTTCTATAATCAACAATGCATAGTATCCAGTGACATTCATTAATGTTCACTGAGATAACTATAAGGTCCGACTCCTGCCATGGAACAGATGGCCAATTCTCGACAATACCCTGGGCGAATGGCGGATAGGTTTGTACCTCGTCATGTAGCCAACTTCCCTTTGTCATAAGATCTTTGAAGAATTGAATGCCAAGTTCTTCGCCTAATATTGTACTGATAGACTCGTCGTGGTTCATTGTGCTGATACGCCGGGAAACAATTTTGATAGTTTCTTCACGTGCATAGCAAGAGTTTTGTCTTTTAGGACTTTTTTGAACTCAAACGTTGTCCGTCCAATGGGTTTGTAGTCTTGTTCTTAGATCGTTTTTGCAATGGAGTCTGCGTGGGTTTCGTGTTGGAGTGCTCTTTGCCAAAAGTGATGTTTCCTTTGTTGAAAGAATGTTAGTTGCGATTTTGTTGTCTGTTTTTCGCCATGTGTAGGGCTGATTTTTCCTGTTAAAACAATTGCACGTGGAGTTATATGTAGTAATATTGTATTCTATTCGGCGAAATATTGTTCACATACCAAGTATCTTCTCTATTCGATAGTCTCTGGTGGATTTCAGAGCAATTCTTGTTGATCTTGGTTGTCAAATCATTTAGTGCAGTAATCTGGCGATTGTGTCTTGCACTAGCAATACCGCGAAACTGCGAGACATAAATTTGTAATATGCCGCGAACTTTTGGTAGTTGATGGACCGAAAACCTTGAACGGACCTCAACGTATGTTTTTACTGATTGATGTACTGAATACATTAATGTTTTGCGAGATATAAATTAATATAACATAATGTAATATAGTATAATATGATATGATACAATACAATATAATATAATATAATATAATATAATATAATATAATATAATATAATATAATATAATATAAGATAATATAATATGATATAATATAATATAATTCAATATAATATAATATAGTATAATATAATATAATATGATATAATATAATATAATACAATATAATATAATATAATATAGTATAATATAATATACAATATAATATAATGCATTGTCTACCCTATAAATTATAATATAAATATTAGGAACAATCTTACAAAACTGATGTTAACAGCAACAACAATAACCGAACAATATCAGTCTTACCAACATATATTAAAAAGTTGATAAGTGAAGCAGACTTGCAACTAACTTGTAATATTGTCCAACACTGTGTAGGACTGTAACAATGTCATTACAACAGTAAGGAAGTAAAACCTTAGAAACGTAAGATTGCACGACTGAAGGAACTTAGAAGGAATTTTTAAGACTTGTATTGAACAAATTCGTAAAAAAAAAAATATAATGTTTGCTATATAATCGAGGTAAGGGCCTGAGTTGAGTATCCTCGACGATCATCTCACGACATATATAGCAAATTTTGAAACGGAAAGAACATGCATCATCTAATATTGCAAGGATTTGTTGTAAAATGTTGCATTAATACAACAAACGAACACAATGAGAAAGATGATGACAACAAATAAATACTTATAGCGTCTAACAGAAGCCACTCTGTTTTCGCCCGAGAAGAACTCAGAATCTTCTGCAGCAAAGTCATGCCAAATATTTCCACTATTTTCCTCAAATAGAACAAATGGCAAAAGCTTTCATAAGCTCTCATAGAAAATAGAAGTGCTATAGGGGCTTAAAGGTGGTGAACATGGCAAGAATATGATCACATGTCAGATTCCATATTAGCCAGTGAATGATGAAGTTGAGGAAAAATTAAGGAGGGATATAGAATACGATAAGCCAACTCCGCCCGACAGCAGAAGCTATCTACTTTCAATCATCAGTAAACCTATGACACAAAAAAGATATAACCATTTAGCATTAATCATAAAAAAAGTGAAAACATATCTGAAATAGTTGAAATTGTTACACGATACAAATTAGAAATAAAATAAAAAAACTACTCACAGGAGCGGCTCTTTTAAGGGGTATGTACAATATCTATTAGGAAATCTTATATAACTGCACCAGTATAAGACCGCGAACTTGCGCGACTGCGAGTTTGGGAAAACGGCTGCAAATTTCGCAAGTGATGGTCATAAAAGAAGCGGACAAACCAGCTCGAAGCCATCATTGTACAAACACTGAGGTTTCTCCGGTATGGAGACCAATCATATGCTCATGTTCTAAATTTGTAAGTGATGTTCAGCAAGCAATATTTCTATAGGATTAGAATTTCAGGAATAACATGGTAGTATGTTAAAGCTTTTAGTCTTTATTTCATCTCTCAAAGCATGTTTTATGATATACACAGGTAGAGCCACTCTTCACATTGTCCCAAATAGCTGCTCGGAGTCTTGCTTTATCAGATTTGGCTTTGCTACTGCTTGTCGGCACTCGAAACCTTTCACGACAGCTCGCCATCCATTCTTAACTTCTCGTATCCGCTTGCCACTGCCTCGCACAACACTTATACCAGGAAAAAGGTAAAATACAAGGCGTCTCAGTTACTTGTATTTATTTTGTTAGTAAAATGAGAATTACAAAAAGAAATTAAATGTCTAGTTCAAGCAAAAAAGATTTTAAATTGAATTTATAGAGGAAAAAAAAAGAAGCAGAAGAAGAGTTCACCTTGCACAAACCTATGAAGGCTTTTGTATCCTCTCACCTCATTAGGAAGAAGACATATTAACGGTCAATGTAGCTTTCATGCTATAGTTACAAAGTGCATAGATGCTTTCACTTCACCGTCTATGACACGAAACCACTACATGCTTCGACCACAGGATTGCGAGACTGCTGAATTGCATAACTGCTAGTTTATATTACTGTGAGGCTGCACGACTGCATGAAATTTTGACTGCTCGTCTGTAATACTATGAGATTGTACCACTGTAGGACTGGTGGCACTCCAATATAGGAAAACGGCAAGGCTCGTATGACTGTACTGGCAACAGTAACGTCAATTTGTTCCAGAAACGTAAGACTGCGCATACGGATTTTTCGAGGCCATCACTGCTTCCATTAAAGAACTCCACGTAATCTTCGAAGGCACATGCCTTATCATCTTCCTCAACTCAGGATATCGAGGTTCGTTAGCCGTTGCACAACGCCGGCATGCCCCGACTCAGTGATCGACAACTCTGATCTGCAAACACCTAGTGCCCAACATCGTTGTCCAACAAAACTCACAATTGTCTCACCCTGTTGCTCACTGATAAGTCGTTCAACTTCATTTTACATAAATTTATGTAAAACACATATGTCTAAAATAATATCAGCAATTTAAGACCATGAAGAATGGATATGATGAAAAACAAACATACCCTCTCTGGCTTTGTTCGCAGCTTCGACAACCTTTTTCGAAGAATATATGTCTAAAACAATATCAGCACACACACATTTATGACAATGAAGAATGAATATGATAAAAACAAACATACATCTCCAGCTTTCTTCGCAGCTTCGATGGCTTTTTCCACGAAATCTTCGACTGTACCTGAAATTTCAAAAATTTCATCAGCTAGCTAGAATAAGATTCGTTCAATACATTTATGTATGTAATAAGTTAATATCAGCACACACATATTTGTGACAATGAAGACGATAAAACAAACATAACTCTCAGCTTTCGTCGAAGCTTCGACAGTTTTTTCCTTCCACTGTACCTGATTTCAAGAATCCCATCAGTTAGATATAATATGGTTCGTCCAATACATGTATGTATGCAATGATTTAATATCAGCACACACATATTTGTGACAACGAAGAAGGAATATGATAGAAACAAACATACCTATCAGCTCGACAGTTTCTTCCAAGAAATCTTCGACTGTACCTGAAATTTCAAAAAATCCCATTAGCTAGCTAGAATATGGTTCGTTCAATACATGTATGTATGTAATGATTAGGACAATTAATATCCCATCTCTTTGAAGACAAAGATTTTCAAAGACATAGATTGATGGATACCTTTTACAGCCATTGGTGGTGTTGGAGAAGATGAGTAGATGGTAAAAAAGAAAAGAACGTTGGTATGTGGCTTGTTGTTGATGCTTTGGAGTCTAGTAGACTATTTAGTTGCCCGATTAATTAAATATCTGTAAGTCTGTTTAATTCCCTTATTAATTGGGCACAGAAACCTATGTATAAAACTGAACTACATACAACGTATGTTTGATTCTAATATTATTTTTTTTTATTATTGTTTCCATAAAGACATATCACATACATGATACAATACAATGCATCATTCGTGAATACTGCGAGACTGTTGAAATTCACGGTCGGTCAATGGGAAATAAGGAACATTAATGGACCCATTAATAGGAAGACCACATACAATGCATCTATAAATTATATGACTGTACACCTGCCAGACCATTAAATGAATGAATGTATAAATGCAAGACGGTAACAGTCACACATACGAACCATTAATGAATCATGATTAGTGTCAAATTAATGCACCAACATTAATATCTCCGACAACAGGATAGCGTATTATATAGTGCAATCGCCCCAAATAAAATATAAAAGCATTCCTACAACGCCACGTCAGCACATCCGTACATAAACCAGCCGGAACATCCCTATTTAATCTCAAAAAACTTATCAGAATTCAATCTGCGCACTATGATTGGATGGGAGGGGACTCCGTTGCACACGTGTCAGATCAGGAGATATGCCATCCAACTTTTATATATATAGATTCGATGCGGAACAAAACCCAAATCTCACCAGAATCACTAGAATATTTGATTCACTGGGTTCTCGAAAGTACCGTCCATTTTTTTTTGTTCGAAAAGTAAAGATCGGAATTACTGGAAGAACTTATTATGTCTAAAAGTTGATGGAACACACCAAGAAACCCCATTAGCGGCCAATGGGGTTAGCACTTTCATAGCATAGAGTGTATCTATCTATCTAATGAAAAGATAGCAGTTTTAAAATGCTTCCGAGGATCTGAATTCATGCAGTAACTGCAATTTTTTGCTAATGAGCATAAGGGCTACATTAGAAAAAAAAACATTATCAATCTGACATAGGGATTATTTATTTATTTATTTGTTGTTAACACGTACAATCAAGGCGGCGGAAAGGTCGGCGTGTTTATTCCAATCGCCTCTAAATTCTCCGTCCCAATGGTTTATTAGCCCTAGTGATGGTTTTATCGCTTTTGGAACCGTTGCACGCTGGGGATAATGTAATGATTTGTGAGGGCTTAATATGTTGTCTCATATTTGATGAAGCGTTCATAAAATTTAGTACTTCACGATTTTATATGCTTATCGTAAAGAGAATAAACATCAAACTGAATAAAACCAATCAATTGCAACCAACAGGTCAACACAAGAGTCACTCTTTAAGGAGTTCCGTTATACTAATAAAACGTCCAACAAAAAGATGGGAAGAACAATGTAAAATGATGTAGAGAAGACATAGACTAGCCTTGTTCAGAAACCTTCTACGTTGTACCCATCCACGCACTTCAATCCTGAAAAAATTAATATAATCAAACCAAACCCTTTTCAGATGAAATAAACACCGCACAACACTTGGGTATGTATGTATGTACTGGTATAACGACACAAACCCCACGCTTAATGAACCATAAAACTACTAATCGCGAAGTTTCTCGTAAGTTCATGAGTGAACAAATGCTGGTTCAGATATGTCAAGGTCTCCTAAATCTCGATTTTGTCGAAATTTTAGGATAGAGACAACTCACCTCATAAGATTCCTGATAAGCAAAATCAGTAACGATGATTATAGGGTTTGCCAAAGTCATCGCGTCTGTGACGGTGCAAGTCGTCATATGTATCGTGGGATCTTGAAGAAGAAGTATAATTAGGCCCATTGCTCGGATACCTGAGTCTAGAGTGTACATTCGTTGTCCCAGAATAAGTTTGACTGCCCGCAGAAGTATCGAATTCTTGATAATTCGGCTGCTTGTTGTAACCACTACCAAATCCTGGAGAAGTAATCTGATGGTGCAGTTGTTGCCTATTTTGGGCCTCTTGTCGGAGAAACCCGTCCCACATATTTGCATGTGTAGCCTTCAGTGCACCTACTTTTGTTATGTGATTATCCCTTAGTTCACGAAGAGCCTATAAATTGATATATCCCCACAACCATTAGCTCATTGACCCCAACCAAATGAGAGCAGGTCGTGCTTAATAAATCATTCGTTTTTGAACAAATGCCTAATCAGCAGCATATTAATGAAGACCAAGCAAACACAGTGGTATTAACAACAATGATTAGTCTATAACATGCTAAGCACAAAAAGAGAAAGAAAGAAAGAATGACTAACTAACCTCACGATGCTTGGCGTTTTCCTCATCCTCTTCTATGTCCCGAATTCTTGCAAGCTCTGCAGCTTCTCTGGTATATTGTAACTCTAACTCCTCTAGTGTTTGGGGAAAGGAGAGGTAGTTAAATTCTGACAAACGCTCGTTAGATACTCCAACTTTGTCATTATTCCACTCGTTCGTTCTGTACCCATCTGTGTTCTGAATCTGGCTTTCGTACGAACCATAAGAATTTCCAGTGTAAGAGGGACGAGCAGGAGACTTTGAATCGCCTGAGCGACCTCTAACTCTATCTCCACCATTACCATAAGCTTCACCAAAGGAAGATCGTGTTAGGTACATCGTCATGGTTGCAGCTTTATCATGACAATAGCTTAAATTTTCTCAATGAACCCAACTGCAGTGTGAGATGTGACTTCAAATTCTTTCTTTATGTAAAATTCATTTGACGAGACCATCCTTTTCAAACAAAACCACCATGAAAGCAACTCAGAACCCAACTTACCTCTTGAGCGTTAGAACTTACCACTTGCGGCAGGAAACAACCAGCAATAGTGTAAAAACAGACCATCTAAAGAGCAGTGCTGCAACAGGGCTTTGAAAGTCTTCTACATAGACGTAAGAATGAAGGTCATGCGTAAAAGTGGTAACCTACCTTGAGGGATGCGGCTTGATAATTTTTCTAGATCTTCACGGACATGGTCTTCAACAACTTTCTCTTGTCTTCCATATCTATGAGATATATGTGCATTACTTTGAGGGCTGGGATAAGATCTTCTGGAGTCAGATCGCCCTAGCCGAGAGGAAACAGGACTTCTACGTTCAACTGATCTTGACTGTATTGGAGAGCTACGAGAACTTCTACGTACACCCTCGTCGGGGAATTTATTACCACCCTTACTTTCGCCCGCTTCTTTAACTTTGTGGACAGCATCAACTCCCTTTCTCAGAATTAGCCGGTCCTTGCCACTTACTATGATAAATTTTTCTTCTATTTTAATTTTGCAACCAATATCTTTCTCGATTTTGCTTACCACATCCGCTGAAAATAAAGATTTTACATGAGGATCTCTTGCAGGAACTCTTTCAAAAAAATCTTGTGATTTCCGATTAGCTCCTAGAGTAGATGGACAACCCTGAAAATAAAGATTATCTTACCAAATGTCCAAGAGAAACTTTCGGTGTTTCAGATATATTAGGAAGCACATACTAGCAGTGAATAGGCTCTATGTGCACGCCAGCATATCAAAATAATATCCATCCAGGGACAAGTTAGAAGATACCTGAGTAAAGTGACCAGATTCGCCACATATCTTGCATATCATCTCCTCCTCTTTCTTCTTCTTCCAGTTCCTCTCTGTGGCCTTGGATTTAGCCTCCCAAAACTTAGCTTCTCTGCTAGTAAAATCTGTCGGCACAGCATTAGGGTCATAGGTTTCCTGGTCTTCCTCCACATTTTCATGAGATCTCTTATTTGTTGTTGCTTTATCCTGAACATCGGCAGCATTAGAACGCACAGGTCCAGTATATGCTTTATAGATGTCACTGAAATCATCGTCCTCAACATCTAAGTCCTCTTTAGTTGACATGGTGCCCTACCAACTATATCTGCTTTGACCAGTGCTAGAAAACATCAATAATAGAACATCGATCAGGTTAAGAGGAATTAAAGTAGACATGGAAACGGTGACGTGAGAAGAAACCATCAGAAGAAGTTTTCCAATCTTGGAATTTACTTAGTAAGCATTGCAAAACAACCGAAACCAGCACGAACAGGTGCAACATAATGAAAAAAATCCAGTTAAAATTGGCTTAATTAGCACGTCAACGTAACAGGACGGACTGAAACTCAACACAATGTTACATTACATCACCATGTAAAAAAATCCCCACTGAGATTATCCTCCACTGAAAGAGTATGCTATAGCACTAGATGCATATCCGTAAGATCTCAGCCCTAATAATATCACATAATCAAATCAAAATCAGCCGGGCACAAGTATTCAGTAAACACTCCTATGCCCTCCCTACCTGCTCAGCTCAGCTATCAAAAACGAACCAAAGTCACAAAATGAGCCAGAAAAAAAAAGCGAGAGATGACTGAAAGATAAGATAATCAACTATACAAACAATTTGTCGAATGAAATTTGGCCTATACAAGAAATAGGACGAGCTGAAACGATTTTATCCAGTAAACGAACCGCGAACAGAACAAACAGGCGTATCTGGATTACCCTATCCCCAATCGAGAACAACGGCAAACTCAATCTATCGTATGATTGGCAGCAAGCACATAGATGATAGAAACACAATACAGAAAAAGAAGGAAAATCACAACAGATTCTTCACCTGATGCTACGGAGTGAGCGCAGAGCAGCGACGCCGCGAGAAAATGCGAGTCAAAGGCGAAGACGAGCTTAGCAGCCTAGGCTTATGTCAATTCCACCCACGGCCCTTAAATTTCATTATCTTATTTAATATTTATTATCTTTTGATTATTATTAAAAATAGAAACTAATTTTTAAAATATTATTTAGAAAAATTCCCACTTGATAATTTACCTACCTGGATTTCAGCGGATAACTCTCAAGTACTCTCAGACGGTTTGAATTGAAGAAACGGAGAAAGGATAATAATACTTCATGGCTGATGATCACTCCCAGGATTTAGACCAACTCCTCGACAGTAATTTGACAAAGCCCTTCCTTGTTCCCAAAAATTTTTAATGGTTTTTGGACAAATTTGCCTATTTTCTTTGCTTGTTTGCTCGGATATTATTATTTCTCATTGCAGGCGCTTTGGATGATTTTCAAAGTCTTAAGCTCAACTCTTCTGCTCAGAGGTAGATAGTTTTTCCCTAAATTAGACCTTGATCGCCCTATTTTTTTATTTTTATTTTTTGGTAAGATGGATCGTGATATTCGTTTCTATGAATTTGGTTAAATTAAAATTGTTGGTGAAGTCGTGATGATGTTGAAAAGAACAAGGAAGAGAGTTCTGCACCACAATTGGAAAATGTGAAAGGATTAGGGTTAGGCTTGCCTGATTTGAACAATAAGAGAAAGGGCAAGCAAAAGGTAGCCCAGCCAGTGCTTAAGCAAGATTCTCACATCTCCGAGGCGCTTGATAAGCTTAGGGAGCAAACCAAGGAAACGGTTAAAGGGTTAGAGGCTGCGACGGGAGCAAAACAACAGGCGAAGATGGGTAATGAAGATATATTTGGTGGAGACCCAATGATTGAAGATTGGGTAAAGCAGTTCGAGGAACTCGCTGGGTCTCAGGTTTGCGGTTTTCTTTTTAATGATTGAATTCATTTGTATGATGTGTGTTGCTATATTAATTTGCGTGATGGTTGGTTTGCATAGTGTTTACCTTTGAGGGCTCATGTGGTAAAACATATTTGTTATAAGAGGTGTGAGTAGTCTCGTTACTTTTTATGCTGAGGGTGAGTTGATTCCAAACGTATGTGGGATCATTAGATTGCAAAAAACAAGCATGTTGTTATAGCATTTCTGTGTTGTGTTGGGTCTAGATGTGGTATGTCTTGAGAAATCTTCGAAGCTTGTAAATTCTCGCCTTTGAAATTTATATTCCCAAAGCATGTAAAGGTAATATTTTGAATTTGAATTTTCTTGAAATGTGATCATCTCTTACATCTACGTGGATATGGCATTCGTGAAAGATCAAAATAATTATTTATGCAAACAGTTTACTTGTGTTTCTTAGTTAAACATGCTCAGTAAGCGTTCTATCAATAATTGTCAATTCGAGTTGTTTCTCTCAACATGCTATCTTCTTTTACCAAACTTGTATAATTTCTGTAATCCTTATCTGAGGTCGGTCTAATGAAAGAGATTAAGGCAAAAGATTAGAGAATCAATTTTCGTTGCACCTTTAGATGATATGATACTATGGGCGTACTCCTTGCAAGCGGTAGGGTAGACACATGAGATGCCGAAGTTTGTATTTAGCTAGCTACATCTGGTAAAATTAATGCCAATGTCTCATATAGTTTCTGTGACTTAGTGAAATCTCTTGCTTATTTTCTTTTTTTACTCTGCTATAGTCAATGGCAATATCTTTACATTTGCAGGATATGCAATCGATAGTAGAGACCATGATGCAGCAGCTTCTATCGAAGGAAATCCTCCACGAGCCCATGAAAGAAATTGGCCAACGCTACCCTAAATGGCTCGAGGAGAACAAACCAAAGCTAACGAGCGAAGAATACGCTCTTCATTCCCATCAGAGCGAGCTTATAGAAGAACTCAACCAAATTTACGAATCCGAGCCCGAAAACTTCAACAAGATAGTGGAGCTCATGCAGAAAATCCAAGAATGTGGTCAACCTCCTAACGACATTGTGCAACAACTGGGACCCGAGTTCGATCTGTCTAGCCTCGGACAACTGTGAGTTTCATCCTAGTTTCCTTCCTAACAGTGCATCATTCTTTGCTTTGATACAAATGTTTTTTTTTCCTCTCATGTTTCGTCCAGGTTGCCAGAGATGTCAGATTCTCCACAGAACTGTCGTATTATGTAAGGGAAGGAAAAATGCCATACTTTTCTCTCATTAAGATGTCAGGTTTTTATCATCTTCCCATGACATTATTTGTTTTCAGTCAGATTTTTTTTTTCACTTCTTGATGGTTTATCGTTGCATCACATGTTCATCATCTTCTCTTTTGCTTAGATTGTTATACCAATAGGAGAACCAACAAAAGAATCCTCTTTCAAATGTATTGTATTGTATACATGACCCTTTCCTAGTCTAAATCCAAGAAACCAAACCCTTGGCCGACATGACTTCAATAGATTCTTCTCTGTCATTCGAAAACCCTAATAAATCTTGGAGGGCGAATTCCCCTCGCCCACCAACCTCGGCAATAACAGATCCCTTTCGAGCGAAGAAAGAATCCTAACAAAGGCTCCCCAGACGAAAGGCGCGCAGCAAAATGCGTAGCCAAATACCCAAAGCGCCCTCACTACCCCATCCGAGTACCAAGGATAAGCCATCACCACGAGCGACCCGAGGATCCCGAGCCAAGGAACGAAGACGGGCAAAACGGGCAATAAAAAAGCGTTGACGGCCACGAACGAAAGAGACAAAGCCCCGAGCAAGTACACCGACCATCCTATGATAGGATGGGTAGTGCACGGAATGACAAGAAATGGGACAACATATGCCGCAAAAACGCACCATACAACTATGAGTTTGAACGCTGTCTGAACGAAGAATGGGCCCTTTTCTTCGCGGCGATGGCATAGCTTGGATAGGCTCGGGCGGGCCACGTGGGCCACGCCCATTATTCCCAGGTAGAGTACGACTTGCATCCATACGATGGGCATTTCCGAGCCATAACCGAGATTTTTGAGGCGTTGTTCGTGCCACTGAAGGCCGAGTGGGAGGACGGGCCAAGACCACCAGTACCAAGGTTTGAGCCACGGAGCACTGGGGAAGGTTATTACGCTGTTCGCACTGCAAGGGACGCTCCATCGTAGCTTTAGATCTGAAGCGAGGAAAAAAAAGGTTATTATTCATACGCGGGGTTGGCACAGTTAGGGCGATATGTCGATTTGGTGCTTACAATAGTAGGAAGCGTCCATCTGATAGCCGAGGGGAAGCCTGTAGAGCCCGTTGAGCCTCGTCCCGTTGGGCGGAGCGTGGAACATGGGCCGGTCGAGCAGGTCGGGGAAGTAGCTGCCGATGAAACCCTGGTCCGCGCCATCGGGGTTCGATCTCCCGTTTTGCAGTTCGTGCATCATGTCGTCGAAGACTTCCATCGATGGCTAAAATCATAAATTTCACCTCAAGTTATATATATATATATATATATATATATACACTCCACGACCCTGGAGTATTTACTCTCAATCGACTATGAGCTTGTGCTACACATTCCGATGATGAGACTAATCTCTAGGGATCAAATGATTTATGTTCGAAATTCACATAATTCGATGATCATAGGGTTTGAAGCTACGACCTAAGTGGCGAAATATCACCCTCAAGCCAGGAGGCAAATCCTATGTCAACATCTCAATTATATGTATATATAATATACATAATATTCCATTATATTAAGGGCGATGGTGAGTATAAACTTCTTTTTGGTCTGTCAAATAGATAGTCCTTTTTACAATTTTACCCTTAATATTATATTCTGTAACCTATTAAAAATTTAAAATAACTTGGTATATTTGTACGTACATTGATTGTGCTGAATATACTAGTATATATTAGTAATTTGGGAATCCTGACTTTTTCATAGTAAAATAAAGGGAGAATTTCATGTCAGGCCCTGATAATCTTTGGACTTTCTGTTCAGGCCCTTTCAGAAAAGGAGTTAGTTTAGAGGACCTATTTTCTGTAAAATTCGAGTATAGGACCAAAAAATGTTATTTGACGAAAATACCCTTACTAAAATAGTTTTTATTTTTTATTTTTTTCCAGCGAAAGTCTATACGTGTTGCTCGTGGTCTTATATGGAGCGGTACTTCCACTTCATTTTATGTTACTAAGTTACAGCATATTGTTACTGTGTAACAACGAAACGTTACTCTCCAATGATATTGTGTTACGTTTCTATTGCAAAATGTTATCAACAGAACCTTTTTTTATTTAATGATCGAACTAATTTTTCTTGCACTGAATCGGCACAAAATAATGCGACTGCGCCATCCAACCGATTTCGACATGTCATGTTGGATTCATTATGATATTGACGACGCACGAGGTAGATTTTGCTTGTCTAATTAGGGTGCAAATTCGAGAACATGATTGTAAATCGAATTTAGAATTCGACATAAATTGCAAGTAATCGGTATAAATTCGAGGTACCCATGAGAAATCGAGGTCTATTTTACCTTATTGAGTTAATAACGCCGAGATTTATGCACTTTTCATCCGTTTTTAGTGTCGTTTGTGATTTTTGTTATATTCCCTCCAATCCATTGCTTATATACAGAATGTGTTATTTAGGACAGATAATGCGTTATTACCTTTCAACAACGTGTTACTACTAAGTCAACATTTGTTATTAACCATAAGACATTTGTTATTTTTTGCTATGTTATAAGTATTTCTTTTTGACACGATTTATGCACTTTTCATCCATTTTTAGTGTCGTTTGTGATTTTCGTTATATTCCTCCCGATCCATTGCTTGTATACAGAATGTGTTATTTACGACAGATAATGCGTTATTACCTTTCAGCGACGTGTTACTACTAAGTCAACATTTGTTATTAACCATAAGACATTTGTTATTTTTTGCTATGTTATAAGTATTTCATTTTTACAGGATTTAGGAAAAATATAATATCCGTTTCTTGCAACTAATCGGTATAAATTCAAGGTACCCATGAGAAATTGAGGTCTATTTTACCTTATTGAGTTAATAACGCCGAGATTTATGCACTTTTCATCCGTTTTTAGTGTCGTTTGTGATTTTCGTTATATTCCTCTCGATTCATTGCTTGTATACAGAATGTGTTATTTACGACAGATAATGTGTTATTACCTTTCAGCAACGTGTTACTACTAAGTCAACATTTGTCATCAACCATAAGATATTTGTTATTTTTTGCTATGTTATAAGTATTTCGTTTTTACACGATTTAGGGAAAATATAATATCCGTTTCTTGCAACTAATCGGTATAAATTCGAGGTACCCATGAGAAATTGAGGTCTATTTTACCTTGTTGAGTCAATAATGCGGAGATTTATGCAGTTTTCATCTGTTTTTTAGTGTCGTTTGTGATTTTCGTTTTATTCCTTTCGACGTTACTTGTATACAGAATGTGTTATCTACGATAAACAAGGCGTTATTACCTTTCAACGATGTGTTACTTCTAAGTCAACATTTGTTATTATCTATAAGGCATTTGTTTTTTTTTTTTCTATATTCGTTATTTCTGACGATTAAAGCTGCAATTAGATATGCAAATCATACCCACGATCAAATTAACAATAATTTCAACATATTAGGTCATAAAGAGGGTTGAAGGATGTTTTGGAAGTAAGCACATGTTTAGCGCTTTTTTCAAGTGTGTTAGCAGGTTGCAGTGTTTTTGGGCGGGCATCGCAATTATTTTCGGAAAAAGCATAAAGTGATACCCGTATGTTTGTATCTGTTATTAGAAGGAACACTTGTGTTTATAGTTTAGGCGGGAATCTTAATTTTTCAGCGTACTGTTGGGAGGGAATTTCAGGGGACTATTGGCGGGAATATCAATTTTTTGCTTAAATGGTCCATAAAATAATGTGTTACAGTTACGAAGTAAAGCGTTACCAATTTGAGTTTTCAGAATAGGGTTTCTATGTTTAGTGTTTATAGTTTTAAATTAGGGTTTGAGGTTTGGGGTTAGGGGTTTGGGGTTTGGGGGTTCGAGGTTTCGGGTTTTGGGGTTCGGGTTTTGAGTTTAGGGTTTAGGGTTATGTTTTATAAATGTTGCTTGTGATGTAATGTCGAACTTAGAGCTGTTTCGTGATATAATTTTTAATGCTAAATTTCACATTATGAAGTATACTCTATGTTTGCAACGAAGGGGACCTTGGTTACATGACAAACAACCACAACATTGGACCATTAACCTCAACGTCAATAAAATTTGATTTGTCAGTGAGTTCTTTGGTTTAAATTCATCAAATTATATATTTTCCTTTATGAAAATCTTACACCTTCTGGAATAAGTGCATCAACGATCGAAATTATCGAACTGGTGAAGTGTTATTGACAACAATATAATTCGTTATCAGTCCACTATTTTGTGTTATAACGTAAGTTTTTCTTGATTTCGCTAACATAAGGAAGAGGTATTTTATTCTGAAAATGTGTTAACACATAACGGGTCAATCATGGTGGTATTCACTGACCACACAGAACCATCCAGATGCATCACGAAGCTTCTAGAAAATTCCGAACTATGTGTTATCAGCATAGATCAATCCGTCATGACAATATGTCCATATGTTATCAGTTATCATCTTTGTGTTATGACGTAAGTTTTGTTTGCTTAATTATAGTTTTCACTAATAAAACACAAACCTTAACACTGGCATTAAATTGACATTTACACTAATAATTATTTACTGCTAAGATGCACGATCAAATTGACTTTGTTTACACCACGGTTCAACATTAACATCGGGATTTTTAGTCGATTGACCAATATCACCGACATTTATGCGGTTTTTAGCGTATTGAGAATATAATGGTAAATCGAATCTAGATTTCGACATAAATTGCAAGTAATCGGTATAAATACGACGTACCCATGAGAAATTGAGGTCTATTTTACCTTATTGAGTCAATAACGATGAGATTTATGCAGTTTTCATCTGTTTTTTAGTGTCGTTTGGGATTTTCGTTCTTTTTGCCCCGATCCATTAGTTGTATACAGAATGTGTTATTTACGACAAACAAGACGTTATTACCTTTCAGCGACGTGTTACTTCTAAGTCAATATTTGTTATTAACCATCAGACATTTGTTATTTTTTGCTATGTTGTAAGTATTTTTTTTACACGATTTAGGGAAAATTTGTTATCGTCTATGCGCTAGGATTTTTGGATAATTTGTTATTGTCTATTCCACGTAATTTGAAATCGTTATCCGGTGTTGCTTAGTTGTTACTTATTGAAATGTTTGTGTTATTGGTCGTCTATTACGTGGTACGCAGTTATCAATAAGTGTTACCTGACAAGCTAGTTAATTTGAGACGTTTCAATCTTCGATCCCGTCAAGTCGATATTGACTAATAGACATTACAGTAATAAACATATGAAATACGATAAATCAGCCGCTTTCACCTTGTTCGGCCATTGAAGTCGATATTGAATCGATTCTGAATGAAATTTTCGATTTGGGGGTGGAAGCACGAATTCATTCGATGCGTAAAAAAATCATCTTTATTAGTAAGACCCATCTGAAATTGAGGACGGAAAAACTTTATTCAGTCACAAACGTCGACATTTTCACGGATTTCAGCTGATTTTTTGTGTCGTCGGTGGTTGTCGATCAATCGACTGCCCCTTGCTTGTATGTTGAATTTGTTATTAGAGAGAAATGTCTCGTTATATGGTTTTGCTTATTTGTTATTTTTTGACATATTTATGTTATTTCCTGTCTATTAAGTGGTACGGGTTAGTCAGTTTGTGTTACCTAACATAGTAGTTCATTCGCAGACGTTTCTCGATCCCGTCAAAATTCTTCGACATCCCATGATTAACATCATAACATGGAAGATGTGGTATTTTTACGATTTTACTCGCTGTTTTATGCGATTTACTCACGGTTGGTATTAGCAATAGCGTTTTTTATGCGATTTTACTCACGGTCCCTTGCTTGTGTACAGGTTGTGTTATTAACAATATATTAATCGTTATGTCTAATGGAACATGTGGTACTGTTGGTTAACGATTTGTTACTAACTGAAAGTGATATGTCATATTATTTGTAGAATGTGTTACCCAGGAATCGTGTTAATTGGCTTGTGTCAAAATTCTTAATTTTCCATGATTAACATCACTAACTCGCATCAGTGATTAAGATCCGTGATGAAATTGAGTCCAATTACATCATTCGACTATTAAAATCCGAAATTTCGTCGTTATTCAAAGAGATTATTAGATTGTGTTTGAAGCATAAAATCTTTATAATTATTATTAATTACTACGACCTATGAGAAATTGAGATCGATTTAATTGTCGTCTGTTCATTAAGGTCGAGATTTTAGAGGAAAATCGAGCTTGAAAATTAGATCGGACATGAATCTTGAAGATTTTAGGCGTTTCGATCGGTTGTTGAAGACGATGGCATTTCAGCGTAATTGTGGCGTACTTAGGAGGGTGAAAATGTCATTTTGCGTCTAAATGACTTTTTTCTCTAACATTTTCAAACAGTTGGCCCATATCAGCGAACCAAACCTAAATAGCGCCTGAACCCAAGCTAAAACTATAAATAGGGTCTGACATGTAATTAACCCTAAAATAAAACCAAAGGCTGATTGATGTCTGCAAACTATGTAAATCAGGTAAGTCATAATCATGTGACAAGCTCCTCAAGATATGGCTGACCTACTTAATATCATGTGACCTCGGTCTGGATCACATGCTAAAACCTCATTGGCTTCGTCTCAATTACGTTATTAAAACGTATGAAAGGAAAACGTAGGTAAAAAATAATGAGCAGTAAATACCTCGAGTACGAAAAGGCCTGTGTGGAAGATGCACGGATTGATGAAGACCGCGCAGAACTGGCCGCACTGGAAAAGCTCGTCGGTCTTTCGGAGGAATAGGTTGTCGGCGTCGAGCATGACGACTCGATCGTAGCTCACGAGCTTCCATGCGTAGAGCTTGTTTATGGTTAGCTTGAACCTCCACGGCGAGTCCTCGTCAGCTACGTATGGGTTCCTTATGTTTTCGACGCGTACAACCTTCGCTCCATCTTCTTCTTGTCTAAAAAAGAAAAAAAAACACCAAAAAAAAAAAATAAAATAGACTAAGATCGTTTTTTAAAAGAGACCTCAATAAAATTTTATGTTTTTAGTGGGTGAGATTTAATTCTTTTTCTAATTTTTAATTTTCTAGTTGTCACAAGATACGCTGACAATGTTGCAGGCCATGCAGATTTGGCTTCATTACATGTGGGCAACTCCGTTTCACAGTTTCGACAAAAAAAATCTAATGATAGAACTCATTTTGAAATAATATCTGATGCATCGTACACTAGGTTATCCAGACAATATAAAACTTTAAATGATCAAATCTTATATGTTTCTATATCTTTTATTTCTTCTTTCATGATGATCACAATGACAATGGCATATTCCGCTTACTGTTCGCTTGGTCCTTTTCGTTTATTTCCAAATAATAGCCGAACAAAGTGCTAACTTTGCCTTTTTTTATTCGGCTAATTTACTTTTAGGCCCCAATTCATATTTTCAATTAGAGATAAGGACCCATGTAAGTTTCATTTATAGATAAGGACCCAATTTATGTTCCCTTTAGAGAAAAGGACCCATGTGTTACCACAGATCCATGAAGTGTTACCACAGATCCATAAACTGTTACCACAGACCCATGAACTGTTACCATAGACTCATAAAGTGGTACCACAGACCCGTGAAGTGTTACCACAGACCCATGAAGTGTTACCACCGACCCTGAAGTGGTATTGGGGAACCATGAAGTGTTTCTGAAAAAATTGGGTCCTTAAAACTATTAATTTTCTGACAGGGGTCTGAACTCTAATTTCAAACTATAATGGGCCCGAAACGGAAAGTACCCTTTTTTATTCTGTCATTTCATCATGTACCAATAATAATAGGGAAACTTCTTCGAAATTACTTATATTCTACTAAAATAAAATCCTGATAAAATAAATAACTTTATTAATTTCTTCATTTTCTTCCTACCAATCCTTATATTCGCAATCCCAACCTAACGACCCCATAAGGTATGAGAATAAATTATAGGGTAATTCTATTCACACCCCCCTATTTACTAAATACATCCCCCCACTAAAATAAATACTACTAAATATAGTATGTGTTCAAGTTTAATTAATTCTTTATTTTTTTTCTCTCATATTATTGCATTCAATTCATAGAGAAATTTTAACGTAATCAATTACTACTTTTTTTCAACCAATAATATTATAACTTCATAATCATATAATTTGATGTTATAATTCAGCAAAATATATAAGTATGGATTATATTTTTTATGAATTATATTTATACTATCTATAATATTAAAATATTATATTATTTATCTATAATGTGTATTTAATTGAATTTACTGGTAACTCTTTCAATTGTCTAAGTTAATAAGAAATATTACTTTATATGATTATTCTTATTCAAATAGGTTAATTATTAGTATTACTGAAATTTAAATAATACTTTTTAAAACAGTAAAATAGATTAATATAAAAATAAAATATTATTAAATGAGATGTGTTAATGAAAAATAAGTTAACTAACACAATTATAATTGGGTATTGTTGAAAAATTATTGCACTATATTGTTATAGAAATCGTTTATTCCTTGTATGTGAGTATTTATTGTATTAAATGTCATGTTGCACTATATATGTAAACTATTTAATGTAAGGGGGTGTAAATAGCATTTTTTATTCAAGAGGGGGTGTGAATAGTAGCACCCTAAATTATATTACAGCGTCCGTAACTCGCTCTACAAACAGAAATAATAGTATCTCCTTTCTTCTTTCTACGGTAAAATTAATTAAATGCCTTAATTAAATCAGTGATTAATGCCACATTAAGACAAAATTTTAAACCAATCGACGCCTAATAAATACAATTTAAATAATAATAACAACACTTTTAAGAAAAAGGAAAAATAAAAAAGATTGAAAAACTTACAGAGCTGTAACCCAGTGAAGAGGAACATCCATGGAGGCAATGACGACAAAAGGTCAGCTTCAACCTTAAACTTTCCGAGAGATCTGAGCATGACACGTGTCGCCACGTAGAACTCATAGTCCCTCGGCGTTCCCATGTACATCATCGTAGCATAAGCATTTCTCTTCTTACCCAAAGCTTCACATGAAGAAAACACCAATAGCAGTAGGCCCCACAATAAACCCAAGAGCTTCTTCTTCCCCATTTCTTATTTTATTTTCTATCTTGAAATTATAAAAATTCAACAAAACAAAGAAAATATGCTTTTGCTGTCCTAGGAGAGGAGAAAATGGCCGCAAAAAGGGAATGGGTAGTTGAAAAATGTGTGATATGATAATAAAATAGGGAATCCACAATGGAATTTATACAAGAGCCTATGGAGGGAGAGACAAAATATAAAAATAAAAGGAAAATAAAAAAAATACTATGAAACATTTACCAACTTGCACATATGTTGTGTATTAATGTTTTACATTGACAGAAAATCCGTGTCATTTTTTCTTTTTTCTTTTGCTAGGTGAATAATTTTTCGAATAGTTATTATCATAAATTGTAAATGACAAATGTTGTTGTGATTTTGTCAATATGGATATTGGTGCCAAGCACGATTCGTTTGTGGGTTTGTGACCAAGGTTCTCAAACCGGGTTTTCGAATCGGACCGAAAATTTTAATAGTTGAAGATTTAATGGTTTAACCGGTATAAAACCGGAGTAAAATCGGTATCATAAATATAATAAATAGATACATACTCCCTCTGATTATAATTAGAGTTCGTTACATACTTAATTTTGTTTCTAATTAGAAGTCGTTTTATAGATTTCAATACAAATATTTACTATATTTACAATTTTACCTTTTTATGTGATTTTCAATATTACAGCTTCCAATAAGCATATTAAATCTCGTTAAAATTAAAATATTCATCTTAACTACCATGGATATCGTGTCGTCCTTATTGTTGCTTCTTTCTGGAGTTACGTTCAAGTCGAAAATATATTCTTGATAATCATCTATGATTGGGGTTCTGTGAATCCATGATTTACGTTTTTCTTCTTATAGTGTTTGCTGTGATAATTATATATATATGCTTGTTTTACCCTCCTCTTTGTACATTTTAAATTTTAGATGAATCAGTACAAGAATTTTTTGCTCCAAGTTCAAATTTGTTTTTTGGTGAAAATACTTTGATGATCGACATTGATGGTAAAGAGAGACTAGCTTCTCATATTCTTATTAGAAAACAAACAGAACGTGAGATGTGTATAATTAAGGATCAAACAATTAACAAATGGAAAGTAAATATATTAAATAGGGTTAAACAATTAATTATATGAGACATTCCATTTTATTTCTTAATATCTGTGAAAAATTCTTTAAACGACCTTTAATTAGAAATAGAGGGAGTATTTTATATATGAATCAATCAAATAATATGAAAAATATAATTGTTTTTATGAACTTTTTACAAATTATAATTTTATAAATTAAAGAAAAATTAAATAAAAGTAAATTGTGGTTTGTTATAAATTAATTGTATGTCAAATATTAAATCTATGAATTTGGGGTCAAATTTGAATAAAAATAAAATAGTGAGTTAATAAGTTACTTATAAAATAAAAATTATGGTGTTGAATAGATTCAAACTCAACCCCATTAAGTAAATACCCACAATTTCACCAATAGATCAAACTAATTTATTGATATTTCCTATTTGTACAACTTATTAGAAACCAAATATTTTTTATTTATTTTAAATTTTAAAAAACGACCGGACCAGGATCAGATCGGATTTTTGACCTGTCCAGTCCGGTCTTCATAGACATGCTTGTGACACATGTTAAATAAATAGTTTTACTAATTCAATTTGTCAAATACATGTTTTGTGTTATCCTGCAAATACTTAAGATATTTTTATATTATTAATTAACTTTAATTATTTTTAAACTAACGAAAAAAATATAATAATCTAAAATGTTAGGATAAACTAGTAAAAACACAACAAATTTGACAGACCAAAAACTAGTTTATACATACCCTCGTCCTTGATATAATAGAATTGATACGCATGAAAAATGTCTAAAACTTGATTAGAAGGTCATACCGTATCTGACCTACTTTCATGGTTTCTAATTCTCCAATGAAAGAGATAATAATAATGATAATAATGGAAGCGTTGACGAAATGGAAGGACACTTAGTATGTATATCTTATTAATTTTAATTAATTCATCGACTTAATGAATGACGAATTAAGTGTACTTAATTGATGTCTCCATTTTCGAGATTGGAGCAGTCGACCTTTTTTTTCCTAAATGAAAATGGCTATATGATTTCCGCAATGGATTTTAATTAGAAATTTCCCTTCTATGTATATCGACATAAGAAATAAAAAATAACGATACAAGACCGCTTTCGTATCGTATGGGACATTTTTCTATATAGTCGATACGTTGTAATGGAAATAATTTTAAAAAGTTGAATTTAATAAAATTGTATTGGCTTATTTATGCACTATGAATATTATCTTGTGAGCTGTGACTGGTAGGGGTGAGCAAAACCGGATATCCGGTTTTTCGGATATCCGAAATTCGGATATCCGGATTTTCGGATATCGAAAAATGGTATCCGTATCCGCTCCGGTTTTAATCGGATATCCGGAAATCGGATATCCGGTTTATTCGGATATTTACACCGGATATCCGTATCCGGTTTTTAAATTTTTTTTTCTTATATTTTTTATTATTTTCTTTTGAAAATCATATTTTTTATTTCTTATCACAATAAAAAAATATATATTTTTTAATATAAGAATTTCTACACATATTAATCCAGACAATATGTAAATTTATGATTCAAAATTACATAATAAAGAATAAATACAATACCACAAATTCACATTAATTTTTTAACTCGCGTCTCGATGTTTTTATGTTTTTTTTATCTCAATTCTCTAACAAAATTTTTTGCAATAATAAAAATAATATAAATTTGAATATTCTACTTGATGATTTTTTTCCTTTTTGGACCTTCATTTTTCTTTTTGGACTATTTTTTTTATTTTTTTTATTTTTTTTAAAATATAAAACCGGATATCGGATATCCGGATTTTAGACAAACCACTATCCGTATCCGATCCGGTTTAGTTTAAAATAAATCGGATCGGATATCCGATCCGGTTTTTAAAACCGGATATCCGTTTTTTCGGGTTTTGAAAACCGGATACCGGATCGGAATCCGGTTTCCGGATATTTTTGCTCACCCCTAGTGACTGGCATATCAAATTGCATGTCAATTACTATATTATTATTATATGTATACATATACAAGTGGAATCTCGTTGCCCGTAAAAAGCATATGCTGAAGCTGCGATTTTCTTTCATTTTATCGTGTTACGGTTATTATTCCACTAATCAATACTCAAGTATTGATAAAAGCTTATGATTTATGGAAGGATTTATGTGGGTATATTAACAAATATTAAGGAATAAAACAATATTAACTTAAATATCTATTCTATTATATTAGGGTGATGGTTAGGATAAACCGTCAATTGGTATGTCTCAAGTCTCAACTGACCAATCAGTTTTCTACATATATTAAAAAATAGAAAAGACTTTTTAAACCACGTACCTTCCATAACCTCATAATAACTACCATATTCTATTTCTAGTATATTACTTATTAAAACTATTTAATCATAATTAACTTTATTTTATTGCACACACGTAGGGGTGCCGGAAATACTAGTATCATTTAAAATTGCTCCAAGTATCAGTAATCTTAAAACGTCGTGCGAGCGATATTTTGGTCAGTTGGAATCAATATTCAAAATCCCTAAAAGTGTAAATATATTCCTACATCAACAATAATATTTTAGTACTGCATAAGGGAAATTAATATACATAATATTATATATTGAAAAATACGTTCGATTACTGCGGTTACCCATGGTGTTGAGATTATAATTTGGGGTTCGTCCCACATCGACTAATTCAAGCTCTTCGAACCACTATATATAAGAGGTTTTCTCATCCTATCACCAACTGATTTTATAAATAACCCCTCGATTCTAATACATGGATTGAAGCTTCGGCTGCGAATCGACTTTTGGAATAATTATTTATGAATCTTTTGGAAAATGATTTTGTCAATAGTTTTATGCAACTTTTCGAATATATTTTTCCAATTGAAAGTTTTGTGTTGTGCATGAGCAAATGGGCTTATAAAATTGGACTTCCAAATCCAATTTAGCCCAATGCCCTTATAATGAATTTACCTAAATCCTATTTTATAATGGCCGCGACACAGTTTTCATGAAATTTATTGAAATGTATTTGTTGTATTGTATTGAAATATTGTGGGCCTTTTCAATAAATTCGGATCAACACTATAAAAAATGAGGTTTTTGAATTTTCCGAATGTCCGAAACAAAAGGCAATCTTATTTGTATTAGCAACATATCCACATCGTAATTACGGCGATGATTTAAGCAATCATTGATATCAATTACCACTATAACTTAGGCTTAGTCGAAGGATTGATTTAGGCTATCTTGTATGTACACGTATCAATGGGTATACATTGAGCCAACATTCAATTGTGAATGCACAACAAATTCAAATTCATATCCTATATGGCAAGTTATGACTTACGAGTTTTATATCTGATATATATAATATCAAAGCGATTGGCAAATCTTAGTACCCAAATCACATTATTGAATAAATATTAATCTCTTCGAAGGCTCATTAATGTAATGTTGTTAGACGTCAAACCAAAGTCCCATATTGGATAATTAGAAAGATTATGAGTGGCTTATAAGCTTGTGGGCTAACTTCCTCTATTGCCAATCGGTTTAGATAGGAACCCCACAAGCTTATAGGGGCTTGGATGAAATTGGGCCTGAAAAATCCCTACATTGGTGCGGTGAGCGTGCAACGAACACGTGAGGGTGACCTTCAGGTAAAGAGAAATTCTAGCCCAGATACGATGTGGATGGTGTGTTGGCAATGGGGCGGGTCTAGACCCGGATCCGACTGGCCCGCGCCTAATGAACCAGGTTTTTTTTTAATTATTCGGGTATTGGGGCGGGTTATGGGTCTTGAACCTGTTAAATCCCTGCAAATGTATATAAATGTATTACAATATTAATAAGTAGCATTACCATCACGAAAAAGGTTTAGTGTGCATGCGTTTTTATGATAGAATATTTAATTTGTAGAATGGATACAACTAATATGCATCGTGAGTTAGTTCAATATTTAATTTGAACAGTTTGGCCAAATATCAAACTAATGAATGTAGTCAAGACGAGACTATATATAGACAAAAAAAAAAAGGAAAATTAGGTGAAAAGAGATCTTTTTAGATGATTTGATATTGATATTTATAATTTGGTCAGTACTGGTAACGCATCTATGCTAAGTAAACATAAAAGATTAATGCTCCTTATCCTATCATAATAATACTAGTTTATGGATAAATCACGTCGACTGCCCCCATCCAAACACAGCATATATAATATTAAATCTTCTTAACTAATAATTAGTCAAGTTTAATATTCCAGTATTGGGTGACAGCTGTTTGAGTTTCTGATAAAGCTAGATCTACCTTGAGCTATCTTAAACATTAAATAAATAAGAAATAGATAAAGAAAAGCGCAGCTAGATTTTTCTATTTAATTATTAGTAAAATGAACATTATTTACTGAAGTACTAAACCACCATTCATTATGTCTTAATGACGGCCCACTGATTAGTAAAAATATTACAAGCATTTGGTTAGTTGACAAAAGACCAAGGGGAATGTACTACTTGTCGTATAACAAAACAATCGCACCAAATAAATATTATATATACATACTTGAGTGCATTGCAAAAGAAGGATATTATTTAAATAGTTCATTTTTCTAAATTTATTTCAAAATCGATATGATTGAGGGAAGAGTAGGACAAGTCTATCTACCCGCAGCAACGCTGAAGATTATTTAGATTTATTATTGAAGTTTGGTGCGTTACCCAACATTGGTGCAAATCCACAAATAAATATATATGTTTTATTTTTTTCATTTTTGATATCCCTTTCGGCAATACCAAATTCTAGTATCTAAACATTTATGAGAAACAGTCGCAGATGAATCAATATATATTCCATATGATATACGAAATCAATCATTTTATTTTTCGATTACGTGTTGTTACTTACATATGCATGAACTTTTACTGCAAGATGCCCGCAGTTTAGTAATTGAATACGATATATTTTCTGAAAATATAAAATATCAAATCATGATATATATATATATATATATATATATATATAGGTCCCATTGAGATATTTTATTCCTGCCTAAAAACCTTGGTTCATGTATGTTACACTTTATGACGCTTCATCCCTTGACCCAATTTCGTTAACTAATATGTCATATATGATTAAAATATGTTACTTTCTTGTCCCACGTATTATTAGCAGGGCAAACTTCACTTAAATTCCTATTAGACTAATTTTCTATCACATAACTCCCTTATCAGAAGATATCATTTCTTCAGTCACGGTGTACTTTTCTATGTTTGTATTGAGTACCACGATATGTTGATATAGTGTACCTAAATGTGTTTATATGGTGTACATGCGGCGGATCAGGAACATATCTAAAAAAAGAATAGGACACTGTAACAATACATTAAGGTACACTATATCAACGTATTGTGGTACATAATACAAACATAGAAAGGTACAGGGTTGCTTAATGTTGGGAATGGTGGTGGGCCCCGCGGTGGTCAGTGGGCCCCGCAGCGGAACAGATCCCGGTTTGGCTCGGTACGACGATCGGGAGAAGTGGGACCCACGGGGTAAATTTGGTGGGACCCGCACAGTAACTACCACGGTAAAAATAAAATTTACCGTAAGGTAAGAAAGAACACCAGAACTTTAACGTGGAAAACCCTCTGTTAACAAAGAGGGAAAAACCACGGCCGAGTCGGCAAAATCTTCACTATAGTAAAAATTACAACCCTCGAATTTTTACTATCTCACTTTTACCACTCGTGTTTACCTCACACCTCTCTGTGGATGTGGAACCCTATCAGTTTCTACCTGAACTGATAACCTCACAATTCACTCGAACTACTTCTCTCTATATAGTAAAACTCGAATGAGTTTGTGATGATAATAACTGAAGAATCCTCAGCCTATTTATAGATGTCTTCAGCTCTTCTGGACCACTCGAAACGGGTGGTCAGGAATGCGCCGCGTCGCCCTTTAATATCAGCCGTTCATTAAAATAATATTATAATATAATATTATTTATTTTTTTTCCTTTTTCAACACTGATGGGCGGTAGGTGGGCTGGAAGTCAACAAATCTCCCCCTCCAGCCTCTTCATTATTTGCGGGGAAGATTTCCTACCGCCTCAGCGATAGCCCATGCCGGCTTGCCCGGCGCAGAACTCTGTCTTTTCCTTGGGAATCACCTTCGTCAGAATGTCCGCAACATTCTTGTCCGTGTGGATCTTCTGCAGCTTGAACGCTTTCTCCTCAATAGCCAATCTGAGCCAATGATAACGAATGTCGATGTGTTTCGTCCTCGAATGATACATAGTATTCTTGCTCAATTCAACGCACTTTGACTATCGCAAAATATTATGTACTCCTCCTGCTCAGTACCTTCAGTGTGTTCATCTACGACAGGTTCATCATCATCATCAATGGCTGGCTCTTCTGGTTCAGGTTCTGATTGTTGCATTCCTTCCTCCGTGGCACCATCATATGGAATGCTAACTGATGTATCGTCGTCTACACCGCCACCTGTGGATTTCGTCACATCCACGTCTGAGTCGCCCATGATCTCGTGCTCATGGAATACTACGTCGCGACTTCGCACCGTCTTCTTCTTCTTTGGATCCCAAAGTCTATAGCCGAACTCCTCGTCTCCATACCCAACAAAGATGCAAGGATTCGATTTATCATCGAGCTTCGATCTTTGTTCCTTCGGCACATGCATGAACGCCTTGCAGCCAAACACTCTCAAATGTGAATATGAGATGTCTCTACCGGTCCACACCTTCTCTGGTATATCGAAATCCAGCGCCGATGAAGGTAGTCGGTTGATAAGATAGACTGCAGTGTTGACAGCTTCCCCCCAAAATGACTTAGATAGATTAGCCATTTTGAGCATCGCTCGGACTCTCTCCATAATGGTTCGATTCATTCTCTCTGCGACACCATTCTGCTGAGGAGTGCCAGGAACTGTCTTCTCATGCCTAATGCCATGCTTCGTGGAATAATCTCTGAACTCCCGAGAGATGTATTCACCACCGTTATCTGTGCGTAGACACTTTAGCGGCATTCCTGTTTCTCTTTCCACCATCGCATGGAACTTCTTAAAATAATAGAACACCTGGTCCTTCGTCTGCAACAGATATACCCAGGTCTTGCGAGACGCATCATCAATGAAGGTCAGAAAATATTTACTGCCTCCCAAAGATTCAACTTCCATGGGTCCGCATACGTCAGAGTGTACCAACTCCAACTTGTTCATTCGCCTTTAAGTTCTTCGCGAATGAAACTCTATGTTGCTTCCCAAATAAACAATAACCGCAGGGGTTCAGCGCTTTCTCCTTGGCTACTGGTATGAGGGACTTTCTAGCCAAGACATTCAACCCCTTCTCTCCTACGTGCGCCAGCCGTCTGTGCCAAAAATTTGGAGAAGCATCATCTTCAACTGCATTCAGTTGGTTAGAACATATCGTTGCGTGCATCTTGTACAGCGAGCAGCATAGCTTTCCTCTCGCTACCACCAATGATCCCTTGGTGAGTTTCCAGTTGCTATTCGCCATCTCGTTATAGTATCCTTCGTTGTCCAGCACCTTCACAGAAATCAGGTTGAGGCGCAGGTCTGGAATGTGTCGCACATCTTTCAGCCGTAATGTGCACCCTACGCTCGTCTGGATACAAATATCACCGATCCCCACTATTTTAGAAACACTTTGGTTACCCATCTTGGTAGTGCCAAAGTTTCCCGCCTTATACGTGGAGAAGTATTCACGCCTTGGAACACAATGGTAAGAGGCACCAGAGTCCACTACCCATTCGGTGCTTCCATCCGCAACATGACAATAGTCTGCTTCATTCACCAGAGTAACCTCTCCACCATCGTTGGAGGCGATTGCAGACGTGTTCTTGTCGTCATCTTGTTTCTGCTTTCTGTTGAGAAGCCTACAGTTTCTTTGTAAGTGGCCAATTTTTCCACAATGGTAGCACTTCCTCATCTCCCTGGACTTGGATCTATCTTTTGACTTGTCGTATCCTTTTGGTCCTCTACTCTTGCTCCGACCCCTATTCTCCATGACAAGGGCCTGATTTCCCGTACTGGTACTGGCAGCATCCTTTCGTCGTAGCTCTTCATTGTAGAGCCTATTTTTCACCATCTCCATCGTGACTTTACCACTTGGTGCCGAGTTAGTGAGCGATACCACCAACGTATCCCAGCTATCAGGTAGAGATCTCAGTAGTAGACATGCTTGCAGCTCATCATCAAGGATTAGACCGGCACTCGTGAGTTGAGTTACCAGCCCTTCAAAGTCATTCAGATGTTCAGCAACTGATCGTCCCTCGTTCAGCTTCACATTCATGAGTTTTCGCATCATGAATACCTTGCTCAGCGCATTCGTCACCTCGTACATACCCTCCAATTTCGTCCAAAGTTTGTAGGGGTCTGTCTCATTTCGGACGTGGTTGTAGAGGCTAATGTCCACCCATTGACGGATAACTGCTAGCGTCTTTCTTTGTAAGTTCTTCCATATGACAGCATTCCCGCCTTCAGGCATCTTGCCTTTGTTTTCGATTGGTTCATAGAGGTCTTTGCAATAAAGATAATCCTCCATCCTTGATTTCCATATGGAGTAATTCGTTACTGTCAGCTTGATCATGCCTCCGTCGTTCTCCATGGCCGTCAAAATCTACCAGCAACCTACTAGTATCTTTTCTGATGTGGAAGATCAGTCAAAGCTGCAACCACAGAGCATACTCAGAATACTATCAGGCTCTGATACCACTTGTTGGGAATGGTGGTGGGCCCCGCGGTGGTCAGTGGGCCCCGCAGCGGAACAGGTCCCGGTTTGGCTCGGTACGACGATCGGGGAAGTGGGACCCACGGGGTAAATTTGGTGGGACCCGCACAGTAACTACCACGGTAAAAATAAAATTTACCGTAAGGTAAGAAAGAACACCAGAACTTTAACGTGGAAAACCCTCTGTTAACAAAGAGGGAAAAACCACGGCCGAGTCGGCAAAATCTTCACTATAGTAAAAATTACAACCCTCGAATTTTTACTATCTCACTTTTACCACTCGTGTTTACCTCACACCTCTCTGTGGATGTGGAACCCTATCAGTTTCTACCTGAACTGATAACCTCACAATTCACTCGAACTACTTCTCTCTATATAGTAAAACTCGAATGAGTTTGTGATGATAATAACTGAAGAATCCTCAGCCTATTTATAGATGTCTTCAGCTCTTCTGGACCACTCGAAACGGGTGGTCAGGAATGCGCCGCGTCGCCCTTTAATATCAGCCGTTCATTAAAATAATATTATAATATAATATTATTTATTTTTTTTTCCTTTTTCAACACTGATGGGCGGTAGGTGGGCTGGAAGTCAACACTTAAGAATGTAGTAAAACAGTAAATATGGAGTTAAGTGATATATTTCTCTGACTAGGGAGTTAAGTTGAAGAAAGTTTGCAAATAGGAATTTAAGTGAAAGTGTTCCTTAGTAGTATTTGGCCTTTTCATATTAAAATATCTACCGTTTTGCTTTTGTTTTATATATATATATATATATATATATATATAAAATATATATAGCGTTAGGAAAAATAGCTTCAACCTAAAGACATCCATTATTGATGCGCCGGTGAAATGATGAGTGGCTACCTTTTTATTTTCTTATATAGATATACTTCTATTGAATATATTTATGTTCCCAACTTCAATAACAAGCACCAATAACTATAATAATCATTCTAACAAGTTTTAGAAAAGAAGGCTCGAGAAAACGATATGGTATGCTATTGTAATGAACCAAGTGGACGTGGAACAGCCACTTTAAAACTATTGGACATAAACTACACACATGTCGATCAATCGATCGATACATCCTTTTGCAATGTCAATTCAACAACAATAATAATACAAAAATTATTTTAAGTTTTGTTTTTAGTGGTTGGTAAAATTATATCATCATCACTATGATACAAATATAATACATTCATGTTTGCTTTTAAGTCATGTCACATCGAAAAGGAACTCTAAGAAGTTTTAGTCATCCAATTAAGAACATCTATTACTAACTGCTTACCTCATTTCCAATCCAAAAACTCATTCTCAGCCGTAAATTTCTAAACTCAGAATGCACTAACTATTCTCCAACTATTAAACTCATTCACAAACTCAAAAGAATATTTTTGCATTCAACGCTTATATTTTTTTCGATACGACTCACATATGTTATAAATTTTCAACATTACCCAAATAATAATGATATTTTCTTAGACTAAATATTTTAATAAATATTTAGATATTTTATATATAATTTTGAACATTATTGATGTGGTATATTAATAAAAAAATTATTTAGTTAATAAAAAAGCTAATTATAGTAATTTATGTATAAACGTTAATCACTAAATTTAGTATGAGTTACTTTGTGAGGCGTTGGTGTCAAATGAAAATGCATGCATGCCTTTATAGGAGGAAAAAAATGACAAAAAATCCATTTTGAGTATGCATTTGAGTTTTGCTTGAAGTATTTTTTTATGTTTGCGTCTCATTATTGGCGCCGGGCAATAATTTCACTTAAACAATTATAAATATTTCGTAAAATCAGAAACTTCGCCGTGCCCTTCCATTCTTTCACCTTCCCGTTGTATACCTCCCCCCAACACTTACACAAACACTCTTTATGAACTTGCTCCATTGTATATGCGTAACGTATTACATATTTATATATATATAGGTATTTTCAGAAATAAAACACACACACACACACACGCATATTGCTCTGTTTACATGGCGAATAAGTTGTGCTCTGTTTTTCTACTCTTCATCATCACTCTGTTCTTCGCTCTCTGCAATTCTTCTCCTCTTATTTTCCCCCTTTCCCACACGCTCGCCGGCCGCCGTGGGTCCCATTCCGTCCACCACCTCCTCAAGTCCGCCGCCGCCTCCTCCGCCGCCCGCTACCACCGCCACCGTCAGGTCTCCCTTCCCCTCTCGGCGGGGAGTGACTACACACTCACCCTCGTCCTCGCCGGGCAGCCGTCGTCGCTCTACATGGATACTGGCAGCGACGTCGTTTGGCTGCCGTGCAAGCCATTTCAGTGCATACTATGCGACGACAAGCAAATCCCCGACCACACTACGCCGCCGCTGAACCTTACCGGCACCACCAAGCCCGTCGGCTGCTCCTCCGCCGCCTGCTCGGCGGTCCACGGCTCGTCCTCCTCCAACCTCTGCGCCATGGCGAAGTGCCCGCTGGACTCCATAGAGATGGGAGAGTGTGGCGAGACTTCGTTTCACTGCCCGCCGTTCTACTACGCCTACGGCGACGGAAGTTTCATCGGAAAGCTTTACAAGGGCCACCTCGCCGTTTCGACGAAGCTATCGATTTCCAATTTCACTTTTGGGTGCGCCCACACGGCCTTGGGCGAGCCCGTCGGCGTCGCTGGGTTCGGCCGCGGGTCGCTTTCCTTGCCGGCGCAGCTTGCGAGGGAGTCGCCGGAGATTGGAAACTACTTCTCCTACTGTTTAATTTCTCATGGGTTCGACGCAGAAAGAGCTCGCCAGCCCAGCCCTTTAATCCTCGGAAGGTACGATAATAATAACGGTCGGAAAAGGAACAGAACTGATATTACCGGCAGTAACGCCGGCGGCGGCGAGCTGAGGCAAGAATTAGACGGCGGTGGCGTCGACGACTACGTCTACACGCCGTTGTTAGAAAACCCTAAGCATTCTTACTTCTACTGCGTCGGATTAGAGGCAGTTTCTGTCGGAAAATCAAGAATAGAAGCGACGCCGAGCTTGAAGACGGTGGATTCGGACGGCAATGGTGGAATGGTGGTCGATTCAGGGACGACTTACACCATGCTTCCCGGAAAATTTTACAGCGCCGTCGTAAGTGAGTTCCACGCGCGGATGAGAGGTTTATACCAAAGGGCGGCGGAGGTGGAGCAAAGGAGTGGGCTCAGCCCTTGTTATTACGTCGGCGGGAAGAGCAAGGCGGCGTTCAAGAACTTGACCAGTGTTCCTAGGGTGGTGTTTCATTTTGGCGGCGGCGGCGGCGTCGTGATGCCGAGGACGAACTATTTCTACGAGTTTGAGGACGGCGGAAGAGAGGTGGGTTGTTTGATGTTGGTCGACGGCGGATATGGGGCGGAGGGCGGCGGCGGTGGGCCGGCGGGTTTGTTGGGGAATTATCAGCAGCAAGGGTTTGAGGTGGTTTATGATTTGGTGAAAAAGAGGATAGGTTTTGCGAGGAGGAAGTGTGCTGATTTGTGGGAGACTTTGAGCTAGAAGTCAATTAATTGTTAATTTAATATGTAAATTTGGTAATAATGAATGTTTTGAAGGGGTTTGACTTTGGGATTGAGGTCAAATGAGTTATGGGGTGGTTTCAGTTCAGTACAGCTGTAAATTATTTAATATTTTTTCCTTCTCTTTTGTTTTTTTTAGTGTGTTCCATTCCACGTTTTGGCTACAATATGAATCAGTAATTTAACTATTAAGCAAAGATTTGCTGTCATTGGCTCTTACCCTTAGGTCAAATGTATATAATAGAAGCAAATTCAATAATGATTTCATCATTTGTCCTCGTCGTAAATATATTTAAAACAGGTAATTCAAATTGCCAATCACTGTTGACTCATATGTCCTAGTCCTATTCATGCAAAATATTCAAGTGGAATCAGATTTCATATGAAATCGACGTCATTTCTAAAATACACCTGAAAAACCATAGAACAAAGGTTAAAACGCTTACGACCTAATTTTAAGATAACTATCAATATTCCTTTATAAATTGGAAACTATCCATCCTTATCCAAGGGAGCAATATGAAAGTACAAATAATAAATGGTAATTAGTGCTTTGTAAAAGAAGGAGGTTCTGAATCGGGACATTGCTTTGAAGAATGTCAAAGCTGAACTGAAAGTTTTTGGGATCAATTAAATGTTATGTAACAACTGTAAATCGCATACTAACCATCGACATCGCAAAATATTTGTTAATTTTTCTCCTACGTTCATAATTCCATTAGCTTAGCTAGCTGTAAATTATAGTTTCCCCTTTTTTGTTGCGTTCTTTTTTTTTTCATGATGTATTCTTTGTAGAAATGACTAGTACCAAACCAATAATTTATGAAAATAATGCATGTTTATAGAAAATCTTGATAAGGTTGATAAATTTGAAAATATATTATTTGAAATTCGAAATGTGGGCTATGCAGAAAACGACAAGGAAGCCCCATGAATGGGAATCTTATCTATCTTTGGTGGGTAATAAGAGGTGACGACGATTTACATCAGGTGGAGACTGTATCATATCATCACTGTAATAAATTTTTTGTTATTATTAAAAAAATAGTTATTACAGAAAGTCAAGACGCGTGTCTGCTCATCGCCAGCTGGCCAATTCGATTATTTTTTTTAATTTAAGATGATTTTTGCACGTGTGCAACTGCATCACTTGAAGGTTGCAATGTGGGTTTGAAATTAATTAAATCAACTAACCACTTACGAAATAAAGGGAATTCGAAGTATCCATAATTGTTACTTTATAATAATCAACGTGTGACGAATTTTCAAAAAGATTGATTTTAGGCTTAAATTCAGCTTCAAAACAAGCGAGGGGATACTTTCCGCATTCTATATATGCGTGTGCTTAAAAATATAGATATTACTTCAATTTTGATTATAATACTTTATATTTAATAGATGTAATATAGTTTTTCTAAAATATAAAACAAAAACTAATGTGTTGGAGTATAATTACAAGATGTAAAAAATTTAGAAGTGAAATGACAACTTATTAATTTAATTAAGTTATAAATAGAGGGACTAAATTGCAAATAAAATGACAGACCAAATTGGTCGTTTTTTGCCACCTTATATAATAGATAGATAGATAAATGAAAAGGCCAATAATATCTTCAGAAGATGCATATTCGGTCCTTTTACATGGATCGGCCCGCTTCATATTTTACAATGGTATAATAGTTTTACTAGTTTTTTGCCCGTGCATTGCACGGGTCATATATATATATATAATTAATATAAGCTGTCATTAGAAAATATAAATATTTTATAATTATCTTTGGTGTTTATAATCCTCTCAGAGAATTTTCTGGTGAGTATTAATGTAACGTCCCGTTTTCTATTACTTTATTTGCGTTACTTTTCGCATAAAATTTTTCGCCTTTCTACAACGTCCATGCCTTATATACATAAACGGGAGCGTACATCTGTCTCGTTACTTTCACGCGTATTGTACATATATATATTAACATATCATATTTCTTATGCATCATATGAAAGACACTAATGGTTCTTATACTACATGCACACGATGAACTTAGGGGAGTAGGTGAGAGCGTAGCCGGCCAACCTTGAATCCATTCTTTTGTATGAAGATGCACTCTAAGTTGCCTGCTAGATATCTACAGCAACTGTGGAAACAACTATTCAGAGTATGATCGCAACATGTTATTCCATTATACAAATAAATAATAAAACTGTAACAGAAATTAATCTCTTTCTTTCATTTGCTTCCATACACATTTCTAGAGAATATACCATCGTTTGTAGAACCCGTAGATTCACAACACTCGTACTGTAAACACTTCAACTCACATAATCATCACGAATCAATCATCGAGATTTGTCACATAACCATAGTTCTTAAGACCATTCATGTAATCCATAGACCAATGCAAATTCTACATGATCATTTATTGCTGATACTTCCGTTATGAACCTGCTAGACTCGTACTATTGACCCCATAGGGGCCCATGCATGGGACTCTGTAACCGTAAATATATTTTTGTTTGCCTGTACAGGACTCTGTAATCCCCCGATTTGTAGGGATGTAACTATAACTGTGTATCAAGTCGTCCGATGTCGTAGCAGTCATAACGGTTTCTCTTTTCTTTATTATCCGTATGCATTGCTTTACTTTCACCTTATATGTATAAATTCCATACACCATCGAATCACACATATCACACGGTAGCACATTATGGCCACATAATTCACATTCATTTCGAGTAATACGTTTATAAGAAAATCATCAATCATTTAATTCACATAAAGCACATAAAAACAGAACACATGTTGCATATCATACTCACAGTATGACTTAAAGCCTCACTCGACTTTGTCCTTGCCTTTTCCTGATTCCTGACCTATAAAATTATTTTTATCCATAAATACGAAATTCCTATAATGATATGCGTGCGTGATATGCATGCTTTATTGTGCCTGATCATTTTTATCCGTAACCTTCGCTTTTCTATTCATGACTTATAATGTATTACATTCTTGGCTTAGAAGTTATATTTTATTTTATTTTATTTATTATTATAATAAATTATTTATTATTATTATTATTATTTTTGAAATCTGTATTAAAATTGGTAACTATATCATACCGAAAATATCATTGAAAACCCTAATACCTATATATATATATATATAATATGATATCGCATTAACTAACTTAAACAATCTCAAAATATTACTCGAAATTCTAATTAAGTGACTTTGAAATCTCGACATCTTCCTTGCCAAAATGTCGACATGTCATGCTAATATTCAACTTCGAATTTCAATCTCTCTTTACGACATCCATCTTTCATTTTATTTTATTTTATTTTTTTTATTCATTCCTTGTTAGTGGCATTATTCCACAATAACATGTGAGGACTACTATATATGGACTATGACATTTACCTAACATTGTTAGTATATGCAAATTCTTTCCTAATAAATTTCCAAATGTCGATATGACACCCAAGCTCACAACTCGACATTCTATGATGATTTTTTTTTTTTTAAAATGTCGACATGTGTCATAAACAATATCAATATGTCGAGTTTTTTACTTCATTCATTTCGACATTTTATATACCAAGTTTACTTCGAAATTTATGTCGAAAACTTAATATAACATCTAGAAGTTCATCTCGACATTTTAGCTAGTTCAATTTCTAATATCGACATTATAACTTGAAATGCATCTCGACATTGTACTAAAATTCGATATTTCATCTCGACATTTTTCTAATGAATCTCTATATCATACTCGACATTATACTCGACATCTTTTCCTATCGACATTTATTTGCATATCGACATCATATCTCCTTTCGACATCTTATCTAATTCATTATCATCATTCGACATTTCCTATTTAATTCGTCTTTCGATATTTTCCTAATGCGTCTCGACATTATAACTCAATTCGACATTTCATTTCTCTTAACTCGACATTTTATGTAAATCAATATTTAGATCTCGACATTATCATAACTCGACATTGTAATTTCTCTCTACATCCTATCTAATTAGTTTTCAAAAGTCTCGACTTTTATTTAGAACCCGACATTTATTTCATCAAATTCTTTCGAGATTCATAACTTAATTTATCCGAAAGTTTGGAAACTTTCGATCAAACCCTAACATTCTCGAGAACCTCAAGAACATCATCTAACTTCATAATTTCAAGAACACAATCAATATCATAAAGACCTTACGCATGCTCAAACCTTAAAAATCAAAATCACTATATAACATGGATAATGAAACTTTTCGTGTTTTCTAGTACATAATAAACCATAATTAAAACAAGCTTAAAGTGAAGATTCATACCCCTTCCTAAAGTTTATTCATGATCTGTTCCAGCTCTTCGTTTCATCTCGTTGCTTTAATGATAACTAAGTGTTGATCTTATCTTTATTTGATTTACGTGTGATTGTAAACAAATAATACTAACACCTATGCTTGTCCTTAGCTAATGATAATTATTATTCTAATGTAAACTATTTCCTTTTTGACCAATTTCCATGCTAGGTTACAAAACTTTTTGATTCCACCTAATCCATTCGTCTTTATTAACATCGTTTATTTCAAATGATCAATACCTTCTCGACATTTTCCTTATTAATTTTATATTATATTTCGACATTTTTCAAACCCATCTCGACATTTTCTAACAAATTTTAACATCTATCGACATTTTCCTTCTCAATTTTACACCTTATGTCGCTATTTTCAATTGGTATCGACATTTTTGAATTTCATGGTACAACACATATCGACATCTTATTATTATTATATGTGTATTCACTTGGATTGCGACAACCATTAGAAATCTTATATACATATCGACATTTTAATCGTATATGTCGAGATCTTTAATTGAATATCGAGATTTTGAATTTCAAACAAACAATATATTTCAATATCTATCTGATCAAATTTCTAAAATCTCGAATCATAACTCAACATCACAGCACTTCCTAATTTATTAATAAATAAAGTTTCTCAAAACTTGAGGAAACCCTAGAAATTTCTAACTTTCGTAACGTTCACTTCTATCTCTTCGAGGACCTAGTACTATAACACTTTATTCAACCTTATTCTGTCTATATTTAAAGTGAAATATGAATGCATGAATTTATATAAATGCATGAAATTATGATATGAAATTTCGGTTCCTGACAATTCTTCCCCCCTTTAAAAATTTCGACCTCGAAATTTCGTACCGTTATTAAGAAATAGCCATGGATATTGTGTCTTCATGTTTTCCATTGTTTCCCATGTAGCTTCCCGCGTTGAGTGATTTTTCCATCGTATTTTTACCATCGGAATTGTTTTATTTCGTAATTGTTTATCGGCATATTCAAGAATTTCTGCCGGTTCTTCCACATAACTAAGATCTTCAGAAACATTTACCGGTTCATCCTGTAGAATATGTGAAGGATCTGATCTATACCGTCGCAGCATGCTGACATGAAAAACGTTATGTATTTGCGACAATTCTGGTGGTAACGCTAGTCGATATGCTAACGGTCCAATCCTTTCAAGTATTTCATAAGGTCCAATATAACGTGGACTTAACTTTCCTTTCTTTCCAAATCTTAGAACACCTTTCCATGGTGATACTCGTAGAAATACTTTCTCTCCAATTTCGTATTCCATTTCCCGTCGATGTTGATCAATGTAACTCTTTTGTCGATCTTGCGCTGCTTTAAGCCGGCTTTTAACAACTTTTATCTTTTCCATTGTATCTTGAATCAAATCTGGCCCTTCTAATACCCGTTCACCTTCCATGTCCCAACATATTGGATTTCGGCACTTTCGACCATATAAAGCTTCGTATGGTGCCATACCAATACTTGAGTGATATTGATTATTATAGGCGAATTCCATTAACGCTATATAATCATCCCATGATCCTTTGAATTCGATTACACACGCTCGAAGCATGTCCTCTAGAGTTTGTATTGTCCTTTCTGATTGTCCGTCTGTCTGCGGGTGAAACGCCGTACTAAAATGTAACTTAGTCCCGAGCGCTTCTTGTAAACTTCCCCAAAATCTCGAAGTGAACCTAGGGTCTCGATCAGATACAATAGATAGGGGTACTCCATGTAGTCGAACTATTTCATTTACGTATCTTTTCGCCAAATATTCCAATGTAGAACCCCATCTAAATGGTAAGAAGTGTGCCGATTTCGTAAGTCTATCAACAATTACCCAAACAGCATCATTTTTCTTAGCTGTTGGAGGCAGACCATAGAGAAAATCCATCGTTATTCGTTCCCATTTCCAAACTGGTATGGGTAGCGGATGTAATTTACCCGCAGGTGCTTGATGTTCGGCTTTAATCTGTTGACAAGTTAAACACTTTAACACGTATTCAGCCACATCTTTCTTCATTCTCGGCCACCAATAATGAGATCTAATAGTTTGATACATTTTTGTACTACCCGGATGCATAGCATAAGGAGCAGTATGCGCTTCATCCATTATTTCCTGTCGAATGTTGTCAATATTGGGAACACATAACCGACTATTGATCGTCATAACACCGTTTTCATTTATGACAAACGACTTCGTCAACCCATGTTTTACTTTTTCTGCAATACTTGCCAATTTCTCATCCTTAAACTGAGCTTGCTTTATTCGATCCAACATAATAGGATGAATTACCATTGAAGCACATACAACACCTACATCATTCACTTCTATTTCAATATTCATCTTCCTTAGACTGATCAGATTCGATAATGAATATGATTTTCGACTTAATGCGTCCGCCACAACATTTGCTTTTCCTGGATGATACTCTATAGTGCAATCATAGTCCTTTAACAGCTCAATCCATCGCCTTTGTCTCATATTCAATTCTTTCTGACTCAACAGATACTTCAGACTTTTATGATCGGTGAAAATATGAAATTTCGTACCATATAAGTAATGTCGCCATATCTTTAATGCGAACACTACTGCCGCTAATTCCAAATCATGTGTTGGATAGGATACCTCATACGGTTTTAACTGTCGTGACGCATATGCCACTACTTTTCCATGTTGCATTAAAACACATCCCAATCCTTGATGAGATGCGTCACTATAAATCACAAATCCATCTGTACCTGATGGAATTGTTAACACTGGAGCTGTTGTTAATCGCTTCTTTAATTCTTCAAAACTTTTCTGGCACTCTTCAGTCCATTTGAAGATCGTCCCTTTTCGTAATAATTTCGTCATTGGAGCGGCTATTAAAGAAAAATTCTCTACGAACCGTCTATAATATCCAGCCAAACCTAGAAAACTACGAACTTCTGCCACGTTCTTAGGACTTTCCCATTTGATTACTGCTTCAATTTTCTTAGGGTCCACTTGAATTCCTTCGCTAGATACCACGTGGCCCAAAAATACTACTTGATCCAACCAGAATTCGCATTTTGATAATTTCGCATATAGCTTCTTTTCTCGTAAAGTTTGAAGAACAATTCTTAAATGTTGTTCATGTTCTTCTTTTGACCTAGAATATACCAATATATCGTCTATGAAGACAATCACGAATTGGTCCAAATAGGGTCGAAAGACATCATTCATTAATGCCATAAAGACTGCAGGGGCATTCGTCAATCCAAATGGCATAACCAAGAATTCATAGTGCCCATATCTTGTTCTAAAGGCCGTCTTTGGAATATCATCTTTTGCAATCTTTATTTGATGGTACCCCGATCTTAAGTCAATCTTTGAAAAGACCTTAGACCCTTGTAATTGATCAAACAAATCGTCAATTCGAGGCAACGGATACTTGTTTTTCACCGTCACTTTGTTCAACTGTCTATAGTCGATACATAATCTGAGCGTACCATCCTTCTTTTTAACAAAGAGTACAGGCGCTCCCCATGGTGATACACTTGGCCGTATATATCCTTTGTCTAATAATTCTTTCAATTGTACCTTTAACTCATTCAGCTCTATTGGTGCCATTCGATATGGTGGAATAGAAATTGGTGCCGTGCCTGGTTGAAGTTCAATCGTAAATTCTGTATCTCGATCTGGTGGTAATCCGGACAAATCTTCCGGGAAAACATCAGGATATTCATTTACTACGGCGATATCTTCCACCTTTAATCCACACAATCGGGTATCTATAATATACGCCATATAACACTGACACCCTTTTCTTATCAATATGGATGCTTGTAAATTAGAGATCTGACATGCCGTCCATACATTCTTTTCTCCTTTAAACACTATATGTGTTTGATCTGAAGGAAACAATTCAATTTCCTTTTTAAAACAATCTAGTTTTGCTCGATATCGAGACAGCCAATCCATGCCTAATATTACGTCGAAATCCGTTAAGGGTAAAACTAATAAGGTCGCCTGCATCTCTACCCCATCACTAACAATTTTACATTTCGGATATACTGTACTTATTATAACCATCTCACCCGTTGGAAGTCTAACATTTACTTTATTTTCTAAGGTTTCGGGTTTATCATGTAATAATGATGCAAATGTTCGTGACATGAATGAGTGAGTTGCTCCTGGATCGAATAAAACATATGCATCAATATCACATATAGATAACTTACCCGTGATTATACGTGACCCCTCTTTGGCTTTTTCACGAGTCATCGTGAAAATCCGACCCTGTGCTGGCTGTCCATAAGCTTGTCCTCCAGACTCTCCTCTTCCTGCACCAGTGTTATATGATCCTCGGCCCCTTCCCTTCCACGATTAGTGGAGGGTCCACTAACTCTTGATTGCTCCACTGTAAGTTGCGTTTGCGACATTGGACAATTTCTAGCCAAATGTCCACGTTGACCACATTTGAAACATTCGCCAGTGAGCCATCTACAAACACCCGTGTGATTCTTTCCACAATGTTCACACACTGGTATTGGTTGAGGAATTCCAGTCCCTCGTCCAACAGTTCTTGATCCCCCCATACTACTTCTGGCAGGACCACTTGATGTGTTCATCGATCTCGATGTATTACCAACCTTTTTAAATTTTCCGCTCGACGATTCTTCACCTGCCCTCCTTTTACTACTTTGATAGTTTTTCGATTCTGTTTCTAACTTTTCAGCACGAATAGCCGCTGCCCTTAATCTGCCATAAGATTCCATATCAGAGGGAGTGATACGATTTCTAATTGTATATCGAAGTCCTGCTTCGAATCTTCGGCATTTGTTTCTTTCAGTGGCAACCATATGAGGAGCATAGCGAGACAGCTGATTAAACAACACCTCATATTCACCTACAGATTTATTTCCTTGCTTAAGTTCCAAGAACTCCTTTTCCTTTTGATCCTTATAAACTTCTGGCATATACGTATCATTGAATTCTCTTAGAAAATCCTTCCAAGTTAACACTGGAGGTTGTACCATACTGTCTGGAACTGTTTCCCACCATTCATATGCATGCCCTTGTAAGAGCGACACTGCATAATCAAATTTCTCTTCCGATGTGCACTGCATCATAGTAAAAACTCTTTCCGTTCTCTTTAACCATGTTTCTGCTTCAGCAGGGTCCGTGGTACCCATGAAATCCACAGCACCTAATTTTCTAAGCTTATCATATCGCCTTTCACGGGGAATTGTCAGGGGATTTTCACGCTCATTACGCATAAGCGTATGAGATGAATTAGATTCAGGTACAGCCGATCTTCCTCCTCCCCCTATTGTAGGTTCATCGTGTTCTACATGCAATGGTTCACTTACTGCCCTTCTCCTAAATATGCAAAAAGAATTTTCAGGGCAGACCATAAAAATGCACATACCATGCAAATGTCTACAGAACCTAAGACCTAGTCTCTGATACCATACATGTAACGTCCCGTTTTCTATTACTTTATTTGCGCAGCTGTTATACTTTTCGCATAAAATTTTTCGCCTTTCTACAACGTCCATGCCTTATATACATAAACGGGAGCGTACATCTGTCTCGTTACTTTCACGCGTATTGTACATATATATATTAACATATCATATTTCTTATGCATCATATGAAAGACACTAATGGTTCTTATACTACATGCACACGATGAACTTAGGGGAGTAGGTGAGAGCGTAGCCGGCCAACCTTGAATCCATTCTTTTGTATGAAGATGCACTCTAAGTTGCCTGCTAGATATCTACAGCAACTGTGGAAACAACTATTCAGAGTATGATCGCAACATGTTATTCCATTATACAAATAAATAATAAAACTGTAACAGAAATTAATCTCTTTCTTTCATTTGCTTCCATACACATTTCTAGAGAATATACCATCGTTTGTAGAACCCGTAGATTCACAACACTCGTACTGTAAACACTTCAACTCACATAATCATCACGAATCAATCATCGAGATTTGTCACATAACCATAGTTCTTAAGACCATTCATGTAATCCATAGACCAATGCAAATTCTACATGATCATTTATTGCTGATACTTCCGTTATGAACCTGCTAGACTCGTACTATTGACCCCATAGGGGCCCATGCATGGGACTCTGTAACCGTAAATATATTTTTGTTTGCCTGTACAGGACTCTGTAATCCCCCGATTTGTAGGGATGTAACTATAACTGTGTATCAAGTCGTCCGATGTCGTAGCAGTCATAACGGTTTCTCTTTTCTTTATTATCCGTATGCATTGCTTTACTTTCACCTTATATGTATAAATTCCATACACCATCGAATCACACATATCACACGGTAGCACATTATGGCCACATAATTCACATTCATTTCGAGTAATACGTTTATAAGAAAATCATCAATCATTTAATTCACATAAAGCACATAAAAACAGAACACATGTTGCATATCATACTCACAGTATGACTTAAAGCCTCACTCGACTTTGTCCTTGCCTTTTCCTGATTCCTGACCTATAAAATTATTTTTATCCATAAATACGAAATTCCTATAATGATATGCGTGCGTGATATGCATGCTTTATTGTGCCTGATCATTTTTATCCGTAACCTTCGCTTTTCTATTCATGACTTATAATGTATTACATTCTTGGCTTAGAAGTTATATTTTATTTTATTTTATTTATTATTATAATAAATTATTTATTATTATTATTATTATTTTTGAAATCTGTATTAAAATTGGTAACTATATCATACCGAAAATATCATTGAAAACCCTAATACCTATATATATATATATATAATATGATATCGCATTAACTAACTTAAACAATCTCAAAATATTACTCGAAATTCTAATTAAGTGACTTTGAAATCTCGACATCTTCCTTGCCAAAATGTCGACATGTCATGCTAATATTCAACTTCGAATTTCAATCTCTCTTTACGACATCCATCTTTCATTTTATTTTATTTTATTTTTTTTATTCATTCCTTGTTAGTGGCATTATTCCACAATAACATGTGAGGACTACTATATATGGACTATGACATTTACCTAACATTGTTAGTATATGCAAATTCTTTCCTAATAAATTTCCAAATGTCGATATGACACCCAAGCTCACAACTCGACATTCTATGATGATTTTTTTTTTTTTAAAATGTCGACATGTGTCATAAACAATATCAACATGTCGAGTTTTTTACTTCATTCATTTCGACATTTTATATACCAAGTTTACTTCGAAATTTATGTCGAAAACTTAATATAACATCTAGAAGTTCATCTCGACATTTTAGCTAGTTCAATTTCTAATATCGACATTATAACTTGAAATGCATCTCGACATTGTACTAAAATTCGATATTTCATCTCGACATTTTTCTAATGAATCTCTATATCATACTCGACATTATACTCGACATCTTTTCCTATCGACATTTATTTGCATATCGACATCATATCTCCTTTCGACATCTTATCTAATTCATTATCATCATTCGACATTTCCTATTTAATTCGTCTTTCGATATTTTCCTAATGCGTCTCGACATTATAACTCAATTCGACATTTCATTTCTCTTAACTCGACATTTTATGTAAATCAATATTTAGATCTCGACATTATCATAACTCGACATTGTAATTTCTCTCTACATCCTATCTAATTAGTTTTCAAAAGTCTCGACTTTTATTTAGAACCCGACATTTATTTCATCAAATTCTTTCGAGATTCATAACTTAATTTATCCGAAAGTTTGGAAACTTTCGATCAAACCCTAACATTCTCGAGAACCTCAAGAACATCATCTAACTTCATAATTTCAAGAACACAATCAATATCATAAAGACCTTACGCATGCTCAAACCTTAAAAATCAAAATCACTATATAACATGGATAATGAAACTTTTCGTGTTTTCTAGTACATAATAAACCATAATTAAAACAAGCTTAAAGTGAAGATTCATACCCCTTCCTAAAGTTTATTCATGATCTGTTCCAGCTCTTCGTTTCATCTCGTTGCTTTAATGATAACTAAGTGTTGATCTTATCTTTATTTGATTTACGTGTGATTGTAAACAAATAATACTAACACCTATGCTTGTCCTTAGCTAATGATAATTATTATTCTAATGTAAACTATTTCCTTTTTGACCAATTTCCATGCTAGGTTACAAAACTTTTGATTCCACCTAATCCATTCGTCTTTATTAACATCGTTTATTTCAAATGATCAATACCTTCTCGACATTTTCCTTATTAATTTTATATTATATTTCGACATTTTTCAAACCCATCTCGACATTTTCTAACAAATTTTAACATCTATCGACATTTTCCTTCTCAATTTTACACCTTATGTCGCTATTTTCAATTGGTATCGACATTTTTGAATTTCATGGTACAACACATATCGACATCTTATTATTATTATATGTGTATTCACTTGGATTGCGACAACCATTAGAAATCTTATATACATATCGACATTTTAATCGTATATGTCGAGATCTTTAATTGAATATCGAGATTTTGAATTTCAAACAAACAATATATTTCAATATCTATCTGATCAAATTTCTAAAATCTCGAATCATAACTCAACATCACAGCACTTCCTAATTTATTAATAAATAAAGTTTCTCAAAACTTGAGGAAACCCTAGAAATTTCTAACTTTCGTAACGTTCACTTCTATCTCTTCGAGGACCTAGTACTATAACACTTTATTCAACCTTATTCTGTCTATATTTAAAGTGAAATATGAATGCATGAATTTATATAAATGCATGAAATTATGATATGAAATTTCGGTTCCTGACAATTCTTCCCCCCTTTAAAAATTTCGACCTCGAAATTTCGTACCGTTATTAAGAAATAGCCATGGATATTGTGTCTTCATGTTTTCCATTGTTTCCCATGTAGCTTCCCGCGTTGAGTGATTTTTCCATCGTATTTTTACCATCGGAATTGTTTTATTTCGTAATTGTTTATCGGCATATTCAAGAATTTCTGCCGGTTCTTCCACATAACTAAGATCTTCAGAAACATTTACCGGTTCATCCTGTAGAATATGTGAAGGATCTGATCTATACCGTCGCAGCATGCTGACATGAAAAACGTTATGTATTTGCGACAATTCTGGTGGTAACGCTAGTCGATATGCTAACGGTCCAATCCTTTCAAGTATTTCATAAGGTCCAATATAACGTGGACTTAACTTTCCTTTCTTTCCAAATCTTAGAACACCTTTCCATGGTGATACTCGTAGAAATACTTTCTCTCCAATTTCGTATTCCATTTCCCGTCGATGTTGATCAATGTAACTCTTTTGTCGATCTTGCGCTGCCGGAGAAAAAAAACTAGTAGTATAGTTTGTTGTGCATCAATGGAGGTTTTAGCCTGATGAAGAAGAAGATAACATAGTAATTAGGGTTTTCTGCTTTTAAAATTACATATATTGGGCATTTTTTACCTTTGGGCCATTGTATTTTCTGTTGCACACGTTTTGGGCCACTCCACTATTAAATAACATTTTATGTAAGTATATATATATATATATATATATATGCACCTATTATATAACAAAATTGCTGTCATTCTAGTGGTATTAAGAGCGAGCTGTAAGTTCATTTGATAGTTAAATGCGGGTTCAATTCCTTAGTATTGCTTTTTTTTTTTTAAGATTTTTTCTGTGTATGTTAGTTGGGCTTGAGCTGGGCCTTCCAGGTTGAGCGCCCCCCACCCGGTCTTCGTGGGCTGGGTCCGACCCTGTCAATACCCGTGAGAATATATTTTCGTAAACTGCGATAAAATAAAATACGATAATGGACCGTGCTGAATTCTCACTTGATTGTGTTCTTGTTACCAAATGCCATGCGTCTTGTGCATCTTCGATTTGAACGTTGGAAAAAAAAAAAGCAAAATGAGAATCTCAAATCAGATTCACCCTCATTGATATAATCATATATTTAAGCTAGACCTTCGTAATGGATTGGGCCGGGCCGGTTCCGGGCCGGTTCCACCGGTTCCGGCAATGTTCTGTTCGCGGTTTCGGGACCATTTTTCCGGGACCCGGACCAGAACCGCGGAGCAGAACCACGGGCCATTAATGGGCCGGTTCCGTTTCCAAAACCGGTTCGGCCCATTATTAATTTATTTATTTTTTTTTACTATTTTCGGAATTTTAAAAAAAATTGAAATAGCTGGTTTCGGTCCGGTTCGGAACCGGAACCGGGAACCGTGGGTCGGAACCGGGAACCGGAACCGGTAATCCACGGTTCCTGGTTCCCGGAAATAGTTGTTTACGGCGCGCCATTGCGCGCGCCATGGCTCATGGCGAGGATTGCGAGGCCTCCGCGCCATTTGAAAACTGTTGCGATCGGCTTCAGTATGGCGACGCCATGGCGAGCGCCCCAGCGCCGCGCCGCATGAGATTTATTGCCCGCGGCGTGAAGGCCCATTAATTGACCATTTCTGGTCTTCCATGGGCTTTTAACTGTGAAGGCAAATTTTGTATGGACTCTTCTGTAGTGGATTTTTTCTATTTTAGACAGATTTTGGTAGATGGGCCCGTCATAGAGGCCTTATATTCTAATAGAAATTCTTGGCTGGTCTTATTTTATTAGAAATAATGAACAAACCTTTTATGTCAAAAATAAAAATAATATATTAGGGTTTTCTTTGGTACCAAACGTGGTCTCATCTTTGGGAGAAAGAAAAATATATTAGCCTTTTAATGAATGATGTATTTGGTTATTATATGTAGCTCTTACAAATGTACTGAATGATATATTTTGGTTATTACATGTAATATATTATGTATTTTAAATATGCGCCGTATTTCGATATTGCGCGCGCCAAGCCGTGCGCCGTACGCAATGGCCCCAGCGAGGCTTCACGCCGTAATGCGCCATGCGCCACTAACAACTATGCCCGGAACCGGCCCACTGGGCCTGTTACCGGTTCCGGTTCTGGACCGGTTTCGTGGGCTGGTTTTGGGCCGGTTCCGGGTTGACCCGGCCCATTACCCAGGTCTAATTGAAGCTTTCAGAATATTCAATATAAGATTATAACACCTTCGTTAATAATAGTTTCTCCGTTATTTTCTAAGGTCTTTACTGCGCAAATCCAAAAAATTCAATCGAGCAATGAAGAGGAATTGATCGAAAAATGCTAAGTTTATTCGAGAAAGTTGTGGTATGCAATTGAAAACTTAGGAAATATGGAGAAAGAATATTATAAACTAAGTCATGCAAAAATAGCAGGACCTGTGGAGAGCATTATCTTCAATTCTCCATTATTAATACTCCATCCGATTCGGATTCTTATCTATGCTATACATTCGAAGATTTACCTAAAAACTGATGCATTATGTGCTATAAACTAATTATGACCTTGAAGGGAAAAAAAAATCAGTTCAACTTGACTTGCACGCTCAAGAAAATTACGACCGTTGGAGTCGTCGGTATAAAATATTTGGAGTCAAGTTAACTGTGAGAATTATGATTTTCTTTTTCTGTGGAGTCTTCAATGAGGTCGGTGTGTAGCTCCTTTCCTTCCTTTACGCCCCTCACCTTAGTTGCTTTTCGTTGGTGGGAATTATGCCATTGAAGACAGCACATCCTCCAAATCCTCATTAACATAACAACACGGGCGGGTCTCTCTTTATCCGTAGTAATAATGTGTTCCGACAAAATCGGTACTTTGCCATACGGGCTAAGTGCTGTATCTCTCAAGTTTTGAACATTTCTTACAAACCAAGGGTTATTGCTTATTCACGTAAGGAATTTACAAAACAATTAGCATAACTACACAGAACAGTTCAAATTTATTGTATTGTGCCAATATAACTCTGAATCTTATAGTTGTTGTTGTCCTATTTACAACTGTAGTACGCAATTGAAAAAGAACTAAAAAAATGAATAAGGAATTTCCATATCAACCTGTATAATACGCTGGGCTCAATTCCATATAACGGTTCACTACCCCTGTGTTGTGTGACCCTTCAAATATGCAATTGGCTTTTGAGAAGGTCTATCATATATATACACACACCTGCGAGACAATACTGAAAAAGAAATTGAACTTTCGTATGAGAAACCTTCTTTAGGAGGACGGGACGTATTTGGCTAGATCAGGTTTAAAAAAAATAAAACCAAATTCAGCCTCTTACTGTATATTTTCAAATAAAACTACCTGATGATTCACTTTTATTGCGAAAGGGGGTGATGGAGTTTCGCTCAATGATTGATCACCAATAAGCATAGTACGCCAAACGTGCATATAATTGATGTTCTATTTCTGAATATCTCGGAGAATGACGTGAACGTTGTCTCTGAAAGTATAATAAAGTTCAGAACAATAAAACTTATTTCTAATCGAAAAGATTGCATCTTTGATTAGAAAAAAACTGAAGTAAGAAAAGAACATTTCTTTTTACCTGGTTTCACGCACGAAATAACATATACTTCCATTTTCGAGAAGAAACTCAGGCAGATGATGAAAAGCAGTTTTCCACTTACCGAGGCAACAGCGGGTAATCACTAATCAGTTCTTTTACAATTATGGTTGGACCTCGACAGTTTCCTTTATTAATTTTTCCTCTTTTTTAACCTTGTTAAAGTGGACACGTGGCGTCATTAGAGCGATCCTACATTTCGTTAGATATATACTAGTTTTTTGACCGTGCATCTGCACGGGTCTTAATTTTTAGTTTAATGTTAGTGAATACGATATCCTAATTATTTACCAGTAAAGAATATTATTATTTCATAATTACGAAACTATAATATAAGATAAGTACTGATTTCTAAGACATACGAACGGAACTTTGCATGCATCGATCTTTTATAATACGAAAATATCATACCTCAGACTAAAAATATTGTAGATTCTATAAGGAAAAGAAATATATCAAACAATCTTTGATATATTTGATGAGAGATATAAATATATCAAATGTAGTGAAATATACCACCCTAATTTTATTGTGGTATGTGTTGGAAACACACAAAATAAACATGAATTCTGACTTGCGTAGTTTTGTATAAAGAATGGCCATAATTCGCCCTAAGGACAGGTATTGCCGAAATAAAATTGAAGAGTTTAAGTGAGTTAAATAATGAAGCCAATTCACACGTGTAACTCAGTGTAAACTTAGTTTAAATCCGATGATGATATGCTTAATATGAATTAGGTTGGTGACACGCTCTTACCCCATGGACATCAGCATTGGAACCACCATCACAGCTCAAGAACCTTCTTCAAGCAAACAATATAATTGTGCTGTGTCAAATATTCGATAGTGCATGTTTGTCTAAGCATTTACATACTGAAGCGAAAAAACCAAGACAAGTGAAAGCAGATTCGATGGGCCTGATTCCTAAGTATTGTAAACAACGAAGATCTCAATTGACACAAAATGCGCTCATGATAAATCTGCAATAATAAAGGAATCCAAACATCACCTCCCAACAGTATCGGCAAACATGAGAATTGTGGTTGTTCTCAAGCATTCAATGTAAGAAACCTCGCTTTCAGAACCGAAGAACCTAAAACGTTGAAAGTAGGCTCATAGCAGCCGGGCTTTTGAGTCTTGTGAGTACATTACTCGCAGGAAAAGGCAAGACAGAGGATTCTCGAGCGTTCCAGGTGCAAACAATGAGTGTTAGTCTCTGAGGTTGTCCGAAAGATTCATGTCATTGAGTCCAAGAACATCAGCCATGTTTGCTTGTGCAGTGCTACCGAGCTAATCCTTATCAAATAATGTTGGTACTTCTACAAAAGCCAAACCAGCTCCTCCATACGAGCAACAAAAAGCATCAAATATCATATTTTGAAGTTCGATAAATAAAACCTAAGACTAACACGTGATGATAATTCCGTTAGTACCTCTTTATCACTACGCTTTTGGCCTTCTGTTCTCTTTAAATGTATCCAATTTCACATTAAAACGTCCCCTCAGATATGGAGGTACCAGTGTGGTGAGTGTGGTCATTCATAATGCAATTACAACGCTATTGATGTGTAATTCTGGAAAAGAAAAAGGAAAAACAAACAGCTAGACACATCATAAAAACATCTATATGGGAAAACGCCCCCTCTAAAAAATCAAATAAACAAAGAAAACCCCAACCGCAGGGATCTGATCTGCATGGCAAACTTCAACCAGTAATATACCGAAGAACTATTGTAGTGAAAGTAAAAGCTTAATCCAACGATCATACCCAAGATCTTTTTCAGCTAGTTGAGTCGGAAAAGAGATACACCGTCGGCGCCGCAGCATGACAAATGATTTTCTTGTGTCGGGCAAAGAGAACACCTGAAATAAAGGAAACTGAGTACCATTATAATAGAAATCAATCATAATATTCAAGAAACAAAATTGACGAGGCAAACTATTCAACAACCGCTGCTAAAAAACAATTAGAGAGCATTTAGAAAACAACACTTAAACTCTTGAATTTAGCATTTAATCATGGAAAGCCCCCTGTCCATTAAAAACTAACTAAAAATCATACATGGAGGTGGAGGCAAACAGAGTCGCACCCAAAAGGACGAACCCAAAAGCCCCCTGCCCATGAAAAAATAACTAAAAATCATACATGGAGGTGATGCCAGAAGGACGAACCCAAAAGGCTGCGCTGCTCGCTGGCATCCGTATCTCTAATCTTCTCACCACATCCGCGAGAGCAGAGGTGGAGGCAAACAGAGTCGCACGCTAGTCGTCCTTATCCTCAACGTACAGCTTCATTCAACAATGCAATTGAAAACAAAATCTATAGCACTGAACAACCTGCAATTAGGGATTTATCTTCGATGCTGTCAGGATTGATGGATGACTCGCTGATGTTGGGTGATGTGGAATTGCCAGCTGAGGTTGAATTGTCCTTCATTGATGACGATATGAAGTCGGTGATGGGTGATGAAGATGCTAGGTCATTGGTGTTGGTTGAGTCTGAAGCTGAACCAGTGTTGGCTGAGGATGGCAACTTATCGATGTTGATTGTGCAAGATCCGCTCATGTTGGTTGGTGAACTCGTATTAGGCGATGAGGAGTCGGTATTAGTCGACATTCTTGAGGGGCATAAAAGAGTTTCATCATATCGAAGTTTGTTGTTCGATCACGGACAATGGGATGCCGAGATACTACATGTGAAAGCGATCCCAAACCTTTCCATTTGATCGGGGACGTTGGTGTATTGTCGAGGCAATGAGGTATCAGTCGCAAAGGCTTCTAGCGACTCCAAGAAGGACTCGTTCACGTGGGTCGACGATCTTAGTGCGTTGGGTATTGGCACTGTTGAAATGAGTACCAAGTTCGACGGAACAATGATGCCCTTTTGGTGAATGGATTGTGTGGAGATGATCGTCTTAGAGCAGATCATGTAGTAGAGCAACTGAGGAGACGTGGGCATAAGCTAGAATTCATCCCGTGCGGAGTTACGGCTGAGGCATTGCCCAAGACGGAAGGTTTCGTTAATGTAGAGCTTGTTTTGAGAATGAGGGCGATCTGTTCGATTTGGGAAAATCTGCAACAAGGCACGGCAATAGCACGAAAATACAGACCCTTCGATCGAGGAAAGTGTGTCGTCCCGGCGGGAATGGATACTAGAAGAAAAAAGGGGTCCATGCTTGTGCTAACCAAACTTGTTTGGTATCAATGGAGAGGTTCCTTCACTACCAAGAAGGATACCAGTGGAGATCAACTTTATCGAAGAAAATACCAACCATTCGATCGTGGAAAAGGTTCATTACCGGCCTTACTTATTTGTCAGGGTTTCTATAGACTCATCCTTGAGGACAAGGATGTTTCAACGAGGAGGCAATGTCATATCCCGGGTGAAGATGAACATGGGCCGTACGAGTTGGGTTCGGCCCATTCATTAGCATAAGATCATAGGTTCTACTTAGCCCATTATTATTGCTTAGCCCATTATTATTGCTTTTACATACTGTAAGTGGGACGTATGGAAGGATTAAGCAAAAAAATAATTTCAATCTAATCTCTCGTCTACTCTCAGCTCTCTGTCTCTCAATCTCCATCTCTCTGCCTCTCAATCTCGATTTCTCTATCTCTCTCAGCTCCCTTTCTATCTCAGTCTATCCCTCCCCCTCTAATCTGATCTTCTTCTACACCTCCTATATCTACAGAAAATCATTAAAAAACAGTTTATATATCTCGCACGTCAACTGTTCGACGAAAAGCCAAGTAAGAAACCGCTTGTTATTTGGACGGGATCTTACAGATGCTTAGTATATTATTGGGTGGTTTTCTATATAATTGTGTTATTTTTAATTTGCGGAGTTAAAATCAATGGGACACGTGTCACAATTTTTAGAAAACCTACATTTACATAATACTATAAGACTAGTTTATTACTCGTGCATTGCCCGGGTTAACTATCCATAACTATTTTATATTAATAAATAACTATTTATAGTTGATATTGGGTAGTTTTCATGTTTTTAAAATATTTTTAATATATTATAATTAATTATTATGAGACACGTGGCAGCATATGAGGACACATACATTTCTTTAGTAATATAAGATGATTAGTAGAATCTATAATATATAAAAGTTGATGGGGAGTCTGATTGGAATTCGAATCTATGTAGTCTTGTGGTTCATACAAAAAACTGGAGCACACATTTCAGTGAATACCTATTTCGCAATCACATTCCTTGTTTTTTTTTTGTGTGTGGCTTGTTGTGTTTTTTTTTTTTGGAAATTTACTAAAAAGAAAAAGGAGGTACAGATAGCGTACATGATCTCATGACGCACCAAGTGGTAATATAAAACCAAACAAACAGCACAAAGGACAGAGGACAACCCAGACAACCTACAAAGTCCCCACAGCAGGACCAAAGCCACACAAAAAACGAAAAAAAACGCAACCAATGATGGCAAAGGTAGGAAATCAAGCCACGCCAATCATCAGGCAGGTGCACTATCAGCAAGGGTTACCAAGCGATGTGCCACATACGGCGAAATGCGCCAAGTTGGAGACTAAATTTAGGAGAGATAGTCGTCAAGCGGAGTCTGAGTGTAGCGATCACTTCATCCGCAATTTTGTCCGGCGAGCTTTGAGTAGTCTCGCGCCACCTCCTATTTCTTTCCTTTCATATGTGGTAAACAATCGCAGCAAGCACGTGTCGGTTGGCAAGGTTGACCAGGTGCTTCCCTCTCCAGGCACGAGCCGCACAATCCACATCCCCCCGCCAGTTCCTATTAGGCCATTGTAGCCCTACCTTGTTCCTCAGAATCTGCAAGCAACGACGAGAGAACGAACAGTGGAAGAATATGTGATTAATATTTTCAGTAGTATCATCGTCACAAAGGATACAAAAGGTCGTGTTCGCATGTGCGGCTATGCAAGGTTTGTCACGGGTGGATAGCTTGTCAAGGATCGCCATCCAAAGGATGAACTCGTGTTTTGGGATGCTAAGACATCCCCCAAACAGTTGCGACCACTTTGGGGGTTCCCGGCGAGTTCTAATGGCTTCACGCATAGATGCAACGGAGAACCGACCATTCGCAGCTCCTGTCCAAATAATAGAGTCATGGTTAGTAGGGCAAATAGGGGGTAAGGAGTGACAGAAATGTAAATATCTGGTGGTGGTCTGTCTCGGCCAATTCCATCCGTCGGTAGATATAACGCTGGAAAGTCTGCAGTCGATCGGTAGTCCCATAACAGAAGGTCCGCGGGGGTAGGACTCAATAAGCGACTTTTCGTTCATCCAGGGGTCTTGCCAGAGTAGCAAGGAGGCTCCGTCACCAATCTGAAATTGGATAAGAGATAGGAGGTGTGGTCGAAATTTCAGCAATTTATTCCAGCTCCAAGATGCGCGGGTCGTCGGGTTGATAGACCAGAGAGGGATTTGGAATTAAGGCGTGTATGAATAATCCAATCCACCCATACTGCAGAACTGTCGCAGTTAGCTACATTCCATAGATGTTTCATGAGAAGAACTTGGTTGTCAACCGCAAGAGATCTGATCCCTAAGCCACCCTCAGAGCGAGGGAGGCAAATATCTGCCCAAGCCACCTTAGCGGCAGATCCATTCCAGAGGAAGCTCCTTAGCCGCGACTCAATCGACTGAATGACCCCTTTGGGCAGGGGGAGAATAGTGGCCCTATAGATGTAGAGAGAGGTACGCTGCACTCTTCCGACATAAGATAGTGATCTATTTGTCCAGGATCCTATCTGCTTCTCGACTTTGCTAATGAGGGGGTGCAATCCTTGATAGTAAGGCGAGCAGTGATGAGGGGAACACCCAAGTAACGAACAGGAAGAGTACTAATCGAGTGGTTATCCGCGTGGCTGAATATAAGAACGTCATCAGCAAAGGTGATCATGAATAGCTCTTGCACATCGCCAATGGAATTGGAAATTCTCCTCGTTGTGAATTTTTTGGTAGAAAATCCCATACAGGACTTCCATAACCAAAGTGAAGATGTAAGGAGATATGGGGTCCCCTTGTCTAAGGCCACGCCGACCTTCAAAAAGGCCTTCAGCTCTGCCATTAATATTGATCGAGAATCGCGTCGTGGTCAGGCAGCTTCGAATCCATGAGATGAAGAGTGGGTGGAAATTCATTGCGTGCAGTGTAGCAATAATGAAATCCCATTCTACCCTGTCGTAGGCCTTTGCGAGGTCCACTTTGAACATTGCTCGGGCTGGGAGGCTTTTGTTATTGTAGCCATGGCAAAGTTCCCGGGCAAGGAGAATATTATCACTGATAGAGCGCCCTGGAATGAAGGCCGTCTGGGAGTAATGGACCAGGCTAGTCGAGCTGCTCTTAATACGGTTCGCAAGGATTTGGAGATGACTTTATACAGGACATTGCAGCACGAAATTGGTCTGAAGTCAGATGCACGGTGAGGATGATCTATCTTGGGAATGAGAGATATGATCGTAGTATTCAGTTCCTTTAAGAGACTCCCCGAGTTGAAAAGTCTTAACAGCATCAACAATCTCGTTGCCAGTAATATGCCAAGTAGCCTTAAAAAAGGCAGCCGAGAAGCCGTCGGGGCCAGGAGCTTTATTATCTTCTATCGAGAACAGCGCATCCCGAACTTCGGTACAATCCACGGGGCAGATCATAGCAGCGGCCTCGAAATCAGAGATCTTACGAGTTATGTGTTGTCCCAACAAGAGTGTGATAGGTCGAGGAGAACTCTGCCCCAAATGGTCGGAGTAGAAGCGAATCATTTCCTCTTTGACCTGCTCTTCGCCCTCGTAAATCTGTCCATTGTCTCCTTCAAGGCTGAAAATGCGGTTGTGGACCCGTCGCGTCTGAACTTTTTTGAAAAAGTAAGTTGAGCATTGGTCCCATCTTTAAGCCAATTCATTTTTGCATGCTGTTGTAGGGCCGAGTGTTCCATTTGGATCGCATTAGCGTAGGCCATGCGGCAAAGACGTTCCAATTGGTGGAGAGAGGCATCCATCGGATAAAGTGTAGTAAATTCCTGGCATATTGCAAGGAACTCTCTAGCTTCCACCACGTTTTGTTGCAAATCCCCTTTGGCTCTTCTTAGGTCTTTAAGCAGGGGTTTGAGCATCTTAAGGCGTGCCACAATGCTGTACATGGGGAACCCATGAATCCGATTCTTCCAGATGTCCTGAACCAGAGGTAAAACCGCGTGTCAGTCGTTAAGAAATTATCAAATCGGAAGTTCGTACCTTTGGGTTGAGGTCTAGAAGCAGCGTCCAGAATGAGGGGGCAGTGGTTAGATGCGGCAGGCAGCTCGCTTCTGTATTTTAGGTCTCCATACAAAATAAACCATGTCGGCTTCGCAACCATTCGGTCCAGGCGGCGCCAGATGCCCGAGTCCCCACTTCGCTGGTTATACCGTGTAAACCAGGAACCGGTCAGAGGGAGTGAGATAAGATCAGCTTCAACGACACATCTCCTGAGGTCCTCAAATTCAGTCTGATTCGGGGAGCCACCCCTTGCCTCATTTGAGTTCGTAATGGCGTTGAAATCACCAAGCACAAGCCAGGGGACATCAATACGCTCCGCCGAGGTGGTAGTAATGTTGTCCCAAAGTGAGGTTCTCTCATCCCTATTATTAAGTCCATAGACGAAGCTGATAAAGAATTCCTCAGTCTGCCAAGGCCACCTTACAGTGAACAATCTGAGAAGACGGATTCAGAATAGGGACCCTAATATAGCGTGAATCCCAACCAATCCAGATACGCTTACCAGGTTCAAGACTATACTCAAAAAACCAGTTCCATTGCAAGTGAATCGATTCAGAAATGAAGGAAGCATTCGACTCAGACACACGTGTTTCAAGTAGTCCCAATAACATAAGATTAAAATGTGAAATCAAATCGGCCACCGCTCTCATGTGGTCTCGACGGTTGAGACCACGAACATTCCACACTCCAAGTGGTATCATAAAAGGTGTGGTTGAAGGGCTGCTTGAGGACCCTTTAGGTTCGTAGGCTTACCGTCACCATTACCAAGAAGATGTATGATGTTTTGGTCACTTGTTGTGCCATCTTGGATAGTCGCAAGAATGCTGAATGGGTTGGGGTCACCCGTACTAATGTTTGGGGGGGGGATATTCTGCTCGCTTTGGTCTTTGATGTTTCGCCAATCAGTTGTAGCTCCTCCCTCAGGTCAGCTGCTTTTTTCCTCATGGCACGGGGAGGGTGCCGTAGGGTGTGCAAGTGATCAGTGTTACCAATTTTCCGCCATGGCGGTATGGCGGGGCGGATTTTGCCCAATCCTCCATGATACAACTGCCATTTGGCAGGCATCAAATGGCGCCGCCATGGCGGCCGCCATTACTATGGCGGCGGTGGTGGCCATGGCGAAAAATTGCGGGTACGGCGGATGCTGAGTATTTTGCCCTGTTTTAGGGCTGGACCATTAAAACTGTAATAAAAAACTAAGTGGGCTTGGCCCAATTAATATAAATTTAAGTGAAAAAAAATCTGCCATCACAAAAAACGATTGAAAGTAAGAAAAAAACCGTAAAGCTAACAAATTCCAATCGTCCAACACCTGAGAAGTTCCGACGACCACCCTGCCGCGCCACCCACCGTCCGGAGACCAGCCTGCCGCGCCACCCACGTCCGAAGACTACAGTGCATCAGCAAATTGTTATTTTATTTCTGTTTTTTTTCCTCAATTCCATTAAGATGTATGTGAATTCTTATGAGTGATGTTGGATATTGTTTGAGTTCTATGATGTGAAATTAGTGTTCATTTTGTTGGACTACAAACGGTAGGAAATGGTGGACAACATATCTTCTCACGGTAGTTCCAAGGCAAGAACTAAAAACGATATCGGATGGAGATTTTGTCACGCACCGAACGAGAAAGATTCAAACATTGTTGTTTGTAACTACTGTAAAAAGACTATGAAGGGCGGAATTGCTAGAGCCAAGAAACATTTGATGAGCCAACGAGGTGATGTCGCGGCATGTTTAAAATGTCCGCCAGAAGTCCGAGAGGAACTTTGGGCTTATGCAAAGGGGAAGGAGAAAAGTAATGCCCTAGATACCAATGATGTGATACAATGTGAGAGTGATGAAGATGATATCTCCTTTCCAATTTCATCTCGTGGTGCTTCGACGAGAAAGAAATCCCAGATGAAAGGTCCAAACGATCTATTTTGCTGAAAGCCCGAGATTGCCATTAGCAAGAGGAAGAAGGAGAAGCTAAAGCAATCTAGCATAAGAGAGGCTTGTGATAAAGAAGCAACCGCTAGAGTACATCAATATGTCGATCGCTTTTGGTATCAAGCCGGCTTATCCTTCAATCTCATTAAATTGCCGAGTTTCCAAGAGATGTTGATGCCGTTGCTTCATTTGGGCCAAATTTGCGAGCTCCGAGCTATCACGAGATTAGAGTTCCGCTCTTGAACAAGGAGATGGAATATACGAAGAACATGATGAAGAATTATGAGATGGAGTGGAAGTTGACTGGTTGCTCTATCATGTCTGATGCTTGGACCGATAGGAAGCAAAGATGCATCATAAATTTTTTAGCGAATTCGCCATCGGGGACTATGTTTGTCAAATCCGTTGATGCTTCAGACTACGTGAAGACTAGCCAAAAATTATTTGAGTTGCTTGATTCGTTTGTGGAGGAGATTGGAGAGGAGAATGTTGTCCAAGTTATAACGGACAATGGAAGTAATTATGTGGCGGCGAGCAAAATGTTGGAGGAAAAACGTCCACATCTCTTTTGGACCCCGTGTACGGCCCATTGTGTTGATTTAATGCTTGAAGACATCGGCAAGGTTCCTTCGATAAAGACAACCATTAAAAGAGGGATAAATTTTGTTGGATTTATTTACGCCCACTCGAGTATTTTGAGTTTGTTGAGACATTTCACAAACAAAAGGGAATTGGGGAGGCATGTCACGCGTTTTGCTACATCCTTTCTCTCTTTAGAGAGAATTCATCAAGAGAAGGCAAATCTTAGAAGGATGTTTACTTCTGAGGAGTGGGGCAACAACAAATTGTCAAAGGATCCTAAGGTAAAGGAGGTGACAAAAGTGGTGCTTATGCCTTATTTTTGGAACAATGTTGTTTACACCCTTAAGGTCATGGGTCCTCTTGTTCGCGTGCTTCGACTTGTCGATAGTGAAAAAAAAGCCGGCAATGTGCTATATTTATGAAGCAATGGACATGGCAAAGGAAGCGATCATGAAGTCTTTCAACAACGACGAAAGAAAATACAAAGATATATTTGACATCATTGATAACAGATGGGATTGCCAGCTTCACCGACCTTTGCATGCGGCCGCACACTTTTTGAATCCGCAGTTCTTCTATGACGATCCCCAAATGGCGTTCAACAAGGGGATTAATGACGAGTTTATAGCATGTGTTATGAAGTTGGTGGTGGACCATGCGACCCAATTGAAGACTATGGCCGAGAGTATAGAATATAAGACCCGTGCTGGATTCTTCAGTGAGCATTTTGCGATAGAACATCGAAAGACACTTGCTCCAGGTGAGAAAAAATCCATTTATATGATTCAAAATTTTGGATAAATATAAATTATAATCTATAAATTTTTCTTTCTGATAAATGGTGGCGACTATATGGTCATCAAACTCCGAATTTGCAAAAACTAGCCATGACAATCCTGAGTTTGACATGCAGTGCATCGGGTTGTGAACGCAATTGAAGCGTCTTTGAACATGTAATTTATATAGTTGAATCTTTTGGTGGAGTTTAGAAGAGATATTAATTTTTTCTTCATAATCATTTTGCAATTACTTTGTGATAGATTCATTCAAAGAAGAGAAACCGGCTCGAACATAAGAGATTCACGATTTGGTGTTTGTCAAGTACAATCAACAACTGAAAAAGAGATTTGATATTCGAGACGTAATTGACCCAATTACACTTGATCATTGACGAATGTAATGAGTGGCTAGTTGGAGAAATGGATGATGATGGTGATGCTGGGCAAGAGTAGGTGTTTAACGATGATCCCACGTTGAATTGGGAAACCGTGTATGAGGCTTCGGGAGCTGGAGAGCCAACAAAAAATATTAGGCGAACCACCAAAAAAAGAAAGGAGCAAAATGTGGTACGAGTACCTCGACGAGACGAGCCTCGAACGCGAAAGGGAAAGGAAGAACGCTTGTAGATGAAGATGAAGCGGAGTTTGAAGATCAAGATGAAGAATCTCAAGAAGAGGAAGAGTTCGTTGATTTGAATGACTCTGAAGGAGAAGAGGAAGAGGGATATGCTCTCTTAGACGGTGATAACTTAGAAAATAATTATGTTGGAATCAATGAGGAGGATAAGGATTAGACAATTAGTTTGCGTTTTTAGCTTTTCATGTGTGTGCTACTCTTTAACTTATTAATATTTGCTATTGAATGATTATTGATATTTGCTATAATGTGATATCATGTATAGATATATAAAAATATACAAGTGTTTTAGGGTCCGCCATGACTTCCGCCATTTTCCACCACGCCGTCCGCCATAAATATATGGCGGAATTTTGGCTTTCCGCCATGACCCGCTATTCTCCATCGATAACACTGCAAGTGATGCCGCCTCTTTGCCTTTTTCAATTCGCCTCCACCGTTGTTGTGTTTGTTGAGGCTGCGATTTTGGCGCTGGTTTGGGGGCTGTTTTGAGTTTGTTTAGTATCTTTAGTAGGGCAGACCGCTGAAGAATGTCACATATTGGAGCATGATGTACATCGTGGAGATCGCCACTCGTATTCGATTGGGATCTTAATCACCCGAGGTTCCTTACCAACTGAAAAAGGGAGCCGAAAATTGAAGGAGTCAAGATACGGTTCGTCCAGCTTTTTATTCACAAACCCTGGCATAGTCAATACGCTCCATAGATGTCGTAAAAGCATCGGGGAAAAGTGGGGTGCCAACGGGGCTAGCAATGAGTCCCAACCCTTCTTTGGTCCAATATTCCGATGGTAGGTGGTAGAATTTCACCCAGGTGGGAACCTCCTTATGCTGTTTTCGTTCAAGCGTCATGCCCATTTTCCATTCTTATAGAACAAGGGGTTGGCCGTTGAACAGCCAAGCGCCTCCTTCAAGAATATCCATCATATCCTCCTCATTCTCGAATCTGAATTTAAAGAATCCATTAGCGGTTTCTCTTACCTCGACGAGGTTCTGCCACAAGGATCTGAAATATCGTTCAACATGCGGAAAGAAAGGTTTGCGCCCAAGGAAATATCCAACTAGCGTATTTGTCCACCGCACCAATCCTTTATTGGCAATCTCTAGCGTGACTTGAACCTCGATGGTTCCATTTACATGATAGGAGCCGTGTATGATAGAAGCATTCTATCAACCTTCTTGCTAGGGGTAGGTGGTTTTCCTTTTAGTACATTAGCAAAGGAATTTCTCTCAGCGTTTAATATGCTTTGTCCTGAAGAGTTGTGCGATTTGGTTTGCCGAGATGGCTTGGTAACCTGTTTTTCAGCTTCATTCGTAGAAGCAGCAGGGGAGTATCAAATGTTATGGTTTTTTGCTGCATCCACGGCACTGTTCCTAGTCATACCAGTTGCCCATTTGGGTTTCGTGGCCTTCTCTGCATCCACGGCAACAGTCGAGGTAGGTCCGGTGAATACCTTAACCCCTCGGTTTGCTCCCGCCTTCAAGTTTGGCGAAACAGCCCCGTGTTTTAGTTTCACTTGAGCATTGTGGGGCAGATTATCGTCCAAGTCATAAGGGTCCGTTTCAGCTTGGATTACGAGGCCTTTCGGCGGCTGTGGTGTGCCTGGCCTATAAGGGCGTTTTAGGATGCCTCTGATCGGAGTTTTTCGAGCGGTAGCAGAGCTGCCGCCATTCAAACGAAACAAAGAGTCTGTCCCATTCAATCGATCAGATGTTCTAGAGGTTTCTGTTTGTTGCTTATGTGACGACCCTCGTTTTCTAATTAGGATTAGTGGCGGATTTTCGCAACGTAAGCCGCGGAAGACCCGTCTAATAAAACCTTTTTCCTAAAAGATAATATAATATAATAAAATATTATTTTACATAGTAGTATCTGTACAACGGGCGTAGCCCCAAAAATGTCAAAAGAACAAAAACTCTATTATCGCTCCACAGGTCGCATCCATGTACCGCCCTGCCCTCAAAAGTCCGTGGAGCACCGCCACCAGCCACCTCAGTCTTGACGCGCGTCGGCGTCAGACTCAGTACCTACAACACGTAAACACTGAGCGATTTGCCCAGTAGGTGAATAGAAATGCATGTATGCACGTGAACGCTCATTCCCAGTCCCAATATCTCACATGCAATGTTCACTCTTTCTTTTCCCACATTCCTGTCTCAAATCACACAACACAGGGCCCTAGGTCAGACTCGACACCTCGCGCGCCCATAATAAAAACATACGGAAGCTTACACTAGCAGCGTTTTGACGATCACGCAACTTCCCTGCTAGGCCGCTCTTCCGTAAGCGGTAGCCTACGCCGACAGCGTTTTGACGATCACGCAACTGCCCTGTCAGGTCGCTCCCTCCGCTGAAAATATAATCACGACGGTTTTGCACCTCGGGACGTTCACGCCCGAGTAGACAGATCGATCACGCCTGTCTGCCGTCAGGTGTCATACGAGTATCAACCTCGACTCCTCAACGAGTCAACAACAAAAATCACAAACATCTCATTCTACCCCACTCGACAATATCTCAAATCAACCGTCTCAATACGGTGTAAACATCTCACCCCTGTGATATGATATGCATGTGCCATGCATATAAACGTGATAACATATGAATTCGTGATTTCACATGAAATATACGTAAAGCACATAATTCACGTAAATCATTGAAGCACATAAAAACACGTAATTCAGATAAGTGTTTACGTATTGTAGATGAATAATTCACCTACCTGTCCTCCTGATGTAAGTCAGTCACCATATCTGGTAAATCGCCTAAATGTCGAAAGTCTGGACAGGTAAATATTACTATGTTAATATATTTACTAATTCACGTAAGTCTCGAAATTCTTAAACCCTAAATATCGGAAATCCTAGAAATCTCGAAAACTCTAAAATGCCGAAATTCTTTAAATGGCGAAACATATGAAATACCAAAAACTTATTAAATAATAGAAACCTAGATGAACCTTACCGAAATATTCAAATGCTTAGCATTCTAAATAAAATTTCATGTCTAAAACATTTGCACATCAAAATCCTAAGCAAATTCAAATACGAAAACTCTATAGGCTTTTACGGAAACTTTTGTGATTCTTATACGTATTGGGTTATGAAAAACCTTACATTGGTCAAACACCTAAGATATCAGAACTTTGGATTTTGTGTCACAAACTTAAATACAAAACTTAAATAAGCATATACCATAAACTATATATAATACCACTGTTGAGAACTTATCAACATCAAACACCCTCACATGCCAATTAGATCCTCTCATCCTAGGGTTCCGAAACATTAGACTAGAGATCAGTTTATGTACATATTTCAGATTCTACCCAAAGTCCATAAAGTTACTCGCATTCCTAAATTAGTTTCAACACCAAAAACAGTACATCCTATTATTGTTTAGAGGTTATTGCTCTAATACCGAGAATTGCTTCTAAACATATGGATGTGTTCTTAGCATAACTATCAAGAAGCCATGAGAAGTTCGCATAATAACATATAACTTCACCTTAAGCATACATATAAAGATCGCATAAGCCACGAGAAGTTCACATAGTTTATTCTAAGTGCAAGCTAGAGCCACGTACACTATTTAATCACATGAATACTATCATAACAGTAACGAACTGAACTAAATATTTTAGGTGTTCTGATAATCTTGAAACCCTTCATGCTTAACATATGATCACGTAAAACTATATACACATTGGAAGCATATTAAGCATATCAAGCACAAAATCCCACATACCTTATTTTGAAAAATATAATTTCGATTATTAGTACAGCTTCTATGTTACTGATCCCTTACGTGGTTTGAAAATAGCTCTACTCTTGAACTTCTTGTTGGTGCTTATATTAAGTGATAAAATCGATTTCCCTTAGTGTTAAGAAATCGTTTATTCACTTCTACAATAACTCCAAGGCCTCCACGTGTAGTCTTAGCCTTTGATTTGATAGATGAATATTATAGATGTATGTGGTTAGATCAAACTCTACGTAATGCATATTAATATATATAGCCTTGTACGAAACTCTATATTCTATGTGAAATGATACCACAAACACTTTCTGGGTAAATTTGATATTGAAGAAAATTTCTTAGATTTCGATTCCAGTCCCTCAGTACTTCCAAATTCTCAATTAGATTCTTAAATTAAATTTCATCCTATTAAATTACACCTAAAACTCGTATTAAATTTTTACGGTTATTACATTCTCCCCGCGTTAAAAAGAATTTCGTCCCCGAAATTACGCCGACTGGAATAACTCGGGATAACGAACTCTCATACCGTCCTCACGTTCCCACGTGGCTTCCTCAACCGATTGATTCCGCCACAAGACTTTAACTAACGGAATAGTTTTATTCCGCAGTTGTTTCAACTCATACGTTAAAATTTCTACAGGCTTTTCTTCGTAACTCAAGTCAGGCTTGAGTTGTTGGTAAAATAGCTCGTTCTGGATCACGTGGTTTGGGTCTGCGACGTATTTTCGTAATGTCGATACGTGAAATACGTCGTAAATTTGTGATAATGAAGCCGGCAATTCTAATTGGTACGCTACTTCGCCGACGCGTTTAAGAAATATGAACGAGCCTATGTATTTGGGACTCAACTTGCCCTTTCCCACTAAATTTAGGCGACACATTTAAATATGTGGCCCAGCTTTCTAGGATCAACAATTTTTCTATGTCTAGATTCGCCCACATATTTTCCATATTCTCTAGGCATACGTATTCACATTCCTACCACACTTCCGCTGCGCACTCTAGGCATACTTGAATAAAATGCAGTATTATACGTACCTAATTATTTTCCTCAAAATATTCCAGCTCCTCCGAAGTTCACTAAAGGTCATCCCTCAAAATTCTAAAAAAAACATTTCCCTATGTTCACCAAAAATAATCCTTTCGAAATTCCAAATTCAATCCGGAAATAAATTTATTCACTCTAAATAATTTAACTGATAAACTCCCGAAAATAAATTCATGCCGAAAACTTTTGGGTTTCAAACCCCTAAATACCGAAGGCCCAATGAAAACTTTTATTGCAAGCCAAAAACTCATGTCATCAACATTAGGTTATCGAACACTGTAAAAAAAATGCCGAACTCTTCTATATAAATAAATGGTGTCGAAAACTAAATACACATGCCAAGTAGCGAAAAACTTTGTTGATGTTTCCAAGAACTTTCTGAGCTTATCAATAAGATTTACCACTAAAACTATTTAGCCACCCTAATAAACCGAAAGCTTTCTTAATGTTGAAAAAAACCATCAGCTCATCGAAGCTTCAATTTGGATTAATTGTCAAAACCCATATGTTGCTGAAAAACCTAGAACATCGAAAATATATATATTTCCCGCAATCTACTTCTCTCTTATGTTCAACAACCGGTCACATACCTAATAACAAAATGCAAAACCTCAACTATTCCAGCAAACTATTCTAACACCAGAAATTAATTATATAGGCAGAAACGACTAATGATCATGGCAATTTCAAAACCTGGAATTCAACTCTAACAACCACGAATACTCACATTAGCACCTATTCAAGTCACATAAATAAACCACATATCACCGAAAACATATTATTCTTACAAGCATAAATCTTACGAAGACCCTCAAAATCATAACATTTAGAGCCTAAACATGCTCAACTACCAAAGACATATAAACACGTACTCACATAATCAATCACTGAACTTATAGGCCGGGCTGGTTCTCCAGGCTTTTGAGCGGCAGTACATGGACAGTCTGCAGAATCTAAAGCCTACGCTCTGATACCACCTGTGACGACCCTCGTTTTCTAATTAGGATTAGTGGCGGATTTTCGCAACGTAAGCCGCGGAAGACCCGTCTAATAAAACCTTTTTCCTAAAAGATAATATAATATAATAAAATATTATTTTACATAGTAGTATCTGTACAACGGGCGTAGCCCCAAAAATGTCAAAAGAACAAAAACTCTATTATCGCTCCACAGGTCGCATCCATGTACCGCCCTGCCCTCAAAAGTCCGTGGAGCACCGCCACCAGCCACCTCAGTCTTGACGCGCGTCGGCGTCAGACTCAGTACCTACAACACGTAAACACTGAGCGATTTGCCCAGTAGGTGAATAGAAATGCATGTATGCACGTGAACGCTCATTCCCAGTCCCAATATCTCACATGCAATGTTCACTCTTTCTTTTCCCACATTCCTGTCTCAAATCACACAACACAGGGCCCTAGGTCAGACTCGACACCTCGCGCGCCCATAATAAAAACATACGGAAGCTTACACTAGCAGCGTTTTGACGATCACGCAACTTCCCTGCTAGGCCGCTCTTCCGTAAGCGGTAGCCTACGCCGACAGCGTTTTGACGATCACGCAACTGCCCTGTCAGGTCGCTCCCTCCGCTGAAAATATAATCACGACGGTTTTGCACCTCGGGACGTTCACGCCCGAGTAGACAGATCGATCACGCCTGTCTGCCGTCAGGTGTCATACGAGTATCAACCTCGACTCCTCAACGAGTCAACAACAAAAATCACAAACATCTCATTCTACCCCACTCGACAATATCTCAAATCAACCGTCTCAATACGGTGTAAATATCTCACCCCTGTGATATGATATGCATGTGCCATGCATATAAACGTGATAACATATGAATTCGTGATTTCACATGAAATATACGTAAAGCACATAATTCACGTAAATCATTGAAGCACATAAAAACACGTAATTCAGATAAGTGTTTACGTATTGTAGATGAATAATTCACCTACCTGTCCTCCTGATGTAAGTCAGTCACCATATCTGGTAAATCGCCTAAATGTCGAAAGTCTGGACAGGTAAATATTACTATGTTAATATATTTACTAATTCACGTAAGTCTCGAAATTCTTAAACCCTAAATATCGGAAATCCTAGAAATCTCGAAAACTCTAAAATGCCGAAATTCTTTAAATGGCGAAACATATGAAATACCAAAAACTTATTAAATAATAGAAACCTAGATGAACCTTACCGAAATATTCAAATGCTTAGCATTCTAAATAAAATTTCATGTCTAAAACATTTGCACATCAAAATCCTAAGCAAATTCAAATACGAAAACTCTATAGGCTTTTACGGAAACTTTTGTGATTCTTATACGTATTGGGTTATGAAAAACCTTACATTGGTCAAACACCTAAGATATCAGAACTTTGGATTTTGTGTCACAAACTTAAATACAAAACTTAAATAAGCATATACCATAAACTATATATAATACCACTGTTGAGAACTTATCAACATCAAACACCCTCACATGCCAATTAGATCCTCTCATCCTAGGGTTCCGAAACATTAGACTAGAGATCAGTTTATGTACATATTTCAGATTCTACCCAAAGTCCATAAAGTTACTCGCATTCCTAAATTAGTTTCAACACCAAAAACAGTACATCCTATTATTGTTTAGAGGTTATTGCTCTAATACCGAGAATTGCTTCTAAACATATGGATGTGTTCTTAGCATAACTATCAAGAAGCCATGAGAAGTTCGCATAATAACATATAACTTCACCTTAAGCATACATATAAAGATCGCATAAGCCACGAGAAGTTCACATAGTTTATTCTAAGTGCAAGCTAGAGCCACGTACACTATTTAATCACATGAATACTATCATAACAGTAACGAACTGAACTAAATATTTTAGGTGTTCTGATAATCTTGAAACCCTTCATGCTTAACATATGATCACGTAAAACTATATACACATTGGAAGCATATTAAGCATATCAAGCACAAAATCCCACATACCTTATTTTGAAAAATATAATTTCGATTATTAGTACAGCTTCTATGTTACTGATCCCTTACGTGGTTTGAAAATAGCTCTACTCTTGAACTTCTTGTTGGTGCTTATATTAAGTGATAAAATCGATTTCCCTTAGTGTTAAAGAAATCGTTTATTCACTTCTACAATAACTCCAAGGCCTCCACGTGTAGTCTTAGCCTTTGATTTGATAGATGAATATTATAGATGTATGTGGTTAGATCAAACTCTACGTAATGCATATTAATATATATAGCCTTGTACGAAACTCTATATTCTATGTGAAATGATACCACAAACACTTTCTGGGTAAATTTGATATTGAAGAAAATTTCTTAGATTTCGATTCCAGTCCCTCAGTACTTCCAAATTCTCAATTAGATTCTTAAATTAAATTTCATCCTATTAAATTACACCTAAAACTCGTATTAAATTTTTACGGTTATTACAGCTTAGGAGTAGGATTTGGGTCTGCTGGTCCGCCCCGGCAGTGTCCTGAAGGTTCGCCCAAGTCAAATTTCCGGGCCGCCATGAACTGGAATTCCGGTAAGGGCACAAAATTGAATCCAATATAGCTGCTCCCGAAAATCCATTCCCAACAGGTCTCGATGATGACGATGGGTGAGACCTAGCAGCAGGGACACTTCCCTTCTGAAAGACGGTGCCAACAAAGAGTCAGCTATTGCCGGAGGTTTTATCGCCTCAATCATAAATCCCGTTGTTCCCTTCGATTCAGAGATTAAAGAAGCAAGCGGGGGGACCGCCGTCTGAGATTTGTCCATCCCTAAATCGTTACCCATCTGGCGGTTCTGTCCTTCTCTTTATCATCAGAGCCACACACCCGCAACATAAGATCCTCAAACTTCGCGGCATCGAAGCGGCTTCGAAACTCAGGGAACTTCTCGTGAATCGCTGCAAGGATGTCATTCAAATCCCGTGTTGGTTGGGACGGTGCCAGAGTTGACGGATCACCAATCGTCGTTGAAGAAGCCATAGAACGTTGAGAAAATAGAAAGATGGGGAAGCTTTCCACGCGCCGTCTGGTCCCGGCGATGGAGGCCAGCGGCCGCCGTCAAGGACCGCCCAAAACAGCGCCGGAAGGTTGGACGGCGTGAGGTGCAAGGTGGAAGTCTAAAGGTCACATATTTTTATGTTAGTGTTTCTTGAGAGAAAATGTTAGAGAGAGAAAAGCCCAGCCCAACTTTTTTTTAACTTTGTCTATGCGGCTTGTTGTGTTGTTGCCCCAATAGCCATGAAAAATTTATCATCAATCGTTCCATTTAAAAAAGACCAACATTTTTATAAGAGATGCAGAACGATTTCAATGATCTTTTTTTTTTTCTTCTAGCAAGCTAACATCTTTGAAGGTTTTTCTAGTAACTAACAATCAAACTTTTCGACCCTCGTTGACTTTGAAAGCTCCTATTACATATACATTCCCAGGGCGAAACTTTGTATCCACATTATTATTGCTCATTCATTGAGTTGGATTACAAATTATGATTCCATCGTTGAGTTGGATTCTAATTAAATGTTTTACATATCTTAATATCATCAATATGTATGTTCCATGGTCAGTCTTTGTGTGTGAGCGATTATTTGCTTCTTTGACTAGTTAATATTTTATTTATTCATGCTAAAAAGCGACAAAGTCAAAGTCAGATATACAACTGAATATGACGTGACTCCATTCCATTCTACAACTAATTTAATAATATTTTTTCTTACGAGACAGGTGACGTTTAATGCTTATTCTATGAAAAGATCTATAGACTATGACGATGTGCAATGGGAGAGAGTTGACATTCAAAGGCAACGGATTTTTTTTTCTTTTGGCTTCATGCCAAATGCAATCACTCGTAATAACCTGAACTACGTATTATTACAGAGACATTCAACTCCAGAATTTAATTATTTTTTTATTTTAACTTAACTGCCAATCAAGAAAAAGATCGGAGAATAATCAATTCGCGATCGATCGATGGCTCATTTAGCCCAAATTCAGCCTAAATAAATAAATAAATAGAACTTGTAGAGATAGAGAAAAATACAATAAGAGTTGACCAAGATAATACGTATCGACATAAAACATTATCTGTCCTTGCAGCTACATCATTAATGTGAAAGAGCTGACGAAAAATGATATTACAATAAGAGTTGAAAACCGCCTTTTATGCAGAAGAAAGGGCAACGACAATAATGCAACTGAGGACATTTCCATGATTATGGGATTAATAATAACTCTAAACTTTAACCAACCAAATGGTTCAATTATCTTATTTTTCCCTTCAAACGCTGTTAGCCCAAGCCTAGCCTAACCTCATGCACTATAAATTCTAATGATCACAATACATATAGAACATGAAAAAGCAACGAGCACACTATGGCATATTCATTCACATATTACCTTTCTCACTTCGTCTTCTTCTTCTCTTGCTTCTTCGCCATAGGTGTTGTTAGTGCTGTAGAAACTGATTTTCGAGCATTGTTGGCAATCAAAGCTTCGATACTCGAAGATCCACTAAACGCTCTAACATCATGGAACGAGTCGTCGACCAATTTCTGTACTTGGGAAGGAATCTCTTGCGGGAAGAAGCATTCGAATAGGGTCGTGGGAATATCATTGAAGTCTCAACGCTTGGTGGGATCGCTCTCTCCTTACGTAGGTAACCTCTCTTTCCTTAGAACCATTGATCTCCAAAACAATACCTTCACGGGCTTAATCCCGCAAGAAATTGGCTTCCTTCGGAGGCTCGAGGTCATAGAGTTTAGCAACAATTCCTTCACCGGGAATACCGAAGAACTTGTCCCAGTGTACGAATCTTTTCTATCTTAATTTCATTGACAACGATCTCTCGGGGGCCATACCTCAAGAACTGGGCGTTCTTCGCAAACTTGAAGCCCTCGGTTTGACGAGCAACAGTTTCTCTGTTGGTCCGATCCCTTCTTTCATTGGCAACTTGACGTCTCTCACAAAGCTTTCTATGGCTTTCTGTAATCTCATAGGAGAAATCCCAGAATCTCTTTCGCAGCTTAAGAGCCTAAGGCTCATTCAGTTGGGAGTGAACAATTTAACGGGCGAAATCCCTCTCGGCCTCTTCAATATATCTACCATCGTAAACTTCGAAATGGGAGACAACAAACTTGAAGGAGCTATACCTTCAAATATTGGATTTACACTTCCTAACCTGCAAACCTTCACCATAAGTATAAATAAGTTTACTGGAGAGATTCCCGCTTCGTTGTCCAATGTTTCTTCGCTGAAAAAAATTGCTTTATCTATTAACAACTTCGTGGGAAGTGTGCCGAAGGGAATGGAGAGGCTTTCCCTTCTTCAACAGTTTAGTATATCAAACAATCATATCAAAGATGACATCAAGTTCATCTCTTCATTTACAAATTGCTCGAAGCTAGTTTATCTTGAAGCTGGACAGAATCCCTTCAGTGGTTCACTGCCCCAATCCATTGGAAATCTTTCGCAAACTCTTTTGCGCCTTCATATTTCTTATACGGATGTAGAAGGAAAGATACCTTTTGGCATAGGAAATCTTGTTGGTTTGGGTAATCTCATTCTTGCTAATAATAGTCTCGAGGGCCCCATTCCTTCGAGCATTGGGAATCTTCTCAATTTGCATGAGATCAGCTTAGAAGGAAACAAAATTGCATCTGAGATACCATCTTCTCTTGGAAGGTTAATGTCGTTGAATAGATTGTCCATGCGTAATAACTCACTCTATGGAAGCATACCGCGAGAACTAGGCAACTGTACGAGCTTATCGTCGTTGGACTTATCTCATAACAACCTAAGTAACACGATACCTAAAGAGATTATGTCGCTCTCTTCCATGACGATCTTGTTTGATCTGTCCTACAATGCCTTCTCTGGTCCAATTCCAACTGCAGTTCAATTTATGACAAGCCTTTCAAGGTTAGACTTGTCTAACAATAACTTGGCAGGAGCCATTCCAAACTCGTTAGGTAGTTGCAGAAGCTTACAGTGGCTGAACTTGGAAGGCAATTCATTTTCGGGAGTGATACCTTCTTTACTATTTGATTTGAAAGGATTACAAGAGATCGATCTTTCACGAAACAAGCTAAACGGAGAAATCCCAAGTTTCCTCAGCGAGCTTCCACTCAAGTACTTGAACCTGTCCTTCAATGATTTGCAAGGAGCAGTCTCAACGAAAGGAGTCTTTGCAAACAAATCTTCAATTTCACTCGACGGGAATCGAGAGCTCTGTGGTGGTATCCCAGAGCTGAAGCTTCCTCCTTGCCCCGTGGCGAATTCCAAATCGACACGCTCGTCAACTCTAATCAAAATCGTGATCCCAATTATAGTTGGTGGATTGATATTCCTTTTCCTTTCATCATGCATCATTTGGCTCACCTACAAGAAAAGAAAGTCCAAGATTGAAACTACTGCGAAACCGTTCGATGGTCTCCAAATTTTGAGGCTTTCATACTCTGATCTTGTAAAAGCTACTGATGGGTTTTCTCAGGCTAACCTTCTCGGAGTTGGAAGGTTTGGATCAGTTTACAAGGGAATCCTAGACGACGAGCAATCATTAATTGCTGTGAAAGTACTTAAGCTCACAGTCAGAGGAGCATCAAAGACCTTCCTAGCAGAATGCAATGCATTGAGAAGCATAAGACATAGGAATCTGCTAAAAATACTAAGTGTTTGCGAAAGCATAGATTACCAGGGAAATGATATCAAAGCATTGATATATGAGTATAAAGCAAATGGTAGTTTAGAGAATTGGCTGCATGAAGATCAGGAAAGGAGAACAACAGAGCAAGTTAAAAAGCTTAACATGGTTCAGAAGCTAAGTATCGCAATCGACGTGGCTCATGGAATAGAGTACTTACATTGTGGTACTGATGAAACTATCGTTCACGGTGATCTGAAGCCAAGCAACATTCTTTTGGACGATGATATGAATGCTTTTGTTGGCGATTTCGGATTAGCTAAGATTATCCCAAGCACAATCCCAACCCATCAAAATAGCAGCTCATTGGCTATGAAGGGAACCGTAGGCTATATTGCTCCAGGTATGAAATGATACGAATTCACTTCATCTTCTTCATCTTATAACCAAATCCACAAAACTTGATATTCTAAAACTCATCCTTTTTTTGTTTCTGCAGAATACGGTATGAGTAATGTGGTTTCGATGCAGGGGGACGTTTACAGCTATGGGATACTTCTCTTGGAACTTTTCACAAACACAAGGCCTACAAACGATTTGTTTCACGATCAGCTAAACCTTCATATCTTCGTGAGCAGTGCGTTGCCAAATCGCGTTATGGAGATTGTGGATTTAGACAATGGAATTGGATTCGAAAACGATGAAGACGACAATGTCGGAGAATTTGCGGCTTCTGTGCTAAGCATTGGAGTGGCGTGTTTGACGGAGAATCCAAGAGATCGAATGTCGATGAGCGATGTCGTCAGAGAACTGTCCAAAATCAGAAAGCGTTTTGTACTTCGAAGGAGAAATTGAGAAATTTTATTTCATATATGGTTCTATCATATTAAGTTTTAAAGTCATGTATTTCCGTTATAAATAATATTTCATATAATAATATTTCATATTGTAATTTTTCAAATATCTTTGGTTACTCCCATTTGTCGCTCATTGTTCAAAAAAATATATCTTCAGATAGACGACAAATTATTGTACAATTTATTCTCAAGAAAAACCTTATTGTACAAGTACTAAGCATGGATTGATACCTATGCAACAAAAACATAAGTAACATACTGTGCTGTTCTATGAAAAGACTAAACCATTGCCTTGACTAAAAATCAAAATTTTCATGCAAGAACTACGATATTATTTTATTCGTGATCTTTTGAATAAGTAAGATGGAGTTCATCAACACAAATGATCAAGTTGTAGATTTTCCTTACGATGACAATATATCGATACAAAAATTTAAAAAGGTCAAGAAGTTGAAAATCACAAATTAAGAAGAGGTATTTTAAATAAGTATTTTATTATTTTTAATAATGAAGTTAGAATGTTTAAAGAATAAGGCTGGTTTAAATGGATCATCATATCTCATATACGATCACTCAAAGAATACCTTCCCTGCAAAACTTTATATGTAAACATTCATATGTTAAAACCCAAAGGAGAAGAAATATAATTATGCAGCACTACGTTTTACTGATGATCTTCCTTTTTTGTGTTTCTCTTTTGTTTGTTTTTGTTCTCATTTTGTTTCTCTTCTGCTTGGTTATGCTTATATCTAATTGTTTTGCTTGTTTAGCATCTCCCCAGCTCATTCTTGAATGTTTTGGGTCCATCCTTTAATAAGGAGACAAGCAATAAAGGTAAACTTATGGGCATAAAATGAACAGCAAGGCTCATGTAACGATGACATATGCGATGACATTTAGTTCATTGGCTTGTAGTTTATGTTTATGCCTATATAAAGGCTTGCTCGATCAGTTGTAGAACACACTCCAAAGTGAAAGAAGCAAAAGTCAGTGAGTGAGAGAGAAATAAATAATGAGAGGAAATTTTATTCGGATGGATAAGGGTGAGAGCGAGTTTAGTTTTACTGAGGTTGTTGGGAGTAGGTACAAATATATTACCCCGGTGGGTAAGGGGTCTCGGATTTGGGTTTAAAGACGAGCGTTAAATTTGTACGGTGTAATATTCTCAATATAGTAAAGCTGGTGCTCTCCGTAGAGGTAGGCGATATTGGCCGAACCACGTAAAAATCTAGTGTTCTCTCTCGGTGTTATTTTGGCGAGATTGGCGCGGGTATGCCCGCCATCTGGCGGGCCTGGGAAATGAAGGCCCGCCCGCAAAAAAAAAACCTAAGTGCAAACGACAACAAAAATCCAAACAAAATTACGCAAGCATTCATCACAAATCAAAGTTCATCAACCATCTTTTCTTTTTTTTTTTCTCCGTTATCTTCATCATCGTCTTCAACGATAGTAGGAGCATGCGATCCTCCGCTTGATGAAGTTGCTTTCATGTAAGCACTTTCTTCATTATCTACATTGGATAAATACACAACACAAATAATGGTTACATAAAGGGAGAAAGTGGAAATGAACAAGTATTATATATAAATTATAACATACCAACAACATAACCATGCAACCAATTACAGGTGCAAATAAGCGCTTGAACTTTTTCTGGAACATACAACTTCTATATTTGGTGAACACACGAGCACCAATGGAACGACTCCGATGCAACGGTAGTAATGGGAATGGCCAAGACATCATGTGCCATCATTGCAGTGTCGGGAATCGTTTATTACAATTTTTTCCAATAGTCCAAAACATCCAAATTCTCATAATGGTTAAACTCGAGCTTTGTCTCTTCCAAGTAGAGATCTAATTGAGATTTTCCGGCACTATAGTTTGACTCTCATATTCCACAATTTACTACATCAAACAAAATAAAAACATAAATAATATCGCAATAAATACCTAGATAGGTAAAAAAAATAGATACTTACATCAAGATATCTTTTTCCTTTGGCTTTCATTCCCAATCTACTTTGCAAGGAAGATTGCATTGAAGAGTGCGAAGAAGATTGTTCTTGTGAAGAATTTGACGTCGTAATACTCGCATAATAGTCAAACAGCTTATACAATTTTGTCTTCACAAGCGTAATAGCACTTTGGCATTTGACCGGATTGTATTCAACTTTCTTACAACATTTGGAGTTTAATCCTCGGGTCAAGAATAGCCCCAAATGCAAGCACCTCCCTATATTGACCCCAATACTTATCAATCTTCTCCTACATATTTGAGCACATTTTTCTTAAAGAGATCAACTTCACTACAGAGATTTTCCATCAACATGCTTTGAATTTTCCATACTTGCATAAAATACAAGTTAGATGTACGATAAGAAGTACCCGAGATCAAGTTGGCCGTTTCATAAAACGGCTTAAGGAACTCATATTTCTCTGCTCTCGTCCATTCTTCTTTTGAAGAGCAAAACTTATAATTTTTATCATGCAACTGAAGAGAAGCAAAGGCCCTTTTGTATTTAATTGCACTATCCAACATTAAATAAGTTGAGTTCCACCGAGTACTTACATCAAGCCTCAAGCCAACAGCCATATCAATCCCACCAACCGCATTCACGCAATCCTCAATTTTTTCTTCCTACCTTCAGAGCCTTTCACATATTTAACAGAATCTCTTATCTTCTTTAAAGCCTCATTAATAACTTTCACACCTTGTTGGACAATGAGATTCAATATGTGGGCACAACAACGAATATGAAAAAAATTCACCACCGCACAACAAGCTTTCATGCAAAGTAAGTTGGTCATTAAAAATGTCGGCCATGAAATCATTGCTAGTAGCATTATCTTGCGTCAAGGAAAAGATTTTTTTGTCGATGCCCCATTCCTTCAAAAATTCAAATACTTCGCTAATTCAACACCGGAATGTGGAGGCGGCATAAAAGCAAAGCAAAGTATTTTGCTATTCAATTTCCAATTCCCATCAACAAAATGAGCAGTCAAACAAATATACCCATCACTAGTGCAAGCAGTCCATACATCAGAAGTTAATCAAATTCTATCAAGTGTAGACAAGAGTTGCTTTAGCTTCCCCTAAGTCCTCAACCAGGCAGCTTAACGCCCAAAGCGGACAATATCAATGCGAGTGAGGTCTGGGCTGTTACAGATGGTCCCACACCGATTAGAGGGGGGAACGAAGCATGCCTTCATAAGGGTATGGACACCCCTCCCATTGACGCGTTTTAAAGCCGTGCGGGTGGGTGGGAGTTCGTAGGAATCCCCTGAATAAATTCTCGTAATATCAGACGCAAGGGTGTTTCTACTAACACAAGGAACATCAGGATTTACATATCTCACCAAGCCTTAATACCATCATACTCGACAAACGAAAATGGCAAGTCATGCTTAATAAAAGGAGCTGCTAACATCTCACGTGAAATCTTGGAGCTAACTTCTAGATCTTATCTTTCCTTCGTTGTCGACAAACATTTGGTTAATATCATGGAACTTAATTGATTTGCATGTTTGAGAATGACGCCTCAAGCTAGATGTTCCATATTTTTTACCTTCAACTCTTTTTACATGCTTTGCATTTAGCTTATATACACCATCCAAACCCGCAATAACCTTATCGAAATAGACCCAAACATCCGATCCGGAATTTTCAACATTTATACTCGAGTCGCCACTTTTAATAACACTTAAAGAATCATTCACAACAGCCATATTCAAATCGAAAACCCTAATTCCTAAATCGAACCTAATGTGACAAAGAATACCCTCGAGCAATGAACTGCTACAACTTTATTGTGACGATTCCCTGCTCAAGAAAAACTAAGAATTGTTATTCATGAGTAGAAAAAAGAAGCCCCGCTGTTTTTCAGGGCAAATGAGGTACACCTTGCGGCTGAAGTGCGGTTGGTGACACGCCGTTGACGTCGTGCGGATGGGGTGGCTGGTGTGCTTTGTCGCTGATGTGATGTGCGTGTGTGGAGAGTGAGGTGTTAGGAAAAAACTGAACCCTAAACTCTCGATTATGTTGAAGAAGGGAGAATTTTTCCTATATGGGCTTTTATATTAACAATGCCCAGTTACAGCTCATATTTTAGTAAAATATTGTAAATAACAATACAACCCAATATTAATGTATCCTAAAAAATCAAGGCCCGCGGGCCAGATGCAGGCTCTATACTGTGCCGATAAGATTGTCGCGGATCCAAACCAACTTCCGTTAGGCCCGAAAAATTACCGCTTACCCACAGGTGGTATCAGAGCCAACCTAATTGATATTCTGACAATGCTCTGTTGCAGCTTTGTCTGGTCTTCCATACCAGAAAAGATACCAAGAAGGTTTGCGGGGAACCAGTGTCGGGCCAAAGTTGAATCTTTGCCAGGATGGCGAGGAGTGCGGCAATTTGGATGGTACGGGAGTTACTGTGGCAGAGACGAGTGAAGGATATACTTATTCACCAAGGCCAGGAATGCTTTGGAAGGGGACACGTCAAAGCCGGAGAAATGAAGAAAGAAGACTTAGAGAATTTGGGATCAAGATGTGTCAGCACAATCCATTTGTACATTGCAGATAACATTATTGTTGTTGATGAGGATTCTGCACCAGACTTGTGGACGAAGTTGGAGGAGCTTCACCTCAGGAAACACTTAGCCACAAAGTTAGATCTGAAGCGGGAGCTGTACCGGCTGAAAATGGAGGAAGGTGAAAATCTCATGGATCATATTAGAGTGTTCAACGGACTTGCGGATCAACTTGTAAAAGTTGATGTAAAGTTAGAGGAAGAAGATAAGGCCCTTTTTCCTCGCTTCCTGCTTTTTACAATAATTTGATCATAACCATCTTGTACGGAAAGACGATAGTGAAGATGGTGGATGTGCAGTCAACTCTCTTGGTGAATGAAAAGAGGAGATGGTCAAATTATGGGGATAGCAAAATTCGACGTTGGCTATACACGGGGAGAATCGTAGAGGAAGGTTCCACGCCAGGGAATTTGAAGGTAACAGCAGGCCCAAATTGACGGGAAGGGTATTGTGTGCTACAAGTGTGGTGAACCGGGACACATCAAGAGAAACTGTCCGACTTGGAGGAAAAACAGGAATGACAAGGAAAATTCTACAATGACTGTCGCAGAAGATTATCTTCGAGACATTCTCATAGTCTCTAGTGATGACGCTCGTTCTCAAGATGAATGGAAATTAGACTCAGGGTTGTATCATGTTTGTTTCGAGAGAAAATATTTTGATAGTCCGAAAAATATGCAGGTGTTCGGTCTCCATGGCTGATGGATGTCGTCAAGATGTTCGAGGTGTTGGAATGGTAAAATCAAAATGATTGACGGAACGGTGTACACTTTGGGTGGTGTGATCTTTGTTCCAAATTTGCGCAGGAATTTATATCCTTGAGTCAGTTATATTCCAAGGGTTATGAGAGTTTTAGAGCAGGGGGAGTCTGTAAAATCACACGTGGCGAAAAGGTCCTACTGAAGGGAGAAGAGCGTGGATGTTTGTATCTTCTGAGCGGGAGTCTGGTACAAAATACTCTGACTTTGATGGGCTCACGAAATCGCCTGCGTGTGGAGGAAAAGCAGACGATGGTGAGAAGGGAAGTCCTGCTGTAGAAGGGGTTGCATCGAAATCCCTCTTCAGAATTAACGGGTAGATTCAGTTCGACAGCTGCACATAGGATTGGCCGTGGAGGAATCAAGTGGGTTAGGACAAAAATTCTTGATTCGGACTATGTGTAGCTGGTACAAGGTAGACCAATGAACGTTCGTGGTAATTCGAATGGGTTACTATCAAGTTCAGACTCGTTGGGATGTGCGCTTGGTGAAGAAGAAGCTGAATGCGGCTGGAGGGGGAGAATTGTTGGGTCCAACCTTTTAATAAGGAGAAAAGTGAAGTTATGGGCAGAAAATGGACAGCAAGACTCATGTGAAGATGACATATGCGATCACATTTAGTTCATTGGCTTGTAGTTTATGTTTATGCCTATATAAAGGCTTGCTCGATCAGTTGTAGAACACACCCCGAAGTGAAAGAAGCAAAAGCCAGTGAGAGAGAGAAATAAATAGTGAGAGGAAAGTTTATCCGGGTGGATAAGAGTGAGAGTGAGTTTAGTTTTAGTAGGATAGTTGGGAGTAGGTACAAATACATTACCCGGGTGGGTATGGGGTCGAGTTTGCGTTTAAACACGAGCGTTAAATTTGTACGGTGTAATATTCTCAATATAGTAAAGCTGGTGGTCTCCGTTAGGAGATACTGGCCGAACCACGCAAAAATCTGTTGTTCTCTCTCGATGTCATTTCGACTTTACACTGTCCCGATAATTGTTGCGGGTCAAAACCAACCTTCCGTTGGGCCCAAAAAATTACCGCTTACCCCAACAGAATGTATAGCTTGTCGCAACACCTTCACAAAATATTAAATATTTTCTTATTAATGGTGGGAATTAATTAGTTAAATTACATACACTGTGTCTCAAACAAATCCAAATCCATGCAAGTAAACACATGCATGATGGAGATAACACTTTTGGTGTATATTTTGAGATCGTGTGAGCCAGGACTCATAGCCATGTCATAATTATTTCAGAATAAAATAATTTACCGCACATAAATTGCATATATATACTCCACTGTACGTATGACATGGTTCATTCGGATAAATAGTTTACCAAATTATGTTGATTAAATTAGCATAGAATAAAACATTTGAATACACTGATCAAACTACGGCAGTCCATGTGCTTTGCTTTAATTACACATGTAATGTGAAGCATCCGATGATTATGCTGCGTTAGTTTATATGATCTTAGCAGTGAACACTTAGCAAAATGATTATATATAACATCGGAAGAATTGATATATTTATTCTCACGCAATCCTTTTGATTCAGTTTATAATTTTTGCATGTTGAGTGGTCAACTTGTAATTTACCTTGATTGAATAATTGGTGGCAAAATTATAAAAATGGGTCACTAAGTATACCATTTTTTTATTTTGGGTCACTATGTTTGCCAGTTACAAAACTAGGTCACTAAGTATGTATATAGTAATAAAATTGGGTCACTAATTACAAAACTAGGTCACTAAGTATGTATATAGTAACAAAACTAGGTCATTAAGTATGTATATATTTACAAATTTGGGTCACTAAGTATGTATATAATAAGAAAAAGAGGTCAGTGACCCAATTTTGTTACTATATACATACCTAGTGACCTAGTTTTGTAACTCGCAAACATAGTGACCCAAAATCGAAAATTGATATACTTAGTGATCCATTTTTATAATTTTCCCAATAATTGGTCAAACTTGGTAAATCAAAGCAAAGTATAGAGTTCCTACAATAAAATTCATAGAACTCCAAAAACCCTACAACCCCATAGCCTTATCTTCCAAAAGCTTGCAAAATCCAGCCTATCCTTTGCACATTCCAGCTATGATTTCTCATGAGCTCACATGAATTTCAAGACAATTAACATTAATCAACTTCAAGAATCACCATCTTCTCAAAACCAGCATAAAAAATAAAATAATCACAATATAACCCCAATTTCCCCCACATAACCCTAACACACCAATCCACACTCTCCATCACAACATCCCATTCAAAGCTAATTAAACACGAAAACACAATCATAATGGCTTCAAGGGCTACCCTTTTGCTCAACATTCTCTTCTTCACAATGGTGAGCTCAACTTACGTCCATGCCCACCACCGCCAGAAAAACCTAGTCATGGTAAGAAGGGAAAGTTGCCTAAAGACACTCTCAAGCTAGGAGTTTGCGCCAATGTTCTCAACGACTTGGTACATTTAGTCGTAGGAACCCCACCGAAACTCCTTGTTGCACGCTCATCGAAGGATTGGCCGACCTTGAAGCTGCTGTGCTACCAAAGCCAATGTCTTGGGGATTAACCTTAATGCTTTTGAACTATTGTGGGAAGAAAGTTCCTTCGGGGTTCCAGTGTGCTTGAGGAGGAGGTTTTTTTCAATGTTGATTTTACTTTGTGGGGTTATTATTATTGTTTTATTTGCATGCTTTTATTTGTGTTGTTGGTTTCAGTGTATTTTGATTTTGGTTCACATGCATGTATGATGTTGTTGTTTCTAAGGTTATGGAACTGTTTAAGCCCTTAAGTTCTATGAGCAAAACGTCTAAAAAAGAAATTACTATATTAATCTAAATGCGGCAACAGTCAAGTAACGTAAATCCAATAATCAATATCAAGTATCGAACTGTGCCAAATATTATAAGCTCTATTAGGGAATTCTATTCAATATGAATACAATATATTAGCCAATTCGCAACGAGAACAAACCTCCACCATTTGGGTATTTTATGTTGTGAAGAATAGGCATATAACATATTTTAAGTTATGTTCACGGGTGATATTATAGAAGAAATCTTCCAAAATTCAATTGGCCCGTGACTGGAATTGTTAAGATCGACTCAATTCCACACAAACCATTCTTTCTATGTCTTACACATTATTTTTTTTTTTTTTTTTTTTTTGTAACCGGGGAAAGCCGATGGTGAAACCCCGGGGCCGACCCACTACCTGCTAAACGGGCCGACCAGTTCAATCGCACATGTCTGGGCCCATGTGGGCAGGCCTGGAGAAATGTCACAGGGTGGAGGTTCGAACCCAGGACCTCCCCCAACATGACTCCAGGCACCTCCCCCTCAACCAGTAGAGCTAAGGGCTCATCGGCTACACATTATTTAAATCGCGCGATTTTACTTTTCTCCTCCATTATTCTTTGGCCTAAATTATTTTTCGGTCCTGTATATTTTAGGTGGTGGCGATTCGGAACATCTCAATCGGAGCATTTTTAGTCCTGTAAGTTTAACAAGTAAAGCAATTTAGGGACAATTTAGCCGGAATTAACACTCTTGCTCCGAAATTGATGATTTGGACCCAATTTTTTGCTCTATCGTGCAATTAAGCACCCGTAGGTAAAGGAAAAAAATGAAACGATAAGAATAACTAAAAATAATAATTAAAAAATAACAACTAAGTAAGTAACAATAATTATTCAGTAAATATCTATCTTCAAGAACGAGCAACAACACAATCTTAACAGTCAAATGTTTTTTCCGCAAATCAAAGAATCCGTTTCTTTTTTCAATAACCCTGTCAGAATCGAGCATGTAACCCAAACAAATCGAGTCATTACACGGCTAAAGCGTGCATTATTGTTTCCCACAACTCTATTTCATTACCAGTTTACGTGGGAAGAAGGTCCCAATGTCTTAATCCAAAGCGGCTTATATTGCCATTGTAGCAAACCCGCGAGTTTGAGAACTCCATGGTCTGAAAAGAACCTGGTTGGCGATTCCACCCTTGTCGAGATAAGGTCAGCAATTTTTATTTATTTATTTTTTAGAAAAATGGAGCTATCGTCCACTATGTTAATTACTTAGTTGTTATTATTTAATATTATTGTAAATTATTTCGTTGTTATTATTTAATTGTTATTTTTTTAATTATTCTTATCATGTAACTGTTTTTTACCTAAGTGGCGCTTAGTTGGACGATAGAGAAAAAATTAGGTCCAAATCATCAATTTCGGCACACACGTGTTAATTCCGGCTGAATTGTCATTAAATTGCTCTTTTTATTAAACTTACAGGACTAAAAATGCTCCGTTTAATTAAGGTGTCCCAAATTGCCACCATCTCAAATATACGGGACTAAAAAATTAATTAAGCATTATTCTTTTGACCTCTGTCCAAACGTAATAATTTCTTTGATAATGTAACACGGAAACCCATTGTGTTTTAACAGTATTTATTCAAATTTTAGTCGTCGTAAAATTTTATTGCGCAAAAGGATTGACATAGGGTTTGTGCGTTAGCTGGGCTATATATAAGGGTGATGAGGGTTACATCTGAAAATTTGGCCCAAGCCCATGGGTGACCCGACACAACCCTAAAAAACTGGACTTGGGCCTATATTTCATTAGCCCAAAACATGATATTTTTTTGATATATTAATGGGGGATTTTTTTATAACTATATGTTTGTAATATTGTGTACAATAATCGTATAAAATATAATTGATAATGAATAAATAAAAGATTTCTAAATAAATAAATTATAAAATATTAAAATCCGGGCTAGAATGACCCGGACCAGCCCATCACGTTATGGGTTTGGACCTAAGAATTTTAGGCCCGTATAATTTGGGCTAGCCCGACCCAACCCACTAACAATCGTGCAGCCCGCTCAATTCGGGCGGGCGGGCTGCCCCAAAACTTTCAGCTCTAATGAGGGTTATGTGATACATGTATTTATATTTATTTATTTTAGAATTTAATAGCTGGCAGCAAGCGCATCCATATGAAATATAATACCAAATTGTAATATTATGTAATGGAAAGAATTTGGTGGATTCTTCCACATATTTGGCGGTATTCTAATCAGTTAATCGGATTTAATCATATGAGAATTAGAATCGAATCGTCTTAATGATTCTTTAGTTGAAAGAGGTAAGTGTGGATCCGATTTATAAAATTTGGTTCCCTTTTTTAATATCTCTGAATTGCTTAACCTATATTTAAGAAGTTTATTATTACCAACTAGCAAAAAAGTTACGTACTTTCTCTATCAATGAGGTGTTATAAGATGTAGTAGAATGACAAATGCGCCTTTGCCCGTGGGGAAAGGCAAGAGCAGGTCAGAAAAAAGTACGTAAAATCAATATTAATACGACGAAACTATCAATTTATCTACAATTAAAGAAAATATAACGCGTGTGTAATAAAAATAGATAGAGATACTCTTAGATTTGTTTTTTGGCCTAATTATAATGTTTAACACGATTACAATCTCGACGAATAAACGAATATGAAATAAAATGGGAATATTCGTTGTCTCAAGACAGTCAGATAATTCTCATCGAATACCACCACTAAACCAATTTCGGAGAAGACTTTCGTAAGATCCCGACCGAAATACGATCGGTTTATTACTTGTGCTTTTAATCAAACACTTGGTGTGCGTGCTTTTATTCCAGCATCTCACTCACTACATATAGAACTTCATAATTTACGATAGCAAAAGCTTCAACTGTTTCGAATTTGAAGTACGCCATTAAAGGTTGTTTTCCAGCCGAGACATTTTCTTCATGATCTCTCGTGCGACAACACTTAAAAGATGATGAATAACATTTTAAATGTGTCAGGAACAAATTTTTAGGGGCTCAATATCACATAAGACCAGAGTTTTAGGACTAAATTGATCAAATCATATCTTGAGGGCCTCACTTGATTACAAGAGCGGTGCCACAAAAAATTAGAAACACGGTCCCGGCATCGACATTGATTTCGTTCAAAATAAAATTGCGGGTTGATATTTTATAGAATAGAACAATATATATAAGTTAAACACGTTAAATTTGTTATAAAAATATAATTGTACGATTAATATTTGCATTATGATTATTAAGATAATATAATTATAGAGAGAAATATTTAGAGAGAGGAAATATGAATCAATTTCAATACTTTGATGTGTTTTAAAATACAACTCAATGTGCCTATTTTAGGCAAATTTCTCAAATTACAACCACAAAATAAAATATTACATTCTCATAAAATAATTACATCTAATTTATATTCTCATCTTATACATACTTATTTAACCACAAATATATATATATAATACACATCTACTATTTATTCCATCATTATCAACCAGTCTGTATAATATACATCCACATACAATATTTCATAATAAAATTTATATGTGAAAGGCGAACAACACAGACATACATACATACATACTACTTCCATTTTCCCATTTGGATTTTGTCCTATATATTTAAATGTTTTAACTAACCAAGATTTCAACCGCGATACACCGAATAGGATGGATGGTGATAGGTACTGGAAAGTATTTAACTTACCTTTCGGCCGACTGTTATTGCAACGCAAATTTAAATTCTATAAAATGAAATTATATATTTATTTACCGACATTTAATGTTCTTTCCCAAGTCAGTTTTCGATCTCAAGAGTTACTGGCATTCCTCCACAATTTGCTTGGCACACATATTAAAATAGGGAAAATTGTAAAAATGGGTCACTAACTATGCCAATTTTCTATCTTGGATCACTATGTTTGCCGTTACAAAACTAGGTCACTAAGTATGTATATAGTAACAAAATTGGATAACTGACCTCTTTTTTCTTATTATATACATACTTAGTGACCAAAATTTGTAACTATATACATACATAGTGACCCAATTTTGTTACTATATACATACTTAGTGACCTAGTTTTGTAACTGGCAAACATTTAATGTTACAACTCATAACATATAGTATCAATCCGAATCTTCTAACTATTGGATGAGATCATAAATATCTCATATCACGACATTTTAATATATCAAATCATATATAATATCAAATGGGCTTGCGCGTCTCGATCGTAGGTTGACATCTATCATTTCATTACAAATGTTTATCCAACGTTTTTCCACAGCCTTCCTCATTAACGTTTTGATGCAACTGATGTTAATATATAGAACACATTAACTGCATACATAGAAACAAATAACTCACCACATCGCAATATTCTTACAAAGTCGAATAATCCGAAAAAACACACGTAAAAACACTCCAACCTTTTTTCCAAACAACACAAACAGCTAAAAGAAGACAACCTCATACTGAATTTATTTAGATCAAAGCGCATTTGATCACATATCGAAACATCTAAGCACATTGGAAATCCTTGGGAACATTCTTGGAGCAAACATTAAGAAGCAAACTAAGCGAAAGAGGAATGTTCAAATTAATCCCAAGAACGTTAGCTTTGATCGCAGTGCAAAGGCAAACAGCAGCTTCAAGATCAGCTAAACCTTCAAGCAAAGTACAACACGGAGTTTTCGGTGGTGTGCCAATGCTAATACCTATTAATCCACCGAGCAAATCAGCGCAAACACCAAGCTTGAGTGTGTCTCTAGGGCACGTGGCTTGACCCGAGCCAGGGCTAGGGCTAACCGTGGCTGGCGGTGGTGGGCACAGTGGCTTGGGCTTGGGCTTAGGCTTGGGCTTAGGTTTGGGAGGGCTAGGGCAAGTTCCACAAGCACTAGCGAGGGTGAAGAGTGCAAGGTTTAGGACAAGGAAGAGAGCAATGGATGTGTTTTTCTTGGAAGCCATGGTGGACTTTTTTTTATTTTTTATTTTGCCTTGAGGAAACCCTTGGTGATTTGTGGTGGTTTATATAGAGGGAAATGGGGTGATGGGATTTTGTTAAATTCGATTTAAATTTGATATGAGCTTTAATTAGCTGGAAGGGGCTATGATTGATGGGATATTGTTCTTGGAATTTTTGGATGCTTGTGAAGTAGAGGTGCAAATTGCATTGATTGAGATGGACTTTTAGGGTTTTCTACTATTATTTGTGATTGAACTATTAGTTTTACGTGATAATCGGCGAAGAAACGACTTGAAAGACGTGACTTGGCGTTGAGGAATGTAATCATTTTTTTAGGAGGTATATCGGATAATGTCATAATATTTCCTAGATTCTAGCGAAACTATTTCTTGAGATGTCGGTATCTTCTCAAGTCCATACACAAACTACGATAATTAAGGAATCCAAGTGAAATTAAACACTTGAAGATCGACCTAGAAATATCAGGAGGTCGACAATGTGACATATCCCTATATGGGACAATTTTTGTTATGTTAGGCTTTTCTTTCTTTTTTTCTTTTTCAATTTCTCATTTCATCTTTATCTGTAAGTGATAATAATAATAATAATAATAATAATAATAATAATAATAATAATAATAGCATCATCTTGCATCAAGTGGTACAAAGACTTCACATGTTGATCACTGTTCTGGAGATTTTGGACTTGTCCGAAAATACCGATGGATGCTAATTGCTACTTGTAACTGAAATATAAATAATATATTTGGGGTTTAACAACCTGTGAATATTAAGCTTATCGTATTAGGCGCACACTATTTCAATCTTTGTGGGTTCACACAAGAACGGGCAAATAACTCATCCCCCAAGTCAAATCCTGTGTACGTATGAAAACTTACATTAATTTCATCAACAATTAAATCTTATTCGAAGTTCTAACATGTAACATCAATCGAAAAATCACTTCATGTTGGGTTATTTAGAGTTTATTGAGGCATGTTGCTACTCTTTTAGAACGAATTTCGCAGCTATATCTTAAATATTGCATAAACCGCTAAAACAAATAACACATTAGGTTAGGTCATAGAAAGTTTATAGGCAATTTATGGGCGAACGACATTTTTAGTCCCCGATGTTTGGGACATGGGCGTTTCTGGTCCCTCATGTTTCGAGATGCACTTTTAGTCCACAATGTTACCGATTTTGGACGGTTTTGGTCCCTCGATTAATTTAATCGCTAATTTAGACGAAATTTAAAACGTGAGAGCCTATGATCTCCTTTTAATCGACGTAAAACCTCATAGCACATCTTCTTCTTCGACTCGTGAGTATCATTACGTATCACATTTAACTCATTTTCAATTAAGGTTGTCAATCATTTCCTAAATGTGATGTATAATGATGTTCATGTGTGTTTAAGTCGAAGAAGAAGATGTGTTATGAGGTTTTACGTCGAGTAAAAGGAGATCATGGGCTCTCAAGTGTTAAATTTCGTCTAAATTAGCGATTAAATTAGTCGAGGGACCAAAACCGTCCAAAATCGATAACATTAGGGACTAAAAGTGTCACCTCGAAACATGGGGGACCAGAAACGCCCATGCCCCAAACATCGAGGACTAAAAATATCGTTCTTCCGGTAATTTATACTATTGCAAGCATACGCAATCTATATATATCGGGGCGGATTTCGCCTGTTAGATCTGATAGATCTCGATTACGATAGCCGTTACGTAATCTTGATTCCATACTCGAGTTACTAACGTAACCGTTAGATCCCTAAACATGGCGTCGTAAGGTAATCTCGTTTTCGTAAGCGAGATTACGGCCATGTGCGCGGAAGTGCACGATGATCATAACGTGCTCTCGTTATTCGTAAGCGAGATCACCACCGTGAAGCGGATCTTCTCTAATACGTGATCGAAATTAGTTTATACTAATGAATTACCTGTGTTGATCGCAGACATAGTTGATGGCAGTTAGGACGCGACTCTTCGGCTCTTTCGCTCCACGGAGGTTGATGGAGACTCGTGTGCTTCTTTAAGGGACAACGTACCATTCGATCGTTAGGAACGTTTGTAATACGCTATAGTGTGTGTGTGTGTGTGTGTGTGTTGTGTTTAGGATACGTTAAAAGGGTTAACGTAATAGCCTATATATAGAGTCACTAGGGAACCATGTATTAATTGTAGAGCAAGAGACGGGACCGGCCCAATAAGTGTAATGGTTATTAGTCCGTTCATCAAGGCTTAATAACCGGGAGATAAGTAATAAATTATTAAGGATCAAATTATCCCAACTAAGTATTCTGTAGGCCAACAATAACGGGAATGGATCGAATCATTTCAACATTCTCCCACTTGGCCAAAGAACATAATTAATTAGTTTTCCATAATGGAATTATGTCGACACCATTATATCTTTAATAATGACCATATATCTAAACATCGAATCGGATATAGGCTGAATCTAAAACAACCACGAAATTGATTCGTTCCTAAGTCACAAACTCGACATCTTCGACATTAGGCCCATAGTGGTCCTCGACGTGATTTTATATCATAATGCTTAACATTATTGTACAGGTTATTAGTTATAAGTCACATCGTCAACATAAGTATGATCCATATCATTACATAATGTGATCACAAAATTAATCCATTCAAACTAATGACCTCTATAAATCAAAGTTCGCATAAAGTCACAAATTACATACGTGCCCGCGAAACACCTTGGGAGGTAAAGCTTTCGTCAACGGGTCAGCTACCATAGCATTGGATCCTTTCTTTCACATAATGATACTTAATATCAATATGCTTTGAAGCACTCTTTGACTTGTTGTTCTTAGAAAAGAATACTGCAACCTGATTATCGCAGTAGATTTTGAGTGGTTTTGTAATTGAGTTCACGACTTGAAGCCCAGCAATGAAGTTCCTGATCCAGATCGCGTGACAGGATGCTTCATAACATGCGACGAACTCTGTTTCCATGGTAGAAGAAGCTGTAATAGTTTGCTTTGTGCTTTTCCATGAAACACGTGCACCAGATACCATAAATATGTATCCAGATGTTGATTTTATGGTGTCAAGGCACCCCGCACAATCGGAATTAGAGTACCCAATAGCTTCAAGAGTCTCTGATTTTCCATAAACGAGCATATAATCTTTGGTACCCTGTAAGTATCGCAGAACTATTCTGGCATTCTTCCAGTGATTCATTCCCGGGTTAATCTGGTAACGTCCAAGCATGCCAAAGTATAAGCGATATCTGGGCGCCTACAGACTTGAGCATACATATGGCTCCCGACAGCAGAGGCATAAGGGATTTTATCCATTTTTTTGCTAGCGCCAATTGGGTCCTAGGACACTGTGATAAACTGAATTTTTCACCTTTTGAGACCGGTGCAACCGTGGAAGAGCAATTATGCATGTTGTATCTTTTAAGGACCTTTTCAATATAAGCTTTCAGATAAAGATCTAACATGCCACGAGTTCGATCTCGGTGAATTTCTATGCCAATAACACAAGAGGCTTCACCAAGATCTTTCATATCGAATTTACTCGATAAAAATTCTTTAGTCTCGTGTAACATGCCTAAATCATTAAAGGCAAGTAATATGTCATCCACACCTTATATATAGGATGCTGCTACTAATCTTGCCCAGAAAGAGACACCAAATAGTCTAGGAAACATTATCCGATACAATCCACCAGACAAAAGTATGCAGTCTCATACAACCATAACATATGAAGCATTCAAGTTTCAGCACAGTTCAATCAGCCTTCTTGCGCTTCTTCTTCGAGACTATTACGACAATAGTACTATCATTAACCCTGGATGCATCTCCGACAACATTGGCTATATTAGCCTCTAGTCCCATAGCTCCCGTGCCTGCCTCCACATCGACTTGCTAATCTAATATCAAAAATTTGTTAGGATCATGTAAATATGTTACGAAATAGGTTGTACTAACGCGAATGAATAGTGAAAAAAGGTTAGAACGACAAAATTATTGACCTATGTCATCATGCTGCTTCGCGTGACCTAAAATCTGCCTAACTCTCTCCTCCAGCAATTGAATTCTGGCATCGCTCAACCTTGAGCTTGCCTTAACGATCGCCAACCTTCCATCAATTTTGTCGAGCACCACACCCACCGGCTCATTTGTGGAAAGTGATTGCTACGAATGGAACTGTATGATCTACGTATTTTGTGCAATTTGGCAAAGATGTTCAGGATTGTGGATCAGATACATTCGAGGAACTAGCTGGAGATAACTTGCAAGGCACTTTTCCAATCTTGAATGCTCTCAAGGCCTCTGCAGAGGTGCCTGCCTTTTGATCTGCAGCTGAAATGGCGCAGTCGATGATGAGTTGCAGCCTTTAGATTTGACATGCACGCTAATAAATTTGGCACTCTACTTTTTACGCAATTGATGACTTATCTCCCCCAATAATCTACGGAGAATTCATATCACTGTGGAGTTTCCAGCTCCTCCTGAGTAGCAGCCTGATGACGTTTTTTCGACAGTGTCTCCGCTTGGAAAGATGATGAATTTTGACCTATTTAGATAGGAGCACGTTGGTCCTTGTCTCGACTCGCTCGACTCGATCGCCGCATAATTCTAACCTGTGGGGCAGATGACATTAACAGATTCGTATGCTGATCAGCACCGTTGAATTTGTCCACGTGCAATGCTTCATCACCCACCATCTTTGAGTCAGATGATTTAGACGCGGTGGAGTGAGATTTGCCCTCGCGTTTAGGTTTCTGGCCACGTACTGGAGACGGTAGGTTCGGTGTATATGTATGAACACCCATCGCTGGAGTCTGTATTTTTTCTAGTGTATCATGCTCCATAGAATCTGCGGCGTCTGACATGTCACTAAATTCAGTAGTAGGCTGATTAGACGGTTTAACTTTCTCATATGGGACACACATCATTGTAACCACACTCACTAAAAGCAAGGATATTTTCCGGAGGACTTCATTGTCATTAGCAGATTGGAACTTACTGGAGCTACGAAATAACGACGCAGATTCTTCAACTGTAGGTTGTAACGGGCTCCTTGTACAGTACAAGTATGATAAATTTACTCCCACATATTTTCATAAATATGCACTGGTAATCCGCCGAGCAGTTTGAGTCTTTTGTGATCCGTAATCCGCTGCATTATCAATATAGGAAAAAATACCCGGGTTTTGGTGGGTCAGGGTCTGAACCACCCCGATGGCATCTATTGAAATTCCGGCGCTCCTAGGTTCGTCTCTTGGAGTTCTTTCGTGGTGTGTGAAGATCAAGTCGAAATATTCGATCTTGACGTATTAATCGCTCGAAAACATAGAATAGAAAAAAACCAGGAAAAACACAGAATCTTATGTGGTTCGACTCGTTCTTGAGTCTACGTCGACGGATCAACCTCTCGATTTTGTTCTGAACTAATTACAGAGATTACAAGTTTGCCGCTTACTCTAATTTCTCAGTACAAATGTCGAGTTAATTCGCTCTATATACAGACGAGATTAAGTCTAAAAGGTTCATACTTCGACCTAAAGTTCTGTTATAACTGCCAGTAATCGTTCACGGCCTCTTACATGCCTTCCACGGCCGTGAGGAATTCGAACGATCTTTCGCACGCGTTCAGCTCTCTTTGCAGACGGCCTTCACGGCCTTGGTCGTGAAGCTAGCGGGCTGGCCATATCCTTCGCAGCAACGCTTCACAGCCAGGCGAGCAACGAGTCACGGCCGTGACTGGGTCGGGCAGCAGCACCATCGTCCAAGCTGAACTTCTTCACGGCCGTGACCTCTCGTGCAGGTAGCTGCGAACTTCGCCTGCGAGCTTGTTTCGATGCTTTTTTCGTTCCGATCTTCTCCCCGATCAATTTCTGACGTTAATTCACGAGTTTTTCGTCACAATTCCCAACAATCTCCACCTTGAACCAAGAACTCCACTTCAATTCCAAGCGTTATTCATCAATCAAGGCCAGCGATTGCCCTCTTCGACTTCTCACGTCGACGACCCGCAAACTCCACCTCGAACCTTGAACCTTCGCTCCTTAACTCGACCTTTACCCGTGCCGCCCTCATCGCAGGGCCTTCGAACACTTTATCAACACGAGTGACGAAACAAGAAGGGTTAGGCAAATGCATACCTTCTTTACAACCGAAAATCGCCCGGTTTGGCTTATCGAAATCCCACCTTCGTAGCGCTCCACCTCGAGCCACTTACAGCTGTCGAACTGCTTCTTTAGAGACCCCTTTGCCGGCCCTTGGGTCTCAGCTTCCATGGAGGGCTCGCCTTCATCGCTATCGAAGCCTCTCCACCTCCAGCTATCCTCGCTATCGCTTGGGAAATCTCATTTGCCCGAGCTTCTCTTGAGTCGTTATCCACCTCAAGACAATGGTTTTCTTCACGCCTTAGCTTGTCGTGAAGCCCTTTATGTGCCCTTGAAGTTCCCAGCCTGCACCTCTTCAAAGCATGCCCTTCAAGCACGTAAATTCCGTACTTCTTGAACCCTCACATGACCTTTCGCCACCCTTCGAGCACCTTGATGTTCTTTGCCCCAATCTTAACTGTGTAGCCTTGATCATCTAAGACGCCAACCGAGATCAAGTTCCTCTTCAACGCCGAGACATATCTCATATCTTCAAGGACTCGAATACCTTCTCCATCAAGCTTCAAGCGCACATTTCTCGTCCCATACACCTTGCATATGCTATCGTTGCCCAAGACCACCGTGTCCCCTTCGATCTTCTTGAAATCTTAAATCCAAGATGTATTGCTCGTGATGTGAAAAGTACACCCAGAGTCCAAGACCCATTCCTTAGCATCTTCTTGCCCATACGCCATTAGAGCTTCCGCCGATTCGTAGCCTAGATCTTCAACAAAATCAGCCTCACAAGCAACGTTAGTGGTTTTAGACGGGTACCTTGTAAAGTTTGGACAATTCCTTCGAGTGTGGCCTTCTTCGTGGCAATGGTAGCACCTCATGGGACTCCTAGCTTCTCCTCTTCCTTCCTTCTTCGAGTTCTTGCCTTTCCATTTTGCAAATTTCTCTCAAACGTGTAATAACTCCGCCGATGGATCAACTCGAATTTTGATCTTGGCGGTGAGTTGCCTCGATGAGATCACCGAGAGCACGTCTTCCAACTTCAAGGCATCTCGTCCATAGAGCAGCGCCTCCTTGAAGTGCTCGTGGCTCTTCGATAAAGCACAAAGCAAAAGAAGTGCTTTGTCTTCGTCTGTCATCGGCTCATCGATGTTGTCAAGATCAAGCATCAACTTCTGAAATTGGTCAACTTGCGCTTCGATCGATCGTTCTTCCACCATCTTGAAGGAGTAGAGCGCTTGCTTCAGGTATAGCCTTCTTGCTAGGGTCTTCATCATGTAAAGAACTTCAATTATCTTCCATAATTCTTCAGGTTTCCTCTCCTTCGAAACCTTTCTCAAGACTTGATCGGAAAGGCTCAAGATTATAGCACTATGAGCCTTCGATCGAATCTTCGCCTTTGCTTCCGCCGTCAAAGTCGTGGGGAGCATGCCCGTCTCCTCCTTCAAGGCTTCCTCTAGGCCTTGTTGAATCAGGACCGCCTTCATTTGTAGCTTCCATAGCCCAAAATCGTTTCCTCCCGTGAACTTCTCCATTTCGAACCTCTTCCACACCATCTGAAATTCGCGTCTCGTTCCAATGCCTCGTTACACCAATTGTTGAGATTCCAGTGCTCCTAGGTTGGTCTCTTAGAGTTCTTTCGCGGGTGTGTAAAGATCAAGTCGAAAGATTCGATCTTGACGTTGTTAATAGCTCGAAAACAGAGAATAGAAAAAACCAGGGAAAACACAAAATTTTACGTGGTTTGACTCGTTCTTGAGTCGACGTCCACGGATCAACCTCTCGATTTTATTCCGAACTAATCACAGAGATTACAAGTTTGCCACTTACTCTCTAATTTCTCAGTACAATGTCGAGCTAATTCGCCCTATATATAGACCTACTTCGACCTAAAGTTTTGTTATAACTGCCAATAATCGTTCACGACCTCTTACATGCCTTTCACGGCCGTAAAGAATTCGAACAATCTTTCGGGCGTGTTCAGCTCTCTTCGCAGGCGGCCTTCACGGCCTTGGTAGCTAGCTTCACGACCGTGAAGCTTAGGGGTGGCCACAGTTCGGTAAACCGATCGAACCGACCGAAGTACCGAAATTTCGGTACGTACCGAATACTGAACAAACAATTCGGTTCGGTATTCGGTTTTGAAATTCTGAAATTTCGGTAATTCGGTTCAGTCCGGTTTTTTATTTCGGTATTACCGAAATATACCGAATTACCGAATTATAATTTTTAATAATTAAAGATATTAATAATAATATCAAAAAGAATATGGCAGCAATATATATTTTTTTAATAATTAAATATATCGATAATAAAAATATCGAAAAAATATATTAAATATATTTTTGTACGGGAATTTCGGTTAACAGTTCGGTAAAACCGAAATAACCGAATTTTATTTCGGTAAAACCGAATACCGAACTGACTAATTCGGTTCGTTTCGATTAACTGAAATATCAGTTCGGTTCGGTACGTACCGAATGCCCACCTCTAGTCCTTCGCAGCCACGCTTCACGGCCAGGCGAGTAACGAGTCACGGCCGTGATAGACTTGTCACGGCCAGGTGGTGACCCAGTCACGGCCGTAACTGGGTCGAGCAGAAGCACCATCGCCCAAGCTGACCTTGTTCACGGCCGTGACCTCTCGTGCAGGTACCATGAACTTCACCTGCGAGCTTGTTTCGATGCTTTCTTCGTTCCGATCTTCTCCCCGATTAATTTTCGCCGTTAATTCACGAGGTTTGGGTCACAATTCCCAACAACATCCCTAATTCTTAAGAATCTTACTTCCCATGCAGAGAGGAATATAATTGAATATATTTTGTTAATGAATGTTCGATCAAGGGAATAAAAAAATTTCTAGTAGAGTTAATAATAGGGATGGCAACGGGGCGGGTATGGGTCTGATTTGGCCGGACCCGGGATCCTCCCGATCATTTTTAAGGAGACCCGAGACCCGCCCCGCCCCGCCTCGGGACCCGAACGAACCGGGTCTGGCGGTTACGATTACGGGTAGAGCTCCGCTCTTGCAATTGGGTCGTTGCGATTACGGGTTGGATATCTAATTGTCCAGGCAGTAATGATAGTATCTTGTACCTGAACCGGTGGCTCACTTTTTCTAAGTAATGGGGAAGAGGACCGAAACATGCACTGAAAGACTCTACTGAGACAAAGATGGGATGTTAAGAACGTAGAGGAGGTAGTAGGGGTGTGCAATGGTTTTAGAAAACCGCCCGAACCGCCCGCACCGCACCACACCGCACCGTATAATACAATAAACCGCCAAAACCGCAGTTTAATTTTATTTACAAAACCGGACCGTAATAATGGTGTGGTGTGAAATTTTGGTACAAACCGCACCGCACCGAACCGCACTTTAGTTTTCTAGTTTTTTTTTACTAATTATATCTAATTTTTCTTTATGGTAATCATACACTAGTCATATGTGAAATTTATTTTTTAGTTTAATTATTTTCTTTACTAATAATTCTTTTAATTATATGTTCATATGAAAGATATCATTACTAACGTACTTAATTTTATTTTTTATGTTAAACATGTTTCTATAAGAATAAACGGCCGAACATGTAAGGTTAAAATAGGTAGACTCGAACATTTAAAAACAAATTGACTTACTATTTATATTTTGAGCTTCCAATCGGACCACAAAGCTAAACCAATATATTAAAATAAAAAAATTGGCCCCTAATATAAATAAAGCCTAATATAAAATAAGATAACGATACTAATTTTTTTGGACAATGGTGACGCTTCGATATATGAGGCAAATACCTCGACTTGCGACTTGTTTCTGAGGCAAGGCGATGTCTCATCACCTTTTCGTGCTTGACGCTTTTAAAAACTATTTTTTCATTCGATAAAATATAAGTATTTCTTCGTCGGTTAAAAACGGCAAAACCGCACTGCAACCGCACCAAACCGCTCGAAACCATACGTATGATTTTATTTTTCAAAACCGCGGTTTGCGATTTGTTTTTCAAAAACCGCATATAGTGGTTTGGTGCGGAATTGGCCGGAAACCGCACCACACACACCCCCCTAGGAGGTAGGATGGGCAGTTGGTCAGATCTAGTATGGATCATACATGGACGGTAGTTAGAGTCGGCGCCTCTCCCAGGGTCCCTCATCTGAGATCCTTGGGGAAGAGGATCAAGTTGGCCCTTGCGAGACCCGAAAAGCTATTTTTCTTTTTTTTTATTAGAATTTTTTTTTAAAATAGAACAAAACTAGAATTCGATCTCATGACCAATAGTAAATTAACTAAAGACTTACCCAGTGGGCTACGAAGCTTTTTATTAATAATTTGAACACATTTTATATATACAATAAAAATAAATTTAAAGATAAAGTAAATATCGGGGCGGGTCTCGGGTCGGATCTCGGGGCAGGTTTAGCAAGACCCGAGACCCGCCCCAGACCCGGCCGGGTTGAGATTTTTCGGACCCGTTACCCGCCCCATTACCCAAATAGAAAAAAAAAACCAAATTCATTAGGGGCGGGTCTAGGCGGGTCCGGGTCTAGACCCGCCCCATTGCCATCCCTAGTTGATATTGTAGTAACAATGATCCACGTTAATTCAAGTTACAAACTTCCGATGGTATATCCGTTAGATATTTTTAATTGAATGTCATAAAATTCGCTAGACGCTACTTAGGCGCCCGAAGGGCGTAACCTTTATTTATTATATATATTTATATGCTAATAATATACTAAGGTATATCGAATTTATCCATCAAAATAAATAAGGTTAATCCTGATAATGTTTTTTTTTTTTTTTTTGCAGGGAGCAACCTCGTCTAGGCGGCCACGTGGGCCGAGTTTTATAACATAGATATTTATCTATTCTCTTTTGTTAAGCCTCATGGTTTGGGATAAATCGTCTTTGGTCTGTCAATTAAATTAGTTAGAAATTATAATATTAATAAAAAGAAATCACCCACTACATCATATTTTTATATTCTTTATTTCCGTTCTATTTTTAGTTAATTATTATTTTCCAATTAACATAAAATATACTATATAACACATGTATTTGAGTGTGCAAAAATACTAGTATAGATTAGTAATCGGGGGAATTTAGCGAAGCTTCTAACATGGGAAACAAAAGTGTCAAGTGTGTACAAATACCAAAAGACACGTACACCTACCTACACACGCATAATATATATAGATATAATATATATAGAGCACCTTGTGTGACACCATCCGTGGGCACCTGTTGTGTGGCATTTTTTTGTGCCACGTCAACATTCATCAACCCCCGACGGGTTCACTAATCCCATGTGTAGGTTATAGATCAATAAAAAATCCCATTGTATGCTGATTTAGCGCGTTGATGTGATTGGTGCTCACGAAGGTGCTCACGCAAGGTGAGCACCATAACATTACTCTATATATAGATACATATATATATATATTATATATATATATATCTATCTTTTATTGAACATATACGAAACTGCGTATCATATTTAGAGAACACGCTTAAAACTAGAGGAGAACGCATACAAACCACATCAACAAAAGCACACCACCCCCATATAAGAGCCATAACAAAAAAAAAAAACACACACACACACACACATGCAAATCAACTTTGATACGTGTAATGTTAATCACAAAGAGCTTATTTGTTCAATATTATTTAAGCGCAAACGAATCCCTTGGGAACTTTCTTGGAGCAAACGTTGAGTAGCAAGCTAAGTGAGACGGGGACATTAAGGTTAATCCCGAGAATATTCGCCTTAATAGCAGTGCAAAGGCATACAGCAGCTTCAAGATCGGTCAAACCTTCAATTAACGAGCAACACGGAGTCTTCGGTGGTGTCCCAACGGTTACATTCAAAAGCCCATTAAGCAAATTATCGCAAACGCCGAGTTTTAAGGTGTCTTTAGGGCAAGATTTGGTGCTTGGCTTAGGTTTAGGCTTAGGCTTTGGTGGGGCCCAAGCGCTAGTTAGGGAAAAGCATACGAGGTTGATTAAGATGAATATAGCTAACGATGATTTGTTGGCCATTAAGTAGTGGTAGTATAATTAAGGAGATATGTTTGTAGTTAGGTTTACTTGTTGATGGGATTGTGGTGATAAATGAGGGTTTTTATAGCGTGCATGGGTCGTGGTTCTTGATGGTTTAATGGGGACGTTGAGTTTAAACAATGTTGTTAATGAGGGAATATTATACAATTAGGTATATCCATCCCATCATTGTAAATGTTATATCTATAATGGATTGATTCATATATAGAATTCTGAATCCTTACCATATGATCCGTGAATCATATGGTTACAAGATTCTATATTTGAAAGATGATGATAGCTATTCTATTTGGGGTCGGTTCTAAAACTAAAATATTATCAGCAGCACTAAGAAAATATTTTGTTACGTTTGTTGAGATTATTTGTCCCATTTTATAAAAACAAATGGACTCCATCTATCAGTTCTTAATATTTATTGCTAATTCGGAAGAATATCGCAAGTTTATGTCGCAGTCATCTTTTTACGCATAACGTTTTTTTTATTTGATAACAGACGCTAATCCGTTTGCTTGTTGAGATTATTTGTCCCACGTGGAGGGTTAAGATAAGATTAACTCAAATTGTATAAACACCCGCCTGATTTAGTTCACAATATTTAATAATTGAAATATTGTGCCGGTAGCTCGATATGTCAAAAAATAGAGTCACTGATCTTTTTCCGAAGTCGAAAATTCTACAAAAGTATGAAAGGAAGTCATCGCCAAGTCATATGATGATTAATCCGATTTATTTTGTTGGAGAGAAAAAATAGGACCTTCGACATGTGAAGCTAGTGAACTATGTTTTTTCAATCATCAACTATAGTGGCCTAAAATGGGTATATTTAGCGACACATTTCTATATTTTTTGCCACTGGTTCACGCTTAGATCATGCAATTCAAATATTTGAATAACGAAACAATAGAAAAACTAGTTTTTTTTTCCGAAGCCGTGTATTAGGTTATCTTGGAAGCTACGTGGTTTTGCTACTAGAAAACATTTTAGTTAAACGGTCAATCAACAAACATTGTAATTAAAATGGCCTCAAAAGTTCGATATATGCGACGACAACGAAGATGTAGACATCGTCGTATAGGTCATCGGTTTGGGAAAGGACGAACATAGTTTCTTCGCTTGTACCAACGACTAGCTTTTAAAAGAATTAACTAGGTCTTTAGAGAAAGAAAAATATATAAATTGTACGGTGAAAATTATTGAAGAAAATATATATTGCCTACTAATAGTTGGTATGGGATGGTGTAAAATAACATACGATGGAATATTTATATAATCAAAGTAGAAGACGAAGAAGAGTATCAGTCAAAGCTTGTAAACCACTAATTTCAGATTGAATCTCCAACCCACATGAAGGTTCCATTTTCAATATGTTGATTGAAAGGAAACAAAAAAAAATGAATTCTAATTAATTATATCAATTGGAAAATCTAAACATTAGTTTATCCTTATCAGATGTTGTCTTATTCCATAGCTGGCATTTTCTGGTGGCACGTTAGCTTGTTTTCTGGAATCATTTGTCACGGACTATATAGAACCAAACTTGTTTGAATTTTTGTAGTTTATTTTCAATATGTTCACATTATAGCATGATTATTATATCTTATGGCAAACTTTAGTCTATCTTGTTCTCGATCACCAACAGAGTTGGCGCATTGCATGGAATTGCAAATTTTATATCGCAAATATACAATTTCATATTTGTTATTTAAAAATAAATACATACATGTGCATAATTAGACTGCTAGGCAAATGTCGTGAACTTACAGTTTCTTGATCTTAAGACTGTTACATACGAGGAATCAAATATTGATTAATAAAGTTTTAAAATGGATTAGATATCCTATTCCTAATAAAAAGGATTTACTTGATCGATTGTATAATGCAATTTTATATTCAAAATTTGATTTAAAATACTTTTGTTTGAACTAAAATCATTTTTGGACTAGATATAACTAATGCATTTTGAATAATTATTTTTTTAAAAATATCTAGATGTTTAAAATGCGTTTCGATATCTTTAGAAAATACCAAAATGGACAGCTATGAAGAAAATTTATCTTCATTTTAATTTTTGTATTATTCTCGTCTATTTATAGTTCTAAGATTGAGATGTCTAAAGTGTGCCTCATAGTAGTATTGATTATATATATATATATATATATATATATATATATAATTTACAGGCCATAGCAATTATCTTCCATGAACATTTTATTTCCAAGATGGCTCATAATGCTTAAATATCATATTCCTCTCAAGGCCCATGAAGCATCGTACAACCTTTCAAGTTTCGAGCCATACTTGGGTAATGAAATACGATAGTTCGATTCTTATTGGGGTGGTGGGTTTCAAGTCTTGCCTTATAATTGTTGGGGTTGAACGGTAATATTTAATCCGGGCCAGCGGTAGTTGTATTTGGACCCCGCGACAATTTATCGGGATATTAATTAAAGTCGAAATGACACCGAAAGAACACCGAGATTTTTACGTGGTTCGGCCAATACCGCCTACATCCACGGAGAGACAATAGTTTTACTATATTTGAGAATATTACACCGTACAAAATAACGCTCGTGTTTAAACCCAAAACCCGAGACCCCTTACGCACCCGGGTAATATTTTTGTACCCACTCTCAACTACCCAGTAAAATTTACACCCCCTCTCACCCTTATCCACCCGGACAAAGATTTCCTTTTTTTTCTTTTCTTTTTTCCTCTCATTTTTCTCTCTCTCTCTCTCTCACTTCACCCTCTCTCTCTCGTTGGTTTTAGGGTGTAGATTACAATGAGCTAACAAGCCTATATATAGGCAATTAAGGAGAACAAAAAACGTCATGGCATAGCTCATACGAAGACATTACCAAATTGATCACTTATTCATTTGTTTTCCATGTTGAAAAGTCAACAATTCTCCCCCTTTTCAACATGTGCGTCTTCTGAGAGTACTCCAGCGAACCCGAGAATGAGAGTAACCCGTTCGTAAATACCACGAACATCCATTGGCCTTTTATTGTACCAACTACACATAATCCGAATCAAGATTACCGGTCCTACACCACTTGACTCACTCAGCGGCCAATCTTATGTGCAACTGTCAGCCGACTATACCCGTCGACTCCCGAAGAGGAACTTCGATGCGATCCCTTCACCAGCAGGACTTCCCTTCTCACCATCGTCTGCCTTTATACCACGCGCGCGACTTTCGTGAACCCATCGAAGTCTGAGTATTATATACCATACTCACGTCCAGACGATACAAACCTTTGCACTCTTCTCCCTTTGGTAGGACCATTTCCGCCATGTGTGATTTTCCCAGACTCCCCCTGCTATGAAACCCATAGCCCTGAAATCTGACTGGCTCAAGAATATTAAAAACTACGCAACTTTGGGACAACGTCACACCACTCAAAATGCGCACCGCTCCACCAACCATTTTGACCTTCCCCGTTCCAACACACCGAACAACACAACGATATCCATCAGCCCATGGAGATCGAAAAAACCGTTCCCATTTCCCTGAACGCATCAAAATATTCTCTTGGAGCAAACCCGAATTTAATATCCTTCTTCCTGAGAACGAGCGCCATCATTAGAGACCATGAGAACGTCTCCAAGATAAACCGTGTGCTACCCGCATGTGGAATTTTCCTAGCCGCATGTCCTTCTTCCTCCAAGTCGGACCGTTCTCCTGATGTGTCCCGGCTCACCACATTTGTAGCATCACATGCCCTTCCCGCCACCTGGATTTGGACCTGCTGTTATCCCCAAATCCCCTGGCACCTTCCTCTATGATTTACTCAGAAAAATAGCCAACGCCCGACTATCACCAAAATTTGACCGCCTTCTCTCCAAAAAAGTTGACTCCACCATCCACCGCCTGCACCGTCTCGTATCGGATGGTTGTGATCAAATTATCACCCGAATCAGGAAGAGAGGTAAGAAGTAAAAGGGCCTTACTTCTTCCTCTTTCGACACATCTTGACCCCAAAATTTCCGTCATTTACTCCGACTTTTCCTCGTCTCCCATCAAAGCTTATCACCCCAGCCTCGACAAACGAGCACATCCTTCACTCTTCTCTGCCGCAGAGTGAAACCTCTCGCACCAGCACATTGTCGCAATTTACTGTCATCTGTCACTATCATCCCTCCAAAACTCCACCGCCGCACAAGCTCCGCCCACACCGAGCATCCCATCAACGTCCATCTTGTACCATCATTTCTTTAGCACAAGGCATCACCTCATTGAACCTCGCTCTGACACTGGCTCCCCCCAATCGATGTTCCCTTCTGATATCTTTTCTGATGTGGAAGATCAGACACAGCTGCAACCACAGAGCATACTCAGAATACCAGTAGGGTTTGGCTCTGATACCACTTGTTGGGGTTGAACGGTAATATTTAATCCGGGCCAGCGGTAGTTGTATTTGGACCCCGCGATAATTTATCGGGATATTAATTAAAGTCGAAATGACACCGAAAGAACACCGAGATTTTTACGTGGTTCGGCCAATACCGCCTACATCCACGGAGAGACAATAGTTTTACTATATTTGAGAATATTACACCGTACAAAATAACGCTCGTGTTTAAACCCAAAACCCGAGACCCCTTACCCACCCGGGTAACATTTTTGTACCCACTCTCAACTACCCAGTAAAAACTACACCCCCTCTCACCCTTATCCACCCGGACAAAGATTTCCTTTTTTTCTTTTCTTTTTTCCTCTCATTTTTCTCTCTCTCTCTCTCTCTCACTTCACCCTCTCTCTCTCGTTGGTTTTAGGGTGTAGATTACAATGAGCTAACAAGCCTATATATAGGCAATTAAGGAGAACAAAAAACGTCATGGCATAGCTCATACGAAGACATTACCAAATTGATCACTTATTCATTTGTTTTCCATGTTGAAAAGTCAACAATAATAACTAATTACCATTCATTAACCTATTTTAAAAATTGAGAAGACGTAGATGTAAAATATTAAATTTTATATACTACACTTCGTAAGCTGTGCCTGAGCGTGACACAAAGAACACACATACATGAAAGTTATATAGTGGTAAATAATAATCACCCACACGTTCTTCCACATGTCAATGGAGTCACGGACTTTAACCTATATGCTCACAATGGTCGGTTTTATGAGATCGAAAATTACATTTTATATACACATATAATACACACTTAAGTTAATATAGTTTCCCTCACATGCACTATCACTAACGTTCGATGTAAAACGTCCCCTATATAAACACCCCATGCAACTATGTAAAAGTGACAACCTAGACCAATCACATACTTAAATGCGATTCTAATAAGTAATATATATACTTCTAATTATGATGGCTCTCACAAAATCCAACTCAACCCTTCTTTTCCTCTCCATCAACCTCGTCCTCTTTGCCCTAACAAGCGCTTGCTACACTTGCAATAACCCAAACCCTAACCCTAATCCCGAACCTAACCCTAACCCTATCCCAAACCCAAACCCTAGCCCTAGCTCTAAGGGGACATGCCCTAGAGATGCATTAAAGCTAGGAATATGTGCAAAGATTTTGAATAATAGCATTGGGACAAAGATTGGCTCACCGCCCGATCATCAGTGCTGCTCGGCCCTCGGCGGGCTTTTGGACATCGAAGCTGCAGTTTGTCTTTGCACTGCGTTGAAGGCCAATATTCTTGGAATCAATCTCAACATTCCCATTTCTTTGAGCATTCTCGTCAACACTTGTGGGAAGACACTTCCTAAGGATTTCATATGTGCCTAAATCTCCGAGGAAGTGAAGTTGTGTGTCCCCATCGGTACTTGTATGACGATCTATTCACTTGGTATTTTCCTTCCTTAGTTTGCTGCTTAGTTTGTTTGTTGTCTTTTTTCTAAATGGCTTGATTAGCTAATTGCAATAAATAGACTTGCTTGCATTGATTTGTCCACTTCATTATTGCAACTCCATTGTCCTTTCGTTACCATACTACTCCCAACCATTGCAGCAAAAATGGAAGATTTGTTATTCTGATGAACAAGGAAGAAATTGTAGATTCAGTTAAGATATTTCGATAAGCGAAATTGAATATTGTTAACCTATGTGTTGAGAATCCGACGCTCTTAGGTTCGAATCTTATCGTTCTTTCGTGTGTGTGTGAAGATCAAGTCGAAAGATTCGATCTTGACGTGTAAAACGCTCGAAAACTAGAGAAGATAAAAAACCAGAAAACAGAGCTTTTAGTGTGGTTCGACTTGCATTTGAGTCTACGTCCACGGATCAATCTTTCGCTTTTATTCCGAACTATTTGAAGAGATTACAAGTTTTTGCAACTTACTCTCTATTTTTCTCTTTACAAAAATCGAGCTAATTTGACCTATAAATACTTGAAAATAGGTCTAGAAGATTCCTAGTCGGTTCCCCAAGAAAGCTGTCTCGCGTCACGGCCTTGACCAATTTCCGACGATAATTAATGATTTTTGGGTCACAATTCCCAACACTATGTATATAATTTTTTGTGTGTGCATGCGCACATGTTTATCTGCTTATGTGGCCATGCACTCATTATTAGTACGTTGACCCTTTGGGCTTTTATACTATGGGTAATTGCAGGCATTTGGGCTCATTAAGATAATTAAATGGGCTTTAAGTGGGCCGACCCTTTCTGTTTGGAGAAAAAGTGTTGCATTAACTGTTGTTTAATGCAAGGATAATTATTAAGACTGTGTATCTGTATGTACTATCGTTATCTCAGTCGTAGATTAATATTATATTTATATATATATATATATATACTTTTATGTAAAAAAGTGGAGTTGATAAAAACTGTCAAATTGGTCTGTCAATTTAAGAAATGATTGTTTTTAGTTATTTTACTTTAATTGCTTAATTACAATTTTACCCTTAATATTATATTTTATTACATATTTATCCTTAAAAAAATTTATTTCTATAATTTTTATATATTTGCACAAGCATTGGGTATGCAAAATATACTAGTGAAAAGAGTATAGATTATAGAGTGGATAAAAACTGTTAAATTGTCAAATTAGTCTGTCAATTTGATATATGATTATTTATATTTTACCCTTATTCTACTTTTATTCCTTACATTAAAATTTATTAACTATGTTCAAATCTAAAATAATTTTATACACATATTGGGTGTGCTAAACATGCTACTTTATATGGTTCGCTTGCTTGGAGCGAGTTAGAGTAAAGCGAAGCCCCGATTAAAGTGAGTCATATTCATATAAATATATAATACTAGTTTATTACCCGTGCATTGCACCGTTAACTATCTATATTTAATTTATATTATAAATAACTATTTGTAGTGGACAGTGTGATAATGCGTAGTTTTTCATATTTTTATTATATTTTTAATCTTTTGTAATTAATTATTATGGGACACATGGCAGCATATGAGGACACCTACATTTCTTTAGTAATATAAGATAAATATACAGAATAATCCGATTCGATTTCCTAGATTCAGTAATTAATATCTACGTGCTGCCAAAGTTCTCTGAATAAATATGTACACAAACACACACACAAATATTATATATATATATATATATATTACTGGTCTATAGATGAATTTGATGGATGGTTTGAATTGCAAGTTCACATGTAACAGTACTATTTACATATAAAAGGAAACAAGATTGAATCATGTGCGTCTGTTTCAAGGAGAAAATAGATTAATTAGAATTGTTGTTATATATCTGACAAGAATTTATTGCATGACCATTTTTTTTATTCGGACAATTGATCGTTACTAATTTTATTTCGTTCGAAAATATTTCTTTACATTTGTTGCTTCAGCCATTCAGTCAAACACTTGCTGCAGTTTTTCATGATTATGTCACACATTTGTTTTATATGTTGCAAAATCATTTTAAATTTCTATCACGGATCACAAGGATGATACAATTACTTCTAATGATCTAAGAGATGTAGGAAAATATTTGATTCGCCCATTTCATGGTAGGTACTATAATCTAGTAAACGCATTTTCTGGGCCTTCACAAACCATATTAGCATGCACTTCCTTTTAAATCTAACATAAAGATGGAGAAAGAAGAGAAAGTATAAAGATTGAATTTTGAATTGAGAAATAAACATTATACATATATAGATATACTTAAGAGTGGAGAAGGCGCACGCCAAAAGTCACCCTTTCTCGTACATTTATGTAGTATATTACTCCAAAAGATTATCAAAGCGTGAAATCGAACAACGGCAAAGAATCTCTTATCCAATGGCAACAGAATTTTAATTAGATTATGACACCCTCGTACATTTGTATCAGTTAGGTGAGGTAACCAAATAAAATATAATATTTGGTAACAAGATTGATAACAGCAAAAGATAAAAGAGGTGTGTTTCAAAAGCCGTAACCAAACAGTCGGTCAAATAATAATTAATATATAATTTTATTATTTTTATTATAGTAACCAATGGTAATTTCACCATTATTTTTATTAAATGTTCAAAATAGTTGTAGTTTCATTTTTGAACGTTGCAATGTTGTTCATAAAGTGTAGTGATAAATGCATGCTTGAAGAGAAACCAGCTTTTGAGTGACCATGAAACCGTACCAAAATGTAATTATAGCCCCAAAACAATCACGAAATTTATAGTATTTGCAATGAATTTACCCATATAAAATATAAACATAAGAAAAACTCGATATTACGATTGAAAATGTTGACGACCTCTTGTCTTTTCGTTAATCCATTTCGCTGAATTCGATATTGTAGCTTATTTAAATTTTCTCTTATAGTTCATACACATTTCAAGAATAAAAGACAACTCCTGCAAGAATTACATCGTTGTGGGCATAAATAGGTTGTCACACCTATCAATATTGTCGACTTCAAAATTTACTTTGTTGGGGAATATAGCAGCAACAAGTGAGACCACTTAAAAAAGATTAAAGATGCTATTTTTACATTTAAATTTCAGTGCTTTTGATGCAAAATTCTCATAATTTGCCAGAATCTATTCCATCTTTCTATTCTTATTTCGCGAACTTCTATAAAAGATTCATGCCCACGCACTTTTCAAATATTTTGTTTAATTATATGTATTATTTCATACTTTAACAGGCCATGCATGAGATAGAACGCATGGGGAATCGAAAGCTAAAGTTGGGAGAATATATGGTATTCGTATATTTTTTTTTGAAATGAATGGAATAAAAATGAAAGTGACTGAAAACTCATTGAGGGATCGTAATAATTCGTTTTGTCTAGGAACTAAAGTGGAACCTTTATATTCCAATATATCGTTTCGAAACTCGTGGACTACTTGATAACTACGTCAACACAAAACAAAGCATATGAATTTTTTTTTATTATAAAAATAATTGCAAATAAACAAGCGAAGCTGTTTCAAAATCTATACGGTACAATTTTTTTTCTACGACATACTAGGTACCAGTGAAATAGTTCAAGTGGAACTGAATAAGATGATGCAAAAGAAAAAGGGCAATATTATCTGACAAATGGAATTCAACATTTGATTCTTCCTCTAGAAAACTAAACTAGTTATTATTTTTTATCGTGAAAGTAAGAATTGATCAAGACAATTTAGCTAACCACATTTTTTTTAAAAAAATCTTCTTTTTATTATTTTTGAAATTAAAGTCTCACCAAGAAAAGTGTTTTTTCATCGACTAATTTACTTTCAGGCCCCAATTCATATTTTCAATTAGAGATAAGGACACATGTAAGTTTCATTTATAGATAAGGACCCAATTTAAGTTTCATTTAGAGAAAAGGACCCATGTGTTACCACAGATCCATGAAGTATTACCACATACCCATGAAGTGTTACCACAGACCCATGAAGTGGTACCACAGACCCGTGAAGTGTTACCACAGACCCATGAAGTGTTACCATGACATAGGCCCATGAAGTGGTATTAGGGAACCATGAGGTGTTTTGAAAAATTCGGGTCCTTAAAACTATAAATCTTCTAACAGGGGTCTGAACTCTAATTGAAACTTAAGTGGGGCCTGAAACGAAATTTACCCTTTTTTCAATGCATTTAACACGATTGTTGCTTGAGCGAAAAAATTGGAGAAGCTATCAGTTATATGTTAAATCAAACAAATGAAAAGAGCTTTTAGATGGCTATACATAGATCATGGCAGCCAATTTAGGGCAAATAAATAACATTTATGTGTCTCACTATTAGTATGTCTACGGTAAAAACATAACAGCGAAGAAGCCTGTGATTTCTTATGAAGCTAATAAAAATAGGTAACCAATATAACCATTTCTATACTCTATCATAATAATATGATAAAGTAAATATGATGGCATACGATAATTAAGAACATTTAACATTTAAATATACAATAGCATCAATCATTACAATGATTATTCACAAGTTATTGCCAAATTAAAAGAGAGGTCAAAGCTATAGTGATTTATTATTGACTTGTTTTATTAAGCTCGATGTAAATTTCAATTATACGAATAGCTCAATCATTTCTGGAAATTTATTATTGTTAGTATTCGTATAATTTCAATTTATTAAGCTCCATTCAACAATAATAGCCGAAATAAATGCCGCATAATAATGATCTCAATCAGTGACGGAACCAGGATTTATGATGTGGGGGGTCGAAATAAGTATAATAAAGCCAAAAAATTTTGATGTCACGACCATACATTTATCGATAAAGAAAAGGCCAAACTGCATTAGTTAAAAGTAGTCTTCGGTAAAAGAAGTTTTCGCGGTCCCATATTCTGAAATCCGCAAAACTGCTTCATTTCCAACACTTGCATATGTTTCTTTTTCGATGTAACACACCAACACATTCGAGAGGAAGTCATCACCCATCTTATTACGTAAATCATGCTTGATAATTTTCATAGCAGAAAATGATCTCTTCTGAAAAAATTGATGCCTTTGTTTAGATTTCGTCTGAAAAAAATTTTCAATCGAAACATTCCTGTAAAATAAAATAATAAATCATGATAATGAATAAATTAATTTCTTGACATAAGTTTTTCTTTAAAAAGCAGGGCGTACTTGATGCCATGTGCGTGTGTGTCGTCTACACTGCAACCATTACAGTCTACAATCGCAAATCGCAATCATGTCTCTCCCAATTGTTGGTTTTCCACTTTTTCGTCTATCTTCTTTTCTCTTTATTATTTCACGGACATTGAGCCTTGTCAATTTTATTATGTGAAGGAAAGTAAGCCCAAACTTAATTTTATTATTTAATAATTGGCCCAATATACAAGTCCAATTAGGAAAATTTCCCAAAAATTAGGGTAAATGTCATCTTCAACCTCAGTCCTCAGGTAGCTACGCCATGGAGCTCCACTCTATATCTACCATATCTACCTTCTGACGCCGGCCGCCGGGGGGTCGGCCGACCCCTCTGACCCCCCTGTGGTTCCGTCACTGATCTCAATTATACGAATACTAACAATAATAAATTTCCAGAAATCAATAGCTATAGTGATTTATTATTGACTTGTTTTATTAAGCTCGATGTAATTCTAACAAGTTCGTAACTATATGCAATGGGCCAAGACCAAGAGGATATCGTTATTACTACAAGTGACGTATTACGATTGTGTTGCTAAGTTTGAGGTTTTTGTTCCAAAATTTGTAGACAATCATAATGAACAATAATATTTAACGTTTATGCCCATCGGATAAACCAGTAAAAAATAAGTAAAGGAGAGCGTACTTTTTAGTTTTTACCACAAGGGCCAAACAACGTAATTCATTATGTAATAGCCACAAAATATTTGAAATTTATAAAAGATACCCCCAACATCATTGTTTTTACTGATGTAGGTCGACAAAATTATTCACCTCAGGGATTTAAACCATAATTGTTCAGTCTCCCACTCGTAATCATTAATAACGATCATAATCTTGTATTCTTCCAATAACAGTATTTAATGACCAATTTGTTTCTATTTGCTTCTTCTCTTCCATCGCAAGGGCAAATTCGTCATTCAACCACCTATACGCATAGACACACGTGTATCTCTATCATCTTCGTCTACGCTCATTTAATGTCGCTCCATGACCAAAAACCATCACATTATTACATTCTTAATCAACGCTGAAAAAGCTCTCTTTTCTTACAAACGACTTCTTCTTCGCATTGTAGACGTAGTTGAAGTTTTTATACATGCAAATTCGCTGAGTAGAGAGAGACAGAGAGAGAGAGAGAGAGATTGAAGCGGTCATCGTCGTCGGAAGATGACGATTGGGTGGTTGAAATCTCTACAGTGCAAATCGAGCGCAGTAAACGACGTCGTTCACAGCCGCCGCCGCGAAAAACCTAACGGCCACCACCACCACCACCACCGTTCGAACTCCTCCTCAAGCTGCAAGAACGGCGTCCAAAGCCTCAGAGACTTGGTGGCGGCGGAAACCACCACAAAACCTTCGAAGCACGGCGAACCGGCCTCTTTCCGGCGGCCCGACCCAAGCCTTCCGATACGAGCGCGGTCGGCGAGCGCCGCCGAGTCGTTCTTCCCATCCCTCACCGAGCTCGCCGAGGGCCATCCTTCTCGCAACGTGGTGGAGATAATCTTCCGTACGACGTGGGACGAGGGGAAGACTTTCTCGGGTCGGGTCGAGATGGTTTTCAAGATTCAGAACCTGACCCGAACCGTCGCGCGGTTCGAGGAGTACAGAGAAGCCGTGAAACGCCGCGCCAGCAAATTCGAATCCGCCGACTCCTCCGACGACCACGCGCGGTGCGTGGCTGATGGGAACGAGTTGATGAGGTTCTACTGCTTCGGCGCGGCGGCCGACGCGGGTTTCGGCGGCGGAGCTTACGAGACAGGCGTCGGCGCGTGGGCGTTCAGCAAGGGAGCGACGACGAGCGTGTGCACGTACTCTGGGAGCGGCGCTGCCCACGAAAAGGCCGGCGGCGGAAAGGGGAGAAGGGCGATGCTGGTGTGCCGGGTTATAGCGGGTCGGGTCTGTAAGAGGCTTAAGATGGACTCGTTGGTGGGCGGTCGGGTCGGGTACGAGTCGATGGGTGGGGAGAGCGGCGAGCTTTTGGTGTTTGACTCACGCGCTTTGTTGCCGTGTTTTCTTATCATCTACACATTGTAAATTTTTTGTGTGCAATGATAATTTTGCTTTTTGTGACGCACTGATTTTCTTGCTTTATTATTTTCTACGAATTTTATGTCTGTTTTTTTTTTTTTTTTTTACTTTTTATTGCTTTTTGTTAAATCACTCTTCTTTTTTATTCAACTTTTTGGGTGTAACTCGTTACAATGGAGCCGATTCAGAATACATTGCGTTAAAAAAAAATAGTTGATTTTGCATTATTGCAAAAATTAGGATGCAAAATTAGATGTTTTTTCGACCATTATTCCCGGTGTTCGATTTTACATTAAGTTATTTGATACTTGCAAGAATAGGTAATAAATTTGAAATTTTGATGACAAAATAAGTTTGAAACCAAGACTAAAAATTCATCTTTCAATCCCATTTCTTCCGACTTATTTCGTAGGAGAAACAATCAACTCCGACAATGTGAAATATTATTACATTAGTGAGCGAAATTGACCAAAACCACAATACTTGATTATCCAACCATATAATTTTGCCTTAATTTTTCCTAGTGTTCGATTCATAGTACTAAAAAAATCCTTGATTTGGATTTTATTTAGACCCTGCTCTCTTAAATTTAAGGGAATAAGAGTTGGCTAACACAAATTTATTCCAGTAATATCCTATTACTAATACAATCATACTGTATAGACAAAATTATAAGACAAGTCAAGATGTGATACTTGCCTAATTAAATTGACTAATAAGATGACAACCTTAAAAAACTGGCAACTACCTAACTCACACCATCACTACTTATTAAAGAGGTACTATTCATGATTTTATATAGAATCGTGTAATTATCAAATAGTTACAAGCAAACATTTCAGACAACACGTTACCCCTATGGTTTTTTTATTTTTCTTGACTTGCATCTGAATTAATAGCATCAAAAGATATGCGAAAATGACAACACGTAATTGCACCCCCCCAAAAAAAGAGACATAGACGTGAAATCAATAGTATTACCTACCACTATTCTAATAGGAAGTGAAAATTATGCTTTGACGTTAAGAAAAAATTATCAAAATCAATATTTATTTACTAGCAAAAGGCAGAATTTTGCGTGTGTAGACTTTCATTAAATTGGATGTTTAATTCAATTAGACATGTCATTAGGGTTGTCGATGAGGCGGACTTCTCTCATTTTCTAGACTTGAGTCCGAGTTCAAAAAGATTTTAATACTATGCAGAAAATTGAAAAGCTTATGAAAAGTGACAAGAATTCAATGACTATTTTCAAGAGTTCCATAATAATAATAATAATAATAATTTTATGAATTGTTAAATAGGAACACAAAGTAAAACCAAAGAAATGTCCCCATGGGATAAGTCGATTATTGGATCATGACATATCCAAATAGAGGTCATGAGTTAGAAAATTCGACTCTGTGATTGCTATAGTCTGTGTGGATTTGGAATGAGACCTAAGGTCAATGGATTAGTTCTGCGAAGTTAAGTCGTTTCATAGCCGAAAATGAAGTTTAGATTCACTTCATACTGAATTTAATCGAAGTGTTTGGGATTGGTGATGTGTGATGATAACTCATGACAAAGAAAAAAGAGGTAAACTCGAAAACCATGAAAAATAAAATACAGGCTTCGCTATTATTTAGCCATTGTACTACTTTATGGTATGGAAAACTATCTCAGCTCAAATGCATGGCCCGAGCTTGTTGGGCTAGCCCACTTAACAAATAGGCCCAAGTTTAAGCTTAATTAAAATCAAGTGATAATCTTACGTTATTACGTACATCATAATTTCCGAGATAAGAATTAAGATAATGGCGGATTGAGAAGAAAAAAGAAAACGATAGATACTGGAACAATATGAATATATAAGTAAATTAAGTAGTTTATAGTACAGAAAGTAATATTCCAGCACAAATGCACAATGAGTGGCAATATACAAGCCAAGTCCCATTAAATGATACCCTTTTTTATTTTTCCAGCGTAGACTCAATGAAATTATAAGCTTTTCGAAATACGTGTGGCTGATAAACATAATCATAAATACAAATAATAAATAATAAAAATAATTTCCCAGTTCAGAGAACACTCGCTATCCTTCATCTCTTTCTCAATCCAAAACCATAATTCATCTTCGGCAAAAGAAAAGGAAAAAGAAAAGAAAGAATGGCTATGTCTTCAATCTCCTTGTTGCCCTTGAAGCCCAACAATGGATTATTATCTCCCTCCTTTTCCTCAGACAAACCTCTGCGTTCCTCACACATCTCTTGCCATATGGACAATCAAAGCACAAAGATGAATCTCACTGCAGCTCATAACCATGGTTAGTTATCTCTCTCACGAGGTCGATGAAATGAATCTACGTTCTATGTACATCTGTTTTCTTGCCATTTTACACAGAACGTAAGACGTGGAGAAAACTCGTATCGACTGCTCTAGCAACTGCCATAGTAGCCTTCGGCGCCGCCGACATGTCTGCCTTGGCCGACCTCAACAAGTTCGAAGCAGAAATTAGGGGCGAGTTTGGGATTGGATCAGCTGCTCAGTTCGGTTCTGCCGATCTGAAGTTAGTTATCCTTAGTTATCATCTTGAGCGCAATCTGTTTGTTAAAATGTCGCTTTGTATTTGCAGGAAAACTGTTCATACGAATGAGAACTTCAGGTCAATTCTTCTTCTCCTTTTCGTACTTAGAATGTGATAATGCTAATAAGCTTGAGATGTTAAAAAATGGCTGATTTGAAAACGCAGAAGAGCGAATTTCACGGCTGCTGATATGAGGGAAGCGGATTTCACGGGTTCTACGTTTAACGGCGCATATCTTGAGAAAGCCGTCGCATATAAAGCAAATTTCACTGGTATGTTTGAATATTTAGGAGTAACTAAAATTTTCGATTTTTTTCTGCCCACTCGACCTGGCTATGGGCCAACCCTTAAACACTCGAGTGGGCTTGCGCCACATAAACCTGGTTGAGGCTTAATTGTGCCACACACTCCAGTGGTACGACTAATCCCGAGGTCGGATGAATATGCTTCAAATTTACCCGACATCGATAGTCATTGGATAATACCCCATGGGGACTACTCAATAAATTTTAGGAGTGGAGATTCGATCGTACGACCTAACCACAATTTCTTAAGACATCAACCTTGACCACTATGTTGGCTAATTGTCATAATAAAACTTTCACGAAACTTACTTTTCGTCCTCTAAGTTGTCTCTGGCCAAATATAAACTTATAACTTCCATAAAATTCGCTCTCGGCCGCTAAAAGTTTATTCTTCAAAACTAATTCAGTATGCTTACGTAATTTATAATGAATGTTCCTTTTTGTTATTTTCCGGCCAAGAAAAATATGATTCCCTTGAGCAAGAATTTCAATTAGATTAGTATAGTTTCACCTGAAATCAGAAATACTGGACCAATTTTGAACACTGGACAAATTAGAGGACGAAAAGCATACGACGTGAAAGTTATATGACTAAACATTCCGGTACCCCCAACTAGTTATCTCATTAAATTCTCGTACATTTTTCAAGAAAATCATCTGATAACTTGAACATTCGATTTAAATCCAGGCGCGGATTTGAGCGACACACTCATGGACCGAATGGTACTCTACATCTATGTATATGTGAGTTGCCAATTTGACGTGGATTAAAGCGTAGTAATCTTTTTCTTTTTTGCTTATCTCATTGCAGGTTCTAAACGAAGCTAATTTTACGAATGCGATCCTCGTTCGATCGGTCCTAACGCGTAGCGATCTCGGGGGAGCCATAATCGACGGTGCCGATTTTAGCGATGCGGTCTTAGACCTTCCTCAGAAACAGGTGAAAACCCTCTTAGTGTATTTGGTTTAGAAAATTTAGTGAGGGAAGGGATAGAAAAGGAAAAAGAAAAACTAATGCTTGGTTGATTAGAGAATTAGGTGACGAAATTAAAAGAAAACGTGAACCACTGTTAAAGCTAAAATCTTGAAATTCGGTTTCTTCGCAAAATGGTGAGGGAAATGAAAGAAAAGCTAGTGAAAATCATTTTGAATTTAGGGTGTGTTTGGTTTATGGAAATTAGTATGGAAAAGAAAATGAAAAATGTAAAATAAATACATTTTTATGTTGGGTTGATCGGAGAAACAGGTAAGGAAAAGAAAAGAAAATCAAGTATAGTTTTTACTTAAAAGTAAGGAAAACTGATTTCCTCTGCAAATAGTGAGGAAAACGAAAGAAAAATATAACCTTATGGAAACTCTTTTTTCTCTCATTTCCTTTTCCCTACTTTTCTCAAACCAAACACATTGTTCTTGATCCAAACATAGCGTCTCCCTTCTCCATTCGATTTAAGGATTGCTTTGATATTTTTTTTTGGGCGCCTAATGTGTTTAAGGCTCTGTGCAAATATGCGAACGGTACGAATTCTATTACGGGGGTGAGCACGAGGAAAAGCCTCGGATGTGGAAACACTCGAAGGAATGCTTACGGTTCGCCTTCTTCGCCTCTTCTGAGCGCTCCTCCGAAAAAATTGCTCGACCGAGATGGGTTTTGCGATTCGGCGACGGGCCTGTGTGACGCTAATTAAATCATTCTTATAATTTTATTTATTTATGATGTGTGTGTAAATTAAGAGAAAACATTACATGGAGGGACGTATTTGCATGTCCTTTACACCTTGTTTTGAGCTTGGAGTGGTTAGAAAAGTAATGTATTGAGCTGAAAAGGAATTGTCCCTATCATCATGTACGTGTGTACACACACATATTAGAAATAAAGCAAGATAAACATAATTACATATTTAAATAATAAAGTAGTTAAATACTTGCATATATTTATATTTGCATAGGCAGTATCGGACAAGGAGATGATGGAAAGAAGCAAAACTTGTTTCTTTGTGCCTTGTCCCAAAATCAGTGACTAGGAAACACTTCGTTCCTCGTTGTAAAGTGTTGAGTTGCTCACGTGTGTTCCAATCAATCTAAGTTGAATATAATATGCTAAAGTATATCCTTGTTTTATTATTTTATCATCTTATATGCATATATTTTTCATAACATTATATCTTAGAGCATCTCCAACCGAACACCAAAACGCAAAATTTGAAGTAAATTTTCTCCAACCGAACGCCAAAACTAAACCCAAAATGCGTCACACACGTTCTCTCTCATCACTTGGACGCATCTTTGCGTCTGTGACGGTTAGGATGCGAAGCAATTTTTTGAATTTGCAAGGAAGTACTTAGTTTCTTCTCTCACACATCTTGTCACAAAAAGCTGACCAATGATAGAGAAAGAAATAGACAAGACCGATGAGAGCGTTATTTAAGCATAGTCCTTGTCCTATACTTTTACCAATAATATGATTTTATCTTCCTGTCTTCTTGTCCTAGGAAGGCTCAAAGTCAAACGTACGCCCTTATTATTTTTTTATTAAATCTAAAATAATTTTATAGTCTAATTTGTAAAGTTGTAAAATATGTGGGTAGTATTAAAATTTGTAAAAGTTTGTGCGGAAGTGAATATTACAAAATAGTCTATTGAGTTTGAGAATGAGTTGATCGGTTGGAGAAGAATTACTGCATTTTGAGTTTGAGAATGCGTTTCTCGGTTGGAGATGGTCTAAAAACGCATGTATGCGTTTGCAAAAAGATCCATCGCATATATTTTCTACTCTCTCAAAGTAACCCCTAAAATAATTTATTTTAGTAAAAAGACGTTTGAATTCAATGCTCTTCATACCATGTCAGTATCAATTGTCAGAAAAAAATCACTACTTTCGTCCGAATTCACTTGCAAAGACAAAAGTCTTCTTGATTAGACTTAACCATGTCATTCTACGTGGGCCCCACTTGGAAAATATAAACAATAACAATACAGCCTTTGTTAATGTGACGCTCACTGCATTGATAAGAAACTGACATAGCACAGCTGTATTTCATCGATTCATGGTTTACGAAGGTGAAGAAATATGCTAACTCAAGCTGCTATGTTACGCGTGAACAGCAAAATATATTATTGTATATATAATAAAATTATAAAATATGTGGGTTGTATTGAAATTTATAAAAATTGATTATTACAAAATAGTCTATTGAGTTTGAAAATGAGTGATCGGTTGGAGAAGAATTACTGCATTTTGAGTTTGAGAATGCGTTTGAGTTTGAGTATGCGTTTCTCGGTTGGAGATGGTCTTACGCTAGATCCTAATATAGCGGGCAGGACAAATTGTCAGAACCAAGTGCCGTTTTGCCTTTCGTGTTTCACAAACTACATTCTTGATGTTTTTACAAATATTTGTTTTATATAACCAATAGTAGTGGTGTTAAATTAAAATTTTCTTTTTTGTATAAGCGATATTAAAATATCCACGCTCGTGCCACTAAATTAACCCAAAAATAATACTCCCTCCGTCCCATAAGTTTATGGACATTTGGGTATTGGCACGGGAATTAAGAAACTGAATATTTTAATAATATAGTGTATTGGAAAAGTAAAAAAGTGTATGTTTTGGCACGTCTTTTGATGATATTTAATATTATTATATTGATTGTTTGTGATAGTTTTTTGCTAAATAAGGAAATGTCCAAAACGGTTTGGGACGCCCGATATAGTAAAATGTCCAAAATGGTTTGGGACGGAGGGAGTATATTACTTGATGAGATTTTTAATATTGCCTCTCTCAAAGGCTTTTCACGAGCATATGCCGATGGTTAGACAAATTGTTATTATTGCCCATCGAAGAATTAGTTTAATCATCTCTGGTTATTTTGATAGGCGACTAAATATAGCTCTGTGTTTGTACTTTTTGTTTTGGCAAAGAACAGAAACTTCATTTGATTTGCTCTATAAAAGCAAAAACTATATGCAATTTTTTATTAATCCTATTTGACAGAAGAGTCAATATGCGAGTCAAGATAATTCAAACGTCAATTTTTCCGGTAAATTTTGAACAAGTCCTAGGTCGGTTTTGACTTGTGACTACACAAAATTTTTTGCCTCTATACTATAGATAGTAACGGTTGCAATTACTAATATTAATTATATCACACGGGTTTAGCACATTACAATATACATAAATACTATTTACGTGTCTTTACTATGTCTTATAATTTATTTATTTTTTCTCAAAACCAAAGTTCTAAGCTTTCTGATTCTTGTCTAAGCTTTCTGATTCTTGACGAAATTGAAGTTGACCTTTCACTTGAGGCAGCTTCCTTGATTCCTTCTAGCATTTCTTAATACATTAATATCTCCCAAAATCATGTTTAATTCAATGGACTTACATGAAATAAAACACGGCTTAATTATTTAAATATAATACCTTATTTTGTTTCTTAGCCAATTTTTATGGCTCATTAAAGTTAATAACTACACCACGTTATTCATCCTCCCACTTAAGTTTATTTCCAAACAACGATTATTCAAAATGGATAAGCACAAGATAGAAAACGTTGAATATCAGGTTTCCAATTTCCGTAATAAATAAATCAACAAAAAATTCCATGAAATTTCAATGCAATACTAAGTCATGAGCTTTCAGTATCAATAGAAATGAATTCGTCACACGCTCTTTGACCATTCCTTTGTACGAAAACGTACTCTCTTCTTTTCCTATATAAACGTCCCATGACTTTCTTCACATTAACCATTCCAATTACAAAAATCTCTCACTCTCTCTCTCCAAGCAACACTTTTACAGCTCAGACATTTTCCTAAAGACCCTATTTTGAATCTCTTTTCTTCGTTTGATTTTCTTGTTTTTTTTTAAGATGGGATTGATAAAGAGAGCAAGGGGATTCAGGCTCATGAGAGTCTTCAGATGGCGCATCCGCACGCGGCGGAGCTCCGCCTCGTACCGGCGGGTCAACCCGTCGGAGGGTCCGGCATCGAAGTTGCAGAGGTGGGTCCGTTCTCTAATGGGGTGCGGCGGCGGAGGAAGGTTAAAATCGCGTGGGTACGCCCATCTGGGCGGAGGGAGAGAGGCGCCGCCGGCGCAGGTTCACGACGACGATGGGATGAAGAAGAAGCTTCCCAAGGGACACCTGGCGGTGTACGTCGGTGGCGGGTCGGAGGACGACGGCGGCGCGTGTCGTGTCCTGGTGCCGGTGCTTTACTTCAACCACCCTCTGTTCGCCGAGCTGTTGAAGGAGGCCGAGGAGGTGTACGGCTTCGATCATCCCGGCGGGATTCAGATACCCTGCCGCAGGTCGGAGGTTGAGGACGTGAAGACGAGGATCGCCGCCGTAATTGGCGGCGGATTCAGCCGGCGGCGGTGGAGCTGAGTTGGATTTGGGGATTTTTGTAGTTATTGTCAAGAATCCACTAACGATATTCTCTATGTTTCTCACTAACGGATTTTTTCAAGCAATGGTAACTATTTTTTCCTTATATTTTATGTAGGGGCAAATTAAATCTCCCTTCCCTTATTTTCTATCAACTAACTCCCCATTCCATATTATTTATTAGCAAACTCCCTAAATCAAAACAATCTTACACATAACTCCCCATGGACGATTTTGCCCTTCTATTATTGTGGTATCAATATACGTGTGTTTGTAGTACCTCATGAACGATTTTCCCCTACTAATTTTCACACCCGAATCCAAACTTGTAGTACCAATATACGTACGTTTGTAGTACCAATATATAGATGTTCGCCGTCCCATCCTGTGAGCCCATGGACGATTTTTGTAGTACCAATATACAAATGTTCGTTGTACCAAAAAACCTGTCAACACCCACGGACCACCCCTTATCCAAAATTGTAGTACCAATATACGTATGTTTGTAGTACCAATATATAGATGTTCGCCGTACCATCCCGTGAGCCCATGGATGATTTTTGTAGTACCAATATACAGATGTTCGTGGTACCGTATTGTAAGCTAGTGTGGTACCATGAGTAGGTTAGTTGTAGTACCAATATCTATGGTAACGGTCACGTAGAAAAAAAAATTCAGATGGCGTCGAAAATTCCTTACCAAACTTGAAGTACCAATATACGTATGTTTGTAGTACCAGTGTATAGATATTTGTGGTACCATAACGTGAGCTAGTGTGGTACCATAAGTAGGCTGCTTGTGGTGAACACATGGTACGGAAAAAGATACCACAATTAACCTACGTATGGTACCACACCAGCTCACGGTATGGTACCAAGAACATCTATACATTGGTACTACAACCATACATATATTGGTACTTCAAGTTTGGTATGGAATTTTCGAGGCCATCTGAATTATTTTTTCTACGTGACCGTGACCATAATATATTGGTACTACAAGTAACCTACACACCACACTAGCTTACAATACGGTACCACGAACATCTATATATTGGTACTACAAAAATCGTCCATGGGCTCACTGAATGGTACGGCGACTCATGGTACCACACTAGCTTACAATATGGTACCACGAACATCTGTATATTGGTACTACAAAAATCGTCCATGGGCTCACGGGATGGTACGGCGAACATCTATATATTGGTACTAAAAACATACGTATATTGGTACTACAATTTTGGGTAAGGGGTGGTCCGTGGGTATTGACGGGTTTTTTGGTACCACGAACATCTATATATTGGTACTACAAAAATCGTCCATGGGCTCACGGGATGGTACGGCGAACATCTATATATTGGTACTACAACATACGTATATTGGTACTACAATTTTTGGTAAGGGGTGGTCCGTGGTGTTGACAGGTTTTTTGGTACCACGAACATCTGTATATTGGTACTACAAAAATCGTTCATGGGCTCACGGGATGGTACGGCGAACATCTATATATTGGTACTACAAACATACGTATATTGGTACTACAATTTTGGGTAAGGGGTGGTCCGTGGGTGTTGACAAGTTTTTTGGTAATATTGTTGTTTGTATAAGGCTAAAATCGTCCATTAGGTAGTTATGTGATATAAAAGTTTGAAATGGGGAGTTTGATGATAAATGAATGGGAAGGGGGAAATTAGTTGATTAATAGTAGGGAGTTATGTGTAGATTTCTCTTTTATGTAAAGGGAAAGAGATTTTTTTTTCTTGTTATGGAAAAATGAGATTATTTGTATGTCTCCGTATTACTAAATATGCTAGTAGAAATATTATACCTTCCGAACATAACAAACAAGTCATAAAAACGCATAATTAAGCCAATCAAAATGATTTAATACTTTCTGATCATGGGTTGGACAACGGGCCATAAACGGGTTTAAATCATTAAACATTATAAATTACGTATAGCTCAAAACATAAAATAATATTGTATATTCATGTATCAGAACATTTGCGGTGAGCGTGCATAATATATTAATTGTCACGGGGTAATTAACTTAATTAATATTTCGCCTTCTAAGTTCCCTCGGACACGGAACCGACGCCGCTCCGCCAAGACTGTCACTAAGCCTTCTTTACTTCTTTGCGGAATGCGCTTCCCAAGGTTGTTCCTTCTTCGCCCTCGTATTTAGTTAGCTCCGAACTCACACCAACGAACCCGAACAAACTAGAACACAAGACCATTACAGGAGGCGCACCTCCCAACCCACTTCTTATCACTTAGAAACGGGGGTCTCAAGATGGGACGTACAAGCTCGCTTTCGCTCGTACAAGTACAAGTCGCTCACACTTAAGATCGCCTAACTTGCTACTTACAAACACGGCAAAGACAATCGACGCTCAACTTAGACTAATCGAATGTCTCACTCTAACACTTAGAGTTTATCATCTCAAGACTTGCCTCCTTTCAAATGAGAGAGCCTGGATCCATTTATAGGACTCGTTCAAGGCACTTAAAGATCTTGCCTTGTTTTACCGCCTAAAATGATCCAATCGCGGGAGCTTCCGGACCTCTTGGTTCGGCCAACCTGCACATCTGCTTTTCTGGCAAAGCAGGGAAGTGACAGGCGTCCTCTGGCCTGCTGGGCTGCTTTCAATGATGGACTGGAGGAAAAATAGCTTTTGGGAAGCTCAAAGTGGCCTTCCAGCTTCTTGGTCAGTGGCTGATCTGAACAGCAATAATTGCTGTCAGGAAAAGTTGTCTCCATGCCAGACACGCGTCTCACGTCCCGCGCCGCGTCTTGTCCCAAGTTCTCTCCAGGTCCCTTCCAGGTCCGAACCAGGTCCGCGCCGCACACGTCCCAAAGTGTCGAGATCCCTTCGACGTAGTCGACCCTCGTTGACCCGCCGGTCATTCTCCGGCCACTGTTGACCCGCAGGCCGGTCATTCTCCGGCCACTGTTGACCCGCAGTCAACGGTCCACTCCGTCAACCTTGTAACATTAACATTAGTATGTATGTTTTGTGGACCCATCATGTGTGCAAATATATCAAATTATCTTATATTTTAGAATTTTATATTATTAATTAAAATATTAACTCCTTGTTTGGTTCATGGTTTTAGCTTTTTAAATAATACATGTTCAAGTGTTTGGTTCAATTGTTTAAATAAACCATGAATTTATGTAATCCTACTTTAAAAATTCACGTTTCCACGGGTTTAAATAAACACACCTTTTACATATATTTATCTAAACTCACTAATCAAACACACATTTATCCTATGCAGACATATTCAGACGGTTTCAAAAACTGGAACCGAACCGAAACCGAACCGGCGGTCAACGGTTCGGTTAACCGGGGTCAACGATTCCGGTTATAACCGGAACCGAACCATTATTTAGATCGGTTCGGTTTCGGTTCTTAATATTGTGGAACTAGAACCGCCGGTTTATATATTAAACAATATTAAAAAAAAAACATTATTCAAACGGTCATATGACCGTTTATATATTAAACAATAAAATTAAAAAATCTATACTCTTATATTAATTGTCAGGGCATTTTTAAAAACTGTCAATTTGGTGTATCAATTAACAAATCATAACTTGTCAAGTGTCATATCTTTTATATTCATTAATTATTATTAAGGAGAAAAAAGAGGTCGAACTCAGAAACTCGAAACTGACACCTATTTGTGTATTGGATTACATAGGGTTGTGGGACATGCGATAGACACGTACTCTTTAAGTCTTAACTGCCAACTTGCTATATTTTAATTAATAACTAAAATAGACACCTAATTCAAACATGCATCTACGACACGACTCTTATTATTGCATTTTTCAAGTATTATTTTAATGATACAATCACTTTTTATTATCATTACTACTAACTCATTTTTATTTTATGCACACAAATACTGCGTGCCAACTATACTAGTATATATAATTCAAACGGTCATATGACCGTTTGTCCACTTCAATTACAAAGAAAACAAAATAAAAAATTAAAAGTCACAAATTCTGAAGATTAAGCAATAATCTTTATTTTTTTTTAAAAAGTCACAAGAACTCAAGAACCGAACTTTAACGATACGGACGAAGAAGGTGGAGATGCATACGAGGTTTCATCGAACACTACCGGAAGCGAAGATTAAGCAATAATCTTTATTTTTTAAAAAATATTTATTTTTTTTCACATTTTTCTTGTGTTTGTTAAGCAATAATCAATTCTTTTTAAAATATTGAAAGTATATTATACAACAAAATCAATTTTCTTTATTATTTTCTAATTAATTAAAAAAACCGGTTCGGAACCGGAACCGGCGGTTCCAAAACATTAACCGAACGTGGTTAACCACGGTTCGGTTACAGTTTAAGCATACGCCGGTTCCAAACCGGCGGTTACGAACCGGCAAACCGAAACAGGAACCATATGAACATGTCTAATCCTATGTATTAGTTTTATATAAACTTATAATTTAAACCCTCTTAAATATTACCGGCCAACCAAACAAGCACTGTTGTAACTAAGTAATTACGGGTAAAACTGTACTTGAAAACATTGACATACCAATTTGACAATATTTATGCCATATACGCTCTTTATATAAGAGAATAAATATATAATTTTATGTTTTTTGCAGCACGTGATAGTAAGTCATTCTAATTCATTACATACCTGTAGACATGCCCAACGTCGGTTAAAGTTAACCGGCAGTTGATGGTTAGTCCACCGTAACTAACCGGTCGGGGGCGGTTGACGGTTAGCACCGGTTGCCGGTTAATCTAACCGCCGGTTAGCCGGTTACGGAACCGGCAGTTAAACTGCCATTTATTTTTTATTTTTTATTTTGTAATTTACTGCAAATAAAATTTTGGTATATTTTTCGTTCGTATTTTATTTAGATATAAAGTTTTAAATATAATAAATTTTACGAATCATGAAATATATTACAAAATTCTAATACAATACAAAATAAAATTTCTAATTAATTATTAATATATTGGTAAAGCTAAATAGTATTTCTAAGTTATTACTAATATGAGTAAATTAAAATAGTATATTTTTATTTATTTTATTTTTTTATTATTTAACAGTTATAACCGCCGGTTAAACTGCCTAACCGGCGGTTGGCGGTTCGGGAAAACCCCTAACCGCCCTGTAATCGGCCGATAATAGTTGCCGGTTACGGATTCTGACCGGTTATAATTACGGCGGTTACTTAAACGGCGGTTAGCCGGTCGTAACCGCCAGTTACGGTTAAAAGTGGGCATGTCTAGGTAGCTGTTAACAAATATATTCATTTATACATTGGTCTACACCTAGAAAAAATCGTTTTTCTAATCTTTTAAAATACGAGGTTATGTTTCGTCATACTTTGGAAAAGTGTTAAATACAGGGTACCTTTCGAAGCTGAAAGTAACTGGTTGCTTCGTAAACGACCAAAAATAAAATTTATAACCTTACTAAAATGAGTATAGCGAAAGTAAGGATCCCCTCCACAGGGAAGATGATTGATTTACTTCTATATCAAAATTCGACTAACATAATGAGGGGGTTTTATTGTTTACGGTTCAAATACAAACGAAATTAAACTAATGATAGACGAAGGAAAAAAATAAATACTAATGAATATAAATAATAGTTGAAGTACTTGTTCTCCACCTTGATTTATATAATTGATCATCGATCCTAAATAACATGTATACGTAAGTATAATCAGTTATAGTTGTCGACGAACGCCTAACAACTAATCTCTTCTTAGTTTCTTGATAATTAAGAGCGCTCTATAATCACTTGCCTAATCGAAAAATAACATCCGGGACAACCTGTAAGGTTTAAGATTCCGACAACATTAAATATGAAAGAGACCCGATTATTGACTAACTCGCTCGGACGATGCTCTCTCGAGAAACGACGCCGGTCTGTTAAAATCAAATGGCGTAAACTACAATATAACTTACACCTAGGGTAGAGAAGTTGAATATTGTTCGCTACTTATTGAAACAATCAGACAATTTTACGGTTTTGTAATTTCAATTAGCCATGGACTCACCTAGATTAATTCAACATTTGCAACCATTTAACCAAACTACGTTCATTGTGTGGGTAGTTTATATAGAGAGGTGATATTGATTGCTTTTATTTTCCAGCGTATCTATCGTGCGGATCATAAAATATTCTATAGTCGTACCAAATCTCACACTTGCAATCTTCAGCTGCCGATGCAGGGGTCTCGAGGGGTGTTACGGTTGCTTTCAAAACTTGCTTCATCTCGAGAGGTGGCTGCTTGTGGAATTTCTTTCCTTCAATTGAGTCTTGATGTGTATTATAAGATCTTATCTTGGATATTAGTTGGCTGCAACTTGCATATGATTGGTTAAGCTTCACGTGATGTAATGCGGTTGCTTCTGTTTGTGGAGTCTCCCTTTCTTTAGATAAATAACATGGGGTATTTGTACTGTAAATTGTTATTTTATCAAATTCCCCCACACTTAAACAATGTTGTCCTCAAGCATTTACCCAATATATAAGATGCAAGCATTGTGTCTAGAGTTTACCTACATACATTAATTTTCCTAGAGATAGCAATTATTCATAGCATTTATCACAAGACAATCATATCAATTTTCGATGATCTCAGTAAAGCCTGAACGCGCAAAAAATCAACAACTCTCACATGAGTTCTCTCAGTGCGCTCAAAGTGTTTATGAGATATATGTGTATACGCTCAAATCAACAATATGAACGCTATTACCAGAAGCTTGCTAACATATCACATTGTATTCACATAGCGACTTTAGTGTACAAAATCAAGAAGGTCTTTCATTGGGTTGTAATGGGGCTTAGGGATTAGGTAGGATGTGTTAGGAAAATAGGTTAAAATTATCGAACCAAATGATTATTTAATTGCTAAGTCCCACGACTATCCCATGACGCACGACTAAATCGAGAATCACTCTGATCATACTTACATCTATGGTTTCATATTCTAGACAAGCAAAGCTTCTCAATACCGACAAAACTGACTAGGGCTTCATAATTATTATTTTTTTATTATTAATTTTTTGAATATGATTTTTTTTCTTATTTCTCTTTTTTTTTTCGAATATATTTTTTCTTTCTGCGCTCCTTTCTTTTTTCAGCTAAACTAACTATAAGACTCCTAAAAGCACATATCTGGACTTATTCTCAAATTTATCAATCTCGAAGTCGTGGAATCCATGCAATTAATAATTCATCTAATCAGACAATGGGTGGAAAAGAAAGCCAAAAGGATAGATATGGGTAAATATAGTGGCTCAAATTCAACAAGAAAAATAAGGCCCAGGCTCAAGTTGGCTCACTAAGCGGATAATATTGAATGTAAAATCAATATGAGGCCAAGAGCTTAATCAGCACAAAAAGTCGTCAATGATATCAACATGCATAATCAAGTTCTAGAATATTCGAAACATATTTAATGCTCTCCTAAAAACTGAGTTTAAAGATAAGTACTATTTCTTTTGTTTTTTTAAAGGCTCAAATCTCACATATTTAAGTAGGCTTTGTGTTGACTCTTGCGCATTCGGTCTTTAAATCAATTGAAGAAAAAGAACAATCATCCTAATACCAAATAATTATTCCTAATTGTTTCTCTCATGTTCTAACTAATGTACATCGGTTTGCTCGAGACAAGATATGTGTTCATCAACTAACATGAGAAATCTCCCCCACACCTCTGCATTGTCCTCAATGTAGAATTCTAATGAAAATACTCAAATAGTAGCTAAAATCTATATATTTCCACCCTAATTTACATTTTAATAATTCAGATCCAAGGAAGTAATAAAAGTGATAATGAAAATAAAACTTCTCCGACGGTTATGGAGTCATAGAAAAATTCCGAGCGAGATGATATTTTTACCCGAGCCTAGTGACATCTTGTAGCATATATAGCCGATAGCAACCCTGCTTAATCATCATATAAAACATATATAAAACGAAAATATAGCAATAAGCAAATAAAATAGGATAATATTATGTTGCCTCCCATTAAGCGCTTTCTTTAACGTCTTTTAGCTAGACATAGTCCGGAAAAAATTTCGAGGCGATTGAAACTCATCGTGCTATCCTCCCTCAACGTAACACGGAATGGTAGTTGTTGTTCGTTTTTCTCCATGCGCTTACCGAAACGTCATTTTCCGCCTTTCAACTTTCCGCTTTCGTCTTCTCTTCTTCTAGATCAACATTAGCATACCTGTCGAGAAGATCGAGACTAGACAAAGAAAAGTGAATTAGAAGTAGAAGTAAATCAATTTAGACACCACCTTCCCCGGCAACGACGCCAAAATTTGGTCGCATCGTAAACGGCCAAAAATAAAATTTATAACCTTACTAAAACGAGTATATCAAAATTCGGCTAATATAATGAGGGGGTTTTGTTGTTTACGTTTCAAATACGAACGAAATTAAACTAATGATAGACGAAGGAAAAAAATAAATACTAACGAATATAAATAATAGTTGAAGTACTTGTTCTCCACCTGGATTTATATAATTGATCATCGCTTCCTAAATAACATGTATACGTAAGTATAATCGGTTATAGTTTTCGACGAAAGCCTAACAACCAATCTCTTCTTAGTTTCTTGATAATTAAGAGACGCTCTATAATCACTTGTCTAATCGAAAAATAAACTCCGGGACGCCCTGTCATGTTTAAGATTCCGACAGCATTAAATACGAAAGAGACCCGATTATTGACTAACTCGCTCGGACAATGCTCTCTCGAGAAACGATGCTGGTCTGTTAAAATCAAATTGCGTAAACTACAATATAACTTACACTTACTTAGGGTAGAGAAGTTGAATATTGTTCGCCACTTATTGAAACAAACATACAATTACGGATTTATAGTTTCAATTAGCCATGGACTCACCTCGATTAATTCAACATTTGCAAGTATTTAATCAAGCTACGGTCATCAACTATGCTAAGTTTTAGCTACAATGCATAAAATAATTTCAAGCTTAAACAAATACTCACGCGTTCACGAATAAGTTCAATAATCTCACAATGTTAAAACTCAAGGTTTCGATAATTACTTCAACTATGCTAAGTTTTAGCTACGATGCATAATAATCGAAGTACATAGATAGATAGACGACAAAGTTGCTTAACAAAAGTTCGAATTTGTGGAATTTCAGCCCACGTCTAACGATCAGCCCAAGCCAGCCTAAGCCCAACAATCAGTTCAGTCCAAACACAACCTGCTCAATTCAGATTCGCACCGTACTTTCAGTTCAGCATTTTCTTTTATGGGACAACCGACACTTTCTTCTTCTTCTTCTTCTTCTTCTTCTTCTTCTTCTCTCTCACAAGTTCAGTTCAGCTCTTCAGGTTTTTTCAACCACTGCCCTACGTCGCTCCTAGATCTAGCGCGAAAACAGGTTCTATAGGCTCTGGAATAAGCACTGAGTAGCTCGTGGCTTCTCTTCTTTATTTCAACTCTCCGTTCGAACTCCTCACAGCCCTCTCTGTTCTGATGTGTGTGTGTGCATGTATGTGGCCTTTCAACAGAGAGGTATTTTATATCGGTTGATGACAGTGAGTTCTCTTGATCAAAGTTCTCCTCCCTCTCTTTTTTTTCGATGGGTAGTTTATATAGAGATGTAGTATTGATTGCTTTTATTTTCCAGCCTATCTATCGTGTGGGTCATAAAATATTCTATAGTCGTACCAAATCTCACACTTGCAATCTTCAGCTGCCGATGCAGGGGTCTCGAGGGGAGTTACGGAATTGATGTTGCTTTCAATCCTTGCTTCGTCTCGAGAGGTGGCTGCTTGTGGAATTCTATCCTTCAATTGAGTCTTGACGTGTATTATAAGATCTTATCTTTGATATTTGTTGGCTGCAACTTGCACATGATTGGTCAAGCTTCACATGATGTAATGTGGTTGCTTTTGTTTGTGGAGTCTCCCTTTCTTTAGATAAATAACAACCAATAATACACTTATATCGGTAACTTTGGGCATCAACAGTAAAATTCTTGAACGCATTTCAGAATAACTTTAGGCACCAATTGAAAACTTTTAATATAAGGATAGAAAGCGAAATTTTGGGTAGGATCAGCCTTTGGGTCGAATTGAAATATGGACCCAAATAGTACAGACCCTCGGCCCATCAACAATAGGCCATTTTAATTTTGAATGACTATATAATGAGCATAGAACAATAAGAATTGCAACCTTTAAATATGTAACCTAAAGAAATGATGTTAAAATAAGAAAAATTACGACAAGCCAAGCACATGTTTTTACTAATTAAATTAAATCCTCATCTTATAAATGAAATATTGCATTAGAAAGTATAAAGCCATATTTTTTCCCAAAAAAGTTGAGACGATTTTTTTATTGTTATATTTCTTCTCCTGATACTTTACCAACTAATTAATTTTAGGAACGTACTTTTGATCTTCACCAAACCCCATCACCTTATATATAATATATGTAACAGAATACGTAATAATTATCACCCTTTCCAAATGGTTAAACCTCCCTCAACAAATCCATTAGTGTCCCATGTCATTGCATTAATTATAAAAATTATTCATAACACCTTTCTCAGGTACTTTTAATTAGCATTAATTACTAAAACATTCTCAGAAGGTGATAAATCAATTAGATATAATTGTTCGAGGGTTTGGTGGTGATAAGTACATCTGATCACTTGCAAGGACTATAATCGTCAATCATGATATCGTTTCTGCTTATTTCTTAAATTATATGCTATATATATATATGAATGTATATGGTCGTTTCTATGACGATTGCCCTATGTGAATGTCTCGTCATCAATATACGATTTGTAGGTATATATATAAGGGCAAATTTCGTTTCAGGCCCCAAAAATGTTTTAAAATAGATTTCAGGCCCTATTGGAAAAAAAATTAGTTTAAAGGACCTAATTTTCGTAAATTTTAGAGATAAGGACCTAAAGTTACACAAGTGTTACTTCAGAGCAATGAAGTGTTACTGAGGAACAATGAAGTGTTATTTCAGAACAATAAAGTGTTACTGAGGAACAATGAAGTGTTATTGCAGAACAAACGAAGTGTTACTGAGGAACAATGAAGTGTTACTGAGGAACAATGAAGTGTTACCGAAGAACAATTAAGTGTTACTGCAGAACAATGAAATGTTACTACAAAAATAGGGTCCTTAAAACTAATTATTTTTCTGTCAGGGCCTGAAACCTAAGTTCAGACTCTGATAGGGGCCTGAAACGTAATTTCCCCTATATATAATCCATATTCTTTCTTACACGAATAACAGCTACGAAAGATATGTGGGGTAGAGAACTTTTGTTCCTATGCTTTTGGTATTAGCAAGTAAATAAAATGGACATTCTAAATTCGTTTATATGTGTCTTCACTTCCCTAGAATAAACCTTGATTGTAGTCACTCCCAAATTCCACTACATAATCAATATTAGATAATACAAAGATTTTGTTAGGTGTTTGGACTAAATGGACCAATCGCTAAAAGTCCAAATTGGTCGGTTTTTTAGAAATCAAGAAGTCTTTGCTCACCAAAACTCAGAAATAATTAATTAAAAAAATCTGCATTTCTTTTTCTTTTTTTTTTGACAAGAAGGATTTCATTTTATAAATCCAAGATGGATTTAGATACAATAGAGCAATAACCAAAATGTTACAACATAATTGACTATTTCTATTGCATAGATGACCAGTGATAGCACATTATCCGTTCCCAAAGCAAAAAAAAAGGAAAATAACCCCCGAGGGAAACTCCACGAAGGGAGGAAAATGCTCCCACGAAGGGGGGTGGGGGGGGGGGGATGAAAGGCTCCCACGAAGGGGAGAAAAAACTCCTACGAAGGGGAGGAACCTCCAAGAAGGAGGAAATCCCCCGAGGAGAAAACAACACAAACGGCCGGGCGGTGCGGGAGGCTGACATCGGCAGCGGCAGCCGGTGACAGCATGCGGAAGTCGGCGGTGGAGGAGGGGGCCGGCACGGTGGCGGCAGTGGTGGTGGCAGGCGGAAAGGCGGTGGTGGGTGGTCGAATTTTTTTTAAAGAAAAACTTAAAAGAAAGAGCTCCCCGTACCTCCATGTTCCCCCTACCTCCATTAATGGAGGAGGGGGAGGAGGGGGAAGCTGGCGGCGTTTGGGAAGGAGTTAGGGTTAGAGAGAAGAGAGAGAAAAGAGGGGGGAAAAAATCTGCATTTCAAAATGAGCTTATTGACTATGACAACCCTACCACACGTTACCTTAGCGCTTACCCTAAAAATAAATTCTTAAGAGTTAATTTTTACACATTAAGTTAGTCACTTTACGAGTCGTTAAGGTACCACAGTGATTGATTGGCACAATACACAACCGAAACAAGTCGAACACTAGGCACACTAGGTTACCACACGCCGAATTTTGTTTCTGGGAATCTCCAATTCCTGACAGAACACGGCTGGCTATCGAAGGGCCCCCGGAACTCGTCATCCCTTCACGTGTGCGTAAACGTCGACCTTGCCTCCTTGGTATTGCTCACTGATCGACACGTGGTCTGTGAATGAAAAATGCGACAAGTAATAAATAACACGAATACCTAATTACTATCACCGACGTGCGATAGGCAGTGGACCTATCGTTTGTAGTGTAGTAAAGTGAGTAAACGAGTATCGAACACAAGGAATAAATCAAGTACTAGTAATGACCTATTGACTCGATATTTAGCCTAAACAAATACGCAGATTGTTTTATGACTCAACCTAACAGATTACTTCTAACTCAACTAGAGATTCAAAGAACACGCTTAAAAACTGATACGGAGCTTCAGATAATAGAGATGTGCTCGGGATTCGAATCCCGCTAGGTACTATCGGCTAAGACAACGAAATCGTTTCTACGTGATTCTGACTAGATCGCAGTAATTTTCCTACCCGCTCGCGAGTTTGCTGTCGCCCTAAACGCTCGCGGGAATCTAAGTTTGGTAATTACTAATGGCGAGGATCGGGTATTTGCTTTCGCCCTATACCCGGATCCTAACTTCTATGAACGGCCTAAACGTTATTTAGCTGTCGCCCTAAACGTTTTTCCACACGATCACTTTAACACATAGACATATTAAAGCAACGAAAACAGATTCATAGAATGATAAATAGTCAAAACACAGAGTCACGATAATCATACGTCTTAACTACGAAATATCCTAGCGTTCATCTAATCCCAAACACAAAGGGGAATTAGCTACGCATAATAGACGAGAAAACAACGCAAGAAATAAGGAATAAAGGCGAAGAATTCATATTCTTGATATACGGATGATCTGCGATGATAGCGCGGGAGATTCTTCGTTCTTCGTTAAATCGGGCGTGATTTCGTCGATGATCCGTCTCTTGCGCTCCAGGACGTGATTCTGCGTTCTTTTGTGCTAATTTTCGTCTCTAGAGTGATTAGGTTTGATCTCTGGTAAGTTTTTTCTTTCTGGGTCGAATTTGGGCTTTTTATAGCGATTCCCGTAAAGGTCACGGCCTTGGACATGGGCCGTCACGGCCGTGACCATCGCCGACTCAACTTGCTATGCTTACTGCCCAGTGTCACGGCCACGTGCAATAGGTGTCACGGCCGTGACCATCTTAAGTCGACCTCTCTGCCAACTGTCACGGTCAAGTGTATAGGCTGTCACGGCCGTGACCATGGGCAGTGGCTTCACCTGTCTCTCTGCCAAGTGTCACGGCCTGGTGCAAGGGCTGTCACGGCCGTGACTATGGGCAGTGTCTCCTCTTCGGCCTCTGGTGGGTGTCACGGCCAAGTGCATTAGGTGTCACGGCCGTGACACATGGCAGTGTTCTTCATTTTTGCACCGTTTTGCCTCGTTTTTGCTCCTTTTCGCCCGAAACTCGTCCTAAGCTCCTTCAATATAAGAATAAGTGTAAATATGGCGAATAAATGCATAAATTCATTGCTAAAGTTCTATTATACCCCAAATAAATACTATGATAAACGCATTGAAATACGTTTATCAAAGCTCCCCACACTTAAGCATTTGCTTGGCCTCAAGTAAATTAGAGTTCAGAGAAGGCATCTAATCAAGATAACGGCACGATTGTTCGCAATTTATCATCAAAGCATAGAAAGCACGAAGCGAAATCAAGCAAGCAATCATGGACATTGCACTAATGACCTGCACCTGTCAACCTGAGCTTCCCTAGCGCTGCAAATCGAGACCTATACCTCACAAGGATTCACTCAATTCACTCAAGTGTATAGGCTAGCATATGATGAGTCGCTCAATTCGTGCACTAGTCCAACCCCTACCATAAACTTGCAAGCTAATCGCATTTCTACTATTTAAAGTGGCAAGCTTAAATCTGAGGGTCTTTTCGGGTGGACATGGGTCAAATAGTCTCGAAACGACAAGCATGTAATGATCACGTAATCTTAGAGCTAGGATATGTAAGCGAATAGTATCAAAGAACATAGCATGATCAAAATGATAATCACATGCCCCAACATAAGACTCGACATTCTCGCTCTGAAATCCTAGACTTTTCTGCCGGACCCTCGACTCAGTTCCCTTTCATTTTCTGTCCTTTCACCTTAATTACGCTCTAATTCCGTGCACTGCCCTTATTCCCTAAACATCAAGGTTTGGATTTTGTCGCAAAGAGTACATCGTCACAGCGAATGCCGTGTACCTAGGGATACTTATTACCAAAACCTCTATCTTGCAAACAGTTTATGGGCAGGCTAATATGAGGGATCGGGTCATTTCAGAAAATGGTCAAATAAGGGACGAGTCATTTCACGAATAGCAGAGAAGAACATCAAATCGTACGCTGAAACAGTAACTCTCAAGTTCGACTTCTGCTCTATTCTAATCAACTGGGGTTCATATAATCTCTGGAGGCTTATTCGGGTCAGGGGCATTTTATAACATACGGGGTAAGCAACGAATAGGCTCAGGCTTAAAATGGCTACTAGGGGGCATTAGTCATGGTAAGGCAGATTTGGCCCTGGACTTAATTCCTAATGCCCTCATCATTTTCACACTAACACACCAAAACAGTTTCAACACGCATCAGACAGGCAAGTTGTAGAGAGATATAGACTAGGCACGTCACACCACCAAGAAATATGAGCATAAGCTCGTCAGGCTCAAACTCTCACAACGAAACAGGGTTATGTGTACGGATCTCTCAAAGCAGTGCTATATCTATTCAGGCAGACAAGATTCAATCAGTCATGCATGTCCTAATTGCTCACAGAATTTCATAAAATGCAGACCAACTCGAGATAAGCGCAAACAATCATGCCTGATTCAGTAATTCATGCCTTTCTAACGAAATTAACAGTTCACGGACACGTCATAAAAAAATTTTACGTGCATTTTCAACCTAAATTCCCCTCCCCACACTTAAGTCTGACGTTGTCCTCAACGTAAAAACGGATAAAAGGAAGGGAAAAAGAAGGTTAAAAAGAGCGAAACTCCCCTGACGTGATCGTGAAGTAGTCGTTTATTTTGTGCGTGTAGGTCGTGTTGTAATCCGTTAAGCGTATCCTGGCGCTAGCTAAAGAGAGAAATAGACATGAAAAGAGAGTAGTCATAAGATTAACTATAAACATAGTTATAAGCCTCAAGGGTAGAAACAAGGTAAAAACACACGCGACTACTCAAGCAACGAAATGTCATAAAAGGAAAAGGAAAAAATCCCTAAGGTGGTGGCGGCGGTGGCTGCGGCGATGGTGGCCTTGGGCGAAGGAGGGACATTGACTGCTTTGAAAGCTCGAGCACCCTGTCCATGGCTTGTAGTGCCTGGTTGTAGCGGTCTAGCTCTTCCTGGTACCGCCGGTGGGCTTCCTCGTTCCGTCGCTCGTACTCTTCCTGTCGACGCTGAGTCTCTTCGCTATATCGGCGGGCTTCTTCGTCCCGCTGCAGCGCGTCGGCGTTCATTCGCATCATGTCCTGGCGCAGCGCTTCGAGGTCCGCTGTCGACGCGTAGGGGGCGACGCCGGATGACTCGCCTTGGTGGTAGCCGGAGGAATAGGAGGGCCCGGCGGTCGTGTCTGTCTCGACTGGGTAGGGGCCGTTGAGGTAGAGCTGGTCGGCGGGGACGTCGACGTGGTCCGTCTGGCCACGATACATCTCGTGCCAGACGTACACCTTGTTCGTGCGAGTCCAGGTGGGCGCCTTCACGAGCATCTTCTTCTTCACGAGCATCTCCTCGTTCAAGGGGTTGCGCCCGCCGACTATCTCCATCTCGGGTGCGTTCGCTGGCCACAAGCATAGTCCCCGGATGACCTTGGTGGTCAGTGCTCCTACGGCGATCTTCCCATGGCTTCTGGCTTCTGCCTGAGCACTGAAGGCGTGGGCCACCGCCATTCCCAAATGGACTCGCTCGCCTCGCTGTAGCTTGGTCAGGAAGAAGAGGTCGCGGAGGGTGATTGCTCCGTGTGACTCGCCCCGTGGTGTGAGCGAGGTCGTGAGGAGGCGGTGGATGTAGCGCAGTCCGGGGCTCCTCAGCGCGGACGCCTTCGTAGTCTTCGGGCTGAATTCTGATTCGCCTGGTCGAGCGATGTCAGCCCAGCAACCCTGTTGACCTCCCGGCTGATCAAAATAGGTCGCATAGGACCGGTGCGGGTATGGCACGGGTACTCCAAGTGCATGGCATAGGTCGTCGGCCGCCACCACGTGCTCTTCGTTGAATGCCCGGAACTTAAGTGTGCGGTCACCGTATTCATCGTACGAGTAGGTGGAAAGGAACTCCAGGGTGAGCTCCTTGTACGCCGGTTCGTCGATGCTCACGAAAGTGGTCCATCCGCTGAGGGCGAGGTACTGGGCCACCAGCTGGTCAATGTGGTGCTTCGCCAGAGTCTCGTGGTCGATTTGGTCCATGGCTATGAACTCCAAGGCCTTCAGCTTGTTGTACCGTGCAGTCTGCGCCTCGTTAGGGAACTGACCCATGGCTTCTAGCAGTGTCGGCGGGGGTCCGCGTCGCCTTTGACGAACGGGCGAACGCGAGGCGGGGTCACGCTGAGCTGATGAGCGACTTTTACCCATAGTACCTAGAAAACGGATGTGAGCTCAAAAGGAATGTAGCAATTAAATTCAAAGCAGCTTGACTCGACCAAAATAGCGACATAAAGCATGTAGTATTCAAGATCATATGAAAAAGTTCAAAGAGGCACTTCGTCGAACATGTGGCGTGCAATCGAAATCACTCAATCTAAGTCCAAAATTTAACAAGCAAACGTACCCACATAAGTCATAATAGAACTGAAGGCTCACCAACATTATCAACGTAACAGATATTACTAACAAATTTCAAAATCCCCATTATGTGAAATTAGGGTTCTTCATAGCAAAGTCGGAATTAATGAAGGAAATCAACAAATTAAGCATACCCATCTTGCTATTAGCATGTATATCATCATAAACGAGCAAGAACAACACCCAATTAGACCCAATTTCGAAAATCCCCAAATTAAAAAAATTAGGGTTCGTCGTAGGATTTCGAAATTCAACCACAAATTCACGTAATTAAGCATACCCGTAGTAACTATATCATGTAATAAACAATTAAGAGCATGTTCATATTCAAAGATTAACAATTTCGACGAGATTCCCCAAAATTTAAATCGAAGTAGGGCAAAAATCATACCTTGAATTCTTAATCAAATTAAATGGGGGTTAAGGGTGGTCTTGTGGGTGTCGCCGGAGGTGGGAGGGCGGCGGTGATCGGCGGTGGTGTTGGTGTTGGTGGGTGGTTTTCGTTTTGAGAGAGACGAGAGAGAGGGGGAAGGTCGCGAGGCGAGAGGGAGGGAGAAGAAAGAGAGAAGAAAAGAAATGTTTTATTTTTTATTTTTTACTTAAAATCGTGGAGGTCACGGCCGTGACCTATAGAGATCTTGGCCGTGACACTCGGCAGTGTCCGCCTCTGCCCGTCGTCACGGCCGTGACGTCTATGTCATGGGTCGTGACCGAGCGGGGATTTTTTTTTTCGTGGACGTCACGGCCGTGATGGCTTAAGCCATTGGCCGTGATAGTAGGCAGAGGGGGGCTCTGGGAGACGTCACGGCCGTGACTGCTTAAGCAGTTGGCCGTGACATGTGGCAGAGAGTGCCACTGGAGGTAGTCACGGCCGTGACTGCTTAAGCAGTCACCCGTGACCTAATTTTTTATTTTTTATTTTTTTTATTTTTTTTAAGTAATGCCTAAGACATAAATGAAAATACCTGGGTTGCCTCCCAATAAGCGCTTACTTTACCGTCTTTAGCCGGACGTCTTTTCGTTCGCTCAAGTCTGGAAGTCCAGGTATAGCACTTCCTTCTCGGTCACGTCTTCCTCGCCTGCGTGATAGTGCTTCAACCTATGGCCGTTCACCTTAAAAGTACCCTGCTCCATACCTAAAATCTCAACAGTACCGTAAGGGAAAACACGGGTAACAGTGAACGGTCTTGACCAGCATGATCTAAGCTTGCCAGGAAAAAGCCTAAGTCGAGAATTAAAAAGAAGGACTTGGTCCCCTTCCTAAAACTCTCGTCTTTGCCTAATCTTTTTATCATGATAGGCTTTGGAGCGTTCCTTATACATGCGAGCGTTCGTAAGCCGATAAACGCCACTCGTCTAACTCGTTGATTTGGAGTTGCCGCTTTCCACCGGCGTTCCCCAAATCAAGATTCAAGAACTTGATGGCCCAATATGCCTTATGCTCTATTCCTACGGGAAGATGACATGCTTTTCCATAGACTAATCTATATGGTGTAGTGCCTATGAGAGTCTTATATGCAGTCCTATATGCCCAAAGTGCATCATTCAACTTATTTGCCCACTCCCTACGGTTTCCCTCTATGGTCTTCTCTAGCGTTTCAACTCGTGGTTCACTACTTCGAATTGACCACTAGCTTGGGGATGGTACGGGGTGGATAGGCTATGTCTAACACCGTAACGTTCTAAAGTGCGTGCAAACTGAGTGTTACAAAAGTGAGTGCCTCTATCACTAACAATGCATCTAGGTGCCCCAAAACGTGAAAACAATGCTCGCAAAAATCTAACGACTACCCTAGCGTTGTTCGTGGGTAAGGCTTGCGCCTCGGCCCACTTGGACACATAATCGACCGCAACTAGGATGTACTTATTGTTATACGAGCTAGGAAACGAACCCATAAAATCTATACCCCACACATCAAAGATCTCACATACCAAAATGAAATTCTGGGGCATTTCGTCGCGTTTAGAGAGATTACCTGCGCGTTGACACTGATCACAAGTGTCAACGTACCTTTGGGCGTCCTTGAAGATCGTGGGCCAGTAGAGCCCGCTTTCCAACACCTTCTGGGCGGTTCTGTTGGCTGCGTAGTGCCCCCCGGCCGGTCTGTTGTGGCAGTGCCTAAGGATCTGCGTCGTCTCTGGAGCGGCCATGCATCGTCGTATCACCTGGTCTGCACATCGTCTGAAAAGATACGGGTCTTCCCAAAAGTAGTACCTCAAATCAGAAAAGAATTTCTTCTTTTGCTGACTGGTGTACTCCTTTGGTAGGACCCTCGCAACAAGATAGTTAGCGTAATCTGCAAACCAAGGAGTGTCGTCACTTACCACCTGTATCGAGTAAAGATGCTTGTCTGGAAACCGATCATGTATTGCCCTTTCGTCCTTATTATAGATCTCGGACTCCTCTAGTCGAGAGAGGTGGTCCGCCGCCAAGTTTTCTGCACCTTTCTTATCGCGGATCTCGATGTCGAATTCTTGCAGGAGCAAGATCCACCTGATCAGCCGGGGCTTGGCATCCGGCTTTGCTAACAGATACTTAAGAGCAGAGTGATCAGTAAAAACAATAACTTTGGAAAGGATCAGATATGACCTGAACTTATCGAAAGCAAACACGATGGCCAACAGCTCCTTTTCAGTGGTCGTGTAATTGGCCTGGGCTGCGTCTAGCGTCTTACTCGCGTAGTTGATTGGCCTGAAATGGTTGTCCTTACGCTGCCCTAGCACGGCCCCAACTGCATAGTCACTAGCATCGCACATTAGTTCAAAGGGTAGCCCCCAGTCAGGGGCTACCATAATAGGTGCTGCGATAAGTCGCTCCTTAAGTAAATTGAAAGCATGCAAGCACTCGTTATCAAAATCAAACGGGGCATCTTTTTCTAGCAACCTAGACATGGGGCTTGCGATCTTAGAGAAATCTTTAATAAACCTACGATAAAACCCCGCATGTCTTAGGAAACTTCTAATCGATTTCACGTTCGAGGGGACGGGCAAATTTTCTATCGTTTCTAACTTAGCCCGGTCCACTTCGATTCCTTTAGAGGAAATCTTGTGGCCGAGAACTATACCCTCTCGAACCATGAAGTGGCACTTTTCCCAATTAAGTGCCAAGTTTGTCTCTTCGCATCGTGCGAGTACGAGCTTCAGATTCGATAAACATGCATCAAACGAGGAACCGAAAACAGAGAAATCGTCCATAAATATCTCCATTACCTCACCTACCAGTTCGTCGAATATGGCCATCATGCATCGTTGGAAGGTGGCTGGGGCATTGCAGAGGCCGAACGGCATCCTTCGGTATGCGAACGTCCCGAACGGGCAAGTGAACGTCGTCTTTTCCTGGTCCTCGGGTGCTATGGGGATCTGTAAATAACCTGACAAACCATCAAGGAAACAGTAAAATGAGTGATCGGCGAGCTTTTCTAACATCTGATCAATAAACGGTAAAGGAAAATGATTCTTTCTCGTCTCATTGTTCAACTTCCTGTAGTCGATGCAGACGCGCCATCCAGTCACCGTCCTCGTCGGGATCAGCTCGTTCTTGTCGTTGGTGACGACCGTCATGCCTCCCTTCTTTGGGACTACTTGGACCGGGCTGACCCATGCGCTGTCTGAAATGGGATAGATCATCCCCGCGTCTAGCAATTTGATCACCTCCTTCTTTACCACGTCCTTCATGTTGGGGTTGAGCCGCCTTTGGCGTTGAGCGACCGGCTTGAAGTCGTCCTCCATGAGAATCTTATGAGTGCAATAGCTCGGGTTGATACCCCTTATGTCGGATATCTTCCATGCCAAAGCCTTCTTGTGCGCCTTCAACATGTCTAAGAGTTGGCCCTTCTGTCCGTCGTTTAGGCTCGACGAGATGATGACTGGCAGCCCTCCATTGCTGCTAAGGAACGCGTACTCGAGGTGGTCGGGCAGCGGCTTCAACTCTAGGACTGGTGGCTCCTCGACCGAGCTCTTTTCTTTGTTCTCTTCGCTGCTCTCATCGATGGCTATGATAGGCTCGTCGACCTCCTCTCCACACTCGTCGATTGCCATAAGCGTATGCATGTCCTGCTCGCCGACATGTGACAGACCTTGCACGGAAAAGAGAAAGTCTTGCTCAAATACGTCTAAAAAATAGCATTTATCGTCTTGCTCATCACTCTTTTTCATCGAATCCGCCATACTAAATGTAACCTTTTCTCCATCTACTGTCAAAGTCAATGTACCATTCCTAACGTCTATCATGGTTTCTCCTGTGGCTAAGAACGGTCTACCTAATATCAGCGGAACATTATCATCATCCTCCATATCTAAAATAACGAAATCAGCACGAATTACGAACTTATCCACTTTAACTAGAACGTCCTCGATAACACCTCGTGGATACTTCAACGATCTATCGGCTAACTGCAAGCTCATCCTAGTGGGTCGTGGCTCACCTAATCCTAAGCGCTTAAACATGGAATATGGCATTAAATTAACGCTAGCACCTAGGTCAGCAAACGCACGCTCAACAACTAAATCTCCTATAAGATAGGGAATAGTAAAACTCCCTGGGTCTTTAAGCTTCTTAGGGATCTTGCTTTGGAGTATCGCCGAGCACTCTCCTCGCAGGCATACGGTGGAGACGTGTTCGAGCTTCCTTCTGTTCGTCAGGAGGTCCTTCAAGAACTTGGCGAAGCTGGGCATCTGCGTAATAGCTTCAACAAACGGTAAGTTAATATGCAACTCCTTACACATACCCATAAATTTACCAAACTGTGCCTCGTTCTTGTCCTTCTTCAGTCGAGCCGGGTATGGGATCTTCGGCTGGTATGGCTTCACCGGTGGCCGCTCGATCTCCTTCGCCTTTTCCTTCTCGGGCTCGACCTTCTCCTTCTCAGCGTCGGCCTTCTCGACATCGTCGCCTCTGATCTCCTCCACTTCGGGCTCGTCGTGGCTCTCGAAGTCGGCGTTCTCCTTGGCCTTCTTCTTGGCGGGCACTTCTTGCAGTTCTCGCCCATTCCTCAGTGTCACCGCCTTGCAGTACTCCTTTGGATTTGGCTCGGTGTAGCTTGGGAGCGATCCCTGAGTACGCCCCGCCAACTGTTTCGCCATCTGGCCCACCTGTTGCTCCAGCTTCTTGAGTGAGGCGCCCGTGTTCTGGGCACGCAAATCGTTCGCCTCCATGTACTCCTCCATCTTCGTCATTTGGCTTTCGTGGGCTGCGGTGGTGCTGCTGAAGTTCGTGAGGAGCGTCTTCATCATGTCCTTCATTTCCCTCATGTCGTCGGATCCTCCCGTGGGCGCATTTTGGTACTGTCGTGGTGGCCCGTTTTGGAATCCGGACGATCTAGGCTGAAATCCTGGCGGTCCTTGGCCTGATGGTTCTGATTCCCGTACGCCAATTTTGGATGTGCCCTAGGCTGGAAACTTCGCTGGCCACCTTGGTAGTTGCCCATATAGTCTACGTGCTCCAGCGGCTGCCCAAGTTGGCAGTCTGAGGTCTCGTGGGCTGCGCCATAGATTCCGCACAATGGCACGTAAGGCGTATGCTGCGTCGGTGCGGGGTCGTCACGGCATTCACGGGCTGAGTCTGCCCGGACTTGGGAAGTAATGCACCAATCACCGTCTGTAACTGAGAGTTCGTCGAGGCGATTTGTTGCTGGAGCGCCTCGATCTTGGCATTAGTGGCCGTCTCCTCGCTAACTCCGAACACGCCGGGTGTCTTCATCCGGGCATTGCCCCTCATGAAGCTGTTCCTCGAGTAGTCCTCAATCAAATTCCACGCATCGGTTGGCATTGAGCTTCACGAGCCCTCCTCCTGCGGCTCCATCTAACATATGGACCGTCTAATCATTGAGCCCCTCGTGGAATCGGTTGATCTGGGCTGCCTTCGGCATCCCGTGCTGTGGGCATCTCTTCAGTAGCGCCTTATAACGCTCCCACACCTCATACAAGTTTTCGGAATCCTTCTGGTGGAACAGAGAAATCTCCGTCTTCAATCTTAGCACCTTTGTGAGTGGGAAATAGTGGTTGATGAAGGCGACTCGCATCTCCTCCTAGGTAGTGATCGATCTGGGCGGCAACATATCCAACCAATCTCTCGCCCTGAACTTGAGCGAGAACGGAAACAGCATCAACTTGATTGCATCGCCCGGGACACCATTGATTTTGATGGTGTCGATCACCGTCAGAAATGCCTTCAGATGGGAATAAGGATCGTCATCTGGGTTGCCCTCGAACTGGGCCATCTGAAAGATCATCTGAAGCCAAGAGTGCTTCAGCTCGAAGTTATTGTTCTCTATCGGCGGAATGACAATCGCCGACTCGGTATCGCCTAGCGCGGCATTCTTGAGGAGGTCCTGAAGTGATGGATCCTCCTCTGGAATGTGATGGACGGGCACTCGGTGGTCCGCCATGGTTACTTCCGTGTTTGGACTATCTACGGATGCCTCGACACGAGAGTTCTGAATCGACTCCTGCGAACTCTCCTCTGAATTGCAAACTAAAGGGTCTTGAGAGCTAGTGGACGCTCCTTCGGTGTCGTAATTGAGTTTCATTCGTAACTTCCGTTTGAAATCTGGGTCTGCTTCAACGATGGGACCCGATGGATGGCTTCGGGTCATTCACCGTTGAATCGTACCTTCAATACGTGAAAACAAAAATTAGCAAAGAAATAAACAAATACGTCGAAAATAATACGAGACTAATAATCACGTAGGAAAGCAAATAACGAAGTTAACACTAATGACGCAAATAGTAAAGACAAAGAAAACGTCAAAATAAAAGTGGCTAAATTACCGAACTACGGTGTTCCTAATATCAATTTATTCCGCGGCAACGGCGCCAAAAACTTGATCGACACGTGGTGTGTGAATGAAAAGTGCGACAAGTAATAAATAAAACGAATACCTAATTACTATCACCGGCGTGGGATAGGCAGTGGACCTATCGTTTGTAGTGTAGTAAAGTGAGTAAACGAGTATCGAACACAAGGAATAAATCGAGTACTAGTAATGACCTATTGACTCGATATTTAGCCTAAACAAATACGCAGATTGTTTTATGACTCAACCTAACAGATTACTTCTAACTCAACTAGAGATTCAAAGAACACGCTTAAAACTGATACGGAGCTTCAGATAATAGAGATGTGCTCGGGATTCGAATTCCGCTAGGTACTATTGGCTAAGACAACGAAATCGTTCCTACGTGATTCTGACTAGATCGCAGTAATTTTCCTACGTGATTCTGACTAGATCGTTCCTACGCTTAGTTATGGAATTGATGTTGCTTTCAATCCTTGCTTCGTCTCGAGAGGTGGCTGCTTGTTGAATTCTATCCTTCACTTGAGTCTTGACGTGTATTATAAGATCTTATCTTTGATATTAGTTGGCTGCAACTTGCACACGATTGGTCAAGCTTCACATGATGTAATGTGGTTGCTTTTGTTTGTGGAGTCTCCCTTTCTTTAGATAAATAACAACCAATAATACACTTATATCGGTAACTTTGGGCATCAACAGTAAAATTCTTGAACGCATTTCAGAATAACTTTAGGCACCAATTGAAAAAACTTTTAATATAAGGATAGAAAGCGAAATTTTGGGTAGGATCAGCCTTTGGGTCGAATTGAAATATGGACCCAAATAGTACAGACCCTCGGCCCATCAACAATAGGCCATTTTAATTTTGAATGACTATATAATGAGCATAGAACAATAAGAATTGCAACCTTTAAATATGTAACCTAAAGAAATGATGTTAAAATAAGAAAAATTACGACAAGCCAAGCACATGTTTTTACTAATTAAATTAAATCCTCATCTTATAAATGAAATATTGCATTAGAAAGTATAAAGCCATATTTTTTCCCAAAAAAGTTGAGACGATTTTTTTATTGTTATATTTCTTCTCCTGATACTTTACAAACTAATTAATTTTAGGAACGTACTTTTGATCTTCACCAAACCCCATCACCTTATATATAATATATGTAACAGAATACGTAATAATTATCACCCTTTCCAAATGGTTAAACCTCCCTCAACAAATCCATTAGTGTCCCATGTCATTGCATTAATTATAAAAATTATCCATTACAACACCTTTCTCAGGTACTTTTAATTAGCATTAATTACTACTTAAACATTCTCAGAAGGTGATAAATCAATTAGATATAATTGTTCGAGGGTTTGGTGGTGATAAGTACATCTGATCACTTGCAAGGACTATAATCGTCAATCATGATATCGTTTCTGCTTATTTCTTAAATTATATGCTATATATATATATGTATGTATATTGTCGTTTCTATGACGATTGCCCTATGTGAATGTCTCGTCATCATTATACGATTTGTAGGTATATATATAATCCATATTCTTTCTTACACGAATAACAGCTACGAAAGATATGTGGGGTAGAGAACTTTTGTTCCTATGCTTTTGGTATTAGCAAGTAAATAAAATCGACATTCTAAATTCGTTTATATGTGTCTTCACTTCCCTAGAATAAACCTTGAATTGTAGTCACTCCCAAATTCCACTACATAATCAATATTAGATAATACAAAGATTTTGTTAGGTGTTTGGACTAAATGGACCAATCGCTAAAAGTCCAAATTAGTCGGTTTTTTAGAAATCAAGAAGTCTTTGCTCACCAAAACTCAGAAATAATTAATTAAAAAAATCTGCATTTCTTTTTTTTTTTTTTGAAAAGAAGGATTTCATTTTATAAATCCAAGATGGATTTAGATACAATAGAGCAATAACCAAAATGTTACAGCATAATTGACTATTTCTATTGCATAGATGACCAGTGATAGCACATTATCCGTTCCCAAAGCCAAAAAAAAAAAGGAAAATAACCCCTGAGGGAAAGTCCACGAAGGGAGGAAAATGCTCCCACGAAGGGGGGGGGGGGGGATGAAAGGCTCCCATGAAGGGGAGAAAAAACTCCTACGAAGGGGAGGAACCTCCAAGAAGGAGGAAATCCCCCGAGGAGAAAACAACACAAACGGCCGGGCGGTGCGGGAGGCTGACATTGGCAGCGGCAGCCGGTGACAGCATGCGGAAGTCGGCGGTGGAGGAGGGGGCCGGCACGGTGGCGGCAGTGGTGGTGGCAAGCGGAAAGGCGGTGGTGGGTGGTCGAATTTTTTTTAAAGAAAAACTTAAAAAAAAGAGCTCCCCCTACCTCCATGTTCCCCATACCTCCATTAATGGAGGAGGGGGAGGAGGGGGAAGCTGGCGGCGTTTGGGAGGAGGGGGGACAAAATCTGCATTTCGAAATGAGCTTATTGACTATGACAACCCTACCACACGTTACCTTAGCGCTTACCCTAAAAATAAATTCTTAAGAGTTAATTTTTACACATTAAGTTAGTCACTTTACGAGTCGTTAAGGTACCACAGTGATTGATTGGCACAATACACTACCGAAACAAGTCGAACACTAGGCACACTAGGTTACCACACGCCGAGTTTTGTTTCTGGGAATCTCCAATTCCTGACAGAACAGGGCTGGCTATCGAAGGGCCCCCGGAACTCGTCATCCCTTCACGTGTGCGTAAACGTCGACCTTGCCTCCTTGGTATTGCTCACTAATCGACACGTGGTCTGTGAATGAAAAATGCGACAAGTAATAAATAAAACGAATACCTAATTACTATCACCGACGTGCGATAGGCAGTGGACCTATCGTTTGTTGTGTAGTAAAGTGAGTAAACGAGTATCGAACACAAGGAATAAATCGAGTACTAGTAATGACCTATTGACTCGATATTTAGCCTAAACAAATACGCAGATTGTTTTATGACTCAACCTAACAGATTACTTCTAACTCAACTGGAGATTCAAAGAACACGCTTAAAAACTGATACGGAGCTTCAGATAATAGAGATGTGCTCGGGATTCGAATCCCGCTAGGTACTATCGGCTAAGACAACGAAATCGTTTCTACGTGATTCTGACTAGATCGCAGTAATTTTCCTACCCACTCGCGAGTTTGCTGTCGCCCTAAACGCTCGCGGGAATCTATGTTTGGTAATTACTAATGGCGAGGATCGGGTATTTGCTTTCGCCCTATACCCGGATCCTAACTTCTATGAACGGCCTAAGCGTTATTTAGCTGTCGCCCTAAACGTTTTTCCACACGATCACTTTAACACATAGACATATTAAAGCAACGAAAACAGATCCATATAATGATAAATAGTCAAAACACAGAGTCACGATAATCATACGTCTTAACTACGAAATATCATAGCGTTCATCTAATCCCAAACACAAAGGGGAATTAGCTACGCATAATAGACGAGAAAACAACGCAAGAAATAAGGAATAAAGGCGAAGAATTCATATTCTTGATTTACGGATGATCTGCGATGATAGCGCGGGAGATTCTTCGTTCTTCGTTAAATCGGGCGTGATTTCGTCGATGATCCGTCTCTTGCGCTCCAGGACGTGATTCTGCGTTCTTTTGTGCTAATTTTCGTCTCTTTAGTGATTAGGTTTGATCTCTGGTAAGTTTTTTCTTTCTGGGTCGAATTTGGACTTTTTATAGCGATTCCCGTAAAGGTCACGGCCTTGGACATGGGCCGTCACGGCCGTGACCATCGCCGACTCAACTTGCTATGCTCACTGCCCAGTGTCACGGCCACGTGCAATAGGTGTCACGGCCGTGACCATCTTAAGTCGACCTCTCTGCCAACTGTCACGGTCAAGTGTATAGGCTGTCACGGCCGTGACCATGGGCAGTGGCTTCACCAGTCTCTCTGCCAAGTGTCACGGCCTGGTGCAAGGGCTGTCACGGCCGTGACTATGGGCAGTGTCTCCTCTTCGGCCTCTGGTGGGTGTCACGGCCAAGTGCATTAGGTGTCACGGCCGTGACACATGGCAGTGTTCTTCATTTTTGCACCGTTTTGCCTCGTTTTTGCTCCTTTTCGCCCGAAACTCGTCCTAAGCTCCTTCAATATAAGAATAAGTGTAAATATGGCGAATAAATGCATAAATTCATTGCTAAAGTTCTATTATACCCCAAATAAATACTATGATAAACGCATTGAAATACGTTTATCACTCACGCCCGAAGACAACACGTCCGAAGACAGAATATATGGTGGGAGGTTGGAATATCTCAGTACAGTCAGTACTTCGCAAATGATCGCTCAGGTAGGCAGAAAGATATCGCAAGTGAGCGCTCAGATATCTCGATGGTAAGTTTCTGCTCAAACTCTCGCAATGGTACGTTCACAAATTCTAAGTGACTCGAAAATATGAAGTGTTGCTCATATATAAACCTTTTTCATTCAACACTCGCATGGAAACTCAAATCAGAGATTACTCGCAAAATCAAGCACATTATCCATGCAATTTTCGAGTAGTCAACATGCCATGTAAATCATGCCTATCATATATTATCACAACGTTCATGAGCTCCAAATAGCATGATTATATTTCCGTTATAAGCTCAGTTCGAAGTCAAGGCATATTTAAGCATTTCGAATAATATTTTCCATAACACCATTTACCATATGTGATATCCAGCTATCAGTTTACAGAATAAATCAATCCGAATTTATTTTCCATGTTTAGCACATAGGATAGCGTTAAATTAAAAATATTTTCCATATTTAGCACATAGATCAGATCAGATCATATATTTTTCGAATTAACACATAATGGCATAACTTTCCAAGAGATCTCATCCATGGGCGGATCTACAGTAGGGGCGAAAATTTTCGAAAATTTTAATACTATATGTATCGTATATGGCAACATGGTGTGATATATAGATTTTATAGTGCAATATAACAAAATATCGTGTTAGTGGTGAGAGAGCTGCATGTCACATTGTGGTCGGGGGTTCAATTCTGGCACTAGTATATATTTTTCTTTTTCTGAAGTTTATTTAAAGGTAATTTTATCAGCTTTGTACCTTGCAGCGTTTCTATTATTTCTTGTTTTCTTTTTCTAGTCTTAGCGATTTTATCTTTTTAGTGCTTTTTTTTTGTTTTGTTTACCTCTATAGTCTTTTTTATTTTTTTTCTTAGAGCTTATTATACTTGTTAGTTTTATGTTTCTTTTTGTATTTTGTTTTAATCAAACAATACAACTCAATTCATCGTACATACTAACCAATTAGGTTTTTGATAGTTTGGTTCTCTTTTATGCCTTTTCTACTTCCTTTCATGGTCTATTAAGTTTTTATTATGCACTTACAATAAATACACAATCAAGTTATAAACTTTTCTCCAAATTTTTAATGGACCTTATTCTAGTTATAAATCATTTTTTGAATAAAAAAACACAATACCAAATAAAAAAAGGCTCAAATACATACTGCACTTGATATTCATAAGACACAAGTTGCGTTATTTCTCCTTTATTTTCTTAATAGTATATTTAGTTCTAACAATATGCTACGCAAACATCAATATCATGACATGTTGTCACTACTCGAGCTTCGTCAAAGTTATCACAATTTTTTTTTTATTTTTTATGTGTTGATAGTATGAAATTCAAGATTTTTTATGATCCTAAATTCATATGTTTCGATGGAATCTTTCCAACAAAATATAGAAAATGAAAATTTAGATACTAAGTTAACATCACTACCAACCCATCCCCCCCATCAAAAGATTATGGATCTGCCCCTGATCTCATCCATTTCAGCACATACCATATATATTAGCATCTTATCCACAATTCCAAAATATAATATTCTAATTTGCATAAGGAAAGATATCTATTGATATTTCAAAATAAAATCAGTGGGAAGCATTCAAAAGATCACAGATGTGATTTTCATTCAGGAATAAATGATTCTCAACGGGTATATCACATTCCATATTTAGACAGCATTTTTTCCATATATAACCCGATGGGATATCTCACACGTGATTTCCATAAATAGCACAGATCAATATATCCTAGCACGTGAGACATCTCTAACATGCGATCACATAGTTTCACCGAATAATCACAAATCACATGTGAATCAAATATTTCGACAATTAATTATTTCATACCTCGCTAATCATGCTTAGTCGAATATAATTATGTAGTTAGACATTTTATTGTTGGGCTTAGCCCATTTTTGTGCCTTTGTTATTTATCCCACACCGGATATGACAATAAGGCATGGGGGTTTCCTCTCCTATATAAGGAGTGCTATACCCTGAATTATATGTACACCAACACATTTGAAAGTTATTTGTGTTAACAATTAAATCTAGGAAAATTCTTTTTGGGTGAGATTTTAGGTTAGCAGGTAGAATTACTTACGGGTTGTTGTTGTCGGGCTTTGGGTGTAAGCGAGCGTAGAAAATTGTGTGATTGTAATAGTCATATAGTGGATTTTCTGCGGCCTTGTTGCCCGGGTGGTTTTTCCCTCTTCATTAACAGAGGGTGTAAGCGAGCGTTAGAAGGAAGTTCCCAAAGGCGGTGCTACCAGCAGCACTGAGGAAACAGCTGGTGCGAGCAAATTGGGATTAAGCGATGATGATTGGGAGGAACTTGAGAGTGGCAAGTGCGATACGATGTGTCTGGATAAGAATGTCCTTGCAAATGTGCATGGAATCTCGGTGGCAAAAGCGTTGTGGGAGAAGCTTGAGGAGTTGTATTAGATTAAAGGCGTCTCGAATCGAGTGTATCTGAAGGAGCAATTCCATACATTGCGGATGACTGAGGGCCAAAGTATTTCAGATCACTTAAGCGTTCCCAATGGAATCGTCTCGTAGATGGAATCCATTGGAGTAAAGATTGACGATGAGGATCAGGCGTTGAGACTCATTTGGTTTCTTCCACCTTCTTATGAACACATGAAGCCGAACTTGATTCATGCGAATGAGAAGATTGTCTTTCCAGAAGTCACCGGTAAACTGCTTGCTGAGGAGAGAAGGCTAGATGGTGGACGGAATAATTCACCGGAAGATCAAGCTTTGCTCGTCGGTGACGGAAAGAAGAGGAACTCAAAGAGGAAGCGAGCTGCGATTTGCTGGACGTGTGGACAATCTGGGCACGTGAAATGAAATTGTCAGAAAGGTGTAGCAGGTTCGGCAAGCAGCTCCAGGTCGGTAACTGGAGATACCGAGAAAGGCGCTAATTTTGTCTCTCTCTCCACGGATGAGTTTTTCTAAGAGAGACAAGGGCGTCCTTATGGCATGTCGCTAAGTGTTATGAGAGAGGGCGTGTTACATTTTACACACGGGCATTGGTTTGGCGGTGATGCAAGGTGTGTGCTGGAAATTTCGTGTCGAGGGCTGATGAACTTCCTGGCAAGCCAAACGTGAAAGTTGCACCATAGATTTCAGCAAGGTTATTTCGACATGGGCCGAATAAATGCTTGGATATGATTCCAAGTGGATATGCTTTTATGGTGGAGCATGATGGCAGAAGCCATGTGGATCTTCGCCAAGTGAAGGTGTCAAGACGGACAAAGTCACAAGGTGGAGGTTGTTGGGCTTAGCCCATTTTTGTGTCTTTGTTATTTATCCCACACCGGATATAACAGTAATGCATGGCGGTTTCCTCTCCTATATAAGGAGTGCTATACCCTGAATTATATGTACACCAACACATTATATAGTTATTAGTGTTAACAATTAACTCTAGGAAAATTCCTTTTGAGTGAGAGTTTAAGTTAGCCGGTAGAATTACTTACGGGTTATTGTTGTCGGGTTTTGGGTGTAGGCGAGCGTAGAAGAATTATGTGATTGTAATAGTCTGACAGGACCCAAACCTTCGCTACCTTTTTTATATGGTTATCTTAAGTGCCTAATGGTGCGTTGATTTGAAGAAGACACGAAAATACGCATGAAATTTTGCCATTTTTGTAATGGAAGTCGTTCTTACATATCAAAAGAATTACATACATTCCTACGTACATACAAGACATAATCACACGAGATTGTGTGCACGCACAGCAAAAGAACTCCTATGTGCCCGACCTCACAGGTCGTCATCCATGCACACACTCCCTCCTCAAAAACAGCTGGAAGCTCCCAAAAGATAGGCCTTGTATCTAGAATGATCACGTACCGTAGTCGCTGGCATCTACAACACGTAACATAAGGAGTGAGCCGCCGTGAATAAGTAAGCAGAAATTATGCATGAATGCACGTGTCCTAACTCGCAACGACAATCCACGTCGATGCTTTCTAACTCTTATACCCTTCTCATTTCGTATGGGCCCTCGGCTTTCTATCTTACTATGCGCCATTTCATAGAGCTAAAATCCTCAAGGGATACATGCATATGTGAAGGCTCGTGCACTGAGAGGTTACCCGAAGGCACCTTTCTAGTCTCAGTTTGGCCTATCACGTGGACGCTTCTCGCTGGTAGCCAAAACCGAGGTTGCCGACACCAGAGGTTCCCTCTGTGTCGTGCTTCCCTCGGGTCGCATCCTCCAGGTTGCATCTTCCGCTACGGGGTATTCCCCCTACCTATCATGTCAGGTATTTTGGCATCGTGAATCGCCATGGCCGCATAGAAGAGCCGTGACTCTACATTGAGTCGACAACAGACGCCTATAGCGACGAATATCCATCGCACACTGGCGATCTTATAACATGCACGCTCACGTACCTGCTTTTCATCCTATTCATGCGTGCATATGCTCATGTCGTGGTTCATGCGTATATGCATTTCATAACATGTCATTCACATCATACAGGATTCACATAGTGTCACGTAAGCATGAACTCACGTAAGTCATGCACAAACAAGTTACGTGTCGTAGTTGAATCTCTACTTACCTGACGTCCGAGCTACGCGTTCTTATTGCTTCGGAAATTATCTACTGTTCGACCTTTAGACATAAATATCATGGTATCAGTGTTATGCCTTCATAAATTAATTAAGTCGAACTAAGTTGTTTGGACTACACAAACTTGCTAGAAGTCTAAGTCGCTAAATTCTAGCTAGGCCAAGTCCCCACCCAAAATTTATTCTAAGTTAAAATACTAAATTCTTGACCTAATGAGTTCGGCAAAAGTTAGAAGATTGTTAGTGTTCAATTCGCCCGATTTGTAATGTTCATTACATGGTTTCGTTGAGAATTCCTTAAGTCATCGAATCGCCCGATTTACTTCTCACATTCCATGCATGGCGTTGCCTGATTAGTGCTTGATTCGCTTGGTTTCGGCCGATTTGTGTTGCACTTGGAATCGCACGATTGGTGCTTAAGCCACATTGCTTTCGCCCGATTTGATTGCATGGGATCATTCTCCATCGGCCGATTTGAAAATCACCGTGTGCTCTCATCATCATGTCGTCATCTTCATTTCGCCCGATTCCATGCATGCAAACTCACACCCGATTCGATCATTCGTTGACTGATTTTGCCGAGTTCTTCTAGCCCTTAAATCGCACGATTAAATTGTCCCGAACGTTCGTTTCGATCGATTCCTCACATGCAACAATTCGCCCGATTTGCCACTTAATTTCCCGATTCGATCGACCCTCCAAATCTTCTACCCGAAACCACCTTCATAGCTCAATCTACCCAGAATTTCCTAAGTTCTGAGGTTTTTCTTCTACCCCAAAAACGTCAAACACTAACTTAAGGTCTTCTCATGCTAAAGTGATGAACTCTAAAACGAGTTAGACTAAACAAAATCTAGCAAAATCTCAAGGAAACCCTCGGTTATAGTTTCACACCCAATCCTAGGGTTTTTGCCGTCTATGGTACACTCGAATTCTCAAGTTTTCCTTAATCCTCAGCATAAGTTAGCCAAATAATCTTAGTAAGGAAACTCACAGTAGCTTAAGGTAGTAATTTCACTTACCAACTTCAATCCTCAAGCTACTTGGTGTGCTTTTTGGGTTGAAAATCTTCTCGGCTCCTTCTCTTTTTCTTTCTCTTTGATTTTTCGTTGGTTTCTATTCAAATGGGGTTATGGAGCATAAGCCTAGGTTAGATATTTAACAAGAGACATGATGATGGGACTTAGGTGGCGTGAGGTCCGCTCATTTTAAAGGAATTTGTCTCCCAAGTTGATCTCTCATGGATTGGGCTTAAGTTCTAAGTTCTAGCCCAATTTAATAGTTCATAGTCCAAAGAAAATCCTAGCCCAACTCCCATTTAACTATTACCAATATCCCTTTCCTCTTATTCTTCCTATTCTTGAAAATTTCCACATAGGTTAGATGTTATCATAAGCACAATTAATTGCACATAATTCGCACAATCACATAGGCACGAATTTCACAAAATCTCGTAAGCATAGAACGTGCACATAAATTAGTATATAGTCACATAATTAGCATATGAAATTCACATAATCATATAGAAAGCGCACATTTATTGGCCTACTAGTTTACGAGGACTCGGGTTCTACATCCTTCCCCCCTTAAGGAGGATTTCGCCCCCAAAATCAGCCCGTTCGGAACAACTCAGGATAGTGAACCCTCATCTCGTCCTCACGCTCCCATGTGGCTTCTTCTGTTGGCTGATTCCGCCACAAGACTTTTACTAAAGGAATTTCCTTATTCCTAAGTCGCTTAGTTTCGTACATCAATATCTCTACAGGAGTTTCCTCATAACTCAGATCCGGCTTCAATTGTTGATGTAGAGGCTCGTTCCTCAGCACATGATTCGGGTCGGCGATATACTTCCGTAGTGTTGAAATGTGGAAGACATCATGCACTCTCGAATGGCTCTGACCGACCTAAAAGAACTTGATGGAAGAGACAGGCATCCCGAGGGTAGTTCCCTTTAGAGTGAGCTCCCGTGCTACTCTTTTGGGATACGCCATTCGGCTCGCTAATAAGACTTTTTTCTTGATTTTCTTCCTTCTCAAATAGTTTCAAATAGTTGTCTTCAAATGGATTTGGAAGATCAAACAGAGGTCTCATCGGTCTGAAGTCCTAAAGAGCATAGCAGATAGAACAGAAGCTATCGAATCAGACCACATGGTGCTTGATCAGCCACCCGATGCGGGCAATTCCAGTTGATACGCTACCTCGCCAATTCCTTTTACTATTCTGAATGGGCCAATGTATCTTTGACTTAATTTCCCTTTCTTTCCGAATCTCTTTACGCCCTTCATCGGCGATTCTTTTACAAATACTAGATCGTCTAGTTCGAATTCCAGTGGTCGACATCTTTGGTCTGCGTAGCTTTTCTGTCTACTTTGTGTCGTTCGCATCCTTTCTCGTATTGTTGCGATAATTTCTGTCATTTCTCGTACTATATCTGGGCCTAATATTACCCGTTCTCCGATCTCGTCCCAATGCACTGGAGATCTGCACTTACGCCCATATAGAGCTTCGTATGGTGCCATCCCAATGGTGGCGTGATAGCTATTGTTGTACGAGAATTCGACGAGTGGAATATACCTACTCCAATTTCCTTTGAAATCAAGCACACACGCCCGTAGCATATCTTCCAGCGTCTGGATCGTCCGCTCGGATTGGCCGTCCGTTTGCGGATGGTAGGCAGTGCTAAAGGAAAGTTTTGTTCCCATCGCCTTTTGTAAACTTGTCCAAATTTCGACAAGAATCTTGATACTATTTTTTGGATGTAGAGCTCTGCGTACTGCTCCATAGAAAACGTCGAACTTATCGGTAGAAAATGGGCAGACTTGGTTAGTCGATCGACGATCACCCAAATCGCATCGTGCCCCTTCACATTCTATGGCAATCCGACAACAAAGTCCATGGTTATGTTATCCCATTTCCATTCAGGAATCGGTAACGCCTGTAACGTTCCTGCAGGTCTTTGATGTTCAGCTTTTACTTGTTGGCAGGTGAGGCATTGGCTTACGAACATGGCTATATCCCTCTTCATTCCTGGCCACCAGTAGTTCTCTCGCAGGTCTCTGTACATTTTCGTGGCTCCCGGATGTACTGAATACACCGTAGCGTGTGCTTCCGTCATTATTGTTCTTCGAAGTTCTGCGTCGTCGGTCACGTACAATCGGTTCTTGAAAAATAGTTTTCCGTCTTCCCGCATTGTAAAATCCACTGCCGGTTGTTCCGTCTGCGCTCCTTTGATTTTCGTATAGAACTCGTCTTCTTCTTGTGCCTTTTTTATTTGTTCCAACAGTGTGGGTTTCAGGGTTAAGGCTGCTATTTTCGTTTCAGCTTCACATAGCCGTACGAGTTCTACTTCGTGTAATTGTAATTCTGCACTCACTATTTTTCGACTTAGCGCGTCGGCTACCACGTTTGCTTTGCCTGGGTGGTAGTTGATTATACAATCGTAATCCTTAACTAATTCTAGCCACCGCCTCTGTCTCATGTTTAGCTCCTTTTACGTGAAGAAATACTTTAAGCTATTGTGGTCCGTGTATATTTCACACCGTTCTCTGTAGAGATAATGTCTTCAAATCTTGAGGGCAAAGACCACTGCCGCGAGCTCTAGGTCATGCGTCGGGTAATTCTTCTCGTATTCCTTCAGTTGGCGAGAGGCGTAAGCCACTACATTCCCGTTCTGCATCAGTACGCATCCTAACCCATTCTTCGATGCATCGCTATACACAGTAAATCCCCGGTTCCTGAGGGTATCGTGAAAACTGGGGCTGTCGTAAGCCGCTTTTTCAGTTCTTGAAAACTCTGTTCACATTCTTCATTCCAATTAAAAGGGGTATTCTTTCTGGTCAGCTTTGTCAGCGTTGAAGGAATTTTCGAAAAGTACTTAATGAATTTCCTATAATACTCCGCTAGGCCAAGGAAGCTTCGCACTTCGCTGACATTAGTCGGTTGTGGCCAATTGCTGATGGCTTCGACCTTGCTAGGGTCTACCGAAATTTCTACTCCAGATACGATATGCCCCAAGAAGGCGACTTGGTCCAGCAAGAATTCGCACTTCTTGAATTTGGCGTACAGCTTCTTTTCTCGTAGTATGCCTAAAACTGTTCTTAGATGTTGTTCGTGTTCCTCTTTCGTCTTCGAATAGATTAGGATGTCATCAACAAAGACGATGACAAACCTATCTAGATACGGCTTGAATACCCGGTTCATTAAATCCATAAACGCCGCCGGCGCGTTAGTCAGCCCGAATGGCATCACTAAGAACTTATAGTGGCCGTAACGAGTACTAAAGGCCGTCTTCGGGATATCTTCCTTCCGGATTTTGAACTGATGATAGCCCGAGCGTAAATCGATCTTAGAGTATACTGTCGCACCTTGCAATTGGTCAAATAGATCATCTATTCTGGGGAGGGGGTACTTGTTTTTGATTGTTAACTTGTTCAACTCTCTGTAGTTGATGCACAACCGCATGAATCTATCCTTCTTTCGTACGAATAACACCGGCGCTCCCCAAGGATAGAAGCTCGGTTGGACAAATCCCTTTTGCAAGAGTTCATCTAATTGGTCCTTTAACTCCTTCAACTCGGTCGGCGCTAACCGATAGGAGTCTTAGATACCGGCGCCGCTCCAGGCGCCAGGTCAATGGTAAATTCAATCTCTCTGTCGGGAGGTAGCCCTGTTAATTCCTCCAGAAATATGGTAGGGAAGTCTTTGACCACCGGCACTTCCTCGAATTTCTGGGAGGAATTTCCTTCCGATTTTATTGCAAACACCAAATACGCTTCGCACCCTGCTTCGATCAGTCGTTGGGTTTTTAACGTTGATATCCTAGAGATATTTGCCCCTTTGCTCGTTCCCACGAACATAAGGGGTTCATTTCCTTCCATATTAAACGTGACTATCTTACGGTGGCAGTCAATGACGGCTCCGTACTTCGATAGCCAGTCCATCCCGAGGATTACTTAGTAATCGTTCATTGGGATTATTATTAAATCTATAGGCATCTATTTGTCCCCGACAAGCACTGGGCAGTCCCGTAATATTTGGTTAGTTATAGTTGGGTTCCCATTTGGGACGGTTACACTATACTCGTATTCAGACTGGTGAGGCGCAATTCCTACTCTCATCACATACTTAGTGGATGCGAATGAGTGCGTAGCTCCTGAATCGACTAGGATGCATATGGGAGTTTGATAGATGAGGATGGTACCTGTCACTACCGCCGGGTTATTTTCTGCTTCCTCGGATGTGATTGTGTACACCCGAGCCGGTACCATTGGTGGTCTTCCCTGATTGCCCACTTGACTCCCGGATGCATTTTCCGGGCATTCCTTGAGATCGTGGCCCGTTTTGCCACACTTGAAGCAGGTCGCAATTTAAGAGAAACAGACCCCTATGTGTCGCCGCGTACACTTCGGGCATACTGGAATGTTTGGTTGGGGTCTCCCCTGATTTGGGTTGGGCTGTTGGGGTGGTCCTGGTCGGCTTTGGAAGTTCTGCTTCTCGCCCTTGGCAACGAATTGTCGCTTCTGGTTGCCTCCGCTCCATTGCGGTCCTTGTACGAATTTTCCTTTCGCTTCTTGGGCGCGAACGATTCTGGCTTCAGCCTGTTCCGCCACTAACGTTCTTTCCGCCACTTGTGCATACATGGCTCCTTGAATCCCGGACATGCTCACATCTCTATACAACTCCGGCTTTAAGCCCTCGTGAAATCGTTCAATCTTGAGCGCGTCCGTGCTCACCATATGGGTGGCGAACCTTGATAGCTGTTTGAACTTCCGAATATATTCGGCCACCGTCATGGCCCCCTATCTGAGGTTGATGAACTCGTTCATGCGTTGGGCTCTCACTGGGGCCGTATAGTACTTTCCCCTAAATAACTCCTTAAAACGGTCCCAAGTCATGGTGGTGGGGTTCTCGATCACCAGAATGGTGTCCCACAAGTGCCTGGCGCTTCCCCTCAGTAGGAACGCGGCACATAGCACTTTCTCAACTTTCGGCACTCGGCTATACTGAAATATAGTCTCGAGTGTCCGTAGCCAATCCTCTGATGACGTTGGGTCAGCAGAGTCCTCGAACATTGGCGGGTTCAGTCTTCGAAATCTTTCCCCTACCATCTCAGTCCTTTCGGTCTGGTTAGGCCCAGTGTTCGCATTATTCTGCTGAATCAGCTGTTGGATCTGGGCCGATTGTTGGCAGACTAACTCCGTGACCTGGAGAATAGTCACATCCCGATTATCATCAGGGGCTGCGTCCCTATCCGGGTCACCTCCCCCACTAGATTCACCCCTAGTTCGTACCATTGTTTCGTTCTATCCTAATAGTCCTATGGCCAATAGATTATATAGTACAGAGAGTTCACATAACATAATACATACAAGTAAGGCCGCTTCAGCGCTTTTGAGTGTGTGTGCATGGATAGTCTGTAGAACTTGTGACCGAATCTCTGATACCACTCTGACAGGACCCAAACCTTCGCTACCTTTTCTATGGTCATCTTAAGTGCCTAATGGTGCGTTGATTTGAAGAAGCCACGAAAATACGCATGAATTTTTTTCATTTTTGTAATGGAAGTCGTTCTTACATATCAAAAGAATTACATACATTCCTACATACATACAAGACATAATCACACGAGATTGTGTGCACGCACAGCAAAAGAACTCCTATGTGCCCGGCCTCACAGGTTGTCATCCATGCACACACTCCCTCCTCAAAAGCATCTGGAAGCTCCCAAAAGATAGGCCTTGCATCTAGAACAATCACGTACCGTGGTCGCTGGCACCTACAACACGTAACATAAGGAGTGAGCTGCCGTGGCTCAGTAAGCAGAAATTATGCATGAATGCACGTGTCCTAACTCGCAACGACAATCCACGTCGATGCTTTCTAACTCTTATACCCTTTCGTACTCTCATTTTGTATGGGCCCTCGGCTTTCTATCTTACTATGCGCCATTTCATAGAGCTAAAATCCTCAAGGGATACATGCATATGTGAAGGCTCGCGCACTGAGAGGTTACCGAAGGCACCTTTCTAGTCTTAGTGTGGCCTATCATGCGGATGCTTCTCGCTGGTAGCCAACACCGAGGTTGCCACACCTGAGGTTCCCTCTGTGTCGTGCTTCCCTTGGGTCGCATCCTCCAGGTTGTATCTTCCGCTACGGGGTATCCCCCTACCTATCATGTCACGTATTTTGGCATCATGAATGTCCATGGCCGCATAGAAGAGCCGTGACTCTACATTGAGTCGACAACAAACGCCTATATCAGCGAATATCCATCGCACACTGGCGATCTTATAACATGCACGCTCACGTGCCTGCTTTTCATCTTCATGCGTGCATATGCTCATGTCGTGGTTCATGCGTATATGCATTTCATAACATGTCATTCACATCATACATGATTCACGTAGTGTCACGTAAGCACGAACTCACGTAAGTCATGCACAAACAAGTTACATGTCGTAGTTGAATTTCTACTTACCTGTCGTTCGAGCTACGCGTTCTTATTGCTTCGTAAATTATCTCTTGTTCGACCTTTAGACATAAATATCATGGTATCAGTGTTATGCCTTCATAAATTAATTAAGTCGAACTAAGTTGTTTGGACTACACAAACTTGCTAGAATTCTAAGTCGGTCGATTCTAGCTAGGCCAAATCCCCACCCAAAATTTATTCTAAGTTAAAGTACTAAATTCTTGACCTAATGAGTTCGGCGAGAAGATTTTTAGTGTTCAATTTGCCCGATTTGTAATGTTCATTACATGGTTTCGTTGAGAATTCCTTAAGTCATCGAATCGCCCGATTTACTTCTCACATTCCATGCATGGCGTTGCCCGATTAGTGCTCGATTCGCTTGGTTTCGGCCGATTTGTGTTGCACTTGGAATCGCCCGATTGGTGCTTAAGCCACATTGCTTTCGCCCGATTTGATTGCATGGGATCGTTCTCAATCGGCCGATTTGAAAATCACCGTGTGCTCTCATCATCATGTCTTCATCTTCATTTCGCCCGATTCCATGCATGCAAACTCACACCCGATTCGATCATTCGTTGACTGATTTTGCCGAGTTCTTCTAGCCCTTAAATCGCCCGTTTAAATTGTCCCCAATGTTCGTTTCGATCAATTCCTCACATGCAACAATTCGCCCGATTTGCCACTTAATTTCCCGATTCGATCGACCCTCCAAATCATCTACACGAAACCACCTTCATAGCTCAATCTACCCAGAATTTCCTAAGTTCTGAGGTTTTTCTTCTACCCCAAAACCGTCAAACACTAACTTAAGGTCTTCTCATGCTAAAGTGATGAACTCTAAAACGAGTTAGACTAAACAAAATCTAGCAAAATCTCAAGGAAACCCTCGGTTATAGTTTCACACCCAATCCTAGGGTTTTTGCCGTCTATGGTACACTCGAATTCTCAAGTTTTCCTTAATTTAGCCAAATAATCTTAGTAAGGAAACTCACAGTAGCTTAAGGTAGTAATTTCACTTACCAACTTCGATCCTCAAGCTACTTGGTGTGCTTTTTGGGTTGAAAATCTTCTCGGCTCCTTCTCTTTTTCTTTCTCTTTGATTTTTCGTTGGTTTCTATTCAAATGGGGTTATGGAGCATAAGCCTAGGTTAGATATTTAACAAGAGACATGATGATGGGACTTAGGTGGCGTGAGGTCCCCTCATTTTAAGGGAATTTGTCTTCCAAGTTGATCTCTCATGGATTGGGCCTAAGTTCTAAGTTCTAGCCCAATTTAATAGTTCATAGTCCAAAGAAAATCCTAGCCCAACTCCCATTTAACTATTACCAACAAGTTATTCCCTAAAGCTATGTGAATAACTTTTTGGAGTTTTTAGCTAGACTTGTGTCATGATTTTGACTTCTTAAATTTATTTAGATTAGGTATACCAAAGAACAGGAGTATTCTTAACTTAACTCCTTGATTGTGGATAGGAAAATCAATATGGAATTTCCCTACATCCCTTTCCTCTTATTCTTCCTATTCTTGAAAATTTCCACATAGGTTAGATGTTATCATAAGCACAATTAATTGCACATAATTCGCATAATCACATAGGCACGAATTTCACAAAATCTCGTAAGCATAGAACGTGCATGTAAATTAGTATATAGTCACATAATTAGCATACGAAATTCACATAATCATATAGAACATAAGCGCACATTTATTGGCCTACTAGTTTAGAGGATTCGGGTTCTACATAGTCACATAGTGGATTTTCTACGGCCTTATTGCCGGGTGGTTTTTTCCTCTTCGTTAACAGAGGGTTCTCCAAGTTAAATCTTTGTGTTCTCCAGCTTTATTAATATTCGAGGAATCTTGGGCGGAATTTTGATGCAGCCGGATTTCCCAACATTTATTTCATCCAAATTGAATTGGTTAAATTTATAGACCTAATGTCATTCAATTACATAGTTCATCAAAACACTCTAATGCTCATGAACCAAAAAGGTAAATAGGTTCATTATTTTAGTTGTTTCTTGTTGAAGTTAGGCATGATCTGGGGATTAGATTTAATCCGTAACAAAACAGAAATCGACTTGCTTGAACACGATGCAATTAACGTGGTTCGGATTATCAACAATCCTACATCCACGGATCAAGAACTTATCAATTCTGATCAAGGAAATTTTACAGAGATTTCAAATCACACTCAAACGAACTCTACTGTGTATAAAACATGATAAACTAGATAAGAAGATAAAACCCATATTTATACATTTTGAACTTCGCGCTATATTCTGTTGATTTCGTTCCTCTCCTTTCTATAGCTGAAAACGTCGCTGCCAGCATCGCTTTTATAAGTGACTTGCTTATTATAAGAAAACACGTTTTCTTCAGCTTCGCGCGCTTTCTTTTCAAACACTCTGCTCTTGTACTTCTTCACCTTGTCACATGAACCAGCTCGCCGATGCAGCTCATGATTTGATATCCCCCCGCAAGATGGAAGAAACCAATTTACCACTGACATCTTGAGTAGCATGCGCTGCAATGTAGGTCCTGAGAGGGGCTTGGTAAACACATCAGCAAGTTGATTCTCTGATCTAACAGGCAATAGCTTAATTGTTCCATTTGAGACATGATGCCTAATGAAATGGCAATCGATCTCAATGTGTTGGATCTCTCGTGAAACTTAGGGTTGGATGCCAGCTTCAATGTTGAAAGATTATCACAGTACACGATTGGTACTTGATCTGTGTCCATGCCAGTTCTTGCAATAACTGTTAGATCCACAAAATTTCTGCTACCACAGATCCTATAGCCCTGTACTCGGCCTCAGTCGAGGATCTAGATAATGTGGCTTGTTTCTTCGCTTTCCAAGTTATGATTGCACTGCCCAGGAAGGCGCAATATCATGTTATGGACTTTCTGGTATCTCTACAAGCTCCCCAGTCCGAATCTGAGAAAGCTTTGAGCTGCATGTCTGCTGTTGAACTCATGAAAATGCCATGTCCTTGGGTGGCTTTGATGTATCTGAGTAAGTGGTGTGCTGCCATGAGATGTGTAGATCTTGGTGCTGACATGTATTGACTCAACTTGTGGACTGCAAAGCTGATATCAGGTCAGGTAAATGTTAGATAGAGCAGCCTACCCACCAATCATTGAGCTGCTCTCCATCATCTTTAGTTATCTGCTCACTAGGATTCATGGGGGTTGTCAATGGTTTAGCCTCGAGGTACCCTGTGTCTTCAAGGAGTTGCAGAGCATATTGCCTCTGGTTGAGGTAGATCCCTTCCTGATTCCTCATAACCTCCACACCAAGGAAAATTTCAGGCTTCCCAAATCTTTAATCTTGAAACAGGAGCTTAACAGATTCTTTGCTTCTTGTATCATCTTCATGGAGGGGCTTGCTAAGAAAATATCATCTACATAGACTACTAGGATGACTAGATCATTACCTTTTCCCTTAACAAACAGTGTATGGTCAGATTGAGTCTGAATGTACCCATTCCGCAGCACTGCTTCTGTAAATTTTCTGTTCCATTACCTAGAGGACTGCTTCAACCCATAAATTGATTTATTCAGCTTACAAACCATTCTACTTGGTCATGTTCTATTCTGGTAGGTGTAAAAACCCTCTGGTAATTCCATGTACACATCCTCCGCCAGGTCTCCATTGTGAAATGCATTATTTACATCCATTTGCTCAAGGTGCCATCTATGTTTAGCTGCAAGTGCCACAATAATCTTTATGGTATTGGGTTTAGCTACCGGGGCAAAGGTGTCGATGTAATCAACTCCTTCCCTTTGATAATACCCCTTTGCAACCAACCTCGCTTTATATTTTTCAACCTTACCAGCCGAGTCTACCTTGATTTTGTAGACCCATCTGCTTCCAATTGGTTTAATGCCAGATGGTAGAGAAACAACAGTCCAGGTTCCATTTTCCTCCAATGCATGAAACTCCGCTTTCATGGTTTCTAGCCATTTCTTACAGGAAGAAGCTTGAGCATAGTTCCTAGGCTCTTGAGCTAAAGCCACACTAGAGACCAATGCCTGATACTGGGATGACAGTTTATCATATGAGAAAATCAGTCAAGGGATAGTTAACATGTCCATCAACCAATCTGTTGCAGTGGTAGTCTTTTAAATACGCTGGCTGTCTAGGTGCCCTGCCTGACCTCCTCTACAGCTGATTCTGTGGTTGATTCTGAGGTAGTTGATCTGTGGCAACAGTTGATTGTTCAGGCAATTGATTGCTCAGGTCATTATCATCCTGTTCTGTGACTTGTTCAGCAGGTGCAGGAGGCTCAAGAGGTGCTTGATCCTATACAATAGCTTCCCCTTCAACCACAGGATCAGTACCTAAATATCTAGGCAGCACCAATGTTGAGAAAGGGTCTGAGGTTGCAACTGAACCTTCCTTCTTGAATGGAAACACATCCTCCATAAACTTAACATCTCTAGTGACAAAGACTTCCCTAGTCTTGATGTCCAAAACTTTGTAGCCTTTCGTTCTATTGGGGTGTATACACACTCCCTTGCTCTAGGATCAAATTCCTTCTAGCAGCTGCAAGTGTGGAACAAAAGCACAAAGAACCAAAGGCTCGAAAATGATCATAGTTAACTGGTTTCTGTAATAGTATCTCAAAGGGAGATTTATTGCCTAAGTTAACTGAAGGTGTTCCATTAATCAAAAAGGTTGTTGTTAATACACATTCAGACCACTACAAGATTGGCAAACCAGACTGAAACAATAATGATCTAGCCACATTTAACAAATGTTGATGTTTTCTTTCAACTATTCAGTTTTGTTGTGGTGTTTGGACACATGATAAGTGGTGAATAATTCCCTTTTCCCTAAAGAGATCAGTGAGGTAAAACTCCTTTGCATTGTCTGTTCGAATGGTTTTAACCTTACATGAGAATTGAGTCTCTACCATAGCTAAGAAAAATGGCAGAATAGAGCTGACCTCAGATTTATGCTTCATCATAAACAACCATGTAAATCTCAAGTGATCATCCACAATAGTGAGAAAGTACCTATGTCCTAGATGAGATGGTATGTGAAAGGGGCCCCAAACATCACAATGCATCAAATCAAAAATAGCACAGACAATTTTATTGTCATTAGGAAAAGAATTTTTCTTTTGTTTTGCAAGAGGGCCAATCTTACAGCATGATTTCTCAAAGGGCAGGTGCTTTTTCAAAGATCCACTAATTATTTCTAACACCCTATCAGATGGGTGCCCCATCCTACTATGCCATAAATTAGTTGACAGCTTGTTGAGAAACACATGCTCATTTGTATCGGTAACAGACCTAAGGGAGAGTTCTGAATTATGTAAAGACCAGCCACTTGGTCACCTCTGCCAATCATTTGCTGCCATTGGTCCTGTACCACAAATCCAGTAGCCTCAAACAAGAATCTAAAACCATATTTGTTAGCCAGACAACTAACTGATATGAGGTTGAAGTGCAATTCTGGCACTAGCAAGACATCAGTCAATGTGATGAATTTATTCAGTGCAACTGATCCTGCCCTATTTACTCTTACAACTGACCTATCAGGCAATATAACATTTGATTCTTCTATGTCATGGAGATTAGATAAAAGGCTAGAATTACTACACACATGCCTAGTGGTTCCCGAATCCACTAACCAGATCCTACGGCTTGTCAACCTAGGGAGACTATGAGCCAAACAGATACCTGTATTCGTCTCTGTGTGCTGGAAAAGGTCTACATTGGCAGAGGAGGGATTGCCTGATGATTTGTTGACTAATGCTTTGAGGCTCTGCCATTGGAAGGGTGTAAGGTGCAACTAAACCACACCATCATCTGAGGAAGAGCATACTGTCTGGTTCACCTGATGACTCTGCCTGCTAACTGGCTCAGTCATGGCCTGATTGACTCTGCTTCCTCTGAACCACGACCCTCCTTTAAAACCTGGTGGATAGCCATGTTTTTGGTAACATGTATAAATTGTGTGGCCCCTCTTATTGCAGTGAGTGCATAGGGGTCTCATGATGTCTTTCCTCTGGCTGAACTGATTCCTTTTGAGCTGTTCTTGGTCAGTTTTGGCAGCAAGCATAGCCATGTTATGAACTTGATCCTCAGTGTTCTTGGATCCAGCAGAAGCCATAGACCTTTGTTTTTCTTCTTCAATTAATAGTGAGAAGACCTTGTTGATTGATGGCAAAGGGTCCATAAGGAGGATTTGACCCCTGATTTGCGAGTAAGACTCAGTTAGCCCCATTAGAAATGTCAGAACATACTCCTCGCCTAGATAATCCTTGATCTTGTTGATGCCGCCACAGGTGCATTCACAAGCTGGCCTATGACTGCTCAACTCATCCCAAAAACTTTTCAGCTTAGTGTAGTATACTGATATGTTATCTGATCCTTGAGCCAAATTGGTCAATTCTCTTTTCAGCTGAAAAATTCTAGGTTTATTACTCTGCCCAAAACGTTCCTGTAAATCCTGGCAAACCACCCTCGCAGATGAAGAGTACAAGATACTCGCTGATATCTCCTTGGACACCGAGTTGAGTATCCAAGAGATCACCACATTGTTGTTGCGTTTCCAATCGCTCAATTGATTCTGCGAACCTATCTGATCTTGTGGATCAGCGACTGGTGGTTTGAGGAGACCATTGACGAAGCCTCCTTGTTTCTTCCTATCAGGGCAATCATCATTGCTCGGCTCTACGTTGCGTAGTTATCTCCACTCAAATGCTCGTGCACGAGTAATTGTCCCGAGGTGTCGTTATTGTTCAAAAAGTATGGGTCGTTCATGAGGACGACTGAGCTCGATGATTGATTGGAAGGCTGATTTGTAGATATCGTAGCCATGGCATTCGATTGAATGCTTCAAGAAATTCCAGAAATCGTGCTTCAATCTTGCTCTGATACCATAACAAACACAGAAATCGACTTGCTTGAACACGATGCAATTAACGTGGTTCGGATTATCAACAATCCTACATCCCCGGATCAAGAACTTATCAATTCTGATCAAGGAAATTTTACAGAGATTTCAACTCACACTCAAACGAACTCTACTGTGTATAAAACGTGATAAACTAGAGAAGAAGATAAAACCCATATTTATACATTTTGAACTTCGCGCTATATTCTGTTGATTTCGTTCATCTCCTTCCTATAGCTGAAAACGTCGCTGCCAGCATCACTTTTATAAGTGACTTGCTTATTATAAGAAAACACGTTTTCTTCAGCTTCGCGCGCTTTCTTTTCAAACACTCTGCTCTTGTTCTTCTTCTCCTTGTCACATTGTTGGATTTAAATATCTAAGCAATCCGGTTTGATGAACACAAAACTTAGTAATTGTATCACTAACATATTTACTGAGTGTGCAGATGAGCTCGGTTCGAAAAACAGATATCAAATATGAGCCCAGGGCGAAAAACCGGGTCGGTCAACTGCCGGTCAATACTGGTCAACGCGGTCAACTGTCGGTCAACCCGGTTTCGGTTGGTCAGACTGGACTGGACTGGTCCGGTATCGGTCTGGACTGATCCGGTTTCAGACTGACTGGTCGGTTTCGGTCTGGACTGGTCCGGTTTCAGACTGACTGGTCGGTTTCGGTCTGGACTGGTCCGGTTTCAGACTGACTGGTCGGTTTCGGTCTGGAATGGTTCGGTCAGTGACTGGTCCGATCAATGACTGGATTGACTGGTCAACTGTTGACTGATGTACAACTCTTTACTGCGCAACAGAGGTACAGACAGATAAAGCTGACAGCATTGACCAAAGTCAACAAAGGCTCCCAAAGGCTCCCAACGGGTATATTATTGAGTCTAACGGCTATTTCAAAGTGGGAAGACCTATAAAAATAACAGTGACGGGCAGAAACAAGCTAAGGATCCTAGAGCAAACCACATACACATCAAAAGAGAGATCCAATAGAGAAGAACAAGAGCATAGAGAAAAGAAAAAAATCAAGAGAGTTCTTCCAAGTGTGTGGGTTACAAAAGAGAGAGTGCTACAACGTTCAAACCCACACACCTCACTCACACATTAGAGAGTTGAGCTTAAGTAGATAAGTTGAGTGAGAGTCTCATAGACTATAAACAAGTGTATGTAGTCTTCGCACCGAGACAAGAAAGAATGGTGACGTCTTAGCTAAGAGACGTAAAATATCAAAGTGGTTGTGAGGTTGCGGCCTACAACGTTTACGGTTGACCTTGCGGGGTACCGTAAGTTCCCAAGGGACTTTAAAAAGCTCTTGGAAGAGATGGACTGTAAAAAGCTGTCTAGATGATTCACTAGATTAAGCTGAGGTCAGCGGGTAGGTTGTACTGTGAGTGTATAACTGAAGATCTAGTGAACCTTCCTTGCGAGGAAGAAGGGGAGACGTAGGAGAGTTAACTCCGAACTTCCATAACAAATATCGTGTCTCCACTTCTACAAACCGAAACCACACATACCCCAAACACCCACACTCAAAATGTTCGACAAAATGCCTCAACCACCTCCATTCACCAAAACCGGATAAAGTTACTCACATACACAAACCGCCTCTCATAATTCACAATCAAGCCTAATATATTCCGCACTTGGCCTTGATTGAAGATTGGAAACCGGTTTCATTCTCTAACCGGACGTGAAACCCACTAGTGAGCGAAAAATGGTGATCGGTGTTATTCACCCCCTTCTAACACCCGGTCCACGATCCTAACACACATGAACCACCTCGCCGATGCAGCTCATGATTTGATAATCCGATTACTTGTTCATATATGCCCCAATTAAAATTTAGATATGGGTACGGTTCAACATTACATATATACACGTATAAATTATTGCATATTGCTCAAGTTTATTCGAAATTATACTTATAAGAAATAAACAATTTGCAGTTTGTCAATTTGTAACCTTGTACTACGACTTTTTCTTTTTTCAAAAATGCATAAGAACTGTTCTTATTTCATTGTAGCCCAGGACGAAGCGGCAAGTTTGAGGCCTATTTCTCGAATCATTATTAAAGGAGGACATATTGTTGGCGGAGCAAATTCAATTTCACAAAAATATTTGAGATATATAATATAAGAGTAACAGATTACTCTGTTAATTGTCAATTAATTTTACAATGAAAACATACATAATTTGGTATAAACATGTAGAAACTGCAGCACATTGATTGTGTATCAAATGAAATAAATACACACAGATTTTGGATGGGGTTTCAAGTTACCTCATTGAGGATGACACGTTGCTTGACTATATGGATCGATCACGCAAATACATAATTTTGTTCAAATATATTTAATTGGAATGATGATACGTTTACTTAATTGGAAAATTGGGGCAACCTTAAAATAAACAAATATTGCCATGGAACAATCTGGAAGCTTTTTTTTTTTTTTTAAATTTGAGACAATCATACTTAATGGCTCTGTTGAAATTAGTCATGAGTTTAGAAGCATAACTCCATGAAGTATGGCTTGCCTACCCAATTGGCTAACCCAACTCCACTTAATAATTGATACATGACCTAATATAAATTTAATTGTACCTAATATCGGTGATATAGTGTGTAAGAATGCCACATGTCAAAATTTAAATGGAGTTGAGTTATATCCAATTGGGTAGACAAGTCAAAACCAATCCAATGACGCATCAGTTAATAAAACTGAAGATAGTGGACTCAAGAAGTTAATAAACTGCAGTTGATATCAAACTTGAGCTATACAATAAATACAATAAAATACAGCAGAACCGTTTGAGAGAGAAATGAGATTGACGAGGCCACAGAAATACAATATTCTTTTGGATATTGATTGTAGAAGATAGCTTTGTATTCTGTGTCATCTTGAGTGAAAGAGTTAAGCTATGTAAAAGTGCGATCAATAAAGAGAAGGTGTTATCTCACGTGGACGTAGGATTTGTTTTAAATCCGAACTACCTAATTCTCTTGTTCGTATGTTGATTTTCGTTTTATCGTCGTAGGAAAATTTGGGATTGATCACAATTCCCCAACAGGTTCTTAATTTCTACTATCTTATAGACATGAAATGATTGTTATGAAACCACTAAACGGATTAATATTACAGAATTCTCGTGATTTTGTAAAGGATTTCATTATTCAAATTAACTAACTTCATGGATTATACAAAGTGATATCTCCAATATGGGCACATACATTATTATTGTTATTTTCCATGTCGGGTGACACGTATGTTATTTTGGCGATGACGGCATAGTTACGTAACACTTAAATCAGATTTCATAATAACTTTTCTTTCTTTCTTTTTTCACCGAAATTTTTTTTCCGTGGTGGGGTTTTAGAGACAGGTGATAAACTTGTCAAGAATTGAAATCGATAACAATGATGAAGTTCGTACATGGCATAGAGTTACTTGCTTCGAACTCGTTTACTAACTTGAGTAGATTAAATAAATAGTAATGAACACATTTAATGAAGCTCTATCAAAGCTTGAGTCAAAATAAGGAAAATTAAATTCAAACACAAAAAAAATATTAGAAATAAAATTACCATGATCCCAAATTTCGATGGAACTAATCTTTCTGATCCATTGGTCTTCAAAGTCAAGGGTTTAAAGAATAATTGAACTCGTGATATCTAAGTGGAGAAATCCTAATAAAATAAAATAAATAAATAATCATTCCCTATCTATCCGCCACAAAACCAATTGCTGACGGGGTCACCACACACACGAAATTAATAATTTAATTTCGAACTAGCTTTCACAAAATAAAAAAAAAAATGGTGATGGTGGGTCCCACAAATCGCACGCACCTTCGCACAACAACATTATAATCATAGAGAAAATTTAGTAACTTGATAAGACTTTCTTGCGGTTTGGTAGTAGTGTGTTGTGTGTGTATATATATGTATATATAGGTGGGTAAAGAAGGGACACCTTTGATAGCTTCTAACAAGGAAGAAGTCTTCGAACATATTCTTCTTACATTGCAATTATATCACAAGATTTTCTTGATATATAGAAATACAGTAAATAATGGGAAGACAACCTTGTTGTGACAAACTAGGTGTGAAGAAGGGTCCATGGACGGCGGAGGAAGACAAGAAATTGATGAGTTTTATTTTGGGCAAAAACGGCGGTGAATGTTGTTGGCGGGCGGTGCCTAAGATGGCAGGGCTGAGCCGCTGCGGCAAAAGCTGCCGTCTACGGTGGACGAATTATCTCCGGCCAGATTTAAAGAGGGGACTTCTCAACGACGACGAGGAGAAAATGGTCATTGACCTACATGCACGTCTTGGAAATAGGTAATTAACTTCTCTCTTTTTCTTTCCCGAAGTAAAACTTTTTTTAATTAATGAACTTCTTTGCAATAATAAATAATTTACTTTATGTTGAAAGAAAATTTAAGAAGTATTGATCACACTGCAGACTGCACTACCTTCTGCTATGCTATGATGTTCGTTTTTCTTTTATATTATATGCTGGTGAAGCATAATAAAGGAAAAATAAATAAGTGGTATGATTTATTTAATAATACATTGAAATTTCGTAATTGGGCCTAATATCGGTCCAGTTAAGATGAGAGTTGGCCCAGATAAATAGGTGGGTGATACATGGGGTACCGGACAATTTATAAGCTAATTAATATCTTTCTTTAGCTAATCTATTCTTAACATAGACTCTTAAAAAGTGTTTCTCATACTACTATTTCGTTGAAATAAATTAATGTTAGTTTGTATAATCCAGAAACTTCCAAATGGGAAAGTGAAATATTATTTGTGATGATTATGTCTTTAACCTTTATAAATCTGTGTGTGCATATACTATCTTGTTTTATGTATATGATTTTTTACCAACAATTATATAGCCGGTATTTGAAGAAGTCTCTTTCTCCTTCCATTTCCATATTTTATTTGTAAAATAAATAACACTACTGCTAAGTGCTACTGCATATATTTATATACTAACCCCTTCTTTTTAATACCCATGATTTGATTTAGGTGGTCGAAAATTGCATCAAAATTGCCGGGAAGAACAGACAATGAGATAAAAAATCATTGGAACACACACATCAAGAAAAAGCTTCTCAAGATGGGCATCGACCCTGTCACGCACCAACCCCTAGAAAACAACTTACCTCAAGAAATAAATAAAAATAATAGCAATAGTGATAAAGAAAGTGAAAAAATAAAATCATCGTCTTCAACAATATCACAATCTCAGACCACCGCCGCCTTTTCATCGTCAGATCAAAACAGTACGGCATTCGTCATCCGAAAATTCGAGCAGCATGTACGAAAACGATCCTTTGATCAGCTACCTATTCAAAGACGAAGATGATTATCATTTTCAAGGAAAAAGCTTCGCCGCCAGCAACAGCGATTACTACTACTCGTCTTGGCTGTTGGATTACTGCTGCGACGATTTAGGGTTTCCTGAATTTAATTTGGACATGGATATTGATGCTGCTTTGAACTCATTAGATCAATTGGATCAGAAACTATTGTAATAATTTGTTTGAAGTGCATTAGTTACTTTGCTTTGCTGACCACCTTAGTAATGACTTTTTGGACTTCTGCTAATGTGTGGTCGGCTTGAGTTAGTTTCTCTGGTGAAGTTGATTTGCTTTATTAGATATGTGTACGTGTTTGGTGCCTTTATAACTTTTTTTGTACATTATGTGATATCATGCAAATAAAGAAAATTGAAGTGGTGGTGCCATTTTGTGATGTTTTCTTTAAATGTGTGTGCGGGTCCTTTTTAACTTAGGTCGATAATATATGAATGCATGTATATTAATTCTTATTTAGAGCAATTCCTGTTGAGATTCAAACTACGCCGCGAGAAGACAAAAAAAGATAAAATAAAATAATAGTATATTAATATTTTTATTATAATATTATTTTATCTATATAATATATTAATGAACGGTTCATATTAAAGGGCGACGCGGCGGATTCCTAGCCACCCGATTTCGAGCGGTCCAGAAGAGCTGAAGACATCTATAATTTGGCTGAAGTTCTTCATGTTATTATCATCCCAAATCTAAGTGAGAAAAATTCAGTGTGAGAGGGAAATAGTGAGAGGAAAATTTATCAGTGTCGATAAGGGTGAGCGGGTTTAGTTTTACTGGGGTAGTTGGGAATATGTACAAATATTTTACTCGGGTGGGTAAGGGGTCTCGAGTTTGGTTTTAAACACGAGTATTAATTTGTATGGTGTAATATTCTCAATATAGTAAAGCTGGTGCTCTCCGTGGAGGTAAGCAGTATTGGCCGAACCACGTAAAAATCTCGTGTTCTCTATCGGCGTCATTTCGGTTTTACATTGTCCAGATGAAATTGTCGTGGTCCAAAATCAACCTTCCGCTGAGCCCGAAAAATTACCGCTCAACCCCAACAAGTGGTATCAGAGTCAAGCCTAATTGATATTCTGAGTATGCTCTGTGGTTGCAGCTTTGTCTGATCTTCCACATAAGAAAAAGATATCAAGAAGGTTTTCGTTACGGGGGAGCAAGTTTCGGGCCTAGCTGTTGAATCTCTGCAAGGATAATGGCGACGGAAAACTGTTTCAAAGTGCGGCAATTTGATGGTACGGGGAGTTTCTGTTAGGATATTTTAGAAGTGTCCAGAATTAATTTAGTCTAAGTCTTGTATTTCTTAGTTATGTGGTTGTTTATTTGTAATTGGGCTCAAGTTAGCCAAATACCTTGTTAATAGGCTTAAGTAGGCCCAAGGGTTTTATACCTAAGTAATGGTATAAAACCCTAAACCCTACTTCGTGATTAAGTGAATCATTCATTTGGAAAGAACATCGTACGTGAGTTTAAAGAGCAAACCCATCGACAACATAAGCACTTAAGGTAATAACTCACGTATCCTTCAATTGATTCCTTCATTGATTAAACGTTGAGGTGTCCGGTGACCTACAGTGTGGCACAGACGAGTTAAGGATATACTTGTTCATAAAGGCTTGGCAAAAGCTTTGAAAGGGACACGGCAAAGCCGGAGAAAATGACAAAAGAAGACTGTGAGGATTTGGGGTTAACATTATTAATAATGTTGTTAATGAGGATTATGCACCAGACTTGTGGGCGAAATTGGAGGAGCTGCATCTCGAGAAAACCTTAGCCACAAAGTTAGATCTGAAGCGAGAGTTGTACCGGCTGAAGATGGAGGAAGGTGGAAATCTCATTGATCATATTAGCGTGTTCAACGGACTTGTGGATCAACTTATAAAAGTTGATGTAAACTTAGAGGAAGAAGATGTAGAACCCGAGTCCCCGTAAGCTAAAAGGCCAATAAATTTGCAAACATGTCTAGGTGGATGTGAAGATTTCGTGTACTAATTATATACTTATGTGAATTATATGAGTTTGGTGCTTAGTAGATTTTGTGCACATTAAATATGTGATTATGTGATGTCTAACTTAGGGATTTTCGAAAATATGGAATAAGGAAAAGTGAGGTAATAATGTTAGTAAGAATAGAGATTTGGGCTATGGCTATGACTTGGGCTAGAATTTTAAACTTAGGCCCAAGGCCATTAGAGATAGATTTTTGGAAACAAGCTTCCTTGAATTAGGGGAAATTCACGTCATCACTAGTCTAATCCACCGTACCTTAGCTTGGGAAGAAGGTATGAAATTTCTACTATGTAATTTACGTTTTTTTGCTTGTAATTTAGGTTATTAGCTCGAATCTAGCACGTTTAGGGTGTTAGCACACGAAAACCTATCCAAAATTGTACCCTTTAATTCATTCGGTTTTAGGGTTTTCGAAGTTCACATGATCTTCAACGAGCTCTTGAGAAAAGTGATATTTAGATCGAAGATTTTGGGTTTCGCGGGTCACAAGGTTTTTTGTATGGTTGGGGTCGTGAAGTGGAGGTTCACGAACCCTAGTTTGCGAAGTGGTGAGTGAGTGTTAGACTTCGCGAAGCACATGCTAGGTATTAAGGTCACGAATCCTAAAGGTTAAGCACATGAAATCGCGAAGTGGACATGCAAAGTTTAACTTTGCGAATCTAAGCTCTTCGCGAATCATGAGTGGTAAGCGTGCGAAGTTGAACTTCACGAGTCGGTAGAGCACTTGGCGAATCACTTCACGTATAGGTAGAAGCTAGACTTCGCGAACCATGAGATGATAGGCACAACTCGCGAACTAGGACAACATTAGCGAATTAATACAGCACTTTGCGAATCACGTAAGGAAATGATAAGTCACACTTCGCGAATTAGAAGGTCTAGGCGTTCACGAACTTGTGGAACTCCGCGAATTAGGCGAAGCTTGGCGAATCAAGAACCGTGCAATTAACTTTACGAACCGTGAGAAGTCACTAATTCTATGCAAGTCACGAAACTAACTTAAGGCTTTAGGTAGTTCGCGAAGTGGGGTACCTCGCGAATCCTGGCATGTCACGAATTGAGTTCGCGAAGTAGGTGTGATGATGAGTTCGCGAAGTAGAATAAGTGGTGAATTAGCGTAAGTTGGCGAATTGATGAGGCACTTCACAAATCATTTAGGGTCTAAGTTTCGCGAATTAGAAATGAACTTCACGAATTAGGGTAACTTCGCAAAGTGAAAGAGCTAAGTGAGACTTGGCGAATCCATGGGACTTCGCGATATGGGTCGAGAGATGAACTTCGCGAATTAGGTTAGAGTTCGCGAAATCCGTGAGGATCACGACTTAGGTAGGTTCGCGAAGTATAGTGTGAGTAAAAGTAGTTCACGGGCCAAGAGAAGTTCACTTCACGATGAGTGAGGATAACATTTCGCGAATTATAAGTAAGGCTAGGCACTTTGCGAATTAAGGAACATTTCACGAATTGAGAGAGGGAAGAAAACTAGTGTTCGCAAAGTGTACTTAAGATATTTCACGAGTTAGGAATTAGTTCACGAGTTATCCAAACATCATCACAAATCTAAGTTAGTTCGCGAATTAGGCATAGTTCGCGGGACATAAGGGCTTTCATGTGTCGAAGTTAACAAAGTATTTTCAAACAATTATCTTTCAAATATAGTATTAAATATATATACAATTCAATACTCAGAAATTCAATAACGTAGACGATCAATTAGATGATATACTGACATGATGATTATGCCTAAGGTCGAAATTTGGAATTTCGCCGAGCTATTAGCATATTTATCTACGGACGACAGGTAAGTGGAAATTCAACTACAACACATAACTTATTATATGTGACTTAGTGCTTACATGCATGTGTGAATTATGTGACGTGGTCTATGATTATGGTAAGCATTATGGCATTAATGCATTACGCATTTCAAGAGCATGCACGAAACACTCGGAGTTAGGCGAGATGAGCATGCATAATTTATGTCGGCTAAAGCGAATGGCGATTGCCGAGGCGGGAAATTGGAGTCAGTTTACATTTAAGTTAAGGGGGCGGCTTCTAGGGCACCGTGACGGCGTATGCGCCGTCGGCAACGTTGATACGTCGCCAAGTATACGAACGACGTTGATGCGTCGGAGGATTATCATGGTTGGATTGATACCCTCATGGTTGCGTTGATGCCCTTATATCTTTGTTAGCATGGTTGGGTTGATGCCCTCATGCTTTGGGTTGATGCTCATGGTTGGAGTAGAGCTCTATACGGTCTACGCCTAGCAAGTTTGCCGAGGGCCCTGAGTGAAAGTCGTATGACTCTTAAGTGCATTGGCGAGGATGCCTTTGCGGGGGTTTCACACATGCACATCATGCATAATTTCTGCTTACTGAGCTTATTGCTCACCCTTACGTTATGTGTTGTAGGTGTACGCGAACACGGTACGTGATTGCTTAGATGGCAAGGCATTCTTTTGAAGCTTCCAAGCGACTTTTGGAGGTGGTGTGTGCATGGATGACGACCTGTGAGGCCGGGCGCATAGATTTCTTTTGCTGTGCATGTATACGCTTCCATGTAATTAGGAATTAAACTATTATTTTGTCATGTAAAGAACGACATCCATTATATAAATGGAAAAATTTAGTACGCATTTCCGCATGTCTTCTAATTAAATAACTCGTTAGGCACATAAGTTAACGTTAGACGAGGTAGCGATGGCTAGGGTCGCCACAGAAGATAAGGCCAACTTACTTCTTACCACGCTTCGTGATTCTTATGATAATTTGGTCACAACCATCTTGTAGGGGTGTTCGTTCGGTACATACCGTACCGAACCGAACCGAAATTTCGGTACACCCTTTATAGGTACCGAATACCAAACCGAATTTCTCGGTTCGGTATTCGGTATTTACCGAATTTTTTTCGGTAAATTCGGTATTTAAATAATAATAATAAAAAATCGGTAATAATTAAATTAATATGTATATTAATATAATTATAATTTTATTTTCAATATTAATATAATAAAATATATTTTAATTTTAAAATTTCGGTAATTCGGTATACCGAATTTACCGAAATTCAAAATCTGTACCGAACCGAATTTACCGAATACCGAATTTTTTTTTAAGAACCGAATACCGAACCGAATTTTTTTGTTCGGTTTGGTTTTGTACCGAAATTTCGGTATTTCGGTTTTTTCGGTCGGTATACTGAATAACGAACACCCCTACCATCTTGTACGGAAAGGCATCAGTGAAGATGGTGGATGTACAGTCAACTCTCTTGGCACATGAAAAGAGTAGACGATCAAATTATTAAGATAGTCAAAATTCGACGTTGGCTATACGCGGGGAGAATTGTAGAGGAATGTTCCACACCAGGGAATTTGGAGGTAGCAGCAGGTCCAAATCAAAGAATGGCGGGAAGGACATTGTGTGCTACAAGTATGGTGAGCCGCGAGACATCAAAAGAAATTGTCCGACTTGGAGAAGGACAGGAATGGCGAGGAAAATTCCACAACGATGGTAGTAGAAGATTATCTTGGAGATGTTCTCACAGTCTCCAATGATGACGTTCGTTCTCGGGATGAATGGATATTAGATTCGGGGTCGAAGTATCATGTTTGCTTCGAGAGAAAATATTTGATACGTTCCGAAAAATACACAGGGGTTCGGGCTCCATGGGTGATGGATATCGTCACGATGTTCGAGGTGTTGGAACGGTAAAAATCAAAATGGTTGACGGAGAGGTGCGCACTTTGAGCGGTGTGATCTTTGTCCCGAAATTGCGCAGAAATTTAATATCCTTGAGCCAATTAGATTCCAAGGGCTATGGGAGTTTCATAGCAGGGGGAGTGTGTAAAATTACACGTGGAGGAAAGGTCCTACTGAAGGGAGAAGAGCGTGGAGGTTTGTATCGTCTGGCCGGGAGTGTGGTTCATAATACTCTGACTTTGATGCGTTCACAAAACTCCCGCGTGCGTGGTGGAAATACAGACGATGGTGAGAATGGAAGTCCTGTTGGAGAAGGGGTTGCATCGAAGTCCCTCTTCATAATCGACGGGTAGGTCGGTTCGACAGCTGCAAATAGGATTCGCCGTAGAGTGAATCAAGTGGGTATGACCTGAATTCTTGATTCGGAAATGTGTAGCTGGTACAAGGAAGGCCAATGGACGTTCGTGGTAATTACGAACGGGTTGCTCTCAAACAGACTCACTAGAATGAGCGCTTGGATAAAGGGTGATGAATGATGCTGGAGGGGGAGAATTGTTGAGATCCAGCCTAGGCCGCAAGAAGACAAAAAATGTAATATTATTAATATTTTATTACAATATTATTTTATATATATAATAAATTTATGAACGGTTCATATTAAAGTGTGACGTGGCGGATTCTTGGCCACCTGTTTCGAGATGTCCAGAAGAGCTGAAGACATCGATAAATAGACTGAAGTTCCTCAGTTATTGTCATCTCAAATAAAGTGAGATGAATTTAGTGCGAGAGAGAAATAATGAGAGGGAAACTTATCAGTGTCGATAAGGGTGAGAGCGAGTTTAGTTTTACTGGGGTAGTTGGGAGTAGGTATAAATATTTTACCCGGGTGGGTAAGGGGTCTCGAGTTTGGGTTTAGACACGAGTGTAATTTGTACGGTGTAATATTCTCAATATAGTAAAGCTGGTGCTCTCCGTAGAGGTAGGCGGTATTGGCCGAACCACTAAAAATGTCGTGTTCTCTATCGGCGTCATTTCGGTTTAATATTGTCCTGATAAAATTGTTGTGCATCCAAAATCAACCTTCCGCTGCCCGAAAAATTATCGGTCAACCCCAACAATTCCAACCTTTCGTGCGTCCTGATAGTTGTTATGGTGTTTTTTACTCCAACCCGTAAATTCTATTTTCTGCACTAATTTTTATGTCAACACATTAAATCTATGTTCTACACTAAAAATAATATTCATATTTATTACTGTTATAATTTATTTAATAAACTTTATAGTATAATAACTAAAAAATAGATATAGTTATAATTACTATATTACCACAGAAACCATTGTTTACAAAGTGTGATCTCCCTCACCTCCTATCTATCAATCACCAACTAAGCCTAGGAATAACAAATCTCTCTTATATACTCTAGTCCGCGTTCTGATGGCTTCTTAAACTTCATTCCTCGTACTTGATCTTTAAAACACCACTTGAATACCTGAAATAGCTCCGCTTCTGTCTTGGTAGCCCCCCCATGCACTCTAGCATTACGTTCCTTCCACAGTGTATAAATGATGGCCACCACTCCCGCAAGTTGTATCTTCATTCTTTCATTCTTGTGCTTACTTAGTCTTATCAACTGCTTGGTCCATGTCTCAAAGTCATAGGAAATCCCCACATGTAACCATCGACATGCCTCCTCAACCAGTAGTCTGCTATACCCGCACTCAAGAACAAATGTGATACACATTCATCTGCCTGCGCACATAGCACACATCCAACATCATTTATGCACACACCCCATTGAGCAAGTCTGTCCCTAGTGAGTATTTTCCTATGCACAATGAGCCACAAGATGAAAGCATGTTTCGGTGCGTTCCACCTATGCCATATAGCTGCTGCTGTTTGCATCTTATCCCTGGCTCCCTTCAGCCACAGGTAGCCCGAGTTAATGGTATAGCATCCATCTCTTGTAGTAGTCCATTTCCCATCTCTATATCCCTCCCTTAGCTTATCTCGCACTCTGAGGATTTGGTTCCATTGCCAGCTTCTATTACCACTCCTCTGATAATCCCACAGACTGACAGATTTTAGATAATAACAGTGTATCCACTTAATCCACAAACTATCTTTCTTCTGTGATATCTCCCATACCTTCATTCCAACATGTGCTCGATTCCATATACCACAGTCTCTTATCCCCAATCCCCCCTGCTCTTCTCCACACACACTGTGTCCCATGCCACGAGAGCCTTAGTTCTGCCCCCAATTCCTCTGCCCCACAGATACTCTCGGCATAGTTGGTCAATCCTCTTTACTACACTCATAGGGAGTAGGAACATAGATCCCCAGTAGCTATGCATAGCCATCAATATTGAATTAATCAAGCAGCTTCTACCCGCATATGAAAGGTTCCTTGATGTCCAACATTTAATCCTCTTGGTTATTTTCTCCACCAAAGATTCACAATCACTTCTGCTCCATCTTGTTGGTGAGATTGGTACTCCTAGGTATTTCATAGGAAAGTATCCCTCAGAGAAACCAGTCAGCTCCATGATGTTTTCCTTCATACTTTGATTAGTGCCAGCAATATATATACTAGATTTCAGATCATTGGCCCCAAGTCCTGTTGCTTGCTCAAAGTGCTGTAAGCTCCTTTTAATCAGCCTAATAGTGGGTATATGGGCCTTGCTTACTATCAATAGATCATCTGCAAAACACATACTCACTAGGTTGAGTTTCTTGCACATGGGATGAAATTGAAACCCTGCTGTTTTCGAGGTCAGTATAAGACTTCTTGTCAAATATTCCATTACCAGCACAAATATCAGTGGTGACACTGGGTCTCCTTGTCTCAGTCCCCTAGCCCCAATTATTTGTCCCTCGAGTCTTCCATTTATGGCCAGTTTGTATGTAACAGTGGATATGCATTCCCTTAACCATTCCATAAACCTCACAGGGAACTTCAGGTGTTTGAGTAGGCTGAAAATAAAATTCCATTTCACTGAATCATATGCTTTCCGCAAGTCAATCTTCATCATACATCTAGGTGACACTTGTCCCCTTTTATACAGTCTAAGTAGTTCCTGGCATATCATGATGTTGTGGCCGATGGACCTACCGGGAACAAAAGCCCCTTGGTTAGGCTGGACTAAACTTGGCAGCACAGCTCTGAGCCTGGTACATATAAGCTTTGAGATGCATTTGTACACAGTATTACAACATGCAATAGGCCTATAGTCCTAGGCTGTTCTTGGGTGAGCACATTTAGGGACTAAGGTGATGGTAGTGGCATTCCATGCATTGAGCAGTCTGCCATTGTGGAAGAATTCCAAAACAGCTTCAGTTAGGTCATTTCCAACCACAGGCCATGCTGCTTTGAAAAATTCACTATTATATCCGTCAGGCCCTGGTGCTTTATCACTGTGTATGGAATGCATTGCATTTTTAACCTCTTCCCTGGTAAATGGAGCTATCAGTCCAAGCTGTTCCTCAACTGTTAGTGTGTCCCCTTGTTTTATGACCAGCTCATCAATCCCTTCCAAGTTCCTCTTTGCACTCCCCAAGGTATTTGTAAACTCCTCAATAAAATAGGAAACTATGGCTGCAGGTTCCTCCAAAACCCTGCCTCCGTCAGTCTCAACTGATAGTATCCTATTCCTGTATTCCCTTTGTTTGATGAGTGCGTGGAAGTACTTAGTGTTCTTGTCTCCCTCCTTTAACCAGGTTGCTTTAGCCTTTTGTGCCAAAAACTTAGTGCAAGCTTTGCTAATAAACTGAAAATCCTCTGCTGCTATTCTCTCTTGTTCTCTTACTGTGGTGTCCCATGGATCAGTGTTCAGGGCCTCTTGAACTGCTTCCAATTTCATTCTTGATTCCTCTGCTTTAAGGATTATGTTAGCATAGTTAGACTTGTTGAGTTGCTTCAGGTGGCCTCGAAGTGTGCACAGCTGGGTCTCCAAATGTCTTCCTTTGGTCTGCCATTCCACTCTTTTATTCCAGTGTGCCCCAACTATAGTCATGAAATGAGGAGAGTCCACCCACATGTTGAAGAACTTGAAGTCTCTTCGGCCAGGAGTTGGTGCCCTACCATTCTTAAGCAGGATGGGTGAGTGGTCAGATATCCCCTCAGGTAGAAAGTGAGCCTCAACTTCCATATATGTCTGCAACCATTGGATATTCCCAAATGCCCAGTCTATTTTACTATATATTCTTGTTGCTGCTTCCTGTTTGTTGGTCCATGTATATTGAATAGAGTGTGTACTTTACAACTAAAGTATTCATGCTCATCAATACAAAATTAATGTTATAAACATAAACCTAAATTACTTTAAATTAAAAAAAAAATTAGTCTCCCATCTCTGGCCATCGCTGCCCTTTTCCCGTTTATTATATATTTAATCTTGAGTAATTTAGATTTTACTAAATTTAATTTAATGTTATCATTGATTGGCATCCCACATACTGTGCTCACGAATAGTGCTCACATAAGATGAGCAACATAAAATTTCTCAATTTAGGATTATTATATATAATTTAATATACTTAATGATGTGCCGTGACATGTGGTGGTGCTCATTGGTGCTCACATAAGGTGAGCACTATAAGATTACTATATATATATATATATATATATATATAAGATCATTATAATTTATTTATAAATCTTATTATTTAAAATAATTCTATAATATTTTATTTTTGGGCAAGCCTGTGGCCCGCCGGGCCCACCGCGCCAAAGCACGCGGCCCGCACGGGCATGCCCGCTCAGAGACGGGCCTAAAAATTTACGGCCTGCCCCACGGGCCGCGGACCTGTTTGACAGCTACTACCTCCAATGTGCTGAGTATTGTATTTGACAAGTCTCATCTTCGAAAATAGTCGCTTTTGCTAACCCTATACTGACTTCAAGAACTTCACAGTACTAAAAATAGTTGCAGGATCTCCCGACGACTTCAAGAACATCACAACACTAAAAATAGCTTCTTTTGCCGTAAAAAACAAACTATTAGCTATCTTCTAAGGTGTTCTTGAGAGAAGGGTGATAAAGAAAGTTTGAATGCTCCCGTCGATGTGGGATTGCAAAGAATCCGCGTAGTTTTTATTCTTCTCTCTATTACGTCCTCATCATATCCCACGCAAGCCAGCTCATGCGCACCATTCAATCCTTTATCGTCGCGATCCTACCTAGGGGTGGTTCGGTACGGTATACCGTACCAAAACTGTGATACCGTATACCGTACCGAAATTTCGGTATCCAAAAAAATCATACCAATACCATACCAAAATTTCGGTATACCTTAAATTTCGATACGGTATCATACCGAAATTTCGGTATGGTATCGGTATCATACCTTCTATACCATTCACACGGAGGGTTTTTTACCATGCATATCTCGTAACTCGTTAATTCGCTATTTTGGAATTTTTAATCAATTCAAACTCCTTAGGCCCCAATAAGATAGATTATTAATACCAAAATTTTCAAAATAAAAAGATTTTTTAACCTTAAATAATTTACATATTTTAGCCAGTCTCCTTAGTAAGACAAAAAAACTTTACATAACCACAAAATACAACTTTATATACAGATTAATTAGAACGAAGCGGCTATATTTAAAAAATTAGTGAAGATTAACAAAAAATAATTGCATTGCATCTTCACGCTTTCAAAATCCTGAAAAAAAAACATTAAAAAGGAAAAAATTAAACGTTACTTGAGTTACATAAGTAAAATATGGTGGGCCTAATCTTAGAAAGTTGTGTATAAGTTAATAATTTATGGGCTAAATAAGTTTATGAAGATCCTTAATTTTTCATTTTATATTTTTTGAAATAATATAATATATGTAGGTGTGTATATATATAAAATATATTAAAATTTTTGTATTTCGGTATTCGGTATAATCGGTATACCTTATTTTAAAAACTTTCATACCATTACCGTACCGAAAATTTTCGGTACGGTATCATACCTTACCAAAAACTTCGGTATACCAAAATTTTCGATATTTTCGATACGATTCGATACGATAAGGACGGTATTTCGGTATTTCGGTATTTTTCCCCAGCCCTAGTCCTACCGCTACATTAATCTTCCGGACCTAAATATTAGTTGATTAGGAGAGCCCATATCAATGGGAACTTGTTTTTATATTCATAAGTTAATTAGTATGAACTATTATATTTAAATACAGATCATAAAGTTAATGGATTGAAATAAAATGTGGCAAGCACGAATGTGTACAGCCGACTGTATTTAGTTGGGTTGTATTCCTATATGTACTAGTCACCATTGCATATGTGTGCGAATTATTAAGGAAAAAACAGTTACTCCCACTTATATCGTGGTTAATTTTCTCATAATTAGTTTATTATTTAATTTATATTTTAATTATCGAAAGAGCATGGTTTTTTTTTAAAAAAAAAGTATCAACTATATTAATATAACAAAAAATAGATAATAAATAAGGGTATAATAGTAATTATATTATAAGATAAAAATTGACATATCATGACAGTTTCTATGATGCTCGAGCTTGAATAAAATAGAAGTGGTTATACTAACGACGATGGTTGAACACCCACTAGTCAATCATCAATCATCATCTTGCTCATTTGTTGGAAAATAGCTTGATAGGAGAACTTGAACTTGCCCACCATATATTACATGCTTCACCCTAAAATCATTAAATGCGAAAACATACAAATAAGTGATATGTGGTAGAGATATACAGATATCCGATTTTAGGTTATGTTACTAACTTCAGCATTTAATGTATATAATTGAGTTGTCCATTTGAAACATTTTTAGCTACGCGGAATCTTTAGTATGCCACTAAACCCGACGCTACGACAAAGTCGCAAACCAACATTCCATTTTACCTAATGAATTTCCTTTGCAATCAAATTAATTGTGCAATAAAGTTCGTTAAAAAAAATCCCAATTATAAGAATGCACCATCAAATGCTACATTCACCTAAAGAAAACCTATCCTCAATGAACAGCACAAAAACAATCCCATGGTGGCCAACCATTGCCGCCGTTGTCCTCGCACTGGCCTCATGGCTAATGCTCTTACGCCCTCTCATCCTCAACAAGAAAAAGAAACCGCCTTTGCCGCCGGGCCCCACGCCGACCCTGCCCATACTGGGCAACCTACTCTCCCTCGAGCCCGAACTGCACACCTACTTCGCCCGCCTCTCCAAAACCTACGGGCCCATCTTCACCCTGATGCTCGGGCAAAAGACGGGCATCGTGATAACATCACCCGCCCTGGCCCGAGAGGTGCTCAGGGACCAAGACGTAGCCTTTGCCAACCGAGACGCGCCCCTAGCGGGCCGAGAGGCGACCCACGGCGGGCGGGACCTCGTCTGGAGCCCGTACGGACCAGAGTGGAGGCTGTTGAGGAAGCTCTGCACGAGCGAGATGCTCAGTAAGAGCAACCTGGACTCGGTGTTCGAGCTCAGGCATAGAGAGCTAAGGCGGACAGTCAAGAATTTGTACGAAAAACAAACGGCGGCCGTGGACTTCGGCGAGATGGTATTCCTTACAACGCTTAATGTGATCACTAGCATGTTGTGGGGCGGGACTCTGAAGGGCGAAGTCGAAGGGGCTAGGTTGGGAGCCGAGTTTAGGCTTGTGATCTGCGATGTGATTGAGCTTTTAAGCAAACCTAACTTATCGGATTTTTATCCGTGGTTGGAGAGGCTCGACGTTCAGGGGATTCAGAGGAAGATGAGGGGATTGGCGGAGAAGTTCGATAGGATCTTCGATGATGTCATCGAACTGAGGCGGAAGGCGGACAGGAATGGAGGTGGGGGCGATAGGGATTTCGTGAAGGTTCTTTTGCAGCTGAAGGAGGACGGAGACGGCGGGGAGGAGGAGAAGGGTTTCACCATGACCCACCTCAAAGCTTTACTCATGGTGATTTCATATTGTTAATAAATAAACTAAACACCTTACCTAAAAGCTCAAACTTGGAGAAAGCGTACCACTTTTCAATTTTTATGTTGTATCACCAACATGCTGCGTCGCGTCTGCACTAATTTCTTTATTATTTAAACTCAAATATAAAATTTTCTTAAAATGGTTGGTGTAGAGATTCGTAACCAAGACATCTTTAGTCCCTAAGCTCTGATACCATGTTAAATGATCACTCCACCTAAAAGCTTAAGATTGAATGGACTAATTTTATATGCCACCCTCACGCAGTCGGACTTTTGTTATCTATCTAGCATTAGATGTGCAACTTAAACGGGCAGGTATTGATCTTTTAGGTGAAGTGATCATTCCACAGATAACATAAAAAGGAGTCGCCGTGTTTACTACGATTTTTTCTTACGCCGTTCTACTTCTCACCTCAGGACATGGTCATCGGCGGTTCGGACACAACGTCGAACACGATCGAGTTCGCCCTAGCCGAGCTTATGAACAAGCCGGACACCCTCGCCAAAGCCCAACAAGAACTCGACCAATTCGTGGGAAAAGACCGAACGGTAAGAGAATCGGACATTCCCAACCTCCCGTACTTATACGCGGTGATGAAAGAGGTCCTACGACTGCATCCCGCCCTGCCACTGTTAGTCCCCCACTCCCCGAGCAAAGACTGCATCCTCTCGGGGTACTCCGTCCCCAAGGGCTCTCGGGTTTTCGTCAACGCGTGGGCCATCCACCGCGACCCGACGATATGGGAGAACCCCGACGAGTTTTTGCCCGAGAGGTTTGTCAGTGCAAAGTGGGACTATGCTAGGAACGATCTCAAGTACTTCCCTTTCGGCTCGGGGAGGAGGATGTGCGCTGGGACGGCCATGGCGGAGAGGATGTTCATGTATTTCTTCGCTACGTTCGTTCATTCCTTCGATTTTGAAGTGCCGGCCGGCGAGACGTTGGACTTATCCGAGAAGTTTGGGATTGTTACGAAGAAAAGAGAGCCGTTGATGGTAGTGGCGACTCCGAGGTTGTCTGATCCCACTCTTTATTATTGATCCATCTATCTGATTTGCAGCAAAGTCTATTTATATGTTTTCCGATATTTTCAAATAAGAAGCCATACTTGGTAAATAAGGATTCTTCAGGTTTCACCCCGAGGATGGATCGAAACTCATTATTATCCGTAAAGCTATTCTATGTATCGCAATCACAGGCTATTACGGAAAAGAACATCCAGTATTAGTAGAGGCCAATCAACTCAAAAGAGACATTCTTGCGCAGTTCTATACACAAAATAAACTACGAGCATATAGTTGGATGATAACGAGAAACTGAATCTCAGCAAAGCACATTAGACAATAAGTGAAATGTATATTTAGATATGTATATGACATATCTCACAGGCAAGCAAACATTCAAGGAAAGAAATGACTATTAGTAAGGTCTCAGTTTTTTTTTTCTTTACGACAGATACACATTTTCTAATGCTTTTTCGAGGGATTATTGAAGTTTCTACCACCGCTGACATTTGACTTGGCACGTGCTGACCTGTTTCCAGCTTCTTGTCTCATTGCCCCGGCATTGTTCGATCTTTCAAGAGACAAAGATGCAGCAGCAGAAGGAAGAGCCAAGCGACTGCCCACGCTCGGTCCTTGTTGACCTACATACAGAAATAATTTTCTATTATGATTGTTCATAAAATTTGATAAATCACAGAAGGCGCCGATAAGGAACTTCTCTCGGGAAGTACAGTAAAGCCATACCAGCAATGTGTTGAGTAACATTTTCTTGATTCCACCCTGGGAGAAACTTCCCTGCATTTCCATTCCATGCTTCCTCAAAACCACCAACTTCATCTATATAGCATATCATATAACATGAATTAGTACGTGTAAAAGAAAAAGAAAGTGAATCACTTATAGCATTCAAAAAAGCATCAATTACGTTCGTGGAGGTTGTGCAGAGTCTGCATTGTCTCCACTTGCCCATCTGACTTCAGCTTCCGCGACAAAGAATGACCCTATATTATAATTTTGTCATCTCATTCATCAGTGGTGATAATAATAATAATAATAATAATAATAATAATAGTACTAATATTAATAATAAACTTGAGATCTCTGAAGAATGCAACTGCAAGAGAAGGGAAGTTAACAACACCTTATCGTGGATGCCCCTAGAGATCCTGTGAGATGCCTGACGAGTAGACGAATCAGCTTCTTTGTACTCCTCAAATGTGAACTATAAACCGAAGTAGGTTGGCACACACAAAAAAAAAACATTGTGTAAGCTAAAATCGAAAATTTTCAAAAACAAAACCATTCTTCACAATGATGCTACTTACACCATCACTTCCCGTCCTTCTTGTCCTAGCGGAGCTGTAGTATGCACCGTTTGCACCACCGTAAGAAACGGTGGAGCTTTGGAAGGTAAAGCTATGAGTTTGGGCGGGATGTGTCATCACGCGATTCATATGTGAGTTCGCATCATTTCTGTGAGACACATTCTTGCTCTTTTTAACTGAAAAGAAGATTAAACATAAGAATAAGATAGTAAGTATAGACTTCAAAAACCATCATATAGAACTCCAATTATCATGATATAAGAAAACTCAAGACACACCATTTGTTTGATCATCAGGCTCCTCCACGATTGGTTCTTTGCCAGATCTTCCATGCTTTCTTGGATTCTCTTTCTTCGGTTCCTCTTCTTTATCATCTACCTCGTTGTCCGAATCCAACTCTTGGATTACTGGGCCTCTAGGTGGCTCTCGCTGGGGGAGCTGATGTTCAATTGCAAACTGTGGGCGCATAAATGGATCTACAGCAGATCCAAAGAAGCTTGGGTTAGGCATGCTCCCAAACGGCTGTGAGTTGAACATACTTCCGAAGGGGCGTGAGAAAAAGGGATCATCAAACGGATCCCTCCCACCAAAAAAGCTAGACATTAGACTCCTTTGACCTCCGAAACCTCCAAAATTACCAAAAGGATCGCCAAAACCAAAGAACGGGTCTCTGCCTCCTTGCATTTTGTATCTCTTAGAAGTCACTGGAGATGCATGAAAGCGGAAGGAAAACAATTAGAAGACAAATACAGCGCTTCGGAGAGGGTTGAAACTCTTAAACTGAATTGAACACTTCAACAAAAATAAACCAGCTTGACCAACAATTTTCACATATTAACAACGAAACATCGATCCACCGACGAACAGAGAAAAAGCTTACAGTTTCGCAATGGTAATCTACGTCCAAGGAAGTGGCACCAAAAAAGGTTAAAAGCACCACAAAATTTTACAGATGCTTCTAGAATCACCTGTTCCCTATGTCCCCAAACTCTAATTTTCGAACCGATGCTACGCTGCCTCACGTTAGAATTGGATTAGACTATATTTCCTCAACAACAAAACTACCCCAAAAAAAGTGGGTTTTCAATTCCAGAAAAAACACAAAATCGAAACGGAACAGACGGTAGAGGAGAAAGCTAAGGCACGCTATCTTACCCTACTAAAATTGCTATCGTAGATCGACAGCAGTTTGATTTCGAGAGAGCTCTGTGGAAAGAGAACAATTGCGGTTCCTATTTCGCGAGAGAATCCGTGAAATTACACGATAGCTTAACGAACGCCTATAAGGTAAAGGCAGCAAGGTAAGACACAGCACGGAGCTTAATAAAGAAATGGTTATAATGAATTTCATGGGCTTTTAGTAGTGGATTGGGCTTCGCACCGCCTAACTTTCTATCAACAAATATAAAATATTTAATTATTAGTTTAAAATGGAAAAATCAAAGCGTGAGATTTTAATTACTTAAACTAAAATAATAGAATAAAGGGAATTAGTATTTACCGCCCCTTTTTCCTAGTTACCGCCCCCTAAAGGGCTGAAAAAAGACGTTTATGCCTTTATGTTATTTAAATTAATTTAAAAAGGTAAAATATAATAAAAAGTAAGAATTTTCTTTAAATTCCTACACGACGCAACAATTTTCAAATCACACAACCAAATTAAACAAAAAAACAGAGAACTTTGCAAATCGTAAGGAGCGAGACGGAAAGGGAAAGGGGGTCCTGTCACGATTGGTAAGAAAACTGTCGTAAGTTCATTCATATGTAGATAGATTGTCGAAAACGGATCGAATTAGGCTGAAAACGGGCGATCGGAATTTCGGTCGGCCTAGTCGCGATCAAAACGTGATTTCGGTCGTTCAAGACACGACCGAAATCAGATTTCGGTCGCAACAGGCTCGACCGAAATATGATTTCGGTCGTGTCTTGAACGACCGAAATCACTCGTCGGTCGCCGGGGTTCCGACCGAAATCATGTTTTGGTCGGATCTGGCTCGACCGAAATCAAGTTTCGGTCGGTTCGCCGACCGAAACTTGATTTCGGTCATTCCACTGTTTGGCCGAAATTTTTTTTCGGTCATTTTTTTTTTAATAAATATGTAATTGCAGGCCAAGGGTGGGAAGTCCCTACTTGGAGGGAGCAGCAGACCGGCCCCGGAGACGGAGGAGGGATCTGGAGAGCGTCATACGAGAGCGCGCGGCGTTGATGCATCCGTTCGTAGGCAACGGGAGGAGGAGAGGCGGCAGCGAGCTCTTGATTCTCATTCCGTATATGCGGAATACGATCCGCATGCGGATGAGGAGGCGCCTGCGGATGAGGAGGTGCCCTACGATGCGGCGTCGTTTGAGTCATCCGACGACGATGCGATACCGGTCTCCGCAGGTAATTTCATTCTCCTTTATAAACTGTATTGCGATGTAGTGTCTAATATACGTAAAATAAATAATATTTATTTTTGGGAAATTCTTAAAAAATAAAATAGGGAGCAAGCGCTCCAGGGTCGTAGATGACGATTCGTGGAGGGTGCAGGGGCCACAGCCAGGTGGTCCAGAAGACGGCGAGGTGATCCCTAGTTACTTGGGGCACATCGCGCCCCGCATCTGGATGGAGGAGGAGGATCGACCCCTGCTGAAGTGCGAGCAGCGTGCGTCAGTGCTTCGGTCGCTTAAGCAGTGGTACTGCCAGTTCCCGCCGCAGACGCAGAGCGAGATCGATGGCACGGGGCTTAGCAACCTCACAGATGCCATGCTGGGTCACTTGGACCAGCCTCTTCTGAGCGCTTTTGTGGAGCGCTGGCACCCTGACACGAACACCTTCCACATGCCGTGGGGTGAGATGACGATCATGCTCCACGACGTCGAACAGATCCTGCGTATCCCGATCGAGGGGAGGACGGTATCGGGCACCCCGGACAGCGGCGACCAGCAGATCGCGGCGAGGGAGATTATGGGGGTTAACGCAGACGCGCTGCGGGGATTATGGAGAGGCGGTGCGGTCGCGACGAAAGACGTGATACAGAGGATGCGGTCTGGAAATAGGCCGGCGGGGTTCCAGGCAATCGCCTGGCTGTGGATTCTACTGGGGTCGACGCTGTTCGTCGACAAGAGCGGGAACCGGGTGAAGCCCGACATCATGCACGAGTTCTATCGGTCGCTGCCAGTTGCCAGCGGCCACTCGTGGGGGTCGGCCGCTCTTGTTTACCTCTATCGCCAGCTTGGCCTCGCAAGCCGAGCGGATTCAAGGGGTTTAGCTGGGTGCCTGTCGTTATTACAGGCGTGGATCTACGAGTACTTCCCGTGCTTTCGCCCACACCGTCTACCCCATCATGTGGAGGCCTGCGACGCACGATCACGCATGTGGTCCGTGTCTCAGTACGAGCGGACGGGCCACCGTTTGATTGAGATCCGCCGTCAGCTAGACATGATGACTGCGAGCGAGGTATATTAAGTGATTATATTCTATATTCACGACGATTATATACAAATTTGCAAACTGTTATCAGGTTGCTTGGTTGCCCTACGGCCCCGATCCAGCGGCGCACCACATGAGGACTATTTTCGTAGGCTAGGTACGATATCGCGACATTGTTGAGTCCTACGTGCCCTCGAGAGTGTTGCGCCAGTTGGGTTACGTGCAGCACATCCCGCCGCCGATGAGTCCGCCACAGAAGGCGTACATGCCAGCAGACCCGAAATGGTATAAGGTGCACCATTCTGGCGACGCAGCAGAATTTGCTTGGCGTCAGTTCCCGTACGCGTACATTCTCAATCTATCGTACATCAGCCGGGCGACTGCAGATTACCTTGGCGAGGCCGTCCAAGGGTACATGGACTGGTATGAGCGACATTCTCATCCTCGTCTGTTATCGTCGGAGTCGGGATCCTCTTCGGGCGGCATACCCCCGCGCAGCCACTCAGACTACGTACGTAATATTAAGTGATTCAGTCTTTGTATGTTTAATCAATTTTTATATGTATCAATTCTGTGTACAGTGGTACAGCTCGATGTATGCCTTGAGCACCGAGATGCTATCTACGCTGCAGCTCCACGACGAGGAGCAGACGGAGCGCTACAGAGACAAGCTGGACGAAATGAACGACCGCTGGCGCAATGCTCCATGATCTGCTTTTATTTGTCGTTGTCCTTAGTTTGTATACCGAACACGTACTATTTTTATTTATATTAATAAAATAATGTAATAGTATAAAATAATAACATATAAAAAATAATTAAATATAAAAAATACTAAAATACGAACAAATAATATTAATAAAAAATTATAATAGTATAATAATAAGAATAAAATAATACTAATAATATAAAATAATTGTATATAAAAAATACTAAAAATTAGAACAAAATAATACTAATAATATAAAATAGTAATATATAAAAAATACTAAAAATAAGAATAAAAAAATACTAATAATATAAAATAATTGTATAAAAAATAACATATAAAAAAATAATAATAAGAATAAAATAGTACTAATAATATAAAATAATAATATATAAAAAATACTAAAAATAAGAATAAAATAATACTAATAATATAAAATAATAATATATAAAAAATACTAAAAATAAGAATAAAATAATACTAATAATATAAAATAATAATATATAAAATAACATATAAAAAAAATAATAATAAGAATAAAATAGTACTAATAATATAAAATAATAATATATAAAAATACTAAAAATAAGAATAAAATAATACTAATAATATAAAATAATATATAAAAAATACTAAAAATAAGAATAAAATAATACTAATAATATAAAATAGTAATATATAAAAAATATAATAGTATAAAATAATAACATATAAAATACTTAATGTTATTATTCATTAATAAAATATATAATACAATATAATACAACATGAATTATAATAGACCATTCTTTCGCATTAACTGCACCCAATGTTCGAATCTGTTCTGATATCTAAGTTCCCACCCAGCAAGGCGACGATCACGATGGATATTCCAATACGGATGCAATACGGGCATTGGAAAGTCTGGACATAAATTCAGTCTAATATAATGCCGGTACTCGTCTCCAAGGTGCGCTATTACGATAGTTCGGTTCGGTCCATTGGCAGTCGAAGTGGCACGCAGAGGCAGTATCGTGATAGAATTCAAGTTGATGGTCGATCCATTGCCGTACCCGTATAGTGTAACTACAGCGTTCCAAATAGTGGCCACAGCCCACAGATCGCACGGTGTCAACATCCAGTGGTTTTCCAAGCAAGGCCCCCCTTCCCAGCGTATACGACGCAACTGCATTTCCAATGAATCACCGTAGTACAATGGCGAGTAAAGATCCCAATGGGCCTCGATTTCGTTCGCGACGTTATTCCTTACGGTGACCCATTCTTCTTCGTCATTGTAAATATGGGAAGCGATAGCGCGAAATCCGCAGTTGCGGTCAGCCACGACATCCTTATAACTAACTATATACGGATGGATGACTGATGTTACGTGGTACTGCAAGCGGCCGTGGAAGAAGTTGGATTCAACTGTATAAAAAATTATACCGGATTAGAGATGCATCCATATACTATTTTTATGAGTGAAAAAACAGAAGTACCTGTCTCGCCAGTAGAACTACGAGATCGCTTCGCAGATGATGATGAGGTACGGCCATGACTGCTACGACCCTGGCTGCTACGACTGGTACTGCTGCGCCCTCCGCTGCGTGCCCCCTTTGGGATTGCGTACTCCCAAGCACTCGGATCACGTTTCGTCGAGTCTCTTTTCTTTGGCCTACCTTTTACAGATGTCTTAACAGCAGGCGCGGTCCACTCTTGATCCTCGGGATAGAGATGTTCGTGAACTACTCGATGGAGGCCACGCATAACGGCGGGATCGCGACCTTCTGCCTCACGCACAAGATCGGCTAAGCGCTCTTGATCAGAAATATCGGGCACAACTCCCTCGCCGATTGTGAGTGTCCTCCAGAAGTCGTGCAAGCATTCTACCGATACTGGGTAGTTGTTGTCCACGCATTGCTGAAGCTCGCAGGCACATGGTAGTTGGTGCGTACGTCGTACTACACATCCGCACCTGGAGTAAACCTCATCCGACAACTCTTTGGCCCGCCGCAGCTCATTTTCCATAATTTTTATTGCATGGTGTGAAACTCTGTATAACAATGTTAGGAATGGAAATCCTGACATCGGAATAGGTCGTTTCGACCGGGACTCCTCAAGTGTCTGCATGTCAAGATTAAAATATTATTCGATAAGGATAAGAGAGACGTAATAATAATTAATTTACCTTTCTGATGCGAATCAACTGGTTCTGAATCTGCTCGTGCACCTTCACCCATACGGTGTCAAGCGACCCAGTGGCCGAGTTCAGCCATCCTTTCAGTTCGCTATGAGCACTCTCCACACGACATGTAGTGGTGTTCCCGAAATGAAGCACATGGTTCGTCCAAGCTCTGGCGAACTTCTCCTTATGCACCAACCACGTCTGCTCAACATAAGTAACGATTTCTGAGTCTTGTAGCCAGCGCAGACGCATGTCATTCACTGCATTCTCATATTCGTCAACCGTCGGAGCTTCCACGACTGCTTTCCAGGACTTGTGCGTGAAGTGAGCTGCGGTCTTTTTGCTATTCCCCCCCCCCCCCCCCCAACCTATAAACTTTGTTCTCAACATCTTTATAAATATTCCACGTGCACAGCAGATGGTGAGAATGCGGAAATACCATATGTACCGGTCGAACAAGGCCCAACTCACGATCAGTGACAATCGCCGACGGGTGGACAGCTGGCCCTAGAATATCCCTGATAGACTGCAACATCCACCGGTAACTGATCTCGGTCTCGTCCTCCATGACGGCAAACCCACACAGAAAGTTGTGATTACAGGGAGTCATCCCTATAATCTCAACAAGAGGCATCTTATATCTATTGGTCTTGTACGTCGAGTCAATCCCAATAAAATAAGGATACGTCCTTAGCAGTGCGAGTGACTCCGGGTGTGCGAGAAAGACATGTGTCAGCATATTAGTCTCCTCGTCTCTTCTATATTCAACAAAATATCCGGACTCTGTCGCCTGGTGCATCAACTGGCTCACCACGTCTCGACCCTCAGAATATTGCTTCTTCAAACGATCTCTGTAATTATAAATATGTCGGATCGTCGCGTTATCTACGCTGTGTCGAGCCCTCATCGCTGAGAGGATATGTGATGGTTTCGCTTGCGCAGCACTCATTTCCTCTACGACCTTCTTTGCCTGGCTGCTTAACCCACTCGTCTGGCGGTGTCCCTCGGGATAATGTATCAGAGGGTGATTGTGCATGGATTTTTCAGGTGGGCCCGTACGAATGAACCACTCCTTAGTAGCTGGATCTTGCTGGGCTATGACTACAAACGGACACCTGCACTTGTTAGACTTCGACAGCCTCTCCAATTCATCCTCCTTGCATCTATAACGTTCTCCGCGAGAACATCTAATCAATTTTTTTGTTCCTAATTTCTTGTGCGACGAAATTATCACCTCGAAACCAAGACCAATAGCGACGCCTTTCGCCCAGTTAATGGCTTCCACGTCGGTTGAAAATCGTCCTCCTTCGCGAAAATACCGACTGTAGTTTATCCCGTCGCCCGTGGAATCCTCCGGGACACTCTCCAAGTCTGACAAAAAAAAATATAAAATTAATAACCGAAATCAAATTTCGGTCAACCTAAGAGGCGACCGAAATGAGATTTCGGTCACCTCTGTCGTAGCCGAAGCCGGATTTCGGCCCCGACAGTCGTAGCCGAATTCAAATTTCGGCTACGACAGTCGCGGCCGAACTATAATTTCGGTCACCCTCTTGGGCGACCGAAATTGATTTTCGGTCATCACAAGGGTTGACCGAAATTGTTGTTCGGTCACCCCTTGTGTTGACCGAAATTATGTTTCGGTCGGGGCAAAATTTTTGCTCGAATCCGAACGTTTTTCGAGAATTCACGTCTATAAAAACGAAATTTACGAGAATTTGATTACCATCCGCTCCAATAGACGCTTTCTTTTGACTTTTCCATTTCCCAAATAGACGATTCATTGCGATTTGAACGTTTTTTTTTTTTTGTTTGAGTCTGATTTGAATGTTTAATTGCTATATGAAAATTGTGGTCTGGAAAAGGACTTTAAATAGAAATTTAAATTCAAAAGGGCAAAATCGTCTTTTTTCAGCCCTTTAGGGGGCGGTGACTAGGAAAAAGGGGGCGGTGAATAGCAATTCAGTAGAATAAAATAGATATTATAGTTGATAAATCAAATCAAAGTAATAGAATTATTATACCTTTCACACAGGTTTATCTATATACTCTTAGGGGGTGTTTGTTTCCAGTGATCCAACATCACGGTGATACTCACATCACCATAATGTGAATATCACTATGATGTGGATCAAGGTGATATATCATTACTGTGTTTGTTTTGGGGTGATATTTCATTTTGCATATCAATGTGATATTAGAATATTGTGTTTGTCTAATCACGGTGATGTGTAGGGTGATATTGCATAAATGTCATATTTAACCCTACGAATATTACATAAATTATGTGGATGATATATATATATTATATTTACATAGTAATGATTACTATTTTATTATCGAGTTTAATTTTTTAAGAATTACTAATAAGTTTTCCGTATAGTTATTCAATATAATTATTTATTATTCAATATAATTATTTATTATTAAATATATTATTTTAAGATTTAAATAATCTAATTGTATAATTTAAAATATGAATAAGGATATGTATTAGGTATAAATGCTAAATTAAGGGGTACTGTTGTCCAAATACAAATTTGAAATATCACCCAATCACGGTGATGTAAGATCACCTACCTTTTTTGGGGTGATCCAAAAGGTAAAATATCACCCCATTTTCATCACCTAGGTGATCTGTCATTACGGTGATGACTCATCACCTAGGCTAAACAAACATGGTGATGATAAGGTGACGGGAGGATTACGGTGATGTTTTGGAGGATCACCCCAAAACAAACACCCCCTTATATTAATGCTCAACAGAAGTTAAAAACCGTTCAATTTAATCGTCCAATCAGAATTTTTCTCAAATGAGTAATTAATATAAAATAAAAAGTAAGAAATCACTCACTACCTTGCATTTATATATTGCTACATTTACCCTACAATTTTTAGTAATTGTTATTTAATATTTAATAGATGATTTATATATTATGTAGCACACGCATATGAGAGTGCAATTTAGACTAGTAATGTTTGGTTAAGCATGTGTTTGCATATTATTGGTCTAAGACCATCTCCAAAACGCATTATCAAACCCAAACTCAAACTCAAACTCAAAATGCAGTAATTCTTTCTCCAACCGTTCAACTCATTCTCAAACTCAAAAGTCTATTTTGTAATATATACTTCCACACCAATTTTAACAAAATTTCAATATCACCACATATTATAAAATTTCACAAAGACTACAAATATTATTTTAGATTTAATCGCAAAAAAAATTAATAAAATTAATAATAAAAATATATTTATACATATAAAAAGCATCGAAAATTGTTTATCAAAAAAACGACAACTACAATAAATTTATACATATAAAAAACATCGAAAAACGTTTATTAAAAACACGACAACTACATAAAATGGGAACCAACCACATAACACGACAACTACTAAAAATATGTTTGTACGTGTATGACAGGAACACCTAGGTATCAATCAAATAAAATATAGAAGAATTAAACACTAAATGGATTACAACGCTGCTCAATTAATGCATCCGGCCGGAATCTGCGCTCGTTGAGGCATTTTGTCGAACAGTGCGCGTGCAAGGCTTCAGCTGCTTGTCTAACATGACTTGACATTTAACTTACGTACATCATCTCAGTGATACAGATCAGCCACGTCATGAGCTCGCCCGATGCCGAGGTGCCGAGACCAACGGAGCTCAACGTGACTGAGCTAATGAAGAGAACAAAGGCTGCTGGAGTTTTCCGATCTCATCGTGGCGCAGAATGTCGGCGATGTTTTTCAGCAGAGCATCGAAGGTGAGCTCACCGTTACTGTGCCTCCGACGAAGCTTTGGACGATTTCTCGCCCAAGTAAGTGTTTTTATTACGGCATATTGGTAAAAATAACATTATTATTCATCATCGTACATCATCGGCCGAGGGAAATTTTCAGGGCAGAGGATGCATGAAAAGAGAATCTTCGGCGGCGCGTGAGTCTTACGGCTCGTGATTTCCGTCGCTTGATGATTGTGGCGACCACTGTTGACGAAAGCCATTCTATTTTCTTTTTATCTTCGATCTCTTTTTTCTTACAAGTAGTTAGCTGTTTGTTATCTGTACTTTGACAGAAGGAACGGAATAACCTATTGTTAGAATATGCGAAAATCCCCGATAATTATTTGCCCGAAAAATGACGATAATAAATAAACGGGACGAAAATAAATTTGGACAGTGACACGAGATTTACGTGGTTCGGTCAGAATGACCTACGTCCACGGGCCAGATAGTAGAACTTCTTTATTATGTGGAGTGATTACAGACACGTACACTGACGTGATACAAAAGCAGCTACAACAATATTAGGAGTAGGCTACACAAGAAAATGATCCGAGACGAGAGAGATCTTGCTGTATGTGGTTGTGGTGATTTTCTCTTCATCGGCTGATGCCTATTTATAGGCAATGGCTTGGTTCGATCTATCACGTGAATAAGAAACAAAAAAATCAGCTCCTTTGAATACCAACTATGCCTGCAAAAAGAGAAATTATTTTCTTCTCTTCACATGCTTCTTTGACCAACAAATTCAGCGCCTTCATTGCTTTATTAGTTGAATGTTCAACACCCACGTGAATATCGAGCTCACCTAACAAATCTCCACCTTGAGCTTGATTCCAAAAATCACTCCACCTTTATCTCCCTCCGACCTTAGCCCAATGGGCTATATTTACCAACTTTAAAACACCAATCAAGTCCAAGCAATGCTTGAACTTGGAAACTGGAAGAGCTTTCGTAAACATATCTGCAGGATTATCCTTCGTGTTAATCTTCTTGATAAACACCTTCGTATCTGCAATGATCTCACGGATGAAATGATACTTAACATCAATATGTTTAGTCCTTTCGTGATACATTCGATCCTTAGTCAAATGAATCGCACTTTGAATATCACAGAAAATAGTAATAACTCTCTGATTCTGAGTTAATTCACTGAATAATCCTTTCAACCACAAAGCTTCTTTGATCGCATCAGTAATCGCCATGTATTCTGCATCAGTAGTAGATAACGTCACTACATGCTGTAGAGTAGCTTTCCAGCTAACTGCACAACCTCCAATACAAAATACATAACCAATAAGAGATCGTCGTCTATCAAGATCACCTGCTTAGTCTGAATCGACGAAGCCAACGAGAGTATCATTGTTTCTAACTCCAAACAAAAGCTTAGAGTACCCTTCAAGTATCTGAGAATCCACTTCACTGCTTGCCAGTGTTCTTTTCCTGGGGTAGCCATATACCTGCTAACAACACTAACAAACTGTGAGATATCAGGACGTGTACATACCATTGCATACATAATACTGTCGACTGCACTCGAGTAAGGAACTTGTGCCATATACACTTCTTCCTCATCTGATGATGGTGACTGAGCAGCGCTTAGCCTAAAATGGCTAGCAAGAACAGTGCTGACTGGTTTGGCATCATTCATGCCAAATCTCTCCAAAACCTTCTTGAGCTAACTTTTCTGGGTCAGGTATAGCTTACCAACTCCTCTATCACGTCTAATCTCCATTCCAAGAATCTTCTTAGCAGCTCCTAAATCCTTCATTTCAAATTCACCATTCAATAAGGCCTTCAACTGGTGAATTTCTGCAAGATTCTTAGCCGCAATGAGCATGTCATCAACATATAATAATAGATAAATGAACGAACTATCATTTAACTTCCGGAAGTAAACACAACTATCATACTTGCTCCTGGAGAAACCATGACCCAACATGAAAGAATCAAACCGTTTATACCACTGTCTTGGTGATTGCTTTCAACAGTATAAGGATTTCTTCAGTAGACATACTTGGTCTTCCTTGCCTTCAACTATGAAGCCTTCAGGTTGCTTCATATAAATATGTTCGTCTAAATCGCCATGTAAGAACGCCGTATTGACGTCAAGCTGTTCTAACTCCAAATCATACATGGCAACGAATGCAAGTAATACACGGATAGAGCTATGTCTAACGAGAGGTGAGAATACGTCATTGAAATCAACACCTTGTACCTGACTATAGCCTTTCGCGACTAATCGTGCCTTATACCTTGCATCGTCAGAATCAGATAAACCTTCTTTCTTCTTGAAGACCCACTTACATTCGACTATTTTCTTTTTCTTCAGCGGCGGCACAAGAATCCAAGTACCACTCTTGTGCAGAGACTATTTCTTCATTCATCGATACGAGCCACTTATCAGAATTAACATCGCTAATTGCCTCCGAATAGGTAGAATGTTCGCCGCCTCCACCTGTTTCTTGCGCCACTGATAAAGCGTACGAAACTAAATTCACGTACCGCTGTGGTAGTTGAATCTTCCGTCTCTCCCTATCTCTGGCTATAGAATATTCCTGCTCGGTGCTTTCATCTTCAACAGGATCTGAATCAGGATCTGGCTCATCCTCTTGATCTGTTGAACTCGTAGCAGGATCATCTGAAACATCTTTGTTGATCTCGATCTCCACCTCGCTATGTACACTATCCTTCTTTTCTTGATTAGAGGGATTAGTAGACTCTTTTGAAGGATGTAACATAGAAGACTCGTCAAATGTAACATCTCTGCTAATTATGTGGGTGACTTGGGATCAGGATTATATAATCTATATCCTTTCACCCCTGAAGCGTAACCGAGAAAAATACACTTTTAGCTCTAGGCTCTAACTTTCCCTCGTTTACGTGCATATAAGCTGGGCACCCAAATATTCTTAAGTTGGAGTAATCAGCAGGAATACATGACTATACTTCCTCAGAAGTCTTGAAATTGATCGGTGGGTGAGCGGTTGACAATATAACATGCTGCGGCGATAGCTTTAGCCCAAAAATCACTTGTCAACCCAGCGTTGGAGATCATACATCGAGCTCTCTCTAAAAGCTTTCGGTTCATGCGCTCGGCAACACCATCTTGTTGAGGCGTCATTCTAACAGTGTGATGTCGAGCAATACCTTCATTCTTGCAGAATTCGTTGAACTCGCTTCCGCAAAATTCTAAGCCATTATCTGTCCACAACCGCTTGATCTGTTTTCCTGCCTGCTTTTCAATCAAAGCTTTCCATTGTTTAAATGTTAGGAAATCACTTTTCTGTTTAAGAAAATAGACCCAGACTTTCCTTGAAAAGTCATCAATGAAAGTCAACATGTATCTTGCACCACCCTTGAACGGAACACGAGAAGGACCCCATACATCAGATGAATATAATCCAAAGTACATTTCGTCCTGTGGACAGCTGGCGAATTGAAGCTGACTCGTTTCTGCTTCCCAAAAATACAGTGTTCGTAAAAGTCCATCTTACCAGTACTTTGACCGCAAAGTAGGCCCCGCTTGCTTAAAATCGTCAAGCCTTTTTCTCCCATGTGTCCAAGTCGCATATGCTATAATCTATTGGTATCAACCTCCGGGGATGTCAAAACTGCAGCGGAACCTGTAACTGTAGTTCCCTGCAAAATATATAAATTGTCAGACCTGTATAATCAAGACAAGGGCACCTCTCGCAATTTTCAAAACTCCACCTTCACCTGCGAACCTGCACCCTTGAGATTCAAGTGTGCCTAAAGAGATAAGATTTCTCTTCATATCTGGAAGATGTCTGACTTCTGTGAGCGTTCGGATGATTCCGTCGAACATCTTGATCCTAACTGTGCCTTTACCAACAACTTTACACGGAGCATCATTTCCCAATAAGACATATCCACCATCAAATTTTTCATATGTGGAAAAATAGTCTCTACTCCGACTTATGTGGTAAGAACAATCCGAATCTAAGATCCGATCAATATCAGACCTAACAATATTTGCAGTTGCTACAAAAATAGTTCCATCGCTCTCATCAGTAACTAAACTAGCTTCGGCGGGTTTATTAAGTTGCTGATTATTTTTCTCCTTATTTTTTAATTTATAACAATCAGCTTTGATGTGTCCCTTTTTCTTGCAAAATTACAGACTTTATTTCTGTACCTGGATTTCGACCTTTCTTTAGATCTGCTACTTTCAGCGTCTCTACGTTCTGGTCTTCCCCGTGCAAACAGGCCTTCTGCCTGGCTACCACTTGTTTCTCCCGTTATATCCCTGTCTATCTGCTCTTTCGATTGTAATGCAGATTTGATACTAGAATACGATATCGTATCTTTTCCATATATTATAGTGTCACGAAAATGCTTTAAAGACGAGGGAAGGGAACACAACAATATTATGGCCTGATCTTCATCCGTCACTTTGACTTCTACGTTCGCCAAATCAATAATGATAGAATCGAATTTATCGAGATGCGAGAAAATAGAAGTACCTTCCGTCATTTTTATTCTGTATAGCTTCTGCTTTAAATAAAGCCGATTCTCCTTAGTCTTCTTCATTTTAACGCATCCCACATACACATGGCCGTCGTCTCCGTGCCAACTTCTTGTAAAACCTCGTAAAGAGATTTAAGATAATAGCCGATCCGGCTTTCTTGTCCAATTCGCTAAATTGAGCGTCTTTCATTTCCGTCGGTTTATTTTTTTCTCCTTCAAGCGCCACCTCACAACCGTCTTGAATGAGTGTGGCCTCCATCTTGAGACTCCACATTGCAAAGTTGACATTTTGTCAAACTTTTCAATTGACATTTTTGTTATCGTCATGGTGGCTAAAAAATAAATCGGGTTGGCTCTGATACCAATTTGTTAGGATATGCGAAAATCCCCGATAATTATTTGCCTGAAAATTGACGATAATAAATAAACGGGTCAAAAATAAATTTGGACAGTGACACGAGACATGGTTCGGTCAGAATGTCCTAAGTCCACGGGCCGGAGGGTAGAACTTCTTTATTATGTAGAGTGATTACAGACACGTACACTGACGTGATACAAAAGCAGCTACAATAATATTAGGAGTAGGCTACACAAGAAAATGATCTGAGACGAAAGATATCTTGCTATATGCGGTTGTGGTGATTTTCTCTTCATCGATTGATGCCTATTTATAGGCAATGGCTTGGTTCAATCTATCATGTGAATAAGAAACAAAAAAATCAGCTCCTTTGAATACCAACTACGCCTGCAAAAGAGAAATTATTTTCTTCTCTTCACATGCTTCTTTGACCAACAAATTCGGCGCCTTCATTGCTTTATTAGTTGAATGTTCAACATCCACGTGAATATCGAGCTCACCTAACTCTATTGAATAATCTTCAATGAAAAAACAAAGAGATTATCTTTAGACATATAAAGGACATATATAATGACTTTACTGCAGTTTAAAAAGATCAATCGCATATTATCCGTAAAAACGCAAGTTTGCTCCCAAATGAAGAGAGAGAAAGCATCATGCACATTTTTTGAGTTTAGTTTTGGTGTTCGATCGGAATAAATTTACCTCAAATTTTGAGTTTTGACATTCCATCGGATATGCTCTAAGCTCATGTATGCATATTCAGACAAACACAACTGCTCATGTGAGTTATTAACTTATTATAAACCTATTTAACCAAACAAGCACTCAATAGTATTGATAAATCACGGAATTATTTATATTTACTTCTTTTCTTATTTATTTAGCCGAGCTATGCTAATGTATATCGTGAATGTGATACACCATATCAGAATCTGAAAATTACGTCCGATGGAAACATATACTCCCAAGAACAAAACTCACTTGTTCGATCAAAATGCCCCAAGACATGAATAAGAACATGCAAATAGAACTAAAAAACAAACTTATTCCTTGAAGTCGTCTTTGTCATCGGCGGGAATAGGCCTGTTCCTCCAAAACACCGCAAGGGCACTCCCACCCAGCTGTAAAATAAATCACAAGAACCCCAAAAAAAAAGTAGAAAAAAAAAAGAATTACGTTAATACGTTTACGGCGAGTGTACATACATAAGTATGCATAAAAAACAGAGACGACTTACCGCCATGCAAACGACGCTCACAGCAGAAGGTACGGCCACTAGAGGATTCGTGAAGTGCTTTTGGGCCAAAAGGAATCCGAGGGCAGAGCTCTGAAGATGAACGGAATTTTATTTTATATAACATTTTTATTGAATTTATCGAACAAATTCTGTGTACATAGATTATTATGTACCTGCATTCCGCATTCAATGGAAATGGTCCTCGAAGTTGATTCGCCGAATGATACTTTAGACATCAAATAACCTAGGAAGAATGCTGCGGCATGTAATAAGGCCACTGGGAGAATCAACTGAGTGCCCTGGGTTTTGAGAACATCGGCGACTTGCCCAATCTGAAAAATATATGTTTTATTCGATGATCTTTATCGACAATCAAATAAGAGGTTGCTTATATAGTGAATAGTTGATGTCACTGATTTGTTTGTAACTTACTGGACTGGCACAGAGAAGGGTGGTCAGGATAACTCCGATCAGCGGTGTAACCGTGATTATCTTCGAGGTGAACTTTGGGAAAAACTCGTTGGCCAAAACTGCAAAATGTTACCATTCATTTAGAAGCTAGGATATTAACCATGGCTTACTACATAAAAAGTATGTAATCACAGACGTGTACCTCCTATAATTGTTGGCACTAGAACAACCTGAAAAGTGCTGATAGCCAGACCCTGCATGGATAATACATAATATGTAAAGGATCAAACGATGAAGTCAAATGTTATTATAATTATGTCGCATGAGCATTTTAATCTATATTCTAAATCATAGCGTTGTACTAATCATATTGCCTCTGGTTTCCATGGTAATTATCAGAAATTTTAAAGAATGGATAACTATTTATGGATTGATTTTAAAACCAACAGAACAATATAGACCTACCGCAGCATCAACAGGCACGAGTTGACCTGCGAGAATCTTGGTGAGGAGTGGAGTCATGATTATGGCACCAATGGTCGAGCAACTGCAGTAAACATTATTATGCAGTTACTTTTTCACACCACATATCTTTGTTGTTTTTATCACCAAGCAATGGCATAACTCTTACGTTGTCATAAGGACTGAGAGTGCAACATTGCCCTTTGATATGTACGTAGCAACATTTGATGCTTGACCCCCAGGGCAGCATGAAACTAGGATAAGTCCAGTTGCTAGTGGAGCAGAAAGCTTTAACGACTGCAAAACGTTGTACATTTGATAACGAATTTACCAACAATTTGTAATTACAACTTCCCATTTTAAATATAATATCTAACAAATTCGTCGAAAAGCACAAGGCAATACCATTGCAATGAAGAATCCCAAAACAGGCTTGATCAGGTATTGAGCCAAAAAGCCCACTCCCACCTGGTAGATCAAGAGAAGGACCACAAAACATGGTAAGACGGAAAAGAAACGACAAAAATTGCTTGTTGGAAAACTTTAAATAGTGGATGAGTTGCAACATACAGTCCATGGGTTGCGCAAGCATCTTCTAAAGTCCTCAAATGTCAGTGTCAAACCCATTGAAAGCATGAGGAAACCCAACCCAAGGGTGAAGAGATCTGTTTCTAACCAAGTGACCTTCAAGCGTTGAAGATACAAAGGTTAGTTACTATACTCTAATAGCTACGTCGAACAAAAGAACTCACCATAGATGGTTTGTAGATGCCAATGATGGTTCCAAGAATAACCTGTAAGAAACCAAAAAAATAGCAACGATAAGTTATAATTGAAAAATTTATTAGCGTTTCTTATTTAACGGCAAGAATGGAAAGACTCTGCTCCAGCAAAAGACGGTTTGACATACCCACACTGGAAAGAGAGTTGTCAAGGTCTCGATTATTTTTTCATATTGGCTCACTTTACCCGGACCATCGCTCGAAACGTCCCCAGAGGTTGCTGCACTACAGTGAACTTTGGGGTTCCTAGCACGGTAACAACAAACAAATGTACTAAGCTATTCCCTTAATAACCTGGTTTTGAAGAGATCAATCGGAGAAGAACTAGTGTAGCCACATTTCTACATAGACAGGGCTCAAGCTTGAGTAGTTAGTACAAGTCATGGCTATGCAGAGACGCCTCCTACATGTATGCCACACTAGAGTTCAGTGATGAGTGTCATGCAATGCGTGGTATTTTGATGCCATACATCAGTATTTATTCATTTATACTATGGTTGACATGTGTATCACTAAGAACTTAGTATTAGATTTCACCAGAATATTAGAGCTTTAAAGGAGTTATGTTGCCCAGGAGTTTAACATTGAACTTAAATTTGCAAAGCGGAAATTATGAAAGCCTAGGGACATGATTTGGCTGGAGGTCATGCTATCATAAGAAATAGACATATGTCTGTCTAATGCATGAAATCTTAGACTAACGATATACTAATGAGTTCGGTAATGTACCACACAACTAGGAAGTAAGAGATTTACCTGTACATGTAAAGGGGTGGATGCACTCTAGCATAGTCAGCTGACATAGGTCCACGAATAAGTTCAATATCATCCTTATTGACCATGGTGTCTAGTGGATCAGCAGCCTTAAAACGTCCCAGCGAGCCTCTAACTCTCAGATCATGGTCGTTGCTGCGACGGGCTAAATGCATTTGCAATGGCTCCCAACTTCTGGAATCTTTCCATCTTATCATCTTCCTCATGAAAGCAGCTGACGAAACAGGAACTCTCGAAACAGAAGTTCCATTTGTATTCCCAAGTAAAGGGCGCCTCAAATGACTGAAGAAACGCATTCACAAAACAAAAATATGAACAAAGTGTGGCAAAGAACACGGGTAAATACATAAATCAGACAAGACAATCTGTGCCTTCCTCAAAACTTACTTGGACTGCATAGAAGCACTAATAAAAGACGCCATTGCCAGCAAAAACGAGCGCGCTCAAGTTAATGCCCGACGAGCACACCTTGTGTTAACGAAATTCCCCTGAAATTGCAATGACAGCAGCAATCAACTCACATATTCCACTGAATGATTGAGATTTCGTTTCCGCCCAGCTTTATTGCTTCACTAAATCGAAATTTCATGAAAACATTCGTGGAGAAATGAAAACACGATCACCGCCTGTTGCAGGGAGTTAAAACGCAAAAGTAATCTTTCCCCATAGCAGTTTCCTGTTTGTCTACACTCGAAATCAAAGGCCGACGCAGTATTACTCAACATTTAGGCCAGCTCCCTACCATTACCCACGACTAACTCGAAAACGACTCCATGCCGCAACTCGAAAACAGAAAACGAACATAATCTATTAAAATCAATGCCAGAGAACCAAAGATACCGACGAGCAACACTAATCCATAAGAAAAAAAAAAAAAATAGAGCAACGCGTGCAAACACTAACACCAATCAGACCACTAAAAGCGAAAAAGGATGGAGCGTAAATACTGACCTGAGGCACTAAGCCAAAATAGCTCAGAATGAGGCCGCTCTATCTCTAGCGCAGATGAGAAGACTAGTAAAATCTAGCGTAGAAAATGCTTGGGGGCGTTATTGCCAAGGCATAGAACTAGTAAAAATGGTTTCGACCAGGGCGCTCAAATTACGCATTTACCCCTCATAACAGAAACCACGTTACAACAATATGAACGCACTCGCCATCACCGCCATGCCCACTCTTCCCATTTTCTCATGCAGCAAACAACTTCTCACACAGCATCGTCGGAGAAGACGCATTGACTGAGGCAAAAACGAATCTCGAGCTCCATTCAAGCATCGCTAGTGTGTTATTTTTCACGTTGGATGCTTCTCTTCGAGGGGTATAATGGGGCAAAGAGAAATTTGGGGCGTGGCAGTAGTAATTTTAGGATCTGACATTATGGCCCCGACCCCGCGGAAAAACGAATGAAGTGAGAGAAAAGACGTATATCTGAGGGTGTATTTGGCTTGGGATAAGGGGATTAGCATTTAATGGACAGCGTTGCTCCTCTATTGGGGACCGTACGATTTAAAATGAAACTATTCATTGCCAGATTGTACTACACAAACACATTGAAAATCAGTTCATATAGACCCAAAAACGTGGTAATTTTATCGGCACTTCCTATTTCTATTTATATTCGTAATTAATATATTGAGTAAACATTAATTATTTATTTATGTACTCCATATAAAAAGGAAAAAAGTAGTTTTAATGTTAATAATTTAAGTAATATGTAAAGTAATATTAAATAAATATATCAGTTAAAAAATACAATTTTTATGTTAATAAGTATTTAATTTGTAATGTAACTTTGAAAAAAAAAATATTTAATTATAAAGCTTATTCAAACTAGATCTGTCAGGACCGGCAGGCCCGGCCAACTGGGAATGTCAACGGCACGGGACGGTGGCAGGGATTAGATCCCCATCCACGTCCCCGCGTCCACGGGGAATCCCCATCCCCGTCTTCGCGAATTAAACGGGGAAAAAATTGCCCGTCCCCGTTCCCGCAGGGTCCTCGCCCCCACGGGAATTCTCTGTCCCCACCAATTATTTTAAAAAAATAATATTTAGAACATAATATAATATAAATTTATTAATAATTAATTATTATTTATATTATATAATATATTCGGGTAAAAAAGTTACTTCATCCGTCCCACTTATTTCTTCTCATCTTTCTATTTCGGGAATTCTTCCCGTTTCTATTTTTGGTAAAAAAAATTATTCAAATAATTAAACTAAATGAGTATTAAATGAGGAGAGAGAGGAAGTTTAAAATTTGATTTGTGTTTAAAATTATTAAACGAGGAGGGAGAGGAAGTTTTGGTAGAATAATTAGTGAATTAATTAGATACTTCTTAATTTGCGTCTCCACTAATTTTTGGGAAGTATTATGTGGAACTGAGGAAGTATTTAATATTAATTTTGTTTATAATGATAAAATTTTGTACAAAGATATTATATAGTATTAATTTTAGATATAAAAATTTTATTAAATATTATTATTAGCGGGAAACGGGGCGGGGACTATAATCTACGTCTCAGCCCGTCCCCTCCAACGGGAATAAAAAATCCCCATCCCCTCCTTGCGTGGATTCCCCGCCCCATTGACAAGCCTACCGCCAATTGGTGGGGCGGGCGCATGTAGGCCCACCCTGCCCTCAGGTGAGCCGCGGCCGTGGGCCTGGCGGGCTTACTCTGCTAGAAATAGAAAAAAGTAGAGAAAAAAATTTCAAAAAAAAAAGAATTTTAATTCGAAAATATCACTAATTTAACTCTAACTCTTTAATAGTAATATATTTATTTTATTAAACTTAATTTCACTTAAAATTGTAATTAAAAATATATAAAACCTATATAATTTATTTATAAGGCATGCGGCCCGCAGGAGCTTGTCCGCCCAGACCGCCTCCAGGTGGGCCTAAAAACAGTCCGCCCCGCCACTTTGGCGGGGACATGGGCCAGCCCGCGAACCGCGAGCATTTTTTACGGGTCTAATCCTAACCTTTACGTAGGTAAGAAACTCTTGAAAATATGAAAAAAGTATTTATCTATTTAGTTTCTTTATACGGGTCTAAATTCAAACCATTTTTTACTAGTCTAATTCAAACCTTTTTATATGGGTCACATTATAATGTAAATTGAGTATTTTATTTATTTAAAATATCCCCCTCTACGACGGGGATTAATATCAATAAATTTAATAATATTTATATTTTTAAGTTAATATGAAAGTATAGTGATTAATATAAGGAGCAATACAATGAAAATAATTAACTACTATATCAATGTATTTAGAGCTGTCAAACGGGTCGGCGGGGCATGCCGGCCCGTTACCCGCCAAAGCCCGCAAATTGGCGGGGGGACGCGGGCGCGGGAATGGTATGCATGACTTCTTGTGGGCTTGAGAAAGTGAGGCCCTTCTCGCCCCTTGGGCGGACCGCGGGCCTGGCGGGCTTAGCCCGCCAGGAATAAAAATAAAAAAGAAAAAAATTTAAAAAAAATAGGACAAAAATTATAAAAAAAGAAGATGATTAGTTAGAAACTATTTGTAATTTAATCATAACTCTTTAATAATAATTTTATTTATTTTATCAAAGTTAATTCCACTTAAGAATTGTAATTAAAAAATATAGGGGAATTCCACTTGGTCCACTGTATTTTAAATTTTTTCAGCTGGTGTCCAAACGTATTTCCGGTAGATACCCCTGTATTTAAGACTTTTCCAACTGGTACTCAAAGTATTTTTCAATTCCAGATGGTACCCCTGTGTTTAAGGCTTTTTCAAGTGGTATCCAAAGTGTTTTCAAGGTAGATACCCCTAACTTATAACGTCGTGATTTTAAATGACCAAAAAAGAGATTTTTAGGTGTAAGCCTTGTTAATTGCTAATGAAATTCTAGAAAGGACTAAAAACGGTCCCGACACCTAAAAATCACATTTGTAGCTTTTTAAACATCTATTAATTAATATAAATATTAATAATTTTAATAGTGGTTGGGTGAGTCGGCCCGCGGGGCGCGAGCATTTTTGACAGTTCTAAATGTGTCATTGGTTAAAATGACTTAATTAATAATTTTTTAATAGTCAATATAATTAATATAATTGATTTAATTGAAAATAAGTTAATAAATTATTTTTTTTGAATCATGTGGTAAAATTATTTACAAATATCAAGTGTTTGGGGGTGTAAAGATTGTATATGGGGTGTAGGGTGTGTGAACAGTAGACCCAGATAGATATTACTATTGCTAGTACTATAATCATGGTTTTTCTTTAATTAAGTGAGAACAATTTGCTATTTGGCGAAATTTCTTTCTGAAAAAAAAAATCAATTTGGACTAGGGGTGTAAACGAGTCGAGCCGAGCCCGAATAGGGTTCAGCTCGAGCTCAACTCGATTAAGTTTTACTAAGTAAAATACTAATTTTAATAAAAATTATTAAATATTTATATGTTTATCACCAGAGCGTGCCGGCAAATATATTAATTTTTGAACATTTTAGATGATCAATTAATGAATTTAAAATAAAAATTTTAATTTTATAACAAAATTGTAATAATTAAATACTACAGGAAGATTGTACAATTAACACGATCAAGTTGACATACTAATTTAACAGTTTTAAATGCCAATTTCGGTTGAAAAAAAAGAGTATTTTTCTATCCCGGGGTATCCACACTTAACCTAGCTATGGGCTAGTCCCTAAATATCGGAGGGCTTGTGCCACACAAACCCGACGGAGGCTTAAGTGTACCACACACTCCATTGGTGGGGCAAAGCCTCGAGACCAGATGAATATGTTCCAAGTTCAAGAAAGTGTGGGAGGGGGGTTTCGATCCAACGATCTAAACCCACAAGCGTGGCCACTAGGTCAAGGCCTCATTGGCTTTTTATATAAGTAGAGATATATGAAATTTCGCGCATGAAACTATCATTGAATTCAGCGAATAGCTAACATGTCTGACACATTATGAGTCGAGTTGGGTGAATAGACATGTTTACGCTCTCACGTTTCACAACAGTCCGTTAAGATTATGGTAGTCAACTGGTTGTTACTGTTACAAATACCATCCAAATTGTCCGTTCACAGTTGAATCGTTTCTTTATTTTTCTCCAACACTGGGTCGCTCCGTTTACTTTTTGGAATCTAATATTTTTTTCTTTTTTTTAAAAGAAAATTATAGTTCTATAAATCGATAATAACATATATGTTTTAAATATGTACGATTTTAACTTATTACAATAGCTTACCACTATATCTAAGGGTGTAAATGAGCCAAACTCGGCTCATTTTCTGAACTCGATCTCTTACAGCTGAGTTCGAGCTCAACTACATCCTGCTGAGCTCGAGTTCGTGAAGCTTGACATAATTGAGCTCGAGCTTATTATATTAACTTACCAACGCTAAATGCTTGGCCTGTGTAGTACTGTCAAAACGGACCGGCGGGGCGGGCGGGCACGTAGCCAGCCAAAGCCCGCTGCTTGACGGGGCGGGGCAGGCCTCGTATTCTAAGGCCCGCCCCGCCCAGGCCGCCCGCCTGAGAAAATATTTTGTATTAATTTTAATTTAAAATTTTTAATTATTAAGAAGTATTTAATTAATTATGATATTTATTAATAAATTATATACATTAATTATGTATTAATCAATAAATATATCATTAATTATACCATAACTAATGAATCATTAATTAATTTCTCTAATTATATTATTATATATTTACTATATAATATAAATAATATAAAATATATAATTAGAATAGATGACGGGCCAGCCCCGCCCAGGGTGGGCCTAAAAAATCGCAGCCCGCAGGCCACGGGCCCAATTAACACCTCTAGCCCTGTGGAATAGTTGAGGTGGAGCATGGTGATATCTTCTTCGCAATCATCGAGATCATCGCTGCGACGTTTTCTTCGACCACCACTTCAAAATGTGAACTTTTTTAACTTTTATTTGAAGAATGCGCCCATGTATGTTATCAGTTCATCTCACCATACGTATTTCATCTATATTGTACCTCCTTGCCCGTTTATATGCTCTCCCGATGTATATGCTTTGAAGTTGTGCAAATATCATAACATAACCGAATCCCAGACTACTAGCACAAACCCGCTACAACAGTAATTAAAAAAATATATAGTACATTTAAATTTTTCAATAACCAAATATATAACATGATCTTGTGGATTGAGTGTCGCCCATCATATTATCTCCGAATTTCGTCTACTCAGAAAAATCTCGAACAACAACTCTTCGCTCCATCGGCAATGGTCTTGCTTGGCCTCGGTCTCGTGGCGTCTTGCCAACCAACATAACATACATCATAAAACTCTTTAAAACCAAACAAAACATCAAAATAAATTTGTAGTATTTTTACTGAATTACTATTCACCGCCCCCTTTTTCCTAGTCACCGTCCCTAGACCTGGGCTTTGGGCCGGTCCAACCCAGAACCGGTCCAAAACCGGCACGTTTAACCGGCCCAAACCGGAACCGGTAAACCGGCCCAGTTAAAACGAACTGGGCCGGTTCGCGGACCGTGGAACCGCGGATTACCGGAACCGGAACCGGCCCAACGGCTATATAGCCGTTGGGCCAACGGGCCATCAAATTTTTTTATTTTTTTTTATTTTTAAACACTAAAAAATTACAATTTTAACCCAACCCAAAAATCTATAAATACCACCTCATTTTAATCATTTTAACTCACAATTACATCCAAATCTCTTCCAATCTCTCTCAAAAAACTCTCAAAAAATCATCCTCATATTAATATTTAATATTATTAACAATAATAATTATTTTATTTACACTACTACACACACTCACTTATTATTATACACCAATATAATTATTATTTTCGATATTTTTAAAGTACTAATGGCGTCGTCATCGAGAAATCCTAACCCGAACCCGAGCGACGATGTTTTTATGATTTTAGGACACGCCGATACGTTTAGGGGGAATGCCGACACCGACGAGGAGACCGATGTACCGGAACCGGCCGCGGCGACCGACGAGGGACCGAGTCAAGCTTCTACGGCGACTACAAAAAGGAAGCAACAACCGCGTGGTCGGCGGTCTAAGGTATGGAATTTTTTTGATTTAGAAATGGATAAAAATAATCCCTCTGTAGGTACCGCATATTGCAAAATGTGCCGCCATCCCTACACAATTAAGACCGGACCGAATCAAGGTGGGACGGGCTCGTTGAAAAAACACCTCCAGAGGACGCATAACTTCGGGGAGGATCTAGAGCCGGTAGGAACCGAACCCCGACAACAACAAATAAACGTAGGTACGGGTAGAAATTTTGTTATTACTAGGGAAATTTCTAAGAAAGCCTTAGTTAAATTCGTCGTAATGTGTGAAGAACCCTTTTGCATTGCGGAAAGTAAAGGGTTTATCGAATTTACGAGTACGATACAACCCGGATTCCATAACGTGACCCGTAAAACCCTTAGGAAATATGTCTTAGAAACTTTTAAGGAATATCAGTCTATCTTAATTAGTCATTTAGCCAACATTACGTGTAGGATTAGTTTGACTACCGATATTTGGACTAACATTACGTCGCAATCTTATTTAGTCGTCACCGCCCATTGGATAGATGAAACATGGACCATGCAAAAACGTATTCTTTCCCTAGATCCCCTAGATTCGCAACATAACGCCACTACGATATCGAACTATGTGTTGAATGTCATTAATAAATATTGTATTCAAGATAAAATTATGTCTATCACCTTAGATAATGCTAGCGCGAACAACGTAGCGATAGGGATCCTTCGTAGGCATCTTAAGTTACCCTTAGACGGCAAATTATTACATGCTAGGTGCGCTTGCCATATTATTAACTTGTGTGTGCAATGTGCTTTTGACGAAATTTTGGGAGATATTGTAGAAAAATTTAAGACAATAGGTAAGTTACTTCGGGAACGCCGCTACGGAACGTCGTGGAAGCAAACCGTCCTTGCCGCCGGCCTCACGTACAAGAAGTTTCCATTGCCAGTCCCGACTAGGTGGAACTCGTTGTACCACCTCCTCAGCACCTTCATGCACTACAAGGACTTGTTGACGCCTTTTTGGAACGAGGTCGCAGTCGGCAACACCTCCAGGTATGAATTACGACAACTTGATTGGGATATTGTAGGTTTGGTCGTGTCCATACTTGAGGTGTTCGCCGAGGCTACGGAGAAATTTTCCGGAGTTCACTACCCGACGTCCCCATTATTCGTCCCGAACCTCTTCGCGATGTGCTACAAGTTCGTGGAGTATCGCAACAGTCCATACTTGGGTGGTTTCATCCAAAACATGGAGCAGAAGTTCGGAAGTATTGGGAAACAATCCCAATAGTCCACGGTTTGTCTGCCTTACTCGACCTTAGATACGGTGTTGATACTTTCGATATTTTTTTCGAATATTATTCTCAGTTTCTTGGAAAGAAAGTGGACGACCAAAAGGCGTCAATTCACTCGTCTCTCCAAGAACTTTTTTCTGTTTATGCATCTGAGCAGGGACACAATGTGGAGCAATCGGTACCAGCGAGCGAAGCCGGTTCGTCGGAAGGAGGCGGCGGAGCAATGGGACTACTACGAAGATTGAAGGCGCAAAAGACGAAGACCAAAACGCGAGCGTCGGGGTCGAACACGAACGAGATCCAGCTTACCTGAGCCACAACTTCCATACTCCTGAAGACTTCGACGTTTTGGCCTGGTGGAAGTCGAACGCGACTCTCTATCCGACCCTCTCCGCCGTCGCTCGAGACGTCTTAGCCGTGCAAGCGTCTAGCGTCGCCTCCGAGTCCGCCTTCTCTACATCCGGGCGAATTATCGGCGACAGACGAGCGAGCCTTAACCCGACTTCCCTCGCGATGCTCACCTTATTGAAGGATTGGTATTTGGCAGAATCGAAGAACCGACGGGAGAACGCCATCGACGAGTTCCGTTTTTCCAGTTCGGACGAAGACGAAAAGGCCTCTAATATAGTTTTAGTTAATAATCAAGTCGAATAAATTGTATTTTTTAATTTCGAATGTTTTTCCTTTTTTTTAATGTTTTAGTTTAGGTATTTTTTTCTTTCTTTTATGTTTTTATTTGTATTTTTTAGGTAGTTTTTTTTATTTTTTTGTACTTTTCTTATCTTTTTTTTTGTTTTTTTGGATATTTTCTACAGAATTTTTTCAAAGTAAAAAAAAAATAAAAAAATTAATGGGCCGGTTCCGGTTTTAGAACCGGAACCGGCCCAATAAAGGCCCGGGGTTCTAAGTGCGGTTCTGGGCCGGTCCCGGGAAAATGGTCCCGCGACCGGAACCGGAACCGGTACCGCGGCGGAACCGGTGGAACCGGAACCGCCGGAATCGGCCCAGAACCGGCCCAATTCAGTCCAAAGCCCACCACTAACCGTCCCTAAAGGGCTGAAGAAAGACCATTTTGCCCTTTTGAATATAAATTTCTATTTAAAGGCCTTTTCCTTACAACAGTTTCCATATCGCAATCATACATTCAAATCAGACTCAAACATAACAAAAAAAACTCAAATCGCAATGGATCGACGACAGGGTAAAGGGACAGGGCAAAGGAAAGGGTCTACTGCGATGACTGATAAGCAAATCGTTCGTACGTAGATGAATTATCGAACATCAATCGGATTATCTCGGAAATTTCGGCCCAGCCGAAAAACAATTTCGGCCCCCACATTGTGCGGCCGAAACATAATTTCGGCCGCACCATGTGGGAGCCGAAAAAAAATTTCGGCCCTGCACAGGACAGCCGAAATTGTTGTTCGGCGGTCCTGTTGGGGCCAAAATAGTGCTTCGGTCGGAGCTATTCCAGCCGTGTTTATGTTTTGGCCGGGACAGCTCGGGCCGAAATCTTGTTTCGGCCCCGACCGTGCAGGGCCGAAATCTGCTTTCGGCCCGACCGTGCAGGGCCGACATCTGGTTTCGGCCCGACCGTGCAGGGCCAAAATCTGATTTCGGCCCTACCGTGCAGGGCCGAAATCTCTGTTCGGTCGCCTTTACATGTGGCCGAAATTTGAGTTTGGCTGTTTAATTTTTTTTTCAGAGGACGAGAGTGATGTCCACATCCTGGAGGATTTATCGGCGACGGGGTAAATTACAGTGAGGCGAAAGGCGTCGCTATTGCTCTTGGTTTCGAGGTGATTATTTCGTCGCATAACAAATGCGGTAGAAAAAAATTGATTAGATGTTCACGCGGAGAACGTTATAGAGGCAACGAGGATGAATTGGAGAGGCGGTCGAAGTCTAACAAGTGCAGGTGTCCGTTTCTACTCATAGCCCAGGAGGATGCAGTTACTAGGGAATGGTACATTCGTACGGGCCCACCAGAGAAATCCATGCACAATCACCCTTTAGTACAGTAACCTGAGGGACACCGCCAGACGAGTGGGTTAAGCAGCCAGGCAAGGGACGTCGTAGAGGAAATGACTGCTGCGCAAGCGAAACCAGCTCATATCCTCGCAGCTATGAGGGCTCAACACGCAGAAGATAACGCGACGATCCAACATATATATAATTACAGAGATCGTTTGAAGAAGGATTACTCTGAGGGCCGAGACGTGGTGAGCCAGTTGATGCACCAGGCGAATCAGGCCGGATATTATGTTCAAGCCCTGGGAGACGAGGAGACTAATGCGCTGACACATGTTTTTCAAGCACACCCGGACTCACTGGCACTGATGAGGACGTATCCGTACTTTATTGGGATTGAGTCTACCGTCGCCCCGTCGATCGGGATACCTAGGATCTGCTCGACGTCGTGGAGCATGATCGTCATCTCCCCGAATGGCACGTGGAAGGTGTTCGTGTCGGGCTGCCAGCGTTCCACAAAAGCGCACAGAAGAGGCTGGTCCAAGTGACCCACCATGGCATCTGTGAGGTGACTAAGCCCCGTGCCATCGATCTGGCTCTGCGTCTTCGGCGGGAATTGGGAGTACCACTTCTTCAGCGATCGAAGCACTAAAGCCCGCTGCTCGCACTTCAGCAGGGGCCTCTCCTCCTCACCCATCCAGATGCGGGGCGCGATGTGCCCCAGATAACTAGGGATCACCTCGCCATCTTCTGGACCACCGGGCTGTGGCCCCTGCACCCTCCAGGAATCGTCATCTACGACCCTGGAGCGCTTGCTCCCTATTTCATTTTTTACGAATAACCTAAAAACAAATTTAATTTATTTTACGTATATTAAGACACGACATCGCAAGTCAGTTTATACTGGAGAAGGGAATTACCTGAGGAGGCCGGTATCACATCGTCGTCGGATGACTGAAACGATGCTGCATCATCCGGCACGTCATCATCCGCATGCGGATCGTAATCCGCATATACGGAATGAAAACCAGCCGCTCGCTGTCGCCTCTCCTCCTCCCGTTCTCTACAAACGGATGCATCAACGTCGAGCGTCCTCGTGTGACGCTCTCCAGATCCCTCCACCGGGGGGGATCTGCTGCTCCATCCGAGTAGGGACTTCCCACCCTTGGCCTGCAATTAGATATTTAGTTAAAAAAAATAGGAGCCGACCGACAATTTCGGCCGGAACAGAGCCGACCGAAACATGATTTCGGCCGGCTCAGAATAGACCGAACAACAAATTCGGCCGGACCTAGGCTGATAGAAACGTGATTTCGGCCGGCCCCTGCGCGGCCGAATCATGATTTCGGCCGGCCCTTGCGCAGCCGAAGCATGATTTCGGCCTGCCCATGCACAGCCGAACCATGATTTCGGGTCCAGCCGAAATTATGTTTCGGCTGTCACTTGGCTGGCCGAAATTACGTTTCGGTCGTGCCGAGTTTCGGCCCAAATTTGCCTTCGATCAGCCATTTTTTCAGCCTATTCCGACCCGTTTTCGACAATCTATCTACGTACGAATGACTTTTACGACAATTTTCTTACCAGTCGTGCGAACACCCCCTTTCCCTTTCCCTGCCCTTGTCGCCGATCCATTGCAATTTGAATTTTCTCTGTTTTTTGGTCTGATTTGGATATATGATTTGAAAAGTGTTGTGTGGAAAAGGACTTTAAATAGAAATTTTTACTGTTTATTATAGTTTATTCTTTTTAAATTAATTTAAATAACATAAGGGCAAAAACGTCTTTTTTCAGCCCTTTAGGGGGCGGTAACTAGGAAAAAGGGGGCGGTAAATAGTAATTCCCTATTTTTATAAACCTTCCAAATGAATGTGGGGATCCAAAAGTTTAGCCAATAAAAACACATTTGGAGCGTCTCTAAAAAATATTTCAACCATTTCGATTTTATAAGAGGAACACATATTCACCCACTATAGAACATGCTGAAATTGTTTAAGTAGCAATTTTAACACAATAATCTAAAACTAAAATCAAAGTCGAATAATAAACACTCGACAGTTGCTAGATATCACCTTTAAAGTTCGTAATTGAAAGAAAAATCAAATTTCAAATGGTAACAAACTGATTGTTTGACCTGCAACTGATATTTACAATTTTGATTTCAGTGAAACATAGTGAATGTGAAAAGCACTGCTACGAATGTTCAGCGGTTAAAAGAACCATTTTCCGACTTTCCGATTTATGTGAACTGTTGAACACATCTACCGGTAAATCAGCCCAAATGTATCAAAATGTATGAATCCAAGCATATTGTTTATCTAACACCTTACCTTATGTAATCATGTAACAAATCTAGTTTCCACCAAATTGACAAGAGGATATTTATAACTATATTCATATTTGCCAAGAAAAGCATTTGTAAATTTCACGGCAACAGAATGCGTAAAAGACTCCGATAAAAAGGACATTGAGATCTACACAAGAATGATGAAGGGATTAATCCTCGTAGATTTTGGGATCATCAAATAGCTGAGAAGGTTTGAGATCGATTCAAAACTTTAGTCGCAGTGGTAAACCAAAACGTCAGTTTGGAGATAAGGATTCTGTCGGAATTTGAATATTTTCTCTACAATAGACTATAGAGATATTGATTACGAACCAATGAACATTTTATATTTATTATATAATTTGAGAAGTTTTCATGTTTTATGTTTTTGGGCTCTATAACTATGATTATCAACACCCTCCACAACCGGTTTTGGGAATAAAATATTAGTTTCTCTCTCCTCCACATACACAACCTACACATCAACCCAACTAAAAAATTTTCATACTTTATCAACAACTCAACACATCCCATAATATTTATATTTTATAATTATTTTTAGTAGTATTTGAATGTGTGAAAAATATATTACAATTAGATGATGTTAATTTGGTCATTAGAGAAAGAAAAATAATATGAATCATGATAGATTATAGAATGTGGTGGGGAAATAGATGATTTGAAATTGTGATTTAAAATATATCAATATTAGTCTCCATTATAGAGAAAAAAATCATGAACTTAGCTAAAAAAGTAAAAATAAAATTTTAAGGTGAATCTATAGAAAAATACTCAGTTGGATAAATTTTTACACATAGGTACCCATGTCAGAAAATTTTACAGATAGGTACCCGACTTAATTTTTACCAGTTTCTTTAGTCATGTCGTACCTTCCTGTGTGTATATTGCGTACCATAACACGTTGATTAGGGTACCTAAATATAGCATACGTCGTACCTACGGCATACCTGTGTGTTACATAGGGCGTACCTAAATATAGCATACGTCGTACCATTTTCTGTTATGTAGGGTACCCAAATGTGTTGATATAGGATACCCCAAATGTGTTGTATGGTGTACTTTCGGGGATCGGGTACCTATGTGCAAAAAATTTATTCTGTTAGGTACCTACATATAAAAAAATCCTGACAGGGTACTAAATTACAAGTTTTTATTCAAATAGGTACTTATTTGTAAAGACCCCAAATTTTAATAGATAATGAATGTATTATAAAAATTCCAAAAAGCATACAAAACTAAGCCAATTTCGACACTTGGCATCATTTGATTAATGTTAGTTATTGGGAAACGTGCACAACCATATCATGAACAAGGTTGGTGCACCAACGGGTTGTGAGAACTGAGTCTTAGTTACTTTTTTGATTTATTTTATTAATTTCTCTTTTATCTTTTGTGTACAACCGATTGTCGGGGTTGTTGATAAGACCTTTTTGGTCCAAATGATTATGAGAGTTTTGATTATTCCAAGTAATTATGTAAATTGGGGGGTACAAATTAGAAAACTCGATATGCATGTTGTGTGATGTTTAAGTATGTGAAAATGTTCGATTAAGCGCTTGAATGTGACTAAACTGATAAGAAAATCGAATATGTGTGATCTTGTGCTTAACTGGAATATTTATGTGATCACCTGGTTATGAACGTTTTCTCATGAATGGAATCTCACTGTGTGCTATATATGGAAAATATATTCTGCTAAGTGATATGTGAGCTGTACACGTGATTGAGTTATTTTAGGCAAGAATATCGATATGATCAACCGAATATAAATGACTATGCTATATATGGAAAAGATATTCTGATTGAATGCTTACATGTGATTGATTTTATTTTAGGAAAGAATATCAATGATATATATCCGTTGAGTGCGATATTAAGTGACTCTTAAATCAGTGAATCATGATCATGCTTTCCTTGTGCGACTTAGGATTCATATTATGGAAAGTGATTAATTGATTGGGCATATATGTGGTAAGATGCTGTTTGAGTCTATTTATGGAATGTGCAGAAATCGGATGAGATCACTATACATGGAAAGTATGCTTTGCATTATACTCAGTAGATCAAATCTTTCTCTGTGCGAATTGGGTATCATATTTTGGGAAAGAAATCAGTTGATTGAGCTTACCATTGATGAGTGGAATTATATATGGAATATGCTGACTAACGGATGAGATTATTGTGGAATGAATGTTAATCTGTGGTATTTATGGTAAGTGATCATGCATGACCGTTGAGCTTAATTGGTTTATACTTGGCATGATTGTTTGAGTTAATGCACGTGATTATTGAGCTTTCTCTTGCATATTTTCGTGCTTAACTTTCCTTGTGAAGTGTAGAAGCGATTATTGGGACTATATAGAAGAAAACACTTCACTTTGAAGGGTGCACAACATACACACAAGCAAACGAATCCCTTAGAGTTTTTGAGCTGAAATTTGCGATTCATTCGTAGTCTTGTGTTGAGCTTTCATTTGCGAATCTGTACTCTTTGAGCGATCCTTAGAAACTCCCAATCCCAAACCCTTGTCTTCGGACGTGTTGTGTCTACGGGCACGTTGAACGCGCAAAGGAGCGCGGTTAGAGTCTTTTGCACGTGGGGGGACGAATTTGGTGGATTCGGTGGCCCTTCGGTAGCAAGCTGCATCCAGTCGGGGAATTGGTTTCCTGGGTAAACGATGTGGATCGAAACTTGGTGTGCGACAGCCTAGGTGGAGGTCTAGTTTCCAAAGTGCTTCGGTTGTGTAAGGGTCAATCATTTTGTAACCATAACCGGTAATAGCTAGTGATTGATTGGAACTCTTGGGGAGATCACACCCCAAGGACAGGATTAAACCCCAGTTGGGGATATAACCTGTATAAAAATCCTGTCTCACTCTACTTTCTGCTATTTACTTTTCTGTGAGACAAACCCGGAACACGTGCTAATAACTAGGTGATATCGTTGAAACGATTTCTAACGTGATATTTTGAAACAGGGTTAGGGTGATAACGTTGATACTCGTACTGCTTTCTAGGAAATAACATACTCTGCAAATATCTTCTTAAAGAAAAGTATTTTTCAAAGAAGAACAAGCCATATTTTTTATAGCCTATTTCACCCCCCTCCCCCCCTCTTAGGCATATTTTACACTTCATTTGGTATCAGAGCGGGTTACTCAACGAAAGGCCTAACACGCCTGAGTTAAGATCTAATGGCTTTTTCGAGTGATGTTTTTGCAGAGGGTCAATCCCACTCTAGGCCACCTCTCTTATGGAACAAACTACGCAGTATGGAAGAATTGTATGATCGAGTTTCTGATCGCCGTCGACTATGATCTTTGGGAGACAATCATCAATGGACCATATACGGCTAACAAGACCGATGGAACTCCAAGGACGCTAAAGATTAAACTGCTGATGAAAAAAAGGGAATCACGCGAAATGCGAAGGCGAAAAACATTATCTCATGCGCACTCACACGAGAAGAATACATTCGGGTTAGTTCCTGCTCATCGGCAAAGGCTATGTGGGATATGCTCCAAGTCACTCATGAAGGAACCCAACGAGTTGTGCAAGAAAGATTGGCTCTGCTCACCCATCAGTATGAACTGTTCTCGATGGAATCTGACGAAAATATAAGCCAGATGTATGCCAGATTCATGGGAATCATCAATCAAATGTTTTCTCTCGGAAAGAAGGTACATGACAGTGAACAAGTCAGAAAGATACTGAGATCACTGCCACGAGAATGGAATGCCAAGGTTACTGCCATCTACGAAGCAAAGGATCTAGAAGCACTGAGCATCTCCGAACTGATTGGATCTCTTACTCCTACGAGATGATTCAAACGTCAATTAACGAGAAGTCACAAAACCAAAATCAGAAGTCTATAGCATTCAAATCCAACCAAGAAGAATCTGATTCTGACGATGAACGAGAAGGCCTGATGAACGACCTAGCCATGCTTACAAAGAGATTCGAAAGATTCGAACAGAAAAGGAGATTCAAAGGGGAACTCCAGAAAATTCCAGAACAAGAACAAGGAATATCCACGTCCGGGAAGAAAATTCAAAAATGCTTCCGGTGCAACAAACCAGGCCAGTGCACATGAATGCCCAACAAGTAACGATGAGAAACCAAGGAAGCAGAAGGCCATGGTGACAGAATCTAACGACTCTGAAATGGAACAAAGTGAGGACGAGGATAACGCTTATATGACTGATGAGGATCAGGTATCTCGCTCTTCCTCCATTTAGAAAATTCATATCCTAAACAATTTATATGGTTATGAAAGTGACTCATCTGTTTCTGATATAGAATAAAGTAAGGAAGATTTGTGTAGGTTACTTCAAAATGCAGAGAGAAAGATTAAGTCACTAAATTCCTTGAATAAGGAACTGACAAGGCAGCGAGATGAACTAGCTAAGGAAAAACATGAGGCTGATCTAGAGATCTCACGTCTGAAAGAAGAGTTAGTTACTGCTAAGATAGAGGGAATTCCATGTGACTGTGAGAAAATAAAAAAGAAAAATAGTGACTTATCGAGAGATATCGTAGAACTCAAGAATTCCTTAGATAGAGAAAAACAGAAAGTTGATAGACTCCTTGATGGTAAGCAGAACCTAGATATGCTGTTAAGTACTCCTAGGAACACTGGTAGGTCAGGGATAGGTTATTCCACTGAAGGAAAGCATGCTAAACATTCTGTGCCTAAGCTTAAATGTTTCTGTTGTGGTAGAAATGGTCATTATGCATACAACTGTCCTTTAAAGAAAGTTGATAAAACTAAGTATGTTTGGAGACCTAAGAAGTCACCTATAAATGCCGCTGTTGTATCTGATTCTAGCAGGAGATCACCATCTATGCAGAATGATATCTCGTATGTTAACAGAAGTTATTTCCCCGCTAACATGTTAGGACCCAACAGAAATTGGGTACCTCAAAAGAGTACTTCTTTCTACAGGTACGAAGGAAGAATTCCAGTAAGAAAAGCAGGTGGTATCTCGACAGCGGGTGCTCCCGCCACATGACAGGTGATATAGGTAATTTTGTGTCGTTAAAGGCGGTTGATGGTGGATACGTTTCGTACGCTAACGACGCAAAAGCCAAAATCGTGGGAGTTGGTACTGTTGGTAACAATTTAAATATCACTATAGATAATGTACGGTTTGTTAGGAACTTAGAACATTATTTAATTAGCATTAGCCAACTATGTGATGATGGACATACCGTAGCTTTCGCCAAAGACAAGTGCCTTGTCAAAAAGGGTGATGAGATTGTGTTTAGTGCGGCTAGACATGGTAACATTTACTGCATCACTCTGGATGATATTGCTAACCAAAATGTCAAGTGTCTAGCAGTTACGCAGTATATTACATGGTTATGGCATAGACGTCTGGGACATGCTAACATGGAACTGATATCTCACATATCATGCAATGAATTAGTGAGAGGTATTCCAGATATGAAAGCCACCAAGGACAGAATCTGTAAAGCGTGCCAAATGGGGAAACAGACCAAGACGTCCTTTAAACCTAAGAATGTGATCTCTACGTCCAGACCACTGGAACTGCTGCATCTTGACCTTTTTGGTCCGGTACAGGTTATGTCATTGAAAGGTAAACGATATGCCTTTGTTATTGTAGACTACTATACTAGGTATACATGGGTCTTATTTCTTGCGCACAAAAGTGAGGCTTTAGATAATCTTGTGCCACTGATTAAGAAGGTAGAAAATGAGAAAGAAATGAAGGTCCGTAAGATTAGGAGTGATAACGGTCTAGAATTTGATAGTAAATCCTTTGTATCTTTTGTGATGAAAATGGTTATAGTCATAATTTTCAGCCCCTATTACGCCTCAACAGAACGGAGTGGTCGAGAGGAAAAATAGAGTATTACAAGAAATGGCTAGGACTATGTTGAGCGAATATAATACTCCAAAACATTTTTGGGCCGAAGCAGTCAGTACGGCATGTTATGTCTCGAATAGGATTTTCCTTAGACCGATTATTAAGAGAACTCCCTATGAACTATGGAACGATAAAACCCTTAACATAGGATATTTCCATTTATTTGGTTGCAAATGTTTCATTTTGAATGATAGGGATAAAAGAGGAAAATTCGATTCCAAGGTAGATGAAGGGATATTCCTAGGTTACAGCCTTCATTCCAAAGCTTTTAGAGTGTTTAATAATAGGAAGAAGACTGTTCAAGAATCTGTGCATGTTACGTTTGATGAATTTCCTAATGCAGATGCTACTGAGGAAGGTATAGTTGTGTCTCCTGCAGATATACAGGTTACTGACAAAGGAACGAACGCAATTCCGTTGGAACTAGATACTGAGTCAGAGGAACCTGAGGCTTCAGACGAACAACACCGCAGAAAATTCAAACATGCTTCCAGCCATCCCACTGAACAAGTCATAGGGAATATCGCTTCAGGGATCAAAACGAGAGCAACGGCACGAAACGATATTGCTGAGGAATCACATGACGTGCTGTTGTCAACCATGGAACCTAAGACAGTGAATGAAGCGCTTAACGATGAATCATGGGTGATTGCCATGGAAGAAGAGCTAGTACAATTCGAAAAGAGCCAGGTGTGGACTCTTGTGGAAAGACCTAACGACAAGTCAATAATAGGCACGAAGTGGGTGTTTCGCAACAAAATGGACGAGAACGGTAACGTAACACGAAATAAGGCCAGGTTAGTTGCCAAAGGTTATTCCCAAGAAGAAGGTATAGATTTTCAAGAAACCTTTGCACCCGTAGCTAGGCTCGAGTCTATACACATTTTGCTTGCATATGCATCTTTTAAAAGATTTAAGCTTTTTCAAATGGACGTGAAAAGTGCATTTTTAAATGGTTTTATAAATGAGGAAGTCTTTGTCGAACAACCTCTCGGTTTTAAAAAAGAAGAATTTTCAAATCACGTCTTCAAATTAAACAAAGCTTTATATGGTTTAAAACAGGCACCTAGGGCATGGTATGAAAGTTGCGTAGGTTTTTGCTAGACATGGGCTTTACAACATGAACAATAGATAACACTCTGTTTATAAAGTGCGAAGGGAATCACATACTACTTGTGCAGATATACGTTGATGATATCATATTTGATAGCACTGACATCACTCTTTGCGAGAATTTTTCTAAGTCTATACAACAGGAATTTGAGATGAGCCTAATGGGAGAACTCACGTACTTCCTTGGATTGCAAATCAAGTAATTGGATACGGGAACATTTATATCTCAAACGAAGTACACGAAGGAACTACTTGAAAAATTCGGAATGGCTGATTGTAAAGTACTTCCCACTCCTATGCACCAGATCGCTAAAATTGACAGTGATGAACAAGGTACGCCTTTTGACCAAACTAAGTATAGAGGTATGATCGAAAGTTTGCTATACCTTACGGCAAGCAGACCCGATATTATGTTTGCTACTGGTCTATGTTCTAGATATCAATCGAGTCCTAGGGAATCTCACTTGACAGCAGTCAAGAGGATACTTAGATATTTGAAGGGAACAATCAATCATGGTATGTGGTATCCAAATTCCAAGGAATTCCCATTAATGGGATACTCGGATGCGGATTACGCCGGTTCTAGGGAAGATAGAAAAAGCACTAGTGGTACTTGCCAAATACCAGGGAATTCCCTTGTGACTTGGTCCAGTCGGAAACAAAATGCCGTGGCCCTATCCACAACCGAAGCCGAATATATGGCCTTAGGAAGTTGTTCTCAGCAAATCCTTTGGATGAAACAGACCTTGAGTGATTACGGTTTAAGGTACGACCAAATTCCTATTTTTTGTGATAGTACTAGTGCCATTAGTATCACTAAGAATCCCGTACACCACTCTCGAACTAAGCATATAGAGGTGAAACATCATTTTATTCGAGATCATGTTCAGAAAGGGAATATCAGCGTGCTTCGTAGGAACTTCGTAGTAGATTCTGTGATATCCATGACCGATTAGGAATTATTGAGCTCAAATAGGAAAGGTGACTAGATATGTTAGCCTTTAGTATTTCCTTGATCTTATCCTTTAGGATCTCTGCGATTTTATTCCTTGATTCTATTAATAATATCTTCATTATCTTTTCAAATCCTTTCCGTCCATGAAGAGATTATTTTTAGACTTTCTTCGACATTTATGTCAAAATCTATTTTCAGCCAATATTTTCCTTGAGCTCTGATCTTTACTTATTAATTCCCGCGAGATATCCTTTTATCTCCAGTTAACGGGCAGTTTCCTTCACCACTAAGTATTCTTTTAAATTCAAATTTTGAAATCCCTTCCTTATCTGACACATGTCTTGTCGAGATCACATCCCTCTTTAACTTCTTTCCATCCTTATCCAAAATAGACTCTGCCTTTATAAACCGTTCCTTCTTTGATTCTTCATTCCATTCAAACCCTAAGCTCTTCACTTCAAACATTCATCCTTCAAATCTTCGATCTCAACCATGGTGAAAACAAAAGGCGCCGGATCTAAGTCCGACAAAAAGCGAAAGGCTGCTCTGATCAAACCACAATCTCTACGAAAGCCACTCGTTCGAAATCAGGAAGAAAAACGATCAAGAGAGCGACGACGAGCAAGGAACGATCGCAGATCTGAAAAAGAGTATCAAGGGCCTGAAGGATGAGAACCGCAAAAAGTTCAAAAAGATCTCACGGAACTTCAAAAGGGTTAACAAGTATCTGAAGGAGATCTCCGCGGCTCTTAATATCACTGAATCCTCATCTGCCTCATCCGATAGCGATTCCAGCCTTTAGATCTTGGTTCCATAGAAATTCCCTAGCTCTGATAGGATTAGCTCTAGTTTGCTTTTTTTTCGCTGGTTCTTGGGTTTGAGGGTCGAGGTTGGTTGCCGGTTTAGGTATGTTGGTGGTGTTGGTCCCTCATTTTTTATGCTGAAGGGGGAGAAGTCTAGGCAATTAATGCCTTATTTTGTTATTTTGGAATAATATAATATAATCGGCTTGCTTTTAAATGCTTATGTCTTAATCCTCTTTGTGCTTGAGTTTGTGACTTGTTAAGGATTAAGGAATTCCGCACATAGGCAGGGGGAGCAAACTGATGTGGTGTGATAATTTGCGACATTCCATGATAACTTGTGACATTCCATATGATATGATCTGAAAATTTGTGACATTCCATGGTAATTTGTGACATTTCGTATGATATGACCTGGTAATTGCTATATGTTTTTGCTGTTGTGCTTTACATGGGAATACTAGCAATTAGATAGGGGGAGCATGCTTCAAAATCTGATAAAATTATTTGCTCTGATCATATGTCGCATGCTGTGATACTTAAACATGCTACGTGCGTAAATGGTTTCATATCGAGTGTACTCATATGCTTAAGATATGCATTAATTACTTGTCATCATCAAAAAGGGGGAGATTGTAGACCTTTTTGGTCCAAATGATTATGAGAGTTTTGATTATTCCAAGTAATTATGTAAATTGGGGGGTACAAATTAGAAAACTCGAGATGCATGTTGTGTGATGTTTAAGTATGTGAAAATGTTCGATTAAGCTTGAATGTGACTAAACTGATAAGAAAATCGAATATGTGTGATCTTGTGCTTAACTGGAATATTTATGTGATCACCTGGTTATGAACGTTTTCGCATGAATGGAATCTCACTGTGTGCTATATATGAAAAATATATTCTGCTAAGTGATATGTGAGCTGTACACGTGATTGAGTTATTTTAGGCAAGAATATCGATATGATCACCCGAATATAAATGACTATGCTATATATGGAAAAGATATTCTGATTGAATGCTTACATGTGATTGATTTATTTTAGGAAAGAATATCAATGATATATATCCGTTGAGTGCGATATTAAGTGACTCTTAAATCAGTGAATCATGATCCTGCTTTCCTTGTGCGACTTAGGATTCATATTATGGAAAGTGATTAATTGATTGGGCCTATATGTGGTAAGATGCTGTTTGAGTCTATTTATGAAATGTGCTGAAATCGGATGAGATCATTATACATGGAAAGTATGCTTTGCATTATACTCAGTAGATCAAATCTTTCTCTGTGCGAATTGGGTATCATATTTTGGGAAAGAAATCAGTTGATTGAGCTTACCATTGATATATGCTGAGTGGAATTATATATGGAATATGCTGACTAACGGATGAGATTACTGTGGAATGAATGTTAATCTGTGGTATTTATGGTAAGTGATCATGCATGACCGTTGAGCTTAATTGGTTTATACTTGGCATGATTGTTTGAGTTAATGCACGTGATTATTGAGCTTTCTCTTGCATATTTTCGTGCTTAACTTTCCTTGTGAAGTGTAGAAGCGATTATTGGGACTATATAGAAGAAAATACTTCACTTTGAAGGGTACACAACATACACACAAGCAAATGAATCCCTTAGAGTTTTTGAGCTGAAATTTGCGATTCATTCGTAGTCTTGTGTTGAGCTTTCATTTGCGAATTTGTACTCTTTGAGCGATCCTTAGAAACTCCCAATCCCAAACCCTTGTCTTCGGACGTGTTGTGTCTGAGGGCACGTTGAGCGCGGTTGGAGTCTTTCGCACGTGGAGGGACGAATTTGGTGGATTCGGTGGCCCTTCGGTAGCAAGCTGCATCCAGTCGGAGAATTGGTTTCCTGGGTAAACGACGTGGATCGAAACTTGGCGTGCGACAGCCTAGGTGGAGGTCTAGTTTCCAAAGTGCTTCGGTTGTGTAAGGGTCAATCATTTTGTAACCATAACCGGTAATACCTAGTGATTGATTGGAACTCTTGGGAGATCACACCCCAAGGACAGGATTAAACCCCAGTTGAGGATATAACCTGTATAAAAATCCTGTCTCACTTTACTTTCTGCTATTTACTTTTATGTGAGACAAACCCGGAACACGTGCTAATAACTAGGTGATATCATTGAAACGATTTCTGAAAATAACGTGATATTTTGAAACAAGGTTAGGGAGATAACTTTGATACTCGTACTGCTTTTTAGGAAATAACATACTCTGCAAATATCTTCTTAAAAAAAAGTATTTTTTCAAAGAAGAACAAGCCAAATTTTTTTATAACCTAATTCACCCCCTCCTAGGCATATTTTACACTTCAATAAACATAGTCTAATCGTAAATTTTAACAGATGTTGTAACGTCAAGTAAATTTCAAAGACCGTTGTGAATTTCGACTCCGTCGGTTGAACAATTTTGATTATTTCAGAAATTTGAAGATCAAAATGTGAAATAAATAGCTAGTTCACGCGGGTCAATGGGCCGAGAAGAGTCAACCATACACAAAATCCGTTTACCTATAAATGAACTTATTAAACCACAATAAATATTTTGCTAAACCACATAAGGGGAAAAAAGTAGGAACTTCTCTATTTTTCGTCCTCGGTGTTCGTCGTGCAAGCAATTAGGAAGAATCTCAAGTTCCCGATCAGCACTGTCTTGTTAACTGTGAGGCGAAATCGACGTAATCGGAGGAAAACTAGCGAGGTTATCTCGGAAGACGAACGGAGATGTCGATGTCTGATTCCGACACATCGTCCCAGGGCGGAGATTATAAGAATTTTCGCCAAATTAGCCGCGATAGTAAGTCACTTCAACTGGTTTACTGTTGTTGCTCTTCCTGATTATCTTTCGATCGGAATTGATTGAGTTGAATGTCGTCTTTTGCTAAAGGTTGATGTGTTTTGGGAATCGGGAGTTTTACTGCTTTGGAGCATGATCATCGTGTATTCGTGCAGTTCGTTTATGATTTACTTGGTGCAAGACACTTAAAAGTTATTGTAGCAATGTAATAGAATGGATTTGATGCTTTTATGCTTCTTCGATGCCAATATCAACTATCCTAGTTTGAAGTACTTTATTTCTTGAACTTGATGCAAGTAATTCGTGATGAGATAAATGAACCCGAACCAGTCAATGAATCTTAAATCAGCATGATTTTGTAGCATAGATATTTATTGTAGAACGAGCGACTTTGGTCCGTACCCCATGAAGTTTGTTGACAATGACTTCTTTTTTCTGTGCTTCTTGTTTGTCATATTCCACATTCCAGGTTAATTTGCTAATTGTTATGTAACTGAAAATTAAATACATGGAAATTGAATAAGATTTTGGGTGATGGTTGAATATGGGGGATACTTATGTTTCCGGTGTCTACTTTTTAAATATTTTACGGATAATTTTAAAGAACTGGTCATTGATTGAGTTCTGATAGAACGCTTGAAACTAACTTATCTTGACTTTCAAATGATACTTACCTAGATGGTTCTTCTGTTCTATCATGGTCATGTTCTCTACATTTCTTTTTTCAAGTTTCAACATGGCTTCATAATTGTTGAATGATATTTCTTCGAATGTGGCTATGTTCTTTATACATTCAATCTCTCTCTTTTTTAATATCAGAACACTTTTTGTATGTAATGTTCTCAGTTTCCATAGCGTCTATTCTGTACTTTACAGGATTGTTATATGAAATGCTCCGATCTACCAAAACAGGGGATTCAAAGGCGAGTTGGAAGGTATGGAACATGACCCTGTGGATTGCAAATTACTCCCGAAAAAATTTACTTTATTGTGCTCAGCTGTTTTGCGAAGATCTGATCTGTATTTAAGACCATAAATCATAGTCAAATTTTCGTTTTGGTGAGATATCAGTTTTGTTTAATTTATTCAGGACAATCATCAGTGCCTCCTAATGTCTGGCATTTGTTGAGCTCTATTGTAATTATCTGCTGCATTAAGATAGGCATTTGCCAAATTGAACTTCAGTCAAATAAATGTGTGAAATATCATTCGACTCTCATAAATTTTTATTGTAGTTAAATATATTAGTTGTCTGTTTATACCCATAATAAGATCAAATTTATAGCCATGCAAAAGATATATTGTAGGGTATTGGTAGCATTCACACTCTCATACTTGGATGATGTGCGCCTTGGTGGAGTCAATTTGTTGTTAAACTCACATTACATTCTGTACTTTTTTGTATGATGTTCTCCAACAGGTTGATGTACGGATAAATAATTATTTAGTGTTTGCTGTATGCATATAGCCTTAGCTTTGAAGTTTTTTGTTTTCTCAACTTCCTGATTATATTGATTTCCGGTAATGCTTGAGCTATAGGTACTCATCATGGACAAGGTGACAGTAAAAGTGATGTCTTACGCGTGCAAAATGGCTGATATCACGGAGGAAGGAATTTCATGTAAGCTATAGAAGGCCAGTCTCTGGAGAAATTGCATCTTTCTTTACATGTATTTTATTTATTTTATTTTATTCATATGCTTTATTGCATATTTGTTAAAATTTTATGTCGCTATGATCTTAAAATCAACGAACTACATTCTGTATCATCTGCAGTGGTAGAAGACATACACAAGAGAAGACAACCACTTCCAAGCATGGATGCCATATACTTTATACAGCCAACCAAAGAAAAGTAACATATTTTCTCCATGATATCTACATCTTTATTGTGTAATAAATATTTGGTAAGTAGGGGCCCTTCTAGTGGAAAAAGGAATTGGACGCTAGCCAGGATAATGTCAGTAACCACGTTCTTCGCGGTTCCTATGCAGTGTGGCATACATGAGTTTCTTTTGTTTTTCTTATTCCAATTATTTTTGCCTGTACATTTTCATCTTGTTTATTCTACTTCATTGCGAAGTTGAGATCCCTGTACGGAGATTTACTAAATTATATGATGCACTGAGGAAATTTGGCTTATTTGACGTACACAAGTAGAAATCCTTCATGCCTACTCAAGCTTTCTAGTATCTTTACGCATCATCATCTTGCTGATGACTTTGTCTTCCTTGATCTGCAGTGTTGTCATATTCCTTTCAGATATGGGTGGAAGGTCATCATTATATAGGAAGTACGTAATATGTTTATATTAGATACATCAGAACTTATACTTCTCACTTATGTACCTAATGTATACATCATAGATGTAGGAAGTGCATAATATATTACTTAAATACATACATCAGAACTTATACCTCTCACTTATTTACGTACATGCGTGTACATCTTATAGGGCATTTGTTTGTGTTAAACTGAAAGAGGTCTCCTTTTAAAGTATTACTCATTTTTACTTGGGTGCTTTTTTATTTGTTTCTTTTGGTCTTTCAGGGCATTTGTTTTCTTTAGCTCGCCTATTTCCCGAGAGTTGGTTAGTCACATAAAGAAAGATGGGAGTGTTTTATCTCGAATTGGTGCTTTGAGAGAGGTTAGAGTGATGCCAATTATTTTGGTATCTGCCTTCTACATTGTAATATTCTGTTCCCCTGCTCATTGTGTCCATGATGAATTTGTAGATGAACCTGGAGTATTTTGCCATTGACAGCCAGGTACTTGATCGTCACGACATTTTTGTTATATTTATCAGATATCTTCATCAGGATTTTAGGGATGATAAAGGAGGATTCTCCAGGTGACCTCTGATTGTTCTAAACTCATGATTGGAAGTGGAAACTGTGTTCAGATTACGACTTCATGAAACACACACACACAGAAAGATACATATATATAAATGCAAACGAAAGAGAAACGTGATTTGCTGCTAGAGCCACACTTGTGGATGTGGACACATCTCCACATTAGCTATTTTTGGCTGTAGCAAAGCCATGTCAACTTTGCTTGGTTCCAAAATTTTTCACGTATGTGAAATCATAAATGAATTGGTTACATATAATTGGATGATTGGATCTAATAAAACAAGTTACGATTCTTAACAGCTGGGCTGCACTACTGTGTCTCTGTTTTTATCGGAGTCTGATTGCCAATTTTTGGCTAAATATCAGTTCTTTTAAGTAAACTTCTTTGGTAGGACTTACGATCCCTTTGCTCCTCAAATTTAGGATGCTAAGGAAAGTATTTGTAATTAGATTGTTTTTTTTTGCTTTTTTAATCGTTGGCTTCAGATTTCTTTTCTGTTTCTCACTGAGTTGGAGGCTTATCTTTGGTTGTGATGATTTTTAACCACAGGGTTTTGTCACTGATAATGAGAGAGCTCTGGACGATCTTTTCGGGGAAGAAGAAAGCTCTCGTAAAGGTGACGCATGTTTGAATTTGATGGCTACCCGCATAGCGACAGTATTGGCTTCTTTAAGGGTACACAATATATGTCTGATTGATACTCTACAGCATAATGGCTATCACAATGTTATTTACGTAACTTTGCTATATGTCAGGAGTTTCCATATGTGCGTTACCGTGCTGCCAAATCCCTGGATCCTACTACAATGACCACCTATCGGGATCTTGTTCCTACTAAACTCGCTGCTGCTGTTTGGAATTGTCTAACAAAATACAAAACCACCATTGCTAACTTCCCCCAATCAGAGACATGTGACCTGCTTATCGTCGATAGATCAATAGACCAGGTTACTGTTAGTCTATCGTCGATTATCAAGTCGCTTACAATTCTTGTTCTTTATTATCATGTTTGCGTGTTCATTTCCATATTCTTGAGTGATTTATTTGGATATTGGTATCAGATTGCCCCCATCATACATGAATGGACATATGACGCAATGTGCCACGATCTACTAAATATGGATGGAAATAAATATGTTCATGAGGTGAGGCCTTTCTGATCTTTATCCTGTTTGCTTACATATCAATTTGTCTACTTACTAAAAATTTTACAGGTTCCAAGTAAGAATGGTGGTCTTCCTGAGAAAAAAGAGGTACTTCTGGAGGATCATGATCCTATCTGGCTAGAACTTCGTCATGCACACATAGCCGATGTATGCCTTCATCATCTAGTTGAAGTTTATATATCAAATATTTATTGTTGAGTCTAGTATCAATCAGTTGATTAATTTTGTCAGGCTAGTGAACGGTTGCATGAGAAGATGACAAACTTTGTATCGAAGAATAAAGCTGCACAACTTCACGGATCAAGGTTGGCTAAGAGTTTGCTTCATCCCATTTTTGGTCTGTCTATAAATGCTTTTCTTACTTATGTAAATGCTAGCAAATGTAATTTTCCATATTAGGAAAGAGAATTGCCGGAGCTTCTCAATATTTAACTCCTACGAGGCACGGGTTTGAATTTTAGGATACCCTTGTCAAAGATTAGAATATATGACATCCTGTCTCAAAGACTAAATATTATTAACTTTTCTGATCAAAGTATCTATTTTTTTTATTATTATTTTCCCCTAACCTTTTACCAAGTTAGAACCATGAATCTTAGGCTATACCTGTGTTTGCTGTGGAATGTATTTCTCCTTTTCTTTCTCCTTTGTTTATGCAACTGCTTACTCTTCGTTGGCCATCTGTTTGTTATATGGTTGCATTGTGTAGAGATGGTGGTGAACTATCTACTCGGGATTTACAGAGGATGGTTCAAGCTTTGCCACAGTATAGTGAACAAATTGAAAAACTCTCTCTTCATGTTGATGTAAGTCATTGTTCCGACTGCGACCACATTTTATGTCTTTTTTCTTTTAAAGTATTAAATAACTCGCTTAGGCAATTACTGGAAATTCTTTGTGGGTGGGGTATACCCTAAATTCAGAAGTAATGATGAGTAGTACGAAAAATGTCTTGTATGATTTCCTTCTTAAAATTGTCATCTCGTCCACATCTTTCATCACTATCCTGATGATTATATTTTCTGCATTTAACTGTTGATGCTTAGTTCCTCATTGAGTACGTTACCAAAAGGAACTTATCATTATTTTAGCATTCAATTTTCAAGTTGGCATCAAGAAATGCCTGCTGATTGTGTGAAAAAAATGTGTATCAGTTTTGACGGTTAATTTGACAGCTTGCAAGTACATGAGTTTTTTGTTTGAACCCAACTGATATAGCATGATTTATGCAAATTCCATTGGTGTGGTATCATGGAGGTATTCTCTACTTTAAATTATAAGTCGTTTAAAGACTTGTCCATATCCTGTTTATGTTTTGCGATTTTGTGAAAAATTTGCCAGTGATGCAAAAAGGCATCTGACTTGCTTTCTTGAGATCAGCTAAAAACTGCAAGCTTAAGAGTCGATTTGGGATTTGGTGCTTAGAGTAGTTTTCTTAGAGTCTTCTAATTATATATTTTCCTTCAGATAGCTGGAAAAATCAACAAAATTATAAGGGAATCAGGACTTAAAGAAGTTGGGCAGTTGGAGCAGGATATTGTTTTTGGAGATGCAGGAACGAAAGACCTTATTAATTTTCTTAGAGTCAAAGAGGTTATTCACCTTTTCTCAATGATTATTCTGCAACTCCCTGTCTTGCTGTGCTCTAAATGATCTTTATTGGCAGGATATACCTCGTGAATATAAGCTGCGGTTACTAATGATCTATGCAGCTGTATATCCTGAGAAATTTGATGACGACAAAATTGCTAAGCTTATGGAGGTTAATTATTCTTTTCTCTATCTTGCACGTTTTACGATGTTATTCTTCATTATGCTTCTCTTTCATTTATCATCCCAGAGGGTCAATGGGACTCGGTTGCATGTTATACGAGTTTTAGGAGAGCATATAGGTAGTGAGTCTGGAGTTGAGATTGAGCAACAAAATTTGTGGGATACATCACATAATCAGCATATCCTTTTATGTTATTTTCTTTTCCTTTACATTTTAACATAGCGTGCCACCGGATGCTCTTGTATAACCAATGCATTTTCTATTCTCTCGAGGAAACTCCGTATTGCATCTGGTATTTACTTTAGAAATTAAAGGGAAAGCCATTCCTTGTCTTTACTGCAGTAAATTATCTTGTTTTATGCTCTAATTAGAGTTAGACATTTCTCTTCAGAATACTTGGTGCATTCTGTCTATTTATGGTCCGTATGCTAATTTCTTCAACTTACGTTTAAGACATAGGTAATGTTATAACTCTTGGTAACATAATGCTGGTGATATATAGTTGGCTAGACTGCCCCAGGACGATATGAATGCTGTCTATAACATGAGGTTACTGGAGGCTTCATCAGAAACTAAAAAAAGCTCAACATTTTCGCTCAAATTCGATGTTCACAAGGTAATCAAGATATTCTCAAAATAATCTTTATCTTAATAATGTCAGTGTCAATAAGAACATATGTTTTCTTTGTTTGCAGAAGAAGCATGCAGCTAGGAAGGACCGCCCTGGTGAAGAAGTGACTTGGCAGCTATCACGTTTTTATCCTATAATTGAAGTAATATTTTTCTTGACATTGGAATCGATGATTTTATGGCCGTTTTGGTCCCTCCCTACGCATTAGTAAAATGATTAGGACCGTGGTTATTAACATCATGATTAACATGTTGATTCAACAAGAAGTTAAAAGGGTGGAAGTGTTTGCTACTTGTGATCTTTGTTCTTCTGAGTGAGTCCTCCAATGATTTAGATGGGGGTGGGTACTCAGCATCCTATTTCTTTCGGCAATTCTCGAAAAAGTGGAGGAAAAATATATGCTACCATGTGTTTCTATTCTAACCGTTTTTGGTTGATTCGTAGATTTTTTGTTATGAAATATTAAAGAATTATATCGTTGTTGGTAACGATAACTGCTTTTTTTTGGTGTAAACTGTCTTGTCTGTTTCCTTAACTTTTCCGCAAAGTTCTATTGAAATTGAGTTTATACATCTCCATAGGAATTCTAACTGATGCAGATGGAGTAGGATCTGATTTCCTCCATCGGGGTAGGAGCATTGTATTTTGTGTTGATTTGTTCCTTATTACCTTGTAGGAACTTATTGAAAAGCTCAGTAAAGGCGAGCTACCAAAGAATGACTTTCCATGTATGAACGACCCTAGTCCAACTTTTCACGGGACATCACCATCAACATCAATGAGGACTAATCAGGCTCCAGCCCCTCATTCGATGAGATCGAGAAGACCTACATGGGCTCGTCCTCGAAGCTCCGATGATGGTTATTCAAGGTCACTTTTTGTCCAACATTTCATATTTCTGTTCGAGTTTCTTGCTCAAAGCTTAACTTTGTAGTAGCTTGCATCTGATCAAGTCAATATGTTATTTTTTAAAAGTTGAGTATCCTGGTTGAGTTTTCATGCTTTGTGTGGCTGACTTCATGACTTGCTTATGCTTTCTGCTTTGTCTTTTTTTTTTTTTTGTTTTGTTTTTTACTGTTTTGTACTTCAGCGATTCAATATTGAGGCATGCTTCAAGTGATTTCAAGAAAATGGGCCGGAGAATTTTTTGTGTTTATTGTCGGTGGAGCAACTCGGTCGGAGGTATTTGTGTTGATATTCCTAGCTAGTTATCTCCATACCTATCCATCTATGCAATCAGATGTTCTTCAATTTATCTTTGCATTTATTCATTTGCTCTTTTGTTTTGCAGCTAAGAGTTTGCCATAAGATGTCCACAAAGTTGAATAGGGAAGTTGTCATTGGATCATCTAGTCTTGATGACCCTCCTCAGTTTATCACGGTAAAGAAAATATGTGTTGCTTTTTCCCTAAATATATTCCATTCATTTATGTGGAGGCCGTAATTGTGAACCGTAAATTAGGCATGAATCCTGTACCTTAATCATTTTTTAAACAAGACCAAGATGACCATAACTTTTAGAGTTTATTTGCAGGATGATCATGCTTCTCGAACTCAATTTTTGACCGTTGATTTCACTTTTTCGCCATCTTTCAATTTTCTCTTACAGGACAGAAAATTTTTCTAGATTCCAACAAGTTGTCTTGTTTTGCAGAAGCTGAAGTTGATGACTGCAGCAAGTGAACTCTCTCTAGATGATCTTCAGATATAACAAATATTGCCAGGTGATTATATTCTCAGATATATATATAAAGGCTCTTCAGTTGCCAATTTTTTACGTTTGAATATCTGCTCATTTGTTGTCCTCTCTTTACTTTGCTTGTCACATTGTGTGTAATTTATTTGATCAACTTAGTTTGTGAAATCATAACCCACGCTTTGTGCATATGCATTTTGACTGATATTACTCGTGCGTTGCATGGTGTATGTGTGCTAGCTTAGCTATATCTACTAAAACGTCTTGATCCAAAAAAAGGAACAAAAATTTAATGGAAAAAATGTTCTTTGGATGTTCTAATTTTTATTTGATTGGTGTGTTATAAAATTGTTATAAGAATCATATTAAGAATGATTATATAAACATATTTGAGTGATTAGAGCGATAAATATTTTTTTATTCAGTATTATTAATAATATAGTTTTGGAAAAATCTATCTATAGTTAAAATTTTCAAATTAAACTATAAAATAATATATTACGTCAATCGTTAATAACATTCATTTTTAGCGTAAACTACGAGTAGTAAAGCTCTAACTCGACGATCTTCGTGAACTTGAGCTCGGAGAAAAGGAGCTCGATGGACTCAAGCTTCAGAAAATGAGATCGGGTCATTTACAGTCCTATATTGAAAGATAATTCGACCCAAACTCACCAATTGAAATTGAGTTCAAGTACAATCTAACTTCATGGCAAGCTCATATCTAACTTTCCAGTTTTAGTTAAACGTTTTCCAAAAATTCACTTGCCGGCTCGCGAGCATTTTATTCGTACTTATTAGAGAAGAAAAAAATTTAAATCTAAGATTCCGAGGCTCACGAGCAAGCTTGAGCTTAATTCCATACACTATGGTATGAAAAACACGCACAAACACAGCAAATGCACCTTCATACATTTTTACTTTGAAGTGTTGATAACAAACAAACACAAAGAGGTAAAGAAAAAAGTAGATAGACATCAAACTAGTGATATGATAGTGTGTCCTAAATGAAAGAGCATTGAACAAAACGTATCGTCGAATATTCGTCGGCCTCCTCGACCTAGTCGGATTTACAAGCTTCTCCAGCTTTCTCCTCACCTTCGCCGTTCTTCTCCTTCAGCTGTAGGAAAAAAAAAAGAGAAAAGAAGAACTCAAAAATCAACAAAAAAACGTCAGCGGACTATCGAACGACGTCTTGCTATAACGAAATTAACTAACTTGTTGGAGGACTTTCATTTGGTACCGATATCCCTGAAAAAAAAAAGGCGTATCAATCGAGCAACATTTCTTACAGCAATTAAAGATGCGCTAATTCGCAGTTTAGTTACCTTGTCCGTGCCATAAATATAATCGCAATAAGTGAAGACCGACGCGAAATTACTTTGGCTCATCCCTCCTACGTAGTGATGGTAGTCGTGATACTCGGGCCCGCCGTAGAAAGGTATGAACTTCGTCGGCGTCCATGGCAGATCATATCTATGAGTTTTTTCGGCAAAAAAAGAAAAATTTACTTACTTCCCATTAGATCCTCACCATACCATTTCTTGATTTGCAATAAAAGAACGATCCCATCGCACAAAAAAGTTAATCCCACTTGGCGTTAAATCAAGTAAGAAATCATTTTTCTATGACCGTCATTGTTATTACCCGCTATGAGTTTCGATGGCCTCGATCTGCCTCAAAGCGATCCAAAGCCATAGAGTGATCATATGTCCCGGGACCATTGCGGGCCCCAGGAAAGAAGGTATCCCTAGGACTAAAATTTCAACCCAATGAGCGTAAGGGGCTGAGAATCCAATCGGTGCTGTGTATTCGTGGTGGACTTTGTGAATTTTTTCATAGCCCCATTTGCAGTGGAAGAATCTGTGTATCCAATAGTTTGTGTAGTCTTCGATGACGAAGTAGACGATTAGCTGCAATATTATCTCCCATAGAGAAGGCAATGGCAAGCTCGTTCGAATCCCTATGAACTGAAAAAGATCAACAAAGATTTCATGATTCAAAACCGAAGCAAATTCGATGGAAGAACATATCGGTAAGGGCCATTAGAAGCACGGTGAAGACTCAAATGTTAAAAAGATTGACACATTTCATCGAATCCCAGTAAAAAGACTGCAAAAGACGAGCAGTAAAGATCAAATATTGGGCTGAGAAAGAAAGATTTACCAGGTTTTTCATCCGACGAAAGGGCCTTAGAGTAAAATTCATATCCAATATCATCAATTCAAAAGTTCATCGAATGCCCCAACAAAAAGACTGCACAAGCTAACAGAATCAACACAAAGGAGCTAAAAACTAGCAGAAAAGATCCAAGATTGGGCTCAAAAAGCAAGATTTTTAACAGATTTTCATCCAAAGCAATCAACAAGAGCCTTATAGTAAATCCATCTCCCAAGAACGTCAAAATTCAAAAACCCGACAACAAAGGCCAAATCTTTACCTTCACAGAAGGGTAGGAGACGAGCTGAAGAGGGCCCACGACGAGGAAAAACATGCGCATAACAGATTTGTAGCACTGAAGCGTATCAGACCAAGAAAGGTTAACCTTCGGCTGTATCTTATAACGGGCGACATATTTCCCAAGAAACGACTCCAAGAAAAGGTAATAAAACGGAAAAACTGAGAAGATGGTGAACAAGAACAGAATGTTGTGGCAGTAGAGAATGTAATCGGACTTATTCGCCGAGTAATTGAACCAAATGGTCTCAGCCGCCGTAAGCGATCTTCCTAGCGCCGATTCGGCGTCGTTAATGGTGGCGTAAGGCAACATTCCGGCGATTTACCCCAAGACTTTTTCCAGGTTGGTGATGTGAGTGGTCTTTTGTAGTGTAGTGAGATATATATTTATATATATATATATAATTCTTTGTCGATGGGAGAGGAATCTCTATACGTAATATATAAATTAATCATATGATGATATGAGGTGGAGAAAGAGCACATATGAATGTGATAGAAGACAAGACTTGTGAAGATTTATGCTTGACGTGTCCTATGAAGAGTGAATGTCCTTTTTTTCATATTACGTAACTAGGAATTTATTTTCTTGAATTTATACTTGCATTTAGATTATAGAGATATGACGTAGAGCAAAATGCGTACAGGAAAATTAAATCAATGGGTGGTGCACCACGTAAGACTAAGAGTTCGGCTTTGCAATTTGCATGTGCGTACCATTTAGTTTAGGGAGTCATTAATGGCAAAATTAAGGGCAAATCGGCTCAAATAAATACAAGCTTCAACCCAATTAATTTATTGGAATAACTAATTATTTTTTTCTAGAATTATTCTCATACAATATAATACCCTGATAGTTAAAATGAATCTGAACCTCAACGCGGGCTATGAGACGATCCGGTGAAAAAAACTTAATTTTCTTGATAATGTCTTATTTGATCTCTTCTTAGGTAGACTTACGTGTCTATATATTGAAAACTACGAATGAAAGGTAATTATTAAGAAACTTGATTATGGTGGGGGCAAGATATTGTTTATCACTACGCAAAAATAATATTTTAGTGAAGAGGCAACTCCAAATCTTTAACCTATACAATCGTTCGATTGCTATCGTATCGGATATAATTATTCCATCTCAATATTTTGAAGTAGATCTACATCTATTTTTTAGTTTAGGCTGTATTTCACATTTACTTTTATTTAATATACGCTTGAAAATTTTGTAAAAACATACAGATGAATATTAAATATAAATAAAAAAGAAATCTTAATAAAAATGGCTCGTGGGCTTTCGGAAAATAACGATGAAGCTCAATATCGAGTCGGCTCATCATATTTCATCCCTATCCCAGGTAGGGTTGAGCATTTAACCCGTCGGACGGTCCCACCCAATCGACCTAGTCCAACCCAGACTGCAAGTATCGAGTTAATAATTTGATGGGTTGGTCTGGGTTTAAAAAATAAAACCGTAGATTTTGCAACCGAATTTGGTTTTGTATTTTTAAAACCGCATAAAACCGCACCAAACATTTAAAAATATAATAAAGTTTTACTGTATTTTATCCGATAGTTCATAAAGTAATAGACATAACTTGTAACAATAGTGAAGACAAAAAAATATTAATTATTTTTTACTATTGATAAGGACATCGATTCATCATAACACGTTGCATAAAGCTAAGCTCTAAATGAGTTTTTCTATAAAAATAAATAAATATTCTACACTGAAAAAATTTTTAGGTGTCTATCCAATGCAACTCTCCTCCTTTATTCGATTTGGAGTCAACAACTATAACACTTGAAGTTTATAAAAGGGGAGTTTAAATTTTGAAATTAAAAAATTTTTTCTTCTAAAGGAAATTATATTCAAGGACAGGGCCTCATCATAACACATTGTATAAAACTAAGTTCTAAATGAGACTCTTTTTTTTTTAAATAAATATTATGTAGTGAAAAATTTTTTACATGTGTATCCAATGCAACCCTAATGCAACCCTCCTTCTTTATTCGGAGTTGAGATCAATAAGTATAACACTTGAAGTTTATAGAAGGCGAGTTAATATTTAAAAAAAAATTTGTTTTTCTAATGAAGCTTTTAAATCAAAGTGAGGCCTTCGCTTTAGTTGCTTTACCAAAAGCTGGCCGTGAACAAGGAATATGAGCTTCTAATTAAGCTTCTTATTGGACTTTTTATTATTTATTATTATTATTTATTACTATGATAATAACATTTTTTATATAACTTTTCTAGTTGTAAATATGTTTATGATATATTTTTTTGCTCTATCGATACTTAAGAATATTACACTTAATTTTTCGTTATAATAAAAAATATTAAAACCGCAAAAACCGCCCAAACCCAACTGCACCCAAGCAAACCGCAATCTATCGGGTTAAGATTTTTATGATCGGATTTGGAGTTTATTTTAAAATACCGCAGTACATTGGGTCGGGTTAAAATTTCGATAAAAACCGCCCTAACCGCACCACGTTCACCCCTAATCCCATTCCCAGGTATGAATATATATATTTTCTTTTGTTATTATGTAATTAAATCGCAAATAATAAACAAAAGTATCCTACTGGGTTCCATAAATAGTGAAATAAGTGATTATAAAAGAAATTTGTTCAAGTTTGTTAAAATTAAATTAAATATTCTTAAAAGAAAATTTCATTCCAAAGCGTTTCATAAATCCAAAATTATGGCCATTAAAGACAAAAACACAATGTATTGAAGTGTCCGTCCGTCATTACATACCGCTTCGAAAATAGAAATTTCTTGTATTTTAAGATTTTGGCGATGATTTCGGGGTTGTTAAAGTAGATAACCCTAATAAGTTGCATGTGTACCATATCAATTAATTGAAAAATCGATTGAGTAGCTTATAAGTTGATGGGCTACGCCACCTATCACCAACTGATTTTAATATGGAACTCCATCAAATTTATGTGAGTCTAACTCTTCTCCTACGTAGGCCCATGATTCTAGGCCCGATAAGGCTCGGTAACAAAAAAATCCACAGTTGTGAACTTATTATGTATTATTTGGGTGCTAAAAACTTGTGTAAGAAAATAAAATATAGCAATTACTTGTAAAAAAACAAGTTCGTTAGTTATGTACAGGCCCGTAGCTGTAGAGGTCGATACCTGAAACGAATGTCGAAGTTCGGACCTCGGACCATTATTAAGTAATTGATTCCCGAAATAAGATTGGTAATAACGCATGTAACTTAAATTTAAACTGTAAATGCAACTCCTTTATAAAACTTACACAAAAGACGCATAATTCAGTTATCCGGCAATTTGTTTTTTCAATTGACGAGATAGCTAGCATATTGAAGCAAGCCACTTGCACAAAAAAGAAATCCACTTGCAATTGAAGAAAATCATTAAGATATCGTATTGAAACTAAGATGTATGGCCTACGGTAAGAATTGAAAAACAAGAGTTCAAAAAGTAGTCAAATTTGTGTTTATATGGTAAGGGTTTCAATTTTTTTTTTAATTTTAATTTTCTTTGACGTTTGACTAAAATTTGATTAAAAAATAAAAATTAAAAAAGATCATCCCATTCTCATCTCAAGTTATATAAGAGATATGAACACATTACTTTTTTTTATCTTCTCAGCATCAATCACTATTTTTATCCCATACAAAAGTCAAATAATTTTGGCATATGTATTAGGTTTTTTTATGTGCAACAATGTATGTTGTTTTAGGTTTCAACACGAAAGCTACATTATGTTATGCAATTCCATTTAACTATCATGAAAATTTATTGAGATTTCTAATTGGGCTTTCACGTCCTACATCGGATAATTCAAGCTCTTGAGTCCACTTCATATATAAGAGGTTTTCTCCTCCTAATCACCGTTGATTTTATGAAGGCACCTCGATTTATAATAGAGTTGGCACTTCCATTTACTATCATTAATCAACTAGCTTCGTCCATAAAGCATAGCTGGTTTGCATAATCTTTGTTTAAGATTTATACTATGATTATTATTACACTACTACTCGAGACATGTTACGCTTTATATCTCATTTCTCACTAGTGAGTTCAATGGAGTTAGTCAGTTAGTTATACATTGTTATTTCTTTGGCATTTTAATCACTTTCCGGGTATTAGGGCGATGGTGAAGATTAAATATGTGCAGAAACCAATTAACAAAAAGTGGAATATGACGCAACTTTGCTTAATGAAAACCCTAATCCATATTTCCATAATGTGAATTTTCAATATTTCTATGTGTAGCTTTTGCATTATACTTTCCACGAAATAATAGAAGTATATATATACAATATATATTTCGAAGTTGAACAAATTTTCTTAATAATCTAATAATATTGAATTATTGCCCTTACACTGAATGCGAAGGAATGTTATCTATGATTTTGAACTCAAGCATGCTATATAATATCATCATATAATTTCATCAGTCATGCAAATCCTTTTTGCACTAAGTGCTTGACTTGAGATTATTCAAGAAACCCTTTAATGATTGGAGGACTCTATGTGCGTACTTTTTTTCAAAAGTTTAAATGATTGTCAAATCTTTGTTGGATATACGGGATATCTTTACCATGAGCAGAAAGATTAGGATATATAAAGACATATATAAACATATCTAATAGTTTATTATACAAGAAATCATTTTGGGAGGATTTCTCCCATATATCGTGTGTTTTGTTCGTTCTCAACCAATGTTCTTTAGAGCATCTTGGCCATACATATGTACTAATAATTTAATTGGGATAATTGCAAATTTGGTCCCTTAGTTATAGGCCTACATCAGTTTCAGTCCCTTGAAAACACACGTCATCAATATATGTCCCTCAGTTTTTAACCGTTAATCAACTTCAGTCCTTTCCGTCAAGTTTTGACCGGGTTGACCGTAAAAAATAACGGAATTGACCCTTAGTGCCGTTAGATGTTTAAAAAAAAGAAAATTGCTTAAATAAAACGAAAATAAAATTTTAAAAAATATAATAAAAGTAAAAATGAAAAAAGAGACTACAATTTAAAGTAAAATAAAAAAAGAGACTAAAATTTAGAAATGAAAACATAATTAAAATAAAAATAAAATAAGAAACAAAATATAAATTTTAAAAAATTAAAAATATAATTAAAATAAAAAGAAACTAGAATTCTAAAAAATAGAGATATATTTAAACAAAAAAGAAATCAAAAATAAAATTAAATTTTTTCTAATTATATTTCGTATTGTTTTTATTTTAATTATATTTCTGGTTTTTCTAAATTAATTTTTTTTTAAATTTTATTTTTGATTTCGTTTTTATTTTAAATATATCTCTATTTTTCAGAATTCTAGTTTCTTCTTATTTTAATTATATTTTAAATTTTTTAAATTTTATATTTTGTTTCCTATTTTAATTATATTTTCAATTTTCTAAATTTTAGTCTCTTGTTTTCATTTTTACTTTTATTATATTTTTTAAATTTTATTGTCGTTTTGCTAATATTTAAGCATTTTTTTTATAAATAAGGCACTAACGGTCAATTCCGTTTGTTTGACGGTCAAACTTGACGGAAATGACTGAAGTTGATTAAAACTGAGGGACATATATTGATGACGTGTGTTTTCGAGGGACTGAAACTGATGTAGGCCTATAACTGAGGGACCAAATTTGCAATTATCCCTAATTTAATTTATTGCAATACTCTTAGTCTGGCAATTAAATTTCAAGTGCGGACAATTTGACAAGAGAGAAGGATCGTGATGATGAATATCCATAATTATATTTCTACTTGCAGTATGTTATCATTTCAACATCAACTCAACTGAGTTAGGAAAAAAATAGAAATTCCATTTTATGATGTGCCATGATCATATGTAAGTGGGATAAAGATCATGAGATATCAATTGGGCGATGCTTGCAGCTTTCATTGATTGCACTATGAGACATAATAATTATTTTCTTTTGTCATTTAATTTCAGAATGGGAAATGTATATCAAGAGGTAAATCTTGCACTTTTTTTAATTATTCCATGCGTACATCATGAATAGGAAATATGAAATTCAAGACATATCAGATATTTGTTTGCATGCGCCTTGATATCTTACTTGTGACATGACAACCCAAATAAATGAAATCATGCTCCATATTTGTCACTCAATAATAGTAAATAAATAAAACGGGGAAAAAAGAAAGAGCCCATGTATTCTATACCCTAAATTTGAAATATAAACAAAGGTTATGATTATTGATTAGTGATAGAATCATTATAATGACTATTAACATCCGAAGTTGAGAAAATAGAATGCAAAGTCCGATATGTATTATATAATTTATTGTTGAGAAAAAGGAAAAACGAAACTGTTGGTATCTATTGTACTCCTTGATTTTGTGACTAGAATGTGATTCAGTCGAATATCTTAAATTAATACCATCTTATGTTGGGCTGAGTTCATCAGCTAACATTTCGATATAGATCAGTCTTTGTTCCACTTTTAATTATTTCAATTTGTGCTTATAGACCAACTACCACATGATAATGATAAGAAATACCGATTAGTTTCGAAGTATAATCAAGAATTCATGTCCAAATTGTAGGTAGAATTATCAATATATCACAGTTACAGTATCTAACAATGTCCTCAAAATAATTGGAGATAGATTGATATTTAAATTGGACTCTCATTCGATTAAAAACATTTTTTTATCTCATTTTAAACAGAACGACTAATAATAGGTAAACACAATTATTCAAATAATTGTTACTGAAACAACGATAGCAAAAGAAAGAGGAGAGCGATAAACGAGATACTTTGGTCGCAAGCTGAGAGTAATTTATTTGGGCTATTTTAATAAAAGGGATTAGTTTTTAATATCCCTTTAAAAAAAGGAGGGGTCTTTACACATAAATACCCATTTGAAAAAAATTTATAATTTAGTACCATGTCAGATTTTTTTTTATATATAGGTACCTAGTAGAATAAATTTTTCTGCAGATACGTACCCGATCCGCCGCAGGTACGCCATACAACACATTTAGGTACCCTATATCAACGTATTGTGGTACGTCATACGTTGAGAAAATGGCACGCCGTATTAGCACATTTATGTACGCCATCTTTAACATATAAGGTACGCCGTACAAACACATTTTAGGTACCCTACATCAACATGTTATGGCACGTCATAACACACAGGAAGGTACGGCGTGACTGAAGAAACTGGTAAACATTAAATCGGGTATCTATCTGTAAATATTTCTGACATGGGTACCTATCTGTAAAAATTTTAGTCAAGTAGATATTTATGTGTAGATGTTAAAAAAAAGGGGACTTTGACAAAGTCAATTAAACAAAAGGGATCAATTTAATTAATTAACTAATATTAACTATTAATTAAATTAATCATTAAATATATCTTTTTTTAATATAAAAAAAACTCAAACCCAACAAACTGACGAAAAAACAGAAAACCGAGCCAAAAAAACGAGTAAATACCGAATCATCTAACGAATTTCCACAAGATCCGAAACACCCAAGATCCAAGAATCTCGATTTTGTTCTTCAACGCATATACAGTAAGTGACATTTCGATTTTCGCAATTTCGAACTGATCTTTCGGGCATTGCACAACGTTCATGTTAACAACATTTTACATTTCGAGTATCGGGAATTTAAATTTCGCATCATTGGGTAGTTGTGGTTAGCATTTTCACGTTCGATCCGTGTGAATTTGAAGGAAAATGTCGTTTTTCGGCTATATGATATATTATTCGATTTTTTTCTTGTTCGAAATCGTTGTTCAAAAATGAGTATTTTTCAACATATTAAATTCGAACATGATATCCGAAAAATACTTTATTCGAATATTTTATTCGATTTCTTTTTGTTCGAAAAAATTGTTCACATAAGTATTTTTTCAACATATTATTGGTATGTCTCGATGAACTAGATTATTGAATTCGAACAAATTATTCGAATAATATAATAATTCGAATAATCTACTCGAATAAGTTCTTTTTCGAGTATTTAATTTATTCGATTATTACATTTGATTTAAAATTCGAGTTTGTTTATATGCAGGTTATGCCGACCAGCATCATGATTGATTACGATGGAGAATGGATAATTGGAGATGATAACCAATATAGGTGGGTTCCAAGGATGGGAAGAAATATAAAGCCCATTGGGTTCGATGGTGATTGTTGTTTGCTGGAGGATCTGTGAAATGAGATATATGCGTCTATTAATGTAAGTGGGAGGTCGGAGTTGAAGTTGAGTTATCAATTATCTATGAGAGGTATGGAAGGGTGTGCTCCATTGTATATAAGGAATGATAGAGAGTTGAAGGATTATATTTACTTAGGGGGTTCAATGGATAAACCGATTCTGTATGTGGAAATCGGACACGCTACGACCCTTCTCCGTCAAACTCTTGCGGATGATGAAGTTAGTCCTCTTCCAGTTGAGGTTCGTGGCGGTGGAGGTGGTTACAATGATGATTATTTTGATCGTATCATCGACTTCGGCCGTGATAAAGATGTGAATTATGGAGTTGAGGGTCACGATGAAGCGAACGTTACACGGCAGAACATGCACATCAATTTTGATTGCGTAATCGAAGAAAATGCAAACAGGGATGAGGAGAACAATGAGGAGAAAAATGCAATTATATTCCCAGTGATCGGTATTCTATTACGGATGGTTTCACCATGAGAGTCGGTGATGAGTTTGAGGATAAGAGGGGTGCCAAGAAGAGGATCCAAAGAGTTTCCGTAAATGCATCCTTCGAGCTCCGGAGCGTAAAATCTTCTCGATCGATCTATGCCGTGAAATGCAAAAAGGAGGGATGTAGTTGGAGGATATGAACGGCAAGGATTAAGGATACATCCGTATTTTTGTTTCGTACATATTGCAACACACATACGTGCGACCTTGCAAATCGGAATGCAAGACTTACTCAAGCATCATCATCCCCCGTGAGCGATATGCTGCTTGAATCTTTTCAGGGTTCTACAAGTACACCGGCCCCTAAACTAATTTGAACAATGATGAGAAACCGTGGGGTCGAAGTTTCATACTTCAAAGCATGGAAAGGAGGCATTTTAGCACAAAATGCAATGAAGGGTAACCCTGATGAGAGTTACAAGTTGTTGCCGTCATACTTGTCGACATTGAAAAGGTTGAATCCGGGAGCCATAGTAAGTCTATATCTAGACGATGACCGGAGATTAAACATGTATTCCTATCCCTTGGTGCTTGTATAGCAGGATACCGTCATATGAGGAAGGTTGTTTGCATCGACAGTACTTGGTTGAAAGTAAAGTATAACGGTACGTTACTCGTTGCATCAGCAGAGGATGACGACACCCATCGGTTTCCTTTAGCTTGGGGCATAATTGACGATGTAATAGAAGCTTGGACGTGGTTTTTGAACCAGCTCTTGGCAGTCGTACCCAATGAGGAATATCTTGTTGTCGTCTCTGAAAGAGCTGCTTCAATCAAAGCCGGCGTTGCAAACATCTACAATCGTTCACACCACGGTCATTGTATTTGGCATCTATCACAAAATATGAAAGGCCGTTGTAAGAAGCAGGGTGCGACTGAGATGTTCATGCGGATTGCCAAACTATACAAGCAATGTGACTTTGATTCACAATATAAGGATTTCCCGCCGCACATGCGTATTTGGAAGCAAATGCTACTAAGGAACGATGGAGTCGAGCTTATTCTCCGATAACTCGCTATAACATCATGACTACGAATGGAGTCGAACTGATCAATGCAAGACTCCGTGAAGAAAGAAAGCTCCCAATCATTACGCATCTGGATTCGATATAGAGGATGACGGCTGATTGGTTTGCTAGATACAGATAGAAATCCATACAAGCAACCGCACAGTTTACCCCAACGGTGGAAACATTAATCCGTGAAAGGTATACGCTAAAGCAAGGGTATGAAGTTAGTGAAATCGCTCCGCAAGAGTACGATGTCCGATCTTCAGGGAGTCGTGCCGTTGTTAATCTCCAATCGAAGACATGTACGTGCCGCCAATTCGATATCGATAAGATTCCGTGTCCGCATGCAATCGCAGCGAGTCTACGAGCGAACAGGTCCCGTTATGTTCGGATTATTATTCTGTGCTAACGTGGCAGTTCGCTTATCATGGACGAGTTTCTCCGGTTCCGGATCAAGTCGAATGGGATACGTGGAGGAATTGGTGTTGCCGCCTCGGTTCGTAGCAAGGCGTGGTAGGAGAAAAGAAAGTAGGTTTCCATCCGTCGGTGAGTTTGGTCGTAGACGTTAATTATATTGTAATGTGTCAAATGATACAATGTTGCTATGGATAGGAAAGATTCTATTTGGATTCATTTTGGATTTTTAGTCTTTGCTTTCCGAATTTTTTATGGAAGTTCGAATAGTTTGAATATGTTACTCGAATAGAATTGTGTTACAGATCGAAAATGAACTTATTCGAGTGTGTTTGGAAAATCGAAAACATTCGGATAAATTACTCGAATAAAGTATTCTTATTAGAAAAGAGAAAAGTTCGAATAACAGAATTAACCTACTAATTATCGAAAATGAACTTATTCGAGTATAATTGGAAAATCGATAACATTCGGATAATTACTCGAATAAAGCATTCTTATTAGAATAAGAGAAAAGTTCGAATAACAGAATTAACATGTTAATGATCGAAAATGAACTTATTCGAGTATAGTTGGAAAATCGAAAACATTCGGACAATATACTCAGAATAAGGTATTCTTATTAGAATAAGAGAAAAGTTCGAATAATAGAATTAACCTGTTAATGGTCGAAAATGAACTTATTCGAGTATAGTTGGAAAATCGAAAACATTCGGATACGATATTCGAAAAAAGTATTGTTATTCGACTTTTTCTTTTAAAATTCGAATTATGATTATCTAAATATCTAGGTGTAGAAATATCAATATTTCGATGTTTAGAGCCTTGACAAAGTTAATAAGTTTCTTGATAAACAAAAACAATGTCTGATAATAATCGTGGCATGTGTTATAATGGAATGACAATGATGGTGTTTGATAGATACCATACAATGCTTGAGAATGTTTGTGTTCATTGATAAATGGAATTTATATTATATTTTATACCCCGTAAAAGCGTATTATCGGTTGATATTAATATAAATTTCTTCGAATATTATGCTTATACGTTTATATTTAATTTTTGACAGATGTTCGCAAAAAGAACTACAACCGGAAATATTCGGGCACCATTGAACCAAATATCGGTCCAAACCAATTTGGCCGAAGAATAAATATCAGCCCAAAGGTAAAAGCCCAAGCCCAAGCCAAGTGATAAGTTAAAAAAACAAAAAAAGAAATATATGGAGGGACAAACGAAGCCTTGCAAAGGGTCTTTTTAAAAAATAGCCTTTGACTCGGTCAGCTTTAAAAAAATAGCCTCGTCGATTCTAACTTTTAAAAAGTAGCCTTCAATTTAAAGGTATTTTTGTCTTTTTACAGGGTGTCTTTTTTTCCATAGTAAAACCCAATATGTTTAATCGAGACCGCCCAAGGGCGGGTGGGTGGGACGTAGTCTAGTGGTTGTGTAGTCTGACATTCAAGTAATAGGTCGTGGGTTCAAATCCCCAACACATATTTTTTTTTATATGACCTCTGCTTCCATGGGCACATGAGACCCGCCCACATTGGGCATGGGACCTGTGCTATATAGCAGAGGTCCCGCCCATGCAAAGCAGAGGTCCCGCCCACATGGGCACATGATACCCCCCACATTGGGCATGGGACCTGTGCTATATAGCAGAGGTCCCGCCCATACAAAGCAGAGGTCCCGCCCACATGGGCACATGAGACCCCCCCACATTGGGCATGGGACCTGGGCTATATAGCAGAGGTCCCGCCCATGGAAGCAGAGGTCCCGCCCTATGCTGCACATGATGGGCACATGAGACCCGCCCACATTGGGCATGGGACCTGTGCTATATAGCAGAGGTCCCGCCCATGCAAAGCAGAGGTCCCGCCCACATGGGCACATGAGATCCCCCCACATTGGGCATGGGACCTGTGCTATATAGCAGAGGTCCCGCCCATGCAAAGCAGAGGTCCCGCCCACATGGGCACATGAGACCCCCCCACATTGGGCATGGGACCTGGGCGGGGTTTTTAATTAAATAATTAAAAAAAAATCAACCATTAACAAAATAAACAACAAATGAAAATCATTAATAAAACAGACATTTTCGTCATCCCAAGTGACGAGTTACTGACTCGTATCTTGGGAATACGAGTTACTTGTCCACGGTGGGCTGACATGGCATTTCAAGTAACTCGTCATCCCAAGTGACGAGTTACTCTTTTTCTTTTCTTTTTTTTTAATTTTAACTTATTTTATATTTATTAATTATATAATCCACCAAATCATAACATCATCGTTATCACATGTAATTTTACATAATAAAAATCAATAAATGCATCTAATTTATTGTTTGTTTCGCGACGATTAAAATGATATGCATATCTTATATTTTCCGGATATCGAAAATATTTAATTATTTTTATAGTGAAGTTGCTACTAACAGTATTGTTTAATAGTTGTATTTTAGGTATATGTGAGGGGTATTTTCGGTAGCTCATAGAAGTTGATTAGTCATATATATATGACGTGTATACGTGACGTATCTATATCAATCCTTCTGTTAATCAATAAAAGAATATTTTTTAAGAACTCGTTTCTTTCTCAATATCTTATAAAAATAGTTAAATATTTTCGATATTCGAAAAATATAAGATATGCATATCATTTTAATCATGGCGAAACAAACAATAAATTAGATGCATTTATTGATTTTTATTATGTGAAATTACATGTGATAACGATGATATTATGATTTGGTGGATTATATAATTAATAAATATAAAATAAGTTAAAATTAAAAAAAAAAAAGAAAAAGAAAAGGAGTAACTCGTCACTTGGGATGACGAGTTACTTGAAATGCCATGTCAGCCCACCGTGGACAAGTAACTCGTATTCCCAAGATACGAGTTAGTAATTCGTCACTTGGGATGACTAAAATGTCTGTTTTATTAATGATTTTCATTTGTTGTTTATTTTGTTAATGGTTGATTTTTTTAATTATTTAATTACAAACCCCGACCTGGGCTATATAGCAGAGGTCCCGCCCATGGAAGCAGAGGTCCCGCCCTATGCAGCACATGATGGGCACATGAGACCCGCCCACATTGGGCATGGGATCTGTGCTATATAGCAGAGGTCCCGCCCATGCAAAGCAGAGGTCCCGCCCACATGGGCACATAAGACCCCCCCCCCCCACATTGGGCATGGGACATGTGCTATATAGCAGAGGTCCCGCCCATGGAAGCAGAGGTCCCGCCCTATGCTGCACATGATGGGCACATGAGACCCGCCCACATTGGGCATGGGACCTGTGCTATATAGCAGAGGTCCCGCCCCATGCAAAGCAGAGGTCCCGCCCACATGGGCACATGAGACCCCCCCATATTGGGCATGAGACCTGTGCTATATAGCAGAGGTCCCGCCCATGCAAAGCAGAGGTCACGCCCACATGGGCACATGAGAACCCCCCATATTGGGCATGGGACCTGTGCTATATAGAAGAGGTCCCGCCCATGCAAGCAGAGGTCCCGCCCACATGGGCACATGAGACCCCCCCATATTGGGCATGGGACCTGTGCTATATAGCAGATGTCCCGCTCATGCAAGCAGAGGTCCCGCCCATTGCTGCACAACATGGGCGCATGAGACCCACCCCCTAAGGGCATTTAAGTCATTTTTCATTTGAAGGCTACTTTTTAACGTTGACCACGTCAAAGGCCATTTACTTAAAAATCCCGCCTTGCAAGTCCCTATGAGCACATAAAAGTTGAAACACCGAGTTGAAGAATCAACTACCTTGCTGAAAATGGGGAGAGCCGATGCCATGTCTGAGGAAAATCCGTATCATGTTTTCTTTAAACTTTATAAAAGAAAGACCTTTGGAGCTAGAGAGGGTATCGAACTTCTCACCATCAAGCATCAAACTCTCAACCACCAATCGATCTCTCCACTCAACATACACCATCGATCATCCACACCTCACCCACCTCAAGGAGACACCTCATCAAGCTCGCAGCTGCCACGTCAAATTCCCGTAACCTCCTCTGAATAAACTGAAGCATTCACGAGCATACACGGCTGAGGAGAATCAAGTTCGCTACTCCGGGGGCTGCTCGTGCCGAGGGACAGCGAAGGGGATCATCAACAGCACACAACGGTCACGGCGAAGCAGTAACGAGCGAGGTAATACGCTATCCTTTGGACTACGGTTGGACTGCGTGCACGTTAGGAGCCAAAGAAGGGATAGCCAAGTGGTTGCCGTGAGCATTCCCAACTCGTCCACCACCTGCTCGACAAAAAGTCCTCAAAGAAATATTAACCCGGAGGCAAAATTCAGTGAAGAAATATGTTTTATTTCTCTTTGTTATTTATACTTCTCGTCGTGTTAGTATTTCGTATGAGTAGCTAATTTTTATGTGCTTGGGATGAGATGAACGCTAGGTAGAATTATTGGACGTAAGATACTCGTGAACATGAAATGTTGGCTATTTATCATTTATGACTTTTTGTTTGTTCAAATGAATATGTCTATGTGTTGATTTGAATATCACTTCGATATGTCCATGTGTTGATGTGATTTCGTGGTAATATCGTTTTAGGGCGACAGCTAGAAAAACGGTTAGGCCTTTCATAAAATGATAGGAGTTCGATTATAGGGCGACACCAAATAATCGATTCTCGCTTTAGGTAAATTAATATATATTCTCACAACCGTATAGGACGACAGCAAATTCGGGAGTTAGTAGAAATTACCGCAACTTAGTCATTATTTTTGTGTTAACGATAATTTACGGCCTCGTCAATGATACCTAGCGGGATTCGAAATCCCAAGCACTTCCGTTTTATATAAAAAAATATATATATTTTTAAATAGTAAGTTGCATTCAAGCTTTTGGTTTTGTTAGGTTAAGCTGTTGGAATTTAATTTATAAATAAAAGAAATATTTATTTAGGCTAAATATCAAATGATAGGTTATTACTAGTACTCAATTTATTCCTCGTGTTCGATACTCGATATTCGCTATAGCTATTCTACAAACGATAGGTACACTGCCTATCGCGCGTGGTGCTAGTTAAAATATATTCGTTTTAATTATTACTTGACGTACTTGCACGAACCTTTATTTAATATATTAATGTACACGCACGCGATCATTCATATAAGAATACCTTCGTAGAGATGGTATCATATCCTAATTTGATATAACTTACTTTCATTATTCTACAAAACACCACTAGTATTAATAAGATAAGCAACACATATAACATCCCATGACAATAGTAATACAAAAAAATTGGATTTTTAATAATATTTCGAACTATGTATGGAAGTTCGAATAAGTTCGAAGCTGTTACTCGAATAGCAGAATTAACCTGTTTAAGAATGAAAATGAACTTATTCGAGTTAATTTGGAAAATAAAAAACGTTCGGATATATTATTCAAATAAAGTATTATTATTCGAATATCAAAAAAGTTCAAAAAATAGAAAAAACCTGTGTTAAATTCGAGCATGTACACAATATTCATCCCAAACACACAGTCAAACATTCCAATTGTTAAACCAAATACAAATAGTCAAAAAATTTTCTAAACAATCCAATTTTTTCATCGTTCAATGCATAGAGATCATCTGGATTACCGAATATCGTCGATATCGCCGCCCGCAGCATATAAATACCGCACTCCCAAAAAAAAAAATTTCAGCTGTAATACCAAACTGTAGACAATTAAGTTTGATATGAATAAGACAATTGAAAATACATGTGACGTTGTTGAGGGAACTTGCCGCACCGCGTAAATGTAAATTTAACAAGTTGATTTACACCTACGTCTTGACACCTACGTCTCCGAAGTGAGCGAAAATCTGAATGGTTCTCTCCTTGAACCGAGCGACTAGAACCACCCAATGACTATTAAACGCCAATGGTATGATGGCAACCTCCGCTTGGTTCCAGTGGAGGGACGGCTTATGAGGCAAATTGATTTCTCCCGTAGCGAATTGTCGGAACGAATCCATATTCCACGGGCGAGGTTTGGCGGACTCATAGAAGACCGCGTGTGAGAAATTCGTATTCATGAATGCTACTCCTTCCACAAGAAGCAGAAAGCATTCTTGCATCGCAATAAACCCCTGGAATACCTCATTGACGTGCTGCAATAATAGCATAATATGTTATTAAACGAAATAATTTATTACTTAGAACATATTGAGCAGAAAGAATATACCGCTTCCGAGATCCAAATTTCTGGAGTAGACAGATCTTTGAAGAATTTCTTGTCATAAGCCTGTATTATGCCCGCCCGTTCATGAGTTCCGCTCATTCTTTCCAATTCCACACTTACTGCATCCCAATTTTTCGCCCTTGAGTCAATGTGATACTGTAAGTTTTTGAGGCGAGGTTTTGTACAAGGAGGGGTCGATTCGGGCAACGGCATAAAAGGACTGCTCAGCAACTTTGATCGTTTCTTCTCACGTTTAGGCTGATCCCGTCTTCTTAACCGTTTGTACCTCTTCTCGGCCTCGGGCTCAGTCACCGTCCTTTCGGCCTCGGGCTCATTCACCGTCCCCGTCTCGGCCTCCGTTGTCGTCTTCTCGGCCGTCTCATTCCCCGTCGCCGTCCCTGTCACGGCCTCCGTCACCGTCCTCTCGGCCGTCTCATTCCCCGTCTCGGTCTGCGGTTCACTCCCCCTCTCGGCTGGCTCATTCCCCCTCTCGGCCTGCGGCTCACTCCCCCTCTCGGCCGTATCATTTCCCATCGCGAACATAATGTCCCGAACATATGACACTGCAACATAAACGCAAACATTGAGACCAAGACTACCAAACGAGAAACTAATTAAAACAAGAAGTACGTAAAACGTAAACATACCGATATTTGTCTCCTTCTGTAGTGACGTATCATAACTCCTATTTCGTTCCCTTGTCGACCTCAGCGTCTCAAAGCCTAAAAATGGGAGTATTAGTTGAACTTAAGTAATATACACCAATATAATTTTATATAAAGTTAACATAAAGTAATGCATACCCTCGAGCACTCTCGAGCGTAACGCTCTAATCTCTGTCCTTAACGACCCCATCTTTCTCGCATATCCCTAACATCGGCCTCCATCCTGTCCATTCTTCTATCAATATGAGCGACTATCTAGCTCGAAGAAACAGGAGGAGGAGAGACCCCTTGAGTACGATCATCACGTTGCGGAGGAGGGGATGCCTCACGTGAAGGCTCTGTCGACTGCGGAGGAGGAGACGCTGGAGGAGATGGAGCAAGTCGATGGTTACTGCAGTAGACCGACTTCCCATTTAGAAAATGCTCCACTATCCTCTGGGATATGGCATCATCCCTGCTGCCACAAAAGCCGGCGATCGTGCTGCCGTGGTTTGAATCAACCTCAGCATCGGATGGTGTAAGCCAACACCGCACATCCTGTGTATTTGTACAAGTTAAAAAATTCAATCCAATTATGGACATGCAACTCTAAAAATCTATATTATAAATAAATATATATACTTACATCCATCTCCACACCATTGAAGGCATGCTCCACCGCTTCCCATGATGGAGCAGAACTCTTGCCGAAAATTTGGTCTTCCAATGGCACATACGGGGTATCGGGAGTCGTTCACCGCTTTTCCTCCTTGCAAAATTGACCCCGACACTCGGCCAACATTCGTAGGCAAGAACCTGATAAAAGAGAGTAAATATAAGTTAAAAAAATATAATATAACTTAAATAAAACAAAATGAATTACCTGAAGCGGTTGGACGAAGCCGCTAATATCGAAGGTTGTATGGTTTTTTCCCTTAGAAGTCATCATCCGATGCTTCTCCACTAGGTCTTTGTTCAGATCATACACAACCTCTTCGAATGCAATCCTTCCCCAAGGATACTTATTGAAGCTATCAAAATCCTCCACCAGCCGGAGCCACTCGTTCTTAACCTTCAAATCCTTTTTAACTCTCCGCGGCCCTAGTACCCCAACGACAAAATATAGCGCCGCGATCTTCAGTTTCTCGATATTCACCCCGTGTCGTCATTGGCGGCAGTGTCACGCATCATATCATTAACTTTTTCTCCAGGTCATCTAAATATATAACTCTCTTGCCTACGAGCCATACAACAAACGTTAGTTTTAAAAATTGAAGTAAAAAAGATTCAAAATGATAAAAAAAAATATAGGAGATTCATACCAGGCCAATGCCTCGTTGCAAAATCATTCGACGACGGTATCACACTTGATCGGTAGCGTGGCAATGAAGGCCGATGAGTAAGCAATACTCGACCAACGAAAATCGTAAGGGTCGCTCGCGAATGACCATCCACGGCTCCTCCGAATCAGGCACATACTTGATCTGTTGGCTCATCAGAAACAATAATATCATGTTGGAGTTGTAGTGGTCTCGGGCCACCTTTATCAGATTCCCGAACTGGATCGTAGCGACCATCTCCGCCATTTCCCTTTCGTTCAAAAGGGTACGAATGCGTTCGCAAATTAGCATGTACTGGGAGGTCAACGTTAGGGTTGCATGGTAGAAATTATCCGTCGGCAACTTCGACAAAAAATAGATCTGAAATTGCAAAATATATCAAAAATCACTATTATTCGAATATAAATTACTCGAAAAGTATAATAAGCTACGCGAATAAGATTATTCGAATAAAATTACTCGAATAAGCGCAAATCCAATTTTTACAGCAAAATTCACATAAATCCGATCGATTTCGAGGTTTATCCATCGATTACACATGAAAATCGGTCGATTTATCTATATGAACACAAAACCCGAAAACCCGTTAACGTATAAACCCGAAAACTCACCGTGACTCTATCGCCTTCGACCATCTCATCGACCCGGTCCCGTCGAAGCACAGCCGGCGTACATCTCTTCGTTTTCGACATTGCAATCGGTCTCAGATTTGGCAAATTTGTGGCATGTTTTCGAATTTTTTTTTCGAGTGTAAGAAACCGAAGAGAAGATAAGAAAAGGGAAGGCTAGGGTTCGAATGAGTTTCGCATCGATCGTTCGCATTCTTATTTTTGTTGTTGATTTTATTCGACTTTTTGAAGTATTCGAATATGTTACTCGAATAGATTATTCGAATAAGTGATGTATATCCGTGATTAAATAGTTATTCGATCACGTAGTTCAATCGATTCGTATAATGCATTCGAATATGTTATTCGAGTTAGTCATTCGATTGTATAAGTTACTCGAATAACTTTGAAGTTGGTTAAACCAAACCGTTTGATAATTAACATTATTTAACATTTTCTAGTAAGGGTATTCTAGTCATTTTCTTGTTAGAGACAAATGATAGAAATTGAGAATTTGCAGTGCTACGGCATCTGCTTGAATGTTTTTATTACATATCCAATCAATAAGATTACATTACAATATATAGAGATAGCTCTTCTTGAAATTCAAATACAAAGCATGATACTTTTGACTATAATAAAACACGTTAGGTATCTTAAATGTTTTCTTATTTTCTTGTCTAATAAAGTTTTGTCTTGATAATGTTTTTTGTTGGCTTGTCTAATTGCGTCTTGTTCACATGCATTGCAAATTAGGACTTTTAACACTCCCTCTTAATTTGCAATCTTCAGCTCATCTTTGATCTTCTGAAATTTCTCCGTAGAAATAGCTTTTGTAAGAAAATTTGCAGCTTGATCATTTGTGCTGATGAACTCCAAACTGATCTCTCCTTTGTTCACCATATCTCTTACGAAATGATGTTTCATCTCAATATGTTTTGCCCTTGAATGAACACCGGATTTTTAGTCATAGCAATGGTTGACATATTGTCACAATAGATTCTTGTAGGTTGTTCTTGAACTTGCTGTAAATCTGCGAGAAGTCTACGCAACCATATTGCCTCGCAAGTAGCGTCTGTGGCGATTCAGCTTCTGCTTTAGAGAGTGCGACAGTCTTTTGCTTTTTTGAACTCCAGGTAATTATATTAGTGCCCATGCAAAATAAGTATCCCGAAGTACTCTTTCGATCATCTAAAGAACCTGCCCAATCACTGTCAGTAAATCCGATCAGATTATTTTTGCTCTCTTTTACATATCTGACGCCCTGATTTTTGCTTCCTTGAAGATAACGAATAACTCTTTTAGCCGCTGAAAAATGAATTTGACTTGGCTCGTTCATGAATCTGGAGATCAAACTAACGGCATACACAATGCCTGGCCTTGTGTTTGTGAGATATATCAGAGAGTCAGCGAGACTTCGAAAATTTTACCATCAACCTTCGCAGCTCCATCAGATTTTAAAAGTTTATCGTTTACAGACATAGGAGTAGAAACAGACTTGCAGTTTTCCATACGAAATTTTTTCAAAAGATCTTCTGTATATTTCTCTTGAGAAATGAATATTTCACCTTTAGACTATTTCACCTGAATTCCGAGAAAGTACTTCATTGCTCCTAAATCTGTCATCTCAAACTCGTTCATCATATTTCTTTTAAAAGCTTCGACCTCGGATTCTTTGGTTCCTAGATAGATAAGATCATCAACATATATGCAGACAATCATAAAATTCTCACCATTTTTCTTCACATATAGAGAATGATCGTTTGGACTTTGAGAAAATCCATTTCTTTGAAAATATCCGTCAATTTTTTTCTTCCATGCTCGTGGAGCTTGCTTCAATCCGTATAGCGCTTTTTTGAGTCGAATACTTTATCTTCTTTTCCTTGTATTTCGAACCCTTGAGGTTGTTGCACGAAGATTTCCTCATCGAGCTCACCATCTAGGAAGGCTGATTTGACGTCAAGTTGAAATACTTGTAGTTCTAGTTGTGCCGCAAGAGCAAGTACTAGTCGAATAGTCTCCACTCGGACAACAGGCGCAAAAGTCTCGTTGAAGTCTACTCCTGGTTGTGTAGCGAATCCCTTTGCAACGAGTCGAGCCTTATGTTTTTGTATGCTTCCATTTTCGAGCAGTTTCGTTTGTCACTTGAGACCAATTACATCTTTATGCTCCGGTAGATCCACCAGTTCCCAAGTTTTGTTCTTTTCGACCATTGCGATTCTTCTTCCATAGCCTTTATCCACATGTCTTGTTTTGCAGCAACTTCAAAACTGCTGGGCTCAACTGTGGAGAAAGCAACTTCGCAAGTTTGATAAATATTTGTTAAAGAGCGAGTTTTTCTTACCGGCGAATCTGAGTTTTCTCCTCCTGAATTTGATAGAGAAGGTCCGGGACTTTGTGGTGGAGTTGCTACTACACTTCTACTTCTCCACTGGTTGGTTCAAAAAATTCATTTGGAGAAAATTGCTGTGAGGAATTTTCTTCCCAGCTCCATTGAGCCATTTCATCAAATAATACATCTCTCGAAATAATGAGCTTGCAATTTAGAGGATTATAAAGACGATAGCCTTTGGACTCATCACTGTAGCCAATAAATATGAGTTTTTCACCTTTTTTGTCGAGCTTGTCTCGATTTGGTGTTGAGATATGTGAATAGGCAATGCTTCCAAAAATCTTCAAGTGATCAACAATGGGTTTCCTCTTGTGCCAAGCTTCAAATGGTGTTTTATTCCGTACAGCTTTTGTCGGACACCTGTTCAAAAATATAAATAGAAGTATGAACAGCCTCGGTACAGAAATTTTTTGGTAATCCTTTGGCGATAATCATGCTCCTCGACATTTCTACGATTGTGCGATTTTTTCGTTCGGCGACTCCGTTCTGTTGAGGACTTCTTCAAACCGTAAGTTGCCTCTGAATACCATTTTCTTTACAATATTCCATGAACGGATGATATATAAATTCTCCTCCTCGATCCGTTCTGAGTGTCAGAGTTTTACAATGACTCTGTTTCTCGACAAGAGCCTTAAACTTCAGAAAAGTAAAAAAAAGCTTCGGATTTTTCATTTAGAAAATAAACCCATATCATCGAGTTTTTAAAACTGGATTACTATTCACCGCTTTTTTTTTTTTTTTAAGGGAGAAACCTTTGTTTTTGAAGGGAATACAAGGGGAAAAGGAGTTGGATGAGAACAAAATGTTTAGTCTATCAATCATTGCCATATTCAATTAAACTATGGCCAAGTTTATCTACACGCCCAGCAGTTCTATTCCATCTCATACAGGGGTGTAAATTATAAATTAATATAATTTATGGGCAGTTGGTGAAATGCTATTGGATTGGATGGAAAAGCAAAAAAGAAAAGCGAATGTACGAGAGACATGAAACAAGGGAATATTAAAAATTGAACGCACGGACTGCTATGTATGTGTCACTCTCCAACTCCCCAATCGCTAGTCTTCAAGCTGCTGCTTAGGTGTCGATTATGCCAATCCACGACGCCGATCGGCCGACTCCACTGCGCTGAGGCCCGAGCGACGTCCTCCGAAATTTATTCGTGATCTCCATTTGCATCTCTTTTTCGAGGCTCAAAAGAGTAAGAATGGACGCTCGGCGTCAGGTTTTCTCGGTGGACCTTCTAGAGAGGTACGCGGCCAAAGGAAAAGGTGTCATTACGTGTATAACAGCTGGTAATGACGTCATCGTGCTCGGTACTAGCAAAGGATGGATCATTCGCCACGATTTCAGGGGCGGTGATTCTTACGGTGAGCTGTGTTGTGGATTCATTTGATTTATTGAGTTGTGATTGGAGATAGGCGTTGTTTAGTTGGTAGCAGCTTCTTTTTTAACAAACTCGCTAGAGGTTCGGCTTGAGTTTGTATGTTGCTGGTTCAATCGAAGTTTAACGACGTTGGTTGAAATGAAGTTTAACGATACTTAGTCCATGTAATTCGATCATGATTTGAATTGGTAGGTGTATTAATTGGTAAAGTTTTTACCTGAACATATTGCTTAATTCATGGTTTCTACCTGAACATTTTTTGGTAGGTGTATTAATTGGTAAAGTTTTTCTTGGATCAGTTTTATCGTATTTCAGGTATAGTTTAGGATTTTCGTTTATGCTTCTCTTATTGAATTGAATCCGAATGTAATTGATTGCCTATATCAAAGTTCTGAAGCCATTGGAGTTTAACCCATTCAATGCACGTAAAAAAATTATCTATTCAGATTCCTGATTAACTTGCGAATTCTGTGTAATAGTTTGATGGAAATTTCCCAACTGTATCTTCACTATCAATATCGTTTTCTTTTCGTCATTTGTGAAGATATTGATCTTATTGAATTGAATCCGAATGTAATTGATTGCCTATATCAAAGTTCTGAAGCCATTGGAGTTTAACCCATTCAATGCACGTAAAAAAATTATCTATTCAGATTCCTGATTAACTTGCGAATTCTGTGTAATAGTTTGATGGAAATTTCCCAACTGTATCTTCACTATCAATATCGTTTTCTTTTCGTCATTTGTGAAGATATTGATCTTTCTGCCGGAAGATCTGGTGAACAGTCAATTCACAGGGTTTTTGTTGACCCGGGAGGCAGTCACTGTATTGCTGCTGTAGTTGGTGGTGGAACCTCAGATACGTTTTACATGCATGCGAAATGGGCTAAGCCTCTCGTATTGGGAAAACTGAAGGGCCTTGTTGTGAATGCTGTTGCATGGAACAGGCAGCAAATAACAGAAGGTGAAATCACGTTGAGCGTGCCTGTCTATGAATTAGGATCTGATTTCTATTTGGATTCTTTAAGAAATTCTTTTGTTGATACTTTTAACAGCTTCCGCGAAGGAGATTATCCTTGGCACTGACAACGGCCAACTATACGAAGTTCGGGTTGATGAGAAAGACAAGAAGGAAAAGCACATCAATTTCTTATTTGGACTTAAAGAACTGCCGGAAGCATTCACTGGTTTGCAGGTTTAGTTCTTTCTACTTCTACTTTGATCTTCTGATAGTTATATGGCGCCATAATTTAATTTCTTAGTGTGCAACTAGAGGATCTTAGCTGAGCGAAAGAAACAAGTCTTAAGTCATGGATCTGGGCACCATATCTATTCTTAGTATGGGATAACCGTGTCAATTTCTGAAGCGGTTTGCTTTTAAATTAATAAAATTCACCCGCAGGATAGATATGGGGATCATATTAAAGCATTTTTCTTTTAATGATCGAATTTGGTGTTGCCAGCCTTTGATTATGTCCTATGCAATTTTGGTTTTCTTTCCTAAATCCTCTGTTTGGTATTCCGAACTTTTTATGCTGTTTGCAATTCGCAGATGGAAACTGCCAGTATAAGTAACGGAACTAGATACTATGTGATGGCGGTTACTCCCACCAGATTATATTCTTTTACAGGGATAGGCTCATTGGATGTAAGTGTGGTTTGCATTTCCATTATCAACTGCAGTCACACATCCTGGATATTGAAGAGTTGGTTCTTATTTGATTGTTGTTTATGTGAATGGCAACCTTTCTTCTGTTATTCCCTTTTAGTTCCCAATTATATACGGTGAATTTGTAGTTTCAATATCAAACAAGTCACTGATTATGCCACATTGCAATATACTGCTGGCCATCTTACTGTCATCTTTTGATTTACCAAGACTCCTATGGAGCCAAAAAAGTATCTGAAAGTCCGGCTGCTATCATAAATGAGCCAATGTTTAATATTTTGTAGGATAATGACTTTTGACCATTCTCTGCAGTCTTTGTTTGATAGCTACGCAGACCGTGCGGTACATTTCATGGAACTGCCGGGTGAAATTCCAAACAGGCAAGTTCCTTCTGAAATAGTTAACGATTGCTTCTATGGCACATCAGACGGCGAACAGGATACAGACTCCTAATTACGTATACCCACTTTCAAAGTTACTAGATATGCATGATTGATGAAACCTGAAGAATTTGAATAAGTAAGCTGAGTAGCAGTTCACCCAGCTTAGTTAGACACTGCCGCCATTTAATGCAGATTTCTGCATATCTTTGATGAAACATAAAAGATTCTGTGTTAGTTTTCTCTAATGGTGCTAGTTTACCACCACAGATGTAATCAAAGAAAGGTGTCTCCATTGTCTAATACAAATAGCATTAAGACGATTTCTGAGAAGGGCTAACTTATGTGCCCTTTATGCAGTGAGCTCCATTTCTTCATCAAGCAGAGAAGAGCTGTAAATTTTGCATGGCTGTCCGGAGCAGGAGTTTATCATGGTGGCCTTAATTTTGGAGCGCAGCACAGGTGGAATTGATTTCTAATATCTTATCACACGTTGGTTACCATGACAAGATCTCGATCTTCATACTTATTACTCTCATTCTAATACTTCGTGGTAGTTTGCCTAATGGGGATGAAAACTTTGTTGAGAACAAGGCTCTGTTGGATTATTCAAAACTAGGTGAAGGTGATTTGGTCAAGCCTAGCTCCCTTGCAGTCTCCGAGTTCCATTTTCTTCTTCTTTTTGGTAACAAAGTTAAGGTGTGATTTGAAATGATTACTTCTGTAATTGTTGTTACCTAGAAATCGGTTGAAAGTAACAAATTTCCTTCATTTAACTCTTTGGCTTTCTTAAATTAATGTTTCTGATTCAGTCTTTAATCGTTCTCCTAACAAACCAAGACAGATTGCCAGAAAGTTCTTAGTGGTTAACGGACAAAGCGTTAGTCATCTGGTCAATCAATTATTCTAGCAACAGTACCTCTCTTTAATCTCCTTTCAAATGACATATCGCTCTCGACTAATATTCTGTCAGTAGTTCTCTTGTTTTCTCTCTCATTTATCCAGTAATATAAATAATTGGTGAGAACCTCAGGGATTCTTTTCCACCATGGCTGATTCTATATTTTTCAATAATTCAACACAGGTCGTGAATAGGATTAGCCAACAGGTTGTTGAGGAGATATATTTTGATCAAACACCTGATTCCGTTTCAAGGGGTGTTCTTGGTTTATGCAGTGATGCATCTGCTGGACTTTTTTATGCATATGACCTGAACTCAATCTTTCAGGTATGTTTCTGTGAAACAAGTTTAACAACGTCTGCTACATTTGAATAACTTATCTGTCGCTCTGATTAACTTCTCTGAATTCTCTTTTCCAGTTATCTGTGAATGATGAAGGCCGAGACATGTGGAAAGTTTATCTCGACTCAAAGGAGTATGCTGCTGCTTTAGCAAGTTGTCGTGACATCCTTCAAAAAGACCAAGTTTATTTGGCTCAGGTCTGTTGTTTATCACATTCAGAACTTTGATCTCTATTTCGGTCAATAGTTAAAGTTGTCTGCCATATCTTGGATATTCTTGAGCATATGACAGGAAACCTGTAATGCAGGCTGAGGAAGCATTTACGTGCAAGGATTTTTTCAGAGCAGCTTCTTTCTTTGCAAAGGTCATCTACTTAAGCTCTTCAGAAGATGTGTGACTTATATATGTAGTTGTCACATCTTTTCAGTTGGTCTTTAAAATTGAGTTGATCTAAAGTGTATCTTCAAATTTGGTGATATTTGTTACTTTGAGAAGTTTGTGAACCCTGAATTAGAACTGACCATCTTCATGGCGTATCTTGATGTTGGATTTGGAAGTCATTAGGAAAGTGGGATATTATACACCAATATCTCATATGTCATATCTCTATGCTTTGAGTGCTGTAACATATGGGAGTGAAAGTGGTTTAATGTAAATTAATTTTGTGAAATCTCCATATTAAGCTTTCAGTAGTTTCTTGTAATGAACTCTTTTTATTTTTTCATAAAATCATTATCCTCCTTTCTGCTGCAGATTAGCTTTGCCTTATCATTTGAAGAGATTACTTTAAGGTTCGTTAGCATTGGAGAACAGGTAACATTTTTCCGCACTAAAATCTTTATGGAAATGGTCAGAGCCGCTTCCTGTTGTTGGGTTAGTTTTCAGTACATGCATTTTCAGCGATTTGTTTCCCTGGTTGTAGGATGCTTTGAGGACCTTTTTACTGCGAAAGCTTGACACTTTTGGTAAGGATGATAAACGCCAGATAACAATGGTTGCCACATGGGCAACTGAGTTATATCTGGATAAGGTTTGTCTGTCAGAATCCTTGCTTCTTACTTCTAATCCTTAAACATGAAATCTTTTTAATTTAGCAGTAACTAAATTTTATTGTGAAATTTTTTGTTGGATCTACTAGCAGTAACTACACTTTAATTATTCTCTTTTTTTTTTTCCTATTTTCTTGCGTGCGAGTTTTTTCACCTTCTCTAAACGTCATTATTTTGGTTTCCTATTAGATAAATCGTTTACTTTTGGAAGATGATGCCACATCCGATACAGCGAAGTCAGAATATCAATCAATCATCACTGAGTTCCGAGCCTTCTTGAGTGACTGGGAGGATGAATTAGATGAGGCTACTGTCATGAAACTTCTGGCGAGGTTCCCTCTATCTCTACCTTTTCTCTCTGATAGTGCATGGTGATTCTTGATTCCAGTGTGCTGACTATTATTATCTGAACGGAGGGAACATTTTCCACTAGAAAGTTTCGATTTCAGTAATCGTTGCATAGTTGATTGATTTATATGGTCACAGTTACGTAGATACACGAGGACTCATTGTGCCTATCATAAAATTTTCAGCTATGGAAGAGTTGATGAGCTGGTGTTCTTTGCTAGTCTTAAAGAGCAATATGAGATTGTGGTTCATTATTACATTCAGGTACTGCTTTTCATTTTGGTGTAATTGGTTTGTCTGTTCCATGTTGCATTTCCATTTTCAATATTACTTTGCTGTATATGATATAACTTACATTCTTGGCACCATTCTTTATGAAATACCAGTACAGTAATTTAGGTATATAATTCATGCCATTGAGCCATGTATTATTAATTTATTTCGTATTGTGCCAACTGCCTACTTTAAGCATGTGTTTCGCCTATAAAGAAAATTTATAGGCTACATGATGTTGCTATCCTATGTTTTTTTTTTTATAAAAATTTATTTCCTATTTTAGTCTGAATCGAGAACATATAAATAATAGATAAACGTTTACCAAGCTATTGTAAGCATAATTTTTTAAACTATTACCGGTTCAAATCCTTGTATGTAGTCATTCCATCTTGTGGAAACATTGACATACCCCTCAAATTAGATCTAATTTTAGACTGAGTTGTATCATCGTGGTATGGCGCATCGGCAATGCTTATTGACTTGCGTGTTTCAGTTAAACCCTGTATCTATGTGTTCACTCCATCTTCATGCGAACATTGACATACCCTGCCCTTCTACTTTCTAATAGGTTAAGAAAGAGCAAGTTAACTCTTGACATTTCTGACTGGTTGTCTTATTGACTTACATTTGTCGGTAATAAATTGATGCTATTGGTCCGCTTTATATGACCTTGTGCTTACTATTACTATACAGCAAGGAGAAGCGAAGAAAGCATTGCGAGTACTTCGGAAATCCAATGTGCCTACTGAGCTTCAGGTATGGACTTGTACATGATAAATATATCGAATTTCCGCACATTCAACATTCAGTTGTAATTAAGATATCCTCTCCCATTCTATTCATGGATTTGTTGCTGTATTGCTTATCCGACATGTCTGCCTTTGAACACAAAATTTTAATTGTAATGTTTGCAGTACCAATATGCCCCCGATCTTATCATGCTTGATGCATATGAAACTGTTGAATCATGGATGACCACGAAAGATCTCAACCCTAAAAAGCTCATTCCTGCAATGATGCGCTACTGCAGTGAACCCCATGCAAAGTAATGTGCCTCTCTTTAGTGTGGCTATTTTGCTTATGTTATTTTTTCTTCGGTAATTTTCTTTCACAACTCTTGGGAAGGCTTTTAGGTAATTCCTTTTGCATTATCATGTTTCTCGAAACTTTGAGTCAAGACTGTTTCTGTTTCTGTTCCCCAATTCATGGCAGTCTCATTTAACTGTGTCTTTAATTGGTTTTGATTAAGTAGCACTTGCCACATGTGCAGGAATGAAACCCATGAAGTTATCAAATATTTAGAGTACTGTGTTCATCGTTTGAGGAATGAGGATCCTGGTGTTCACAATTTGTTGCTTTCTTTGTATGCTAAGCAGGTTTGTTGTTCAATAAAAGGATCTGCTACTATGGTTGACTTCCATGTTTAATAGTAGTTCCATCATGTCGGGAATTCATCTTATATATCGGCAAAGTTCGTATAGGACTGAAAAGACTCCATTGACTATTTTAACTTTGCCACTTTGTTTTTCCATCATCGCCAAACCTGTCCAACATAGCTACTTTTTGCACCACTCCAACAATGGGATTAAAAAGTTCCATAAATATTTATATACCAACATCACGTAGTACGACTTTCAATGTTCTATAACTTGCAGGAATGTGTTAATCTAGTTTAAGCTCATTTTTGTGTTCTATAGAAGGATGAGAGCTCTCTCCTACGATTCCTGCAATGCAAGTTTGGGAAGGGACCCGACACCCCTGATTTTTTCTATGATCCAAAGTATGCACTGAGGCTCTGCTTAAAGGAAATGAGATTGCGGGCGTGCATTCACATATACAGCATGATGTCTATGCACGAAGAAGCAGTTGCCCTTGCTCTCCAGGTAATGTTTTCTGGTTAAAGATGATCTTGTACCTAATCTTATGCATACAGAATATAAAGTTTTAAGAGTTCTGAATGCGTTCAACTTCATTCTTAATGGTGTCTCCTCAGTTCTGTGATATATTTCATCTTTGACCTTCAACATGTAAGGTTGGACTTGTTAAAAACTTTACTTCCAATGCTTGCATGAAAAACTGGCTTGAGTTAAACTGCTAATAACTATACTGTTGTCAATTGTAGATTTATCAGGTTTCTTAATCCGAATTGTGCCCTTCTCTTCATAGGTAGATACAGAGCTTGCTATGGCCGAAGCCGATAAGGTTGAAGATGATGAAGACCTAAGGAAAAAGCTATGGCTCATGGTTGCCAGGCATGTTATCGAGCATGAGAAAGGAACGAAGAGGGAGAACATCCGAAAAGCCATAGCATTTCTCAAGGAAACTGATGGGCTTCTGAAAATCGAAGATATCTTGCCATTTTTCCCAGATTTCGCACTGATCGATGATTTCAAGGTTTTTCTCTCGCCTTACGTCGAAACGAACTCAAGGCGAGCTTCTTCAGTTACTCTTAGCCGTCGACTCTTTCATGACCCCTTCCAAATCTAATTGCAGGAAGCTATATGCTCATCTCTCGAAGACTACAATGAACAAATTGAAAAACTCAAAGAGGAGATGAACGATGCTACACGCTGCGCTGACAGCATAAGGAGTGATATCACTGCACTTACGCAGCGATATGCTGTTATCAAACGGGATGAAGATTGCGGGGTATTGATCTCACGTCCAACCTATTCATAGTATTTCGAAAACAGAAACTAGAAAAATTAGTATAAGCTATGAATAAGATTACATTTTGCCGGAAAAGTAAATCGATCTCATTATCATCTGCTATATCCTTTTGCTCGTAACGCGACATTAATAGGTTTGTCGTAGAAGAATATTAAATATGGCTGATGACTATCGAAAGGCTGGAGCTTATACTTCCGTTGGAAAAACGGCTCCATTCTACGTCTTCCCCTGTGGCCATTCTTTTCATGCTGATTGCCTTATTGCCCATGTAACAAGATGCACCGATGAAGCTCAAGTAAGTAAAAGTTCTAAATGTAGCTTCGGTTTCTCTTTCCACCTATCATAGCTCATTTTTGTTTGTCCTTTGGATCAGCATTGAGAAATATTATAGCTCTGCTACACCGTAATTTTTTTTTTTCGAATAATTATGAAACAAATGCCTGCTATTTAACCATGTATTTTCTTTTTTATTCGGGAACTGCTCAACAGGCTGAGTACATACTGGACCTGCAAAAGCAGCTAACTTTGCTCGGTAATGAACCTTCTAGGAGGGAAATGTACGGTGGCTCGGCCGACGTGGAACCTTTATCGAGCATGAGCCCTTCAGATAAAGTAACCTTTTTTTTTTCTACAAGATTTTAATCGTCGATGATTCGTTTCGAATATAAGTTTTCCCCAGCAAATCCACATGATAAGATTTTCTTAGAGATTTCTCCGTTGATGGAAATTATTTCATTGCAGATTCGTTCGCAGTTGGACGACGCTGTAGCTGGCGAATGCCCGTTTTGTGGCGAGCTGATGATCCGTGAAATACATCTGCCTTTCGTTCGTTCGGACGAAACCGAAGAGATCGAATCGTGGGAAATTGACCCGAATAACCGGGGCCCACTAAGGAGTGTATCCTTACCCAAGTGATGCTACAAGAAATGTGTGTATGTGTTTGTGGTGTGGTAATAATAATGTATGATTGTGATATGATTAGCTTATTGCACTAAACTTTTGACAAATTTTGACATCTTTGACGGGTTTGACTTCCTTTTTCAAATCAAACTCCAACCCCAAGGTATATGTGGTTCATACGATGGCCTCTTCAGCAATTTAATTCACGAAATAAAGAAGTAAATCTCAGATACTATATACAACTATGAAATGAATTATTACCTGCATATGCATGTCGTTATGAAATAAAAAATAACAGTAAAATAATAATGATAGCATATACATGAATGAATGACATAAATTCAATCATAGGCGACAAAGAATGAGACAGGTAGTCAGTTTGTACCGCGTGCATCATGACATTGAACCATTAATTTCTTTAACTCAGATTGTGTGTCCACCGACCCATCTTAAGAAATATTGGATTTTTCTTGCTTGTATATTTAATTGCTGAGCTGCACTCGCGCATGCGTGTTTGACCAATTTAATTCTTATAGTAGGTGTTATCGAGTCATATAATTTTATTTATATTTTTCGTTTGTATTCGTACTTGGAAATAAATAAATGCATGTCCCTACTGTAGTCTTAACAATATCTATTCTATTATACTAACTATTAAGCTTGAAAAAATATAATTTACAAAATAGAAAAACTATTAACTACCTTTAGTTACTATTTTAGTCATTACTATTCTACCTTTAATTTATAATAAATTAATTTTTATTTTTATATAATTAGAAATATACATAATTAAATTTAAATTACGATTTCTATTAAAAGTTCTACTAAATAAAGTGTGCATGAACTACTAATGTTAGTTTGTGTTCCACGGTTGTTAGGCATTCAATTCCCATTCTGAATATTTTTAGTGGACAACAGTCCTATTGTTCAAATTCTTAGCCTACATTAATTATTGTCTCCCAGTAAATTATCGCATAGCCCTTCAATAAAGGGGAAATTTGTAGTCAGGCCCCAGTCAGAAGTTTCTTAAAGGGTTCAGTCCCTGTCAGAGTCCACAATAGTTTAAAGGACCAACTTTTTTGAAAATGGCACAGATAAGGACGAAAAATATGTATTGACGAAAATACCCATCCTTACATACCGAACTAATAGTTATTTTTTCGTCGACTTTCTGTTATACTTTTTGTTATATTGTTATAAAAGTCCAGCGAAATGTTATTTTTCATACTTTATCTGTTACTTTGGTGAAGAAAATTGTTATCGACTGAGTATTTATTTTACGAATCTCGTTTTTACAGTGAATCGAGGTTCGAAATTTCGAATGCCCACTAACCAACCAATTTCGGCGTGTAATGTTGGATGTGTTGTGGTATTGACGAAGCAAGATGTAAGATGTGTATGAGTTTTTATCTTTCTATTTGGGGTTCTAATATGCGAAAATAAGATGAAATCAAAGAAATTTTTGGCACCGAGTATATCTAGTACGTACAAATTCGAAGTACCCATAGTATGGGCACCTCGGTGCGGCTCATTATTTGCTCTTTCGTTTGACCTTCATCTTTCAATTTCGCGAAAATACAAACGACCTCGATAATTTGGGTATATTTTCACTGTGTCCAAATTGTTACTCGAAGTGCCAAATCTGTTACCTTTTATGCCAAAATCGTTACTAGGTCTGTCAAGACCGTTATTAAACTAAACTTAATTTTTACCATGTGTAGTGTTCTAATTTGCGAAAATAAGATGAAATCAAAGCCGTTTTTGGTAACGATTACATCTAATATGTATAAATTCGAAGTACCCATAGAATGGGAAGCTCGGAGCGGCACATTGTTTGGTCGTTCGTCTGGCGTTCATCTTTTAATTTCGCGAAAATACGATCGACCCCAATAATTTGGGTATTTTTCTTACTGTCATCAAAGCTGTTACTCAGTCTACGAAACTCGTTACTACGTCTGTCAAACCCGTTATTTAACTGTAATTAATTGTTACCTTGTAAAGTTGGGTGTATTTTTTTTTTCGTTTTGGCCGATTTGTAAAATTCTCAAGATCTGTTACTAATATATGCGTTGCTGTAACTATATTGCCTAAATTTGTTACTAAATTCTCGGTAAAATATCGGGCGGGAAACAAGAATGAGATGAATTTTGGGCGGGAGTCTAAATTTTATCAAGCATAGATTATCTGTTACCCAATATGTGTAAAACTGTTACTAGTTATATGTTTATATGTTACCAGAATTATTATAGTTTGTGAATTAGGGTTTGTGATTAAAATCATAACCTAAACTAATATATTTTTATCTAAAACTTCGTAAATTGATATATTTTAGTGAATGTAGCGTGTTTGCAGTATAAAATTGGAAATTATAACATAAACTAGTTACATATGACATTGTTATTGTGATTATGTATTCTGTTACTCGTATTGTATCACCTTGTTACCGTAATATACATTTCTGTTCTTTCCTTGTCTTGATGTGTTACTGATCATTGTTAAACGGTTACTGCAGGAAATCAGTAAACGGCATATGGTTTACGTTTAAAATTAATTGAAGATGTCATTAATTTTGTTGACTCATTTATGTTAGGTCGACCATCTGGACTGTAATAAACAATAATAGTTCATATCCACAAGTTTTGAGTAAGTAGAATCAATTTCGTAGAAGCATTATCATCTTTAGAAGAAGAGTGGTACTTGTTTTCCATATTATATACTCCAACTTCTTCAACTCCAACATAACATCCACGAAAATCACAACCTAAAATAATATATTTTAGTTTAAAACTTCTCAAATTCATATATTTTAGTGAATGTAGCGTGTTTTCAATATAAATTTGGAAAATCATAACATAAACTAGTTACATCCACATCTTTTCGATTGATAAGGTATGTTTAAGTTTCGGGGACGAAACTTTTTAAAGGGGGAGATATCCTATAACACCTATTCCACAAAAAATAAATAAGTAAATAGATAAATTTTAGCCCAAAATTTGGCCCATTTTCTCAGCCCACACCCCATAGATTTATGAAATTGTTACTGTGTATATGTTTTCTGTTACTAATACAGTAGGACATTGTTACCGTAATATACATTTCTGTTCTTTTCTTCTCTTGATTTGTTACTGATCATTGTTAAACTGTTACTACAGAAAATCAGTAAACGATATATGGTTTACATTTAAGATTAATTGAAGATTTCATTAATTTTGTTGAATCATTTATGTTAGGTCGACCATCTGGATTGTAACAAACAATTAATAGTTCATATGCACATGTTTTGATTAAGTAGAATCAGTTTTGTAGAAGCATTACCATCCTTTGAAGAAGAATGATACTTGTTTTCCATACTATATACTCCAACTTCTTCAACTCCAACATAACCTCCACGAAAATCAAAACCTAAACTAATATATTTTAGTTTAAAACTTCTCTAATTCATATATTTTAGTGAATGTAGCGTGTTTACAATATAAATTTGGAAAATCATAACCTAAACTAGTTACATATGAAATTGTTACTGTGTATATGTTTTCTGTTACTAGTACAGTAGGACATTGTTACCGAAATATACGTTTCTGTTCTTTTGTTTAGCTAATGTCAAGATCCATTTCAAGATTGGTTTCGAAATTATAAAAGTCGAAACTAGGGTTTTCTAAATTAAGCCATTTCTGAAATTATGATTAGACTAACGAACCCTAATTTTTATATGTCTCTATACTTAGGGTTTGAAGGTTAGCGACTTACCGTACGATAAGCTAAGTAGCTACGGATACCAGGTAAGTGGAAGTCCCAACTACAACACATAATTATATGTGCATGAAATTATGTGTTATTTGTTTCTATAATTTTATGTGACTTCCTACGTGAATTATTTGCGTTATACGACACGCATGATTTAATTACATGATATAATGGCATGGCACGCATATTCATGACATGAGCATATGCACGCACGTTTAATACAAAAGGCATGATATGAGAGCGTGCGTAATATACGATCGCCTGAGAGCGATAAAGATTCGCCGATTTGGGCGTCTGATGTCGACTCACAGTTGAGTCACGGCTCTTCTATGCTACCATGGTGACGTCGTATGGCGCTACCGTCAAGACATGACATGTACAAGGCAATACATGATTTTAGAGCTAATGCCCTCATGGCGGGTCGTGAAACCTGGAGGGTGCGAGCTGAGGGAATAAGTGACACCGAGGGTACCTCTGGTGTCGACTACCTCAGATTAGGCTACCAGTGTGAAGCGTCCGCGTGGCGTATGAAACCACCTTGGGACAGAAAAGGCGCCCTAGGGTTAGCCTCCCTTGAGTGGGTATTGCCACTTATATTTATTTATCTCTAGTGGATTCGAGCTCCATGATGGTGCATAGCAAGATTGCTGAGGGCCCTACATGACAAGACAAGACAAGGAAAAATATGAGGTCTAGGGAGCATTGGCGCGGATGCCTTTGCGAATTTAGGACACGTGCATGGCATGCATGGCTTTCACTTACTGGGCTTTATAAGCTCATTCCACGTATTTATGTGTTGCAGGTTCACGGGATCACGGTACGTGATCTTTACGAAGGCGAGGCCAAATTTTGAAGCTTTCGGAGGACTTTTGAGGTGGCAGTGTGTACATGGATGCGACCTGAGTGGCGGGCCAATAGATTATTTTGAACACGCATGCGCAATCACCTATGTATTTATGTCCTAGAAATATTTTGCACTGTACAGAAGAATTTCCTTTATATAAAAGGAAAAATTTTGTACGCATTTTCGTATATAGATTTCATTTATATCACATGCAGTCACATAAAATAGTAATAAGAATTGGCAGTAGGAGTCAGGGGCGCCGCAAAGAGAACATAGTCGTCACTTGATTTGCCATCTCACGTATGCGTGCTCTATGTTGGGTTATTCACCAATAATTTGTTGCGTGACTTTGAGAGGTGATATGAGGTGATTGCTTGAGAAATAGGTGCTTGCTTGGGAAACTCACGTGATGGATATGTGAGAGATATAAGTGGTTGACAATTGTGTGGATATGTGTGTGAGGGATGAAGTCGATGCTATCAAAAAATTTTTATTTTTTCTTAGCTCTGATACCAAAGTTGTTGGAGACAAAGGATGGAAATTGAGAATTTGCAGTGCTACGGCATCTGCTTGAATGTTTTTATTACATATCCAATCAATAAGATTACATTACAATATATAGAGATAGCTCTTCTTGAAATTCAAATACAAAGCATGATACTTTTGACTATAATAAAATACGTTAGGTATCTTAAATGTTTTCTTGTTTTTTTGTCTAATAAAGTTTTGTCTTGATAATGTTTTTTGTTGGCTTGTCTAATTGTGTCTTGTTCACATGCATGGCAAATTAGGACTTTTAACATTTCTCCCGCTCCCTTTTGTTTAATTGTTAATTTCAGTCGCTTTTCTCAAAATTTCCCAATTTATTTTAGGGTTCAAACAAATTCCGCGTTCTTCGTTCGTCGATCAAAGCTAGCAGAGCGTGATTTAGCGCCTGAAGCTTCCAATCGACAATAAGCTGAAGGCGGAACCATATCTCGAATCGAAGGGTTTGCTTATTTCAATCTGTTAAAAAGGGAAAAGCAAATTAACTTGCTGAAGAAGATATGTGGGATTTGTTGGCATGGCTTCTTTTCTTTTTTATTACCGTCTCTCTTCTCGTTATGATTGTTTTCCAGGTAATTAACCCCTTTTCCCCTTGTTAATATTCCTGTTTTTGTCTGCCGTATATTATATCGATTGTGTCGTAATGGTGGAAATTCTGTGGAAAAGTTTGATCTTTATCAGATTTTTCCAAGTATAGTTTCTGGGTTGGAATTTTGTTGATTGCTCAAATAAAAAAATAAATCGAACTAGTTTGGAAATTAATGGTTTCCCATATCTTGATTGGGTTAATTATATGACATCTTAATGACAGTTGGTTTTTCTTACTACGTTTCTACGGTTAGTGAGTAATTGTATTGAATTGTGATTTGTAGTTTATCCATTATTTGCATAATAAGCTAAGAATTTTGCTCATGGGCATAGGCCCAAATCAATGATTTTTTTTTTTTATTTTTATAATTGGTTCTACCATGCTTTGAAAAAATAATAAATTAACGGTGCTTTTACATCCTCTTTACGCAGCTTATGTGCTTTGCGGATCTTGAATTTGATTACATAAATCCGTACGACTCAGCTTCACGAATAAACAAAGTGGTGCTGCCAGAATTCATTACGCAAGGAGTTCTATGCTTCCTCTTCCTTATCACTGGGCATTGGGTTATGTCCCTTCTATGTGTTCCTTACCTTTACTACAATGTCAGATTGTAAGATCAATCTTACCCTTTTCTCTACAATGTCTTATAATCTTCTATGCATTCATTTATCATCTTATTGTTGCATTTGATCCTTCTCTCTATGAATACCTTATCAAGAATCTTCCTTTAATCAGTATAGATACTCTCTATCACCTGTCTTCCTTTCCCCTTGTGTGTGTATATGTGTGTGTGTGTATTCTCTTAGACGAGGCTCGTTTTGTATTATCAGATACCTTCGAAGAGAACACCTTGTAGATGTAACAGAGATCTTCAACATGCTCAATTGGGAGAAGAAGCAAAGACTCTTAAAGCTTGGTTATATCATACTTCTACTTTTCATGTGCTTGTTTTGGTACGTATCAATGAAACTTCTACTCGTCATAGTTTTCTCTTTTCAAGTTATCACATCTCAAAGCTGCCTGATTAACTATTTATTATCTCTTTTTCGTTATATATGTGTGTGTGTATATATATATATATATATATATATATATATATATAATTTATTTTTTCTTTGGATGTGTAGGATGATTTACAATGCACTTGAAGGTGATGAACTTTAAACCCCACTCTGATTTGCTGCTTCCATTGGATGTCAGTGAAGGTAGAGACAACCTCGGCATTGTTCGATGATCATTTGTGTTGTTATTTTCTTGGCTTACTTTATATATTTTCCAGGTTAAATTGAGTACAGTTGAGTGAGACGTGTAATATAATTTTCTTTGCTTGATTTTAGGGTCGCTATTCGTTTCCTTGTATAACACAAATTTCAATACATCATTCTTTTTAATTTTTCTTAAACAACGCATTGGTTCGATATTTATTTTCCATATCACCGCATTTAACAATTATGTGTAACTTGGAGTATCAAATGCAGAAGAAAATGCCAATTTGAATAACTAAGACATTTTAGGAGATTACAATCATATTTTAAGGTTTTTACCACAGAGTGGCAGTCTAGGTTTTGCAATAAAAGGAAGAGAAGATCAACAACTAACTCTAACCAAGGCCAGCAGTTGAATCTTTCCTAGGTGCATCTGCCTTAATCCGAGATGGCCTAACGATTCAATCGATGAGCCCATATTCGAGAGCTTCTTGTGCGTTAAAACGCTTCATACGACTCAAATCCTTGTGAACCTGCCCAGAATTATTAACACGTCTTAAAAAGCAGCAATCATACGAAAACTTAACCCAAAAATAACAAACAATCCATGGTGATCAATCACCTTTTCGACTGGTTGACCAGTTTTCTGGGCCAACTCTTTGAAAAGATAGTCTCTTATTCTCAGCAGCTCATCAGCCTCATTATGAATGTCATCAGCCTAGATAGATGATATTGTAAAATTGAGTATGCATTTGAAATGAAAACACTTTATAAGTTTACAGATTACGAAATGAGATGATTTTATTCAAACCTGACCGCGGGCAGCTCCAGCGGGAGATTGTAGCGCGATTCTTTAAAGGGGCATAGCAAAACGACTTCCCTTTTTGAAAAGATAGGTTAATTTCGAAAGAACGAGTATGCATATATCTTCTGAAACTCATACCCTAATATTGTTTTTGTGCAGCTAAAAGGTCGCACCTTTTCTCCAGCGGCGAGTAGAAAACCTGCGAGATTATAAGCATATCCCACGCAATGAGTACCTATGGGACTTTTCAAGCTTTGCATCGTGTCATATATAGCCATACTAGGAGTTAACTGCAGCAATGGGGGAGAAACGAATGAAAAATGGAGAATATCTTGAAAAAAGAATAAGTGAATGAAGAATAAAGAAACTAACATCTCCACCAGGGCCATTAATGTACATATAGAGCTTCTTCGAATCATCGATGCTATCGAGATACAGCATGGTCGCAAGTATTTGGTTACTGAATTCCTCGTCTATGTGTTGTCCAATGAATATCACACGTTCTCGGTACTGAGATTGGAAATTTTTATCAAACATGAATTTGTCATTTTAAAAATTGAAATAGACTATAATATTTGGAAATATTGAAATAGACTGTATCTTTGGCCAATAAAATGACCATAGAACTAATTACAATAACAAAATACAATTTAAACTTACAAGAGCATTCCATAAGTCGACCCATTGCCAAGTTCCTTCGGCTGGGTTTCTATAAGGCACTCGAGGTGTTCCAATAGGCATCATCGAGACACGGCCTCGTGTTGCTTTGCTGTTTTTGCATCTGCAGTTTTTTCAAGAATATTAATCGCAGTGAAAATCTTTTATTAAATCAATAAAAAACACAGTAGGATGTAAGATTTACAATCTTGGTTGGCTGAAAATTTTCATGGACAAGAGATCAAGGGCTCTCCAGCCCACAAGATCATCAACTCAACACGTCAAAGGTAAAACTGGAAAAAGAACTACCATTCTATTTTCCTGACTTGAATGAATGAGCTTCCTTGGAATTCTGATATAGAAGAATACACTAAGAGAGCAAACAACTAGATAAAAGTAAATAACAAATTTACCGAAAAAAGATTATCATTTCAACTACCATCCAGGATAAGACAAAAATACACATAGAAGACTGATAAAATAAAGTGAGAGAGAGAGCTCAAGCTTTGAAATTCATAGACATTTGAGCTCAAATTTCAAGATCAAAATCACTGTATTGAATGGCGAACTATGGAGGATAAATAAATCAGTGATTAGGCAACGCCAACACAATCAGAAAATAAAAACACGTAACATATTCAATAGAGCTCAAGTAAAACAAACATCTTCACCCAGCACATGAATGTACCTGAAGCGAGTGCTTTTGTGAACTTTGTCGTGAAATTCGACATTTATACTGCGCCGCCCAAGCCCACAACAATCTGTTCAATTCCGAAAAAAAAAAGAGATAATCAAGGAGTAAATTCCAGCTCCGTACGACGAAAAAGAAACCCATTTTCATAAATTAAATTCCTGCAGCAATGGGCGGGGCAACTCACTAGGAAGTTGAGCTCTTAAACCCACATGAGTTTTGCTTCCACAGCTGCGAACGACGAAGGACAGTGAAAAACAGATGAAAAAACGCAAGTTGTAGGAGAGATTAGAACAGCACAAAAAACCTGAGAGAAGCCTCGGCTTTAGGCTGAACGTAAGAAGAGATTGGGGTTGTCATTGACACTGTTGCCACAGAAATCTGGGGGATTTTGATAAAGAGGAACGGTTCATAACAGTTTAAAAAAAAAGGTGGAACGGGGTACAAATGACTAAAATAGCCTTACTAAAAAACTGGTTAAGAAGATTAATTATGAAAAAGTTACGGTTTAAGCGATTTATTAACAGGAAAATTCTTCGAGTAAGGTATTCGAGTAAATACCGAATCGAATACGATATTAGAATAATATTTCCAATACATAAGGTGACTCGAATAAGATGCGTGACTCCATTAATTAATTAACCGAATTACAGCTTTATTCGGATAAATTTTCCGAATAAGACATTCGAGTGATCTACTCGAATAAATTACTCGCATAAGTTACTCAAATAAGAATTATTTTATAAGAGGCGAAAGGTAAACTTAAAAACACATTCGAAACCCTTACACTCTCATCAACGTTCTGCGAACTCGAAATCTTTACTTCTCACACTCGGAAAAACGAAAACACAATTTAGACATTAATCATTCGATCATCAATGGCGAAAACTAAAACGAAAGCGCGGTCTATGCCTCAACGTAACCGTGTGGATGAGCAAATCGAAGACGGTAGAGTCACGGTGAGTTTTCGGTTTTAATGGGTTTTGGGATTTTTGTCTTCGCATAGTTAAATCATTCGTTTCTGAAGTTAAATCGATCGATTTTAATGTGAAATCGTTGGGTAAACGTCGTAATCGATCGGATTTTTTGTGTAATTCGTGATTTGCGATTATTCTAGTTGTTATTCGAGTAAATAGGGTTAGAATAATAGTTACCACTATTCGATATCATTTTACTCGAATAGTTAATTCGAATAACAGTGAATTTCTGTGTTTTTTTTTTCGCATTTTCAGATCTATTTTCCGACGAAGATGCCGGCGGAAAATTTCTACCATGCCACCCTTACATTGAACGCAAAGTACATGTTAATAGCCGAACGCATTCGTACCTTTTTGAACGAAGATGAATTGGCGGAGATGGTCAATAGTTCGGGAATTTGATCAAGGTGGCCCGTGACCACTACAACTCGATTATGCTTATGTGGTTTTTGATGAGCCGACAGGTGGAGTATATGCCTGAGTCGCAGGAGTTTTGGATGGTCGTTCGTGGGCGACCATTACGATTTTCGTTGGTCGAGTATTGCCTAATCACGTGCCTCGACTATGGCACTGCCGATCCGGTGATACCATCATCGAACGAGTTTACAACGAGGCATTGGCCTGGGTCGGGGTACTAGAGAGATGCCGAGTAAAGAAGGACTTGATCGTTAAGAGCGAGTGGCTCTGTCTGGTGGAGGATTTTGATCGCTTCAACGAATATCCTTGGGGAAGGATAGCTTTCGAGGAGGTCGTTTATGGTCTGAACAAAGACCTGTTGGAGAAGCACATTGACATGACTTCGAAGGGAAAAACCCATACAACCTTCGATATTAGCGGCTTCGTCCAACCTCTTCAGGTAAATAATTTTGCTTTATTTAAGCCATATTATATTTTTTAACTTATATTTACTCTCTTTTATCAGGTTCTGGCGTACGAGTGTTGGCCGAGCATCGGGGCCGAATTCACAGTGAGGAGAACCGGTGATAGACTCCCGATACCCCGCATATGCCATTGGAAGACCAGATTTTTCGGCAAGAGTTCTGCTCCGTCGTGGGAAGCGGTTGAGCGTGCATTCAATGCCGTGGAGATGGATGTAAGTATATCTATTTATTTATAATATGGAATTTTAGAGTTGTACATCGCTAATTAGATTGAGATGTCGGTCTACTGCAGTGACCATCGGCTTGCTCCATCTCCTCTTCGACGGTCTCCTCCTCCGCGGTCTTCTCCTCCGCGGGTCTCTCCTCCTCCTGCTTCTTCTAGCTCAATAGTCGCCCATATCGATAGAAGAGTGGACAGGCTGGAAGTCGAGGTTAAGGATATGCGGACGGAGATTAGGGGGCTACGTTCGATCGTGCTCGAGGGTATGTCTTACTTAATGTTTATTTTATAAAATTATATTGATATTACGTAATTTCCCATTTTGTAGTCCTCAAGACCCTGAGGCCGACAATGGTACGGGATATTGCAAGGTCCTATGATCGGGACATGCCTCCTCCTTCGCTGCAGTTCGACACGCCAATGTTCGGGAGAACGCCGAACGAACCCGAGACGACGAATGTACAGGAGACGGGGAGGACCGAGGGGGAGTTGGGGAATGCGACGGGGAATGAGGGCTACCAGGTGGCCGAGACCAGGAGGACGGGGAACGAGGCCGGGCTGACGGGGAACGTGGCCGGGCCGACGGAGAATATGGCGAGACGATGGGGAATGTGGCCGAGACGACGGGGATCGTGGCCGGGCCGACGGGGACGGGGAATGTGACCGAGACGACGAGGAATGTGGCCGAGGTGACGGGGACGGGGATCGTGGCTGAGACAACGGGGACGGAGAACGATGCCGCTTCGACCACGACGGAGAACGTGGCCAGGCCGAAACAGTACAAACGGGTAAGAACCCGAACCGCCGTGCCCGTTACAAAACGGGATCAACAGAATATTCTGATCGCGAGAAGAAGAAGTCAAAGATCCTGACGAGTCCGTATATGCCGTTGCCGGAGTCGACCCCTCCTGGTACAAAACCTCGCCTCAACAACTTAGAGCATCTCATTGACTCGAGGGTGAAAATTGGGAGGCGGTAAGGGTGGAGTTGGAAAGAATGAGCCAAACTGATGAACGGGCAGGCATCCTACATTCTTATGACAAGAAATTCTTCAAAGACCTGTCTGCCCAAAGAGTTTGGCTCTCGGAAGCGGTATGTTCTTTTTGCTCAATATGTTCTACTTAATTAATTAGTTCGCTTAATAACATATTATGCTATTGTTGCAGCACGTCAACGAGGTATTCCACGATTTTATGGCGATGCAAGACCGCTTTGGGCTTCCTGTGGAGGGAGTGGCCTTCATGAGTACCAATTTTGCACAATTGGTTATGTTAGAGTCCACCAAACCTCGCCCGTGGGATATGTCGTCGTTCGAACTACACGCTACGGGAGAATACAATTTCCCGAACAAGCCGTCACTCCACTGGAGCCAAGCGGAGGTTGCCGTCATACCATTGGGGTACAATAGTCATTGGGTGCTTCTGGTCGCTTGGTTCAAGGAGAGAACCGTTCAGATTTTGGACTGCGACCGGGGAAGTGACGCGGACATGAGGTTCATAAAGCCATACGTCGAACCACTCTGCGAGTTGATACCGCTGATGCTTCAACACGTACGTGTAAATAACAATCTTCCTAAATTTACATATGCACGGTGCGGCACGTTCCCTCAGGGGAAGATCAGGTAATTTTCATTTGTCTTATTTTTTTACTTTGCAAAGTTCATTGTCTAGAGTTTGAAGTTGTTCTATTTTTTCGGACAGCGGGGAGTGTGGTGTATACATGCTCCGGGCGGCTACGTCGATGATGTTTGGTAAAAGAGATGATCTCTCCAAACTGAACGACGAAAAATTCGCTCGTTTAGATTGTTTTTGGTTGTTAGTATTTGGTTTAAGAATTGGGATGTTTGAACTGTTTTTGGAATGTTTTGGAATGGTTGAACTGTTTTAGATTGATATTTGAATGAATTCTTCAGTATTTGTATGGATTTTTTGGTTGTTCAGTTTGGTTTCTGGTTAGTTCAGTTTCACATGTAAGTTTTTTTTCCATCGTGCTCTGTTATTCGAGTAAAGTTTATTATTCAAATAACAGTTAATTATTCGAATAACGTATTCGACGCTATTCGAGTACCCTACATTATTCGAATAATTATATCATATGTATTGTCGAATTACTACACTTTATTCGAAACTCCATTCCATTTTATTCGAGCTAACACTTAATTCGAATAAATTAAAAAAACCAAAATTTTCTTATTATTGTAATCATGAACTGTTAAATGTGTTTCTTATCTAAGTAATATAAGTTTTTGCAGATTCATGAAAGTAAATAATATCAATTAAAAAAATCATCTTTACCAAATTGTTCTTTTATATGAAGAAAACATTGATAAGTATTCTATACTAAAGTATTATCTACCAACGTATTCCATTATATGTCATGGAACGATTTTTGTCAAACATTTGTTAATCTTCATCAAGCGACTTATTAACATCATCAAGGCCCTAAAACATCAAAATATTGATATTTCTACATCTACGTATTGAGATAATTAAAATTCGAATTTAAAAAAAAAACACTCGAATACATTCGAATAATAATACTTAATTGAATATCGTTTCCGAATAAATTTGTTTTCTCGAATAAATTCTTGTTCGGAACTTAATAATATAATATACTTATCCGATTACTACCTCCAATCGAAAATTGATATTTATTCGAGTTTCGCCGTCGAGTCTATTCGAGTTTCGGATGTTACTCGAATATGTTCAGCTTTTCTTATTCGACTTTATTCGAGTTTCAAATTTTACTCGAAAAACAGTGAATAATAAAGCAACTATGAAGCCAAATATGAATATTTTCCAACGACACAATCTCAAAATAACCATAACAACGTATTAAAATATAATTAACGTCTACCACCAAACTCACCGGCGGATGGAAACCTTCTTTCTTTTCTCCGATCATGCCTTGCTACGAACCGAGGTGGCAGCACCAATTGATCCACGGTATCCCATTCGGCTTGATCCGGAATCGGCGAAACTCGTCCATGATAAGCAAACTGCCACGTTAGGACAGAATAATAAGCCGAGCACAACGGGTAGAAAGACGTGTGCGCTCGTAGACTCGTTGCGATTGCATGCGAACAAGGAATCCTATCGATGACGAATTGACGGCACGTACATGTCTTCGATTGCAAGTTAACGACGGCACGAGTCCCTGAAGATTGGACATCATACTCTTGCGGAGCGATTTCGCTAACTTCATACCCTTGACTTTGCGTATACTTTTCACGGATTGACTTTTCCACCGTTGGGACAAACTGTGTGGTTGCTTGAATAGACTGCTGTCTGTATCTAGCAAACTAATCAGCCGTCATCCTCTGTATCGATTCCAGAAGCGCAATGATCGGGAGCTTTCTTTCTTCACGGAGTCTTTCATTGATCAATTCCACTCCGTTCGTAGTCATGATGTTATAGCGAGATGTCGGAGAATAAGCTCGACTCCATCATTCCTTCTTAGCATTTGCTTCCAAATACGCATATGCGGCGGGAAACATTTTCTCAAAATCCTTATATTGTGAATCAAAGTCGCATTGCTTGTATAATTTAGCAATCCGTATGAACGTCTCGATCGCACCCCGCTTCTTACATCGGCCTTTCATATTTTGCGATAGATGCCAAATACAATGACCGTGGTGTGCATGACTGTAGACATTTGCAACGGCGGCTTTGATTGAAGGAGCTCTATCGGATACGATAACAAGATCATCCTCATTGGGTACGACCGCCAAGAGCTCGTTCAAAAACCACGTCCAAGCTTCTATTGACTCCACATCGTCAATTATGCCCCAAGCTAAAGGAAACTGATGTTTGTCGCCATCCTCTGTTGATGCAATGAGTAACGTACCGTTATACTTTTCTTTCAACCAAATACCGTCGATGCAAACAACCTTCCTCATATGACGGTATCCCGTAATACAAGCACCGAGGGATAGGAATACGTGTTTAAATCTCCGCTCATCGTCTAGATATAGACTCGTTATGGTTCCCGGATTTAACCGTCTCAATGTCGACAGGTATGACGGAACCAACTTGTAACTCTCATCGGGGTCACCCTTCATTGCATTTTGTGCTAAAATGCCTTCTTTCCATGCTTTGAAGTATGAAACTTCGATCCCACGATTTCTCATCATTGTTTGAATTAGTTTAGGGGCCGGTGTACTTGTAAAACCCTGAAAAGATTCAAGAAGCATATCACTCACGGAGGTTGATGATGCTTGAGTTAGTCTTGCGTTCTGATTTGCAAAGTCGCATGTATGCGTGTTGCAATATGTACGAACCGAGAATACGGCTGTATCCTTAATCCTTCCCGTCCATATAGTACGATCGAGAAGATTTTATAATCTTGACCTCGAAGCATGCATCTATAGCAACTCTTTGGATCCTCTTCTTGACAACCCTCTTATCCTCAAATTCATCACCGACCTTGATGGTGGAACCGTCGGTAAAAGAATACCGATCGCTAGGAATAATTACATTTTCCTCCTCCTCATCATCCCTGTCTACATCTTCTTCGTTTACGCCGTCAAAATTGATGTGCACGTTCTGCCGTGTAACAACATTCTCATCAGAGTTGACACGCGCGTTCGCCTCATTGTGACCTTCACCCCCATAATTCACATATTCGTCTCCGCCAAAGTCTATGATACGCTCAAAATAATCATTGTTGTAACCACCTCCACCGCTACGAACCTCAATTGGAACAGGACCAACTTCATCATCCGCAAGAGCTTGACGGGCAAGGGTCGTAGGGAGTCCAATTTCCACACGGAGAATCGGTCTATCCACTGGACCCCCTAAGTAAATATAACCATTCAACTCTCTATCATTCTTTATATACAATGGCACAACCTTCCATACCTCTCATATATAGTTGATAACTAAACTTTAACTCCGGCCTCCCGCTTAAGTTAATAGACTCATATACTTCGTTTCGCAGATCCTCCAGCAAACAACAATCAACATCGAACCCAATGGGCTTTATATTTGTTCCCATCCTTGGAACCCAATTATATTTATTATCATCCCCAATTATCCATTCTCCATCGTAATCAATCATGATGCTGGTCGGCATAACCTGCATATAAATAAATAAATCATATAAATAAACTTTAATTACAAATGAAATATTCGAATAAATCTAATATTCGAAAACAAAAATTTATTCGGGTAAGCTATTCGAATATGAGAATCGAATAAAATGTTTGAATAAAATAAATACCAAAATTCGAACAATCAGTTGAAAAATACAAAACTGAACAACTATTCGAATTACACTAAATACTTGAAAAATATTATTCGAGTTCTAATATTATTCGAATAAAGTTCGAGTAGCCAAAGGTCTTTTACGAACTAAGATAAAATGAATAATTTATTTGTATAAAATTTAATACTGAATAATATTATTCGAGTAACCTTTTCGAAATATTCGAATAACGTGTCCGAATTGATAGTTGCGAAAAGAAATTATTCGAATTATATTTTCGAACCAAAAAAATTCGAATAATATATTCGAATAAACGGAAAACGAAATGTTCCTCTAATTCGCACAGATCTACCGTGAAAATGCTACCCATAACTACCCAATGCTGCGAAAATCTAATACCCGATGCTCGAAATGTAAAATGTCGTTAACATGAACGAAACTTGCAATGCCCGATAATGTAAAATGCGATACATGAATTTTGCCCCATTACTTACTGTATATGCGTTGAAGAACGAAATTGGAATTCTTGGAGCTTGGGTGTTTCGATTTCGGTGGATGCTTCAGCTCGTTTTTGCTTCGGTTGGATGTCTCGATCTCGTTTATGGTGGTTGGTTGCGTTTATGGTGTTTGGTCGTTGGTGTATGTATTTATTATATATATATATTATTTATTTATGTATTAATTAGGTTTAGTTAATTAATTAAAACATGTTCCTCTTTTTTCAATTGACCAAGTCTTGTTCCTATTTTTTTAAAATGACCCAAAAATAATCCTATTTATCAAATTGACCCAGGAATCTGATTGGTTGAGAATAATGGTAAACCGGGTTTTCGGATACCACAAAAAGATCCGATCCGTATTCATAATACATAATGGGCCGGTCCGAGATGGTATCAAAAACAATTGGGCTTTAGCTCTTTATTCTTTTATAGTTTGACCCAACACTTCAATTTTTTACACCCAACATTCAATAATTATATGCAATGATTTAACATAATACATGAATATATTTATTTAGTTACAAACAAATTAGTTGATGCATGAATATATTTATTTAGTTACAAATAAATACTAAATTAGCTTAATTTAAAAAGTTTTTCTTTTAATTAATAAAATATTAACTTATCGATATATTAATATCTCTATAAATTAATAAACTTTAACGGTCTCAATGTTATTAATTTAGAGAGGTTTTACTGTATACTGTTTTTTATTTATTTATTTAAATCTAATTTAAGATTTAGGCTCATCCTAAATCCAAGACCCTCGAGAAAAAAAAAATTGTGATACTAAAAGCTACGATTTTCCAATCCCAAAATACAATTCTATTATCTCCAAGTTGCATCTTGCAATTTCTTCCTAAATGATCTGAAGCTGCTCTGTCCTTTTTCGGACCAACGAATCGACGAAGTCCTTTTCCATATGTCAGCGACGAGCGGCGAGCTCAAACTCGGGCTATCCCCACCTCCGCCCTCGACATAATCTGCAACGTAAGAAAACTTTATCAGTACGATAAATTTTAGGGTGCGTTTGGTATGCAGAATTCGATTAGTAAAAGAAAAAAAAAAGTGCAATGGTACGCATCAAACCATTGTACTTTTCTCCCTTTCTTTTCCTCATCGAAGCCTGCATACCAAACGGCTCCTTAAAGAGAGTTGAGGCTCTCAAGGTCTTTCTTTGAAGTGAGGTCACAGTATCGAATCTCCACCCTTTCTGACTATCTACCAAATTCTTTGAGTGAGTCCGTCTGACATGGACACTGTGATTTATCTGATTGGCATAGTTTGCAGACTATTGCACTATTTTCCCGGGATTTACTTTGTCCACACTCCAAAGGCCAGTTATTACCGAGTTACTCAAAAAAAAGAAGAAAAAAAAAAGAAGAGGGTTAAAAAGGCGGGCGGTAAGCGGTTATTTAGATTACCTGAAGATGGAGGAAGTTGGTATTGCCTCTTCAAGAACTTCGAGGCTTCCCTATCTTTCTTGTGACATAGTATTCGTATCAAAGTGTGGGCGTCGCCGAGATAGTTTTGGCCGTTTTTATTACGGGCGATCGATATGCCTTCTTCGCTTGATTCCATAAGCATGTGGATGAGAGTTTCCGTCTGTGTTCGAATTCAGGACAGGAAACATGAGACGAATTGTCTGACGAAAAAAAAAGGAAAAAAAAAACGATTCGAAACGGAGTCGTTGTATGAAAACCTGAAGCGAAAACAAACTTAGGATTTGGTTGTAGAATTTTGCGTCTTTTTCGACCGACGATCGAGGGAGACCTTCTCCGTCAGCAACAAACATGTCCTAAGCAAAATTCAGAAAGTTCATTGTAGAAAATAGTTAAAATTCATATGATATCTCAGTATTACTAGTAATATCTTCGTCGTAAATGGTATAATAAAGACGATTCTAAGCTTACTTTTAGCATATTAAAATCTTCCTCGATGAGTTTAATATCCGTAGCAGAAAAGGCACGAAGAGGGCCGCCGTCGAGCAAAACTCTCATAAATCCTTCCTATAGCAAAAACAATGAAAATCGACCAAAAAAAAAAAACCAATTTAAAGTAAAATTAGATGTTAGAGATATTATTATTACGAAGAGCCATACTTGTGAAGCTTTCCAAATACTCGAAACGACCTGATCTCTTATCGTATCGTCTATGAGGCTCGATATGATATTGAGGACCTATTATTATACCATACGGTCAAATGTAAGAGATCTGAAAAGTCGAAGGATGATTCTGTCGATAAAAGAATTCTTACGCGGTCAAATTCCGGAAGTACCCCTTCTATACGGTGCCCTTCGACGCTTCCTCGATAAAGAGAATTCAAGAACGAATCTCTCATGTCCCAGAAAACGATTTTGGCTCCTAAGATAATCAGCAATGATAAAAAACGTCTGTAAAGTAAAACGTATTAAAACTTCTCTAACACAGCATAAATTTACAATACGAAAAAAGAAAAATTCAATGGGATTTTTTTGCACATGATGTTGTGTATTTTCTCAGGAAGTGAGTTATATATAGAATTGAGTCCACATATATAAGATTACCACCAACATAGACAGAGATCAACAGCACATAAATAAACCAAATTAAGGAACAAAAAACACTTTATTACCAAGAAAATCACTAGTTTTTGTAATAGCCTGAGCAGCAGAGCCCTTGATGCAGTCCAAGGTAGCAACAAAGAGCTCAGTAACCAATTCACCAATCGAATCGATTGTGTCAGAAGTCTCTAAACTATTATCAGTAGCTGAAAAGAAATAGAAAGCAGGTCAAAACATTACACAAAATGATATTATATGAAAAAACAATAATGCAAATTTTAGATTTAACAAGACTTACAGAATCGGTTGGTTTGGTATGATACGAGAGATATCCATGATTTTCTTATTCCATCCTCAAGCACAGCAGTTTGTCGTTGTATATACTTGAAAAAGTAAAATTAAAAGCAGAAGTTAATATCAATAAGTTATCTAATGCGACTCATTCTATGCTACTCAACGGATATGCGAAAAATAAGGTAAGTCAATTCTATTAAAAAGGAAATGAAATAAAATTTTGCACCAAACTCGAAATGTGTTCAATCTGATGCAAATCTTAGAAGCTGTAAGATCATCCAACTGACTATAATTTTGATCCTCGACAATCGAACTTTCCGATACTTTTCTCTTGACAATAGGAAAAGCTGCTTCTTTGTAACGAGTCAATGGAGGTGAAGGTGGATACAAGTTTTGCTTGTCAACTGCGTTGAAATATGGGACAACAGTCAATTATATATACAATAAGTACGCATTTCATTGAGATTATGACAGTTCAGTAAAATGTAACTCATCGAATGCAAAAAGACATCAAACGTTTCGAAGGACTTTTACCTAACTGGCTAACCACTCTTGACAAATAGGAATCGAGGCTGTGGAAAATTACAGACAAGAGAGCTTGTAAATGAGTAATGTCCATTGGTAGACTCCATTCGAAAAATCGATCCACTGTCTGCAAATCATGATAAACATATTATATACAGAAAAAAGGGGAAGTCCATATAGTTCTTCCGCAATGATATGACGAGTTATCTGTCTACGAAGACGAATTCAAAGAAATAAATTCATGTTAGATTGTCTCCAGAGGTAAAATAAGTAGCAAAATCAGTTTTTTTAACCGTATTAAGGCAGAAAAATATCAATGACATTTGTACCTCCTCTATGATTCTAAACACTTCAACTGCTGATATTACATGCTTCTGCTGAGATGACAAAGGCTCCCACTCCTATATGTATAGAAAGTATATGCCTCGATTATATATTTATCTTCTTCAAGTGAAGATTTAAAATAACAATTCGGTTTTTAATGACCCGCATACTATCAATCACTAAGTGATGAGTTAGTTTACCTCAAGATCAAAAGTTCGCCGAGTCCATTCCAAGATCCGCTCATTTTGAGAAACGACCCAATCAAGAATGATGGACCTTGACAGATCTACAATCTGAGAAAAATCAGAATAAAATGGGATCTAAGAAAGCCCAGAAAAGCGTGGTTGGTGAAACAAAAACTATTTATACGCAGTTTGACAAGCTTTAATTAACATCTACACACAATATTTAATCATTAAAGCAACAGGAAAAACCGTAAAACCTAAACCATTTGCATAACTGAAAGGTTTTTCACAAAACACTGCACACTTCAAAGTCAGTTACGTTCCCAAATTTGTATAGAAGAGAAAGAATTCTTGCATATTGACCGAACAGAGTATTATGAAAATCACAACAGGTTTTGAAGGACAAACAGGGTAAGGATTGAATTCTTGGCCATATTGTTGGTTATCTTCTTTACAAGCTGAAGAATAATGTTGGATAAGGCAACGCTCGAATGCATAAGCTTCGGGCAGAACTTTTTGGACATCCTCTGTGATGCTTGTCACGTCCTTGAGGAATAGTTCCTGAAGAGGAGAAAGGTGTGAATAAATTCAATTTATCAGATACAACGTGAAACAATCTTTACAAGTAAGATATAACTTTACCAGTCTTTCACCGTAAAACCGATGCAACATTTTGGCTGATATCTTAACACATTCAGGATACCAACGACTGATTATGGGGCAGAATAGAGAGTAATCCTCCTCAGCAATCGATCTAAGTTCCTTGGCAAGTATATCCAAAGAAGGCATGGTATTATCAGCACAAACCTGAGAACATAGTGATAGGACATTGACTTCAAATTATCATCTGTTTAAAGTACTTTTTGATTAACTCATTAAAAAAAAAGGAATACCCTGCTGCATGTAGCATTGAATGACTTCTCAACATAAGATCCGATCTTTTCGATGACAATCTCATGAGGAATGAGAGATTCTGTAAGCTGTGAAGTTGAAAAGTCAAGTTTCTGAATAGAATTTTGAGTACTCGGGCATCAAACGGAGTATCAAAGGACAATATATAAGTCTGAACAGTATAATCTTCCTAAAAGGAAGTGGATTGCCATATTAGAGAAAAATTTGCAATCCACTCGAAAAATTACAATTTTTGTAGCCCACATGATACAGTTTAGATGAAAGATTCCCTTTTCTTAATTTATCACGAGGAAAACAATAAAGTCACAAGTTTGTTACCTCAATGTGTCGACGAGGAAACAAATCCTTAACTGAAGCGAGTAACCCCAACTTTAGCACTCTCTCGAAAAGTGGCAACTTCTGAGAAAGTTGAAATCCCTTTCAGATATATTATTAAGGAGACAACATAATGCATATTTTCAAACTATATAAGGGCAAACCTTACTGAAATGAAGGTGATAATCCTCAAGTTGGTAATCACACCACGAACTGATAGAGGAAAAGATTGATTCAATCAAATTCGATCTGACTTCACATCCATCAGTCGAAGAACAACACATTAAGCTCTTCAGGTAAGCCACTTCGCTCTCTTCATAAGTTTTAGCTGATAGAACCTTCTCAGCTTCAGAAATTGCACCGTCTAACAGTAACGTCTCTTTGGTTGAAACAAACTGTCACAAGGTACAAAACAAACTAGTGATCGAATTTTCACAAAATCAATCACATATGACTATTAAAGCCAATTCGAACCACTGCCAATGTGAATGATTGCTGAAAGTACAGTCGTAGCTGTTACTACCTGCTGAAAAAGCACCCATGAAAATAGTGCATTGTGCAGATTTTCAGTTATTCCGAACACTGGCCAAGTCAACTTCAACAATTTAAGAACCTCTTCGACTTCCTAATATACATACTCATCATCTCAGTGATAAGTTACTAATGGGTCAGAACTATCATTGACCACAAAAAAGAAAATTCGAAACCTCTATTAGCTGACTTTCTTCGAGTATATCAAAGATGCAAAAGAGTAGCTTTTCATAGAGTCTGGTGTTCAGATGATAACCACATGTCCAATAGTATGTTTCACCCTCCATGCCAAAACGTGGGGGTAAAGATGAGAACTCAAGCGCAACTTGTCTTAGCGTTAAGAGGACATCGCTCCTCTCAGAAGGAGACATCTTAATATCCCACTCCTGGTGATGAGAAGTGATAACAAGCAAGAATAATTTAAAGATGTTTCTTTTTTTTCCTTTAAGAGATGCAATGTAAGAAGATCACCTCTAAATTTCTTATCTTCGCAAGTAATGGCATAATCGGTTGCATCTCCATCTTGCTCTGACTAGAACAAATTAGTTCTTCAAAGGTGTTCGCCTGTGTAAAGAGATGGGGCGAGAAATTTGATGGCAGAAGAGATCTCATATTTAGAATTCAGGAGAAAACGATGATTCTCATGAAATCTATGTACATAGACACACCTGTCGGTTTTTCCAGTGAAGGTACAGTTTTGGACTGATAAAATCAGACCTTAATATTCCAGTCAAAAGCGTCAGTGACAATTGTGGAACATCGAAAATTTGTCCATAAGAGTTCACTGAGAAGAACTGCCTTAACTTTCGCCTGATTAATGCATCAGTTACTTCGGAAATCTGATACGGAAAACACGGAAGTTATTTCTAGACAGTATCAGCAACCCATAATCATGAATTTGAACGAAACAAAAAATTAATTAGCAGGGATTCAAATGATACAAAGGAAGTGCAGGTTTTGACAACATGGATTCCAGAAACTCAAGCCTTACTTACACCTTGGAGAAGCTAAGCTACTTTAGTCATTAAGAACTGACTGCTTTATAAATTGAGGCCATGAAAAACATTGCACAAAGTGCACCATGTTTAATCGTATTCAACACTTCCATCACAAGCTTTATTCTTACACATAACCTCATATTCAGTAATGTACATCTTTGAAAAAAGAACAGCAAATGACACAAGTAAAACATATAACCTCTACTTGCCTGCATCTGAACTCGAATTGTGTCAAGGACCTTCAAATGTGGTTCAGGCGATTCAGATTCAACCACATGTTTAGCTTTTCTATTCTTGAACCCCGCAAGAAGTTTAGAATTTTTCTCTTTCTTTATACCTTCGCTCGGTTGAGTTTCAACCCTTTAACAAGCAAGAAGCCAAATAAAGCAACAAAGTATAATATTCTACACGAATAGTAGTAACATCCAGCGCTATAACATAAAATTAGCTCTCAAAATTCATTTGTATTGTCATTGAACAAAGAACAATCTCTAACACAGAGACGCACATGAAACATGATAGGCAGGAAATCTTACCCAGAAAAGATTGCGCAAGAAAGATAAACTTCATATGCAGATTCACGCAAGTCATCATCCTTTAATCCTTCAATAAACCAAAATATCATGTCTCAATTTACTCAGACCACTCAACCTTTAGTTCCAAAGACTAGACATGGAGGAATGTTTTGGTTAAACAGTTAAAAATTCAGACAACACAAGTAATATATTTAACAGTAAACCTGTTCTGAGATTCGGTAAACCTAGTGAGGAAACCCTCTCCCAATGCTTGAACCTATGATCCGAAGATGTTGTTGCTTGGCTGTGACTACCATTCTCTTGCCTGGGCATCGATGGTAATTTAGTAGTAGCAGTTAATATCTCAACAGTTTCCCTTTTGTTTCCTGGAACTGGTGGGGCCCAATGAGGAGGAGAACCAGAAAATTCTGGATCCGAGTTGAGATAGAAAACATCTCCAAATCTCGAGGGACGCTGAAGAAAGTAGTATGATGTAATAATAATATTCATAAAGGCAGAAGGAGAATAAATCCCGCAAAAAGGCAAAGCTAGTCTAATAAGTCCGGGAAAAGTTCACACTTCAGATGTAGTGAGCAGATTACAATAAATATAAAGAAAAATGCTAAGGGCATTCCTCAACGAAGCGAACTTTGTAATACCGAAACTGATCGACTAAAAGAACAACAAGGATGGGATTTTTCTGCATTTCCTTACCACAATTGGATGTGAAACCTCTTCATAGTACCTCTTTGTTGCCTGAGAAACATCGAGCACACCACCTAAGCAAGTATAAGTTGTTTCAATACACACTACTCATCAGTAAACAAGCACAGAATACAGTAAGATCAAAAAGTTGCGAACCAATAATTGGCTAGAAACCATTTAAACTTAGTAATGATAAGACAAAATCGATTCACTGAATGCTAAGTTGACTTAAATGCATTAGAAATCCAAACACTCGGACATAGAAACAGCAAAGCACGTTGAAAAACACACACATGGAAGGATTTTGGCCCGTACCTAGAGCTAGACGAATGTAAAATAAACCACGGCACACTACTGCACAACATTCAATAGCAAACAAGAATTTGAAAACGAATTCCCAACTACGATCGACCTACGACTTGCTCAACTCGGGTTAATTTAAAGCAACTCAAACTAGCGGAGCGGAAGCGCAAACGATCAAAAGTTTAAACCAAATAGCACTCCAATTCAAGAAACACGCAATTAAGACAACGTCCCACCATCTTAAGCAGTAAAATAAGACTTCTCTAACAAAGGAACTAAAAGAAAGACCAACTTCAAAAACTATTCACACGACCACGACCACGACCACGACCACGCCCACGCCCACTCACCTGTTTGAATGCACTCCAACACGTAATTCGTACTCAACGAATCAAAATCAATCCTCGAAAAAGAATTTATGGGGTGCCCATGAGCTGTGATCTTCTTCACGGTGCCAGAAGACAGCAAAAACTCTAGAAGCTTCCGGCGATCGCTGCGTAGTTTCTCCAGAGACTGATGGGCAGAAGAGTCCATTCACATGGGGAAAGAAAAAAAGGGGCCAAAACCCTATCGAGCACTTCTTAGTTCAGAACAACAGCAACAAGAACAAAGCAGAAACAGATATAATTTTATTGCTGAGCTGAGACAGAAAAGGTTAGGACAGTGTTCACGCCGTTGTTTTTCTTGGAGCGCCAAAAAAGACGATGGCTAAAAGTCTGTTTATTACACCGTATTTTGACTTCTTCTCTCTATTAATTGGGTTTTAATCTTCATTAAGAACTTGGCCCATTAACTGGGCCCACTATAAGCTGTTTGTAAAAAGGATTTATTATTTTATTTTTCAAGGAATATATTCTGTTCAATCGGCTATGAACTGACTCCAAAAAAAAGATGAGACTAAACGCATTAACAATAACAATTTGCTTATTATTGCACTACAAACTCCTGTTTTATATTTAATCTCATAATATTAATATTTTAAATTTACCGTTTAATATTTAATTTATTTTAAAAAATATTCATATAACATAAACATTAGTTATGCAAACTTAAATAACTGCACTAACAATAACAGTTAGCTACATATTATCCTTTTTAATCAAATCAAAATATAATATATGTAAGTTTAAAATCCTAAGCATCATCAATGTTTAATGGAATATATAATATATGTTTCAACTTTGCATATTATGTGTTTCAATGTTGGTTAGTATTAATTTACTTTGATGGTAATTATACGTCTGTGTTTCAACGTTTCATAACATAAATATACATCAATGTTTAGTTAGTATTAGCTTTCTTTAATGTTTATTATTTATTTGTTTTAAAATTGGTAACTATTTAATAAATTAGCAACTTTTAATTGGTAAGGTTTTGATATTTTACGTAGCAATTAATTAGGGGGTGCACTTGGGAAAAATGGGGAGTGCCAATAGAATTAATCTATCTATGTTTATGTGCTTGTGATTCCTATTTAAATCTTGATATGCTTGCAGTTTGTGGATATTGTGGTGATATAATCCTTTTTTTTTTTGGGGGGTCCGAAATGGATTTGAATGACTTTGTAATCCCTTTCACTCCCTTTTCAATGTTACCTCTTGATATTTAATGGTTCTTGAATTATAATTTCTTGAAATAGATATACAGTTATGAGTTCTCTTCTCTCTATCTGAGAGGCCATGAAATAATTCACAAAAGGAATCCAACAAGTCATAAAAGCACAAAAGATCTCAACCTCGGATTCAAACAGACAAAAAGTTCAACCAAAGATAAAAGACTTTCAACAAACCTCCCTACGAAAAACTGAAATCCCAGATTCTATCTGTTCACAAAAAAAGCCACCTTTTTTTCCAAACGTTTCACTATCCTTTACAGTCTTAAAAACACTGCTGAATCTTTCCCAAGCGTAAATATAATCACCAGTAAAAATCTCCAATCCCCGATAAATCCTCATGGGAACTCTCATACGCCTCCGGCGATTTCTGAGGCGAACGAGGCTCTGCTTTGATGCTAAGCCCGCGTGCAACAGTCATAGGGCAACCACAGTTTCTCCTCGAAAAACCGTCTGAACTCACCTTTGGTGGCTGTGCAGAAGAAGAAGAACCATCGCTAGGAATTCCACCAAATCCCATCTCATCATTTCGGGCTTCAGACGCTTGCATGGGCCCGCCCGGCAAACTGGTAAGAAATCCATATCGCTCTAAAGCTTCGCTGTTCGCCCTTTGAAGCGTTTCTTGGACATTCTTGGCCCTATTAGCAGCTGCCATTTCGCGGAGTACTTTCTCGACTAGGGCTTTATGTGCACTTTGATCACAGTCAGAGAGTTGAGTTTGCTGCTGCTGCTGCCTAGTAAGCATCTGCGGGGCGGTTCTCGGGCTTGGGCTTATGGGCCCGCGTGCGAGATTCATGGCGTGTTGATTCGATCGATTGTTCGCTGAAAGGGATTCGTTTGCGTGCCTTTTTCGCTTCGCAGAATTGAAGTGTGGCTCGACTCTGTTTTCCTCTGTTTTTTGATGAATCTTAGGACCAAGAAACCTATCACTGGCTCTTCTTCCCTTCGTTGGAGTTGGAGTGTCCCCTTTCACGCTTCTGGCGAATTCATGCAAGCTTTCTGTACAAACGGGAATGTAATGAAATCTCAGTGCACAAATATAGATATGAAGCATGAACGTTTTTTAGGAACAGATGTGTTTGCAGAAGAGTACCAATTGGTCCCAGTGATTTGCGAATGCTGAGATCCATGAGATCTTTCATGCTATTGACAACTTCAGTTATCTGCAAACAGTGTTCATACAATACAGTAATCAATGGGTGGATTTTTTGTCTCGTTAAAAAAAAAAATAAACAGAGAAAGAAACCTGTAAACACCGAATAAATTGCTTGGGATATCCCAGGTCATTCACAATGGGAAGCTCCATGCTTTTTTTGAGCTGATCTTTGGCTAAGGCAAATCTGAGTTCACGAAGATGTATATAGATTTAGGAAAGAAGTATCGAAACCTTAAACAACACAGGAAAAGAAGACACACCTGTTCAAATCTGCTTGTGAAATCCCTCGAGAGAAGGCATCATTGTATCGAAATCCATGAGCTGCGTGAACTAACTGAGTAATCTATTACAGAAAAAAAGAAACTTCTGTCAATGATGATTCATCTTAATTAGTAGAGATAAAAGGAAAAGCTGAGACCTGGGGAACGATAGCTGTCCTTCGCATAAACTCCTCGTGATTTAGTGCACAGAATTCCCAGGAGAGCATCTATTAATTACACGACGAACAAACAAGTGAAAATTGTAGTATATTTTCATTTGAATGAGCTCAACGCAATGCAACAGATTATACCTTCAAATCGTGTCTGAAAACCAGGCGAAGTTTGCCCACATGAACGATTCGACTGTTTGAGTACACGCTCACTTGCGTGGCTTTCTTGAATTCCATGACCAATCCAAACGATGTTTTATAAGCTTGAGGAAGATCAAGAGATAGCATCTCATCGAGCAATCCCGCCTCAAATTTCTTCTTGTAGAGCAAAGGCAGCAGTTCGAAAGTTGCCTCTGAAAAAGGTCATAAATGGAATTGTAATAAATTTCAGTTGTCACTAACATGTAAGAAGAACATCACAGTAATTCTACTTAATCTCTGCCAAAACAATAGAGGCAAATGGTCTAAGAACATAAACAACACATAATTGGGACGAAGAACGATGATATAAAGAGGTTGGCCTACGCATACCTAATCCCCTCCCTGATTTCGAACCACATGCATCACAGCTCCAAATCTCCTGTAAGAAAACATCGATAGTTAGATAAAAGTTGACTTTAGAAGCAGTTTCACACTTTGATTATTTCGTAATGTGAAAGTCAGTTACTCAAACGATGACTGACCATATTTTTCGGGCAGAAAACGCCAGTACCAAGCAGGTCAACATTTTGAAACTTACAGAAACACCACCTTTTCTTCGCGCCAGGCGCGTAATATTCAGACACAAAGCTCTTCCAATAGCCAATCCCATTGTCCTAAAAAGATTATAAAAAGAAAAGACCCTTCAAATGCAATCTTCAAAATTACTCTGTTCCATGACCATAACAAGAAGTCGAAAAAATATACAAGAACAGAGGATGTAATGGAACTAACCTCTCCTCTGTTTCTCAGATGGTACAGATACTGCATGAATCTCCTGTAACATAAATCACCGTCGAACAAGGGCAAATACGACTGCTGATGACTAACAACACCTCCAATCTGCCCCGGCTGAGGAGAAGAATGATTCGAAATCAAACGCTGAATCTGAGTTTTCTGAAGGTGATGGTTGATCATAGCCTCAATTTGTGGATTTCGGTAATTTAAGCCATTCATCAACAATCCCTGAAAAACCCTTTGCTCTATGCTATCCTCCTCGGCGCCAAAACGAGGCTTCTTAGACATTTGAGAAGGAGAATTTGACCCGTTTATTGCCTTAGTAAGCGCCCGACTTTGCTTACTCTGTGATTTCGCCTTAGTCGAATCTTTAGAAGAAGCAACCTTTCTCGATTTCTTAGCTCCATTTCTCTCCGTTTGACTTCCTAGATGTGAGTACGAAGATTCGTCGCCCATAAGACTTCTATCTGAGAATTTCATTGCTGAAAAAGGTAATAGGCTGGAAAAACGCTCCATGTCAGCGCTTCCATGGCTCAGCAAATAAGGAAGATTCCCATTTGGTGCAGCAGCAAAAGATGGATAACGAGTATTAACCAAATGAGAAGAATTCGTTTGAAGATTCATAGGATTCATAACACCATAAGCCATGAATGGTATAGCATCGTCGATGGGTAATAATAAGCGAGGCGTCGAAGAATCGTCGTTAGAATCCATGAAGGGAGGTGTCTGAATACATAAATCGCTGATGAGCAAATATTTTTCTAGCAATGAAGAGTTGGCGAAGAAGGGCGATGGCCTTTATGAAGCAGATAAGCACACGTCTCGACAAATTACGCCACCTTAAAATCGAACTTTATGTTTTCGAGTCAACGAATACGACAAGAATCTACAGCAGTTTCTGGTACCAAATCGAAATAAAGCATAATGATGTTTTGGTTGGTAATAACATCTAATAAGAATAAGCCCCACAAACTAAAACACAGAGAGCCATGGTGAAATAGATAGCTGCCAACGAATAAGATGTGAGCATTCATAGAAAAAAACGCATATGAATGAAAAATACAAGAAAACACCATCACGGCACACGCACACAAGCAAGCAAAAAACAATATAACGAGGAACGAATAAAAAAGCTTTGCCCAAAACGACGACTCAAATAAAGAACATGCAAGCTAAAGAATGATTCTTCAAACTCAAATACTTTCATTTTCCATCACATAAAGCAAAAATACAAGCCTTCGAAGATACAGTCCTCCTTCAGAAATCACGCATTTTGGGTGTCATGGTACACAAGCCAGCAACTACGTATTTTCCTCAACTAAAAATCAAGAAGAGAAGGAAAAGATCGAAATATTGAGCTGCTAAATGTGAGTATACCGAGCTGACAAGGCTATCCGAATGATCTTTCAGAAACCCTTTGCCAGTTTCTCCATGTTTGTGTGTTCAGTGTGTGTTTTGCATTTAAGTGAAGAATGTGGAAAGTCGCTAAGTCGTAGGGAAGAAGCCATAGTAGAAGCGTTTGTTGCTAGGGACCTGTTGTTTCGGGTAATCGGGCCCACTCTCACCGGTGATTACCAGTCATAGGTTGTACACGTGGCGAGTTTTGGTTCCAAATAAGACAAAAGTTGTTTTGGCATTATTTGGGTGCTGTGTTGCAATTTGCATGGCTTTGGTGTACGGCGGTTACCTTACCTGCGATAATACTACTTGCAGAACAATGAAAAAAGGTGCACGAGATTGTGAATATGATTTATTATAACGTCAATCTATACATAAATACCTAAGAGTAAACTAAAAAGCCACTTAGATACCTTGTTAGACATATTTTATAGCTAGGTACCCACTTCAATAAAAATTTTACACTTAGCTACCTAATCACCTAAGATTACCAAAATACCCTTATTCTTTTCTCTTTTCAGTTTTTTTTCTGCAAAATTCGAGCTCCATCCCCGTCGACGAATTTCCGTCTTGCAGAACACCTCCTTCCGCTCGTTCCGGCGCCGGACAACGATCAACGAGCCTCTTGAAAGTTGGGTTCTTGATTTTGGTTCTTGATTTTGGGTCTTGATTTTGTCAGGTAATCTTTTCTTTTGCAAAGGGTTTGGTTAGTCGATTTACGCGTTTGTTCAAAATTTAGCCCAAATCCGGGAGCTCCATGCGCTCCAAGAGCTCGATATAATGGTGGAATGTTAGGATTTGGTAGTTATTGAGGCTAATCCATCGAGATTTTGGATTTTTTTTAAGAACTGTTACGACGTACCATTTGTTATGTATATTACGTACCATTGTTTGTTGTTTTACCGTACCTAAATATATTATGTGATACAGTCCGATTGCCCATTTATGTTACGCAGTATCTTTGTGTATTTATATTACGTACCAAGTAACCTGTCTATATGGTACCAAAAAATGTCCTATTATGCAGTACCAATCTAAAATATACAACGTACCATTTATAAAGGTTGTCATATTATCTGAAAATATAGCATCTGCAAATTCGGTTGGTGGCGGGACGTTATTTGCAATGTGTGAGTATAAAAGGGAATCTTCCTTACTATTAATCATGAAGCAACGACGCTTATCGATATATATGTATCCCTCCAAAGAAGGTGGTCGAATATCGATTCCCGGCATGCCAATTATCTACTGTAATGTATGCAAACATGGTACCCTAATATATGCTAACATGGAACCCTAATATATGCCAATTTGGTACTGTAATATATGCAAATTTGGTACCGTAATATATGCAAATTTGATACTGTATTATATGCCAGTTTGATACCGTAATATAAGCAAATTTGGTACTGTAATATATGCCAGTTTGGTACCGTAATATATGTCAATTTGGTACTGTAATATATGCCAGTTTAATACCGCAATTTATATACAAATTTTAATATATGCCTGTTTGATACCGTAATATATGCAAATTTGGTACTGTAATATATGTCAGTTTGGTACCGTAATATATGTCAATTTGGTACTGTAATATATGCCTGTTTGATACCTAAATATATGCAAATTTGATATCGTACTTTATGTCAGTTTGATACCGTAATATATATGCAAATTTGGTACTGTAATATATGCCAGTTTGGTACCATAATATATTTCAATTTGGTACTGTAATATATGACAGTTTGATACCGTAATATATGCAAATTTGATATCGTAATTTATGCCAATTTGGTAATGTAATATATGAGAACAAAGAGATGGGCATATATGCCAACAAAGTACTGTAATAAAAGCCAACAAGGTACTCTAATATATGTCAACAAAGTACTGTAATATAAGCGAACAAGGTACTGTAATATAAGCCAAAAAGGTACTGTAATATAGGCAAATAAGGTACACTAAACATACCACGGATGGTTATCGTTTCAGAAATAGGTACCGTATAAATTAAAGTAAGTTTGAATTTAAGACTTGGCTATATTTCATCAGAAACGAAGCATTTAAGAAGATGTTGATGTGGAGAAATAAAGAGACAACTTCTGCGTTTTTCTGCCATGATTGGACATATTTATGACATTTTTCTGTCATGAGTGGACATATTTCTGACGTACGAGGTATTAAATCAAAAAGACAGCTCATCTGGCATGTCATTGGCTTTCATAAAATGTTTGATGTCATATGTAATTTTGGGTACTACAACCGTGTCTGAGATGGTACGCTTACAATAAAAAAACAGGAACCCATCAAAGCTAAGTAAGGTACGTCGTCCCTTAAATATGTGATACGTCATACTAGGGTTAGTATTTTTCGAGGTTGTACGAATTAGTTTTACATCTGGAACCACCCTTAAACACTAATATAGAGTATTAGTTATGTTTCAGATCAAATTAGGTGCATTAGGCCTTACACGCATGAATTAAACTTTCGAACTCAAAGATTCATTAGAATATAAGGATAGAAGCAAGAACATCTTACAACATAATTTGAAAAATCTGGTGAGTCCTACATGTGCGTTTTTTTTATATTTTTTATTCATGTTATTATTGTTAGGTATTGTCAAAATCATGCAGAACAACGCGATTCACTTAGGAATCTATTTATTTTCGATGTATAACAAATGGTACGGTATACTTGCATATTAGGGTACAATATATGTATACATAGCGATACGGTAAACCTGCAGATTATGGTACTATATATGTAAATGATAAGGTACCTTACTGTACAAGATAAGCTATCTTACTGTACACAGATAAGGTACTTCATATATTCTATTTATGGTACGGGACATATACACATAATGGTACGGTTAACCCGCATATTATGGTACTCCGTATGTAAAAGATATGGTACGGCAATATGAAAGACAAGGTACTTCATATCTTCTATTTATGGTAAACCATATATTTACATAATGATACAGTTAACCTGCATATTATGGTACTCCGTATGTAAACGATATGGTACGGTAATATAAAAGACAATGTACTTCATATCTTCTGTTTATGGTGCGCTATATGTTTACATAATGGTACGGTTACAATGCATATTATGATACTCTGTATGTAAAATATAAGGTACGATCATATAAAACATATGGTACTGCATAGAATACGGACAGTCTCATAAAACATATGGTACTGCATAAAATACTGCATATATTACTGTACCACTTTTGCATATCGTAGGGTACCAAACATGCATATATTACAGTACCAAACAGGCATATATTACGGTACCTAATTTGCATATCGTAGGGTACCAAACTGGCATATATTACAGTAACAAATTTACATATATTACGGTATACTTGCAAATTAGGATACTATATATGTAAAAGATAATGTACGCTAATATAAAAACTTATGGTACTGCATAAAATACATACAAAGTCTCATACAACTACACAATAAACGACATCAATGAGTCTCCAAACAGTCTCATTCACAAGCAAATATCTTAACGAACATAAACAACACAATTTCCAAACAGTCCAATCCCCAAGTCAAATAAACAACAAAGTCTCCAAAGTCTACGTGCCAAATTGGGACCGGTTAAACTCTGGATCCACGGTCTTCTTCCATAGATACTCATACTTCCGTGCCCAACAATTCGTCAGAAAATGAGCTTGCACAATATAGAAAAGACATTAACGCAAAACTGCAACACGGCCGACGAAAATATGTACAATGTTAAAACTTACGAATGCTCTAGCGGCCCAGGTCATCTTATGCGAGGCCATCAGACCCGAACGTAGATAAAAAAAAAGTGCATGATGGACCTGTAAGAAAGCTCAGATCTGTCATGCGGAGGCATTTCTGCAAAAAAGTAAAACTGCTACTAAGCAGTACCATTTTATACACACACGGCGTACCAATTTGCCCAAACAGATGGTACCAAATACAGTGTTCGTGTAGTACCAAAACAAATTGACCCCATTCGAAAAAATCCAAATCGTCCCATTCCAAAACTCCCAAATCGACAACAATCAGTCCACCCATTTGAAGATACACGCACAAAGCTACCACACTAATTGAACCATTGCAAAGAACCCTAATCGAATAACAAATCGATGTCATTCGAAAAACACGCAGCTATTGTTACGAACATTAACCGAAAATGCTTAAACCCAACGAATAACGGCAAAATCAAACTAGATACAAGCCTATTGCTAACTGTAATACCACTACGAAATGCCACGACGTACTGTAATGAAGCAAACGACTTACCTATCGATTTCAAAGGGGAATACCACGACGAACGAGAACCCACGACGTTGAATCTGAAGCAAAAACAAACGCTGGTCGATTCTGGGAGAAAGACGCGCGATTTGGGTTGGTTTGGGATGGTGGGATTTTTTTTTTGTAAGAACGAACGTGAGGTGAAATAAGAAACCAGGTAAATGATGTAATAAATCAGTTTTATCAGGGGTAAATCCGTCAGTTAGGTACCTATCAGTAAGATAAAATTTAAGTAGGTACCTAGGATAAAAATATGTCTGACATGGGACTGAACTGTTTAATTTTTATTGATGTAGGTATTTAAGTGTTGAATCCCCTTATTATAAAGCATTAAATATTTTTTAAAAGATTATAATAAAATATCACTGCAAGCATTAAATTTAACTAATTAATATGTGGGACTTGAATTTATTGTTTATAGTAGCTTTGCTTATTTAAAGATTCCTATATTCAATATACAATAATTCAGTATCTTAAATTATTCGTCCATTCATGTTTTTGGTATCCTACTTTGTGAAATACAATATAAAATTAAAGTCCACGTCGAATAATTAGAAGAATTTAGAGCTCATTATAAGCTTATGGGTTAATTTCCTCTTTTGCCAATTGATTTTGGAAAGAAACCACACATGCCTTATATGGGCTAGAATTGTACCTAAAAAGATCTCCACAATAATACATTACTATATTGTTTAATATCACATGCAATGTTCTAAACGCGTATTGCGCAAGACGTCGCGTTTTAGTTACGATATTCCGTAGCGTAAATAGCGTAGCGTATTGCGTTAGTATTTCGAGCAAATCATTTATAATGAAAAAAATAGGATAATATATAACAAATTAAGTAAACAAACCATTTTACAAAGAAATAAAACCTTGAAAAGAAAATTTCGTTAAAATCTAGTTAGTTACATGTCCAACTTCAATATCATTTTATTATAATGCATTCTTTTTCTCAAAAATATAAAAATAAACCAACGGGGGTTGGTCCAAGTGGTAAGCGGCTTGGTATCGCTTAAGCAAGGTCTCGGGTTCGAATCCTTGTATATGCAGTACTCCCCTTTGGGAGCCTCACCTGTCGTTACCACGTACGCGACGCGGGGCGAACCGGATTAGTCGGGGCAACCCGAAACCGGTCGGGTATCCGAAAAAAATATAAAAATAAAAAACAGAACTATATAATTAGATGATTAATAGATCATATGCCTAAAATTATTGCGAAAGCTTTTCTCTTACATATTAATTTAAAATTACTAGCAGAATCACAAGGGAAAAAAAAAGCTAAAAAATATAAAAAAAAATAAAAATGCTATTTTTTTACGCTATAACGCGATTTGTACAGTTTTTAAAACATTGATCATATGTGAGTGACGACCAGTACCACCAATGAAAAATTGGAGAAAGGAAATTAAAATAAACGTAAGAGTCGTTGTGTTTGAAATGAAAATTATAATACTATACACTTCAATAAAATTTCCAAGTTATTTTCTTGTCCCGATGCTTCTAGAATCTAGGTTATTTGGCTACGCTGACGTGGTGGCGTTGTCGCGTTCTTTCTGGCCTTTGGTTTACCTCATAAATTTTTTTTCTGTGTTGTAAAGGGCTTTTATTACTTACTTCCTTTGCATTTTCTGTCAAGAGTGATCTTTTTCATGCGAATTGTTCATTATGTTCATTCCTACATCCTAGAAGCATTTTACCGCTCGCTAGTCAGAAGGATTTTCAAAGCCAAGAATGTGTAGAAAGAGCGACGTCTCTGACGTCGACGTACGTATACATTCCCATGAGAAAACAGTTCCTTCACTGCAAAATGTCCAAAAAATTTAGTTAGATATCACAGGGCCGGACCCACGTTAAGCCCTAGGGTCAGTTGACCCCCCAACTGGAACTTACTTAGATATATATGTGCTAAATATATTTGTCTTTGGTAACGCGAAGAACTAAAGAACTTAATTCAAAAGTGGCTATTAAGCCAGATCTACAGCACTTTTTTCGGTCTCCGACTTCAGATCTTGTCATCTTCGGTATTGGTATTTCCATAATGGAAAAAAACGACTCCTAAAATGAGAAGAACAAACTCCCAAACCCGGAAAACTGAGGGTGCGTTTAATATGTGAATTCGATGTGGAAAAAAGAAAAAAATGTGTCATGGTACGATACGCGAAGCGTAATATACAATCATTCGATTCGTATAATTACATTTTCCGTTTCTTTTCCGCGTTGAATTCCGCATACCAAACGCATCCTAAACAAAAACAAAAAAACAAAAAACAAAATGCACTAAGAAAAGCAGAGTAAAGAAGTGGAAGACAAGGTGGAGCTCCCCCAACCTCCATTAATGGATAGAAGGGTTTTTGTGTTGTGGTTTTTTATTAGAGAGAAATAGGAGCTTTGTAGAGAGAAAGGAGATAATGGCCTATTTTATATCATTATGCTAATAAAACTAAAGTTATATACAAGTTCATTTTATTTTTTATTTTTATCTTAATAAAATTGAAATTGAAATAATATGCTAATTATATGTGTTTTCAACTATAATCTTTTTTTGTGATTAATGTTTTTTTGTTTTTCTTAATTTTTCTTTATATCATTTTTAATCTAATGTATTTCATATAAAATAAGTATTAGAGTGTAGAAGTGTAGGTTGTTTTTAATTAATGTTTTAATTATGTAATAAGTACATTTAATAATACAAGTATAGTATAATTGATTTCTAAGATATATATAATAAATAATTCTTTAGGCCTATTATGTTTTGTTTGTTTTTATACATTAATTATAATAATCATGACAATGAATATGTATAGAATATTATTAACAAATAAATTTAATGATTGGAGTAAAAATTAACGTAGAAAATAGAGTTGACGTTTTTAGATTTAAATACTATAGCAAGTATATTTTTGTATAAAAATAACTGTAGTTTTATGTTGTTGAGATGATCTTTGCACTTGAGATTTGTGATTGATTTTCAACCTAGATATTAGACTTACCAAAAAATTAAATTAAAGAAAAATAGTAGTGATTTAGTCAAAAAAAAAAAAAAAAATTTCTTTAGTTTTATAACTTGCAAGTTGCAATAGTAAAAATGTAATAATTGGCTTTTGAATCCTTATAAGCCATTATCTCAATTCCATTATTAAAAAGGAACAAGAAAAAATCGGAAGTTGAATATTCAATAAAGTGAACTCACATTTCTATGTTGGATTGTTATCTCAGAAAGTGTAACGTAACATAAATAAAAAAATTGAGCTCATCCGATTTGCTGTTATGACAAGTCATTTGTGAGCCAATCAGAATCAAACTTTAGAAAAACGAAATAGTAATAATTTTGTTTCGATCTATTAGACGGTTCCTAGCAGAAAACTTAAAAAAGAAAGGAGCCTTGTTGTTCATCTATCAACCATTAAACTAAAAATACTCAAGACAAAAATAATATATTTTTATTACGTGTTGTGCCTAGAACGAAATAGAGATTAAAGAGGCATCGTTGCTGTAAATTATTATCAATTGTTTGCTAATTATTCGGATGATCAATATAAAAAAAAATATCAATTAACATATTTAATTTGCTAACTGTTCCAACACGTGGTTTCTCGAAATGCTGTGTTGATATATTATCTATACTATCTTCTACTCCTTATATAGAAGAGCTAGCGTAGAGTGGCTAAAAAAACTGCCTATTTGATCTGTCATTTTATTTGCAATTTAATCCATTTATTTGTAATTTAATTAATTTAATAAGTTATCATTTCACATCCAAATTTTTAGTTATTGTTATTATACCCCAACCATTAGTTTTACTATTTAAAAACTATATTTCATTTATTAAATATTATAAATATAATTATACTTTTAAGCACAAACATAAAGTGTGCGGAAATTACAAGTACATTTTATTAAGCGTTATGCCTTGCTATAAACCGTTCAATTAATGTGTCAATTGAGTTTTATTAGAAAACATATTAAATAAAATAAAAAGGAACCACTCACTACCTTTATTACTATCTTTAGTTAATTATTAACTTACTATTTTTAGTTAATATTCTGCTTTTAATTTAATAATAATTTAATTTTGTTTTTAATACAACACACATATTATTATGCAAGAATACTGACACGCTCAAATACTAGCAAGTGTACTAGGTCGTGCAAGTAGTAAAACGGACGAAGTCCGAGTATCGATCCACGAAGACAGCTCGATTAATTCTAAGAAAATATTCCTAATTCTAATTTAGACTAAGAGAATTTTTATACTTAAGATGATTTGATAAAAGAAATAAAAGACGCAAATAATAAAATAAACTCAACTAAAATAGATGAGGATAGAGCAGCTGACGACGACGTGATTAAGACACATGCTCGGCACAAATTACTCCTACGTCTTCATGTAATATAATCTATCTAATCAACATGAATTATAGTCAAGGTAGAATTTTCTAACATGCGTGCTACTCGTTTGTCCCGCAGTAGCAACCCTACGTAAATAGCGAACCAATCAACTATATATCTATATGACTGTAGTTCCTATACGTGCATTCCATCTTTATGAAATTCCCCGAGCTTTCGGCGCCTAAGGTCTCAGAAACCACACATACGAAATCGAATTCCATCTCTGACCGGTTTTACGTAGTGATATGCAATGTTTTGTTCTAATCGGTCTAATCACTTAGTCCGTCTCATAAACCAATCAAATATCATACGCATGTAGGCCAATCACACGTACGCATATGAAGCTCAAACAAAGAATACATAACTTAACTCATATGATTAAATAAGAAAATAATAGCATTAATACGTAGTCATAATTCGGCCTCACACGGCCTCAATCACAAAAGAAATTAGCCTAGCATATTAATATACGAAAACGACAAAGAATCAGAAGAAAGCATTGTCGAAAACGATATATTATAAGGTAAGAAATTCGCCCTTTTCGGTGCTCGGCTCGTCTCGCTTCTAGTCGTCAAAAATCATTGCAGTCGTAGATAATCTTCTTTTATTTCAGCCGTCGAAGCCTCTTTTCTTCGCTGTCTCAGCTTCCTCTTTTTATAGAATAATCAGCCGACTTCAAAGATATTAATTTCCATCGATATTCTCGCATGATCCTTGATATATTCTCCTTAATTTGCTCCTCACGTGACCTTATATTGCTTATTCAAATCTTCATGTTTGACCTTTTCTCCTCCTTGGCGTCTAGGAGTAGGGATGGCAGTGGGGCGGGGATTCCCCGTCCCCGCGGGGATCCGCCCCGAACGGGGCGGGGAATCCCCGAGTTTTTATCCCCGCGGGGCGGGGACGGGGAAAGATTTTTCCCCGCGGGGATCCCCGCCCCGCCCCGCCTTCTATATATATATTATAATATATATAATATTAAATTATAATTTAAATAATATTAAAATAATAATAAATATAGATTAAATAATATTAAATTAATACAAATAATATATAAAACTATAATTTATATAATATTTATAACGAAATATAATTAAATTTATATATTATATTTAAAATATTAATTTTTTTTAGAAAAAATTGAATCCCCGCGGGGAATCCGATCCCCGCGGGGATCCGGCGGGGACGGGGACGGGGACAATTTTGTCCCCGAAAGCCTCGCGGGGCGGGGACGGGGATTAGGTCCCCGCCCCCGCCCCGCCCCGTTGCCAACCCTATCTAGGAGATACACGTGACTTCTTTTAGTTGCAATTGCATGCCTTGTAGGCTTTTCTTTGATGGGCTAGAATTAAACTAAGAGCCCATAGACCAATTTCTCACAATTGTAGCCCAAACTTCCATAATTGCGCTCAATGTCCGTAGTTCCTCGACTTTGATTCTTTTTCTCCCATATCTACAAAATATGAAATATAAATGCAAGCATAGGATATCCGAATATTATTTTATAGACAATAACCGAAAATATGCTATTATGGGGTATAAAATGACGTAAAATCCTAACTTATCAACAACCCCCAAACCAGCTTCGATCGTCCTCGATCATAAAAGCGAAATAAAACCAAATCAAGTTAGGATTATAGAACATCAGTCAATGAAATTCTCCTGTTTCACCTCAGAAAACGTAAAAGCATGTAAAGTCAAGATAATCATCGACTAATGAACGATCTAGTCAAAACACGAGGGATGAGGTAATAGGTCGCAATCTTATCATAGCATGAAAGACATTTCTAGAATTATACCACGCATCAATCCACAACTCTCACAAGGATCGCTCAAGTAACTCGGGGTGTTTTCGAAGAGATCTGTATAAAGACGCTCAATTCACGACATGAAAAGATATTACTCTATGCTTGCAAATATATCATATCATAGTCACAAAGTAGAAGTCATGCACGAATCAAAGGGTCTTTCATGAAAGGTTGTAATGGGGCTCGGGTTTTGAAAGGTGCGTCATATAGGAAAGTGAGCTAAAAGTATCAACGTGTCAATCATCGAATCGCTCTTCTCACCATTTATTTCGCTATTCTAACGCCGTGCCTATTTTTTCACTCGAGTCATCCTTTTTTCCTTTTCTAGCTCTTCTCGCTCGCTTTTTTTTTTCTTCTTTTTCTTTTTCTTCTTCTATTTCTTTTTTCTTTTTCTTTTTCTTTTTTTTTTCTCTCTCTTTTTTTTTTCGAAACAGCCCCTCCTATCTTTTTTTTTGTGCGTCTTATCTAAGGGAGAGGTTTCTAGTCCACTGCAATATTACGACGAGAGATCTATATCATAGGACGAGTTCATAAGTAACATGCATCGACGATTAGCTCCTTCTCAACCATTCACGATATCGATAAATTAACACGATGATATGGGTCGTATAGGCTAAATTGAGGCAATTAGGCTAAATATTTGTGCTCCAAGTCAACAAATAAGTCAAATAAGGCTCAAAGGGGCTCACTAAGTGGTAAATACGTAAGGTAGGGAAATATTTAGGCCAATGACTCAATCCTAGTGCCCTTCTCATTTTCGCACATAAAAACCCACATAGTAACCATTGACATGCATAACAGAGCAAGTTCGAAAATATTCAGTCCATGCGTGTCACACAAGAATAAACACCGAGCATAATGAGTTGCTCTGAATTTTTCAGAAGGCTCAAGAACTCACATATTAACTGGATTTGTGCTTCATGATACGCAATACTCTCCTAAAGCAGTGAATATAGCCAAATAATCATGCTAATATCACGACAATGCAACATATAGGACTATCACACTCAACTCGTCGAATCATATCACGACATGATAAAATTTTAAAAATTTTCATCATAGACAGGAGATTCCACAGATGTCGTTCAAATCCCAACCTTCATCAGTTATACCCACTAAAAAGACCGAAATAGATCGATACCTAAACATGTGAGCATATTAAGTCTAGCATGTGTCACATCCCACCCCCAAACTAAATATCACATTGTCCTCAATGTGTAAAATAAAAGCAAAGAGAGAGTTGAAAGTGACACTGCCCTGAATTTTAGGTCGACCAATGTAGAAGACTTTGTTGCTCCACAGTAAACGAGCAACCATCGCGAATGGGCAACCCCCAAACTGGTTATGAACCTGCGAGAAAACGTGACTAGGCGGCACCGTGAGAGCGAATTTTTATTCGAAAAAATGAAGTAGGTAAATAGGATTTAAATATAAAATAATATATATGCAGCGATAGGCCTTGGGTTGCCTCCCAAGAAGCGCTGTTTTTATAGTCGTTAGCTCGACTCACAAATCGCTTATTCCGATGGATGATCGAGGTTGATCGAGTCTTCTTTCCAAACATCTCGATCATTGTACACCTTGGGCACCCCTCTTCCCAACGATAGTGTCTGCATCATCGAGTGGGGTCGATGGTTCTCCTTTTTCGCCATATGTAGATGCTACCCTCTGTGTAGTCTTTCGGACGAGGCTTCTTCTTTTTCTTCGGTGGGACCATCTTCTTGTTAGATTTAGAGCCACTGTTCTTTTTAGTCCACGGTGTCCATCTGTTAAAATTCAACACCGAAGAAACTAGGTTATAGTTAGATTTAGTCGCGTTCCCGTTCGGCGCATCTATTCGAGCATCAGCCTTAGTGTTCTGGCGGTCCTTCAGCTTGCTGGTATTCTCTCCAGACAAGTTGTACCTGAAAGACTCAGAACACTTAAAAGCACAAGGGTCAAAGACATCGATAAAGGAACAAGAATCATCAGTAGGGCGTTTCATAGATTTATAAACATCGAATTCCACTTTCTCGTCCCCTACTTGCAAAACAAGTTTACCGTTACCGACATCAATGATAGCTCTTGCCGTGTTTAGGAACGGACGTCCGAGTATCAATGGAAGGTCATCGTCTTCTTCCATATCCAACACAATAAAATCAGCCGGGAAGTAGTGCTCTCCTACTTTCACCAATACGTCTTCCATTTTTCCTCATGGATATGTGATTGATCTATCGGCGAGCTGGAGAATAGTCGATGTGGGTTTCGGCTCGCCAAGTCCCAGTTTCCTAAATAAAGAAAACGGCATTAAATTAATACTCCCAGCAAGATCGCATAACACATTATTAAATGTATGAGATCCAATAGAACAAGGAATAGAGAAACTCCCTCGATCCTTAAGCTTCGGCGGAAGCTTCTTCTGTAATACAGCTGAACATTCCTCGGTGAGAGCTATTGTTCCGTCTTCTTCTAACTTGTTTCTCTTGAATAGTAGCTCCTTCAGGCATTTGGCGTACTTTGGCATCTGCAACAAAGCCTCAATAAAAGGGATATTAACTTCCAGTTTTTTAAATATATTAATGAAACGATCAAAATCTTTGTGATTCTTCCCTTTACGTAAAGCCGCTGAATATGGAGGTTGGATCTTTATTGGTGGGGGTGGGTTGACCTTCTTTTCCTCCAAGAGCAAATCTGGCTCACACTCGACTTCTTCAGCCCGGTTGTCCTTTTCGTAAACCCTTGTGTTCGTGGCCGTTACTTCACTCTGATCGGATGTCTCTGTCTCTTTTGCTTCCTGCACCTCCTTGGTCTCTTGGAACGATTCAAGCTTCTTTCCACTTCTTAGTTCAATGGCATTCGCGTACTCTCGAGGGTTCTTTTCGGTGTCGCTCGGAAGTGTGCCAGGCTTGCGCTCGGCCACCGTAGTTGAAAGATGTTCCATTTGGATTGTTAAGTCTTTTATTGCAGCCCGTATATCTTGGAAGCCTTCCTGAACTCTCCCTTCTAGACCATGAAGTCTTTCCTCCGTCTTGCAGTTTTGATCGCCTTGGATCGCCACCATCTTTTCTAAGGCTACTTCCCAGTCCGCTTTCGATTGTTGGGGTGGCTTCTCGTAGTGCGAGTTCCCATAGGATAGGTTCGGATGATTCCTCCAACTTGGGTTGTACGTGTTCGAGTAGAAGTTCCCTTGCCTTGACTGGATATGGTTTACTTCCTCAGGGTTATTGGCTTGCATCCCGTCAAGTCTTCGGTGTATAGCCTCAAATTGCGCCTCCAGTGAGCTACTTATCTCATGTACCCCAGCCGTCCGACGGTCCAGATCTTGCTCAGTAAATCTCGCGGGGTAGGCTGCGATCCTCTCGATGGCTGCAAGTGCATCTGCATCATCGAGCTCCATAAAGTTCGTGTTGCATCCTCCGTCGACGATGCGCTTGTTCTGCGTGCTAAGTCCCAAGAAGAACGACTGCATTTGAACGCTCAAGGGTATACTGTGGTTCGGGCATTGCCTGAGAAGGTTCTTGTATCTACTCCATGCATCGCTCAACGTCTCGCCCCCTTCTTGCTTGAAGTTTACAAGCTCGCTACGTATCTCGCTAGTCCTCGAAAGTGGGTAATACTTGCCTAAGAAGCACTCTACCATATGTTCCCAGCTAGTGATGGATGCGTGAGGCAGTGAAGAAAACCACTCTGATGCTTTTCCTACAAGAGAGAAAGGAAAGCATGTAAGCCTTATTACCGCAGTAGATACCCCACGATACTTAATAGTTCTGCAAATTTGTTGAAATTTGGTGATGTGGGCATTGGCGTCCTCATTAGTTAACCCATGGAATTGCACCGCTCCTGTCACCATATGCAAAATCACCGGCTTGATTTCGAATTGATTGTTAGGTCCTTCGGGAATCACTATTGGGTCATTATCGTCGAAGGGGCCTGGAAGCGCTCGACTTAGTAGAGTGGGTCGTGGAGGAATCTCCTGGTGTTCTTGATTCTCCATTCTTTGTGTGAAAGAAAATAAAAATCAAAATAAGTGAATAAAATAATAATAATAATAATAATAATAGGCAAGAAAAAAATAATAAAACTAATAATAAATCTAGATTAAAACTAGAATAAAATCCTAAAACTAATAATACCGCTGTCCTCGGCAACGGCGCCAAAAACTTGACACGCTCAAATACTAGCAAGTGTACTAGGTCGTGCAAGTAGTAAAACGGATGAAGTCCGAGTATCGATCCACGAAGACAGCTCGATTAATTATAAGAAAATATTCCTAATTCTAATTTAGAGTAAGAGAATTTTTATACTTAAGATGATTTGATAAAAGAAATAAAAGACGCAAATAATAAAATAAACTCAACTAAAATAGATGAGGATAGAGCAGCTGACGACGACGTGATTAAGACACATGCTCGGCACAAATTACTCCTACGTCTTCATGCAATATAATCTATCTAATCAACATGAATTATAGTCAAGGTAGAATTTCCTAACATGCGTGCTACTCGTTTGTCCCGCAGTAGCAACCCTACGTAAATAGCGAACCAATCAACTATATCTATATGACTGTAGTTCCTATACGTGCATTCCATCTTTATGAAATTCCCCGAGTTTAGACGCTTTCGGCGCCTAAGGTCTCAGAAACCACACATACGAAATCGAATTCCATCTCTGATCGGTTTTACGTAGTGATATTCAATGTTTTGTTCTAATCGGTCTAATCACTTAGTCCGTCTCATAAACCAATCAAATATCATACGCATGTAGGCCAATCACACGTACGCATATGAAGCTCAAACAAAGAATACATAACTTAACTCATATGATTAAATAAGAAAATAATAGCATTAATACGTAGTCATAATTCGGCCTCACACGGTCTCAATCACAAAAGAAATTAGCCTAGCATATTAATATACGAAAACGACAAAGAATCAGAAGAAAGCATTGTCGAAAACGATATATTATAAGGTAAGAAATTCGCCCTTTTCGGTGCTCGGCTCGTCTCGCTTCTAGCCGTCGAAAATCCTCGCAGTCGTAGATAATCTTCTTTTATTTCAGCCGTCGAAGCCTCTTTTCTTCGCTGTCTCAGCTTCCTCTTTTTATAGAATAATCAGCCGACTTCAAAGATATTAATTTCCATCGATATTCTCGCATGATCCTTGATATATTCTCCTTAATTTGCTCCTCACGTGACCTTATATTGCTTATTCAAATCTTCATGTTTGACCTTTTCTCCTCCTTGGCGTCTAGGAGATACACGTGACTTCTTTTAGTTGCAATTGCATGCCTTGTAGGCTTTTCTTTGATGGGCTAGAATTAAACTAAAAGCCCATAGACCAATTTCTCACAATTGTAGCCCAAACTTCCATAATAGCGCTCAATGTCCGTAGTTCCTCGACTTTGATTCTTTTTCTCCCATATCTACAAAATATGAAATATAAATGCAAGCATAGGATATCCGAATATTATTTTATAGACAATAACCGAAATATGCTATTATGGGGTATAAAATGACGTAAGATCCTAACTTATCAAATACCAACATATGTTGTCAGTCATGATTTAGTTTTGTTTTTATAACCCGATCAACCCATACTTTCGCATATTCATTCACACATTTAATAGTTACAATACAAATTCAGCATTTGTGGCCTTCTTTTCCGTGATTTAATTAAAAATCATATAGATATCGTCAGGGGCGGACCCACGTAGGGGCTCGGGGGGTCCGTCGACCCCCCGGCCGGCCCGCTAACAAGTAGAGAATTCTATGTTGTCCCAGTGTTAAAAACTAGTATAAGTAAACCGATTTAGGTAATTGATGCAAGTTGCCATTTGGTCTAGTGGTTCATAGTCTTACAGCATAATTCTTCAACTTCATTTGGGCTGGGATCGAATCCCAACTTGCTTTTTTTTTTAGTTTTTATTTTTACACGGAAATAAAAGACTAACTTACACAATTATCCTAATTGGTTTTTTCCTTTTAGTTTTAATTTTAAACAGGAATAAAACACTACATTATACATTTATCGTTTATTTGAATTTTAGACACAAGTATAAATTAATCATGTATATTATATATATACATATAAAGATTTCTATATTTATTTGTTAAGTGGGTTAAGTTGGACCATTTATTTGAATTATACACATAAAATTAAGTATACATTTTCATGTAAATTATACATTTCTATAAAAGATTTCTATATTCATTTCTTGAGTAGGTTAAGTTGGACAAAAAAAAGTTCGTTCAAAGATATTATTGAATGTCACTTGACGAAATAAACTACTATTAAATACATATGGCGTCGTCAGACTTCACATATGATGCTCAAGTTGGTGAAATATTTATTAGCTTAGCTCTGCCTTAGACTTGCTAACCTACGTAAGTGGCACGTTAAATTGTTACTATTTTCATTTCAGGCAAGCACGTTCGAGTTAGTCAAATATATGTATGTAGTAGGAATTCAAAATTACATATTTATTGCTATTTAGGATATTATTCGACCAAAATAGATCTCACCAACTTCATATTTCGGGGAAAGTTCGGATTGCCGATCACTTTTCTGACAAACTAAAAGGAAAATTAGTGCGACATATTCGACATTTAAAATTAGTGATTTATTGTATAATTAACAAATATAATAAAAGACTTACATTTATAATTTACTTCCATTTTCAACGTTATCTATTCTATTTTATTAAGCGTGGGGTGGCTATAAAGTATAAACTGCACATTTGTCGGTCAATTTCACAGTAAAATTTAATAATAAAATTTAAAAAATCACTCACCATATTTCAATTACTATTTTTAGTTAATTCTTATACATTTAAGGTTGTAATTTTATATACATAATTTAATTTAAATCATAACTTCAATTAACTATTTTAAATTAAAATAAATTTAATATATCGCACACGCATTTGAGTATTCAGAGAGTACTAGGAAAATAGAATTGAACAATCGATGATTTTTGCTATATAAAAACATATATGGGTGTAGTTATCTACGTAATTTTTTGCATGGTTTGAGCCAAAGCCTGATCTCAAATTTGCCTACTACATTATGAACGATATATTAGTTATAACGCATCAATTGGTTTCTTTTCATCATGCTTATGTTTTAATTATTCAACGAGGTAAATTAGAATTTACAGTTCGGAGCTAAAACAAAAATTATTAAAATATCAATTGATCATTCAATTTAAGAAGTATAAACAAAACCACTATATATCAAATACTAGTTGTAGTTACAAAATATTCTGAAACTTTATATATATATATATATACATATATATATATATATTATATATATATTATATATATACATACTCTTCCTCGATATTCATCACGAACCTTCAACCATACTGATCTGAGCTGCCACACTAACTCGCCCCTGATTTCTATTATAGTCTCTTAAATTTAGCACCTATAAAGCATAAAAAGTATATAGAACTAAATTAAATCAAGATTCAACAATACACAACAAATAATATACATCTAGTTACATTTTATAGGCGTCCAAATGATAAAGCATCATTCTAGCACGTATTAGGAAGACCAACGATTAATGAGGCTTAATTTCATTCATTTATGAATAATAAAATAGTGTAGTGGGACATATTTAATTAGTCCTGACACTTGTCGGGATTCTCCGCTCCGTCTCCTTTTACACTGTGTTTGGTTTGGGGAAATTAGGATGGAAAAGGAAAAGAAAAGTGTAATGGTACGATATACGAAGCGTAACTTACAAGTATTCGACTCGTACCATTACATTTTTCTTTTCATTTCCACATCAAATTAGGGTGTGTTTGGTTTGTGGAAATTAGTAGCGAAAAAAGAAAATGAAAGGGAAAGGAAAATATTGTTTTCATGTTTGGTTGATCAAAAAAATAAATTAGGAAAAGAAAAGAAAATCTAGTTTAATTTGGGGTATATTTGAATCCAGGCCTCTTTAAAGTTTTAAAACAGGTTTCAGACCCTGTCAGAAAATATTATTGTTGAAATGACCAAATTTCTGTAAAATTTAGTCATAAGGACCTAAACTTAAAAAAGAGTTATAAAATGTACATGAACTGGTATCGGATGATCGTTTTGTGTTATTTTAGAATAATGAAGTGATATTGCAGAATAATGAAGTGGTACCGCAGAACAATGAAGTTGTACTGCAGAAATCGAGTCCTTAAAACTAGATTTTTTCCTGACAGGGTCTGAATCTTAAGTGAAATTTTCGACGGGGCCTAAAATGAAAAGTTTCCTTAATTTTAACTCAAACAAAACTAAAGAAGACTAATTTCATCACCAAATGGTGAGGAAAACTTATGAAATCATTTTGTCTCCCAGTTTCTTTTCCACCCTACTTTCCTCACACCAAACATAGTGTTAAGCAAAAAATCCTCTCTGCCCACATCCATGCTGGAACTTGTCAATGTTCTTTCCCCACGAGGAAACTTCCTGAATCCTTTCAGCGTATAATACTTTTATTTTCTGCGATTTGAGCCAACGGAAAATGATGGGCCAGATTTGCCGAGAAAATGAATGCGATTGGTAAATGTTAAGAAATATGATTGTGAAAACTATAACACCCGTGAGAAAATGAGGGAAAAAAAGGAAATAGTACGACTATGTAGTAATTAATGAATTTGGTCTTACCTACCTACTTGTGTATAACCAAACTCTTCTAAAAAAATTATAGAACTCTTACCGGCAGGGCCGTAGCTTCCATAAGGCCAGTGAAGCGGTCGCCTCAGGCCCAGCTTTCGAAGGGGCCCAAAAAAATTTATCATACCTATATGTATATATATCGTCGCGGTTGGATATATCTCATTCATAGCTTCTGAAATTAGGTGTCGTGAGGTAGACGACGACTAATTAGGGCATTTCAGATATTCTATTTTATGGTTCTTGGGCTTTTCAAATGTTTGGCCCAGTTTTTAATAAGCCTTTGTTAATTAGAATATAGAAAATAACATATATTGTCCAAATATATTAAGCAATGTAAATGGAGTTTAAAAAAAGAGGAATAGCTTGAAAGTTTATTTATCTCGTTAAATACTTTATTATTACTCTAGATATTATGATAGTCTTATAGCTATTATTTAAAAATTCGTACATTGTTTAACTTTATTGAATAATATACGCGTTTGAACATGCTTATTGATGTTTGACTTGCATTATTTTCATTTTCTTAATGACTTTTCTAATACTAATAAAAATTTTCAAATATTGGTAATATATGTAATATAACAGAAAATTTTGTAATATATGTAATATAATAGAAAATTTAGTGAATTGTGATATAAACTTAATATGTTTACCGCTACCCTACTCATATTGGTGCAACAACAACTTTCATTAGATTTTTGACACGTCATTGAAAATACTACATGTAAAGCCAGTTAAACAGTCACAGTAAACAATAATAATAATAATAATAATAATAATATAATAATAATAATAATAGTAAAGCGAGTTAAAGAGTCACAGTAAATAATAATAATAATAATAATAATAATAATAAAATAATAATCTTACATAATTATCGTCAAATAATCCTCTGCGTCTATAGAAGTTGCACACACACCACCAGGAAACAACTAAATAATTAGTTTGTTTCCTTCCCCCCTCTTTATACTAGATACGTGTGTGTGTCAATACGTGTTGTGTCTATATATGTGTTTTTTTTGCGTTATTTTCAGACACGAACTTAACTGTCATATGAACTACCCACGATTTACCCACGGTTTCAGCTTTTTTAACAAACGAATAAATCCAACATACTATATATTATTATATATTAGGTAGCTATCATGCTTATTAATAGCAATAACTCTTTCAGTAGTCAAATGCAACCCTAGTCATACTTTCTACTTTTAAAAGCGTTTATTTATTTAGTACACAAACATGGCTGACTCCTCACAGCACCATACCACGACTCAAGAACAAAAACCTCCACCACCGCCGCCGCCGCAGGCGACCACCGAGCCACCACCTTCCGCCGCCGTTACTCCACAGTCACCACCACCGCCACCAGACAATAGTAGCCCACATTCGCAGCCAACCATCAGTCCCGAATCTCTCCCATCTCCCAAAAAGGTCAAGAAAACCGGCGCCGCCGCAGCCTCCACGAGCCGTCCGGCGAACGGCGGCGGGAAGCACCCCACCTACCGCGGCATAAGGAGTCGGAGCGGGAAGTGGGTCTCCGAGATCCGAGAACCCAAGAAAACAACGAGGATATGGCTGGGGACCTACCCATCGCCGGAGATGGCCGCCGCCGCGTACGACGCGGCGGCGCTTGCGCTCAAGGGAGGAGATGCAGCGCTGAACTTTCCCGATCGGGCGAGGGGTTATCCGATTCCTGATTCTCCGGCGCCTCAGGATATAAGGAAGGCTTCTGCAGCTGCTGCCGCCGCGAAGGCGGCGGGCGGCGGCGGAGGAGGAGGAGAGGAGACGCCGGCGGGAGGTGGTGAGGAATTGTCGGGCGGCGGCGATGTGGGCCGTGAGTTCTTCGATGAGGATGATTTGCTCGATATGCCTAATTTATTGCTGGATATGGCCGAAGGAATGCTTGCAAGCCCACCGTGGATCGGGTCACCGCCTTCTGACGATTCCCCGGGTAATTCCGACCCGGAAAGTCTTTGGAGTTATTGAAATTCGATTGATTGAATTTCTTATCATATGATCGACCAACGAGGATTCATTACACGGAGAACTGATGAGGTGTTCGATCATTAGGAGAAATAAAAAAAAAATTGAAGATTGAAGATCAAATCATTAGATCAATTGCTGCAAGTACTTAGCTTTACTCTCTTTTTTGTTTGCCCCGAAATTCGATGGTAAGACCCGAGGTGGTACAATGGTGATGGGTAAATTTGTTACCAATTTCACCTTATTTTAGACCATCTCCAACCGACAAACGCATTCTCAAACTCAAAGTGCAGTAATTCTTCTCCAACTGATCAACTCATTCTCAAACTCAATAGACTATTTTGTAATATTCACTTCGACACAAATTTTTTTATGAATTTCAATACTATCCACATATTTATAACTTTAAAAATTAGACTTCAAATATATTTTAGATTTAATCATAAAAATTTAAGAAGGTTAATAATGAAATATATTTCTACATGTTAAAAACACGACATCATCCCAAATCGAAAACTCAACCACTGGCAAATCCGTGAAATCAACTGAACTAATTATGTGAGAGAAATATTCAAGGAAATACAAGATCATACTCAACTGGCGTCTTTTCTATTTTCTTGATGTGCCATTGGTAAGCTTTTTCTGACACATATATGAGACAGAGAGAAAGAATTTCTGACACATACAGGTATACGGGAGAGAGAAAGAAAAGTAAGGACTTCTGTACAAATAAAAAAGATACATCGCATTCCAACTATTCAAAATGCAAAGATCCGTCCAAACTAGGTGATAGAAATATTCAACGCATATTGGGATTAATTTTGGGGTTCGGTTGGAGTGAATTTACCTCAAATTTTAGGTTTTGGTGTTCGGTTGGAGATGCTATTAGGGATTAGTCTCATCTTTTGAGTATATAACTAAGCTTATAGCTCATTGAGCAGGGTATTCTGTCGTTAAAAAAACAAAGAAAATTTTTGGTGAAGAATTGTTTTTTTGCTTCTCATTTTCTTATTCTTTTTTGAGGTTTCCTTCAGTATTATATAATGGATATTCTGCTTATACTTTTCGGAAAAAAATCCATACTCCACAAGGATTTGGGTTGGAAAAAAAGAAGAAATTTGTTGGTGAAGAATTGTCTTAAGAGAATATTATATAGAGTTTTTTTCAAAAGCATTTTTTGGTCAACTATTTTTTAAAATTAAAGTCCATACATTGAATTAGTTCAAGTGAAATCGAACTTTTTACACGTTAAAATATTAGAGCTCGTCAACTAGTTAACTTATTCGTCGATGACATAGACATTTTTGGCTAATTCATTGCTGAATACATTCATTGGCAAGAAAATGTCCTTCCAAAATTTTGAGAATTTTCTGGTCAAACTAAATCAGGTTTGAGGTTGCTTTATATAAGTATAATGCATAGCAGGAAAGTTAGTTATAATCTCTATTAAAGTCGACGGAACTTCAAAAATCTTTACTAGTACATTTCCGCACACTATATGCATGTGCTTAGAATATAATTATATTTATGTTACTTCTAATTTTCAGATACATTATTTGTAATGTTTTATATATTTTTAACTATATAAACAAAAATAATGTGTAAGGATATAAGTACAATAAATTTAAAAGTAATATAAAAATTATTAAAATAATTAATTAATAAGAGATGGCTAAATTGCAAATAATTGACAGACCAAATGTGGCAGTTTATAGCCATCCCACGGCCTTTATATAATAGAATATATACTTGTCTATAATTTGAAAAGTTAAATCATGATGAAGCCTACTTTTGGTACATTCGATAAATGTCAAGTTTAGTTAAAAGACTAATTTGAATATGCTCGATACCATTTTAAATTCTAATACTAGTCCGATGTGGATTTTCTCCACTAACATCACAACGTGCCCTGGTCAACTATATGTTGGCTAAAGATTTCAAATTAAATTAAAGTGCACCCAAAAATGTAGATAAGGACCAAGTTGCGAGTTTTGTAATCACCAATTGTCAAGATTTGAAAATTCAATGTATTTCGAGTATTATATTCTTTAAATATGGATGGTTTGCGGATTTACGTGCTTAACATAAAAGCATCCCAACGCATATATAATTATACATAATAATACAGTTACGGTGCTTTTACTCCAACATATAAAACTCTATTTTCTACATTAATTTTTACTCCATCCCATTAACTATATGTTTTTAGTAAAAATCAAATTCCTATATATTACACATTAATTAATCAAATTATTACGTTCTAGGGTTTCTCTCACTAAAACCCTCTCCAGCAAGCCGCCGCCGCCCAAAAAAAAAGTTTTTCTCCCCCATCCTCCATTAATGGAGGTGGCGGAGGTCTTTGTTTTTCTTCTCTTCTTTTCTCAGTTTTCTTTCTCTTTTTTTTTCGTTTTTCTTTCAATAAGGCACGCCACGCTCCACCACTGCTTGCCGCGTCCACTGCTTGCGCGTCCATCTCCGCCAGTCGCGCCAGCCTCCGCCGGCCGCAACAGCCTCCGCCTCCGCTTGCCGCGCTCAAAAGTCGCTGCTCCAACCTTTCCACCCGACGTCCGGCTCGCCGGCGGCCTGTCGCCAACATCCACACCCACCGCTCAGCAGTTTGTCGGGCGGATTCTCCTCGGGGTAGACACTCTTTCGGGAGTTTTTCCCCTTTGTAGGTGTTTTTTCTCCCCTCGTGGGAGCCTATCTCTCCCCTTGTAGGAGCCTATCTCTCCTCTAGTGGGAGTCCCCTTCGAGGTTTTCTCTTTTTCCTTTTTTCGGTGATTTGGAACGGACATTGTACTATACCGGCTCTTACGCAATAGAATAGTCAAATATGCTCGTAATATTTTGAATATTGCTCTATTGTAATCTTTTGTCCAATTGAATTAATGAAATCATTACTTCCAAAAAAAGAAATTTATATATTACTATCATAATTGACTTATAACTTTTTATTATAAAGATTAAATAGTCAATATATTATAATTATTAATACTTAAAAATTAAATAAATTATCAAATTAGCATATTATTTAATTATAATTTTATTAAATTAAAATATAATAAATAAATAAAATATTTATATTTTTATTATAAATATAAATAAAATATATTTTATTAAATAGATGTGAATAAATAGAAACTACAACTCTATTTTTTGTGTTGAAAATTGTGTGTACTTCAGAAATAGAATTTTTCTACTAATCAAGACAATATTAGTGTTAATATAGAGTTTCGGTGGAGGAAATACGTACTTTATTTTCGTATTTTATACAATAATAAAGTACCCGTTGGAGATGTTATAAGGAAATACGATGAAATTCGATCCAGTGTCAATAACTTTGACTTGTCGTATTAAGACAGACTTGACTAGTCTATATTAATAATGTAACAATAAAACCTATTACGCTGTGGTAAATGGTAATCGCACTCATTATTGTTTTTCTTTTTCTTTCTTTTTTTTAATTCAAATTTAATTGGTATGGTATGCATGGGCAAAATTATAATTTGAGTGCAATTATAACGGTTTTGAAGTTGGGGTAAGTAATACTCCATCTGTTCTTTAATACATGCCATTTTAGAATTTATTTTTATTTTTAAACACATGTAGTTTTACAGTTCTCAAGATAAACAATATTAATTATTTTCAGTTTTACCCCTTTCATTGTTAAATTAAGGGAAATTCCATATGGTACCCCTGTGGTATCGACTTTTCCAGGTGGTGACCAAAAGTTTTTCTGATTCCGGCTGGTACCCCTGAGTTATGGGTAAAATTAATTCCGTAACCTTTAAATGATAAAAACGAGATTTTCAGTGTAAATTCAGTTAGTTACTAACTGAATGCTGGAAATGGGGATTAACGATAAAACGCAATCAATAATACGAAGCCGATCAATAGAAAGAAACCAAACGTTAGGGAAAAAAGGGGGGATTCTTCTCAAGGTCCATCACAATAGCTTCAGTTAGCTTTATCGTGAATGGATTTACAGCAGAAGCTTCCAAAACGATCCATGAAGACTCAAACAGCTCATGGAAGTACTCGTTCCCCGTCTCCTTAACTGCGATTCTAAAATGCATTTCCTTGCACTGCGCCCAGCCTTGGCTTCCACAGATGCCCACGACTAAAACCTGCTTTTTTTCTTCGACGTATCAAATGCATATCAAAGGCTTCATCCTCGCTCCTTTCTCTCTCAGAGCGTCCATGAGGGAATACCCGAATTTAGTCAAGGCTTGAGGGTGGCACAACAGCTTTGCATCGCCTGAGTCGTCGAGCGATACCCATCGAAACTTGCTACCACTTCTGATGGCACCCTTCTTCGTTATTACACTGCTCCCTCTTCTCAGAACAGCCCTTTGTACCTTAATCGCTTGTCTCATTCCCATTTCTAGCTTTTTCAAGCTTGTTCAAGAACAGTGCGTCGTAAGCTATTCTAAACTGTGGATTTCTTCGATCAAAGTGGTTCTGTCAGCCGAATTGCTAATTAGATTTGTCCGTTCGAATTTCAGCCGATCAAATTGGATTTCTCCGATCAAATTGGATTTCTCCGAATTGCAAATTGGTTCGATCAAATTGGATTTTGACCGGAATACCCTTATTCTGAGATTTTGAGGCTATTTCGGTCATCCATCGCATTCCGTTAGTAAATAACGGAATTTACACTCAAAATTTCGTTTTTATCATTTAAAGGTTACGGAATTAATTTTACCCATAACTCAGGGGTACCAGCCGGAATCAGAAAAACTTTTGGTCACCACCTGGAAAAGTCGATACCACAGGGGTACCATATGGAATTTCCCTTAAATTAAATTAGATAACATAATCAATTTAGGTATAATGGAGAATTTACTTTATTTCTTAAATGCGTGTATTAAGGAACAGAGGGAGTATTTGACAATTGGCAATAGTCACCGTTTCATATTCCACACAAAATTTTAGTCTTCTGTCAGTTTTCAGATAAAATAAGTCATCGAAAACAATGTTTCGATTCACTTTAGCAACGAAAAATAATCGAATACCAAAATTTATTTCAATATATATATATATATATATATATCTATAAACTTAGTGATCATTTTTACAATTATCACAATAGTTGATGCAAGATAAAAACCATCAAGTACTGACCTTAAAATTTTCCGGTTTGCATGCTCTTGTAGAAGAAAACCGATTAAGGTTATGTGGTCTATAATATTATATGCTTCCCAATGAAACTTTAAAACTTGTTCTTAAGATTTGTAAAGGACAATTACGAATAATCAAATCTTAAATCAAAGACAAAGACAGTCTACCAACTGTAGCGATCATGGTCCACCAATGTAGTTAGAATTCATTAGTATGTAACGATGCATGTCGGCCATATATTTTATTATTTTATATACGAATGTAATTTTCAACGAGTCAGTCAAAGGCAAAAACCCTTTAAAAATTCTCAATCATGGAATGGAAACATAGGCAAATCTCGGATTTCCTTTCTGTTTCTGTCAGATTCTGTATCAGAAAATTGCCCCACCCAAGAAAAAGACATTTCTTATATGTCTTTATGATAATATAATATCATTTAATTTAAATATTCAAATATTCGCTTATCATCGTATGAGAACAAATTTAGTTTAGCTATCTTTGAATCACTCACTACTCACTCTTAATCTTCACAGAAAGGGTATCTTGTACATTATAGAATCATATTATTACTATTATTATTTATTATTATTAATTTCTTTATTCTCAATTACGATAGAATTCCTTAACCAAATAATCCTTATATGCCTATTACAAATATTAAAATGGAACTTAACAACGTCATTTGTTTGAAAAGCGGCAAATAATAGTTGGCGGGTTAATATTGGATGAGATCCTCTATCCCACTATGTGTCTCGATACTTATACCAACTAATATATTTTGCTTATGTCGAATAATTCTATTTTTTATTAAAATAAAAAGAGAAATATTAGTATGTATGGGATTGTTTCAAAGGCTTTAAAAATAGGAGAGAGAAAATTAGTTGGGCCAATATAGAAATTCATCTTCACGTCTTTTTGTTAGTTGGCACAGCATCTCATCAAAATAGTAACTTCATTTTTTGTTTGACCATATTTTTATTAATGTATATTTCTAATTCAGCTATTTATCAGCAAAATTATCAGTATTTGCATCATTCACTACACTAACAACACAATTAAAGTATGAGACTACTCGTAAAACATTAAAATGTACATGTTTGTTATTCATTCACAAATCGTAACAAAATATGCAATTTTCAAAATGACTTCTTTCAAGAACAAATGCAACATCAGTCAAATAACGAGTAATTTCTTATTCATCGATCACAAGAAATATCACTGAATTTAAAAAAAAAAACAATTTTAAGAAGTTCGCGATGGAGAATAACATGAACCGATGAAGTTTAGTTATCTGTAATATGCGTGTCTCACCTATATATAGTATTTTCTCTCCTTTATTTTAATTATAAAATGCAGGAGTTTTCACGTAAGCAGATTTATTAGTTGGTACATGTATTGGGACATATAGTGGGAGAGAGGATCCCATCCGGGTTATATAAGCTATTAGAATTCTGTTGATTGTGACCTACATGTCGACAAATAGAAAAAGAGCAGATGGTTGTTTGAAAAGTCAAAAGAAGAGGCACCTAATTTATTTCATCGGCTGAGGTATGGGTCTGATTTTTAGTTGTTCATATCATATATTTGCTGCATGAGTTCACATGAGAAACAATGCAGATGCTCTACTATAATTAGAGGCACTCAGACGAAGGAGAAAACACCACCACAATACTGATCTTCTTCTCCGATTAATTCTTTGTGTAGCCTACTCCTAATATTGTTGTAGTTGCTTTTGTATACTATTCAGTTTGCGTGTCTGTAATCACTCCACATAATAAAGAAGTTCCACCATCCGGCCCGTGGACGTAGGTCATTCTGACTGAATCACGTAAATTCTTGTGTTCTCTATCCAAATTCATTTTCGTCTCTTTTATTTATTATCGTCATTTTTGGGCAAATGCTTTATCGGGGATCAAAATATCCTAACAAATTGGTATCAGAACCAACCCGATTTATTTTTTAGCCACCATGACGATAACAAAAATGTCAATTGAAAAGTTCGACAGAAATGTCAATTTTGCAATATGGAGTCTCAAGATGGAGGCTATACTCATTCAGACGGTTGTGAGGTGGCGCTTGAAGGAGAAAAGAAGAAACCGACGGGAATGATAAGACGCACAATTTAATAAATTGGACAAGAAAGCTTGATCGACTATTATATTAAATTTTCATACTAGGTTTTACAAGAAGTTGACACGGAGACGACAGCCATGGGTATGTGGGATGCGCTAAAAGCCATCTACATGAAGAAGACTAAGGAGAATCGGCTTTATTTAACGCAAAAGCTTTACAGTATGAAATGACGGAAGGTACTTCTATACTCTCGCATCTCGATAAATTCCATTCGATCATTATTGATTTGGCGAACGTAGAAGTTAAATTACGGACGAAGATCATGCCATAATATTGTTGTGTTCCCTTCCCTCGTCTTTAAAGCATTTTCGTGACACAATATACGAAAAATATACGATATTATATGTTAGTGTCAAGCGTTAAAATTGAAAGAACAGATAATCGGGGATGGGAGAAACAAGTGTAGTCAGACAGAAGGTCTGTTGCACGGGAAAGACCAGAACATAGAGACGCTGAAAGTAGCAGATCTAAGAAAGGTCGAAATCCAGGTACATAAATAAAGTCTGTAATTTTTGCAAGAAAAGGGTCACATCGAAGCTGATTGTTATAAATTAATAAATAAGAAGAAAAATAATCAGCAATTTAGTAAACCCGCTGAAGCTAGTGTAGCTGCAGATGAGAGCGATGATACTATTTTGTAGCAACTGCAAATATTGTTAGGTCTGATAATGAGTGGATATTATATTCGGGTTGTTCTTATCACATAAGTCGGAGTCGAGATTGATTTTCAACATATGAAAAGTTCGATGGTGGATACGTCTTGATGGAAAATGATGCTCCTTGTAACATTGTTGGTAAAGGTACAATTCAGATTAAGATGTTCCGGATATGACGAGAAATCTTATCTCTTTAGGCACACTTGAATCTCAAGGGTGCAGGTACTCAGGTGAAGGTGGAGTTTTGAAATTGCTAGAGGTGCCCTTGTCGTGATGAATGCTTGGAGATCTGGAAATATGTATATTTTGCAGGGAACTACCGTTACAGGTTCCGCTGCAATTTCAACATCCCCGAAGGTTGATATAACGAGATTATGGCATATGCGACTTGGACATATGGGAGAAAAGGCTTGACGATATTAAGCAAGGGGGGGCCTACTATGCGGCAAAGTACTGGTAATATGGACTTTTGCGAACATTGTATTTTTGGAAAATAAAAACGAGTAGCTTCAATTCGTCAGCTATCCACAGGACGAAATGTACTTTGGGCTATATTCATTCTGATGTATGGGATCCTTCTTGTGTTCCGTCCAAAGGTGGTGCAAGATATATGTAGACTTTTATTGATGATTTTTCAAGTAAAGTCTGGGTCTATTTCCTTAAGCAAAAAAGTGATGTTTTCCTAACATATTTAACAATGGAATGCTTTGATTGAAAAGCAGACAGGAAAATAAATCAAGCGATTGTGGACAGGTAATGGCTTAGAATTTTGCGGAAGCGAGTTCAACAAATTTTGCAAGAATGAAGGTATTGCTCGACGTCACACTGTTCGAATGACGCCTCAACAAAATGGTGTTACCGAGCGCATGAACCAAACGCTTTTAGAGATGGCTCGATGTATGATCTCCAACGCTGGGTTGAGAAATGATTTTTGCGCTGAAGTTATCGCCACAGCATTTTATCAACCGGTCACCGTGTTCATCGATCAATTTCGACTCGTGAGGAAGTATGGTCAGGTACTCCTGCTGATTACTCCAACTTAAAATATTTGGATGATCGGCTTTTATGCACGTAAACGAAGGAAAGTTAGAGCCTAGAGCTAAAAAGTGTATTTTTCTCGGTTACGCTTCACAGGTGAAAGGATATAGACTATATAATCCTGATCCAAAGTCACCCAAATTTATAATTAGCAGAGATATTACATTTGACAAGTCTTTTGTGTTACATCCTCCAAAGAGTCTACTTATAATCAAGAAAGGAACGACGGTGTACAGAACGAGGTGAAGCTTGAGATCAACCGAGATTTTTTCGATGATCCTGATACGAGTTCAACAGATCAAGATGAGCATGAGCGAGAACCTGATTCTGTTGAAGATGAAAGCACCGAGCATGAATATTTTATAGCCAGAGACTGGAGATTCGACTACCACAGCGGCACGCAAATTTAGTTTTGTACGGTTTATCCGTGGCACAAGAAACAGGTGGAGGCGACGAACCTTCTACCAATTCGAAGGATTATCTAGTTCTGACAATGCAATGTATAAGGCACGATTAGTCGCGAAAGGCTATAGTCAGGTGCAATGTGTTGAATTTAATAATGCATTCTCACCTGTCGTTAGACATAGCTCTATTCGTTGCCATGTATGATTTGGAGTTCGAACAACTTGACTTCAAGGCAGCATTCTTACATGGCGATTTAGATGAACATATATATATATATATATATATATTTATATATATGAAGCAACCTGAAGGCTTCATAGTTGAATGCAAGTAAGATCAAGTTTGTCTAATGAAGACGGATTAAAGCAGTCTCCAGACAGTGGTATAAACGTTTTGATTCTTTCATGTTGGGTCATGATTTCTCCAGAAGCAAGTATGATAGTTGTGTTTACTTCCGGAAGTTAAATGACAATTTGTTCATTTATCAGTTATTTTATGTTCATGACATGCTCATTGCGGCTAAGAATCTTGCAGAAATTCACCAATTAAAGGCCTTAATTAACGGTGAATTTGAAATGAAAGATTTAGGAGCAGCTAAGAAGATTCTTGGCATGTAGATTAGACGTGATAGAGGAGCTGGTAAGTTACGCATGACTCAGGAAAGTTACCTCAAGAAGATTTTGAAGAGATTTGGCATGAACAATATCAAACCAGTCATCACTCCTCTCGCTAGCCATTTTAGGCTATGCGTTGCTCAGTCACCTAGACATGCCCATTTTCAACCGTAACCAGCGGTTACAACCGATAATCGCCGGTTACGGTTCGGTTGCCGGTTACGGGGCGGCCGACCGCCGGTTAACTGCCTAACCGGCGGTTAGAAGTTTAAAAGAATATATAAGTTCAAATCTGAAGTAGCCCGTTGTAATATAAAAAAAACAAAAAAGTAAACTAGCCGTTGTAACCGCCGGTTACAACCGGTAACCGGCGGTTATAAATGGCTACTTGCCAAATTTTTCTATAAATACCACCCCACCCCCCAAAAAATCACAACTCTCAATTCAATCTCTCTCAAGTCTCAACAATCGGCGAGGCGTGGACTACACATCAACAAACACGCCCGAAAAAAAGATAACTATTCATTTCTTATATTTTTTGTTACAAATAATTTTTAAAATTTATCGCTAACTAATAAATTGTTATTTTCAGGTCTTCAAGATTTGCACAAGCCAATTACGATGACGAAGCCCGAAAAAGATAAGTATCCATCTCAATCTCAATCTCTCGTCGTATTAACTTTTTAAATTTATATAATTGTAACGTCTATACCTAACAAATAAATTCTTATTTTTAGGTACTTCAAGATTTGCACAAGCCGATTACGACAACGAAGCCAGAAAAAGATAAGTAAATATTAGTTCTCTAATTAATTTTTATTCTTTTTTTAATCAAACATTCTAACTTATGTTTACGCATTTTTTTCAAAGGGAAGAAGATTTCAAAGAATAGAGGCTTCAGTAATTTTTTCAAAGAGAAGAAGATTTTGAAGAAGAGAGGTTTCGGTAAGTGCAGGCAAGTTAGCAACGTGTGATCTCGGGATGATATGACGGATCATACTTGATTCGTCAAAGCTCCCGAGATCATACGCTGCTTTCTTGCCTGCACTGGCTGAAGCCCAGTACGTCAAGATTTGCGGAATCGGACGGAGACTCAAAACTTCTCACCATATTTTGTTTTAATTTAATGTATTGTAAATTGTAAATGGTTCAATTAAAATTTTGTAATACATTTTTTCGTAAAATGTTGTAATACATTTTTCATAAGCGTCTTATAAGTTATACACTACAATTCGATTTTTCATACATAATTCGACCAAATAATACACCGAACATTTATTCAAACCTGAATTTTCAACAAAAAAAAGAACTAAACCGGCGGTCAACCGCCGGTTAGGCTAACCGTCAACCAGGGGCGGTTAACCGTCAACCGCCCCCGAGTTATACGGCGGTTAGTCCTTCCGAATAACTGCCAATCACGGTTACCAACCGTCGGTTACGGTTAACCGGCGGTTGGGCATGTCTACAATCACCTTCATCAGATGAGGAAGAAGCGTACATGACACTAGTTCCTTACTCAAGTGCAATCGGAATTATTATGTATGCAATGATATGTACACGTCATGATATTTCGTAGGTTGTTAGTATTGTTAGTAGGTATATGTCTACCCCAAGGAAAGAACACTGGCAAGCAGTGAAATTGATTCTCAGATACTTGAAGGGTACTCTAAGCATTTGTTTGGAGTTTGGCAGAAACAGTGATACTCTTGTTGGCTTCGTCGATTCAGACTATGCAGGTGATCCGATAAATGACGATCTCTTACTGGTTATTTATTTTGCATTGGAGGTTGTGTAGTTAGCTGGAGAGCTACTCTACAACATGTGGTGGCGTTATCTACTACTGAAGCAGAATACATGATGATTATGACGTGATCAAGGAAGCATTATGGTTGACGGGGTTATTCAGCGAATTAACTCAGAATAAGAGAGTTATTACTATTTCATGTGATAGTCAAAGTGTGATTCATTTGACTAATGATCAGATGTATCACGAAAGGACTAAACATATTGATGTTAAGTATCATTTTATTCGTGATATCATTGCGTATAAGAAGGTCTTTATCAAGAAGATTCACGCGAAAGATAATCCTGCAGATATGTTTACGGAGGCTCTTCCTATTTCTAAGTTCAAGCATTGCTTGGACTTGATTGGTATTTCAGAAATGGTGAACTAGCCCCTCGGGGTATGACCGGAGGGAGACAGAGACTAAGGTCTTACTAAATCAATTTGGATTTGCAACATCACGGTCAAGGTAGAGATTTGTTGATTGTGACCTACATATCGACAAATAGAAAGAAAAGCACATGGTTGTTTGAAAAGTCAAAAGAAGAGGCACGTAACTTGCTTCATGGGACATGGGTTTGATTTTTAGTTTGTTCATATCATATATTTGCTGCATGAGTTCACATGAGAAACGATGCAGATGCTCTCCTATAAATAGAGGGACTCAGACGAAAGAGAAAACACCACCACACTACTGATCTTCTTCTCGGATTACTTCTTTGTGTAGCCTACTTCTAATATTGTTGTAGCTGCTTTTGTATACCATTCGGCATACGTGTCTGTTATCATTCCACATAATAAAGAAATTATACCCTTCGGCCCGTGGATGTAGTTTATTCTGACCGAATCATGTAAATTCTTGTGTTCTCTGTTCAAATTTATTTTCGTCTCTTTTATTATTATCGTCATTTTTCGGGTAAATATATTATCGGGGATCAAAATATCCTAACATATTCATATATAATTAATATATATATATATATGTGTGTGTGTGTATTTTTATATGTTGACCCATATGCTTAAATTCAAATATATTTTTTTTGATGTTTATGGAATAAAAAGTAACTACCTGCAATAAGGTCAAAATCATATTATTTGTTTGGTACGAATAAAAATACAATTATCGATGATCTCATCGAGTGTATATTATAGCCGTAGACAATGATTGGAATTTGGAAAGATCTTCGATTATTAATTTCAAAAATAATGTTTCGTTAGCTCAAACAAGTGTGGGTTTGTTTAACTTTTTATTCATGCATATACTTAACAAATTGTCTATTTATTATTTTTTCGTTATTATTAGTACTGATGACAAAATGACAATTAAAGATAAAGCGACATAATAGTTAACTAGTAGTACATACGCATATTCTATGTGATGCAGTCGAAAATGGACCTACCGCGAAAGTGTATTAACGAGCTTTTCCCCGCCTGATTTCCGCCGCGCAACGTGGCTGAGAACTGTTGGACAAGAAGAATTTTGGGGGGTCGTTTGCCCTCTTGCCTTAGTCAAGAGGGTGGTTCCGTTTTAAGGTAGTGTGGTGAGGAAATGGAAGAGTAACGGTATATTGTCAGAAAAACGTACCTGGAAATGAAGGATTCTAGCGGTATTTATAATGCTCTGGGAGGATGTGCTCGCTCTTGGGCAGTTACCCCCACGTTTGGTGTCCCTTGGCGGTTTTCTCCGCATTTGGTGCTGTCTTGGCCTATCTGCTAGCGGTTCCCTCCACGTTTGGATGACTGTGCACGAAAGTGGTGGAGAGCACGATCTGGTGTGGTGGAATACTTCTCTTCGAGGCTGTCCGGGGGGGATTCCCTCCGGACGCCTTTTGTGCGCGGCTTCCCTCTGGGGCTTTGGGCATTTTCGTCTGAACAGCCCCCAAGCCCTTCTTTCCATGTGCATATCCCCGAAGAGGCAAGGGGTCTTCGAGGGATCCCTAGCTCGAGATACTTCGAAGGGAGTTCCACATTTCCCCAGGTCGGGGTCTCAAGGCCCTACTCCCGATTGGGCATTTGCCCGAATATCCCGAAGGGACATGGTGCGCCGTCTCTGCCCAGCCTGGGTGGGGTGTTCTTCCTGTCGGGGTATTTTGGTAGGTGGGGCATAGTCGTTAAGTTGGTTGTGGCCGATCGGGTATTTTGCCGCGGTGGGGTGAAAACCGGGAGTAACACTATGCATGTGCAATATATAAATATAGTATTTAATATTTTAATTTATTTTAAATTAAAATTATAAGTTTAAATTTACTACTTTTATTATGTACAAAAAAATTTATTTGAGGATATAATTGTAATTATTAAGAACATATGGGTAAAATTGTAATTAAACTTGACACACCAAATTGAATAAGTGATGGTTACTATAAGTCTCTTCCACTTAATAAAATAGAAAAATACCACTGACAGAATATAAGGGGCCTTAATCATGCATGAAAAAATCGAGGATAAGGAATATAGTTATTTTATTTTATTTTATTTTGGTATCTTCTCTTGATAAGATGTAACATAAAATTTAAATTACAACATTTTGTAGCCACTAATGACCCACCAAAGATTGTTTCCTGTTCTAATAATTATGTCCATCACTTTCTTTTTCTTTTTGTTTTCCCACTCTTCTCTTATTACATCAATCGTTTCAAATAAAGCATAACGCTAACATCTTAACAATATAACTATATGTGGACATAATATATTTCAACGGCATTTTATTTTTCTGCGAAGTCAAGAAAATCTATATATATTAATGGTGAGAAGGTGTATAGTAAGTAATTACTAAATTATCATTTTATTCCTTTCTTATTATCCGAAATTATTTTTCTCTTTATATCTTAAAAATAATGTACAATTTAATTTCAGGTTAGAAACTATTTATTAAAATTTTTAAATTAGAAATAACTATAAATCTAAGGAAATAATATATACATGTATATTTTATCACATTTTTCCATTTCGGTTGTCCCAATAATTTTATCACATTTCCTTTTTGGGTAAAAAGTTAAACACCATTTTAAATGTAATTGGAGGGAAAAGTAAATGTGGAAATAATTAGGAAAAGGTTATAAATTTAAGCAAGTTGTTTATATTGGGAGTTACTATTCACCGCCCCCTTTTTACTTGTCACCGCCCCCTAAAGGGCTGGAAAAAGACATTTTTGCCCTTATGATATTTAAATTAATTTAAAAAGAAAAAACTAACTAAATATATAATTCCGGTACGAAATACTGAAAACTACATACACAAATAAATCGAACGATCGATCGATACGAAAACAAACATTTTGATTTAACATTTTAGGACCGATCGATCGATATTTTCGGACCGATCGATCGATTTTAGGACCGATCGATCGATATTGTCGTAAAAAATCATTCGTACGTAGATGAATTAGCGAACACGGATCGAAATAGTTTGAAAAAAGTCCCGACCGAACCAAAATTTCGGCCGGCGCTTGGCACGGCCTAACAATAATTTCGGCCGCCACAAGGCACGACCGAAACACAATTTCGGCTGTGACATGTGGCGGCCGAAGTTATGGTTCGGCCGTGCCAAGCGCCGGCCGAAATTTTGGTTCGGCCGGCGCAGCACAGGCCGACACCCGACATCGGCCTACATTATTATAATAATGCCACCTTAATTTGCTTGTCCATCAACTTATATGATAAAGTTGTTGGGACATAGGGAGTAATATTTAATCAACAAGCGGTACCAACTATCAAATATCATTGGACTTTAATCCTCCAAAAATTGAATTATTAAAACTTTGGAGTTGCATTATTTATTAGCCCAACTAATCTGACCCAAAATTAAATAACAAAAGTATATTTAAGTAGAGACCACCAGTCGACTCGAACCCAAATAAAATGGCCCAGAGAAAGTTTTTTTATTCAAAAAATTGGAAAATGAAATAAAAAAAGAAATAAGTTATAAACTGTGTCACAGTGGAATGGACTGGACTGAAAAGGACGTATTTACCCTTCATCATTCATCCTCATAAAATCAACCGATTTTTTGTTCACTTTTTTTGAAAACCCTAATTTAGAGGGCCACAAACAATTCAATCTAAACGGCTAATTTACTTGGCAAACCGAGTGAATTAAAGCTGTAACCAGCATCAGCTTTAATCATTGATGATGAGAGGAACAAAGCGTCCAGCAATCTTTGACTCCTCCTCGTCCATTTTCAGTTCCAATGACGTAACTCTTATTCGATCCGTTTCCTATGATTTCACTGTTGTTAAATTTTTTGCTCGTGAGTTGTTAGATTCAAAATTTGATGCAGAACAAGAGGGTGACAGTGGGATCACCGTTTGATGCCTCCCAACAGCCGTTGGATATGAAGAGGGCACAATCATCGAAACAGCACGTCAGAGCTCTCAATAAGCAGTTTGCGAGGTCTTTGCTCGTTGCTAATTTCCTACTTTTTTGTTTTAATAACATTGTTGTAGTTTATCGACGTACAAGTTCAGCAGAACTAAAGCGCTGTTTGCTTGGTGTTGAGAAGTGGTCTTAGTTTTTATTCTGCTTAAGTTCATTAGATTTGAAAAAAGAAACTTAATTTGATGGGTTTTGTAATGTGTTGTGCTGCTTCAGATGTTTTTTTAATGGTGTTCTCTTTTTCTGCAACATTTCCTACTAGAAGTTCGGAAATGCAAATTTATTGGCTTTGTGTTTGGTTGCTTTTGCATTTAACATGATCAATTATTGTTTCTCCACCGTGCATTCCTAGGATATACTAGCCATAGTTCAAAGTTTCGGTCTTGATTGCCCAAATTTGGACGGTTTTGGGTATCATTTCTTAATATCTGGTTGGGTGCTTATGGATAAGTAGAAATGAAAATTAAATACAAGCTTGAATGAGTTATGGTGCTGCAGTCAGTACACATTTCATTGTTGCGTTAATAATTTAAAAAAATTTGAACCATGATCCCAACCTTTGTGAATGTTTTCCGATCAGTTGGGTGCAAGAACAGTTGCAAAATCACCCGGATGAGCTTTGGGAGGATGGAGTTCAAGATTACTTGAATCATGCAAAAAATATTCAGGTAAAATTTTATTCTATTTGATGTTTTCTCTCGTCTTGTTTCCCGATATTTGATTTTTTCTTGTTTGTTCTCTTTATTGCAGGAGAAGTTCAGTGATGTTGTTAATTGGTTAAAATCAAACGCTGCCAAAGAAGAAAGCTCGGCTGCCAATAGTAGTCCTCCAAAAACCATGCCAGAGACTGAGAGAAATATTAATAAAATACTCTTCGAGAAACCTTTGTTTCAGGCCCCTTCCCCCGCCACAACAGCCTTTGTTTCTTCATGGAGTTCTGGTTCTTTATTTTCCAAAAATGCGCCTTTCACTTTTGGAGGTAATATTCCTCGATAATTTTTACAAGTATCGCAGCTCGTTATATTTTATTACTGTGGCAGCTTGAAGATTACTAACTTAAATTATATTTTTCTGATAAGTGAAGTTATCCTTCCATGTTTGTTGGTTACAATTATCGAGCAACTTAATGAAATTTTTCTCCCTTTGTCTCCAAATTGAGAAATTCCATTTCTAGCCGAGTTTATCGTTTTAAATCTTCTGAAGTAATCAAATGAATACCATGCCCCATCTTTACTCCATTCATAACATGTGTTTTCCCATATATCAAAATTTTTATCCTAGCCTAGTATAGTTGAGATAAGAAGTCACATTGGCATAGTCTCACTTAAATGTTCTCTTAATATTTGAACCCTGTTTCACCTTAAATGTAATAGGATGATGAAAATTGATGGTATTTCTTATTTGGTTGAATCATTAAATATACTTGTTTTCTACCAGGAAATCAGTTTACGGCACCGGGAAATGCTAATCAAGTTAACTCTAATCTCGACACAACAAACGACGCAGATGGGGGTAAGAGGTGAAAAAAAAAAGATAAATATATCTGGCTTCCTACTGTTTAATAAATGGAAACAGGAAAATTAATTTTCCTTCCTTCGTTGGTCAAATATTAGCCTTGAATGTGATTTTGTTTTTTCAGCTTTGATCGCATTTTAGTGTTGAATCTGACAAGTACAATCTATTAAGTTCATGGACTGAAAAATGTAAAATGACTTCATTTGTTTCCGATTTATTGTGGATTTCTTCTGGTACAGAAGATGAAGATGAACAGCCAAGTAGCCCATCTGTGAAGAAGAGTGAAGAACAGGGGATCATTACCGTACACGAAGTCACATGCAAACTTTATGTAAAAGTAAGTGCATTCATGCTTATCTTTGCGATCTTATTTATATTTTTTTCTTAAATAACTGTGCTTTTGTGTTCTCAATTCCTGGATAAAATTAGACTTGTGATAACTGAATATCGTAATCTCTGTTTTTTGTACCCAGTCAACTGACCCAGCGGACAAAGATTCTTGGAAGGACAAAGGAAAAGGTCAACTCTCCATCAAATGCAGCGAAGGCGCTAGCAAAGGAACAAAGGAATCAAAACCGACCATTCTCATACGTAACGACGTACGTTCTTCTACGATAATCCCTCAATCCCTATAACTGATGTTACTCGTGCAAGAAATGGGCTTAAATTGGATTTAATTTTGCAATCTATTAGTTTGCAGCACTGATCTTAAATCTTGAAAAGCTTAAGATCCCATTCTGTGTTTTCAAAAGAGAATTCAAATCTCCCTCTTCCTTTGCAGGTAGGAAAATTGTTGCTCAATGCTTTGATTTACACTGGCATCAAAACTAGCACTCAAAAGAACTCCATAGTAGCAATCTTTCACACAAAGGTAAAATAATCAAATTTTCACGTCATATAAATATGCGATCGTTGCTAATTTCCTAATTCCCCTCGAAGGCGGACGGTGATAGTGATGATTCTTCGGTCATTGCTCGAACATTTTTTTATAAGAACGAGGAACGAGGAAGAGCGCGATAAACTTGCAGCTGCCATTCAAGAATATGCTCCTAAAGGGTAAGATTTACGAAGAGATAAGATTTTGTTGTACAATTTTTCTTTGCAAATGCCTTCCTTGTCTTGAAAGGTTAATATTTATATTATGGGCATCGCCTTGTTTGGGATCTACGATGTTTTCTCTTTTACATCAATCAAAATATGTGTCCATGTTTGTGTGCTGTTTGCGCCGACGCTGTTTTATTTCTAGTGGAAAATATTATACATTGCATATGAATTCTTATCTCACTTAGGTGTCGTTTTTTCTGAATATTAAATTTATGGTATTATTGACTGCGACGCCCATGTGGGCGGTCAGATTTTAGCTTTCGATCATATGTTACACGTGGCCTACTTCCTAACAATGATATCACACATTTATAAATTCTTGCAAGTGGAATTATTTGTCTTTTTGCTTTTGGCTTGGCATTTTTTTGTCCATGCATTGGCACAGATTTCTATCTTTGTCAAGGTTGTACCGGGGCCATTTAGGATGTAAAATTCTATCTCTTTTTGTTTTAGGTTCTTATTGAAAAAAAAAAATATAGGAACGTATCACTATCACACTATGGAAATCATCAGCACTAATCCAAGCTATTGTTGTAGTACCATGAGTTTTATCACATGGCATTTTCACGGTATGAAGCAAATCTAATACTCGGTTATGAGATGATTCGCACCTCTAATGAAGTTAACTCTATGATTCCAAGTCCACACCAACAATAATAATTATTTTTGCACACTCATATGCGTGTGTGCTATATAATTTATTAATGTATTTATTAGTTATAAAATAATAATTACTAAAATATAGAAGGGTATGACAATATAGAAATGCAGTGTAGCGGGCGAGTGATTTTCTTCTAATTTTAATATTTTAATTGATAGATTAAATTATAATCTATACCATATCTGACACTTAATAAAAGAGTATAGATAGTTGAAATTGAATTAATAATCTACTTGGAAATGTCATTATTATTATTACTATTACTATTATTTATAGATTGTTATTTTCTATATTTTTGTTTATTTTTTCATGAACAAAAAGGAATCCGTTTACTAGCTTCCAATGAAATAATGTCCAACTTGAAGAAACAAAAAGATATCATTAAAAATCATGATCAGTAAATGATTGAGGAATTCCGCGGGTAAGAAAAGGTTTATCTAGAAATAGGTTACAACATATTTTGAACTTGAATGGAATTGTATAATAATTGATTGAGTCGAGACATTTTTAGTTGGAGGTCAACGTCCTACTGATTTAGATGGACGATTTCAAAATAAGTCAAATTTCAAAATTAGTCAAATATATAGAGTAAACGAAATGAAATAATAAATAAAATAGTTTATCCTCAGAAAAAGCTAACATAATAATTGAATCACAAACAGCGACACAACTTGAGTATATTATATAAATGCAAAGCTCTCGAGTTATTCCAATCACAACTTTTTTCTTCTCGAAAGGTTGCATTTTGCAAGCTCCTTTTTTTTTCTCTCGAGCCACACAGCAAAATTACACTCATTGTTGAGTAGATTTTCGCTTGTTGATGCTTATCGATTCCCACGGTAATCAAGGGACTGCGTATTTGGTGAAGTATTTAGTTGGCTTCGCGATCGAGCTTCAAGTATCAGCATCTATTGGCAAAACCTTGCTTTTGATTCTGCGAACCATAGTATACTGCTTTTAAGTGTTCACAGGTAGATACAATAGAGCAATCTTCTCATTTATAATCGTTGATTTGGCTCTAAGTATTAGTGGTTGTCGACTGCATTCTTTTCTTTTTGCTTCTCTGCTTTGTAATAGTAAAAATCGTGGGGGTTGACAGGTCTTTCGTCTGTAGTATTAGATGTAATAGCTTGATCAATTCGTTTCTCTTTTGTGAAGCTGCTTGATATGGCTTGATCTAGGTCTGAAATGGGTCAGCACGAAACCGCTCGAATAATCGATATTACATCACATTCCTTCCAATCTTTGTTCTCGCTGTTGGTCCTAACCTAATATTGGGTTTGATTTTTTCCTTCGTTTGTCAAAGGATGGACAAAGCTGAAAGTTCAGCAGATGGAGTTTAATTCAGCTCTTGCCTTGTATGAAAAGACAATAGTTGGCTTATGAATGTTCAACCGTGATTTTTATTTGATTATTATTGAAAGAAAAGGTGGGAAAGGGTGGGTCGGGTCTGTGTAGAGATGCATTGTACAGGCGCTTTGTGTTGCAAAAGAGTTATCATTCTATACATTGGAGAAATCTTAAAGGCCTTGATTTTATGTGAGACTCTAGGGTGGCTATATCTGATTGCGACATAGTCATTTATTTGGTATATGGATAAGTTTTGCAACAACCTTATTTTAAATTCCATGCTGGTAATGACTGACTAGTCATGTTCAATTCATACAGTATTAAATGCCTTGCAACTAACTGTCAGTTGTGGTGGTGCATGAAGAGCAGATATATAATTTATTTTGTGGGTGATAAACATAGTTATGAGAGTACAAGAATAATTCTTCTTCTCTGCTGTCAGTTGTTTAGAACCATAAATGCCTTTGTCATCGGCTGTGATGGATTACTGCATCTGACACACTTTACCCAAATTATCTGAAATTCTTGAGTGCTGTCATTTCGATCTTTCAAACAGCAAGGTAGATATTAACTTCATCTTGTTCCTTAACTGAGGTTTTTGTGTTGAAATTCACAGATAAAAAATGGTTGCTTTTGGGAAGAAGTTGAAAGAGAGGCAAATTCAAGAATGGCAAGGGTATGTGCTGTGTAATACTTGATGCCGTTTGGGCTCTTGAAACCCATTTGTTGAAGTGTACAGAAACTTTTGAATTTAGGAATTTTCGATTGCGTATGTATGCCAGTTAGTTTGATATCTAAGGATATACATGATATGGTTAACGTTGCAAGAATCTAATCGGTCTGCGAAATGGCTTATGAAGTTTAAAAATGATGCAGATACTACATCAACTATAAGTTAATGAAGAAAAAGGTGAAGCAGTATGCGAATCAAATCGAAGCTGGCACGGTTGAACGTCGTTTTGTTCTTAAGGATTTCTCAAGAATGCTCGATATTCAGGTGATAAAGAAAAACTTAGCAACCTTTATCTTCCCCTTTATTCTCCTCGTCCCAGTGCGGGGTTTTTTTCCTGTAATGAATCTTCAATAAATTAATCATCACCGTAATTGCAGATCGAAAAAATCGTTCTCTTTATGTTGCAACAACAAGGCATACTTGCAACCAGAATTGCTCAGCTCAACGAACAACAAGAATCCCTTCAAGAAGAGCCCGACATATCGAAGATATCTGAGCTTCGAGAAGCCTACAGAGAAGTGGGCCAAGATCTTCTGAAGCTTCTCCACTTCGTGGATTTGAATGCCATTGGTTTGCGAAAGATCCTTAAGAAGTTCGATAAGAGATTTGGGTACCAATTCACCGACTACTATGTGAACACCCGGGCCAATCATCCATATTCCCAACTTCAGCAAGTGTTCAAGCACGTGGTAAGTAAAAATGCCTACAATTTGTAATCTTGACCGAAATGAGCTTTCATTTTTTAATCTTTTAACATCCTTGAAGGGATTGGGAGCTGTTGTGGGTGCTATATCGCGCAATCTTGCTGATCTTCAAGATCGACAGGGAAGCTACTTATCTATATATGACCAACCCGCCCGTCCCATACAGGTTTTTTTTCTCCTCACCGTTGCTTTATTTCTCCTCTGTAGTTTCTCAAGTTTTGTATCAAGAGTTCTCCCACTAGTTCACCAAACTTACAAATAAAAAAAATAAAATAAAATAAATTTGATCTTCAGGATTCTGTCGTCGACTCCATCAATTCAGCAATCGATCGAATGACCAACTCCACGAATTACCTCAGCTTTCTTGGACAGCACGCGCTCATCGCACAAGACGAGTTGCCTACTGCTGCCGAAGAACAAGTGGTCGATGAGAGATATCATTTCATGTCTCTTATCCTCAACTTGGCAAACACTTTCCTCTACATGGTCAATACGTACATTATAGTCCCAACAGCTGATGACTACTCTATGAGCCTCGGTGCAGCTGCAACTGTCTGTGGTGTTGTGATCGGTTCCATGGCTGTGGCTCAGATATTCTCTTCGGTCTACTTCAGCGCTTGGTCTAATAGATCCTACTTCAAGCCTTTGGTATTTAGTAGCATAGTGCTCTTTCTTGGGAATCTCATGTATGCAATGGCTTATGACTTCAATTCCATTGCTATACTCTTGATTGGTCGACTTTGTTGTGGGTATACAACCGCTCTCTCCCTAACTGATTTGGGCCATAAGTTAATGTGTGATCAGCTTTTTTTATCTGAATTTTTTTTTTTCAGTTTGGGTTCTGCAAGGGCAGTCAATCGACGCTATATTAGCGACTGTGTGCCAATCAGGATTCGAATGCAGGCCTCGGCGGGCTTTGTAAGCGCAAGTGCTCTAGGAATGGCTTGTGGGCCCGCACTTGCCGGGCTATTGCAGACAAACGTTAAGATATACGGTCTCACTTTCAACCAAAACACGTTGCCTGGTTGGGTCATGTCTATATCGTGGTTGTTATACTTAGTATGGCTGTGGATATCGTTCAAAGAACCTTCGCATGAGAGTGAGACAGAAGAAACCAGCCATGCCACATAAGAATCAAGAGCATGTATGTTAATTTATTCGTGTTCTTATAGAAATTGCAATGTTATATAAGCTGCTGGATTATCGAATAGGGTGGGTCGTAAACGTCGTCTTTCTTTTGTTTTTGTTTTTAATAGCGCAGCAGAATAATCTTGAGAAGGGTTTGCAGCAGCCATTGCTTTTGACAGCTACAGAGACTCAGCAAGACGACGATGATGACCAAGATGAGAGCGAAGAAGCTTCTGAGGATTCTCGACTGCCCGCCAACTCACTCAAATCTGCTTATAATCTACTTACTCCTTCAGTAAAGGTAACATATTTTCGATTTCATTATAATTTTTTCAAACTATTATATCAACTGTCATAGGACGGTGTTTAAGGAAGCAGAAAACATGGACAGATTGAAGAGGAAAATCAGAGAGGATAAATGCTTTTTACGAATATTCGAACAAATGAGAGTGCCTCGAATGAAAATTCTGTATTATTTTCAGGTTCAACTGTTGATATACTTCATGCTCAAATACGCAATGGAGATATTACTATCAGAATCGAGCGTAGTCACGACGTACTATTTCGGCTGGACGACGAGCTCGGTATCGATTTTCCTCGCATGCCTTGGGCTCACCGTCCTCCCAGTAAACATCCTCGTAGGAAACTACATAAGCAATATGTACGAAGACAGGTAAAAATAAAAAACAAAAAACTTTTTCCCCCCTGTTTTCATAGAGCTGCCCTTCATCAGTATAATCATTTTGAACAATTTCATTGAAAGGCAAATACTACTTGCATCTGAAATCGTGGTATTCCTCGGGATACTGTTTAGCTTCCACGTCGTAGTCCCATACACCGTACCTCAGTATGTATGCTCGGGGCTCGTTATGTTCGTCGCTGCTGAAGTATTGGAAGGTGAGGCTTCCTTCTAATCGATTCAATGTACCATTGATTTCGTTCGCCTCGCTACCATATACTTTTTTCTTTAATTGCGAGAAACTCCCTTGTGCTGTGTTAAAATTAGCATCGTACTCCCATGTGTTGTCTAAACCACATGGGAGTTTAATAACTCCATTTTTTATCGCATGGATATTATTATTGCAGGGGTAAACTTGTCACTTCTATCGCGTGTGATGTCATCACGGCTTTCGCGTGGGACCTACAACGGAGGGTTACTGTCTACGGAGGCGGGGACAATAGCGCGTGTTATTGCAGATGCGACGATAACTCTCTCGGGATATTTGGGACGGAGTTTGGTCTTAAATGTTACGCTCGCCCCTTCGCTTTTCATCTGCGTGGCGTCTATCGTTGCCACGTGTTATACCTACAATACCCTCTTTTGACGAGCTTCATTTGCTTTTTTTTTTTCTTTTTTTTTTTGTGTAAAATTTTGTTTTCTTTTTTTTTTTTTTTTTTTGTTGAGATCATGGGTTTGATTTCTTGATGATCTTCTTTCTGTGAATTGAGGTGAGACTTGCTGGATGTCGATGATCGTTCCGTAACTTATACTGATGTTCATATCTGACATATTTTTGTGGGTTACCTTCTATATATATAAAAACGCAATTTTAAAGAAATTAGATGTATTAAATAACGTTTTATATGGGTTCTCGTAGGCTGAAATATCTCCAAAAAAAAAAAAATGCTCGCATGAATCTCTTAAAAGAATTATATATATAAAAGTTCCTCTTTCCCGTGCTGATACGTGTGCAATGGAGTCCCCATCCAATCCAATCATATTGCGCGAATCAAATTCTGATAACATTTATGTGATTATGTAGGGTGGTTCTGGCTGGAATTTGTATGGATGTGCTGACGTGGCATTGTAAGAATGATTGCATATTTTATTTGGGGCAGTTGCACTATATAATACGCTAATATGTCGCAGGATATATTAATGATGATTCATCAATTTGACAGTAATCATGATTCATTAATGATTCGTATGTGTGACTGTTACAGTCTTGCATTATAAACATTCATTCGTTCAACGGTCGGGCAGATGTATGGTCACATGATTGATAGATGCGTTGTACGTGGTGTTGGGGATTCGGCGCTCCTAGGTTCGCCTCTCAGTGTTCTTTCGTGGGTGTGTGAAGATCGAATCGAAAGATTCGATCTTGATGTGTAACGAAAACGAAAACAGCCCAGAAACCTATATCAAGAACACTCATATAACGTGGTTCGACTCAGTTTTGAGTCTACGTCCACGGCCAATAGGAAACTCTTTATTGATGGAAACTTATCGAGATTACAAGATTGTGACTTCCTCTCTAATCGCTCTGTTTACACCTTACGCTAACTCGCACTTATATAGAAGCTACGAAGCCTAGAACCTTCCTACTCGACCACTGGTAAACTGCTCTTTAACAGCTTCAGTTTTCAGCTTCAACTGCCTAAGCATCGGCCGCTTGTACCTTGTGCTTGCCAGCTTGTACATCGTGCCCTCTTTAGCTTACTTATAAAAACATTAGCGCTTCTTTAAGTTGTAACACAACTTAATCTCAGCCCTTAGATCTTCACTTAACCACATCGAACGGTCCACGTGAAACCTGGCACCCAAGAGCTAATTTTCCTTCTTGGCTGAAGCAGATCGACCAAGTAACATATTCAAATCATCGATCATTTTCAACTCTTCCTTGATTAATTCAGACCTTCTTCAATAGAGTTTTGGCTCACCTTTTCCTAACAATCTCCACCTTGAGACAACAACTCTATCATGCTCGTTTTAGCACGTCACAGCTCCACACAAACCAGCTCAAAAAAACCCAGCAGAATTTCAGCCACACCATTTCATCATTTTCTGATATTCTGCTGTCCATGAGGTGCCGTAAAGCTCCACCTCAATCAGTAATTCTTCAGCTTTCCTATTGGCAATCCACCCTTCTGTCACAGGGCACACGAGCATCGAATCAACCTCAGAAAAGCTTGAAAGTTCTTACCTGAGATTGATTTTCGACGCACTTCAGCAGGGCTTCCTTCGGTTCTGCTTTTCTTCACTTCAGCTGAACCCATTCTTTTCTCAGCTCCATGTACATCCTTGCTGATCCATTTGCGGCCCAAGAACCCTTTCCTCTTGGTCTTCTTCGCAGCCACAACATCAGCATTTACCAACGAGCTTTCAGCTCCAAACTCGCTCACAGTTTCTTTCGCAGCTTCGTCTTCGAGCTCCCTTTCTTGAGGTGTTTCTTCATCCTCTTCAGCACTTTCAGGCACCATAGATTCATCCCTCGAACTAGGCTCACAAGTACTTCTTTCTCTTGAAGAAACCATCTCCACCTCGAGCTCAGACGACTCATAAACCGAGCCCATATCAAGACTCGTTTCAGCAAATTTGACAGGTGCTTCGACCTTAGGTTTTGCTCCACCTTTCTCCACTTCATGGTTCCCTTTCCCGAACCATTTCAAGCTCCAAAACCTCTTCTTTAAAGACCTCTTCACAGGTTCCCAGGTCTGCACTTTTGTGGCCTTCGATTCTTCCCTCAAGAATCCCTTCCACCTCAAGCTATCCTCGCTATCACACGAACGAGTAATTCCCGGCTTTATCGAAGCTTCCTTCGCACCGTTCTCCACCTCAAGTTGAAGATTCTCAGCAGCGTTTCGACCTGCATTCACACCTTCACACCTTCTTGAGGTCATCGATCCATTCTTGGACCCAATCGACACCATCGCCAAGCCACCATCATCACAAACCTCAGCCCCAACATGGTCTTTACCTCTGAGCTGCGACGTTTGTCTTCGATGTGGGCACAATCTCCGAATGTGGCCTTTCTCATGGCAATGGTAACACTTTATGGGCTTCTTGGACTCCTTCTTCACAGCTCTCTTCGAATTCTTGGCCTCCTTCATCACCCATTTCGATCTCACGCACAAAGACTCACCCGACGTACCAATTCTTGACTCGGGTAGGGTTTTGGGCTGCTTCGAGGCGATCCTTGGGAGCGCTTTCTTCGACTTCAGAGCCTTCCTTGAATAAAGAACGTCCAATCTCTTCCATAGCCCGCCCGGCGTGGTCTCCTTCAATACTTTTGAAAGAACACCATCTCCAAGACTCAAGATTATCAAGCTATGAGCCTTCGTTCGAACGATTCTCTTGTCGTTTGCCTTCAAATCCGCGGGTAGCATGTCCTTCCATGCCTTCAAGGCCTCCTCCAATCCTTCTTGGATCAACATGGCCTTCATCTTGAGCTTCCATAGCCCAAAATCGCTCCCTTCTCTGAGTTTCTCTATTTCGAACCTCTTTTGCGCCATCATCTTCGCCGCGTGATTGCTCCACGCTCACCGCACCAATTGTTGGGGATTCGGCGCTCCTAGGTTCGCCTCTCAGTGTTCTTTCGTGGGTGTGTGAAGATCGAATCGAAAGATTCGATCTTGATGTGTAACGAAAACGAAAACAGCCCAGAAAACTATATCAAGAACACTCATATAACGTGGTTCGACTCAGTTTTGAGTCTACGTCCACGGCCAATAGGGAACTCTTTATTGATGGAAACTTATCGAGATTACAAGATTGTGACTTCCTCTCTAATCGCTCTGTTTACACCTTACGCTAACTCGCACTTATATAGAAGCTACGAAGCCTAGAACCTTCCTACTCGACCACTGGTAAACTGCTCTTTAACAGCTTCAGTTTTCAGCTTCAACTGCCTAAGCATCGGCCGCTTGTACCTTGTGCTTGCCAGCTTGTACATCGTGCCCTCTTTAGCTTACTTATAAAAACGTTAGCGCTTCTTTAAGTTGTAACACAACTTAATCTCAGCCCTTAGATCGATCTTCACTTAACCACATCGAACGGTCCACGTGAAACCTGTCACCCAAGAGCTAATTTTCCTTCTTGGCTGAAGCAGATCGACCAAGTAACATATTCAAATCATCGATCATTTTCAACTCTTCCTTGATTAATTCAGACCTTCTTCAATAGAGTTTTGGCTCACCTTTTCCTAACACGTGGTCTTCCTATTAATGGGTCCATTAATGTTCCCTATTTTCCTTCTGACCGATCGTAAATTTCAACAATCTTGCAGCGTTCATGAACGATGCATTGTATGTGACATGTCTTTATGGGGGATTATGGGACGGAGACAAAACAATAAATTTAGGACTTTCTTGTTTCTATGATGGAAGAAAAGAGTCAGCGGTTTTTACATGCAGACAGTATAAAATGAACAATCAACAAGAAAGGAAGATAGAATTGTTGTTATCGATTGAAGAATTACTTCTTACAATTTAAGACTGTGCTACTGTAATTGTAAACCCAAAAAATTACAAAGAGCAATTAAACTAAGACGACTACTACGCCATGAATTAGCTCAAGTAAAAATAGTCGTCAAGGCCGTTGATAATTTCATCGATATCCTCAGCCGACAAAAGAGGAGGAATAAGTTGATCGTCAGCCATCAATAAATTCGGTGAAGAAGAAGAAGAAGAAGAAGAAGAAGAAGGACTAATTGTAGTGGCGGACCCAGAGGAGGTAGATTTGGCCAACGGGCCGGTTTTGGGTTGGTTCCGACGGTTCTGATTTCGAGCCTATAATCAATGAACTATTAATTATAGACGGTAGTATCATTTTTTGTATGTTTTTTAGTTGTATTTTCTTGAATGTATGTATGTTGTTATTGAAATGGTTCGAGCTTAATTTTGAGTAACTAATTTTATTTATTGCAAGAGCATCTTACCAATTACAAGGAAATAGAAAAAAAAAAAAAGGAAACCTAATAATACGCCCAATATTCCACTACTAGCCCAAATACAATTTAAAAACAAAAAACGGATGGGTTGTAAGCAGGTAAAACTAAAAATCTAAAAAAATAACAGATGAGTCAACCCTTCCTACTTGATTCTTCTGAAGATGAATAACGAGGATCCATCAGAAGTAGGATAATAAATGTCGTTCATCCCTTCAACCATTTCATCATCCTTGTTCTTACTCTTGTGATATGTCGCCGAGAAGTTCATCATCAATATTAGGAAAGGTATTTATCATTTCCTCAATAACATCATCGTTACAGTTCAAAAGAGGATAAAAAAGACGATTGTCTATCATTTTCCATTAGCAAACGGCTGAAGAAGTAAGTGGTGGTAATAGGAGAAATTGTCCAAACGACTTTGGACGTTTTAAGTGCTCTTGGAGTTCATTCAACTCCATCATACCTTCAATTGGCTTATCGAACCACCTTATTTCTTAATTATCGTTCAGTTTCTTTTCCGTTCTGCAGTTCACCGAAAACCTGGGTGTGCCCTAAACTTGAAGTGCGCTCTTTTTCTCGATCTTCTTCATCTCTATCTTCTTGCGTCGACCCAGCATTGCAGGGACCTGCTTTTCTTCCATGACTCATCTGATAATACAAACCCTTTTTCTTTCTTCATTTTTTTTCTTGGGAGAATAGCAGCAGGCGTACGATGTGCAGAGGTTGTAAGAGAGAAAGAGTGGTGAATTAGCCGTTTATTTATGAAGGAAATGGCGCTAACGGTAGCATAGCATTTGAATTTGACGCGTTTTTTTTTTTTTTTTTCATCGTATGGACAACTCACAATCCCAACTGAATTAGCCGTTTGTCTGATTCATAAGATCTTTTCCTGAATTACTTACAATCAAGCATATGCCCTATTTTTAATTACTTAGTGAAGAAATGTCGAGATTACTTACTAGTTTTCTTGATGACCATTTCATTCAGGGTACTACTATTGGAGGGGTGAACTGAAAATAACTTTGTAATCAGTAAAGTTATTAAATTTAACACTTTTATTACATTGTATTCTACAATATTTATTTATTTATTTATTTACTATTATTTTCTGTATTCTCGTTCAATTTAAAGCAATAGTTTTTATTTACTTATTAATTTTTTTTCATTAACTCGTTGAGTTTAAAGCACTATTAATTATTTAATTTTAAACTATCTACACCGTAAACATTTTATAAATATTATTATATTCAAAGTTATCAATATTAATATTAATAAACATATAAACATATGATAGGATCTATATATAAATTTCACCCTTGGTCGATAAACCTCTTTGCACCAACCTATTGAAGATTGAAAGCTGATCTTTAAGGTAAAGAAATAAAGCTAGGAGAATCGAAAGAGGATATGGACAATAAAGAATATAAACTCAAATCCTAATATATTTTAAACATCGTATGGAATAATTTTAAACAGAGTGAGGAGGAAGATAACATTTTGGGGCAAACTGAAGGAATAATTTTAAACAGAGTAAGTAAAACAATGCAGCCAATGCATCAAACAGAAACAAAAGGACACATTTTTGTACACATAGCCAATTAATTTACCCATCCCAACAATTTCTCAAGAATCTTGAATTAGTTCTTCCCTTATTTTCAGTTTTTTAAGGTTGTAGAAAAGGAGACAGAAAATAAATTAAGCCTTTTTTCTTGTTTATATTGGAAGAAGAAAGAAAAAGAAAAGCCCGTCTTTTGTTATTATACTAGTGCAAGCCCGTGCGTTGCACGGGTCTATTTCTTAGATTGAGTTATTTTACTGATGCAGAATATGTATTTAAGAAATTATGCGATTTTTGCACCTGAGGTTTTGCACTACCGATGTTTGCACTACCGAGGTTTTGCACGACCAATGTTTGCACTACCGAGGGGCTTGTATGACTGCAGCTTTTCAATGTATGACTGCTCACAGAAATGATTTAAGGGACTTTTTGATTTTAAATGGTTTAAATTGTCAGATTATGGTAAACAGTTTAAATTGTTTACGGAAAGTTGTTGACATGCATCGCAAGAATTTTCTCCACCGGGGCGTTTTTTGAAATCAAACTGTGTCCCTCCAACGTGCCTGTATTTTTTGTCTTAGATAGTTTTTCTAATGGATCCTCTCTTGGCTGACTGGAAATATTAGAGTGATTTCTTTTTGCCAGCAGTTTCGTCTCCTTAGTTGAAGGGATGTTAGTTGTGAATGTTATGTGAAAAGATATGTGATTAAAAAACAGAATTACTATTCAATGCAGCAATAATAACTTATTTAATATCGAATTAGCTAAGACCAAATTTATAAAAACACTGCTACGGTGAGGAATTCTCTGAATTCCTAGATCAGTTCTGGTGAAATATCGTACACGTCATCTTCAGCAAACATGAATGAAAATGCTGATTGCAGCACGTATGCTCCACATTCGCCGCTGATTCATACAGGAAGAGAGACAAACAATTTATGTAAGAAATCGTTATTCAACAAAATAAATAGTGTCAGGGTTTTGCATTACCTTATAGTCTGATGGGGGAAGTTAGGATCTCTAAAAACAGTGAAGTCCACGATTAAGTCAGTTATGCGCAAATCTCGAAGAATATATGGGATCATAAGTTGTGTTTTTGGAAATGCCTCTTCAAAGAATCTCATATCCCTATCAACCGAAGGATCAGAGTCATGTACTATTATTGACTGTCTTTTATAATCAATAATGCACAGTATCCAGTGACATTGATTTATGTTGACCGGGATAACTATAAGACCTGCTTCCTCTCAAGGAAGAGACGGCCAATCCTCAACAATTCCTTGTACATATGGTCGAATGACAGATAGGTCCATACGTCCATCGCTCGTATACTCTGCTGCAACTATTTGGTTGAACGCTGTAGGCATAAAAGAAACCCTTGACTTTGGGAATCTTGCATGTGATAGCTTCTCGATAAATCCTCTTACGCATTCATCTATGTGCAGTTGGAGAATAGAATACATAATAAGAATATGTGCAAAAAAAATTAACGGGAAAGATGATTAACTTGTACCTCATTATCCAACTTCCCTTCGTCATAAGGTTTTTGAAGAATTCTTTGCCGTGTTCTTCTGCTAATAGCGTACCAACAGAATCTCTATCGTTCATTGCTTCTATTGTCGCTGATACATGCGGAAAGAATTTTGACATCTTGTTGACATGCATTGCAAGAGTTTTCTCCACCGGGACGTTTTTTGAAATCAAACGGTGTCCCTCCAACGTGCCTGTATTTTTGGTATTAGATCGTTTTTCTAATGGATCCTCTCTTGACTGACTGGAAATATTAGATTGCTTTCTTTCTGCCAGCAGTTTCGTCTCCTTAGTTGAAGGGATGTTAGTTGTGAATGTTCCCTTCCGTTCTCCGTCAGGTGTAGGGCTTCTCTTTCCTGTAAAAAAATCGGACGTGGAATTATAAGTAGTAACAATGTGTTCAATTTTTGCTAAATAATGTTTCACATACCAAGTGTTTGTTCTATACGCGATAGCCTCAAATTGATTTCTGAGTAATTTTCGTTAATCTTCACTGTCAGATCGTCGAACCTTTCAGTAACATATTCGACATAGCCATCTATTTTACGTTCTATACGATCAACAAATTCTCTAGCTTTCTGATGAAGTCCCGCATCAATGCTGTCTAAATAATCTCTTATTTGATTCATCATTTTATGGAATTTTTTTTGGTGTATGTAATGGTGGTAAAATTATGAAATGATTTGATTTATATATAGTATAAGTCGATGTTAAGGAATTGAAAAGACACTACTCTCTACTCATAACTTCTCAGTAAAACGTATCGGTTTGCTTTGTTTAAATCAGTTCTATGATTATATGTATTTAGTGTGTATTCATACTGTCTTAATTGTTTAGATAATATTTCAATGTGTCTTTTCATTTCAGCGGTTATCATAATTACGCAGTAATTAGTGAGCGGTTATATTGTTTAAGCAATAGATCGATGCGTCTTTTGAGTTCAATGGTCATCATGATTACGGTGTAATTACTGACGGTTATATTAATCCACTCTGTCGTGTTAAATTCAGTAGTGTATGATTAATAACGTAGTAATGTCTAGAGTCAGTGTAACAGTAATATAGTGAGTCTTGTAATGCAGTTCTGTCTAGATGAAGTGTAACAGTAATACGTTTAGTCTTGTTAATTTTAGCAGTGTAATTTGCTAAAAACGTTTGGCGTGTTTCGTGAATGTTACTGGATTGATAAATATAGGTACATTAATGAATGATCTGAAACCGTGAGACTGAACAGATTTCTGCACTACTGTACTGCAGTTGTCGATAGCGTACTTTTTGTTTACACTACTGTATACCAGTCGTGCAGAATAGGCCGTCTCCTGTAATTACATGACTGTTTGATTCGCAGTCGTGCAAAATATAGCATAGCATCTTATTACACTGCACCCAATCGTTGCTTGACGCGTCAACAATATTTACAACTTTTTTCCTATTTCGAACAATAACATTTGAAAAATAAAATGGTCAGTAGTGTGCAATTCGGTAGTGTATTAATCTGTTTTAATTTCCTAAACCATAATTAATATATGTTTTAATTTCCAAAAATGCACTACCGATTTCCACACTACTGAGCATCAGTAGTGTGCAAATCGGTAGTGCAGTATGGAGAAGTTAAACTTATTTAGTTCGGGGTGACGTGCAACTGTTCCTGAGTACTTTGAAATGAGATGATGTAGTATATTGTAGTCTTTTGGTAATATATGTAACAACATATGTACATTAACGATAAAATGGACAACCACAGTAAAATGGTCAGTAGTGTGCAAGTCGATAGTGCATTATGCAAAAGTTAAACTTATTCAGTTTAGTTTGATGTGCAACTGTTCCTGACATGCTTATCAATTTACATGCTTATCAAGATTACGCCTAACATTTATTCAGTTAACAATATTTTCAACATTTTCCTACTTCGAACAATAACATTTGAAAAATAAGATGGTCAGTAGTGTGGAAGTCGGTAGTGCAGTTTTGAGAAGTTAAACTTTTATTCACTTCAGGATGACGTGCAACTGTTCCTGAGTACTTTGAAATGAGATGCTGTAATATATTGTATTCTTTTGGTAATATGTGTAGTAATATATGTAGTAATATATGTACAATAACGATAAAGGGACAACCACAATAAAATTGTCAGTAGTGTGCAATTCAGTAGTGCATTATGCAAAAGTTAAACTTATTCAGTTATGTTCATTCAGTAGTGTAAATTATGGGCCAATTCCCTTTTTAGAATAATAACATTTGAAAATAAAAAACGGTAATCTGTCCGATCGCTGTCATAATTAATATATGTTTTAATTTCTAATAAAATGGTCAGTAGTGTGCAATTTGATAGTGCATCATGGAGAAGTATGAAATGAGATGCTGTAATATATGTACATGTTTTCAATTGCAACAATGATTCTCCCATGCTTTCGAAAAAACTACAAAGTTAATAATCAGTAATTGTCATTCTGGGGAGGGAAGTACCATTAACTGAAAATTACGAAAGTCATTACACAATTCCGCATCAATGTGTCTCTCATGCATTATAAACAAAGTAGAAATGCAGCAACTACTAATCTTCATTCTGTGGCGGCCAATGCCAATATTGGAAAAATACGGAAGCCATTAGATATTTCCTGAATTCATCAACGTGTGATGGCAATATCCTGTGGAGCTTGTCGTTTCGAACAAATGATGCAAACGCATTCCGTAGCACATGTATTCCGCCGTCTCCGCTTTAAGAGCACATGCATAAAATTGAAAAATGTCATATGCAAGAATTTAAATGTAACACTCAATTATATTATGTATAGACAATTATGGTACCTGTTAAGCTGTTGCAGAATATTTCTATCCCTTTTTACGACAAATTGCTCTCCACAGTCTTTTACGCCGATGCTTTTCAGTACATACGGTATGATGAATTGCGCATCACCCAAGGCTTCTCTTGTCTTCCGCAGGTCCTCATCCGATTTTGTGTCTGAATCCAAGACCACAATGGTTTTTGTAGCTGGGGAAGCAACGCAAAGCACCCAATGTCTCTGATCAATTTTCACCGGGAATGCTATAGCCTTAGCTTTTAACCAGTTGCATGATGGCCATTCTGGAAATTTGCCCAGAACGTAAGGGATGACATTCTCTAGATTCAACTTTCCATCACCGAATGCACTCCTTGTGAGGAATAGGCTAAAATATGTATTTGCGAAAGCAACGACTTTGATAGCATCCTTGCACAGATGCTGCATCTGAACGAAACCTCGCAGGCATTCGTCTATAAGCTGCAATATATGTCAGACGGTTTCCATTAATTTTTACTTATATATATTCTGTACAGTTTCTTATGCAATAGTATATATTTATATCGAATAAAATTTCTTACAGCATCGTGTAATTGCCTTTTTTCTGCCTTGAGGTCGTTAAAGAATAGTTGGCGAAGAGTTCCTCCCCGGAGACTTTCTCTGCAGTCGTCTGGCTTCATCATCCTTATCATTCTTTCAACTTTTGGCCACATCTGCAGCTTGTATAGTATATGCTCGTCAATCTTCGGGGAGAAGTAAAGCACTCGAGCTGGAATTTCATCGGTCGCAGCCCTTGTTGCAGAATTGTTGTTGCCACGTACTGAAGACTCTGCTACTATAAAAATTTAATTAATTAATTAATGAACGTTAAGTTCTTATCAAATTCACAAGTGCGTACCTTGCATATTAACCTTGTCATTTATGTGGTCGATCTTTTTTTGTATGATTTTGATCATAGACTCTAATGGCTTCAGTTCCTGTCCCATCCATTCTCGCTGCATATGAATTCCTTCAGCAGCCTCGATGTTGGTCAATCCATCACTGATTTGATGCAGAGCAGCTTCAGTATTGTTTTTCATTTGGTATGTCTGCTCTGAATTCCAATCAACGATGTGCGCCACATCATTTACTCCAGCTAGGGCTTCGGAAACTTTTAATTGCATGCTTTCCAAAAGTGTTCCTTCTTTAACTGGCTGAGAGTGCCCATGCTCTGCTTGTTCTGCACCTGCAAGTATAACATAATATTGACGGTTATATAACATATTTGGTCATAACGTAATTGCATTATGTCATAACTATTTGTCTCTTTTACCTGTATCCGCTTGGACATAATTTGGACCAGATTCTTGTCTGTTTTCTGAAGGTATGTACGGGTTTTTTATTTCCGTATCGTTGTCCGTAGAGGGCAACTCTTCGGTCTTTTCTTGTGAATCAACAGCTTGACTGTTGCAGTTCCGTTTATCACCTCTCATTTCTTGCAACATTTTTGCCAAGGTTGGTTCGTCACGCTGAATGTCATCGCCATCACTCTCCAGAATTCCAAGTTCTCCGACGAAGTCGTTAGTTGTGTTCGGTGGCTCTGATGCTTTCTCCCTCTCCTCAGTTTCTTCTCGAGACTTCTCAGGTTCAATAGGTTGTTCGTTTGTGTCGGTTGCTGAATTAATCTCTGAGGTTTCATGCCTTATCTTTTTTCTTAATTCTGTATTTGCTGTATTCATATTGGCGATTTCGTGCCTCTTCTTTGTTCTTATCTCCAAAGCTGGCGGGTCACTGCGATCATCTGGGGCCGATGATGAATCCGAAGTGCTGGAATGTTGATAAGAACTTTCACTCTCATCTGATAATGATTGTATGTCTGGAGATTCTGTATTTTGTATCGACATCCAACACAATGTACAACCTTGTCTCACATAAGCAGAGGCTGTGTGTATCTGTAAGTTGATGTTACTTGCTGGAAATTGGCTCTCACGGAAAAACGACTCAGCCAGTTCTTCTGCAGTTGGTTGTAGCAGATTGCTGATTATCTCTGTTTCGCGCACTGCTTCAATAATCTGCTCCATCCTTGGTGCATTTTTGGCATTCCAATCGTTGCTTTTCCATAAACACATCCGCGGTCCATTGAATTCCGGATTTTCAATTCTTCTAGCAAACTTATGTGCAATTCCAGGTATGCATTCATAAGACAGAACCTGTTTTGCGCAAAGTAAAGAAATCTGTCAATACCTTATTATTCTGGTTCAATATAAAGATTTAGACAACATGATGTGTAAAGTAAACGTGACTATTATATGTATGTTGTAAAAACAAACCTGAAGAGGATGTACGAAGCCCCCCAAAAGTCAACGTCAAAGGTCTTTTGCCTCCCTTGTTGTCGACAGTTACCCTATTTGATTGAATATTTCTCTTCATCGATGAAAGCACCTCTCTATATCTGATGGTTCCCCATGGGTAACTGTTAAGCGTGTCTAAATCATTCACTAAATAGAGAAATTCTTTCTCTATCAGTACTGTTCTTCGTGTAGTTCGATGTTTCAGTACACCTGCAACGAATAACACGCTGGCTAACTTCAGTTTTTCTATATTACATCCGGTTGACGCTGACCGGGCATATCAGAGAATTTATCGATTGCTTCCTGAAGTGTGATTTTTGTTTTCCCGGGGAAGTGTTCTGTCAGGAAATTCTGGTTCGGATTTATTGTAGGTGGTTTTTCAGATTTCAGCCCTGTTAATATAGAGACTTCCATTTGCGAGAACCGTATTGGATTTTTTTTATTATCATCCATAGGTCTTCAAAATCATCCACCTCAACCTGTGACTTCATCAAAAACCAAATTATTTGGTTGGATAGATTGAATTGCTCCGCAGAAATTATCAACTTGGCAAATGACGATTTTTCGAGAAACTGTTGCCGTTCCTCTTCGTTGAGCTGATTGATTATTAGATTGTTGATGTACTTATAGTCAGCACAGAGGCTTAATTTGCAAGGAACAACAGCCTGTTCAGAGATTTGTGCCCTAAGTGTCACCTGTATGCAAAATAAATTTCATTTAGAGTGATTTTTTGAAGAATACAACGTACAGTTACGCAGCAGGAATTTATTTATTAGAAAATTACTCACTTATAGGATTTCACACTACTCAGGAAGTAATAAACAGTTCAAAGTGTCAGTTTGAAATGTTAAGCTTATCAGAATGAGATTGACTGTTTTTTACGTCGCACGGCAACTGTAAGGCCCCATTCAACATTCGGAGGAGGAGATGCGGCTCTTGAATCGGTATGAAATGCTAAAATTGATTCACCTTAAAAATATTAGAAGCAAAGCGTAGTGCGTATAAATATATATGAGAAAATATATATACATATATGTATCGGGTCGAATCGGGTTGCGGGCCCAAAGCAAATATGTTCAGAAGAGAAAAAAAAGACGATAATGGAGGAAAACCTCAAGACCAAGAACCCTAAATGCTATGTAAATTTAATTACCGCTCATAAAGCGAGGGACGATGACGATGATGATCCGTTGAGCTCCCATTTGCAGCAGAGAGCTCATCTCCATCGACCTGCATATGAATATCCCATTGAAGAAAAAAATAAAAGCAGCCAAAGCTCTGCGATTAATAACTCGAGAAAGACGATAACCAATAGGAAAGGCGTGCCGGGTATGTGATGGCGATGATTGTCCAGCACAGAAGAGAGAAGCAAGACATACCGTGGAAGGCGATTCGATGTATGCCCAGTTCTCCGGCATGATTTCCGGCCCAGTGAAAGCACATGTCGGCGATGAGGCAGCTTGGGAACGGTCGGAGTTCTTACAGCAGCCGTCGGAGGCGTTCTTGGAAGAAAGGGCCGGACTTTAAGAACTTCATGGTGTCTTTAGAGCTTCGGACCATGTCTATGCATTCGATACCCTCCGATAGTCGAGCCTCGACGAAGGGAAACTGCGCAAAGTTAAGGAAATTAAAAATCGAACCTTGTTCCTTGTCGTATAACTTTGACAGGTCGGGTAGTTCGAGTTTGAGAGACCACTGAAGCAAGAGATTATCGTATAAGAGATCAAACAAATAAAGACTTGGATAGTGATATGATTCATCTCTCAAGCCAAGAATCAACACTAAGGGAAAATGTAAATAGCAGCAAAAATTGGCTCGATGACCAAAAAATTCCATCAACGAAGATCAATTAAGTCAAATATCATTCAAGAGACGATTAGCAGCCGTTAAATGAAAACATTACACAACCCACTATTTCGTCCTTTTATGTAGCTCACGTATGTAAGGGTTTCTTACAGTCTTACCTTGCAAATCTTCTCGGGTTCCCCGAAGCAATCTAAATAGTCATCCTTGCCAGTCCTAAGGCTTTGAGATATTCTGATATGGAGAAAATGTGAAGAACAGAAACTTGTATAATAAAAGATACACGCATAAACACACACAGATTTATGATTGTATATATATATATATATGTATATAAATATAAATATATAATAAAAGATACACGCATAAACACACACAGATTTATGATTGTATCTATATATATGTATATATATAATATATATATATATTATATCGAGAGAGATTATTGGACGGGAAGAGCAACACCAAGATACGTCATAATATCAAGTATAATAGTGGGGTTTCCATCCCACTGCATCTCTACTTCCATTGTCATTCCTTCACTTCCATCTTCGATAATTGAAAGTCCTTAAAAACGACAAACCGATCAGCTGAACTGAAGATTGCCAATGAGTTCAATCAGATTTGTCGAACACCCTTGCCATAAATTATTAGCATTCAAGCAGGGCAACACAACAGTAACCAAAGCACTTCCCCTGAATTTTCATAAATGACGGAAAAAGAAAATCCAAACTAAACAGCTGTGAATTACGGAGCCACATCTCCAACAGTGAGCTTGGAAAATTTCAATGAAGCTAAATAGACGGCCTTCAGGTTTTCAATGGAATTCTAAAAATATTTGGAGAAAATAATAAAAAAAGATACACCCACCATGAAATTGAAAGTCTGTACTCTGTAGCCAGTCAACCCAAGTGAATGCATTATCTCAATATCTTCCTGTAACTATGAAAAAGAGTAAAATGAAGAACATAACTCAAAGGAAAACGGTAAATGCCGGTGATATACTCATTACCATAAACCGATGGTAATCATCAGCTACATCACCATTTTGCCCATCTTGTATCTTGCCTAAAATCATAAAAAAGTAAATAACGCAAAGTCAGCCAAAATGCGAAATGCTTCCAAAGTGCAAGACACGCACTGACCCACCATTCATCGTGCAAAACACGTCCCAGTTGCTTAAACTCTTGCCATCCTCAAGATACGCCCCTTCAACTTACAGAGGTTCAGTCATTAATCTACTGTTAAAAAGTCAACGTTATGTAAATAGAACGAATGTGAAATCACTTGATAAGCAGACGTCGAAGCTCCAAATAGAAAATCATGAGGAAAATCAGATCAGTTGATGTCGACACTCTGTTCAGAAGCGCATTGACCTGCGCCTATCTGTAGATTGCTTTGCCATTTTTTAACAAAAAAGATTAGTGAGGCCTAATCCCAGTTCCCAACACCAACACAAACATAGTTGTGAAGGTGAGCCTTGCTCTCCTTACGAAGCCAGCCAAGAATCTTATGCCCATACATGTTCATCTCCAAATAACTTCTCACCTCTCTTATCAAGCATCATTTTCTGCATATTACCCCGCCCATTCGTAGAAAACCAAAAACGATTCATCAATTTATCCAAAGTTTAACAATAGAGCAACTGTTCTAGCACTCCATAAACGAATATTTGCAGAACCATTTTCTTCTTTCCGCTTCTCTTTCAGCTTGCATGTCATCTGCGTAAAAGAGAATTGAAAAATTCAAATAACAGAAAAAAAAACTCCATTGTTTCTATAATCAAGATCTACTACGCCCACATCGCAAGTGAAGACATCAAAACAGCTCCCAAGAACAGAGCAAAGTAGGATACTTCAACATGAAGCCTCAAGTTGCAGCTCATCCTCTTACTCAATAAATCTGCTGCAAATGAACAGACACAAATATAAATATTCATATACGAATAATATCAAACCAACTCATCTCATATTGAATGCAACCCCCCCCCCCCCCAAACTGTTATTTTTCTTTTAATTTTTTTCCAACACACAAATGGCAATCGAGCAGTTCTTCACATGCCCATCCATCGACTAATCAAACACAGACTCGAAATCCCGGCTCCTAAGAGCTTGCGAAGAGTATGGCTTCTTCAAAGTGCTCAACCACAGAGTTCCAAATCATGTAATGGCGAAATTAGAAGACGAAGCTCTAAATTTTTCTCTCATCCCTCGCCGATAAGCAGCTCAGAGCAGGCCTGCATAAACCATTCGCTACGGTAATAAGAAGATTGGCTCTAATGGCGACGTGGCTCTGTCGAATACTTGACTTTAACCACTAATAATCACTGTAACGGGACTATCACCGTAGTTTATTACCAGCGCAAGAAAGATTCAGGCGAGTAATAGAAAACCTCCTTTTGACTCAAATCTAAGCTTTTTGGTTGCCCAGGAAACTGTAAATATGATGCAAAAAGCATCAAGTTCCTTATCACTAAAACTTTTGATTTCATGAATTCAATTTCCTGCACATTCGCCGCATAACTTATCAGGAAACTCCCTACGCGAATTATAGTTATCCAAATAAGATATCAAGTTAAAGAACTGACGGTTGTATCAGAGGTAATGAGCGGACGGAACATTTGAATGCAAAAATCTCCATCAGTTGAATCATCATCCCTAGCCTGAACTTGATCCCCGATGACTTCTTTCTTAATTTTTGGTCGACTCAGTGCAAGTTGTCAAGCAACCCTACTGAAAAAACAAATATAAATACTGGGGTTAGCGAATAATGGATGCAAAGCAAAAACTAATGAGATGCCAATTTTGTTGATCCATGTACACCAAAATCCCAGCAGAAACAGAGTCGAAGACGCCATCTATTACCAAAGTTTGTGGGCTGTTGGCGTTGTAGACCGAAGAAAGGCCAGCCCCAGCAACAATTCGTATTGTTAGAGAGATAAACCTTTGAGATGAGGGATCAATAAAGAACCGATTTTTTCTTACAATTATACGCAGACCAATCAATAACATGTCATAAATTACAAAGAATGATCAAAATCAGCAAGAAGAAAGGTTGATATATGATTATTACCCTGATCTTAAGTTCTTCTCTCCACAGCTTCTCACACCAAACTTGCAACTAAAGACAGGCTGCTTCACAAAAACCTATGGACTGCACTCGGGTTTTGGATCGAATGTTCAGGTGAAGGTTCAAACCCGACCCATTGATGGAAGACCACCCGTTCTGCATCACCACGCACCCACCCCTCGGAATGAAACAGCTCCCAAGAACAGCGCAAAGTAGGATACCTCAACATTAAGCCTCAAGTTGCAGCTTATCCTCTTACTCAATAAATCTGCTGCAAATAAACACACATAAATATAAATATTCAAACCAAATCCCTCGGATTGATTGCCGAATTTCCGCTTATACTCTAAAAAAGCTCTCCAAATCCAATTGAACCGTAATTGAACCCATCAGCTTTTTGCCCAAAAATCCCCAAGCGTTCTTACCTCCGATCCCAATTCCGATTCTGCTCTTCATACACTAAATCTCGATCTTCAGCTGCTGGGAAGAAGAAGACGTTCGATTCCCTCTCGAACAATCTCCTCTCTACCTCGGCCTTGCTGAAGCTCAAACAGGTGTGGATCATCGAATCGCGGGGGTCGTGTTCGAGGAAGGAGAGGTCCGAGAAGTGTGACGGAAAAACCTTCAATTGTCTATCGACCGTTGGCCTTACTAAGCGACCCTTCAATGCCACTTTTGACACTTCGTATTACTTTATTTCCTTTAAATATTTTAACCATCCATGTAAATCCCACTACCCTCAGACCCAAAATGGTCATTGTACTTTTGAGCGCTGATGTGTCACACAACGATTGGCTATAGGGGGTCAAGGAGAGGTCAACGATTTTACTTTTAATAAGTATACGATTACTACAGTACACATGGAATGAGTACCGCTGCTTTTCTTTTCTCCCATTTTCTCTGTGAGATACGAACACAAAGGTTATCAACAAAAGAGAGAATTTGTGTTCTGTTAATTTGAGGAAATTTTATTACATCTTGAGAAAATATGTATAGACAGTAATGAAAAACTAGGCAAGAAAACTCCTACACTAGTTGTGATAACATATACAACTCTAAACTAATACTAATACTCCATGAATTGGATCCAAAAAGAGTCGTCAACGACGCCACCCAAATTAGGAAAGCCATTGGAAATCTGGTCGAAATCTTCAACCGAAAAAGGAGGAATCTGATCATCAACCCTTGTGAAACTTGATGAAGAAGAAGAAGAAAAAGGCCAAACACTTGATTCTGATGATGAATAAAGAGGACCCATTGTTGTCGTAGATGCACTGTCGATACTCACCACATTCCCTTCCACGATTTCATCATTCCTGACGTTTGTGCCCTCTACAGATTGGCTCTTCAGATAAAAGTCGTCGTTTTCAAGAAGTTCGTCAAGAGGAGGAAGATTATTAATCATTTCCTCGATTGTATCCTCATCGTCATCTTCCATGATATTCACTGATCCTTCAACTATTTCGTTATTTTTAATGTTTCTCTGGGCCAGACGAGTTTCGACGTTCGCGTGAAGACTTTTTAACCCTTCCAAGTGCTCTTGGAGTTCGTTCAATCCCATGCCCTCTATTGGCTTATCGAACCATCGTTCTTGATTATCACTGTACTTCAATTCCTTTTCTTCCATCTGCAGTTCATCAGAAACATGGTGGGCGTGCCCTAATCTTGAAGAAGGAGAATCATTTCCATGATTACTCATTGTCTGAAGGCGATTGAGCATTGAATCAACAGATGGGTGTCCGAAAGAGTAGATCTTATTTCCAGCGGGAGATTGGACGAGAATCGCGATTTCACAACCACAGAGAATGCTGAGTTCAGAGGCTTTCTTGAATAGGCCTTTCCTTCTCTTTGAGAAGGTGACTTGAAGTGCGCTCTTCTTCTCGATCTTCTTCATTTCGATCTTTCGTCGACCCAGCGTTTTCTTCGTCATTGCAGGGACCTGCTGCTTTTCTTCCATGACTGATCTGATCTGTTTATTACGAAACCCTTTTTCTTTCTTGCAGGGAGAATAGTTAGCAGACGTATACGAGGAATAATTGTTTTGCAGAGGTTGTAAGAGAAAGTGAAGTGATGAATTGCGGCGGAGACTGTTGTATTTATGAAGGAATTGGCGCAAACGGTAACATAGCTTTTGAAATTGACGCGTTTTTTTTTTTCATCGTATGCCAATTCACAATCCCAACTGAATTGGCCGTTTGTCTGATTCTCTTAATAAGATCTTTTCCTTAATTAATACACAATCATATGATCCCTGTTTTAGTTACTTGCTAAAGAAATTTCGAGATTACTTACTAGTTTTCTTGATGGATGGCCGTTTCATTCATTTATTATAATCCAAGAATTACATCCAACACATTTCAAACCATTTTATCAGTGACATAAATTCAAGAGCAAGAAAAAAAAACCCATTCGACACACACACACACATAATATATATATATATATAGATATTATTACCACTTAAACCATCGTTGTCATCATCTTAAAAACGGAAGCCAATGCAATCACAGCCACGAACCCGCCGGAAACCGCCGCGTGACTGGCGGCCGAAGGTGGTGGAGAAGTCCATGGCGCCGGAGATGGTGCTTCGCTGGCGGCTAAAATTGGCGGAGAAGCAATAAAAGCCATAGCCATTAATACAAGAACGATGAGTAGAGCCCTAGATGATGATGCCATGATATGTAATAATGATTGATATGATTTAATTTCTCTGTTGATGAGATTATTTGTTAGTGGAGTTTATTATTATATTTATAGCAGCAAGTAGCTAATGTAGTTTATACAGTTTGCAAACACCTGGCAAAAGCATTGGTTTACACTCCAAGATAATAATAATAAAAAAAAAAAAGAGAGAGAGAGAGAGAGACAAGTATGGCGATTCATACACAGGCTGTAAATATAATGTACACATTGATAGTTTTGAAGAGATCGTCCAACTGTTATGTAAGTTTAAGAACTAACGATGTGTCGTTATCTACTAATATAGATTTTTGTGAGAAATAAGCAATTCTCTATGATTCATATGCTTTGTTTTGTCCGCTGATTGTTTTACTGTTTCGTTCATTTCAATTAAGGTAAGAAAAGGTCAAGTTCTCTGCTAAAATTTCACTTAGCTTTTGTGTTTCTTGAGTTTAGTAGTTCATCAAAAAATTATACTGAACACATTATATATGATGAGAAGTTACTTACATTGCAACGCACTGTTGTTTTACCGTACGGAAAACAAATTTTATCATCATACATTCATTCCAATCTGCGTATTCGTCAACTAGGAATATGGCCTGTGAATACGGTTTTTTGGGTATGATTTGAATCCTATAGATCGTTGAGGGGATATAATCTCAGATCTTCTATGTACCAATCCAAAAGCCTCTGCATTCGAAGAACGATTTTTTTGAGTGAAAATTCGCTGGCTTCGATGATCAAATGTCAAAATTCAAGCATATGTCCTTCATCTTTACTTTGTCGAACATCCTAGCCCCTTCGCACAGAAGCAACATGTGTTAGAATATATATATATATATATATATATATATATTGAGGAGGGGGGAGAGAGTTGTTAACCTGTTAACTCCACCAAAAGCAGAACTGACGTTGTTTCTACGATCATCACCAGTAAATAGATGATTTTGACGAAGCAGGGAATGTTTTTCTTTCGTAGTTTGAGATAACTGCAGGCATTTGAAAACAAAGAAGATAAATGAAACTGCGAAGTTTCTTTTTCTTGAAAAAAAAAAACTATAGCTAAAAGTAAGTTCAAGCTGATGTAAGTTGTGCACATTTGCTATACCTCGTTTACTTGCTGGAAACCCCATCTATTCTCTTTTGAGCCCTTGACATAAAACAATGAGTGTTCAGCTATTAGAAATCGATCAAAAATATATAATTCCACTTGATTCTGACGTTAGGAATCTCGAGAAACCTTTGCTGGTGCGCCGCCGATAGACCATGGCAGTTTCGGCTCACACTTGATACTTGATTGAGAATCAGATGCCAGAGAGAGCTATAAACGTAAAACAGAAAATAATAAAAACAAAAGACAGAGAGAATGTCATTAAATGCAATCTATGTTTGAACCAAATGCAATTTAAGTAGAAATTTGAAATGTGGTCCTATAGGGTCCATCTAGTTACAAGTCAGATAATATCTAAGGACCACATTGATAAATCTGATAAGCACAATGGTGTTTTTTTACACCTTGTTGAACAACTCAATTGGAGGATTGTGGTGGTGTTGCCTCTTCTCTGTTTGAAAATTGAATTCCTGTGAACAAAGAGAACGCAAATGTACAAAGTCTGCCACAAAAAAAAAAAAAGAAAGAATATTAGGTTGCATAACTGAATTAACTACCATTGGTACAGTGGTTTCCTTCTTGCTGTTTCGGAAAATCCCTATAGCTCCCCTGCTTGCAAATATCTGGAAATTGAAAGATGAATTGCTTTAAATTACTTCACAGTTTTCATAATTTCATATATTTGACAATTTACAAAGCATACCTTTTTATTAAGTGGTAGAGCCTTAAAGTTGTGCGAAGTTTGGAATGCATCAGATGTCGAAGCATTTCGGCTGTGCTTGACAAGAAAGTACGAAAGAATTAAAGTCTCAATGATGAAGATAGAGAATAAGGAATGGATGGGAGAGCTAGAGGCCTATCGGGAAATGGAAAATGTATGTCAAAGATGGTATTAAAACATTGACGATGTACCTCGTGCGCTCTTGATTTTCACATTCCGTAGATGTGCTTGAGGTACATTTATATCCATCCTGATCCAAAAAAACAAGAGACTGTGATTAATTGAACATTGCAATCACATCTTTTCTGCAAGTAGCATTTCATTACTTTCAATTGCATAAGTTTAAGATTACAGCTAGTTGAATGAATGGGGTGCCTAGAGGTTGTTATGCATGTTGTGTAGAAAAGTATTTGACAAAATACGAACGTACCTCAAAGATATAATTTATTACCTGGTTAGAATGATTACAGGGAATTGAAGATTTTGAAACTGTAGAACCATAGTGCATGGCCCTCTCGGATGTCTTCAACTGAAACTCCTGAAGAATACACACAAGTTAAATGAAAACTTTGATCGGAGGGAAAATCTCTGGAAAAAAATGATTTTCATGGACTTACTTGAAAGTCCGGTATATGACGAGTGGTTTTCTTTGGAAGCAACGACGGTGCTTCAAAAATCTGCAATGTAATGTAAATTTGGATATCATGCCGCAACTTCATGGTATCTAAGCTAATAAAGAATAGGGATACTAACTTTTCTATTTAATGGACGAGCTTTGAATCTTCGAATAGTTGAGGTATCATTTTCAAATTCCTTGATATTCTTCTGCCTGGAATTTTTCAATTAAGCAAAGAATGCCACTAAAATAATAACCTTCGTTCAACTGCTATACTAAGCTAACAACATTACCAATTACTGACCTTGTCTTTTGCGCCCTATATGTTGTTTCGAGATCAGGCTCTCGAGGTATGGTGATCCTTGGGTTAGTATAGGATTTCCTATCAGGCAGTCCTTCCTGCAAGTCATCATAAAAGAACGGGGCTTGAGTTTTATAACAAATTTCAAACTGTGAAACATTATAATTAAAATTCAACATCAATGCCAAAATATCATTATTGGAAGTGCATTCTTCTCTTACAACTAGTTAGCGAGTATTTCCTTACAATTACCAACATACCCGTTTAGGTGCCTTATGAAGAAATGTAGTCTGCTGCACCTGTACTCCACCTGCCACCTATATGTTAACCGAAAAGAGAGTTCATAATCGGCAAAATAACATGAGATTCCAACAATGACAAGAGTTGAAAGACTGTTTCCGGGAGATGATAACGATATGGAAACATTCTAACTAGTACTATATGAGAAAGACAAACAAAAAAAAACGCAAGAAAATGGATCCAGATGATAATTTAACAATCCCAAAAGGAACTCATTAGCCACCTTCCGCAGAAGACCGCCCTCAAGTTTTTGTCGTTTTGCAGCTTGGTTCTCAACTGTACAAGTTCCAGCAGATATTTTATCCGTTTTCCCTAAAGCAGCACCCCTGGCATTTTTAACATGATACAATTATTGTTACTAACAATGGCTCATAAATTTTTCGGTTAAACCTTAATGCAAACGATTCAATGGTAGTTGAGTAGCTCGTCCAGGATGACCAGGACAAAAGACAGAGAACTTTTTTTGCAAAATGTTAAAGACAATGTAGGGGCTGTAAACTTGACACAGATAAACGTCCTGTCTATTATGTCAAAGCAATATATAACTAGTAACTTCATCATATGTCATATCCAATCTAGCATATCACCTGGTCAATTCATGAGTAGGTTAGAATTTTTAAACTTAACCCTCACCTAGGATAACCAGTCTGAGGATGACGGTTTTGCTTGGCTAATTGACTAGCAGTTGGCTTCATGAGAGTCGAAGTCCTCTGCAAAGACGGCTTCGTGGAAACTTTGACATGAGTATGTGTGTTTCCCATATTAGCAATGTGATCATAAAAAGTTAACCCTGCATATATAAAGAAATAGGATCGCCAACTATCCACGTTGATGAGAATGAACTTACAAAATCAGGAGAATGCTAAATATTTTTCGATGGAGATTTACCTTTATGACTGTTCCCCGCTGCTGAAATCACTTTATCTCGTTCAGAATCTTCGGCACTCTCAGATACATCCATTTTCTCCACGCATTTAGATTTTGGTGAGACATTAGCAAATTCCATTGCGAATTTAGGTGCTAATCCAGCCACAAAAGCTGAAAACAACTAGGATAAGAAACATACTACGGTGCAGAGAGAAATAAAGAGACACATTATTCCATTGCACTGTGAAACAACCATCAAATATGGAGGATTCCTTTTCATTATTGAACATGCAAGATAAAACTTTCATTTGAGCACTAACAATGAAACTTATACCGATCAATGCACATATTTATGTAGCAATAAGTAATTACTCTCATCAATATCTCTTCCTAATCGAGATCTTGACCTATACCTTTTTTCCATATTTTATTGTTTCTAAATACTGAAAAAAAAATTCCAAACAAGTACAGGCACTATGTCAGGTTCATTCAATGAACTTTGTTGACCAAAATTACTCAAATCTTTAATTTCTAACGTCTTCTCTTCAAGAAGAAAAACAAGCCAAACGCAACACTTTCCAACCAAATAATCGATTGACGCAGCTCTTCCCTTACAACCAATACTCCCCAGGAATATTATCAAACAGTAAACAATCACGCAAGCAAGCGCAATGCGCTTCACAGCACAGAATCAACGACCATAAGGATACTTCGCAATAGAAAGGAAACAAACAAAAAATTAGTAAGGACGTCTTACGAGACGGGGGATAGCTCGGCGCTGAGTCGAACCAAGACTCCGCTCGGCTGGAGCGGCTCGGCGACTCGACTCGGCTGAAGTCGAAGTACCGAGCGGCGTCGAACTCGTAGTCCAAGTCTACTTCGTAGACCGTGAAATCGTACTCCACCATTCCTCCCTCGCCTCCATCGTTCTCCTCCTCCTCAACCACAGCTTCTGCTCCTCCTTCTTCTTCCATTTTCATCGGCGGTTATGCTTCCGTCTCCGAAAAATCGCTTCAGAGGACGAAGAGCGAGCCGTTCCTCGAAATGCCAGTTGAGAGTGAATGAATGAAGCAATTGGTTTTTGGTTGGGAATTTTGTAGGCGCTGTAGTAAGATAGCGACAGGTGAATAGTTTTGAGAGTGTCTTATTGTGTGTGTGTGCGTGTTTTAGTGTGTGTGGGAGTTTTTGTTTTCTTTTGTTTCGTTCAGAAGAGAGAGACAGAGAGGAGCGGAGGTTTTACGAGGATCCGAAAATTTGAATGGTGGGTCGGGTGGGGATATGATTACGGGTCAGTACCTCACCGCCCCGAATGGGTCGGATAGAAAAGTAGAAGAATCTTTCTCAACGCTCCGCGTCTGTCACTATTTATGGAAATAATGATTACTGCTTAGTTAAATGTAAAATCTGGAAGATGCGAAAATAGAATTTCAATATCGTGTGTAAATACATAAACTTCATATTAATAGAAATGATCGCGTATTTTAAACTCACTTGATGCTTATATTATAAATTACGAGTTGTTATTAGTTTCAAATGTTTAATAGATGCTTATGGTGATATAATTGGAATAAAATAAAATAAAAATTGAACGACATATCAATTACTTGAATAGCAGTAGCAGTACTCTAATTGAATCATTTATGAATAGTATGTATAGATTTATTACATCAAACCAAAAGATTTTGAAAAGTTCGAAAATGTAAAATATATAAATTTGCATATATATTGTAATTTATACCACGATGGTTGACTCGTGAAACTGGGCAGTGATGAATCGTTGTCAAAGGACTGCTTCTCGATGATATTATTGGTTCTTGACATTTAACGAAATAATGACAACTAATATTCTATATCCTTATTAAATGTAATTAAGTATGTCCTTTATTCTTCATACAATTTATTGGCTTAGTGTACTGAGCTCCAGACCATATGCAAGTACAATAACTAGTACGGTGAAATTAATCTGCTAGGACTATAATTTAATTCACGCATAATTTATATTTTTCATTGATTACTTTTTTCGTTTACACAGAACAATAAACATAGCGTAGAAATTTGCAAAACTGTAGCAATACACCTGCGACAAAAGGGGGCTCCACCAATATATGGAGAAATGGAACAAAAGCATTGGATGAAATCATAATATCAATGATTATGTCTTTTCTGTGTGACAGGGAATAACAAATGATGAAATACTTATTATGGGTAAGTGCATCCGAAAAGATTATACTAAATTACACGTAAATCGAACTTTGCTAGATTTTTTTTTTCTTTGTTCCTATTTAGTTATGTAACACATTTTGATTCAAATATATGGTAATATGGGTGTAAACAAATCTCATTTTGTAGAAATGATGGAGTGGTGAATCATCCCTTTCATAGATCACATTAGTTGGATTTTCACGGCATATATCTAATCTAAGACTTCGCAAGTGAGCCACGAAACATACGATTAGGGCTTTGCAGCGTCATATTTGTACCATTCAGTAAGAGCGGTAACCAATACTTAGTGTTCAATCACATAACTCATATTCCTCTTTGTATATGTATATGAAACGTCAATTTATAGTTTTGAAAATATTAGTTATAAGATCTCGTAATCCTATGCGGCCATTGAATGACGAACTTAACCATACGTAGGAAGGTGAATCATGAGGTCGAACTCGAGCCTTCAATAGACTTACTTGATTCATATTTCACTAATATACCATAATTGGTTATGTAAGACTAATTTATTGTTATATTGTATACTATTTTATATGTTGTATTATGTATATATTATATATAGTAAACGGAAAAAATAGTGCTTAAACTATACCACAATCTCACTAGTGGTGCTCAAACTTTTAAATGTGTCTCTTTGGTTTCTGAAATTTTACGTCCTTATCTCTAAATTTTACAAAAATCGGGTCCTTAATCCTAAAAATTTTCTAACAGGCGCCTGAAACCTAACTTAAACCATTATTTGGAGGCTGAAACTTAATTATACCTTCTATCTACTATGTATTGTATGGGGAGGAGCAGAGTCGTTGGACTAAGGGCTCTGCCTTGGGGCAAAATAAAGCTGTCTTTAAATACATATACTGAAATTCCGGCGCTGTTAAGTTTTATCCGCAAGGAAATTACCGAAATACCCTCAAACGGTCCGATTTTTTTTTTTTTGAAAATTTAAATTGCCTAGGATTCCATTTGGAGTTGGACCCAAAAGCTACAATTAAACTCGAATAATATAATAAGAATAATATATCTTGAGAGCAGTGTACTGGGCTGGCTTTTATACAGGTGAACTGCAAGATAACACAATTTCATTGTTCGGTCAAAGATCGACGACTGTATTCGATATATGGCTCTAATCCAAATAAATTCTTTTTCTTTTCTGCCAATGAGCAGATGATGATTTAAATATTACATAAATTTTAACTTCTTACCGACACGACATACCGAAATATGCAACAATATTTTCAACTTTCGCTAGTATATTTACTATTCAGATTGGAATGAACATTATACAATTATATCAAGAATCCCGGCATTAAATGATCGATCCATAAATTTGGAAAAATAGAGACTATTATCAGATTAGGTGGGCCCCTTTCTTTATTGACTTGTGACTATGCTATTTATGAACCAACCAACCTTTATATTTTCTCCAAGACAATTGAGCAATAAATAACGACGTACTCACCAAACTCATTTAAATGTTCATTGAATTTCTCTGTCAATTTTTTGGCCCTATCTCTTCTTCCTCTGTGTGGTTCAATTCGGTCCCAATGATTTTATTTTTTATTTTTTTTTCGACTGTTAGATTTTTTACTGATTGAATTTATTTTGAGCAATTTAACTAATAGGGCCCACTCCTGACGTGAGAGCCCATACAAGCAAATTGAATGCTCAAATATAATGCTTTTTTTTTTTATGCCATGCCATGCAACGCCACTATAGTTTCCATTTTTCGACAGTTTAATATGAAGGGAACTTCAATCTCAACGTTGGTTACAGAACAAAAGATAAAAAAAAGAAAAAAATCAAAATATTTTCCTCTCAATTTTAAGGTACTATAGAAACTTTTTTCTTGGGATTCTTGGATTCATATAATTATAGCTGTTGGAGTTCTTTGGTTCTGTATTGTTGTTTCATTTAATACAATGTTTATGATGATAATCAGAGGTGTTGGTTTAAGCTTATATTGGGTTTCAAGTAAGTTCTAAAGAATTCTAACAAACAAATTGATAAATCTCAACGTAATATATATTAAGATGAAAATCACTTTTCCGTTAAACTTCAATATAGTTAAATTTAAAATTTCACATAACTTGGTTAGACCTGGCGAAAGGGTTCACAGGACAGTTCAGGAATGGGCCTGACGGTTCTGGCCGGGCGGTTCCGCTAGGGGTGTGCGTTATTCGGTTAACCGAGCCGAATAACCGAAAAACCGAAAATTCGGTACAAAACCGAACCGAACCGAAAATTTCGGTTCGGTATTCGGTTATTAAAAAAAAAAATTCGGTAATTCGGTTCGGTATAGGTTTTGGATTTTCGGTAATTCGGTATACCGAATTACCGAAATTTTAAAATTAAAATATATTATATTTTATTAATAATAAAAATATAACTATATTTTATTAAATTATATATTAAAAAACGAATATATTTAAATTAATATATATAATTTAATATTACTTTTTTTATAAACCCAAAAATATATTAAAATATATATATTAATTTAAATATAATTAAAATTCTTTTTTTTTATTGAAAATTCGGTTACCGAATTAACCGAAAAAAATTCGGTAATAACCGAATACCGAACCGAGAAATTCGGTTCGGTATTCGGTTTTGAAAATGGGGGAACCGAAATTTCGGTACCGAAATTTCGGTCGGTTCGGTTCGGTTTGTACTGAACGAACACCCCTGGGTTCCGCCACGGGCCGAGATTCAGGTGCCGATTTTCCTAAAACCGCCCTAGAACCGTAACATGACACCACGGTTTAGGCGGTTCCGGGGAGTTTCGAACTTGTTTTTCTTATATATATATTTTTATTTTTTTAGTATCTGATAAATTAAAAAATTCCGAATTGTTATTTAAAAAATTACAAAAAGTGGAAAGAAAAAAAATACATTGAAAAAAAAAGACTTTGAGAAAATTGATGGCTACACTACACAGTGATTTTTTTTCCCAAACACTACACATTTTGCTTGCTTTTTCGTCGGAGTCGGAGCTTGATGTTTCGAATTCGTCGATCGCATTCTCCTTTCCGTTTTTCGATTCGGCTGAAAACCAATCCTTCAATAGAGTGAGCATCGCAAGTTCGGATTAAGGCTCGTTCGTTGATCTCCAATGATTCGCCCAGAAGTCGAGAATGCGGACTCTGAAGCGACACACGAAGCTTGCACGGGTAGAAGATCACGTGCCATTGTTGCTAGAGTAGGGTAAACTTAGCATTCGTCTTCCACCACATCAAAACATCAAAGTCTTCGGGTGTTTGGAATTTATGACTCAAATAGAGAGTTACTTTTAGATGATGTGGGGCGCTCTACTCTTTTTCATCTGCAAGATTCCTCTTGCACCGTGCAAGCTACTACTAGTCGAAATTTTAGTCACGTGAGTCGTGCTTCAACACCTGCTCCTGAGATACATAAAAAGAAAAAAGTTATTGGAGAGAATGCATAATTGACTCCTTTCTGGTCGTCAATATTTTCTCCAAGAAGTTATGGTAATGCTAAGAAAAATATCAATAGTATCCGTACCACTGGTAGGGTCGAACAAAGCCTTTAACCCGTAAATTATTTAGATTTTCCCATTTCCTGAACTTAAGTTTCTTACCACTGGTCAGGGTTCATTCAATATTTAAGAAACTTATAGCACATGCCAAAAAGGATCGGGATAAATCTCGGCGACGTGGTGAACCCCGGAAAATACCTCCGTTGCCCCCTTGAGTTCTTCAAGTAATGACGTGCACACTTCCACAATGTCCCAATCGGTATCGTTTAAAATAACTACAAGCTTGGGGATCGAGACCGACTACGTTGTTGTTCCAATATGTCGTGACCAAATCCTTATAGCGTATGTGCTAAGGAGGTCATATAAGGAGTTCCACTGGGTCGGACCGGTATGGAGAACTTCTTATAGGGGAGACCGCTCGCGAGGACGGTTTGCTTCCACGACTGCCCTAGACACTGCTCTCGTAATTTTTTCCATGAACATGAACGTCTAGGACGAGAATTTTCTTTTGCATCGTCCACGTCTCATCGATCCAGTGGCCGGTAACAACTAGATAAGATTGTGACGTGACATTTGTCCAAATATTAGTAGTCAAATTAACGATGTGTTGGACAAATGCGAAATCAAGTTCGTTTGATATTCTTTTTTCTGACATATGTCGCATAAGTGTCTTACGACTTACTTTATGGAATTCGGGTTGTATCGTACTAGTGAATTCGATAAATCCTTAACTTTTCGCAATGCAAACCAGTTCTTCACAGTTTACTACAAATTTAGCTAACGCCATCCTAAAACTTCCCCTAGTTATAACAAAATTTCTACCAGACTGGCGTTTATTTGTTGGTACATAGGTTCAGTGCCTATCGGTTCAAACGTGTGTCTATCTATTCTATGAACTCCTTCTAAATGGTTTAACATTGAACCCGTCTCACCGTGTCCGGCTCTGGTACTATATTTGTAAGATTGACGACAAGCCTTACAAAATACATTGCGTTTATTTTCGGGATCGTCTTTATTTAAAATGATATCGAAAAAATTTCATATCTTAGATGTTCGTTTCCGCGCGGGGTTTCTCTTTCCCATTGCCGGCGTTGAGGTTTGGTTAGGTCCCTCTAACCGCCGGCACCGCGTCGGTTCTTCCTTCTCGTCCTTGTGCCCTGTCCTCGAAAAGCCTCCACCACACCAAAGCACCTACAGAATCAAAAGTATCGTCGTTCGTTTTATCGATGACGACGCCATTAGTAGAAAAAAGTCATGTGAGGTGTGTGTATTTAATGTATGTAATAATTTGATTTGGGTATAAAAGTGTGTGTATTAATGTCTTAACAAAAAAAAAGTCGTAAAGATTTGAGATATTATGATGTGTTTTAGAGAGATTTGTGTGAAAATGATTAAAATGAACCCCTTTTATAGAATTTTCGAGTAGGAATTAAAAAAAATTGCATTTTGGTCCAAAATAAAAAAGATTATAATGGCTGTAAGCCGTTGGAGCCACCCAAAGGGTATACTAGCCATTGCGGTTCTGTTTCCGTGCCGGAACCGCGACTGGAATTGCATTTCTATTTGCTATGTTGCCCACCTACCGTGAGCAATCATTGTGAGCACCATACGTAAATCTACAAATTTGATGCTTTTTTTTTTCAATTTCTAATGTCGTCATCAACTCCGTCGACCCTCTGAGATATATCCCACTTATATCACGCTCTCCAACACATTGATTTTTAAGAAAATTTATCATCTTAGTATGTCATCCACACATGAGCTATAGATGACAAACTTTCTTTAAAAATCAACATGTTGGAGAGCGTGATTTATGTGAGATGTATAGGAGGGTCGACGGAGTTGATGGCGGCATTAGAAATTGAAAAAAACCACTAAATTTGAGAGATTTGCGTGTATGGTGCCCACGATGGCACTTTTCTCACACACTCCACACACTAACACACAGTTTTCTCACACACTCACACACTATTACACACTTTTCTCACACACTAATTTATCGCACATACAATATTTTCAAAACCCATTTTTCCACTCATTTTAACTCCAAATTTGTTTTTGCATCTTAACACTTCGAAAAATTAATTTTTGCATACTATAACTCCGAAAATTTAAATTTTCGTAATTTACACTACGAAAATTTATTTTCGCACTCATACTCCAAAATTAATTTTCGAAACCAAAACATAATATTTTGGCTCATTATAGAAAAGGTTGTTAGTAATATTTTCGAAGTTTTCGACCTCACAAAACTTTTCGGTGTACCCAAAAAAGTTTTCGACGCTTTCGGAACTTCACCACATGTCTTCAAATACTAAAACTTTTGGCAAATATCCAACGATCAACTTAGGACATATTTGGCGCTTCATAGACAAAGATTATTTTCAAATGCCATTTTTAATATGTCGATATTTTCTAAAAAGAAAGTGGATGCTCAAGCTAGAGAACTTGACGAAGTAATGCGTCAAGTACTTTAGCTAGATGTCATAAGAACTGAGTGGAATGTAGTCTCTCAACAATGTAAGATTACTCTAAAACACCGCAATAACTATTTCACTATAGTTATCCCTTTAGAGAAAATTACTGCGAAATTAGAAGACCAAAATTCCTCTCTAACGTCCAAAGGGGAAAATAATTTACATTCTAATAAACCTACTTCTTGTTGGGAAATTCCGGAGGTTGCTAGTAAAATTTCCGATTGAACACAACCTTGGAATCGGAAAGAGTAGCTTTTCGAGCGGGAAAGCTAAAACTTTTAAAGGAGATATCAACTCTCAAAAATTACACCCCCCCTACCTGTCCCAAGTAAGTAGGATAATGGAACTCAAATTGACGCTTTTGTTCATAAAATCAAAACAAAGAAGGCTTTTACTACTTTTGACTGAAGCTGAAAATTTAATTAAAACAAAATGCTTAAAATTGCTAAGGAACAAATAAAAATTAGGAAAGAGAAAGAAAAATAGAAATTATATACCAAAACTAAAGTCGAAAAAGTTAAAGATTTTCCTTCTCCCATTCCTACCAAATTGGAAGCTCGTAAAGAAAAAGTTCAAAGATCAAGCAACGGAACTCATCAAGCTTCCAAAATTCATCATTCTTTAAAGAATGATAGAAGTGGATTTACTTACCCGTCCGAAAATGTTTATCATTCTCGTAAGCAAAATTCCATCATCATTATAATGTGAATAACGTGCATTATTGTCATAGGAAATACTAGTTCTCCTGTTAGTGATGCTTATAATACTTTATGCTCATATACTTACATGCAATATCATGTCCAGAGTAAGTCTGAGAAACATCTTATGCGACTGGCTTCGGACAAACTTTTTAAATCTTCTCCGAACCACACGTTCACATGCGCTAAAGTTTCATACACGTGTCAAATTAGTCCTAAGTGGGTACCTAAAGCTACATTAATGGATAGTTCAGGCCAAAATTTGACATCTTATGTGCATAAATTGTTTTCTACTAATAACGGAGGACCCATCCAAAAATGGGTACCAAATGCTCGGTAATATTTTGCAGTTTCCAGCATGGGTAGGCACTTAGAGAGCTGCTCCACACCCATGACTGGTATGCGATGGGAGCAGACACAACATTCCCTCTCGTATGGTACCTGAAGAGGCCCCACACACGAGATCAGTATGGGCAATATGGTATAAAATGGATGACTTAGGAGTAATAAGCCGAATCCCACGAATTATGGAGTGATAAGGGGGATTAGGTCAATCCCACTAATTATGGAGAAATGTGGAGAAATAAGGGCGATGCTATCAATTATTAGTCAAGGGTTATGGATGGTATCAAGGATCACAAATAGTAACATATTCTTTTACATATGGTAGAACCTTTTCAATTGTTGAATGAATGAATCGATTTACAGTGCGTATGAGTTACATATTCTACTCAAACTTGGTACAAATTACAACTGAATGTCTTCTACTAATACAATTTTCAGATTAATCCCTATATATGGACTTTAATATTCTTAATACTCCCCCTCAAGTTTCATGTTCAAATAAATCTAGAACACCAAACTTGGCCAAAAGATAATCAAATTGTTGTTTTCCCAGTGCCTTTGTTAATAATCAGCTGGTTATTCTCTTGTTGGTATGTAAGCCATATCAGTGACTCTCTCAAGAACCTTGTCTCTAACGAAATGGATGTCCACCTCCATATGCCTTGTTCTCTCGTGGAAAATTGGGTTCGACACAATTTGTATGGGGAACTTGCTATTTGAATGTATGGTCACCGGCCGTTGTTCTATTATTCCAAGGTCCTTTATTAGCCCTTTGTCCACATGACTTCAGCTGTAGCCACGGCTCGATACTCAGCCTCTGCCGAACTTCTTGAGATGGTGGTCTGTTTTTTGGTTTTCCATCATATCAATGAGCAAAACAACATAACCGGTTAAAGACTTTCTTGTTAGTGGGCATGAAGCCCAACCCGCATCACAGAAAGCCTTCAAACATACATCATTGTTAGCTTTGAATGATATAACAAGGGCTGGCTTTCCATTAATCTATCTCAATACTCTATACATAGTATGAAGATGTGATTTCCGAGGATTATACATAAACTGTGACAAGATTTGTACAGAATAGCATATGTCTGGCATGGTTAAACATAAGTAGATAAGCTTTCCTACTATCCTCTGGTATGTAGGAACACAATCAGTCAAAGGATCATCATTTTGGGGTTTAGAGTTACTCCCTGTGTTATAATCTGCCAGCCTTAGGTTCTGATCTATGGGTATAGAAAGTGGTTTGCTTTCAAGCATCCCAGCATCTGCGAGCAATTCACGTGCATACTTCCTTTGGTTCAATACAATGCTTTCCTTGGATCTTGCCACCTCAATACCTAAAAAATACTTCAAAATTCCCATGTCCTTCATGTGAAAAGTGTTATTCAAATAGCACTTAGTCTGGTTAATCATTTCAATTTCCACTAATCAAGATATCATCAACATATAGTAGGAGGACAACTATATTGCTCCCCCTTAATTTGACAAACAAAGAATAGTCATTATTTGATTGTACAAATCCAAAATCATTCATAGCTATGGTAATCTTGTATTCCATTGCCTAGAAGCTTGTTTTAAACCGTATAAGGATTTCTGTACTTTACAAACCTTGTTTTGTCTGTAGTGATATTTAGTTCTTGCGGCATAATCATATATACTTCCTCAGTTAATTCTCCCTGTAAAAAAACGTTAGTAACGTCCATTTGCCATAATGGCCAATTATAGATAGAGGCTAAAGACATTACTAATCTTATTGAAACAGGCTTCACAACAGGTGAGAAAGTTTCAGTATAATCTAACCCTTCAACTTGACTATAACCTTTCGCCACCAATCGGGCTTTATACCTTTCTATCTTACCATATGCATTTTATTTGATGGTGTAAACCCATCTGCAGCCAATTGGTCTTTATTCTGGAGGCAAGTCCACCACTTTCCATGTTCTGTTCAGGTCTAGTGCCTTCAGTTCTTCAGCCATAGCATGCTGCCGTTTTTCAGAATTTACATCTTCATTATAACTACTTGGAACCTGTTCTGATGTCAATGCGTGTAGATATTTCCTGTGGTGCTCCTTCAAACTGCACATGCTCTGAAATTGGAGATCTAATAACATGTACGTCGTTAGTGTCATTTGTAAATGGTGATACGAAATCCTTTGCCCAGAAGGGAGGCTTGCTAACTCTGCTAGACCTTCTCAAAGGTAATTCCTGATTGTCATTTCTATTTTGAACAATATCATCATGTGCATTAATAAGGTCACTAGAGCTTTCCTGGGCAGATTCTTTTACATGCTCACCAAACCCATGATCATAATCTAAATTATCAAGATGATCACCCACACTATCGATCTATATAGAATGAATGAATTTATCATAATATGCTGGAACAGTTTTATGAGAAGCTGGAATGCAAGCAAATTTTTCTTTTGAGCAAAATAAAACACATTTTCGTGAAAAATAACATCCCTTGACACAATAAAATTTTGAGAATCAAGTTCAAGCAACCTATAACCCTTTTGATTAATGGAATATCCCATCAAAACACATGGTTTTGATCTTTTTTGAAATTTATCCAATGGTGGAAGATTTTTTGCATAACAAAGGCAATCAAAGACATTTAGGTTATGAAACTTCGGATCCTTACCATATAAAACTAAGAAAGGTGTCTTCCAACCTAGCAAAGATGACGATGTCCTATTAATTAGATAAATTGCGGTCTTAACAAACTCCCCCCAAAATTTAGTTGGTAGGGGTGACATGAATTTTAAAGCTCTTGCAACATTTAATATATGTCTATGTTTCCTTTCCACTACCCCATTTTGTAGGGATGTATAGGGACATGAGCTTTGATGAATGATTCCATAAGTTTCGAATAATCTTTTACAGTCACTACTAAAATGTTCTAAAGCATTATCACTTCTTATCTTTTTTATATCGCTGTCAAATTGTGTTCTAGCATATAACAAAAAATTCATCAGCATATCATATACTTCAGTTTTGCCTTTCATAAAAAAACCCCAAGTTGCTCTAGAAAAGTCATCAACTAAGGTAAGAAAATATTTCTCACCTTTGTATGTTGCTTCTTTATAAGGTCCCAAACATCAACATGAACTTATTCCATTATAGAACTAGTTGTTGATGATTTCTTTGGGAACATAGAATTACTATGCTTAGCTAATGGACAAACATCACAATATTCATGATCACTTGACAGCTTCAAGTTAAAATCTGGTAGAAAACATAGCCTCGAGGATGACATGTGACCAAATCTTCTATGCCGTAGGGAAATCCTATCAACTTCTACCATATTTGACATATATTGTAACCTGCTACTTTGCCTATTACATGTAGGCCTAAAATATCCAACATTTTTACCATATGCATCATTCAAGTAGTACAAGCCATTTCTCACCTTACGAGTCCCCCTTATCGTGCCAGTCCAGATCTCCTGGATTAGGCAAAAATCAGGGTAGAATACAATGCACATATCATGATTAGTGAGTCTAGATACAAATAACAAATTATGCTTGAATGATGGCACATATAGCACATTAGCAAGCTTTAAATTTCCTTCTAATGTTACTGACCGAGAATACATTGCCTTACTCATTATTCCATTTGGAAGCTTGACAATAGCATTATGAATAGAATTCATGCTATATTCATCACATAATCATCGCCTTATCATCCTCTGGTTGTTTACAAGAACCGTCAATAAACCCAATTTATTTTTGGCTTCAAGAGCAATAATCATCTCTCTGCTCCATACTTTGTAATTCTCGCTTCCTCGCAATACTTCCGTAACAAGATCGAGATTAGGAGTATCAGAAGGATGAAGGTAGAGCAGATCTTGAAAATCGATTGAACCAAACTGAGACGCTTTCTTAGAATCTTGATTCGGATCTTATTCTTCCCAATTTCATCTTTGTTATTCGTCATTGTAGCGGATTCTCACTAACACGCCCTAGAATTAGAACTGTGAAAAAAAATTGAGATACTCTAGGTGTTTTTGGCTCTTGTTAATGCACATGATGATATTGTTCAAAATAGAAATGACAAAGGAATTACCTTTGAGACGGTCTAGCAGAGTTAGCAAGCCTCTGCATTCAGTGGATATTATTATGATTGATTGTGATTGATTATGCTACGATGTCCTCTATATATATGTTCGTCATTTGTAATAGTCGTCAATTATCAGTCAATAAAATATCCGTTAGCCTTTTCTCAATTCCATTTTTTCTCTCATGTGTATCATTTATATATCGGTTTATCGGTTGCCTAGTAAACTTACATTTCGGTAAACCAACCATTTGCCTTATGATTGAATAAATTATCTAACAATACAAAGGTCTACGTCCTATATTTTTCCAATCCTCATAGGGCACTCTTAAGGCATATTCCTAACACATTGTATACACAAAAGTGCTCAGAAACCATAACTATAATATCTAAAAAACATAAACTGTAGACGAAACGATACAGAACAATACTGCAAACGCAAGGTAACTTTTGTGTTGTTTCAACAATGCAGACATTATATTTCAAGGGTATTTGCTAGAGAGAACCGTAATTTAGCACGAAGAACAATTTAAATTGATTAAAGAACAAGGGTGTTGGGTTACCCGGTGTGTCCCGGAGACGCTACGTCCCCGGGTATGGTGCGGAAAATTTTTTTCGTGTTTCCCGATTGCCCTCATAGTTCGGATCAGAATAGTAACACATTGACACGTAATAGGGCGGGTCAAACCCGTAGAGAATTACTAGTTGAAGCGAGTGGCAACTCCTCCTCCTTTTCTTCAAGACTACGACGATGGTGGTGGATGACACTAGATTGTCACGCCGACCTCGCAGTGTACCACGGAATCAATTCTCTAAAGATGGCTAGAGAGTACTGAACCGTCGCTTAGGAGAAGATGTGTGCGTTTCGGTGTGTGTTTGTGCCTTGTGTGATTTTCGAAAACACCCTTTTCTAATGATATGGAGCACGAAATTTAGCCTATTTTAAGGCTTGGATTTCGAATTCTAAGTACTTAAAGTGTGAGCGATTTTTGCCACATTTATCTCTCCCTTTTGAATTCCAAATTCGAATTAAGGAAACTTACTAAAAATAGAACTAACTTAGATATTTAAATCAAATAAAATATCTTTAGATATGGAATCAAATTTCGAATTTTATACTATATAAATTTCGAAATTTCTAATCCAATTAAATAATATTCCGAATATTTCTATTCCATATTTATTTATATCAAATATGCAAATTCCGGAAATACCCTCAAATGCATATATCGAAATTAGCTTAAGGTGAAATCCAATTTTACCGTCAAGCCTTTTCACTTTGCCAAGTCCAAGTCTTAAAGTTAGTTTCATACGAAGTCCGACTTCGGTCCATTAAACGGCCCGAGGCCCACTAAGGCGCGACACCACGGCCCAAGGTCCGTTAAGGTCCAAAACACTTTCTCTCCTTATCAGTACACGTTGATGATATTTTTTAAGCCCGACTCTCTAGGTTCGACCCAATCGGCAAGGGAGGAATCCAAGAGTTCGGTAGTTACCTAGTCAATCCCGCAGTACAGGACAGTAACCCGATTCGAGTGCGAATTTCAACCCAGTCTTTATTCCAGAACCTTACTTTAGATTATAGTACTACATATAAACCCTTCAACTGTGTACCAATCGAGTGAGAGCCATGGTCTATGTCAAACTCACTGAACTCGATTCTATGATAAAATGAAGACAAGGCAAATTACCAAACTACCCTCCATGTCTAACATAAGTTAGTTCAATACCTTGTTCAAGGATTTCGTAATCTCCCGTTGCCGTCCGCATAGGTCACTTGTCCCGATTACTTACGAGACTGTGAATTCGTACTTGGCGGTCAGAGCCCGAAAATCACAAATCGTCATCAAAACCGCATCTGGCACGCTGACCCATGCAACGGCAAATCGGTCGATGGGAACCAGTGAGAGTCGAGACTTCAAAGTCAACTCCGTCAAAAGCCCCTTTCGGTCTAAGGTTCACGCAGACTACTATAGTGTTGTCGTCGATCATTGACACTCCTTGAGTAATAAGCCGTGTTCGACCGTACGACCCGTGAGTCAGTGTCCATGAAACGGTTCAATCCCTTGATTCGATTCGTATCACAAGTCATGACCTCCGCTTCCAAGCGGAATATCGGCACACGATAGGTCATCGAAAAATAAGCCGTAATCTGTTATCCAGCGCCCAACTGGAGCCTAAGGCTTACGGACTTTTATTGGTCGAGATTAAGAATCCACTGGTACCTTCCTCTCTCGTGCCCATCGAGGACAGTGACTCAACTTGACACATTTGGATTTGTTCATTTATTGCTTTATCGGATGCTAAGTAAAGAACTCATATATCCAATAAACGAACAACGCCTTTATTAAACACACGAAAATATCATATGACATAAGAAGTCGAATGATAATTGATGCCGCCGGAAAATGGATCTACCGCGTTGGACGGCTAACAGACTTTTTCCCGCCTTAATTTCGCCGCGCGTGCTGCCTGGAGATTCAGAAACAAGGGAATTTTTTGGGGGTCGTTTGCCCTCTTGCCTAGGTCAAGAGGGTATTTTCCGTGTTCCAGGCGTGAAGTAGCATAAAAAAGAATGGTGTGCTTAAGTGTGTGCGTGAGTAATTAAATTGGCAGAGTAACGGTAGGATATGTGAGAAATCGATCCCTGTTTCGGACGAAGCGTGCGATATTTATAGGAGACCTGTGTTGGAGCGGTTATTTGGGCGGTTTCACCCCCTTCCGTTTTTCTCGGGCTCGGTCATTACCCACCCACGATGGCACGTCTTCGTAATGGCTTCCATTATGGGCAGTTACTTGTCGTCTATTCTACTGACGTCACAGAGTGAAAATCGTGGCGGTTTCTTGCGTAGGAGGCCAAAGCCTTTGAGATGCGTACTGCCCTCGGGCCTCGGGATAATGAGGCGGGTCGTTACTGATCCCTCTGCTAGAGGGTCTCGGGTAATTGCCCTCAGGGCCAGAGGATATTTTGAGGTTCTCGAGGCGCTTCCGATGTGGGCCTTCCGTCTCCGTCCTGGGTACTTCTCCCCGGGGAACATTCAGGCCGCCCCGAGGCACCAAGGATAGGGGTCCTCATTTTAAACCAGGTGGTTATGTTGGTTGAGGCGGGTCGGGTATTTTGTCAGAGGGTATGTAATACCCGAGGGTAACAATAGTCCCCCCTTCGATTAGTCCAAAAGAGTTTGGTGAATTTTGGACGTTTTATGTGGTGGTGAATACCCGAGCCGCCATTGTTCTTAGAGGTTGCTGTGGCGTTTGGTTAGGCCGAATCGCTTCTGGAACGAATCCCTTAATGCTTCTGGGTTTTCTGAAGATCGTTTCATCTTCCCTGCCACGTGTTGTTATCTCAGTGGATGGCTCTGATGGGACGTCTGGGCGGGAACTCTAGCGCGCGTTCTGAGGATTGACGCGGATTATGGTTTTGTTGACGCGGATCGACGCGGCCCGTCGATATGATCCTGATCCAAGGGTTCGGATCAGACGCATGGGGCCTATATATACCCCACTTCTTTCTTTCATTTTCTTTTCTTCTGCTTTCTCTCACTATTCTCTCTCTCTACGCAAAGTTCCCGAGTCCCCGAGCCATTTTGCCCTTCCTTCCAAGCTTTTTAGGTTTCTGTAAGTATTTCTTCTCTTAGCTTCTTTCCTTGCCTAGCTATGTCTTCTAATTCTGGTGAGAGTTCCCATATTGCTTCGGGTAGTTTTTCTGGGGGTTCAGGGGGTTCGGGCAGTAGTGATAGTAGTTGTTCCGATAGTGGTAGCTAATCTTTTGAGGGTTCGGGTAGCCCTGTAGTTAGTGTGGGGGGTAGTCCTCGGGTAAATGTTGAAATTCCTCGGGAGGGTCCTTCGAGGACCGATTCCGCAGGCTTTGAGGAGGGTTCCTCGAGGGCTCATTCTATAGATTCTGAGGCCACCACTTCTGTTCCTCTCGCCCCTCCCCCTCGTGTCGTCCAGGAGCCGGCTCCTCCTCGTGAGGAGGACTTTCCTGGCCCGGGGGCCTTTCGCCGGGCCTTTAGCGCCTGGATTGGGGAGGTTGAGGACTTTCGAGCTCGTCGCCAGGGTATCCGTTGGCACCGAATTAAAGTCTCGACTTTCAAAGCTTCCGATCTTCCCAGGTTAAAATCTCTCTCGGGTCTTCCCGACAATTTTGAAGTTAGGATTCCTTCCCCCACTGACCTGGCCAGCGCCCCTCCCGAGGGCTATGGTACCTATTTTTTTGATCAGGTCGAGATGGGTCTTAGGTTCCCTATGCCTCGTTTCCTTGTTGATGTTTGTAGATACTTCGGGATTTCTCCTGCTCAGCTAGCTCCTAACTCCTTTAGTCTCCTTCTTTCTTTGGCTGTCATCCTTTCTCACTTTCGCTGTGATCCTTCCATTTCTATGCTCTTAGCTTTCCTGAAGTTAAATAAAAAGGAAGAGGGAAAATTCTTTTTTACCCCTTCTCACACCCCTGGGTTCATACGAGGTAACCCCTCTTCCCACAAAGGCTGGATGAGCAAGTTCTTTTACGTCAAGCCTTCGGTAGATAGTGCCGAGAAGGACCTTCTTCCCTTTTCTTGGAATGATAATGTCTCCATCTCTCACCCCCTTCCCCCTGAGCCAGCTGTTCGGGTAGAGGCCTTTTTGACTAAAGTGGATGGGCGTCGTTATTATGCTAAGAAACTTCGAACTGATGAGCTCCTTTATGCTTACGGCTTCTGCTCCAAAAATGTTCTCCGCTCCGACTCCCTAGGTATAAATAAGATGTCCTCGGGTATTTTAGTGGACTTTTTCCTCTCTCTCGAGAATCTGACTTCCTTCTTTTTCTTTCTTGCAGAGCGACTCATGACGTTGGCAGAGGTGATTGCCCTCGCTGACGAGGAAGACGATGATCTTCCCTCACTTCAACAGTCCCAGGCTGCCCCGAATACCCGATCCAAGGGTAAGGGCAAAGCTCCTGCCTCCTCTTCGGGGGCCAAGAAATCTGCACCCAAGAGGGCTGCCTCTTCTCCAAGAGGGGCCTCGACTAAAAGAACTCGAGCTTCTTCCAGTCAGCCTGCTTCCTCACTTCCCGAGGGCCAAGTTGCGTTGGGTCGGGCTAAACAGCCCGCCTTTTTTAATGACCCGCCGCGGGACGAAAGTTGGGAATTCCTCCGGGAATTTCCTAATGAAGCCAACAGACATTATACCTGCGAGCTCTCCTACCCCGATCTCAGGAGCCTTCTGGGTGTCACCCTCGGGCAGGTACGTATTTTCTTGTGCTTTTTGCTTCCTCGAGTTATATTGAGTTTGCTAAGCTTCCTTTGCGCAGTCACTCTCTCTAGGGGCCGAGGCTATGAAGCGCGTCTCCCGCCTCGCCTAGCGGAATAGGGCGTTATCCCAGGCCGAGGATGACTTTCGCAAGAGGGTCGAGGAGTTGGAGCGAGAGGTGGTTGAGGCCAAAGCTCGGGAGAAGACACTCCAGGATCAAATCGCGGATCTCCAGCGCCATCTCTCTAGATCGGAGGTTGCTCGGGTCGATGAGCGGAAGAGTTGGGAGAAGGACCTGGAGAAGAACTACATCCCCAGGCGCAGCCACCTGAAGGAGATGAAGACCTACTTCAAGTGGGGCTTCTATGGTTGTGTCTCCCGTCTTCGAGCGCGTGGGTATAGCCGGGCGGATCATCCCTTTGAGTTCCTCGATGCTCTTCAGACCCTGAAGGAGACCCCCGATGAGGGCTACCTGCCCGAGCCACGAGATGAGAGCGGTCCCTCGAGGACGCCTATTCTGCCGCCAAGATCGGCGTGGGTTATTGAACCTGTGCTCGAGGAGGCGCATGGTCCTTCGGGGGGCGGTGCCCAGGAGGAGGCTGAGGAGACTGAGGAGCCCGAGAAGGCGGTTGGTGAAGAAGCTCACGAGGAGCATGCTGAGGACGAGGACCAGCCGGAAGAAGTTGAGGAGGAGAGACCCGGGGATGTTGACGGGGGTGATGGTCAGGCCGGTTCGGCCGTTTAGATGTTTTCTTTTTCTCTCTTTGGGATGACAGTAATAGACCCGACTATATGTATATATATATATATTTTCTTCTTGGTGTGTATGGACATAGCCCCTCGGGGCATAATGAATGCAGATCCTTCGGGCCCTTTCCTCCCGATGTTTGTTTGTTCTTTCTGTATTTGTATAACTCCTTATGCCGACTGTTAATCTTCAGATTCCCCTACCGTCGGGATTCCGCCCGAAAGTGGCATTGCTCTCCACTCGGGTCTCGGGTATTCTCCTCGACCTCATGAGTCTTGGTAGTGCCCGTTTTAGCCAGACCTTCGCCCGCTTTTCCAAAAAATAGCGCGGATCCCGTCTAATTCGCGCATAGCTTTTCCTAAGACTTCGCGTCCGATAATTTAGCGGTGGTATATTTAGGATTTGGTCTTCCTTGGGATCTGGTCACAAATATCCGAGAGTATCGGGGACTGGGCCGGCTAGCCGTTTGTGTTTGGACTTACTGACTTCCTGCCCAAGTCTGGGACTTATCTATAAATATGGGGCCTTTCTTGCTTTTGCAACTCGTCGTTTCCTTGCTTTCTCTCTTCATAGCATCGTGTTTGTGCTCTTTATTTCCTAAAATTTCCATGGCTTCGTCTTCTTCTTCCAAGGGTAAGCGCGTTGCCGCCTGTTTTCCTAAGATAGAGCGTGTGCCTTTTAATTTTGGTAGTCCCTCGGATTTTTGCCCCGACTTAGGCCTACCGCCCGACCCTGCTGCCGGCGTGAAGACGCCCCTCCCTCAAGGTGATGACGAGGATAAGGGTTACCGCCGAAACCTGGCCAAGTGGTCTGTTGAGGCGGAGGAGGCTCGATCCAGGGCGAACCTTCCCTGGCATCGGACCAAAGTCTCGACACTTAGTCCTTTGTCGCTTCGGGAATCCCTTGAGAAGGCTAGAATCCCCTCCGATTATGAGGTCTACCTGCCCGGTCCCCTCCAAGTGGCGTCCTCGCCTCCTGTCGGCTTCTTGACGGTCTATATTGACCAAATAGAGATGGGCCTGAGGTTCCCTCTGCCTTTTTTCCTCTTGGATCTTTGCGAGGCATTAGATATTTCCCCTGGCCAAATATTTCCTAACTCCTGTAGTTTGCTCTTGGCCCTAGCCTCGGTCGCTCGCAAAGTTAAGTTCCCTCTTACTACCGAGCTGATTGTTAGCTTCTTTCGAGTGTGCGAGAGGGATGCGGGCAAGTTCGTCTTCGTACCCTCTACGGATGTCTTCGATGATAACTTTACCGCCACCAAAGGATGGATGAACAAATATTTCTTCGTACGTGCTTCCGTTCAACACCAGGATCATCGTTATTCCTTGCTTCGGTGGCGAGATCATTGTCAGGCTCCGGGTGATTTTCCCGACCTCTTAATGGAGTTTTTGGCTCGAATTGGTAACCAGAGGTTTTCGGTGCGAGAAATGGTGTCTGATGTCCCTCTTGAAGCGGTTGTTCCTCCTCGCGTTCTAGGTATATTTTTCCTTCATTTTCGTTTGTTAGCAGCTCCTTCTCTTATTATTTTCTTTTTTCAGCAAGCGATGGCTCGGGTGTTTTGCCCGTCATGACTATTCGTACCCGAGGGACTTCGGCACGTACCTGCCATCAGCATGGTGTATCTTCGGCGAACATTGCCGAGGAGGAGCTGGCGACTCCTCGCTCAGATGCGGGACGATCCAAACGAGTAAGGCCATCGCCGCCCACTCCCCTTGTCTCCCTGCGCGAGGATCCTTCTTCATCTCGATCTGCTCTTCATCCTCACTTCCTATTGGAGAAAGATGGAGAATCTTCTTTGTCTTATATGATGAATTTCCTTACTCCTGAAGAGAAGGACTTTGCCAAGGAGCTTTCCGATGGTCGTTTTGGAAGGAATGGGCTTTGGCTTTGAGTCAGGTATAATTATCCTTTCCATTCCCCGTTTTGAATACCCCCTTTGATTGTTTTCTCTTGTCTTCAGGCGTATTCCTTATCTTGTGAGGGGGCTCGGCGTTATCGTCTTCAGCAAAAAATGACTGAATCGGCACGGTCTTGCAATGTGGAGATGACCATGCGAGTTAGTGAGGAGGCTCAGGAGGTGGGTCGCCTGAAGGATCGATTGGCAAGGGCTCAGTTTGAGGTTGGCAAACTTCGACAAGAGCTTCACTCAGAGAGAGAGATCCGTCGCAGTCGGGAATATCAGCCCAATCCTAAGCTGGTCCCCGTGGAGAAGGTATCCGAGGCGGCTAACATGTATTTCAACTTTGGGTTCCAGGGATGCTTGTCTCAGATCAGGGCGAATGGCTTTCCAGAAAATGCGCATCCCTTCAGCTTCCTAAATCCCGAGGCTGCTTTTATGGCCTTAGCCCCTCGGCATTCTCCACCGAAGCCAGTAAAGGAGAAAAGCCTTTGGGATGAGTTCGAGTTGGGCGAAAGTAGCGATGCCTCTCGAGGTGACGGTCCAGTCGTGAAGGATTAGTTTGAGGATTTTCTTTAGAGTCTGGTTTTAGTCTTTGCTACTCCTTGCTTTCCATACATGTCTTTGCTTTCTAGCTTTCCTATTCTCCTGCTGTAAGTTTTGAAGTATTATATAAATAAAGGATTTTGAGTTACCTTGACATTGCTACTCCTTGCCGATGTCTATCGTTTCTGCCCTCGTTCAGTTGTTCTTGGCAATTCTGGAAGGAATGAGGTCTCTTACCTCGGGCTGAGGGCGTCCCCCCGATCCCAATGAGAGCCTCGGCGAACTCAGAAAAAATGTTTCTTCTGTGCCTCTAATTTATATTGAGGTGGTGCTGCCTCTAGTAAAGGGATATCGGTGTGCGCGATTTATATTACCTGAGGGGCGTTGTCCCGAGGGGCCTTCTTTGCCTCTAGCTAATATAGAGGTGGCGCTGCCTCGCGTAGAGGGATATCGGTGTGCGCAAAAAATCTTATTTCCCCGTGGGGGAAAAATGTCTCAGCCTCTCGCAGAGGAAACGCAGTGTGCGCGATTTATATTACCCGAGGGGCGTTGTCCCGAGGGGCCTTCTTTGCCTCTAGCTAATATAGAGGTGGCGCTGCCTCGCGTAGAGGGATATCGGTGTGCGCAAAAAATCTTATTTCCCCGTGGGGGAAAAATGTCTCAGCCTCTCGCAGAGGGAACGCAGTGTGCGCGATTTATATTACCCGAGGGGCGTTGTCCCGAGGGGTTTTTTAGAGTAATTGCCTCTTCAGGAGGTGGAGTGTCTTCTACCCGGGTGATCGAGCGAATCGAGTAAAAAAATAAAACGAATATCGACAAACTAACCACGCTCAACAGGCAAGTGTACCTATCGATAATAGTATAGAATGGCGAGTATTCGAGTATCGAATCCCAAGGGAACTAAATAATCAGAAAAACTTGAATTTAAATATCCTAATGAAAAAGTTTTGATTGTTGTAAAACTGTAAATATAACTGAACAAAACTAATAAAACTGATGAGAACGAACGACGATAAGAAAGCGAAACGTATTTGAGACTTCGACTCCCCCTAGCTCGATCGATCTGCTGAAAACATATATTAAAGTTTTAGCTAAACGTTAGACCGTGAGGATTACCAACATATGTGTATGAGTTCATATGACTGACGAAACTGCACCTTATCACACGAGGCTCGTAAACAACTAATCTACGTCTTAAATAGCCGGGCAAGCTTCCCTAACTACTTAATCAAAGATTGCATTAGATCATTATTAATCCCTCTATTAGATTTGACTCTAATCCAGCGGGGTAGCTCAACCTATCTCTAGTGATGAGTTTATTCCGCTCGTTTACGAGTATTCTAATCGTTCACCCCTCTCTCGAGCGCAGCGTACGATTTCCCAATTAATCTATCTTACACACATAGACATGAATAAGATAAATAAGAATTTCAATTACATAGACATAATCGAAATTATAAATTCATAAACGAGTCTTAACAATAGCATAACATCGAATATACTTAAAACATACGATCGATCTTTCCAGGGTTCATCTCATCTCAAATACACAAGAAATTAGCTACTCATTTCTCAACTAAGAACATAAATAAACGTCAAAGAAAATATAGATCTTCCCTGATTTGTGACTTCGATTCCCTTGTTCTTCGTTGAGGCGTTTATCGAATACCTAGCGTATAAGCTAAGTGAATGAGTCTAGCTTGCTCTCTAACCTTTCTTTCTCTTCTCTAAGTGTCCCCCTTCTCCCAATGGTTCCTTCCTCTATTTATAGCAAAGGGAGCTCGAAATTTTGTGCATGCAAGTCTTCCTTGTGCCTCCTTGCTTTAACTCTTTCACATTGAGAAAAGCTAGCTTTGTCTCCCAAATCTTTCATCTTTAGACTTCTTTATTGAGTTTACATGGAATGAGGTGTTCCAATGTTGAAAGTTAGGTCTAAAGCATGCCTCTTTCCTTGAATAATGGTTAAAGTTTCGACCAAGAAGAGACAAGTTAGGTAGGATCCGTTTTTAGTGTTTTTGACCGCAACACGGCCTCAAACACGGCCATGTAAATTGCTTTCCACTATAACCTTGCTTTCGGCCAAGCTACACGGGCTCCAACATGGCCGTGTTGATTTCTGAGTTCAAATCACAGCATTCGGATATTTAACATGGCCTCCAACATGGCCGTGTGAATTTCAGAGCTGCTTTCGCATCTTCAACATGGCTTCGAACATGGCCGTGTTGACGCACAGTAAAATAGCAGCAAATTTAAGAAATTAATATCTCCCAATCTAGACCTCCAAATTTAACTCCCTCTGGTCAGATTCAAGGCCAACGAGTCTTCCATCTTTGGTTAAAATTTCAGCTCCATTGGACAACATTTACTCCCTCATCTGTTAGGAATTCGAAACTGTCGCAAATCTGTCGTAAATGCTGTAAACTCATAATAATAACCAAAATTTATCATGGAGACTACATTTTAACTTGCAAATACTTTAATTTATAATGCATATAAACGTAAGAAAATACGTTTATCAAATCTCCCCACACTTGAGCTTTTGCTTGTCCTCAAGCAAAGAAATAAATATGGCATATAACAATGATTAAATCATGCAACATATCAATCAAAATGACATCATGTAAGAACAATGCAAGTGAAGTCGGAAAACACCTTTGAGGTCGACGACTAACTACACGATTTCCCTAGCAATACCTATCAAGATCCGCACCTCACAAGGATTCACTCAAGTCACTCGGTGTATAGGTTAAAATGTCAGTGAATTTCCTCGGATCATGCACTAATCAAATCCCTACCATAAGCTTGCAAATGATTCGTAAATCTACCACTTTTAATGTTCAAACGTGAATCGGAAGGTCTTTACCGGGTTATAATATGGCTGAGATAAGATATGAAGGGAACAAGCGTAAAAAGGATATGAACTGTAGTCGTGTTGGAATCATGCCATCATCTCGAACGCGCCAAGATTCGCCCCTTTCTCAACTTCTTTCGTCTTTTTTTTTCACCAAGCCCTTCTTCTCTCAACTTCTCGATCTAGGAAATAGATAATACACTTTTGAGAGTGAAAGATTATCGGAGGAAGGGTTCTTAGTCAAGATATATATTCTTTCTTTTTTTTTTTTTTTTCAGCTCGGAAATTTAGTACGGGGTGCGCTTCTTAAGTCCGGCACTCAACCTCCACTTCTACTATCGTTCCAATGGGTTTATGTCTGAAGGGTTAATCAGGGTCGGCAATTTATAATCCGGTTTTCACAAATAAAAGGCTCAAGCTCAAAGTGGCTAACTACGGGGGCCAATCGTGGTTGGATACTTTGGCTATGGACTGAATCCCTAATGCCTTCCTCATTTTCACGCAATCACACGTCAAGTAATTTCAAAACGCAATACACAAGCAAGTTCTGAAGAGAAATAAATTAAGCATGATTCACACAACCAAAGAAATGAGCGAAAAGCTCGTAGGCTCAAAAATCTCACAAAAATAAGGTTATGTGTGCGAATCCTTCAAGTATCACTAAGTTTATCATGTAAGAAAGAAGTCAACTACGTATGTGAAATCCTAATTACTCACAAAATCACTAACACAAAAATCATTCTTTCATGATAAGAAACACGATTTCGAAAAAATTTCATGCAAAATTTCGAAAAAAATTTATACCCAAAACACAAGTCATGCATTCGCAGAAATTCCCTCCCCACACTTAATTTTTACGTTGTCCTCAACGTATCACATTGTAACACAAAGGTAGAGGAAATAAATTAGCGAACTTCCCTGAATAGTCCGATGTGCATGGTTTGTACGGCTCCTCCCCGCACTTGAGATTTGAATTCCCTGCGATCATCGAAAAACAGAAACATAAAATGTAAAACAAATGCGCATAGAAAAACAAATAAAAAACATAAGATAGGCTTGGGGTGCCTCCCAAGTAGCGCTTTCTTTAATGTCTTTTAGCTAGACATTGTTCAGGGGTTTGGCTCTAGGTGGTGTTGAGGAGGTGAATCGTCTCCTTTCCGAGTGCTTCGATGTCACCGCCATAGTAATGCTTGAGACGCTGTCCGTTCACCTTGAACGTCCCTCGTTCTGGGTGAGTGATCTCGACTGTGCCGTATGGAAATACTCGAGTTACCTTGAAGGGACCAGACCATCGTGACTTCAACTTGCCTGGAAATAGGCGTAGTCGAGAGTTGTATAGCAAGACTAAGTCGCCCTCTTGGAATTCCCGCTTTATGATTTTTCGATCATGATATTGTTTTGTACGCTCCTTGTAGAGGCGGGTATTCTCGTAAGCCATTTGGTGCCACTCGTCGAGTTCGTTGATCTGCAAGTTCCTCTTTTCTCCTGCGAGATTCAAATCAAAATTTAATTTCTTTAGAGCCCAATATGCTTTATGTTCGAGCTCGACGGGTAAATGACAAGATTTTCCATAAACGAGGCGATAAGGTGTGGATCCTATAGGCGTCTTATAGGCTGTCCTATAGGCCCACAATGCGTCGTTCAGCTTGTTCGACCAATCCCTTCGGTGGTGCTCGACAGTTTTCTCTAAAATTCGCTTCAATTCCCGATTCACGACTTCCACTTGGCCGCTTGCTTGAGGGTGGTACGGAGTGGTAACACTATGCTTAACGCCGTATTTCTCGAGTGTCCTAGAAGACTGAGTGTTACAAAAGTGAGTACCTTTATCACTAATAATGCAACGAGGCGAACCAAATCGTGAAAACAACGTTTTTAAAAATTTAACGACAACCCTAGCATCATTAGTGGGCAGCGCTTGTGCCTCTACCCATTTAGAAACGTAATCAACCGCAACTAGGATATATCGATTAGTAAACGATGTAGGGAAAGGTCCCATGAAATCAATGCCCCAAACATCAAATACCTCGCACACTAAAATAAAATTTTGCGGCATTTCATTGCGCTTAGAGATATTACCTGTCCGTTGGCACCTATCGCACATGTCTACATACCTTTGAGCGTCCTTGAAGATTGAAGGCCAATAGAAACCACATTCGAGTACCTTATGGGCTGTTCGATTCCCCCCATAGTGGCCTCCGGTCGGTCCGGTATGACAATGGTCTAAAATCTTGATCGTCTCGGGAAATGACACGCATCGCCTGACCATCTTATCGGCACAAGTCCTAAACAAGTATGGATCATCCCAAAAGCAATACTTCAAGTCCGAGAAGAATTTTTTCTTCCGTTGGCTTGAGTATTCCTTTGGTATGATCCTTGCCACGAGATAGTTAGCAATATCAGCATACCAAGGCATATCATCGTTTACCTCACGTAAAGCATAAAGATGCTCGTCAGGGAAGTGGTCCTTGATGCTATCCTCGTCCTTCTTTTCGTAATGTGAGTCCTCCAATCTCGATAAGTGATCGGCTGCAAAATTTTCAGCCCCCTTTTGGTCTCGAATTTCCACGTCAAATTCTTGGAGTAGTAAGATCCATCGGATTAGTCTTGGCTTTGCATCGGGTTTGACGAGGAGGTGCTTGAGGGCCGAGTGATCCGTGTAGACAATGACCTTGGAAAGGATGAGGTAGGTGCGAAACTTGTCGAGTGCGAACACGACCGCAAGCAGTTCTTTTTCAGTGGTAGTGTAATTTGCTTGTGCCTCGTTCAAAGTCTTGCTTGCGTAGTATATCGGCCGAAAGTGTTTGTCCCGTCGCTGCCCCAAAACTGCCCCTACTGCAAAATCACTTGCATCGCACATGAGTTCAAAAGGTAGACCCCAATCGGGAGCTATCATGATAGGAGCATTAATAAGCTTATCCTTAAGTATTGAAAATGCATGCATGCACTCGGATGTAAACTCATACGGCACGTCTTTCTCAAGTAATCGGGTCAAAGGTCTAGCAATTTTAGAGAAGTCCTTAATAAATCTACGATAAAAACCCGCATGTCCTAGGAAACTTCTAATTGCTTTTACTGATGAGGGTGGTGGTAAACGCTCGATAGTCTCAATTTTAGCCCTATCTACCTCAATCCCCCTAGACGAAATCTTATGACCTAGCACGATTCCCTCTCTCACCATAAAATGGCATTTCTCCCAATTCAACACAAGATTGGTGTCCTCGCATCGCTTAAGCACAGCCTTAAGGTTAGAGAGACATACCTCAAACGTGTTACCAAAAAATCGAGAAATCATCCATGAATACCTCCATTATGTCTCCAACTAGCTTGTCGAAGATGGCCATCATACACCGCTGAAAAGTGGCCGGAGCATTGCATAGTCCAAAAGGCATCCTTCGGTATGCGAATGTCCCGAATGGGCATGTAAAGGTAGTCTTTTCTTGATCCTCGGGCACAATGGGAATCTGCAAATATCCTGAAAGACCATCAAGAAAGCAATAAAAATCATGACCCGATAAACGTTCAAGCATTTGATCAATAAAGGGTAAAGGGAAATGATCCTTTCGCGTCGCATCGTTTAACTTTCGATAGTCGATGCAAACGCGCCACCCCGTGACGGTTCTCGTCGGAATTAACTCATTCTTCTCATTGGGCACTACAGTTATTCCTCCCTTTTTAGGTACCACTTGAACTGGGCTCACCCACTTGCTATCCGAGATCGGATATATAACACCCGCATCGAGCAACTTAATCACCTCGGCCTTCACGACTTCTTTCATGTTTGGATTCAATCGCCTTTGGGGTTGCACCACCGGTTTGTACTCATCCTCCATGAGGATCTTATGCATGCAAAAGCTTGGGCTAATTCCTCGAATGTCTGAGATCTTCCATGCAAGCGCCTTTTTGTGTTCTTTTAGTACGTCCAAGAGCATGCTTTTCTGCTCCTCTTCTAGATCTGCGGCCACGATGACGGGTAACTTCGAATTTTCTCCTAAGAATGCATACTCCAAGTGATCGGGTAGTTGCTTGAGTTCGAGCGTCGGTGGTTCCTCGATTGAGCTTTTCTCCCTTTCTTCTTCGTTGCTCGTCTTTACCTTGATGAGTTTCTCGTCTTTGATGTTGTTGTCCGTTAAGGCAACCTCGGGCTCTTCAAATTCTTGCACTAAAGAGAGTGAGTCGGCTTGTGAGAGTCCCTGCAAAGTCAGGAAGTTATCCCAATTAATAATATCCATGTAATAGCATTTATCATCGAGCTCTTCGGTGTTACTCATCGACTCTGTCATATCAAAGGTCACTTTCTCGCTATCTATAGTCAACGTCAATGTTCCATTACGAACATCGACCATCGTTCCCCCGGTAGCGAGAAATGGTCTTCCTAAAATAAGGGGAATATTCTCATCCTCCTCCATGTCAAGAATAACAAAATCAGCTGGAATTATAAATTTATCAACTTTCACGAGTACATCCTCGATGATACCCCTAGGATACTTGATAGATCTATCGGCTAACTGAATACTCATTCTAGTGGGTTTGGGCTCACCTAAACCTAGTCTTTTGAACATAGAATAAGGCATTAGATTTATACTAGCACCTAGATCGGCCAATGCCTTATGAACAACTAAATCTCCTATAAGACAAGGTATAGTAAAACTCCCTGGATCCTTAAGCTTCTTCGGAATCTTGCATTGGAGAATGGCCGAGCATTCCCCTCGAAGGCAAACGGTGGAGATATCTTCGAGTTTGCGCTTGTTCGTTACCAAGTCCTTGACGAATTTCGCCCAACGCGGCATCTGCGCAAGAGCCTCGACAAGCGGTAAGTTAATATGTAATGCTTTGAAAATGGAGAGAAATTTACCGAACTGATCGTCTACTATCTCCTTCTTGAGTCTGGCTGGGTACGGGACCTTTGCTTGGTACGCCTTAATAGTCGGTTTGACTTCGTCCTCCTTGTTGGCCTTCTCGTCCTCGACATTCGCCTTCTCGATCTCGACGTTCGCCTTGGTCCTTGGTACTTCCTCGAGCTGTCGTCCGTTGCGAAGTGACACCGCCTTCACATGGTGGTCCTTTGGGTTGGTCTCGGTGTAACTTGGCAACGAACCGGAAGGGCGTTGTTGGATTGATTCGGCAATTTGCCCAACTTGTTTCTCTAAAGCCCGTAGTGAAGACTCTGTATTTTGCAACCGCACTTCTTGACTGTCTAAGCGAGAGTCGAGCTTTCCCATAAGCTTAGATAACATTCCCTCGAGCTTGTCTACGCGACCTTCCGGAAGGGGTTCAGAATTTCCGCCATGATATCCTTGTGTTCGATGATTTTGAAATCCCGGCGGAGCATGTTGTTGATTTCCATAGGCCAGGTTAGGATGAACACGATTCGGGACGAAATTTCGTTGACCTTGGTAGTTTCCCATGTAATCGACTTGCTCTGTTGGAATAGTGGCTGGGCAGTGAGTTGCGTCGTGACTTCCTCCGCATATAGTGCAGGGTGGAATATACGTCGGATATGAATGAGAAGGCACAATAGTTGTGGAAGTCCTCGGTGTGGGTTGTAATTGGACAGCATTTACGGCGGGCTTCATAGGCAAGAGCGCATTCATCAAAGTCTGCATTTGTTGTTGGAGGGCGTCGAACTTGGCGTTGATTGCGGTAGTTTCAGCGACGTCGTACATTCCCGGTGGTTTGCCTCTATTGCTCGAGCTCCCTCGTCGGAAACTGTTCGCGCTATAATCTTCAATTAAGTTCCAACCTTCCGTTGCGCTAAGATTACATAGCCCTCCATTGCATGCTCCGTCTAGTAATTGTACGGTATGATCGTTCAAGGACTCATGGAACCGCTGAATTTGCTCACTCTTCGTCATCCCGTGTTGAGGAAAACGGTTCAAGAGTGCCTTGAATCTGGTCCAAACATCGTATAGATTTTCGCCCTCCTTTTGCTTGAATGCGGTGAGGTCCATCTTTAGTTTGAGTGCCTTGGAAGGTGGAAAGAAATAATTGATGAAGGTGGCATGCATCTGGTCCCAAGTGGTGATAGATCTCTCGGGAAGTAAGTTAAACCACTCCTTCGCATTTCCTCGAAGAGAGAATGGAAACAGGTAGAGTCGAATGGCTTCGGGGCTAACACCCTGTACCCGTATTGCGTCGGCGACGGATAAGAAGTCTCGGATGTGGCGATAGGCATCTTCCTCGGTGAGTCCATCGTATTGAGCTGTCGTCTGAAGCATTTGGAGCCAATGATGTTTGAGCTCAAAATTGTTCGGTACCTGAGGAAGTACTATCGCCGAGCTAATCGTTCCTACGGCATTGTTTCTCCAAAGTTCTCTCATTGGTGGTTCTTGCACTGCTAATGGCATTTCATTGTTATTTTGAGTAGCCATTTCAGCTTGCCTTGCGTTTTCTCGCACGTTGCGTCGAAAAGTCCTTTCGATCTCCGGGTCTCCTTCCACAATTGGTCGTGCAGGGTTCTTTCGGGTCATGCACCAATGTACACGTACCTAGACCAAAAGAAATATTAACGAAGATTTTGATACTAAATAATAAATAGCTAGAATAATAAACTAAGGCTTTTCTAATATCGATAGTTCCCCGGCAACGGCGCCAAAAACTTGATCGAGAGAATCGAGTAAAAAAATAAAACGAATATCGACAAACTAACCACGCTCAACAGGCAAGTGTACCTATCGATAATAGTATAGAATGGCGAGTATTCGAGTATCGAATCCCAAGGGAACTAAATAATCAGAAAAACTTGAATTTAAATATCCTAATGAAAAGGTTTTGATTGTTGTAAAACTGTAAATATAACTGAACAAAACTGATAAAACTGATGAGAACGAACGACGATAAGAAAGCGAAACGTATTTGAGACTTCGACTCCCCCTAGCTCGATCGATCTGCTGAAAACATATATTAAAGTTTTAGCTAAACGTTAGACCGTGAGGATTACCAACATATGTGTATGAGTTCATATGACTGACGAAACTGCACCTTATCACACGAGGCTCGTAAACAACTAATCTACGTCTTAAATAGCCGGGCAAGCTTTCCTAACTACTTAATCGAAGATTGCATTAGATCATTATTAATCCCTCTATTAGATTTGACTCTAATCCAGCGGGGTAGCTCAACCTATCTCTAGTGATGAGTTTATTCCGCTCGTTTACGAGTATTCTAATCGTTCACCCCTCTCTCGAGCGCAGCGTACGATTTCCCAATTAATCTATCTTACACACATAGACATGAATAAGATAAATAAGAATTTCAATTACATAGACATAATCGAAATTATAAATTCATAAACGAGTCTTAACAATAGCATAACATCGAATATACTTAAAACATACGATCGATCTTTCCAGGGTTCATCTCATCTCAAATACACAAGAAATTAGCTACTCATTTCTCAACTAAGAACATAAATAAACGTCAAAGAAATATAGATCTTCCCTGATTTGTGACTTCGATTCCCTTGTTCTTCGTTGAGGCGTTTATCGAACACCTAGCGTATAAGCTAAGTGAATGAGTCTAGCTTGCTCTCTAACCTTTCTTTCTCTTCTCTAAGTGTCCCCCTTCTCCCAATGGTTCCTTCCTCTATTTATAGCAAAGGGAGCTCGAAATTTTGTGCATGCAAGTCTTCCTTGTGCCTCCTTGCTTTAACTCTTTCACATTGAGAAAAGCTAGCTTTGTCTCCCAAATCTTTCATCTTTAGACTTCTTTATTGAGTTTACATGGAATGAGGTGTTCCAATGTTGAAAGTTAGGTCTAAAGCATGCCTCTTTCCTTGAATAATGGTTAAAGTTTCGACCAAGAAGAGACAAGTTAGGTAGGATCCGTTTTTAGTGTTTTTGACCGCAACACGGCCTCAAACACGGCCATGTAAATTGCTTTCCACTATAACCTTGCTTTCGGCCAAGCTACACGGGCTCCAACATGGCCGTGTTGATTTCTGAGTTCAAATCACAGCATTCGGATATTTAACATGGCCTCCAACATGGCCGTGTGAATTTCAGAGCTGCTTTCGCATCTTCAACATGGCTTCGAACATGGCCGTGTTGACGCACAGTAAAATAGCAGCAAATTTAAGAAATTAATATCTCCCAATCTAGACCTCCAAATTTAACTCCCTCTGGTCGGATTCAAGGCCAACGAGTCTTCCATCTTTGGTTAAAATTTCAGCTCCATTGGACAACATTTACTCCCTCATCTGTTAGGAATTCGAAACTGTCGCAAATCTGTCGTAAATGCTGTAAACTCATAATAATAACCAAAATTTATCATGGAGACTACATTTTAACTTGCAAATACTTTAATTTATAATGCATATAAACGTAAGAAAATACGTTTATCACCGGGTCTTCATGTCTTTTAGTACTTTTAAGTTTTCGCTCGAATGTCCCTCGTACAGAAAGAAAGCAAACTTCATTAAGGTATATGTATGGTTTACATCTTAAAAGCGATAGAAGTAAACACGGAAAGATAATGTGTTAGAAATTAAAAGAAACATGTGCGTAATGAGGGTACCCCCCTCTAGGGATAATATTTCCGCAGCTTGCGGGCGTTCCATGGGCGATCGAGCTGTTTTCCCCTGGCATCCTCAAGGTAGTATGAGGCTTCTCCAACCTTTTTAACGACGCGGTAGGGTCCTTCGAACTTAGGCTCTGACTTCTTTCTCCCTTCTTGGTTCAAGATTTCTTTCATAACTAAGTCCCCTTCCTCATACTTCCTGTCTCGGACTCGGCGATTGTAGGACTTGGTCATTCTTCTCTGATAGGCGGTCATCCTGATGGCGGCTCTTTCCCTTCCCTCCTCGATCAGATCGAGGTCTTCTGCGCGGAGTTGGTCGTTGTCTTCGGGGTAAGTGAGGATTCGGGCACTTTCCATGCCAATTTCAGCGGGCAGCACTGCCTCGCTCCCGTAGACCAGGCTGAAAGGAGTCTCATTGCTTCCTTCTCGAGGCGTCGTTCTATATGACCATAGGACACTTTGGAGTTCGTTGAACCATGACTTCTCGAGCCCTTCGAGTCGGGTCTTCAATCCTTGTACGATGGTGCGATTGGTTACTTCAACCTGGCCGTTGCTTTGAGGATACGCTACCGAGGTGAAGATTTGCTCTATCCCGAGTTCGTCGCACCACTCCTTTAGCTTCTTCCCGCTGAATTGCCTCCCGTTATCGGATACTAGTCTCCTCGGTATCCCGTAGCGACAAATGATGTTTTTCCAAATGAATGCGGTGATGGCGGCCTCGGTAATCTCGGCCATGGCTTCGGCTTCAACCCACTTCGAGAAGTAGTCCATAGCTACCAGTAAAAACTTCTTTTGGGCGACATTTCCAGAGAATGGTCCGACAATATCGTTTATTTATATTTAATGAACCTTTCACCAAAAAAAAACTTCAAAAAAAAAAGAAAAACCTCATAATTACAGGTTTGCCGTCGTTACGAAAACCCAATATTTACAGGTTTGCCATCAGTTTCGAAAATCCAATATTTACGAAATTGCCACCGAAAACTCTAAGTGTCGCAATAAGAAAACTTTTCGCACTGTACTGTAGCATTTTCGAAATCCCATATTTCCAAAACTCATTTTCGCAGTCACTTCCGAAAATCAAGTTTTGCAGTCCAACTTCGAAAAATTACTTTTTGCATATTTTCACTCTGAAAATCTAATTTTCGTACATTTTACTACAGAAATTTATTTTTCGCACTCATACGCCGAAAATTAATTTTTGAACCAAAAACATTTTTGCATTGGCACATTATAGTAGAAGTTTTTAGTAACATTTTCGAAGTTTTCGACATCACTTCAAAACTTTACGATGTACACCAAAAAGTTTTCGACTCTTAAAATTTTCGAAGTTTCACTGTATTTTACGACATACTAAAACTTTTCGGTACAGAATTTTCGAACACCAAAAATTTTTCAAATCTATAAAGCGCGTCAAAGATCAAATATCCAACGATCGACTTAGGATATATTAGGCACATCATAGACAAAGTTTTGGTAATTTTTCCGAAGTTCTTGAAATCATTTCTAAATTTTTAGGTATAGACCAAAAAATTTTCAACGCTCGTAAATTTTTTTCGAATCACGGTTTCTTTCGACAAAACCAAACTTTTCGAAACTGAATTTTCAAAAGCCATTTCTAATGTCAATATTTTTTGAGAAGAAATCGGATGCTCAAGCTAGATAAATTGAGGAATTAACAAGTCAAGTACTTAAGCTAGAAATCATAATAACTGAGTGGGATGTAGTCTCTCAACAATATGAGATTGCCCTAAAACACCACAATAAATATTTCACTTGAGTTATCCCTTTAGAGCAAATTTTGCAAAACTAGACGATCAAAATTCCTCTTCAGCCTAACGGGGAAAACCGTTTACATTCTAATAATCCTACTTTTTGGGAAATTCCAGAGGTTGCTAGTAAGATATCCGAATTGAACGCAATCTTGGAATCGAAAAGAGTAGGTTTTCGAGCAGAAAAGCAAAAACTTTTAGAGGAGAATGTAGCACTGATGGCTCTAGTGGAGGGAGCTGAATCAGACAAGGAGGAACCACAGGTAGAGATCAGACATGCTGAAGACGAGGAGCCGACCATAGGGAGGGAGGTAGAGGAACCGCAGCGTCCATGTCTCGAAGGGCCTGATCGTAGCGCTGTTGCTCTTCACGGTACCGGCGGTGGGCTTCCTCGTTCCGTTGCTCGTACTCTTCATGTCGGCCCCGAGTCTCATCGCGGCGCAAGGCCTCTTCATTAAGGCGCATCATGTCCTGGCCCAACACGTGGAGATCTGCTGTCGACGCGTATGGGCGACACCAGACGACTCGCCCTCGTGATATTCTGATGAGTGGTGGCCTCCGGTCGTGTCGGTCTCCACCGAGTAGGGTCCCTCGATGTATAGTTGGTCGGCGGGGAGGTCGCCGTGATCCGTCTGGCCACGATACATCTCGTGCCAGACGTACACCCTGTTCGCTCGCGTCCAGGCGGGCGCCTTCACGAGCATCTTCATCTTGACGAGCACCTCCTCGTTCAGTGGGTTGCGCCCGCCAACGACCTCCATCTCGGGTGGGTTCGCTGGCCAAAATTGTAGTCCCTGGACGACCTTCGTAACGAACGCCCCCGATCTTCCCACGGCTCCGGACATCTGCTTGAGTACTGAATGCGTGGGCCAGCACCATCCCTAAGTGGACTCGTTCGCCTCGCTGCATCTTTGCTAAGTAGAAGAGGTCACAGAGCCCGATAGCTCCGTGTGAGTCGCCCCTCGGTGTGAGCGAAGTCGACAAAAGGCGGTGGATGTAATGCAGCCCTGGGCTCCTGAGCGAAGACGCCTTCGAAGTCTTCACGCTAAATTTGGGCTCACCGGGTCGTGCAATGTCAGCGCAACAGGTATGTCTGTCTCTCGGGCGCTGAAGGTAGTCCTTGTAGTGCTTGTCCGGAAACGGCCCTTCGCGCCAGAAATATGGTACTCGCACGCCAAGAGCCCGACAAAAGTCGTCGACGTCTACCGTTCGCTCCACATTAAATGCCCGAAACTTGACTCCATTATGCCCGTATTCGTCGAGGGAGAAGGTGGACCGGAATTCCAGTGTCAGCTCGTACGCCGGCTCGTCAATGTGGAAGAAGCCGAGCCATCCACTGAGCGACAAGTACTGGGCAACTTGCTGGTCGATGTGATGCTTCGCCAGCGTGTCGTGATCGATCTGGTCCATCGGGATGAACTGCATCTCCTGCAGCCTATTAAATCGCTCCATCTGCGTCTGATCGCAAACTGCTGCATAGAGGATAGCAGTGACGGCGTTGTCGCACGTCGCCATTGACGAACAGGCGAGCGTGAGGCTGGGTCACGCTGAGCAGTGGAGCGCTGTCGAGGCATAGTACCTAGAAAATGCATGTGAGCTCAACAAATATAGCAAAGATATCAAGACAGCCCGACTCGACCAAAATAGCGACAAAAGACACGTTATTATTCAATAACACATTGAAAATTCAAAGAGGCATTTTGTCGAACACTGAGCGTGCAAAAAAATTATGTATATCAAAAACTCAAAATCATCCACGCAATCGTAATACCCGCAATGCCTAAGATAAATTAAAGCTAAGTAGCACAAATGGGAGCAACAAAATCGCCAACGTCACAAAAATCCCCAAAACCCGAAAATTAGGGTGCATCGTAGTAAAATTCGAAGTTAAATGTCAAATTCTACCAACTAAGCAAGCCCATAGTAATCGTAACATGTAACTAAAGGAGCAAAGCCACGAGAAAGCATTAAAATGACTAAAATCTCGGAAATCTTCCAAATTCAAAAAATAGGGTGAAGGGAAGATTCATACCTTTTGAGCTTTACCGAGGTGAAATCTGGGTTGTGTTTGTTTGTGGATTCGCCGGCGTTGGGTGACGCGGGGTGGAGGTGGGCGGCGGTACTAGGTGGTGGTCGGAGATTTTTTTGGGATGGGGCGTCGATTTAGCTTCGTGGGTGTATGTGAGGGAGTTCGACGTACTTATGCTATTTTATTTGATTATTTATTTATTTATTTATTTTTGTTTAATTCGCAGGAGTCACGGCCGTGAACATGTGTTCACCAAGCCGTGACACAAGGCCGAAAGTCGCGGCCTCGTATATTACGGCCGTGACACCTGAGTCGCAGGTCGGGACAACAAAATCCCTTTTTTATTTTATTATTATTATTTTTAATTTATTAATATTAATTTTTATAATAATTAATTTAATTTTTTTATTTTTATTATTTATTATTTTTTCATAATAATTAATTTAATTTTCTTATATTATTTTAATATGCAGAGTACTCTAATGCCTAAAACATAAACGAAAATACCTGGGTTGCCTAGAAGCGCTTCATTTACCATCTTTAGCTGGACTTACCTTTTGTGCTCTTAGGACGGTTGAAGGTCTAGGTAGAGTACCTCATTTTCTCTCAAGTCCTCCTCGGGTCCATGGTAGTGCTTCAACCTATGGCCGTTCACCTTGAATGTACCTTGCTCCATACCTGAAATCTCGATAGTACCGTAAGGAAAAACACAAGTAACAGTGAACGCTCCCGACCAACGTGATCTAAGTTTGCCGGGAAAAAGCCTAAGCCTTGAGTTAAAAAGGAGGACTTGATCCCCTTCTTGGAACTCCCACCTTTGCCTAATTTTCTTATCATGGTAAGCTTTCGAGCGTTCCTTATATATTCGAGCGTTATCGTAAGCCGATAAACGCCACTCCTCTAACTCGTTCATTTGGAGTTGTCGCTTTCCGCTGGCTTCTCCCAAATCAAAATTCAAGGCCTTGATCGCCCAATAAGCCTTATGCTCGATTTATACGTGAAGGTGGCACGCCTTCCCATAGACTAATCTATACGGTAGCGTATGGGTGTCTTATATGCAATCCTGTATGCCCAAAGCGCATCGTTCAACTTATTCGCCCACTCTCCACGGTTCCCTTCTATGGTCTTTTCTAAGATGCGCTTCAACTCACGGTTCACTACTTCGACCTGACCGCTAGCTTGGGGGTGGTAAGGGGTGGATAGGCTGTGTCTAACCCCATTACGCTCTAAGGTACGTGCAAATTGGGTGTTACAGAAATGTGTACCCTTATCACTAATAATGCACCTAGGCGCCCCAAAATGCGAAAATAAATTCCATAAAAATCTAACTACTATCCTAGCGTCGTTCGTGGGAAAGGCTTACGCCTCAGCCACTTGGACACATAATCCACAGCGACTAGAATGTACTTGTTATTATACGAGCTAGGAAATGGCCCTATGAAATCTATGCCCCATACGTCAAAAATCTCACATACCAATATAAAGTTCTGAGGCATTTCGTCGTGTTTCGAGATATTACCTGCGCGTTGTCACTGATCACAAGTGTCAAGGTACCTTTGGGCGTCTTTGAAGATCGTAGGCAAGTAGAATCCGCTTTCCAGCACCTTCTGAGCGGTTCGGTTGGCTGCGTAACTCCGGTCGGCCTGCTCTGTGGCAATGCCTAAGAATCTGTGTCGTCTCAGGGAAGGAGACACATCGACGTATCACCTGGTCCGCACATCGCATGAAAAGGTACGGATCTTCCCAAAAGTAATACCTCAGGTCAGAAAAGAATTTCTTCTTTTGCTGACTAGTGTGGACCTCGCTACCGCTACACAATTGATCATATGATTTGATGCCTTTCAATAATCGTTATTTGATCAAATAAAAGCACTGTGAAACGGTAAACCCACAAGATTTGTCCAATATCCGCCATGACTAGTAATAAAACTAGTGGGACTTCTTGAGTAATCTTTGGGAATTTTTATGGGACGTGATAATTGAAATTCTAAATTGTCATAGTACATATATTAGGCTAGGAATTAGTTTTCTGATAATCGCATCATTAATGTCGTTATATACGTATGAAAATTCACATAACTGCGACAATAGATCTCATCTTTGATTGATTATTATTAAAAGTAACGGATTTATTCATTCACAGTATCCGCTGAAGTCAATCCTCCTATCCTCTGCGCTGCAGACGCCTCAATTCCCATTTCGCATACCTAAATTCAATGATCCATTTTGCCTCACTCGGTTGGATTCGTAGTTTACTTTGATTTTAAGAAGGGGGGAGACTGCAGTGCCTAGGGAATTGATTTCGAGCGCATTGATATCTTACCTACGGAGTATTGACATATGGAGATTTAGGAGGCTGTTTGTGCGTGTATGTGGGTCATGAGAGATGAGACTTGGAGCAAAGAGATTGTAATAGACGATCCATTGATTTCTAGTATTCATCCTTGTGCTCATTTGCGCTCTTTTCAGGTTCTCAGCGGTGGTCATATCCTTATGCTTTTGGAGAAACGTGATCGGTTATGTAACCACCCCAAGTATAAAAAAAAAAGAAGAGATTTCTTGGGTTACAGAAGCCCGTTAAAGATTTATTACGAGTGTGTTAAATTTTGTTCCTACCTTTGCTTCCCTTAAGGATCAGCATTCGATCGACAATGTGGACGGTGCAACGAGGCTTATTGAGGCATGATGATGGGTGAAAATTTGTACTGTTTTGATCTTAGATTACTTATCATATATGCATGCAACGAGTCTACTATGACTAAATATGATTTGCAATGTGGCTGAATAAAATAACTACTTTTTGGGATATTCGTTGTGTGAAATATGTTGATTATTGTCTTGAGAGAGAGAATGCATATACTTTTGTTCTATTTTAACCGCGGCGTTTTGGTGTCCGTTAACTAACTATTTAAGGTCAAATGATAAGTAGCGCTTCTTGAAATTCAACCCTTTCAAGCTGCATAGTTCTATTAAGATGTTGATATAGGTTGGAATACTACTCTTATAGATGCGAAGTTCAATCAAAGGCAATGGTTTATGACATAGATAATTCAGTTTGTGTTGGGTAGGGACGGGTTGAAAACAAGATGAATCTGCGTCTTTAACCTGGTAATTTTTTTGCTTACTAATTGCTGCCTAATTTTTTTGCGCTGCTACAGAATATTAGGGTTGAAAACCTGGGATGGGTTTATCCTTTCTCCTGTGTTTTGTCTCCTGTTTTATTTTGTTGAAGTTGAGTACATAAATTTTAATGATTTATAGTCTTATGTATCATTACTGAAAAAACAATCCATTGTGTGTTCTGTATTCTTCTGTATGTCCTCCTAGTGAATTTGTTAATATATATATATATATATATATATGTATATATAAAGATATATTAATTTTTCTTGTGCTGCTTATGTAGGAGGGTTGGACAACGATGGAAGCTGGTACAATATTATTCAACTGCTGATTTTGTTTCTGCTAATGATCATCATTTGATGGAATGGACTATCTATGTGATCGTTGTTTGTTACGGTACGCATGATGAGTAGGAAGGAAAACGACTACTTTGTCGTTGGGGTTAAAAAATTAATTATGTTCGCCTTAGTTCAGTTTTTGATAGGTGCATATGGATTTTTGTCCATTATCAGCCATGGACAAAATTACCTCACGGATCTTCACGGAAAACTTCGATATACCCAAGGTGAGAGATACTCTTTTTTTTTTTTTTGTTTTATTATGGAGATTATGAAGTTTACTGTTGTTCCTTTTTATGGATATAAAGAGGCAACTTCATCATAGATAGCAGCTTCACTTCACCCCAAAGAAAATGTCCCAAAACAATCCTCGCACCCGAAAATCAAGGAAATGTCAGAATTCGCTCACAAATCTGCCCCAAGACGTTTTGATGGAGATTCTCTCCAGGCTACCTCTGAAGTCCCTATTATCTTGCAGGTGCGCGTGTCGAACTTTCAACGATTTAGCGTCTTCAAGCCCCCATTTCAACGCTATGATGAAGCCTTCGCCCGCCGTGGTAATGATTAGAACATCCACTCGGAATCTCCACCTTTTCGACCCTGAATTCGATCCTCCATTGGTGAGCCGCCGCCGCCTCAAGTCCTTCACGAAATTCCCTTTCCGAGTACCTAACTTCAACGATCCATCTTCCATCTCTCTGGTGAATTCGTGCAATGGGTTGCTTTACTTGGAAAGTAAGTCTGTTCATGAGCCCATTTCCATCATCTTTAATCCCTTGACGAACGAATACGTTTGCGTGCCCGATGGTTCTGTAATGACATATGTCGGGATTCGAGTGTTGGGATACAGTGCCCTATCTAATCAGTATAAGGTGTTGAGCATTTCCCTTACATCATTTGATCTGCCTTATGTTGTTAAAATCCATGAGGTTGGGTCTGGTTTGTGGAGAGAGATCGAAATAGGCCATCGTATCAGGTCATACGGCGAAGCTGTTTACTTGAATGGTGCTGCCTATATGTTCCTATCGTCGATGCTAGTTTACTTTGACTTCGAAACGGAAGAGTTTGGGGAAATTCCATTTCCTTGGGAATTTGGGTCGGAGCCTGTGGAATCTTATCCATCGGGAATGCATCTTGGTGTTTTAGGAGGCTGTTTGTGCTTGTATGTCGATTATTACGAATACGTGAGGAAGTCTCTCAACTTGAAGCGTTTCAATTTGTGGGTCATGAGAGAGGATACTTTTTCTTGGAGGAAAGAGTTTGTAGTAGACGATCCGTTTGGCCATCAAGCGATATTGCGCCCTTTTCAAGTTCTCGGCAGCGGTGAAATACTTATGCATTGGGAGGGCTGTGATCTCTTCTGTTATCATCCCAAGCGTAAAACTGTGAGATTTCTCGGGTTAGAAAAACCCCTAAAAGATCCTTACGTGTTCCTTTGCAATTATGTTCCCAGCTTTGCTTCCCTTAAAGATCAGCTTTCGGTCGACGGTACGCTGGTGCAACGAGGTTTGTCGAGGTACGATGAGGGTTGAAATTTATAAATTCTCAGTCAGGTTTTGCTCTTGAATTGCTTGTCATTTTATGCCTTCTTTACAAGTTAACTTTGACGCAATATGATTGCAGTGTAGCGGAACAACTACTATTTCCTTGTCGAATATTTTTTGTTCTCTAAAGCTGATCTTTGACCGAGTATGATTTGTTCGTATCATTGTCAAATGCATATAGTTTCGTCTGTTTTAATACCATGGAGTTTTAACGTCTACTCAATTGCAGTGAGGATGGGTATTTTTCTTTTAAATTTTATCTCGATTTTTTGAAGCAAATGATAAAACAGTGGGTATGAGTTTTTTGGGGTATTTGGCTGACAAGTTTAAATAATGATATCTACAATGTTTGGTACATAAGTTTAGAATACAACTAGTTTATCACCTGTGCATTGCACGAGTTAACTACCTATAATTATTTTATATTAATAAGCAACTATTTATAGTGGATAGTGTGATAGTGGGTAGTTTTTCATATTTTTATTATATTTTTAATCTATTATAATTAATTATTATGAGACACCCTACATTTCTTTATTAATCACAATTTTCTACAATATTAGATAACGACTCATCGTTAGTTCTTAAACTTACATAACAGTTGGACGATCTCTTCAAAATTATCAATGTGTACATTGCATTATACTACAATCTGTGTGTGAATCGCCACATTTGGCTTCATTATTGTTTTTCGAATTCAAAACCTATGCATCCGTTAGCGCCATTTCCTATTCATAAATAAAACAGTGTCCGCTATGCAGTTCATCACTCTTTCTCTCTTACAACCTCCGCAAAACAATTCCTCCTACGTCTGCTAACTATTGTCCGAAGAAAAAATCAACAGCAAAATCCGATCCAATTTATCGGAATCGATTAGTTAATATGTTGGTTAACCGTATTCTGAAACACGGAAAATCGACTTCCGAGTTGGTTTATGAACAAGGGCCAAAATACTTTAATTTCATATGTTTTTTCAAACATGAGCAAAGATGAAGGGTTAGTAATAATCAGATCAATCATGGAAAAGAAGCTCCCAATGATGAAGAAAATGTTGGGTCGATGCAAGATCGAATTGAAGATTAAGAAGAAGAGCGCACTTCAAGTCACTTTGATCTCCAACTGGCGAGGCGGGCTCTGAAATTTTCGGCCCACTTCGCGCGGGCCGCAGGCTTTGGAGGGCCGGCCTGGTGTGCTGCGGGCAGGCCCGCCAGAATTAAAAATATTAATATTTATATCAAATAACATATGTGTAAATAACTTATATATGTTTTTTATATTTTTTAATATTTTAAGTGGGAATTAAGTTTAATAAAAAATAAATTATTATTAAAGAGTTAGGATTAAATTACAAATCCTTTCGAACTAAAATCTTCTTCTTAAAAACTTTTTTCCTTTTTTTTTTTAATTTTTTTCTCTTCTTAAAGTTTTTTTTTTAATTTCTGGTCGGCGGCGGCCTCCCTTTCTTAGGCCCGCCACCGCCAGAAGGCGGGCTCACCCGCGCTCGCCCCGCCAATTGGCGGGCTTTGCGCAGGTAACGGGGCTGTCCGCCCAGCCGGTCCGTTTGACAGCTTTAATTCTCTGTGGCTGTGAAATTTCCCGCTGGAAATACGATGTACGCTTTTGGCAATCCATCTGTTGATTCAACGCTCAATCGCCTTTGGAGAAGAGTCCTCTTCTTCTTCTTTAGTTTATTTCACTTTTTCTGTAATATATTTAATAGCCTGTTTGGCTATAAGTGTCATATAAAAGCCCATTATAAATCATTTAGAGCAAGCCTAATATAATTTATCTGAGTCTAATAACATGGTTTATTTATTTCGGGCATGTAATTTAATATCGCGCTAAAAGGTTTATTTTGGGCTGCAATTCAGAAACCAAACACTCGTATTATTTATATTATATGGGCTTATGGGGGACAGCAAACGGGCCCTAGAATGCATGAAATGATTTTTTTGGAATAAAACGCAAAGTGGTCCCCGAGTTTACCACATGGACTAATTTAGTCACCGATATTTCGTGTGAACCAATTTTGTCCTCGATGTTGTCGAATTTGAACCAAATTGGTCATGCCGTTTGATTACCGTCAATTTGGATTGAATCTGGACACGTGCCGAAATGCGATCGGTCTGACTTTAAAAATCATAAATTAGCGTTAAAAAAAGTAAAAAAAAAATCAAAAAAGGAAAAATCCTAATAAAATGAATTTTTTTAAAAAAATATAAAAATACTGATAATTAAAAAAATAAAGAGAGAATAAAAACTAAACTTTAAATATAATAAATGAAAATCAAAATAAAAATATATTGAGAAGAAAATAATATATTAAGATAAAAAATTAAAATTAATGTAAAATAAAAGATAAACTAAATATACCCAAAAATAACTAAAAAAGAGGAGACTAAAAACATAAATAAAAATTAAAAATAAGAAAAATATTTATTTATTAAAAACCAAAAATACTAAAAGTTTATGAAAATCTCTAACCCCATCCCTGCCAAGTTAACGAGGGCACAATCGTTCTGGTTCTCAAACGTTTTTTTTTTTAATAAAATATGGGGACAATTGCGTCCTCTTTTAATTGGTAGAGACGGAGTTGGGAATTCTCGTAAACTTTCTTTGGTGTTTTTATCCTTATTTTCATTTTTCACTTATTTTAGTTTTTAATCAATAAATATATTTTTCATTTTTTATTTTTAACCTTCTCTCTCTTTTTTGTTTATTTTCTATTCATTTTATTTTGCTTTTTTATCTTATATTTAATTTTATTTTAATTACTACTTACTTTATCTTATTTGAATTTAATTTTTATTCTCTTTATTTTTATTTTAATTTATTTGTATATTTTTAATTTCCTTTTTTGGAATTTTTTTCTTTTTTAATGTTAATTTATTAAATTTTAAGTTTGACCAATCGTACATCGACGCGTGTCAGTTTTGTCATCTAAATTGAGCCTACCAATTTGTTTCAAAATCGACAACATCATGGACTAAATTGGTCTGCGCGAAACTATTGAGGATATGCCCTCGAAATGCCATTCGAGGATGTAATGAATAGGGCATAAAATGAACCTATTATTCACATTATAATATTTGGATATTGTATTCGAATATTTATTTATGGAATTTTCAAAAGGCATATTATTTATTTACCTATCCGTTCTTACTAGGCATCCGGCGAGACGGTAAATAAATCCCATATATACGAGTTTAGTCACCGATTCTCATGGGATGAGAGAAGGGGCACCGGTGAGCTACTATCCTCAGATATTAAATTAGTCCATAAGCCTTAGACTTCAGTAGGGTGACTGAATGTCGATCATGACTTATTTTTGACGACTCTAAAATGGTTGTGCCAACCATTCACTTGGGAAGTGGGGGGTCGTAACATTGATATGAGTTGAATCGGGGATTAACTTATATTTGGACACGACTCGTAATCGACGATCATATGGCTAATTACTCGTTGGGTGTCAATGATCGATCGATTGACTATAGTAGTGCGTGAACCTTAGACCGAAGGGTCGTTGACAGAGTTGGCTTCGGGGTCCTAACTTGTCACTAGTTAGCTAGGCCCGCCTTGTTCGAGGTTGAACATGGGTCAGCGACGACATGCGGTCTTGACAACGAGGTGCAACTGCTGGGCATTGACAGTCGTGAGAGATTCACACCTCGCAAGTAATCGAGGTATATGTCCTATGCATATTTGGGGACGAGGAATTACGGAATCTTTACAAAGTATAAAAACTAACTCACGTGGGACGTGGAGTGTAATTTAGTAATTTCATCGTCACCAATTAGACAAAGTGTCGGGTTAGTGAGTTTGACATTACCATGGCTCTCAGTCGACCGGAACATAAATGAAGGGTCTGTACGTACGACAATAATCTGTAGTCGGTTCATAGATCAAAGATCGTAGTCAACGGGATCTATTCGGTACCACGGGATTGGCTAGGTGCTTACCGAATTCTTGGATTCCTCCCTTGCCGGGTTGAGACGAACCAAGAGAGTCGCGCTTAAAAAGGATCACTGAGACAGTATCTGATAAAGTGAGATGTGTTATTATTTAACGAGCTTGGAGTCGTTAATGAAATGTCAAATAAAGTTTTAGAAACTATATTAACATGGGCATTGATTCCCAAAACGAAACAATTAAGAATGGAGCATAGATTGGGTTCACAACCACGAGCAAGGCTCGTCACGGTTTTGTGAAGCCCGCCTGAAAAGTAGCTACATATTCAAAAATTCATATCTCCCAATATAGACCTCGGATTAAGAATCACTTTAGTCAGAATCATGTTTGGTGAGTCTGTTTTCTGTGGTAAAAAATTCAGGCCCATCGGACATCGTTTACCCCTCGATCTGAGAGAAATATGAAACTGTCACAAAGCTGTCGAAGGTGTCACGGCCGTGACGCCTTGTGCCCGTGGCCCCGACATGGTCAAGGCCGTGACCATTATGTCCTTGGCCATGAAGGCCATTCTGGACTTGTTCACGGTCGTGAAGATGGCCGTGACGACGGGCCGTAGCTTGGCTAAGCACGTCACGGCCGTGAAGGGCTATGCACGAGGCCGTGACCGACATTTTTTGTCAAAACTTGTCCAAATCAAGTCCAAATTCGTCCATTGTTTTTTTGTTAATTTTGTGGGACATATCTAGTCATTTGATGATTTAAAAACAAGGGAATCAAACAAAATTGAGTCATGTAGGACATGATTTAACTATATTAAAAAGTCATTTTCATGGTTGAAAAATGATTTTTATGACTTGGCTTGGAGCAAATTCGTGGAAAAAAGATTCAAGTTCATTTCTCACTCTAAACTTAGATAACTAGTGAGAGTTGAGAGAATTCTAAGTGTTTTCTTTGAGATTCAACAAAGTGTTTAAGTTTTTAGTAAATCAAACACATAAACACATATACATCTCTTGTAAAACATCTTCCCCTCCTCTCTAGCCATCCTTGGGAGGAGGTGGAATTTGGATACGTCCCGGGGTCGACGTGACGATCTTGCCAAGGTGTTGGAGCTCGAAGAGGTCACGATGTTGCTCGGAGCAAACTACGACAACCGGGACGGCAAAGCGAGAGCTTGGGATCTTCGCGATGAGGGTAAGGTTTTCGAAAACCCTTATATGTCATGCATATTTTCTTTACATAACCAAGCAATCCTATGCTCCTTATGGGGATCCCGGGAAAAATTTTAAACTTCCGCTACGTCCGGGATTCGATCTCGTGACACCCGGAGTTCCCTAACAGAAACATCGGGAAGTAAATTGCTCCACATCGAAGACCATTTTGAGTTTTCTCCCATTTTATTAAGTGTATTTAATGCATAGAAAGGAATCATGAGATTGAGAGAAGAAAGAACAAAACCATGGCACTGATCAAAGGGATTTACTACATGAAAAGAAAACATGGACACAAAGGTGGATGAGAAAAATCAATGCATAGAACTAAGTATCATATATTTTTTTGATATAAAGGGGTCGAAGACATACATGTAAAGACGACGAAGAATACAACACCCCAAAGAGACCATTGTAGCTCCTAAATTACCCACAGTAAAATATACTTACCTTGCCCGTGGTTGTTCACCCCGAGTTTGAGGTTTTCCACGTAAATTCCCGGTGTCTCTTTTATTTTTATATTGCCCATTCTACAACAAGTGTTATCAGAGCATATAATTTCTTTTTCAAGAAAATTCGGCTATGAAGAGACTTGGCTTGATACAGCTTATCTAGATGATCACAGATTTCCTTTGCACTAGTTTTATCCACGACACTTGACAATATATCATATGCTAATGCGAGATGAATATTGGTTGTAGCCTTTCCGTCAATCTTCTTCCATTTGGCATCACTTGTAATTCTTTCAGGCCTGCCAGTGATAGCTTGCAAACAATTTTCTTTGAGCAAAATTGCCTTGACTTTTACCTTCCACAGGGAGTAATTTTTCCCGTTGAATTTCTCAATCTCATGCTTAGCTGACATTTTTTTCTCTTTTTTTTATTTTCTCTCCCTTCCCCAGAAACTTTAATGGATGAATAATAATAATCCAACAAACTTTCTGATGTGGAGGATCCAATATTATTGGCAACCACAGAGCATACGATAAGTAGATATTATAGACACCCAGCCAAAGTTCGATACCACTTGTTGTAGAATGGACAATATGAAAATAAAAGAGACACCGAGAATTTACGTGGAAAACCCCCAACTCGGGGTGAAAAATCGTGGGTGAGGTAGAAATTCCGACTATAAAGTAGTGAGTGTTTCTCCTATATAGATTGAGAGTAGAGCCAGAGCTCGGGTCAGTGTGCCAGCGAGGGAGCTGGACCCTTTGCGGGGGGTGGATTGTGATATCCCACACCGATTGGAGGGGGAACGAAGCATGCCTTTATAAGGGTGTGGACACCCCTCCAATTGACGCGTTTTAAAGCCGTGCGGGTGGGTGGAGTTTGTAGGAACTCCGTAGTTAAGCGTGCTGGGGGAGAGTAGTACCAGGATGGGTGACCACCTGGGAAATCCTCAGCCAGACAGCTTAACGCCCAAAGCGGACAATATTAATGCGAGCGAGGTCAAAGATGCGACTGTTGAATTTCTCCGACGATAGCTACGTGGGAAAAATGACAGCTAAAAATGAAATTGAGAAACTCAACGGGAGAAACTGCTAACTTCAAGTTATCTGCCGATATGTGTCCATCCAATGAAGATGAGAAGATAGAAATGTCTCGAGTGCCGTATGCATCGGCAATTGGAAGTTTAATGTTTGCCATGGTGTGTACGAGACCAGACAGTGCCCATGCAGTGGGACTGGTGAGCCGATACATGTCCAACCCCAGTCGGGAGCACTGGAGTGCTGTCAAGAGGATTCTCAGATACATCAAAGGAACCTCTGATCATGCGTTATGTTATGGAGGTACAAATTTTATTGTCCACGGTTATGTTGATGCTGATTATGCAAGTGAACTTAATAAAAGCATATCCACAACGGGATATGTGTTTAACCTTACTGGCGGTGCTGTAAGCTGGGTTTCAAAACTGTAGTCGATTGTTGTGACGTCAACGACGAAGCAGAATATGTAGCAGCTACGCAAGCCAGTAAAGAGGCGATATGGTTGAAGAGATTGCTGGAAGAACTCGGCCACAAACAAGAGAATATTATTCTTTATTGTGATAGTCAAGTGCATTGCATCTTGCAAGGAATCCAGCATTTCATTCAAGAACCAAACACATTCGGGTTCAATACCACTTTGTTCGGGAACAAGTGGAAGAGGAAACAGTGGATATGCAAAAGTTAACACTGCGGATAATTGATCGCGTGCGTGTATGTTTAAATAAATGTTTGTGCGAGTACGTCAAGTAATAATTAAAACGAATATATTATAACTAGAATCACGCGCGATAGGCAGTGTACCTATCGTTTGTAATATAGCTATAGTGAATATCAGAGTATCGATCACGAGGAATAAATTGATTACTAGTATTGACCTATCGATTCGATATTTAACCTAAATAAAATAGCAGGATTTGTTTATATTATGAACTAATTTAACAAAGCAACTTAGAGGATCGGAGGACTAAGGAACACGACTAGAAGTAATAAGAGTGACTTAAGATGACAAATATGTGTCCGGGATTCGAATCCCGCTGAGTTTTGTTGGCTAAGGCTTACGGAATATCGCTCCTACGTGATTATCGACTAAATCGCAGTAATTTTCTACCCACTCACGGATTTGCTGTCGCCCTAAACGTTCGTGGGGATCTAAATTTAGCGATTACTAGACGGCGAGGATCGAGTATTTGCTGTCGCCTATACTCGATTCCTAACGTCTACGAACGGCCTAATCGTTATTTAGCTGTCGCCCTAAACGATATACCACACATGCACATCAACACATAGACATATTGATACGAAGAAACAATATCATAGATCGATAAATAATCGAATACACGTGTTCACGATTATCCTACGCCTTAACTACAACATAATCCAACTTTCATCTATTCCCAAACACACAAGAGGATTAGCTACTCATATTGAACGTCACAACAACGAGATTTAAAGGAAACGAAGATAAAGAACTCATAAAAACTTCCCTAAGAAGTGAATATGGCGTTTCTGAGGTGGAGCTCTCGTTCCTCGATCGTATGAGCGTAGCTTCGTTGTTGGATCGTCCCTTGAGCTTCTCCGAATCACGAGGTTGCTTCTAGTGTTCTTCCTCCTCCTTTTCTCTAAATTTTCGTCCCTCTCAAGTTCTTTTTGAGTTCTGAGTAGTGCCTCCCTTTTATGCTTCGAAAATGGGCTAAAACCCTGCATTTTGGCACGTTCACGGCCTCTTAACGGGCCTTCACGGCCGTGAAGACGGCTGAAAACCCTATTTCTTGACTTTCTGACATGAGTCACGGCCTCGTGCAACACGCTTCACGGCCGTGACGGCGGCTTAAACCCTAAATATTGACTCTCTGGTGCCGGTCACGGCCACTCGCATCGGAAGTCACGGCCGTGAATCAATGGTTTTTTTCTTCGTTGAGCACTCTGCCTTGATTCACGGCTTGTTGCATAAGCCATCACGGCCGTGACACTTTAGGTCTATTCTTTACTTAAGCCTCTGCCAGCATTCACGGCTTGTTGCATGATGATTCACGGCCGTGAATGTAGCTTCAAGTTTCTGCCGTTGTTCACGGCCTCTTGCATAAGGCCTCACGGCCGTGACACCTTAGGGTCTTCTCATCTTAACCTCACTGCCCATATTCACGGCCTCATGCGAGGTGCTTCACGGCCGTGAACGTTGCCTGGCAGCTTCATACTTGGTCCTTTCGCGTCGTTTTCGCCTCGTTTTCGTTCCTTTTCGCTCGATAGTCATTCCAAGGTCCTACAATATTTAAATGGGTGTAAATAGAGCCAAGAAATACATGAATAACCAAAAATATCCTATTATAACCCAAATAAACACAATAATAAACGTATTAAAATACGTTTATCAAACCTCCCCACACTTAAGCTTTTGCTTGTCCTCAAGCAAATTAAAAGCAAGAAAAGGGTAACAAGATAACGGCACGGCCGTTCACAATTCACCAACGCAGATGGAAAACACAAATAGGAATTAAGCAAGCAATTATGGACACTACAACAATAATAAGCACTTATCGACACGAATTTCCTTAGCACTACTAGTCGAGATCCACACCTCACAGGGATTCACTCAAATCACTCAGTGTATAGGCTAAAAAATCGGTGAATCGCTCAATTCATGCAGTAATCTAGTCTAAACCATATGCTTGCAAGTCAATCGCACGTCTACTACTTAAAGCAGTTAGCATGAATCAGAAGGTCTTTTCGGGTTAAATGGGATCAGATAGTGATGAGGTGGTAGTGGGATCACATATGAGTAGCAGTCGTGTCGGTCTTCATGTCATTGTCTAAAGCGCGCCAGGATCAACCCTTTTGATTACACCGTCTTCATATTCTCTTATTTCTGCTGCGTTCCACTAAGCCTTTCTTCTTCCAAGTCTCGAAATGAGGGAATGATGTGGAATTCACGAGACCGGAAGATTATCAAAGGAAAGGTTCTTTTTTTTTTCTTTTCGCAACACCTTATCCTCGTTCCACTTCGCTTTTACTCTCTTTTTCTTTTTTTTTTATTGAGGCGTTTCTCCACTGCTTTCGGCGTTGTCTCGGAGTTGTCGGGTCAGCCGACTCGCTTTTCGATTTTGACATTCAACCTTCACTTCCTGCTTAACTCGGGTTCAAATGATCTCTGGAGGCTTATTTAGGTCAGAGGGTTATGATATACGAGGTTAAGAAATAAAAAGGCTTAGGCACAAAGTGGTTAACTACGGTGATCAGTCGTGGTTGGGAACTTTGGCCATGGACTTATTTCCTAATGCCTTCGTCATGTTCATACAAAACACACTCTAAAGCAATTTCAATGCGTATCAAACAAGCAAGTTCTAGCGAGACGTAAATTATGCACTACTCACACAACCAAGAAAAATGAGCAAAAGCTCGTCAGCTCAAACTCTCACAACAGAACATGGGTTATGTGTGTGAATCTCTCAAACTAGCACTATATCTATTCATGCTGAAAAGATTAAATCACTGATGCATGTCCTTATCGCTCACTAGACTCCCTAATGTGCAATCTAAATTCGAGATGAACGCAAACAATCATGCCAAACTTCTATAGATTTAAAAAGCCAAAACACGTCATAAAAATTTTTCACGTAACTTTTCAACAATATTCCTTAATAAAATTCCCCCTCCCCACACTTGAGATGCACGTTGTCCCCAATGTGTAAAATCAAGAAGAAGAAGGTAAAAGAAGTTGAAAAGAACGTGACTTCCCTGAAAAAAATTGGCGTGGTCCTGCCTCGAGCATTTGATGTAGTTGAACATGGTTGTTGCTTCTGAGTTTGACATATTTTGTGTCGTAGTTCGAAGTCGTGTCACGTTTCCTGAAAATACTCAAAAGAAAATTAAACGCACATAGAAAATATTAAAACATAACAAATTAAGTCTTAGTCATCACAAGTGACTTAAGTACTAGACCAACAGAAAAGAGTACGAATAGAAAAACATAACAAAATAAATAACACTAAGGTGGTGGTGGGGGTGATGGTGGCCGCGGGCGAAGGAACGCCAATGACTCCTGTGATCGCCTGACCGCGTCTTCCATGGCTCTAAGGGCCTGCTCATAGCGCTGTTGCTCCTCGCGGTAGCGTCGATGGGCTTCTTCATTTCGACGCTCATACTCGTCCTGGCGGCGCCGTGTCTCCTCGTCACGCCGTATGGCCTCCTGATGGTAGCGGAGCATCTCCTCGCGCAGTGTGTGAAGGTCTGCGGCAGACGCGTAAGGAGCTACCCCTGATGATTCCCCCTCGTGGTAGCCGGAGGAATGGGAAGGTCCGGCAGTGTCTGAGTGAACCGGGACTGGTCCCACACCCTCAATTTCTAGTGGCTCGGGGAATTCGGCGCCCAGGTCCGTCTGCCCACGATAGACCTCGTGCCAGACGTAAACCTTGTTTGAGCGGGACCAATTCGGCGCTTTGATCAGCATCTTCATCTTCAGCATCATATCCTCGTTCACCAGGTTTCGCCCACCCACGATCGTCATTTCTGGTGGGTTGTCTGGCCACAGGTTGAGTCCCTTGACAACCTTCGTAACAAAGGGGCCAACTGCGAGCTTCCCGTGACTACGAACATCTGCCTGGGCGCCAAATGCGTGGGCCATGGCCATCCCTAAGTGCACCTGTTGGCCGCGCTGCATCTTGGCCAAGTAGAACAGATCTCGAAGGCCAATCGCGCCGTGCGAGTCGCCCCGTGGTGTGAGGGAGGTCGACAACAAACGGTGAATGTAGCGGAGGCCCGGGCTCCTGAGCGAAGATGCCTTCGAGGTCTTCACACTAAATTCGGGTTCACCGGGCCTAGCGAGTTCAGCCCAACAGGCCTGGCGCACCATCGAACTCGCAAGATAGTCCTTGTAGTGCTTGTCTGGGAATGGCCCGTCTCTCCCAAAATATGGTGTCGGTACTCCCAGCGCCTGGCAAAAATCATCGACATCCACCTTTCTCTCCTCATTAAATGCCCGGAATTGGACCGTCGTAATCCCGTACTCGTCGTGTGAGAAAGTGGAGAGGAACTCTAAGGTCAGCTCCTTGTATGCCGGCTCGTCGATGTGAAAGAATTCGAGCCATCCGCTTAGGGACACGTACCCGGACACTTGCTGGTCAATGTGGTATTTTTCCAGCGTGGCTTGGTCAATTTGGTCGGTTGGGATGAATTGCATGTCCTTTAGTCGGTTGTAACGGGCCTGGTGCGTCTCATCGTCAAACTGCCCCATAGACTCTAGCAGTGACGTGGTGCGTTGGCCTCGACGTGGACGACTCGTTGATGCAGATGAGCGACTTCTACCCATAGTATCTAGAAGTCCAAATGTTAGTTGGCGAGAAAAAGATAATCAACACAGCTCGACTCGACCAACGTAGCGACAAAATTCACAATTCTAAAGCAAGAAAATAACAAATTCAAAGGGGCATTTTGTCGAACACATAATAGACGATCTAAAATACTCCTTCTAATTGCAATAATCAATCAACCAAACACATTCCACGACGCTAGAAGATTGACCAACGCAAAATGATCCATGAAAAGTAACCAAATTGGGCTAAATTTTCCAAATTGCGAAAATCTCGTCATTAGGGCTTATCATTCCAAATCGAAAATTAACCGACGAAATCAACAAATTAAACATTCCCAAGATATGATTATCATGTGTCCAACCATAAAAGCACAAGACGAACAAGAAATTAAACTCAAATTGGAAAATCCCAATTTCTTCGAATTTTAGGGTTCGTCGTCCCAAATTGAAATTTAAGGACTAAATCACGAAATTGATCTGACCCATCGTATGTAATGCAAGATTCTGATCGTAAAAGAGCAAGACAACAACACATTGGCCTAAATTCGAAAAGCCCCAAATTTTAAAATTAGGGTTCCTCAACCAAATGCGAAATTTACGCATGAAAACGACAAATCCTTCAAGCCCAACACGTTTATAGCATACAACTAGAACTGAGAGAGCAATGTAAACACGAAAACGATCGAAATTGTCGAAAATATCCGCAGTCGCAATGTAAAGCTCATACCTCTTTGATTTAGTAGCGTTGAATCGGATGTAGATCGTTTTGTGCGTGCTCGTTGGGAATTCGAGCGTCGGAAATGGCCCGAGATGCGATGATTTTGGAGTGAAAGAGACGAGATTTTCGATTGGGGTCGTTGTTTAGTGTGAAGAAGACGAATGGAGGGATGAAATGGGTTTTATTGGGTTAAAATCGACGTGTTCACGGCCGTGAATAGTCCCACGCAAGCCGTGAAGACGAGCAGAGAAGGTCTCATTCGTCAAGTCACGGCCGTGAATCGTGGTTCATGGGCCGTGACTGCCGACAGTGCGTTAAGCCCGCCAGTGTCACGGCCGTGACACCTGAGACACGGGCCGTGACAACCCTTTTTCTCTCCTTTTTTTTTTATTTTATTTATTATTGTTATTAATTTTTTTTTATTTCTTTTTTTTAAATTGTCCGCTCGAGTCACGACCGTGAGGTATACGCCTCTTGCCGTGACTTGAGACAGTGAGTGAAATGATTGTTGTCAACACTTCACGGCCGTGAGTTGTTAAGCAAATGGCCGTGAAGATTGGCAGTGGCCTTTGTTTTGTTGTTCACGGCCGTGAATCTAGAGTCAATGGCCGTGACTTCAACTTTTTTTTTTTTTAAGTATTATCATTATTATTATTATTATTATTATTATTACTATATATTATTTTGTTTGTTTATTTATTACTATTATTTTATTATTTATTTATTTTTGTTTTTATTTTTATTTATTTATTATTATTATTATTTTTATTATTATTATATTTTTTTAATTTTTATTTATTATTTTTATTTTTTAATTTTTATTAATTTGTAATTTTTTATATAACCTGACAGAGTCACGGCCGTGAATTCGTATCCACAAGCCGTGACTACGGACAGAGTATAAGTAATGCATGGTTCACGGCCGCGACTCAGTAGGTCACAGGCCGTGAATGTAGGCAGTGGCAATCTTTGGGCCTAGTCGCGGCTGTGACTAGCGAATCACTGGCCGTGACTTGAAAATTTTTTTTTATATGATACTTATTATTATTTAATATATATTTTAACTATGATTGGCACGCAATTGACGAATTTTATCGAGAACGATTTGCGCGAGGAAAAATCTGATAATCGACAAGAGAAATATCACTTTCTCACGCGGCGTCAAATCTTCCAAGTCAAAAATTCGTCTGTATCATTTAATGAATTGCCGGATATGATAATGATATTTTTGTGCCATTTGTGCCTATAAATAGACATTGTTGGAACAACACAATATCATCATCTACCATAAATCCCACGTCTTCAACAATCTTATTTTCGATATTCAGAGTTAGCTAGCCACTATGAATTGGGGACAGCAGCAAGACCGCGAGAATGAGAGTGAAGAATATGCAAGGATTCGTCATAATTTAGATATGCTATCACTCTACCTTGCCCTTCTTTTGGGTTTGTTTGGAGTTTTACTTGCTTTTGTGTGTTGGGTTATCACAAGGTGCACTTGTGTGTAACCGCCCTTATGAAGCAAAATAAACTATTGTTCTGTCTTTTGTGTTATTCGCAGTTTTAAGTTGCTTTTGTGTTGGACCTTCACACGTTGTACTGGTATTGTAACCATCTTTTGAAGTAAAACTATCGTTCTATCTCATCTTTCGATTCTGCGTTGTACCCATCTTCAATGTTTGTAATAAACTTATTATTAATTAAATATTACTGTTATTATTATTGTTGTTAGTATTGTTTATTTAATTTAATATATATATATATAGTTTTAGATAGATTTTTTTTTATATATATACCTAAAACATAAAATAGAAATACCTGGGTTGCCTCCCAAGGAGCGCTTCTTTAACGTCGTGAGCCGGACGTAGTCGAGTGAGTCTTCAAGGTGGTTTGGAAAAACGGTTGGAGGGCACTGTCATCGGTGGTTTTGAACCGCCCTCAGGAAAAACACAACCGAAATGGTAGGGCTGCCGCTCAATCTCTAAAACCGGTGGCCCGTTGATGAAACGCTTCTCCTTGTCATCCTCTTTGCTTCCCTCGACTATTCTCGTGTCTTTCTTCTCAACAACCTGCGATAAACTTGGGAAAGACATAGAAGAATTTTGATCAACAACATCAAGATAGGAATAGTTATTTTCATGCTTGCTAATATCATTCTTAGTTTCCGCCATGCAAAATGTTACTTTCTCTCCATCTATAGTAAACGTCAAGGTGCCGTTTTTAACATCTATCATTGTCTCTCCAGTGGCTAAAAATGGTCTCCCTAAGATCAAAGGAACATTCTCATCTTCCTTCATATCAAGAATAACAAAATCCACTGGAATAACAAACTTATTAACCTTGACTAACACATCCTCTATAATACCCCTAGGATACGTAATAGATCTATCCGCTAGTTGTATACTCATCCTAATGGGGTTGGGTTCACCTAAACCAAGCTTTTTAAACATAGAATAAGGCATCAAATTAATACTAGCACCTAAATCAACAAACGCCTTATGAATATATAAATTTCCTATAAGACAAGGTATAGTGAAACTCCCTGGATCCTTTAGCTTCTTCGGAATATTCATTTGCACGACGGCGGAGCATTCCCCTCCAAGACAATTAGCAGAAACATCTTCGAGGTTGCGTTTGTTCGTGAGCAAGTCCTTGAGGTATTTCACACATCGAGGTATCTGTGCAAGGACTTCGACGAGTGGTAAGTTAATATGTAGTTGTTTGAAAAGTGAAAGAAATTTACCGAACTCGTCGTCAACAATATACTTCTTTGGTTGACACGCCTTGACAGACGGCGTAGTCACAACCTCCATCTCCTTGTCGACTTTCTCTTCCTCGACACGATTGACCGGCTTCACTTCCTTCTTGGCGCGTTGTTCCTCTAGATACGTATCAAATGGGTCGTCAGTCATCGCCCTTGTTAACCTAGCCGGATATGGAATCTTCGGTGTGTAAGGATTGACTGGTGTCCTTGGAGCAATCCCCTCCTCCTTTTCTTGTTCATGCACGGTCTCCTTTTCGGGTTCGATCTTCTCCTTTTCAGGTTCGTCCTCCCTCAACCGAGCTGGATATGGAATCTTAGGCTGGTACGGCTTCACGAATGGTCGCGCATTTCCTTTGTCAGCCTTGACCTTCTCGACATCATTGCCCTTGCTTTCCTCCACTTCTGGCTCGTCGTGGCCCTCAAAATCAGCTTTCTCCTTTGAATTCTGCTTGGCGGGTATTTCTTGCAATTTTCCCCCACTTATCAGGGTTACCGCGTTGCAATACTCCTTAGGGTTAGGCTCGGTGTAGCTCGGGAGTGATCCTTGATTTCGCCCTACCAGTTGCTTCGCTAACTGGCCCACTTGTTGCTCCAGCTTCTTGAGCGAGGCGTCCGTGTTCTGGGCACGCACGTCGTTTGCCTCCATGTACTCCTCCATCTTCGTCATTCGACTTTCGTGAGCTGCGGTGGTTTGGCTGCGGTGGTTTGGCTGAAATTGGTAAGGAGTGTCTTCATCATGTCCTTCATCTCCCTCATATCGTCAGATCCTCCGGCAGGTGCGTTCTGATATTGGCGTGGCGCCCCGTTTTGGAAACCGGACGGTCTAGGCTGAAATCCCGGCGGTCCTTGCCCCTGGTGATTCTGATTCCCATACGCCAAGTTTGGATGTGCTCGAGGCTGGAAGCTTCGCTGGCCACCCTGGTAATTGCCCATATAGTCTACGTGCTCCAGCGACTGCCCATGTTGACATTCTGAGGTCTCGTGGGCTGCGCCACAGATCCCGCACAATGGCACGTACGGCGTGTGCTGCGTCGGTGCGGTAGTCGTCACGGCATTCACGGGTTGTGTCTGCCCGGATTTCGGGAGTAGAGCGCCAATAACTGTCTGCAACTGGGAGTTTGTCACAGCGATCTGTTGCTGAAGCGCCTCGAATTTGGCATTCGTGGCCGTTTCCTCGCTTACCCCGAACACGCCTGGTGTCTTCATCCTCGTATTACCCCTCATGAAACTGTTCCTCGAGTAGTCTTCAATCAGATTCCACGCGTCGGTAGCATTGAGCTTCACGAGCCCTCCTCCTGCGGCTCCGTCTAACATATGGACGGTCTGGTCATTGAGCCCCTCGTGGAATCGGTTGATCTGGGCTGCCTTTGACATCCCGTGCTGTGGGCTCCTCTTCAGTAGCGCCTTGTAGCGCTCCCACACCTCGTACAGATTTTCAGAATCCTTCTGGTGGAATAGGGAGATCTCCGTCTTCAATCTTAGCACCTTTGATAGTGGGAAGTAGTGGTTGATGAAGGCGGCTCGCATCTCCTCCCAGGTGGTGATCGATCTGGGCGGCAACATGTCTAACCAGTCCTTCGCCCTGAACTTGAGCGAGAACGGGAATAGCATCAACTTAATTGCATCGCCCGAGACCCCGTTGATTTTGATGGTGTCGGTTACCGTCAGAAACGCCTTCAGATGGGAGTAAGGGTCGTCGTCGGGATTGCCTTCAAACTGGGCCGTCTGGAATATCATCTGAAGCCAAGAGTGCTTCAGCTCAAAGTTGTTGTTCTCGATCGGTGGGATGAGAATCGCTGACTCAGTACCACCTAGCGCGGCATTCTTGAGGAGATCCTGTAGTGATGACTCCTCCTCGTGGACGAGCACTCTGCGGTCCGCCATTTCTACTTCTGTGTAGGGACTATCTACGGCTGCCTCTATACGAGAATTTTGGATCGATTCTTGTGAACTATCCTCTGAATAGCTAACTAGATGGTCCTGAGAGCTAGTGGAAGCTCCTTCGGTGTCGTACTTAAGCTTCCTTCGCAACTTCCGCTCGAAATCTGGGTCTGCGTCAACGATGGGACCTGATGGATGGCTTCGGGTCATTCACCGCTGAGTCGTACCTTCAATGAGTGAAAACAAAAATTAGCAAATGAATAAATACATACGTCGGAAAATGAGACAAATAACGACGCAGGAAAACAAATAACGCAAATAACACAAATAACGCAAGTAGTAAAAACAAAGAAAACGTCAAAATAAAAGTGGCTAAAGTACCGAACTACGGTGTTCCTAATATCAATTTAATCCCCGGCAACGGCGCCAAAAACTTGATCGCGTGCGTGTATGTTTAAATAAATGTTTGTGCGAGTACGTCAAGTAATAATTAAAACGAATATATTATAACTAGAATCACGCGCGATAGGCAGTGTACCTATCGTTTGTAATATAGCTATAGTGAATATCCGAGTATCGATCACGAGGAATAAATTGATTACTAGTATTGACCTATCGATTCGATATTTAACCTAAATAAAATAGCAGGATTTGTTTATATTATGAACTAATTTAACAAAGCAACTTAGAGGATCGGAGGACTAAGGAACACGACTAGAAGTAATAAGAGTGACTTAAGATGACAAATATGTGTCCGGGATTCGAATCCCGCTGAGTTTTGTTGGCTAAGGCTTACGGAATATCGCTCCTACGTGATTATCGACTAAATCGCAGTAATTTTCTACCCACTCACGGATTTGCTGTCGCCCTAAACGTTCGTGGGGATCTAAATTTAGCGATTACTAGACGGCGAGGATCGAGTATTTGCTGTCGCCCTATACTCGATTCCTAACGTCTACGAACGGCCTAATCGTTATTTAGCTGTCGCCCTAAACGATATACCACACATGCACATCAACACATAGACATATTGATACGAAGAAACAATATCATAGATCGATAAATAATCGAATACACGTGTTCACGATTATCCTACGCCTTAACTACAACATAACCCAACGTTCATCTATTCCCAAACACACAAGAGGATTAGCTACTCATATTGAACGTCACAACAACGAGATTTAAAGGAAACGAAGATAAAGAACTCATAAAAACTTCCCTAAGAAGTGAATATGGCGTTTCTGAGGTGGAGCTCTCGTTCCTCGATCGTATGAGCGTAGCTTCGTTGTTGGATCGTCCCTTGAGCTTCTCCGAATCACGAGGTTGCTTCTAGTGTTCTTCCTCCTCCTTTTCTCTAAATTTTCGTCCCTCTCAAGTTCTTTTTGAGTTCTGAGTAGTGCCTCCCTTTTATGCTTCGAAAATGGGCTAAAACCCTGCATTTTGGCACGTTCACGGCCTCTTAACGGGCCTTCACGGCCGTGAAGACGGCTGAAAACCCTATTTCTTGACTTTCTGACATGAGTCACGGCCTCGTGCAACACGCTTCACGGCCGTGACGGCGGCTTAAACCCTAAATATTGACTCTCTGGTGCCGGTCACGGCCACTCGCATCGGAAGTCACGGCCGTGAATCAATGGTTTTTTTCTTCGTTGAGCACTCTGCCTTGATTCACGGCTTGTTGCATAAGCCATCACGGCCGTGACACTTTAGGTCTATTCTTTACTTAAGCCTCTGCCAGCATTCACGGCTTGTTGCATGATGATTCACGGCCGTGAATGTAGCTTCAAGTTTCTGCCGTTGTTCACGGCCTCTTGCATAAGGCCTCACGGCCGTGACACCTTAGGGTCTTCTCATCTCAACCTCACTGCCCATATTCACGGCCTCATGCGAGGTGCTTCACGGCCATGAACGTTGCCTGGCAGCTTCATACTTGGTCCTTTTCGCGTCGTTTTCGCCTCGTTTTCGTTCCTTTTCGCTCGATAGTCATTCCAAGGTCCTACAATATTTAAATGGGTGTAAATAGAGCAAAGAAATACATGAATAACCAAAAATATCCTATTATAACCCAAATAAACACAATAATAAACGTATTAAAATACGTTTATCAATAATCTGGCTGACTCATGACCAAAGCAATCAACGATGACAAATTCATGTGGTGCCGTTCCTCCTGTGGTTTGAACATAAGTGAAGGAAGATTGATCGAGTCTCAACCAAATCTTCAAGTGAGAGAAATGTTGTAACTCCTAAATTACCCACAGTAAAATATCTTTATCTTGCCCGTGGTTTTTTACCCCGAGTTTGGTGTTTTTCACGTAAATTTCCGGCGACTCTTTTTTTTATATTGTCTTATTCTACAACGGAGACAACTTCATCTAGATAGCAGCTTCACTTCACCCCATAGAAAATGTCCCAAAACAATCCCCGCACCAGAAAATCAAGGAAATGTCAGAATTCGCTCACAAATCTGCCCCAAAACGTTTTGATGGAGATTCTCTCCCGACTACCTCTGAAATCCCTATTATCTTGCAGGTGCGCGTGCCGAATTTTCAACGATTTAGCGTCTTCAAGCCCCCATTTCAACGCTATAATGAAGCCTTCGCACGCCGTGGTAATGATTAGACCATCCACTCGGAATCTCCACCTTTTCGACCCTGAATTCGATCCTCCATTGGTGAGCCGCCGCCGCCTCAAGTCCTTCACGAAATTCCCTTTTCGAGTACCTAACTTCAACAATCCATCTTCCATCTCTTTGATGAATTCGTGCAATGGGTTGCTTTATTTGGAAAGTAAGTCCGTTCATGAACCCATTTCCATTGTATTTAATCCCTTGACGAACGAATACATTTGCGTGCCTCATGATGGTTCTATAGAAAAATTTTTGGGGATTCGAATGTTGGGATACAGTGCCCTATCTAATCAGTACAAGGTGTTGAGCATTTCCCCTACGTCATTTGATCTGTCTTATGTTGTTAAAATCCATGAGGTTGGGTCTGGTTTGTGGAGGGAGATTGAAATAGGCCATCGTATCAGGTCATACGGCGAAGCTGTTTACTTGAATGGTGCTGCCTATATGTTCCTATCGTCGATGCTATTTTACTTTGACTTCGACACGGAAGAGTTTGGCGAAATTCCATTGCCTTGGGAATTTGCGTCCAAGCCTGTGGTGGTACCTTATCCATCGGGAAAGCATCTTGGTGTCTTAGGAGGCTGTTTGTGCGTGTACGCTGATTATTACAAATACGTGAAGAAGTGTCTGAGCTTGAAGCGTTTTGATTTGTGGGTCATGAGAGAGGAGGCTTTTTCTTGGAGTAAAGAGTTTGTGATAGACGATCCTTTGGGCCATCCTAAGACTAAATTGCGCCCTTTTCAACTTCTCGACAGCGGTGAAATACTTTTTCTCTGGGAGGACTATGATCTGTTCTGTTATCATCCCAAGAATAAAACTGTGAGGTTTCTCGGGTTGGAGAAACCCCTAAAAGATCCTTACGTGTTTGTTTGCAATTATGTTCCCAGCTTTGCTTCCCTTAAAGATCAATTGTCGGTCGACGGTACGCTGGTGCAACGAGGTTTGTCTAGGTTCGATGAGGGTTGAACTTTATAACTTCTCAGTCAGGTTTTGCTCTTGAATTGCTTGTCATTGTATGCCTTCCTTCTTTACAAGTTAACTTTGACGGAATATGATTGCAGTGTAGCGGAACAACTAGTATTCTTTGTCGAATATTTTGTCTCTAAAAGCTGATCTTTGACTGAATATGATTTGTTCGAATCATTGTCAAATGCATGTAGTTTCTTCTGTAGTTGAAGTCTTCTGATAAAAGTTGTTGGGTTGAAACTGGTAAGAGGTCATTCAACTGCTACTCTTTTTTTCTACTACCTATATATATTGTGGTTTGAATGATGAGTTTGTAAGGAAAAAAACCAAGTTATATCTGCTGAATGCTGATGTAGTTTATTGATCTATGACTGGACCTTGGATTTCAATGTTACCTAATGGATTCAGTTCAATTTAGAGCATTGATTCGAATCCCTTGATACAGAATAGAATATGAGCTGTGTGATTTTGATTCTTGACGATTTCGCCAATATCATCCCATTCGAGGCACGAAGCATGTTTAACATAACTACGCCGACGTACATCGAGGAATTGACTATTAATCAATCGTTAATAAGGAGTAAGAATCGATATTCCATTTCCTTATTGACTTAATCTTCAGTTTTAATGTTACCTTTCCTCCTCAGTGAAAGGCGGATGATGAGTATCTTTTATCTCGATATTTGAAGCAACGATAGCGTTCCAAAAATTAGACTTTAAAATCTGATATAACTTACAGTGAAAGAAGATGCATTATTCATTACATGCGTGTTTCTGGTTTCCCGTGTTGGTCTATTATCTCCAAATGAACTTGATTCGTTTAGATTCAGACTAAACCTATAAATACTCAATATATATATATATATAGAGAGAGAGAGAGAGGAAAGATATGGTGCTCACCTTATGTGAGCACCTTATATGAGCACCTGCTGATTGGCACGATTCGTGCCAAATCAGCATGCCACTTCAGCATCAAATGTGATGTGACATAATCAACACATCTTAGGTGCCATAGTATATGTGTTAATAATGTATTTGTTGCTTCTTTTTCCATGAATTGGCTTGGGATTTTAACGGACTCAATTCACTTGAGTTAATTAATTAGAATTGAACATGCGCTATATGATTTTGATTCTTGATGATATTATCATACTTCAATACACCATGCCTGCCTAGCTTACAGATTTGACCGGAAGTTATAGCAGGGAATTGATTATTAATTTTTAAATAAGGAAAATGAACCAATATAGCGGAACATACTTGCATTTGGTTATGAATCTTATAATAGTTTCCTTAAGCGTGGGAATTATCATGTACGTGTGCTATTTTTAGTTTTGAATAGCTGTCAAAATGTTGTTCAGTCTGTTTTCGCTATAGCTTGAAGAGTTTTCTGTGTATAAGTCGTTATATGAATATAAAAGGGCAGAAAACCCAAATCTGTCCCTGACGTTTATCACATTAATCGATTTAGTTCCTGTAATGTTTCGCGTGGATCAATTTAATCCTTGATGTTGTCGATTTTGAACCAAATTGGTCATACATTTAGATGATCGTCAATTTGAATGGCAATTGACACGTGTCTGCAGACGATTGGTCGGACTTAAAAATCATAAATTAACATTAAAAATGAAAAAAAAAAGAAAAAATTAAAAAAATCCTTATAAATTAATATAAAGAGAAATAAAATACAATAATAAAAAGATTAAATAAAAAATAAAGAGAGAGAGAGAGAGAGAGAGGAGGTTAAATAAAAAAATACTAAATAAGAAACAAGTATAAATAAAAAACAAAAAAATATATTAATTTATTAAAAAAATAAGTGAAAACATAAACAATGATAAAACCACGGCAGTGGAAGTTTACGAGAATCTCCAACCCCGTCCCTGCAAATTTAACGAGGACGCAATCGTCCAAATATTTTGTTAAAAGAATTTGAGAATTGGTACGATTGTATCCTCATTAACTAGGCAGGGACGGGTTTACGAATTTTTGTAAACTCATTAGTGGCTTTTTTATCCTTATACTTCATTTTTCTTTTTCTCTTTGAAGTTTTAGGTAAATAAATGTATTTTTATTTTTACATTTGTTCTTATTTTTAAATTTAATTATTTTTTATTTTTAATTTCCCCTCTCTCTTTTTTATTTACTTTTTAATTTTTTATTTTATTCTCTCTTTATTTTTTATTCCATTTTATCTATTATTTTTAAATTAATTTTTTTCTCTTATTTTTATTTTATTAAATTTATTAGTCTCTCTTTTTTTCTTATTTTATTTGATTTCTTCTTTTTTTGTGAAATTTTTTTCTTTTTTAATTTTTATGATTTTTTCACACTGTCAATTTCCATTCAATTAACAGTCATCTAATGGAAGGACCAATTTGGTTCAAAATCGACACATTGAGGAGTAAATTGGTCTATACGAAACATTGAGAATCAAATTGGTCCATGTGATAAACATGGGCGATCATTTTTGGGTTTTCTCCCATCCATATTATGATAAAAGATTTCAACTTCCTTCACCATGTAAGGCCCGATTGGAGGAGGAGGAGGAGGATGAGGAGTTTGTGGCTTTCTTCAAGCAAAAATCTCTTACCAAGACGTGCAAGCATATGCCCGATCTTACCATTGAGCAATAAGTCTGGGACAACAATTTTCTTCGATATCAGCGGTTGAGTTCTTAGACGATGACATTTGCATTGAAGAGGAGAATTGATTTATCCTTATCATTGTCCGCAAGACCATCGATGAAACATCCACGAACACGGAACGAGGACATATTGAGTAGTGGGCACTACCACATCGGCGAGGTTGTGAGCAGATTCCGACAAGACTCGCTTGCCGAGAGTGAGGATTCCGATGCCAGTCGGAGTCCGGCATTGATATTTGGTAATGCCTACGGGCGATCTGTATGATTGCTTCACTCCTCCATGATCAATACGTGTTCCTGACGAAACTAAGGAAGGGGTAAAGTGTGCGGCCAGGATTGACCTTGAGCAGTGGGGTTTTTTCCCGTGTATAAGAAGACTCGAGTGACGGCGGCTGAGAAATTTTTAATAATTAAAAGAGAAAGTTTTAAATTCAGCTAAATTTAGTTATGTTACTTTGAAACACGTGGCTGTGACTAGAAAGTTAGGATGAAATCCAATTATATTTAAAAGAAAATATGATTCATATTTACCAAATTACCACAATATTTACAATTCTACTCCCTCCGTCCCAATAGTTTTTGTACATTTTACTATATCGGGCGTCCCGCTATCTTTTGTACATTTTCTTTTTTAGCAAAAACTATCACAAACAATCAATATAATAATATTAATATTCTTAAAAGACGTGTCAAAATATACATTTTTTTACCTTTTAATTGTACTATATTATTAAAATATCAGTTTCTTAAAAACCGTGCCAAATACCAAATGTCCACAAACAAATGGGATAGAGAGAGTAGTATTTAAGAGTTATTAATTTAGATTTTTAATGGGACTAAAATTTGTAAAGGAATTTTCTGAAAAGTGATTATCATATTAGCTTATTGAACTTGATGATATTTCAGAAAGACCCAAGATGGAACCAGAATAGTTTAGCGGGTTTATTAATTTTTAGGGTATTAAATTATGGCGGTTTTAATGTATAACGTTTATTCATTACTTTTGGTAATAATTTGGTAGTAGTTTATATATCTCATTATCGATAATGTTATTTATGTATATTTCAATGTATTGTTTTCCTCGTGTAGTGTAATTTCTATTCTTAATAGATTTTTTTATGTTTTTATCTTGCAAGAATAATAATTTTATTAAAATATTTTCTTAATCGAATTTAATATTATGGTCTAATTTGTAAAATGTAAAATATGTTAGTAGTATCGCATAAGTTGGAACAAGATATTTTTTTGAATTTGAGGATGAGTTTAATGGTTTGATAAGAAATGACTTCGAGTTTTAAACTGATTTTTCGATTATAAATTGTCTTACCCACATAACACTTCCTCGGCTGACGATGCGTAGAATAAGTCGAAGGTTAAACCCTTTCGTCTCACGATGGAATTTGTTTAACGAGTTGCTATACCTAACAAGGGGAATTTAACAATTGTAATTAGTATATTTAGCACACTCGATGTGTGTGCAAATATATTAAATTATTAATATTTTTAACATTGTATATTACCAAGTACATTATTTTAAAAACAAAATATTAATTTAAAGATAAATTTGTAATAAATATATTAAAGATAAAATTATAATTAAGCAATTAAGGGTAAAACTTTAAATTGCAATAGTATTTTAGCACACCATTGTGTGTGCAAAAATATAAAATTAATTATTAGTTGATGATTTTAATAAATTATGTACTAAAAATAAAATGAGGTGGTTATTATGAGTTTTAAAACTACGTGGTTTAATAAGTTTTTTAGTAAGTGATATACTAAAAATAAAATGAGGTGGTTATTATGGTTTAATAACTTTTGCATTTTTTAATAATTATTAAAGTAGAAAAAATTTGATTGATCAATTTTAGCAGACCAATTTACAGTTTTTTTATCCACCATATGCTCTTTATATAAGAGTAAAGATATCAAATCGATAAACGAATTTGACAGTTCTTTATATAAGAGTATATATAATCTATTTTATTATATTAATGGTGAGGGTGGTATACATTGCTATTTGTTCTGTAAAATAGTTAGTTTTTTTCAATTTTACCCTTAATATTTTGATTTAGTACAATTTAATACTTTGATTTAAAATTTTATTCTCTAAATAACTTAATTAATAATATAACAATATAAAATGACTTATATATTTGCACATAAATTGGATGTGCTAAATATACTACTCTATGTTTGGAGCATGACCATTTTCAGTCCCCCATGTTCCAAGGTGTCACTTTTAGTTCTCAATCTTATTGATTTTTTGGACGGTTTTGATCCCTCGATTAATTTAACCGCTAATTTATATGGAATTTAACACGTGAGAGCATATTGATCTCCTTTAACTTAACTCAACACCTCATGAATCATCATCTTCTTCAACTAAAACGCACGTAAGCATCATTACGTATCATATTTAACTCATTTTCAAAGTTGTCGATCATTTCGTAAATGTGAAGTATAACGATGTTCATGTCGTTTAAATCGAAGAAGAAGATGTGTTATGAGGTTTTACGTCGAGTAAAAGGAGATCATGAGCTCTCACGTGTTAAATTTCGTCTAAATTAATGATTAAATTAATCGATGGACCAAAACCATCGAAAATCGGAAACATTGAGTGGCACCTCAGAACATGGAACCAGAAACGCCCATGCCTCAAAACATTGGGACTAAAAATATAGTTTGCAAAAAAAAAATGTCTATATTCTAGGGTTTAAATGTTTGCCATCGCGAATAATCGTTCATCAGAGCTCCTCCTCAGTCCTCACGCAATGTCCCAAAATGGTCGTTGCATCAGAAGATCATCAAATCGGAGGAAATCGCTCACGGATCTTCCCGAGAACGTTCTAAGGGAGATTCTCTCCAAACTTCCTCTGAAAGCCCTCTTATCCTGCAAGTGCGTGTGCCGAATTTTCAACGATTTAGCGTCTTCAATCACCCGTCTCAATGCTGTGAGCGCTTCGCCTGCAGTGGTCATGCTGCGGTCGTGCACTCATAATCTCCATCTCTTCGATGCTGAAGTCGATCCTCCCATCATGCGCCGCCGCCGCCTCAAATCCTTCACGAAATTCCCATTTCGAGTACCTAAATTCAATCATCCATCTTGCATCACTTTGGCGAATTCGTGCAATGGGTTGCTTTACCTTGGAAGTAGGTCTGATAGTGAGGCCAATTCCATCATATTTAATCCCTTGACGAATGAATATGTTTGCGTGCCCGTTGGTTCGCTAGGAAGATATAACAGGTCTCTAGTGTTGGGATTCAGTGCCCGTGCGAAAAAGTATAAGGTTTTATGCATTTCTCGTAGGTCGTGGGATGATCACTATGAGGTTAAAATCCACGAGGTTGGGTCTGGTTTGTGGAGAGACGTAGGAATTAATCGTCCTTTCAGCTCGGTGACCGAAGCCGTTTACTTGAATGGTGCTGCCTATATGTTTCTATCATCGACGCCAGTTTGCTTTGATTTCGATAAGGAAGAGTTTGAGAGAATTGGATTGCCTAGTGAATTGAGGCCGAGGGCAGTTGTGGGGGGAATGCGGCTTGGAGTTTTAGGAGGATGTCTGTGCGCGTCTGTCAATTATTACCAGTACGTAAAGACTTGTCCCAACTTGAAGCGCTTCGATTTGTGGGTCATGAGAGAGGAGACTTCTTCTTGGAGCAAAGAGTTTGTAATAGACGATCCTTTGGGCCATCCTGAAGCTACATTGCGCCCTTTTCAAGTACTCAGCAGTGGTGAAGTGCTTATGCTTTGGGAGGACCGTGATTGGTTCTGTTACCACCCCAAGGATAAAACTGTGAGATTTCTGGGGTTCGAAAAACCCCTAAAAGATCCTTACGTGTTCGCTTGCAATTTTGTTCCTAGCTTTGCTTCCCTTAAAGATCAGCTTTTGGTCGACGATGCGTTGGTGCAACGAGGTTTATCTAGGTACGGCGAGGGTTGAAATTTATAAATCCGAAGTCATTTCTTCCTTCTTTACCGGTTAACTCTGATTGAATGTGATTGCAGTGTAGCACAAAAACTGCTTTTTTTTTTTCAAACATTTGTTCTCAGATTTGTTGTGTTGGGAATGAATGCCTATGTTTTCTTCTGTTCTAGCCATGGAATTTTAACGTTACCTTTCCTCCTCAATTGCAATGAGGATGAGTATCTTTTATCACGATATTTGAGGCGGTGATAGTGCCAATAATACTGTTATCCAGACTTTTGGAACTTATCATGTTTTGTCTTTGTATTGAAAATAAAATCTTTTTTGGCTTCATGAAGAAGGTTAATAGTTTCAAATCATGACCTATTTCTTTCTGCAACCTCTTTGTGTTTGTGTGAGTACTGGAATACAGAGATGTCAAATTCCTAGGTTCTCGTAAAACTTCTGTATCTACTAGTGAATTTGATTCGTTCTTAGGCATACGAAATTTTTTTACTCGAAAAATAAATATTTGTGTTCCTTATCTAGGTTTGAGGACGGCGCTGATGGAGTTTAGTTCTTCGCCATGGTTCGCCGGAACCCCGTTAAAACGCCCGGAACGGCCGCATCGGAACTGGAACGAAGGCCTCCGTGCCAAAGTTCCGGCCTTTTGACGTTCTGCGTTGTCACGGCCGTTAAGTCGGCCGGAACGGCGTTTTAGCGGGTGTATCGGAGTTGGAACGGGGTAAAACGGCGTTTTAACCGAGTTAACGGCCGATTTTTTGGAGTTAGTAATATTAGAGTTTCAGACTTGCGATGGGCGGTGGTGGGAGGTAGAAGACGATGGAATTCTATTAAATTGAATATTTTATTCTTAATGGTTTTTTTATTGGGCCTTATACTTTGCCTTGAAGATAATTGGCCCAATTTGAAATTTTTAAGCTTTTTATTTAAATAAAAAATCAACTTTCAATTTATTAATTATATCTAATTGTAAATAAACAATTTAACATTTATTTACACTATATAAATTTTAATATCATATATTTACGAATTTAAAAAATCAACTGAAATAGCTTATTATTAGATTCGAATATATAATTTCAGATATTTAACCTCATAAGTTATATTTTTAAGGTATTCATTATATTTCTAACTTTGACAAACTTATTCTGTTATTATAAATTTCTACATGTATAATTATTTACATTTATATATTTACTTAAGAAAGATAGCGGAACGTCCGTTACCGATCCGCGATAATGCAATGGAACTGGAACGCTCGTCTCCGTTCCGTTGTCCGTTCCCGTTTCAGCGAACCATGTTCTTCGCTAGTTGAAATTTTGCCTGTTGCGGTGTGGAAGTTACTGTGTTGAAACTTATAAAAGATTATTCAACCGCTGCTTTTGTTTCTGTCTATTAGCTAATTGTTTATATCATCATTTGTAATTGCTCTCTTTTTATCAGTCTGTTTTGGTGAGAGTTGTTGGGTTGAAACTGGTAAGAGGTCATTCAACTGCTACTCTGTTTTCAAGCTACCTAGATCTATTGTGGTTTGCTGATGTATTTTATTGGTCTATTATCGGATTTGGGATTTTAGTGTTACATTACCTAATTGATTCAGTTCAATTTGGAGCATTGAATCCCTTGGATATAGAACAGAACATGAGCTGTGTGATTTTGATGCACGATGCATGTTTAACATGCAGAATAATGCCGATGTTAGATCAGGGAATTGACTATTAATTATTAAATAGGAGTAAGAATCGATATTGCATTTCATTATTGACTTGATCTTCTAATGCTTAGTTGAGGCATAGGAAATGAGATGTGCGTGCTATTTAGTTTTTAATAGCTGTCAATAAAATGAGTCTTTTATGTTGTTTTCCTCACTGTTGGAGGTGTTCAATTGCTGTATAGTTTTCATGGGTTTACATCTTTCGAATGAATTGTAACCAAAACACTTACGTGAATATTAAAGCAGGTCTCTATTTTGTTGATCACATAGATTACTCTGTGTCGATTTTGGATTGAAAACTGAATGCACTGCTAATAAAAATACTAGATAGCGAAAGAAGAAGCTGCGCTATTCCTATTTCATTGTAAAACACTCTTGACAAAGTTTTCTAAGACTTGAAAATTCTAAAAGAGTTGAGAGATTCTGTTGCTTTTGTAGAAATGCAAAAGGATATTTGTATGATGTTATTAAAAAGGAATGCAGCAGCAAAAACTAACCAAGACTTGCATGTCCTTTCTCCTCGTGAAAACATAGCAGTTCAAATCCCGCCAAACGTGGGACCCACCGCCAAACTAACCATCAATATCAACTTTCGACACAAGACACAATCAATTTTCTTTTTGTCGGCGTAGATATGCATTAACAATAATAGATAATTACTACGAAATCCGGAAAATATTAATCCTCAAAAAGAAAAAAAAAATGAAATAACATAACATAGGACAACAATATCAAAAAGACATTCCAGCACTATGAAATGAAAAAGCTATATTAGTAGATTACGAACGGCACAGTTTAGTTCTTAACTTAAACAGTTGGACGATCTCTTCGAAACTGAAGACTAACTATCAAATCAATTTTTACATTATATATTATATTACAGTCTATGCCTGGCCTGCATGTGTGTGAATTGGCATATTTGGATCCATTTTTATGGGTTTTTTTCCTCTTGGAGAGTAAAACAATGTATCGCCAGCTAGGTGTTTGCTCTTGCACGAACTATCGATACATTTTATTGCTATATAAATAGAGTAGACTCTTAACTAATCTCATCTCAAAATAGAAATTTGATCATATGAATCATTATTACATCATGGCATCATCATCTAGGGCTTTACCTATCGTTCTTGCATTAATCGGTGCAATAATTGTTATTGCTATTCGTCCTATTTTAGCCGCCAGAGAAGCACCATATCCGGCGCCGTGGACTTCTCCACCACCTTCGGCCGCCAGTCACGTGGCAGTTTCCGGCGGGTTCGTGGCTGTGATTGCATTGGCTTCCGCTTTTAAGATGACTATGGCTTAAGTGGTAATAATATTAATGTCGATTGTCGAGTGGGTTTTTATTTTCTTTGTTGGGAAATTCGCCGCCCTAGATTCCTAACTCGATGATCTTTTGATGGGTTGTGGTTTGAAGATAGAAAGATTCGTTCTTGACGACGAACGAATAAGAAAACAGCGCTAAACACGAAAAACAGAGTAGGGTTTACGTAGTTCGACTCGATAGTTCGAGCCTACGTCCACGGCAGAATATCGGCTGTTTATTCAAACTACGAATTGGAATTACAAGACTCACACTTCCTCTCCAACTCACTAGTTTTCACTCAGCTCTAATTCTCACTCGTTACAAGATATGAACCCTCAAACTTAGCTACTTCACCACTCTAAGCTGTATTTATAGAGTTTGTTGGCTAGCTTCCTCTTGTAACGGATAGAACCTTCTAGAGCTCGAATTCTTGATTGATCTCAACAATATGAGATGTATAGATGTTTCCCAAGCTTTGATCTCGGCCCTTGATTTGTTGATCCGCGTGGTTGGACGGATTAAATCCTAACCGATCGAAGATAACTGCTTTTTAGCAATCCTAGTGACGTTCACGGCCTTGATTAGACACCTTCACGGCCGTGAAGGTGTCGAGTTGCTCCCATTTTAGCCTCTGTTGACATTCACGGGCACGTGCAGTGAGCTTCACAGCCGTGAAGACCAACAGATCGCCCAAGACTTCGTCTCTGCCATGTTTCACGGGCAGATGCAGCCATGGTCACGGGGCAGAAAGCAGATTCGCCAACGTCTTCGCTTCGTTCTCGATTTTCCGACCTCGTACGTCCGAGTTTTGGATCACCCAACCTCAACAATCTCCACCTTGATCCTAGAACTCATCACCAAACATCTGAACACTCATTTCCAGGTTCAATACAAGCCACACAACTTGCTTCAAGTTCCTCCTTTGATCATCATCCGAGTTTGCAGAACTTCGATTCAATTTCTGAGAAAACTTCATCTTGAATCATCCAATCTTCACTCGGACCTCTGATCCTCCACCCCCTTTCTTCAGAGAGTGCTTGAGCAGCGACCCAACTTCAAGCATCCCAGAAAACTCTTGCTTGAAGTTGATCTTGAGCTCAAAGCGATCGAACCATCTTCGATCTTTGCTTCTTTTCCCTTCGACCCTTTCTTGCTCTCAGCTTCATGGCGCTTCTTCCCAACCATTTGCAGCTGAATAACCTGCTATTCTTCGACTTAATAACAGGTACAAAAGAGTCACTAAACGAAATTACCTCATCCTTCCCTCAAGTAGCAGAATTTTCATCTTCAAGACCCTCTTCTTGAATTTCAGCTACTTGGCATGGCTTCTCCACATCAAGACAGAGCTTCTCCGACCTCCCTTGGTCCTTCTTCATGCCTCCGTTCATCGCTGAGATTCCCGAGCTATTAAGAACGTAGATATCGTTCTTCTTGAACCCTTTCAAGACCGCCTTCGAACCCTTGAGAATCTTGATCTTCCCCGCCTAAGTTTTGGTTGAATATCCAAGATCATCTAAGGTTCCGACTGAGATTAGGTTCCGCCTCATTTCTGGGACATACCTCACTTCCTCGAGCACCTTCGTCTTGCCCGAATGCAGCCTCAAACACACGGATCCTATGCCAAGAACTTGACACGCCTCATTGTTGCCCAAACGAACCGTTTCACCTTCGATCTCCTTGAAGTCCTTGAGCCACGTCCTTTTGCAGGTTATATGAAAAGTGCAACCTGAATCAAGAATCCATTCTTTGCAAGGATCGGGCCTAGAGATTGACAACGCCTCGGCCGATTCATAGTCTTCTTGATAAGCAATATCTGCCCGGTCTTGACTCCAAGGCTTTTGCCCTCGTTTAGGGCAACGTGCCCTTCTTCATAACATTCGTAACACTTGATGGGACTCCTTGGCTTGGATTTCCCTTCTTCTTCACCTCCGTTCGTCCTTCATTTGAGCTGTGTCGAACAGTCAAGAGCTCGCCCGGATTGTGCCCATTTTCAGCTTCCCTCTTGCAATTGAGTTGCCTCGAACTCAACGCCGTTTGAACGTCTGAGAGCGTTAGCGCATCCCTCCCATAGAGAAGGGTTTCTTTGAAGGTATTAAACCCTTTTGGTAGCGCACAAAGGAGTAGCAGCGCCTTGTCTTCTTCCTCGATCTTCACCTCAGCGTTCTCAAGATCAAGAACCATCTTATTGAAAGCATCAAGTTGATCTTCGACACTTTGGCCTTCTTGCATCCGAAAAGAGTACAACGCTTGCTTGAGATAGAGTCTCCTGGCCAACGTCTTCACCATATAAAGCTCGTCGAGCTTCTTCCAGAAGCCATCGGGCGTAGTCTCCTTTGACACCGTTCGAAGCACCTTATCACCGAGGCTAAGAACAATGGCACTACGTGCCTTCGTTCGCATTGTCGCTTTGATTGCTGCGTTCATGTCCGCCGGGAGCATTTCCTTCTCATCTTTCAGCGCTTCTTCAAGGCCTTGCTGGACAAGCAATGCCTTCATCTTTATCTTCCATAGCCCAAAGCCATTATCACCATTGAACTTCTCCATATCGAACCTAGTTGCGGCCATCTCTTGTCGCGTGTTCGATCCACGCTCACCGCACCAATTGTTGGAAAATTCACCGCCCTAAATTCCTAACTCGATGATCTTTTGATGGGTTGTGGTTTGAAGATAGAAAGATTCGTTCTTGACGACGAACGAATAAGAAAACAGTGCTAAACACGAAAAACAGAGTAGGGTTTACGTGGTTCGACTCGATAGTTCGAGCCTACGTCCACGGCAGAATATCGGCTCTTTATTCAAACTACGAATTGGAATTACAAGACTCACACTTCCTCTCCAACTAACTAGTTTTCACTCAGCTCTAATTCTCACTTGTTTACAAGATATGAACCCTCATACTTAGCTACTTCACCACTCTAAGCTGTATTTATAGAGTGCGTTTGTTAGCTTCCTCTTGTAACGGATAGAACCTTCTAGAGCTCGAATTCTTGATTGATCTCAACCATATGATATGTATAGATGTTTCCCAAGCTTTGATCTCGGCCCTTGATTTGTTGATCCGCGTGGTTGGACGGATTAAATCCTAACGGATCGAAGAAAACTGCTTTTTAGCAATCCTAGTGACGTTCACGGCCTTGATTAGACACCTTCACGACCGTGAAGGTGTCGAGTTGCTCCCATTTTTAGCCTCTGTTGACATTCACGGGCACGTGCAGTGAGCTTCACAGCCGTGAAGACCAATAGATCGCCCAAGACTTCGTCTCTGCCATGTTTCACGGGCAGATGCAGCCAAGGTCACGGCCGTGACCTTGGGCAGAAAGCAGATTAGCCAACGTCTTCGCTTCGTTCTCGATTTTCCGACCTCGTACGTCCGAGTTTTGGATCACCCAACCTCAACATTCTTTTTATTGCTCTGGAATTTATGTTACTAATAAAATGTTTTGGAATCTGTTGGATTCTTGATTTTCGTGTAATTCTTGGATTATAAATGAAAGGGTAATTGTTAGGATCTGTTGCGTGTTTAGAGGGGGGTGAATAAACACTTGTGCATTTTTGGGTTCTTAATTGGTTAAGGTTAGATACCGGTGCCTGATATTCGTGTGTGCGACTTTGTGCGGAAGCAAACTGGTCGGTTACCAAGACCGGGTGTGTGTGATGTGAGGTGTGTGTGTTTGCGAAAGACACAGATTTGTTTCTGGAAGTTCGGAGCTAAATCTCTTCCGTCTCCCATTCTTCCCCTCAAGGAAGGTACCACTAGAAGCCTCGGCTTACAACCCCCATTGTACAACCTCCTTATCTAGACTCACGCAGTACAACCCACACGGTTATACTTAGCAAACTAAACTCCTAGACACCACTACAGTCCGTCTCTTTCAAGAGCTTTTTACAATCCCTTGAGAAAAACTCACTTACGAACAGTTCCGGTATAGTACAATGGGGACAACACCTTAGTTTCTTTTTCCTTGCTTTGTAAGTTTTGATCTTGATCTCTCGTTCTTGATTTGCAATGATGACCTTGTTTTCAGCTTGCTTTCCTCTATTTATAGTTGGGGTTTGAAGTTGAAGACCGTTGTGAGATAGCTCTGTATACCAGACAGTGCATTAATTGACTTTACCCAAAATGGGTCTGTCTATTCTTCGCTGCCGTTCGCGCTGTACCATTTGCTTTATTCCCTATTAAGCTTGACTTGACTTCGACTAGGCTTTAGCTAGCAGCCTTGTATTAAATGTTCGGCAGAAGTCTTCAACTTGCCTCGCTTTAAATATATTTGAAAACGTCCAGCGTGGCACTTCCGGTATCAGCAGTCCTGTCTTCAATGGTCTTCCGATTGCAGTCTTGACCCGGTTTCAGATTACGCAGTTGTACTACTATTTGTTTCCGGTTTCTCCTAAGTCTAACCGGTATACCTATTTAAGTTAAGTTCAATCACCAAAACTGTTAATATGAATATTCATTTACGATTTCTAACAGTAATTCTATATAGACCCCCTTAGATTCTATTTAGACCTCCTATTAATAATTATCACACAATTAATTTTAATTGCAGCTTTAAAAATTATGTCTTTGATCAAATATTAATTAACTAAAATTTTGAGGAATATTTCTGTTTTGAACGTGTCTGATGAATTAACCCACTTAATGCTGAGATTTTTTATTATTGTAATTATATAATCACAAATTAATTTTTAATTATACGCAAAGTAATTTATCATAGCATTCATCTAGTGCTTTATTTATTATAATAATAAACAACAAATCAATTTTCTTTTTACATATTTAAAAATAATATTTCATCAAACATTGTAAATTTTTAATGCGTTCTCTTATGCAAAATTTAAATTGGAAAAATAAGGTCAATATTATTTCAATTTCTCATAAATATTTCATTTACAGTTTAGCCTGCAAAAATGTAAATATGACAACGTTACATAGTTATTTAGAATATTATTACGTGAAGATTTCATTATTACATATGGATGTATGTATGTTATATGAATGTATTAACAATTAATTAAAGGAAGAACACTGATTTGCTACCGATAATGTTATATTGAAATGAATATTAATCTTACCTAATGATTATGTTTATTAATATTAATATTGATAACTTTGAGTATAATACTATTTTTAAGATGCGTACGATGTAGATAGTTTAAAATTGAATAAGAAATAATAGTGCTTTAAATTCAACGATGTAATGAAAAAAATTAATAAGTAAATAAAAATTATTGTTTTAAATTGAAGGAGAATACAGGAAAAAGAAATCAATAAATAAATAATTAAATAATGTTGAATACAATGTAATAAAAGTGTTAAATTTAGTAACTTTATGATTCCATAAAACTAGTAAGTAATGTCGACATTTCTTTACTAAGTAATTAGAAATAGGGCATATGCTTGATTGTAAGTAATTAAGGAAAAGATTTATGAATCAGACAAACAGCTAATTCAGTTGGGATTGTGAGTTGTCATACGATGAAAAAAATGAGTCAAATTCAAAAGGAGCAAATTGATGTCAGGTGCCAACATACGTTTCATTTAGTTTTCAGGCCCATGTCAGAAATTTTTTAGTTTTAAGGACCCGATTTTTGCAGTACCACTTCATTTTCCTGCAGTGTTCTACAGTACCACTTCATTTTTCTGCAGTAACAATTAAGTCGTACTGCAGAACAATGAAGTAGTACTAAAGAACAATGAAGTTGTATTGCAGAAAAATGAATAGTACTGCAGAAATCGGGTCCTTAAAACTAAAAATTTTCTGACAGGGGCCTGAATTAGATTTTAAAACTGAAATAGGGCCTGAATCATAATTAACACAATTCATAAATAAATACGGTTAATTTAGGGTCAGGCTCTAAAACATATTTTTAATTAAAGATAAGGACCTACGTAAGTTACATTTATAGATAAGGACCCAATTTAACTTTCATTTAGAGATAATGACCTATCTAGTATCACAGACCCATGAAGTGGTACCACAACCAATGAAGTGGTACCACAGAACTGTTACTGCAGACCAATGAACTGTTACTGCAGAGTAATGAAGTGGTATGGGGGAGCCATGAAGTGTTTCTGAAGAAAATGAGTCCTTAAAACTAATGCTTTTTCTGACATGGGTTTGAACTGTAACTGAAACATAAGATGGGCCTGATTTGAAATTTGACCAAATAAATAAAACAGTGTCTGATGCAATTCATCGTTCTTTCTCTCTTACAACCTCTATAAATCAATTCCTCGTACGCCTGCTAGCTATTCTCCCAAGAAAAAAAATCAAGAAAGAAACAGGGTTTGTATTATCATATCAATCATGGAAAAGCAGCTCCCAATGAAGAAAACATCTGGGTCGACTAACAAAATTAAAAGGCTTAACAAGAATTTAACGTGGTTCGGATCTTAATTAATCCTACATCCGCGATCGAAGCTTGCAATCTTTTATTATCGATCAACAGATTACAAACAAGAAAAAGAACATTTATCTTCTTGGTGAAAAGAACTCCAAGAAATTACAGTGAAGGAATTGTAAAAATGATCTTAACAAACTCGATGGCTCAATCTGTTCTGTTAATTCATATTTATATGAATCTGACGCCAAATTCCTTTCACCACATAGCTGAAAACGCCACCAGCCCCACCGTCTCTTTTAGTTAGCCGAGACCTTAAGTTGAAAACACGCTTCTTCAAGTGAAGCGCACTTTCGCATTTTTAAACTAAAGACCATGTTTCCCTCGTTTTATACAACAGCATGAAGCTTACTTCCTTGCCGGGCCGGATTTGGGCATGTGCATCCAAGCCTACTGCACAAGGCCACAAATCCGGCCCAGTGTACTAGAGGGCAACATAATTTATTATGGGCTGTATTTTTAAATATATAAATTAATGAAATAATCCCAATATTTCTTAATAAGGCCACACAAAGAAAAAAAATATTATATGGCCCTTAATTCGAACAGGGCCTCCTAAAATAGAAAACCTGCCCTGCTACCTTGAGCAGCTCCTTGATCAGCTTCTTCATTTTTTATCTGTTCCAATATCCCCCGCAAGATGGATTGTACATATTGATGACATCTTGAGTAAGAGCTCCCGTAATATTGGTGCTCGTAATGCCTAATGGGCGCGATGCCGCGTCTAATAGACGTGGCTATGGTTGTTTTTTTATTTTTCATTTCTTTTGTTTGTGTTGTCGCCCCCATTAGGGGCGATGTTCACTTTTCTCTTTTTTTTTTAAAATTTTTTTATTTATAAAATCCACCAAATCTTAAAATCATCGTTATTTCATGGAATTTACATAATAAAAATCAATAAACGCATCTAATTTATTGTTTGTTTCGCGACGATTAAAATGATATGCATATTATATATTTTTCGATAATCAAAAATATTTTTTTATTTTTATAAATTAAAAAATACTTAATTTGAATATTAAAAACAATTAAATGGATAAAGACTTTGAAAAGATATCTATTGAAAAAACAATTAAATGTGAGCCCTTCTATAGTCTTTCTTTCTTTTTGTTGAGTCATCCCTTTTCTTTTTCTTCGCCTCCGCCACCTCGCCGCCTACCCGCCCTCCCCGCTGCCAACTGCTGCCATCAGCCCACCGCCGTCGCCAGCCTTGAGTCCCCCTTAGTGGTACCTCATCTCTCCCGTCCCGAGGGTCGGGGGCCTTTTCTCCCTTGTGGAGCCCTAAGTAGATTAAGCTTATTAGCTTTTTCTGTAATAGGTTCTTTAGATCTGGGTCTTAGATAATGTGGTTTGTTCTTCTGTCGGTTTTTTGTTCCTGTGGACCTTTTTCTCCCCGTGTGGGAGTGTTGTGTGACCCTTGTGGGGTTTTGTTTCCTCTTTTTGAGGACTTGTTTCCGTTTGGCGAAATGCGACCAAACGGCTCTGTTGCTGTTTAGCACGTCTATATTTTTGTTATTAATGGCAATGACAAGTTATAGATTGAAAAAAAAGAAAATAATAAATGGTCCACGAAATAATGTCTTCGTACTAAGGTGTACAAAAGAAAATGGTCCACGAAATAATGAGTCATCCCTTTTTTTTATTTTTTAACTTATTTTAAATATCTGCCAAATCATAAAATCATCGTTATTTCATGTGATTTACATAATAAAAATTAATAAACGTATTAATTTATTGTAGTTTCACGACGATGAAAATGATATGCATATCTTATATTTTCGAAAAATCGGAAATATTTAATTGTTATTCAAATTTATTCCAATTTAAGTATTTTTTTAATTTACAAAAAAAAATTATTATCGAAAAATATAAGATATGCATATCATTTTAATCGTCGCGAAACAAACAATAAATAAGATGCATTTATTGATTTTTTATTATTGAAATCACATGAAATAACGATAATTTTATGATTTGGTGAGTTTTTATAATTAATAAATATAAAATAAACTAAAATATAAAGAAAAAAAAGAGAAGTGAACGTGGCCCCTAATGGGGGCGACGACTCAAACAAAAGAAATAAAAAATAAGAAAACAACCATTTAATGAACGCGTTTTTTTTATTCGTGCCACGTCACATCGCGTTTAATGAACGCGTTTTGCTCTATTTTATTAATTTCGGTCAAAATTACCCCATTTTATTAAATTTTGATTAAAATTGCATTATTTTATTAAAAAAGCTGTTTTTAAAAGAGTGTAGATTCGCATCCCAGAGTACAAATCAATTTAGTATGTCTGTGACTAAGATTATGATATTTTGCGTTGTCTGACCGAATATTGTTGAATAATGTTTCGACAGTGGGAGAGTTCTGTGGTGATTAATATCATCATCGTCACCATCGCCGTTATAAGCAGAGAAGGAGACGGTGGAACTTTACGCTTTGGTATCATAATTTGAGCTACCAGATAATAAATTAGAGTTGAGGAATGCTATACTATATGTATATATCTATATTGATATGGTGCTCTCCTAATCAACAAATTTTATTTATGGGGGTTAACAATTTTAACTTAGCGGTAGATAAAGTATTGCGAATCCTGTTGGATTCGCAATATAAGGTGCTATTTTAACGAGGGGACGTGAAGGGGACGTGAACAGAAATAACACGATGATCTACGTGGTTCGAATCCTGTTGGATTCTATGTCCACGGGGCGCTATGAAATTCCTTTCACTATTTCTTGGTACTTTACACCCTCGACTATTCCTTACTGTCACTCTCTAAACATGTAAGAAAACATCTAATAATTCTTAAAGGAAAATGTCGTATGAACCGTATGCTGAAGAGAAAAGAGGTGTTTTTATAAAATGTGGCTAAGTCCCTCTTTAATAGTAGTTCCCAGCAGCCTATGTGGCGCTATACTTCAGCTTCCCAAGAGGGCACACTGCGTGAGGTACTAAGATCAGACGAAAGACTGCTGATTGAAAAACTCTGACGGCGGCTTGCAGCTTCTTGAACAGAGTCTCCTTCCTATTGTGGGTTGACACGTGCTCTTGTAGCTTTCTTTTCCTCTGTTCTGCTGTATTTTCACCTAGATATCCTCAGTGAGTTCCCTTGGTCCGGATAATGCCTTTGTCTCGAGGATTTTCGGAGGTCCCCTCATCTGTCACCTTTTAGGCCTGGTTCTGGGCCCCCTTTTTTTGTGGGCTTATGGGCTTCTTCACTTTTCATTTTTCGGCCCATGTGGTTTAGGTCCGTATCAACCATTCCCCTACTCTAATTTATCTTTTGGGGACTAAAGTGAATTAGAGTAAATAGTATGATGGGCCTTTCTTCCCCCTAGGGACGTAGCGCTATAATTTTTCAGCAGGGACATGTTTTTTCCGAAAAATCACATCAATTCCTAGGGAACTGCTTTTTCTTAAGGGCGGTTTCTGGAGACTTGCGGACTTTATTTGTGAGAGGCATTGCGATAATTATCAGGTATTTCCTCTCTTCTCTCTGATCTTGAATCCCTTTCCCCCTTTTTGTTTTTCTTTCGTCTCTATGGCTTCGGCATCGTCCGACTCGGCGAACCCACCACCTCCTTCCGCCCCTCTCTTCAATCGTCTTCGTCTGCGACGGTGTCGGACCCTTCAATTTCGCAGCCTGTGCTTTCTGCCGAAGTCGACACCGAGCGCGCTATCGTGTTGCGAGTGGACCATCGGCCTCGCACCCGTTCGGCGATAGCCTCTGCCATGACCTCTTTCTCGCTTGGCATAGCCAGGACCGCCGATTCGCTGCCTAGGTCTGAGGATTTGGTTATTCTTTCCGGCCGCCGCCTCTCCCTAACCCTAGATCTGTGCTTCCTAGTGCTTTTCCCGGCGTCGTCGTGCCTGCCGGCGAAATTGGACGCTTTAGTGGAGGGGGGTTTCGTTTTTGAAGTTTTACTGCGAGAGGGCCATCCTCCAAGAGCGCACGGACCGTCCGCCTCCTTCTTGTCTGGCGTTTTGGGAGGCCCAAATTAAGGTTGGATTACGCTTCCCTGTCCCCCTCTTTTTGTCAGAAGTGTCTAGGCCTTCAAGGTACCCTTGAATCAGTTCCAACCTTCCACCATTCGCCTCCTTATCGCATTTTTTGTGGCGGTACGCGCCGCGGGGGGTCGCCAGATCTGGTGTTATCCCAGTTTTCCCTGAAGCCTCATGGTTCTTTTTTCTATCTTTCCTCGATCGCTTCTTCGCGAGGGGGGAAGACCCACTTTTATGAAGAATCATAAGATGGATAAGGATTGGCAAGGTCCTTACTTATTTGTAGAGTCCCCCGACGGCACGTGGGACTTTCCCTGTGATGGATGGGCAAAGGGAGCTCCTCCTCGTGATCCTGGCAAGTGTTCGAAGCGAAACAAGGAGGCGCTGTCTTTTTTGAATGATTACGCGGATGAGCACGGCTCTCTGAACCCTTTTTATTTGGTCAAGTTCCCTGGGGTTTTGTACCATTTCCGATTTTCTCCTTCTTTCGCTGATTTCGCTCCTCAGGGTACTTGCATATATCTCTGTGTTTCCTTATTCTTATGGACTGGTGCTTATTAACATCCTTTTCGGCGCAGGGATGACGGGCTCTTGGCTTAACCTACTGGCCAATATAGGAGAGGGCGGCACTACACAGCCTTCTGGGGCCGAAGCATCTACCTTAGCTCCTGAGCTTCCACCACTCCTAGGGGCCCTGGACATTCGCGAGGAGATTCCTCAGGAACTTCCTAAGGACCTTGGGGCCCTACGTCCCCTGAGGTCGTCCCGGCTTCGAGGCTAAAAAGGAAGGCAGCCGCCTTGTCTAAGGCGTCTAAGAAACCTAAGAAGAAGTTGCCCGTGTCTGAGGATGAAGGTGAGGAGGTTAAGGTGAGGTCTTTCGAGGGTGGATTTTTCGAGGATGAAGCTCCCCTCTATGAGGATCTGCCAGCTAAAGAGGGGGGGATGGAGATATTAGGATGCTTGATCTCCCCTGAGGACAGAGAGGTGATCTCCCGGAGATCCCCCACGGAAAAACGATGCGGCGCTTGCCCATCATCTGTTGAAGGTATAACTCCTATCTTCTTAATGACATGTTTTCCTTCTTTAGCTTGTCTTGGAGCTTTTTTCTTGTTGCGTTTAGGTCATAGGCTTGGTGACTGCTAGATCTCCCGTGAGTTCGTCGACTCAAGAACTAGAGGAGAGCAATCGATCCCTTCAAGAGCAGTTGGATAAGGTTCAGGCCAGTTTGGCCGATCAAGAAAAAATGGCTGAAGAAGCTCAGGCCAAATTTGAGTCTGAGAAGGAAGGTTTAGGGAAAGAAAAAGCTGAGCTGGCTAGGAAATATGAAGAACTGCGCGCCTCCTTAGAGAAGGAGAGGGAAGATCATGCGGCCCTTCTAAAGCAATGTGAGGACGAGCTTCAGCGCTCTTTTGCCGAGGAAAAAGCCAAATGGGATGCACACTTTGTTCGTATGACGGAGCTCCATCCCAAGGTTGAGTTAGAGGCTATGAAGGCTGAAGGTGCTCAGATCTGTCAGCGACACCTCCTATCCACGGTGGCTGGTCAGAAATTCTTGATGGACCTGGCGGAAGATTGGCGCCTGTCATACCTGGAGGACCCCATCTGCCTTAGGGATTTTGTCCCTTTTATGCAATATTACTTCTTGGGGGGCCATCGCGCAGGCTCTGCTGGTATTGGAGCGGCCACCGCCCTCAGGGACCTTCCTCTCCCTGCCTCTTTCAAAGGAAATCCGATGGCCGAGGAAAATCCTTCGTTTTGGTGTCCTTCGGCTGAGAAGCACATGGGGGCCCTGGCCCATGCCGATATCTCCGACCTTCCTGGCGTTGTTTTTTATCCTCCTGAAGATCCTCCTATTTAGTTTTTTTTTCTCTCGTATTGTGTAACGAACCTTTTCCCTTTATGCTTCTGCGGATATTATTAGGATTTTGCTTTTCCTGTGGGGGAGCTTAACTCCCCAGTTCTGTATGTTTTTGTTGATGTCCCCTTTTTCCTGTTGTAATATAGGACCTCCTTATTAGGTACCCTTCCTCTTTTCACGCTTTATTTTGTTAAGTTTTGCCACGCTTCTCCAGCGCCTTATTAAATTTGTAAACCAAGTACGCATTGTACACGCCTATGGTTGTAAGGGCCGTCGTCCTTATCCAAAGGTGTCATTTATGCGCTAGGCTCTCTTTGTCCTTAGCGAACTCAGTAATATAGCCCGAAGGTCCTAAATATGAGGTGGGGGTAGATCCCCCACTGTTTTACCCTGGTTATAGCGCCAGCTCCGCTGAGGTACCTATTCACGTCGCAGGCCTTACTGAGGACCTTTGATGTCCTGTACACCACAGCCCGTCAGCGGTGGCATCTTGTACGCCCTCATGGGCATCTTTCACGTCGCATGCTATCAGCCTTTGATGTCTTTGTATGCCGCAGGTCCGTCGACCCTTGATATCAAATATAAGTGCACTATTCGTTATAACAAAACGTTTATATTCCGCTGGGGAGGTACGCCTCGTCAAAACCTTATCTGGGCAAAACCTCCCTTTGAGGCAAAAATCCCAGATGAAGGAAAAAGATATGTCCCCTCCCTATCTTACATAGTAGTATTACACATAAAACTTTTTCAAATTAGAGATGTTCCAAGGACGGGGCAGGATCCTCCCGTTGGCATCCTCTAATTCGTAAGCTCCACCTCCTAGCATCTTCCTCACGCGATAGGGCCCTCCCAAGGCGCTTCCATTTTCTTCAGGGGCCGTAGGACATCGGCTCTTCGGAGTTCCAGGTCCCCTTGTTGAAATCCCCTGGGTCGAATCCTTCGATCGTACATCGCCTTTATACGGCTCTTATATCCTTCCGTTCTTACGTGGGCCTCTTCTTGCATTTCTTCAACAAGGTCCAGATCCTCCCTCCTTAATTGTGCATTCTCCCGCTCGTCGTACGCAATCATTCGGTGTGTCTCAATGCCAATCTCCGCAGGTATTACGGCGGACGATCCATACACTAGTTCGAATGGCGTTTCTCCAGTCGCTTCACGGGGGCTAGTTCGGTACGCCCAGAGGACAGCATCCAACGCCTCCGCCCATTTATTTTCATCCTGTTCGAGTCGGGCCTTGATCCCCCTGAGAATGGTTCGATTGGAGACCTCGGCTTGCCCGTTCACCTGAGGGTGCCTACTGCTACAAACCTCTGGGTTATCTTCATTCCTTCTCAGAATCTTCGTGTTTTAGCTCCACAGAATTGTGTTCCGTTATCCGAAATAAGGATCCTGGGAGCTCCATAGCGGCAGCAGATATTTTTCCACAGGAACTCAATCACCTTTTCTTCGTCTATTCGCGCCACTGCTTTAGCTTCGATCCATTTGCTGAAGTAGTCCACCACTACAATAATGAACTTCTTTTGCGCCTTTCCTCGAGGGAACGGGCCGACGATGTCAATTCCCACTTATCGAAAGGACATGGAGAATGCATGGTCCCCAAGGCTTCAGCGGGGACGTGGATTCTGGGGCCGTACCTCTGGCAGTTACTGCACCTCCTGACCAGGTTCCTAGCATCTTTGATGAGATTAGGCCAGAAGTATCCAGCTCTTACTACCTTCCTGGTCAGGGATTTGTATCCTGCGTGATCCCCAGCGCACCCTTCGTGGATTTCTTCGAGTATCTTTCTGCCTTTTTCTCTGGAGAGACATCGGGCGTACGCGTGTACGAAGGATTTTTTAAACAAACATCCGTCTATTAGGCAGAACTTTCGCCGGTATCCCTTTCTATCCTTCTGGTCGGCGTCCTTTAAGGTGGCTATGATGGGGGCCCTCCAATCGTCCCTCTCTTCTATGTCTGCCACAAACTCCCCTACTTCCTCTTTGTCTGCGGTGAGGCATGTAATGCCTTCTTCTCTGAGCATTGATCCTGAGCTTGTCGTCTTGGCTAAATAATCGGCCTTATGGTTTTCTTCCCTGGGACCTGCATGATTTCACAATGATGGAAAGCTTTTGTTAGTTCCTCAACTCTCTTACCATATCCGACCATTTTTTCATCCCTTGCTTCGTAGTTCCCCTTCACTTGTTGCACCACCAGCTGTGAGTCCGAGAACAACGTGATGTCCCGTGCTCCCATCTCCTTCGCGATGCGTAAGCCGTGGATGAGGGCTTCATATTCCGATTCGTTGTTTGAGGCTTGGAATTGGAATGTGATTGCAAAACGGAGCTCCTCTCCTTCTGGGTTGATGATGAGGACCCCAGCTCCCGACCTTTGAGAAGTGGCGGACCCGTCCATGTACGCTTTCCACGGGTGTTTTGGAGGTCCCTTAGTGGTCTCAAGGACGAAGTCTGAGAGGGCTTGGGCCTTGATGGCTGCCCTTCGCTCAAATTCAACATCGTACTCCCCTAGCTCAATGGCCCACTTTACATCCTCCCTGATAGGTCTGGTCTGCTTAGTGTTTGCTTCAGTGGGAAGTCGGTCCGCGCGCTTACTCTGTGGGACAAGAAATATGGCCGGAGTTTGCGGGCGGAGACCATCACTGCCAGGGCGGCCTTCTCCACCGCCGAGTACCTAGTTTCAGCGTCCAACAGCACCTTACTTACAAAGTAGATGGGCTTCTGGGAGGTCCCCTCTTCTTTCAACAGGACGGAGCTTACCGCGTGGTCCCCTACGGAGAAATATAGTACCAACGCATCCCCCATCAAGGGCTTAGTCAGAAGGGGCGTGTTGTGGAGGTACTCCTTCAGTTCTTCAAAGGCTTGTTGGCATTCCTTGGTCCATTCGAATTGCTTGTTCTTTCGCAGCACCCTGGAGAAAGGTAGGCTCCTCTTCGCTGAGTGGGAGATGAACCGACTAAGGGCGCCAACGCCCTGTGAGCCTCTGGACTTCTTTGACGCCCTGGGAGGTTGCATCTCCAAAATAGCTTTACTTTCGTGGGGTTGACCTCGATGCCTCGCTGGGTCACCATATAACCAAGGAATTCCCCGATCTTACTCCAAATGCACATTTTTGGGGTTGAGCTTCATTCCACTTCCTCTAATTGCTCTGAACGCCTCTTCCAGGTCCTTCTTATGATCTGTGAGGTGTATGGAGTTTACGAGCATATCATCCACGTACACCTCCAAGTTCCTGCTAGTGCTGCTTGAAGACCTTATCCACCATCCGTTGATATGTAACTCCAGCGTTTTTAAGTCCGAAGGGCATTCGGATGTACCTGTATGTTCCTCCTGGTGTTACGAAACAAACTTTGTCAAAATCGTTTGAGTCAAGACTTACCTGGTGGTAACCCTGGTAGGCATCCACATGCTGAGGACCTCGCACCTAGAGGTAGAGTCTACGAGTTGGTCTATTCTTGGCAGCGGGTAGTGATCCTTAGGGCAGGACTTGTTGAGGTCCCTGAAGTCGATGCACATCCTCCATTGCCCATTTCCTTTTTTCACCAGGACGGCATTAGCCAACCAAGTGGGAACTGGATCTCCTGGATATGGCCCGCTTGAAGTGAATTTATCGACCTCCTCTTTCAGGGTCTGCGCTCTCTCGGCCCCACACAATCGGAGCCTCTGCTTAACGGGCTTAGCACCAGGCAGGACGTTTAGGTGATGTTTGGCTATGTCGGGGCGGATCCCCGTCATATCCTTTGGAGAAAACGCGAACAAGTCCGCGTTCCTCTGCAGACATCCTACTAGCTCCTCTGTGGCTTGCTCCCCAGGTGCATCCCTATTTTGGTAGTCCTTCCTGGTTGGTCAGGGTACAGTTCCACATTGACCAGCTCTTCGTCCGCTCAAGCTGTAAGGTCGTAGGTCCCCCTCCTTCAATATTGACTCTTTTGTCCCGGCCGCTTCCTTCCCTGACACGCTCCTTTTCCTTGATCACTGCCTTGACTTCATTGGCGTAGCATCGGCGGAGCTCTGCTGGTCCCCCAAGATTTCACCGACGTGCTCCCCTACGGGGAACTTGATTTTTAGATGATAAGTGGAGGGTCGTCCCAGGATGACATGATAGGAGGAGGTGATGTCAACTACAAGAAAGTTGATCATTTTCACGACCCGACGGGCAACGTTATTTCCCCCATGGGTTGTATCCCAGGTCCCCCGAAGCCGTATAGGGCGGTGGAAACTGGTCGGAGCTCCATTCCTAGGTCCATTTTCTTGAAGCAGTCCAGGAATATGATGTCGGCTGAACTTCCCCCGTCTATGAAGACCCGGGACACATCATACCGGCTATGTCTGTTGTGACGACCATGGCATCGTGTGGGCCTTGTGACATGTGCCTCGTCTCCGGTACGAATTGTACGTTTGCGACAGCCTCCGTATGTCCTACCAATCCCTATGGTCGGAGCTCTCCCGTTGTCCTAGCATAGGATTTCCTAGCCCGGTTGGAGTCTCCGCCGCTCGGGACATCCAATGATGATCAAAATGGGGGCCCTGGATGGACCTGGGGCGCCCTTACTTGCTGGTGGGGCAATGGTTTTCCCTTATTCGGCACAGGTCCCCCTCTTCCTTTTCGTTCTTCTAGGGGCTGGGCTCAGGTCCCTGCCTAACAAACTCCTTCAAGTGTCCCGTCTGTATAAGCCTCTCTATCTGATCCTTCAAATGATAGCAATTGTTAGTGTGGTGCCCGTATTCATTATGGTAACGACAGTATAAATTAGAGTACGTCTAGAAGGTCCTGAAGATCCGGCGAGGAGCTTTCTCAAGGCGGGATGTCGTCCTGCTACGGCTAGAACTTCTTCTGGGTTAGCGCGCAGCGGGTGAACCTCCGTGGGGTCTGGATGCAGATCCCAAAGGTTCTTTATGGGGTAATCGCAAAGGTTGCCTTCCCTGTCCTTGCTCCTCACGGTCCCTTCTTTCTTCGGCGTGGTTATCTGTTTCTCCTCCTGTGCTTTGGCCATCTTGCTTTCCTCCAAGTTGATGTACTTGTCTGCTTTCAGTAGCAAGTCCTCGAAAGTCGGCGGTGGTCTCTTGGAGAGGGAAGCGAAGAAGTCCCCATCCCGGAGCCCGTTTATCAGGGCACTGACCTTGACGGAGGTGTAGCTGTTGGTACTTCCAAAGCAGCGATATTGAACCTGCTTATGTATGTTCGGAGACTTCCGTTTTCCCCCTGCCGTACTTGGAAAAGTGACATGTCGGACTTAGGCTGTTTTCTAGCACTGGCGAACTGGGTGATGAATATCAGCTAGAATTCTTCAAAAGATTTGATGGACCCTGGCGCTAACTGGCTGAACCACTGCTGGGCCGCCCTCACTAAGGTGTTTAAGAACACCCTGCATTTGACCCCATCCGATAAATCGTGAAGCAGGATAGTGTTTTTGAAAATGTAGGACGTGCTCTACTGGGTCCGTCGTCCCGTCTACTCGTATGGTAGCTGTTTGAAGTTGGACGAGACCTCCCCCACCAGTAGCTCCTTAGCCAAGGGCGTTCCTGCTACCAGTCCTTCTCCTATCCTTGGCGGCATGGTCCTACTTCTGACACCGTCTACCACTTGCTTAAGGTCTGCAAGTTGATCTCGCAGCTCCTTCTCTTTTTTGGTCCAAGCTTCCTCCCTTACCTCTGGGCGCAGCGTGACCTTTTTCTTCTTTTGGAGCTTCCCACCTCTTTGGCAGGGTCTGGGGCTTTGGTGACAGATTCGTCGGAGATCCGCGTGGGGGTCCTAAGATCCTTCTCTGATTGATCTGCCCTATTTTGCTCTTCTTCCTTCCCCAAACTTGTTCCCAGCTCCCCCCTGTTCGTCAGGCTGCTTGGGAGGCTCCACTCCCCCTTCGACTCATTCTCAGATTCGGACAATCGCCTGCTGTGTTCTGCAGGTGTCGTCTGGGGTTGCGCCTGCGTCTCGTTTTCCCAGTTACTTCTGTGAATCGGCCGTCCACTCGCTCAGACTCAACACGTGGCTGGGCCTTTTTCGTTGCCTCCGTTTCTTCCTTCTCTCGGCTAGGGTGCTGTTGACAGTGTTGCGCACCAGGAGGTCCAACTGTGTGGCGGTCAGGGTGATCGGCGTTTCTGGCGCTATCACACCAGGAGTAGGTGCCGGGGTAGCGGCTTGTCCCTTGGCTCGCCCTCCGCAACTTCCTCAAAATGTGGGTCCAGGTTTTTTGGTATGGACGAATCTCCCTCATCAGCACCTTCGTGCTCCTCGTTTCGTCCCTTCAACACAGAATAAAAACACACAAGAAATTTTTAACGCAACCTCGTACCTTGCCTAAGAAATCTCTCACGCCTTTAAACTCCGACTTCCCATAGACGGCGCCATTTGATATGGGGCTCTCCTAATCAACAAATATTATATATGGGGTTAACAATTTTAACTTAGCGGTAGATAAAGTATTGCGAATTATCCAAAGGCATAAGGTGCTATTTTAACGAGGGGACGTGAAGGGGACGTGAACAGAAATAACACGATGATCTACGTGGTTCGAATCCTGTTGGATTCTATGTCCACGGGGCGCTATGAACTTCCTTTCACTATTTCTTGGTACTTTACACCCTCGACTATTCCTTACTGTCACTCTCTAAACATGTAAGAAAACATCTAATAAATTCTTAAAGGAAAATGTCGTATGAACCGTATGCTGAAGAGAAAAGAGGTGTTTTTATAAAATGTGGCTAAGTCCCTCTTTAATAGTAGTTCCCAGCAGCCTATGTGGCGCTATACTTCAGCTTCCCAAGAGGGCACACTGCGTGAGGTACTAAGATCAGACGAAAGACTGCTGATTGAAAAACTCTGACGGCGGCTTGCAGCTTCTTGAACAGAGTCTCCTTCTTATTGTGGGTTGACACGTGCTCTTGTAGCTTTCTTTTCCTCTGTTCTGCTATATTTCACCTAGATATCCTCAGTGAGTTCCCTTGGTCCGGATAATGCCTTTGTCTCGAGGATTTTCGGAGGTCCCTCATCTGTCACCTTTTAGGCCTGGTTCTGGGCCCCTTTTTTGTGGGCTTATGGGCTTCTTCACTTTTCATTTTTGGCCCATGTGGTTTAGGTCCGTATCATATATGCATATAACACACACGTATGACATATGTATATACACTAGGAACCTAAGTTGCTACGTTTATTAGTTTTCTAATGATGTATCCATCAACCGTTGACCGCTAATAATCCTAATAATAATAATAATATTAATGTGTGCTATTTCGGTTGCGGGACAGTCGGTCCAGTATGAACTTACTGTCGTTTATCATTTAAACATCGAGGAATAATGTTTTGTATTGAATGTGACTTTTTCATCGCCAACTCATAGTTAGTTGATTACTCAATTTCTCCAAACAGCTTCCAGTCAGTTGAATGAAACCTTCCAAATTGAATTCTCCAGGTTTTACTTCCATCGAATGAACTTTTTCTAGTTCTAGACCTAACTGCTTTGATAATGGTATTTGAAAGTTAAGTTGCAGAAAATTCTGATGTGACTGTTGCCTGAACGAGGACAAAGAATCTTCACAGTCGATCATCTGAGCATGCATTGTCCCATCTCGTAGCGTTTGACTTCGGTTTTTCTTTGTTCACAAGGTGATCAACTCCAAGCATGATCTTCGTTTTATGTCCAAATACTGGTTTGAGTTATTGACCTAGTTTCATCACAGTCCATTCTTTAGTTTCTTACCAAACTTCTGTCTTAGGCTGTGCTTAGTTGAACACATAGGAAAACATTATATAAATTTCATCGAGAGATAATAGTCTTGATTCTTGAAATTGAGATAACAGTGTTAGTACCGTTCAGTTGCTGTGAGTGTTGATCGAGGACCGCCGTTAGACTCGACTTTGGACGTGCTTTCAGTGTATGTGAACCTCGTGTATTGAATCGATCATTTGCTAGCTCAAACTGACCGAAAACAGAGCAAATGCACACACACAGAAAACAGATTTAACGTGGTTCGGCCGAGAATTGGCCTACATCCACAGACCAAACGAGAGCTCCTTTGCAATAACACCAAACACAAAAGTTACAGAGTACCACACCTTCTACAACTTCCATGTTTACACTTTTCTCTAATTCTAACCCTAGAGAAAGATATGAGCTCTCAAAGTGGTAAGGTTGAACTTTCAATTTCTGATATTTATAAGCTGAAGACAAACAAACCATGCTGCGATCTATCTCTGCCGTTGATCCCATCTGATCCGACGTCCCTCAAAGCGCCACGTGTCCTTGCTTTCATGCATGACCCAGCAAGAAACGCATGACGTTTCTATAAGTGATAATCCGCCTTTATCGTGGTCCATCAGATCTCGATCCAACGGCTGCGATCCATCATCCGCGTCAACTCGTCTCGCTTAATCTTGGCCGCATATCAGTTCGCGCGTCATCCATCGGCTCACGTTTAATCTCCGAGATTTAAACGTTGGCCATCCGATCTGCGCGCCAAGGATCCTACGGTGACTGTTCGTCGAGACATCTTCAGCTTCAATCCTTCAGCATTCCAGCTTAGTTTCGACCAGCCACCTTCTCCGGCGGCTCCCGACGGCTCTGGCGACTTTTCGGCTCGCCACTCCCAACAAACTCCACCTCGAGACGGCAAACTCGCAATCTCAACTCCTGGAGTTCGCACAGCAGCCAAAACACGCCCTGTAAAACCGCCCAAAAACTCGCCAGAAATCAGCTTCGGTCAACCTCTTCTTCAGCTGCAAATCAACCCGAGCCTTGTTGTCGTCCCAAAGCTCCACCTCGATTCGCAGCCCTTCTCGGTTGATCCTTCATGAGCCCGAGCCTCGAACGAAGCCTCATCGACTTCAAGCGGGCTTGAAATTTCCCACATGAAGCCGACTTGGATTTTCGAGGTCACCACCTTCGTCTCTCCCGAAAATGCTCCGTGCTAGCTCCAAGAACCTCTCACCAGCCGATGTACAGCTCCCTGACATCTCCTCATGGCCACCACCGTGCTTGAAGCCTCCGCACACCTGCTGCCATTATGCACTGCAGCAGAAATTCTGCTTTGACAGCAGAATTTCGGGCGAAGTTTTGTCGTCCATTTCGCCCTCCTCCACCGCATCTCTTCCGCCTCCGAGCTCACCCGCTCTTGTGGCCTGAGAATGCTCTCCATCCGAGGTAGAATGGACTCCACCTCAAGCTCGAACCAACGGCAAATCGAGCTCCAACACAGCTCCTCGGAGCAGTTTTGACAGAAAACTGCTCCAACCAAGGGTCTTGCCCGCCCTTGCTCCACCTCAAGACGAGGTTCCCGTGGCTTCCCTCGAGCACCATTCGAGCCACCATATTCCCTACTTCACGTAGGACCGGTTGCCTCCTCCGGACAACCCTCCAAGACACGAAAATCGCACCTCCGAAACCTGCCAAAAACCAGCCTGCTCTGTCTCCGGCATTGATCCGTTCTCCCGCGGTTCTCGCGTTGCTCCGGCTGTTCTCCAGCCCTCCCGATCCACACGAGGTTTCTCCTTAACTCCAGGTCCAACCTCGCATCACCTTGGATCTCCGCAACACCTCTCTCAAACCGCAAATCGCCCCGAATCATCACCAATTCACCAGACAGATTTCCCGCAAGCTTTTCCCGCGTTCCCGCCGTGGTTTCTACCTCCGATGCGCTTCCCGTGGCAGCCTACGACACCACCACCTGCATCAGAGCCTCCTCAAGCCTCTTCTGAACAGAACGAGCCTTGAATAGCAGCTTCGTTGGTCCAAAATCGCTTGACCCGACGAAAATTCCCAAATCGAGCCTCCTTGCGGTCACTCCTGGGAAGATAGCTCTGTCCTCCACGCTCACCGCACCATTTGTAGATTGAGGACCGCCGTTAGACTCGACTTTGGATGTGCTTTCAGTGTATGTGAACCTCGTGTATTGATTCGATCATTTGCTAGCTCAAACTGACCGAAAACAGAGCAAACGCACACACACACAGAAAACAGATTTAACGTGGTTCGGCCGAGAATTGGCCTACGTCGACAGACCAAACAAGAGCTCCTTTGCATTAACACCAAACACGAAAGTTACAGAGTACCACACCTTCTACAACTTCCATTTTTACAGCTTTCTCTAATTCTAACCCTAGAGAAAGATATGAGCTCTCAAAGTGGTAAGGTTGAACTTCCAATTTCTGATATTTATAAGTTGAAGACAAACAAACCATGCTGTGATCTATCTCTTCCGTTGATCCCATCTGATCCGACGTCCCTCAAAGCGCCACGTGTCCTTGCTTTCATGCGTGACCCAGCAAGAAACGCATGACATTTCTATAAGTGATAATCCGCCTTTATCGTGGTCCATCAGATCTCGATCCAACGGCTGTGATCCATCATCCGTGTTGATGTTGAGGCTTCAACATTGGCAATGTTAGGGTAACATTCTAGCCAACATTTGTTGGCCGAGAATGTCTCTTTTCTCAGTTTTATCTTTCATGTCCAAAACGTGTTTAATCCGTATCTTGGCTATTTTTAGTGATGTGCAGGACTTATATAAGGATAGGGAATGTATCAAACCGTGTGGAAAACGTGTAGAGCTGCTTGAAGGAATTTGGGAAGCGCACTTACCTTAAATAGAAGATTTGAAGATCAAAAGAGAATTAGTCAAGCGACTAGCAAGATTGGAAGATCTGAATATCAAAGGAGAATAAGTCAATCGGTTACCATAAATAGAAGATAAGAGATCGGCAAATTAGGTGAGAAGATTCGAACTAAATATATACTATATTTAGAGAGATCTTCGAAGAGATATTCAAGGGATCTTTTACCAATTCAAGATGGAGCCAAGACCTTTAAATAAGAGTTATTTTCGAGCTGCAAAGTACGACTTTCGGGAGAACTTTCATGGAGTAACTTTGAGGACTTACAACGAGCGAAAACGAGAGTACCAGAGCGAGTTCGATCGAGTATTATCTCTTTAGAGTCTTTTTAATCTAGCTTTTCAAAGGTCGAAAGATCTTGTAGTTTGCAGAATCCTTTATGATTCGTATGTTTTGCTAGGCTCGTTATTGACTATCCTTTTTTATAGTTTATAATCCATCTTTATAGTGGAGTTTTGCGCCTTGAGGCACGCAGCAAGTTATTTGACTTGCTGCATAAAATTACATCTAGTGTTCGTTTCGTTTCGTCACTAAGTACTGTTCATTTCCGCTGTGCGCCTTGAGTGATAGTGAGTGTTAGTCTAATATTTCGTCCAACATCAGTACAGTACTTAGTAGTTTTACATCCATTCATACGGAACCCCCTTCAAAGTGGTATCAGAACTTACGCTTGACGTTACTAAGCGCTGAAATCCTCTGCAATGGATGTTTCAAGTTCAAATTACATCGGCAAAGTCCCTGTGTTAGACGGCTCCAACTACGCCTATTGGAAGGTTCGTGTTCGGTAGTGCATCAAATCCATAGATTTGCGAGCATGGGAGTCTGTGCTCCACGGTTATTCTACACCACTGCCCAGGATGTTGATGGTGAAGTCGTTGAGAAACCATTCAATCAGTGGACTCTCCAAGAGAAGAGCGCCGCCGAGTTCAATGATAAAGCCCTTAATGCCATCTTCTCTTCGGTGGATATCTTCATGTTCAAGATCATTCAAAATAGTACTACGGCAAAGGATGCGTGGGATTTACTTCAGAGGTACTGTGAAGGCGATGTGAGTGTGAAGCAGACTCATTTTCGGCTACTTCTCAACCAATTCGAAAACCTCAGAATGAAGGATGATGATGATGTTACCACATACTTCGGCATAATACTGTCGATCTCAAGCGACTGCGCCAGTCTCGGAGAGCCGATCGCGAATAAGGTATTAATATCTAAAATAATTCGTACACTAAATGCGAAGTTTGATGTGAAGGTAGCTGCGGTCGAGGAAGCCCACAGTTTGTCGACGATGGATCTCAACACGTTGATGAACATAATGAAGAACTTCGAGACCAATCTTGAAGTACAAGATAGGGCCTCCCGCGGAAAAAGTCTCACACTGGTCAGTCATCCATCCAAGGATCTAACTGAGGTTGACCCCAATTGTTAAGAGGACATGGCCATGCTCGTGAAGAAATTTGCTAAGTACATCAGAAAGAAGAATGTTGTGCAAAATGTTGGCCCAACATTCAAAAAAGGCCAGAATGCCAAAGCTGAATCAATCGTCTGCTCTACCGTTCTTTAAACGCAAGCCAGAAGGTAAGCCAGACGAGAAGAAGAAGAACATCAGCTATGAATTAGATGCTATGAATGCCAAGGTTGGGGCCATTTTGCCAACGAGTGCGCAAACACTCTTCGCAAGCACGGAAATGTCATGTGGATCGATCTATCTGATGATGAAGATGACCAAATAGAGACCAAGTAATCGTCTGTCACTATCCAGTCCTTTTCAGATGGTGAAGATGATGAGGATCAGCAAGTCGGCTTCACTGCGGTAACTGATGTTGACCCAGCATCTGACTCAACATCTGAAAAAAAAATTATTTTTTACTATGATGACTCAAACTGTTTTGATGGGTATTTGAGTTCTGATGATTTAGGTACAGAATGTTGCAAAGAAGTTCAGCTGAACGAAGCTTTTGAGTTGATGTCCGCACAATACGAAATTGTGAAGGCGAAAAATTTACAACTCAAAGCCGCGGTGAAAGTACTATCCGAGGAGAATGAGAAAAATGAAAAACTAATCGAAAGCTTGGTGGATGGTATGAACAAAATGGAAGCCGTGCTGACACGAAAGGACACAGAATTGACAAATTACAGAAGCGGGTTGACGAGGCTGACTAGACCTTCTTGAAATTGAACAAGGGTAAATCGACCCTTGATGAGGTATTGTCCCTATGTATTTTTCATAAGCAAGGTCTAGGATTTAGTTTTCATCCCATTACTGATCCAAAAACCCATGTTCAGCCTAAAATAGTTTTTGTGAAACCTCGTGCCACGAGTGATGTTAGTGAAAATGTGAGAATTGATGCTAGTCCGAAGTATGCTACCCCTGAGAATAAGGATAACTCATATATTTGTCATCATTGTAGGCAAACTGGTCATTTAAAACCATTTTGCTGGAAATTGAAAAGGGAGATTTCTGCAAAGAAATCGATGTCGGCAGAAATGTCATCCAACATCCCACTCAACATTGAGAAATCAGTGTTGAAAGGAGTGTCTGGAGAAAGCTCAGCTGGCTCATCTTCAATTTCTAGTAAGCAGAATGTTGTTATGTTATCTAAGAAAGTGTGGGTCGAGAAATCTGTTCATAAATGCCATGTTGTATATACCTCTTTGCGAGCTAACGTGACAGGTTCTTGGTACTTCGATAGCGGGTGTTCCCGACACATGACGGGTACCAAGGATTATCTCAGTGATTATATTCCCTTAAGTAGTGGATCTGTGACGCTCGGAGGAGGTGCTAAAGGGCGAATTCTCGGCCGAGGTAGACTTAACGTGCCCGACTTTCCCAATTTGAGCAATGTACTTCATGTCAACGGGCTCGTTGCGAATTTGATCAGTATAAGCCAACTCTGCGATGACGACCTTGAGGTAAGGTTTAATAAAGAATGTTGTAAAGTATTTAATAGCAATTCTGTGCGAGTGATGGCAGGTAAAAGATCGAGCGATAACTGCTACCTAGTCGGTGAGAAATCCGGTGTGAAGGACGTGTGCCAACTCTCGAAAGCCGAGGACGATGTGGTACTTTGGCATTTCAAATTGGGCCACGTCAACTACAGAACCTTGGAGCAGCTTATCAAGTATGATGCGATCAGAGGCATCCCAAAGCTTAAGGAGTTTGGTAAGGTTGTTTTTGAGTCGTATGTGAAGGGTAAGCAAACGCATGTTAGTCACAATGTTGACCAACAGGCTGCCCAACATTTTAAAACTGCTCACTGTTTTCAGTTGATTCATATGGATTTGATGGGTCCGATGGAAGTAGATAGCATTGGAGGTAGGAAATATGCTTATGTGCTCGTGGATGACTTTTCTAGATATGCATGGATATTCTTTCTTAGGGAAAAATCAGAATCGTTCGGTTTTTTCAAGAATTTTTGTGCGATGATTAGGAATAATTTCAGTGCATCTATCTTTCGTATTAGGTCTGATCATGGTAGGGAGTTCGAAAATCAGTACTTTGATGAGTTTTGTGATAAGAAAGGCATTGTACATGAGTATTCATCTCCTAAGACGCCCCAACAAAATGGGGTGGCCGAAAGGAAGAATAGGACTTTACAAGAAATGGCACGTGTTATGTTAGTATATAAGAGTGTCTCTAAGCGTTTTTGGGCTGAAACATTGCATACTGCTTGTCATATATCGAATCGCGTGTTCTTTAGGCATGGTACTAAAAAGACCTCATATGAGTTATTGAATGGGAAAAAGCCTACTGTTAAGTACTTTTATATTTTTGGATGCTACTGTTATATGTTGAATGATCGTGAGTACTTGACCAAGTTCGATTCAAAAAGTGATAAGTTCATTTTCTTAGGATACTCATCTAATAGTCGTGTATATCATGTGTTTAACTTGCGCTTGAAGTCCGTTCAGGAGTCAATGAATATAGTGTTTGATGATGCTACTGATCTTAGCAAAATGTCTCCTCAAGTTGATATTTCAGATGTTAAATAAGCAATCAATGAAACAGAGGAGACTGGGGATGACAATGTTGAGCCAACATCTGACTCAACATCTGTGACAGAACATAACACTGAGGCTGAACCCAGTGAAGTGCAACGAGATCCGCCAGCTAAGATTCAGAAAGATCATCACACTGACCTTATAATTGGAGACGTGAACGAATAAAAGGAAAACCAGTGATAAACCACGCAAGGATTACAAGACTATGGTAAGGAACGTATGCATGAACTCGGTATATGCTGAGGTACGATTTAATTGTTTTGTTTATGAGATAGAACCTAAGAATGTCCTTGAAGCTCTCAAGGATAATTTCTGGATAAATGCGATGCAAGAGGAACTCTTGCAGTTTGAGAAAAACCAGTTTGGATTTTAGTACCACGGCCGAAAGACATTAATGTCATAGGCACGAAGTGGATTTTCAAAAACAAATCTGATGAACTTGGTAAAGTTGTTAGGAACAAAGCACGTTTGGTAGCTTAGGGTTATACTCAAGTAGAAGGCATAGATTTTGATGAGACGTTTGCGCATGTTGTTAGGTTAGAATCGATTAGGCTTTTGTTAGCTATAGCATGTTGGCTTAACATCACTTTACATCAAATGGATGTGAAGGGTGCGTTTTGAATGGGTGTATTGATAAGGAAATCTATGTCGAACAGCCTAAAGGGTTCGAAGATCCCCATTATCCTAACCATGTTTTTAAGCTACAGAAAGCTCTATATGGATTGAAGCAAGCGCCTCGAGCTTGGTACGCAAGGTTAGCTACATTTTACTTGCGTTTGGTTTCACACGAGGTGAGGCAGATCGTACTCTTTTTGTTAAAAGGGTCGGTTCTGATATTTTGATTGCTCAAGTATATGTTGATGACATTGTTTTTGGCTCGAGCTCACAGTCTTTACTAGATCAGTTTGTGCAGGCGATGAACACTACGTTCGAGATGAGTATGATAGGTGAGCTAACTTATTTTTCTAGGCTTGCAGATTAAGCAGAGCAGTGACGGGATCTTTATGTCCCAAGAGAAGTACGCTAAGAACACTGTCAAGAAGTTCGGGTTGGACACAACAAAGGTAATGAAAACGCCTATGGGGTCTACGCAAAAGGTAAGTAAAGAGAATGTTGGACAGAATGTTGACCCAACATTGTATTGATCTATGATAGGCAGTTTATTGTACTTGTCTGCTAGTAGACCCGATATCATGTATAGCGTATGCGTATGTGCTAGATATCAGTCTGAGCCTAAAGTTTCTCATCTTAATGCTGTTAAGCGAATTTTTCGTTATGTGAGTGGAACATGTAGCCTAAGATTATGGTTCTGCAAAGATACTAACTTGAGTCTTGTAGGCTATAGCGATGCTGATTGGGCAAGCGACGAAGATGATCGCAAGAGCACAAGTGGCGGCTGTTTCTTCCTAGGGAATAACCTCGTTGCATGGTACAGTAAGAAACAAAACTGTGTGTCTTTATCTACTGTTGAGTCTGAGTATGTGGCTGCGGATAGTTGTTGTACGCAGTTAATGTGGTTAAATAGTATGTTGTGTGACTACGGGTTAGAGTGCGAATCAGTTCTCATGTATTGTGATAACCTTAGTGCCATCAACATCTCTAAGAACCCTATTCAGCATTCACGCACGAAGCATATAGATATTAGGCATCATTTTCTGAGAGATATGGTAGAAAAAGAACTTGTTCGCATTGAGCATATTGACACAAAACATCAGTTAGCAGACATATTCACGAAAGCATTGGATTCTGAAAGGTTTTCGGACCTGAAGAAATCCATAGGTTTGCACATGTTAGTCTAAATGTTGGTCCAACATTTGGATCAGCATAGCATATGTCAAATTCGATGGTTACTGCTTTAATGTTTGGTTTAATATTCTGTTCTGTTTTCTTGTGAAATGATTTGATTCTTCTTGACTGGTTCCTAAATGAACCCGATCCCTTTTTAAAGGCTCTTGGTTATACGTTCCTAGGTACACGGCATTCGCTGTGACGATGTACTCTTTGCGACTAAAAACCAATCCATAGTGCGTATAAGCATGCTCATAAACTCTTGGCTAGATATAGGTATTTGGTAATAAGATTCCTTAGGTACACGGCATTCGCGGTGACGATGTATGCTATGCGACAAGAAGCCAAACCTTGAGACTGAGGGTATAAGGGCAGTGCATAAATTCGGTTGGATATGTGAGGTGAAAGGGTAGAACTAAAGGGAATTGGTTTTGAGAAGAATTGAGCATAAAAGTCTAGGATTACGGAATTAGGATGTTGAGTCAAATGTTAGGGCAACATGTGTGACTATCAGTTTGATATTGCTACATTTTGTGCTTTCGTTTTATTTGTGTCTGTCTTTAGTACTGCATTTGTTAGTTATATGTGTCTAGTTTAGAAATCTCTCAGATTTGCATTAGAACGCTCGAAGAACAGCTTGTTACACTTGTCTCGACGTCAAAGTTGCTCAAACGGTTAGTATTACTTGATTCTACCTTGACTTTTGACTTAGTTCTTTTTGGTTGAATCATGATCTGAAGTGCTCCTATTTGCTCGCATGACTAATTCGTCCATATAATATATTTTAGCTCCATGTTTACTTAGACAGTTGTGACCTAATTCGACCTTATCCTCTAAACTGTCTAAATTCTATTTGAGTCCAACAGTTATATTTTTTTGGCCTTACCTATTCCACGATGAAATTATTGCTCAGTGACCTTTTTATCTTTTACCGTTGGAACCGTTTCTCATATTTATGCCTTGGCTTGAATCGATTTAAAGCATTCCACACAAACCATATTTTCATAATTTGAGTTGCTCGCTGATATTACTCTCTGCTCTTTAAGTTTCTGATATAATTCAAGAGTTATACATTCTGTTTCATATCAATTTCTTGAATTTATCTTTGATTTCTTTATGGCGAACTCACATGTTTCTGAGTCTCAGAATGTTGGTCCAGATATTAGCTCCACATTTACCCCAACATCGAATCTACAGAAAGCGATTAAGTGTCTAAAATGACAAGATTATTCTGATTGCTCAGAGAGAAGTTCTCTGAGGTTTTACTTTCTTCCCAAAAAGGGGGAGAAGGTTGTGCAGAGAAAAAGGGGGGAGACAAGGAAATTCAGAGGGAGCAGAATAAGGAGCCGAACAAACAGGGGGAGCTGACCAAGAAGGAGAAGCAACCGAGAAAGCATCAGAAGGAAACTCCATACTCCATTGAGAGTGAAGATCTGATCCTTTCTATTTTTACATGCATAATTGATTTTTGTGTGCATGCTAAGTTACCCCCTTTGCATGCTTGATTGAATTGTTTTTACTATGTGCATGCTGATTTGCTTCTGTGGTATGTTTACATGTTTGCCTGCTTACTTGCCGAAAATATTTATTTTGCAGATGTTTAACTTAATAAGACCTTGTTATGGCTATGTACTATTTCGTAGTACTTTGAATAGTTTAATCGCTATACTATTTGCATTTACTGTAACCATCTTTTGATGTTTTGCAGTTGGGTAGATTTTGCCTTCAGGGGGAGTTTCACTATGTCTAACGTCCGCTTTAGTTTTGGGAAGAAAGATAAAAAGGGGGAGATTGTTGATGTTGAGGCTTCAACATTGGCAATGTTAGGGTAACATTCTAGCCAACATTTGTTGGCCGAGAATGTCTCTTTTCTCAGTTTTATCTTTCATGCCCAAAACGTGTTTAATCCGTATCTTGGCTATTTTTAGTGATGTGCAGGACTTATATAAGGATAGGAATGGATCAAACCGTGTGGAAAACGTGTGGAGCTGCTTGAACGAATTTGGGAAGCGCACTTACCTTAAATAGAAGATTTGAAGATCAAAAGAGAATTAGTCAAGCGACTACCAAGAATAGAAGATCTGAATCAAAGGAGAATAAGTCAATCGGTTACCATAAATAGAAGATAAGAGATCGGCAAATTAGGTGAGAAGATTCGAACTAAATATATACTATATTTAGAGAGATCTTCGAAGAGATATTCAAGTGATCTTTTACCAATTCAAGATGGAGCCAAGACCTTTAAATAAGAGTTATTTTTGAGCTGCAAAGTACGACTTTCGAGAGAACTTTCATGGAGTAACTTTGAGGACTTACAACGAGCGAAAACGAGAGTACCAGAGCGAGTTCGATCGAGTATTATCTCTTTAGAGAGTTTTCTTTTTAGTCTAGCTTTTCAAATGTCGAAAGAACTTGTAGTTTGCAGAATCCTTTTTGATTCGTAGGTTTTGCTAGGCTCGTTTTTTACTATCCTTTTTGATAGTTTGTAATCCATCTTTATAGTGGAGTTTTGCGCCTTGAGGCACGCAGCAAGTTATTTAACTTGCTGCATAAAATTACATCTCGTGTTCGTTTCGTTTCGTCACTAAGTACTGTTTATTTCCGCTGTGCGCCTTGAGTGATGGTGAGTGTTAGCCTAACATTTCGTCCAACATCAGTACAGTACTTAGTAGTTTTACATCCATTCGTACGGGACCCCCTTCAATCCGCGTCAACTCGTCTAGCTTAATCCTGGCCGCATATCAGTTCGCGCGTCATCCATCGGCTCACGTTTAATCTCCGAGCTTTAAACGTTGGCCATCCGAGTTGCGCGCCAAGGATCCTACGGTGACTGTTCGTCGAGACATCTTCAGCTTCAATCCTTCCGCATTCCAGCTTAGTTTCGACCAGCCACCTTCTCCGGCGGCTCCGGCGAGTTTCCGGCTCGCCACTCCCAACAGTGAGAGAGAACCAAGATAAGAAAATAATATTTCATCCCTGACATGGAAATTCACAAGGAGATCAATGAACTATTTCCTGTAGTAGCATATGTTGTGTTATTGGTTTCCCATCAACCTGTCTTTTTTTGTCTACGTTTCAAACTTCGGGAGCACCATTTCCGCACTCGTACGATGATTAACGTCGGTTATTTATCGTTGATAATATAAACCAAGACGAAATTGAACGTATTTTTACCTTATGCGGAAAGCATCATCGTGATTTCAGTCGAATCGTTTAGTAATTTGAATGTCCCATGATTAATTCACGTATTATAAAACAAATTCGATCATTAGCGTCGTAATTTCGTCTGTTTTCTAATCCTAACGTGATTTTTTGGTTGCCATTACCAATTGAGTGACTGAGGTATAGATTCACATTGAAGTGTTTCTTATGTACGAACATGCGTTATTGTTTTTTGGATTCTTTTTCATGCATAACCTAGAAGTGTTATATTTCACACGTTTTATGATACTGACTATGAATGAATTGTCTCTGCTCGGGCTTCTTTTGGTTTTTCGCGAAGCACATACGTTACCGTTGGTGTTCAAATTTACCTTCAAAATGAATGAACTGTTTCGCGTAGCATATGTTGTGTTATTGGTTTCACACGTTCTATCAAATGTTTCTTATTCGGAAATTCTAATTGACTATTTTCCAGTGTTAACTTCAGTAGTTTAAGGTTGATCATCAAAACCCACGGTTAGATCGACTCAATCTGCTCCTTTCGGACATTAACATCGCGATTGAACTCGATTTTGAGATATAATTTTTTTTTTGTAATTTCCGCCAGTTTCCATCATTACATTTCTTTCACGATTATAGTTGATAATTATCAACCATGAAGAATTCATGTACTTTTTAACCATTATCATCCAGATTTTGTCAGGATTGTAATATAAACTTTTGATCGATCGTGTGTGAGCGACGATGAGAGTTGCGTTGTGAAGGGAATAGCATTTCAATGTAATTTTCGCTACGTCGAAGGACAAAGAAGTCTTTTTGGCGCGATTAGATCCTTAACTCTACACAAAACTTAATACGGGTCTTTCTGTTTAACTTAAAACTGTTGGGAGCCTGAAATTAAGGATGACAATGGGGCGGGTACGGGTCGGGTTTGGCCGGACCCGGGACCCGCCCCGCCCCGCCCCGGGCTGGACCCAACGAACCGGGTCTGACCCGCCAGACCCGACTATATAGATTTTATCTTTTTCTTTTTTATTTATTCTTTTCTTTTTATTTTTTAAAACATAAAATGGAGAAATGCAGTGGTTGAGACTCGAATCCACGACCTTACGTTTGAGGTACCAAACCTGTACCATTAGACAACAGATTTTCTATTCATAACATTAACAATAACTATATATAATAATTAAATTACGAAATGAATTATAATATATATATTTGCGGGCGGGGTTTCGGGTCGGGTCTCGGGCCGGAGTTGGCCAGCCCCGGGACCCGGCTAGGTTTCTTCTTTTGAGACCCGGAACCCGCCCCGAGACCCGGATATCAAGAAAAATCCGGTTATTTCGGGCGGGTCCAAGGCAAGTCCGGGTCCGGACCGGCTCCATTTCCATCTCTTCATGCAATCTATTAAATATATGCTAAGTAGTCCTGAAACCCAATCACCTCTATAATATATTATACATAAAATGGTACTGACATGCTCAAATTCTTTTTCAAAAGTAATAATGACACTTGGGAAACCTAACTCCCCACCACAAAAAGTATTCAATTCTGTGAGCGCTTCGCCAGCCGTCGTCATGCTGCGAAGCTCCACTGTTAATCTCCACCTCTTCGACCCTGAAGTCGATCCTCCCATCATGCGCCGCCGCGGCCACAGCGTCAAGCCTTTCACGAAACTCCCATTTCGAGTACCTAAATTCAATGTTCCATATTCCATCACTTTGGTGAATTCGTGCAATGGGTTGCTTTACCTTGAAGGTATGTCTGATAGTGAGACCGATTCCATCATATTTAATCCCTTGACGAACGAATATGTTTGCGTGCCCGTTGTTTCTCGAGGAAGATATATCAGGGTTCGAGTGTTAGGGTTCAGTGCCCTTGCAAAAAAGTATAAGGTTTTATGCATTTCTGTTAGGTCGTCGATGTGCGCTATGAGGTTAAAATCCACGAGGTTGGGTCTGGTTTGTGGAGAGAGGTTGGAATGAACCGTCCTATCAGCTGGGTGAGCGAAGCCGTTTACTTGAATGGTGCCGTGATAGAGAGCGGGACATGGGCCGAGGCCCATATTGGTTTACCGACGGCGGGGACGGGCTTGAGCCCACTGTTCGTGAGCAGAAGGGAGGATATCTTAGCATTAATTATTAGGATTATATTTCTATAAATAAACGGAGATCTCCTAATTAATTATTTGGATCTTCTAGCATTTATTCTCTAGAATTACGTCCTTAATTAGTATCGTAGTAGAGTCTATATAGGCACTCAACCCTTCTGTAATATTTATCTTATCTCATAATAAGGAAGGTTTAGCCTAAAGGCTTTGGGCAACGGTATTTTATCGTTGATTTTGGGCAACGTTTATCGTTGATTTGGGCAACGGTGTTTCACCGTTGATTTTCGATTCTCGTTCTTATCAATTGGTCCGACCTGCCGGATCCCGTTTCCGCCGGAATGACGAGATCAAACAGCGATCGTTTGGATAAATTGGAGATCGATCAAGCCGACATAAGGGAGAAGCTGGACGCACAAGGTGCAAAGCTGGACGCACAAGGTGCGCAATTGGCCGAAATCACGGCATCCTTGGCTGCGTTGTCAAAGGTGATTCTGAAGTCATCAGAGGATGAGACGGAGACGTCCGTCACGGGCAAGGTGACGCCGCCCGCGGACGATCAGGTGCATGTGAGTGCTAACTTGACGCTTCTGCCGTCGTTTGAGGGGATAGATCCGATTGGGTGGATAGCACGGGCCGAACAACAGTTCGAATTGAACAACACGCCGCCGGGAAGGAAGGTGGCGGCAGCTGGAGTTGCCATGGACGGATCTGCCTTGCACTGGTTGACATGGATGAAAGCGCGAAAGCCGGGGATTTCGTGGGACGAGTTCACGCAGGCGTTGGTGGCACGTTTCGATACGCGATTTAAGGGTAGCAAGTTTGAGCGGCTGTCTGGAGTCCGACAAACAGGCACAGTGGAGGATTACATCTCTGTATTCGTCCAATTGGCGGGTCAAGTTACGGGACTATCTGATGAACATTATTTGGGTTATTTTATGAACGGGTTGAAGGGTCCGATTCGGGGATCGTTGCGCTTGCTTCGCCCAAATGATTTGGAGACGGCAATGGAACTAGCAAGGGATATTGAGGATAATGTGTCTTTCCAGAGTGGAGGGCGAGAGGGTCAGACTTTCAGTGCTTCGGGGATGAATTCAGGCAATTCTTCGAGGCTGCCCGGGGTGAGTAATGCGACAGCGCCAGTAGGTGGTAGTGCACGGGGTTCGACCGGGAGCATCTCTAATCCGACTACGCATTCCCTAGGAACGAATTCAGGGCTGTCCAGACAGTCCACTGCTCGCTCCAGATTCACTCGACTTCCACCGAGGGAATTAGAAGACCTAAGAGCAAAGGGGTTGTGCTTTAAATGTAAGAAGCCGTTTACACCTACGCATGACTGTCCGTTCAAACAACTGAGAGTGATGTTGGCTGAAGAGGACGAGGAGCTTGATCTCCAACAGTACGAGTATTATGAGGTGACGGGGCAGGAAGAAGTTCAAAAAGACCAAGTATGTTCAGATGAAGAAGGTGGCAATTTTCTGGTCTATTCCATGGCCGGAATTTCCAGCCCTCGCACGATGAGGTTACGCGGCATCGTGGGAGGACACACGGCGACGATATTGATTGATAGTGGCTCAAACCACAATTTTATTTCCTCATCCTTGATTTCCTTACTTCGACTTAACCCGGATAAGACGGGCAAATTCAAGGTGCAGTTGGGAGACGGGCATAGACATGAGTCGGAAGGGGTGTGTAAGCAGCTACCTATCTCGTTTGAGGGGTGTGCTATTAAGGTAGATTGTTATGTGTTCACTTTGGGCGGGGTTGACGTAATTCTGGGAGTAGCATGGCTCGCTATGCTGGGAGAAGTTCGCACGAATTGGGAAACTCTAACCATGAGTTTCGAGTGGTTTGGCGACCGAGTGGAGTTACGAGGGGATCTGGCGATGTGCTCGAACGTGGTGGGAAGCCATTCTATGGAGGCGGAATTGCCGGAGAGATTGGAGATGACAATGGGATCGGTGGGGGAACCCGAGGAGGTGATAGCATGTATGAATGGACATAAAAAGGGAGTGGAAGATGAGCAACGATTTAAGGCGGTAGGGCAGATCGAGGTTGATGCTTCTTGGATGAGTAAGATCACCTGTCAGAGCCAGTTTCTGGATATCAACCTTGAGGACAAGGTTGTTTCGAAGGGGAATGGAATTGATAGAGAGCGGGACATGGGCCGAGGCCCATATTGGTTTACCGACGGCGGGGACGGGCTTGAGCCCACTGTTCGTGAGCAGAAGGGAGGATATCTTAGCATTAATTATTAGGATTATATTTCTATAAATAAACGGAGATCTCCTAATTAATTATTAGGATCTTCTAGCATTTATTCTCTAGAATTACGTCCTTAATTAGTATCGTAGTAGAGTCTATATATAGGCACTCAACCCTTCTGTAATATTTATCTTATCTCATAATAAGGAAGGTTTAGCCTAAAGGCTTTGGGCAACGGTATTTTATCGTTGATTTTGGGCAACGTTTATCGTTGATTTGGGCAACGGTGTTTCACCGTTGATTTTCGATTCTCGTTCTTATCATGCCGCCTATATGTTTCTATCATTGACGAATATAGTTTGCTTTGATTTCGATAAGGAAGAGTTTGGTAGGATCAAATTGCCTAGGAAATTGAGGTCGAGCGAAGTTCGGAGGGGAATGCAGCTTGGAGTTTTACGAGGATGTCTGTGCGTGTATGTCCATTATTACCAGTACGTAAGGAATTGGCCCAACTTGAAGCGCTTCGATTTGTGGGTCATGAGAGAGGAGACTTCTTCTTGGAGCAGATTGTTTGTAATAGACGATCCTTTGGGTCATCCTAATACTACGTTGCTCCCTTTTCAAGTACTCAGCAGCGGTAAAGTACTTATGCTTTGGGTGAACCGTGATTGGTTCTGTTACAACCCCAAGGATAAAACTGTGACTTATCTCGGGTTGGGAGAACACCTAAAATATACATTCGTTTCTAGCTTTATTCCTAGCTTTGCTTCCCTTAAAGATCAGCTTTCGGTCGACGATGCGATGGTTCAACGAGGTTTATCGAGGTACGATGGGGCATGAAATTTATAAATCCGAAGTTAGGTTTTCGCTCTTGAAGTTACTTGTCATTTGTGCCTTCTTAACCAGTCAACTCTGAATGAATGTGATTGCAGATTTGTTGTATTGGGAGCAAATGCATATAGTTTCTTCTCTTCTAGCCATGGAATTTTAACGTTACCTTTCCTCCTCAATTGCAATGAGGATGAGTATTTTTATCACGATATATGAGGCAGCGATAGTGCCAATAATACTGTTTTCCAGACTGTTAAAACTTATCATGGGATATTTTTTGTCTTTGATTGAGGTTAGGACTTACGGATTCGAGGTTAAGATTAAGGGTTTACGATATGAAATTTTGGGAGTACGATCCACGACTTGTGCAGTATTACATACAACCTTAAAAAAATTGGGGTTCAGGGTTTAGGGTTTAGGGCTTCGGGCCTCGGAGTTAAGGTTTTGAGCTTAGTATTTTGTGTTTGTGGTCTATAAATATTATTAGTGCTTTAATGTTGACGTTTGAACATGTTCGTCGTGCAATTCATAATGTTATGTTCAATTGAAAGAGGTGATAGCCTATGTTTTGCAATGGAGGACTATATGTTTATATGACTATTGAGATCAACATTCGTCTATTGACATCAAATTTCGCATAATGTGTCTTTTAAAGGAACGTGGTGATTAAACTTCATCAAATTATATATTTACATGAATATCCATATTAAACATCCAAAATAAAGTTTATTTTTGTACGAAATTAATCGAATTATTGATGTGGTACTGAACAACTCTTATGTAGTATCAGTATCAACCAATGTGTCATTAATTGAGTTCGTGTTGTTTTTTTTTACCTAACATGTGTTATTATTTCCAATTAATGTGGTACTGTTTTGAGAAAGTCCTCTAAATATTCTCTGACAATTCTGTTAATTCTCTGACAGTCCAGAACCTTCTAGAATATTCTCAATGAAGTGTTTATTTTACATGTGTATGTGTTATATTTGTTGGGTAAACTGTTACTCACTTTGAAAACGTTTTAATCTTAGAGAAAGCTAAATTTTTTCAATTTCATGGTTAACGACGTTACTTTTTCTTTTAGTATTAAGACTCGTTTAAGTTGATTTTATCTTATTCGACCTTTGATTTCGAGGTTTCACTCGTTATTCAATGATTTACGACTTGGGTTTGAAGCATATCTCTTATTCGACCAATTGTTTGTGTTGAAAGACTAAAATCACTGCATAAAGGTCCTGTTATCCGGTGTTGCTTAGTTGTTACTTATTGAAATGTTTGTGTTATTCGCCGTCTATTACGTGGTATGCAGTTAATCAATAAGTATTACCTGACAAGCTAGTCAATTTGAGACGTTTCAATCTTCGATCCCGTCAAGTCGATATTGACTAATAGACGTTTTAGTACTATACATATGAAATACGATAAAATTCAGCCGCTTTCACCTTGTTCGGCCGTTGAAGTCGATATTGAATCGTTTTCTGAATGAAATTTTCGATTTGGGGGTGGAAGCACGAATTCATTCGATACATAAGAAATTCGTCTTTATTAGTAAGACCCATCTGAAATTGAGGACGGAAAAACTTTATTCAGTCAGAAACGTCGACATTTTCACGGCTTTATCTGGTTCTATGTCGTCGGAGGTTACCCATCCATATCGCAGCTCCTTTCTTGTGTGTTGAATTTGTTACTATAGAGAAATGTGTCGTTAATATGTGGTGTTTATTTGTTACCCGTTGACGTGTTTATGTTATTGGTTTTCTCTTAAGTGGTACTCATGTATCAATTTGTGTTACCTGACAAGCATGTTAATTCACAGACGTTTCAATCTTCGATCTCGTCAAAATACTTCGTCTTCCCATGATTAACATCAATAAAATTCATTTAGTATTAGGGAAATGTTATATCCGTTTATTAACGACAAACAAGACGTTATTACCTTTCAGTGATGTGTTAGTTCTTAGTCAACATTTGTTATTAATCATAAGACATTTGTTATTTTTGGTATATTATAAGTATTTCTTTTTTACACAATTTAGGAAAAATGTAATATCCGTTTCTTGCAAGTAATCGATAAATTCGAGGTACCCATGAGAAATCGAAGTCTATTTTAGCTTATTGAGTCAATAACGGCGAGATTTATGCAGTTTTCATCTGTTTTTTTAGTGTCGTTCGTGATTTTCGTTCTATTCCTCTCGATCCATTGCCTGTATACAGAAAGTGTTATTGACGACAAACAAGGTGTTATTACCTTACAGTGATGTGTTACGTTTGAGTCAACATTTGTTAATAACCATAAGATATTTGTTATTTTTTCTATATTCGTTATTTCTGACGATTAAAGCTGCAAATTAGATATACAAATCATACCCACGATCAAATTAACAAGAATTTCAACATATTAGGTCATAAACTTTGATATTTTTGGCTACTCTCAACGATTTTTGTTATTTGTGTTTATCAGATTTTTTCTGTAATTAGTTTCCATAGATTTTTTGAAGATTTTTTTTCAATCTCAACTATTTATGTTTATCATTTTCGGCTACAATCTCAACGATTTCTGAAGATTAAAGCTGCAAATTAGCAATACAAATCGAGGTTAGAAGATTTTTTTTAAGAGGATTCGAGCTTGCAGCGAAAGTCGCTCGTTGGAGAAGACGATGGCAATCTTACATCTGTTAGGGGGTAAATATGTCATATCGCATAGTTTGGGTATTTTTCTCTCGGAGTTTTGAAAAGTAGATCCTTAATACTAAATGAAAGGTTTGAACACTAGTTAAAAATATTATGTAATTAACCCTATAATATATTATACAAAATGGTACTGACATGCTTCAAATTCTTTCTCAAAAGTAATAATGTTACTTGGGAAACTTAACTGCCCCACCACTAGAAAGTATTCAATGCTTCCATTTCTTTACGTGCAATCACTTAAATGCTCTGACATCAAGTATGACCTGTAACTCATAAATGTAAGTTTCAAATCCTAGCTATAAAACTAGAAAAATAACCTGTAACCTACACTATGAACAGGCCGCATTCCGAATATTAGTAATAGTAGAATTATATATCTATACAAACACGCACCCAACGCATCGCGAATATCATCACAGCTCCTCCTCACACAATGTCCGAAAACGCTCGTCGCATCAGAAGATCATCAAATAGGAGGAATTCGCTCACGGATCTTCCCGAGAACGTTCTAACGGAGATTCTCTCCAAACTGCCTCTGAAAGCCCTCTTATCCTGCAGGTGCGTGTGCCGAATTTTCAACGATTTAGCGTCCTCAATCACCCGTCTCAATGCCGTGAGCGCTTCGCCCGCCGTGGTCATGCTGCGAAGCTCCACTGTAAATCTCCACCTCTTCGACCCTGAAGTCGATCCTCCCATTATGCGCCGCCGCCGCCTCAAATCCTTCGCGAAACTCCCATTTCGAGTGCCTAAATTCGACGATCCTCTACGCATCACTTTGGTGAATTCGTGCAACGGGTTGCTTTACCTTGAAGGTAGGTCTGATAGTGAGACCGATTCCATCATATTTAATCCCTTGACGAACGAATATGTTTGCGTGCCCGTTGTTTCTCGAGGAAGATATATCAGGGTTCGAGTGTTAGGGTTCAGTGCCCTTGCAAAAAGGTATAAGGTTTTATGCATTTCTGTTAGGTCGTCGGATATGCGCTATGAGGTTAAAATCCACGAGGTTGGGTCTGGTTTGTGGAGAGACGTTGGAATGAACCGTCCTATCAGCTCGGTGAGCGAAGCCGTCTACTTAAATGGTGCTGCCTATATGTTTCTATTGTCGATGTTAGTTTGCTTTGATTTCGATAAGGAAGAGTTTGGTAGGATCAAATTGCCTAGGAAATTGAGGTCGAGCGAAGATCGGAGGGGAATGCAGCTTGGAGTTTTACGAGGATGTCTGTGCGTGTATGTCCATTATCACCAGTACGTAAGGAATTGGCCCAACTTGAAGCGCTTCGAATTGTGGGTCATGAGAGGGGAGACTTCTTCTTGGAGCAGAGAGTTTGTAATAGACGATCCTTTGGGTCATCCTAGAGCTACGTTGCGCCCTTTTCATATACTAAGAAGCGGTGAAGTGCTTATGCTTTGGGTGGGCCGTGATTGGTTCTGTTACAACCCCAAGGATAAAACTGTGACTTATCTCGGGTTGGGAAAAGACCTAAAAGATAATCCGTTCGTTTCTAACTTTATTCCAAGCTTTGCTTCCCTTAAAGATCAGCTTTCGGTCGACGATGCGATGGTTCAACGAGGTTTATCGAGGTACGGTGAGGCATGAAATTTATAATTTCGAAGTTAGGTTTTCGCTCTTGAAGTTACTTGTCATTTGTGCCTTCTTAACCAGTCAACTCTGAATGAATGTGATTGCAGATTTGTTGTATTGGGAGCAAATGCATATAGTTTCTTCTCTTCTAGCCATGGAATTTTAACGTTACCTTTCCTCCTCAATTGCAATGAGGATGAGTATTTTTTATCACGATATATGAGGCAGCGACAGTGCCAATAATACTGTTTTCCAGACTGTTAAAACTTATCATGGGATATTTTTTGTCTTCGATTGAAAATAAAAACTTTTTTGGCTTTATGAAGAAGGTTAATAGTTTCAAATCATGCCCTCTTTCTTTCTGCAACCTCTTTCAAATAGTGAGTTTGATTCGTTCTTATGCATACAAAATTTTTGAATTCTCGAAAAATAAATATATTTTTTTTGTGTTCCTTATATAGGTTTGAGGACGGCGCTGATGGAGTTTAGTTCTTCGCTAGTTGAAATTTTTCCCGTTGCAGTGTGGAAGTTACTGTGTTGAAACTAAGATTAATTCAACCGTTGCTTTTGTTTCTATCTATTAGCCAATTGTTTATATTAGTGATCATCTTTTGTAATTGCTCTCGTTTTATCAGTCTGTTTTGTGAGGCTAAAGCTCACCTAGTTCTATGCCATTAAACTTGTTTGCTGATCCAAAGAGAAGGTTCACTTCGTTGTATCAAAATCCAATATTGATTGATTTCATTACATAATGATTAATATATCATATTATTCTTTTACTCTCTCTATTTTTTTTTTAAATATTCTTTGAGGAAGACCCATTTTAACGATCTTTATTTTTTCTTGTCGCACTAAAATCAAAGCCTGCTGCTTGTCCTATGATTAAATAGAGATGACGTTATTGTTTATATTACTGTTCCTTGACTATAGTCGTATTGGATGTTCTAAGCATTTGGCCCCTATGTGTTCATAATTTGAAGATTAGTTGCTACTATTTAATAATCGTTTCTTGTTTCTCTAATTCTATTTAATCGTTCATAATTTGAAGATTAGTCCTAGGTCCATACCTTATAGTGAATTTGATTTAGAAATATTCAAAAAATAATGTGTTTCTCATTGTTGCTTATTTAGGGTTGGGGAAAATGGGTTGTAGTTCTTCGCTCGTTAAAGTTCTTCTGATAAAAGTTGTTGGGTTGAAACTGGTAAGAGGTCATTCAACTGCTACTCTTCTCTTTTTTCTAGCTACCTAGATTTATTGTGGTTTGAGTGATGAGTTTGTAAGGAAAAAACGAAATTATATCTGCTGATGTATTTTATTGATCTATGAACTGGACCTTGGATTTTAATGTTACCTATGGATTCAGTTCAATTTAGAACATTGATTTCAATCCCTTGATACAGAATAGATATGAGTTGTAGGGAAAAAAAACGTATTATATATTTGCTGATGTATTTATTGATCTATTATCGGATTTGGGACTTTAATGGTATCTATACTCTTATATTAAGCGTGAGGGGTGTGTATAAACTGTCAATTGGATATCAATTTGGTCTGTAAATTTAAAAAATAATAAAATAAAAATTCATCCACTAACTCTATTTACTATATTTGGTTAATTACTATTTTTAGTTTAAAACTATTAATCTAATCTTATAATTTATATACATACATAACCAAATTTAAATAATAATTATCAATTAGATAATATCAAATTTATATATTTATATATTATAGCACGCACGTTTGAATATTAGTTATCAATCAGATAATATCAAATTTATATATTTATATATAATAGCACACACGTTAGAGTGTGCAACGAGTACTAGTATTACCTAATGGATTCAGTTCAATTTAAAGCATTGATTTGAATCCCTTGATATGGAATAGAATATGAGCTATATGTGATTTTGATTCTTGACGATTTCGCCAATATCATCCCATTCGAGGCACGAAGCATGTTTAACATAACATATATAACTTAACTATGCCGACGTTACATCGAGGAATTGACTATTAATCGATCGTCAATCGCAATACAGTGGGTGGTTGGTTTCGATTCGACAAGGGCCTGGTCGAAGGTGCGGTACAGTAGGTAGCAGGCGTGTTCGTTTTGGCTCCCGAGCGAGATAAATAGGTGATTCACCATCCTTGCTGCAACGTACGTTTTCCTTGACTTGATTCATCCAATAGAATCCACACTCAAAGGAGGACCACACGGGGCTTGACGAAAGGTATCAGCATTAAGAAACTTCTTGGGACTAGCAGTGAAAGAAAGAGCCCGACATTCATTTCTGAATTCATAGCTGAGTCTACTAAAAGAGGACCAGTCTCATCGTGGTGATTAGAGGACACCTCTTATTCTGATCGTTAACCTCTAATGTGACACGTTTCCTCCCAGTTATATGATCAAGGTGATCAGTCGGCTAGATAGCGGGGCTATTCTTCTTCCGGGGTGACAAAGTAGTCCCTTCTACTGTCAGAAAATTTTAGTTTTAAGGACCCGATACACTTAAGTGTTTTTCAGTACCACCTCCTGGACCCGTAGTACCACTTCATGGACCTGCAGTACCACTTCATGGTTCTGCAGTACCAATTCATCGTTCTGCAATACCGCTTCATCGTTCTGCAGTACCACTTCATTGTTCTGTAATAACACAAAACGGTAGTCCGATACCAGTTCATATACACTGTATAATACTTGCGTAAATTTTAGGTCATTATCTCTAAATTTTATAAAAAAATCGGGTCCTTAGCCCTAAAAATTTTCTGACAGGGGCCGCCTAACTTAAAACATCTTTTGGGACTTGAAACTTAATTAGAACAAAAAGATAATTGAACTAATACGATGAGTGGAAAGCAAAGCAACTACTTTTTTGTTATCCAAAGTATATGTGCAAATAATGTATTTGTTGCTTCTTTATTCATGAATTGACTTGGGATTTAATGGACTCAATTCACTTCAGTTAATTCTATAGAATTGAACATATGATTTTGATTCTTGATGATATTATCATATAATTCAATCCACCATGCTTGCTTAGCGTACAGATTTGACCGGAGGTTATTGCAGGGAATTGATTATTAGTTTTTAAATAAGTAAAATGAACCATGATATGGGGCTCTCCCAATCAACGAAATTTATATGTGTGTGGGTAAATTTATATAGCGGTAGATCGAATATTACAGAGTTTTTAAGTGCATAAGGTGCTATTTTTACGGGGGGACATAAAGGGGACGTGAAAGGGACATAAACGAAAAAGACGCGAGGATGTACGTGGTTCGAATTCTATGGGATTCTACGTCCACGAGGCGCTGCGGAACTTCCTTTCACTATACTGTCAAGAATTACACGCTCAAATAACCTCACCTTCACTCATAAAAATAAAAGACCTAAAAACTTCTCTAAATGTTGAGAGAGAAAGAGAGAGAGAGAATATAGAATGCTTCTCGTGTATGGACTGATCCCACTTATGAAAACAACTAAGTCTCCCTTTTATAGCAGTTCCCAGCAGTCTCCCCAAGTAGTACCCAGGATTTCAGGGACGTGACCTTTGCGGTATTATGAACAGTAGAAAGCAGCTGCAACTTTTAAAACAGTGGCGTCGTCCTGTTGTGCGTCGACACGTGTCTCTGTGGCTGCTTTTTCTCTTTCATTGCTGTCTTTTCATCTGGGAATCTCAGAAGGGTTTTCCCCTTTGCCCGGACAATGCTTCTACCCAGGAGGTCCTTGTAGATCCCCTTCCTAGATATTTTCGTACTTGATCATGGGCTTTCCCTTTTTATGGTCTTACTGGGCCTTCTCGTTCTTTATTTTCAGCCCATATATTTTGGTCCGTATCAAACCAATATAGCGGAACATTCATTTATTATGAATCTTCTAATGGTTTCCTTAAGCGTGGGAATTATCATGTACGTGCTATTTTCAGAACTGTCAAAATGATGTTGCTAAGTCTCTTTTCGCTATAGGTTGAAGAGTTTTCTGTGTAAAAGCCTTTATATGAATATAAAATGGGAGAAAAACAAAAACGGTCGCTGATGTTTACCACATGGATTAATTTAGTTCATGATGTTTCGCGTGGATCAATTTAATCCCAGATGTTGTCGATTTTGAACTAAATTTGTCCTGCAATTAGATGATCGTCAATTTGAATGGCAACTGACACGTGTCTGCAGAGGATTGGCCGGACTTAAAAGTCATAAATTAACTTAAAAATGAAAAATAAAAAAAGGCAAATAAAAAAATCCATATAAATTAATATAGAGAGAAATAAAATACAATTATAAAAAATTAAATAAAAAATAAACAGATAGAGAGAAGAGATTAAATAAAAAATACTAACTAAGACGCGAAAAATAAAAACCAAAAAATATATTAATTTATTAAAAATAAAATAAGTGAAAACATAAATAATGAAAAAAACACAGCAGTGGAAGTTTACGAGAATCTCCAACCATGTCCCTGCCAATTTAACGAGGACACAATCGTCCAAATATTTTTGTTAAAAATATTCGAGAATTGGTACGATTGTGTACTCGTTAACTAGGCAGGGACGGGTTTACGGATTTTGTAAACTCTTCAGTGGCTTTTTTTTTATCCTTATACTTCATTTTCTTTTCTTGTTTTTTTTAAGTTTTTGGTAAATAAATGTATTTTTATTTTTTTCTTCTTTTTAACTTTAGTTATTTTTTATTTTTAATTTCCCCTCTCTCTTTGTTATTTCTTTTTTAATGTTTTTTTATTTTCTTTTTTATTCTTTATTTTATTCTCTCTTTATTTTTATTCGTTTTATTTATTATTCTTAAATTTTAACTTTTATTTTCTTATTTTTATTGAATTTATTAGTATTTTCTCCTTTTTTGTTATTTTATTTGAATTTTTCATTTTTTTAATCCTTTTTTTAAAGCTAATTTTTATGATTTTTCCACACGTGTCAATTTCCATCCAAAACGGTCATCTAATGAATGACCAGTTTGGTTCAAAATGGATACATGGAGAACTAAATTGGTCCATACGAAACATTGGAGTCTAAATTGTTCCATGTGGTAAATATCGGAGATCATTTTTGGGTTTACTTCCATCCATATTGTTATAAAAGATTTCAACTTCCTTCATCATGTAAGGCCCGATTGGAGGAGGAGGAGGAGTTTGTGGCATGGTGAAGAAAATTCTATTCTTAAGCTTTCTTCAAGCAAAAATCTCTGACTAAGACGTGCAAACATATGCCCGATCTTTTATCGTAATTGCAGCACGAGGAACATACCATTGAGCAATAAGTCTGGGACAAAAATTTTTCTTCGATATCAGCGGTTGAGTTCTTAGACGATGATATTTTCATTGAAGCGGAGAATAGATTTATCCTCATCACTGTCCGCAAGACCATCGATGAAGCATCCATGGACAAGGAACGAGGACATATTGAGGTAGTGGGCACGTACCACATCGGCGAGGTCGTGAGCAGATTCCGGCACGACTCGCTTGTCGAGAGTGGAGGATTCCGATGCCAGTCGGAGTCCGACATGATATTTGGTAATGCCTACGGGCGATTGGTATGATTGCTTCGCTCCTCCATGATCAATATTTGTTCCTGACGAAGCTACAATTTAACTCAAGGAAGGAGTAAAGTGTGTGGACAGGATTGACCATGAGCAGTGGGGTTTGTTCCCGTGTATAAGAAGACGCAAGCGACATCGGCTATGAGTTTCTGAGACGGTGATTTGATTATGTTTCTGATCCATGGCTGCTTTTAGTCTCCTCCATCCGGCTCCTGCTGGGATCCAGAAATATCTCAATCAAATCACCATTCAAGAAATTCATAACCGATGCTGACGTTTTCTACGGGAAAGGATATCCACTGCTCATGGTCAATCCCGCTCACAGACTTTATCCCCCTCCTTAAGTTGGGAGAGCAACAATCTTATCGATCCTCCCGTTGTACGTGTTGAACATATCGTCGGATTCCGGCTAGCTTCAAAATCCTCCGACCTCACGACCAGCGAGCTGTTCGAAAATCTGTTTATGACCTTGCTGAGGTAGTACTTACCCACCACCTCAAGGTGTGCTCATTCCTTGTCCGAGGCTGTTTCGTCGACGTTCTCACATACGGTGATGAGGTTGAATTTGTCCTCCACTCCAATGCAGATTTCATTATCTAAGAACTCCACCACTGACATCGAAGAAAATTTGTTGTACCAAGTCGTTCCTCGATGTTATCTTCCTCGTGCTGCAATTGAGGTAAAAGAAGAAGTAAAATGTAGAGCTGTCAAATTGGCGGGGCGGGCCGGGCCGGCCCGCCGCCCGCCAAAGCCGCCATCTGGCGGGGCGGGGCGGGCCGGCCCGCCGTTTGGCGGGCCCTAAAAATAGGAGCCCGCCCCGCCATGCGGCGGGCCGCGGGCCCGGCGGGCCAGGCCCGCCCATTTAAAAAAAACAATTAATATTATTTTTTCTAATTTAAAAGTTTTAATTTATTAATAATTTATTATTAATTGTTGAATTTATTAAAAAACTAGATATAAATATGCAATTAATTATTTATTAATTAATAAACATGATAATAATTAGATGATTTATTAATTAAATATCTAATTAATTTAATATTTATTATAGATTTAGTATATATTATATAATATATATAATACCTTAAATTGGCGGGCCGGCCCGCGGGCTAGCCCGCCCCGCCCCGCCAAAGCCCGCGGCCCGCGCGGGCTGGCCCGCTCAGGCCCGCCCTTCAGCGGGCCTAATAAATTGCAGCCCGGCCCGCCCTTTTGGCGGGGCGGGGCGGGCCGGCCCGCGGGCCGCGGGCCTGATTGACAGTACTAGTAAAATGCGAAAAAAATGAAAATGGGTCAATGTACCACTCACTGACCTTGTAGAGGAGGAGAGAGATCTCGACTTTATGGTGTAACCAACATTAATAAAGTCTCCTCGAGTCTGTACACAAGAGGAGCATGTCACGGGGATGTCCGCATTCGCATTGCAACTAGCGAGAGCAATCATAAAAAAGCATTCGCTTGCATGGTTTAATCTTTCGGCAAATAGCAGCAAGCAATCTGCATCGAAGGCAATGAGTGAATTCATTGGTTTTCCTCTTCGCTAAAGCTTTCCCATCTTGTACTATAAACACCAAGTCCTTGAATATCGTACGTATGAAGATGAAACAAACATAAGAGGATATGTATCAAGAAAATTGTTAAGAATTGCACTGTAATACAACTTCCAAATACAGATGATGTTCTGAACAAATTACACAAGGATCTAACAACGTATATCGATCGAAGCACAGTTCACAAAATAGAGAAAACAACTTATCTTTGTGAAGAATCGAACAATGTCGCTTCGAGATATTGTATCTGTAAACCTGGGACCTTTCGGCTACCAAGGCGACAAGACAAGCAGTCGACTCAGCGGTGTTGTTGTAAAAATCGGCCTAGGCGCTCATCGGATAGCCACCGTAGCGAAAAGAGCCAAATCGGCTAATTAATCGGAACCCTTTTAATCGGCCGATTATCGCGATTAATCTGCCGATTAACATGATTAATCTGCCAATTCTCATAATTAATCGGACTAATAATATTTAATTTAAAAATAAATATATTGAAAAAAACTCTTTGAAATTCCCGCCTAAGCAGGGAGATGGTACTTTGAATGAGGCGAGCGCATTTGATTCCTATGTTGTGGTATGGTTTATATAGAATAGAAAGCAGTCGACAGCATCTGTACGGTGTGGGACAACAACTCTCAAAGTTGACAGAATGCTTTGTTATTGTTGGGTTGGGCCGATGTAGACAAACAAATTAAAACTGAAATAAAAATATTAAAACTGAAACAACATATAAACTAAAATATATGAAATATAAAAATTACTAAACTCAAATAACAATTATGTAAACTAAAATATTGATTGAAAATATAAAAGAAATATATAAACTTAAATAAAAACAAAATCACTTTATTCGACAACATTCTTAAATCGTGGTTTTTATATTATTGTATTTGTTACAATGATTAGATTGACACTATTTATTTGGAATATCTGAAAAAAAATTCGAATACTGGAATATTTGATATATAGAAAAATAATAATAAAAATCGATATACCGATTAATTCCCGCCTAGAAACCGCCTAGGCCCCGCCTAGACCTTCTAGGCGCTAGGCCCCCTCCAGCGAACGACTAGCGCCTAACGAATTTTGCAACATTGCTCAGTGGGAGAAGAAGTAAGGTATAAAGGCTAAAAGCTCATAGGAGTATCAGTTGAAGGAGAAGGGAAAGTTCCCTGTAACCCTAAAAATGGAGAAGGGAAAAAATGGCTGTTTAGGGAGGCTTACACAATGGCATGAACTAGGGTTTATGATGGTATATATAGGAGATAGTAAACCAAGGCCATGTTGGTATTTTTGGGTATAGGTAGATTTCGGATATTGCAGATCAGTCCCGGGAATATTACTGCGGTGTCCAAGCCTCTATGTTTTTTTATATTTTGCCCATGGAATTATATTCCATGCTCATTTAGTCCCAGTTATTAAATATATGGGCTAGAATGCTTAATGGGCCATCTGTCCAATCGTAGTATACTTTTAACAAAAATGGGCGATAAATTTAGGCTATGTCTTTCCAACACTAGCTACGTAGGCAGTTCCAATATATTAGGACACATTGTTGTCTAGGGGTGCTCAAATTAACCGGAAAACCGAAAAAATCGATCGAACCGTAAAGAACCCAACCGAAAAGACCGGAACAGAAAAAAACCGAACCGAATTGTAAAAAACCGAACCAAACCAAATTAAAATGGTTCGGATATCGGATTAAGCATACGTAAAACCGAAAAAACCGAAAAACCGAACTGAATTATCATACGACATTAAAAATAGAAAAATATGAAAAAAAATCATTTGTTTTTCTCCCATAACATAAACAACACATTAAATATAATTTTATTGGTATACTTTTTTCCATTTTTAGGTGAATGTTTTCCTCACCAATCAAATACTATTTTTTCCCCTAACAATTTATAGTATCTTCAGATAAATGTTTTTAAATTTTGGTTAGATTTTGTTCCATTTTCATGTTGTTGTTTTTTCGACCTTCGAATTATTTTGCTACATGTCACGTTTCATAAATTTTCTTTGTTTTTTAATAACTATAAATTGTTTTATGTATTTTCAGCTCATAATATTTTTTTTGTTAATATTAAATTCCTAACCGAAAAAACGAACCGAAAAACCGAACCGAATTATGAAAAACCGAACCGAACCAAATTAAAACGGTTCGGATATCGGATTAAGCATACGTAAAACGGATAACCGAAAAACCGAACCGAAATTTGAAAAAACCGAACCGAACCGACCGATGAACACCCCTATTGTTGTCATCAGAGGAAGAGTATCTTAAAATCTTAAAATAGAGCACCCTTCTTGGACGGTGAAACGTGCCTCACTGTTTACCCAGCAAGTCAAGGTCCTTAACCGGAATTAACCCAAGTCCATCAGCATGATCTTGACCGATCTGGTGGGACATGCCCTCGGGAATCTAAATTTTGTTGATGTTAATGTATGGGAGAACGACAGTTTTAGTCTCTGATGTTTGGGACTTGAGCGTTTCTGGTCCACATGTTCGATGAGACACTTTTAGTCCCCAATGTTATCGATTTTGGACGATTTTGGTCCCTCGATTGATTTAATCGCTAATTTAGACGAAATTTAACACGTGAGAGCCCATGATCTCATTTTACTCAACGTAAAACCTCATAATACATCTTCTTCTTCGACTTAAACGCACGTGAGCATCATTATACATCACATTTAGGAAAGAATCGACAACCTTGAAAATGAGTTAAATGTGAAACGTAATGATGCTCACGTGCATTTAAGTCGAAGAAGATGTACTATGAGGTTGAGTAAAAGGAGATCATAGGCTCTCACGTGTTAAATTTCGTCTAAATTAGCCCGACAGTTTAATTTGTTTGGTTCTAAAGATGTGGCCCGCGATTGGCCCGAAGCCCACATTTAACCTTAAAAGTTAAGATAACTTAATTTTAGACGTTCATGCCAGATTATTTATCTGAATTTATCAGCTAGACAGCAAATTACAAAAATACCCTACAACTTCATCTTCTCAAACCCCAAACCCCAGCGACAGAGACATTGACCCACCCCGATCTAACCAGCGTCAGCCCCAACTTCGAACCTACGTTGTCTACCCAACTTCAACTACTGTCTTCCTCCGACGAAAGCCGTTGGGCTGCTTCCAAATCCCATACTAACTTCGATTTTCATCGTCGTTGGGCTGCTTCGAAAACCCATCATTACTTCGACTTCATAGTCGGCGGCAACAGAGAAATTGACGGCGACCTTTCAACGGGATTTTTCTCGCGAAACTGAGCAAAGAGTTTTGCTGGTGGTACTTCTTACTGTTATTCTCTGACGCCAATTTTTCAAACAAGATGCCTGCAACTTACCATTCCTAGTAGAGCCTTGGTGCCTCTTACGATCTCAGCCTCGTCTCCAATTGTGTAAAACCAAGCATCATGTGATGAGTATAGCGATTTGTCCGTCGTTGTTATTTTTAAATCCAAAAGCAAAAAGATGGAGAGCTGTGAATATATGGGATTTTGTTGGCAGAAATAACACTGTATACCCAAGATAAGGATAAAAATGGCTTCTAGCAAGCTTCTTACGGTGGATAAACACAGAGGCACACACACACACACACACACATGTGGTTTTGTGTGTATCTGCATTCTGCGCTAACTTGAGCTCTCTTTGGGAAGACGAAGCAAATGAGAGAGAAAAGATGAACGAAGATGATTGTCGAGATAAGGATGTAATTACTCATATATACCTGGGTTTTCAAGGGAGTACAAAACTGACAACCAAACAATTTATAAAGTTATAACAGGCCCAAGAACAAAAGAATTATATGGGGCTTTCTGTCTTGCATTTTCTTTCTTTATGAACCAAACATAGCGGGTAAAACTATAAATCACACCAGTATTTTAAAAATTCATATTTTAAATTTGTTTACAGAACATTAACTGTTAAAAGTAGGGGCAACCTCAACTAAATTCCTCTTCCTTAACTTTCTATCAACGAACTCCCACTTTCATTTTATTACCAAACTCCCTAAATCAAACAATCTTACACATCACTACCTCATTACGATTTTGCCCCTCAGTTCTTATTTTTAAAATATTTTCTTCTCCAAACCTAAATTGAAACACCCACGTAGGTTTTTAAGTTCCGCCATTATGTTTCAACTGGGAAAGCTCCCGCCGGCGATGGAAAAGCCTCTGCCCACGCCGGAAAAGCTCCGAGCTTGCCTAATCTATCGTGGGCTTCTCGGTCCAGGTAATTTGAGGTACGTTTTGTTGTTTTTTCAGTGTGGGTTACCCTTCGAGCTTCTTGACCTCGTGCGAATGAATTAGAGTTAGAGAACACTCTTGTGAGGTGTACAATGAACGTTTGTGGCAATGGCGTGGACCTAAATTGAGTATCGAGTTATGGTTGCCGAGATTTTGGTGTCGAGCTGTGGGTGTAGCGATTTGGGCATTGAGGTGTAAAAAGTTGAATTTTCCTCATGTTTCTATTGTTAGTATACTGTGTGTGGCGTCCCGCCATCTACTAACCTTCCTAACGTTATTTTACGCGACTAAATATAATATACATTAAACAATACGCGAAAATGCATATTAAATTTTTTCCTTTTATATAAATGAATTCATTCTGTACATGCTCAAAATATCGCTCCAGCCCTATATACATGGGAAGTGTATAAGTACATAGCAAAAGAAAACTCTAACGCCCAGCCACACAGGTCACATCCATGTACACACCACCCCCAAAAGTCGCTGGAAGCTTCAAAAGTTAAGCATTGCCATCAAAAGCGATCACGTACCGTGGTCTCGCGCACCTACAATACATAAAGTAAGGGTGAGCTATAAAGCTCAGTAAGTAGGAATATGCAATATCGTGAATGTGAAGACCCCGCATAGGCATCCGCGCCAATGCATCTCGCACTAATTCGATCTTATAACTCTCAGGGCCCTCGGCTAACTTGCTATGCAGTATAAAGAGCTCTAATCCAACACGGATAAACGTGGCAGCGACCTACGCTGGGTAGCCTACGATAGGTTTCCCTAGGTCGCACCCTCCCAGGTCGTCCCCTCTGCCGTGCGGTAGCCCACGCTGGTAGCCTACACTGGTTAGCCTACGCTAGGGTTTCCCCCTAAGTTGCTCCTTCCCAGGTCGCACCACCCTCCAGGTCGCATCCTCCGCTATCAGGGCATCAGCCCAAATAAACAGGGCAGAAGCCCAAATAAATATATCATATAATCGACGACGCACCACGCCGTCATGGTGCCATAGAAGTAGCCCTGACTCAACTGCGAGTCGACATCAAATGCCTATATCGGCAAATATCAATCGCCTTCAGGCGATAAGTACTGTGCATGCTCATCTCACATAAACCCCGAATGTCTCGTGCATGCACATGAGTATGCAGTGCAAATTAATATCGTAAACACTTATCATGCAGAAGCATGTCAATAATTCACGTAATAATGTAAACACTCAAGCACATAGTCACGTAATTCAAGTACATACAAATAAATTATGTATTGTTGTTGAAATTCTCACTTACCTGTCGTCCAAGCTAGTTAATTTACTGCTCCGACCCATAAATAAAATGTTAAAATGTCAGTATAATATCTATGTTAGTTAACTGATATAAAATAAATTGGTTCGAACCCTAAATTGTCCTTGTTGATCTAAGTTAAATCAACACTCGATCTTAGCCTATAAAACTCGGCGAAGGTCTTATGTTCAATGCCTAATCGCCTGATCACTTGGCCATTGAGTCGGCGAAAGTTCTTTATCCTAGGGTTGATTCGCCCGATTCCATAACACGGCGAGAGTTCATATTTTAAGGTCCCTTTCGCCCGATCATTCCATCTGCAAGTCGTCCGATCCCCCCTAATAAATTAATATTTTATAGCGCTCGGCGAATGCTTTCTTTAGGGCTTACTCGTTCGATCCTAATATCCTCAAATCGCCCGATTCTATACCGAGTAGAATTTGGATAGCACGGCGAAAGTCTCCTTTTCTCTCTCTCTCTCTCTCTCTCTCTCTCTCTCTCTCTCTTTCTTTTAGTGCTCATTCGCCCGATGATTTCCTTGAGCATTAGTCACAATTTCAATATATATATATATATAAATCTCGATCCCAGAGCGTAATTATATCAATGAGTTTTGACATTTAATGTCAGAGCATCTATAATATTGACATCTGTCAATGATAATTGGAGATTAGGATAAACATTAAAATAAACTGGTCCGTGTGCCAGACTAGACTGAATTATCCCATAAGAGATTGTTTCCAGTCGAGATTTCTACCATCTCTAAGAGTTGCTATAAAACTCTCAGGTAAACCTTCTAAAATCAAAGGCAGGCTACCTGTACTAACCCAATATGGATAAAGTTATGGTTTATTCTATATTGCTTAGAAGTCCCTATTGCTTAGAAGTCTAATAACAATTTCTTCGTTATTCAAAGAAATTGTTTATTCAGTAGTTTTTACTACCTGTTTTAAGCCTAATTTCTCGAAAGTTCCTAATTCATAGATTATTTTATAATCTATCTTAGGAATTGTCCAATGATTGGTACTTGGCAAAATATTATGAACGATATATATATAACAATGGCTTTACAAAAAGCTTTAAAACTTTAAAAAAAGGGGGATGATTGGTGCTTGGCAATATCCACCTATCAAACCTTGATAATGGTATTTGGCACGTCTAACCTATCGATCCAGTTATCAAACTGTAAACAGTTTCATTCCATACGGACCAAAGGTAGTCAAACCTATATACCATGATCGGACTCTCGTTCGAAGGTAGTTCAACCGATATATCAAACATCAAAATCAAAAATGGAAAATGGTACGTTGCGTTGTTTTGACGTCAGTCCAGTTATCAGGCTGTAAACAGTCTGATCCCATTCGGACCGAAGGTATTCCAGCCTATATACCATTAATCCGAAAACAAAATTAAAAATTATTTTTATGATTGTTAAAAGTAGATCTGTCGAAGATTTTTACATAATAAAATTTTCATTCAATTAATTCAATCCGTAACATCCACTGCCCTCAAACGCCTTCCAATTGGCAACACGGGCTTGGAGCCGATATAGAATTAATCAAAATCAAATTTTATTACAACCTTTATCCAAAATTTAATTCTTTCAATCGATTTTCAAAAGATTTTTATAAAAGAAAATATTAAATATATCATATAAATATATTTATATATAAAATATGATATAAAACCATGATTAAAGTATTAAAGCATCTTGGTGTAGTTTAACGTGGAAATTAGCCTTCCAATAAGGCTAAGCGAAACTAAAGATAAATTTATAAAATAAAAATTAAAACTTACTTGTAAGAGAAATCGTACAAGAAACTTCAACTTTTATTTCTTGAAATATTTTACAGTAGAGAGGAAATTACAGTGAAAGGAAGGAGAGAGAGAGAGTGCGTAAGAAAACGCGTACATAGCATATGGCTCAGGACCATATTTAAAGAGAAAAAAGTCAAGTACATAGTAATCATTAATAATTCGCCAAAGAATTTTCTTCGACTCTTGCTTTATGAGCTGTCCACCATCTTTGAATGTGAGCCGTTGCTTTATTAAAGTCATCAATTTTACCTCAAAAGTGTTCGTAATTATCCTTACTTTAAAAAGTGAACAAAGTAAGGCATTATTTTTTCTTATCTTTTTCCTGGACTTTCTTGGTGATCGTATCCCTGAGGAGATCGATGGCATCATCCACCATAATATTATCCGGATCTTCCGGATCTTGTCCTTCACCACCCAAACAAAATTCTTCATCTTTTGACGAAGTCTCCATTGAGAAATCCACCGAAGCTTCAATACCAAGATTCTTATGGATGTCTTTTTTCATTAGGTCAAAATAAGCCTGAACAATTTCTTCAGTCTTCATTTTTCCCTTTTGAATATTCATCCTTCTTGAAATTATTTCAAAAGGACTCGGAGGTTCTCTCTGTTGATGATTATTAATCATCTTCTTATACTGAGAAATTTTCTCTTCGATTTTATCAATCGTCTGCTGGCTTTCATATTCACTAGTAGCAGTCTTTCTTATCATTTTTTTTCCAAAATTTTATATAAAAATTTCGTTTAAGACACGGAATCTTTTGTTGGGTATAACCCACTTCTGGAGTCCATCTCCAAATCCATGGAATACTGAATTCAGTATAAAAATGTAAAGAAGCCATTCCTTCAATACATTCGTGTTTATGTTCCGCTTCAATTAAATTTGGAGAAATTTTAACCCATTCTTGATATAATCCAAAAAAGGGTTCTTTAAGAATTTCAATTGAGGCTCCATAAGAAAGCCACCATTGATAAAACCAATTAGGGATTTCGGACTTATAAGCATCCGCACAAATCTTAATCCACCAAGAATGTTTCTTATTCTCATTCTGGTATAAAAACACTTTATAAAAGGCATCGATATAATCATAATAATTGAATTTAATTAGAGTTTTTAACTCAGGATGGAAATATTCTCTATCCTTTAAAGGGTGAATAGCCCATTTTTCAGGCGAAATAATTTGCTTGAAAATAATTTTACTAAAGGTATAACCTTTTTTCAAAGCAGCTTGGGAATTTCCCGCATTAAAATGATCAAAATCACACGTTCCTGTGGATTTAAGAATATTTTCATAATTATCACGATTTTTATAAAATGTGGCAGCATATGATGTTCTTTCTAAATACCTTGACATTATAGTCCAAGGTTCATCAGACCATTTTAAATCTTTAAATTCAAGTAATATTATTACCTCAGTATGAGCAATTTTCTCATAGTCAACGTCATCGTCTTCTTCCGCAATAACCTTTGCGTAAGAAGTGCTTTCATTAGAAGACTTAGCTTTCTGCTTCTTAAATTCAAGGAATTCCTTGTATTCTTCGCCACTCAAAGTATTACTTGAGGAAGCTGAGAGATTCTCTTTAACGAGCTTTTTATTGCCCATTTGAGCAATTACGTTTTTTCCACCTCTTCCACCTCTATTAGAGGGGAAATTTCTCCCATATTTGGACATGTCTGCAAAATTCATGAAAGATATTCACGAGTTAGATAATCAGGAAGGCTATTATCACTCCATTTCTTATAAATTATTTCAAAATCAAATGGGGCTAAATGAGCCTGCCATCTCGCAAACATTTGTTTAGAGACGTCATGTTTAAAATCTTTCAGAAACATAAATTTCGCAGCTTGGCAATCAGTTTTTATTAAAAACTTCTGATTATATAAATCATCTTGAAATTTAAGAACGCACTTAACAATAGCAAGTACTTCTCTAGCTATAGTAGCATAATTTTTCTGAGCATTATTCCATTTCCCCGAATGGAATCTAACTAAATATTCTTTTTTATCTTCTCGAGAAGCTTGTTTTAAGATTCCTCCAAAACCTAAATCAGATGCATCAGTCTCTATAATTTTTTGCCAATTAGGATTAGCAAGCATAAAACATGGGAAATGCGTAAATTTATTTTTAATTTTTCTAATAGCTTCAGTATGACTATTAGTCCACTGACAAGGAACCTTTTTTAATCTATCATATAAAATAGATGTGTCACTCGCAAGATTTTTATAATAAGGAGAAATATAATTAAGACTCCCTAAAAATCTTTGAAGTTGAGTTTTATCAAGGATTCGGTCTGGAAATTTAGACGCAAACTCAATAACAATCCTGCTCTAGGCTTGGTATGCGGATAGTTCTATCATCCATATAGGAATTCAAAGAAAAAAGAGTCTTGTCAAGAAAGCTAGAGACTCTTCTTCTATAGAATATGGGCTTGTCATCGAACTTTTTGGTTTGAAATAAAACCATTTTTGGACTTAATGTAACTAATCCATTTTGAATAACAATTTTCTTAAAAATATCAAGATGTTTAAAATGAGTTTCGATATCTTTAGAAAAGATTAAAATGTCATCAATATAAACTATAATAAAATTACTATAAGGAATAAAAATATCGTTCATAATATTTTGAAATTCAGAAGGAGCATTTTTTAAACCAAAAGGCATAACGTTCCATTCAAATTGTCCAATTGGGACTGTAAAAGCAGTTTTATATCTGTCTTTTTCAGCAACTTGAATTTGCCAAAAACCTGATTTTAAATCAAAATTTGAAATATAATGGCATTAAATAATCTATTAAAAGATCTTTTTTATTCGGAATAGGATACCTAATCCATTTCAAAACCTTAGTTAAGGGTTTATAATTAATAACTAACCTGGGTGCTCCCCTTTCCTTTTCGGCATGATTATTAACATATGTTAGAGTGAGAGAGCCTCCTCAAGAACACCACCAAGCCCCACGCTCGTTCTCGATTCCGATCTATTAGGCGTGTTTAATCCGTCCGAAGTTGTTTGTTTGGGTGAAACTCGAACCAACAATTGGTATCAGAGCCCAACGCGACCGGATTTGCGTGTTTTAAGCAAGATTTGAGTGAAAAATTGCTTGAAAATATTTTTCGTCACTTTCAGTTTTTGGGCGATTTCGACCTCGTTTTGTTGTTTTTAGACATCCCAAAGGTTGATTATGTGTTTAGGAATGCCTTTCTGAAGTTTTGGAACAAGTTTCGTCGATTTTGAGTGAGATTGCGCGAAAACGAGTTGATTTTTCTGGTATAAGTCGCGCAGCCTATCCAACAGTACATTGTTCTTGGCCGAGAAATTTCATAGCCGAGAAATTTTTTTCTAAGGCTGAGAAATTTCGAAACCGAGAAACTTTCTTTCACAGGATGAGAAATTTCGAAACCGAGAAACTTTCTTTCTCAGGCTCAGAAATTTCGAAACCGAGAAACTTTCTTTCTCAGGCTCAGAAATTTCGAAACCGAGAAACTTTCTTTCCAGGTTGAGAAATTTCGAAACCGAGAAATTTTCTTTCTCATGCTGAGAAATTTCTATCCGAGAAACTTTTCAGTTGCGAAACTTTCTCAGTTCACACTTCACGATTTTTTCGCGGTCTCTCTCACACAGCTGCTTTTTCTCAACCTGCGAATTTTTCAACCTAAGAAATTTTTAAAACTGAGAAATTTTTTCAAACTGAGAAATTTTCCGGAACTTCGAAGTTTTCGCGACTCACTCTCTCAACGAAATTTTTCGGGACAATATTTTTCGCACATTTTCACACATCATTTTTCGCACCCCCCGAGAAATTTGCACCCCGACCTTTAAACTTGATCCAAACCCGATTTTTGGCTTCAAATCTTGCAAAATCACTCTTTAAAAATACACTTAAATGTTTTTGACAACCAAAAATTCTGGCCCCCCTTCGGATTAAATAAGGTTTAAAAAAAAAAATTGGGTTGAAATTTTTATATCACTAGATAGAGAAAAATTTGGACTTCGTCTATTTTACACTTTTTAAAATTTTCCGAAATAAATTTTTCTGGGCCAAAATATTCGGTATAGACGACGTTTTTGTGAAATTTTTGAAGGCAAATCCAAAACGCGGCAACGATCACCGTACCCAACGATCGACCTAGGACGGTATTGGCACATTATAGAAAAAGTTTAGGTCACCCCCAAACTTTTCGGAGTGGAATTTCCAAATGCCAATTTCACACACCCAGCATGTATGGTACCCGGGTTGCTCCACATACATGACTGGTACACGACGTGAGCAACCACTCCCCGGCATGAATGGTATATGGGTTGCTCCACATTCATGACCGGTATGCACTGCGAGCAATCAACCCCATCTTGCACGTTACACGGGTTGCTCCACGTGCATGAAGGGATGTCAAAGAAGCGAGCAACCATCATGACTTCTGTACAAATCCGTGCAGAACCCGGACCTACAAAGAAGGGTTGACAAAAGATCAACCAACCATCAGTGGGCGCGCCATCCAATCTCGATGCTTAGACGATGTGGATCTCAGGTTCCAGACTCCACCGTCCACCCACTGCCATCCATTCCATCATGGGGTGCTACATGGAGACGTCCTCTGCCACCATGCTCTTCACTACGCCCTCACCTTCCACCAGACTAGTCCCTGAAGTGTCTGATCAACGGTTTTGGGTCACCCTTGTCGACATTGCTCGTGGTCGCCATTCAACGCGATCACGCCACGCCCCCACAGTTCCCATGGATCGGTGAAACCCCCCTGATCCTAACCCAGGACCGAGACTACCCTAGCCTCTTATCTAGGTCTAGGTCGCGCGACATCCTCCTCCACGCAAAGATCCAATCAACGATCTCGGGAGGATGACGTAAGTCGCTTGCAGGAGTTGCGAACCAACGATGACATGATCGCACTCCTCTGTCATATCTCACCACAACCCGGACCTCGCCCATAGGTACAGGAGACGACTCGTTCGTTTCCCGAGTAGAAGTCGCGGCATCTGGTCCAACAGCGCAATTAACCCCTTCCAACCACTCAGCTATCCTTTCGCAGATAGCTGTTTCATTCGCACAAGAGGAACCATGTTAGCCATCACCACCCCACTTGGAGACGGTTGATGTTGAACATGCAGTGCCCCGCCTCTCACTGCACCTCTTCCACCCACGTCGAGTCTAGTGTCCTCACCCACCGAAATTTTCCAATTTCTAGGACACAAACACTCTTTACGCACCGCAGGTTCTTCGTGAACTTGCCCGAACGCTCGGTGATGTCTCTGTGACTGAGAGCGGAAGACCTAGCACGGCCAACGTCACCACAACCGTGAGCCTAGGCCATCAATCCTTTTAGTTTGTCTCATCGATGATGCCAATGGGAAGTTTCAGTGACCCCGTCGATTCTTGTCCTGTGCAAACAGGCGGCACATCGGACACGCGTTTCGATGTCGTGACGACGGAGCGTCTTTGTGACCCCCGTCTGGTTAGTTACCCCGTTCGTGATGGAGACCCGACTCGTAGCAATCAGCGAGGAACTTACACATTCCATGCCGCACTCGAGTTCACGAGGATCTATGAAGGACAAAGTCCCATCATCGACACCACTCCTACGCCTACGCCTACGCCATCACATGCTGCTCCGCCTCTTCCAAGTTTCGAAATGAACTTGGAGGAAAGCCAAATGCTGCTACTCCTGAGAATCCCACATGATTGCCTCACTCAACGCCACACCACATCACCATCACCATCATCAACGCCAGAGGCAGACTCGTCCCACGGACGACGTGACGATCCCAAAGACGGAGATCATCTCAAGGGGAAGTAAAGGAGAAGAACTGAGTTGAAGATCGTACAGCAGCATCAGCACCAACCATCATCCACCTCCGCTCACACCACCTATGCCACCTCTCACAACACCTACTCCACCACCTACGCAAACTACGCCACGCTGGGGGCTTCCACTAGCTACCTCTGCGCTTACGCATCGCCGGGGGCTTCCACTACCTCTGCGCACGCATCGCCGGAGGCTTCCGCTACCTCCGCACACATTCTGATGTGTCAGGCTATTTGTTCATAATGGAACACTCGAAGGAGCCATGGCACATCTCACCCAACACATTCCGCCACCACTGCGCTGACCACTCTGGAGACCGGGCTCCCTACTCTTGAAAGTCACATTTCAATAGAGCCTTGGGACATTTTTACACCCCACGCCTACCTTCTTCTGGAGCCAGACGAGTCAACTTCGTGGCCGAACAGGCAACTTCCATTCGAAGACGACGAATCCGGCGTCGAAAAGAAGAAGATTGGAGAATCTTCACAAGTGAGTCCTAGCCCAGCCATCAATGCCTCCGCAAGAAGAGGAAATATCCCTTGTAGGGGGAGTTTGTTAGGACTCGAGATTTCTCCAATACGCCCAACAAAGATATCCCGCGCTGAATTGAAGATTGAACACTAAGGGGGAGATTGTTAGGAAATATTTTGTAGTGTTCAATTTCATTATATTATCTTTGTTGGTTAGCTTTTAGTTAATTTGGGCTAGGTCGTAATGGGCTAGCCCGTAGCTATTTTGTAATGGGCTTACACAAGGGCCCAAGTATTATATACCAACTTGTGGTATAAATACTAAAACCCTAACACATAGTTAGGTGTGCTTGTGTGTGTAGAGAAAATAAACATATGTTAGAGTGAGAGAGCCTCCTCAAGAACACCACCAAGCCCCACGCTCGTTCTCGATTCCGATCTATTAGGCGTGTTTAATCCGTCCGAAGTTGTTCGTTTGGGTGAAACTGGAGAGACAGAGCAATTGCATTGTTGGTTCGAGTTTCACCCAAACGAACAACTTCGGACGGATTAAACACGCCTAATAGATCGGAATCGAGAACGAGCGTGGGGCTTGGTGGTGTTCTTGAGGAGGCTCTCTCACTCTAACATATGTTTATTTTCTCTACACACACAAGCACACCTAACTATGTGTTAGGGTTTTAGTATTTATACCACAAGTTGGTATATAATACTTGGGCCCTTGTGTAAGCCCATTACAAAATAGCTAAGGGCTAGCCCATTACGACCTAGCCCAAATTAACTAAAAGCTAACCAACAAAGATAATATAATGAAATTGAACACTACAAAATATTTCAGGCGTGTTTAATCCGTCAGAAGTTGTTCGTTTGGGTGAAACTCGAACCAACAGAATTCAAAGTGTATCGACTTCGAAAATGAGTTTTCCGTAAGTTGTCCGATTTTTTTGAATTTGCTGTTCAGAAATGGCAGTTAACACGTTTTCAATCATAACTTTCGATTTAGAGCATCAAATGCCCCGATTCAAATGGTTTTGGATAGCTAACTTGATTATAAAAAACTTTAATGTTTAACACTTTTACGAATTCGAACTGCGACTTCGAAAATGTGTTTTCCCTAAGTTGTCGAATTTTTTTCGAATTTTCTGTTCAGAAATGGCACTTAACACATTTTCGATCATAACTTTCGATTCAGAGCATCATTTATCCCGATTCAAGCGGTTTTGGACAGCTAACTTAATTATACAAAACTTTTGTGTTTTACACTTTTTCAAATTCGAAATCCATCCGACGTCAAAAGTGGGTCTTTTTGATATGTAGTTATATTATTCGATTTTTTTATAGAATTCGAATTTTACTTCGTAAACTTTTTTCTAGCAAGGGTACTTAGTCATTTGAGCAGCCAATCCCTTTTGTTTAATTCTTTTAGATCTCGGTCGCTTTTAAAATTCCCTGTTAAAATAGCCCTCCTCCTAAGTTATTGAATTTGAAGGGAAACAGAGGAGGCAAAACAGAGGAGGCGAGCTAAGGATCACAGCACATGCCAGGGATGAGTCCATGCATTCTGCCGTCATTCACGGCCGTGACGGTCACAGCACTTGGCCGTGACGCGTGCTCTGCCATCATTCACGGCCGTGAATGTCACTACGCATGGCCGTGAACGTTAAATGATTTGAAGTTGCTAGCGACGACTTCGATCTATGATGACCCAATAAATATCTGGCGCCAACGACGGGTTGTTGTTTTTTTATGACGCTCATTTCCATTTGACCGATTATCTGAGTTCGTGTGTTCATGAGCGATTGTTACCCTCAATCTTGAATTAGGGTTTATCTGGTGGTGCGAATTAGCTGAGAGATTTGTGTTCTTGTCACAAACTTGTAATCTCTTCGTCATCAATAAAGATCGCCCTAGTTTCGCCCGTGGAGTAGGATTTGTTGAAAATCCGAACAACGTTATATTGTTTCTGTTCGATCAATATCTTCACAGAATTTTTTTATATGGTATCAGAGAAAGCTTCTTGAAGCTGCAAAGATTGATTTCAGTTCATAATCCTATAATCGTTTACTCAAGATTCTTCCACGACGATGTCAACTGAAGACAGTTCACCAAACCAGAATCAAATGTCCTCGGCAAACAACAACTCTGGTAATTCCGGAAATCTTGTTAATCTGAATGATCCTTACTTTCTTGGCAATAATGACACCTCAGGGCAGCTCTTGGTGCATGAGAAACTAAACGGTGACAACTATATGACATGGAGCCATGCCATGATGATAGCACTAACTGGGAGAAATAAGGAGGGCTTTATCAATGGTGAATTAGTTCCCCCTGCTGTAACCAACAAAGACGAGACTAATGCATGGAGAAGGAATAACAGTATCATCATTTCTTGGATTCTGAATGCTGTATAAAGGGAGATATCAACCAGCATCCTCTATAACTCGACGGCAAGAGATGTCTGGATTGACCTTCAAAAGAGGTATGGGCAAACAAACAAACCGAGAGTTTTCCAGTTGAAGAAAGATCTCATGAATTTGACTCAGGGTTCATGCGGGGTAGCTACTTACTTCACTAAGCTAAAAACTCTTTGGGATGAACTTAACAGCTATCGGCCTCCACTTCAATGTAATTGCGGGGGTATCAATGCATTGAGGATTTACATGGAAGAGGAATATGTCCTCACGTTCTTAATAGGGTTGAATGACTCCTATTCTCAGATTCGTGGACAGATCCTACTGATGGACCCACTCCCTGCCATAAATAAAGTGTTTTCCTTACTCATTCAAGAAGAAAAACAGAGGTCAATGGTGCCCGGGGGTGTGAACATGGTTGAAAATCAAGTGAACAGCATGGCGATGTTGGCTGCAAAACCTAACTATGAGCGGCCTACCAAGAAGGGAGGTTTCTATCAAATGAAAGATCAGACAAAACCAGTTTGTACTCATTATAATAAGAAGGGGCACTCGGTGGACACGTGCTACCAGCTACATGGCTTTCCACCGGGATATAGACAGCCAAGTAAATTCAAGAGCGCAAGAGTCAATCAAGTCTCAAACTGTGACTCTGTTACCAGGGCATGGCAGCATCTTGGTCAGGATAATCAGAGTACTAACAGTGCTGGGGATACAATGGTGCAATTGCAGCTAACACCTTTTCAGTTGCAAGGGCTGAAAGCACTACTCAATCAGCAGTCGAACAACATGCCACAGAACAGCACAAACACAGCGCAACAGGGTGAGAAAGGGACCACAGGTTCATGCTTATCCTTTAACCTACCTGAACTTGCTAATTTCAATTATTGGCTTATAGACTCGGGTGCTACCATGCATGTTTGTGGTAATAAAAGCATGTTGCAAGACCTGCATGAGATAATAGAATCTAGAGTAATATTACCTGACAGGAGAATAATTAGAGTGAATAAAGCTGGAAATTTCAGGCTAAATAAATTCATCACATTACTTAATGTCCTTTTCGTACCACAATTCAGATTCAACCTGATATCTGTGAGTTCTTTGGCTAACAATAGTTCACGTAGGTTTTGTTTCGAGGCTAATAAGTTTCAGATACAGGACCCTTCTATGCAAGTGATTGGCAAGGGTGATCAAATAGCGGGACTTTATGTCATACAGGCAGATTCACCTTTCACTGTCCCAGCTGATCAGTTACAATCTCATTTCCTAAATAATCTGACAGGAGACTTATGGCACAAGAGACTAGGTCATCCTAGTAATAAAGTCCTAGACATACTTAGAAGTACCTTGAAGCATGATAGTAGTTTGGTTGATTCATGCTGTAAGATTTGTCCTATTTCCAAACATAAAAGGAACAAATTTCCTAAGGATGACAAACACGTTTGTTCACCCTTTGATCTTATTCATTGCGACACATGGGGTCCATTTCATGTTCCATCAAATCTAGGCTATCAATACTTTATTACCATAATCGATGATTATTCAAGATTTATATGGATCTTCGTGATGAAACATAAATCAGAGACTAAATCAGTTATAAGCTTCTTCCTTAGTTTAGTTGAGATACAGTTTAGTTGTAAGGTTAAGACTATAAGAACTGATAATGCTAGAGAGTTTAACATGACTGAGCTGTTTAAAGACAAGGGAATCATTCACCATATGTCCTGCGTGCAAACACCACAGCAGAATTCTGTGGTTGAAAGGAAACATCAACATCTGTTGAATGTGGCACGCTCATTATTTTTTCAATCTGGGATAGCTATAGAGTACGGGTCTGAATGTGTGTTGTCTGCAGTTTATTTAATCAATAGGACACCATCAGTTAAACTAAACAACAAGAGTCCCTTTGAGCTGTTGTATAAAAGGAATGTAGATTATAGTGTGCTGCGGGCATTTGGTTGTTTGTGTTTTTGTTCAACACTCCCTGCAGGAAGGAAAAAATTTGATCCGAGGGCTCGTGAGTGCATCTTTCTGGGCTACCCAAATGGAGTTAAAGGTTATAAAGTCATGGACCTAGCCACTATGGAAGTCTTCATCTCTAGAGATGTGAAATTTCAGGAAGATCACTTCCCTTGAAAGCAGGGCATTACTCAGAGATGATGGATCCTTTTCCATCCCAAGTGGTACCTAAGCCTTGTGTGGAAGAGCCAAAAGAGAAAGGCACGGTCCAGTAACCTTGCTTACAACCTCCATGTGATGCAGCAGCACACTTGTCTGATTCTGCCAGAATTACTGATGAACAAGGTCAAGAAGACCTGCAGACTGAGGAAGTGCAGGATTCCTTTAAGCTTCAGGAACAAAGCCAAGGAGGCTTTCAGACTGATCAGAATCATTCCCTGGATTAGGAAGAGAGTCAGTATCAGGTACAGAATCAGGCTGATGTTCAGACTGAGCAGAATCATTACCAGCCCCAAGAACCACATGTCAGAGTAAGAAGGGAGCTAAAGAGGCCTAATTATTTGAAGGACTACTTCTGCAATGCACAAACAGATAGGAGAATTCTTTATCCTATGACAGACCATCTATCCTATCAAAAATTCTCTCCACAATATCAGTCCTACATCAACAGTATTACTCTAGCTGAAGAACCACAAACATATCAACAAGCTGTCAAGTGTGAGAAGTGGGCTTCTGCTATGAGTGAAGAACTAAAGGCACTCAGGGAAAATGGCACTTGGTCGATTGTCTCCCTACCAGAGGGCAAGAAAGCCATCGGATGTAGATGGATTTACAAACTAAAGCTGAACTCAGATGGTAAGGTTGAAAGGTAAAAAGCGAGGTTGGTAGCCAAGGGTTATGATCAACGGGCGGGAGTTGATTACATAGATACCTTTGCTCCAGTCGCAAAACCCAACACCATTAAATTGGTCATCACTCTAGCAGCTAAGCTCCATTGGGACTTGATCCAATTAGATGTAAACAACGAATTCTTAAATGGTGATTTGCTCGAAGAAGTGTACATGGAGCTTCCACAAGGCCTTGCTGAGAATTCTGTTAAGACGTGTCCTGGAAACCTAGTGTGCAAACTTCATAAGTCTCTATATGGACTGATACAGTCCTCTAGGCAGTGGAACAAGAAGTTTACAGATGCGGTTAAGGCCTTTGGTTTCAGACAAACACAATGTGATCACACATTGTTCATTAAAGGTAAGGGAAGCCAGCTAGTACTTCTCCTTGTGTATGTCGATGACATAATAGTGGCGGGGCCTTCCTCAGATCTGATACGAGAGACTAAAGACTTTCTATGCCACTGCTTTAAGGTGAAAGATCTCGGTAAGTTGAGATTCTTCTTAGGAGTTGAAGTAGCTAGAAGCAAGGAAGGGATATACATCACTCAAAGGCAATACACATTGCAGTTGTTACAAGACACTGGTTACATGAATTCAAGGCCTCTCACAACTCCAATGAACCCGAGCAATAAATTGACTGCAGCTGATGGTGAGCTGCTTGCCGAGCCCTTTCACTATAGAAGGCTAGTTGGGAGGCTATTGTACCTAACTTTTACGAGGCCGGACATTACCTTCGCAGTCCACAAACTGAGTCAATATATAGCAGCCCCGAGAAGTAGCCATTTAAAGGCAGCACACCATTTATAAAGATACTTGAAGGGGTCCCCTGGGCAAGGCGTTCTCATGGATACAGAGCAGGATATGAGCTTGAGGGCCTTCTCAGATGCTGACTGGGGAGCCTGCCGAGACACAAGGAAGTCGGTCACCGACTTTTGTACCTTTTTGGGAGCTTCTCTGATTACATGGAAGGCGAAGAAGCAGCCTACAGTTTCACGATCCTCGACTGAAGCTGAATACAGGGCTCTCGGTGCTGTTTTGGCAGAGGTTCTATGGCTTAAGCATTTGCTTCGGGAACTGGTCATGGAGTCCATCAAAAACCAGTAATTTACTGCGATAATCTGTCGGCCTTAATGCTTGCTTCGAATCCTAAATTCCATGAGAAATCGAAGCATATAGAGATAGATGCACACTTCATCAGACACCATGTGAATACGGGAGATGTCAAATTGTTACCAGTGAGATCCGAACATCAACTTGCTGATTTGCTTACAAAGCCACTCACCGGACCGTTGCTTCAACAGTCATTAGCCAAGATGTCGGTACGAAATCTATACCTTCCATCTTGCGGGGGGTATTGAATTTGAAGGAAACAGATGAGGCGAAACAGAGGAGGCGAGCTAAGGGTCACGGCCGTGACGATCACAGCACTTGGCCGTGACGCGAAACAGAGGAGGCGAGCTAATCATGGTCACGGCCGTGACGATCACAGCACTTGGCCGTGACACATGCCAGGGATGAGTCCATGCATTCTGCCGTCATTCACGGCCGTGACGGTCACAGCACTTGGCCGGGACGCGTGCTCTGCCATCATTCACGGCCGTGAATGTCACTACGCACGGCCGTGAACGTTAAATGATGTAGCGACCCTAGCCATCGCTACCATTTCCTAACGTTAACTTGCGTGACTACGACATCGTAAATTGAAAGACACATGAAAACGCGTATGAAATTTTTCATTTTCCGATTACGTAATGGAAATCGTCCTATACATGACAAAAGAATTACGTAATTCCTAAATACATGCGTGTCCTAATTCACATGAACTGTGTGTACAAGCACAGCAAAAGAGTTCCCTATGTGCCCGGCCTCACAGGTCGTCATCCACGTACACACCACCCCAAAAGACGCTCGAAAGCTTCAAAAGATTGCCTGCCGGCTAGGCGATCACGTACCGTGTTCGCTGGTACCTACAACACATAACGTAAGGGTGAGCCGTCGTGGCTCAGTAAGTGAAAATATGCGTGAATGCACGTGCCCTAATTTGCAAAGACAATTTGCGTCAACGCTTTCTACTTCCCACATACTCTTTGACCTTTCATAACATATTTGGGCCCTCGGCTTTTAATCTTGCTATGCACCATTTCATAGAGCTCTTAATCCTCGAGGGATTCATACATATGTGATGGCTCGCGCACTGGGAGGTTACCCGAAGGCACCTTTCCAATCCCAGTGAGGACTGTCACGCGGACGCTTCTCACTGGTATCCAACCCCGAGGTCGCCAACACCAGAGGGTCCCTCTGTGTCGCGATTCCCTCGTGTCGCATCCTCCAGGTTGCATCTTCCGCCATGGGGTTTCCACCAGCCTATCGTGAATCAGGCATTTTCGGCATCATGATCGCCACGGTGTATATCCCCTACCTTTCATAACAGGTACTTCGGCATCGTATCGCCATGGTCGCATAGAAGAGCCGTGACTCTTCATTGAGTCGACATCAGACGCCAACATCGGCGAATATCCATCGCACACCGGCGATCTTATAACATGCACGCTCACGTTCCTTTTTTTCATTCCATTCATGCATGCATATGCTCATGCCATGTTCATGTGTGTATGCATTTCATGCGTAACAAATAAATCGTATCATACAATGTTCAAGTAGTATCACGTAGGCACGAAATCACGTAAATCAAGCACACATAAGTTATGTGTCGTAGTTGATTTCCACTTGCCTGTGGTCCGTGCTAATTAAGCTTACTGCCTTGCTACGTCCTCACCTTTCGGCCCTTTAGACATAATATTGAAATATCAATATTATATCCAAATGAAATAACTAGGCGAAAATAATTACTTCGACTAGTTTGATTTCTAAACTCTAATTTGTTCGATTTCTACTAGGCTAAGTCCTTACCAGATTTAATTCTAAGTTATGTTAGAATTCAATTGAAGTTCTAATTACACATCTCGGCGAAAATTCACCACTTTAGGATTCAGTTTCGATCGAAACTCCTAATTGTTCGATTTGCCCTTAGTTTCGCCCGATTAAATTACTCTCATTAGTCACTTTCGGTCGATTTTCTATCTCGGCGAAGGTCATGTTACTTAGAGTAGTTTCGCCCGATTCATCATATGAGTTTCGCCGTGTGTTTTCATCATCATGATGTCATCTTCAATTCGCCCGATTCCATGCATGCCATGAGGGTTTCGCCTGATTTTAGTTACGCCGCGTCGACGTCATCATTTCGTCACCACAGTTTCGCCCGATGATGCATGTGTGTGAGTGAGTTTCGCCGTGTTCTGACGTCAGCATGTCATCATCTTGGTTTCGCCCGAAACCATGCATGCTTTGAGGGTTTCGCCGCTATCGTCATCGCACGATGTGTTGAGTTTCGGTCGAAACTCTAATGCTTCTTAAATTAATTTGCCCAATTCTACATTTTTATTCCTAGTTTTGGTCGAAACATACTTATACCAAAGTCTTTGTTTCGCCCGAAACTCTCTTTCTTAATCTCATTCGATCGAAATTCCATTTTCCTAATTTCAATTGGTCTATTCTTACCTAATCTTTCCAATCGATCGAAACTTAAATTGACTAACTACAATCGCCCGAAACCTTCAAATATTCATATCATCGAAACTTATCTCATAATCCGATTTATCCAGAATCTATGTGCTCTACTAATTTCTTCTACTGTAAAACATTCCACCCTACTCAAAATTGCCTTATACCAAAATTTCTAAACCTTAGAAACACATTAAGCTACCCAAACTTATCTAAGTCTAAGGAAAAGCTCAAATACGATTTAACACCCTAAATTAGGGTTTTACACGCCAATCTTACACCTTGGTTCCCATGGTTTTTGTTAATTCTCTGAATTATAGTATTTAAACAACCTAGGTTATGAATTTTACCAAGATCATAAGGGATATTTTGCTTACCGAACTTGAAATCTGGGCTTGTTTGCAATTTTCCTTGGTTGAAGTTCCTCTCGGCGTCTCTCGTCTCCTTGTTGGGTTACGATTGTGTGTTTCAGGTTTTCTTTTGTTTTTAAATCCTTATATGAATTTTATTTATTGTTGTATTAATTTACTTGATAAGTATTGAGTATAGACTTAGGGGTATGGGCTTGATGTGACCACTAAACAACTAAACCTTTCCCACATGCTAAGAAATCGTTACATGTCTATTAGTCAATCGAAAGTTGACTCTACATGACTTGTGATTGGTCCAACTCCTTCACATGTTTCGATCAAGTCCTTATTCTTCCTTCATAAATCAGCCGATTCATCTTATTGAATTTCTTTTCTCGGCGAAAGTGGTTCTTCACGGGTCTTGGAATCGGCCGAAACTTAGTGGATACACTTAATGATTTTATCCTCTCACATAACTCGGCGAAAGTTAGATACAAATGTATGTGTATCTGTGTATTGTATGGGCCGAATCCTCTATTTCAAATCTAAATATTTTATTCTAAAATCATCCAATTCGAGCCCTCTCGAAAATTTAAATTCTATTGCATGAGTTTCGACCGATTCTTGCTTTAATTGGTTGAATTTTTGGTCTTTTAACTCCAATCGGTCGAAACTAGTTCCTAACTATACATACATAAGTGTTGGCTAAATTTCTCTAATTCCTAAATTCATTCCCTAAATCGTACATCATAACACATATGGGGTTATCAACCACCTAACATGAAATCACATAAAATATAAGAAGTCATTTAAAGACGTAAAAGCATGGAAACATAATATCGCACATTAGGCTTGAGTTAATCAAATGTCCTTAATAAAATATTTCACCCAAAATCCTAGCTCCTTAACGCAATTAACTCAACGACGTTCCTAATTAATTATCTCCACCCTTAATTATACCGTAAACTCCGTAGTTAGATTTTACGGGTATTACAAATGATTTGAAGTTGCTTGCGACGACTTCGATCTATGATGACCCAAAAAATATTTGGCGCCAACGATGGGTTGTTGTTTTTTTATGACGCTCATTTCCATTTGACCGATTATCTGAGTTCGTGTGTTCATGAGCGATTGTTACCCTCAATCTTGAATTAGGGTTATCTGGTGGTGCGAATTAGCTGAGAGATTTGTGTTCTTGTCACAAACTTGTAATCTCTTCGTCATCAATAAAGATCGCCCTAGGTTTCGCCCGTGGAGTAGGATTTGTTGAAAATCCGAACCACGTTATATTGTTTCTGTTCGACCAATTTCTTCACAGAATTTTTTTATATAAGTCCTCATCACCTCACACGATGTCCCAAAACGGTCGTCGCATCAGAAGATCATCAAATAGGAGGAATTCGCTCACGGATCTTCCAGAGAACGTTCTAACGGAGATTCTCCCAAACTGTCTCTGAAAGCCCTCTTATCCTGCAAGTGCGTGTGCCGAATTTTCAACGATTTAGCGTCTTCAATCACCCGTCTCAATGCTGTGAGCGCTTCGCCTGCAGTGGTCATGCTGCGAAGGTCCACTGTAAATCTCCACCTCTTCGAGTGTTAGGATTCGGTGCCCTTGCAAAAAAGTATAAGCTTTTGTGCATGGGTAGGTGGAATGGACCCTATGAGGTTAAAATCCACGAGATTGGGTCTGGTTTGTGGAGAGACGTTGGAATGAACTGTCCTATCAGCTCGGTGACCGAAGCCGTTTACTTGAATGGTGCTGCCTATATGTTTCTATGGCCGAAGCTAGTTTGTTTTGATTTCGATAAGGAAGAGTTTGGGAGGATCAAGTTGCCTAGGAAATTGAGGTCGAGCCCAGTTCGGGGGGAAATGCAGCTTGGAGTTTTACGTGGATGTCTGTGCGAGTATGTCAATTATTACCAATGGGTAAAGAATTCTCCGTACTTGAAGCGCTTCGATTTGTGGGTCATGAGGAACGAGGCTTGTTCTTGGATCAGAGAGTTTGTAATAGACGATCCTTTGGGTCATCCTAATACTACGTTGCCCCTTTTCAAGTACTAAGCAGCGGTGAAGTACTTATGCTTTGGGTGGACCGGGATTGGTTCTGTTACAACCCCAAGGATAAAACTGCGACTTATCTCGGGTTGGGAAAACACCTAAAAGGTCATTATAAGTTCGTTTCTAACTTTATTCCTAGCTTTGCTTCTGTTAATGTTGAGCCTTCAACACAGGCAATGTTGGAGTGACATTCTAGTCAACATCTGTTGACTGAGAGTGTTCCCTTTCTCAGTTTTATCTTTCATGCCCAAAACTTGTTTAATCCGTATCTTGGCTATTTTTAGTGATGTGCAGGACTTATATAAGGATAGGGAATGGATCATACCGTGTGGAAAACATGTGGAGCTGCTTGAACGAATTTGGGAAGCGCACTTACCTTAAATAGAAGATTTGAAGATCAAAAGAGAATTGGTTAAGTGACTACCCAGATTAGAAGATCTGAATATCAAAAGAGAATCATTCAACCAGCTACCATAAATAGGAGATAAGAGATCGGCCGATTAGATGTGAAGAATCGAACTAAATATATACTATATTTAGAGAGATCTTCGAAGAGATATTCAAGGGATCTTTTATCAATTCAAGATGGAGCCAAGACCTTTAAATAAGAGTTATTTTCGAGCTGCAAAGTACGACTTTCGATAGAGCTTTCATGGAGTAACTTTGAGCGACATATTGAGCGAAAACGATGAGCGAAACACATATCGAGTTTGAGCGAGTTTTACATATTGCGAGAGTTGTCTTTTTAGTCTAGCTTTTCGAAGGTCGAAAGATCTTGTAGTTTGCAGAATCCTTTTTGATTCGTAGGTTTTGCTAGACGTGTTTTTTGACTATCCTTTTTGATAGTTTGTAATCCATCTTTATAGTGGAGTTTTGCGCCTTGAGGCACGCAGCAAGTTTTTATAACTTGCTGCACAATTTACATCTCGTGTTATTTCAGTTTCGTCACTAAGTAATTACAATATTCCGCTGTGCACCTGAATGTTAGGTTGAGTGTTACCCCGACATCTTACCCAACATCTAGTCTATACTTAGTGTTTTACATCCATATCGTACCGGGACCACTTCAAAGTGGTATCAGAGCCTCCGCTTGACGTGACTAAGCGTTTTTTATCCTTTATAATGGATTTTTCAAGTTCAAATTATTTCGGCAAAGTCCCAGTGTTAGACGGCTCCAACTACGCCTATTGGAAAGTTCGTGTTCGGCAGTGCATCAAATCCATAGACTTGCGTGCATGGGAATCTGTGCTCCACGGTTATTCTACACCAAAGACTGCCCAGGATATTGATAGTGAAGTCGTTGATAAACCAGTCAATCAGTGGACTCTCCAAGAGAAGAGCGCCGCCGAGTTCAATGATAAAGCCCTTAATGCCATCTTCTCTTCTGTGGATATCTTCATGTTCAAGATCATACAAAATAGTACTACGGCAAAGGATTCGTGGGATCTACTTCAGAGGTACTGTGAAGGCGATGCGAGTGTGAAGCAGACACGTTTTCGGCTTCTCCTCAACCAGTTTGAAAACCTCAGAATGAAGGATGATGAGGATGTTACCACATACTTCGGCAAAATTCTGTCAATCTCGAGCGAGTGCGCCAGTCTCGGAGAGCCGATCGCAAATAAGGTATTAATATCTAAAGCAATTCGAACACTAAATGCGAAGTTTAATGTGAAGATAGCTGCGGTCGAGGAAGCCCACAATTTGTCGACGATGGATCTCAACACGTTGATGAACATCATGAAGAACTTTGAGACCAATCTTGAAGTACAAGATAGGGCCTCCCGCGGAAAAAGTCTCGCAATGATCAGTCAGCCATCCAAGGATCTAACTGAGGTTGACCCCAATTGTGATGAGGATATGGCTATGTTCGTGAAGAAATTCACAAAGTTTCTTCAGAAGAAGAATGTCGAGCAGAATGTTGGCCCAACATTCAGGAAGGGCCAGAATGCCAAAGCAGAACCTTCGTCTGCGCCTCCGTTCTTTAAACGCAAGGCAGAAGGTAAGCCAGACGGAAAGAAGAAGAAGAACATCAACTATGAATCAGTAAGATGCTATGAATGCCAAGGTTGGGGTCATTTTGCCAACGAGTGCGCAAACACTCTTCGGAAGCACGGAAAGGTCATGTGGGTCGATCTATCTGATGATGAAGATGACCAAATGGAGACCAAGCAATAGTCTGTCACTATCCAGTCCTTTTCAGATGGTGAAGACGATGAGGATCAGCAAGTCGGCTTCACTGCGGTAACTGATGTTGAGCCAACATCTGACTCAACATCTGAAAAACAAACCATTTTTTATTATGATGACTCAAATTGTTTTGATGGGTATTTGAGTTCTGATGATTTAGGTACAGAATGTTGCGAAGAAGTTCAGCTGAACGAAGCCTTTGAGTTGATGTCCGCACAATACGAAATTGAGAAGGCGAAAAATTTGCAACTCAAAGCCGCGGTGAAAGTACTGTCCGAGGAGAATGAGAAGAATGAAAAATTGATTGAAAGCTTGGTGGATGGTATGAACAAAATGGAGGCCGTGCTGACACGTAAGGACACAGAAATTGACAAGCTACAGAAGCGGGTTGACGAGGCTGACCAGACCTTCTTGAAATTGAACAAGGGTAAATCGACCCTTGATGAGGTATTGTCCCTAGGTGTTTTTGATAAGCAAGGTCTAGGATTTAGTTCTCAGCCCATTACTGATCCAAAACCCGTAACCATGTTCAGCCTAAGATAGTTTTTGTTAAACCTCGTGCCACGAATGATGTTAGTGAAAATGTGAGAGTAAATCCGAGTCCGAAGCATGCTACCCCTGAGAATAAGGATAGCTCATATATTTGCCATCATTGTAAGCAAACTGGTCATTTAAAACCATTTTGCTGGAAATTGAAGAGGGAGATTTCTGCAAAGAAATCGATGTCGGCTGAAATGTCATCCAACATCCTACTCAACATTGAGAAATCAGTGTTGAAAGGAGTGTCTGGAGAAAGCTCAGCTGGCTCATCTTCAATTTCTAGTAATCAGAATGCTGTTCTGTCATCTAAGAAAATGTGGGTCGAGGAATCTATTCATAAATGCCATGTTGTGTATACCTCCTTGCGAGCTAACGTGACAGGTTCTTGGTACTTCGATAGCAGGTGTTCCCGACATATGACGGGTACCAAGGCGTATCTTAGCGATTACATACCATTAAGAAGTGGATCTGTGACGTTCGAAGGAGGTGCTAAAGGGCGAATTCTCGGCCGAGGTAGACTCAACGTGCCCGACTTTCCCAAGTTGAGCAATGTGCTCCATGTCGACGGGCTCGTTGTGAATCTAATCAGCATAAGCCAACTCTGTGATGATGACCTTGAGGTAAGGTTTAATAAAGAGTGTTGTGAAGTGTTTAACAACAATTCTGTGCGAGTGATGGCAGGTAAAAGATCGAGTGATAACTGCTACCTAGTCGGCGACAAATCCGATGTGAAGGACGTGTGCCAACTATCAAAAGCCGAGGACGATGTGGTACTTTGGCATTTTAAATTGGGCCACGTTAACTACAGAACCTTGGAGCAACTTATCAAACACGGAGCCATCGGAGGTATCCCAAAGCTCAAGGAGTTTGGTAAGGTTGTTTGTGAGTCATGTTTGAAGGGTAAGCAAGTGCATGCTAGCCATAATGTTGACCAACATGCTGCCCAACATTTTAAAACTGCTCACTGTTTTCAGCTTGTTCACATGGATTTAATGGGTCCGATGGAAGTAGATAGCGTTGGTGGTAGGAAATCTGCATATGTGCTCGTGGATGACTTTTCTAGATATGCATGGATATTCTTTCTTAGGGAAAAATCTGAATCTTTCGATTTCTTTAAAAAATTTTGTGCCATGATTAAGAACAATTTTAGTGCTACTATTTTTGGTATTAGGTCTGATCATGGTAGAGAATTTGAAAATCAATCATTTGATGAATTTTGTGATAAGAAAGGTATTGTGCATGAGTATTCATCTCCTAAGACGCCCCAACAAAATGGGGTGGCCGAAAGGAAGAATAGGACTTTACAAGAAATGGCACGTGTTATGTTGCATTCTAAGTGTCTTTCGAAGAGGTTTTGGGCTGAAGCGTTGCATACGGCATGTCATATATCTAATCGTGTGTTCTTTCGTCATGGTACTAAAATGACTTCGTATGAATTGTTGAATGGGAAAAAGCATACTGTCAAGTACTTTCATGTTTTTGGATGCTACTGCTATATGTTGAATGATCGTGAGTACTTGACTAAGTTTGATTCGAAAAGTGATAAGTGTATTTTCTTAGGATACTCGTCTAATAGCCGCGCATATCGTGTGTATAACTTGCGCTTGAAGTCCGTTCAGGAATCAGTAAATATTGTGTTTGATGATACTACTGATCTTAGCAGAATGTCCCCTCAAGTTGATATTTCAGATGTTATACAAGCTGTCAGTGAAACAGAGGATGAAAATGTTGAGCCAACATCTGACTCAACATCTGTGCCAGAACAGAACACTGAGGCTGGACCCAGTGAAGTGCGACGAGATCCGCCAGCTAAGATTCAGAAAGATCATCCCTCTAACCTTATTATTGGAGACGTGAACGAAGGAAGGAGAACCAGAGACAAACCACGCAAGGATTATAAGTCTATGGTAAGAAACGTATGCATGAACACAGTATACGCTGAGGTACGTTTTAATTGTTTTGTGTCTGAAATAGAACCTAAGAATGTCCTTGAAGCTCTCAAGGATAATTTCTGGATAAATGCGATGCAAGACGAACTCTTGCAGTTTGAGAAAAACCAAGTATGGACCTTAGTCCCACGGCCGAAGGACATTAATGTCATAGGCACGAAGTGGATCTTTAAGAATAAATCTGATGAACTTGGTAGAGTTGTTAGAAACAAAGCACGTTTAGTAGCTCAGGGTTATACGCAAGTCGAGGGCATAGACTTTGATGAGACTTTCGCTCCCGTGGCTAGGTTAGAATCAATTAGGTTGTTATTAGCTATTGCATGTTGGCTTAACATCACGTTACACCAAATGGATGTTAAGGGTGCGTTCTTATATGGGTATCTTGATAAAGACATCTATGTTGAACAGCCTAAGGGATTTGAGGATCCACATTTTCCTAACCATGTTTTTAAGTTGCAGAAAGCATTGTATGGACTAAAGCAAGCACCCCGAGCTTGGTATGGTAGGTTGGCTACATTTTTACTTGAATTTGGATTCACTCGAGGTGAGGCAGACCGTACGCTGTTTGTGAAAAGAGTTGGTTCTGATCTTTTAATTTCTCAAGTTTACGTAGATGATATCGTTTTTGGCTCGAGCTCACAGTCCATGTTAGAACAGTTTGTGCAGGCGATGAACTCCACGTTCGAAATGAGCATGATTGGAGAGCTAACTTATTTTTTAGGCTTGCAGATTAAGCAGAGCGGCGACGGGATCTTTATGTCCCAAGAGAAGTACGCGAAGAACACTGTCAAGAAGTTCGGGTTGGACACAGCAAAGGTAATGAAAACGCCTATGGGGTCTACGCAAAAGGTAAGTAAGGACAATGTGGGACAGAATGTTGACCCAACATTGTATCGATCTATGATAGGCAGTTTATTGTACCTATCTGCTAGTAGACCTGACATCATGTATAGCGTATGCGTATGTGCTAGATATCAGTCTGAGCCTAAGGTTTCTCATCTTAATGCCGTTAAGCGTATTCTTCGTTATGTGAGTGGAACGTGTAGCCTAGGATTGTGGTTCTCCAAAGATACTAATATGAGTCTTGTAGGCTATAGCGATGCTGATTGGGCAGGTGACGAGGACGATAGCAAGAGCACAAGTGGCGGCTGTTTCTTCTTAGGTAATAATCTAGTTGCATGGTATAGTAAGAAGCAAAATTGTGTGTCTTTATCTACTGCTGAGTCTGAGTATGTTGCGGCGGGTAGTTGCTGTACGCAATTAATTTGGTTGAATAGCATGTTGTGTGACAATGGGTTAGAGTACGAATCTGTTCTCATGTATTGTGATAACCTTAGTGCCATCAAGATTTCTAGGAACCCTATCCAGCATTCACGCACGAAGCATATAGATATAAGACATCATTTTCTGAGAGATATGGTAGAAAAAGAGTTAGTTCGCATTGAGCATATAGACACGAAACATCAGTTAGCTGACATTTTCACGAAAGCATTGGATTTTGAAAGGTTTTCAGACCTGAAAAAGTCCATAGATTTGCATCAGACTGTCTGAATGTTGGTCCAACATTTGGATCAACATAGCATATGTCGAACTTGATGGTTACTGTTTTGATGTTTGATTTAATGTTCTTTCTGTTATTCTGTGAAATGATTTGACTCACCTAGACCGTTCCCTGAAATGACTCTCTTCCTTAAAAAAAAATGCTCGTGATCCTTTTTCAAGATACAGGTTAAGGTAATAAGCTTCCCTAGGTACACGGCATTCGCGGTGACGATGTACTCTTTGCTACATAAATCCTAACCTTGATGATAAGGAACGCATAAGGGCTGTAAGTAATAAGTCTATAACTGAGGTAAAGTAGGGCAGAAAATGAAAAGGAATTGAGTTTAGGGTGTTGAACAGAAAAGTCTGGAATTTAAGAATAGAATGTTGAGTCTTATGTTGAGGCAACATATGTGACTGTCAGTTTGATCATGCTATATTTTTGTGCTTTCGTTTATTTGCATTAGCTTTTAGGTCAGCATCTGTTAGTCTTTTGTGTCTAGTTTAGATATCTCTCAGAATTGCATTAGAACTCCTCGAATAACAGCTCGTTACGCTTGTCTCAATTGATCGTCATTGTCGCTCACACGGTTAGTCTTGCTTGATTCTACCTTGACTTTTGACTTTGTGTCTTTTGGGTTGAATCATGATCTGATGTGCTCCTATTTGCTCGCATGACTAATTCGTCCACATAATATATTTTAGCTCCATGTTTACTTAGACAGTTGTGACCTAATTCGACCTTATCCTCTAAACTGTCTAAATTCTATTTTTTGGCCTTACTTCTTCCACGATGAAATTATTGCTGAGTGATCTTTTACCGTTGGAGTTGCTCACTGATATTACTCTCTCTGTTCTTGATTGTGGTTGATATAATAGAGGGTTACTCATTCTGTTCTCACTTATTTTTTTTGGATTTATCTTTGATTTCTTTATGGCGAACTAACTTGTTTCTGAGTCTCAGAATGTTGGCCCAGATGTTAGCCCCACATTTACCTCGACATCTGCAAGTTGACTAACAGAGAAGTTCTCTGAGTTTTTTTCTTTCTTCCCAAAAAGGGGGAGAAAGTTGTGCAGATAAAAAGGGGGAGATAAGAAAAATCAGGGGGAGCAGAATAAGGAGCCGAACAAACAGGGGGAGCTGACCAAGAAGGAGAAGCAACCGAGAAAGCATCAGAAGGAAACTCCATACTCCATTGAGAGTGAAGATCTGATCCTTTCTATTTTTACATGCATAATTGATTTTTACATCCATCCTTTGCATGCTTGATTGAATTGTTTTTACTATGTGCATGCTGATTTGCTTCTCTGGTATGTTTACATGTTTGCCTGCTTACTTGCCGAAATATTTATTTTGCAGATTTTTAACTTAATAAGACCTTGTTATGGCTATGTACTATTTTCGTAGTAATTTGAATATGTTAATCGCTATTCTGTTTGCGTTTATTCTAACCATCTTTTGATGTTTTGTGGTTGGATAGATTTTGCCTTCAGGGAGAGTTTCACTATATCTAACGTCTGCTTTAGTTTTGGGAAGAAAGATAAAAAGGGGGAGATTGTTAATGTTGAGCCTTCAACACTGGTAATGTTGGGGTAACATTCTAGTCAACATCTGTTGACTAAGAGTGTTCCCTTTCTCAGTTTTATCTTTCATGCCCAAAACTTGTTTAATCCGTATCTTGGCTATTTTTAGTGATGTGCAGGACTTATATAAGGATAGGGAATGGATCAAACCGTGTGGGAAACATGTGGAGCTGCTTGAACGAATTTGGGAAGCGCACTTACCTTAAATAGAAGATTTGAAGATGAAAAGAGAATTGGTTAAGTGACTACCCAGATTAGAAGATCTGAATATCAAAAGAGAATCATTCAACCAGCTACCATAAATAGGAGATAAGAGATCGGCCGATTAGATGAGAAGAATCGAACTAAATATATACTATATTTTTAGAGAGATCTTCGAAGAGATATTCAAGGGATCTTTTATCAATTCAAGATGGAGCCAAGACCTTTAAATAAGAGTTATTTTCGAGCTGCAAAGTACGACTTTCGATAGAGCTTTCATGGAGTAACTTTGAGCGACATATTGAGCGAAAACGATGAGCGAAACACATATCGAGTTTGAGCGAGTTTTACATATTGCGAGAGTTGTCTTTTTAGTCTAGCTTTTCAAAGGTCGAAAGATCTTGTAGTTTGCAGAATCCTTTTGATTCGTAGGTTTTGCTAGACGTGTTTTTGACTATCCTTTTTGATAGTTTGTAATCCATCTTTATAGTGGAGTTTTGCGCCTTGAGGCACGCAGCAAGTTTTTATAACTTGCTGCACAATTTACATCTCGTGTTATTTCAGTTTCGTCACTAAGTAATTAAAATATTCCGCTGTGCACCTGAATGTTAGGTTGAGTGTTACCCCGACATTTTACCCAACATCTAGTCTATACTTAGTGTTTTACATCCATATCGTACCGGGACCACTTCAGCTTCCCTTAAAGATCAGCTTTCGGTCGACAATGCGATGGTTCAACGAGGTTTATCGAGGTACGATGAGGCATGAAATTTATAATTCCGAAGTTAGGTTTTCGCTCTTGAACTTACTTGTCATTTGTGCCTTCTTTACCAGTTAACTCTGAATGAATGTGTGGGAGCAAATGCCTATAGTTTCTTTTGTTCTAGCCATGGTATTTTACCGTTACCTTTCCTCCTCAATTGCAATGAGGATGAGCATTTTTTTATCACGATATTTGAGCAGTGATAGTGCCAATAATACTGTTTTTCAGACTTTTAAAACTTATCATGGGATATGTTTTGTGTTTGTATTGAAAATAAAATTTTTTTTGGCTTTATAAGAAGGTTAATAGTTTCAAATCATGCCCTATTTCTTTCTGCAACCTCTTTGTGTTTGTGAGTACTGTAATATAGAGATGACGAATTTCTAGGTTCTTGTGTTCTTCTGTATCTCCTAGTGACTTTGATTCGTTCTTATGCATACGAAATCCTTGAATACTGGAACAATAAATATATTTTTTGATTTCCTTATATAGGTTTGAGGACGGCGCTGATGGAGTTTAATTATACGCTAGTTGAAATTTTGCCTGTTGCAGTGTGAAAGTTACTGTGTTGAAACTGAAAAGATTATCAACCGCTGCTTTTGTTTCTATCTATTAGCTAATTGTTTATATTAACTAGTATATTTAGCGCATTCTATGAATGTGCAAATATATAAGTCATTTATATTATTATATGTTGATTAAGTTATTTATAAAATAAAATTTTAAATCAAATGATTAAATTGTAATAAATTAAAATATTAAGGATAAAATTGTGAAAAAACTAACTATTTTACAGACCAAATAATAAACTTAGAAAGTTAATAATCTGAAGATTAGTTGCTACTATTTAATAATCGTTTCTTGTTTCTCTAATTCTATTTAATCGTTCATAATTCGAAGATTAGTCTAGTCCTAGGCCCATACTTTCTAGTGAATTAGATTTTGAAATAGTCAAATCTACACATAAATTCCTACACCACAAACTATACATCAACTAACTCTCCCTTCCAATACATTTATCATCAAACTCCCCATTTCAGACAATTAACTCACATAGCTAACTAATGGACAATTTTAGCCTTATAAAAACAACAATATTACTAAAAAACCTATGAACACCCAAAACCATCTCGTTCACTTCCAAAATTTACAATGAACGATCCAATAAGTGTGAGAATGATAGAACGGGGCGGAGAACGTTAGAACGAGGCAGAGAACGATAGAACGAGGCAGGCAAGGACACAGAGAACGAGACGAGAAAGATAGAGCAAGTTTCGACTGTAAGTTTCTTTTTTTTTTTTAATTTTTTGATTTCTTTGGCAGTTGGGGTTAATGTAGAGCTTAGGGCTTCGATAAGTGCATTTCTTCAAGGATTCCATGCCAAACAATGTTAATTTCTTTGATTAGTGCTTGAATTTGGGGTTTAGGGCTAAAATTAGAGTTATATTTTTCGTTGTCCGATTTGGTGTTTTGATATCTTTCAAATTAGGGTTTCGAAATAGAGAACGAGAGAAAACATGCAAGCTTTCATTTTCCAACACATCTGTTGAACGAGAGAGAGACATAGCAAGTTTCGACTGTAAGGTAATTGCTTGTTGTCTTGATACTGTATATTAATTGAATTGGTACTGTTTGTTCATGGTTTTTGGTACTGCATTACATAATTAATGGTACTGTAAATTCATTATTTATTTACGTACACGAGGGAGAAGAATTTGGAGGGCGTGGATTGCGGCGTACATGATGCAATGTCCATGGATAAAATACATCGTCGGACTTACAGATCGTCGAAGGTATCTTGACGATGTCGAAGTCGAAGCATATCGTTGCTCCATGGCTTCCACAATATTTAGATCTTATTGGTTTTATGTTCCACTTGTTTTGAATGATATTATCTATGTTCGTAAGATTTAAGACTTGAGACTAATATGTTGTTCTGTGGTTGAGGTTCTGTGAACCTGTTCTTAGACATTTTTTATGTTTCTGAGGTTGAGGTTCTGCTTGAGACTTGTTTATGCTCCAATTATTTTGATATTACCTGAAAAACGCTTGTAGTACCAATATACATATACTTACAGTACCAATATATAGACGTCTGTGGTACCATACCATAAGCTAGTGTAGTACCACGTGTAGGTTACATGTAGTATCTTTTTCCGACCATGTTTTCAATTATCAAAAACGCGCAGATTATTGTGCAAATAAGGCATGTGAACTTCCAAAATACGGCACATAATAAAATTAACGGTAACATAAAATATAAACACTCTCTTTCAATCGATCGAAAATCTTGACTATGTAGTAACATGTTCTTACTAGTATCATAATAAGGATAAAGAAAGTTCGGGTTTCAACGTAATAATCCCTAATTCTAAATATTAACCCATCAATATTGATGCCAAATCATCAGTAAAATATTTATAACTATGGTAACATAGTCACGACAAAAAATAATTCGGCAGGCGTCGAAAAATTCCTACCCAAATTTATAGTACCAATTTACATATGTTTGTAGTACCAATATATAGATGACCGTGGTATCATATCGTAAGCTAGTGTAGTACCATGAGTGGGTTACTTGTAGTATCTTTTCCTACCACGTTTAAATTATCGAAAACGCGTAGATTATTGTGCAAATAACGCATGTGGACTTCCAAAATACGGCACATAATAAAAATTAAACACACGGTAACATAAAATATAAACACTCACTTTCAATCGATCGAAAATCTTGACTATGTAGTAAGATGTTCTTACTGGTATCATAATAAGTAGAAAGAAAGTTCGGGTTTGAACGTAATAATCCCTAATTCTAAATATTAACCCATCATTATTGATGCCAAATCAGCAGTAAAGTACTTATAACTATGGTAACATAGTCACGGACCAAAAATAATTCGGACGGCGTCGAAAAATTCCTATCCAAACTTGTAGTACCAACATACATATGTTTGTAGTACCAACACATAGATGTTTGTGGTACTATATCGTAAGTTAGTGTAGTACCATACGTAGGTTACCTGTACTATCTTTCCGTACCATGTGTAACGAAGGAGACTCCTACCTAAAAACGCTTGTAATACTAATGCACAGATGTTTGTAGTACCAATATATAGATGTTCGTAGTACCATAATATATGCTAGTGTAGTACCATGTGTAGGTTACTTGTAATATCATTTTTGTACCACATTTTTAATTATCAAAACACGTAGATTATTGTGAAAATAAGGCATGCGAACTTCTAAAATACGTCACATAATAGAATTAAACACGCGGTAAAATAAAATATAGACACTCACTTTCAATCGATCAAAAATCTTGACTATGTAATAAGATGTTCTTACTAGTATCATAAAAGTAGAAGAGAAAAAAGTTGGGTTCTCAACGCAATAATCCCTAATTCTAAATATTAACCCACCAATTTTGATACCAAATCATCAGTAAAGTATTTGTAACTTAGTAACATAGTCAGGGACCAAAAATAATTCGGACGGCGTCGAAAAATTTGTACCCAAATTTGTAGTACAAACATACCTATATTTGTAGTACCAACATCTAGATGTTTGTGGTATCATATCATAAGCTAGTGTAGTACCATATGTAGGTTAACTTGTATCTTTCCGTACCATGGTAACTATCGAGACTCCTACCCTAAAAACGCATGTAGTACCAAAACACAGATGTTTGTAGAACCAATATATAGATGTTCGTAGTACCATAATATTTGTTGGTGTAGTACCATGCGTAGGTTACTTGTAGTATCATTTTCGTACCACGTTTTTAATTATCGAAAACACGTAGATTATTGTGCAAATAAGGCATGTGAACTTCCAAAATACGTCACATAATAGAATTAAACACACAGTAACATAAAATATAGACAATAACTTTCAATCGATCAAAAATCTTGACTATGTAGTAAGATGTTCCTACTAGTATCATAATTGGTAGAAAAGAAAGTTGGATTTTCAACGTAATAATCCCTAATTCTAAATATTTAACCCGCCAATATTGATACCAAATCATCAGTAAAGTATTTGTAACTTGGTAACATTGTCACGGACCAAAAATAATTCGGACGGCGTCGAAAAATACTACCCAAATTTGTAGTACCAACATACATATGTTTGTAGTATTAACGTATAGATGTTTGTGGTACCATATCGTAAGCTAGTGTAGTACCATACGTAGGTTAACTTGTAGTATCTTTCCGTACCATGGTAACTATCGAGACTCCTACCATAAAAACGCTTGTAGTACCAATACACAGATGTTTGTAGTACCAATATATAGATGCGTAGTACCATAATATATGCTGGTGTAGTACCATGCGTAGGGTACTTGTAGTATCATTTTCGTACCACGTTTTTAATTATCGAAAACACGTAGATTATTGTGCAAATAAGGCATTTGAACTTCCAAAATACGTCACATAATAGAATTAAACACACGGTAACATAAAATATAGACAATAACTTTCAACCGATCAAAAATCTTGACTATGTAGTAAGATGTTCTTACTAGTATTATAATAAGTAGAAAAAAAAGTTGACGTAATAATCCATATTCTAAATATTAACCCACCGATATTGATACAAAATCATCAGTAAAGTATTTATAACTATGTTAACATAGTAACGGACAAAAAATAATTCGGACGGCATCGAAAAATTCCTACCCAAATTTGTAGTACCAACATACATATGTTTGTAGTACCAACATATAGATGTTTGTTGTCCCATATCGTAAGCTAGTGTAGTACCATACGTAGGTTACTTGTAGTATATTTCCGTACCATGTGTAACTATCGAGACTCCTACCCTAAAAATGCTTGTAGTACCAATACACAGATGCTTATAGTACCATAATATATGCTAGTGTAGTACCATGCGTAGGTTACTTGTAGTATCATTTTTGTACCACGTTTTTAATTATCGAAAACACGTAGATTATTTTGTAAATAAGGCATGCGAACTTCCAAAATACGTCACATAATAGAATTAAGCACACGGTAACATAAAATATAGACACTAACTTTAAATCGATCAAAAATCTTGACTATGTAGTAAGATGTTCTTACTAGTATCATAATAAGTAGAAAAGAAAGTTGTGTTTTCAACGTAATAATCCCTAATTCTAAATATTAACCCACCAATATTGATACCAAATTATCAGTGAAGTATTTATAAGTATGGTAACATAGTCACGTCCCAAAAATAATTCGGACTACCCAAATTTGTTGTACCAATATACAAATGCTTGTAGTACCAATGTATAGATTTTCGTGCTACCGTATCGTAAGCTAGTGTAGTACTATACATGGGTTACTTGTAGTATTTTTCTGTACCAGGTGTTAATTCATCCAACAATAATATTGATATCAACATATCGACAATATCAATACCATCATCCACCAACTATGAAACATATCGACAATATTAATATCATTTAACCACAACATCGTAATAGAAAACATATCGACGTAAGAATGTGCGATAACCTATCGGCAACATGCCGAGAAAAGATGTGCATAACTATCGTTTCATGCACCAAAGACATTTGTAGACAACATGGCTTCGTATAATAGGACCTGTAAAACGACACACAATTACCATATGATACTGCTACAAAGCTTCAAAATGTACTTCATACAAGAAATGTGGGTACTGTAATTCAACATACTTTGGTGCTGCATATAATAGATTGCTTTAACCAATAAATTAGCCGAAGTTTAACCAAATACTAACCTCCCTCGACACCCACAGTATGCTAATCGTAGAAAACATGAGGAAAATTCAACTTTTTACAACCCGACACCCAAATCGCAACACCCACAACTCGACACCCAAATTGCGACATCCACAACTCGATGCCCAATTTAGGTCAATGCCACTGCCACAGACGTTCATAATACACCTCACCGGAGTGTTCTCTAACTCAAATTCATTCGATCGAGGTCAAGAATCTCGAAGGGTAACCCACACTGAAAAAAAAAACAAAAAACCTATCTCAATTCACCTAGACCGACAAGCCCACGGTAGATTAGGCAAGGTCGAAGCTTTTTCCGGCACGTGCAGGGGCTTTTCCATTGCCGGCGAGAGCTTTACCAGGTGGAGATGGGGGCTGAAATAAAAAAGCTACGTGGGTGATGGTTTGGAGAAGAAAGGATTTTAAAACTAATAAATGAGGGGCAAAATCGTCCATGGAAAGTTATGTGTAAGATTGTTTTGATTTAGGGAATTTGCTAGTAAATAATATGAAATGAGGAGTTAGTTGATAGAAAATAAGGGAAGGGGGATTTAGTTGACGTTGCCCCTTAGAAATATTCAAAAATTAATGTGTTTATCTGTGTTGCTTATGTAGTGTTGGGGAATGGGGTTGTTGGTACTTGGTAGTTCTTCGCTAGTTAAAGTTCTTCTAATGAAAGTTGTTGGGTTGAAACTGGTAAGAGGTCATTCATAGGGGTGGAAAAATTCCCACGGTGAACCATCCCCGTCGGAACCTGAGGCTTATGGGACGGGGAATCCCGGGTCAAAATGGGGATGAGGAGTTGATGGTGATTCCCAGTCGGTGAAAGAGTGGGGATGGGACGGGGATGGTAATCATATTTCTCACCCATCCCCGTCCCGAACCCGGCCCCGTTTGAGTCAAACGGTGATTCACCAGTCGTATTAAAACTAATTTGAATCAAGAATTTTCATAGATAATCCTTTTATATTCAAGATCGTAATTAGAAGAAAAAACAAATTCACCTCTCAATATTTATTTTTCACAATACACGCATTTTTCAATCACATATTTTATCAATTTTTTTTACTCTAACATCATATTTTATATATTAATCTGTCTATATTACTTATTTTATGTTTTTGCTGCAATTAATTAATAATAATTTATTGGATATACATGAATATGTGGAATCCAAATGCCCCACGGGAAACCCGATCACCGAACGGTGATTCCCCATCGCCGAACCAATTCATCCTAAACGTGAATTAGTGGGGATGATATTAAGAATGAGTATTTGGTATGGGGACTGTATGTCCATTACCAGTCCCGAACCCGCCCATTGCCACCCCTAGTCATTCAACTGCCACTCTGTTTTCTAGCTACCTATATTTATTGTGGTTTGAACGATGAGTTGAAAGGGAAAAATATAAAAGAAACGACATGTTTGCTGATGTATTTATTAATCTATTGTCGGATTTGGGATTTTATTGTGATTTTGATTAGTGATGATATCGGCAATATCATCCTTTCGAGGCACGATGCATGTTTAGCATGCAGAATAATGCCGACTTATATTGGGGAATTGACTATTCATTTTTAATTAGGAGTAAGAATCGATATTGCATTTCGTTATTGACTTCGTCTTCTATTGCTTAGCTGAGGAGTAGGAAGTATGATGTACGTTTTATTTTCAGTTTTAATAGCTGTCAATAAAAATGAGTCTTTTATAACATAAGATGAGTAATTGTTGTGTTGTTGCTAGAAATCATGAATTTAAATATTCAGATAAGAGTTTTGGTAATTGAACCTAACTTAATAAAAGCATAGCGGTTAGGCTTAGGAAAAATCGGAAACTAGTCAGCGGTTCAACAGTACTGACAGAAACCGGATCAAGACTACCACCTGAAGAACAATGAGGACTGGGAAGGACAATACCGGAAGCGCCACGCTGGACAAAGATTCAAATATATTTGAGGCGAGGCAAGTCGACAAACATTTTAATATAAGGATGACAGCTAAAGTCAAGTCGAAGTCAAGTCAAGCTTAATAAAATAAAGCAAATGGCACAGCGCGAAATGCAGAGAAGACTGGACAGACCCAATTTGGATAAAGTCAATTAATACACAGAGTTATCTCACAACGGCTACAAACTCAAGCTTCAACTATAAATTGAAGAAATGCAAGCTGAAGAAGTGTGGCACTTCATTGCAAGAATCAAGAACAAGAGAATAAGCTCAAAAGCTTTCAAAGCTACGAAAAGAAGTTAGGTGTTGTCATCATTGCACTAGACCGGCTCGGTTAGTGAGTGAGTTGTTCTCACGGGATTGTAAAAACCTATTGAAAGTAGACGGGCTGTAAAAAGCTATCTAAGTGGTGTCTAGGAATTTAGTTAGCTCAGTATAGCCGTATGGGTTGTACTGTGTTAGTCTAGCTAAGGAGGTTGTACAACGGGAGTTGTAAGCCAGTCTTCTAGTGGTACATTTCTTGCGGGGAAGAAGAGGAGACGTATGAGATTTTGCTCCGAACTTTGAGAAAAAAAATTCGGTGCCACTCGCAATCACACACACATCACATACCACATCCGGTCTTGGCAGGGACGGACGCAGGGGGGCTCGGGGGGGCAATTGACCCCCCGAGTTGCCGGATTTCGCCATAGAGGGTTAGATTTGACCCCCGAACTTCCTTGGTTGAGCCATGGTTGAGCCCCCCTGGATTGTCGTGTCACGGACCTCTTGATGGCAGGAACGGCGTTTTTCAGTCGGACCGGCCGAACTGAAACGGGAACGGTGTTTTACCGGGCATTTTTCGCTACCAATACCATTTCTGAAATTCTCGGTGGTTGAAGACGACGACCCAAATAAAAGAAAACCCTAAATTTGATTGGTTTGTGCTTGGGCTTTCTTATCGGGCTTTTAATATCCTCAAGTGATATTTTCAATATAAAATGATTTTGGCCCAATATACTAATTTCTTTTATTTTCAAATATATATCATCATAGTTAAAGAAAATTAAAAGAAATCATTTAAGGCTCACGAATCTATTAATGGACAATATAAGAAACATATATCATAATATTTCCTATGGCACGCGAAAGCTCAATAGTTTATGAGTTTCCAAGCCTAAACATAATATTTCCTATCCCACTCTATATGTTCTACTCCGTATTCGAACGAATGAAAATCGTATTAACATATTAAATTTTATACAAACATATATATGATAATATATCTTTTATAATTTAAATAACATTAACATATTAAATAAAATATGAAAATATTAGGTAAACTAAAATTTTATACAAATCTATATATGATAGTAAATTTTTATATTATAAATATGTTTACATTATTTTATTTTTTTTTATTAAAATTCGGTTTTTTGTCGGTTAATCGAACCAAACCGAAAAAATTCGGTAAAAATCGAAACCGAACTGAGATCGGTTTAAAAATCCCCGAACCGAACTTTCGGTTGGTTTGGCTTTGAGCCCCCCCCCCCCCCCCATAAGACCTGCGTCCGTCACTGGGTCTTGGTTCAAAACCGACCGCTTAGCTTCCGCACAAACCGCTCTTACGAACATCAAGCACCGGTATCTAACCTTAACCGGTTAAAAACCGAAAAATGACCAAGTGTTTATTCACCCCCTATAAACACGTAACCTATCCTAACAGTTGTTTTCTACACTGTTGGAGGTGTTCAATTGCTGTATAGTTTTTATGGCTTTACATATTTCGGATGAATTGTAACCAAAATACTTCCTCAATATTAAAGCAGGTCTCTATTTTGTTGATTTGTATATATTATTACTCTGTGTTGGTTTTGGTGCGAAAACTGAACATCTGCTAACAAAAAGAATTAGACAGTGAAAGAAGAAGCTGCGCTATTCCTATTTCATCGTAAGACAACTCTCCTGACAAAGTTTCCTAAGACTTGCGAATCTAAGTTGAGAAATTGTTACTTTTGTAGAAATGCAAAGCATATGATGTTGTTAAATGCAGCAACAACTAACCAACCATCAATGTTATAAAAGACTTTCGACACATGACACATATCGATTTTTTTTTTTTTGACTATCCTATGTGTACAACCATCAATGGTAGAAAGACTTTCTGACATAAGACCGGTGTTTTAAAAAGCGCGCAGCGCTATAGCGTGTTGTAACGACCCGTCCCATACCGGGTGTCACTATAGCATCGGTACCTATCGGGACCAGTGGGGTTGGGCCCACCACACTCCGACTGATAGTCTGGCCCCACTGTACCACCATTTAACCTTTTAGCGTGCTTCGTGCACTCGCTCACACGCACCCTGAGAAACTTCCCAGGGGGTCACCCATCCCTAGATTGCCCCAAGTCAAGCACGCTTAACTTCGGAGTTTCTATAGATGGACTCCCGAAAAGGTAGGTCGACCTTGGTGATATGAGTAGTACTATCAATTCTATTATACGATTCTTAGCCTGACACGCCCATACATTGTCAGTCTCAGGATCCCCTCTCATTCGGGTGTCGGATCGGTTCGTTCATGTACCCCTTCGCCTAGAAGCCTTGCCAGGAGCCGCTCCTTGTCCGTGCACCCTGGCACCGGCGATCACTCCCCGCCCTCTTCGGCCCCGGGCGTCACAACCACTTGTTGTAAAAAGGACAGTATAAATAAGGAGAGACACCAGGAATTTACGTGGAAAACCCCAAAGTCGGGTGAAAAACCACGGGCAAGGTAAGGAAATTTTACTGTGGGTAATTTAGGAGTTACAACTCTCTACCGTAAGGAGAACACCAGCTATATCTCTCTTACAATAGGAGACACACCAACTCTCTAAATATTTTTCCTTACAACACTTGTATATACTGAATATAAGAAGAAGTTATTGTTTTCGATGATTTATAATGACTTAGAGCTAGCCTATTTATAGCTGAAGGTTTTAAGCTCGGACGAATCAGATGTAGCCGTGTATCATGACACGTGGACGAATCAGAGCTCGGACGAACCAGAATCAGCCGCGTAGCTGTATACGTGGGCGAACCAGAATTCGCCGTGTAGCTATATTACGTGGACAAATCAGAACGAGCCACTTAGCTATGCTAAGTGGCCCAATAGAATTAATACAATATAACACGTAAACTATTATGTGTTTTATGTGTTGTGTGTTTTTATTTTTTTTCACGCTTGCATGTTTTACGTTAAATATGTGAATATTTTTATTCGATTTAAATAAATTGTGTATATCATGCAATTATCTGTCACGTGCATTTCATACTAGATCGAGAGAAGTTCAGACCGTATGGGTTGGTGATGAACTGAAATCGTATGTACCGTATTGGAGACGGTAACGCTTTCATAAGTGGGATAGATAATGATTTTGTGATTGGTGACTCGTTGGAGAGTCGGGGTTAGTACTCAATATGGCACCTGACGGCAGACAGGTGTGAGCGTTCTGTCAACTAGACAGATGCGAACGTTTTTGTCTACCCGGGCGTGAACTTCCCGAGGTTTGACCGTCTTATATATATTATACGGAAGGAGCGACCTGGCGTGAACTTCCAGAGTAGGCTACCGTTATTGTGAGGCATGCGAGGTGTCGAGTCTAACCTAGGGCCCTAATTTGAGAAATAATAAATTAGTGTGAGAAAAGAAAGAGCTTGCATATTAGGTGAGATATCGGGTTTGGGATTGAGTGCACGATTGCATCATGCATTATTTCATCTACTGGGCAAGGAGCTCAGTTTACGTGTTGTAGGTACTGACGAGCCCGATGTGGAAACATGTCGAAACTAACGAGGCTGGTGGCGGTGCTCCATGGTCTTTTGAGGGCATGGCGGTACATGGATGTGATCTGTGGAGAGGTTTCAGTGTGATTTGTGTGTCGATAAATTCTATTTGAGTGTGACTGTTAAATATGACGTGTGTGAACCGTGTGCGCGTGTAAAATATTTTTATTCCACCGCAATATATTTTATTTCGCGAGGACAATTTTATTAATTGGGTCTTCCGCGGTTTTCGTTGTGGAAAATCCGCCAACGTATTTAATTTAAAAGTGAGGGTCGTTACAGTTGATACCACTTGTTGTAAAAGGACAGTATAAAATAAAGGGGACACCAGGAATTTACGTGGAAAACCCCAAAGTCGGGGTGAAAAACCACGGAGCAGGTAAGGAAATTTTACTGTGGGTAATTTAGGAGTTACAACTCTCTACCGTAAGGAGAACACTAGCTCTATCTCTCTTACAATAGGAGACTCACCAACTCTCTAAATATTTTTCCTCACAATACTTGTATATACTGAATATAAGAAGAAGTTATTGTTTTCGATGATTTACAATGACTTATAGCTAGCCTATTTATAGCTGAAGGTTTTAGGCTCGGGCGAATCAGAGCTAGCCGCGTAGCTAGACACGTGGACGAACCGGAATGAGCCGCGTAGCTGTATACGTGGGCGAACCAGAATGAGCCGCGTAGCTGCATACGTGGACGAACCAGAATCTGCCGTGTAGCTATATTACGTGGACGAATCAGAACGAGCCACTTAGCTATGCTAAGTGGCCCAGTAAAATTATTACAACATTTCTCCCACTTGAAGATTTGATTGAAAATCAATCAATCTTCACTTATGATCGGTTAAACCACAGGAGGAACGGCACCACATAAATTTGTCCACGTTGATTGATTTGGTCATGAAGTCGGTCAGATTATCCGCAGTGTGAACTTTTTGCATATCCACTGTTCCCTCTTCCACTTGTTCACGAACGAAGTGGTATTGGACCCGGATGTGTTTGGTTCTTGAATGAAATGCTGGATTCCTTGCAAGATGCAATGCACTCTGGCTATCACAATAGAGAACAATATTCTCTTCTTTGTGGCCGAGTTCTTCCAGCAATCTCTTCAACCATATCGCCTCTTTACTGGCTTGCGTAGCTGCTACATATTCTGCTTCCGTAGTTGACGTCACAACAATCGACTGCAGTTTTGAGACCCAGCTTACCGCACCGCCAGCAAGATTAAACACATATCCGGTTGTGGATCTGCTTTTATCAAGTTCACCTGCATAATCAGCATCAACATAACCGTGGACAGTAAAATCCGTACCTCCATAACATAACGCATGATCAGAGGTTCCTTTTATGTATCTGAGAATCCTCTTGACAGCACTCCAGTGCTCCCGACCGGGGTTGGACATGTATCGGCTCACCACTCCCACTGCATGGGCAATGTCCGGTCTTGTACACACCATGGCAAACATCAAACTTCCAATCGCGGATGCGTACGGCACTCGAGACATCTCCATTTTCTCATCTTCATTGGATGGACACATATCGGCAGATAACTTGAAGTTAGCAGCAAGAGGAGTGGATATTGGCTTGCTTTCTTGCATGTTGAACCTTCGCAAGATTTTCTTCAAGTAGTTCTTTTGAGAAAGCCAAATCTTCCTATTGCTTCTGTCTCGAGAGATTTGTACGCCAAGAATTTTGTTTGTCTGTCCCAAGTCTTTCATTTCGAATTCACCAGCGAGTTGAATCTTCAGATCATTGATACGATCTTTGTTGGGTCCTGCTACCAGCATATCGTCGACGTACAACAGCAATATGATGTAATCTTCAGAGTGAAATCTCTTGAAATACGCGCAAGGATCTAAATAAAGCCTGGTGTAGCCGAGACTCATTATGAATGAATCAAATCTCTTGTACCAGCATCGTGGTGCTTGCTTGAGCCCGTAAAGAGATTTGATTAGCTTGCAAACCAGATCTTCTTTCCCTTTTTCTTGAAAGCCTTCTGGTTGAAGCATATATATTTCTTCTTTCAGGTCGCCATGGAGAAAGGCCGTTTTGACGTCAAGTTGCTCAAGATGCAGGTCAAATGTGGCACACATTGACAAGACAACCCTGACTGTTGTAAGTCGAACCACCGGTGAGAATATCTCATTGAAGTCGATTCCTTCTTTCTGAGCATATCCCTTTACAACCAGTCTTGCACGATATCGCTCTATCTGGTCATCACCATTCCGCTTGATCTTGTACACCCATTTGTTTCCAATAGGTCTCCTTCGTTGCGGTAATGGCACCAATTCCCATGTCTTATTTTTACTGAGAGCTTCCATTTCTTCTTGCATTGCTGAAATCCACTGACTCGCATCTGAACTCTTCAGTGCTTCTTGGAAAGTCGTTGGCTCTCCATCCTCAGTTAGAAAACAGTATGCAATGTTGCTCTCAGTATCATAATCTGAGTACCAAATAGGCGTCTTACGAATTCGTTTTGATCGCCCGAGGTCCGGCACTTCAGTTTCGACTGGCTCGAGCTCTTCGTGTGCTGGTTCGGCTTCAGAAGAATCATCTTGCTCCAATTTTCTCTTCACCGGTGTTGGTGTAGTCTTTGTCATATTTCCATCATGGTTGACTTGCTCCTGGTCGCTATCTTCGAGAAAATTAACATCTCTGCTGATAACAACTTTGTGGTCAGTGAGATCCCACAAACGGTAACCCTTTACTCCTTCAGCGTACCCCAGAAATAGACATCTTCTGGACTTTGGATCCAACTTCGTCGTTTCTTGATTGTGGTACATCACATATGCAGGACTTCCAAATATATGGAGGTTTGAATAATCAGCAGGTTTGCCAGTCCACATTTCCATCGGTGTCCTCATCTCTATAGCAGTAGATGGGGACCGATTCACCACATAGCAGGCAGTGCAGACCGCTTCCGCCCAAAATTCCTTGTCTAGGGTTGCAGTTCTCAGCATAGCCCTCGTTCTTTCCAACAAGGTCCTATTCAGCCGCTCTGCCACCCCATTTTGTTGTGGAGTATATGCTGTTGTGAACTGTCTTTTTATACCCGCACCTTTGCAGAATTCATTGAATTCCTTGCCAGTATATTCTCCTCCATTGTCGGACCGCAGGCATTTGATCTTCTTACTGGATTCAAGTTCGACCCGCGCTTTGTATGTTTTAAAGGTAGGAAACACATCGTCTTTCTTCTTGATTGGATACACCCAGCATCTTCTGGAATAGTCGTCGATGAATGACACGAAGTAGTTTGCTCCCCCCAGGGATGTGACCGGTGCTTGCCAAACGTCAGAGTGCAGTAGTTCCAGAATTTCTTTACTTCTGAATTTTGACGGGCGCGGGCGATGCTGCTTACTTACAATGCAATTCTCACAAAATTGCAGTGACACGATTGTGAGACCAGGAAGTAGATTCTTCTGGACAAGAATTTTCATGCCTTGCTCAGACATATGACCAAGCTTCTTGTGCCAAGACATCGAAGACTTCTCGATTGAATTTGTAGTGGCCACAGAAGCTTGCCCTTCCTGCAGAGTTTCCCCCTTCAGCATGTATAAGTTTGCAGCGATCTTTTCTCCCTTCATTATTATTTGCGCTCCTTGAAAGATCTCCATGACCTTGTTCTCCAGTTTAATTTTGAGACCAAGATCATCTAGCTGCCCCACAGATAATAGATTTTTCTTCAGACTCTCAACATGTCGCACAGCTTGAATGGTACGGATGGTGCCATCGTACATCTTTAATTTGATCGTACCAATTCCTACGATCTTCAGAGGTTGATCATTACAGCTGTACACGAACCCTCCAGAGGTTGGTTTGTACTGATGAAACCATTCCCTTCTTGAGGTCATGTGGAAAGTAGCTGCAGAGTCAAGAAGCCACATATCGTCAAATCTTCCTTTTTCTCCGATGGTGGATGCAGCTTCACATACTAGAACAAATCCGTTGTCTGGAGCGTTGGCCACATTTCCTTGAGCATTGGGGTTTCTGTTTAGACCCCAACAATCTTTCTTCATATGACCCTTCTTGCCACAGTGATAACATTTGATAGCCTTCTTATTTTGCGGGACCGTCTTTTGACTCCCACTAGGACCACGTTCTTCATATCTGATCCGCTTTCGGCTCCCACTTGGACCACGTTCTCCAAATTTTGCCTTCGTCACAGTCAGCGCCTCTGCTTGATGGGGTGTAAACACCTTCTTTTTCGTGTTATTACGCCGGTTTTCTTCTTCCAGAACAGCAGCAGCAACGTCATCATAGACAAGTTGCTCTGCAGTTTGGTTGTTGGTTAGACTAATGACGAGATGAGCATAAGAATCTGGCAGACTTGCAAGTAGGAGTTCAGCACGATCGCTTGACTCTATGTTGCAGTCCAAGTCTTTGAGTTGGCCAAACAGAGTAACCATTTTGTTGATGTGCTCTGTTGCTGAAGAAGATTCATCCATCTTTAGAGCATATAATTTCTTCTTCAAGAAAATCCGGGTATGAAAGCGACTTGGCTTGATATAGCTTATCAAGGTGATCCCAGATTTCCTTTGCACTAGTTTTCTCCACGACGCTCGACAATATATCATCTGCTAATGCGAGATGAATATTGGCAGTAGCCTTTCCATCAATCTTCTTCCATTTGGCATCACTTGTAATTCTTTCCGGCCTGCCAGTGATAGCTTCCAGACAATTTTCTTTGAGCAAAATTGCCTTGACTTTTACCTTCCACAGGGAGTAATTTTTCCCGTTGAATTTCTCAATCTCATGCTTAGCTGCCATTTTTTTTTTCCTCTCCTTTTTTTTTCTCTCTCCCCCAGAAACTTTAATGGATGAATAGTAATAATCTAACAAACTTTCTGATGTGGAGGATCCAATATTATTGGCAACCACAGAGCATACGGTAAGTAGATATTATAAACACCCAGCCAAAGCTCTGATACCACTTGTTGTAAAAGGACAGTATAAAATAAAGGGGACACCAGGAATTTACGTGGAAAACCCCAAAGTCGGGGTGAAAAACCACGGAGCAGGTAAGGAAATTTTACTGTGGGTAATTTAGGAGTTACAACTCTCTACCGTAAGGAGAACACCAGCTATATCTCTCTTACAATAGGAGACACACCAACTCTCTAAATATTTTTCCTTACAACACTTGTATATACTGAATATAAGAAGAAGTTATTGTTTTCGATGATTTATAATGACTTAGAGCTAGCCTATTTATAGCTGAAGGTTTTAAGCTCGGACGAATCAGATGTAGCCGTGTATCATGACACGTGGACGAATCAGAGCTCGGACGAACCAGAATCAGCCGCGTAGCTGTATACGTGGGCGAACCAGAATTCGCCGTGTAGCTATATTACGTGGACAAATCAGAACGAGCCACTTAGCTATGCTAAGTGGCCCAATAGAATTAATACAATATTTCTCCCACTTGAAGATTTGATCGAGACTCGATCAATCTTCACATATGTTCTGTCAAACCACAAGAGGAACGGCACCACATGAATTTGTCCACGTTGATTGATTTGGTCATGAAGTCGGCCAGATTATCCACAGTGTGAACTTTTTGCATATCCACTGTTTCCTCTTCCACTTGTTCACGAACGAAGTGGTATTGGACCCGGATGTGTTTGGTTCTTGAATGAAATGCTGGATTCCTTGCAAGATGCAATGCACTCTGGCTATCACAATAGAGAACAATATTCTCTTGTTTGTGGCCGAGTTCTTCCAGCAATCTCTTCAACCATATTGCCTCTTTACTGGCTTGCGTAGCTGCTACATATTCTGCTTCCGTCGTTGATGTCACAACAATCGACTGCAGTTTTGAGACCCAGCTTACCGCACCGCCAGCAAGATTAAACACATATCCGGTTGTGGATCTGCTTTTATCAAGTTCACCTGCATAATCAGCATCAACATAACCGTGGATAATAAAATCCGTACCTCCATAACATAACGCATAATCAGAGGTTCCTTTTATGTATCTGAGAATCCTCTTAACAGCACTCCAGTGCTCCCGACCGGGGTTGGACATGTATCGGCTCACCACTCCCACTGCATGGGCAATGTCCGGTCTTGTACACACCATGGAAAACATCAAACTTCCAATCGCGGATGCGTACGGCACTCGAGACATCTCCATTTTCTCATCTTCATTGGACGGACACATATCGACAGATAACTTGAAGTTAGCAGCAAGAGGAGTGGATATTGGCTTGCTTTCTTGCATGTTGAACCTTCGCAAGACTTTCTTCAAGTAGTTCTTTTGAGAAAGCCAAATCTTCCTATTGCTTCTGTCTCGAGAGATTTGTACGCCAAGAATTTTGTTTGCTTGTCCCAAGTCCTTCATTTCGAATTCACCAGCGAGTTGAATCTTCAGATCATTGATACGATCTTTGTTGGGTCCTGCTACCAGCATATCGTCGACGTACAACAGCAACATGATATAATCTTCAGAGTGAAATCTCTTGAAATACGCGCAAGGATCTGAATAAAGCCTGGTGTAGCCGAGACTCATTATGAATGAATCAAATCTCTTGTACCAGCATCGTGGTGCTTGCTTGAGCCCGTAAAGAGATTTGATTAGCTTGCAAACCAGATCTTCTTTCCCTTTTTCTTGAAAGCCTTCTGGTTGAAGCATATATATTTCTTCCTTCAGGTCGCCATGGAGAAAGGCCGTTTTGACGTCAAGTTGCTCAAGATGCAGGTCAAATGTGGCACACATTGACAAGACAACCCTGACTGTTGTAAGTCGAACCACCGGTGAGAATATCTCATTGAAGTCGATCCCTTTTTTCTGAGCATATCCCTTTACAACCAGTCTTGCACGATATCGCTCTATCTGGTCATCACCATTCCGCTTGATCTTGTACACCCATTTGTTTCCAATAGGTCTCCTTCCTTGCGGTAATGGCACCAATTCCCATGTCTTATTTTTACTGAGAGCTTCCATTTCTTCTTGCATTGCTGAAATCCACTGACTCGCATCTGAACTCTTCAGTGCTTCTTGGAAAGTCGTTGGCTCTCCATCCTCAGTTAGAAAACAGTATGCAATGTTGCTCTCAGTATCATAATCTGAGTACCAAATAGGCGTCTTACGTATTCGTTTTGATCGCCCGAGGTCCGGTACTTCAGTTTCGACTGGGTTGAGCTCTTCGTGCGCTGGTTCGGCTTCAGAAGAATCCTCTTGCTCCAATTTTCTCTTCGCCGGTGTTGGTGTAGTCTTTGTCATATTGCCATCATGGTTGACTTGCTCCTGGTCGCTATCTTCGAGAAAATTAACATCTCTGCTGATAACAACTTTGTGGTCACTGAGATCCCACAAACGATAACCCTTTACTCCTTCAGCGTACCCCAGAAATAGACATCTTCTGGACTTTGGATCCAACTTCGTCGTTTCTTGATTGTGGTACATCACATATGTAGGGCTTCCAAATATATGGAAGTTTGAATAATCAGCAGGTTTGCCAGTCCACATTTCCATCGGTGTCCTCATCTCTAAAGCAGTAGATGGGGACCGATTCACCACATAGCAGGCAGTGCAGACCGCTTCCGCCCAAAATTCCTTGTCTAGGCTTGCAGTTCTCAGCATAGCCCTCGTTCTTTCCAACAAGGTCCTATTCAGCCGCTCTGCCACCCCATTTTGTTGTGGAGTATATGCCGTTGTGAACTGTCTTTTAATACCCGCACCTTTGCAGAATTCATTGAATTCCCTGCCAGTATATTCTCCTCCATTGTCGGACCGCAGGCATTTGATCTTCTTACTGGATTCAAGTTCGACCCGCGCTTTGTATGTTTTGAAGGTAGGAAACACATCGTCCTTCTTCTTGATTGGATACACCCAGCATCTTCTGGAATAGTCGTCGATGAATGACACGAAGTAGTTTGCTCCCCCCCAGAGATGTGACTGGTGCTTGCCAAACGTCAGAGTGCAGCAGTTCCAGAATTTCTTTACTTCTGAATTTTGACGGGCTGAACTTGAGTGATCGCCGGTGCCAGGGTGCACGGACAAGGAGCGGCTCCTGGCAAGGCTTCTAGGCGAAGGGGTACATGAACGAACCGATCCGACACCCGAATGAGAGGGGATCCTGAGACTGACAATGTATGGGCGTGTCAGGCTAAGAATCGTATAATAGAATTGATAGTACTACTCATATCACCAAGGTCGACCTACCTTTTCGGGAGTCCATCTATAGAAACTCCGAAGTTAAGCGTGCTTGACTTGGGGCAATCTAGGGATGGGTGACCCCCTGGGAAGTTTCTCAGGGTGCGTGTGAGCGAGTGCACGAAGCACGCTAAAAGGTTAAATGGTGGTACAGTGGGGCCAGACTATCAGTCGGAGTGTGGTGGGCCCAACCCCACTGGTCCCGATAGGGACCGATGCTATAGTGACACCCGGTATGGGACGGGTCGTTACACGTGTTTTGGCTTCAAAACGCGTCAACGCGTATGAAATTTCGCGTTTTTCCTAAAAAGCGTATGCTTTCTTACGCTATATTGCGCTTTTTTATGCTTTTGCTCTATTTTTTAAAATGCTCGCGCTAGTTGGGCATTGATCAAAATTAATTGTGTAATTGTTAAATTTATTCGTAATAATGTGGTCCATGTTAAGACTAATTATTAGAATAGTAATACATCGATGAATTGTGTAATATAGTTAAAGTACAATTACTAATTTATATCCACAAGTCTTTACGCTATCCACGGGAAAGTTATTCCTCATTTATCGGAAAAAGACTAACTCAATTTAAATATTAAAAAATTTACCCCAACGTTTTAGAGACATATTAGAAAGCTCAATATATAGAATGGCTTTGTCAATTACATAATTGGTTAATTATTATATTTAAAATTCCTATGGATAGTTTTTTAAAAAAAAGCGTGAAATTTAATAGTGCACTTACAACATTGGTTATTTTATCTTTTAAACTAATTTCAAATAAATTTATATTAATTTCCTATAAAAATAGATTTAATAATTTGAAAAATAAATTATTAGTTAAATGTATAGGCAAAAAATAAATTTGTAGCCAACAACGCTAAGTTGAATATACAAATAGATTCGATTTTGCTGTTAGTTAATTTTTACAAATGTTTATGTGGTTCTAAGATGATTTGTTTTTAGTTCTGTTGTCATATATTATATTTTTTTCTGTATTTAATGCATTGCTTGAATTACTCACGCAATGCGCTACGCTTTTTGCGCTACGCGCTATTGGACTCAAAATGCAACGCGTTTCGCTATACGCGTTTTAAAAGACTGCATAAGACATGGGTCAATTTTCTTTTTTTATTGGAATGAAAAACATTCAGCGGAGATACTATAAAATCCGGAAAATATTAATCCTCCAAAAGAAATAGGAAATAACATAGGACAACAATATCAGAAAGACATTCCAGCACTACGAAAAAAAAAAAGTTTATTCGTAGATTACGAACGGCACATAGTTCTTAACATAAATAGTTGGACGATCTCTTCAAACCTGAAGAGTAACTATCAACTCTACATAATATATTATATTACAGTCTATGCCTGGCTGGCATGTATGTGAATTGGCATATTTGGATCCATTTTTATGTTTTTTTTCTCTTGTAGAGTAAAACAATGTTTCGCCAGCAGGTGTTTGCTCTTTGACGAACTATCGATACATTTTATTGCTATATAAATAGAGTAGACTCTTACTTAACTAATTTCATCTGAAACAGAAATTTAATCATATCAATCATTATTACATCATGACATCATCATCTAAGGCTCCTCTATTCATCGTCCTAGCCTTAATCGCTGCAATAATTGTTCCAATTTGAGCCCCCAGCGAAGCTCCATCTCCGGCGCCTTGGACTCTCCACCACCCGCGGCCGCCAGTCACGTGGCGGTTTCCGGCGGGTTCGTGGCTGTGATTGCGTTGACAGCCGTTTTTAAGATGACTATGGCTTAAGTGGTAATAATATTTGTGTGCAGTGGGTTTTTTTTTTTTCTTTTTCTTGTTCTTGAATGTATGTTACTAGTAAAATGTTTTCTAATCTGTTGGATTCTTGATTTCATGTAATTCTTGGAGTATAATAAATGAACGAAATGGTCATCCATCAAGAACACTAGTAAGTCTTGTTAGGATCGGTTTACACGTTTAGAGGGGGGGTGAATAAACGTTTGGCTCCTTTCTGGTTTCTAAAACTATTTAGTGCGGTGACTTGTACTCAATCAGTGACCGGTTAGTATTTGTGTGGAAAGATATACTGAACGGTTCAGACCGGTATAAGACGAAATACGTGTGTGTGAGAGACTGAGTTGTTTCTGGAAGTTCGGAGTTAAAATCTCCTACGTCTCCCCTTCTTCCTCGCAAGGAAGGTTCACTAGATCTTCAGTTATACAAACTTGTGTACAACCTACCCAGCTGAAAACAGCTCTAAGTAAATCACCTAGGCAGTCGTTTAAAAAACAATCCACCTACTTCAACAGCTTTTTACAGTCCGTTGGAGAATAAAGAACATGAACTATGAACAGTTATGTCTTTAGACTTCACTCTTGAACTTTCGCTCTTTTGATGATCGTCGTTATAAGCTTAGAACTCTTGAGAATTCTTGAAGTTGTAAAATCGTGAAGTTGTATTTCTTCAGCTTATCCTGCTTCTCTTATAGCTGGTATTTGAATTTGAATCCGTTGTGAGATAAACTCTTCACTCTGAGTAGTGCATTAATTGACTTCCCAAAATGAGTCTGTCCAGTTTATCCTGCAGTTTATCTTGTCACTTTTCCTTCTTTCCTTATTTGTGCTAGTTGACCTCTGTTTTACTCTGGACTCGCAGCTTTGCATTTAATGCCTGAAATTTCCTTTTTGTCTGAATATGCTCTTGTCCCGAGAGTCCATTCTGTATCAAGTCCGGTCCAGTAGTTTAACGTATTCTATTTCAGATCTTCTTTGTGGCCGGTATCCATAGTCGGTATGTGGATGAATCTTAGTTGATACTTTTGTCCGGTCGCATCAGTGTAGCGCCTAATCCATCAGTACGTTACGTCTCCGATTTCATATCTTTAGTCATTTATGTCAACACCAAAACTATCAATCCGAATGTTTGAATTCGTATTACTAGCAATTTCCCCCTTTTTGGTGATTGACAAAACTTATCAGCAGAAAACCAGTTTTCATTTATATCAAGGAAGGTTTGATACAAACTACAACTATTCATATCCCTTGCTCTTAACAATCCGCTCCACCTCCTTCAACTTGGCATCATCTTTGTATGCTTGTTCCTTCATGTCATGCATTCTTGTAAGATCAGCCAGTTGATCTCTCGTAAGATTGCAGGCCAAATGTCGTAAACTACTGCTATCATATTGCACCTCAACCGGTCCGGTTTCACTGACTGGTATAGTCGAAGTCTGTTCCTTTAAGGCTTCGTCTGGTATAAGCGCGGCTTCAATTGCAGCTCTTTTTGGATCAGCAGTTTTGACATAGAGCTTAGAGATGAAATTCTGAGGCTCAGTCGAGCTAGAGTTAAGAAGGCTGTTGTTTTCTGCTGTCAGTACTTTCCCCCTTTTTGGCAATAACCGGAGTGATAAGACGAGTCAGAGCAGTCATCTGAGCTTTGAGTATCTCGAGATCAGCACACACATCAGAGCGAAGGCCGGTGATATCTTCTTTGAGGGCATTGAACCTCTCGTTTGTGTGCTGCCGATCACCATCTATTTTCTTGCTGAGGATAGACATTGTCCGGTAAGTCTGTCTTACCAAGAAGACTTCCCGAGCACTGCCTATTATGTCAACCGGTATTGATGTCGTCGTTTGTGGATCATCCGGTAGATTAGATGATTGGAAAACTGACTGTGAGTGCACCGATGGTTGATTTGGCACCGAATGTGGGTGAGTGAAAATGACAACCGACTCAGTTGGAGTAGCATATACGGAAGTTCCCGGACCAGCTCCTGCATCGATAGATCGGCTGGATTCTTGTGCAGTCTGAACCTCAACAGACTGTGGGTCAGAAGAAGGAACAAGGATATCTAGTGCATCGTCATCATTGACTGATGAGAATGGCTCAGCGTCGACTGATGCAGGGATAGGATCGGAGTGGAGAAGTAGAGGCAACTGACTGAGAGGTCTGATCTGAATCGGTATGTGCGGCGATGAATAGAGACTTGGAGTTTGGAATGGTATCAGCATCCGTGGCAGGGAGGGAAAGGAGAACCTTTGAAGAGGGTGACCGAAAAACAGCTGTTCGCCAGATGATGAGGAGACCGGTGTAGAGGAACCCGGTTCCGAGATGGAGACTGGAGCTGGTGTAGGTACCCATGGAAAGGAGATCGACGAGAAGTCATCTACTGGTGCTGATGAAGAAGGCATCGGTGAAAGAATCAAGGCCGTTGACATGGTGGAACTAACCGGTGTGTCGGTGTTCACCGTCGGTTCTGCAGATGCAGTGGATAAAGAAGAAACATCCGGTTGAAGCTTGGCAAGAACTGTGGCATAGTAGGATTGAAAGCTCTGCATTTCTGCCTCCAGTCTGGTCAGAATCTGAAGCTCATGAACTGCATCATGTCCTTCCGGTTGGAAATTCAGCCTGCGCTGCTCAATGACATGTTCCAGTTGGTCCATGGTGAGGCGGAGGCGGTATAACTCCTGAGCATTAAGCAAGCTCCTGATAGACTCAATACCCAGAGTCTTGATGATTTTCGCCTCAGTCTTTCTGGCCAGCTTGAAACGATCAGTAGAGGCGTTGGACCTTCAGATCTTTTGGGTAAACGGAGTGTACCGTAACTCGAGCCAGTCTTCATAAGCTTGCAGGTCAGCCTCAATCTTCTCTGCGATGTCATTGCTGATGAGTTTCCAAGCGGTCTCATCAACTGACTCAGGATCCTTTGGTACAAGGATGGCCTTCCCCTTGCCTTTGTCAGTTGGTCGTGTTTGGACCGTTTCTCGTATCACCACATCGCCTTGTGGTGGAGCAGTCCTGATCACCAAACCAGTTGTCCCTGATGTTGAGGGGACAGTGATGGTTGGTGCAACAGCAGAAACTGGTTGTTGCGGCTGTGTAGATTGAGTCGGTTTCTGAGAAGAGACTGATCCGCTCTTCTTTTTGGACGTGGAACTTCAAGGTTTCTTGAGCACCTCTGTAAGCAGCATGGTGTCGTCAGAGGAAGAGACTAGTACCAGTTTCTTTTTGACAGGCTTCGAAGAAGTAGGTTTTGGTGCCGCGTCCGGTTTTGAAGTGGTCTTCTTCTTGGGTGGTGCGGCGGCAACTGTTTTCGAAGGTCGGTCGATCATGGTCTTCTTAGGTGGCTGTGAGTCGACTGGACCAGAAGCCTTCCGCTTGGTTGGGTTCTTGGTAGGTGAAGTCGCCGCGACTACCATTTGGCTGATGATATTGGCAGATATGAAGTTCACAAACCCAATCAACTCCACCGTTCCAACATCAGCAAGCTTGTGCTTAAGAATAAACGACAGTTGTGGAGCAAAATTCTTGTACTGCCTTGCACGAACTGGCAGAATTCCTTTCAGCACCGAAAAGAGTACTGACGACCAGTTAATCTTCATTCCAGTCAAGATGGCCATCATTGCCTGGACTTTGTCGCTGGTAAGCATGTCAAACGAGCCTGCTTTGCCCAGAACTGACTTGGCCACCACATCGTGAAGTAGGCGGTATTCTGGTTTCAATACCACCCTTTTGTCGGAGTCTTTGAATGATGTCCCTGTCAAAGACATCGTGGGCTTCAACTGTTCCTTCACATCATCTGGAACAATGAGGTCGGTTGCACCTGAAGTGGCCAGATTAAAGAGGGCGGCGAAGTATTGCTCGGTGATGTCGAACTGGTGTCCATTGATGAGGCACTGAAGACGGTCTCCGACGATAAGCACGGTGTCGAAGAACTGGTGCAGAGCGTCTGGTAGTACTCAACAGAACAGTTGAGAAATGTCTGAAGGCCGGTTTCAATTAGGGCTTCAAGAATCAAATCGAACCCTTCACGTTCACCTTTGCAGTTGTCAAAGTTGATCTGAAGTGCCGTTCTTGTGAGACCTTTGTGAACTGGGGCCATTGTTCTGAGAATGTGTTAGGGTTTTGAAGAAGGTTGGAGAATTTTGAGAGAGAGAGAGGGACGATTCTATTTGCAAAGTGAGGATAATGATGAAAACTTCTCCAATTGAGTACGAAACTAAGTCTCCTTGAGCGGGATAAAGCGTGTCTTTGCATTAAATGCATAAGACGTCTTGTCGCTTAGCCTTCCTCTCACACATAGTGAGACTGCTGAGAAGCACAGGGCTCGTTATCAGTTTTTCCTAAAAAAGTACTAGGATGGGATATGTGCAATTGATGATGTGTATTAAATAAAAACGATTTCGATCAGTCATTGGTCAAGGAATGGGAGATATATTGGTACAGATACCGTTCTTATGAAAAGAAGTAACCGGTATCTCGTACAGGAGAGTGACTGATTTAAAAGAAAATGACCGGTAAAAAAAATAACCGGTTTTATATATGAACACAGAAGGTAGTGGACTCTAAGAGGCTTATCTGAGAGTCAGTTTTGGATGAAACTGACACGAGTTATGTAGTTTTGACCAATATGAAGAGAATGACTGTTTAAAAAAGAAGGCGTACTACGATCATCAATTTGCACGGTTTGATGTAGTGTCTAGGCAACCAGTTATATCAATTAATTTGATATAACAATGTTCCCCCTGACTCCATGCTTAGGTTACTTAGGGTAAGTCTAATAGAACTAAAGCATTTCGAATGAAAAGGAACTTAGCTTCTGGAAGCGGCTTGGTCAGAATGTCGGCGACTTGCTGGTCAGTTGAGATGTGTTCCAGTCGTACGTTCTTTTTCAGCACATGATCTCGTATGAAATGATGTCTTATCTCAATGTGCTTCGTTCTTGAGTGGAAAACCGGATTCTGTGTGATGGCAATTGCGCTTGTGTATTGTCACAGAAGATGGGGGTTTCGGTTTCCTTGATCCCATAATCCTCCAGTTGATGCTGGATCCAAAGAATTTGTGAACAACAACTTCCAGCTGCCAGGTATTCTGCTTCGGCTGTGGATGTGGCTATGGAGGTTTGTTTCTTGCTGAACCACGAGATTAACCGGTCACCCAGGAACTGACAAGTTCCACTTGTGCTTCGTCGGTCTATCTTGCAACCGGCATAGTCCGCATCAGTATAGCCATGCAGCGTCATACTAGAGTCCATAGGATACCACAAACCTACGTTGATGGTCCCTTTTAGATATTTTAAGATCCGTTTTGCGGCTGAAAAGTGACTTTCCTTTGGGTCAGACTGGAACCGAGCACACAGGCAGACGCTGTACATGATGTCCGGTCTGCTGGCAGTGAGGTAGAGTAGTGAACCAATTAATCCCCGGTACTTGGTAACTTCAACCGATTCCATTTTCATCCTTGTCTAATTTTATTGAAGAACTCGTAGGCGTTGTAGCTTGAGAGCAGTTATCCATTCTGAACTTCTTGAGCAGTTCCTTCGCGTACTTGGCTTGATTTATAAATATCCCCTGCTCCATCTGCTTGACTTGAAGTCCTAGAAAGAAGGTCAGCTCTCCCATCATGCTCATCTCAAACTGATCTTGCATCATTTTAGAAAACCGCTTGCATAACTTGGCATCAGTTGATCCGAAAATGATGTCGTCAACATAGATCTGAACAATCAGTAGATGATCTCCCTTTGTGAATCGAAATAGTGTTTTGTCGACACTCCTAATGATGAAGTTGTGATCAGTCAAAAATTTTGACAGAGTTTCATACCAAGCTCTTGGTGCTTGCTTTAACCCATAGAGAGCCTTCTTCAAGCGGTAGACATAATCAGGATGCTCATGGCATTCGAAACCGGGTGGTTGAGCAACATATACTTCCTCAGAGATTGTACCGTTTAGAAATGCACTTTTAACGTCCATTTGAAATACCTTAAAGTCCTTGTGGGCTGCGTATGCCAAGAATATACGAATGGCCTCGAGTCTTGCAACTGGTGCGAAGGTTTCATCGTAGTCAATTCCTTCTTCTTGTCTATAGCCTTGAGCAACTAGTCTAGCCTTGTTTCTAGTGACAAGGCCATCCTCATTGAGTTTGTTTTTGAACACCCATTTAGTACCAATTACCGTTTGGGTTGGTCTGGGAACAAGAGTCCAGACTTGATTTCTCTCAAACTGGTTCAGTTCTTCCTGCATTGCTTCTATCCAATTGTCATCCTTGAGAGCTTCATCGACTTTTGTTGGTTGGATCTGGGATATGAACGCATGACTGAATAGGTTCGGATTCGTTTGCCGCCTTGTTTTCATGGGAGCTGTAGGATCTCCTATAATCAGTTGCTCTGGATGATTTAGCTTTGTACGATTCCATTTGATGCGTTCCCCCACAATTGACTCATCCGGTATGCCTTGAGTATTATTGCATGGATTTGTTGGCTCAACCGGTATTTCGTTGTTATCAGCCTGAATACCGGTTTCCTCCACAACGGGTATCTCAGTAAGTTCCAAAACTGGTTGAGCAGGTTCTTCATCACTCTCGCTTTCAAGATGAGATTTCTCCAATTGTGTGCTTAAACGACTGACATTACTAGGAGTTTGATCATCAGTCTGAGATTCTTCAAAGACTACATGTGCCGATTCTTCAATGGACAGAGTTTTAGTATTGAAGACCCGGTATGCTTTGCTAACTGAAGAGTAGCCAAGAAAAATTCCCTTTTCTGCCCTAGTATCGAAGGCTGAAAGTTGATTCTTTCCATTGTTGTGAATGAAACACTTGCTCCCAAAAATTTTGAAGTAGCCTACTGAGGGAACATTTCCGGTCCAAGCTTCGTACGATGTTTTACCCTGTTTCTTGCAAATCATTGACCGGTTCTGTGTGTAGCATGCAGTATTGATAGCTTCTGCCCAGAACTTATGAGAGATGTCTGCATCTGCTAACACTGTTGTGGCTGCTTCCTTTAGGGTTTGGTTTCTCCTTTCAGCTACTCCATTCTGCTGCGGTGTCCTGGCAGCAGATAACTCATGGCGAATACCATGGTTCTCGAGAAATTCGGTTAGCACAGAATTCACAAATTCAGTACCTCTGTCACTGCGAATTCGGTTTATGCTACCATTTTGTTCGTTCTGTATTCTTTTGAACAATTTCATTAGACTAACTTGAGTTTGGTATTTAGACTTTAGAAATACAACCCAGGTGAATCTAGAAAAGTCATCTACTACTACCAGAGTATACTTAGCACCGCCAAGACTAACTACCGGTTTAGGTCCAAAGAGATCCATGTGAAGTAAGTCAAGACACCGGTTTGACTCTATACTTCCTTTACTCTTGAATGTTGACCTAATTTGTTTACCTAACTGACACGCAGTGCAGTGTTTATCTTTGGAAAACTTTAGATTGGGTAGACCTCTAACTAGACTGTTTTCTTAAGGGCTGAAATTGTCTTGAAATTTAGATGATTCAGGCGTTTGTGCCACAGCCAACTTCTAGAGTTATGAGCTATAAGACAGGATTGTGTGGATACTGACTGATCCCTCCACTGAACTCTATAAGTGCCACCGACTCTATAACCGGTTATCAGTATGTGCTCCGTTTTATCCTTTATAAAGCACTTATCCTTTTCAAAGGATATTAGGAAATTATTTCTACACAGCTGACTAACACTTATTAGATTGTAGTGTAGGTTTTGTACAAATGTACATCCTTTAGGGTAAGGTTCCTGTGACTAATCACTCCCTTCCCTATTGTTTACCTTTACCGTTGTCTCCAAAGGTAATGATCGGTCCGGTATGCGGTCTAAGCCTCTTCAGCAACCTTTCGTTCCCGGTCATGTGTTGGCAACATCCACTGTCGACGAACCATACCGACCGATTCAGCTCTTCAATATATTCCTGTAAAAGAAAATATATATATATATATGTATATATTGGTACCCAGTTTTACTTGGGTCCAGAAAAGATTAGATTCCTAGGTACCCAAATCTGAAAGACTTTAACAGTCCGTCCAGTCCTTGGGTCTATGAGATATTTAACATTTCTAGCCCTTGTCATTCCTAGTTTAGATGACTGGTATTGCCTACTCCTATTTCTATACTCATGGTTATATCCCTGATTCCCCCTATGTTCGTGCCTACTAGGTGTTGGTCTAGCTCGTGAGGGAACAGTTCTTGACAGTCTCTCTTCTTTCTCTGTTCTGACTGGGAGTTTTGGTAGATTGCAGGTACCACTTGCTTGTAGGGGGCTAGCTGGAACAAATTTGATCCAACCGGTGTTCTTCGCGTGTGACGAGGATGCACCTGGTCCGGTGTTCTTAAAACCTAGCCCAGTCTTGTCATTGCTATCCTTCAGATTGCTCTGGATGCTTTCTGCTTTCTTCTGGGACTGATTCCATGATTGTATAGTGGTGTTTAATCTAGTGTTTTCGGATCTTAGCACCATTAGCTCCTTTTTAAGTTCCCTAATCTCTTCAGTCAGAACCCCTGTTTGACTGTCATCATTACCGGTTTGTTCAACCAGTGTGACTTTGCCCTTTTGTTTAATTCTAGTAGATAATTTCTGATATTCATCAGCCATTTCTTGAAGAGCCTGAAGTAGCTCTTCTTTTGTAAAGTCATTAGAGGCAGGTTCACATACCTCATCGTCGGTCATGTTGGCCATGAGACTCTCGTGAGTTCCTAATCACTGCTGGTGTCTGACTCATCGCTGTCTGATTCTTCCGAGTCAGAGTCATCCCAAGTTCTTCCATTATTGGCTACTAGTGCCTTTTGGTACTTTTTGGACTTGGAACTGGCTTTTTCTTTTTCTTTCTTGGAAACTCGACAGTCTATAGCATAATGTCCTTTCCTGCCACATTTGAAACAGGAAACATCAGTTCTTTCGGTTTTGTTTTTAGAAAAGTTCTTACCTTCCGAAGTATTTGCTTCGGTTTTTCTTCATGGACTTCCCGAATCTCTTTACGAAGAGTGCCATGACTTCGTCAGTCAGTTCCTCAGACTTTTTTGAAGTAGATGCTTCTGGAGCTACAAGTGCTTTGACCGGTTGTTCTGTGACTGCTTCCTCCATCCTTGTTTGAAGTTCAAACTCATAGGCCTTGAGATTGGCAAATAGGTCGTGAACCTGTATTTTGCTGATATCCTTTGATTCTCTCATGGCCAGGTTGTTTACATCCCACTCTCGAGGAAGTGCTTTCATGATTTTGATGGCTACGTCTCGGTTCTCCAGTGTCCTTCCAAGAGCTGTGAGATCATTTATGATGTTCATGAAACGGCTCTCAAAGTCGGTCATTGATTCTCCCGGTTTCATCTTTGCGCCATCGTACTTCTGAATGGCAACTATGAGCTTGTTTTCCCTAGTGGATTCATTTCCTTCACAGATCTTACATAGTTTCGTCCAGACTTCCTTTGCGGTTTTGCTTAACATCACTTGTCTGAATGTTCCAGTATCCAGTGTTTTGAACAGAATATCCTTGGCCACGTTGTCCAGATTCATCAGTTTCTTTTTGCCCTCTGTCCATTCACTTTTTACCTTTGGAATCGTTTGTGACTGTGTTCTATCTTGAGCATGTTGTGGGTTGACCTTTGTCAGCACAGGAGGTCCATCCGTGATGACGTCCCACATATCCTCATTCTGGGCCGCTAAGTGAGTCATCATTCGAACTTTCCATTCCATGAAGTTTTCCCGGGAGAACATCGGAAGCTTGATTGATGTATTCATCTTTATCCGTTTGGTGATTGAATAAACCCGCTCTGATACCACTTGTTAGGATCGGTTTACACGTTTAGAGGGGGTGAATAAACGTTTGGCTCCTTTTTGGTTTCTAAAGCTATTTAGTGTGGTGACTTGTACTCAGTCAGTGACCGGTCAGTATTTGTGCGGAAAGATATACTGAACAGTTCAGACCGGTATAAGACGAAATACGTGTGTGTGAGAGACTGAGATGTTTCTGGAAGTTCGGAGTTAAAATCTCCTACGTCTCCCCTTCTTCCTCGCAAGGAAGGTTCACTAGATCTTCAGCTATACAAACTTGTGTACAACCTACCCAGCTGAAAACAGCTCTAATCTAGTAAATCACCTAGGCAGTCGTTTAAAAAACAATCCACCTACTTCAACAGCTTTTTACAGTCCGTTGGAGAATAAAGAACATGAACTATGAACAGTTATGTCTTTAGACTTCACTCTTGAACTTTCGCTATTTTGATGATCGTCGTTATAAGCTTAGAACTCTTGAGAATTCTTGAAGTTGTAAAATCGTGAAGTTGTATTTCTTCAGCTTATCCTGCTTCTCTTATAGCTGGTATTTGAATTTGAATCCGTTGTGAGATAAACTCTTCACTCTGAGCAGTGCATTAATTGACTTCCCAAAATGAGTCTGTCCGGTTTATCCTGCAGTTTATCTTGTCACTTTTCCTTCTTTCCTTATTTGTGCTAGTTGACCTCTGTTTTACTCTGGACTCGCAGCTTTGCATTTAATGCCTGAAATTTCCTTTTTGTCTGAATATGCTCTTGTCTCGAGAGTCCATTCTGTATCAAGTCGGGTCCAGTAGTTTAACGTATTCTATTTCAGATCTTCTTTGTGGCTGGTATCTATAGTCGGTATGTGGATGAATCTTAGTTGATACTTTTGTCCGGTCGCATCAGTGTAGCGCCTAATCCATCAGTACGTTACATCTCCGGTTTCATATCTTTAGTCAGTTATGTCAACACCAAAACTATTAATCCGAATGTTTGAATTCGTATTACTAGCAACTAGTAAGTAATCTCGAAATTTCTTTACCAAGTAATTAAAACAGCACATGATTAATTAAGGAAAAGATCTTAAAAATCAAACAAACGGTTTTGGAATTGTGAGCTGGCATCATAAAATGAAAAACGCGTCAAATTCAAAACCTATGTATCCGTTTGCGCCAATTCGTTCATAGTACTTTCTGATGCAATTCATCACTTCACTCTCTTTCTCTTCGAAGATCCGCGAAACAATTATTCTTCGTATACGTCTGCTATTCTCCCAAGAAAAAAAGCAAGAAAGAAAAAGGGTTTTGTAATAAACAGATCAGATCAGTCATGGAAGAAAAGCATCAGGTCCCTGCAATGATGAAGAAAATGTCTGGGTCGACGAAAGATCGAAATGAAGAAGATTGAGAAAATGTGCGCACTTCAAGTCACCTTCTCAAAAAGAGGAAAGGCCTATTCAAGAAAGCCTCTGAACTCAGCATTCTCTGTGGCTGTGAAATTGCAATTCTCGTCCAATCTCATGCATTTTGTATTGGCAGACAGCTTTACGGATATTGAGGAGGTTTTTTAGGATATGTGTCATTTGGCAGACATCACCTTACGTTGAGGAATATTTTGGGGAGCATGCTCAATATGTTAGTACTTTGGTGTTTTGCACTTTATCTAGAATCCTCTATTATCATTATAAATGTATCGATGCATGTGATAAGATATATGAGATAACAAAGAAAAGAAACAAAAACTCCTCTCCTCTGTGTCGTTCTTCTCTCACCAAAACTATTTCGTTCTCCTTCCAAAACCAAACCAGTAATATAATTTAACAAGTGGTATCAGAGCTCCATGGCAAATAATAATACAAACGCTGCCGGTATCAACTATATGATGTGTCCGCGTCTATCAAAGACGAACTACGACAAATGGTCCATACACATGAAAGCGTTGCTTGGATCACAAGATGCTTGGGAAGTCGTCGAGTCTAGGTATACAGAACATGAATCAGTAGCAGGCTTATCCGGAACCCAAGTAAAAGAGCTGAAAGAGTCACGCAAGAAAGACAAGATTACGCTCTACCTGATCTACAAAGCCGTAGATGAATCGGGTTTCGAAAAAATTGCCGGCGCAAAGAGTTCCAATGAAGCATGGGAGATTCTTGAAAAGGCGTATCAAGGAGCGGATCGAGTGAAGCAGGTTCTCCTACAAACTCTTAGACGGGAGTTTGAGACGCTGTGGATGAAGGAAGGAGATAACGTATCCGATTTCATTACGAAGGTCGAAACCGTTGCCAATCAACTCAAGAGGAACGGTGAAGAGGTACCGGAGAATAGAATAGTCGAAAAAATTCTGCGATCCTTAACCACTGATTTTGGCAGCATCGTATGTGCCATTGAGGAATCGAAAGATCTCTCTGAGATGATTGTGAATGAGTTGACAAGTTCTCTAGAGGCTCATGAACAGAGGAGGGCATCTAGAAAACGTGAAACGACAGAAGAAACGTTGCAGGTGAAGTTGAAAATAAAAGACGACAATCCCAACAAAGATGACGACAGAAGTCGACAACGAGAAAACTATCGAGGTCGAGCAACTTATCGAGGACGTGGAAGATCAGGAGGAAGAGGAAGAGGTTCATCAAATGAAGGCAACATAGAAACAAAAATCGCTCGTGGAACACATATCGAGGCGGACGAGGCCGAGGTAGACACAATAAGAGGAACGTTCAATGTTACACGTGCAAGAAGTACGGTCATATTGCTGCTGAATGCTACTTCAACGAACAAAGCAGCGAAACGAAAAAGCATAAGAAAATTGAGGAAGAGATCCTACTGATGGCGAGCGAGGAGGAAAGCTCACATAAAAGTCAAGAATGGTACCTCGACGCAGGGGCGAGCAACCATATGAGTGGCAATCGAGATATGTTCGTGGAGATACAAGAAACGAAGGGAGGTCAAGTAACCTTCGGTGATGCATCCAAGGTTAAAGTCGAAGGTCATGGAAGAGTGAAGATTCGGTGCAAGAATGGTCATCACAAATACATATCTAACGTCTACTAAGTGCCAGAAATGAGAAGCAACATACTTAGCGTTGGGCAATTAATTGAACGAGGCTTCACGGTAATCATGAAGAATAACATGATAGAAATCAGAGACAACGCCAAGCAACTCGTGGCACGGGTGAGTATGACCGAAAATCGCATGTTTAAATTAAAGATCGAACATGTGCAGGAGAAATGTCTAAAGGTGACCGAAGATAGTGAAGTAAAGCTTTGGCATCAACGGTTCGGGCACCTAAATTTCAACAGCGTGAGGGATCTAGCAAACAAGACAATTGTAAACGGCATGCCATATTTAGGAACGGCGGATGGCATGTGCGAAAGCTGCATCATTGGAAAGAATGCAAGAAATCCTTTCCCGAAGGAAACAACATTTCGAGCCAAAAGAGTCTTGGAGCTAGTTCACACTGATATATGTGGACCAATTACTCCGGAGTCGTTTAGTAAGCATCGCTATTTCCTCACATTTATTGACGATTATTCGAGGAAGACTTGGATATATTTCTTACGAGAAAAATCAGAAACTTTTGTGATGTTTAAGAAATTTAAAGTCCTAGCTGAGAACGCAAGCGGGGAGCGGATAAAAGCTATCAGATCCGACAGAGGCGGCGAATACACGTCGAAAGAGTTTCTTGCATTTTGTGAAGAAAACGGGATTCGAAGGTATCTCACGGCTCCGTACTCTCCTCAGCAAAACGGCGTAGCGGAGCAGAAAAATAGGACGCTTCTCAATATGGTCCGGTGTATGCTAAAAAGTAAAGAAATGCCGAAGAAGCTCGATGTGCTGTATACTTGCAGAACCGTTGCGCATCAGCGAGCTTGAAAGAAAATATCACACCTCAGGAAGCTTGGTGCGGCACAAAACCTTCAGTCGGGCATCTACGAACCTTTGGTTGTATAGCATACGCTCACGTTCCAGATGGTCAGAGAACGAAGCTAGATGATCGGAGTATTAAGCTCGTCTTTAACGGATACGATGAAAGGTCAAAGGCTTATAATCTCTTTAATCCTAATACTAACAAAGTTATTGTAAGTCGTGACGTACAGTTTGACGAGAATAGCTGCTGGAACTGGAAAACGGGACGTACACACATCGATCAGATGTTGGAAGGATACCACCTCTAGTGACCAATCCATCTAACGAAGAGGAGACGACAACTGTGATCAACCAACCGGAAGATTCAGAAGAAGACGATGAGCCCCTACAAGGAAGAACGAGGACCATAACAGATCTTTACCGAACATCGAATAATATGAACCTCATATGCCTACTCGCTGATGCAGAAAATATTACATTCGAGGAAGCTACGAAGGATGAAAGGTGGAGAAAAACGATGAAGGAAGAAATGGAGGCCATCACGAAGAACAAAACCTGGGAGCTCGCAAACTTACCAAACGGACAAAAGGCGATAGGCGTAAAGTGGATATACAAGAAGAAGCTAAACGCAAAAGGAGAAGTGGAACGATATAAAGCAAGGCTCGTAGCAAAAGGATACAAACAAAAGGTTGGAATCGACTACGAAGAAGTGTTTACGCCAGTTGCGAGGATGGTAACAATCCGGCTGCTAATGTCGATTGTCGCTTATCGAAAGTGGGTCATATATGAAATGGACGTTAAATCGGCGTTCTTGAACGGAACAATAGAAGAAGAAGTTTACGTCGAGCAACCTCCCGGCTACAAGCAGATCGGACAAGAGGAGAAGTTGCTGAAGTTGAAGAAAGCCCTTTACGGTTTAAAGCAGGCTCCAAGAGCTTGGAACACGAGAATTGATACATATCTCAAGAACCGAGGATTTCAGCAATGCCCCTACGAACACTCTTTGTACGTGAAGGTGCGACAGACAGATATCTTATATGTTGTTTTATATGTAGACGATCTAATATTTACAGGCAACAACGAAAAGTTGATCGCCGAGTTCAAGTCCGAGATGAAGACCGAGTTTGAAATGAGTGACCTAGGAAAAATGTCATACTTCTTGGGCCTCGAGGTGAAACAGGAAAAGACCGGAAATTTTGTGTCACAAGAACGATACACGCTTGGGATCTTGGATAGATTCGGAATGAACGACTGCAATCCAACAAGCACACCCGTCGAGTGCGGGACAAAACTGTCCAAGTTGGACAAAGCCAAAAAGGTAGATGGAACCATGTATCGAAGCGCTGTTGGATGCCTATGGTATTTGACGAGTACAAGGCCGGATATCTCTTACGGAGTTGGTCTCATAAGCCGCTACATGGAAGACCCAAGCGCTACTCATTGGAAGGCCGTGAAAAGAATATTTCGATATTTAAAGAAGACGGCGTCTCACGGGTTGTTCTATCCTTGGACAAACGATTTTGTAATCACAGGATATTCTGACAGCGATTGGAGTGGAGATACGGACGACCGCAAAAGCACGACTGGATATGCATTCTTTGCTGGCAATACAGTTTTCGGTTGGGCATCCAAGAAACAGTCGATAGTAACTTTATCGACATGCGAAGCCGAATACGTGGCGGCGTCTTCATGTGTGAGTCATGCAATATGGATACGTAGACTACTAAAAGAGGTTAGAGTGGAACAGCGAAAAGCTACCAAGATCTACGTCGACAATAAATCAGCAATCTAATTAACGAAGAATCCGGTTCACCATGAACGGAGCAAACACATTGATGTCAGATTTCATTCGATAAGGGAGCACGTGAAAAATGATGAAGTAGAGGTTGAATATGTTGCAAGACGAGAACAAGTTGCTGATATATTAACCAAGACGCTACCGTTAGAATCATTTGAGAAACTGAAGAACAAACTTGGAGTACGAGGAAAGGACGATCGAGCTTAGGCGGGGATGTTAGAAAAATAAGCTCTCATGCATTTTGTATTGGCAGACAGCTTTACGGATATTGAGGAGGTTTTTTAGGATACGTGTCATTTGGCAGACATCACCTTACGTTGAGGAATATTTTGGGGAGCATGCTCAATATGTTAGTACTTTGGTGTTTTGCACTTTATCTAGAATCCTCTATTATCATTATAAATGTATCGATGCATGTGATAAGATATACGAGATAACAAAGAAAAGAAACAAAAACTCCTCTCCTCTGTGTCGTTCTTCTCTCACCAAAACTATTTCGTTCTCCTTCCAAAACCAAACCAGTAATATAATTTAACACAGACAATGAGTAATCATGGAAATGATTCTCCTGCTTCTTCTTCTTCTTCTTCTTCTTCTTCTTCTTCTTCAAGATTAGGGCACCCCATGTTTCAGATGAACCGCAGATGGAAAAGAAATTGAACAGTGATAATCAAGAACGATGGTTCGATAAGCCAATTGAGGGTATGGAGTTGAATGAACTCCAAGAGCACTTGGAAGGGCTAAAACGTCTTTACGAAAACGTCCAAACTCGTTTGGACAATTATCCTATTACCACCACTTCTTCAGACCGTTTGCTAATGGAAGATGATTACAATCGTCTTTTTGATCCTCTTTTGAACTGTAACAATGATGTTATTGAAGAAATGATAAATAACTTTCCTAATCTTGATGAACTTCTCGGCGACAGATGGTAATATCTAGTAGGATTCTCTCCGAGTTTATTTTGTAATGGGATTGCCAAATTTTTTCTTTTTATAATACCATAGTAAATTTTAATTTCCAAGAGTTGGAAATCTCTTTCATCTTTTTCTGTTATGGTAAGATTGAAATGGCTCAATGCTGAAGAGCAACCACAAATTAACCACTGTTGGAAGAACATTGGCATGCGAGTCGATAAGTAAGTCTCAGATTATATGAATTCGCAAATTCTTTGATTAATTAATGAACTAATGAAATATCTCTGGGATGATCTATCTCTATCTCTCTAAGAACACGACGAAAATGAGTTCGAGCTACAAGAAACCTCAGGACGAAGATAAATTGTAAGTAGGATAAAAAAAATCAAGTTTCCTAGCTTGACATCAAAAAATCAAAATATGCGATTCGATTATTGTAGCTCAATATATTAAATATAATCAGTGGCTGAAAAACATGAGGACTAGTGGGGTCATTGGATCCCACTGAAAAAAAAAATTAGTATTAATATTAAGGTAAACTTTTATGAGGGGACTAAAATTGAAAATATTTACACTAGATGGACCCCAGTGAAAATAGTTAAAATGTAGGGGTATGGGGTCCAATTAGAGTGGACCCCACTAGGCAATTGTTCCGCCTCCGCCACTAAATATAACATTTTTTTTTGTAAGAAAATTTTAATTACCACGGGGGCAAGCAATGTTTGGTACATTATGGGCACACCAACCAACCAAATACCAGCCAAGTTAATATCTAAGTACAATATAACTCATACATATACTCCACACCTCTCCGTGATGGTTTCGTGAACCTCATTCCGCGCATTCGATCCCTGAAGCTTTTCTTGAAAATCTGAAATAGCTCCAAGACAGTCCGAGCTCCTGAGCCATGAATTCGAGCATTCCATTCCTTCCACAAGATATACGCAATGGCTGCCAAGCCAGCAACTTGGATCTTCAATATCATGTTCTTGTGCTTCTCCATTCGAACTAGCTTGTTAGTCCAGCCATCAAACGATATGGGTATGACAGTATGTAACCACCTGTTAGCCTCATACACAAGAGCTCTGCTATACACACAGCCGAACAACAAATGTTCCAAGCATTCCATAGACTGCTGGCATAGCACACAACTCGCATCAGGGATAAGTATTCCCCATTGGGCTAGTCTGTCCCTCATGAGCAATTTTATGCATGATAAGCCATAAGATAAATGCATGTTTAGGTGCAGTCCAACGGTTCCAAACAACAGCTGCATAAATCACTTTATCCCTAGGCCCCTTTTAACCAGTAGTACCCTGTATTAATACAGTAACAGCCATTCTTAGTTGTTAGCCAAGCCCCATCTCTATATCCCTCCCTAAGCATATCCCTCACCTTAATAATTTGGTTCCGTTGCCAACTACTATCCGCTCCTCTTGCATAATCCCAGAAATTTGTATCCTTTAAATAGAAGCAATGCAGCCATTTGATCCATAGGTTGTCCTTTTCCTCGAGATATCCCAAACCTGTTTCCCTACATTTGCAAAATTCTATGTGCCACAGTCTTTGATATCTAGACCCCCACAGCTCTTCTTCAGGCAGACAGTGTCCCATGCCACCAATGCTCTTATCTTACCCCCAATACCTTTGCCCCAAAGGTACTCCCGGCAGATTTGGTCAATTCTTTTCACAACACTCGTTGGGAGCAGAAAAATGGAACTCCAGTAACTGTGTAAGGCCATCAGAACGAAATTAATGAGGCAGCACCTGCCAGCATAGGAGAGATTCCTTAATGTCCAACACTTTATCCTCTTAGTTATTCTGTCCACCAGTACCTCACAGTAAGTCTTAGTACATCTGGTTGGTGAAATTGGCACGCCAAGGTACTTCATTGGGAAGGCCCCTTCTGTGAAACCAGTAATCCCAAGTATGCTATGTTCACAATTTGAGTAGCCCCTGCAATGTAAATGCTTGACTTTAAGGAATTTGTTCACAAGCCTGATACTCCCTGGAAGTGCTGCAGACTCTCCATTATCATGACTACATAGGGGGATGTGCCTTGCATACAATTAAGAGGTCATCTGCAAAGCATACACTATGTTTAGCTGCTTACAAAGAGGGTGGAACTGAAAACCATTCAGCTTTGAGACCAGATTTAACTTCCTAGTCAGGTACTCCATGATCAGCACAAAAAGTAATGGAGAAATGGGGTCTCCCTGCCTTAATCCCCTAGCTCCCTTAATATTCCCTTCAAAGCTCCCATTAACTGCCAGTTTGTAAGTGACTGTAGTGATGCATTCTCTGATCCATGCCACAAACTTGACAGGAAATCTGAGATGTATCAGTAGGCCAAGTAGGAAGTCTCATTCAACTGTCATAAGCCTTCCTAAGGTCAATCTTCATCATACACCTGGCTGTCAAAGGCCCCCTGGTTTTCATGTACCAGTTTAGGCAGTACAGCTCTTAGCCTTGCACATATTAGCTTTGAGATGCATTTATAGACTGTATTGTAGCAAGCAATAGTCCTGTAATCCCTTCCAGACCTAGGCAGATCAGTCTTAGGCACAAGAGTTATAGTTGTGGTATTCAGGGGTCTGTGGAGCCTCTCAGTATTAAAGAATTCCAGAACAGCAGCTGTTAGGTCATCCTCTATAACAAGCCATGCTACCTTGAAGAATTCACTGCTATAACCATTCGGCCCGGGAGCTTTGTCACTATGTAATGAGAACATAGTATTTTTAACATTCCCTGGTAAATGGAGCAATGAGGTGGCATTGGTCCTCAACAGATAAGGTACCCCCCTGTTTGATAGTCTCTACATCAATTTCTCCCAGGTTCCTATTTGCACTGCCCAGAATGTTCCCATAATAGGCCACTAGATAGGAGACAATGGCAGTTGGGTCCTTCAATACCAGCCCATCATCATTCTCAACTGAGGTAATTCTGTTTCTGTACACCCTTTGCTTGATGAGTGCATGGAAGTACTTTGAATTCCTGTCCCCCTCCTTGAGCCAGGTAGCTTTGGCCTTCTGAGCCAAAAGTTTTGTGCAAGCTTTGCTAATAAAATGGAACTCTTCAGCAGCAGTTTTCTCCTGTTCCACTAACATTGGGTTCAGTGGGTCATTGCTGAGTGCTTCTTGGACTGCTGTCAGTTTCAGTCTAACCTCCTCAGTTTTGTGAACAATGTTGGCATACTGGTCATGGTTAAGTTTCTGCAATTGGCCTTTCAGCTTCCCCAACTGGTGTACCAGATGCCTGCCTTTAGATTCCACCAAAGAGCCCTTGGTCCAGCTATCCCTTACCACAGATAAGAAGTTAGGGGAGCCCACCCACATTTTGTAAAACGTAAACTCTCTCCGAGGCTGAATCTAGGCCCTGCAGCTCTGAAGCATTATGGGATAATGGTCAGACAGTCCTTCAGGCAGGAAATGAGCCTCAATATCCATATACTTCTGAATCCAAACCAGATTTCCAATGCCCAGTCAATTTTGCTGTAAATTCTGGTGGCAGCTCTTTGTTTATTGGACCATGTGTAGTGTTGTCCTTTCCTCCTTATTTCTTCAAGGCCACAGTCCCTTAGACAATTCCAAAAAGGCTCACATTCAGATGGTTGAACCTGTGGTCCCCACAGCCTATCTGCATTTGAGAGGACATTATTGAAGTCTCCCCAAACAATCCATGGGACTACAGACTGATTAAGATTTCCTAGCCCATCCCAGAGCTCTTCTCGCTTGGCACTTTTATTATGGCCATAGACACAGGTCATATGGAAGACCTCTCTCTATTTCTCCACTATAAGATGCATTAGTTGATCAGTCTGGTGGATGATGGTTACTCTCCATTCAGTAGTCCACAGTACTAGAATTCTTCCATTAGGGTGATTATTGAGGTTATGTACAAAGTCCCACCCTATGAAGCAGTGGTTCATAACTATCTGCATACTATCCTGCTTTAGTTTAGTTTCTACAAGGCACACCAGGTTAGTCTGAAGCCTCCCACACCTCAGCCTAATTTCTGCCTGTTTATTCGGGGTATTCATACCCCGCACATTCCAGATGAGAGCTTTATTGATTAGAAAGGTGCAAGCCCCCCTGCTGTGTCTGTCTCTGTCCCAATTCTATCACAGATTGCCCTACCTGGTTATGCTCCTTTCCAAGACCTCCCCTGTTCTGCTCAGGAGCATCTCTCTGTGTACTGGTAGTCTGGTTTGGTGTGGAAGTACCATGCAGCCTCAGTTTCCTTCTACCTTGAGTGACCCACCCTTCCTCTTTATTAGATGCCTCTACTTCTAGGGGGGTTGTCTGCTGTTCTGTAACAGATGGCGCATCTTTGTTGACAAGTTGCCATTCCTTCCTTATAGCCTTTCTACATACTGCCGTTGTATGACCATATTTCCCACACGTACTGCACTTATCAGGGTTCCATTCATAAGTGACCTCTTATTCAACCAGTTGATTGTATTCAATCAGGAACATGACCTTATCTCTGAGTTCTTGTTTCAAGTCAACTTCGATCAGGACCCGGGCATATTGGACCCTATCCTTCCTTTTTTTGACCTCATCTGCCATTATAGGAGTTCCCACCAGGCTCGAAATCTTGCTAAGCCCCTTCACACCCAAATATTTGAGTTCCAAGTGGGGAAACTGCACCCAAATAGGGACTTTGTCAATGTCTCCCTTCTTGAATTGTGTGTTGTCTGTCCACGGAGCAAGTTCACCGGCTTTTTATCAAACTGAAACACCTCAGATTGAAGGATCGTATCCCTTATCTCCTCTGTTTCAAATTTCGCCAGGAATAAGCCCGCACGGACTTGCATCACATTCTGCAGCCCGTGTTTTTTCCATATAAGATTTAGGAAGCCATTCATAACAGTAAGGGGGGTGGGATTCGACCACAACACGTAGCAGATAAGCGCAGATTTCCAGTATTTCACCTCATCCGCGACGTCATCCATGATTATTCGCCCTACTGGAAGGTCCCCTTCCTTCACAGGTTCAACATAATCCAGCTTCGTACCAGCATTTTGCAGCTTTGAAATGTCGAACTTTTCCCAGACCGATTGATGATTTTCGATTGTCTGTTCAACCTTTTCCTCTTTCATCTGACCTCGAGCTTGTTCCATTTCCTTCATAGCTTGAGCTAAAATGCAGCTTCCTTTGGATTTTTCGTATTACTGATATACCTGTCAATGATCTTAGCTACGTCATTCATATTAGGAGGCGTTAGGGCAGGAGGTGTTCGTGAGCTTGGGGCAACTTCAATCTCCCCGGTAGGTGATTTCGCCACCTCATCAGGTGGAGTAGAATCAGCCAATCGCGTCGACCTCTTCTTCTTAGCCATAGCACGGCGTCGCCGCCGAGACAAGAAGAGATTCAGGCAGAGAAATCCAATGGAACAGTATCGCAACCCAGTGTTTTTTTGCAATTAAAAGAAGCAACTTTTACTCTCGTGATTGTTTGTGCATCCACTAAATATAATATTATTTATAAAAAGATTAATAAATTTTCAATATTTTGGAATTCGAATCAATTCATGACTCAGATGGTAATCGAATACGAATAGGAATGTTCGAGTGGTTAATAGAACATGAAATGTGTACTGTGGTATTCGTCTCGTCGTCAACCCTATCTGGAACATAAAGAAATTATATGCCTTAGCCATTGCATTGCCCATATATCATAGGGGAGATGTAAATAACGGCCATGAGCAAAATAGCACATCAGTAGGCCCAAACTAAAAACCCAAACAATCACACTATTACCATGGTCTAATTTTATACTGTAAGATAGACGAATAGTAAATAAATCGTAACAGTTGGTGTGGAAGAGAAATTACAAGAGTGTCCTTTTGAGTTTGTATACGAATTTCATGTTTGTTGAAAAACTACACTGTATATATCATATGTAATGCATTTGGAGTTTGAAAATGATTTTTCAGTTGCATATGGTCTTACCACATAACTTTTCCTCCGTTGTTGATGCGTCTGGGGAAGTTAACTATGTAAAATAAGATTGAACCATAAAGAGATTTTGTCGATTATCAACCACATGCATCAGTGTAACTATCATCTCTGATATGGGGCAATCCCAATCAAAGAAATTTATATGTGGTTCGGGGAAATTTATATAGCCGGAGAATTGATTATTACAAAGTTGTAGGGCGTGCGTAAGGTGCTTATTTATAAAGGAACTGAAAAGGACGTATTTGGGATCTTAGGACGTGTTTGGGACCTATTTGGGACGTGTTTGGGATGTTGGGACGTGTCGGGACGTGTCGGGAGCGTGCTGGGGACGTAAATGAAATAACACTGGGATTACGTGGTTCGGATCTTTGCAGATCCTACGTCAACGGGCGCTCAGGAACTGTTTTCACTATACATCAATGATTTACACACTCAAACTACTTATTCCTCACATTTCTCTCAAGAACACATAAGGGGACGTCAAAGATGTTGTGTTTAACGTAGAGAGAGAGTTTTCTAAGTGTTAAGAAGTGTTAGAATGAGAGTGGTCTCGTGAAAATGGTGAAGTCCCCTTTATTTATATAAGAGGCTCTTGGATATTGCCTGAACGTAGGTTCCTGTCTCCTGGATATTGCCCAGATTCCTGCTGATATGACCTCCTGGGACACTGTGATGCTACAGCCGTCTGTCAGAGGTCAATCCTACAACAGTTACAACTTCTGTGCTGTCAGGGATGTCAGGCGGCTGGAGATGGGACTTGGCTCTGCGCTGTCAGGTACAACAGGTGGATGGGACAGGTTCTGTCAGGACAGCTTTTCAGTGTTGTCAGACGTGCTTTCAGACTTCTGACCGTTTAGTGAAGCTTCCTCACGACTCTTCCTCGGGACGACAGGACCTGCTTAGCACAATAGGTCCCAAAATAGTTCCCTAGTATGGGCGTTAGGTCCCTAAAGCCTCTTGGAGGTCCCTAAAATCCTTATTTCCTGTTGTTAGCTCCCTAAAGTGTGTTGGAGGTCCCTAAAACCCGTTCGAGGTCCCTAATAGTCTCCCTTCATATTCTAACTTTGTATTTTTCAAGGAAACTCATATTTTTTACTAAGTTCTTTTAATAATTATTATAAGCTAATTATTTCCTTAATTCCTCTTTTTAGCCTGCCTAATTATTGTTCCACATCAACCATTCCCCTACTCTAATTTGTCTTTGGGAACAAAAGAGGAATTAGAGTAAAAATTGTAAGGCAGGCTGTAATTAAAGTAAATAATCGCAAGGTAGGTCTTACCAGGACTCACCCAAAACCCTTTCTCTGTTTCTGGAAAGATACGTTTTATGAGCGGGAATAGTTCTCAAGTTCCTCAGCGCGCCCTCTGTAGCTCCCTTGCTTCTTTATGTCTTGGTGGCTAAGGACGTTAGCGAGGAGATTCCTCCTTCTGAAGGAACGGAGGATGTTTCCTCGGTTCCTTCTCATGTTGTGGGAGCTCAAGAATTTCCCATCACTACCCTGCCTCGGGTGTCAAAAGGAAAACAACTTCGTCAAAAAGTTTAGAAGGGAAAAGCAAAAAGGGAATTCCTTCACTATTCCCCAGGAGGCAAGGTGCTGAGCTTCTTTCGAGATCTGTAGGGACCTCAGCGGTCGAGCTCCCTGCTTCCGTGGACCATCCGAACATAGTTGGAAAGATGATCATAATGAGTAGTTTGGTGCTCCCAGATGATCGGGGGGCCATCTCCCAGGGACCTGCGGAGGCGAGCGAAGAGCAATTGGCGTGCCATCCTCCGTTGTCCTCTAGTCCATTACGGCATTCTTTTCGTAAGTTTCGCTTCTTCTTCCAGATGGTTGGCTACGTAGCTGCCGTATCGTCCGCCCAGTCATCAGTCCAGGAGTTGGAGCTTAGTTAATCGAATCTTGAGGACCCAATTAGAACAAGCTTAGGCCGGACTGTTGGCAGCAAAGCAGAGGCAGCCCAGGAAATTGAATCCGAGTTGCAAAAAGGTGGAGGAGGGACGCGCCGAGTCAGTGGAGCAGCACGAGAGGGAACTGCAGAGCTCCCAGGAATAAAGAAAGGCAGGAGCACGCTCTGCTCGTGGAACAGTGCGAAGAGGAGCTACGGAGCTCCTTCGCTAAGAAGAAGGAAGAAGGGGCTGCCTAGTTGGTGGGGGCGGAGGCTGAAGGTACCTGCTTCTTTTAGTAGCATCTCCCGTCCATGGTGGCCGGAAAGGAGTTCCTAGAGGACCTAGCCGTGGACCGGCGCTAAGCGTACCTGAAGGACTCCCCTTTCTGAGGGAATTTGTACCTTTAATGCGGCATTGTATTAGGGGAGGCTAGAGTGTTGGATCCGCGGGAACTAAGGCCACGTTTGCTCTTTGGGATTTTCTTCTCTCAACTGTTTCCCCGGGGATCTGCAGGTTCCTGTGAACCCTCCGTTCCGGCTTGCTGCGGCACCAATGTCTCCGACCTCTCGTGCGTCACCTTCATCTCCTTGAAGAGCCATACTCGATATTTCTGCAATGTACTAGGGAGCTTAACTCTCCTGTGTTTATGTGTCTCTGGGGCCCTTTTTCCTTATGTTTTATAGTCGCCGTTCCGTCCGTCGTCCTTGGGGTCTGTAAGGGACCTGGCAGGGACCTGATGGCGGAGCTCCTCTTCGAGCCTTGCACTTTGAAGGAGATCCCCAAGTCCTACTGCACGTTCCTCCTAGCTCCTGGGACATCCTACTTGTATAGACCTCTCCTTTTTCATCATGGTGATAGCTTGTAAAAAATACTTCGTCATTCCTTCGAGACATAATGGTGTAGGGGGCTTAATTCCCCATGTTCGCATGTTTCCTCGGAGTTCCCGTTCTCCTGTATTTCATGTTTTGTGCTTTGCATTCTTTCGGGACCTGATGGATGTTTCTGGGAACATCATTATCGTGGCATGGTTATAGCGCCAGCTCGCTTAGATGCATGGTTATAGCGCCAACTCGCTTAGTAATTCGTAAGCCAAATACGAATTCATGCCTGGGTTGCAATGACCGTCGTCATTGTCCTCAGGTGTCATTTGCGCTAGGCTCTCTATGTCCTTAGCGATTTCAGTATTTGTGTAGACACTTAGGTCTATAAAATATGGGGATCCCCTCATTGATTTACCCTGATTATAGCGCCAGCTTCGCTTTGGTACCATTCACGTCGCAGGCTTACTGAGAGCCTTTGATGTCCTGTATACCGCAGCTCGTCAGCGGGCATCTTGTACACCCTTATGGGCATCATTCACATTGCAGATGGATTATCTTTGACATCCTGTACACCGCAGGTCCGTCGACCTTTGGCATCATCACACCGCAGATATATCATCTTTGGCGTCCTGTACACCGCAGGTCCATCGACCTTTGGCATCGATTATATTATACGGTGCACCGTTTATATAATAATATATTTATATTCCGACAAGGCGGTATTTCCTTAGGGACATCAATAGTTTACCCTAGTTATAGCGCCAGCTTAGCTTAAATGTGTGGGTATAGCGCCCGCTCGCTTAAATGTGTGGTTAAAGCGCCCGCTCGCTTACATGCGTGGATATAGCTCCCGCTCGCTTACATGCGTGGTTATAGCGCCCGCTCGCTCACATGCGTGGATATAGCGCCCGCTCGCTTAAATGCATCGATATAGCGCCAGCTCGCTTATATGCGTGGTTATAGGGCCCGCTCGCTTAGTATCCGGGCTCCTTGTTGGAGGCCTAAAATTTAAAGTAATGGCGAAATAGAGCTCTTTTCTTCTTGGTTAACGATGAGGTCCCTGGCTCCAGATCTCCGGAGGTTCGGACCCTCGACCGCTCATGTGTGCAATTTCGGGCTCTGGATTGGAAATAGGAATTCCCCTGTCCTGGAGCTCCTGTTATGATAGGGATGTGAGCCTTAAATGGAGCTGACCCTTATCTAGAGGAGGTGGGGGTTGTCTGCCTTTGATCGGCACAGATCCTCCGGACACCTTCTCGGCTACCTCCAGACCTCGGTCGAGGTCATGGTCAAGGAACTTCCTTAGATGTCCCTCCAGTACGGGCCCTTTAATTTCATCCTTCAAATGATAGCAGTTATTAGTATGATGCATTCATTTATCATGGTATCTATAACATAAATGAGAATGAGATTTAGAGGGCCCTGGAATTCCGGCTGAGAGCCTTTTCATCACGGGATGCCTCCCGGCTAATGTAAGGATCCTTCATGTTGTTGCTGAACGGTATGAAGTTCCTCAGGTCCCTAAGAAGAGATCCCGACAGCTCCCTGTCGGGAGGTTAAGGCGGTAATGCTTCTAAGCCCCACGGACCTTCGTATACCAGTGAGGAACTGGGCTTGGAGATTCCGAACATATAGATCGCGTCTTCGTTGTTTACTAGTGCAGAGGTGGGCTTAGGTCCCAAACCGTTAGGTCGGGGTCTTCGACTAATTTATAGTCCTTGAGCATTCGTGTCTTCAATGGTCCATTTAGGAAACCATGTCTCAGCATTCGGATGATGGCAGAGCTGTCGCGCCTTTGTCTGGGGGGAGTAGGGGTTGTTTGCCTTTATGCAGCATAGATCCTCGGAACTACTTGTCGATTACCTTCAAATCATGTTTGCTACCGTGGCTAACACATTTTTCAGGTGTTTCGTCAGGATAAGCCTCTCGATCACATCCTTCAAATAATAGCAACTGTTAGCGTGGCGCACATGTTTATTTTGATAAAAATAATATATAATCGAGAATGAGATTTATAGGGCCATGAAGCTCCGGCTAAGAGACTCCTCATCACGGGATGCCTCCCATAGATCTTTATGTGCCAGCGGGGAGCTGTGCTTTTAACTCCCTCGGATCTTCAGGCATCGGTGCGGAGCTGTCTTCTAGGTCCCACGGACCTTCGCGTACCAGCGTGGAGCTTGGCTTGCGTCTCCCACGGATCTCCGAACCTTCGCGTGTCAGCGCGGAGCTGAGTTTGCTTCGCATGTACTTCGATGCTTTGGCATAAGTCTTCCTAGCCCGATTGGAATATTCCCCATTAGGACCTCCCATTATAATGAGAATAGGGGCCCTAGGCGATGGTGGAGATGGTATGTCTTTGTGTGGTGGAGATGGTATGTCTTTGCACCGGGGCCTGGAACGGGACCTTGGCGGATAGACTCCTCTGAGGCAACTGTCTGGATGAGCCTCCGTATTTCGTCCTTCAAACAATAGCAATTGTTAGTATGGTGTCCATCTTTATTATGAAAACGATTATATAAACTAGAATGAGGTTTAGAAGGCCCTGAAGTTCCGGTCGCGGGCCTTCTCATCGCCGGATGCCTCGATGCTAAGGTCAGGATCTCTTCTGTATTATTGTGTAGTGGCATGAACCTTTGCGGGGCCATCGAAGGAGATCCCCAAAGCTTCCTCCTTCTTTGCGTGAAAGCTCATTTTTTCTCTGTTCGAGGTCCGTGAGTTAGTCTCGAAGTTCCCTCTTCGGCCCTAGTGTCTTCCCTTTTTTTCCCGAGCGTGGCTCAGCTCTTTTCCTTCTTCTGGAGCTCTCAGCTCCCTTCGCTTTTCCGGGTGGCTCACTGGCGGGACTTGTGGAGGTCCGCCTGGGTGTTCTGAGATCCCTTTATAACTTATCTGTACCGTCTTGCTTATCTTCATCATCTCGGGCCTGTGTTTCAGGTCTTGGCCGTTCCTCAGCACGTTTGGTAGTTTTTGGAGGTCCTCCTCCCCCTCGCGGTCACTTTCTGAGTTTGACTGCTCTGGGTGGATCTTGCCCATATCTGGAGGAGGTATCTTCAGCCTTGTTCAAGGCCCTGATCAACGAACTCCCTCACATGTCCTACCATGTGGGGTCATTTTCCATCCTTCAAAAGATAATCATGGTTAGCGTGGTAAACATGTTTACTTCGATAACCATAATAATAATAGAGAATGAGGTTTAGAGGGCTCTGAGGTCCCGGCTGAGAGCCTTATCAATGCGGGATGTCTTCCGTGGATCTTCATATGCCAGCATGGAACTGGGCTTGTATCTTCCGCGAATCTTCGTGCACCAGTGCGGAGCTGGGTTTTGAGGTCCCGAATGTAGAGATTCGGGACCTCATCTTTTCTTTCTCTCTGCCAAGGTGGTGTTCAAGGCATTACGTCTCAGGAGCTTCGGTTGTGTTTTGGCAGCTCCTGCGTAGTGTAGGTCCAGCTCTTTCGGCAGAGAGGGATCTTCTCCCATCAGTTCCCGGTGGTCACCTTCAGTAGCCTCAGCGAACTGTGGGTATAAGTTTTTCTTTGGCACAAGATGGACTTCTTCCATCGATTTTTCCCACGTCCTTCGCCTCGTCCCGGCAGAAATACAGAAAAGAAAGGAGAAACACTAAACGTTAAGCACAGCTTCGCACAATATAGGCAAAATCGCTCACGCCTTCAACTCCGAAAATTTCCCACAGACGGCGCCATTTGATATGGGGCAATCGCAATCAAAGAGATTTATATGTGGTTCGGGGAAATTTATATAGCCGGAGAATTGATTATTACAAAGTTGTAGGGCGTGTGTACGGTGCTTATTTATAAAGGAACTGAAAGGGACGTATTTGGGATCTTAGGACGTGTTTGGGACCTATTTGGGACGTGTTTGGGATGTTGGGACGTGTTTGGGACGTGTCGGGATGTGTCGGCACGTGTCGGGAGCGTGCTGGGGACGTAAATGAAATAACACAGAGATTACGTGGTTCGAGTTTTTGCAGATCCTACGTCCACGTGCGCTCAGGAACTGTTTTCACTATACATCAATGATTTACACACTCAAACTACTTATTCCTCACATTTCTCTCAAGAACACATAAGAAAATAGCTAATGGGACGTCAAAGATGTTGTGTTTAACGTAGAGAGAGATTTTTCTAAGTGTTAAGAAGTGTTAGAATGAGAGTGGTCTCGTGAAAAGGTGAAGTCCCCTTTATATAGGAGGCTCTTGGATATTTTCTGAACGTACGTCCCTGTCTCCTGGATATTGCCCAAATTCCTGCTGATTTGACCTCATGGGACACTGTGATGCTACAGCCGTCTGTCAGAGGTCAATCCTGCAACAGTTACAGCTTCTGTGCTGTCAGGGATGTCAGGCGGCTGGAGATGGGACTTGGCTCTGCGCTGTCAGGTACAACAGGTGGATGGGACAGGTTCTGTCAGGACAGCTTTTCAGTGTTGTCAGACGTCCTTTCAGACTTCTGACCATTTGGTGAAGCTTCCTCACGACGCTTCCTCGGGACGACAGGACCTGCTTAGCACAATAGGTCCCAAAATAGTTCCCTAGTATGCGCGTTAGGTCCCTAAAGCCTCTTGGAGGTCCCTAAAACCCTTATTTCCTGTTGTTAGCTCCCTAAAGTGTGTTGGGGGTCCCTAAAACCCGTCCGAGGTCCCTAAAAGTCTCCCTTCATATTCTAACTTTGTATTTTTCAAGGAATCTCATATTTTTTACTAAGTTCTTTTAATAATTATCATAAGCTAATTATTTCCTTATTCCTCTTTTTAGCCTGCCTAATTATTGTTCCACATCAATCTCGTAAAAAGAATTGGTAGATATGAAGAAAACCCCTCACGCAAAAGTTATACTTGAAACACTATCAAGACTAGTACGTTTAGCATGCACGATGTACGTGCAAATGTATTTTTATTCTGAATATTCTATATCAAGTTAAATTTAAAGATCAAAATTTAATGAAATTGTTGTTAAAAACTTCAAGTACCAAATTGAAAGTTTTAAACATGCTAATATCTATTCTATTTTATTAAGCCTGGGCATGTTATAAACTGCTCTATTGGGTTTGAATTTGGTCTGTTTTAGTCAATCATATATTATCTAGAATTAATAATTGTTAAAAAAAAAAGTAAAAATGGTTTATCACAAGTTAAAAACCATCCTTTTTGTGTCTCAAATTCATTTGTAAAATAATTAATTTGTAAAAACCAACAAAAAAACTTCACCCACCAGATAATTGGTCTGTCAATCACTCTACCCACGTTTAGTTGATTAACCCGTGCTTAAGACCATCTCCAATCGAAAAACGCATTCTCAAACCCAAACGCATTCTCAAACTCAAAATGCAGTAATTCTTCTCCAACCGATAAATCAATTCGCAAACTTAAAAGACCATTATTGTAATATTCTCTACTATCCGATATTTTAATATTACCCATGAAATTTATAACTTTAAAAATCAGGCCATACTATTATTTTAAGTTCGATTGAAAAAAATAATTTCACAAAATTAATAATAAACTCAACATTTTTTCAAGAAAAAAATAATTATAAATAACAGGAGTCCTTTGATATATTTTTATTTACTTTTTAATTTTTTATATGGGTATTTTAATAATTAAAATAATAAAGGTATGTATTGTAATTTTTATAACATCAAACGCATATTATGGGATATCTCATTCCCAAAACGCATATATGCGTTTAAAACAGGAGAGAGAAGATGAAAATGCATTTTGAGTTTGCGTTTGGTGTACATTATGAGAACTTTTATTATATATTTTGGGTTTTTGGATATTTATTGGAGATGCTCTAAATATTAAATGCAATCCCATATAAACCACCTATTAAATAAAGTTCTTTGTCATTATATTTTGGTCTATTTTATCAGCTAATCCAAGGCATTTGGTGAGGAGGATGGATTATTTATAGGTGGGTAGTTAATGAAATAATTCATCAGGGCTTGAAACATTATTTATCTTATTTGCATAATACTTTGAGCATTTTTAAAATCATTTTAATATAATTAAAGTTATGTTTACTTGGTTAAATTATTGTTGCACACACGTCGAATGTGCGCCGGGTACTAGTGTATCACTGAGACAGTGCCTAACGAATGTGAGATGTATTATTATTTCACGATCTTGGAGACATTAATAAAACGTTAAATATAAGTTTTAGAAACTATATTTACATGGTCTTAGATTCCCGAAACGAAACGATGAAGAATGGACCAAAAATAAGGTTCACAGCCACGAGCAAGGCACATTACGGCCGTGAAGCCCCCCTGAAAAGTAGCAGCAGATTCAAAATTTTATATCACCCAATATAGACCTCGGATTGAGAATCCTTTGGTCAGAATCAAGACTGGTGAGTCTTCTTTCAGTGGTTAAAACTTCAAGTCCATCGGACATGGTTTACCCCTCGATCTGAGAGAACTACAAAACTGTCGCAAAGCTGCTAAAAGTGTCATGGCAGTGACTCGAGCTTCACGGCCGTGACTCCTTTGAGGTGAGGCCGTGAATACTGGCAGTGGCATGCCTGGGACGTTTCACGGCCGTGAAGGTCTTTGCACCCGGCCGTGACTGGCAGTCGGGGGTCAATTTCTTCACCAAATCCGATCCAAGTTTGTTCCCTATTTTTTTTGTTAGACATGCGGGACATTGTGATGACTGAGGACAAGGGAATCAAACAAGAATTAAGTCATGTAGGACATGATTTAATTTAATTATGCCTAAAGTCACTTTCAAAGGTTGAAAGTTGGTTTTTATGATTTGGCATTGTGCGAATTCGTGGCTTAACTCATTCATGGTGTCTAAGTTCATTTCTCACTCTAATAGAATGGTTCTAGAGAGAGTTGAGAGAAAAAAGGGTTTGTTCTTTGAGAAAACCGTAGTGAGTTTGAGATTTGAGAAATTCAAACACACACACTACATATCTCTTCTAATCATTCCACATCCTCTCTAGCCATCCTTGGGAGGTTGTGTCGGTCTGAGGCACGTTCCGGGGTTGGCGTGACGATCTTGCCAAGGCGTTGGAGCTCGGAGAGGTCACGGCGACCACGACAATCGGGACGAGTAGCAAGAGCTGAGATCTTCGCTACGGGGTAAGACTTTTTTAAAACCCTTATTATGTGTCATACGTGTTTCTTTTCCTTAACCAAGCGATCTGGGGCTAACCTTACGGGGATCCCCAAAAAAAATTTAAACTTCTGCTGCGTCCATGATTAGATCTCGCGACACCCGGAGTTCCCCAACACTTTTCTTGTTGTACCTCGCACGCTACTCAACTTATAAAACGTTACACGACTTTTCGTTTGAATCTTGGCCCTTAGATCTAAATCCCGCACCATGATCGAACGATCTCGTAAACTTGAGATAGCTTTAGAACTCCGTGAATTTCTTGAGTTGAAATCATTTCCTCTAAAGTGTGATCGTATCTGAGTACTTTGTCCGGCCATCTGTCAGGCCTCGACCGTCGTAGTTTAGGCTCATATTTCTCAACAAGTCGTCATTATATGCAATCCTAGGGGCAAAACATTGGCATAATCTCCACGCTATACTTTCTCAAAAGAATTTTGTATGCACTTTGAAGGATTCGAATGGGGACAAAATTGATATAACTATATGATTTATTATTAGAGATCACTCAATTATTGGTTTGCCTTACAACTCACGTACACAATCACTCACACACTCACTCTTATTATAATCTATAGGACTTATCCACGTTGGTTGGTCTAGATGACAACCGACTTAATATACATATATATGTGTGTAATGGATGAGTGCATGTGTGGGTTGGGAAAACACCTAAAATATACATTCGTTTCTAACTTTATTCCTAGCTTTGCTTCCCTTACAGTGTTGGGCCTATATACCAACCCAGTGGGTGGCCCAAATATATGATATATTATTATACATATATTATATATAAAAGAAAAAAAACTGCTGCATGTAGATACACACGCACACGAAGGCAGAAAGCAGGGAGAAAAGAAGAAAAACAGTTTTGAAGTCTCAATCTCAGATTCAACGTCGAAACGAAATCGGATTCATTCCAATTTGTGGACGTTGATGCTACTCAACGTGGTCTTCGAGTTGATCGGTTTAATTTTCTCATCGTCTGCAGCAAACTGATATCTTTCAGTTTTGCGCTTTGTGTTCCAAGCTAGTATTGCTTGATGAAACTGTGATTCCACCTCGTCGGTGAGGAGTTGTGCGTTGTACTGATGTACTTTAGTGTGTTTGGTCAGCCCCTGTTGTTGTAGGGAGTGGATTACCCGTCGTTGTACGGAGATTATCGCTGTACTCACTAACCGTTGATATAGTGAAGTTTGATTGGACTGCGGTCCCGTGGTTTTTCTCCCGGATTCGGGTTTCCACGTAAAAAAATTCTGTGCCTTTTACTTTCAGTTTATTTGGTTGGCTTGATTGATTTAATTCGCATTTGGGAAAAAGATTGATCGCTGGTTCCGCTGTGATAGTATTACTTGTGCAGTTTAAGTCGCTTATTTCCCAACATAAAGACCAGCTTTCGGTCGGCGATGCGATGGTTCAACGAGGTTTATCGAGGTACGATGACGAATTCCTAGGTTAATAGTTTCAAATCATGCCCTATTTTTTTCTGCAACCTCTGTGTTTGTGAGTACTGTAATATAGAGATGACGAATTTCTAGGTTCTCGTGTTCCTAGTGAATTTGATTCGTTCTTATGCGTACTAAATCCTTGAATACTCGAACAATAAATATATTTTTTTGACTTCCTTATATAGATTTGAGGACGGCGCTGATGGAGTTTAGTTATTCGCTAGTTTAAATTTTGCCTGTTGCAGTGTGGAAGTTACTGTGTTGAAACTGATTATTCAACCGCTGCTTTTTTTTCTAACTATTAGCTAATTGTTATATTAATGATCATCTTTTGTAATTGCTCTCTTTTTTTCAGTCTGTTTGGTGAGACTAAAGCTCACCACATCACAGTTAGTTCTATGCCATTACACTTGTTTGCTGAAAGAGAAGGTTCACTTCATTGTATCAAAATCCAATAATGATTGATTTCATTACACAACGATTAATATGACATATTATTCTTTTAGGCCTCGAAAGACTTGTAGGCTGCAAGCGGCTGTGTTGCGGCGGTATGAGGGATGGCTGTGTATTCTTTTTCTTTTAACTATTTGCGATGATTGTCCCGTCCCACAATGTCGTCGGATGATCGGTTGCAAAATTCCATCACAAGATTTCTTTTCTTTTGCATTATAGGTGTTAACGGCAGAAAATTTATGCCACCTTCTCTAATTAAACTGGTTTACGGTGAGGAACTAGGCTGGAGATGCGAAGTTGGTTGTTTGTGGGAGAAGACGGATATGAAAGACGTTGCCCTTCCATTTGTCTTGCCCTGGTGTGTCTGGTGCAATGTTTTGAGAATTGCTGCGTGAGTATTTCGAGCAAATCATTTGTAATGGAAAAATAGGATAATATATAACAACACAAGGAAACAAATCATTTTTACAAGTAAACAAACCCATTAAAAAAGAAATTACATTAAAATCTAATAGGATTCGGGTTTCCACGTAAAAAAATTCTGTGCCGTTTACTTTCAGTTTATTTGGTTGGCTTGATTGATTTAATTCGCATTTGGAAAAAATATTGATCGCTGGTTCCGCTGTGATAGTATTACTTGTGCAGTTTAAGTCGCTTATTTCCCAACAAGTGGTATCAGAGCCACGTTACTGTTCAGGTTGCGAATTAAAATGGACGATTCACTCGGAGGAATGTGTAAGTTGAACTCGTCAAACTACACGATATGGAAGCCGAGTATGTTGGATCTTCTGTACTGCAAAGATTTGTATTTGCCCGTACAAGGTGGTGCCAAGCCGAAAGAGATGAGCGAGGGTGAATGGAAAATAATGCACAGAAAGACGGTTGGCTATATTCGTCGGTTCCTTGACCACAATATCTTTCATCATTTTGCGAATGAAGAAAAGGCGGATGTATTGTGGAAGAATCAGCGATGTTTGAGAGGAAGAGTTCCATGAATAAAGCGTCGATCATCAGAAAAATAGTGCGACTTAGATATCGAGAGGGATCTGATATGACGGAGCATCTGAATGCTTACCAGGGTCTGATCAACCAATCTAGCAACATGAAAATCAAGCTTGATGATGAAGTGATTGCTCTATTGTTGCTTAGCTCGCTGCCGGACAGTTGGGAGACGCTTGTTGTGTCGATCAGTAACTCAGCTCCTAATGGAACTTTGACATTGCAGATGATCAAAGATTGCCTTCTTAATGAAGAGTCTAAAAGAAGGGAGCACATGACTAGTTCAGACACTAAAGTTTTGGTTACTGAGTCCACTGATAGGCGAGGAAGAAGCAAGAGCAGATTTGGTCAGAATAGAAGAGATAAATCCAGAGGAAAGTCTAAGCCCAAGAAAGATTTCAAATGCTACTATTGTGGTGGTGCGAATCATTATGAGAGAGATTGCAGGAAAAAGAAAAGAGATCTGAAAAACGGAACAACAGACAACAAGAAAGACGACAAAGACACTAGTGCAGTGGCAGTTGATGGTGATGTTGTCATAATCAGCGATGATGTATGTATCAGTTCAGCGTGCCGGCAGTCCGATTGGATCGTCGATTCAGGAGCTTCGTATCATATTACTCCGTGCAGAGATATGTTCGAATCTTACACTAGTGGTGAATATGGAAGAATCAGAATGGCTAATCAGGGTGTGACAGATGTTGTTGGCATAGGAGATGTTGCCTTGAAAACTGATACGGGTTGTCGGCTTACTCTTCGAGATGTTCGACATGTTCCAGACATCAGACTTAATATTATTTCTGCAGGCAAACTTGACGATGATGGTTATGCTAGTTACTTTAGTGAAGGCAAATGGAAGCTCACTAAAGGTTCTCTCATTGTTGCAAAGGGTAAGAAGCAGAATTCGCTTTATCTTATGCAGGTGAACGCGTTCAATGGAGAGGTGAATGCAACTACGAAGGATTCATCAATTGATTTGTGGCACAGGAGACTTGGACATATGAGTCAGAAAGGCTTGCATTTACTGGCTAAGAAGAAATTACTCCCTGATGTGACAGGTACGCCTCTACAAACTTGTGTTGATTGTTTAGCTGGAAAACAACACAGAGTTGCATTTCAGAATCTATCTCCGTCTAGAAAATCTAATCATTTAGATCTTATACACAGTGACTTGTGCTATATGAAGGATAAGTCGCTTGGTGGTGCTATGTATTTCGTTACTTTTATTGACGATTACTCTCGAAAAGTTTGGTGCTTTGCTTTGAAATCTAAAGATCAGGTGCTGGAAATTTTTCAAGAGTTTCATGCAAAGGTTGAGAGAGAAACGGGTAAGAAACTGAAGTGTATTCGCGTTGATAATGGTGGTGAATACCGGGGTCCTTTCGAGCAGTATTGCAGAACTTGTGGTATTAGGTTTGAGAAAAGCGTTCCTAAAACGCCTCAACACAACGGCGTGGCCGAAAGAATGAACAGGACAATTTGCGAGCGTATCAGATGTATGCTATCACACTCGAAATTGCCAAAATCCTTTTGGGGTGAAGCAATGGGAACAGCAGTGGATCTGATCAACCTTTCTCCTTCAGTTCCTTTGAATGGCGATATTCCAGACAAGGTTTGGCTCGAGAAAGATATTTCATACAAACACCTGAGAGTGTTTGGATGCAGAGCGTTTGTTCACATACCAAAAGATGAGAGGTTCAAGCTTGATGACAAGACCAAACAGTGTATATTTTTGGGTTATGGCCACGAGGAGTTCGGATACAGATTGTGGGATCCAGTTGATCGAAAAGCTATCAGAAGTAGAGATGTGGTATTTCTTGAAGACCAGATTATCAATGATATCAAGAAATCAGATGCACCAGAGTCTAGAGCAGATGTTCCTGTTAACTTGGATCCAGTTTCTTCACCTATATTTCATGATTACGGGGGAGACGTACAGGAGGAAGATTACGACATAGCTGGTGATGACACGGCGGGTGATCCTTTACCACCTGTACATGACGTTGTTCCTTCAGTTTCAGCACCAGAAACGGAAGTTAGAAGGTCTACTCGAGTGAGGCAACCTTCTACGAGACTCGACCCACATCATTACGTGTTACTAACTGACGGGGGAGAGCCAGAGAGTTTCTCAGAGGCGATGATACATGATCAGAAAGATAAGTGGTTCGAGGCTATGAACGAGGAGATGCAATCACTATGAGAAAATCACACCTATGACTTGGTAAAGCTGCCTAAGGGTAAGAGAACGTTGAAAAACAAATGGGTATATAAGTTGAAGACCCAAGAAAATTGCTCACAGCCAAGGTACAAGGCGAGATTGGTTGTGAAGGGTTTCAGTCAGAAGAAAGGTGTTGATTTTGACGAGATCTTCTCACCTGTGGTCAAGATGCCTTCTATCAGAGTTGTTTTGGGTATTGTTGCTAGCTTGGATCTAGAAATCGAACAACTTGATGTGAAGACGGCGTTTCTTCATGGCGACTTGGACGAAGAAATTTACATGGAGCAGCCAGAAGGTTTCCATATGAAAGATAAAGAAAACTTCGTGTGCAGGTTGAAGAAGAGTCTATATGGCTTGAAGCAAGCTCCTCGACAATGGTACAGGAAGTTCGACTCATTCATGACAGATCACGGGTACACGAAAACTAGCTCTGATCATTGTGTATTTACTCAAATATTCTCTGATGGCGATTTTATCATATTACTGCTATATGTCGATGATATGTTGATTGTTGGCCGTGACTCCAACAAGATTGCTATGTTGAAGGGAGACATGTATAAATCCTTTTCTATGAAAGATTTAGGTTCTGCTAAGCACATTCTTGGGATGAAGATATCCAGGGATAGAGCGAACAAGAAACTTAGGTTATCTCAAGAACAATATATTCAGAAAGTTCTTGAAAGGTTCAACGTGAACGAGTCTAAGGCAGTTAGTACTCCACTTGCAGCGCATTTCAAACTGAGTACGTCACAGTGTCCTTCAAGTGAGAAAGAAATAGAAGAGATGATGAAGATACCGTATGCTTCTGCAGTTGGCAGTTTAATGTATGCGATGGTAAGCACTAGGCCTGATATAGCTCACGCGGTTGGGATTGTAAGTCGTTATCTCTCTAATCGCGGGGAATATCATTGGTCAGCAGTAAAATGGATTTTTCGATATCTGAGAGGTACTCCTGGACTCTGTTTGAGATTTGGTGATGGCCAAACTGTTTTAGACGGCTATACAGACGCAGATATGGCCGGCGACATTGATTCTAGGAAGTCCACATCTGGGTACTTGATGATATTTGCTTGTGGAGCAGTCTCTTGGCAGTCGAAACTTCAAAAATGCGTTGCATTGTCCACTACAGAAGCTGAATATATCGCAGCGACGGAGGCGTGCAAGGAGGTGATGTGGTTGAAGAAGTTTCTAGACGAGTTGGGATTCGAGCAAGAGAAAGGCCTGCTATATTGCGATAGTCAGAGCGCAATCCACTTGAGCAAGAATTCTACCTTTCACTCGAGATCGAAACACGTTGACGTGAGGTATCATTGGATACGGGATGTTCTTGAAGAGAAGTTGGTACAGCTTGCTAAAGTTCATACTGATGATAATGGCGCTGATATGCTTACGAAAAGTTTACCAAGGGATAAGCTCGAAGTCTGCAAGAAGATCGCAGGCTTAGCAATGCCCCCCATATGAGTTGGCGGGGGAGATTGTTGGGCCTATATACCAACCCAATGGGTGGCCCAAATATATGATATATTATTATACATATATTATATATAAAAGAAAAAAACTGCTGCATGTAGATACACACGCACACGAAGGCAGAAAGCAGGGAGAAAAGAAGAAAAACAGTTTTGAAGTCTCAATCTCAGATTCAACGTCGAAACGAAATCGGATTCATTCCAATTTGTGCACGTTGATGCTACTCAGCGTGGTCTTCGAGTTGATCGGTTTAATTTTCTCATCATCTGCAGCAAACTGATATCTTTCAGTTTTGCGCTTTGTGTTCCAAGCTAGTATTGCTTGATGAAACTGTGATTCCACCTCGTCGGTGAGGAGTTGTGCGTTGTACTGATGTACTTTAGTGTGTTTGGTCAGCCCCTGTTGTTGTAGGGAGTGGATTACCCGTCGTTGTACGGAGATTATCGCTGTACTCACTAACCGTTGATATAGTGAAGTTTGATTGGACTGCGGTCCCGTGGTTTTTCTCCCGGATTCGGGTTTCCACGTAAAAGAATTCTGTGCTACTTTCAGTTTATTTGGTTGGCTTGATTGATTTAATTCGCATTTGGGAAAAAGATTGATCGCTGGTTCCGCTGTGATAGTATTACTTGTGCAGTTTAAGTCGCTTATTTCCCAACATAAAGACCAGCTTTCGGTCGACGATGCGATGGTTCAACGAGGTTTATCGAGGTACGATGACGAATTCCTAGGTTAATAGTTTCAAATCATGCCCTATTTTTTTCTGCAACCTCTGTGTTTGTGAGTACTGTAATATAGAGATGACGAATTTCTAGGTTCTCGTGTTCCTAGTGAATTTGATTCGTTCTTATGCATACTAAATCCTTGAATACTCGAACAATAAATATATTTTTTTGACTTCCTTATATAGATTTGAGGACGGCGCTGATGGAGTTTAGTTATTCGCTAGTTTAAATTTTGCCTGTTGCAGTGTGGAAGTTACTGTGTTGAAACTGATTATTCAACCGCTGCTTTTTTTTTCTAACTATTAGCTAATTGTTATATTAATGATCATCTTTTGTAATTGCTCTCTTTTTTTCAGTCTGTTTGGTGAGACTAAAGCTCACCACATCACAGTTAGTTCTATGCCATTACACTTGTTTGCTGAAAGAGAAGGTTCACTTCATTGTATCAAAATCCAATAATGATTGATTTCATTACACAACGATTAATATGACATATTATTCTTTTAGGCCTCGAAAGACTTGTAGGCTGCAAGCGGCTGTGTTGCGGCGGTATGAGGGATGGCTGTGTATTCTTTTTCTTTTAACTATTTGCGATGATTGTCCCGTCCCACAATGTCGTCGGATGATCGGTTGCAAAATTCCATCACAAGATTTCTTTTCTTTTGCATTATAGGTGTTAACGGCAGAAAATTTATGCCACCTTCTCTAATTAAACTGGTTTACGGTGAGGAACTAGGCTGGAGATGCGAAGTTGGTTGTTTGTGGGAGAAGACGGATATGAAAGACGTTGCCCTTCCATTTGTCTTGCCCTGGTGTGTCTGGTGCAATGTTTTGAGAATTGCTGCGTGAGTATTTCGAGCAAATCATTTGTAATGGAAAAATAGGATAATATATAACAACACAAGGAAACAAATCATTTTTACAAGTAAACAAACCCATGAAAAAAGAAATTACATTAAAATCTAATTTAGTTACATCCCACAATATAAGAGCGTTTCCAATCGATACCCAAAAGTTCAAAATTTATACTAAAAGTTATCCAACCGTACACCGCAAACTAAAAATGCGTTCTCATCATCTCTCCTGTTTTAAATGTATCTGCGCGTTTGGGAATGAGTTAACCCAAAACATGCGTTTGATGTTTTAAAAATTACAATATGTACTCTTTTATATTTTAATTATAAAGTATCCATATAAAAAAATAAAAAATAAATAAAAACAATATATAAGGACTCATGTTATTAGTAATTACTTTTTTTAGGTATTTAATGATAGATATTGAGCTTATTATTAATTTTGTGACATTATTTTTTCAATCGAATTTGAAATAATAGTGTGGTCTAATTTGTAAAGTTGTAAATTTCATGGGTAATATTAAAAATTGGGTAGAAGAGAATATTACAAAATGGACTTTTGAGTTTGAGAATGGTATGTCGGTTGGAGAAGAATTATTGCATTTTGAGTTTGCGAAATGAGTTTGAGTTTGAGAATACGTTTATCGGTTAGATATGGTCGAAGAAGGCTTCTATGATCTTTGATGATGAATATTTTCTATTGTTAAACTTCAATAATGACATGAAAATTGCATATCTATTTAAACTTGCATATTGGTTTGGCTCGATTGGGATGGCGCGCCTACTGAGAAATCTACTTATAAAAGTTTCTAATAATTATACTACTTAAAACCCGTGCATTGCACCGGCAAAAAAAGTAGTATAAAATAAAAAATGTAAACATAAAAAGAGAGAGACAAGGTTAAACCAAAAGATATTAAATAAAAATAAAAATAAAATGAAATAGATATTTAATTATTAAAAACTAAAATAGAATTACTTATCCGTGTAAAATCAAGCAAAAATGGATTCCTAAGTCGGATATCAAGTCACAAAGTCCTAGTCAAACATGGACTCCTAAGACTATATCTTCGACCAACTTAGGCTCACAATCTAATTTTACACGATTTACGACTAACTCGTTTTCTGCTAATAAGGGAGGACCCATATGACAATGGGTACCAAAGTCCCGATAGTTTTGCAGATTTCCCTCATGTATGGTACTCCGATATAGCGGCAGAGCAACTACAACAATTCCCTACCCAAGCGACAAACTCGGTGACGAAATTCCTTACACATTTCTTTTAAATGCTCGGATGAGGCACTATTAATTTTCTAGGGATCACAATTTGGTACATTATGCATCTGAGCTGAAATGCTAAATGCCAAATTTTTTTTCAAAACATTTATCATGCATTTTACTCATATAGCAACAAAATAAAATAAAAAAAAAAAGAAAACTCTTCATGCATTTTTTTCTTTCTTTTTATTCTCATGCATCTTCATTTTTTTAAAAATAATATATATATAATTATAAATAACAAAATAAATATATAAAACACATACAACGTTTTTTTCATGCATTATTTTAAAAAAATTAAACAAAAACAACGAAAAAAATGGGGAGTGACGATTACTTGATCTACTTTGATTTGTTCACAAAAATCTTTCCTTGATATATGACTGGTTATTTGCTTAATATTGTCTGTCTAGTCGCATTCTTTTGTCTAAAGGTCACCCGTTTGTTCCACTAGACACAAAGCCACATCATATATGTGAGATTTGAGCCTTATTATTTTTTTCGGGAATTTATCCTTGAGCGAGTCACACATCAAATGCTTGTCTTAACTTGTATTTCTTGGCCTCATACTCGCCTTGCGTCAGATTGTTAGGAAAATGATTAGGGCACGTAGGAAAATTCCTCACTTGGCCAAAATCAAAATATCATCCTTGAAATTATTCCTCTAGTCATCCCTTTTGAGCCTTCTCCGACATCCTTTTCTTCATTTGTAACCCGATCAAGCCTTCAACCGTAATTCATAAATTTCGGAGGGTTGCATAAACGAGAAAAGGAGGAGGAGAAAAAGGCGACGAAAGAAAAATAAGAAAATGATGACCAAAGGAGGTGGAAAACGCACACGAGGAATGCTCAACGCACAATAAATAGTCCAAAAGAACCTGCCTTCCCAATTATTGAAATCTTCTAGAAATCATAAGAACAGGGCATGGATCTTGCTGTGAACTTCTCCTTCAATAATCTCGTATACTCGTCAGAACGGCTGGAAGAGGAGCACCACGAACTGAACTTCTCCAACGATAATCCGGTCTTATATCGAGACAACGAGAAGAGGAGCACGGCCTTGGGTTCGAATTCCATAACTGTGAACTTCTCCAAATCGATAATCTTTGAAACCTCTCTAGGGATTAAAAGAAGAGGAGCACGGTATCGGCCCGAGAACCAACAAGAAGAACTTCGCCTTAGATAATCTCTCAACCTCGTAGAGAAGCGGAGCTTTAGCTTGAGCAAGTGTAGAATAATACGAAAAAAAATTAAAGGATGAAAAAGAAAATGTCGGTGAAGAGGACGACGAAGAAAAGGAAGAAGATTTTTAGTCCACAATTCCTAAATATTTTCGTTCCCTTCTAAGTCAGAACCAAAATACTAAATCCCTAAGTCCCTTTGATTCCGAATCGACGGTCTCTCGCTCGGTGAAATGATTAGAAGCGCCTTGATAGCAGGTTAATTGATATAATTTTGCTTGTGTGGACATGAGTGATATATCTAGTATATAAATCCCATGATAAAAATAATTGAGCGCTAGAGCGAACCTCGTGAGAGTTGTCGAAATGGATCACTGTATGAACTTAGGACTTTAGTTTGACGACATGACTTGACGGGAAATTATTATTCTATGTGTCATATGAAATATTTGCGTGGACATGATCAAAGTGACGGGAAAAGTGACGTGATCAAAGTGACGTAATCTGAACCTCGTATAGTCTTGTTTCAAAATTTTCTTTACTTTTATTTTTCTTTGCATATTTTTTATATTTTTCATGCATTTTTTTCTTGTATTTTTGCATTTATTTTACTTTGTTTTTTTTTCTTATGTATGAAAGATTTCGCACATTTCAAATGCATTTGCACATGCATTGGCACAGACTTGTTTAAAAGTGAAATATTTCTTGCATATATGCTTACGCAAATTTTCATATGCATGCTTAGGAATTCATGCATATATGCTAAATTGATTACATGCGTTTCTACTCGTTGTGTCATATTGTTTTCGTTGTGTCATATGGGTTACATTCTCATATGCATATCTTGGTGAATATGTATATCTTTGCGAAATTGTTAAACACTATATGCGCACTATTTGAGGGGAGGTCATGATTCTTAGTGGGCGAAATCATGAATTAAGGGGGAGAATGAAAAAAAATGAAAAATTACTCTATTATTTTGAAATTACTCCGTTATATGTTTCCGATGAGCATGAATTGAGAGGAGTAATATGAATTTAAGGGGGAGTAATTTTAATTGTTATAATTCATGTTTACACTTTTAGAGTGTACTTTAGAATCATGAACTTACACTTTTAGAGTGTACTTTAGAATCATGAACTCTCCTTGAATCTTTTTAAAAGACTAAATCCTCGGGGGAGCTTTTTAGTGATTCAGGTGTGTGAAGTGGATGCTTTTCAAAAAGATCTTCCAACCATCACTTCGAACTCTGCTCTCGAAGATTTAGCGAAAGAAAGAGATGGCCTACCTTCTTCTGGAACTAGAGACGCTTCTTCGAGGCCGAACCAGACAACTTTCATTCGGAGAAGACGAATCTGGCGAAACGGAGAAGATGGCTAAAATCTGAGCCCTCTCCTCGACTTTCTGCTTCCGGAAGAAGAAGAAAGGACCGAGGACCGAACGACACGTGACTCAAGCATCATCAAGGACTGAAGTTGCCAACCGTCTCCATTGCATCAAGGACCGAAGTTGCCAACCGTGTCCACTGCATCAACAAACGAAGTTGCCAACCGTGTCCACCTCTCCAAACCTCACATCGGACTCCCTGATCTCAACACAAGGTTGACCCAAATAGGGGGAGTTTCGAGTTTCGAGTGCTTTCAACGGGAGAAATGGAACGCGGACTTTCTAAATCCGGCAAGAATACTTCGTACATCTTACGGCATTTAGGAGAAGAATTTCAAAAGAAGATTCGAAGAAAAAGCCGATGCCTAAAAGACAGGGTGAGCTTGAAGATTTTCTAAAGAGGAGATTTCAGGGACTCGAGGACTCTTTCCACTTGCAAGACGAAGATAACCCGCGCAATATTGACAATTGAATACAAAGGGGGAGATTTTTGGAACTATTTTATTGTATTCAATTAATATAATTGTCTTAGTCTTGCTATGCAAATTAGTAGTCTTGGGCTAAATTATAATTGGTCGTTGTATAGGACTACATGTGTAAATATACCACGAGGTGGTATATATAAGTGAACTCCTAAGAAAATTAGGAGTGCGCTTTGTATGGTTTTCAGATCAAAAAATTAGAATCGAGAATTTTAGAGAGAAGAATTAGCGCCAAACCCTTGCTTTCAACGTTTCTTATCTCGTAAGCTTTCAACTAGGTAATCTTCGATCTTAAATCTGAATTTCTAAAGATTATCAATCGATTCGATCTGTGTTGGATAAAAAAGGACCTAACAGTCACGGCTGCCTATTTAAGCCAGTTTGTCGTGATTGCTTCTCCCAAAGATACAACAAAGGAACCGGCCAAACCAAGAAAAAAGGCTGCTGTGGGGAAGCCCCAAAAGTCCAAACCGGCCCAGAAGAAGCTGATTCTGACTTCGTCAAGTTCAGAATCAGCTGTACCCATCAATGTGGTGGCAAAGAAGAAAGATACAAGCCCGCCACAAAAAAAGGACCGGTTACACCTTCTGAACAGCCTGCAGTTGCAACTGAGGCTGAGGTCACGGTCACGTTTACAAGACCGGAGGCCATTCAGACTGAAGTGCCCATACCCGATGAAGTCACAGTCTCTTCACAGACTGGACCAAGGGTTGAAGCTGCTGCTAAGGGCAAGAGTAGTGTGGTGATAAATGAACAGGAGGCTGTCCAATCAGTGCCCACTGACAAAGGCAACGGAAAAGCTACGGTCATTCAGTCTCCTCAGAACAGCGAAGAAACCGCACGGAGCTTAGTACGTGAGGAGATTGAGGAGAATATAACCGGCCCAATCCAAGACTTTTATTATTGGGTACACACCACTTAGTCGGAAACTGTCAAGTGAGCGGATGAATAAGGTAAATAAGACTGAAGGCCGATTAATCAGATATCGCAGTATCAAGTCTATCAAGGAGCTGCTCCAGTCGCGCGAACTGTACACTCTACTTCTCAAGATAAATGTAGTCCAACCGTATATAAATCAGAGAAGAGAAAAATTCAGCCTACGTCAAGAAGTGCATATCAATACCTGGAAGTGTTGGCGCGACTGGACCTGGAAAAACTGAGCATGGAACACCGATTCGCCACGGCTTTCATTGAAATAACACAAGTGGGACCAGTCACAACCTCAGTGCGACCATCAGTGCAATACGGTACCCCAATTTGAGCAGCCACAACAATCGGTTCCTATCCCATCTCATCTTCAGCTCCAGAAACCACAACGACAAAAGCTCCCAAGAGTCCCACACTCAGCGAAATATCAGCAGCACTGGCAATCGTGCCGACCTGATCGAGACCACACAGACCGAGGCAGAAATTTCGGTCCCTGCCAATGAAACCGGTGAGGCCAGACCGGTTGAGGCAATAGCACTGGAGGTAGAGATACCAGTTGAAGTTGCGCATACTAAGGAGGAAAATCCAGTTCCGGCTAAAGAAAATGAGATCGCCTCAGAAGCTCCGGTAACAGATATTTCCCACATGAGCAACCGCAACAAAGGCTCCTGGCTTTTGAAGAAGCTGGAATAACAATGGAAGTCGAGGAGCCAGAAGATCTCAAAACCGAGCCGCCACATCATGAGCAGGCTTCCACTGACCTAATGCAGTCATCACCTCCGGTACACACAGAGAATTAACAACAGAGACTGCACCAGTTTCTGAATAAGCTTCCAGATCGGTACACGAAGCTCAACAGTCAGCGCCACCGCCACCACAACAGACTGTACCGGTCCTCACGCCACAACCCCAAGTCTCCATCCCCATAGATATCGTCGGCATTGTCAAGGAAGTTTCACTGGTGAAGGCAATGCATCGCCATATGCTACTTCTTGAAAAGATGGTCGGAGTCGAGAGAGACAAGGCTAATGAGCAGTACACCACCTTAAGGGAAGGTCTTAAGAGCATCTGAACCGACATCGGAGGGAGTGAGGATGCTGTGAAGGAGGAACAGACGGTGGTCAAAACCTAGTTGGCTAAGATTGTCCAGCTGTTAGCGAAACAGTGGCCCCCGCAAACAGGTCCAGTGATTGCCAAAAAGGGGGAAAGTAGCACTAGAGGTGTTGGGGGGAGCAGAAGGCCAAGTCAAACCGGACGAGGCCAAACCGGACGAACTACAAATCAACCAACCTCGTCAGATCGATCTCTCTATCTATCACAACTCAGCTTCAGACAGCGGGATCCCAAACGATTAAAGCGGAACAGATCCTGATACCAGATGATCAGCTAGTGGCTCCAATGCCAACACCAATATCAGAAGCTGGACCCGTCGAAGTCATATACTCTGCTGAGGCATTAAGGCACCTAGCTTGCAATCTTACTCAAGACCAGACGGCAGAACTGATCAGAATGGTCGATATCAAGCAAGCAGCCTACAAGGAGCTCAAGACGTTGAAGGAGATTGAGAAGCTAGCCAAATCTAAGGACTAGATAGGCTAGCTAGACTTGTTGTTGTAGATGTGTAGTTTGTATCAAAATTTCTTTGATATAAATGAAAATCCTTCTGCTTCATTAAGTTATGTCAATTACCAAAAAGGGGAAATTGTTAGAAATCGTGAATTTAAATATTCATATTAACAGTTTTGATGATTGAACCCAACTTAATAAGTACACCAGTTAGATATAGGAGAGACAAGAAACAAACAACATGTCAGCAGCCCTACCAGAATCCGGATAAAGACTGCATACCGGAACTACATTGAAGACCGGACTGCATAATACCGGACGTGCCATGCTGGACAGATTCAGATACAATCAAGGCGCGGCAAGTTGAAGACTTCCGACAATCATTTAACACAAGGCTGCCAGCTAGAGCCAAGTTGAAGTCAAGCCAAGCCGAATAAGGAATAAAGCAAAAGGCACAGCGCGACTGCTGCGATGATCGGTTGGGCAAAGTCAATTAATACTCTGTCCGGTACACAAGAGCTATCTCACAACGACTCAACTTTAACCTCAACTATAAAATAATAGGGACGCAAGCTGAAGACAACTACGTCACCAAATACGAATTTTAGAACGAAAGAATCAGCTCAAGCTTTCAAAGCGTTAAGTTCTTTAGCGAGAAAAGAATTAGGTGTTGTCATCACTGTACTAAACCGAAACGGTTAGTAAGTGATTTTCTCAAGGGACTGTAAAAAGCTCTTGAAAGAGACGGACTGTAAAAAGCTGTCTAGGTTTGGACCAGGAGTTTAGTTAGCGTAATATAGTCGTGAGGGTTCTATTGAGTCACTCTAGCTAATGAGGTTGTACAACAAGGTTGTAAACCGATGCTTCTAGTGATACCTTCCTCGCGAGGGAGAAGGGGAGAAGTAAGAAATTTTTCCGATCTTCCAGAAACAAATTTTGTGTCCTTGGCAAACACACACATCGCATCTCACATCCGGTCTTGGTTCATAACCGACCGGTTTGCTTCCGCACAAGTTACACAAAAGAATATCGAGCATCGGTATCAAACCTTAACCGGTTTAGATCCGAAAAACTAACAAGTGTTTATTCATCCCTCTAAACACGCTGACCGATCCTAATAGTAGCAAATTAATAACAGCTAAATTTATAAGGAAATACATTTTTCCGCTTTTTGTAGACCACATGTAATCTATTAAGGGGCAATTACGGATCAGGCCCTAGAAAAGTTTCAATTTAGTGATCAGGCCCTGTCAGAATAATCTTTAGTTTAAAGGACCAGTTTTTTAAAAAATTCAAAGGTAAAGGCCCAAACTATATTTTTACTAAAATACCCTTCGTAAAGGGTTCTCTGAAGTGGTATTCGACGCGATATTTACGTTACATAGATCTGACGACTTGTTACCGTAATAACCAAACACGTTACTTTAAACTGATAAAATGTTACTTCCCGATAGTAAACTGTTTTTTTATGCATTTTTATATATATTCGGCTAATCGAAACCCAGTTTTCGCAGAATCAAGCACAATCGACTACCCCATCAACCAATCAATTTCAACGTGTTCACGTAGGATTTATCTGATATTGCTGAAGTACGATGTATGAATTTTGATGAATTTTTATACGGTTTGAAATTTGAGAAAAAACGGGCCAAATCGAACTATATTTTCGTAGCAATTGCAGCTAATCTTTGTGTATTCGAGGTACCCATCGTTTGGGCATTTCATAGGCTCTGTCAATTTTGAACAATCGTCACCTCATCAATTTTGAAACGTACGTTGTGTGAAAGTGGTCGTATGGAAGGCATAGATTCATCTGGAATAAGTGTTACTATTTTATGCATTCTTGTTACTGATTTATGTTTTCGTGTTATAAACGTACGAACAAAGTGTATCATGATACAAAAGGTAACTTATAATCGATTTGGTCATTTTTGGTATATTATGACCTAATTTTGTTTCTCAAAAGTATTGTTGTGGTATTTTGCTTAACGGACCTGTTTCGATAATTTTTGGCACAGAACTGTTACTTCATGAAATAGAAACGTTACTTGGATTTTCTAAGATGGTATATTATGATGTATTTTTGTTTTAAGCATCGATGTGTTATTTTATTTTTCTTAGCAGACCTGTTACGATAATTTGGGGCACTTAATTGTTACTACCTCAAAAGTTACTTGGAATATCCGACGTGGTATATTCTGATCTCCTTTTGTTTTTCATAAGTATTAATATGGTATTTTATTAGCAGGCTGTTTCGATAATTTGGCATGGAACTGTTACTATATGAAATCGAACCTTTACTTTTTTTATCTGAAGTGTTATACTACGGCCTACTTTTGTTTTCATATGTATTGATGTGGTATGTTTTTTAGCAGACCTGTTTTGATTTATTTGACGTGGAACTGTTACTAAATAAAATATAAGTGTTACTTGTTCTATCGAAAGTGTTACTAAAAGTACATGAGTTGTTACTAAATAAACAATAAACATTACTGTGGATTTGGGGGATTTGGGGATTTGGGCGGAATTTGGGGATTTACGATACATGGTAAATTTTGGGCGGGATTTGTGGATTTGGGCGGGATTTGGGGGTTTGGGCTGGATTTGGGATTTTGGCAATATGGTATCGGGCCGTGTTACTAAAAACTATTTAACTGTTATCGGTTACTTAAATTATGTTACTGAACATTGTTTATGTGTTACAAATTGCTGCCGTTATCGTACTGGGGTTTAGGGTTATGTGTGTATGGAGATTGGTGGCATTCGCAACAATAATCCCAAGCTGTAAACATGTTAATGCTCCAAAAGATATGGGTTTTAAACGGATTTACGATACATGGTAAAGGATTTGTGGTTTTGAGCGGGATTTGGGGATTTTGGCAATATGGTATCGAGCTGTGTTACTAAAAACTATTTAACTGTTACCGCGTTACTTAAATTATGTTACTGAACGCTGTTTATGTGTTACAAATTGCTGGCTCGTTTCACTATCATCCACCTTCATCGAACAATGTGGCTTTTAAAGGAATTTAGTGTGATAAATGGATCAAATCATACATTTACAAGTTGTTAATCTTGTAAATCTCGATCAATGTGCATTTATGAACGAAATTAATCGAATTAGTAATGTGGTACTGGAAACCTATTATGTGGTATCATAATCTGTAAACACGTTATTCGCTAGGTTTGCATTGTTATTTTATAGCAAACATGTAGTATTAAATGCGGGCAATCTGGTACTGGTGACGATAACGAACCATCCTATTAAAATTCCTTAACAAATAACTTCGAGAATGTATCAAATACAGATTTACGACATATAAAATGATATTTGTGGTTTAATTTTAAACTTTGAATACGTTTGTGATAAAATTCGTAATGTTTGTCTCATTAAAAGAGATACTATTGTATGTTGTGAAGGAATAGCTATATTTATACATGATATTTTATCTCAACTTTCACATATTGATATCAACATTCGCAAAACGTGTCTTTTAAAGAAATTTTGTGATTTAGCTTCATCATATCATCTATTTCTATGAATTTCAATCTTATATAACCGAACGAAATGAATTTATGAACGAAATTTAATCGAAATAGTAATGTGGCATTGATTAGCTATTCTGTGGTACTTGTAGCTACAAATTTGTTATAAATATTGCGTATATTGTTATTTTTTATCAGATATGTGGTATTATTTGCAGGCAATGTGTTATTTTACTGTTAATATCTCTGACATTCTAGAAACTCCTAGAATGTTCTTAACGAAATGTTACCCAAATTGCGTGAATTGTTACTCAGAATAAAGAAAATGTTACCGACCAACTTTTTATTGGCAAACGTGTTATTTACGGGTAATGAGTCGTTATTAATCTCTCATTATATGTTACGTTTTGCGGATATATTTGTTATGAATATCTAGACATATTGTATTATTGTTCCACGAATTGTTACCCAGAAAGCATGAAGTGTTATTCAGTGACCATTTTAATTAGCAAACGCTTACCACTTAGATCTCATCAAAATTCTTCATTATTCCATGATTAACATCAATAATTGTCGTCGATAACTAAGGTCCATGATGAAATTGTGTCGAATTTACATTATTCGGTCATTAAACTCGAGATTTCACCGTATTAAACGTATGTTTGGAGCATTCGTGCTTTATGAATCTCGAAAATTCTCTTTAATTATGAAGACCCATGAAAAATCGAAGCCAATACAACGTTTGCTGTTAGTAACGTCGAGATTGGATCGAATTTCAAACATGAATTTTTCAGCTTATTAAACGTATGTTTTTCCAGCTTAAAACCATTATTTTGGGGGCACTAAACATGTGTTATTTACGGGTGACGGGTCGTTATTATTTTCTCACTATATGTTCGTTTTGCCGAAATATTTGTTATAAACATCAAGACATATGGTATTATTGTTCCAAGAATTGTTACCCAGAAAGCATGAAGTGTTATTCAGTAACCATTTTAATTAGCAAACGTCCGCTTAGATCTCATCAAAATTCTTCATCATTCCATGATTAACATCAATAATTATTGTCGATAACTAAGGCCCATGATGAAATTGTGTCGAATTTACATTATCTGGTCATTAAAGTCGAGATTTCACCGTATTAAATGAAATTTCCGAATTGTGTTTGAAGCTTTTGTGCTTTATGAACTTCGAAAATTCTCTTTGAGTATGAAGACCCATTAAAAATTGAAGCCGGTACAACTTTGTGCTGTTAGTAACGTCGAGATTGGATCAAATTTGGAACATGAATTTCTTCTTTCGATCGATTGAGTGTAAGGAATGTGTTATTGCAGGAAGCGGTATTATTTTTGAATGATATGTTACTTTTGCAACATGATTTGTTATTTATTAAAAGAAACGTGGTATTTTCTGCTATACGTAAAACATTTATTTTCTCACAATTAACGTCACTAATATCTGAAATTTATCAACACTTATGATCAAATTAACGATAATTTCACCTTATATCATCACAATCGTGGAGATATCTTCGGGTCTTATATCATCACATTTATATTAAGTATTTTTTTCGTCGATTTGGCATATGTCGAGTTAAATATGCATCATTTAGGTATTTTCGTCTGATTTATTCGTTTATTAGTATTGGTATTATAATTGATAAAGTTATTACAAAATATATGCGATATTGTACTCAATACAGACAATTTGTTATCCAAATGAATGGAAGTGTTTTTTTAAGCCCAAAACTGTTATAATTATCTCGACAGCTGTAACGGATCATTTAGGTATCCTGTGGTAAATTTCGCATATGTCAGGGATATTTATGTCTTTTTGCAGCCTTTAGGTAGTTTTCACTGAACTTTTCGAAAACTAGGTCCTTTAGCCTAAATTAAATTCAAGTGGGGCCTGAACCCAAACTTAAATATGCTATTGGGGCCTGAACTTTAATTAACCCATCTATTAATTAATGGCCCGTGAAGGTTCTTGAAAAATGTATCAATTGTCCTTATCTTAATAGAAACTAATTTCTCATTAAGTCTTGTGTTTGATCTATTTGTGGATTAATTATTTCCTATCCCTGTGGGAGCACCATCCCAACTCGGTGGATTTTCGATGCTTCATCGAAAATATAAAGACGTTGGGCTTTGGGTTGGAAAAATAGATCTTTGTTTGTGTTAACATATTTTGATTTTGTATTTATGAAGAAAATATTTTTAATGCTAGAAAGTGATTTGTTGAACACAAGAAACATAATAAAGAATAGATTGAAGTACTAATTTGAAAAGATAATAAGGTGAGGTTTGAGAGATTGGTTTATTCTATCTAAACTGAAAAACGAATTGTATCCTTTCTAAGCTCGTCACCCTTTGCTCCAATGGGAAGCATTGTGCAACGAGCTTTCGCGATAAGGGTGGAGGGAACATAGACAGCTAAGCTAGACTTTCTATTTTCTATATAGATATGTGGAATGATTTTGCGTTGAAAAAGCCTTAGCAAGACTAGGGATGTTTATTAGAAGGTTCGCCCAAGTTTTCTAGTATTTCGCTCTCGGTTTTCGATTTTACATATGTTCAATGCAATAATCGAATTGTTTTAATTTGGTCTCTTTCAATTTTTCGTTGAATAACAATTATTTTAGGGAAGATATTTAATTAATCTGATTTATAGATTCCGTTTTGTAAATTATTTTTAATGAGAAAATATAATTATATAAGTATTTATGAAGAATAATTTTATGCCTTCCGTTACAAGTTATTTTTTTATTTTCAGTAAACAAATATATTTACTTTGTTGGCTTAAGTATGAATATAATTGGACTCAGATAGTTAAAGAGTAAATTGCAAAATTTGTGCTTGAACTATACCGCAGATTCATTGTTTGTGCTCAAATTTTGAAATGTGCCTTTTTTGTTCCTGAACTTTGCAAATCCTGTTACTTTTAGTTAATTTCCCTAAAGAACATGTAAAATAACCAAAATGGGCAAAGTTCAGTAAACAAAACGGCACATTTAAAAGTTTGAGCACGAATTATTACAATTTATGTTACATGCATGCTATAGTAAACCTTCAATACAAAGTTCAATTTCGATTTCACGATTTTTTCTTTTGTTATTTTTCATGAGCATACCCACACAATCACAACGAAATTTTAAAAGTTTGAATAACAACAATTACTTTTGTTTGTACATATGCTTTAACTTGTTTGTTTTTCAAGAGGCATACACGATTACGGTGTTATTGTGTTGAGATACTTTTTTAAATAAAAGAAGTTAAAAAATCTCGTGGTGATCGAATATGAATTTTATATCAATTTTACACAATATCATGTATATAAAAAAAATCTAATTGTTCGTACTTAAGCTTTTAAATGTGCCGTTTTGATTTCTGAACTTTGCAAAATTGTTCCATTTGATTCTTTTACTTGTTCTTTATGTCAAAGGAACGAAAATGACAGGTTCTTCAAAAAATCAAAACGACACATTTAAAGGTTTGATGACCAACAGTGAGACTGTGGTATAGTTCAAGCACCCCTTTTGCCTATTTAAATATATCACTAAACATAAACTAAGTTTTAAATTTAAAGCTATTCACACAACATAAATAATATATATAACTAAAAATATTTCAGTTATTGGGTTATTTTATTGGAAAACAGAAAACCGAATAAAAAAACTGAAAATTTCTAAATCTCAAACTGAAATCGCCCAAAAAACTGAATTAACCGCACCGAGAAATCCGAACATTACGATTCTACCTATTTTTCAGATTTTGTTCAAACTTTGAACACCCCTAAGCAAGACATCATCATTTTCATTTACAGAAAAAAGAATTAGACGCATCACATAACAAAAAAGATTTCCGTTAGATTTTCGACACGTCATCAAAATTTAAATTTTGAACACGTGTCGGAAATCCAAAGGAGCTGGCCGTTTCCCACATGTTTAGGGTAAAGTGAACCTAAGTTACGTGATATATATATATATATATATTATATATACCGAGAGACGGTGTATAGGATGCTTAGACGGTTATACCGAGAGACAAATTTATAATATGATACATAGGATGCTTATTTATAGCACAATTTGCAAAGCTAATCAAAATAATGATAAAGCTGTTGCAAAAATGATTGTCGCTGGCTTTACTGGTCAGTTAAAAGGATGGTGGGATAACTATTTATCTCAACGTGAAAAAGACGATATTTACCAAACCATTAAAGAAGAAAATGGTCAGCAAGTGGATAATGTTGTTTATACACTATGCGTAAACATCATTGAACAGTTCACATGCCGATAGTCTGACAATTCTGAAAATATCAGAACTTTACTTCAAAATCTTAGATGTAAGACCCTTACATCTTTTAGATGGTATAAAGATACTTTTCTTAGTCGAGTCATGGAACTCTCTGAGTCAAATAGTACTCACTGGAAATCTAAATTTGTAGAATGCCTACCTTCACTCTTTGCAGAAAGAGTAAGGAATAATCTTAGGAAAGGAGAATCGAGTATCGATTATAACTCCTATACCTATGGAAAACTTATAGGAACTTGCATACAAGAAGGCTTAGCCTAATGCAATGAAATAAAATTAAATAAACAAGTTAAGAGACATTCTCTAGACGAAAAGAAACAATTAGGAGAATTCTGTGGCCAATTTGGCATGGAAAACCCTTCTACAAGTAAAACTCGTAAAGAACATAAAACTAGAAGATATTCTGCTAAACAATACGAGAAGAAAAAATTCAGAAGATCTAAAAGAAGAGAACAAAAATTCTCAAAAGATAATAAAAATTATCAATACAAAAATAAATTCCCTCCTATTGTCTGCAGAAAATGCGGAAAAATTGGTCATAAAGCAAGTACCTGCTGGACCAAAAAGAAAATTAATAACTTAGAAATTGATAGCGAATTAAAACAAACGCTATCAAAAATTCTTCTTGAATCTGATAGTGAATCAGAATACTCTTCAAATAATGAAAACAACGTTATCGAAGACATTTCGTCAGAATCTGATGAATGTAGAAATTGTCAATTAGGACAACCTTGCTCTAAACATTCAGATAAATCAGAATCTGAATCAGAAAATGATAATTTGTATCAAATAATATCTCAATTCCAAGAGTTCCCACGGTAATTTGGCGCCTTTCCAAAGAATTGGCATTTTCGATTCCCTCCTCCTTGCTGTCCTTCTGCTCTTCGCTCCTGAGCCTTTGTAACTCGAATCTCCGTTTGCTCAGCTAAGATTGCTCGTTCAGCAATACGAGCATAAGTCTTCCCTTCTGTATCGTACATACTCACGCTCCGGAAGATCTCAGGTTTGAGGCCTTCCAAGAAACGTTCAATCTTCAGCTCGTCTGTAGCCACGATCTGTGGCGCAAACCTAGAGAGTTGCTCAAATTTGCGTATATAATCTGCTACCGACATCCCTCCTTGTTTCAGATTTATAAACTCATTCAGCTTCTGTGCTCTATCTGGCGCGGTAAAGTACTTGTCCGGAAAGAGCATTTTGAACCTTTCCCAGGTAATGGTGGTAGTATCCTCGAGTACTTGAATTGTGTCCACATGTAGCCCGCATTCCCACGCAGCATAAAGGTGGCACACCTCACCATTTCGGTATCGGGTAAGTGACTCACACGGAACATGTTCTCGATAGTTCTGAGTCAATCCTCCGCATAGGTAGGATCGGCGGCCTCCTCGAGTGCAGGGGGTTTAATCGTCGGAACCTTTCCCCGGCAGCTTCGACGTGTTCTAACCCCGGGGAAGCATGATGCTCCGAAGAGTTCTGGCGATGAATAAGGTCATTAATCTGATCTGACTGTCGTCGGATCAGATCCGTCAACTGGTGGATAGTAGAGCGATCGTCACTTGATGGGGATTCAGATCCCGCTCTATGACTAGATTCACCATATTCTCTACGTGTTCTTGGCATTTTCGACTACCTCTACAATTATTCACATGAAGCATATATATCAAATATCACGTAATTACATAATCAAGTATTAGACTTACAGGCTAGGCTGGTCTCCAGGCTTTTGAGCGGCAGTACATGGACAGTCTTCAGAACCTGAAGCCTAAGCTCTGATACCACCTGTGGCGATCCTACTTTTCTAACTAGGATTAGTGGCGGATTTCAGCAACGTAAGCCGCGGAAGGCCCGTCTAGTTAAAACTTTTTCCTAAAATAATATACGTTACTATAAAAATCTGTCTACATCGTCATCACTATACATGGGCCAAAGTCCCAAAATGTCAAAAGATCAAAAACCCTAACGCCGCTCCACAGGTCTTCATCCATGTACCGCCCCGCCCTCGAACGTCCGTGGAACACCGCCACCAGCCGCCTCAGTCGTGATGCGTATCAGCGTCAGACTCAGTACCTACAACGCGTAAACACTGAGCTATTTGCCCAGTAGGTGAATAAAATGCATGTATAGTAGGTGAATAAAATGCATGTATGCAAGTGTGCACTCAACCCCGATCCCAATATCTCACAACATGATATAATGCACACTCTTTCTTTTCCCACATTCCTATTTCACATCATACGACACAGGGCCCTAGGTTAAGCTCGGCACCAACGCGCACAATAGACTACTGGGAGGCCACCCCCAAGTCTCGCGGCAAGCTACGCCGGTAGTGCACTGATCGATCACGTCAATGGCCCCCTACCAGGTCGTATATCTCCCGCACCAAATAAAAAATTCCATCCGGCGGTATGCACCTCGAATCGATCACGTCCGAGTAGACGTATCGATCACGTCTGTCTCCACCAGGTGCCCTGCGAGCCCAACCACGACTCCGCTACGAGTCACAAATCACAATCACCACATTCTACCCCATACGTCAGTATCTCAAATCATCACCGCCTCTCGTTCTGACGTGATATGCATGTGCCATGCATGTACAGGAAGTCTTATAAAAACATGATTTATATAAAACGTACGTAAACCAGGTAAAACATGTAAGTCACGTAAATCATCGAATCACATGAAAACACATAAATCACATATGTGTTTACGTATTGTAGATGGATGATCCACCTACCTGTCCTCCCGCTATAGTCAACTACGAACCCTGGTGGAATCTCTAAAGATCGATCCTCTGAATAAAATAATAAAATCAGTATACGTACGAATTTTTTTTCGAACTGTTCATTGTCTAAAACAATTACATTTATATAATAGATTCGGCAGTCAATGGTCAACCTGCTAAACTAATTCATCCGAAAGTTTATTAAGACATTGGTCAGAATCGGATCAATCCTAATTCTTAAAAGTCTCGGCGCAAGGTAGTATCGCCCGATTAGTCACATTTTAAAAACCTAGTTTTCGCCCGATTTGTGCTTGCATGAAGGTGCGATTCGCCAAATTCCTACTCGATTCCCAAGTCGCCCGATTTCGTGTAATCTAGGCTTAATAAATCGTCCAATTGCTTGATGCTTAATTCGCCCGATTCCATCTAATAAGCGAATACTTTATGTAGCTCGGCGAAAGTTGATGCGTTAAGCTTGTTTCGCCCGATTGTGTGTATGGAGACTAGTTTCGCCGAGAGTTTATTCCAATCAATCAAATCGCCCGATCCCTTAAGGGTTTCGCCGAGCTTTCGCATTCCTCCATAATCGCTCGATTGAAGCTTGTAATGGCACCTTCTATCGCCCGATTCATACATTGCCATCATGGTTTTGCCGAGTTGTTCTTATCATCTCCACAAATCGCCCGATACATCGTATCCTCAAATCGGCCGAAACCTAATCTAACTTGGAAATCTTCATCATCGCCCGATCATCTAAATCCAATCGCTCGATTGTGATACTTAGCTTGGCGATTTCTCAATTCGATCGAACTCTTTATCATATTAAAATATTTTTATGCCTTGATCTCATAGGAATCTCCCGAAAGTTCCTAATGGTCTAAACTTATTGTGTTGGCCTAAATCGACCGATACTAAAATCAGTTAAATCGCCCGACTCCTAACAATTTAGTGATTCTTTTGAAAACCCTAAAAACGATACTTATCAAGATCATCTTCAGAAACTATACTAATTCTAGAAAACGGTACGTCTAAATTCATCCTCCTTAATATTTCATGTACTCAGAATTACTAACACCTCTAATTCATCAGATAAACCAACGTGATCCTTACTAGGTTGCTAAAGTTATGGTTTTCTGCACCTAAAGCTTCGAACTATTCCCTGATTACCATATAACAACGTCGAGACATATACAGAAAATATATTAAGCTTATACTAAAATTACTAAGTACAAACTATTGTATACCTCCTTTTGACAAGGCGTTATTTGGCTTGATAATGCTTCCACGAATTCTAGCTTGGGATTCTCAGTTTCAGCTCAAGGTCTTCCTTTCATTTGTTATATTCTCTTTAAGGTTCATTATAAATTTGATACACATCAAAACCTCGAACTTTGGGAGTGATTAGACACAAAGGTGGTGATGACGTTCGATTGCCTTAAGATTAAGAAATATTAATACTTATCACCATTCTATGGCTTGGGCTTCATTTAATTATCATGTATAGCTCATTAACTTATTGGACCTCATTTACATATTTAACTTAGCCCCTTATTAAGCTCATGCTATTTTCTTTCGCATCTCTTTTGATTAAGTTTCAAATTTAATTCGAAACTGTCCTATTTTCGCTCCTAATTCATAATATTACATAGTTGATTACATCAAAACCCCGTATTTATGTCGGGTATTACAGTACTGCAGAACGATGAATTGGCAGAACCATGAAGTGGTACTGCAGGTCCATGAAGTTTACTACAGGTCCATGAAGTAGTACTGAAAAATACTTAAGTGTATCTGGTCCTTAAAACTAAAAATTTTCTGACATGGGCTGAAACCTAAATGAAACTTATGTCGGGTCTGACATCAAATTGCCCCAACAAACAAACCATTCCCAACAATATAAGTACATTTTAAATACACCGAAATACAAATAAATTCTTCTGTTCATCCTTAATATTAGGCTGAGTGAATGAACCATTCCCACCCATTGCTTAGTATTCAATTTTCAACCTGTAATTATCTTACTATCTTAAGCATTGATCCCAGATAAAAGTAGAGGAAAAGAAAATTGTTTCTATTTTTCCTTCAGCAATTTCCCACAAAATGCTAACCAATTATAAACAAAGAACCAAAAACCTGAATGAGATCTGATCAAAGACCATTGAATTGTATTTTGTTTTATTTATAGTTTTCAATTTATTTTGTGGGGAAGAAATGGCTTTGTAGAAAATATATGTAAATGAAGGAAATAGGCTCGAATTCGCAGAAGCAAGAGGCGTGTTTACACTGTCCTAAAGAAACATTTTAATGATCGCTCAAGAAGTTTCCCCAGGATTCAACTTGCTCTTAAAATTTGTCACACAAATTTTGATTCAGGAGATAGAGAATTTATAGAATTCATGCCCAAGTTATGAAGGAGGCTAAGAAGTCACGTAGCTTTCACTTTGGCTAAGTGAAGAGTCCCATTTTAGCTCTTCAAGTGTCTTCTTTAAGAAGCCATTAAACCTTTATAATAAAGCCACCTTTTATTCTCATGTTAATGCTCTTCAAGTCTCTTGATCTACTTGAAACCCCCATAAGAATTATTATTATTTATTATTATTTGCAACATTCCCCCACCAAATAAGACATGCATGCAAGTGCTTATTTGCACGAACTTACACCTCAAGAAATTGTTGCATAATTCAAGGTGTTTCCTCTAGAAACTATGAACCAAGAACTTAGATGCAAAAGTTTACTTCCACTAGAAAATGAGTAGAACGAATCTTATGAACTCAAAATCACTTTGTGGAGTAGGGACCTTATTATCACAACAACTTTCTATTATCTCTAATTTCAACGCAGTTGTGCGCCTCTTTCAGCCATGCGCAATCCTGTTTTATTCGAGTGAGCTCTAGAAGATTTTTGCCGTGATCTTCATATAGGCGGCCACACCTAACTCACTTATAGGTGAATTTCTTAGAGACACAATATTCTCTCAAAATTCATTAAGAGATTCCTCTCAACCCTACAAATAAAATTTTATTTATTGATTTAGCATCTTCTACACCGTAAGCATGGATGAATTTAGGGATGATGCTGCAGTTTTGATAATTGCTTCGTTCTTACCCTTATGAACTTGTTTCATGGGATCACCAGTCACGCAAGTAGGGTTTCCACAATTATCAAAAGTCAATAGGCATTAAACCCATGCTCCTCGTAGTGTTTTGAACTAATTGCCTCCCTAATGGCTTTGTCAGAGGGTCGGCCAAGTTAACCTCTGACCTAACAAAGTCAATGGACACCGTTCCATTTTTCAACATTTGTCTGACTACATTGTGCCTTAGGCGAATATGTCGAATTTTACCATTGTAGGTTTTATTTTTAGCAATTGCTATGGCTGCCTTACTGTCACAATGCAAACAGATAGAGATGATCAGTCTCTCATCTATTTTCACGTCGTTTAGTAAATTCTTTAACCACTCGGCTTCTACACAAGCCAACTCTAAGGCGATAAATTCAGAATTCATAGTCGAGCGCGCTATGAGTGTTTGCTTCGCGGATCTCCAATCCACGGCACCACCTCCCATCATGAACACATATCCACTCATGGATTTTGTGTCAATGGAATCTGAAATCCAACTTGCATCGCTATAATCCTCAATAATTTGAGGAAATCCATTATAGAAAATACCAAAGTTAATTGTTCCTTTTAAGTATCTCATCAACCTAACCAAAGCTTCCCAGTGATTATCACTAGGGTTTTTAGTGTATCTTCCTAACCGTGATACAGCATATGCTATATCTGGTCTCGTATAGTTGGCTAGATGAAGTAAGCTTCCTATTATTTGTGCATACTTAACTTGAGCTTTTGGTTCTCCTTTATTTTTCATAAGCTCAATGCTTGCATCATAAGGAGTGCTCGCCGGTTTTAGGTCAAAGTACCCAAACTTTTTCAAGACCTTTTCAATATAATGATCTTGAGCTAGCATGATACCATTATTTTTCCTCAAGATCTTTACACCAAGTATTAGTTTAGGTTCCCCTAAATCTTTCATGTCAAATTTACTTGATAGAAAAGATTTTGTCACGTTTACTATTTCTTGATTTGTTCCAAGAATTAGCATATCATCCACATAGAGAGCTATGATTACACATTGAGAATTCTCTCTTTTCACATAGACACATCGATCTACTATCGAATGAATATAACCTTCTTCTTTTATGGTTTTATCCATTTTCTCGTTCCATTGTCTAGGTGCTTGTTTCAAGCCATATAAAGACTTTTTCAACTTACACACTTTATGTTCAAGCCCTCTGATGTTATAACCATCTGGTTGCCACATATAGATTTCTTCTTCGAGCTCTCCATTTAAGAAGGCTGTTTTAACGTCCATTTGATGAACAACCAGATTAAAAATCACAGCCATGGACATGAGCACTCTTATAGAGGCTATCCTTGTTACAGGAGAGAAAGTATCAAAATAATTAATATTTTTCTTTTGCGTAAATCCTCACAACCAATCTCGCCTTATATCTTTCGATATCTCCACTAGGCAAGAACTTCTTTTTAAAACCCATTTGCTTCCAATAGGCTTTGAACCTGGTGGTAAGTCCACCAAATCCCAAGTTTCACTACTCAAGATTGAGTCTAGCTCCGATTTAGTACTTTCTTTCCACTTATCTGCATGAGGAGCACTGATAGCTTCTTGTTAATTCTTTGGTTCTCCTTCAACCATATAGAGATAAAAATCTCCTCCAAAATTATTAGGGATTCTCCTTCTTTTCCCAAATTTTCGTCCACCTCATTTTTATGTGGTTCAACTTGTTGTAATACATCAAGTTCATTCTCCCTTAATTGTTTTAAAGGAAAGATGTGCTCAAAAAATTTGGCATTCTTTGACTCTGTAATTGTATTTTTCTCCATCACATCTGATTTTATTACTAAAAATCTGTAAGCGGCCGATTTTTCAGCATAACCTATGAATAGGCAATCACAGGTTTTAGAACCCAATTTCCTTTTCTTTGGTTCAGGCAATAATACCTTGGCTAAACACCCCACACTTTGAAATATTTCACATTAGGCGCATAGCCTTTCCAAAGCTCGTATGGTGTTTTGCCTATTTTTCTGTGAGGAATTCGGTTTTGAAGAAAACAAGCCGTTTAAATAGCTTCCCCCCACAGATTCTCATAAGCGCTTGATTGCAAAAACATTGCATTCATCATTTCTTTTAGGGTCCTATTTTTCCTCTCGTGTAATACCCGTAAAATTTTAATACGGGGTTTTGATATAAATCAATTGAGTAAAGTTGCAAGTTAAGAAGTCGATAAAAAAAAAATTTAGCTCTAAAGCGAAAATACGAATTTAATAATTTCAGAATTTTCGAAATTTACTAAATCAATTAATGAACTTTGTACAAATAAGAATCAATTAAATGTGATTGGGCTGTACTTAGGTTGCTTACATCACAAAATAAGGCCCAAACCATATATATATGTATATATTATATATATATATATATATATATATATATATATTGTAATAAGCTTACTTAAGCCTAAGGTAAAGGAATCGTTAGCAATATCTTGTCCCATCATTATAGCTTTGAAAAAAACTTGATACTTATCTATACTATATGTGACATGAAAAGCCATTGAGTAAGAAAAACGCTAAACATCGTGAGCAGAGGAAGAATTCCCACAGTTATAAGCCAAGAACTTTACTACACAGAGATAGGCGAACGATTCGAAACTTATAATTTCGAAGTAAGGTATGCAAAAACTTTCTCATTAGTGTATTTAATATATTTTCAAGATATATATACATATGTGTATGTGATCTTTTTTTATAGCTACCGTAGGAGTTAATTCAAGTAAAACCCTCGAAATAATTCCATGATTGTTATGGAATCCACTCGGCAATTAATAGGTTTTAGAACTCTAGAGCCTTTGGGTTAGTGTTCATATTTAGGGATTAATGATTTTCTCATCATGTAACGTTCTTAGAAATTTAGCATTTTAAGGTGTACCGTTTTATGGAATCAGTATAGTTTTCGATGGTAATTATAGTAATAATAAATGTTGATAATTTTAGGGGTTTCGAAAGAATTAGCTATTTTTGGACTTAAAATGGTGCTCGAAATGTTGAAGGATTTATAAGGGTTTGTCTGGTAATACGAGTTTTGTTTTCAGTATACATCAATAGGTTTATTAGGTCTCAGCTTTCGATATTTAATGATTTCGGCATGCCTAGAAATTCTCGACAAGGTATCATATCACCAAAGATTTCGAGATATAATAATGCAAAACTTCGAGATGTATCATAGAGGGATTTCGAGATAGAATAATGCAAGATTTCGAGATGAATCATGAAAAAAATTTCGACATTTAACCTCTCTAACAAATCTCGACAAGCCTATAAGATTTCGACATTGCTTTGAAGATTTCGTACAACATATTAGGGCTTAGAAACTTCTTGAGACCATGTGGATAGATACAATCGAATGGAATGATGTGACTACTTATCAATATATTAAGATTAATCTATCAAAGAAATTATAGTACACGTGTTAACCATATATACTATTCCTAAGTATGACTAATACTAACTTTCCTAACGCTAAGGTAATTAACAATCAATTGGGAAAAAGGCACCAACACATATACAAATAGGTGCATAATACAGAAAGTAGAAGAGATTTAAATAAATAAGAAGGTTTTTGACAATTGCTTAGCTTTTTGCATTAATATAAAGGTTTTCGACAATCTTTAATTATTTTACACTAAACTTTTCGACATTTTAGAATTTTCAGTATTATTAGGAATTCAGGAATTTTAGGATTTTCATTACTTTAGGGTTTTCGGGGTTTCTAGGCTTTCCGATATTTAGGGTTTAAGAATTTCGAGACTTACGTGAATTAGTAAATATATTAACATAATAATATTTACCTGTCCAGAGTTTCGACATTTAGGCGATTTACCAGATATCGTGACTGACTTACATCAGGAGGACAGGTAGGTGAATTATTCATCTACAATGCGTAAACACATATGTGACTTTATGCGCTTCCATGTGATTAAATGATTTACGTGTTTTACGCACGTCTCACGTGGAAACATGTTCTATGTATTGTCACGTTTATATGCATAGCACATGCATATCATATCACATGGGTGAGATATTTAGACCGTATTGAGACGGTGACAATTTGAGATGTTGACGAGCGGGGTAGAATGAGATGATTGTGATTTTTATTGTTGACTGGTTGAGGAGTCGAGGTTGATACTCATATGACACCTGACGGCAGACAGGCGTGATCGATCTGTCTACTCGGGCGTGAGCGTCCCGAGGTGCAAAACCGTCGTGACTTTATTTTTAGCGGAGGGACCTTGACAGGGCAGTTGCGTGATCGTCAAAACGCTGTCAATGTCGGCAACCGCTTACGGAAGAGCGGCCTAGCAGGGCAGTTGCGTGATCGTCAAAACGCTGCTAGTGTAAGCTTCCGTATATTATTTATATTATGGGCGCGCGAGGTGTCGAGTCTGACCTAGGACCCTGTGTTTTGTGATTTGAGATAGGACTGTGGGAAAAAGAAAGAGTGAACATTGCATGTGAGATATTGGGATCGGGAATGAGTATTCACGTGCATACATGCATTTTTATTCACCTACTGGGCCCATTGCTCAGTGTTTACGTGTTGTAGGTACTGAGTCTGACGCCAACACGCGTCAAGACTGAGGCGGCTGGTGGCGGTGCTCCACGGACTTTTGAGGGCGGGGCGGTACATGGATGAAGACCTGTGGAGCGATAATAGGATTTTTGTTCTTTTGATATTTTGGGGCTACGCCCGTTGTACAGATACTATTATGTAAAATAATATTTTGTCGTATTATATTATCTTTTAGGAAAAAGTTTTTGTTAGACGGGTCTTCCGCAACTTACGTTGCGAAAATCCGCCGCTAACCTTAATTAGAAAATGAGGGTCGCCACATCTCGGCAACGCCGTTGGATTGAGGCGAGTATGGTGGTGTTTCTTCATGAATTATTCCATGTTCTTCACAAAAATTGTTCATAACAATGAATTCACCACCTCGATCGGTTCGCAACCTTTTTATTTTAACCCCAAGTTGGTTCTCAACTTCGTTTTTATATATCTTGAATATTTCGAAGGCCTCACCTTTATGTTTCAGAAGATACACTTTTGCGAACCTTGAAAAATCATCAATAAAGGTAATATAATAATTATTACTTCCTCTTGTTTCACGTATTTTTAAATCTCCCAAATCACTATGAATAAGTTCAAGTGGTTTTGTTTTTCTTTCCACATTAGAAAATGCCTTATTTGCCAATTTTGACTCAACACAAACCTCACATTTGTTTGTGCTTTCAAAATGGACATTTTCTAATACTTTATTTTCAGCCATTTTCTTTAAATAATTTTTGTTTACATGTCCCAATCTTTGATGCCATATTTCATATGACTCGACGATGTAAGCAGAAGAAGATGCACTTTCATTCATTTGAGAACCAACATTGAGTACAAAGAGATTATTGTTATGATAACCTTTTCCAATGAACACATTGTTCTTGGTTAAGATTACCTTTCCACTCTCAAATGACACTCAAATTCCTTTCTCATCTACTCTAGGAACCGAGAGAAGGTTAGCTCTTATGGTTGGAACATGAAGCACCTCATTGAGAGAGAGTACCTTCCCACTTGTGAGCTTGAGATCAACTTTGCCCTTTCCAACGATAGGCGCTTTGCTAGAGTCGCCTAGAAAGACTTCTCCATTCATCTCTTCATAGTTCATGAATGCATTCTTTTCTTTGCAAATATGCTTGGTGGCCCCGGAATCCACAAGCCAAGTGCTAGCCGAGGTGGCTACAAATGCATTCTTTTCTTCGTTCTCATTAACAAGATTAGCCTTGTTTTTGTTCTTTTCATATGGTGTCTTTGCCTCGGTTGCCCTTTTGCGGCATTGAGCCGCATGGTGGCCTAACTTGCCACATACAAAGCAAAAACCTTTTTTCGTGTTAGAAAAATTTGATCTTGGCTTAAGGAATTTGTTACCTTTGAGGTTTTCATCCCTCTTGGCGACATCGGGCTTCTTTCCCTTGTCCTCTACCAAGTTGGCTTTGGAATTAAATTCCTTGGTCACCATGTGAACTTGTTTGCGATGGCTTGACTCCATCATGATATGTTTTATCACCTCTTCCAAGCCGATCCTCTTGTTCTTATGCTTAAGTTGGTGCTTGTATTCATTCCACGAAGGTGGGAGCTTCTCAATAAGCAACTCGGCAACATAAGCATCGGGAAGCAAGAAGCGTGTTTACACTGTCCTATAAATGAGGATTTTCATGATACTTATGATACTCAATAAATGAGGTCCTCTTTATGTTCTTTCCATGGACCTCATAAGTATCATGAAAATACTCATTTATTTGCACATGAACCTCTTTATGTTCTTTCATCTCCCATCGATAAAAACTCGAACAAGCAAATTTTTGCTTGACGGCATCTTCAGCCGTATATTTAGTCATTAGAGACTCCCACATGGATTTAGCATCACTGTGGTTCATATACACCTCAAAGAGAGAATTAGTGAGAGTTGAAAGAATAGTATTACGACATATCTTGTTTGCTTGCTCCCAAATAAGGTTGTTTCCTTCGTTTCTCGGGGTGGTTAGTGCCCATGCAACGCCATATACGTCAAGTAAGCAAAAGATCCATTCCTTCCACATCTTGTAGTTCTCGCCAAAGAACTTCTCAATTTGTGAAGTGTCCAGACAAGGTCGAAAATAGTAGGGATGCTCATGAACTCCATATGGATTTGTTGTAATACCTTGTTGTGGAGCGTTGAATTGTGGCAGATTCCCTTGATTGTTTTGACCATTGCCATTTTGATTTAACCCACCATTTCCTTCTTGATTTCCATTCGCTTGGTTCACCTCTTCATTACCAAGATTTCCATGTATGTTGCCATCAAGATCGTTGTTGAAGAGGCCTTGGATTTCTTCCTCAATCGAGTCAGGAGATAAGTTTCCCCGGGATTCAACTTGCTCTTAAAATTTGTCACACAAATTTTGATTGAGGAGATAGAGAATTTATAGAATTCATGCCCAAGTTATGAAGGAGGATGAGAAGTCACGTAGCTTTCACTTTGGCTAAGTGAAGAGTCCCATTTTAGCTCTTCAAGTGTCCTCTTTAAGAAGCCATTAAACCCTTATAATAAAGCCACCTTTTATTCTCATGTTAATGCTCTTCAAGTCTCTTGATCTACTTGAAACCCCCTAAGAATTATTATTATTTATTATTTAATTTGCAACAGGCTTTCTATGGGACGACCCAAAAATGCAAAGGTTGTGATAAAACTGTGCATTTTGCTGAAAATGATTTCTGCTGACGGGACGCCATATCACAAGACTTGCTTCAAATGCAGTCATTGCAATGGACGAATTGCAGTAAGTTGTTAAATATTCTTACATATGTTAGTTTTCTAACAATACGTACGATGAATAGCACGAATGCGTAATTAAAGAGATTTATGTTATTTTGCTCATTGAATTTTTTCAATATCCATAATTCCGTTCAACTCAATGGAATCCAAGTATTACATATTCATTTGTAAAGTTCATATAGATATATTTGATGAATAGATGAGCAGTTACTCAACTGTGGAAGGAAAGCTGCACTGCAAGCCTCACTTCGAACAGCTATTCAGGGAAACTGGGAGCTTTACTTCAAAAAAGATTCCATGTAATAATCTAATCTTTTCATGGGAAAATACAATAACAACAATATAATTCCTAAGTCAAAACAATTTGATTCAATTTTTCTTTCCCCTGGTGATCAGCTGGGAAGCAAGGAGAACTGGTAACTACTTCCTACCATGTAATTTAAATAAACGATGAATGTATATGCCATTTCGTTTATTTAATTAGCGTAGATTCGATTATAGAATAGGACTTCGAGTAAAGCATCCGCATTTTTCTCTGGCACCCAAGATAAATGTGTTGTCTGCAAAAAGACGGCTTACCCCCTTGAGAAGATACGATGAGATGAGTGATATATTTAAATTGAATAATCTTGAATATTAAGGGATAACGCCATCTCCCACTTTATGTGGTATGTGCATCGCCCTCCATGTTGCAAGATGTAAATATTAGTCCCAAATGTTAGCAAGATATCTCGGTTTGGTCCTTCGATTAATTTAATTATTAGTTTGGACGGAATACGTGCTGCGCAAGTCAAATTTTAGTGTCGGGTCGTATATCAGTCATTTGACCCGTTTTTTATTTTCGAACTGGCGCAGCCTGCCCCATAATATTAGCTGGCCGAGCACATATTCTGTCAAAACTAACTATTGAATTAATCTGATAATCAAAATAGTACAAAATCGATAACATAGGAAAACTAAAAGTGACATTTCGGAATATGTCAACAAAAACGCTCATATCCCAAAAATTAGGAACTAAAAAGGGCGTTCGCCCCAATATTAATAAATAGAAGATGATATTGCATGTGTTTGTAGGTGACGGTGGAGGGTGAATTCTACCACAAGTCGTGCTTCAGATGCGCCCACGGCGGTTGCTTCCTTACGCCGTCGAACTACGCAGCGTTGGATGGAATTCTGTACTGCAAACCACATTTCAACCAACTATTCAAAGAGAAGGGAAGCTACTCGCACCTAACAAAAGGCGAATCATCCGAAGAAGCTAAGACTGTTGTTAACTCGGATGACGCTCCTCCCCATCGGAACGATGACGAGGCTTCGTAGGGTAGGATTGTTTTTGTTTTATCAAATAATCAATTGTATTGATGCTTATTTTCTTGATTGGAAGTTTTAGCAACTATTATTCTTGGGTACTTGGTTAATGCATGGGTGACCATGTTATATACATATATTATATATATACATATATTATATATGAAGGCCTATTTGTATTATATTCTTTGTATGATTAATAGTTTACCTATTATGTTTTGATATATTATGAAATATTAAATGGATGTTTATTATAATGGTGATTATGTAGAACATTGCTATTAAATTAACAATGAAGGTTGAGAAAGTTAGATGTGATTATTTTTTCTCTTTGAGAGATATGATATTATATAATTTAGATAGTTGATGGAATACTTTGATTTATAGATATAATTTGAGATATTGTGTACAAATACGTGATTTGGGTTGGTGAAATCGTATCGAAAATATTGATTAAAAGAATTTTTTATCTCTCTAATTATCTTTGTAATATTATTATAATCGTTATTCAATTTATGGTGTTTTTTTCCAGGTAGGTCTCTCCACGCAACGCTACTATAATCCTCACAGTTCGATTAAGTTTAGTCTAAAACGGAGCTGAACTACCTCGACATCGGCTATGGAACAATCACGGCTTTTAGCAAGACTAATGATCCGTTCAGGTGATCTATCTCAAATCCCACAAACAACGGCAGTCACGGTATTCGAACTCACCAACTCTTCTACTGTTAGAAGGAAGTATAGCTCCTTTTCTAAAACATATCCACAGCAGTTCTAACACTGGGAACATCATCTTTCTCATCTAGAGTTAAACTGTCGCATTTTCCCAATGCACGGATATCTAATCTCTTCTTGCATAGGTAGGGAAGATATGGTTGATAAACAAAGACTAACGCGGATTGTTCTTAAATTGGTAGTTTTTTGTCTTAATTTTAAATTATAAAAACCTATCGAATCAATCTCAAAAGCCCATTGTGAGGTACAATTGAATATAAAGACTACAAGCTTATAAGATTTCCAAATTATCTTATCTATCTGACGTGCAATTGAGTTCGATACCCCAACAAATAGCCCCCCTCAAACACAAGACTAAGCCAAATAGTGGACCAGATTAACCTGCTCTTAATCGAGCAATAAACACAATTTGCACGCTCTACTGAGCAAGAATCATTGTAAGGATTGGAGACACGTCATCCACATCGAAATTTAACTTCAGTTCTTTAGTTTTTATTTCTTGATCCACACCCACAACACCAATTGTTGTCATCGAGTTCATCCCATAAAATCTAAAGTACAAGTTCATACGGGGTGTGTTGTTTTTTTTTAAAACTGACGAAGGATCGATTTATATGAGAGAGGAGAAGAAAATTTTCGTTGAGGAGAAACGAATTATTTTACTAGATTAACAAAACTCTTTTTTTTTTTACTTTTTCTTTCTATGTAATACATGAACACACTACGTGCCTTTTTCTTTTTCTTTCCACTTACTCTCTCCTTTTCTTTCTTTCTCTAATTCTTCGTTACTTTCTCTTCTCATATTAAACAATCACATGGTAGGATGCTTTTATAGTACTAGCTAGACACTACAAGACAAATGGATACAATTCTAATTTTTCCTTCTACGCATGTTTTCTTATCTTCCACATTTGCTGCTCTTTTATTTCTTTTGTATTTTGCTGACTTCTTTATTTGCTTATTTGAATGTTTTTTTCTTTTGTTGGTTGGTTGTCTCCCATGTTACTTATGATGTGGATGGCAATGAGATTAATTGTCAACAAATCCCTCCTTAATCTCAATGTCGTCCGGTCTTTCGCATTGCTGTCTTCCGCCACTCCTTGAATTTAACTCTCTTCAGTCTATCGTATGTTGCGGCTCTCCATTTTCGGTCAATAATTGCCTTTGTGATCCTCGTCATGTTTGCCATCTCGTCGTACTCGTCTACCACTAGTTTTTCTTCTTGGACCGCCTTCGGTTCGGTTCTTCGGCGATGTAATAAATATCATCGTATTTTTCTTTCATCCCTATGACGTAGTCCTTCAAGCTCATCACCTCGTCGTTAGAAATGGGAGTGTCAGCTTCTCCAACCTCCTTAACAAGCTCCTCCTCCGCGATTTTCATGCGGGTTTTGTCGTACTCAAGGTTCATCGGTATGGCGACCAGATCGTTCGCCTCCGTGGCCTTCATCAGCATCTCGAAGGTCTCCTTCGCGGTTACGTCAGTCGCCTCTTTTTCCTTCATATTTTGGTTATCGTCCATCAGCTTGGGGGCCTCCGTGGTCGTCGTCGCGATCTCGTCTTTCTCGTCCGTCTTTAATTTTTCGGCAAGCTTGTACTTGTCGTTGCTTCGGGTTTTCAAGTTGTTCATGTATTTTTCGAGGTTGTTCCTCGCCTCGATCCATTCTTTAATCTCCTTGTCTTTCTTGCGTATTTTTCCTTCATTACCGTATTTCTCCTTGTTAGAACCGGCCTCTGTAGGTTCTTCATACCTTAGTTCAGCGACTTTGCGATCAACATGTCGCAGGGCCTCCGTCGTGGCTGCGCCGGTCGTCTCTTTCACACTGCGCTCCTGGTTCTCTCCTCGCATGGCTTCTTCAGCCTGCTGGGATGTCAACTTCTCTCTCGTCTCTTTGTCGGCATAATCGTCTTTCTTTGACACCATCTCGTATGTCTCTATAGCTTTTACGTTCGCCTTGTAGGCATTATCTTTAGCCTTCTCGGACGACACATGCATGCCGTTGTCGACCTTGTCTTTCATCTCATCGGCATTCTCCGATGCCTTCGCGTCGATCTCCTCGACTTTCTCAGGTGGTTGTCCAGGCGGCGTCTCTTCAACCGCCTCCTCTTTCTCGAGCTTTGAGGGCTCCTCCTCGTAGGGAGGTTCCGTTGGTGGAGTGGTGGTGGATACTTCACGAGTGATGTTTCCTTTAATCACTTCAACGACTGCTTCAGCCTTTTTCTCCTTTCACAGGCACGTCAGCCTTTGGGGATTCTTCCTCCTTTTTTGATTCATCGGCGTCTTTCTTTAATGCTTCGCCATCTTTCTTTCGCTCCTCGGGTTTAAAGGGTAGTTCATCTTGTTCTTTTTCATTTACTGTCCTCGGATCCTTAGCGTAATCTTCATCACGCTTTATCAACAAGGCATGGGCGTTGTCTTCCTGTTCGCCCTCGTCTTCTATCTTCTCCTCGTCCTTTGAGAGCTCAATAACGTCGTCTTCTTTCGTCGCAATTCTCCCAAGAGATTTTGCGGCTGAACCTGCTCCACTTGAGTAGCGTCTTTGTACGTTTTCTCTAGCGTATCCCAGATTTCTTTCGCGTTCGTCGCCCCGGTTATTTTTCCGTTATCAGCTTCATGTACTACCTCGTAGATGATGCATTGAGCGATTATATTTTGCGTGTAGAAGTTTCTCCACGTCTTTAATTGGGCCGTCGTGAGTCCATTCGTACGTTTTGGATTGTTGTATCCGATTTCATCTCTCTCCTATAGACCTTGCGAGCTGAGGAGAGGTTTCGTTAGGGTGCTCCACTTTACATAGTTTCCTTCAGTGAGCTGCGGGATTGGCATTTGGCCACCCAGTGCACCTACCGTAATCATCGGCATTTCCACGGTTGACATTTCCTCTGTCACCATCGGCTCTGATACCATTTTGTTGTTTTTTTTAAACTGACGAAGGATCGATTTATATGAGAGAGGAGAAGAAAATTTTCGTTGAGGAGGAGAAACGAATTATTTCACTAGATGAACAAAACTCTTTTTTTTTTATTTTTGGTTTCTATGTAATACATGAACACACTTGAACACACTACGTGCGTTTTTCTTTTTCTTTCCACTTACTCTCTCCTTTTCTTTCTTTCTCTAACTCTTCGTTACTTTCTCTTCTCATATTAAACAATCACATGGTAGGATGCTTTTATAGTACTAGCTAGACACTACAAGACAAATGGATACAATTCTAATTTTTCCTTCTACGCATGTTTTTTTCTTTTGTTGGTTGGTTGTCTCCCATATTACTTATGACGTGGATGGCAATGAGATAAATTGTCAACAGGGTGCACTATAAAACTCAATCGGTAATAGACAAGGTTATATGCATGTCATAATTATTTTATCTATATGAGATTGTGTTTGATAGCGCCAACATCGTTGAATGTGATGTCATGAACAAACAAGTTTACAATAAGCACCACTCACTATGTATTTCCCTAAGTATACAACTCTATCATTTACAAGGGAGCTCCAAGAACTAACGGGTAGCTTAAGCTTACTCTCATCTTATTGATATAACACCACAAAGAAATGTTATATTTTTCAAGACAAAACGTTATATAAAGACTTGGCGTGAAATAAACATTTAGAGTGTGTTTGGTTTATGGAACTTGGTGAGGAAAGGAAAGAAAATGAAACTAGAGCTGTCAAACGGGCTGGCCCGCCCGCCTCAACCCGCGGCCCAAGCGGGCTGGCCCGTTTCGGCCCGCTTCTAAACGGGCTACTAAACTAGTAGTCCATCCCGCCTCACAGCGGGTTGGCGGGCTAGAGGACCAACCAGCTAATTATGTTTCTTTTTTTTAAATTTACTTCTATTTTATTTCTTTTGAATAACGTTTTTATTAATAAATAATGTCAGAATATTGAACATAAATCATTTATAATAGGTAATATAAGTTCAATGATAAACAATGATTTTTTTCATGAATAGAGCATTTCAATTGCCATGTCTACTGTTGTTGCCGCGACCAACTTCACCGTACAAACTGCTGCATTTCCTTCTCTCCGAAAAGACTGATCCCGATATCAATGTTATTTAAGGTTATCATCACCGTTGCTTCCATTCGTCGAGCGCTGATAATCCTTTGAGCTGTACGAACTGATGAGGCAATCGGCGTAGAGCCCAAAATGCCAGGAAGAATGAATCTGCTTCCGATATCTACCATTTCTTTTCTCGGGCTGCATCAGTTTGATGAGGTCGATGACCCCTTGTAAGTCATCTACGTTTCCCTTTTTGGCGGTTTGATCGAATATAGATTTTGGAGGAGTTTCTGCTTTCGCAAATGGGAAGTTTCTCAAGCGCACTAAGACGGACAAGAAGGAATTCATCAGCAGACTTATCATCACCGTTGCTTCAATCTTCGACTTCTCCTTTGTGAAGAATATCCCTTTAACCATTCGTCGAGCACTGATAATCCTTTAAGTTGTACCAAGTGGTTTGAGGCAATCGGTGTTTTATGAGGTCGACGACTTTCTTGTAAGTCAATCTTTGGCGACTTGATCGATTTTTGCCGTTGGAGGAGTTTCTGCTTTGCCTCTTACACTACTAGAATTTAAAGTATTAGACACAGAAATTTCGGTGTCTAAAACTAAAATTCCGTTTCAATTGAGACATTAGACACGGAATTATCTGTGTCTGAATGTGTGGGTATTGCTATCGTGGCAAATTGGATACGGATAAGATTCCGTTTCTAAAATAAATTTTGTCACAGAGAATTTCCATCTCAAATCCGTGTAATAATGAAGAATATATCAAAATCAGACACGGATATTTCTGTTTCTAAAATTGAATTTGTGTGCCTAATAAATTATCCAAATATGAATCCCACATACTCACTTAAGTTGCAACACAATCTTCACATGCATGTTAGACTATAATTCACCAAAATAATTGTTATGTCATCAAAGACCACATTTTATGAACGAAGCTAACCATGTGAAACTTACTTGACTTCATAAAATAAAGAAAAGCTCTATCCTAAAAGCTCTGCAGAAGAAATAAGAGGGAAGCTCAAGAACAGAACAACCATCCAAGATCAAATATCATATAGTCGGCAAGAAACGTGACGGAGATCGGCATGCTTGTATAGGAGTCGAAGGAATAAACAAACGACAGGTCGGTGTGGGTAATAACCAGACGGAGCCACTAAGGCAATCCATCGACACGTGTTCAGAGTTAAACTCTGAGACGCGGCCTGTAAGCACAGGGCTTAGAACCGGAGCCACATAGGCGTTCCGTTAGCATCGATCTAGGAGCGTAGCTCGCAGACGATGGCCTGATGCCGTTGTTGTTTTGATGTTGCAACGGCAGGACTTCCTTCCTATCATCGAAGCATGTCTTAGATGACATGTCTCTGGAAGTTCAGATCTGGTCACAAAGTCCAGATGAGAAAAGGTGTATGTGTCCTAAAAATTTTAAAACATTTAGGTAGTGAGGACACCTAGACTCGATGTGTTCAAGGAAGTTCAGTGATGTGGGGCTAAATACCACTTAATTCAATATCTCCCGCTTCCAAGTGAAGCGGTGATAGCATGCGTGGCTCCCCGTGATTTGATGAAACATCGGTCTTTAGGGAGATCGATGAGTGGGTAAGGCTCGGTTGTGCATGCGCCATTGGACCAAATGAGGCGACTTCTACCCGGGAGCTGATAGAAATCAACTCCTGCACCTATATGGGATGGTCCGAGTAATTTGTGAGCTCAGGGAATTTTGTATCTTCCGCTCTTTGGTCTTATCAAGAAATGCCAAATAGGGATGTGGCTTAATGACTTGAATTCTTCACTAACACTCGGCTACGTTCCGGGGTTAGGTTCAGTTTGGTCTGACTGAACCATGGGAACTTATAATCCATGCTTCCGTCAATTTTGGTGAGTGCTGCTTCATCAGCAAGTCGGAGCAGGGCGGTTGAGATCATCTTCGTGTTTGTGTATGGATGTCACCCTTTTGTAATTCTCGAACTCTTGAGGGTCGGGTTTTCAAGTGAAGTCCGTCTTGGGAGGTGGAAACATTTGAGAGGGTTGTTTTTTTTTTTTTATATATATATATTACCGTAGTAGTATTAGATAAGTAGTATCATAGTAGTAATAGATATAGGTATATGTATACGTATATGTATATTGGTTAAATGAAGTTTCTCCCCCTCAAAGCGTGCACCTAAGATGTACTCCTCCTAAAAATGTTCTTCCCCCTCGTAAATATGGAGTGATACTCCCCCTCAATGCATGCACGTTAAAAGATATAAGTTCTCTCCCAATAAAATAAGCGTGAACGTATTTATGTATTTTCAGATCAGATGCAAATAAAAGAATTATTTTTCTTTAAAAATTGCATATTAGAATGTACGTTTTTCACTTTTTATCGCTCGCAATAAATAGGTATTTTTGACAATTCAGCTCATATGCATACGTGAATGTTTAAGCTCAAAGTTCCTTAAGATATATGCATAGTTAAAATGTACCTATCATGTGGTATTAGACATTTCAGCTCATATGCATGCGAAAATGTAACATTTAAAGTACATTTGAGGCATGCGTGTTTATAATGTACCCTATTGTTTTCAAAGTAGGTATATTGTCTTTTGAGCTCAAGATGCATGCCAAGTTTCTTATGGGATGCATATAGAATTTACCTACGTAGTTGCTCGCATCGCTTACCAGTCGTGTATGTGGAGCAACCCAAGATACCATACACGCTGGGTTGTTTGGCTGCTCTCATCGCATACCAGTCATGGGTGTGGAGCAGCTCTCTTGTACCTACCCATGCTGGGAATCTGCAAAAACTTTATCGGGACTTAGGTACCCATTTTTGGATGGGTCCTCCCTTGTTAGCAGAAAATAAGTTAAGCACATTTGGTTCAGATATTGATCCTATATCATCCTTCAAAGCCCTATTCAATTTGATTTGTGATTTAGGAATCCAAGTTTGGTGAACCTTAGAGGGAAATGACAATTCAGCGATAGTGAATGTATGTCTAGGTCTAGAAGATCTAAAGATTTTCTCCCTAGACAGTCGCAGAAGGTGTCTTTCAGATTTAATCTGAACTGGATATTGCATATAAGAATACGAGCATAAAGCATTATAAGCATCAGTAACAGGAGTACTAGTATTCCTACGACAATAATGCACATCATTCACATTGTAATGATAAGTGTGCGGGATTTGAGAAGTTCGTTTGCGTAAGCTTGGAACTTCTTCGTTGCACGCTTCCCTTTTGATAGGAATGGGAGAGGAAAAATCTTGAACATTCTCGACTTTAATTTTGGAAGATAATACTGATTTTCCTTTCTCTTTCCTAATTTTTATTTGTTCCTTAGCTAGTTTTAGCGCTTTGCTTTTACTTAACGTTTCAGCTTCAGTCAAAGTTGACTTAGAATGATTAGTAAAAGCTTTCTCAATTTTAGGAACAATGATGCTTGTTTTAGATTTTGTTTTATTTACCTGTTTCGAGGAAGATATATTACTTGAAAAATCATTGGAAACAGATAAAGATGGGGAAATTTTTAGAAGTAAAATCTCTTTTGAGAGTTTTTCATTTTCAGCGTGGAAACCTACTCTTTCAGATTCCAAGATTGCGTTCAATTCCGAAATTTTACTAGCAACCTCTGGAATTTCCCAACAAGGAGTAGGTTTTTGATAATGTAAAATATTTTTCCCGTTAGGAATTAAGTTAGAAGGATAGTTTTGATCTGCTAGACCTATATTCGAAATAACATTCTCTAATCGTTTAATCTTAGAGTAAAGCATACGCTGTTCCTCTAAGACGGTCTCATATTTTGACGAGACTTCATTTCGCTCAGCTTCGCAAGAACGTAAATTTTTAGTCATCTCGCAGACCCTATTTTCACTATCTTCTAACTTAGTTTCTAAGCTAATTATATTTGACTTTGCGTTTGTCAAATCTTCATTAGCAAAAGCTAGGCTTTCTTGTTGCTTAAGCAACACGGAGTAATTATTAGCAAGTCTTGCTTCTAATTCCTCAATTTTCCTAGCTTGAGCATCCATTTAGATTAATATAATATTTAATTGAAAATAGAAATTGGCTTTTGAAATTTTAGTGACGAAAAGTTTGGTTTACTTGAGAAGTATGGTGAAGTATCGAAGAAAGTCGGCGTCGAAAATTTTTTGGCGTGCACCGAAAAATTTTGTGATGATTTCGAAAACTTCGTGTAAATACCAAAACTTTTTCTATAATATGCCAATACGTCCTAAATAGATTATTGGATGACTGATCGTTGACACGTTTGTGGATTTGCTTTCAAAAATTTGACAGAAAAGCAGTCTACACCGAAAATTTTTGGACCGGAAGGAAAATTATAAACGGGCGTTAGGACTGACTATGCCCGTTGGACTCAGAATGTTCTTCTCATCAAACGGTGAAAAAATAATTTTTCACCGTTTGATGATTGAAAACGTTTATGTGTGATTTTGATTCGAGGGGTCCAATAGTTTTGGTGATTGAAAACGTTTATGTGTGATTTTGAAGAGTGAGTTTGGATCGCCCGATTTAAGGTTTCGATCGATGCAGATGAGTTTCGACCGATACTCAGTTTCGCCGAGAAAAGTTTTAATTTGAAAGAAATGCTCAGTTTCGATCGATTGTGGGTTTCGCGTGATTTGATGAGAAATTATTAAGTTTCGGGCGAAACACTATATATTGGATGAGTTTCGATCGAAACTGGTTTCGGGCGATTATCAGTTTCGCCGAGAAATGTATCGGGCGAAACTAGTAATTGGTACTGTAGCCTTTCGAGCGAAACTAGTAATTTTGGTACTGTAGCCTTTCGCCGAGAAATGATTTCTAATATTTGAATATTTCAGTTTCGATCGAAAGTGAGTTTCGCCGAGAAAAATTTAAAAAAAAAAAATGTTCAGTTTCGGTCGATTGGGGGTTTCGGGCGATGATTAGTTTCGCCGTGTAAAATTAGAAATGCCTTTTGAAAATGTTAGTTTCGATCAATGCAAATGAGTTTCGGGCGAAACTCAAATGTGGCGAAATACAAAATCAAGCAACATCAAATCCGGCGAAACTCAAATCAGCTGAAATTAAATGTTTACTACAGTGCACATTCGCCCGATCGGGTGTTTCGATCTGAAAAATTTCTGGGCAGAATGACGAACTTCAGACTCGATTTCTACCTAAAAACTCACTCAAGTAACTGAAAAATGTTGGGTAACCACTTCAAATCACTCGAAAACAACCTAATTAGCTCTTGAGCTTGCAAAATCAGTAAAATCAACTCAAAAATTCAAGAACAAGGCAGAATTCGAAACTGGAAAATAAACCCAAAAATTTCATAAACTTGCTCAAATCCAAACGTGTTTGCTCTGATACCACTTGTTAGTCCCTTTTTTAATCCAACAACACTGACCTAGGACGATTTAACACGCTAATAATGAAGATTTAAAGCTTGTGCGTGGGTGGGGTTAGTGTAGAAGATGAGTGCTTTCAAAAGTGTTCTTTCTATTCTCAACACACACACGCAACTCACACATACTACACCAAAAACACACACCCTAATGAATTAGGGTTTGGGGTGTATATACCACATTAGTTGGTATATTATACCCCTAGTAACTAAGAACTAGAATATTACAAACTAGCCCAAAGTTAATTAAATACAAACCAACTAAGATAAACACATTGAAATTGAACACTATAAAATATTCCTAACAAATAATTTAATTTTTTCTTGTAACTTAGGATTCTGGAGTTTATCCTCAATCGTAAGTATACTAATTTCTTGTTTAAGGTAATTTACCTGATTTTCTTTAGCTTTAATAAGAATATAATCCTTAATTTCATTAAGAATTCTAGAAAAAGGTTCAGTAATGAATTCAAAGTATACTTCTTTATTTTCGAAGTTTCCTTTGAACCCGTATTCATCAATATTTCTAATAGGAAATATTTTCCTAAGAAAAGGCGTACCAAGAATTACTCGGTTCGTAATATTCTTAACAAGTAAGAATGACGTAGGAATGCAGACCTTATTTTTACAAATAAAGGCCTTAGGAATTTTGTAATTAATTTGCAATTTTTCTCCGCTTGCTGAGCTGAGAGAATGAGTTGTTTTATGAAAATATTGGGTAGGAATTATTCCTTCTTGAATACAATTTAAATCTGCTCCACTATCGATTAGTGCAATCAGATTTCTCTGAAAGTTTCCATCGATTAGTAATGAAATTTTTACTAACCATTTTTGAGAAGTAATAACTTCTAAAGTAGAAAGATAATTATTATCTTCAATAATTTTTGAACTACTAGCGAATTCTGCGTTAGTAATTCTTCGACAATTTCTTTTCCTTTTTCTAATTTAGAAAATCTTCTTTCAAGATCAATATGACTTAATTTTAAATTTTTAATTTCAGTTTTAAGATTTGAAATTTCAGAATTTAAATCTCTAATATTAGTAGGTGATTCGGGTTAAATTTATTTTTATTATGAAGTAACTTTATTACTTCGGACATACTATATGGTTCAGATTTAGGAATAACTTCTTTAGAAGTTTGTCCTCTTTTTGAATTATTCTTTTAATAATTAGATTTTTTAAATCTGGATCATCTGTTTCTTTTAATATTTCGAAAAGATTATTATCAAGAACATTTATTTCTTGAAACTGTGATATAATTGGTATAAATTATTATCTTCTAATTCAGATTCTGAACTATCTAAATTTTTAGAGCAAGGTTGTCCTATTTGACAATCTTGACATTCATCGGATTCTGACGATGAAATATCTTCGATGATATTGTTTTCATTATTCGAAGAAGTTTCACTGTCTGATTCCAACAGAATTTTTGATAATGTTTCTTTGAATTCATTATTAATTTCTAAACTATTGATTTTCTTTTTGGTCCAGCAGGTACTAGCTTTATGACCTACTTTTCCACATTTCGACAGATAATTAGAGGAAATTTATTTTTGTATTGATAATTTTTATTATCTTTTGAGAATTTTTGTTCTCTTCTTTTTGATCTTCTAAATTTTTTCTTTTCATATTGTTTAGAAGAATATTTTTTAGTTTTGTGTTCTTTACGAGTTTTACTCGTAGAAGGACTTTCCATGCCAAATTGGCCACAGAATTCTCCTAATTGTTTTTTCTCATCTAGAGAATGTCTCTTGACTTGTTTATTTAATTTAATTTCATTACATAAGGCTAGACCTTCCTGTATGCAAGTTCCTATAAGTTTACCGTAGGTATAGGAGTTATAATCAATACTTGACTCTCCTTTTCTAAGGTTATTTCTTACCCTTTCTGCAAAGAGTGAAGTAAACCGTCTATAAATTTAGACTTCCAATGAGTACTATTTGACTCAGGGAGTTCCATAACTCGACTAAGGAAAGTATCCTTATACCATCTGAATGACGTAAGAGTTTTACATCTAAGATTTTGTAGAAGAGTTCTGATATTTTCAGAATTATCAGACCATCGGCCTGTGAAGTGTTCAATAATGTTTACACATAAAGTATAAACAACATTGTCTACTTGTTGACCATTTTCTTCTTTAATGGTTTGGTAAATGTCATCTTTTTCATGTTGAGATAAATAATTATCCCACCATCCTTTTAACTGACCAGTAAAGCCAGCGACAATCATTTTTGCAACCGCTTTATCATTATTTTGATTAGCTTTGCAAATAGTGCTATACATAAGCATCCTATGGATCATATTATAGATCTGTCTTTCAGTATAACCGTCTAAGTTCCATTCGTATATACTTCTACCACTATACGAATTATTGAGCATAAATTCTTGTTCTTCGAACAAGATATCTTGAGGAGTAGGCCTAGGGTAATAATATTTACTTTGAGTGGGCCTATCTGCATATTTTGTATGTTTTAATTTATTAATTTCTTCGTTAAACGTATCTTGAATATCCCGAATATTATCAGAATTTTCAAGTCGATTTTCAAATTCTTCACTTAAAGTATTAAGCTTCAAATCTTTAAGTTTTTCTTCGAGTAAATTTTCGATATGAGAAATTGATTTTAATTTAAAATCAATAATTTCAGGAGGAGGCTGAATACTGGGAGAAGCAGTATCGACCTTTCAATTTTTACTTTATCTTTAAAAGATAATTCTTTATATCTTTAACTGAAGACGAAATTTCTTCAATATTTTTCTTTATAAAGAAATTTGTTCTCCTAAAACAATAACATACATATTTGTATAATTTTGTTGTTTTAAAGACAATTAATATGACTTATGGTCACGGTAATCGTATCATTTTCAAATAATTTTTGAAAAGCATTGAAATATCGAATCTCATTTTCTTTTTCCATTTGGAAACTAGTTTGAGGAGGGTAAACTGAATTTAGATTTTTCCCCGTTGAAAGTTTATAATTTCTTTCAAGAACTGAAACCATGTTTTTAAAATATTTTTCTAAAAACCAGGGAATAAAAGGTAACATTTCATTTCGTTTTGATAAATTATTATAAAATTCATCTTGGAAGATAATTTTATCTTCTCTATTAAAATTTCCAAAAACCATTTTCGGAAAAGTTCCCATTTGGGTAAATTAAATTCCTGATTAATTTTCTTTCTTGCCGGAGAACCCGGACTAAAATCAATATTGGGTTTTAGATCCATAAAACATGAAAATCCATTTCTGACTCGGTTATTTCCTCGTCTTGATTTTTAAAGACTCCATGAACAATATTATCAGAATTAATTCTTAATTCTTCTACCTTATTCTGAAGGTAGTCACTAGAGGTTGACTTTCTGATTTGAGAAGTCGAAGCTCTAGAAGGAGATCTTATCATATAATCACATGGTGATATATGATAATGTGATGAGCTTGATCTAGAAATTCTAGATCTCGGAGTTTTTACATCGACAGATTTTCTATCCTGCTCAAATTGTATTTGAACAGTTCCATCTGTTGTCTGTATTATTTGAGTAGGATTTTTCCTAATTTTGGGTTGCAGAGGCATAGCTCGTTCAATAACCCAATTTTCTGGGAATTGAATTTCTTCCCATTTAATAGATCTACGAGTTGTGATATTAGATCTACTAAAATTGGTTTCTATAAGAACAGTTTCGTTGATAGGTTTATCAACAATTTTGCACTGAGGATTCAGCGTATATAAAGGTTTATAATAAATTCTATAACAGATACAAATTACTTCCGAACCCGGAGCGTAATTATATCCGTGAGTTTTGACATTTAATGTCAAAGCATCCAGTATATTGACATCAGTCAATGATAACTGGAGATTTGGATAAACATTAAAATAGACTGGACCATGTGCCAGACTAGACTGGATTATTCCCATAAGGGATTGTTTCCAGTCGAGATTTCGACCGTTTCTAAGAGCTGCTATAAAACTCTCTGGTAAACCTTCTAAAGTCAAAGGCTTAAAGGCTACCTGAACTAACCCAATATGAATAAACTTATGGTTTATTCTGTATTTTTCTAAGTCTCTATTGCTTAGAAGCCTAATAACCATCTCTTCGTTGTTAAGAGAGATAGTTTCTTCGGTCGGTAGTTTTGACTACCTGTTTCAAACCTAATTTTTCAAAAGTTCCTAATTCATAGATTATTTTATAATCTATCTTAGGAATTGTCCAACGATTTAATTTATCTAAATCTTGCGGAACATCATATTCTTCTTCGATACTGTTTTTAACAGTATCTTTTCTACGCATTAAATTCATTTGAAAAAGACGTTAAACTACACCTTAACTTCTTATACCATTCGGAGGATCTTTATTCAAAAATAAAAACTTACAAAAAGGTGATGATAGTACGTGGCAATATCCACCTAACAAACCATGATAATGGTACTTAGTCAAACAAAACCTATTGGATCTAGTGATTAAACTGAAACAGTTTAACTCATTTTGAACCAAAGGTAGTCACACTTTCATACCATGATCAGTGTCTCGTTTGAAGGCAGTTCAACCGATATACCAAACATCAAAATAAAAGATGAATAATGGTACGTGGCGTTGTTAAACCTATTAGTCCAGTTATTAAACTGTAAACAGTCTAATCCCGTTCGGACCCAAGGTATTCCAGCCTATATACCATTAATTCAAAATAAAATTAAAAATTATTTTTGTGATCTTTAGAATTAAATCATCGAATACAAGGAGTTTTACATAATAAAATTTTTCATTTAATTAATTCAATCGGTAACAGCCATCGCCCTCAAACGCCTATCTTCGGCAACACGGGCTTGCCAAGAGCCGACACAGAATTAATCAAAATAAAATTTTATTACAACCTTTATTCAAAATTTAATTCCTTCAATCGGTTTTTAAATTAATTTTAATACATCATATTAATATATATATATATATATAAAATAGTATAAAACCACGATTAAGTATTAAGGCATTTTGGTGTAGTTTAACGTGGAAATTAGCCTTCCATTAAGGCTAAATTAGATAAAAGAAAAATAAAAAAGAACAGAATTTAAAAACTTACTTGAGAAGGAGAGAGGAGTCGTCCAGCAAACTTCAAACTTTTATTTCTTTTAATATTAATATTTTACAGGGAGAGAGGGAATTACAAGAGAGAGAGAGAGAGTGCATAATGAGATGCGTACAAGGTAAATGGCTTAAGGCCATTTTATAGATAAGAAGGAAAAAAGCATAGTAAACATCAATAATTCGCCGAAGAATTTTCTTCGACTCTTGCTTTATGAGCTGTCCACCATCTTTAAATGTAGACCGTTGCTTTTTCTTTATTAAAGTTATCAACTTTGTCATAAAAGTCTTCGTAATGATCCTTACTTTAGGAAATGGACAAAGTAGGGCATCATTTCTTCTTATCTTTTTCTTGAATTTTCTTGGTGATCGTGTCCTTGAGTAGATCAATGGCATCATCCACCAAAATATTATCCGGATCTTGTCCTTCTCCACCAAGACAAAAGTCTTCATCTTTTGACGAAGTTTCCATTGAGAAATCCACCGAGGCTTCAATGCCAAGATTTTTGTGGATATCCTTTTTCATTAAGTCAAAATAAGCCTGAACAATTTCTTCAGACTTCATTTTTCCCTTTTGAATATTCATCCTTCTTGAAATTATTTCAAAAGGACTTGGGGGTTCCCTTTGTTGATGATTATTAATCATCTCTTTATACTGAAAAATTTTTTCTTCGATTTTATCAATCGTCTGCTGGCTTTCATATTCACCATTAGCAGTTTTTCTTATCATCTTTTTCCAAAATTTTATATAAAAATTTCGTTTAAGACATGGAATTTTTGTTGGGTATAACCCACCTCTGGAGTCCATCTCCAAATCCATGGAATACTGAATTCAGTATAAAAATGTAAAGAAGCCATTCCTTCAATACATTCATGTTTATGCTCCGCTTCAATTAAATTCGGAGAAATTTTAACCCATTCTTGATATAGTCCAAAAAAGGGTTCTTTAAGAATTTCAATTGAGGCTCCATAAGAAAGCCACCATTGATAAAACCAATTAGGAATCTCGGACTTATAAACATCCGAACAGATCTTAATCCACCAAGAATGTTTTCTATTCTCATTCTGGTATAAAAACACTTTATAAAAAGCATCAATATAGTCATAATAATTGAATTTGACTATAGTTTTTAACTCAGGATGGAGATATTCTCTATCCTTTAAAGGGTGAATAGCCCATTTTTCAGGCGAAATAATTTGCTTGAAAATAATTTTACTAAAGGTATAACCCTTTTTCAAAGCTGTTTGGGAATTTCCTGCATTGAAATGATCAAAATCACACGTACCAGTGGATTTAAGAATATTTTCATAATTATCACGATTTTTATAAAACGTGGCAGCATATGATGCTCTTTCTAAATACCTTGACATTATAGTCCAAGGTTCATCAGACCATTTTAGATCTTTAAATTCAAGTAATATAATTACCTCAGTATGAGAAATTTTCTCATAGTCAACATCGTCCTCTTCTTCCGCAATAACCTTTGCGTAAGAAGTGCCTTCATTAGAAGACTTGGCTTTCTGTTTCTTGAATTCAAGGAATTCTTTGTAATCTTCGCTACTCAAAGTATTACTTGAGGAAGCTGAAAGATTCTCTTTAACGAGTTTTTTATTGCCCATTTGTGCAACAATATTTTTTCCACCTCTTCCACCTCTATTAGAGGGGAAATTTCTCCCATAGTGGGACATATCTGCAAAATTCATGAAAGATATTCACGAGTTAGATAATCGGGAAGACTATTATCACTCCCTTTTTTATAAATTATTTCAAAATCGAATGGGGCTAAATGAGCCTGCCATCTCGCAAACATTTGTTTAGAGACATCATGTTTAAAGTCTTTCAGAAACATAAATTTTGCAGCTTGACAATCAGTTTTTATTAAAAACCTTTGATTATATAAATCATCCTGAAATTTAAGGACGCATTTAACTATAGCGAGGACTTCTCTAGCTATAGTAGCATAATTCTTTTGAGCATTGTTCCATTTCCCAGAATGGAATCTAACTAAATATTCTTTTTTATCTTCTGGAGAAACTTGTTTTAAGATTCCTCCAAAACCTAAATCAGAGGCATCAGTCTCTATAATTTTTTGCCAATTAGGATTAGCAATCATAAGACATGGTAAATGCGTAACCTTATTCTTAATTTTTCTAATTGCTTCAGTGTGACTATTTGTCCACTGACAAGGAATCTTTTTAATCTATCATATAAAATAGATGTATCAATTGCAAGATTCTTATAATAAGGAGAAATATAATTAAGACTCCCTAAAAATCTTTGAAGTTGAGTTTATCAAGAATTGATCAGGAAATTTTGACGCAAACTCAATACTTCTATTAATAGGGTTAACATTACCCTTTTCAATAGTATGACCCAAGAAACGAACTTTGGTCTGAAATAATACCATTTTTGGGCTGGATATGACTAATCCATTTTGAATAACAATTTTCTTGAAAATATCAAGATGTTTAAAATGAGTTTCAATGTCTTTAGAAAAGATAAGTATATCATCGATATAAACGATAATAAAATTACTATAAGGAATAAAAATATCGTTCATAATATTTTGAAATTCAGAGGGAGCGTTTTTTAATCCAAAAGGCATAACGTTCCACTCATACTGTCCAATTGGGACTGTAAAAGCAGTCTTATATCTGTCTTTTTCAGCAACTTGTATTTGCCAAAATCCTGATTTTAAATCAAATTTTGAGAATATAATTGCATTAAATAATCGATCTAAAAGATCCTTCTTATTTGGAATAGGATACCTAATCCATTTTAAAACCTTATTTAGAGGTTTATAATTAATAACTAACCTTGGTGCTCCCCTTTCCTTTTCGGCATGATTATTAACATAGAAAGCAGTGCACGACCAAGGTGATTTTGAAGGGTTTATTAAACCTTTCTGTAAAAGAGAATATTTCTTTTTTACATAATTCTAATAATTCAGAATTCATTTGACAAGGACGAGCTTTAGTGGGAATATTTTTCTCATTAAAGTCATCTTCATAGGGTAAAGAAACAATATGTTTCTTTCTATTCCAAAAAGCATTAGGAAGATCGTTACATATCTGCAACGTAAATTCATTATATAATAATTTAATTTTTTCTTGTAACTTAGGATTCTGGAGTTTATCCTCAATCGTAAGTATACTAATTTCTTGTTTAAGGTAATTTACCTGATTTTCTTTAGCTTTAATAAGAATATAATCCTTAATTTCATTAAGAATTCTAGAAAAAGGTTCAGTAATGAATTCAAAGTATACTTCTTTATTTTCGAAGTTTCCTTTGAACCCGTATTCATCAATATTTCTAATAGGAAATATTTTCCTAAGAAAAGGCGTACCAAGAATTACTTGGTTCGTAATATTCTTAACAAGTAAGAATGACGTAGGAATGCAGACCTTATTTTTACAAATAAAGGCCTTAGGAATTTTGTAATTAATTTGCAATTTTTCTCCGCTTGCTGAGCTGAGAGAATGAGTTGTTTTATGAAAATATTGGGTAGGAATTATTCCTTCTTGAATACAATTTAAATCTGCTCCACTATCGATTAGTGCAATCAGATTTCTCTGAAAGTTTCCATCGATTAGTAATGAAATTTTTACTAACCATTTTTGAGAAGTAATAACTTCTAAAGTAGAAAGATAATTATTATCTTCAATAATTTTTGAACTACTAGCGAATTCTGCGTTAGTAAATTCTTCGACAATTTCTTTTCCTTTTTCTAATTTAGAAAATCTTCTTTCAAGATCAATATGACTTAATTTTAAATTTTTAATTTCAGTTTTAAGATTTGAAATTTCAGAATTTAAATCTCTAATATTAGTAGGTGATTCGGGTTTAAATTTATTTTTATTATGAAGTAACTTTATTACTTCGGACATACTATATGGTTCAGATTTAGGAATAACTTCTTTAGAAGTTTCTTCCTCTTTTTGAATTATTCTTTTAATAATTAGATTTTTTAAATCTGGATCATCTGTTTCTTTAATATTTCGAAAAGATTATTATCAAGAACATTTATTTCTTGAAACTGTGATATAATTTGGTATAAATTATTATCTTCTAATTCAGATTCTGAACTATCTAAATTTTTAGAGCAAGGTTGTCCTATTTGACAATCTTGACATTCATCGGATTCTGACGATGAAATATCTTCGATGATATTGTTTTCATTATTCGAAGAAGTTTCACTGTCTGATTCCAACAGAATTTTTGATAATGTTTCTTTGAATTCATTATTAATTTCTAAACTATTGATTTTCTTTTGGTCCAGCAGGTACTAGCTTTATGACCTACTTTTCCACATTTTCGACAGATAATTAGAGGAAATTTATTTTTGTATTGATAATTTTTTATTATCTTTTGAGAATTTTTGTTCTCTTCTTTTTGATCTTCTAAATTTTTTCTTTTCATATTGTTTAGAAGAATATTTTTTAGTTTTGTGTTCTTTACGAGTTTTACTCGTAGAAGGACTTTCCATGCCAAATTGGCCACAGAATTCTCCTAATTGTTTTTTCTCATCTAGAGAATGTCTCTTGACTTGTTTATTTAATTTAATTCATTACATAAGGCTAGACCTTCCTGTATGCAAGTTCCTATAAGTTTACCGTAGGTATAGGAGTTATAATCAATACTTGACTCTCCTTTTCTAAGGTTATTTCTTACCCTTTCTGCAAAGAGTGAAGGTAAACCGTCTATAAATTTAGACTTCCAATGAGTACTATTTGACTCAGGGAGTTCCATAACTCGACTAAGGAAAGTATCCTTATACCATCTGAATGACGTAAGAGTTTTACATCTAAGATTTTGTAGAAGAGTTCTGATATTTTCAGAATTATCAGACCATCGGCCTGTGAAGTGTTCAATAATGTTTACACATAAAGTATAAACAACATTGTCTACTTGTTGACCATTTTCTTCTTTAATGGTTTGGTAAATGTCATCTTTTTCATGTTGAGATAAATAATTATCCCACCATCCTTTTAACTGACCAGTAAAGCCAGCGACAATCATTTTTGCAACCGCTTTATCATTATTTTGATTAGCTTTGCAAATAGTGCTATACATAAGCATCCTATGGATCATATTATAGATCTGTCTTTCAGTATAACCGTCTAAGTTCCATTCGTATATACTTCTACCACTATACGAATTATTGAGCATAAATTCTTGTTCTTCGAACAAGATATCTTGAGGAGTAGGCCTAGGGTAATAATATTTACTTTGAGTGGGCCTATCTGCATATTTTGTATGTTTTAATTTATTAATTTCTTCGTTAAACGTATCTTGAATATCCCGAATATTATCAGAATTTTCAAGTCGATTTTCAAATTCTTCACTTAAAGTATTAAGCTTCAAATCTTTAAGTTTTTCTTCGAGTAAATTTTCGATATGAGAAATTGATTTTAATTTAAAATCAATAATTTCAGGAGGAGGCTGAATACTGGGAGAAGCAGTATCGACCTTTTCAATTTTTACTTTATCTTTTAAAAGATAATTCTTTATATCTTTAACTGAAGACGAAATTTCTTCAATATTTTTCTTTAATAAAGAAATTTGTTCTCCTAAAACAATAACATACATATTTGTATAATTTTGTTGTTTTAAAAGACAATTAATATGACTTATGGTCACGGTAATCGTATCATTTTCAAATAATTTTTGAAAAGCATTGAAATATCGAATCTCATTTTCTTTTTCCATTTGGAAACTAGTTTGAGGAGGGTAAACTGAATTTAGATTTTTCCCCGTTGAAAGTTTATAATTTCTTTCAAGAACTGAAACCATGTTTTTAAAATATTTTTCTAAAAACCAGGGAATAAAAGGTAACATTTCATTTCGTTTTGATAAATTATTATAAAATTCATCTTGGAAGATAATTTTATCTTCTCTATTAAAATTTCCAAAAAACCATTTTCGGAAAAGTTCCCATTTGGGTAAATTAAATTCCTGATTAATTTTCTTTCTTGCCGGAGAACCCGGACTAAAATCAATATTGGGTTTAGATCCATTAAACATGAAAATCCATTTCTGACTCGGTTATTTCCTCGTCCTGATTTTTAAAGACTCCATGAACAATATTATCAGAATTAATTCTTAATTCTTCTACCTTATTCTGAAGGTAGTCACTAGAGGTTGACTCTCTGATTTGAGAAGTCGAAGCTCTAGAAGGAGATCTTATCATATAATCACATGGTGATATATGATAATGTGATGAGCTTGATCTAGAAATTCTAGATCTCGGAGTTTTTACATCGACAGATTTTCTATCCTGCTCAAATTGTATTTGAACAGTTCCATCTGTTGTCTGTATTATTTGAGTAGGATTTTTCCTAATTTGGGTTGCAGAGGCATAGCTCGTTCAATAACCCAATTTTCTGGGAATTGAATTTCTTCCCATTTAATAGATCTACGAGTTGTGATATTAGATCTACTAAAATTGGTTTCTATAAGAACAGTTTCGTTGATAGGTTTATCAACAATTTTGCACTGAGGATTCAGCGTATATAAAGGTTTATAATAAATTCTATAACAGATACAAATTACTTCCGAACCCGGAGCGTAATTATATCCGTGAGTTTTGACATTTAATGTCAGAGCATCCAGTATATTGACATCAGTCAATGATAACTGGAGATTTGGATAAACATTAAAATAGACTGGACCATGTGCCAGACTAGACTGGATTATTCCCATAAGGGATTGTTTCCAGTCGAGATTTCGACCGTCTCTAAGAGCTGCTATAAAACTCTCTGGTAAACCTTCTAAAGTCAAAGGCTTAAAGGCTACCTGAACTAACCCAATATTCATAAACTTATGATTTATTCTGTATTTTTCTAAGTCTCTATTGCTTAGAAGCCTAATAACCATCTCTTCGTTGTTAAGAGAGATAGTTTCTTCGGTAGTTTTGACTACCTGTTTCAACCTAATTTTTCAAAAGTTCCTAATTCATAGATTATTTTATAATCTATCTTAGGAATTGTCCAACGATTTAATTTATCTAAATCTTGCGGAACATCATATTCTTCTTCGATACTGTTTTTAACAGTATCTTTTCTACGCATTAAATTCATTTGAAAAAGACGTTAAACTACACCTTAACTTCTTAATACCCCACCATGGCTCTGATACCATTCGGAGGATCTTTATTCAAAAATAAAAACTTTACAAAAAGGTGATGATAGTACGTGGCAATATCCACCTAACAAACCATGATAATGGTACTTAGTCAAACAAAACCTATTGGATCTAGTGATTAAACTGAAACAGTTTAACTCATTTTGAACCAAAGGTAGTCACACTTTCATACCATGATCGGTGTCTCGTTTGAAGGCAGTTCAACCGATATACCAAACATCAAAATAAAAGATGAATAATGGTACGTGGCGTTGTTAAACCTATTAGTCCAGTTATTAAACTGTAAACAGTCTAATCCCGTTCGGACCCAAGGTATTCCAGCCTATATACCATTAATTCAAAATAAAATTAAAAATTATTTTTGTGATCTTTAGAATTAAATCATCGAATACAAGGAGTTTTACATAATAAAATTTTTCATTTAATTAATTCAATCGGTAACAGCCATCGCCCTCAAACGCCTATCTTCGGCAACACGGGCTTGCAAGAGCCGACACAGAATTAATCAAAATAAAATTTTATTACAACCTTTATTCAAAATTTAATTCCTTCAATCGGTTTTTAATTAATTTTAATACATCATATTAATATATATATATATAAAATAGTATAAAACCACGATTAAGTATTAAGGCATTTTGGTGTAGTTTAACGTGGAAATTAGCCTTCCATTAAGGCTAAATTAGATAAAAGAAAAATAAAAAAGAACAGAATTTAAAAACTTACTTGAGAAGGAGAGAGGAGTCGTCCAGCAAACTTCAAACTTTTATTTCTTTTAATATTAATATTTTACAGGGAGAGAGGGAATTACAAGAGAGAGAGAGTGTGCATAATGAGATCCCTACAAGGTAAATGGCTTAAGGCCATTTTATAGATAAGAAGGAAAAAAGCATAGTAAACATCAATAATTCGCCGAAGAATTTTCTTCGACTCTTGCTTTATGAGCTGTCCACCATCTTTAAATGTAGACCGTTGCTTTTTCTTTACTAAAGTTATCAACTTTGTCATAAAAGTCTTCGTAATGATCCTTACTTTAGGAAATGGACAAAGTAGGGCATCATTTCTTCTTATCTTTTTCTTGAATTTTCTTGGTGATCGTGTCCTTGATATTGTTTAGAAGAATATTTTTTAGTTTTGTGTTCTTTACGAGTTTTACTCGTAGAAGGACTTTCCATGTCAAATTGGCCACAGAATTCTCCTAATTGTTTTTTCTCATCTAGAGAATGTCTCTTGACTTGTTTATTTAATTTAATTTCATTACATAAGGCTAGACCTTCCTGTATGCAAGTTCCTATAAGTTTACCGTAGGTATAGGAGTTATAATCAATACTTGACTCTCCTTTTCTAAGGTTATTTCTTACCCTTTCTGCAAAGAGTGAAGGTAAACCGTCTATAAATTTAGACTTCCAATGAGTACTATTTGACTCAGGGAGTTCCATAACTCGACTAAGGAAAGTATCCTTATACCATCTGAATGACGTAAGAGTTTTACATCTAAGATTTTGTAGAAGAGTTCTGATATTTTCAGAATTATCAGACCATCGGCCTGTGAAGTGTTCAATAATGTTTACACATAAAGTATAAACAACATTGTCTACTTGTTGACCATTTTCTTCTTTAATGGTTTGGTAAATGTCATCTTTTTCATGTTGAGATAAATAATTATCCCACCATCCTTTTAACTGACCAGTAAAGCCAGCGACAATCATTTTTGCAACCGCTTTATCATTATTTTGATTAGCTTTGCAAATAGTGCTATACATAAGCATCCTATGGATCATATTATAGATCTGTCTTTCAGTATAACCGTCTAAGTTCCATTCGTATATACTTCTACCACTATACGAATTATTGAGCATAAATTCTTGTTCTTCGAACAAGATATCTTGAGGAGTAGGCCTAGGGTAATAATATTTACTTTGAGTGGGCCTATCTGCATATTTTGTATGTTTTAATTTATTAATTTCTTCGTTAAACGTATCTTGAATATCCCGAATATTATCAGAATTTTCAAGTCGATTTTCAAATTCTTCACTTAAAGTATTAAGCTTCAAATCTTTAAGTTTTTCTTCGAGTAAATTTTCGATATGAGAAATTGATTTTAATTTAAAATCAATAATTTCAGGAGGAGGTCGAATACTGGGAGAAGCAGTATCGACCTTTTCAATTTTTACTTTATCTTTTAAAAGATAATTCTTTATATCTTTAACTGAAGACGAAATTTCTTCAATATTTTTCTTTAATAAAGAAATTTGTTCTCCTAAAACAATAACATACATATTTGTATAATTTTGTTGTTTTAAAAGACAATTAATATGACTTATGGTCACGGTAATCGTATCATTTTCAAATAATTTTTGAAAAGCATTGAAATATCGAATCTCATTTTCTTTTTCCATTTGGAAACTAGTTTGAGGAGGGTAAACTGAATTTAGATTTTTCCCCGTTGAAAGTTTATAATTTCTTTCAAGAACTGAAACCATGTTTTTAAAATATTTTTCTAAAAACCAGGGAATAAAAGGTAACATTTCATTTCGTTTTGATAAATTATTATAAAATTCATCTTGGAAGATAATTTTATCTTCTCTATTAAAATTTCCAAAAAACCATTTTCGGAAAAGTTCCCATTTGGGTAAATTAAATTCCTGATTAATTTTCTTTCTTGCCGGAGAACCCGGACTAAAATCAATATTGGGTTTTAGATCCATTAAACATGAAAATCCATTTCTGACTCGGTTATTTCCTCGTCTTGATTTTTAAAGACTCCATGAACAATATTATCAGAATTAATTCTTAATTCTTCTACCTTATTCTGAAGGTAGTCACTAGAGGTTGACTCTCTGATTTGAGAAGTCGAAGCTCTAGAAGGAGATCTTATCATATAATCACATGGTGATATATGATAATGTGATGAGCTTGATCTAGAAATTCTAGATCTCGGAGTTTTTACATCGACAGATTTTCTATCCTGCTCAAATTGTATTTGAACAGTTCCATCTGTTGTCTGTATTATTTGAGTAGGATTTTTCCTAATTTTGGGTTGCAGAGGCATAGCTCGTTCAATAACCCAATTTTCTGGGAATTGAATTTCTTCCCATTTAATAGATCTACGAGTTGTGATATTAGATCTACTAAATTGGTTTCTATAAGAACAGTTTCGTTGATAGGTTTATCAACAATTTTGCACTGAGGATTCAGCGTATATAAAGGTTTATAATAAATTCTATAACAGATACAAATTACTTCCGAACCCGGAGCGTAATTATATCCGTGAGTTTTGACATTTAATGTCAGAGCATCCAGTATATTGACATCAGTCAATGATAACTGGAGATTTGGATAAACATTAAAATAGACTGGACCATGTGCCAGACTAGACTGGATTATTCCCATAAGGGATTGTTTCCAGTCGAGATTTCGACCGTCTCTAAGAGCTGCTATAAAACTCTCTGGTAAACCTTCTAAAGTCAAAGGCTTAAAGGCTACCTGAACTAACCCAATATGAATAAACTTATGGTTTATTCTGTATTTTTCTAAGTCTCTATTGCTTAGAAGCCTAATAACCATCTCTTCGTTGTTAAGAGAGATAGTTTCTTCGGTAGTTTTGACTACCTGTTTCAAACCTAATTTTTCAAAAGTTCCTAATTCATAGATTATTTATAATCTATCTTAGGAATTGTCCAACGATTTAATTTATCTAAATCTTGCGGAACATCATATTCTTCTTCGATACTGTTTTTAACAGTATCTTTTCTACGCATTAAATTCATTTGAAAAAGACGTTAAACTACACCTTAACTTCTTAATACCCCACCATGGCTCTGATACCATTCGGAGGATCTTTATTCAAAAATAAAAACTTTACAAAAAGGTGATGATAGTACGTGGCAATATCCACCTAACAAACCATGATAATGGTACTTAGTCAAACAAAACCTATTGGATCTAGTGATTAAACTGAAACAGTTTAACTCATTTTGAACCAAAGGTAGTCACACTTTCATACCATGATCGGTGTCTCGTTTGAAGGCAGTTCAACCGATATACCAAACATCAAAATAAAAGATGAATAATGGTACGTGGCGTTGTTAAACCTATTAGTCCAGTTATTAAACTGTAAACAGTCTAATCCCGTTCGGACCCAAGGTATTCCAGCCTATATACCATTAATTCAAAATAAAATTAAAAATTATTTTTGTGATCTTTAGAATTAAATCATCGAATACAAGGAGTTTTACATAATAAAATTTTTCATTTAATTAATTCAATCGGTAACAGCCATCGCCCTCAAACGCCTATCTTCGGCAACACGGGCTTGCCAAGAGCCGACACAGAATTAATCAAAATAAAATTTTATTACAACCTTTATTCAAAATTTAATTCCTTCAATCGGTTTTTAAATTAATTTTAATACATCATATTAATATATATATATATATATATAAAATAGTATAAAACCACGATTAAGTATTAAGGCATTTTGGTGTAGTTTAACGTGGAAATTAGCCTTCCATTAAGGCTAAATTAGATAAAAGAAAAATAAAAAAGAACAGAATTTAAAAACTTACTTGAGAAGGAGAGAGGAGTCGTCTAGCAAACTTCAAACTTTTATTTCTTTTAATATTAATATTTTACAGGGAGAGAGGGAATTACAAGAGAGAGAGAGAGTGCATAATGAGATGCGTACAAGGTAAATGGCTTAAGGCCATTTTATAGATAAGAAGGAAAAAAGCATAGTAAACATCAATAATTCGCCGAAGAATTTTCTTCGACTCTTGCTTTATGAGCTGTCCACCATCTTTAAATGTAGACCGTTGCTTTTTCTTTATTAAAGTTATCAACTTTGTCATAAAAGTCTTCGTAATGATCCTTACTTTAGGAAATGGACAAAGTAGGGCATAATTTCTTCTTATCTTTTTCTTGAATTTTCTTGGTGATCGTGTCCTTGAGTAGATCAATGGCATCATCCACCAAAATATTATCCGGATCTTCCGGATCTTGTCCTTCTCCACCAAGACAAAAGTCTTCATCTTTTGACGAAGTTTCCATTGAGAAATCCACCGAGGCTTCAATGCCAAGATTTTTGTGGATATCTTTTTTCATTAAGTCAAAATAAGCCTGAACAATTTCTTCAGACTTCATTTTTCCCTTTTGAATATTCATCCTTCTTGAAATTATTTCAAAAGGACTTGGGGTTCCCTTTGTTGATGATTATTAATCATCTCTTTATACTGAAAAATTTTTTCTTCGATTTTATCAATCGTCTGCTGGCTTTCATATTCACCATTAGCAGTTTTTCTTATCATCTTTTTCCAAAATTTTATATAAAAATTTCGTTTAAGACATGGAATTTTTTGTTGGGTATAACCCACCTCTGGAGTCCATCTCCAAATCCATGGAATACTGAATTCAGTATAAAAATGTAAAGAAGCCATTCCTTCAATACATTCATGTTTATGCTCCGCTTCAATTAAATTCGGAGAAATTTTAACCCATTCTTGATATAGTCCAAAAAAGGGTTCTTTAAGAATTTCAATTGAGGCTCCATAAGAAAGCCACCATTGATAAAACCAATTAGGAATCTCGGACTTATAAACATCCGAACAGATCTTAATCCACCAAGAATGTTTTCTATTCTCATTCTGGTATAAAAACACTTTATAAAAAGCATCAATATAGTCATAATAATTGAATTGGACTATAGTTTTTAACTCAGGATGGAGATATTCTCTATCCTTTAAAGGGTGAATAGCCCATTTTTCAGGCGAAATAATTTGCTTGAAATAATTTTACTAAAGGTATAACCCTTTTTCAAAGCTGTTTGGGAATTTCCTGCATTGAAATGATCAAAATCACACGTACCAGTGGATTTAAGAATATTTTCATAATTATCACGATTTTTATAAAACGTGGCAGCATATGATGCTCTTTCTAAATACCTTGACATTATAGTCCAAGGTTCATCAGACCATTTTAGATCTTTAAATTCAAGTAATATAATTACCTCAGTATGAGAAATTTTCTCATAGTCAACATCGTCCTCTTCTTCCGCAATAACCTTTGCGTAAGAAGTGCCTTCATTAGAAGACTTGGCTTTCTGTTTCTTGAATTCAAGGAATTCTTTGTAATCTTCGCTACTCAAAGTATTACTTGAGGAAGCTGAAAGATTCTCTTTAACGAGTTTTTTATTGCCCATTTGTGCAACAATATTTTTTCCACCTCTTCCACCTCTATTAGAGGGGAAATTTCTCCCATAGTGGGACATATCTGCAAAATTCATGAAAGATATTCACGAGTTAGATAATCGGGAAGACTATTATCACTCCCTTTTTTATAAATTATTTCAAAATCGAATGGGGCTAAATGAGCCTGCCATCTCGCAAACATTTGTTTAGAGACATCATGTTTAAAGTCTTTCAGAAACATAAATTTTGCAGCTTGACAATCAGTTTTTATTAAAAACCTTTGATTATATAAATCATCCTGAAATTTAAGGACGCATTTAACTATAGCGAGGACTTCTCTAGCTATAGTAGCATAATTCTTTTGAGCATTGTTCCATTTCCCAGAATGGAATCTAACTAAATATTCTTTTTTATCTTCTGGAGAAACTTGTTTAAGATTCCTCCAAAACCTAAATCAGAGGCATCAGTCTCTATAATTTTTTGCCAATTAGGATTAGCAATCATAAGACATGGTAAATGCGTAACCTTATTCTTAATTTTTCTAATTGCTTCAGTGTGACTATTTGTCCACTGACAAGGAATCTTTTTTAATCTATCATATAAAATAGATGTTTCAATTGCAAGATTCTTATAATAAGGAGAAATATAATTAAGACTCCCTAAAAATCTTTGAAGTTGAGTTTTATCAAGAATTTGATCAGGAAATTTTGACGCAAACTCAATACTTCTATTAATAGGGTTAACATTACCCTTTTCAATAGTATGACCCAAGAAACGAACTTTGGTCTGAAATAATACCATTTTTGGGCTGGATATGACTAATCCATTTTGAATAACAATTTTCTTGAAAATATCAAGATGTTTAAAATGAGTTTCAATGTCTTTAGAAAAGATAAGTATATCATCGATATAAACGATAATAAAATTACTATAAGGAATAAAAATATCGTTCATAATATTTTGAAATTCAGAGGGAGCGTTTTTTAATCCAAAAGGCATAACGTTCCACTCATACTGTCCAATTCGGACTGTAAAAGCAGTCTTATATCTGTCTTTTTCAGCAACTTGTATTTGCCAAAATCCTGATTTTAAATCAAATTTTGAGAATATAATTGCATTAAATAATCGATCTAAAAGATCCTTCTTATTTGGAATAGGATACCTAATCCATTTTAAAACCTTATTTAGAGGTTATAATTAATAACTAACCTTGGTGCTCCCCTTTCCTTTTCGGCATGATTATTAACATAGAAATCAGTGCACGACCAAGGTGATTTTGAAGGGTTTATTAAACCTTTCTGTAAAAGAGAAGTTATTTCTTTTTTACATAATTCTAATAATTCAGAATTCATTTGACAAGGACGAGCTTTAGTGGGAATATTTTTCTCATTAAAGTCATCTTCATAGGGTAAAGAAACAATATGTTTCTTTCTATTCCAAAAAGCATTAGGAAGATCGTTACATATCTGCAACGTAAATTCATTATATAATAATTTAATTTTTTCTTGTAACTTAGGATTCTGGAGTTTATCCTCAATCGTAAGTATACTAATTTCTTGTTTAAGGTAATTTACCTGATTTTCTTTAGCTTTAATAAGAATATAATCCTTAATTTCATTAAGAATTCTAGAAAAAGGTTCAGTAATGAATTCAAAGTATACTTCTTTATTTTCGAAGTTTCCTTTGAACCCGTATTCATCAATATTTCTAATAGGAAATATTTTCCTAAGAAAAGGCGTACCAAGAATTACTTGGTTCGTAATATTCTTAACAAGTAAGAATGACGTAGGAATGCAGACCTTATTTTTACAAATAAAGGCCTTAGGAATTTTGTAATTAATTTGCAATTTTTTCTCCGCTTGCTGAGCTGAGAGAATGAGTTGTTTTATGAAAATATTGGGTAGGATTATTCCTTCTTGAATACAATTTAAATCTGCTCCACTATCGATTAGTGCAATCAGATTTCTCTGAAAGTTTCCATCGATTAGTAATGAAATTTTTACTAACCATTTTTGAGAAGTAATAACTTCTAAAGTAGAAAGATAATTATTATCTTCAATAATTTTTGAACTACTAGCGAATTCTGCGTTAGTAAATTCTTCGACAATTTCTTTTCCTTTTTCTAATTTAGAAAATCTTCTTTCAAGATCAATATGACTTAATTTTAAATTTTTAATTTCAGTTTTAAGATTTGAAATTTCAGAATTTAAATCTCTAATATTAGTAGGTGATTCGGGTTTAAATTTATTTTTATTATGAAGTAACTTTATTACTTCGGACATACTATATGGTTCAGATTTAGGAATAACTTCTTTAGAAGTTTCTTCCTCTTTTTGAATTATTCTTTTAATAATTAGATTTTTTAAATCTGGATCATCTGTTTCTTTTAATATTTCGAAAAGATTATTATCAAGAACATTTATTTCTTGAAACTGTGATATAATTTGGTATAAATTATTATCTTCTAATTCAGATTCTGAACTATCTAAATTTTTAGAGCAAGGTTGTCCTATTTGACAATCTTGACATTCATCGGATTCTGACGATGAAATATCTTCGATGATATTGTTTTCATTATTCGAAGAAGTTTCACTGTCTGATTCCAACAGAATTTTTGATAATGTTTCTTTGAATTCATTATTAATTTCTAAACTATTGATTTTCTTTTTGGTCCAGTAGGTACTAGCTTTATGACCTACTTTTCCACATTTTCGACAGATAATTAGAGGAAATTTATTTTTGTATTGATAATTTTTATTATCTTTTGAGAAGGTATCCTATTCCAAATAAGAAGGATCTTTTAGATCGATTATTTAATGCAATTATATTCTCAATTCCTACCCAATATTTTCATAAAACAACTCATTCTCTCAGCTCAGCAAGCGGAGAAAAATTACAAATTAATTACAAAATTCCTAAGGCCTTTATTTGTAAAAATAAGGTCTGCATTCCTACGTCATTCTTACTTGTTAAGAATATTACGAACCAAGTAATCTTGGTACGCCTTTTCTTAGGAAAATATTTCCTATTAGAAATATTGATGAATACGGGTTCAAAGGAAACTTCGAAAATAAAGAAGTATACTTTGAATTCATTACTGAACCTTTTTCTAGAATTCTTAATGAAATTAAGGATTATATTCTTATTAAAGCTAAAGAAAATCAGGTAAATTACCTTAAACAAGAAATTAGTATACTTACGATTGAGGATAAACTCCAGAATCCTAAGTTACAAGAAAAAATTAAATTATTATATAATGAATTTACGTTGCAGATATGTAACGATCTTCCTAATGCTTTTTGGAATAGAAAGAAACATATTGTTTCTTTACCCTATGAAGATGACTTTAATGAGAAAAATATTCCCACTAAAGCTCGTCCTTGTCAAATGAATTCTGAATTATTAGAATTATGTAAAAAGAAATAACTTCTCTTTTACAGAAAGGTTTAATAAACCCTTCAAAATCACCTTGGTCGTGCACTGCTTTCTATGTTAATAATCATGCCGAAAAGGAAAGGGGAGCACCAAGGTTAGTTATTAATTATAAACCTCTAAATAAGGTTTAAAATGGATTAGGTATCCTATTCCAAATAAGAAGGATCTTTTAGATCGATTATTTATGCAATTATATTCTCAAAATTTGATTTAAAATCAGGATTTTGGCAAATACAAGTTGCTGAAAAAGACAGATATAAGACTGCTTTTACAGTCCCAATTGGACAGTATGAGTGGAACGTTATGCCTTTTGGATTAAAAACGCTCCCTCTGAATTTCAAATATTATGAACGATATTTTTATTCTTTATAGTAATTTTATTATCGTTTATATCGATGATATACTTATCTTTTCTAAAGACATTGAAACTCATTTTAAACATCTTGATATTTTCAAGAAAATTGTTATTCAAAATGGATTAGTCATATCCAGCCCAAAAATGGTATTATTTCAGACCAAGTTCGTTTCTTGGGTCATACTATTGAAAAGGGTAATGTTAACCCTATTAACAGAAGTATTGAGTTTGCGTCAAAATTTCCTGATCAAATTCTTGATAAAACTCAACTTCAAAGATTTTTAGGGAGTCTTAATTATATTTCTCCTTATTATAAGAATCTTGCAATTGATACATCTATTTTATATGATAGATTAAAAAAGATTCCTTGTCAGTGGACAAATAGTCACACTGAAGCAATTAGAAAAATTAAGAATAAGGTTACGCATTTACCATGTCTTATGATTGCTAATCCTAATTGGCAAAAAATTATAGAGACTGATGCCTCTGATTTAGGTTTTGGAGGAATCTTAAAACAAGTTTCTCCAGAAGATAAAAAAGAATATTTAGTTAGATTCCATTCTGGGAAATGGAACAATGCTCAAAAGAATTATGCTACTATAGCTAGAGAAGTTGTTAGGAATATTTTATAGTGTTCAATTTCAATGTGTTTATCTTAGTTGGTTTGTATTTAATTAACTTTGGGCTAGTTTGTAATATTCTAGTTCTTAGTTACTAGGGGTATAATATACCAACTCATGTGGTATATATACCCCCAAACCCTAATTCATTAGGGTGTGTGTTTTTGGTGTAGTATGTGTGAGTGCGTGTGTGTTGAATAGTAAACAAACCATTTTCAAAGCATTCATCGTCTTCACTGTCACACCCCACGCTCAAGCTTTAAATCCTTCATCATTAGCGTGGTAAATCGTCCTAGGTCAGTATTGTTGGATCGAATAGGGACCAACAAGTGGTATCAGAGCAAACACGTTTGGATTTGAGCAAGTTTCTGAAATTTTTGGGTTTATTTTTCAGTTTCGAATTCTGCCTTGTTCTTGAATTTTTGAGTTGATTTTACTGATTTTGCAAGCTCAAGAGCTAATTAGGTTGTTTTCGAGTGATTTGAAGTGATTACCCAACACTTTTCAGTTCATTTGAGTGAGATTTAGGTAGAAATCGAGTCTGGAAATCTGTTTTTCTTTTACTGAACTGTTCCCGATAGAACAATACTTTTGAGTTTGAAGGTTTCGATCGAAACCCATTGTGAGTAGCCTCAATCGATTTGAATTTTGAGTTCTCTCTCACCAATTTCATAGTTTCGCCCGATAGACTTCTCGGCGAAAGTCCAATCGATCTGATTTTGATTGATGTTGTCTTTCACCGCATTTGATCCAATTGCCCGAAATTTTTTTTGAATCGATCGAAACTGCATTTTAAATCATTTCATAATTCTCTCGGCGAAACTGACTTTCGCCCGAAACTCGTTTCGATCGAAACTGAAAATTTACCTCAATCATTTTAAAATTTTACACGGCGAAACTTAGAATTGCCCGAAACCAGTTTCGATCGAAAGGCTACAGTACCAATTACTAGTTTCGCCCGATACATTTCTCGGCGAAGCTGAGTATCGCCCGAAACCAGTTTCGATCGAAACTCATCCTATATATAGTGCTTCGCCCGAAACTCAATAATTTCTCATCAAATCGCCCGAAACCCACAATCGATCGAAACTGAGCATTTCTTTGAAATTAAAATTTTACTCGGCGAAACTGAGTATCGGCCGAAACTCATCTGCAACGATCCAAACTCACTCTTCAAAATCACACATAAACGTTTTCAATCACCAAAACTATTGGACCCCTTGAATAAAAATATTTTAAGTTTCAAAATCACACATAAACGTTTTTGAGGAAAATTATTTTTTCATCATTTGATGAGAAGAGCATTCTGAGTCCAACGGGCATAGTCAATTCTAACGCCCGTTTATAATTTTCCTTCCGGTCCAAAAATTTTTCGGTGTAGACTGCTTTTCTGTCAAATTTTTGAAAGCAAATCCACAAACGTGTCAACGATCAATTATCTAATAATCTAATTAGGACGCATTGGCAAATTATAGAAAAAGTTTGGGTCATTTTCTCGAAGTTTTCGAAATCATCACAAAAATTTTCGGTACATGCCAAAAATTTTCGACGCCGACTTTCTTCGATACTTCACGATACTTCTCGAGTAAACCAAACTTTTCGTCTCTGAAATTTCAAAAGCCAATTTCTATTTTTTAATTAAATATAAAATCAAATTAAAATGGATGCTCAAGCTAGGAAGATTGAGGAATTAGAAGCACGCCTTGCTAATAATTACTCTGTGTTGCTTAAGCAACAAGAAAGCCTAGCTTATGCTAATGAAGATTTGACAAACGCAAAGTCAAATATAATTAGCTTAGAAACTAAGTTAGAAGATAGTGAAAATAGGGTCTGCGAGATGACTAAAAACTTACGTTCTTGCGAAGCTGAGCGAAATGAAATCTCATCAAAATATGAGACCGTCTTAGAGGAACAGCGTATGCTTTACTCAAAGGTTAAACGATTAGAGAATGTTATTTCGAATATAGGTCCAGCAGGTCAAAACTCTCCTTCTAACTTGATTCCTAATGGGGAAAATATTTTACATGATAAAAAACCTACTCTATGTGATACTCCAGAGACTCTTCGTAAATTGAAAGATTTACAAGATACTTTGGACTCTGAAAGGATAGGTTTTGGCACTGAAAAGGAAAGGCTTTTAAAGGAGATTTTATATCTCAAAAATTCCCCGTCTTTATCTGTTTCAAATGATTTGTCAAATAATACATCTTGCTCAAAACAGGTAAAGAAAACAAAAACTAAAAGAAGCATCATTGTTCCTAAAACTGAGAAGGCTTTTACTAATCATTCTAAGTCAATTTTGACTAAAGCTGAAACGTTAAGTAAAAGTAGAGCTTTAAAATTAGCTAAGGAACAAATTAAAATTAGGAAGGAGCAGGGAAAGTCAATATTATCTTCGAAAATTAAAGTCGAAAATGTTCAAGATCTTTCCTCTCCCATTCCTATCAAAAGGGAAGCGTGCAAAGAAGAAGTTCCAAGCTTAAGCAAACGAACTTCTCAAATCCCGCACATTCATCATTATAGAGTGAATGATGTGAACTCTTGTAGGCAATACGACTCATCATCCAATGACGCATATAGCGCCATAAGCTCATATTCCTGCTTGAAATACCCAGTCCATATTTATTCTAGAAAGCATCTTATGCGACTGGCTAGGGAGAAAATCTTTAGGACTTCTACACCTAGGCACACATTCACCGGCGCTGAATTGTCATTTCCCTCTAAGGTTCACCAAACCTGGATTCGTAAATCACAAATCAAATTGAATTGGACTTTAAAGGATGATTTAGGATCAATATCTGAACCAAATGTGCTTAACTTGTTTTCTGCTAACAAGGGAGGACCCATTCAAAAATGGGTACCAAAGTCCCGATAAAGTTTTTGCAGTTTCCCAGCATGGGTAGGTACTAAGAGAGCTGCTCCACACTCATGACTGGTATGCGACGAGGGCAGCCAAACTTCCCAGCGTGTATGGTATCTTGGGTTGCTCCATATACACGAGTGGTAAGCGATGCGAGCAACTACGTAGGTAAACTCTATATGCATCCCATAAGAAACTTGGCATGCATCTTGAGCTGAAAAGACAATATACCTACTTTTAAAACACGAGGGTACATTATATACATGAATGATTCAAAAGAACTTTAAATGTTAAATTTTCGCATGCATATGAGCTGAAATGTCTAACACCCTCTCATAGGTATATTTCATTATGCATACAACTTACAGAATTTTCAAGCTTAACGTTTACGTATGCATATAAGCTGAATTGATAAATGCCTATGTCTTTAAATAGGTACATTTTAACTATGCATATATCTTAAAGAACTTCAAGCCTGAAATATCGTGTATGCATATAAGTTGAATTGTCAAAAATATCTATTTTTTTTAGAAGTGTTAATAAGCGAAAGACGTACATTCTAATGCATTTTAAAGAACAATAATTCTTTAGTTTGCATCTGATCTGAAAATAAATAAATACGTTCACGCTTAGTTTATTGGGAGAGAACTTATATGTTTTAACGTGCATGCATTGAGGGGGAGTATCAACCATATTTGCGAGGGGAGAGTACATTTTTTGGGGGAGCACATCTTAGGTGCACGATTTGAGGGGGAGAAACTTCATTTAACCTATATACATATACGTATACATATACTATATCTATTATTACTATGATACTACTTATCTACTACTATTACGATAATATATATATGTATACATAAAAAAAACAAAAAAAAACAAAAAAGACAAAAAAAAAATGGCTTCCACCTCCCAAGACGGACTTCACTTGAAAACTCGACCCTCAAGAGTTCAAGAATTACAAAAGGCGTGACATCCATACACAAACACGAAGATGATCTCAACTACCCTGCTCCGACTTGCTGATGAAGCAGCACTCACCAAAATTGACGGACGCATGGATTCTAGGTTCCCATGGTTCAGTCAGACCAAACTGAACCTAACCCCGGAACGTAGCCAAGTGTTAGTGAAGATAGTCCATAAGCCACATTCCCATTTGGCAATTCTTGACAATACCGAAGAACGGAAGATACAAAAAAAAAAAAAAAAAAAAATCCTCACCTCACAAAATTTTCGGGCCATCCCATATAGGTGCAGGAGCTGCTTTTTATCAGCTCCTGGGTAGAAGTCGCCTCATTTGGTCCAATGGCGCATGCACAGCCGAGCCTTACCCACTCATCGATCTCCCTAAAGACCGATGTTTCATCAAATCACGGGGAGCCACGCATGCTATCACCGCTTCACTTGGAAGCGGGAGATATTGAATTAAGTGGTAGTTAGCCCCACACCACTGAACTTCCTTGAACACATCGAGTCTAGGTGTCCTCACTACCTAAATGTTTTATAATTTTTAGGACACATACACTTTTTCTTATCTGGACTTCGTGACCAGATCAGAACTTCCATAGACACATCCTCTTAGATGTGATTCCATGATTGGAAGGAAGTCCTACCGTTGCAACATCAAAACAACAACGGCATCAGGCCATCGTCTGCGAGCTACGCTCCTAGATCGATGTTAACGGAACGCCTATGTGGCTCCGGTTCTAAGCCCTGTGCTTACAGGCCGCGTCTCAGAGTTTAACTCTGAACTCGTGTCGATGGATTGCCTTAGTGGCTCCGTCTGGTTATTACCCACACCGACCTGTCGTTTGTTTATTCCTTCGACTCCTATACAAGCATGCCGATCTCGTTAACACGAATCGCCATGAGGGGGAGAATGGGATACGTATAAACAAACAGGTCGGACCACCCACCAACTTCCGCCGCGCGTACCACTATGAAGCCGGGCTCTCCTGCACCCAAACGTCAATTCAGAAGGAGCCTTGGCACATTTTATAACACATCCCACGCTCACCATCAATATTCCGCCGCGCTTTCCACGATGAAGCCGAACTCCACTGGAACCTACAATGCCACATCCCAAAGGAGCTTTGGCATATGCTAAAAGACACCCCACACATATCTTCTTCTGGAGCCAGACAAGCTTCTTCGAGGCCGAACCAGACAACTTCCTTCGACGAAGACGAATCTGGCGCTGAGAAGAAGAAGATTGGAGAAGACTTGACGACTTCAAAATACGGAAAAAGACAACGGAAAAAGACAAGGACAAGATGCAGACAAAATTTCAAAGATCTGCGACATCATCAAAAGGCAAATATCAGGGCGTGGATCACAGTATGTATCCTGTCTACAACGTATATCGTCAAGACAAGAGAGTTCTAGCTGGAAGTGCGTTCAAATCCTCCACAAGAAGAGGAGATAGCCTTTGCAGGGGGAGCAAGGGGGAGATTGCTAGGACTCGAGAGATTCTCCATGTGCCCAACAAAGATAACCCGTGCTGAATTGAAGATTGAACACTAAGGGGGAGATTGTTAGGAATATTTTATAGTGTTCAATTTCAATGTGTTTATCTTAGTTGGTTTGTATTTAATTAACTTTGGGCTAGTTTGTAATATTCTAGTTCTTAGTTACTAGGGGTATAATATACCAACTCATGTGGTATATATACCCCCAAACCCTAATTCATTAGGGTGTGTGTTTTTGGTGTAGTATGTGTGAGTGCGTGTGTGTTGAATAGTAAACAAACCATTTTCAAAGCATTCATCGTCTTCACTGTCACACCCCACGCTCAAGCTTTAAATCCTTCATCATTAGCGTGGTAAATCGTCCTAGGTCAGTATTGTTGGATCGAATAGGGACCAACAGAAGTCCTCGCTATAGTTAAATGCGTCCTTAAATTTCAGGATGATTTATATAATCAAAGGTTTTTAATAAAAACTGATTGTCAAGCTGCAAAATTTATGTTTCTGAAAGACTTTAAACATGATGTCTCTAAACAAATGTTTGCGAGATGGCAGGCTCATTTAGCCCCATTCGATTTTGAAATAATTTATAAAAAAGGGAGTGATAATAGTCTTCCCGATTATCTAACTCGTGAATATCTTTCATGAATTTTGCAGATATGTCCCACTATGGGAGAAATTTCCCCTCTAATAGAGGTGGAAGAGGTGGAAAAAATATTGTTGCACAAATGGGCAATAAAAAACTCGTTAAAGAGAATCTTTCAGCTTCCTCAAGTAATACTTTGAGTAGCGAAGATTACAAAGAATTCCTTGAATTCAAGAAACAGAAAGCCAAGTCTTCTAATGAAGGCACTTCTTACGCAAAGGTTATTGCGGAAGAAGAGGACGATGTTGACTATGAGAAAATTTCTCATACTGAGGTAATTATATTACTTGAATTTAAAGATCTAAAATGGTCTGATGAACCTTGGACTATAATGTCAAGGTATTTAGAAAGAGCATCATATGCTGCCACGTTTTATAAAAATCGTGATAATTATGAAAATATTCTTAAATCCACTGGTACGTGTGATTTTGATCATTTCAATGCAGGAAATTCCCAAACAGCTTTGAAAAAGGGTTATACCTTTAGTAAAATTATTTTCAAGCAAATTATTTCGCCTGAAAAATGGGCTATTCACCCTTTAAAGGATAGAGAATATCTCCATCCTGAGTTAAAAACTATAGTCAAATTCAATTATTATGACTATATTGATGCTTTTTATAAAGTGTTTTTATACCAGAATGAGAATAGAAAACATTCTTGGTGGATTAAGATCTGTTCGGATGTTTATAAGTCCGAGATTCCTAATTGGTTTTATCAATGGTGGCTTTCTTATGGAGCCTCAATTGAAATTCTTAAAGAACCCTTTTTTGGACTATATCAAGAATGGGTTAAAATTTCTCCGAATTTAATTGAAGCGGAGCATAAACATGAATGTATTGAAGGAATGGCTTCTTTACATTTTTATACTGAATTCAGTATTCCATGGATTTGGAGATGGACTCCAGAGGTGGGTTATACCCAACAAAAAATTCCATGTCTTAAACGAAATTTTTATATAAAATTTTGGAAAAAGATGATAAGAAAAACTGCTAATGGTGAATATGAAAGCCAGCAGACGATTGATAAAATCGAAGAAAAAATTTTTCAGTATAAAGAGATGATTAATAATCATCAACAAAGGAACCCCCAAGTCCTTTTGAAATAATTTCAAGAAGGATGAATATTCAAAAGGGAAAAATGAAGTCTGAAGAAATTGTTCAGGCTTATTTTGACTTAATGAAAAAGGATATCCACAAAAATCTTGGCATTGAAGCCTCGGTGGATTTCTCAATGGAAACTTCGTCAAAAGATGAAGACTTTGTCTTGGTGGAGAAGGACAAGATCCGGAAGATCCGGATAATATTTTGGTGGATGATGCAATTGATCTACTCAAGGACACGATCACCAAGAAAATTCAAGAAAAAGATAAGAAGAAATGATGCCCTACTTTGTCCATTTCCTAAAGTAAGGATCATTACGAAGACTTTTATGACAAAGTTGATAACTTTAATAAAGAAAAAGCAACGGTCTACATTTAAAGATGGTGGACAACTCATAAAGCAAGAGTCGAAGAAAATTCTTCGGCGAATTATTGATGTTTACTATGCTTTTTTCCTTCTTATCTATAAAATGGCCTTAAGCCATTTACCTTGTACGCATCTCATTATGCACTCTCTCTCTCTCTTGTAATTCCCTCTCTCCCTGTAAAATATTAATATTAAAAGAAATAAAAGTTTGAAGTTTGCTTGACGACTCCTCTCTCCTTCTCAAGTAAGTTTTTAAATTCTGTTCTTTTTTATTTTTCTTTTATCTAATTTAGCCTTAATGGAAGGCTAATTTCCACGTTAAACTACACCAAAATGCCTTAATACTTAATCGTGGTTTTATACTATTTTATATATATATATATATTAATATGATGTATTAAAATTAATTTAAAAACCGATTGAAGGAATTAAATTTTGAATAAAGGTTGTAATAAAATTTTATTTTGATTAATTCTGTGTCGGCTCTTGGCAAGCCCGTGTTGCCGAAGATAGGCGTTTGAGGGCGATGGCTGTTACCGATTGAATTAATTAAATGAAAAATTTTATTATGTAAAACTCCTTGTATTCGATGATTTAATTCTAAAGATCACAAAAATAATTTTTAATTTTATTTTGAATTAATGGTATATAGGCTGGAATACCTTGGGTCCGAACGGGATTAGACTGTTTACAGTTTAATAACTGGACTAATAGGTTTAACAACGCCACGTACCATTATTCATCTTTTATTTTGATGTTTGGTATATCGGTTGAACTGCCTTCAAACGAGACACCGATCATGGTATGAAAGTGTGACTACCTTTGGTTCAAAATGAGTTAAACTGTTTCAGTTTAATCACTAGATCCAATAGGTTTTGTTTGACTAAGTACCATTATCATGGTTTGTTAGGTGGATATTGCCACGTACCATCATCACCTTTTTGTAAAGTTTTTATTTTTGAATAAAGATCCTCCGAATGGTATCAGAGCCATGGTGGGGTATTAAGAAGTTAAGGTGTAGTTTAACGTCTTTTCAAATGAATTAATGCGTAGAAAAGATACTGTTAAAAACAGTATCGAAGAAGAATATGATGTTCCGCAAGATTTAGATAAATTAAATCGTTGGACAATTCCTAAGATAGATTATAAAATAATCTATGAATTAGGAACTTTTGAAAAATTAGGTTGAAACAGGTAGTCAAAACTACCGAAGAAACTATCTCTCTTAACAACGAAGAGATGGTTATTAGGCTTCTAAGCAATAGAGACTTAGAAAAATACAGAATAAACCATAAGTTTATTCATATTGGGTTAGTTCAGGTAGCCTTTAAGCCTTTGACTTTAGAAGGTTTACCAGAGAGTTTTTATAGCAGCTCTTAGAGACGGTCGAAATCTCGACTGGAAACAATCCCTTATGGGAATAATCCAGTCTAGTCTGGCACATGGTCCAGTCTATTTTAATGTTTATCCAAATCTCCAGTTATCATTGACTGATGTCAATATACTGGATGCTCTGACATTAAATGTCAAAACTCACGGATATAATTACGCTCCGGGTTCGGAAGTAATTTGTATCTGTTATAGAATTTATTATAAACCTTTATATACGCTGAATCCTCAGTGCAAAATTGTTGATAAACCTATCAACGAAACTGTTCTTATAGAAACCAATTTTAGTAGATCTAATATCACAACTCGTAGATCTATTAAATGGGAAGAAATTCAATTCCCAGAAAATGGGTTATTGAACGAGCTATGCCTCTGCAACCCAAAATTAGGAAAAATCCTACTCAAATAATACAGACAACAGATGGAACTGTTCAAATACAATTTGAGCAGGATAGAAAATCTGTCGATGTAAAAACTCCGAGATCTAGAATTTCTAGATCAAGCTCATCACATTATCATATATCACCATGTGATTATATGATAAGATCTCCTTCTAGAGCTTCGACTTCTCAAATCATGGTGATATAAAGATCCTCCGAATGGTATCAGAGCCATGGTGGGGTATTAAGAAGTTAAGGTGTAGTTTAACGTCTTTTTCAAATGAATTTAATGAGTAGAAAAGATACTGTTAAAAACAGTATCGAAGAAGAATATGATGTTCCGCAAGATTTAGATAAATTAAATCGTTGGACAATTCCTAAGATAGATTATAAAATAATCTATGAATTAGGAACTTTTGAAAAATTAGGTTTGAAACAGGTAGTCAAAACTACCGAAGAAACTATCTCTCTTAACAACGAAGAGATGGTTATTAGGCTTCTAAGCAATAGAGACTTAGAAAAATACAGAATAAACCATAAGTTTATTCATATTGGGTTAGTTCAGGTAGCCTTTAAGCCTTTGACTTTAGAAGGTTTACCAGAGAGTTTTATAGCAGCTCTTAGAGACGGTCGAAATCTCGACTGGAAACAATCCCTTATGGGAATAATCCAGTCTAGTCTGGCACATGGTCCAGTCTATTTTAATGTTTATCCAAATCTCCAGTTATCATTGACTGATGTCAATATACTGGATGCTCTGACATTAAATGTCAAAACTCACGGATATAATTACGCTCCGGGTTCGGAAGTAATTTGTATCTGTTATAGAATTTATTATAAACCTTTATATACGCTGAATCCTCAGTGCAAAATTGTTGATAAACCTATCAACGAAACTGTTCTTATAGGAACCAATTTTAGTAGATCTAATATCACAACTCGTAGATCTATTAAATGGGAAGAAATTCAATTCCCAGAAAATTGGGTTATTGAACGAGCTATGCCTCTGCAATCCAAAATTAGGAAAAATCCTACTCAAATAATACAGACAACAGATGGAACTGTTCAAATACAATTTGAGCAGGATAGAAAATATGTCGATGTAAAAACTCCGAGATCTAGAATTTCTAGATCAAGCTCATCACATCCTATATATACAAGGAAATGTAGGCTTTGTGTGAGTGCGCCACGTGTCCTATCAGAAAGACAACTGTGACCTTAGTTCATTATTTTCATTGCTTCGCAAAATATCATAATTCATAACCCCCCACTTTCACACGATGGTGGACGAAAAATGGCTCTAAATCAACTCTAGCATGGATCGGATACTCTTCATCATCATTAGCGTCATCTGCGAAAGATCCTTCAGATTACGGCTCCAAAGCGATAAAACAATGAGACGATTGCAATTGGTCGTTCTTCATTTGGGGCTTCTTCAAATCAAGACGACGCTAATCTGAAACCTAGGATGTGCTCCTTACTTGAAGAACAAGGTTGGATTTTATGCATTTTGCATATTCTTTTTGTGGTTTTATGTAAAATGAAATAGGGATGTTATGTAATCTAATGAGCATTGCATTAATTATAATTAGGGCTTCCGTCAATTCCAAACCAAGAGGTATTACAGATGTTCTAATAGTTTTTGAAGAACTTATCTTTCTTAGGAGGAGCTAATGATTAAGAATGCATTGGGGGCTGTTTCTTCGTTTGTACATGTGGGCTAGGAGTGCGTGAGTTTTATATATGACGCTAATGGTCCTTGCTTAATTGATTCAGTGATCATGTTGATTTAATTGATTGTCAATGTGAATTATGTAGCACCGCAGCTTTTACTTTGATGTTTATGGTTATCAGTTTGGATAGTGACTTGCGAGGCAGTAGGTGTGCAATGAAGACAATTCGGTAAATGATGCTATTGATTATCGTGTTTTTTGGTTCCTGGAATATTTTTATTCCAGTTTTAATTTTTTAGTCTTTTCGGTGCCACTTTCATTGAATTAGCTTTCAATGAAGATGACGCCCTGAATTTAAACGACCATCATCTTGCTCCATTTCACCCTTTTAGGGAAAGTTTCACCATGGAGGACAAATTACACTTCTTCTTGTAGAAGGACGGAGAACAGATCGTACTTGATGTTTTGATTGGGGTATGGTATTTAATTGATCCAATCCATCAAATTTGCTCCTTTCAGTTGTTGATTTTTTTATCGTACTTCATTTTTTTGTGTTCCGTTATTTTTGGTCGCTTTATGTTTCATTCCGTTTAGTCAATCAGCAACTTTTGGCTGTTCGTTTTAGTGAACTGAACTGTTAGCGCGTCCAATTGTCGTTTTCTTAATGATGTGAATTTGATCTACGACCCTTAGCTTCAGACTACTTGACTATGTACGAGTTTAAGGTCAGGAAATGTAATCTTAGTTGTAGTCATGACTGAACTGAATGTCCTTTCACTCATCCCCGAAGGAAAATCCCATAGAAGATTCCCAGTTAGGTACTGTATTTGTTGATACGATTAATTTGTTATTGACTATATGTTTTATTTCATTGAACTATCCTATATATACAAGCAAATGTAGTTTTCCTAGAATGATGACACGTGTCCATATTCTTATTCTTCATTCATAATAAAATATTATTACTTAAAAGAGCACGCACTAAAGAACAAACCACCCACTTTCTCCAAAAAACTTATCGAACCACCATACAAGTAATTATCAATACAGATTATTTAATCAAAATAAAACCACCCACTTTTTACGATAGATGCTTGTGAAAGAGTCAAATGTCTCCATTTGTTAACTTCATTTATTAACTTCACTCTCCATTTGTCAAATCAAGCTATGGAAAAGTCATACCCAAGTCTTCACTCTTCATCAAATCACACGTAAGTTAACATTATTTTAACTTTTATTGTTTTTCCTTCCAGTACTTTAGGGGTTGCCGTGCACAGGATAAATAAATAGTAAGACGTATGGCATAGAGTTCAATCAAGCACCTCTTTCTGTGTTATGCACTGGGCGATGAACAGTGATTTAAGTAAATGGCGATTGGTGAATATGCAAATTGAACTGTGACATAAGTAAATGGCAACGTAATCATTTTTAAAGTGCAAACTGTAACCATCCCTTTCTGTACTGTTTTGTTTTTTTTTTCTTCTTCATCCACTCATGTTATTTGTAACTTAGTAGACGTATAAGTTCATAATTAATTTATTTTCATTTTTCATCTTACAAAGCATTAAAAGCATAATTTATTCGTTGTTTGATATGATCTGCACGTGCAGTGTGTTAGAAAATCGAGGTATAAATGTTGGGTTGAATATATACGATGTAATATGGATCAATTGATTTTGTCTAAGTTTATATTTAATACTTACACATTAAAATTTGATATATGCAGCAAATATTGATTAGACAGACATATTAGCTTCTCTTCACTCTTGAGGGGATCGTTTTTTATCCATAAGCGGTGTCTCAAGCCCTCAAAAAATTGACATCTCTTCGAGGTTTGAAATTTTTTGCTTATTGTATTTGTTCCTATAATGTTTATTTTTTTTTTATATATTAATCATGTAATCGTTTGGTATGATCTTTGGATGGGTATTTTAGATCCTAAAAATATCGACATCTTTTACCTATATGTATTAACTTTTGCAAATATCTTCATCTTATGATAAGGGGTGTGCTACATAATCAAACCCTAAAAAGATTGACAGCTTTTACATATGTATTAACTTTCGCAAATATCTTCATCTTATTATGATAATCTATTTTTTTGCCTTTATATAAATAATAAATTTTTTATTTTCACATGATCAACATCTTTTACCTATATGTGCTAATTTTCGCAACTAATTTTTAATGCGTTAAATTTTTAATAGACGTGGAATGATTGTTAAATTAGTTATTTTTTAAATTTTATTTTACATTTACTGTTTGGATGAAATTGAATGCATATATCGTACATGCATTTTTTTTTCTTTTTTATTACTCTATTATGCGATGTTTTCATACGTCAGTTTCCTGTATGGTTTTTGAAATCGATGGCATTGATCATACATGGACAATGTTTTATTTGTTTCAATGGTTGATTTTTCATACATGTATGTTTTCTAGATGACCTTCGAGTGAGAGTGTGTAGGACATATATTCACGTATAATTTTGTTCGTTGTTTACTGTAATCTTCATGTGGTGTGTTAGATCATTGAGATATAATGTTGGGTTGAATATCATATATTATGGAATATGGATCATTTGATTTATATGTAATACTTACAAAATAAAGTTTCATCATATGCAGCGAATATTGATACGACGAAAATTGGGTCAAATAACCTGAATATTAAAGCCAAAGGACGCTCGAACAGTTAGTAACTTCTAATTTTTTTTAACAACATTTAACTTTTTAACTTGACGTGGAATGCATTGCTTAATTAGTTACAAATTTTTAAGATTTTAATTTACATCTACGATTTTTTTTTGAGTTTTATGATAGTATTGTGGAATAAATTGAATGCATTAGCGTACATGCACTTTTTGGATGTGCGTTGATTGTTGTTTGAGATTGCCTAGGTTTAACTAATTAAATATCTACTCTATCTAACATCAGTAGTTTTACAAAAAAATTCCCAAAAATATAAATATCTACTATACCTAACTTTAGTAGTTTTACAAAAACTTCCCCAAAAAAATAACATTCAACTTATTTTATACTATTAGTCATACTGGTTTAGGTATCATACATCGTCTATCACTTTAAAACAATTATGGATGCACATAATTGTTGGTCCAATTTCCCTTCAACTCAAAACATGCAAACAAGAAATCTGCGCCAATTGTCATTACAACGGGAAGCTCGAGCTGTGAGGATAACAAATCTACGCAGTAATAGTTCAAGACATTTCAGAAATAGTCAGCCTACTCGCGATCAACCTGGTAATACCTTATACCAATTACGTATATGTTTGTGAGTCGTAAACCCGTCAATATTTAATCGTTCCTTATTATATATTTGTAGAAACATCGACGGCAAATAGAAGACGTCTTATCCCCCAACGCTTAGATATTGGAGCGAGAACGATAAGATGCCCCAGTTTCAAATTATTTCGCCTGAAAAATGGTCGATTTTATCAATCGTCTGCTGGCTTTCATATTCACCATTAGCAGTTTTTCTTATCATCTTTTTCCAAAATTTTATATAAAAATTTCGTTTAAGACATGGAATTTTTTGTTGGGTATAACCCACCTCTGGAGTCCATCTCCAAATCCATGGAATACTGAATTCAGTATAAAAATGTAAAGAAGCCATTCCTTCAATACATTCATGTTTATGCTCCGCTTCAATTAAATTCGGAGAAATTTTAACCCATTCTTGATATAGTCCAAAAAAGGGTTCTTAAGAATTTCAATTGAGGCTCCATAAGAAAGCCACCATTGATAAAACCAATTAGGAATCTCGGACTTATAAACATCCGAACAGATCTTAATCCACCAAGAATGTTTTCTATTCTCATTCTGGTATAAAAACACTTTATAAAAAGCATCAATATAGTCATAATAATTGAATTTGACTATAGTTTTTAACTCAGGATGGAGATATTCTCTATCCTTTAAAGGGTGAATAGCCCATTTTTCAGGCGAAATAATTTGCTTGAAAATAATTTTACTAAAGGTATAACCCTTTTTCAAAGCTGTTTGGGAATTTCCTGCATTGAAATGATCAAAATCACACGTACCAGTGGATTTAAGAATATTTTCATAATTATCACGATTTTTATAAAACGTGGCAGCATATGATGCTCTTTCTAAATACCTTGACATTATAGTCCAAGGTTCATCAGACCATTTTAGATCTTTAAATTCAAGTAATATAATTACCTCAGTATGAGAAATTTTCTCATAGTCAACATCGTCCTCTTCTTCCGCAATAACCTTTGCGTAAGAAGTGCCTTCATTAGAAGACTTGGCTTTCTGTTTCTTGAATTCAAGGAATTCTTTGTAATCTTCGCTACTCAAAGTATTACTTGAGGAAGCTGAAAGATTCTCTTTAACGAGTTTTTTATTGCCCATTTGTGCAACAATATTTTTTCCACCTCTTCCACCTCTATTAGAGGGGAAATTTCTCCCATAGTGGGACATATCTGCAAAATTCATGAAAGATATTCACGAGTTAGATAATCGGGAAGACTATTATCACTCCCTTTTTTATAAATTATTTCAAAATCGAATGGGGCTAAATGAGCCTGCCATCTCGCAAACATTTGTTTAGAGACATCATGTTTAAAGTCTTTCAGAAACATAAATTTTGCAGCTTGACAATCAGTTTTTATTAAAAACCTTTGATTATATAAATCATCCTGAAATTTAAGGACGCATTTAACTATAGCGAGGACTTCTCTAGCTATAGTAGCATAATTCTTTTGAGCATTGTTCCATTTCCCAGAATGGAATCTAACTAAATATTCTTTTTTATCTTCTGGAGAAACTTGTTTTAAGATTCCTCCAAAACCTAAATCAGAGGCATCAGTCTCTATAATTTTTTGCCAATTAGGATTAGCAATCATAAGACATGGTAAATGCGTAACCTTATTCTTAATTTTTCTAATTGCTTCAGTGTGACTATTTGTCCACTGACAAGGAATCTTTTTTAATCTATCATATAAAATAGATGTATCAATTGCAAGATTCTTATAATAAGGAGAAATATAATTAAGACTCCCTAAAAATCTTTGAAGTTGAGTTTTATCAAGAATTTGATCAGGAAATTTTGACGCAAACTCAATACTTCTATTAATAGGGTTAACATTACCCTTTTCAATAGTATGACCCAAGAAACGAACTTTGGTCTGAAATAATACCATTTTTGGGCTGGATATGACTAATCCATTTTGAATAACAATTTTCTTGAAAATATCAAGATGTTTAAAATGAGTTTCAATGTCTTTAGAAAAGATAAGTATATCATCGATATAAACGATAATAAAATTACTATAAGGAATAAAAATATCGTTCATAATATTTTGAAATTCAGAGGGAGCGTTTTTTAATCCAAAAGGCATAACGTTCCACTCATACTGTCCAATTGGGACTGTAAAAGCAGTCTTATATCTGTCTTTTTCAGCAACTTGTATTTGCCAAAATCCTGATTTTAAATCAAATTTTGAGAATATAATTGCATTAAATAATCGATCTAAAAGATCCTTCTTATTTGGAATAGGATACCTAATCCATTTTAAAACCTTATTTAGAGGTTTATAATTAATAACTAACCTTGGTGCTCCCCTTTCCTTTTCGGCATGATTATTAACATAGAAAGCAGTGCACGACCAAGGTGATTTTGAAGGGTTTATTAACATAGAAAGCAGTGCACGACCAAGGTGATTTTGAAGGGTTTATAACAATTTCTTTTCCTTTTTCTAATTTAGAAAATCTTCTTTCAAGATCAATATGACTTAATTTTAAATTTTTAATTTCAGTTTTAAGATTTGAAATTTCAGAATTTAAATCTCTAATATTAGTAGGTGATTCGGGTTTAAATTTATTTTTATTATGAAGTAACTTTATTACTTCGGACATACTATATGGTTCAGATTTAGGAATAACTTCTTTAGAAGTTTCTTCCTCTTTTTGAATTATTCTTTTAATAATTAGATTTTTTAAATCTGGATCATCTGTTTCTTTTAATATTTCGAAAAGATTATTATCAAGAACATTTATTTCTTGAAACTGTGATATAATTTGGTATAAATTATTATCTTCTAATTCAGATTCTGAACTATCTAAATTTTTAGAGCAAGGTTGTCCTATTTGACAATCTTGACATTCATCGGATTCTGACGATGAAATATCTTCGATGATATTGTTTTCATTATTCGAAGAAGTTTCACTGTCTGATTCCAATAGAATTTTTGATAATGTTTCTTTGAATTCATTATTAATTTCTAAACTATTGATTTTCTTTTTGGTCCAGCAGGTACTAGCTTTATGACCTACTTTTCCACATTTTCGACAGATAATTAGAGGAAATTTATTTTTGTATTGATAATTTTTATTATCTTTTGAGAATTTTTGTTCTCTTCTTTTTGATCTTCTAAATTTTTTCTTTTCATATTGTTTAGAAGAATATTTTTTAGTTTTGTGTTCTTTACGAGTTTTACTCGTAGAAGGACTTTCCATGCCAAATTGGCCACAGAATTCTCCTAATTGTTTTTTCTCATCTAGAGAATGTCTCTTGACTTGTTTATTTAATTTAATTTCATTACATAAGGCTAGACCTTCCTGTATGCAAGTTCCTATAAGTTTACCGTAGGTATAGGAGTTATAATCAATACTTCACTCTCCTTTTCTAAGTGAGTCAACCTTTAGTGACTACCTTCAGAATAAGGTAGAAGAATTAAGAATTAATTCTTAATTCTTCTACCTTATTCTGAAGGTAGTCACTAGAGGTTGACTCTCTCATTTGAGAAGTCGAAGCTCTAGAAGGAGATCTTATCATATAATCACATGGTGATATATGATAATGTGATGAGCTTGATCTAGAAATTCTAGATCTCGGAGTTTTACATCGACAGATTTTCTATCCTGCTCAAATTGTATTTGAACAGTTCCATCTGTTGTCTGTATTATTTGAGTAGGATTTTTCCTAATTTTGGGTTGCAGAGGCATAGCTCGTTCAATAACCCAATTTTCTGGGAATTGAATTTCTTCCCATTTAATAGATCTACGAGTTGTGATATTAGATCTACTAAAATTGGTTTCTATAAGAACAGTTTCGTTGATAGGTTTATCAACAATTTTGCACTGAGGATTCAGCGTATATAAAGGTTTATAATAAATTCTATAACAGATACAAATTACTTCCGAACCCGGAGCGTAATTATATCCGTGAGTTTTGACATTTAATGTCAGAGCATCCAGTATATTGACATCAGTCAATGATAACTGGAGATTTGGATAAACATTAAAATAGACTGGACCATGTGCCAGACTAGACTGGATTATTCCCATAAGGGATTGTTTCCAGTCGAGATTTCGACCGTCTCTAAGAGCTGCTATAAAACTCTCTGGTAAACCTTCTAAAGTCAAAGGCTTAAAGGCTACCTGAACTAACCCAATATGAATAAACTTATGGTTTATTCTGTATTTTTCTAAGTCTCTATTGCTTAGAAGCCTAATAACCATCTCTTCGTTGTTAAGAGAGATAGTTTCTTCGGTAGTTTTGACTACCTGTTTCAAACCTAATTTTTCAAAAGTTCCTAATTCATAGATTATTTTATAATCTATCTTAGGAATTGTCCAACGATTTAATTTATCTAAATCTTGCGGAACATCATATTCTTCTTCGATACTGTTTTTAACAGTATCTTTTCTACGCATTAAATTCATTTGAAAAGACGTTAAACTACACCTTAACTTCTTAATACCCCACCATGGCTCTGATACCATTCGGAGGATCTTTATTCAAAAATAAAAACTTTACAAAAAGGTGATGATAGTACGTGGCAATATCCACCTAACAAACCATGATAATGGTACTTAGTCAAACAAAACCTATTGGATCTAGTGATTAAACTGAAACAGTTTAACTCATTTTGAACCAAAGGTAGTCACACTTTCATACCATGATCGGTGTCTCGTTTGAAGGCAGTTCAACCGATATACCAAACATCAAAATAAAAGATGAATAATGGTACGTGGCGTTGTTAAACCTATTAGTCCAGTTATTAAACTGTAAACAGTCTAATCCCGTTCGGACCCAAGGTATTCCAGCCTATATACCATTAATTCAAAATAAAATTAAAAATTATTTTTGTGATCTTTAGAATTAAATCATCGAATACAAGGAGTTTTACATAATAAAATTTTTCATTTAATTAATTCAATCGGTAACAGCCATCGCCCTCAAACGCCTATCTTCGGCAACACGGGCTTGCCAAGAGCCGACACAGAATTAATCAAAATAAAATTTTATTACAACCTTTATTCAAAATTTAATTCCTTCAATCGGTTTTTAAATTAATTTTAATACATCATATTAATATATATATATATATATATAAAAAATAGTATAAAACCACGATTAAGTATTAAGGCATTTTGGTGTAGTTTAACGTGGAAATTAGCCTTCCATTAAGGCTAAATTAGATAAAAGAAAAATAAAAAAGAACAGAATTTAAAAACTTACTTGAGAAGGAGAGAGGAGTCGTCCAGCAAACTTCAAACTTTTATTTCTTTTAATATTAATATTTTACAGGGAGAGAGGGAATTACAAGAGAGAGAGAGAGTGCATAATGAGATCCGTACAAGGTAAATGGCTTAAGGCCATTTTATAGATAAGAAGGAAAAAAGCATAGTAAACATCAATAATTCGCCGAAGAATTTTCTTCGACTCTTGCTTTATGAGCTGTCCACCATCTTTAAATGTAGACCGTTGCTTTTTCTTTATTAAAGTTATCAACTTTGTCATAAAAGTCTTCGTAATGATCCTTACTTTAGGAAATGGACAAAGTAGGGCATCATTTCTTCTTATCTTTTTCTTGAATTTTCTTGGTGATCGTGTCCTTGAGTAGATCAATGGCATCATCCACCAAAATATTATCCGGATCTTCCGGATCTTGTCCTTCTCCACCAAGACAAAAGTCTTCATCTTTTGACGAAGTTTCCATTGAGAAATCCACCGAGGCTTCAATGCCAAGATTTTTGTGGATATCCTTTTTCATTAAGTCAAAATAAGCCTGAACAATTTCTTCAGACTTCATTTTTCCCTTTTGAATATTCATCCTTCTTGAAATTATTTCAAAAGGACTTGGGGGTTCCCTTTGTTGATGATTATTAATCATCTCTTTATACTGAAAAATTTTTTCTTCGATTTTATCAATCGTCTGCTGGCTTTCATATTCACCATTAGCAGTTTTTCTTATCATCTTTTTCCAAAATTTTATATAAAAATTTCGTTTAAGACATGGAATTTTTTGTTGGGTATAACCCACCTCTGGAGTCCATCTCCAAATCCATGGAATACTGAATTCAGTATAAAATGTAAAGAAGCCATTCCTTCAATACATTCATGTTTATGCTCCGCTTCAATTAAATTCGGAGAAATTTTAACCCATTCTTGATATAGTCCAAAAAAGGGTTCTTTAAGAATTTCAATTGAGGCTCCATAAGAAAGCCACCATTGATAAAACCAATTAGGAATCTCGGACTTATAAACATCCGAACAGATCTTAATCCACCAAGAATGTTTTCTATTCTCATTCTGGTATAAAAACACTTTATAAAAAGCATCAATATAGTCATAATAATTGAATTTGACTATAGTTTTTAACTCAGGATGGAGATATTCTCTATCCTTTAAAGGGTGAATAGCCCATTTTTCAGGCGAAATAATTTGCTTGAAAATAATTTTACTAAAGGTATAACCCTTTTTCAAAGCTGTTTGGGAATTTCCTGCATTGAAATGATCAAAATCACACGTACCAGTGGATTTAAGAATATTTTCATAATTATCACGATTTTATAAAACGTGGCAGCATATGATGCTCTTTCTAAATACCTTGACATTATAGTCCAAGGTTCATCAGACCATTTTAGATCTTTAAATTCAAGTAATATAATTACCTCAGTATGAGAAATTTTCTCATAGTCAACATCGTCCTCTTCTTCCGCAATAACCTTTGCGTAAGAAGTGCCTTCATTAGAAGACTTGGCTTTCTGTTTCTTGAATTCAAGGAATTCTTTGTAATCTTCGCTACTCAAAGTATTACTTGAGGAAGCTGAAAGATTCTCTTTAACGAGTTTTTTATTGCCCATTTGTGCAACAATATTTTTTCCACCTCTTCCACCTCTATTAGAGGGGAAATTTCTCCCATAGTGGGACATATCTGCAAAATTCATGAAAGATATTCACGAGTTAGATAATCGGGAAGACTATTATCACTCCCTTTTTTATAAATTATTTCAAAATCGAATGGGGCTAAATGAGCCTGCCATCTCGCAAACATTTGTTTAGAGACATCATGTTTAAAGTCTTTCAGAAACATAAATTTTGCAGCTTGACAATCAGTTTTTATTAAAAACCTTTGATTATATAAATCATCCTGAATTTTAAGGACGCATTTAACTATAGCGAGGACTTCTCTAGCTATAGTAGCATAATTCTTTTGAGCATTGTTCCATTTCCCAGAATGGAATCTAACTAAATATTCTTTTTTATCTTCTGGAGAAACTTGTTTTAAGATTCCTCCAAAACCTAAATCAGAGGCATCAGTCTCTATAATTTTTTGCCAATTAGGATTAGCAATCATAAGACATGGTAAATGCGTAACCTTATTCTTAATTTTTCTAATTGCTTCAGTGTGACTATTTGTCCACTGACAAGGAATCTTTTTTAATCTATCATATAAAATAGATGTATCAATTGCAAGATTCTTATAATAAGGAGAAATATAATTAAGACTCCCTAAAAATCTTTGAAGTTGAGTTTTATCAAGAATTTGATCAGGAAATTTTGACGCAACTCAATACTTCTATTAATAGGGTTAACATTACCCTTTTCAATAGTATGACCCAAGAAACGAACTTTGGTCTGAAATAATACCATTTTTGGGCTGGATATGACTAATCCATTTTGAATAACAATTTTCTTGAAAATATCAAGATGTTTAAAATGAGTTTTCAATGTCTTTAGAAAAGATAAGTATATCATCGATATAAACGATAATAAAATTACTATAAGGAATAAAAATATCGTTCATAATATTTTGAAATTCAGAGGGAGCGTTTTTTAATCCAATAGGCATAACGTTCCACTCATATTGTCCAATTGGGACTGTAAAAGCAGTCTTATATCTGTCTTTTTCAGCAACTTGTATTTGCCAAAATCCTGATTTTAAATCAAATTTTGAGAATATAATTGCATTAAATAATCGATCTAAAAGATCCTTCTTATTTGGAATAGGATACCTAATCCATTTTAAAACCTTATTTAGAGGTTTATAATTAATAACTAACCTTGGTGCTCCCCTTTCCTTTTCGGCATGATTATTAACATAGAAAGCAGTGCACGACCAAGGTGATTTTGAAGGGTTTATTAAACCTTTCTGTAAAAGAGAAGTTATTTCTTTTTTACATAATTCTAATAATTCAGAATTCATTTGACAAGGACGAGCTTTAGTGGGAATATTTTTCTCATTAAAGTCATCTTCATAGGGTAAAGAAACAATATGTTTCTTTCTATTCCAAAAAGCATTAGGAAGATCGTTACATATCTGCAACGTAAATTCATTATATAATAATTTAATTTTTTCTTGTAACTTAGGATTCTGGAGTTTATCCTCAATCGTAAGTATACTAATTCTTGTTTAAGGTAATTTACCTGATTTTCTTTAGCTTTAATAAGAATATAATCCTTAATTTCATTAAGAATTCTAGAAAAAGGTTCAGTAATGAATTCAAAGTATACTTCTTTATTTTCGAAGTTTCCTTTGAACCCGTATTCATCAATATTTCTAATAGGAAATATTTTCCTAAGAAAAGGCGTACCAAGAATTACTTGGTTCGTAATATTCTTAACAAGTAAGAATGACGTAGGAATGCAGACCTTATTTTTACAAATAAAGGCCTTAGGAATTTTGTAATTAATTTGCAATTTTTCTCCGCTTGCTGAGCTGAGAGAATGAGTTGTTTTATGAAAATATTGGGTAGGAATTATTCCTTCTTGAATACAATTTAAATCTGCTCCACTATCGATTAGTGCAATCAGATTTCTCTGAAAGTTTCCATCGATTAGTAATGAAATTTTTACTAACCATTTTTGAGAAGTAATAACTTCTAAAGTAGAAAGATAATTATTATCTTCAATAATTTTTGAACTACTAGCGAATTCTGCGTTAGTAAATTCTTCAACAATTTCTTTTCCTTTTTCTAATTTAGAAAATCTTCTTTCAAGATCAATATGACTTAATTTTAAATTTTTAATTTCAGTTTTAAGATTTGAAATTTCAGAATTTAAATCTCTAATATTAGTAGGTGATTCGGGTTTAAATTTATTTTTATTATGAAGTAACTTTATTACTTCGGACATACTATATGGTTCAGATTTAGGAATAACTTCTTTAGAAGTTTCTTCCTCTTTTTGAATTATTCTTTTAATAATTAGATTTTTTAAATCTGGATCATCTGTTTCTTTTAATATTTCGAAAAGATTATTATCAAGAACATTTATTTCTTGAAACTGTGATATAATTTGGTATAAATTATTATCTTCTAATTCAGATTCTGAACTATCTAAATTTTTAGAGCAAGGTTGTCCTATTTGACAATCTTGACATTCATCGGATTCTGACGATGAAATATCTTCGATGATATTGTTTTCATTATTCGAAGAAGTTTCACTGTCTGATTCCAATAGAATTTTTGATAATGTTTCTTTGAATTCATTATTAATTTCTAAACTATTGATTTTCTTTTTGGTCCAGCAGGTACTAGCTTTATGACCTACTTTTCCACATTTTCGACAGATAATTAGAGGAAATTTATTTTTGTATTGATAATTTTTATTATCTTTTGAGAATTTTTGTTCTCTTCTTTTTGATCTTCTAAATTTTTTCTTTTCATATTGTTTAGAAGAATATTTTTTAGTTTTGTGTTCTTTACGAGTTTTACTCGTAGAAGGACTTTCCATGCCAAATTGGCCACAGAATTCTCCTAATTGTTTTTTCTCATCTAGAGAATGTCTCTTGACTTGTTTATTTAATTTAATTTCATTACATAAGGCTAGACCTTCCTGTATGCAAGTTCCTATAAGTTTACCGTAGGTATAGGAGTTATAATCAATACTTGACTCTCCTTTTCTAAGGTTATTTCTTACCCTTTCTGCAAAGAGTGAAGGTAAACCGTCTATAAATTTAGACTTCCAATGAGTACTATTTGACTCAGGGAGTTCCATAACTCGACTAAGGAAAGTATCCTTATACCATCTGAATGACGTAAGAGTTTTACATCTAAGATTTTGTAGAAGAGTTCTGATATTTTCAGAATTATCAGACCATCGGCCTGTGAAGTGTTCAATAATGTTTACACATAAAGTATAAACAACATTGTCTACTTGTTGACCATTTTCTTCTTTAATGGTTTGGTAAATGTCATCTTTTTCATGTTGAGATAAATAATTATCCCACCATCCTTTTAACTGACCAGTAAAGCCAGCGACAATCATTTTTGCAACCGCTTTATCATTATTTTGATTAGCTTTGCAAATAGTGCTATACATAAGCATCCTATGGATCATATTATAGATCTGTCTTTCAGTATAACCGTCTAAGTTCCATTCGTATATACTTCTACCACTATACGAATTATTGAGCATAAATTCTTGTTCTTCCAACAAGATATCTTGAGGAGTAGGCCTAGGGTAATAATATTTACTTTGAGTGGGCCTATCTGCATATTTTGTATGTTTTAATTTATTAATTTCTTCTTTAAACGTATCTTGAATATCCCGAATATTATCAGAATTTTCAAGTCGATTTTCAAATTCTTCACTTAAAGTATTAAGCTTCAAATCTTTAAGTTTTTCTTCGAGTAAATTTCGATATGAGAAATTGATTTTAATTTAAAATCAATAATTTCAGGAGGAGGCTGAATACTGGGAGAAGCAGTATCGACCTTTTCAATTTTTACTTTATCTTTTAAAAGATAATTCTTTATATCTTTAACTGAAGACGAAATTTCTTCAATATTTTTCTTTAATAAAGAAATTTGTTCTCCTAAAACAATAACATACATATTTGTATAATTTTGTTGTTTTAAAAGACAATTAATATGACTTATGGTCACGGTAATCGTATCATTTTCAAATATTTTTGAAAAGCATTGAAATATCGAATCTCATTTTCTTTTTCCATTTGGAAACTAGTTTGAGGAGGGTAAACTGAATTTAGATTTTTCCCCGTTGAAAGTTTATAATTTCTTTCAAGAACTGAAACCATGTTTTTAAAATATTTTTCTAAAACCAGGGAATAAAAGTAACATTTCATTTCGTTTTGATAAATTATTATAAAATTCATCTTGGAAGATAATTTTATCTTCTCTATTAAAATTTCCAAAAAACCATTTTCGGAAAAGTTCCCATTTGGGTAAATTAAATTCCTGATTAATTTTCTTTCTTGCCGGAGAACCCGGACTAAAATCAATATTGGGTTTTAGATCCATTAAACATGAAAATCCATTTCTGACTCGGTTATTTCCTCGTCTTGATTTTTAAAGACTCCATGAACAATATTATCAGCCGAAAAGGAAAGGGGAGCCGAAAAAAAAAAGAAAAAAAAAGAAAAAAAAAAAAAAAAAAACGAGACACCGATCATGGTATGAAAGTGTGACTACCTTGGTTCAAAATGAGTTAAACTGTTTCAGTTTAATCACTAGATCCAATAGGTTTTGTTTGACTAAGTACCATTATCATGGTTTGTTAGGTGGATATTGCCACGTACTATCATCACCTCTTTGTAAAGTTTTTTATTTTTGAATAAAGATCCTCCGAATGGTATCAGAGCCATGGTGGGGTATTAAGAAGTTAAGGTGTAGTTTAACGTCTTTTTCAAATGAATTTAATGCGTAGAAAAGATACTGTTAAAAACAGTATCGAAGAAGAATATGATGTTCCGCAAGATTTAGATAAATTAAATCGTTGGACAATTCCTAAGATAGATTATAAAATAATCTATGAATTAGGAACTTTTGAAAAATTAGGTTTGAAACAGGTAGTCAAAACTACCGAAGAAACTATCTCTCTTAACAACGAAGAGATGGTTATTAGGCTTCTAAGCAATAGAGACTTAGAAAAATACAGAATAAACCATAAGTTTATTCATATTGGGTTAGTTCAGGTAGCCTTTAAGCCTTTGACTTTAGAAGGTTTACCAGAGAGTTTTATAGCAGCTCTTAGAGACGGTCGAAATCTCGACTGGAAACAATCCCTTATGGGAATAATCCAGTCTAGTCTGGCACATGGTCCAGTCTATTTTAATGTTTATCCAAATCTCCGGTTATCATTGACTGATGTCAATATACTGGATGCTCTGACATTAAATGTCAAAACTCACGGATATAATTACGCTCCGGGTTCGAAAGTAATTTGTATCTGTTATAGAATTTATTATAAACCTTTATATACGCTGAATCCTCAGTGCAAAATTGTTGATAAACCTATCAACGAAACTGTTCTTATAGAAACCAATTTTAGTAGATCTAATATCACAACTCGTAGATCTATTAAATGGGAAGAAATTCAATTCCCAGAAAATTGGGTTATTGAACGAGCTATGCCTCTGCAACCCAAAATTAGGAAAAATCCTACTCAAATAATACAGACAACAGATGGAACTGTTCAAATACAATTTGAGCAGGATAGAAAATCTGTCGATGTAAAAACTCCGAGATCTAGAATTTCTAGATCAAGCTCATCACATTATCATATATCACCATGTGATTATATGATAAGATCTCCTTCTAGAGCTTCGACTTCTCAAATCAGAGAGTCAACTCTAGTGACTACCTTCAGAATAAGGTAGAAGAATTAAGAATTAATTCTGATAATATTGTTCATGGAGTCTTTAAAAATCAAGACGAGGAAATAACCGAGTCAGAAATGGATTTTCATGTTTAATGGATCTAAAACCCAATATTGATTTTAGTCCGGGTTCTCCGGCAAGAAAGAAAATTAATCAGGAATTTAATTTACCCAAATGGGAACTTTTCCGAAAATGGTTTTTTGGAAATTTTAATAGAGAAGATAAAATTATCTTCCAAGATGAATTTTATAATAATTTATCAAAACGAAATGAAATGTTACCTTTTATTCCCTGGTTTTTAGAAAAATATTTTAAAAACATGGTTTCAGTTCTTGAAAGAAATTATAAACTTTCAACGGGGAAAAATCTAAATTCAGTTTACCCTCCTCAAACTAGTTTCCAAATGGAAAAAGAAAATGAGATTCGATATTTCAATGCTTTTCAAAAATTATTTGAAAATGATACGATTACCGTGACCATAAGTCATATTAATTGTCTTTTAAAACAACAAAATTATACAAATATGTATGTTATTGTTTTAGGAGAACAAATTTCTTTATTAAAGAAAAATATTGAAGAAATTTCGTCTTCAGTTAAAGATATAAACTCCAGAATCCTAAGTTACAAGAAAAAATTAAATTATTATATAATGAATTTACATTGCAGATATGTAACGATCTTCCTAATGCTTTTTGGAATAGAAAGAAACATATTGTTTCTTTACCCTATGAAGATGACTTTAATGAGAAAAATATTCCCACTAAAGCTCGTCCTTGTCAAATGAATTCTGAATTATTAGAATTATGTAAAAAAGAAATAACTTCTCTTTTACAGAAAGGTTTAATAAACCCTTCAAAATCACCTTGGTCGTGCACTGCTTTCTATGTTAATAATCATGCCGAAAAGGAAAGGGGAGCACCAAGGTTAGTTATTAATTATAAACCTCTAAATAAGGTTTTAAAATGGATTAGGTATCCTATTCCAAATAAGAAGGATCTTTTAGATCGATTATTTAATGCAATTATATTCTCAAAATTTGATTTAAAATCAGGATTTTGGCAAATACAAGTTGCTGAAAAAGACAGATATAAGACTGCTTTTACAGTCCCAATTGGACAGTATGAGTGGAACGTTATGCCTTTTGGATTAAAAAACGCTCCCTCTGAATTTCAAAATATTATGAACGATATTTTTATTCCTTATAGTAATTTTATTATCGTTTATATCGATGATATACTTATCTTTTCTAAAGACATTGAAACTCATTTTAAACATCTTGATATTTTCAAGAAAATTGTTATTCAAAATGGATTAGTCATATCCAGCCCAAAAATGGTATTATTTCAGACCAAAGTTCGTTTCTTGGGTCATACTATTGAAAAGGGTAATGTTAACCCTATTAACAGAAGTATTGAGTTTGCGTCAAAATTTCCTGATCAAATTCTTGATAAAACTCAACTTCAAAGATTTTTAGGGAGTCTTAATTATATTTCTCCTTATTATAAGAATCTTGCAATTGATACATCTATTTTATATGATAGATTAAAAAAGATTCCTTGTCAGTGGACAAATAGTCACACTGAAGCAATTAGAAAAATTAAGAATAAGGTTACGCATTTACCATGTCTTATGATTGCTAATCCTAATTGGCAAAAAATTATAGAGACTGATGCCTCTGATTTAGGTTTTGGAGGAATCTTAAAACAAGTTTCTCCAGAAGATAAAAAAGAATATTTAGTTAGATTCCATTCTGGGAAATGGAACAATGCTCAAAAGAATTATGCTACTATAGCTAGAGAAGTCCTCGCTATAGTTAAATGCGTCCTTAAATTTCAGGATGATTTATATAATCAAAGGTTTTTAATAAAAACTGATTGTCAAGCTGCAAAATTTATGTTTCTGAAAGACTTTAAACATGATGTCTCTAAACAAATGTTTGCGAGATGGCAGGCTCATTTAGCCCCATTCGATTTTGAAATAATTTATAAAAAAGGGAGTGATAATAGTCTTCCCGATTATCTAACTCGTGAATATCTTTCATGAATTTTGCAGATATGTCCCACTATGGGAGAAATTTCCCCTCTAATAGAGGTGGAAGAGGTGGAAAAATATTGTTGCACAAATGGGCAATAAAAAACTCGTTAAAGAGAATCTTTCAGCTTCCTCAAGTAATACTTTGAGTAGCGAAGATTACAAAGAATTCCTTGAATTCAAGAAACAGAAAGCCAAGTCTTCTAATGAAGGCACTTCTTACGCAAAGGTTATTGCGGAAGAAGAGGACGATGTTGACTATGAGAAAATTTCTCATACTGAGGTAATTATATTACTTGAATTTAAAGATCTAAAATGGTCTGATGAACCTTGGACTATAATGTCAAGGTATTTAGAAAGAGCATCATATGCTGCCACGTTTTATAAAAATCGTGATAATTATGAAAATATTCTTAAATCCACTGGTACGTGTGATTTTGATCATTTCAATGCAGGAAATTCCCAAACAGCTTTGAAAAAGGGTTATACCTTTAGTAAAATTATTTTCAAGCAAATTATTTCGCCTGAAAAATGGGCTATTCACCCTTTAAAGGATAGAGAATATCTCCATCCTGAGTTAAAAACTATAGTCAAATTCAATTATTATGACTATATTGATGCTTTTTATAAAGTGTTTTTATACCAGAATGAGAATAGAAAACATTCTTGGTGGATTAAGATCTGTTCGGATGTTTATAAGTCCGAGATTCCTAATTGGTTTTATCAATGGTGGCTTTCTTATGGAGCCTCAATTGAAATTCTTAAAGAACCCTTTTTTGGACTATATCAAGAATGGGTTAAAATTTCTCCGAATTTAATTGAAGCGGAGCATAAACATGAATGTATTGAAGGAATGGCTTCTTTACATTTTTATACTGAATTCAGTATTCCATGGATTTGGAGATGGACTCCAGAGGTGGGTTATACCCAACAAAAAATTCCATGTCTTAAACGAAATTTTTATATAAAATTTTGGAAAAAGATGATAAGAAAAACTGCTAATGGTGAATATGAAAGCCAGCAGACGATTGATAAAATCGAAGAAAAAATTTTTCAGTATAAAGAGATGATTAATAATCATCAACAAAGGGAACCCCCAAGTCCTTTTGAAATAATTTCAAGAAGGATGAATATTCAAAAGGGAAAAATGAAGTCTGAAGAAATTGTTCAGGCTTATTTTGACTTAATGAAAAAGGATATCCACAAAAATCTTGGCATTGAAGCCTCGGTGGATTTCTCAATGGAAACTTCGTCAAAAGATGAAGACTTTTGTCTTGGTGGAGAAGGACAAGATCCGGAAGATCCGGATAATATTTTGGTGGATGATGCCATTGATCTACTCAAGGACACGATCACCAAGAAAATTCAAGAAAAAGATAAGAAGAAATGATGCCCTACTTTGTCCATTTCCTAAAGTAAGGATCATTACGAAGACTTTTATGACAAAGTTGATAACTTTAATAAAGAAAAAGCAACGGTCTACATTTAAAGATGGTGGACAGCTCATAAAGCAAGAGTCGAAGAAAATTCTTCGGCGAATTATTGATGTTTACTATGCTTTTTTCCTTCTTATCTATAAAATGGCCTTAAGCCATTTACCTTGTACGCATCTCATTATGCACTCTCTCTCTCTCTTGTAATTCCCTCTCTCCCTGTAAAATATTAATATTAAAAGAAATAAAAGTTTGAAGTTTGCTGGACGACTCCTCTCTCCTTCTCAAGTAAGTTTTTAAATTCTGTTCTTTTTTATTTTTCTTTTATCTAATTTAGCCTTAATGGAAGGCTAATTTCCACGTTAAACTACACCAAAATGCCTTAATACTTAATCGTGGTTTTATACTATTATATATATATATATATATATATATTAATATGATGTATTAAAATTAATTTAAAAACCGATTGAAGGAATTAAATTTTGAATAAAGGTTGTAATAAAATTTTATTTTGATTAATTCTGTGTCGGCTCTTGGCAAGCCCGTGTTGCCGAAGATAGGCGTTTGAGGGCGATGGCTGTTACCGATTGAATTAATTAAATGAAAAATTTTATTATGTAAAACTCCTTGTATTCGATGATTTAATTCTAAAGATCACAAAAATAATTTTTAATTTTATTTTGAATTAATGGTATATAGGCTGGAATACCTTGGGTCCGAACGGGATTAGACTGTTTACAGTTTAATAACTGGACTAATAGGTTTAACAACGCCACGTACCATTATTCATCTTTTATTTTGATGTTTGGTATATCGGTTGAACTGCCTTCAAACGAGACACCGATCATGGTATGAAAGTGTGACTACCTTTGGTTCAAAATGAGTTAAACTGTTTCAGTTTAATCAGTAGATCCAATAGGTTTTGTTTGACTAAGTACCATTATCATGGTTTGTTAGGTGGATATTGCCACGTACTATCATCACCTTTTTGTAAAGTTTTTAATTTTGAATAAAGATCCTCCGAATGGTATCAGAGCCTTGGTGGGGTATTAAGAAGTTAAGGTGTAGTTTAACGTCTTTTTCAAATGAATTTAATGCGTAGAAAAGATGCTGTTAAAAACAGTATCGAAGAAGAATATGATGTTCCGCAAGATTTAGATAAATTAAATCGTTGGACAATTCCTAAGATAGATTATAAAATAATCTATGAATTAGGAACTTTTGAAAAATTAGGTTTGAAACAGGTAGTCAAAACTACCGAAGAAACTATCTCTCTTAACAACGAAGAGATGGTTATTAGGCTTCTAAGCAATAGAGACTTAGAAAAATATAGAATAAACCATAAGTTTATTCATATTGGGTTAGTTCAGGTAGCCTTTAAGCCTTTGACTTTAGAAGGTTTACCAGAGAGTTTTATAGCAGCTCTTAGAGACGGTCGAAATCTCGACTGGAAACAATCCCTTATGGGAATAATCCAGTCTAGTCTGGCACATGGTCCAGTCTATTTTAATGTTTATCCAAATCTCCAGTTATCATTGACTGATGCCAATATACTGGATGCTCTGACATTAAATGTCAAAACTCACGGATATAATTACGCTCCGGGTTCGGAAGTAATTTGTATCTGTTATAGAATTTATTATAAACCTTTATATACGCTGAATCCTCAGTGCAAAATTGTTGATAAACCTATCAACGAAACTGTTCTTATAGAAACCAATTTTAGTAGATCTAATATCACAACTCGTAGATCTATTAAATGGGAAGAAATTCAATTCCCAGAAAATTGGGTTATTGAACGAGCTATGCCTCTGCAACCCAAAATTAGGAAAAATCCTACTCAAATAATACAGACAACAGATGGAACTGTTCAAATACAATTTGAGCAGGATAGAAAATCTGTCGATGTAAAAACTCCGAGATCTAGAATTTCTAGATCAAGCTCATCACATTATCATATATCACCATGTGATTATATGATAAGATCTCCTTCTAGAGCTTCGACTTCTCAAATCAGAGAGTCAACCTCTAGTGACTACCTTCAGAATAAGGTAGAAGAATTAAGAATTAATTCTGATAATATTGTTCATGGAGTCTTTAAAAATCAAGACGAGGAAATAACCGAGTCAGAAATGGATTTTCATGTTTAATGGATCTAAAACCCAATATTGATTTTAGTCCGGGTTCTCCGGCAAGAAAGAAAATTAATCAGGAATTTAATTTACCCAAATGGGAACTTTTCCGAAAATGGTTTTTTGGAAATTTTAATAGAGAAGATAAAATAATCTTCCAAGATGAATTTTATAATAATTTATCAAAACGAAATGAAATGTTACCTTTTATTCCCTGGTTTTTAGAAAAATATTTTAAAAACATGGTTTCAGTTCTTGAAAGAAATTATAAACTTTCAACGGGGAAAAATCTAAATTCAGTTTACCCTCCTCAAACTAGTTTCCAAATGGAAAAAGAAAATGAGATTCGATATTTCAATGCTTTTCAAAAATTATTTGAAAATGATACGATTACCGTGACCATAAGTCATATTAATTGTCTTTTAAAACAACAAAATTATACAAATATGTATGTTATTGTTTTAGGAGAACAAATTTCTTTATTAAAGAAAAATATTGAAGAAATTTCGTCTTCAGTTAAAGATATAAAGAATTATCTTTTAAAAGATAAAGTAAAATTTGAAAAGGTCGATACTGCTTCTCCCAGTATTCAGCCTCCTCCTGAAATTATTGATTTTAAATTAAAATCAATTTCTCATATCGAAAATTTACTCGAAGAAAAACTTAAAGATTTGAAGCTTAATACTTTAAGTGAAGAATTTGAAAATCGACTTGAAAATTCTGATAATATTCGGGATATTCAAGATACGTTTAACGAAGAAATTAATAAATTAAAACATACAAAATATGCAGATAGGCCCACTCAAAGTAAATATTATTACCCTAGGTGTCAGGAACCAAAACCTCATATTATAATTTCATGCATTTGCATAATTTCATGCATTTATATAAGTAAGTTTTAAAATAGAGATATAGATGAATAAGGTATTTAAAGTATTATAATCCTAGGTTCTTAAAGGAATATTTAAATAATATTAAGGTACAATTAAGAGATCATTCGAAACCCTAAGTTAAATGTCGAAATTTCGAAACCCCTCAAACTAAGGCTTCGAGATTCTTTAAGATAGAAATTTCAAGAACTTTAGTTGTCGATATGAAACATGTGTTAATGTAAACAATTCTTGATGATAGATGTCGAGAACTGATAATAAATACCTTACCTCGAGAATCATGCTTCTCAATAGAGAAGTTTTGTTAACTGAAGATCTCGAAATCTGATTTACAAAGACTTAATAATGAAGGAATGATAAGAAAAATAATAATACTATAATTCATGTTTCATAAAATGAAGATAAGTATTAACAAAGAAGTTGATGTCACTTTATTTACTACAACACGTTAACTTGGGATAAGAACCAAATAGTATCTCTTAGCTGATCATGTTACGAAACATTTAAAACAAAGAAGAAAACAGAAGAACCTGAGCAACCATCGAACCTAAAGCTAAAGGGAAAGGTATGAATCGTGTTATAATTTTCATGATTTAAGTTACAATCTAACATGTGTTAGGTATTGACACGCATGAAAAAGTGTAAGTATTCATGTTTTTATCTAAATTCGATTCGAACGCTAAGGAAGTAGATTGAAGTTTTGATGACGTTCTTGATAATTTTGAGAGGTTTATATTTTGATCTGAAGTATTAGGGTTTCTTAGTTATAAGTTGAATTAGGGAGATGAGTAGAATAAGCTAAGAGAAGTTCGAAATTATGAAGGTTTGAAACGTAAGATGGATGGAGTATTTCGAAATCTAGGATGTAAAAGGAATTTGATGAATCTTGATCTAGGTTATCAAAATGAATTAGATGCAAACTCGAGATAAATTAAGAAGACTTAGAATTTTAATGTCGAGATGAGGTTAGGATATCGAAATCATATATGTCGACATTTTATATATATCGAGTTATAATATCGAGTTAAGGTTATGATGTCGAGTTATTAATTTAGGTATAAGGTCGAGTTTTGTAGATAGAATATCGGATGAATTAATAATTGTTAAAGAATGTCGACATATGTTTTATGGTACAATTGGAAATCCTTCATAATTGCACTATAGAAATCCCGATATATAATGATGACGAGATGTATAAGGATGATTACTTACACTCGACATTTGATATCAAGTAAAGATCTCGACATTTTCCTCAATTGATGATATCGACATTGCTTCATAAGACTTCGACATTTTATACCTTGTAAAGCTCGACATTTCATACTTGAAGAATTCGACATTTTGTATCTTGTAAAGCTCGACATTTTATACTTTGAAGAACTCGACATTTTATACTTTGTACAGCTCGAGATTATATACCTTGAAGATCTCGACATCTCCTCAACTAATGATCTCGAAATTTCTTAATAAAAGACGTCGACATTTTCCAATTTGAGATATCGAGATACATAGATTTCGATATGTAATAACTTAAAAATCTCGATATATATATAACTCGATATTTAGAAATGCAATTAATTAGAATTGTGAAATAAAGAGAAATGTGATATATATATATATAAGGAATTTTAATCTCACATAAAGTATTCAATATTTAGGGTTGGATATAAAATAAGTTAGGGTTTCTAATAAAGGCTACGGATAAGGAACGCACATGCATAATAATAAAGCATGCATATCACATACGCATATCATTATAGGGATTTTATATTTACGGATAAAAATAATTGTATAGGTCAGGAGTCCGATAAGGGCAAAGACAAGGTCGCCTAAGCAAGCGGGAAAAATAGGCGAAACTTGTGAGTATGATTTGCAACATGTACCTTATGTGCCTTATGTGTTTACATGCTTTATATGGATTAATTGACTAATATATGCTTTATATGTTATTTACGGATCGATGTGAATTACGTGACCGTGAAGTGCTTTTATATGATATATGTGTACTATTTATAAATCAACGTGAACTATGTGACCGTAACGTGCTCTTATATGATTTAAGTGTTATATAAGGTATTTCATATAGCACTGCATACATATAAAATGAAGGGAGAAACCGTTATGACTGCTACGACTACAGATGGTATGATACGGATGCTACGGCATATATCCCTACAAATCGGGGGATTTTACAGAGTCCTGTACAGGCAACACGTATCCCTACAAATAGGGGGATTACGACATGGTTACAGAGTCCCATGCATGGGCGCCGACTGGGTGTACAGTACAGTCTAGCTAGTCTATAACGGGAGTATCAAAATAAATGGACACATAGAAATGGCATGTGATCTACAGATCCTATGAATGACCGTTATATGAACATTGATTATATGAACGATGATTATATAATTTGAAACGGCATGGTTACGATATTTGATGGAAAGGAATGATGATTATATGATTTGAAATAGCATGGTTACAATGTTGATGAAAAGGAATGGACTACTGTTTATTTTATTTGTTACTTGTATTAATTAACATGTTGCGATCATACTCTGAATCGATGTCTTCACAGTTGTTGTAGATAATTAGCAGGCTGTGTAGAAAGCATATCAAAAGCATGGATTCAAGGTTGGCCGACTACGCTCTCCTCCTACTACCCTCTGGTTCATCGTTAGCATATATAATAGAAACGGTTTTAGACTGTTACATTTTGTGACTCGTATGATAGGTACATATATGTACATTATTGTGAACGGAACTAGATCGGATGTACGCACCCGTTTTTATTAAAGGAAATGGTTATGGAAATCGCGAAAAATTTTATATGAATATTTTATAGCTGCGTAAAAAGGTAATAGGAAACGGGGCGCTACATGTAGTGGTATCAGAGCCTAGGCTTTAGGTTCTGTAGACATTTGCATAGTAGGTACATGTTATGTTTGCCCTTAAACTTTTCTTGCATATATAGGCAAAGGGCAATAGGCGAACGAACGCATTTAGAACATGATGAACAAACAATAGAGGGAGGAGGAAGAACGGCCGTACCGGAATCCCATTCATCTCATACTCTTAGACAACATGAATCCGAACACCCCCTGACAACTCCCCGAGAACGACGATATGATAAACTAAGGAAGATGGGTGCTGTGGACTTCATGGGAACGACAGATCCTGCTGAGGCAGAAACATGGTTGAAAAGAACAGAAAGAGTGTTCAACATGATGCAATGTACACCGGAAGAAAGATTCGACTATGCTGTCTCACTTCTTCAGGGACATGTATACGAATGGTGGGAAACTGTCCCAGATAGTATGGTTCAACCCCCAGTGCTGACCTGGGAAGATTTTCTGAGAGAGTTCAGCGATGCTTACATGCCTGAAGTTTATAAGGATCAGAAAGAAAAAGAATTTTTAGAACTCAAACAAGGAAATCGGTCTGTAAGCGAGTATGAAGTACTATTTAATCAGTTGTCTCGATACGCTTCACATATGATTGCAGTTGAAAGAAATAAGTGCCGAAGGTTTGAAGCTGGACTCCGTTATACTATTAGAAATCGTATTACACCATCAGATATGGAGTCCTATGGGAAACTGAGGGCGGCGGCTATTCGCGCCGAAAGATTAGAAACCGAATCAAGAAACTTTCAGAGTAACAAAAGAAGACCAGGAGAAGAATCGTCAAGCGGGAAGATGAAAAAGATGTATAGTGCACCAAGATCAATGAGCACGCAAAGTAGTTCTGCAAAGGGCAGTACAGGCGGAATGAGACCGGTTGGACGAGGGATTCTACAGACCATACCAGCATGTGAACATTGCGGGAAAAATCATCCGGGCGTTTGTAGATGGCTCACAGGCGAATGTTTTCGATGTGGGCAACGGGGACACTTAGCAAGGAATTGCCCAACATTACAAACAGAAACCACAGTTGAACAATCAAGGATTAGCGGAAATTATACGAATCGCGGAAGAGGAAGGGGTCGAGGACCGTTTAACACAAGTTCTGGAAGAGGAGGTTCAGGAAGCCAGACTTATAGGCCGCCAGCACAAGCAAGAATTTTCACCATGACTCGTGAGGAAGCTAAAGAAGGATCACACGTGATTACGGGTAAATTATCTATCTGTGATATTGATGCATATGTTTTATTCGATCCAGGTGCCACTCATTCATTCATATCACGAACATTTGCATCATTATTACCCGATAAACCCGAAACCCTAGAAGAGGAATTGTATGTTCGACTTCCAACCGGCGAAATAGTTACAGTGAATACAGTATACTTAGAATGCAAAATGGTCAGTGAAGGGATAGAGATGCGAGCAACTTTGTTCGTTATTCCTTTAATGGATTTTGACATAATATTAGGCATGGACTGGTTGTCAAGATACCGGGCGAAGCTTGACTGTTTCAAAAAGGAAATCGAATTGACCCTTGTAGATTAGACACATAAAATATTTAAAGGGGAGAAGGGCGTACGAACGGCACATCAGATATCAAGTTTAGAAACTTCTAAGATGATTAGTAAAGGATGCGAAGGGTATATAGCCTATGTTATAGATGCGCAGTTAAGTGGATTGAAAATAGAAGATATTCCGGTAGTCAGTGAATATCCTGATGTCTTTCCTGAAGAGTTACCGGGGTTACCACCCGATCGAGATACGGAGTTCACTATTGAACTTCAACCAGGCACGGCACCAATATCTATTCCACCATATCGAATGGCTCCGATCGAATTGAATGAGTTGAAGATACAGTTGAAGGAGCTATTAGATAAAGGCTATATACGGCCAAGTGTATCGCCATGGGGAGCACCCGTTCTTTTCGTTAAAAAGAAAGACGGAACGCTCAGATTGTGTATCGACTATCGGCAGTTGAATAAAGTAACGGTGAAAAATAAATATCCGTTGCCTCGGATTGATGATCTATTTGATCAGTTGCAAGGTGCTAGGGTCTTTTCAAAAATCGATCTGAGATCAGGGTATCACCAATTGAAGATTGCGGATAGTGATATTCCAAAGACTGCTTTTAGGACCAGATATGGGCATTATGAATTTTTAGTTATGCCCTTTGGGTTGACGAACGCTCCTGCTGTCTTTATGGCATTAATGAATGATGTCTTCCGACCCTATTTAGACCAGTTCGTGATCGTCTTTATTGACGATATTCTAATATACTCCAAGACAAAAGAGGAGCACGAACAACATTTGGGGATTGTACTCCAAACCCTACGGGAAAAGAGGTTGTATGCGAAACTTTCTAAGTGCGAATTTTGGTTAGATCAAGTAGTATTTCTGGGGCATGTAGTCTCTGGTAAAGGTATACAAGTCGATCCCAGTAAAATTGAAGCAGTGATCAAGTGGGAAAGCCCTAAAAATGTAGCAGAAGTTCGTAGTTTTCTGCGATTGGCCGGATATTATCGGCGATTCGTAGAGAATTTCTCACTAATAGCAGCCCCAATGACGAAGTTATTACGTAAAGGAGTTGTATTTAAGTGGACTGATGAATGCCAAAGGAGTTTTGAAGAATTGAAGGAACGATTAACAACAGCTCCTGTACTGACTATTCCATCAGGTACTGAAGGTTTTGTGATCTATAGTGATGCGTCCTACCAAGGACTAGGATGCGTGCTAATGCAAAATGGAAAAGTAGTGGCGTACGCATCTCGACAGCTGAAGCCATACGAAACATCTTACCCAACTCATGACTTAGAGTTAGCGGCTGTGGTGTTCGCACTGAAGATATGGCGACACTACTTATATGGTACGACATTTCAGATATTTACTGATCATAAAAGTCTGAAATATCTATTAAGCCAAAAGGAATTGAATATGAGACAGAGGCGGTGGATCGAACTGTTAAAGGATTATGACTGTACTATAGAGTATCATCCTGGAAAGGCTAACGTCGTTGCTGATGCTTTGAGTCGGAAATCATATGGTACTATCTCTTATTTATCGGCATGTTCTTTATCAAGTCTAATCGATCTCAGAAAGATGAATACGGAGATGAAAGTAGACGATACTGGTGCTATCTGTGCCTCGATAGTAGTTCGACCTATCATGTTAGATCGAATCAGACAAGTACAGTTTAAAGACGAAAAGCTAGCTAAGATTGCTGATAAAGTGAAACAAGGGTTAGGGAAGTCTTTTGTAATAGGCGATAATGGAACTTTGACAATAAATGGCCGTATATGTGTTCCTGATATCGATAATCTTCGACAAGAGATAATGGAAGAGGCACATACCGCTCCTTATGCTATGCATCCGGGCAGTACGAAGATGTATCGGACCCTTAAATCTCACTATTGGTGGCCAAGGATGAAAAAGGATGTAGCTGAATATGTGCTGAAATGTTTAACGTGTCAGCAAATCAAAGCCGAACACCAAGCGCCGATGGGTAAATTACATCCTTTACCTATACCTGTTTGGAAATGGGAGCGTATAACGATGGATTTCCTATATGGTCTTCCTTCTACGGCCAAGAAAAATGATGCCGTTTGGGTAATTGTTGATAGACTTACGAAATCGGCACACTTTTTAGCATTTCGATGGGGTTCTACGTTAGAATATTTAGCAAAAAGATACGTCAACGAAATAGTTCGGTTACACGGGGTACCTATTTCTATCGTGTCTGATCGTGATCCCCGATTTACTTCTAGATTTTGGGGCAGTTTACAGGAAGCGCTCGGAACTAAATTACATTTTAGTACGGCGTTTCATCCACAGACCGATGGTCAGTCAGAAAGGACGATACAGACCCTGGAAGACATGCTTCGAGCGTGCGTAATCGAATTCAAAGGATCATGGGATGATTATATAGCGCTAATGGAATTTGCCTATAATAATCAGTTCCATTCAAGTATTGGAATGGCCCCGTACGAAGCCTTATACGGTCGGAAATGTCGTAACCCAATCTGTTGGGATGTGGAAGGAGAACAAGTATTGGAAGGCCCAGATTTGATTCAAGATACAATGGAAAATATTAAAATAGTCAAAAGTCGATTAAAAGCGGCCCAAGACAGACAGAAAAGTTATATTGATCAACACCGACGAGAAATGGAATACGAAGTTGGAGAAAAAGTATTCTTGCGAGTATCTCCATGGAAAGGGGTGTTACGATTTGGAAAGAAAGGAAAGTTAAGTCCGCGATATATTGGACCGTACGAGATACTTGAAAGAATTGGACCGTTAGCATATCGATTAGCACTGCCACCTGAACTTTCACAGATACACGATGTGTTCCACGTTAGTATGTTAAGGCGATACAGATCAGATCCTACCCATGTTCTACATGACGAACCGATAAATGTCTCTGAAGAATTGAGCTATGTAGAAGAACCAGCAGAAGCCCTGGAATATGCTCACAAGCAGTTACGAAATAAAACAATTCCGATGGTAAAAGTGAGATGGAAGAATCATTCAGCTCGTGAAGCTACGTGGGAAACAATAGAAAGTATAAAGACCCAGTACCCATGGTTATTAGCCGAAACAGGTACGAAATTTCGAGGTCGAAATTTTTAAAGGGGGGGAGAATTGTCAGGAACCAAAACCTCATATTATAATTTCATGCATTTGCATAATTTCATGCATTTATATAAGTAAGTTTTAAAATAGAGATATAGATGAATAAGGTATTTAAAGTATTATAATCCTAGGTTCTTAAAGGAATATTTAAATAATATTAAGGTACAATTAAGAGATCATTCGAAACCCTAAGTTAAATGTCGAAATTTCGAAACCCCTCAAACTAAGGCTTCGAGATTCTTTAAGATAGAAATTTCAAGAACTTTAGTTGTCGATATGAAACATGTGTTAATGTAAACAATTCTTGATGATAGATGTCGAGAACTGATAATAAATACCTTACCTCGAGAATCATGCTTCTCAATAGAGAAGTTTTGTTAACTGAAGATCTCGAAATCTGATTTACAAAGACTTAATAATGAAGGAATGATAAGAAAAATAATAATACTATAATTCATGTTTCATAAAATGAAGATAAGTATTAACAAAGAAGTTGATGTCACTTTATTTACTACAACACGTTAACTTGGGATAAGAACCAAATAGTATCTCTTAGCTGATCATGTTACGAAACATTTAAAACAAAGAAGAAAACAGAAGAACCTGAGCAACCATCGAACCTAAAGCTAAAGGGAAAGGTATGAATCGTGTTATAATTTTCATGATTTAAGTTACAATCTAACATGTGTTAGGTATTGACACGCATGAAAAAGTGTAAGTATTCATGTTTTTATCTAAATTCGATTCGAACGCTAAGGAAGTAGATTGAAGTTTTGATGACGTTCTTGATAATTTTGAGAGGTTTATATTTTGATCTGAAGTATTAGGGTTTCTTAGTTATAAGTTGAATTAGGGAGATGAGTAGAATAAGCTAAGAGAAGTTCGAAATTATGAAGGTTTGAAACGTAAGATGGATGGAGTATTTCGAAATCTAGGATGTAAAAGGAATTTGATGAATCTTGATCTAGGTTATCAAAATGAATTAGATGCAAACTCGAGATAAATTAAGAAGACTTAGAATTTTAATGTCGAGATGAGGTTAGGATATCGAAATCATATATGTCGACATTTTATATATATCGAGTTATAATATCGAGTTAAGGTTATGATGTCGAGTTATTAATTTAGGTATAAGGTCGAGTTTTGTAGATAGAATATCGGATGAATTAATAATTGTTAAAGAATGTCGACATATGTTTTATGGTACAATTGGAAATCCTTCATAATTGCACTATAGAAATCCCGATATATAATGATGACGAGATGTATAAGGATGATTACTTACACTCGACATTTGATATCAAGTAAAGATCTCGACATTTTCCTCAATTGATGATATCGACATTGCTTCATAAGACTTCGACATTTTATACCTTGTAAAGCTCGACATTTCATACTTTGAAGAATTCGACATTTTGTATCTTGTAAAGCTCGACATTTTATACTTTGAAGAACTCGACATTTTATACTTTGTACAGCTCGAGATTATATACCTTGAAGATCTCGACATCTCCTCAACTAATGATCTCGAAATTTCTTAATAAAAGACGTCGACATTTTCCAATTTGAGATATCGAGATACATAGATTTCGATATGTAATAACTTAAAAATCTCGATATATATATAACTCGATATTTAGAAATGCAATTAATTAGAATTGTGAAATAAAGAGAAATGTGATATATATATATAAGGAATTTTAATCTCACATAAAGTATTCAATATTTAGGGTTGGATATAAAATAAGTTAGGGTTTCTAATAAAGGCTACGGATAAGGAACGCACATGCATAATAATAAAGCATGCATATCACATACGCATATCATTATAGGGATTTTATATTTACGGATAAAAATAATTGTATAGGTCAGGAGTCCGATAAGGGCAAAGACAAGGTCGCCTAAGCAAGCGGGAAAAATAGGCGAAACTTGTGAGTATGATTTGCAACATGTACCTTATGTGCCTTATGTGTTTACATGCTTTATATGGATTAATTGACTAATATATGCTTTATATGTTATTTACGGATCGATGTGAATTACGTGACCGTGAAGTGCTTTTATATGATATATGTGTACTATTTATAAATCAACGTGAACTATGTGACCGTAACGTGCTCTTATATGATTTAAGTGTTATATAAGGTATTTCATATAGCACTGCATACATATAAAATGAAGGGAGAAACCGTTATGACTGCTACGACTACAGATGGTATGATACGGATGCTACGGCATATATCCCTACAAATCGGGGGATTTTACAGAGTCCTGTACAGGCAACACGTATCCCTACAAATAGGGGGATTACGACATGGTTACAGAGTCCCATGCATGGGCGCCGACTGGGTGTACAGTACAGTCTAGCTAGTCTATAACGGGAGTATCAAAATAAATGGACATATAGAAATGGCATGTGATCTACAGATCCTATGAATGACCGTTATATGAACATTGATTATATGAACGATGATTATATAATTTGAAACGGCATGGTTACGATATTTGATGGAAAGGAATGATGATTATATGATTTGAAATAGCATGGTTACAATGTTGATGAAAAGGAATGGACTACTGTTTATTTTATTTGTTACTTGTATTAATTAACATGTTGCGATCATACTCTGAATCGATGTCTTCACAGTTGTTGTAGATAATTAGCAGGCTGTGTAGAAAGCATATCAAAAGCATGGATTCAAGGTTGGCCGACTACGCTCTCCTCCTACTACCCTCTGGTTCATCGTTAGCATATATAATAGAAACGGTTTTAGACTGTTACATTTTGTGACTCGTATGATAGGTACATATATGTACATTATTGTGAACGGAACTAGATCGGATGTACGCACCCGTTTTTATTAAAGGAAATGGTTATGGAAATCGCGAAAAATTTTATATGAATATTTTATAGCTGCGTAAAAAGGTAATAGGAAACGGGGCGCTACACTAGGCCTACTCCTCAAGATATCTTGTTCGAAGAACAAGAATTTATGCTCAATAATTCGTATAGTGGTAGAAGTATATACGAATGGAACTTAGACGGTTATACTGAAAGACAGATCTATAATATGATCCATAGGATGCTTATGTATAGCACTATTTGCAAAGCTAATCAAAATAATGATAAAGCGGTTGCAAAAATGATTGTCGCTGGCTTTGTTGGTCAGTTAAAAGGATGGTGGGATAATTATTTATCTCAACATGAAAAAGATGACATTTACCAAACCATTAAAGAAGAAAATGGTCAACAAGTAGACAATGTTGTTTATACTTTATGTGTAAACATTATTGAACACTTCACAGGCCGATGGTCTGATAATTCTGAAAATATCAGAACTCTTCTACAAAATCTTAGATGTAAAACTCTTACGTCATTCAGATGGTATAAGGATACTTTCCTTAGTCGAGTTATGGAACTCCCTGAGTCAAATAGTACTCATTGGAAGTCTAAATTTATAGACGGTTTACCTTCACTCTTTGCAGAAAGGGTAAGAAATAACCTTAGAAAAGGAGAGTCAAGTATTGATTATAACTCCTATACCTACGGTAAACTTATAGGAACTTGCATACAGGAAGGTCTAGCCTTATGTAATGAAATTAAATTAAATAAACAAGTCAAGAGACATTCTCTAGATGAGAAAAAACAATTAGGAGAATTCTGTGGCCAATTTGGCATGGAAAGTCCTTCTACGAGTAAAACTCGTAAAGAACACAAAACTAAAAAATATTCTTCTAAACAATATGAAAAGAAAAAATTTAGAAGATCAAAAAGAAGAGAACAAAAATTCTCAAAAGATAATAAAAATTATCAATACAAAATAAATTTCCTCTAATTATCTGTCGAAAATGTGGAAAAGTAGGTCATAAAGCTAGTACCTGCTGGACCAAAAAGAAAATCAATAGTTTAGAAATTAATAATGAATTCAAAGAAACATTATCAAAAATTCTGTTGGAATCAGACAGTGAAACTTCTTCGAATAATGAAAACAATATCATCGAAGATATTTCATCGTCAGAATCCGATGAATGTCAAGATTGTCAAATAGGACAACCTTGCTCTAAAAATTTAGATAGTTCAGAATCTGAATTAGAAGATAATAATTTATACCAAATTATATCACAGTTTCAAGAAATAAATGTTCTTGATAATAATCTTTTCGAAATATTAAAAGAAACAGATGATCCAGATTTAAAAAATCTAATTATTAAAAGAATAATTCAAAAAGAGGAAGAAACTTCTAAAGAAGTTATTCCTAAATCTGAACCATATAGTATGTCCGAAGTAATAAAGTTACTTCATAATAAAAATAAATTTAAACCCGAATCACCTACTAATATTAGAGATTTAAATTCTGAAATTTCAAATCTTAAAACTGAAATTAAAAATTTAAAATTAAGTCATATTGATCTTGAAAGAAGATTTTCTAAATTAGAAAAAGGAAAAGAAATTGTTGAAGAATTTACTAACGCAGAATTCGCTAGTAGTTCAAAAATTATTGAAGATAATAATTATCTTTCTACTTTAGAAGTTATTACTTCTCAAAAATGGTTAGTAAAAATTTCATTACTAATCGATGGAAACTTTCAGAGAAATCTGATTGCACTAATCGATAGTGGAGCAGATTTAAATTGTATTCAAGAAGGAATAATTCCTACCCAATATTTTCATAAAACAACTCATTCTCTCAGCTCAGCAAGCGGAGAAAAATTGCAAATTAATTACAAAATTCCTAAGGCCTTTATTTGTAAAAATAAGGTCTGCATTCCTACGTCATTCTTACTTGTTAAGAATATTACGAACCAAGTAATTCTTGGTACGCCTTTTCTTAGGAAAATATTTCCTATTAGAAATATTGATGAATACGGGTTCAAAGGAAACTTCGAAAATAAAGAAGTATACTTTGAATTCATTACTGAACCTTTTTCTAGAATTCTTAATGAAATTAAGGATTATATTCTTATTAAAGCTAAAGAAAATCAGGTAAATTACCTTAAACAAGAAATTAGTATACTTACGATTGAGGATAAACTCCAGAATTATCTTTTAAAAGATAAAGTAAAAATTGAAAAGGTCGATACTGCTTCTCCTAGTATTCAGCCTCCTCCTGAAATTATTGATTTTAAATTAAAATCAATTTCTCATATCGAAAATTTACTCGAAGAAAAACTTAAAGATTTGAAGCTTAATACTTTAAGTGAAGAATTTGAAAATCGACTTGAAAATTCTGATAATATTCGGGATATTCAAGATACGTTTAACGAAGAAATTAATAAATTAAAACATACAAAATATGCAGATAGGCCCACTCAAAGTAAATATTATTACCCTAGGCCTACTCCTCAAGATATCTTGTTCGAAGAACAAGAATTTATGCTCAATAATTCGTATAGTGGTAGAAGTATATACGAATGGAACTTAGACGGTTATACTGAAAGACAGATCTATAATATGATCCATAGGATGCTTATGTATAGCACTATTTGCAAAGCTAATCAAAATAATGATAAAGCGGTTGCAAAAATGATTGTCGCTGGCTTTACTGGTCAGTTAAAAGGATGGTGGGATAATTATTTATCTCAACATGAAAAAGATGACATTTACCAAACCATTAAAGAAGAAAATGGTCAACAAGTAGACAATGTTGTTTATACTTTATGTGTAAACATTATTGAACACTTCACAGGCCGATGGTCTGATAATTCTGAAAATATCAGAACTCTTCTACAAAATCTTAGATGTAAAACTCTTACGTCATTCAGATGGTATAAGGATACTTTCCTTAGTCGAGTTATGGAACTCCCTGAGTCAAATAGTACTCATTGGAAGTCTAAATTTATAGACGGTTTACCTTCACTCTTTGCAGAAAGGGTAAGAAATAACCTTAGAAAAGGAGAGTCAAGTATTGATTATAACTCCTATACCTACGGTAAACTTATAGGAACTTGCATACAGGAAGGTCTAGCCTTATGTAATGAAATTAAATTAAATAAACAAGTCAAGAGACATTCTCTAGATGAGAAAAAACAATTAGGAGAATTCTGTGGCCAATTTGGCATGGAAAGTCCTTCTACGAGTAAAACTCGTAAAGAACACAAAACTAAAAAATATTCTTCTAAACAATATGAAAAGAAAAAATTTAGAAGATCAAAAAGAAGAGAACAAAAATTCTCAAAAGATAATAAAAATTATCAATACAAAAATAAATTTCCTCTAATTATCTGTCGAAAATGTGGAAAAGTAGGTCATAAAGCTAGTACCTGCTGGACCAAAAAGAAAATCAATAGTTTAGAAATTAATAATGAATTCAAAGAAACATTATCAAAAATTCTGTTGGAATCAGACAGTGAAACTTCTTCGAATAATGAAAACAATATCATCGAAGATATTTCATCGTCAGAATCCGATGAATGTCAAGATTGTCAAATAGGACAACCTTGCTCTAAAAATTTAGATAGTTCAGAATCTGAATTAGAAGATAATAATTTATACCAAATTATATCACAGTTTCAAGAAATAAATGTTCTTGATAATAATCTTTTCGAAATATTAAAAGAAACAGATGATCCAGATTTAAAAAATCTAATTATTAAAAGAATAATTCAAAAAGAGGAAGAAACTTCTAAAGAAGTTATTCCTAAATCTGAACCATATAGTATGTCCGAAGTAATAAAGTTACTTCATAATAAAAATAAATTTAAACCCGAATCACCTACTAATATTAGAGATTTAAATTCTGAAATTTCAAATCTTAAAACTGAAATTAAAAATTTAAAATTAAGTCATATTGATCTTGAAAGAAGATTTTCTAAATTAGAAAAAGGAAAAGAAATTGTTGAAGAATTTACTAACGCAGAATTCGCTAGTAGTTCAAAAATTATTGAAGATAATAATTATCTTTCTACTTTAGAAGTTATTACTTCTCAAAAATGGTTAGTAAAAATTTCATTACTAATCGATGGAAACTTTCAGAGAAATCTGATTGCACTAATCGATAGTGGAGCAGATTTAAATTGTATTCAAGAAGGAATAATTCCTACCCAATATTTTCATAAAACAACTCATTCTCTCAGCTCAGCAAGCGGAGAAAAATTGCAAATTAATTACAAAATTCCTAAGGCCTTTATTTGTAAAAATAAGGTCTGCATTCCTACGTCATTCTTACTTGTTAAGAATATTACGAACCAAGTAATTCTTGGTACGCCTTTTCTTAGGAAAATATTTCCTATTAGAAATATTGATGAATACGGGTTCAAAGGAAACTTCGAAAATAAAGAAGTATACTTTGAATTCATTACTGAACCTTTTTCTAGAATTCTTAATGAAATTAAGGATTATATTCTTATTAAAGCTAAAGAAAATCAGGTAAATTACCTTAAACAAGAAATTAGTATACTTACGATTGAGGATAAACTCCAGAATTATCTTTTAAAAGATAAAGTAAAAATTGAAAAGGTCGATACTGCTTCTCCTAGTATTCAGCCTCCTCCTGAAATTATTGATTTTAAATTAAAATCAATTTCTCATATCGAAAATTTACTCGAAGAAAAACTTAAAGATTTGAAGCTTAATACTTTAAGTGAAGAATTTGAAAATCGACTTGAAAATTCTGATAATATTCGGGATATTCAAGATACGTTTAACGAAGAAATTAATAAATTAAAACATACAAAATATGCAGATAGGCCCACTCAAAGTAAATATTATTACCCTAGGCCTACTCCTCAAGATATCTTGTTCGAAGAACAAGAATTTATGCTCAATAATTCGTATAGTGGTAGAAGTATATACGAATGGAACTTAGACGGTTATACTGAAAGACAGATCTATAATATGATCCATAGGATGCTTATGTATAGCACTATTTGCAAAGCTAATCAAAATAATGATAAAGCGGTTGCAAAAATGATTGTCGCTGGCTTTACTGGTCAGTTAAAAGGATGGTGGGATAATTATTTATCTCAACATGAAAAAGATGACATTTACCAAACCATTAAAGAAGAAAATGGTCAACAAGTAGACAATGTTGTTTATACTTTATGTGTAAACATTATTGAACACTTCACAGGCCGATGGTCTGATAATTCTGAAAATATCAGAACTCTTCTACAAAATCTTAGATGTAAAACTCTTACGTCATTCAGATGGTATAAGGATACTTTCCTTAGTCGAGTTATGGAACTCCCTGAGTCAAATAGTACTCATTGGAAGTCTAAATTTATAGACGGTTTACCTTCACTCTTTGCAGAAAGGGTAAGAAATAACCTTAGAAAAGGAGAGTCAAGTATTGATTATAACTCCTATACCTACGGTAAACTTATAGGAACTTGCATACAGGAAGGTCTAGCCTTATGTAATGAAATTAAATTAAATAAACAAGTCAAGAGACATTCTCTAGATGAGAAAAAACAATTAGGAGAATTCTGTGGCCAATTTGGCATGGAAAGTCCTTCTACGAGTAAAACTCGTAAAGAACACAAAACTAAAAAATATTCTTCTAAACAATATGAAAAGAAAAAATTTAGAAGATCAAAAAGAAGAGAACAAAAATTCTCAAAAGATAATAAAAATTATCAATACAAAAATAAATTTCCTCTAATTATCTGTCGAAAATGTGGAAAAGTAGGTCATAAAGCTAGTACCTGCTGGACCAAAAAGAAAATCAATAGTTTAGAAATTAATAATGAATTCAAAGAAACATTATCAAAAATTCTGTTGGAATCAGACAGTGAAACTTCTTCGAATAATGAAAACAATATCATCGAAGATATTTCATCGTCAGAATCCGATGAATGTCAAGATTGTCAAATAGGACAACCTTGCTCTAAAAATTTAGATAGTTCAGAATCTGAATTAGAAGATAATAATTTATACCAAATTATATCACAGTTTCAAGAAATAAATGTTCTTGATAATAATCTTTTCGAAATATTAAAAGAAACAGATGATCCAGATTTAAAAAATCTAATTATTAAAAGAATAATTCAAAAAGAGGAAGAAACTTCTAAAGAAGTTATTCCTAAATCTGAACCATATAGTATGTCCGAAGTAATAAAGTTACTTCATAATAAAAATAAATTTAAACCCGAATCACCTACTAATATTAGAGATTTAAATTCTGAAATTTCAAATCTTAAAACTGAAATTAAAAATTTAAAATTAAGTCATATTGATCTTGAAAGAAGATTTTCTAAATTAGAAAAAGGAAAAGAAATTGTTGAAGAATTTACTAACGCAGAATTCGCTAGTAGTTCAAAAATTATTGAAGATAATAATTATCTTTCTACTTTAGAAGTTATTACTTCTCAAAAATGGTTAGTAAAAATTTCATTACTAATCGATGGAAACTTTCAGAGAAATCTGATTGCACTAATCGATAGTGGAGCAGATTTAAATTGTATTCAAGAAGGAATAATTCCTACCCAATATTTTCATAAAACAACTCATTCTCTCAGCTCAGCAAGCGGAGAAAAATTGCAAATTAATTACAAAATTCCTAAGGCCTTTATTTGTAAAAATAAGGTCTGCATTCCTACGTCATTCTTACTTGTTAAGAATATTACGAACCAAGTAATTCTTGGTACGCCTTTTCTTAGGAAAATATTTCCTATTAGAAATATTGATGAATACGGGTTCAAAGGAAACTTCGAAAATAAAGAAGTATACTTTGAATTCATTACTGAACCTTTTTCTAGAATTCTTAATGAAATTAAGGATTATATTCTTATTAAAGCTAAAGAAAATCAGGTAAATTACCTTAAACAAGAAATTAGTATACTTACGATTGAGGATAAACTCCAGAATCCTAAGTTACAAGAAAAAATTAAATTATTATATAATGAATTTACGTTGCAGATATGTAACGATCTTCCTAATGCTTTTTGGAATAGAAAGAAACATATTGTTTCTTTACCCTATGAAGATGACTTTAATGAGAAAAATATTCCCACTAAAGCTCGTCCTTGTCAAATGAATTCTGAATTATTAGAATTATGTAAAAAAGAAATAACTTCTCTTTTACAGAAAGGTTTAATAACCATTCGGAGGATCTTTATTCAAAAATAAAAACTTTACAAAAAGGTGATGATAGTACGTGGCAATATCCACCTAACAAACCATGATAATGGTACTTAGTCAAACAAAACCTATTGGATCTAGTGATTAAACTGAAACAGTTTAACTCATTTTGAACCAAAGGTAGTCACACTTTCATACCATGATCGGTGTCTCGTTTGAAGGCAGTTCAACCGATATACCAATCATCAAAATAAAAGATGAATAATGGTACGTGGCGTTGTTAAACCTATTAGTCCAGTTATTAAACTGTAAACAGTCTAATCCCGTTCGGACCCAAGGTATTCCAGCCTATATACCATTAATTCAAAATAAAATTAAAAATTATTTTTGTGATCTTTAGAATTAAATCATCGAATACAAGGAGTTTTACATAATAAAATTTTTCATTTAATTAATTCAATCGGTAACAGCCATCGCCCTCAAACGCCTATCTTCGGCAACACGGGCTTGTCAAGAGCCGACACAGAATTAATCAAAATAAAATTTTATTACAACATTTATTCAAAATTTAATTCCTTCAATCGGTTTTTAAATTAATTTTAATACATCATATTAATATATATATATATATAAAATAGTATAAAACCACGATTAAGTATTAAGGCATTTTGGTGTAGTTTAACGTGGAAATTAGCCTTCCATTAAGGCTAAATTAGATAAAAGAAAAATAAAAAAGAACAGAATTTAAAAACTTACTTGAGAAGGAGAGAGGAGTCGTCGAGCAAACTTCAAACTTTTATTTCTTTTAATATTAATATTTTACAGGGAGAGAGGGAATTACAAGAGAGAGAGAGAGTGCATAATGAGATGCGTACAAGGTAAATGGCTTAAGGCCATTTTATAGATAAGAAGGAAAAAAGCATAGTAAACATCAATAATTCGTCGAAGAATTTTCTTCGACTCTTGCTTTATGAGCTGTCCACCATCTTTAAATGTAGACCGTTGCTTTTTCTTTATTAAAGTTATCAACTTTGTCATAAAAGTCTTCGTAATGATCCTTACTTTAGGAAATGGACAAAGTAGGGCATCATTTCTTCTTATCTTTTTCTTGAATTTTCTTGGTGATCGTGTCCTTGAGTAGATCAATGGCATCATCCACCAAAATATTATCCGGATCTTCCGGATCTTGTCCTTCTCTACCAAGACAAAAGTCTTCATCTTTTGACGAAGTTTCCATTGAGAAATCCACCGAGGCTTCAATGCCAAGATTTTTGTGGATATCCTTTTTCATTAAGTCAAAATAAGCCTGAACAATTTCTTCAGACTTCATTTTTCCCTTTTGAATATTCATCCTTCTTGAAATTATTTCAAAAGGACTTGGGGGTTCCCTTTGTTGATGATTATTAATCATCTCTTTATACTGAAAAATTTTTTCTTCGATTTTATCAATCGTCTGCTGGCTTTCATATTCACCATTAGCAGTTTTTCTTATCATCTTTTTCCAAAATTTATATAAAAATTTCGTTTAAGACATGGAATTTTTTGTTGGGTATAACCCACCTCTGGAGTCCATCTCCAAATCCATGGAATACTGAATTCAGTATAAAAATGTAAAGAAGCCATTCCTTCAATACATTCATGTTTATGCTCCGCTTCAATTAAATTCGGAGAAATTTTAACCCATTCTTGATATAGTCCAAAAAAGGGTTCTTTAAGAATTTCAATTGAGGCTCCATAAGAAAGCCACCATTGATAAAACCAATTAGGAATCTCGGACTTATAAACATCCGAACAGATCTTAATCCACCAAGAATGTTTTCTATTCTCATTCTGGTATAAAAACACTTTATAAAAAGCATCAATATAGTCATAATAATTGAATTTGACTATAGTTTTTAACTCAGGATGGAGATATTCTCTATCCTTTAAAGGGTGAATAGCCCATTTTTCAGGCGAAATAATTTGCTTGAAAATAATTTTACTAAAGGTATAACCCTTTTTCAAAGCTGTTTGGGAATTTCCTGCATTGAAATGATCAAAATCACACGTACCAGTGGATTTAAGAATATTTTCATAATTATCACGATTTTTATAAAACGTGGCAGCATATGATGCTCTTTCTAAATACCTTGACATTATAGTCCAAGGTTCATCAGACCATTTTAGATATTTAAATTCAAGTAATATAATTACCTCAGTATGAGAAATTTTCTCATAGTCAACATCGTCCTCTTCTTCCGCAATAACCTTTGCGTAAGAAGTGCCTTCATTAGAAGACTTGGCTTTCTGTTTCTTGAATTCAAGGAATTCTTTGTAATCTTCGCTACTCAAAGTATTACTTGAGGAAGCTGAAAGATTCTCTTTAACGAGTTTTTTATTGCCCATTTGTGCAACAATATTTTTTCCACCTCTTCCACCTCTATTAGAGGGGAAATTTCTCCCATAGTGGGACTGTTAGGAATATTTTATAGTGTTCAATTTCAATATGTTTATCTTAGTTGGTTTGTATTTAATTAACTTTGGGCTAGTTTGCAATATTATAGTTCTTAGTTACTAGGGGTATAATATACCAACTCATGTGGTATATATACCCTAAACCCTAATTCATTAGGGTGTGTGTTTTTGGTGTAGTATGTGTGAGTTGCGTGTGTGTTGAGAATAGAAAGAACACTTTTGAAAGCACTCATCTTCTACACTAACCCACCCACGCACAAGCTTTAAATCTTTCATTATTAGCGTGTTAAATCGTCCTAGATTAATATTGTTGGATTTAATAGGGACCAACAAGTGGTATCAGAGCAAAACACGTTCGGATTTGAACAATTTTCGAATTTTTGGGTATTTTTTTTTGGGTTCGAATTTCTGCCATTTCTTGAGTTTTTGAGTTGATTTTACTGATTTTGCAAGCTCAAGAGGTAATTAGGTTGTTTTAAAGTGATTTGAAGTGATTACCCAACTTTTTTCAGTTGATTTGGGTGAGTTTTGGGTGGAAATCGCATCTGTTTTTCGTCATTTTCAGTCCAGAATCGGGTAGATGAACAAATCGCCCGATTGCTACAGTACCTGAAATAGCTACAGTACCAATTTACTCAGTTTCGGGCATTTTTATTCAGTTTCGGGCGAATTTTGACTGGTCAAACCCGAAACTGGACTGGTCAACTCGAAATTGAACTGGTCAACCCGAAACTGGACTGGTCAACACCCGAAATTTGACAGAATTATCCAATTTTGACTGGTCAAACCCGAAACTGGACTGGTCAACCCGAAACTTGACTGGTCAACACCCGAAAGTGGACTAATTTTCAAAAAAAAAAAAAAAAGTTGCTGTAGCAAGTTTCGGTCGAAACACTGTAGCAAGTTAACTAGTTTCGGGCGAAACTACCAATTTCACTGTAGCGTCACTGTAGCATAGTTACTGTAGCGAGTTTCGGGCGAAACTACCAATTTCACTGTAGCGTCACTGTAGCAAAGTTACTGTAGCAAGTTTCGGTCGAAACTTTAAAATTCACTGTAGCGTAGTTACTGTAGCAAGTTTCGGTCGAAACTTTAAAATTCACTGTAGCGTTACTGTAGCAAGTTTCGGTCGAAACTTTAAATTTCACTGTTGCACGCAAATTTTACTGTAGCACGACCTAAACATTGTAGCACGCCCGATTGCAAATTTTCACTGTAGCAGTTTCGCCCGAAGCTGCTACAATACCCAAAACGCTACAGTACCTTGTTAAAAAAAAAAAAATCTTTCATAATTTTCTGAATTTTTTATTTATTTTTTCATTGGGTTAAAAAAAAAATAAAATAAAATAAAATACTCAAAATAATATTTTCGGGTCTAAAAAAAAAAAATAATAATAATAATAAAAAATTTTAAAGCAAATCCACAAAACGTGTCAACGATCATTCATATCCAACAATCAACTTAGGACATCCTAGGCAAATTATAGAAAAAAGTTTGGGTCATTTTCTCGGAGTTTTCGAAATCATCACAAAATTTTTCGGTACACGCCAAAAAATTTTCGACGCCGACTTTCTTCGATACTTCACGATACTTCTCGAGTAAACCAAACTTTTCGTCTCTGAAATTTCAAAAGCCAATTTCTATTTTTTAATTAAATATAAAATCAAATTAAAATGGATGCTCAAGCTAGGAAGATTGAGGAATTAGAAGCACGCCTTGCTAATAATTACTCCGTGTTACTTACGCAACAAGAAAGCCTAGCTTATGCTAATGAAGATTTGACAAACGCAAAGTCAAATATAATTAGCTTAGAAACTAAGTTAGAAGATAGTGAAAATAGGGTCTGCGAGATGACTAGAAATTTACGTTCTTGCGAAGCTGAGCGAAATGAAATCTCATCAAAATATGAGACCGTCTTAGAGGAACAGCGTATGCTTTACTCTAAGATTAAACGATTAGAGAATGTTATTTCGAATATAGGTCCAGCAGGTCAAAACTCTCCTTCTAACTTAATTCCTAATGGGGAAAATATTTTACATGATAAAAAACCTACTCTATGTGATACTCCAGAGACTCTTCGTAAATTGAAATATTTACAAGATACTTTGGACTCTGAAAGGATAGGTTTTGGCGCTGAAAAGGAAAGGCTTTTAAAGGAGATTTTATATCTCAAAAATTCCCCGTCTTTATCTGTTTCAAATGATTTGTCAAATAATACATCTTGCTCAAAACAGGTAAAGAAAACAAAAACTAAAAGAAACATCCTTGTTCCTAAAACTGAGAAGGCTTTTACTAATCATTCTAAGTCAATTTTGACTGAAGCTGAAACGTTAAGTAAAAGCAAAGCGCTAAAAATAGCTAAGGAACAAATAAAGATTAGGAAGGAGAAAGGAAAATCACTATTATCTTCCAGAATTAAAGTCGAGAATGTTCAAGATTTTTCCTTTCTCATTCCTAGGGAAGCGTGAAACGAAGAAGTTCCAAGCTTACGCAAACGAACTTTTCAAATCCCGCACAATCATCATTATAAAGTGAATGATGTGAACTCTCGTAGGCAATATGACTCATCATCCAATGACGCATATAGCGCCATAAGCTCATATTCCTACTTGAAATACCCAGTCCAGATTCATTCCAGAAAGCATCTTAGGCGACTGGCTAGGGAGAAAATCTTTAGGTCTTCTAAACCTAGACACACATTCACCGGCACTGAATTGTCATTTCCCTCAAAGGTTCACCAAACTTGGATTCCTAAGTCACAAACCATATTGAATAGGGCTTTGAAGGATGATATAGGATCAATATCTGAACCAAATGTGCTTAACGTGTTTTCTGCTAACAAGGGAGGACCCATCCAAAAATGGGTACCTAAGTCCCGATAAAGTTTTTGCAGAATCCCAGCATGGGTAGGTACAAGAGAGCTGCTCCACACCCATCACTGGTATGCGATGAGAGCAGCCAAACATCCCAGCGTGTATGGTATCTTGGGTTGCTCCACATACACGGCTGGTAAGCAATGCGAGCAACTACGTAGGTAAATTCTATATGCATGCCATAAGAAACTTGGCATGCATCTTGAGCTCAAAAGACAATATACCTACTTTGAAAACAATAGGGTACATTATAAACATGCATGCCTCAAATGTACTTTAAATGTTAAATTTTCGCATGCATATGAGCTGAAATGTCTAATACCCCATGATAGGTACATTTTAACTATGCATATATCTTAAAGAACTTCAAGCCTGAAATATCGTATATGCATATAAGCTGAATTGTCAAAAATACCTATTTTTTTAGAAGTATTAATAAGCGAAAGACGTACATTCTAATGCATTTTAAAGAACAATAATTCTTTAGTTTGCATCTGATCTGAAAATAAATAAATGCGTTCACGCTTAGTTTATTGGGAGAGAACTTATATGTTTTAACGTGCATGCATTGAGGGGGAGTATCAACCATATTTGCGAGGGGAGAGTACATTTTTAGGGGGAGCACATCTTAGGTCCACGATTTGAGGGGGAGAAACTTCATTTAACCTATATACATATACGTATACATATACTATATCTATTATTACTATGATACTACTTATCTACTACTATTACGAAAATATATATATGTATACATAAAAAAAAAAAACAAAAACAAAAAAAAAAAAGAAAGAAAAACCCTCTCAGACGCTTCCACCTTCCAAGACGGACTTCACTTGAAAACTCGACCCTCAAGAGTTCAAGAATTACAAAAGGCGTGATATCCATACACAAACACGAAGATGATCTCAACTACCCTGCTCCGACTTGCTGATGAAGCAGCACTCACCAAAATTGACGGACGCATGGATTCTAGGTTCCCATGGTTCAGTCAGATCAAAAAGAACCTAACACCGGAACGTAGCCAAGTGTTAGTGAAGATAGTCCATAAGCCACATTCCCATTTGGCAATTCTTGACAATACCGAAGAACGGAAGATACAAAAAATCCTCACCTCACAAAAGTTTCGGGCCATCCCATATAGGTGCAGGAGCTGATTTTTATCAGCTCCTGGGTAGAAGTTGCCTCATTTGGTCCAATGGCGCATGCACAACCGAGCCTTACCCACTCATCGATCTCCCTAAAGACCGATGTTTCATCAAATCATGGGGAGCCACGCATGCTATCACCGCTTCACTTGGAAGCGGGAGATATTGAATTAAGTGGTAGTTAGCCCCACACCACTGAACTTCCTTGAACACATCGAGTCTAGGTGTCCTCACTACCTAAATGTTTTATAATTTTTAGGACACATACACTTTTTCTTATCTGGACTTCGTGACCAGATCAGAACTTCCATAGACACATCCTCTTAGATGTGATTCCATGATTGGAAGGAAGTCCTACCGTTGCAACATCAAAACAACAACGGCATCAGGCCATCGTCTGCGAGCTACGCTCCTAGATCGATGTTAACGGAACGCCTATGTGGCTCCGGTTCTAAGCCCTGTGCTTACAGGCCGCGTCTCAGAGTTTAACTCTGAACTCGTGTCGATGGATTGCCTTAGTGGCTCCGTCTGGTTGTTACCCACACCGACCTATCGTTTGTTTATTCCTTCGACTCCTATACAAGCATGCCGATCTCGTTAACACGAATCGCCATGAGGGGGAGAAGGGATACGTATAAACAAATAGGTCGGACCACCCACCAACTTCCGCCGCGCGTACCACTATGAAGCCGGGCTCTCCTGCACCCAAACGTCAATTCAGAAGGAGCCTTGGCACATTTTATAACACATCCCATGCTCACCATCTATATTCCGCCGTGCTTACTACGATGAAGCCGAACTCCACTGGAACCTACAATGCCACATCCCAAAGGAGCTTTGGCACATGCTAAAAGACACCCCACGCATACCTTCTTCTGGAGCCAGACAAGCTTCCTCGTGGCCGAACCAGACAACTTCCTTCGACGAAGACGAATCTGGCACTGAGAAGAAGAAGATTGGAGAAGACTTGACAACTTCAAAATACGAAAAAGACAAGGACAAGATGCAAACAGAATTTTAAAGATCTGCGACATCATCAAGAAACGAATATCCGGGCGTGGATCACAGTATACATCCGGTCTACAACGTATAGCGTCAAGACAAGAGAGTTCTAGCTGAAAGTGTATTCAAATCCTCCACAAGAAGAGGAGACAGCCTTTGCAGGGGGAGCAAGGGGAGATTGTTAGGACTCGAGAGATTCTCCATGTGCCCAACAAAGATAACCCGCGCTGAATTGAAGATTGAACACTAAGGGGGAGATTGTTAGGAATATTTTATAGTGTTCAATTTCAATATGTTTATCTTAGTTGGTTTGTATTTAATTAACTTTGGGCTAGTTTGCAATATTATAGTTCTTAGTTACTAGGGGTATAATATACCAACTCATGTGGTATATATACCCTAAACCCTAATTCATTAGGGTGTGTGTTTTTGGTGTAGTATGTGTGAGTTGCGTGTGTGTTGAGAATAGAAAGAACACTTTTGAAAGCACTCATCTTCTACACTAACCCACCCACGCACAAGCTTTAAATCTTTCATTATTAGCGTGTTAAATCGTCCTAGATTAATATTGTTGGATTTAATAGGGACCAACAGGGACATATCTGCAAAATTCATGAAAGATATTGTTAGGAAATATTTTGTAGTGTTCAATTTCATTGTATTATCTTTGTTGATTTGCTTTATTAAACTTTGGGCTAGCTCTTAATTGGGTCAGTTCTTAGTTATTCATGTAATGGGCCTTCACAAGAGGCCCACCTATTATATACCAACTTGTGGTATAAATAGGAAAACCCTAACACATAGTTATGTGTGCTTGTGTGTGTTAATCAAATAAACAATTTTAGAGTGAGAGAGTCTCCTCAAGAAAACCACCAAGCCCCACACGCCCCATTCTCAAATCTAGATCTTTAGGCGTGTTTAATCCGTCCGAAGTCGTATTGTTGGTGCATTTCGGGACCAACAAGTGGTATCAGAGCACAACGCGACCGGATTTGCTTGTTTTGAGCGAGATTTGAGTGAAAAATTGCTTGAAAAATTATTTTCGTCACTTTCAGTTTTTGGGCGATTTCGAACTCGTTTTGTTGTTTTTAGACATCCCAAAGGTTGATTATGTGTTTAGGAATGTTTTTCTGATGTTTTGGAACAAGTTTCGTCGATTTTGAGTGAGATTTGAGCGAAAACGAGTCATTTTTCTGGTAAAAGTCGCGCAATGAAATAGTACTGTTCTTGGCCGAGAAAGTTTCATACCCGAGAAACTTTGCATGAGAAAATTTCGCTGGCCGAGAAACTTTCGCAATCCGAGAAATTTTCTAAGACTGAGAAATTTCGAAACCGAGAAACTTTCTTTCTCAGGTTGAGAAATTTTGAAACCGCGAAATTTTTTTTTGAAACCGCGAAACTTTGAAACCGCGAAATTTTCTAACGCTGAGAAATTTCAAATCCGAGAAATTTTGCAAAACTGAGTTCAAATCCGAGAAATTTTGCGAAACCGAGAAAGTTTCATACCTGAGAAAATTTTTATACATGCGAAATTTTTATTTACATGCGAAAATTTTCATACATGCGAAATTTTCTCACTTCTCACTTCGCTGTTTCTCAACTGATTACTTCTGAAATCCGAGAAATTTCGTTGATATGCGAAACTTTTACTGTACATGCGAAAATTCTACATGCGAAATAAGGTTTTTAAGGTACATGCGAAACTATACTCAGAATGCGAAACTTTTACAGTACATGCGAAAATCTCCTTTGAATGCGAAATTTCCTTATTCTCGCGACTCACTCTCATAACGAAATTTCTCGGGACAACATCATTCGCACATTTTCACACCATTTTTTCGCACCCCCCGAGAAATTTGCACCAAACCTTTAAACTTGATCCAAACTCGAATTTTTAGCTTCAAATCTTGCAAAAATCACTCTTTAAAAATTGCACTTAAACGTTTTTGACCACCAAAATTTCTGGCCCCCCCTCGGATTAAATAAGGTTAAGGAGCAAAAAAAAAAAAAAAAAAAAAAAAAAAAAAGAAGGGTTGAAATATTTTTCTAAGCCTAAGGAAAATTTATATCATTGGATAGAGAAAAATTTTCTAAGCCCATTGGACTTTGTCTATTTTACACTTTTAAAATTTTCCGAAATAAATTTTTCTGGGCCAAAATTTTCGGTATAGACGACGTTTTTGTGAAATTTTTGAAGGCAAATCCAAAACGCGGCAACGATCACCGTACCCAACGATCGACCTAGGACGGTATTGGCACATTATAGAAAAAAGTTTTGGTAATACTCACGAAGTTTTCGAAATCATTTTATAAAATTTTTCGGTATCCACCAAAATTTTCGACACTCACGTTTTTCGAAACTTCACGATATTTCTCGACGAACCAAACTTTTCGGAGTAAAAATTTTCAAAACCATTTTTTTCTTCATTATTTAAAATATTTTTGAAAACAAAAATGGATGCTCAAGCTAGGACAATCGCGAAATTAGAAGCACAATATGCTAATAATTACGCGTTGTTAGAGACAAAATTGACGGAGCTAGCTGTAGCTAATGACGCTATGGCTTCCACTAAAGGAACATTAGTATCCTTCAAGTCAATTTTGACTAGCTTGGAATCTAAGGTAGCAATTACTGAAAAGAGAGTCTGCGATCTAACTAAAAGCTTAGATATTTGCAAAGGTGAGCGAGATTACTTCTCTTTGCAATATCAAATGCTCTTAGAGGAACGCAATACATCTTCAAACTTAGATTCGAACGGGGAAAATATTTTACATTCTGAAAAACCTATTCCATGTGATATCCCGGAGACTCTTCGGTGAAAGATTTGCAAGAAACTCTGGAACTCGAAAGAATAAGTTTTGGCGCGGAAAAGAAAAAGCTTTTAGAGAAGATTTCTAATCTCGAAAATTTGTTTGAGTCTGAAAAGGAAATATTTTTAAATGAGATTTCAAATCTTAAAAATTCCCCGTCTTTACCTGTCTCTAATGATCTTTTAAAAGATACATCTTCCTCGAAACAGGTAAAGAAAAGAAAGTCAAGCATCTTTGTTCCAAAAATTAAAACTGCTTTTTCTACAAATTCTGAGTCACCTTTGACTGATACTGAAATGTTTAGTAAAAGCAAAGCGCTTAAATTTTCAAAGGAACAATTAAAAGAAAAAATAAAGAGAGGAAAATCGACTTTCTTTTTGAAAAACTTGAACAAAAATTTTAATGATTGCCCCTCTTCGACTCCTATTAAAAGGAGAGCATGCGAAGAAGTTCAAAGCTCAAGCAAGCGAACTTCTCAAACTACACCCCTTCATCATTATAGAGTGAATGATGTGAACTCTTGTAGGCAATACGACTCATCATCCAATGACGCATATAGCGCCATAAGCTCATATTCCTACTTGAAATACCCAGTCCAGATTTATTCTAGAAAGCATCTTATGCGACTGGCTAGGGAGAAAATCTTTAGGTCTTCTACACCTAGGCACACATTCACCTGCGCTGAATTGTCATTTCCCTCCAAGGTTCACCAAACTTGGATTCCTAAATCACAAATCAAATTGGATAGGACTTTAAAAGATGATTTAGGATCAATATCTGAACCAAATGTGCTTAACTTGTTTTCTGCTAACAAGGGAGGACCCATCCAAAAATGGGTACCAAAGTCCCGATAAAGTTTTTGCAGATTACCCAGCATGTATGGCACCCGGGTTGCTCCACATACATGACTGGTACACGACGTGAGCAACCACTCCCCGGCATGAATGGTACATGGGTTGCTCCACATTCATGACCGGTATGCACTGCGAGCAACCAACCCCATCATGCACGTTACACGGGTTGCTCCACGTGCATGAAGGGATGTCAGAGAAGCGAGCAATCATCATGACTTCTGTACAAATCCGTGCAGAACCCGGACCCATAAAGAAGGGTTGACAAGAGTTCAACCAACCATCAGTGGGCGCGCCATCCAATCTTGATGCTTAGGCGATGTGGATCTATTGTACCAGACTCCACCGTCCACCCACTGCCATCCATTCCACCATGGTGCGCTGCATGGAGACGTCCTAAGCCACCGTGATCCTCTTTACGCCCTCACCACCACCACCACCTGACGAGTCTCAGAAGTGTCTGATCAACAGTTTTGGGCCACCCTCGTCGACATCACTCGTGGTCGCCTTTCAACGCGATCACGCCACGCCACCATAGTTCCCATGGATCAGTGAAACCCCCCTGATCCTAACCCAGGAACGTGCCTACCCTAGCCTCTCTAGTCTAGGTCTAGGTCGCGCGACATCCTCCTCCATGCAAAGATCCAATCAACGATCTCGGGAGGATGACGTAAGTCGCTTGCAGGAGTCGCGAACCAACGACGACATGATCGCACTCCTCTGTCATATCTCATCACAACCCGGACCTCGCCCATAGGTACAGGAGACGACTCGCTCGTTTCCCGAGTAGAAGTCGCGGCATCTGGTCCAACCGCGCAATTAACCCCTCCCAACCACTCAGCTATCCTTTCGCAGATAGCTGTTTCATTTCGCACAAGAGGAACCACGTTAGCCATCACCGCCCCACTTGGAGACGGTTGATGTTGAACATGCAGTGCCCCGCCTCTCACTGCACCTCTTCCACCCACGTTGAGTCTAGTGTCCTCACCTACCGAAATTTTCCACTTTCTAGGACACAAACACTCTTTACGCACCGCAGGTTCTTCGTGAACTTGCCCGAACGCTTGATGACGTCCTTGTGACCGAGAGCGGAAGACCCACGACAGCCACCCTCACCACAACTGTCGATGGGCCACGGATACGAGCTTGTCTCATCGTCCGTGCGAACGAAAAGCCTTTGTGGCTCTCCGGTTCTTTTTGTCCTGTGCAAACAGGCGGCGCATCGGACACATGTTTCGATGTTGTGACGACGGAGCGTCTTTGTGACCCCCGTCTGGTTAGTTAACCCGTTCGTGATGGAGCCCCGACTCATAGCAATCAGCGAGGAACTTACACATTCCATGCCGCGCTCAACGAGGATCTATGAAGGAAAAGGTCCCATCACCGACACCACTCCACCACGCCTACGCTTACGCCACCACATGCTGCTCCGCCTCGTCCGAGTTCCGAAATGAACTTGGAGGAAAGTCAAATGCTGCTACTCCTGAGAATCCCACTTGATTGCCTCACTCAACACCACACCACACCATCATCACCACCATCAACACCAGAGGCAGACTCGTCTCACGGACGACGTGACGATCCCAAAGACGGAGATCATCTCAAGGGGGAGTAAAGGAGAAGAACTGAGTTGAAGATCGTACAGTAGCATCAGCAGCAACCATCATCCACCTCCGCTCACACCACCTATGCCACCTCTCACAACACCTACTCCACCACCTCTACCAACTACGCCCGCCGGAGGCTTCCACTACCTCCGCGCACATACTTATGTGTCAGGCTATTATGTTCATAATGGAACACTCAAAGGAGCCATGTCACATCTCATCCACCACATTCCGCCACCACTGCGCTGACCACTCTGAAGATCGAGCTCCCTACTCTTGAAAGTCACATTTCAATGGAGCCTTGGCACATTTTTTTACGCCCCACGCCTACCTTCTTCTGGAGCCAGACGAGTCATCTTCGAGGCCGAACCAGACAACTTCCATTCGAAGACGACAAATCCGGCGCCAAGAAGAAGAAGATTGGAGAATCTTAACAAGTGAGTCCTAGCCGAGCCATTAATGCCTCCGCAAGAAGAGAAGATATCCCTTGTAGGGGGAGTTTGCTAGGAATCGAGATCTCCAATATGCCCAACAAAGATATCCCGCGCTGAACTGAAGATTGAACACTAAGGGGGAGATTGTTAGGAAATATTTTGTAGTGTTCAATTTCATTGTATTATCTTTGTTGATTTGCTTTATTAAACTTTGGGCTAGCTCTTAATTGGGTCAGTTCTTAGTTATTCATGTAATGGGCCTTCACAAGAGGCCCACCTATTATATACCAACTTGTGGTATAAATAGGAAAACCCTAACACATAGTTATGTGTGCTTGTGTGTGTTAATCAAATAAACAATTTTAGAGTGAGAGAGTCTCCTCAAGAAAACCACCAAGCCCCACACGCCCCATTCTCAAATCTAGATCTTTAGGCGTGTTTAATCTGTCCGAAGTCGTATTGTTGGTGCATTTCGGGACCAACAGATATTCACGAGTTAGATAATCGGGAAGACTATTATCACTCCCTTTTTTATAAATTATTTCAAAATCGAATGGGGCTAAATGAGCCTGCCATCTCGCAAACATTTGTTTAGAGACATCATGTTTAAAGTCTTTCAGAAACATAAATTTTGCAGCTTGACAATCAGTTTTTATTAAAAACCTTTGATTATATAAATCATCCTGAAATTTAAGGACGCATTTAACTATAGCGAGGACTTCTCTAGCTATAGTAGCATAATTCTTTGAGCATTGTTCCATTTCCCAGAATGGAATCTAACTAAATATTCTTTTTTATCTTCTGGAGAAACTTGTTTTAAGATTCCTCCAAAACCTAAATCAGAGGCATCAGTCTCTATAATTTTTTGCCAATTAGGATTAGCAATCATAAGACATGGTAAATGCGTAACCTTATTCTTAATTTTTCTAATTGCTTCAGTGTGACTATTTGTCCACTGACAAGGAATCTTTTTTAATCTATCATATAAAATAGATGTATCAATTGCAAGATTCTTATAATAAGGAGAAATATAATTAAGACTCCCTAAAAATCTTTGAAGTTGAGTTTTATCAAGAATTTGATCAGGAAATTTTGACGCAAACTCAATACTTCTATTAATAGGGTTAACATTACCCTTTTCAATAGTATGACCCAAGAAACGAACTTTGGTCTGAAATAATACCATTTTTGGGCTGGATATGACTAATCCATTTTGAATAACAATTTTCTTGAAAATATCAAGATGTTTAAAATGAGTTTCAATGTCTTTAGAAAAGATAAGTATATCATCGATATAAACGATAATAAAATTACTATAAGGAATAAAAATATCGTTCATAATATTTTGAAATTCAGAGGGAGCGTTTTTTAATCCAAAAGGCATAACGTTCCACTCATACTGTCCAATTGGGACTGTAAAAGCAGTCTTATATCTGTCTTTTTCAGCAACTTGTATTTGCCAAAATCCTGATTTTAAATCAAATTTTGAGAATATAATTGCATTAAATAATCGATCTAAAAGATCCTTCTTATTTGGAATAGGATACCTAATCCATTTTAAAACCTTATTTAGAGGTTTATAATTAATAACTAACCTTGGTGCTCCCCTTTCCTTTTCGGCATGATTATTAACATAGAAAGCAGTGCACGACCAAGGTGATTTTGAAGGGTTTATTAAACCTTTCTGTAAAAGAGAAGTTATTTCTTTTTTACATAATTCTAATAATTCAGAATTCATTTGACAAGGACGAGCTTTAGTGGGAATATTTTTCTCATTAAAGTCATCTTCATAGGGTAAAGAAACAATATGTTTCTTTCTATTCCAAAAAGCATTAGGAAGATCGTTACATATCTGCAACGTAAATTCATTATATAATAATTTAATTTTTTCTTGTAACTTAGGATTCTGGAGTTTATCCTCAATCGTAAGTATACTAATTTCTTGTTTAAGGTAATTTACCTGATTTTCTTTAGCTTTAATAAGAATATAATCCTTAATTTCATTAAGAATTCTAGAAAAAGGTTCAGTAATGAATTCAAAGTATACTTCTTTATTTTCGAAGTTTCCTTTGAACCCGTATTCATCAATATTTCTAATAGGAAATATTTTCCTAAGAAAAGGCGTACCAAGAATTACTTGGTTCGTAATATTCTTAACAAGTAAGAATGACGTAGGAATGCAGACCTTATTTTTACAAATAAAGGCCTTAGGAATTTTGTAATTAATTTGCAATTTTTCTCCGCTTGCTGAGCTGAGAGAATGAGTTGTTTTATGAAAATATTGGGTAGGAATTATTCCTTCTTGAATACAATTTAAATCTGCTCCACTATCGATTAGTGCAATCAGATTTCTCTGAAAGTTTCCATCGATTAGTAATGAAATTTTTACTAACCATTTTGAGAAGTAATAACTTCTAAAGTAGAAAGATAATTATTATCTTCAATAATTTTTGAACTACTAGCGAATTCTGCGTTAGTAAATTCTTCAACAATTTCTTTTCCTTTTCTAATTTAGAAAATCTTCTTTCAAGATCAATATGACTTAATTTTAAATTTTTAATTTCAGTTTTAAGATTTGAAATTTCAGAATTTAAATCTCTAATATTAGTAGGTGATTCGGGTTTAAATTTATTTTTATTATGAAGTAACTTTATTACTTCGGACATACTATATGGTTCAGATTTAGGAATAACTTCTTTAGAAGTTTCTTCCTCTTTTTGAATTATTCTTTTAATAATTAGATTTTTAAATCTGGATCATCTGTTTCTTTTAATATTTCAAAAAGATTATTATCAAGAACATTTATTTCTTGAAACTGTGATATAATTTGGTATAAATTATTATCTTCTAATTCAGATTCTGAACTATCTAAATTTTTAGAGCAAGGTTGTCCTATTTGACAATCTTGACATTCATCGGATTCTGACGATGAAATATCTTCGATGATATTGTTTTCATTATTCGAAGAAGTTTCACTGTCTGATTCCAACAGAATTTTTGATAATGTTTCTTTGAATTCATTATTAATTTCTAAACTATTGATTTTCTTTTTGGTCCAGCAGGTACTAGCTTTATGACCTACTTTTCCACATTTTCGACAGATAATTAGAGGAAATTTATTTTTGTATTGATAATTTTTATTATCTTTTGAGAATTTTTGTTCTCTTCTTTTTGATCTTCTAAATTTTTTCTTTTCATATTGTTTAGAAGAATATTTTTTAGTTTTGTGTTCTTTACGAGTTTTACTCGTAGAAGGACTTTCCATGCCAAATTGGCCACAGAATTCTCCTAATTGTTTTTTCTCATCTAGAGAATGTCTCTTGACTTGTTTATTTAATTTAATTTCATTACATAAGGCTAGACCTTCCTGTATGCAAGTTCCTATAAGTTTACCGTAGGTATAGGAGTTATAATCAATACTTGACTCTCCTTTTCTAAGGTTATTTCTTACCCTTTCTGCAAAGAGTGAAGGTAAACCGTCTATAAATTTAGACTTCCAATGAGTACTATTTGACTCAGGGAGTTCCATAACTCGACTAAGGAAAGTATCCTTATACCATCTGAATGACGTAAGAGTTTTACATCTAAGATTTTGTAGAAGAGTTCTGATTTTTCAGAATTATCAGACCATCGGCCTGTGAAGTGTTCAATAATGTTTACACATAAAGTATAAACAACATTGTCTACTTGTTGACCATTTTCTTCTTTAATGGTTTGGTAAATGTCATCTTTTTCATGTTGAGATAAATTATTATCCCACCATCCTTTTAACTGACCAGTAAAGCCAGCGACAATCATTTTTGCAACCGCTTTATCATTATTTGATTAGCTTTGCAAATAGTGCTATACATAAGCATCCTATGGATCATATTATAGATCTGTCTTTCAGTATAACCGTCTAAGTTCCATTCGTATATACTTCTACCACTATACGAATTATTGAGCATAAATTCTTGTTCTTCGAACAAGATATCTTGAGGAGTAGGCCTAGGGTAATAATATTTACTTTGAGTGGGCCTATCTGCATATTTTGTATGTTTTAATTTATTAATTTCTTCGTTAAACGTATCTTGAATATCCCGAATATTATCAGAATTTTCAAGTCGATTTTCAAATTCTTCACTTAAAGTATTAAGCTTCAAATCTTTAAGTTTTTCTTCGAGTAAATTTTCGATATGAGAAATTGATTTTAATTTAAAATCAATAATTTCAGGAGGAGGCTGAATACTGGGAGAAGCAGTATCGACCTTTTCAATTTTTACTTTATCTTTTAAAAGATAATTCTTTATATCTTTAACTGAAGACGAAATTTCTTCAATATTTTTCTTTAATAAAGAAATTTGTTCTCCTAAAACAATAACATACATATTTGTATAATTTTGTTGTTTTAAAAGACAATTAAAATGACTTATGGTCACGGTAATCGTATCATTTTCAAATAATTTTTGAAAAGCATTGAAATATCGAATCTCATTTTCTTTTTTCCATTTGGAAACTAGTTTGAGGAGGGTAAACTGAATTTAGATTTTTTCCCCGTTGAAAGTTTATAATTTCTTTCAAGAACTGAAACCATGTTTTTAAAATATTTTTCTAAAAACCAGGGAATAAAAGGTAACATTTCATTTCGTTTTGATAAATTATTATAAAATTCATCTTGGAAGATAATTTTATCTTCTCTATTAAAATTTCCAAAAAACCATTTTCGGAAAAGTTCCCATTTGGGTAAATTAAATTCCTGATTAATTTTCTTTCTTGCCGGAGAACCCGGACTAAAATCAATATTGGGTTTTAGATCCATTAAACATGAAAATCCATTTCTGACTCGGTTATTTCCTCGTCTTGATTTTTAAAGACTCCATGAACAATATTATCAGAATTAATTCTTAATTCTTCTACCTTATTCTGAAGGTAGTCACTAGAGGTTGACTCTCTGATTTGAGAAGTCGAAGCTCTAGAAGGAGATCTTATCATATAATCACATGGTGATATATGATAATGTGATGAGCTTGATCTAGAAATTCTAGATCTCGGAGTTTTTACATCGACAGATTTTCTATCCTGCTCAAATTGTATTTGAACAGTTCCATCTGTTGTCTGTATTATTTGAGTAGGATTTTTCCTAATTTTGGGTTGCAGAGGCATAGCTCGTTCAATAACCCAATTTTCTGGGAATTGAATTTCTTCCCATTTAATAGATCTACGAGTTGTGATATTAGATCTACTAAAATTGGTTTCTATAAGAACAGTTTCGTTGATAGGTTTATCAACAATTTTGCACTGAGGATTCAGCGTATATAAAGGTTTATAATAAATTCTATAACAGATACAAATTACTTCCGAACCCGGAGCGTAATTATATCCGTGAGTTTTGACATTTAATGTCAGAGCATCCAGTATATTGACATCAGTCAATGATAACTGGAGATTTGGATAAACATTAAAATAGACTGGACCATGTGCCAGACTAGACTGGATTATTCCCATAAGGGATTGTTTCCAGTCGAGATTTCGACCGTCTCTAAGAGCTGCTATAAAACTCTCTGGTAAACCTTCTAAAGTCAAAGGCTTAAAGGCTACCTGAACTAACCCAATATGAATAAACTTATGGTTTATTCTGTATTTTTCTAAGTCTCTATTGCTTAGAAGCCTAATAACCATCTCTTCGTTGTTAAGAGAGATAGTTTCTTCGGTAGTTTTGACTACCTGTTTCAAACCTAATTTTCAAAAGTTCCTAATTCATAGATTATTTTATAATCTATCTTAGGAATTGTCCAACGATTTAATTTATCTAAATCTTGCGGAACATCATATTCTTCTTCGATACTGTTTTTAACAGTATCTTTTCTACGCATTAAATTCATTTGAAAAAGACGTTAAACTACACCTTAACTTCTTAATACCCCACCATGGCTCTGATACCATTCGGAGGATCTTTATTCAAAAATAAAAACTTTACAAAAAGGTGATGATAGTACGTGGCAATATCCACCTAACAAACCATGATAATGGTACTTAGTCAAACAAAACCTATTGGATCTAGTGATTAAACTGAAACAGTTTAACTCATTTTGAACCAAAGGTAGTCACACTTTCATACCATGATCGGTGTCTCGTTTGAAGGCAGTTAAATTATATTTTAATATTATTTAAACTATATTTTAATCATATTTATATTATACAAAGTATATATCTTAATATTATTTATCTTATAATAATATTAATTGAATATAATAGCTATTATTTTTATTATCGGGAACGGGGCCGGGCATATCCACGGGGAAAAATCTTCCCCCGTCCCCGCCCCGCGGGGGTAGAGTAGCGGGAATTCCCCGTCCTATTCGGGGCGGATTCCCGCGGGGACTGGGAATCCCCGCCCCATTGACAACCCTACCATAGCCACTAGACCGGACATTGTAATGCACTCATAATGCATAATAGCTAGTTATCAACAATTCGGCCGGGGGCAATGGACCCTCCAAGCCCCTACATAGATCCGTCCCTGGACTCGAACACAAAGCGGAACCATGAAAAACCATTTCCTGTTTTTCGTTCTAAGTTGTGATTTTCTTATTCTTTCGTCGTCAAGGAACGAATCTGTCGAACAGAATTTTCCACATGAAGTAATTCAAGTGTACGGTTTATCACCGAACTCATAGATTGTATTCAATCTTGTGGAGTATTAATGACATGTATCACGTGAGATGAAGGTGAATTAAATATTGTTTTAAGACAGCATTGAGGTAAAACACGACATGGCCTTTCCTAACTTTACAAGCCGCTTTGTCTTTGTTCTTCAGACCTCCTCGACTATTTTGTTTTTGTATATACTCTCTCTCTCTCTCTCTCTCTCTCTCTCTCTCTCTCTCCTCACACACAGACACACACACAAATATGAAGTGAAATGAATAGCAAGAAAAGAATACTCAGTAACAAAGATTCAATATTTGGTTGGAGTGATTTGATGAAGAAAAGCCCATCAGAGTTCGTTGCCTTCGAAGATCATCAAGAAGAAGAAGAGAAGATGATTCTTAATTACAATAATATCCTCGGATCTTCTCAAGATTTTTGTTACTTTGCCATTGAAGAAGATAACGGACATCTCCCCATCAAGAATACGGTAATAATAAGCAACCAATTATAAGTAAAATAAATATATATATATATATTATATATATAATCGTCTTTCTTCTTCAATGTTCTTTTGCAATTTTTCGTATTATTGCATGAATTATAATATTCTGAATTTCTCTCTTGTCAAACTGTTTCCGAGGGGTAGATTTTGCATTTTGAAAATTTATAACTTTATTTAAATAAATAAATAATGTTTCGTTTTGTCTCGTGGTTTATAGAGCTCCGAAAAGTTTAGTATATCTTTTATGCTTAGCTGAGTCATGTCCACATAAGCTACATGACATAAAGTCGAAACCGCACGCATCAAAGTATTAACTTTGACAAGGAAGCACACTTTAAAAAACAATATGCATCAACATTGCTCCACTTTTTCTTCATCCATTAAAACCAAAAAAAAATATCGGATATTATATTTAATAAATTCTTATATTCTCTCGGTTATAGGAATATCAAGAAATCATGAAAGGGTTGTCAAGCTCTGCCATGTTTGCTGATAACCAAGCATTTTGGACACAGAATCTGTCATGTCCTACCAAGTCCAAAGTCTCAGTGACAAATGACTCACAATCATCCATTTGTGGTGAGTTTTTATGCAAATTCATCGTACGTCAACGAAGTGTTGCTCTGTTTCTAATCTCTTTTCTTTTTTCTAAAAAATAATGATGACAGTAGATAGCCCAGCATCAGCTAACAACTTAAGCAGCAAACTAAGCCATGGGCTCGGCGCAAGCAGTGGTTCGTCGCAAGAACAATCTGACGAAGACGACCAAGAAGTAGAAGCTGGTTCTTGCGGACAGAGCACTAACACCATCGATATAAAGCGCATCAGAAGGTAAAAATATAATCTTTGCAAGAACAACAAAAGTAAAAACAGAGAACGGTAAGAAAACTGCTGATTCTGTGTCTGTGATTGAAGGATGGTTTCTAATAGGGAATCTGCTCGTAGATCCAGGAGAAGGAAGCAAGCCCAGTTGGCAGATCTCGAGAAACAGGTGTAATTTATTATTTATTTTTGAATCTTTTTTGTTCAGAATAGCTCATTGCTCTGTTCTTTTTTCCCTTTCTGTTAGGTTGAACAGCTGCGAACGGAGAACGCTTCTTTGTTCAAACAGCTAGCTGATGCTACCCAGCAATTTAAAGACGCTACGACTAACAACCGTGTGCTCAAGTCAGACGTTGAAGCCCTAAGGGCAAAGGTATATATATATATATATATATATAATGATCATCATCATCATCATCAACGCTGTTGTTTTCAAAGAAACTGGTAATAAAATGCTCTGTTTTTGTATGTGAAGGTGAAGTTAGCAGAGGATTTAGTGGCTCGTGGCTCGATTACTTCAAGCTTGAGCCACCTTATTCAGAATTACTTAAATACCCCTCAGGACTACATCAGCAACAACAACATGAGCCAAGTAGATCATCACTTCTCTCCAACTGCTGCTATAATTTCTTATTCGAACAATAATGGAGTGGAAGATGCTGAGAACAATCGAATGTGGAGTTAGGATTCTAACGTTTCTCCTCAGTCTAAGTGAACTTTGATGACTACTTTGGATTTGTTTTCTTTTCTCTTTTCTTCTCTTGAAAATGAAAGTAGTTGAAGTGTTTTTTACTTTTCTCTGTTTCGTTTTATCTCATGCATGCATTTGTGTGTTGTTTGTTTAGCATGTGGTGGTGGTCTATGAGATGAGATCCCTGCCTGGAATTTCCTAAAGCTTTGTCATGTCGCACAATAAATTTAAAAATTAACTAGAAATGTCGAGAAGGGCTTTGAATTGAACAATAATAGTATGCTCTTGCAAGTTGCAAGTACATAATTTACACTAATACTGTTCTGTTGGCACACCCTATGTGCGTCGATAAAATAAATATGGATTAGTAGTGGGTAGTTTTATTATTAATAATTTAATATTTATTTATTAACAAAGTAAACATACTAATAGAAACGAGATTTTTACGTGGTTAGGACGCTAATCGTGCTATTATGGTTATTTTTCTTGATAATTTTAATATAAAAATTGACACACAATAAATAGTTTGCAAAAAAGGATTATTATTTTGAATATCGAATAATATAATTTGGATAATTTATAACGAATGGTATTTTACATTGTATGATTTGGTCGTTATCTTGGGCTATCTAGGAAACTAAACGGACCGGACCCTCAATAATATACTGGCAAGAGATATGTTAAGAATATTTTCTAGTGTTCAATTTCATTGTTTTATCTTTGTTGGTTTTATACTTAATTAACTTTGGGCTAATTCATAATATTCTAATTATTAGTTAATTGGAGTATAACATACCAACTCAAGAGATATATAACCAAACCCTAATTTATTGGGGCATGTGTTGCACTTATAAGAAAGGTCTTTTTAAAAATTAGCATTTGACTGGAGTCAACTTAAAAAAATAGCCTTCTCGATTTTATCTTTTAAAGAGTAGCATTCAATTTTGTCTTTTTACATGGTGTCTTTTTTCTCCAGAGTAAAAACCAATATGTTAAATTGGGACCGCGTTAGGGCAGGTGGGTGGGCCGTAGTCCAGTGGTTGTGTAGTCTGACGTTCAAGTAGTAGGTCGTGGATTCAAATCCCCAACACATATTTTTTTTTATATATATAAGGCTGCCCAGACTCATGGGACCTTGGCAGGGGATCCGTGCTATATAGCAGGGGTCCCACACATGCTAGCAGGAGACCCGCCCATGCTGTGCAGCAAATGGGCGGGACCCCTGCTATATAGCACGGGTCCCCTGCCCAGCATGAGCGGGTCTCCTACTGCAGTAGGCACAGCACAGCATAGGCGGGACTCCTGCTAGCATGGGCGGAGTCCCTGCTATATAGCACGGGTCTCCTGCAGCATGGGCGGGTCTCCTGTGCCTACTGCTGCAGGAGACCCGCCCATGCTGGGCAGAGGACCCGTGCTATATAGCAGGGGTCCCGCCCATGCTGGGCAGAGGACCCGTGCTATATAGCAGGGGTCCCGCCCATTTGCTGCACAGCATGGGCGGGTCTCCTGCAGCTTAGCACTTGTCCCCTGCTTAGGGGACCTGTGCTATGTAGCAAGGGACCCCATATTTTTTGGGACCCCGATTAGTAAGTGCATTAAAGTCATTGTTCATTTGGAGGCTACTTTTCTAACGTTGACCACGTCAAAGGCCATTTTCTTAAATTGTCCCTTAAAAGAAAAACGTTTAGAGCCTCCACCTTCTCTCTAACCACACCCCACGCACAAAGCCTTAAATCTTATCTTAGCGTGGTAGATCGTTCCTATGTTCGATTAGTTGGATAGTGTTAGGAAATATTTTGTAGTGTTCAATTTCATTGTATTATCTTTGTTGATTTGCTTTATTAAACTTTGGGCTAGCTCTTAATTGGGTTAGTTCTTAGTTATTCATGTAATGGGCCTTCACAAGAGGCCCACCTATTATATACCAACTTGTGGTATAAATAGGAAAACCCTAACACATAGTTAGGTGTGCTTGTGTGTGTTAATCAAATAAACAATTTTAGAGTGAGAGAGTCTCCTCAAGAAAACCACCAAGCCCCACACGCCCCATTCTCAAATCTAGATCTTTAGGCGTGTTTAATCCGTCCGAAGTCGTATTGTTGGGTGCTAATCGGGACCAACAAGTGGTATCAGAGACCAACGCGACCGGATTTGCGTGTTTTGAGTAAGATTTGAGTGAAAATTGCTTGAAAAATTATTTTCGTCACTTTCAGTTTTTGGGCGATTTCGAACTCGTTTTGTTGTTTTTAGACATCCCAAAGGTTGATTATGTGTTTAGGAATGTTTTTCTGATGTTTTGGAACAAGTTTCGTCGATTTTGAGTGAGATTTGAGCGAAAACGAGTCATTTTTCTGGTAAAAGTCGCGCAATGAAATAGTACTGTTCTTGGCCGAGAAAGTTTCATACCCGAGAAAGTTTGCATGCGAAAATTTCGCTGGCCGAGGAACTTTCGCTGGCCGAGAAATTTGAAACCGCGAAATTTTTTTTTCATGTTGAGAAATTTTGAAACCGCGAAATTTTTTCCAGGTTGAGAAATTTTGAAACCGCGAAATTTTTTTTCCAAGTTGAGAAATTTTTGAAACCGCGAAATCTTTCCAGGTTGCGAAATTTCTTGAAACCGCGAAACTTTGAAACCGCGAAACTTTCTAAGGCTGAGTCAAACTGAGAAATTTTCCACTACATGCGAAAATTTTACAGTACATGCGAAACTTCTACAGTACATGCGAAAATCTTCTTGATATGCGAAACTTTTACTGTACATGCGAAAATTTACTCTGAATGCGAAATTTCCTTATTTTCGCAACTCACTCTCACAACGAAATTTCTCGGGACAACATCATTCGCACATTTTCACACCATTTTTTCGCACCCCCCGAGAAATTTGCACCAAACCTTTAAACTTGATCCAAACTCGAATTTTTAGCTTCAAATCTTGCAAAAATCACTCTTTAAAAATTGCACTTAAACGTTTTTGACCACCAAAATTTCTGGCCCCCCCCTCGGATTGAAATATTTTTCTAAGCCTAAGGAAAATTTATATCATTGGATAGAGAAAAATTTTCTAAGCCCATTGGACTTTGTCTATTTTACACTTTTAAAATTTTCCGAAATAAATTTTTCTGGGCCAAAATTTTCGGTATAGACGACGTTTTTGTGAAATTTTTGAAGGCAAATCCAAAACGCGGCAACGATCACCGTACCCAACGATCGACCTAGGACGGTATTGGCACATTATAGAAAAAGTTTAGGTCACCCCCAAACTTTTCGGAGCCGAATTTCCAAATGCCAATTTCACACTACCCAGCATGTATGGCACCCGGGTTGCTCCACATACATGACTGGTACACGACGTGAGCAACCACCCCCCGGCATGAATGGTACATGGGTTGCTCCACATTCATGACCGGTATGCACTGCGAGCAACCAACCCCATCATGCACGTTACACGGGTTGCTCCACGTGCATGAAGGGATGTCAGAGAAGCGAGCAACCATCATGACTTCTGTACAAATCCGTGCAGAACCCGGACCTACAAAGAACGGTTGACAAGAGATCAACCAACCATCAGTGGGAGCGCCATCTAATCTCGATGCTTAGGCGATGTGGATCTCATGTACCAGACTCCACCGTCCACCCACTGCCATCCATTCCACCATGGTGTGCTACATGGAGACGTCCTAAGCCACCGTGATCCTCTTTACGCCCTCACCACCACCACCACCTGACGAGTCTCAGAAGTGTCTGATCAACAGTTTTGGGCCACCCTCGTCGACATCACTCGTGGTCGCCTTTCAACGCGATCACGCCACGCCACCATAGTTCCCATGGATCAGTGAAACCCCCTGATCCTAACCCAGGAACGAGCCTACCCTAGCCTCTCTAGTCTAGGTCTAGGTCGCGCGACATCCTCCTCCACGCAAAGATCCAATCAACGATCTCGGGAGGATGACGTAAGTCGCTTGCAGGAGTTGCGAACCAACGACGACATGATTGAACTCCTCTGTCATATCTCACCACAACCCGGACCTCGCCCATAGGTACAGGAGACGACTCGCTCGTTTCCCAAGTAGAAGTCGCGGCATCTGGTCCAACCGCGCAATTAACCCCTCCCAACCACTCAGCTATCCTTTCGCAGATAGCTGTTTCATTTCGCACAAGAGGAACCACGTTAGCCATCACCGCCCCACTTGGAGACGGTTGATGTTGAACATGCAGTGCCCCGCCTCTCACTGCACCTCTTCCACCCACGTTGAGTCTAGTGTCCTCACCCACCGAAATTTTCCACTTTCTAGGACACAAACACTCTTTACGCACCGCAGGTTCTTCGTGAACTTGCCCGAACGCTTGATGACGTCCTTGTGACCGAGAGCGGAAGACCCACGACAGCCACCCTCACCACAACTGTCGATGGGCCACGGATACGAGCTTGTCTCATCGTCCGTGCGAACGGAAAGCCTTTGTGGCTCTCCGGTTCTTCTTGTCCTGTGCAAACAGGCGGCACATCGGACACATGTTTCGATGTTGTGACGACGGAGCGTCTTTGTGACCCCCGTCTGGTTAGTTACCCCGTTCGTGATGGAGCCCCGACTCATAGCAATCAGCGAGGAACTTACACATTCATGCCGCGCTCAACGAGGATCTATGAAGGAAAATGTCCCATCACCGACACCACTCCACCACGCCTACGCCACCACATGCTGCTCCGCCTCTTCCAAGTTCCGAAATGAACTTGGAGGAAAGTCAAATGCTGCTATTCCTGAGAATCCCACTTGATTGCCTCACTCAACACCACACCACACCATCATCACCACCATCAACACCAGAGGCAGACTCGTCCCACGGACGACGTGACGATCCCGAAGACGGAGATCATCTCAAGGGGGAGTAAAGGAGAAGAAATGAGTTGAAGATCGTACAGCAGCATCAGCAGCAACCATCATCCACGCCACCTCCACCAACTACGCCCCGCCGGAGGCTTCCCCTACCTCCGCGCACATTCTTATGTGTCAAGCTATTATGTTCATAATGGAACACTCGAAGGAGCCATGGCACATCTCATCCACCACATTCCGCCACTACTGCGCTGACCACTCTGAAGACCGGGCTCCCTACTCTTGAAAGTCACATTTCAATAGAGCCTTGGCACATTTTTTACGCCCCACGCCCACCTTCTTCTGGAGCCAGACGAGTCAACTTCGTGGCCGAACCAGACAACTTCCATTCGAAGACGACAAAATCCGGCGCCAAGAAGAAGAAGATTGGAGAATCTTAACAAGTGAGTCCTAGCCGAGCCATCAATGCCTCCGCAAGAAGAGGAGATATCCCTTGTAGGGGGAGTTTGCTAGGAATCGAGATCTCCAATATGCCCAACAAAGATATCCCGGGCTGAACTGAAGATTGAACACTAAGGGGGAGATTGTTAGGAAATATTTTGTAGTGTTCAATTTCATTGTATTATCTTTGTTGATTTGCTTTATTAAACTTTGGGCTAGCTCTTAATTGGGTTAGTTCTTAGTTATTCATGTAATGGGCCTTCACAAGAGGCCCACCTATTATATACCAACTTGTGGTATAAATAGGAAAACCCTAACACATAGTTAGGTGTGCTTGTGTGTGTTAATCAAATAAACAATTTTAGAGTGAGAGAGTCTCCTCAAGAAAACCACCAAGCCCCACACGCCCCATTCTCAAATCTAGATCTTTAGGCGTGTTTAATCCGTCCGAAGTCGTATTGTTGGGTGCTAATCGGGACCAACAGATAGAACTAGAGGTGAAATTTTGGGCCCATGCCCATGGGTCGGCCTGACCCTGATAGGAAAAAACCGGGCTTGGGCCCAAGTTTATGAGCCCAAAACATGAAGGGGTTGTTTGGCCCGGCCCTTCAGGCCCGCTGGGCTGACGGGCTATGGACCGAAAAGCCCGATGCGCCGCGGGTCAAATTGGGCCCGCCGTTTTAGATTTTCTTTTATTATTCTATATATAATATTTATCAAATTCAATTTTATTAGCAAAAAATAATATTTTTTTGATGTATTAATGAGATATAAATTTTTTTAATAACTATATATTTGTAATATTCTTTATAATATAGTATAAAATTTTAATAACTAATATTGTGTATAATAATAGTATAAAATATATTCCTCTGTCCCAAATAATTTTGGACATTTGGGAGTTGGCACGAGAATTAAGAAACTGAATATTTAATAATATAGTACAATTAAAAGGTAAAAAAGTGTATATTTTGACACGTCTTTTAAGAATATTTAATACTATTATATTGATTGTTTGTGATAATTTTTTTGCTAAATAAGGAAATGTACAAAAGATGTGGGACGCCCGATTTATTAAAATGTATAAAATGATTTGGGACGGAGGGAGTAATTTATAATAAATAAATCAAAGATTTTGAAATTAATAATTTACCAAAGAAATGAAAAATCATGGCCCATTAGCCCGACGGGCTGGCCCGGCTCATCACGTTACGGGTTTGGGCCTAAGAACATTAGGCTCGTATCCTTTAAGGCCAGCCCGACCTGGCCCGCTAACATCCGGGCAGCCGCTCAAGCCAGGGCGGGAGGGCCCGCCCAAACTTTCAGCTCTAGATAGAACAGGTACTAACAAGATCTAGTCTCGAGGGATATCTTCTTTTATATTTCCATACGATAGCATAATATTTCATTTCGTAAGAATATAGATACATATGCTAAACAACCTAGACATGTCAGTCTGGTAACATTGATAATCCGACGTAGACAAAGGGTCGCATGTGAGCAAATACAACAAAATACAATCTAAAACCAAAAAAACAAAGACGAAAGAACACAAAATACAAAGTCTAAACAAGAAAACTAAATACCCTACTGCAACAGAACTCCATAAGTGACTAACGACTGCATCTTCAACCGACAAACTCAATCTCAAAGTGAAACTAATTCTCAAACTAAAATTTCATTAATATTTTCTCCAACAGTTAAACTCATTCTCAAACTGAAATGATGAGATGGAGTACTTGGTATAAGCAGAATTCTAAAACTACGGAACCAACTGGTTTCACACCGGGAGACCAACATCCGGAGCAAGGACCCCAAGAGTTTGGAAGATATCTTGAGAAAAGGTTTTAGCACCGGTGTATCCTATATGTACTCCAGTTTATTCGAAGTATCCCAATGGTGTAATTGAACTCAAAGGCAACCTCTGAAAATGAGACATTGTATTGTGTCTACGTAGCGATTGGACTGACATAACCATTTTCAAGACTCCTTTTTATCTTATTTGATACAGTTGGAAAGGTTATTAAACGAACTCGCTTATGCTAGTTTAGTTTTGATATGAGTAGGCTCATAATAGGGAATACCCTAACCCCGGGAATCGGGGCCTGTCCATCCTTCGTTTGCGGTCGACGTTCCGGCTTTGTCCGTCGACAGCTGAATCTTTCGATCTGGTTCGAGCCATGATCGCATCTGCAAACCTTATCCCGTGGGCCTTGGCGGACCGAAAGAAAGTATGAATTTTTCTTCCCGATTCCTGTTGACTTCGTCTCTTGTCGGCCGCATCTGGAGTAAGAGAAGTAGGGGAGGGTCGATGGAATTGAGCTCGACCGTAAGGGTCTTACGTAGGATTTTTTGAAAGCAATAAGCACTTAAATAATACAATTAAAGTGTACCATCTCCTTTCTCATTTCGAGGAAAAGGTGCGGAAGGAAAAGGAAACAACGGAGGGATCCGAATCGGACCTAAATGGGAATGACATGAAAAGTCTTTTTCAAAACCTAGCATTAAGGGTGTTACGACGATATATGAGAGGAATAGAGAAAAACTCGTGATTGGTGTAGAGTAGAAGATCTGTTTATGATATAGTGAAAGAAAGAGTCGTCTCATTTCCTTACTTCCTTAACACTTCGTATACCGAAAGCTCTGACCCAGCTAGTCAGACAGTTACCTTTTTTTGGCAAAGCGAGGAAGCACAGTTGCGCTCCTCTCCATAGCCCCTCTATATTCTATAGGCTGTTAAGATCAGCTGCATGTCTAAAAAGGATTCGATTCCAATACAAGCTTGTCAATTCATAGATCTATGTTATGTGCTACAAAACTGACTGATTCTCAGCAACAAGAGACTTCAAAATAGGGCCCAGTCTAGTAGCAATCACTTATTTTCAAAAAATACACTTCTACCCAACGTTTACAACTTTTCGATACTGTTCATATTTGGGAGAAAACCCAAAATAGTCTCCATTGTTTAACACATGGACCAATTTGGTCCCCGATGTTTTTCCTGAACCAATTTAGTCTCCGTTGTTATTAATTTTGAACCGATTTAGTCCCTCTGTTAGTTTGACTGACGGAAAATGACACGTGTCAGCTTGTGATTGGCCAGACTAAAAAATCATAAATCAATATCAGAAAGGAAAACTTTCAAAATATTACCTATAAATTAAAATAAAATAAACAATAAAGAGAAAATAAAATGTAAATTAAAAATTAATATTATATTGCTATTATATAAATAAAGAAATATTGCTAGTAAGTTTTATAATTAAAGAAATAGCTAATTACTTTATAAATATATTCATTTCTTTTTTATTTATGATAAGATGCTTTAATTATTAAAACAAATAAATGCATTTTAAATGCAATTATTAAATATAAAACTCATTATATGTGTTCAAACGCTCATATCCGTTCAGTTAAGGAGAGGGAAAGTACCATTTTGATGTTAGTTTAGGATTCAATTGGAGTGATTTTAGGAGGAAGCTCCCACAGAGAAAACACAAGATTATTCGCAATGTGAACTTTTTGCATGTCCATTGTTCCCTCTTCCACTTGTTCACGAACAAAGTGGTATTGGACTCGGATGTGTTTGGTTCTCAAATGATATGCTGAATTCCTTGCAAGATGCAACGGACTCTGGCTATCACAATAGAGTACAATATTCTCCTGTTTGTGGCCGAGTTCTTCCAGCAACATCTTCAACCATATTGCCTCTTTACTGGCTTGTGTAGCAGCGACATATTCTGCTTCCGTTGTCGACATCACAACAATGGACTGCAGTTTTAAAATCCAGCTTACAACTCCGCCAGTAAGATTGAACACATATCCGGTTGTGGATCTGCTTTTATCAAGTTCACCTACATAATCTGCATCAACAAAACCATGGACAGTAAAATTTGTACCTCCGTAACATAAGGCGATTCAGGGGTTCTCTTGATATATTCTGAGTATCCTCTTAACAACACTCTAGTGCTCCCGACTAGGGTTGGCCACGTATCGGCTAACGACTCCCACCGCATGGGCAATGACTGGTCTGGTACAGATCATTGTGAACATTAGACTTTCTACCGCCGATGCATATGGCAGTCGAGACATTTCTATCCTCTCGTCTTCATCTGTAGGACACATATCGGAGGATAGCTTGAAATTAGCAGCAAGAGGGGTACGTATTGACTTACTATATTGCATATTAAACCTTCGCCAGATTTTCTTCAAATAAATCTTTTGGGAAAGCCAAATCTTCTGTTTGCTTCTGTCTCGAGAAATTTTCACACCAAGGATTTTGTTTGCTGGTCCCAAGTCTTTCATTTCGAATTCACTGCTAGTTGAGTCTTTAAGTCGGTGATACGACCTTTGTTGGGTCCTGCTACCGGCATATCGTCGACATACAACAGTAACATGATGAAATCGTCAGCTATATTTTCTCCCTTCATCACCACCAGTGCTCCTTTGGAGACCTTCATGATCTTATGCTCCAATTCAATTTTGAAACCAAGATCATCAAGTTTCCCACAGACAACAGATTTTTCTTCAAGCCATCCACATGTTGCACATCATGGATGGTACGCACAGTGCCGTCATACATCTTTATTTGAACCGTACCCACCCCAACAATCTTCAGCGCTTGGTCATTACAGCTGTAAACATATCCTCCAAAGGTTGGTATAATGATGAAACATTCCTTTCGAGAGGTCATGTGAAAAGTAGCTGCTGAGTCGATGAGCCGCGCGTCGTTGAATCTTCCCTTTTCAACAATAGTGATTGCAGCTTCACCCAAGCCAATTCCATCGACGGTAGTGTTGGCAGCACTTCATTGGGAATTGGGATTTTTGTTTTAGAGCCCAACAATCTTTCTTCAGATGATCTTTTTTGCCACAATGGTAACATTTTATAGCCTTCTTATTTTTCGTAACAAAGCTTTGTCGGTTTTGACTCCCAATTGGACCAGACTCTCCGATCTTGTCTGTTTTCGGCTCACGTTTGGTCCACGAGCTCCTGATCTTGCCTTCGTCACTGTCAACGCCTCTGCCTGTTGCGACATTATTATCTTGTCTTCTTTGTTATTGTGCCAACTTTCTTCTTCGAGTGCAATATCATCGAAGATAAGTTTTCCGCAACTAGGTTGTTGCGCAGGTTGAAGACGAATTGATGTAGGAGTCTGGCAGGCTTTGCAGTAGAAGCTCAGCCCGTTCTCTTGGCTCTATTTTTTAGTAAGTCTTTAAGTTGGGAGAACAGAGTATTAAACTTGTGTGCTCGGTCACTGAAGAAGATTCTTCCATTCGTAGATGGTATAATTTTCTTTTTAGGAAAATCCGGCTGTGGAGTGACTTGACTTGATACAACTTCCCAAGATGGTTCTAGATAGCTTTCGCACTAGTTTTCTCTTCGACACTTGATAATATGTCATCTGCTAATGTCAGATGAATATTGGCGATGACTCTCCCATTCATCTTCTTCCATTTGGCATCACTTGTAATTGTTGTTGGTCTGCTAGTGATTGCCTCCAGACAATTTTCTTTGAGTAAAATTACCTTAATTCTCATTTTCCATAGTGAGTAGTTTTTCCCATTGAATTTCTCAATTTCATTTTTAGTTGTCATTTTCGCCCTCCCCACCGTCGGAGAAATTCAATAGTCCAGCCAAATAGTACTGATAATATAATTTGCAGAAAGGGTAGCGATCAACTCTCTAGACAAAATTACTCTTCTAAGTAAATTCCCAAATAGATCTGGTGGGGTTATACAGTGGTCCCGCTTGGCACCAGTCACCTAAACAGAACTTACTTACACAGTCTATTGCTACGACTTGCTAAAAAACTCTTATGTACGATAAACCTTCTTGATATCTTTTCTGATGTGGAAGATCAGACAAAGCTGCAATTACAGAGCATAATCAGAATATCAATCAGGGCCGGCTCTGATACCACTTGTTGAGAAATGGACAGCGGAACGATATTGGAAATAACTGGGATAAAATGGACACAGGAATTTACGTGGAAAATTCCTTTTCGATCGGGGTAAAACCCACGGGCGATGTAAAAATTATATTACCGGGCAAAAATAGGGTTATAACATCTCTATCTATAAAGGTGAAAACACTCACTATATCTCTTTATAGTCGGAGCAATATCGAACAAACTCCCCCCCCCCTCTCTCTCTCTCTCCCTCCCTCCCTCCCTCCCTCCCTCTTCTTTTGGTTTTTGGTGTGTTTTCCTATGCCATCGTTCCACTCTATTTATAGGCAAGCATAATACTAATAGTAATATAATATTATTATAATTAAATAATATTATTACTAAAATAATGTGAAACCGCTAGAGAACGCAAAATATAAAGGAAAAAAGGTACAACACAATCCAAAATCAAGAACCTAAAAAAACATGAAAGAAAAAGGCCTCCCCAGGGATTTTTTAAGACCCAACTGCGCTAGAGAAGGCAAAGAAAGGTAAAGAGAAGTTAGGGTTTTAGCAAAGAAAGGTAGTGCTGCTTTATTTAGTCCCGAGTCCCGACTCCCAAGGGACATATCTAATGGTCGATCATATGATATCTATAAACATGAACATGATAATAATTGTTTTTTAACTTACTTGAAGGGGGTCTCGTACTAATGGATGTAAAACACACTAAGTACTGTACTGATGTTGGACGAAATGTTAGGCTAACATTCACTATCACTCAAAGCGCACAGCGGAAATAATAAGTACTTAGTGACGAAACTTAAACAAACACGAGAAGTGATTTTATGCAGCAAGTCAAATAACTTGCTGCGTGCCTCAAGGCGCAAAACTCCACTATAAAGATGGATTACAAACTATCAAAAAGGATAGTCAAAAACACGTCTAGCAAAACCTACGAATCAAAAAGGATTCTGCAAACTACAAGATCTTTCGACCTTTGAAAAGCTAGACTAAAAGACAACTCTCGCAATATATAAAACTCGCTCAAACTCGATATGTGTTTCGCTCATTGTTTTCGCTCAAAAGGTCGCTCAAAGTTACTCCATGAAAGCTCTCTCGAAAGTCGTACTTTGCAGCTCGAAAATAACTCTTATTTAAAGGTCTTGGCTCCATCTTGAATTGATAAAAGATCCCTTGAATATCTCTTCGAAGATCTCTCTAAATATAGTATATATTTAGTTCGATTCTTCTCATCTAATCTGCCGATCTCTTATCTCCTATTTATGGTAGCTGGTTGAGTGATTCTCTTTTGATATTCAGATCTTCTAATCTTGGTAGTCACTTAACCAATTCTCTTTTGATCTTCAAATCTTCTATTTAAGGTAAGTGCACTTCCAAAATTCGTTCAAGCAGCTCCACACGTTTTCCACACGGTATGATCCATTCTCTATCCTTATATAAGTCCTGCACATCACTAAAAATAGCCAAGATACGAATTAAACAAGTTTTGGGCATGAAAGATAAAACTGAGAAAGGGAACACTCTCAGTCAACAGATGTTGACTAGAATGTTACCCCAACATTGCCAGTGTTGAAGGCTCAACATTAACAATCTCCCCCTTTTTATCTTTCTTCCCAAAACTAAAGCAGACGTTAGACATAGTGAAACTCCCCCTGAAGGCAAAATCTACCCAACCACAAAACATCAAAAGATGGTTAGAATAAACGCAAACAGAATAGCGATTAAACTATTCAAAGTACTACGAAAATAGTACATAGCCATAACAAGGTCTTATTAAGTTAAACATCTGCAAAATAAATATTTTCGGCAAGTAAGCAGGCAAACATGTAAAGATACCAGAGAAGCAAATCAGCATGCACATAGTAAAAACAATTCAATCAAGCATGCAAAGGATGGATGTAAAAATCAATTATGCATGTAAAAATAGAAAGGATCAGATCTTCACTCGCAATGGAGTATGGAGTTTCCTTCTGATGCTTTCTCGGTTGCTTCTCCTTCTTGGTCAGCTCCCCCTGTTTGTTCGGCTCTTTATTCTGCTCCCCCTGAATTTCCTTATCTCCCCCTTTTTATCTGCACAACTTTCTCCCCCATTTTGGGAAGAAAGAAAAAAACTCAGAGAACTTCTCTGTTAGCCAACTTGCAGATGTCGAGGTAAATGTTGGGCTAACATCTGGGCCAACATTCTGAGACTCAGAAACAAGTTAGTTAATCCAAGAAAAATAAAGTGAGAACAGAATGAGTAACCCTCTATTATATCAACCACAATCAAAAACAGAGAGAGAGATTCCAGGTGAGCAGTTTCGAATTATTCAAATAGGGTATGTGAGATAATGACGATTGATCAATCCAACCCTAAAAAGGAAGTTCCAACGAAAAAATAAAAGCAGTTAGATCACATAAGTAATTCGTGAGAAGTAAGAAGCGAAAAAAATATCCGTTGGACTCAAATAGAATTTGGACAGTTTAGAGGATAAGGTCGAATTAGGTAACAACTGTCTACGTAAACATGGAGCTAAAATATATTATGTGGACGTATTAGTCATGCGAGCAAATAGGAGCACATCAGATCATGATTCAACCCAAAAGACACAAAGTCAAAAGTCAAGGTAGAATCAAGCAAGACTAACCGTTTGAGCGACAATGACGATCACTTGAGACAAGCGTAACGAGCTGTTCTTCGAGGAGTTCTAATGCAATTCTGAGAGATATCTAAACTAGACACAAAAGACTAACAGATGCTGACCTAAAAGCTAATGCAAATAAACGAAAGCACAAAAATATAGCATGATCAAACTGACAGTCACATATGTTGCCCCAACATAAGACTCAATAATCTATTCTGAAATTCCAGACTTTTCTGTTCAACACCCTAAACTCAATTCCCTTTCATTTTCTGCCCTACTTTACCTCAGTTATAGACTTATTACTTACAGCCCTTATGTGTTCCTTATCATCAAGGTTAGGATTTTTGTCGCAAAGAGTACATCGTCACCGCGAATGTGTACCTAGGGAAGCTTATTACCTGAACCTGTATCTTGAAAAAGGATCACGAGCAAATTTTTTTTTTTTTTTAAGGAAGAGAGTCATTTCAGGGAACGGTCTAGGTGAGTCAAATCATTTCACAGAATAACAGAAAGAATATTAAATCAAACATCAAAACAGTAACCATCAAGTTCGACATATGCTATGTTGATCCAAATGTTGGACCAACATTCAGACAGTCTGATGCAAACCTATGGACTTTTTCAGGTCCGAAAACCTTTCAAAATCCAATGCTTTCGTGAAAATGTCAGCTAACTGATGTTTCGTGTCTATATGCTCAATGCGAACTAACTCTCTTTCTACCATATCTCTCAGAAAATGATGTCTTATATCTATATGCTTCGTGCGTGAATGCTGGATAGGGTTCCTAGATATGTTGATGGCACTAAGGTTATCACAATACATGAGAACAGATTCGCACTCTAACCCATAGTCACACAACATGCTATTCAACCATATTAATTGCGTACAGCAACTACCCGCCGCAACATACTCAGATTCAGCAGTAGATAAAGACACACAATTTTGCTTCTTACTATACCATGCAACAAGATTATTACCTAAGAAGAAACAGCCGCCACTTGTGCTCTTGCGATCATCCTCGTCACCTGCCCAATCAGCATCGCTATAGCCTACAAGACTCACATTAGTATCTTTGGAGAACCACAATCCTAGGCTACACGTTCCACTCACATAACGAAGAATACGCTTAACGGCATTAAGATGAGAAACCTTAGGCTCAGACTGATATCTAGCACATACGCATACGCTATACATGATGTCAGGTCTACTAGCAGATAGGTACAATAAACTGCCTATCATAGATCGATACAATGTTGGGTCAACATTCTGTCCAACATTGTCCTTACTTACCTTTTGCGTAGACCCCATAGGCGTTTTCATTACCTTTGCTGTGTCCAACCCGAACTTCTTGACAGTGTTCTTCGCGTACTTCTCTTGGGACATAAAGATCCCGTCGCCGCTCTGCTTAATCTGCAAGCCTAAAAATAAGTTAGCTCTCCAATCATGCTCATTTCGAACGTGGAGTTCATCGCCTGCACAAACTGATCTAACATGGACTGTGAGCTCGACCCAAAAACGATATCATCTACGTAAACTTGAGCAATTAAAAGATCAGAACCGACTCTTTTAACAAACAGCGTAAGGTCTGCCTCACCTCGAGTGAATCCAAATTCAAGTAAAAATGTAGCTAATCTACCATACCAAGCTCGAGGCGCTTGCTTTAGTCCATACAAAGCTTTCTGCAGCTTAAAAACATGGTTAGAAAAATGTGGATCCTCGAATCCCTTAGGCTGTTCAACATAGATATCTTTATCAATATACCCATATAAAAACGCACCCTTAACATCCATTTGGTGTAACGTGATGTTAAGCCAACATGCAATAGCTAACAACAACCTAATTGATTCTAACCTAGCTACGGGAGCGAAAGTCTCATCAAAGTCTATGCCCTCAACTTGCGTATAACCCTGAGCTACTAAACGTGCTTTGTTTCTAACAACTCTACCAAGTTCATCAGATTTATTCTTAAAGATCCACTTCGTGCCTATGACATTAATGTCCTTCGGCCGTGGGACTAAGGTCCATACTTGGTTTTTCTCAAACTGCAAGAGTTCCTCTTGCATCGCATTTATCCAGAAATTATCCTTGAGAGCTTCAAGGACATTCTTAGGTTCTATTTCAGACACAAAACAATTAAAACGTACCTCAGCGTATACTGTGTTCATGCATACGTTTCTTACCATAGACTTATAATCCTTGCGTGGTTTGTCTCTGGTTCTCCTTCCTTCATTCACGTCTCCAATAATAAGGTCAGAGGGATGATCTTTCTGAATCTTAGCTGGCGGATCTCGTCGCACTTCACTGGGTCCAGCCTCAGTGTTCTGTTCTGGCACAGATGTTGAGTCAGATGTTGGCTCAACATTTTCATCCTCTGTTTCACTGACAGCTTGTATAACATCTGAAATATCAACTTGAGGGTACATTCTGCTAAGATCAGTAGTATCATCAAACACAATATTCACTGATTCCTGAACGGACTTCAAGCGCAAGTTATACACACGATATGCGCGGCTATTAGACGAGTATCCTAAAAAAATGCACTTATCACTTTTCGAATCGAACTTAGTCAAGTACTCACGATCATTCAACATATAGCAGTAGCATCCAAAAACATGAAAGTACTTGACAGTAGGCTTTTTCCCATTCAACAATTCATACGAAGTCATTTTAGTACCATGACGAAAGAACACACGATTAGATATATGACAAGCCGTATGAAACGCTTCAGCCCAAAACCTCTTCGAAAGACTCTTAGAATGCAACATAACACGTGCCATTTCTTGTAAAATCCTATTCTTCCTTTCGGCCACCCCATTTTGTTGGGGCGTCTTAGGAGATGAATACTCATGCACAATACCTTTCTTATCACAAAATTCATCAAATGATTGATTTTCAAATTCTCTACCATGATCAGACCTAATACGAAAAATAGTAGCACTAAAATTGTTCTTAATCATGGCACAAAAATTTTTAAAGAAATCGAAAGATTCAGATTTTTCCCTAAGAAAGAATATCCATGCATATCTAGAAAAGTCATCCACGAGCACATATGCATATTTCCTACCACCAATGCTATCTACTTCCATCGGACCCATCAAATCCATGTGAATAAGCTGAAAACAATGAGCAGTTTTAAAATGTTGGGCAGCATGTTGGTCAACATTATGGCTAGCATGCACTTGCTTACCCTTCAAACATGACTCACAAACAACCTTACCAAACTCCTTGAGCATTGGGATACCTCTGATGGCTCCGTGTTTGATAAGCTGCTCCAAGGTTCGGTAGTTGTTGGTCCCGAATGCACCAAACAAGGAATCAAAGAGGCTTTGATGGAATGAAAAGGGAGTGTTCTCACCTTTGAGTGCGTGTAGTGTGTGAAAAATTTGGATAAGCCTTTGATCTTTGATTAGTTTCAAAAGTGAGTTGGTAATACCTTATATACCACATTAACCCTAGGTATATTAAGGCCCAATCACTAAATATAAATTAATTACAATCAAGTCTAAAGCCCAAGCTAAAGATAATTACAAAATTAGTCCCAAGACCTAAACTATTGACACAATCTATTAAATATCCTAACAATCTCCCCCTTTGTGTCAATTGTTGGGAGTCTTGGATCTTGAGCGTTGCGGTGGTGGATTAGCGTGTGAGTGTGTCGCGAAGCCCTAGCTTGAACTCGAAGGCGCGGAGGTTCCTTCGAAGTACCAATCGATTAGCTATAGCGTCAATGAGCTTCGCGAACTTGGATCGGCATAGAGGATCTTCTTCTGAAAGTATGCGGCAGATCTTCATTAGTTTGTCTTGGATGATGGTGAGCGTTCCATCCGAGAACTTTGCCACTTCAGAGCAGCGCAGCATCCTCATCTTTCCCTTATAGTTCGAGTAGGCGACCGTCGGATCGTCACCGTCGATCACATCGCCTTCTCGGTAATCGTCCGCATTCTTGAAAGATGGGCGAGTCAGATTCACCTTCTTCAGATTGTGCTCCACCGCCATCTGCAGATCGTGGGTAGCGAAGAATCTGACCTGTCGGAGCATGTGGCGTTTGATAGCCACATATCCCATGGTGACCGGTTCAGCACGTACGAGATGTCCAGAACTTCTGAGGACGAGTCTGAACTGCTTCATGGATTCCAGCATGCTGTACAGGTCGCCCAGGCGCAGAAACTTGAAGTCCGCCTCACTGACTTCACAGCAGCTCTCATCCTGCCTCATTACCGTGAATACTGGGTAATGGACAGGTCCTTTGGACTCTTGGCGAAGGTCAGTGACTTTGCAGATGGGGGCCCGACTCATTTCCTGAGCGATGTTTTCCTCATCGGATAGCTTCCTATTTGTGCATTTGTGGCACAGAAGGCTCCATCGATAGAGCTGCTTCTTTCTCTCGCTCCAATTTTGGATGTTCATCAGCTCGTACTCGTCGAAGGTTGTGATGATCTGCTCCTTGCGCCGCCAGATCCTCTTCCTGATCTCTTCTTGAAACGGCGCGGTGATTTTTTTGTTTTCCCACGGTGCTTCCGGTATATCCACCGTGGGTACATCCGTCTGAGCAGCAGGGGCCTCAGTTTGCTGCGCTTGGAATTGTAGGATGTTCTCGAGCTCGGCCGGTTCAGCGTCGTATTCCTCTCCGTTCTCGTCGTCTGTGGTGTTGATCAGCGTTAGCGAGGCCTCCATGAGCAGACGTCGAGCATTTTCCACTAGCTTCCTAGCTGCTACTGCATCAGCGGGCGTGTATAGCCATTCATCGTTGAAGATGTAGGCTTCGATCTCGTTCTGTGCGCAGTAGACATCCTCGGAAGCCGGGTTGGAATCGATGTTGAGAGGGGTATGGCTATGTGGTGGCGAGGGTGTAGCGTCGGAGGAGTTTGTGGATTGTGGGGATGGAATTGGTGGAGATTCTGGTGGTTCGGTTGAGGTGATGGTTTTGGCGAGGATGATTTGAGTGACGGGTGGTGTAGATGTGGTGGTGACCTCTAACGTCGATGTGACAGTTAGAGGTTCGAAAACTGTGGATGGAGACGGTGTGGGGGTGGTCTCTATCGCCAATGTGACGATTAGAGTTTTGGAGACGTTAGTAGGTGGAGGTGAGGGTGATTTGGCTGGTGACTCGGGGTTGATAGGGTGGGATTTTTGGCTAGTGAGGTGTGAGGTTTCTGCGGGCGTTGTTTCAGGTGCAGAGGAGGAGGGCGGCGTCGATTGTATGGGCCCTTGAGTTTGTGAGGCTTGCGGCCTATTCTCCCCCTCGCGGCGATCTTGATCATCGTCTTGATCGTCGCGCTTGATCCCGCTCGACTCGCCCTGAGCTCGACAAGTCATAGGTTGAGTCATGATGGCCTTCATTTGCCGTTCCTCCTCGTCAAGTTCCGTCATGGATTCGAAGCGAGCTCTGAGGATGTAGAAGAGCTCCTTGGCGGAAATGGCGGATAGAACAGCCTCGGCGTCGACGTTTTGTGTAGGTGGTGGCGTCTCCGGGGCCACACCTTTGCCCTTGTCGACGGTGGACGCATCGAGACGCGCGTAGACTTTATCGAGGATAGACGCCTCAAGAGTCTTTGCAAACTCTTGAAGACGAGTCTCTAACGCGGTCTCGATCACGAACTGGGGTAAGTCTAACAAGTTGGAATTACGAAGATGTCCAACTGTCACCGAATCGGAGAAGATCGCCGATCGGCCGCCCGTTTGCACAGGTCGGGAAAAGACGGGGTCACTCAGACTTCCCGTTGGCATCATCGATGAGACAGACTCACTCGAATGATGGCCTAGGCTCACGGTTGTTGTGATGTTGGCCGTGCTAGGTCTTCCGCTCTCAGTCACAGAGACATCATCGAGCGTTCTGACAGAGTCACGAAGACTCTGTGGTGCAGTAAGAGGTGTATGTGTCCTAGAAATGGATGAAACTATGGGGAGTGAGGGCACTAGACTCGATGTGCATAAAGAGGATGCAGTCAGAGGCGAGGGACTGCTTGTTTCAACATCGACTATCTCCAAGTGGGATGTCGATGGTATACGTGGCTCCTCGTGGAATGAAATATCTTCCTGTAGAGAGGAAGATAAGTGGGTTGGTGGGGTAGTTTGCGTGGTTGAGCCAGATGCCACGACTTCTACTCGGGAGGTGAACACATCACCTCCTGTACCTATTGGTTCGGCTCGGCTTATTTGTGGCTGAGGAGGTTGATCGTGCTTTTGTTTCGATCGACGTTCCGTGGGGCGGCTTACGTCATCCTCTCGCGACCGTTTTTTCGGAGCGCGTGTGGAAGAGGGTGCGGCGCGACTCGAGGACTTTTTGGAGGTGGTGGTGGGGTTTTGGCTAGTCCCGGGGTTGGAGCAGTGGGGTTGATCTGCTCCGTAGGGACAGTGGATAGTGGTCTGGGGCTTTCTCTGAAAGAGGCGGTTGATATGCGATATTCGCGGACGTGTGGATTTGTCTTGGTCGGCGTAGGCGAGAACTTCGTCCGGAATTATCATTGCGTTTCGATCCTTCGCCGGGGTGTTTTTCTTGGCGAACTTCTCGACTGTTGGGATGGCGAAGTGTTCGGCTGCCGGCCGCATGCGAATGCTGGTGGAGTGCATGCGGAAGTGTCTGATGAAGGCTGGGAGCCACCGCATGTAAGGGATGAAGCGGTTAGTGACTCCCTTTGCGACTTCCCGGTCGCGACGTTGGATCATCGCGACGAGATCCATCCAGATGATATCCGCGTAGTTGTACTTCCGGTTGTGGGCGATGCCGGTTAGGATGGTGAGGATCTGAAGGTTTCCGCGGTCCTGACCGGCATGCTTTCCTGACAAGCACTTGTTCACCAGCAGGTACAGAGTTCGCCAAGGTTGAGGTAGGTTGCGGGTGGTGACTTCACTGAGGACAAGTTGACCCTTCTTCTTCTTGGTATCCGGTTGGTAGCCCAGTCGGTCAATGTCTTCAATAAGTCGATCGTGTGTTGGTAGTGGGTCATAGGGTGTGTAGACGGGGAGTTGAAGTACTTTTTGTAGTGTCTTGCGGGTGAGGACCACCGTGTCTTGATCTATTTTGGCTGATAGGGTTTTGGCGAGATGGACTGGTCCAGCTATCTGCAGCGTATGCCAGAATTGTTGAAGATATACTTGTGCTTCTGGCTCGCCATGTGTGAGGGCGTGACGAAGTGGGTGTCCTTTTAGGATTTCTACGATGACGGGGGCATCGCACCGAAAGCTATCCAAATCCACCATGTAGTTGTTGGGAATCAGAGCCGCCCATTGACTTAGTGGAAATATCTGGTCAGGTGGTGGTACATAGGTGCGCGTGTGGAGTTCGATGCGAGCGACGTCCCGTTGGAGTGCCGCCGCCTCAAGAGCTTCAATCGTGCTTTGATCTTTTTCAGTCATATCTGTGCTTGACAGTAATTGTGAAATGATTAGCATGGATTAAATTGCTAGAATGGGGACTTAAATAAGTCGTGGGTGAAATGAGGGAAGTGGCCTCAAATGGCAAAGGAACCAGCGAGTATAAACATATTGAGAAAATTTAGGATTTTGTGTCAAATTTCGCATGTAATGAGAAATTTCGCAGATTATTACACAAGGCATGTCGAGAGAGAATTTTCGCAGATATAGAGGAAATTTCGCACTTAGTCTTATTTATGAATTTTGCATATAACAAGGAAATTTCGCATTCAAAGGGAATTTTCGCATGTATCATGGAAATTTCGCATTCAGGGTCAAGTTTCGCATGTATTGGAAAATTTTCGCAAGTTATAACACAAAGATAAGTCTTGAGAAATTTTCGCAGTCAGAGTAGAATTTTCGCAAGTATGGAAAATTTCGCAAGTTATATCACATAGACAAGTCGTGAGAAATTTTCGCAGGTTATAGTAAAACTTTCGCAAGTATGGAAAATTTCGCAAGTTATATCACATAGACAAGTCGTGAGAAATTTTCGCAGGTTATATGAAAGTTTCGCGGATGCAAAGAGCTTTGTGGACTGCGAAAATTTTGTTCACTGTAGTTGCGAAATAGTGATGATGCGAAAATATGTAATATGAAGTGATGTGTTATAAGAATTTCGCGGGGCTAAACTCACTGTAGAAGAGAAAGTTTTGTCGTGAGGAAAAAGAATTTCTCAGATAAACTTTCGCGGTGCTTAACATGCTGTAGCAGCGAAAAAAATTTTAACACATGTAAATTCTCGGGCGAAAGTTTCGCAGGTTATTAGTCACTGTAGCAGCGAAAAAATTTTAAACATAAGAAATTTCTCGGAGAGAATAAAGTTTCGCGGGGCTTAACATGCTGTAGCAGCGAGAAAAATTTTAACATATGTAATTTCTCGGAGAATTTTTCGCGGAACCTCACTCACTGTAGCAGCGAAATTTAACGTTTTAAAGCAACATTTCTGAGAATTTTTTCGCGGTGAAGAACACTGTGCGATATCGTGCGAAGCTACGTAATGATTTAGCCTTAGACCTACGCAAATCTCAACCAAAATGCAATAATCTGGACTCAATCCACTCGAAATCGAATGGGCAATGCATATTTGAGGATATTAAACATAAAGAACACAGTATGCATTCGATTCAGAGCCGAGAAAATTTAGGCGTAACCTAACAGATTTAATCTATACGGGGCAGAAGTGGATAAAATTAGCGAAAATTGACTTGTTTGAGGCGCATTCATACCGAACAGCTGATTTGCGACAATTTGAGAGTAGATTTGACGACGAATCGATGCGGGGAGTTGCGAAATTTTTAAGAAAGGGGTTGCGAAAGTTTTGAATTTTTTCGGGAATTTTAGGATAATGAATAACGTTAAGGGTTTTGGGGTTTTAGGGGTTTTAGGCACTGTTCATGCGGAATTTTGTGTAAATGGACCGAAATTCATGGGCTTGGTCAAAGCTGGGTCCAGATATGATTTTCGCGGGCTTGGTCAAAATTGGGTCCAATTGAGACTCAATTGGTCCAATTTTGACCCTGTTTGACCAGAAATTTTAAAATTTAACCCAAAACATTTTAATCAGTCCAATTTTGACTCAATTTGACCAAACTTTAAAATTTCACCCCAAAAAAAATTTTATATAGGCAAAATCAGAAACTCCCCCTTAATCTAAAAATCTCTTTTGACATACTGGTAAAATCAGACGCTCCCCCTTAATCGAAAACTCCCCCTTAAAAGACATAATCAAGGAGACACATAGAAAATGGAGTGAAGTGAAGAGGAAATATGTACACTTTATCAAGGTTCATGTAGGGGTCGATTGATCACAACGGAAGATTCAACATGCCCAACATAGTCACAAGGTGTTGAAATCGTTTGACATCCAACGGTTTTGTAAAAATGTCGGCCAGTTGATCTTCGGTTGTGACGTAGTGCAATTCAATCGTCCCTTGTTCGACATGTTCTTTGATGAAGTGGTGACGAATGTCTATGTGTTTTGTTCTCGAGTGATGTACCGGATTACTCGTCATCGCTATCGCACTCTTTGAGTCACAATAAATGAGAATTTTATCGACATGAATATTAAAATCTCGTAGTTGGGTTCTCATCCACAAAAGCTGTGAACAACAACTAGCAGCGGCGACATACTCTGCCTCCGTTAACGATGTTGAGACACAGTTTTGTTTTCGAGACGACCAACTTACGAGTTTACCGCCCAAGAAGTGTGCAGCTCCAGAGGTGCTTTTTCGATCCATCTTGCATCCAGCGTAATCCGAGTCAGAGAATCCAACCAGCTTGAAGTCAGATTGAGTGGGGTACCACAAACCCAGATTGGGTGTTCCTTTGAGATAGCGGAGAATCCTTTTGACAGCAGTGAGGTGGGATTCTTTAGGTGTAGCCTGGAAACGAGCGCAGATTCCTGTCGAGAGAACGATATCCGGTCGACTAGCAGTGAGGTACATAAGAGATCCTATTATCCCTCGATAGATGGTTTGGTCAACAGGAGCACCAGATGGGTCCGCGTCGGGTCGACCAGAGGGAGACATAGGTGTTGCAGCAGTCTTAGCATCCTTCATTCCATATTTCTCGAGGATGTCATGGATGTATTTGGACTGGTTGATGAAGATTCCGTCGGGGAGTTGCTTTACTTGAAGACCAAGAAAGAAATTCAGCTCGCCCATCATACTCATTTCAAACTTCTCCTTCATTAGTTCTGCGAACTCTTCACATAGTTGTGGTTTAGTTGATCTGAAAATGATGTCATCGACATATATCTGTACGATCATGATGTCCGGGCCACTCCGCTTGGTGAAGAGGGTTGTATCTAGAGATCCTTTCTTGAATCCAGACTGAACGAGGAAATCGGAAAGGACGTCATACCAAGCTCGGGGAGCCTGTTTTAGTCCGTAGAGAGCCTTGTAGAGTCGATAAACGTGATGAGGAAACTCTTCGCTCAAGAACCCTTCAGGTTGATCGACGTACACTTCTTCTTTGAGAAATCCATTCAGAAATGCAGTCTTCACGTCCATTTGGTAGACTTTGAAGTTCTTGTGAGCAGCAAATGCAAGAAACATTCGTATTGCTTCGATCCTGGCGACGGGGGCAAAAGTTTCATCGTAGTCGATGCCTTCTTGTTGGTTGTACCCCTTAGCTACAAGTCTTGCTTTATTGCGAATAACAACACCGTCTTCATCCTTTTTGTTTTTGAAGATCCATTTTGTGCCGATAATGGATCTATTGCGTGGTCGTGGTACGAGTTCCCAAACTTGTAAGCGTTCAAACTGATTTATTTCCTCCTGCATTGCAATCAGCCAATCGGGATCGTTGAGAGCTTCAGCTACTCGTGATGGTTCAGCTTGACTGAGATAGCAAGCGAACAGACTTTCATTCATCGTAGCCGAACGCGTTGAGACACCGGATGTGGGATTCCCAATAATCTGGTCTGTAGGATGAGAGCGAGCCCAAAGTGGTACATTTGTCTATGAGGAGCTGGCCGTATTTGCATCTATTGGAGGCTCATTAGTTTGGGGTCCGGTGTCCGAAGAAGAGATCTCAACCGTGGTAGATTGAGAGGGTTCAGCATCAGAATTAGCAATGTTCCCATGGTTGGGTAAAATGTCGTCTTCGTTGAGGTTGAGATCATCCAAGTTTGGCGGGACGACATTATTGCCGATAGCTGGTGGTGTTGGTGGAGTGGGTGCAGCGGTAGGTTGAGTGGTGGCGACGGGAGTCTTGGGGACTGGATAGAAGTACTCGAAGAGCAGATCGAGATCCAGTTCACCAGAATTGCCCTCAGATGAGGAAGCTCCCGTCGTTGAAGGTTGACCTTTCGTCAACGACTGAAGAAGTCCTGGTTCTGGACTAATATGAGCAGAAGCCATGAGGTCGCCTTCGCTTTCGTCAAATGTGACATTTGTGCTCTCAATGACAGAACGTTTCTCTTTAAGATAGACTCTGTATGCCTTCGAGTTCAGCGAATATCCGACAAAGATTCCTTCGAGAGCTTTTGGATCGAGCTTCCCAAGATGTTGGCGATCATTGGCAACAAAACATCGGCAACCGAAGACCCTTAGATAAGATATATCGGGTATACGACGGTTGTTCAACATCTCGTATGGAGTGCGGTTGAATCTCTTGTGGATGGAAGCACGGTTTTGCGTGTAACAGACCGTTTGAATGGCTTCGCCCCAAAGAGAGTGAGGAAGGCCGGATTGGATGAGAAGAGTCCTGGCTGCTTCAACAAGTGTCCTGTTCTTACGCTCAACGACACCATTCTGTTCCGGTGTCTTCACAGCTGAGAACTGCTGAGTGATGCCCTGAGTGGCATAGAAATCACTGAGCTTCTTGTTCTTAAACTCAGTTCCGTTGTCAGTTCTGATAATCCGAACCTTCTGTTGATGAAGAGTTTGGGACGTAACAACAAACTCGATGATTAAATTAGGAACTTCATCCTTTGTACGAATGAGTTTCGTCCACATGTAGCGTGAAAATCGTCGACAATCACAAGAATATACCGTCTTCCTCCGAGTGTGGCCGTAGGCATTGGGCCACATAGATCCATATGTAAGAGCTCGAGGATTAGCTTAGAGGACGGTGTTTCCTTGGATATGTGAGACGACCGCTTCATCTTCCCCAATTCACAGGCAGAGCAGAGGTGTTCCTTATGATATGTTAGTTGGGGTAGACCGTTGACGAGTTTATCTTGACGCAGTTTGTTGATAGTCTTGAAATTGAGATGTGAAAGACGTCGGTGCCATAGATCATTCAACTTGGGTGCAGCCCGAGAGAGAAGGCATACTGGTCGAGAGGTCGTGAGGTTGAGTACGTAGAGGTGAGACATGCGCGTTCCAGAAAGAAGTGGCAGTCCCGAGGCATCTATAATGCTGCAGATATCAGATTCGAAGAGAACCTTGTATCCTTTGTCGCAGAAACGACCAATGCTGAAGAGATTGTAGCTCAAACCCTCAACGTAAGAGATGCCCTTGATCGTCAGTTTGTCATGGACGAGATCACCAGTTCCGAGAATTGGTGCCATTTGACTGTTTCCGAAGGAGACCCTTCCGAGATAGCGCTCGGAGAAGTTGCTCAGCAGCTCCTTGTTCCCCGTCATGTGTGTGGAGCAACCCGAGTCTAGATACCACACATGACAGACCTGCAATCATTAGCAAATGTTGGGTCCCCGTTTACTGACGGGGCATTCTTGTGAAACAAGTAAAGTTTTCATGCGCTTAATGGGAAATGTGGATTCTAAATTAGATTGCGTTGATTCTAATTTAGCTTTCCCTTTGTCGTTAGTTTGATTAGGTGGGATTATTGTTTTTCTAACCCATACTTTCCTAATTTGTGCTTGCATGTATGGCGTCTTATACATGAATTGGCGCGGGGAATGTGGTTGTCGGTTTCGTGCTTCGGTTTCGGTCGCCTTTGGTTTGCGAGAAGTATGAGAGTTTGCGTTTTTCGAGGAGAGACGTTTTCGCTTGACCTTAGGCTTTGGCGAGATGGGAGAATTCAAAGACGTCGCAGAGAAGGTTCGCTTGCGAGGTCGGAGTGTTGCGTGTTCATGTGTTTCATATTCGTGAAATCGTGGGAGAACAAAATCATTGCAGCAGCACATAGACATAAGTTTGGTAAAAGAAAGATAAGTTTTGTCTACGACCTTAGGACATTGGGATTCAGTACATAGAGAGGAAGGACGAATATAGGATGGTTTTTTCTTCTTGTCATCGAAGAGTGGATTCGCCTTTATCTGATACGAGCTCCCTTCCAGAGACGTCGAACTCACATTCCCTGTATCCATAAGAATACTAGAGTTAGTGTTAGAACATATGTCATCTTCAGGAGTCATCTTCGCCGTCCTCTTACATTTACATGTTTGAGAGACGGGTACTTGACTCGTTGTGGAAGGATAGTTCGTATTGGGAAATTTTTCTAGTGTGTAGATTTTGCTAAGTAGTTCATCTCGCTCTTTTGCAAAGGCCTTCCTTTCTACTTCTAGTTGTCGTTCTAGTTCTGCTATGAGTAGTAGTTTCTTTGGGATGTAAGTGCGAGAGAGCATATCTTGAAAGGCAACTTCCTGTTCTTTATTAGGGAGTAAGGTTTCGACATTCTCCGGGAGTGAGGACATCATGGTCTTATCTCTAATATTCAATTCTGTGTAGTCATATGCGATTTCTGCCCAATGAATGTTCTGTTCTCTTGTTTCTTCTGAGATGGCAGCGGAGGATGATCTCACAAATGGTTTAAGCTGCGGGGGAGCACCATTTCTTGTTTGCAAGAACGTAGTGTTGCACATGTTATATCTTTTAACTGTTAGCGGTGTTGGATTGCAATTGCTAGACAGTCCGATCCCCCTCCGGGCGTTGTAGAATCCTGCTTCCATTGGTTGGTTCAATAGGCTTAAGATGCGCGTGTTTTCGTTTCTAAGGTGAAGTTGCTCTTCAAGTTCTTTCACCTTGTGGTATAGCCTAACTCTTTCCTTCGTAAGCAGTTCATATTGGGAGGCCGTCAGGAGGCGAGAGGTTTCACATGAACTTATGGCTAGTGTAGTTTCCTTAACCTTAGTCTCACTTTGTTTGTTCTTGCTTTGCAGACGTTTGACTAAAGCTTCAGAGGCCATTAGACGTTCGTTTGCACAGGCAAGTTCTTCTACTTTTAGACTAAGTAAGGCATAATTGTTTTCAAATTTTAGCTTAAGTTCATCATAAACCCTAGCGTCTACGGTGGGTTTCTTAATGGCGTGTCGGTGATTAAACACATCATCGAGGTGTGAGATTCGTACCTCAGACTCAGCGTTGGCAGGAGTATTAGTTGTGTTTTCACCGGTGTGACCCATCTCCTCGTCCTCGTCATGTTCGATCAGCCTTGCCATGCAGCAATCTTCATCCTTAGGCTCCTCGTCTTCTGAAGTATCATTCACCCATTCAGCTTCTTCGGTGAGTAGAACTTTCCCACTTTCCATCTTGCGGGTCATTCTGGCCTTACGGTCGTAGTAGCCGGAGTCCTTCACGCGTGGGGCGTGGCATTCTTTGGCAAAGTGGCCTATCTTTCCACACCGAAAGCACTTCACAGACTTTTGAGGTGCGGAGTCCTCTTCTTTCTTTGTTGGCTTGGCTTCCTCTGTGGGAGTGGACCTTTTGGTGCCGCTATAGGTTCTTTGGCGATTGGAGGAGGATGAGGATTTTTTCCCGATCTTCTTTGAGACCAACTTACTGAGCATTGCCAGTTGCTTGCGTATATCACGAACATCTTCGTCTGATTCGGTATCTGCTTCGGATCCTGAAGAGGTGTCAGATACAACAACTGGTAGCTTTCCTTTGTTCTGTTTGGTCTTAGTGGTGGAAGATCGTTCAGTGGTTTTGTTCGAGAGGAGGGCCAGTGGGTCGACTCGAGCATTGGTGGACTGAGGTTGCACGTATGGAGCATAGGCAGACAGACTGTCATAAAGAGCATGGATGGAAGTGTTGGAGAGGTCCTTACTCTGAATCATCATAACAGTTGCATTGCCCCAATGTGGTTTGAGGCTTCCAAGAAAGCGGTTGTTGATATCGAATTTGTCCCTCGAGATCCTAGCTTTCTTGAGTTCATTGATGACTTTCAGGTATCTGAGGTACGTGTCACGCAGCTCCTCTCCTTCGTAGGCTTGGAAGTGTTCATACTGTGAGAGACAGGCTGATTTCCTCCCTTGAGCACTTTCAGTTGTGCCTGCCATGATTTCTACGAGTTCATCCCATATTTCTTTAGCAGTTGTGCAGCACTCGATGTGAGCATTAGACTTCGTTGCCCATAGCCTGAAAGAGGTATCCTTTGGCAGTCTCGTCGGCCTGTTCGCGGGCCAGTTCATCCTCATTGATGGGACCTCTTGGAGTGCGGCGTTCATCCATGGGAGGGTTTGCATTTGGCTGTGCGGGGATGATTGTCCAGAACTGTGCTGGGCCGTTGAAGATGGAGTCCAGAAGATATTGAGAGAGTGGTGCGCCTTTGTTCCTGATGAACGTGAGGAACCGGTTTGTCCATATGCTGTAGTCGCCTTGTCGCAGCATCGGAGGCCTGGTGTCGGAGCCCACTGTGGAGATGTCATTCGTGGTAGACATGGTCGGTGCAGTCGAATCGTCCGTGGTTTTGATCTTGTATAGATGAGAGAGTTAGTAACGAACGATAAGAGAGATGAGTTTAACGAGTAGAGTTTGTAAAAATTCTTTAAAGAATTTCTTTGAACTAAGTGAGCGTGTGTGATGGTCGATAATGTATGAAGGGAAAATATATCTTGAAATTAGGAGAAGTTCTAGAAATTTAAGAGCGAGATTTGAGGCGAGGAAAATAATTTATGTCAAAAGTGGTCAATGATGATAGTACTAAAGTGTAGGGATCAAATCTTGAATAGGTTTGAGAAAGATTCAGCCCGAGAAAATTTTAACCCTGGAGGAATTTAACACGTTAGAGGGAAAAAAAAATTCGCAAGTTGAAGAATTTTGCAAGTTACGACTTTTTAAGCTTCGCAAGAGAATTTTCGCAAGTTAAAAACTTTCCCACGTTGAGAATTTTAAAGCTTCCAAGAGAATTTTCGCAAGTTATAAACTTTCCCACGTTGAGAATTTTAAAGCTTCCAAGAGAATTTTCGCAAGTTAAAAACTTTCGCACGTTGAGAATTTTAAAGCTTCGCAAGAGAATTTTCGCAAGTTATAAAATTTTTGCACGTTGAGAATTTTAGAGCTTCGCAAGAGAATTTTCGCAAGTTATAAAACTTTCGCACGTTGAGAAAATTTTCGCGGCCAAAAGAAATTTTTGGAATAAGCTTTCTTGGAAATGGAATTTCTCGGATTATGAAAGTAGACAGTTGCGAAAAGAAATGTTGTATAAGTGAAATTTTCGCGGCTTAAAATTCTCAGATCTTGAAACTAGGCAGTTGCGAAAAAATGCAGTATAAGGGAAAGTTTCGCGGTTTTAAAAATTCTCGGGATCAATTTTCGCGGTCATGGAAATTTCGCGGACTTGAACGATCAAGCACAAACTTTCGCGGTCAAGAACACGTTAGTACTGTTCCATTGCTTTCACGCGGTTTCTTGCCGGAAAATCGTCCGTTTTCACTCAGATCTCAACCAAAATCGCTCAAACTTGATCCTAAGTATCAGAAATTCTTCCCTAAACACATAATCGACCGATTTGTGAGCTAAAAACAACAAAAAATGGATCAAATCGACCAAAAACAGAGAATGACCGAAATGACTTTTTTCTGAAGAACTTTTGCTTAAATCTTGCTCAGAACTCGTTAAAACTGATCCAAAAGTGTTCTAAAAACATTTTAGGCATATACTCGATCTGGGGGAAGGTTTTAAACACAGAGATGAAGCATCAAAACCCCAAACCAAGCTCAAAATGCCCGAAAGTAAAATTTTGCTCAAAACACCTTTGATCTTTCTTGGAATCGAACGAAACTGGATTCAAATCAGTGCAGATCGATCCACGTTTGCTCTGATACCACTTGTTGGTCTCGAATGCACCAAACAAGGAATCAAAGAGGCTTTGATGGAATGAAAAGGGAGTGTTCTCACCTTTGAGTGCGTGTAGTGTGTGAAAAATTTGGATAAGCCTTTGATCTTTGATTAGTTTCAAAAGTGAGTTGGTAATACCTTATATACCACATTAACCCTAGGTATATTAAGGCCCAATCACTAAATATAAATTAATTACAATCAAGTCTAAAGCCCAAGCTAAAGATAATTACAAAATTAGTCCCAAGACCTAAACTATTGACACAATCTATTAAATATCCTAACAGTAGTTAACGTGGCCCAATTTGAAATGCCAAAGTACCACATCGTCATCGGCTTTTGATAGTTGGCACACGTCCTTCACACCGGATTTATCGCCGACTAGGTAGCAGTTATCGCTCGATCTTTTACCTGCCATCACTCGCACAGAATTGCTGTTAAACACTTCACAACATTCTTTATTAAACCTTACCTCAAGGTCATCATCACAGAGTTGGCTTATGCTGATTAGATTCGCAACGAGCCCGTCGACATGGAGCACATTGCTCAACTTGGGAAAGTCGGGCACGTTGAGTCTACCTCGGCCGAGAATTCGCCCTTTAGCACCTCCTCCGAACGTCACAGATCCACTTCTTAATGGTATATAATCGCTAAGATACGCCTTGGTACCCGTCATATGTCGGGAACACCCGCTATCGAAGTACCAAGAACCTGTCACGTTAGCTCGCAAGGAGGTATACACAACATGGCATTTATGAATAGATTTCTCGACCCACACTTTCTTAGATGACAGAACAGCATTCTGATTACTAGAAATTGAAGATGAGCCAGCTGAGCTTTCTCCAGACACTCCTTTCAAAACTGATTTCTCAATGTTGAGTAGGATGTTGGATGACATTTCAGCCGACATCGATTTCTTTGCAGAAATCTCCCTCTTCAATTTCCAGCAAAATGGTTTTAAATGACCAGTTTGCTTACAATGATGGCAAATATATGAGCTATCCTTATTCTCAGGGGTAGCATGCTTCGGACTCGGATTTACTCTCACATTTTCACTAACATCATTCGTGGCACGAGGTTTAACAAAAACTATCTTAGGCTGAACATGGGTTACGGGTTTTGGATCAGTAATGGGCTTAGAACTAAATCCTAGACCTTGCTTATCAAAAACACCTAGGGACAATACCTCATCAAGGGTCGATTTACCCTTGTTCAATTTCAAAAAGGTCTGGTCAGCCTCGTCAACCCGCTTCTGTAGCTTGTCAATTTCTGTGTCCTTACGTGTCAGCACGGCCTCCATTTTGTTCATACCATGCACCAAGCTTTCGATTAGTTTTTCATTCTTCTCATTCTCCTCGGACAGTACTTCAACAGCGGCTTTGAGTTGCAGATTTTTCGCCTTCTCAATTTCGTATTGTGCGGACATCAACTCAAAGGCTTCGTTCAACTGAACTTCTTCGCAACATTCTGTACCTAAATCATCAGAACTCAAATACCCATCAAAACAGTTTGAGTCATCATAATCAAAAATGATTTGTTTTTCAGATGTTGAGTCAGATGTTGGCTCAACATCAGTTACCGCAGTGAAGCCGACTTGCTGATCCTCATCGTCTTCACCATCTGAAAAGGACTGAATAGTGACAGACGATTGCTTGGTCTCCATTTGGTCATCTTCTTCATCAGATAGATCGACCCACATGACCTTTCCGTGCTTGCGAAGAGTGTTTGCGCACTCGTTGGCAAAATGACCCCAACCTTGGCATTCATAGCATCTTAATGATTCATAGTTGATGTTCTTCTTCTTCTTCCCGTCTGGCTTACCTTCTTGCTTGCGTTTAAAGAACGGAGGCGCAGACGAATGTTCTGCTTTGGCATTCTGGCCCTTCCTGAATGTTGGGCCAACATTTTGCTCGACATTCTTCTTCTGAAGAAACTTTGTGAATTTCTTCACGAACATAGCCATATCCTCATCGCAATTGGGGTCAGCCTCAGTTAGATCCTTGGATGGCTGACTGATCAGTGCGAGACTTTTTCCGCGGGAGGCCCTATCTTGTACTTCGAGATTGGTCTCAAAGTTCTTCATGATGTTCATCAACGTGTTGAGATCCATCGTCGACAAATTGTGGGCTTCCTCAACCGCAGCTACCTTCACATTAAACTTCGCATTTAGTGTTCGAATTGCTTTAGATATTAATACCTTATTTGCGATCGGCTCTCCGAGACTGGCGCACTCGCTCGAGATCGACAGAATTTTGCCGAAGTATGTGGTAACATCCTCATCATCCTTCATTCTGAGGTTTTCAAACTGGTTGAGGAGTAGCCGAAAACGTGTCTGCTTCACACTCGCATCGCCTTCACAGTACCTCTGAAGTAGATCCCATGCATCTTTTGCCGTAGTACTATTTTGTATGATCTTGAACATGAAGATGTCCACCGAAGAGAAGATGGCATTAAGGGCTTTATCATTGAACTCGGCGGCGCTCTTCTCTTGGAGAGTCCACTGATTGACTGGTTTCTCAACGACTTCACCATCAACATCCTGGGCAGTTTTTGGTGTAGAATAACCGTGGAGCACAGATTCCCATGCACGCAAGTCTATCGATTTGATGCACTGCCGAACACGAACTTTCCAATAGGCATAGTTGGAGCCGTCTAACACTGGGACTTTGCCGACATAATTTGAACTTGAAAAATCCATTATAAAGGATCTTCAGCGCTTAGTAACGTCAAGCGTAGGCTCTGATACCACTTTGAAGGGGGTCCCGTACTAATGGATGTAAAACACACTAAGTACTGTACTGATGTTGGACGAAATGTTAGGCTAACATTCACTATCACTCAAAGCGCACAGCGGAAATAATAAGTACTTAGTGACGAAACTTAAACAAACACGAGAAGTGATTTTATGCAGCAAGTCAAATAACTTGCTGCGTGCCTCAAGGCGCAAAACTCCACTATAAAGATGGATTACAAACTATCAAAAAGGATAGTCAAAAACACGTCTAGCAAAACCTACGAATCAAAAAGGATTCTGCAAACTACAAGACAACTCTCGCAATATATAAAACTCGCTCAAACTCGATATGTGTTTCGCTCATTGTTTTCGCTCAAAAGGTCGCTCAAAGTTACTCCATGAAAGCTCTCTCGAAAGTCGTACTTTGCAGCTCGAAAATAACTCTTATTTAAAGGTCTTGACTCCATCTTGAATTGATAAAAGATCCTTTGAATATCTCTTCGAAGATCTCTCTAAATATAGTATATATTTAGTTCGATTCTTCTCATCTAATTGGCCGATCTCTTATCTCCTATTTATGGTAGCTGGTTGAGTGATTCTCTTTTGATATTCAGATCTTCTAATCTTGGTAGTCACTTAACCAATTCTCTTTTGATCTTCAAATCTTCTATTTAAGGTAAGTGCACTTCCAAAATTCGTTCAAGCAGCTCCACACGTTTTCCACACGGTATGATCCATTCTCTATCCTTATATAAGTCCTGCACATCACTAAAAATAGCCAAGATACGGATTAAACAAGTTTTTGGGCATGAAAGATAAAACTGACAAAGGGAACACTCTCAGTCAACAGATGTTGACTAGAATGTTACCCCAACATTGCCAGTGTTGAAGGCTCAACATTAACATTACTATTTTTTGGTACAAACAAATTCAACTCTTTACATTTTCTAATACGACATTGAAAATCCAAACTTTTAACGGCGTGTCGAAATTTTAAGGGAGTAGGATTGTTTTCCAAGTAGGTAGCGAAGCGAAGACTATACCTTTATTTTTACAAAAATCAAATATATTGACTCAATATTGATCACGATATACAATAGTGACCCTAGTTATAAAATCGAATACAACATATTTGATAATTACCCAAATCTATAGCTACAAACTTATTCGAGTCACATAAAAAAACCCTAGCCATGACTGTATTAGTATTAAAAATCAAACATGACAAGCTCCTTCATTAAAGGCACCAAAGCCAACTCACAAAAGAACACCGAAACGGGCCCAAATATCCACAAAAGCATTGGAGGAGCAGGGTAGAACAACCTATTCCCCATAGTGTTCAACGCAAACCCTCTCTCCAAAAGCTCCGAAACATACTCACCATCGCTCGAAAACAAAGAGATCATCATCTTCCCATGATCACTGCTATTACCATCGTCGATAATAATGTTGTCTGATCTTGTTGGACAATTGATGAGGAAAATAACTTGGTTTACGAAGCGTGTGGACAAGGAGTGGCATATGAAAGAGAAGAGGATATGAGGAGTATCGAGACGTATTTTAGGGCAACCATGAGCTCTCCTTGGGCCCCATAAACGACGTCGTGTTTTTTAATGGTGTAAGTGCTGCTTATTACAGCTGCTAGGCCAGCACATAGGAGGATTGATGTTGTGGCCATTAGGGTCGAACCCATGGTTGTGTTTCGTAGGTTTTGAACCGCTAAGATGTTCTTTTTCTCGTTGTCCTTGAAGAAAAAAAACGGAATTTATGTAAAGTAAAATTAAAGGGATTGTGAACCGCTAAGATGCTCTTTTGGAGCAAGTTTAAATAGTATATACCATATATGATCCTACAAAAAGAAAAAGTAATGTATCTTACGAAATATGAGTATCATGCACTCAATAAAAGCTTAATCTTTAGGAGAAGTAGTCATGACATTTAACATTGTATTAGGGCTTAATCCAAGAGGTTATAAGTTCAAATCCTCACGGTCACCGCTAAAACAAAATTCACCAGTCTACGATTAGATAAGAATAAAAAATCAGAAGTAGAAATGAGATATGATAAAATAAAATTAAAATATGATGAAGTGGTCGTTCAGTACTCTCTACGACTCGTTTGATTCCCATGTATGGATGGGTAATGAGTGGTTATGAGATGGGTATGATAAAATTGTACTGCGTTTGTATATGTGTATAGTTATACAAGGCTTGTAAGTTTATACACGTTTATTACCCACAAATCCTTTATAAGTCATTGTGAAAGCAAAGCCAAATAGTTGTGATGTTTGTGGAATCATTTATGAAGAACGTTTATTTAAACGTGGCAAATGATTAAAATTGGGACAGCAGTTACAACAAAGGACGTGGCTTTACAGCAGTTACCAAAGGAAAGCATCTTCATATTCGATCAACAGCAACCAAGTAAAAGTAGAAAATCAGAGAGAAAGACATCGATGGAGATTGACCCATTGAAGACAAGAGTGTGTAAGTAGGTTCTTGATCTTATAATCTGTACAAGGAAGATAAGGCGTTAAACTTGTAAACACTCAATGTGTGCAATAAAGATCTCGGGTTTTCTCCGTGGACGTACGGTTCAATTCACATCGAATTGACCGGAACCACGTTAAATTTCTTGTCGTTCAATTGTTTTTTCGATTCGTCTATACGTTTTCAATCGTGGGTCGAAAATATTCAATCGGTTGAATCGAGTCGGTCGATTCAAATCCCAACAGTCATGTATAAACATACCCATCATGGAGGTGAGTATCTCAACACAAATGTTCTTAATGACAATTTTACCCCTCGTCTAAATTCTATCTTGCCCTAATTCCATCTCCATCTCCATCGTCAATCTTTCTTCTTACTTTCCAAAACCACTTGCCAAAATAACGGTGCTTTCCATAGCCATTCCCGACTTGTGCCACGAATTAGAAGTAAGCGTCTCGGTCTCCTTGAACCCGCTATGGCAAAGACGAAGAAAGCTGTGAAACATGGGGCGAGAACACCACCGAATCCATCCTCAAACACAAGAATCGAACTGAACCAGTGCAGTGCAAGCACAACTCTGAGTCGGGAGGCATCTCAATCACCACAGCTCATTGAAGTGCATCCTACACCGTTGAGTGGAGATCAAACATTACGCGTGGAGGAAGTCGAGAGGAAGTGGAGATCAAGCTGGGTGCAAACTAGTATATTATGAACCGCATGAGAGTAACAGAGAGGTAATTGGGACTGTAGATGAGGATGAAACTCAAGAGGAAGTCGATTTTGCATTCCATTTTTGGCCAATATGTTCTATGAAGTCAATTTCTTGTAAACGATGGAATTTTTCTCATTTTTCTGTAGTTTTAGTTTATGAATTTATGTTATTTTGTGGCCTTATTATAAACGATCACATTTTTCTCAATTTGGCTGTGAGCTTATGGGAATGCTCTGCTATTTCTTTTTTGGCAATGGGAATGCTCGGAATGCTTTCACTTCTTACTCTGCTTTTTTTTTTTCTTTTGTTGTGTTGCAAATTATATTTTTGAAGGGAGATGGTACAAGAACGACAACCACAAAGCTTTATTTTATTTGAGGGCAACAAAGTCATTTAAGTATAGTCAACAAATCCTTCACCCAAATCAAACACACATATCAAACACTATCATATCTCTTTACCCAAATAATTAATGCATACATATCAAATATAAAAAATTTTATATCAACAAAATGCTTCTATAGCCATACACAAATAACTTATACCCACCAAATCCAAATACATTGATATCAAACGAGCCCCTAATGTTGTCACCAACCCAAGCCTAGAAATGCATGGCAATTTATATATACATAATAAATATGTTACCAATTCCTTTACATATATGTCGTTAAAATATAATCAACCTGTTTATGGGAACCAATTAATTCATTTAAATTCGTTAGTGATCGTAAAGAAGGAATGCGAAGTGAACATTATCACCTTCATAATTGAAGATACCCATAATCTACGGCCACGAGAATTACTTTCGACGATAGTAGTGAGCGGTGGTGTTCTTACCTTAGGCCACAAAAACAAGTGATATGCAATGCATACAATCCCAATGGCACGAGTATCTCATCTAAGTAACATCTTTTCCATTCCATTTACTTGCTTTATATATCGGAATCTCTATCTATATCGGCGTGTGTCCGAAGCTCTCCTACACACACACACACACATATGGCAAGATGATAACTTCGTGTTTAAGTGTCAATGTTTATTTTTTGTTGTTGTTGTGGGCTAATTGTTTGATTTAAATATCTAAGCAATCCCGAAAAATAGATATCAAATATAAGCTCAGAGCGAAAAATTGGGTCGGTCAATTGCCGGTCAATGCTGGTCAACGAGGTCAACCGTCGGTCAACCCGGTCTCGGTCTGGTCAGATTGGACTAAACTGGTCTGGTCTCAGACTGACTAGTCCAGTCTCGATCTGGACTAATCCGGTCCCAGACTGACTGGTCGGTCTCGGGCTGGACTGACTGTCTTGGTATGGACTGGACCGGTCAATGACTGGTCAGGTCAATGAATAGATTGACTGGTCAACTGTTGACTGATGTACAAGCCTTCCACTGCAGCAGGTACAATCAGATAAAGCTGACAGCTTTGACCAAAGTCAACAAAGGCTTCCAACTGCTATATTAATCAGTCTAACAGCTATATCAAGGTGAGGGAGCCTATAAATACAACTGTAAAGGGCATAAACAACTAAGGATCTCAGAGAAAACAAGTACAAATTCAAAGAGAGATCCAAGAGAGAAGAACAAGAGCTAATAGAAGAAAATCAAGAGAGTTCCTCGAAGTGTGTGGGTTACAAAAGAGAGAGAGCTACAACGTTCAAATCCACACACCTCACTCACATATTAGAGAGAAGAGCTTAAATAGATTAGTTGAGTGAGAGTCTTAGCACATAGACTATAGACAAGTGTATGTAGTCTTCGTACCAAGACAAGAAAGAATGGTGCCGTCTTAGCTTAGAGACGTAAAAGATCAAGCCGGTTGTAATGTTGCGGCCTACGACCTTTACGATTGACCTTGCGGAGTACCGTAGGTTCTCAAGGGACTGTAAAAAGCTCTTGAAAGAGACGGACTGTAAAAAGTTGTCTAGTGGTGGAGCGCTAGGAGTTTAGTTAGCTGAGTATAACCGGGGGGTTGTACTGTGTGAGTCTAGCTAAGAAGGTTATACGACGGGGGTTGTATCGAAATCAAATCTTCTAGTGATAGCCTTCCTTGGGGGGAAGGGGGAGACGCAGGAGTATTTAGACTCCGAACATCCATAACAAATCCTCGTGTGTCTACTTCTACAAACCAACACCACACACACACTCGAACTGAAAATGAACAAGTCATTATGAAGCAAGTCTGACAAAGACAAGCCCTGACCAAACAAGCTTTGGCTACTAGTTCGGTATCGTAATCAAGCAGTCAAGCTATGAGATACTCCAGACCGGAACTCAAAAAGTATGTACCGAACTAGAATGAGGAAGAAATCGAGAAATCAAGACCGGCCTAGGAAGAGGTGTTGCTAAAATTTTCGGGCAGATTGAGCAACAACTGGAAAAAGTGGAATAACTTTGCGCTCAGATGTCCAAATGCTGATCCGAAAATCTTGTAGAAAACTAGACTTGTAGAAGGTCGCAACGGCGTAACTTTCGCGGTCTAGCTATGCTTGGAGGAAATCAATTTATTCGCCAAAGTGCAACCAGTCAACAGCGAGCCGCAGCTGCAGCAACTTCACGAAAACTGGAATGTCTTCGCACCCGGTTGTTGGAATACCACTCCGTCAATTTTCCTACATAGTAGACTTGTAGGCGGTCGCAGCAGCATAAAGTTTGCTAGCTGGTTATGCCCGAGCGAAACCAGTTTATTCTCCGAAGTCGAGTCTACTGCGCTGCCCCGGTTTGCAAAACTCAACTCATGCTTGCTTTTATCTTCTCCCATCTCGTTCGTATGTGCTCTCATATACCTAAAATATGTGCTCTCATTGTTGGATTATAATCTCCTCAATTCTAGATAAGTTTAGGGGGAGCATTATCTATTTTTGATAGGGGGAGAAATATATCGGCGCTTGCATGCTCCATTGTGAAATCATATGTTTAAGTTAGGGGTGAGCAAAAAAATCCGAAAACCAGATTCCGATCCGGTATCCGGTTTTCAAAATTCGAAAAAATGGATATCCGATTTTTAAAACCGGATCGGATATCCGATCCGATTTATTTTAAAATAAACCGGATCGGATATGCATAGGGATTTGTCTAAAATTCGGATATTCGGTATCCGATTTTTATTTAAAAAATAAAATAAAAAATAGAAAAATAGACCCAAAAAGAAAAATGAAGGTCCAAAAAGTGAAAAAAAAAAAACCTCAAAGTAGAATATTTAAATTTATTATTGCAAAAACTTTGTTAGAGAATTGAAATAAAAAACGTAAAAACATCGATGGACGTTAAAAAATTAATGGTACTATATTTATTATTTATTATGTAATTTTGAATCATAAATTCATATATTGTGTGAACTATGTGTAGAAATTCTTATATGAATAAATATGTTTTTTTATTTTTATAAGAATTAAAAAATAATGATTTTAAAAATAAATAATAAAAATATAAGAAAATAATTTTAAAAACCGGATGCGGATATCCGGTTTAAATATCGAAATAAAGTGGATATCCGATTAAAACCGGACCGGATACGGATATCATTTTTCTATATCCGAAAATCTGGATATCCGAAAATTCGGATATCCGGTTTTGCTCACCCCTAGTTTAAGTGAACCCATATTGATATATTATGAACTGATTTACCTTCAGTTGGGACTCATATTGAGATAATAAGGGGGAGAAAAGTTCTTTTGATTATCACAAAAAAGGGGGAGAAATATGTAAGAGAATGGCAAAAATAGTCACCTTTTTAAAATACAAGTGCAAAATCTAGTTAACTTTTTAACAAAGGTGCAAAACTAGACAACTTATTAACTTTTAATTATAATCCTTTTTACTTTGACCACAAAACTATTTCAAATTACAATTTCTACTTTCTCGTTACTACAACTAAGTAATGTTTTATTGATAATTATATATTTAACCCTAACTAAATTTAATTATTTTCAATTAAAACATTTTAATTAGAAAGGCCTTCCAACTATAGGTTTTGTATGCGGCATGTATTGTCAAATTTTATGGCGAAATACAAAAGTTCTCACTTGAAGAGCATGGCGTGGTCAGCTGCATATGCATAAGATGTTGGCAAGTTTGACAGCATCATGGAGAACATTCAGAAAATAAATGAAGGGGCATATCAGTGGTTAAAAAAGATAAATCCAGATCGATGGACTTTTGCTCATGATGGTGGTGCTAGGTATGATTTCTTTATTTTTCATCACGTTGATATATATTTACTAACATCAATATTATAGGCATGGGTCAGCTACAGCAAATTGGTCCGAAATCATGAATACTGTACTAAGGGGCGCTCGTCGGCTACCTCCCACGGCTATTGCACAAGCTACTTTTTTGCGTTGTCTAGACTACTTCCAAGAACATCGAAGGGAGATAGATCGCTTGAACCAAGAACGACATTTATGGCCTGAAAAAGTTCATCTACAATATAGTCGTTGGGATAGGAAAGCTACAAAACATACAGTTCGCCCCTACAACACAGTTACCAGGAGAGCAACTGTTATTACTCCAGGAAAACCAGGCCGTCACCCTCAAGTTAATCATGTAAATCCCAAAGATCGTTCTTGTACGTGTGACAAGTGGATGGTTTACAAAATTCCATGCTCACATGCAATGCAGGTATGTGATGAAATCATATTATTATTATTATTATTATTATTATTATTATTATTATTATTATTATTATTATTATTATTACAAAGTGGTTGTTTGAATATTTTATGAAAGACCATATTTTTTAATACTACGCAGTTGCTTTCTATAAGTTTTTTTGCCTGTCTTTCTATTCAAAGGAACGTTTGAATAGATTTTCTTATTCTTCTTTTCTTCTTTATATTTTTTTAATTATAATAAAATAATGTTAATAAAAAGATTTATTCTATGTAATGCAAAGATTCTAAACGTTACCTGCTTGATACGTTTGCAAAAGGCCTAGCCTAGGAAAGTTGGTTTTAATTAAAATGTTTAATTGAAAATAATTAAATTTAGTTAGGGTTAAACATATAATTATCAATAAAATATTGCTTATTTGTAGTAATGAGAAAGTAGAAATTGGAATTTGAAATAGTTTTGTGGTCAAAGTAGAAAGGATAATAATTAAAAGTTAATAAGTTATCTAGTTTTGCACCTTTGTTAGAAAGTTAACTAGATTTGCCCTTATATTTAAAAAAGGTGACTATTTTTGCCATTCTCTCAGAAATATGTTTGTAAATGCCCTTGTATGTTAAAGTTTTCTGTTAATCAAAATGGAGAGATTGTTGGATTTAAATATCTAAGCAATCCAGTTTGATAAACACAAAACTTAGTAATTGTATTACTAACATATTTACTGATGTACAAGCCTTCTACTACAGCAGCAGGTACAGGCAGATAAAGCTGACAGCTTTGACCAAAGTCAACAAAGGCTCCCAACTGCTATAATAATGAGTCTAACAGCTATATCAAGGTGAGGGAGCCTATAAATACAACAGTTAGGGCATAAACAGCTAAGGATCCCAGAGCAAATAAGTACTAATTCAAAGAGAGATCCAAGAGAAAAGAACAAGGGCTAAGAGAAGAAAATAAAGAGAGTTCCTCGAAGTGTGTGGGTTACAAAAGAAAGAGAGCTACAACGTTCAAATCCACACACCTCACTCACATATTAGAGAGATGAGCTTAAGTAGATTAGTTGAGTGAGAGTCTTAGCACATAGACTACAAACAAGTGTATGTAGTCTTCGCACCAAGACAAGAAAGAATGGTGCCGTCTTAACTTAGAGACGTAAAAGATCAAGCCGGTTGTGATGTTGCGGCCTACGACCTTTACGGTTGACCTTGCGGAGCGTCGTAAGTTCTCAAGGGACTGTAAAAAGCTCTTGAAAGAGACGGACTGTAAAAAGTTGTCTAGTGGCGAGCGCTAGGAGTTTAGTTAGCTGAGTTTAACCAGGGGTTGTACTGTGTGAGTCTAGCTAAGAAGGTTATACGACGGGGGTTGTATCGAAATCAAATCTTCTAGTGATAGCCTTCCTTGCGGGGAAGGGGGAGACGTAGGAGTATTTAGACTCCGAAGTTCCCTAACAAATCCTCGTGTGTCTACTTCTACAAACCAACACCACACACACTCGAACACCCACATCCAAGGGATTCGACAAAATGTCTCAACCACCTCCATACACCAAAGCCAGACCAATCACCCACATACACAAACCGCCACGTATAGTTCACAATCAAAGCCCATAGTATTCCGCACTTGGCTTTGATTGAAGATTGGAAACCGGTTCACTCTCTAACCGGACGTGAAACCCACTAATGAGCGAAAAATGGTGACCGGTGTTATTCACCCTCCCCCCTCAACACCCGGTCCACGATCCTAACACTAATTATATATTATATATATTATATACATATATAGCTCAGTCTAGATGCGGACAGACAGACGAGGCAAGAAAATGAACTTAGACTTGTTTCGTTGCAATAAGCAATTGTAAGAAAAGGGATGATGACGCCAAGAAAAGCAAATGCACTAACTACTTTGTAGATAGAGCGGAAAGGGACATGAGTCGTCTAAGGAATTCCATTGTTTGCATCTTAATGTATGTGTGTGTGTGTGTTTTTATATATATATAAAATGTAATTTTTTAGCATAACACAAGTTAAATTAAAGGGAACTTTCACTCAAATCCCTATTTGCAAACTTTCTATCACATAACTCCCCTGTCAGATAAATATATAACTTAACTCCACGAAATTGTTTGGTACACCATACAACACATTTGGTACACTATATCAACGTATTGTGGTACATCATACATTGAGAAAATGGTACACCAAATATCACTTTTAAGGTACGCCGTAACAACACATTTAGGTACATTATAGCAACGTGTTGTGTACACAATACAAACATAGAAAGGTACAGTAACTGGTACAAACAGCAAATCGGGGAGTTAAGTGATATATTTCTCTGCCAGGGGAGTTATGTGATAGAAAGTTTGCCTAATAGTTAAGTGAAATTTCCCCTAAAATTAAATGGTATAAAATGCATCCATTATATGGGGCATGTCAATGAGGGTTCGAGAATCAGCAAAGTATCAATCCCCATGAGACGGATGATAACCCACTATTCTTGTGGAAGTTCAATTCGTATGTATTCTAACATAGACATGTTTCTTAATTCTTTTACAAACCTCAATAATTGTAATAAAATCGTGGACAACCTTATCACCTCAGTAATGGATCTATTGCGTCTATAATCTTTTACCAAAATGTTATTGGTGGGGAGCGTTAGTGGATGCAAAAGGATCGAAGTTCTTCAAATTTAAATACACAATAAAAATGAGCGGTGCCCTTACGCAGGCCCGTAACTGAAGAATTCGGGGCCTGAATCGAAACTCGAATTCGGGCCCGAGACCTTAATAAATAATTTTTTTCCAAATGAGATACGAAATATAGAATAAATTATATCATAAGTGTAACTTAAATAAAGAAATACAAAAGAAATACTTCATCTGTTTTGAAATAGAGTCGTTTTAGACTTTTGTTTTTTAATACAAGTCGTTTAGCTGGAAACTTTTACAACTTAACCTCTCAGCTTAAATAAAAATAATTAGATTAATAGGATAAATAGTTAATTAAGGGTATAATATAGATTCTGTTTTATTTCTTAATATGAATGCTATTACCTTAAACGACTTGTATTTCAAAACAGAGAGTATGTTTTATAGTTGAAGGTTCAATAAATACTTAAAATTGTTGTATTAAACACTATGTTTTTTAGAATTTTGGTTTGGTTGGGAAGTTTTGCTCGATTTTGTTAACTTTAAGGCGCATGTATAACTAACAATCTTTTGCACAATTTTCTATTTTATTTTTTAAATGAAATTATAAACCAACTTACTATAATATATATATATATGTATATATATATATATATATATAAATATTGGGTCCCTTTACAAAGCTGGGCCCGATCGTTGGCCTCATAGAAACTACGAACCTGCCCTTACGGCATCAAGTACGTACTAGTGTTTTCCTACTAGCTTATCATTAATTAAATATATTTTTATTGGAGACACCTACTTTATTAGTACATCGATCCTACGTTGCATGAGTTAGCTTGTCGAATAGTCGAATAATGACTTCGCATTTGAAGGACTTATGACTCAACAAACTCACGACGTAAACAATGAATCATGAAAAATAAAATGAGCTTATGAAACGGAGAGATACTAAACCGTTCTTCTATGCAAGAGAGGGTGATTTTGATGGTGTAAGTTTTGCAATCTAATCTTGTTAAGAATTGAACTCAGTGAATCGTATTGAAGAAAAGAATTCTGTAGATTACTATTCAAGAAAGCATCGCTGTTACATCTCATATCCACAGACCTATATATATTCTGGTATTTTACATATATACCCCTCTTAATATAAAAATATAATATGTACACTTGAATATTCAATACTCCCCCTCAAGTATGATGTTGATATAAATCAAAAACACCAAACTTGGAGAGTAGATAATCGAATTGAGACCTTCCCAAAGCTTTAGTTAGGAGGTCAGCTGGCTGTTCATTTGTAGGAATATAGTGTGTATTGATCATCTTCTCTTGGATTTTGTCTCGTACGAAGTGGCAATCCACCTCTATATGCTTGGTCCTCTCGTGGAAAACTGGGTTTGCCGCAATCTGCATTGCTGATTTACTGTCCATGTACACCGAGACTGGTTCCTTCCTTTTGATCCCAACATCATTCAAGACACTTAGAAGCCATGTGATCTCTGCTGTAACCATGGCTAAAGCTCTATATTCTGCTTCGGCTGAGCTTTTGGACTCTGTTTTCTGCTTCTTTGTTTTCCAAGACACCAGTGAATCACCAATGAATATTGCATAACCTGTCAAAGATTTTCTCGATAAAGGGCATGATGCCCAATCCGGATCACAAAAGGCTTTCACCTTAAAATCACTGTTAGATTTCATCAATAATCCAATACTTGGCCTGCCCTTCAAATATCTAAGCAACTTAAACATAGTCTCAACATGGGAGTTCCTTGGACAATGCATAAACTGTGCCAAAATTTGTACTGCATAACTAATATCAGGTCTTGTAAGGCATAAGTAAATGAGCTTACCAATAGTTCTTCGATAGAACAAGACATCAGTGGCTATAGGATCTTGGTTAGGTCCTGTTTCACCATCTTCTAAAAGTCCCTGCTGGTTTTGCATTAGTTTTGGCTTCTGCCACCTTAATGGACCATCTATTAGCTTCAGATTCTGCTCAATTGGTACTCCCAAAGGTTTTGACCCAAGCATACCAGTCTCTGTCAATAACTCAAGCACATATTTTCTTTGATTAAGATATATACCATCTTTTGATCTAGCTACTTCAGTGCCTAGGAAGAATTTTAATTCTCCCAAATCTTTCATATAAAAGGCACTATTCAAGAATGACTTTGTGTCCTTAATCAGCAGCTCATCGTTTCCTGTAATCAAAATATCATCGACATATACAAGAATAATAATAATACTACTCCCCCTGGTTTTAGTAAACAGAGAATAGTCATTTTTAGACTGCTGGAAACCATTTTTACTCATAATATGAGTGAACTTATTATTCCATTGTCTTGATGCCTGTTTTAGACCATAGTGATTTCTCAAGTTTGCAAACTTTATTACCTACAGCTTCATTACCTGTTCTCATACCTGGAGGAATAACCATATACACTTCTTCATACAAATCTCCCTGCAAAAAAGCATTAGTGACATCCATCTGCCAAATTGGCCAATTAAATTTAGATGCTAGGGAAATAACAATTCGAATGGTAACATGTTTAACTACAGGAGAAAAGGTTTCTGTGTAGTCTACTCCCTCTATTTGTGTATAACCCTTGGCAACTAATCTTGCCTTGTATCTGTCTATAGTTCCATCCGCTTTAAACTTTATAGTGTACACCCATCTACACCCAACAGCCTTTTTCCCAGCCGGTAGGTCTACTATCTTCCAAGTACCATTCATTCTTAATGCTTCTATTTCATTTTCCATGGCTGCTACCCACTTTCTTGACTTAACTGCTTCATCAAAGCTGTTAGGTATGTTCTCACTGTCCAAGGCTGCAAGGTAAGACTTATAGGAAGGACTGATTTTATCATATTGTACAAAATTAGATAAAGGATATTTAGTAGAGTATGCAACATTTGATTTATTGATAAATGAAGAAACATAATCCTTTGCCCAATAAGGATTCTTACCCACTCTACCTGACTTTCTCAAGCCTGGTTCACAATCAGTAAGAGCTGACTCCCTTAGGTTTGATTGTTGGGCTGGTTCTGATTCTGTGAAATCAGTCCTTGATTGTGGTTCATATACACCTCCACTCTGATCAACAGCTTCATGATGTTCAGGAGTTTCACTAACAGCTTCATGCTGTTCAGGAGTTTCACTAACAGCTTCATGCTGCTCAGGATAGTTTTCCATCCCTGTTCTATAAGGTGCTATGAATTCATCATAAAAATCAGCATCATTATGCACAGGCATATTACTCACATTTGTATTCTTACCACTTGAGGCTGCAAATGGGAAGATACTCTCATAAAATATGACATCTCTAGATACATGAAATGTTTTTGTTTTAAGATCCAACAGCTTATATGCCTTCCTTGTTGTAACATATCCCATTAATACACATGCCTTTGACCTTACCTTAAATTTGTCATCTTCAGTCAAGATTTTTGAGAAAGAAAGGCAGCCAAACACCTTTAGGTGTTTGTAACCTGGATCCCTGTTATACAATACACTATAAGGAGTCTTACCCTTTAGCAATGGGGTAGGAGTCCTATTAATTAAGTAAACTGCAGTTAGAACACATTCCCCCCAATACCTTGTTGGTACATTGGATTGGAACTTCAATGCTCTAGCTACATCCATGATGTGTCTATGTTTCCTTTCCACCACTCCATTCTGCTGGGGTGTGTAAGGACATGAACTTTGATGTATTATTCCATGTGAATCAAATAAATCTTTACATTCACCACTAAAAAACTCTAATGCATTATCAGTCCTAATCTTCTTAACCTTGACAGAAAACTGAGTATGAACATATAAAATAAATTTTTTTTATAATGCCATGAACTTCAGATTTAGCCTTCATTAAGAAAATCCATATAGATCTCGAGAAGTCATCAACAACAGTTAAGAAATATTTCTCATTATTATAAGTGAGCTCCCTATAAGGACCCCATACATCAAGATGCACAAGTTCAAAGAGAGAATCAGATACAGTTGTCCTATTTTGAAAAACAGATCTACTATGCTTAGCTAAAGGACAAACAGAACAATACTTATGACCCTCTGAAATCTTTACCCTTAAACTTGGCAGTAAATCAAACCTACCAAAAGACATATGTCCTAATCTCCTATGCCACAGGCTTATTCTATCTGTCCCAGCTTGATTTGAAGAAAACTGGTCATTTATTGCATCATTATCATGGCTCTTCTGGCTAGGGTTACTAAAGTCTTGATCATAACTGCTACTAACATATTGCAAGTAATAAAGACCATTCTTTAATCTACCAATCCCCCTTATCTTGCCAGTCCATAGCTCCTGGATCAGACAAAAATAAGGATAGAAAGTGATTAACATGTTATTGTCATGAGTTAACCTAGACACAGAGAGAAGATTATGTTTGAACTCCGGAACAAATAGAACTTTAGATAGATTCAGTCATGAACCTAATCGAACTGATCCAAAACATGATGCACTAATTAATTTTCCATCAGGAAGTCTAACAGAAGCATTTGATAGAGGGTTTATCACACATTCATCATACAAATCAGACCTACATATCATGTGCTGATTGGCTCCTGTATCTATAATCCAGTCCTGATTCATAACATTGTTTGATAATTCAAATTGAAAATTACCTCGATGCTCACCTACATTTGCTGCAGCAGTTATACCTTGTGTTTGTTCTGAGTTATTGGTCAATCCTCCCAGCATGGTCATTAGTTGTTGGAACTGTTGAGGAGTGATTTGTGGTTGAACCATAGGCATTCCACCAGCCATATTTTGTCCAAGAGCAAGGTTCTGTCCAACTGTTGCATTGTGAGAGAATTGATGGTTTTGATTGGTCCCATGAGGAATATGTCCAGCTATTCCAGCCTGAGTATTCTGACAATGCTGGACATCTGCAGAATTCGAGCTAGCCTTTGTGAGCGCACCTCGTCCTTGTGGGATAAATCTTCCTACTCCTTGATTAAAAAAAAAAATCTTCCTCCACCTCCCCTTTTTCCTCTTCTTCCACCTCTATTCCAGTTAGGTGGATACCCATAGATTTTGAAACAGTTTTCCTTTGTGTGCCCATTAATATTGCAGACGTCACAAAACATAATATTCTTGTCCTGTGGAGGCTTACTAGAGGAAACATTAGTCATCAAAGCAATTGAGGAATCAGAACCAGGAGCATGGACATTAATGCTCCTTTGTCCTTCCTCATTCGAAACCATAGCATATACTTGTCCATGAGTAGGTAAGGGAGACATCATTAGAATTTGAGATCTAATTGTGCTATAACAATCATTAAGTCCCATCAAGAATTGCATCATCTTAAGCTGACTGCAGTGATCAATATACTCCTTGGAAACATTAAGCGCAGGAGATGGAATTAAGCTATCATATTCATCCCAAAGAACCCTAAGCTTTGAATAATACTCTGTAACTGTATTTGTACCCTGATTAATCGTTGTAATCTGCCTATACAGAGTGAACAGCCTAGCACCATTTATTTTATCAAATCTTTCTTTTAAATCCATCCATACTACGTAAGCCGAATCGCAATAAATCACTCCATTAACTAATTCTCTAGAGAGTGACCTATGAATCCAAGACCTTACCAGAGCATTACACCGATTCCATTGTTGTAGCAGTACCTGATTGTTCTCTGGTGGTGCGCAAGATCCATCGATAAATCCGATTTTGTTTTTCGCTTGCAGAGCTAGGATCATCTCTCTGCTCCACACCTTGTAGTTATCGGATCCTCGCAGTACATCCGTAACGAGATCAAGCATCGGAGTATCAGATGGATGCAAGTAGAGTGGATCTTGGAAATCAACGACTGTCGATGACAAATCGCGCTTGGAATTCTGAATTTCATCATGGACTGGTGAATTAGGGTTCTCATCATCGGGTATTTCGACAGATGAAGCCATTGTTGTATTCGAGTCACAGGATTGCTTCAATTCAGCTCTGATACCATGTTAAGAATTGAACTCAGTGAATCGTATTGAAGAAAAGAATTCTGTAGATTACTATCCAAGAAGGCATCGCTGTTACATCTCATATCCACAGACCTATATATATTCTGGTATTTTACATATATACCCCTCTTAATATAAAAATATCAAATATGTACACTTGAATATTCAATAAATCTATCTTTTGATCATACATTGTTTGTACACTTCCAATTGATCTTTCTACATGATTAGTTAGTTAAAAAGAATGGTTCCTCCTTGAGGAGTTGAGGTATATCTTTTATCTTAACGGAAAAGGCCATGTTTGATATAGGCAAGCATCAATTTTTAATGAGATTGGAAACTTTTCTAACAAAGAGGAAAGTTGCCATGGATTGATTAGTGAGAGTATCTCAAGATGAAGGGCGTTTTTTTTTTTTGGGAAATAAAAATAGGAACCCATTTTGACCCATTTAGTTGTCATAGTCAGTTACAGAAATGGAACGAGTGAGCTTGCAATGAAAATGACTTACAGTAATACAATCCTCTCCTATGAATGTCATCTTAAGTTTCTTTACATGTATGTATGTATCTTAATGGTGGTACTTTTGGCCTTTGAGAATTGTCCAAGCCCTGCGAAAAACCATCATAATGATCTGTTATATCTCTATAGTTTTCCCAAAGTGATAGTCACAACTTTCGTTCATTTATTTATTTACTTAGTACCTATAAATCTGCTCAACTAGGACAATTAGTGCAACTTCGTGATTCAAGACCATAGATGACAACCTTATTGACACATCAGCTCTGTCTCTCAACTGTCTTCCATGTCCATACGGTCCACCGATACAGAAAACTATGCTTGAAGATCCCTTTTCGAATAAGAAAAATCAACATTCATACATATTATATATATATATATATGTATATGTTACAGAGAAGATGAACTAACAGAGGAAGTACTTCTTACTGTGTTTCCAGCATCACCAATTAGAGAAGCCATTGTCTCCGATCCTATATCGACTCCATTCTCATCTAACATCACAACCTATAAAGAGTCGAACAACTATCCATTTGCTTACAGTTGCAGCAGATGAATCAGAACTGAAAATTACGTCGAGGGTTTTGAGATTCGAATGACGACTAACCCATTCATTTGCTTTGATATGGCCCATCATAGCCACGTCTTCGTGTTCGATTTGAGCCATCGAGTCGCTGTTCAAGCACTTACATGTACCAGCGTTTAGTGAGTGATATGATGCGATAGATTAAAAATATGATTCGTACCGAGCATTTTTGGGATTGGATTTGAGCTGGACATTCTCGACGGGGCAATAATTCTTTATCTTTTGAACGTATTCGTCGACTATGAGTTGAACGCCGGGCGACCTCTTCTTCCCCACAGTTACGATTCGAATGGGCAGTATTCTCTGAAAGAAACCTTCTCCATATAAATTCGGGGTAACTAAACTAAACCAATCTTCCCTCCAGAAACCAACGAAGTAATAGAAGAATCATTTTAACAAACACGTGGGGGGCATACTAAAGTAATAGCTGCTACCGCCTCTTTAGATACAACTTCGCCAAATCTACTACTGAGTACTGATAATAACAATCATTACGTAATTCTTGAAAGGAACTTATATTGAGGGTCAATTGCATCGCAAAGACTCACCACAGATTGACCCACGTACTTGAAATGTTTGCCTGCAATCACGATGAAGATAACAAGAAGTGGGATCAACCATTTGCCCCCCAAAAAGAAAAAAAGAAAACAGTGATCTTTAACCTTGAAGATGGGTGTTGGTGTATGGTGTTTTGCTACTAGCGAAGATGGATATCATACCCATAATTAGCACATTCACATCAACTCTTCTCTGCTCAGCTACTGTTTGTCAATTTTACAGGTTGGTTGACAGTAACAAAGATGATGTGCAAGTCTTTTGACATTTGAGTTGACTTGGTACATAAAAAACATGCTAAAACATTACAATAGCCTTTTGGTTTAGCGTGTCACAGATCACAAAATGCAAGCAAGTAAAAATAAAAAAATGGGGGAACAAAAGTAATCATCAATCAGTTCATCATCTCTGCTGACGACTCCTCAGACTTCCTCCCTTTTAGTGAGCATATATTCAATGGCCTCCCTCGTAGTGGCTCTACGGTTAGCTTCGTAGTTCCAAAGCTCAAACACAGGCGAACGACCATTAGGATTATACTCTTGAAGCTCCACCAACGCTTTCGTCACAGAAAAATAGGGCTCTTCTCCTAATTCTTCCCTAAGCCCTTTAAGGGACTCATCATCTTCGTCTATGATCATCGCTCTCTACACATCAGACACAAATTACAGTGGTATGGTAAGAATCCCTACATGTGCTGTGTGCATATTTGTATACATTTGGTTCTTCGAAGAATATTACAGTAACTGACCTGATGATTGGCTGTTTTCTTCAACGGGCTCCAAAGAGGATCCTTCAGCTTCTCCTGCCAAGAAGTGCACCTACGTTTGGCTTCTGAGGTCAACTTAAATGGCGAGACCCTTTTCTTGGAAAGGGCATTTTCGAAGGCTCTCTTGTCTATCTTTCCCATGCTCTTTATGCCGATGCTCGCCGGCCTACCATTTTGCATATCTGCCAAGCGCTGAAATGAAATTCGAAGTTGATGATACTGAAATGCCAATTTAGCAGCAAATGGTAAATTCGAAATTTATAATATACATACTTGGATCAGTGCTTTCCTCGCCTCTTTCAGTTCGTCGTTGATGAGGCGCTCTTTGGCCATCAGCTGATGGCAAGAGACACGGAGATCTTCGAGCTCCTTTTCCTTCTCCTCGAGCATCTTTTCAGCCTCAGAACTTCCATGTTTTCGTATCCTTCCTTCTATTTCAGTAACTTTCCTTAAAGACTGCTGTTTCTCATTCTTCCTCCATGGGAAAAAAAAAAAAAAAAAAGTGAGCTTTTTTACTACTGAATCGTACGTAGTCCGTCCAAGCCACTACAACTACAGCATACCTTTTGTTCTTCGACAAGCATTCGAAGATTTTCTTCAGCCTTCCTCTGCTCTTCCAACGCTTTCTCCATTGCAGCATTCCTCTTGATGTCCTTGGGTAGGGTAAGGAATGACGATGAAAGAAAAAAAAAAAAAAGGACTCCCAAGAAAATATATTTAAAAAACAGAGTTGTTACCTTTGCAGTCTCTTCTTCAAGAGTCTGCCTATACTGTTCAATAAAAGCTTCATGCTCGCTGAGCTCTCGGCTACACAATGCGATCTTTGAATCCAAGTTTTGATGTTCATCCACAGACGACCCATTTTGGGTCACTATCTCAGCTAAGCTTAGAGGAGGAGTTGATTCGGTCAAAAGGTTAAACATTTCTCCTTCCATAGACTTTTGATGATCCATCTGAATAATGATGTTTTACTACAAAAAGGCTCTGAGGGCACTCCAAGAGTAGTACCAAGACTACTATGAGATAAAAAGGAACGAAAGAGAAACTTACCACGTTAACAAGAAATGACCAGAGTTTAAGGGGGGAAAGAAGAAAAAGAGGAGACTTGGTTGAGTTATCGATATGGGCAATAATGTTCGCAGCCCACCTTTCTCGTCGAACTGATTTGATGCAATCTTCCCAGTCATGTCAGCAGAGTAAGTTAGCCCGGTAAAGAAAGGAAGTCCACGATATATATTCATATCCATTTTTCACGTTAGGATATTATATGGATTATGGATATTAGCTCACACCCTTCCCAAGAGAAGAAAATGAAATTACATTGGGGTTGTTCTATCGTCGAACTCGAAATGGAGGTGGAGTTCATTTATGGAAAACCCTTTTTATTATTACACACACACATTACATGAATGCTGGCCGGCTGGGGCATGCAAAATCCAGAGAATATGGTACTACTACTGCAATGCACAGCTACAAATTAGGCATTTTCTCTTTTAGTTGGTCCAACATAGGATGCTTACAAAGGACCCTCTTTCAGTATTCTTACAGCTTAACTATTGACTAGTCCATCCCAGAAACACAATTATCGTGCATTTAATATCCCCCCTTTTATTCCCCGTATCGTATTATTTTAAAGGAAAGCAAAGGAACTCTTATTTATAGGAGATTTTGAAAACATACTGAAGTACCGAAAGACAAAAAAATGGATACGAATATAATTCGACGACTTGACTCATAGCTGAAAGAAAATCTTGCGCCGATAAAGACATGTGTAAAGAGCAATTAATGCGAAGCATAGAATAAGGAAAGTCTCGCTTCCCTATCATTAAGAACTATTTTTTTCCGTATCAGATTTTTGTCGGCATTTTTATTTCGAATAATTACTACCTTGATTGAAAGACTGAACCTAGTCGTTTATTATTGGATGGGAGAACAAAATGATAACCATCATCAACAACAATGCTCTGAAAATAACTTCCATCGACGTTCTGAATCACAACATATGATTAATCCAATGGGTTGGGGCTCTATAATTAATCCAATCACTAAATAGATGAAAAGGCTAAAATACTTTTATTTCACCAAATCATAATTATTTCATGTGATTTATATGATAAAATAAATAAACAACATTATTCACTATTTCGTGATGATCAAATTGATATGCTTTATATTCATAAGAATAAATTTTTTTTGTAAACTATGTATTGATGAATTAAAGGGTAGTTTAGGAATTTTATAAATAGTACCGAAATTAACTAAATCCATTTCTTGCCGCGCGTTAATTGGATAGCCGTTATCATAATATTAATTTACAATCTTTTTCTTGCAGCGCGTTAATTGGATAGCCGTTATCATAATATTAATTTACAATCTTTTAAAGCGAACGCATCCAAAATGGATATGCAGAATCACACGGTCTAACATAGGATGGCTATAAGGGACCCTTTTTTAGTGCTAATCTTATAGCTGATGACTAGTCCATCCTAGAGTACAATAATCATGCATTTATATCCCTTCTATTATAGGAAAGAAACTCTTATTTATATACGACATTCTGGGAAAAGAAAATATACATATTGAAATACCGAAAGACAAAACAATGGATGATACGAAATATAATTCGACAGATTCGTATCTGAAAATTCTTCATGGAAGATGTACTTGCCAAAAAAAGACGTAAGTAGCAATTAATGCCAAGCATAAGTAAGGAAGGTCTCACTTTCCGATCATTAACAATTCATTCATTGTTTCGTATCTGATCTGATTTATGTTGGCATTTAGTTACTACTGAAGACTGAACCCAGTGGTTTATTATGTTACATGGGAGAACGAAATGATAACGATCATATCAACAATGCTCTGAAAACAACTTCCATCGACTCAGATCACAACATATGCACAACACACAAGACTTGGAATACATAATTACAAGCAAAAAGTCCAAGAGCCAAAAGCAGACAAAACACACACTTAAGACAGCAAGTTAAGGACGACAGAAGGTTTATTTGCAGCATGTCTTTTGGCGCTTACTTGTCTTCGTATGAGACAGCAAGTAATCAACTACTTCTTTGAGGGTTGCCTTGCGCTGCAAATCAAAGTTCCAAAGCTCAGAAACTGGATAACCGCCGCTTGGATTGTATTCATTCAGTTCCAATAATGCTTTCTTCACTGCACAGTGAATGGCATCTCCCCATTCTTTCTTCAGACCTTTAAGCGTTTCGTCATCTTCGTCGATCACGCTCTACAAATCGAGAAGCAACAACAAACACTCTTACATCATCAAGAATTGAAAAAAAAAATATGGGCGCAGCTTTTCCAACAGAGATTGAGGAAAAAATACAGTTCTTTCAACCCTATGATTGCCCTCATCGTCGGGGACTATACGGAATGGATGCCACTCGGGATTCTTGAGCTTCTCTTGCCAGGAAGAGCAAAGTTCCATTGCCTTTACGTTGACCTCTTTGGGTCGGTATCGAAGTTTGCAGGCGTTCTTAAACGCGTTTTCATCGAGTTCGCCCATTCTCTTGATCCTTATGTTCGCTCTATTGCTACATTGTACATCGACCAACCCCTATGTATAGGATTGAGAATCAAAAGTACCCGTTAGTGAATTGATTGACCCTTTCCCTAACACGCATGAAAAAAGAAGGATAGAAGGTGAATCAAGAAACATGAAATTCAAGATGGCATACTTCGATTAGAGCGCTGCGGGCTTGTTGGTAGTTATCATTGCTACTGCGTTCACGAACAATCAGCTGCTGATATAAATTTTCCAGGTTCTCATAGTCTTCCTTAAGATCACAGTACTTGTCGGCCATCTCGTTGAGAGATGAAGCTTTTTTCACCTCTTCAACTTGCTTTACGGACTCGTCCTTATCCCTCTTCATAGATGAAAAATATGGTTGGCGGGACTAACAACGAAAACAGAGTATGTGCACATACATCTCTCGTTGAGGATTGAAGGATCCGATACAGTACAATACGAAGCAAAATACCTTGTGGTCCCTCAAAACCCTTAAAAGGTTTGCGTCGGCCTTCTTTTGCTGATCAATGGCTTTCCCCAACTCTTCCTTCCGCTTAAGGTTCTGTAGGTTAATGATCATCATCCAAAGTTAAAAGGTCACTAAAAGCAACAGAAAAACACAAAATGATGAGCATTTGCGAAGAAGATACATCACTTCACATGAGGCAAATGAGTTGTTGTTTTCACCTTTGCCTTCTCTGCTTCTAGCAAGCACCTATCACGCGCCATGGAAGCCTCGCGCTCTTTCAACTCGCTGCAGCGTGATTCGATCTCCACATCCAAGTCGCACGCTTCGCTTTCTTCCATGAACCTATCGATATCCTCACGCCTTGACCTCTGAAGCATTCTTGCTTCTAAGGAATCAAATGCCAGCAGCAGATTCGATATTACTACAAATCAATTTAAGGAGTGCATGCCTCAATTAACTGAATCAACAAAACTTACTCTTAAGTAACTCCATTCGGCGGTGATTCTCGGTCTGAGACGACGGGGCAGATGATTCCTGGTTCGGCGCCATCATCTGAATTAGCGAACACAAAAGGGGCAGATGATTGCTGTTGAGATGATTACGAGAAGCTGTAACACAACGTCAATTTATAGTTGACATTCGCCTCATTGTCATATCATTTAGCAAAGCCAAGGCGACTGCGATTTGACGAGATAAACTCGCCGATAACTTGCTGCAGTATCCATTCATTTACACCTACAAGAGTTTGTGTCATTTCACCGCCATTCTTCCTTTCTTTTGCTTTAGGATGTGACAAAATGCTGCAGTAATTGGATATATATACACGTCAACGAGAAAAAAATCGACGTACTTCGAGAGAGAGAGAGAGAGAGAGAGAGAGAGAGTTGTTTTGATCATAAATTGATGGCGCAGTCGGAGTAAGGATTGTTTTGGCAGGACTATTGGACTATCGATACGTTTTTGTTATAAGATTTATTGCAAATTTGAGATTGATCTAAAAAAGAATTTTATTTTCTATTTAATGGAATGGATATGGACCCTATCATCTATCTATACGACCTGGTATTAGAAATTCTTAGAATGTTCATTCGACTACAAATTTCAACTGATTTTTGTCCAGTAAGAATCACACCTACGAAAACAAAACAAACAAACTAACAAAACAAACGGAAACCACGAAACACATAAAAAAAAAAAAAAGAAAAGCGTGCGTTGTGACAAACCTACAATATGACCGTGATACAATTAATCAAAGATCCTAAACACTCCCACACACCGAAAGAACTTCCTATGAACTATTGTACACATGAATTCAGATAATAGCTGCTATGCTATCCCTTACTCAAACCCCTTCCTCTGCCTCCCTTTCTACTTATTCTACTCGATTTCTTTCCTTGTTGCTTAACCATTCCTTCAGTTTGTACTCCCAAATCATTCTCTTGGGCACTTTCAGTTTCCGTAACGATAGGGACTTCATGGTAGGCATTGCCTGGAATTTCGGAGTTGCCATTCGTGCTGTTTGCCTCTGTATCAGATGCTGCCTTGTGGTTTTCATCATTGGGTTGTTGTTGCTCATCATGGTTTTGTCCCAACTCTACTCTGTTGTTTTGTTTAAGAATGATGGCAAATGACGGTTTGGTGGTTTGGTTAAATATTTCTAAACGAACATAAAGTGAGGTGAGGGAAAGCAAAAGTTCAAATTTGCTGCTAACCTTGGTTGAGATGCCGGGATTCCATTGGCATTTGAATGAATAGTTGATTCGGGGTCTGCGAAGAATAATTGAGATATATATGTAAAGCCGAAACAACCATTAAGAGATGTAGTAAATAATGACGAACGCTATGCGTAAGCCATATGATATAGTTCAATGTTTTCAAAAACTCAAGCAGTTAAAATAGTACAGATAAAACTAAAAGAAACAAGGTACCAGTGTGGTTCTCTACATCGTGATTCTGAACTGAGGTATCCTTGTTATTAGCACAGAAAACTTCTAAATCCTACGAGAGCAAATACAAAGTCAATGAGCACAAGCAGAGAAATTATATCAAGTAATATAAAATACATATTCCCTTTTCGAGATTTTTACGATTGATACATGTACTGAAACGAATCAATAGGGAACCTGATTATTTTCGGTAATGTTACCATCTATACGGGATGGTAGTGCCTCTTTCGTCATGCCATCTTGTGTTGGCTCCAAACCTGGGATGTCAAAGAAAAAATTATATTATGTTCAAGTAACTAAATGTAGGGAATATTAAGTCCCTATTTACCTAAAGTGTCACATCATCGACTAAGCAAGACAAACAAAACTTAACCTGCAGCAACGGCATTAGTCAAAACGTCAACTGGTTCTGGAGAACTTCTCTGTGCACTAAAAACCAGTTTGCCGGTTCCTAAACGCCCTTCTCTGGACGATGAAGGAGCAAAACTCAATGGTTCAATTTTCTTAGCTGATGTTCGCAGCATATCTTCTGTTGCCTTTGCACGCACTTTCTGCAATTCTTCGCGGATATTCCATGATCCAGAAGCAAGGGATCTTCTCTTCTAAAAAAGTCAAATCACAACAGTTGAAAGATAATTACAGACGACGGCGCATGGTTCAAAGTAAAAGCAAAGTTTTCAGCGCATAATTATTTCGACATAATTTTTAGCCAGAGAACTATGGATAAAAGAAGCTTATTCAGCTATGTCAAGGTTGCAGGAAACAATTAAGAAAATATACAAAAATATGCACCTTGGATGAAGAAAACGAATCATTAGCAACTGAATATGATGCTCCGACCTTGAACAGTTTCAACGACAGAGGGGTTTCAACATCAAAATTTAGTGTAGGCGACGCCCAGCGTGGCCTCTCCTTCATATAGGATCTGGCAACATCGACAGGAGAACCTTCCCCACTCTGCACCTGTGTGAAAAATACCTCTAACTATGAAAATACCCAATCATTGACAAGGGAAGTTAGGATGAATGAGAAGCACATTAGGTAAAACTGATAATATATATCCTAAACTAGAAACTAACATGTCCAAGCCCTGAGCCTGACGAATTGATCTTCGCAGTTCCGGGGGAAAACTCTGTCACTGATGTAGATCCAGCTTTCTTATCTTTAAACCACTTTTTAGCCTCTTGAGCAACTTTATTGTACATGTCAACAACCTCTGCCATCCCAATTACAATCGGATAAGTGAACTGCAATAATATTAGCAGAGTGTGGACTTATAAAGCAATACCATAGTTCTTCCCAGGAGATCCAACTTGAAAATGACTTTTTGCTGATTCTCTTGACCAGTCTACAACTCGTGAATTGAGAACTTGTATCATTTTGTCACACTCTTCCCTGCGGAGAAAGTTTCAACAATTTTAGCATTAAAAAGAGACTCACGGCAGCACACGCCAGCAAGCTTAGCAACCATCATTTTCACCTTTTTCACAGCAGTAGGTAGTTAGTTGGTAAAATTTATACAAATAGTGGCACAAAAAAGATTACTAACTGATTAAAATTAAGCATCAGATATTCGCAGACATTATATATCTATAGTCAACATTGGGTGTATAAGTATTACCTTGTAAAAGTCTCTTGCAAAATAAGCTTTTCGATTAGGTCTTTGCTTCTGGTCCTCTTTACATTCAACTGAGAATCTTCTACATGCTGCATCAACTCCGATGGTACTGCGTTCATCTGGCATATCCACAAAAGAAAGTAGTTAACTTATCAGCTAGAAGTTAGAAAAAGTAAAATTAAGAAAGACCATAGAGCTAATTACGAAAGAGCAATCATTAGGAGATAGACATTCATTTGCAAACAGAATAATAATCCCGGGGAAATAATATCTGTTAACCTCTGAAATGAGACATTTTACATGGGAGTAAACAGAACAGTATACAAATCCTTGGAATAGGAGAGTGATGTAAGTTGCCAAGTATTACAATGGACAGGTACCTCATTTATAGCATTAACTCCAGCAGGGATTTCTTGATCAGTGTCTTCCTCTGCCACACAATAGAATAAAGACGAACGTGAGACCAAACAGAAAATGTCGCCCAGAAGGTATTTCAATTCACTCAATTCTAATAAGCTAGCCAATCAGTCCAACTGAGCAATCATCAAACGATAAACTTTTAGCTATTACTACAATGAAAGCTTACAACATCAGCTCGGCAAATCATACCAGCGAACAACTAACACGTGCAACAACAACAATTCACAATGAAAACTATAACGAAACACTAACAAAGAAAACCTGAATCGTAATCCTCATCTTCAGACGACGATTCAGACTCGGTGAAGATGGAAGACAACAGTTTCCCCGCCCCTGAAGCAACAGCGCGAGCAGAGGGTACGACGACTCCGGAAAACCAATTAGGGCTTCTCGGAGGAGGAGGAGGCGGTGGTTGCGGGCGGTCGTACGGAGTAGCGGAGAGGCGCTGCTTTCTGCGGTTGTTGACGATTTTACCCCCGGCGCCGGATCTAGACGTTGAAGCCATTTCCGAACAGAGACGAAAAAGAAGAGATATATATTAAAATTGAGGAATTTCGAACTGAGGTTCGTAAACGTTATTTCAGGTTTGCTTTGATTTAACATTCAATTCTTTAGCTTCTTGTAGAGGCTTTCCTTAGCATATTCTCCCATCACTAGACTTATTTTTGTTTTCGTTTTGCCTTTTCTTTTTACATAAAACGTAACAATTCGAAATGAAAGAAAGTCGACCGACATTTTTAGTCCATATATTTGGAGCATGGCGCCTGTAATCCCCATGTTTCGATGTATCACTCCTCAATGTTATAAATTTTGGGCCGTTTTGGTCCCTGGATTAACTCAATCGCTAATTTAGACGAAATTTAACACGTGAGAGCATATGATCTCCTTTTACTCAAGTTAAAACCTCATAACACGTTTCTTCGACTTAAATGCACATTGACATCATTACACATCACAGTTAGCGAAGGATTGACGACATTGATTTTGAGTTAAATGTGCGTTCATGTGCGTTTTAGACGAAGAGACGATGAGGTATGAGGTGTTAAGTCGAGTAAAATGAGATCATTTGCTAGTATGTTTTAAACTCCGTCTAAATTAGTGATTAAGTTAATCAGGGGACCAACACTATCCAAAATTCGTAACATTTGGGGACTAAAAGTGGCACCTTGGACGATGAGGTACCAGAAACGCCCATGGCCCAAACATTAAGGACTAAAAAAGTCGTTCTCCCTGAAAGAAATAACTAAACGGGCTTACATAACCATGAATTACCCGAAATCGGTTCCAGAAATGGAACTGACCCATAACGAAAAGGATTGTGCAGCTCCTTCCATAATCGACTTGAAATCACATGTCGCACAACAGTATCGCACAACAATCTATGTCTCATTTTCTGTACCACTTTGCACAATTTCACATAAAATGTTAATTCCTATTAATATCGAAAAATATAGATATGATATCTATTTTATCACCTAGAAAACAAAGAATAAACAATGGGACATGGATTGTTGAACGGGTGATTTCAAGCTCCGCGAACCATGATATGCTATATTAAGAGGTCTCTATTCTTAAGTACTTTTTTTCCAACGATGATGATAAGTTAGGATTTTACGTATATTTTATACTCATAAACTTGCATTATTTGATCGTGAGACATCTAAATACCATCGAATACCTCACTTTATTCTATTCTCTGCCCGGACCTCACGGTCGTGGGAGGCCATGCAGGTGGCCGTGGGGAGCTTTGCAAGGTCCCATAAGTCCACGACCGTGAGCCGCCTTGCAAGAGGCCGTGGATATAGCATATCTTCTATTTTTGGCAACGAATCTCCTTAAACTTGGGCCAAATTTGTTGAGATAAAAGGGGAATTCGATATCTTTTGAATCCTAGTATAATTAGGGACCCAAGAAGTCTTAAAAGAGAGACTTTTGATGACCAAGAAGACTAGAGAAAGCTAAGAGCGATTCTGAGGATCTTCAAGGCGTTTCTCCCTCGTTCACATGCTGGGGTGACGCGTGACGACTCGAGCATCGTGACGGGAGCATTCTATGCCTTAGATCGTTCTCACCAATGTTTTTCTTAGATTCTTTGTTGATTTCATTTATCCCCATGTTTGCTTATAGCGACTATGGCCATGTGGCCGGTTATGATCATCTATTACTGCTTTTCTTATTCTATTTAATCATCTAAGTCAAATCATGTATTCTTTGTTTGTTCTTCATGTGCGTGTGGTCCCATACGTATGATCCTTGATTAGTTTATGAAACGGACAAAGTCATTAGATCGATTAGAGCAAAACATAGAATACCACTACGTAAAACCTATCGGAGATGGAACTTCGTATGTGTGGTTTTCGAGATCTTAGGCGCTAAGCGACTAAACTCAGGAAATTTCATAAAGATTGAATGCATGTGTAGGAAGTCATAGACAGCTAGTTGATTGGTTCTACGTTTACGTAGGGTTGCTATTTGCGGGACAAACGAGTGCACGTATTTTAGGAAATTCTACCTTGACTGTGTTCATATCGATTAGATAAAATTGATTGCATGAAGACGTATGATTGATCGCGCCGAGCATGTGCTTTGGTCACTCGCCGTCAACCGATCTTTTCCTCAATTATTTTATTTGCGTTAATTTTATTTTTTGCGCTTTGGCTATTTTATCAGACCATCAAAACTATAAAAATTCCCTTAGTTTAAATTAGAATTAGAACCAATATCTTAGAATTAATCGACGATCGAGACTCGGACTTCGTCCATTTTACTCCTTAGGCAAGATAACTAAAAACCCTGACAAAACTATATAATAATATGATCCATCTCAAATTGATAATGTTTACTTTGCTGAAAGAACCCCACATAATTCTCCTAAAGAACCCGAATAATTTAAAAAAATCATCCAGTCTTTGTCAAATGGGAAGCAGACGATGACGAGCCACTAACACCGGCGGGTCGCCTCTTCTTACAGCCCAAGATGAACACACTGCATAATCGCCGCTGAGAATCCCATCGACATAGAAAGCAGTCATGCGCTAGATTGAGAACTCCCGTTATGCTCCAACAACCCAAAATTTTGAAGGCATCGTGCTTAATTCTCATTTTGGTGCTTGATTTTGGGCATTTTATACTCAAGAGAGTTGTGATGCTTTTAGCGTCAAGAACACCATAAGCACCAAGTCAAATGAAAAAGCAATATCGTACTAGGGGTTTTTGAATGGGGAAAGAATGCAGGGGCAATTTTGCCATTTCTATATATTAACTTGGATTGGATAATTATCTTGGCCTAGCCTGTCGCTTTATTAATCTGGGATTCAACTATTTATAGTAGCGGGCCATGATGTCACGAGCCTCAAAATAATTTTCTTTATGCAACTGAAGAAGATTAAATCAGTTCTGGACCACTTATCTTGACTTATCCATCCTACTAAATACGCCCTAGAGACAAAAGCTCAAAGTGTGAACAGACAACTCAAACCTAGGCAAATAAATATTGAAATAATAAAACTACTCTTAACGTCCAATATCAAATAACTATGAACTTATGCCATAAACAAAATTTAAAAAACTCCGTTACAGTGATGGCTAATAAAACTAAATTTGTTGCAAACTACATGCTTTCAACAGTGGATTGTGAGCGCAAATTCGAGAACAGACATATCTTTAGTTTTGGCTATGATGCCTGTTTTAGTCACACTCTCCACTCGAAACCCTAGTAGTTAAAGTCATGAAAATCTCAACCACTGAGAAGAAATATTCATCAAAAGGTACTCGAGCCCAGCATAGGATTGTATTTTCGTATTTTTGGTACACTATATATATATATATGTTTTTAGTGCGTTATATACATATATTTAGGGCAAATCTACAACTAAATTCCCATTCCCAAACTATCTATCAACTAACTAGTGATGGCAATGGGGCGGGGCGGGGGCGGGGATCTAATCCCCACCCCCGTCCCCGGCCCCGCGAAGTAAACGGGGACAGATTTGTCCCCGTCCCCGACCCCGCGGGGATTCCCCGGCCCAGCGACAATTTTTTTTTTTAAAATAAAGGCAGCACAGCAGTAGCTGAAAATACAGTTAAATAAGAATAACGTAATTTCAAAACACAGTTAAAATCCAAAAGGTACAGCAGTAGGTTGCTCAAAACGCAAAATCTCTAAGTCTCCAAAGCTCCTGCTGTAAGTTGAGAACACAAACTCAACAAATCCTCACAGTGTCTAAGCTAAAATCAACCCACAAAAGATCATGGAAGCCTCAATTCAAAGCTCCTGTTTAACCATGGAAGGAAGTGTTAGTTCCCAAATAAACTAGATTATATTTATCGATTAAAATAACATAAACAAACCAACTTACCTCTTCATCACCATCACGATCTTCACAAAATGCAGAACTTTGAGCAGCAGGAATGTTACCTAGAAATCAAAGATGATTGATTACTAACTGATCAAACAAAATAGTAGATTAATTCGGGTACGTACGTATTATTTGCATACCTTTCATTTCAGCCCATAACCAATCTTGAGCACACATCAATGCTTCTATAGTCTCGTGATGCAGTCTATTATGATGTGGGCTCAAAAATCTCCCGCCCGTACTAAAAGCCGACTCTGAAGCCACAGTAGATATAGGAATTGCTAGGATATCTTTGGCAATCAATTGCAAAGTTGGATACTTAAGTGCATTCTTCCACCAACTTAAAATATCAAAATCAACATTTCTTGGTATCACGCGTTCCTCCAAATAACAATCCAATTCTGTCTTGCCATTATCGCTCTCATGATCCTCAGCAACAAACCTGTCATAGTTACTCATCGGGTCTACATCGTCAAGGCTGCTCACAGCTGAATGAGAAGGTGCAGACAATCCAGCAAGTCCGCCAGTTTTCAATTGGGTAAATTACGTGTCAGTACCCATTATCATATTTTCAACATGTTTCAGGCCCCCTAAGATTTCATTTTAGGCAGAAGGACCTAAGTACTGAAAATATAAGTTTCAAGGACCCATGTGATATGAAATGATAATTCTATCCTTCATAGTTGCAAAAAATTACAGACATTGCCATTGTCTTCTCCGTTCGATTTTGGGTTGCTCTTAGGACTGTAAAATCGAGTGAAATATGATTGTTAAGGTGCAAATAAGATGGAATCGACTTCGATTCCTCATGGGTAGTTATAATAAACAAATAATTTAAAGTGTAAGACGAAATAATTATGAAATTCCACGTCGAAAAAACGAGAATAGAAATTGACCAAATATCGATTTAATGGCCGATTAAGACGAATCTGAGTGAATTTGATAATGGGTCTTAATAATGAACGAGAATTATTGAGTTTAAGAAAGAAGTGGTGAAGAATTTTGAATCAAAATTTTTGGTGCGACGTATATTGAAGATTTTGTGAAGACGATATTTGGGTAACAAGTCACGCAATTTAAGTAACCGATGTAGCAAATACAGTAACTGATGTGACAAAAACAGTAACAGATGGGGCTCTATTAGTGACAATAACTCCCAAATCGATAACCCCATGTTAATCAAAGAAACGATTGAGCCATCCCACGAGTCGACGACGACCACGAGCAGCGACGGCCATGAGCAGCGACGACCACGAGCAGTGAGCCATACCACGAGGACAATGGCCAAGAAATCGAAGAAAGCAGCGACGGAGAATGAGAAAAGGTCGAAACAGCCGAAGGGTTCTAAAAGTAGTTCGAAAATCTCATTGAAACAAGGGAAAATCTGGACTTTAATGTTGAGTAAGGTGAAATTGATCATCGGTCTTAATAACCAATGAAAATATTGATGTTAATCGCGAAGAAATTTGATGCGGCCCATGATTGAAGCTTTTGCTAATAAAACGCTCGCTAAGTAACAATGTTTGCATTCTGGGTAACAGTTTATGCACTCCGGGTAACGCTTTATGCATTCTGGGTAACAGTTCATGCATACTGGGTAACAATTTACGCATTCTGGGTAACACTATGCCGTCTCTTCCAAACGATGAATGCACAAATCACGTTCAACGAAGACCAAAATTTACGATCTAAAAGTCGGCTCAATCTCGACGTTAATGACCGAATAAGGTTAAATCGGTGATAATTTCCCATGGGTGTCACTAATCAATGAAATTTTTTGAAGTTTATAATGGAATAATGTATTAAAAGTAATTCGAAAATCTCGTTGAAACAAGGGAAAATTTGGACTTTAATGACTGAATAAGGTGAAATTGATCGTGAGTCTTAATAATCAATGAAAATATTGATGTTAATCGCGAAGAAATTTGACGCGGCCCATGATTGAAGCTTTTGCTAATAAAACGCTCGCTAAGTAACAACTTATGCGTTCTGGGTAACAATTTATGCATTCCGAGTAACACTTTATGCATTAAGGGTAACAATTTATTTACTCTGGGTAACAGTTCATGCATTCTGAGTAACAATTTATGCATCTGAGTAAACTATGCATTCTGCATCGCCCAAAAATGACATAAATCTGAGTAACAATTTATTTTTGATCTAGAATTCAAATGAGCTTGATTCAAATTCCTGTGAATATCTAACTTAATTATGTATAACTTTTATTATTTAAGTTCTTTTCGCTAATACCAAATCGATAACCCCCAAATTAATCGAAGAAATCGAAGACGAGCAGCGACGACGAGGATGTTACAATTTGGTGCTATATGTATCTGATACTTATGTGTAAGATGTTTCTTTTGAACAAACTTTGCTTCTGTTGCTGAAAATGTATGCATGATTCCTGCAATAACAGTTTAACACTGATCAGAAACAATTAAAGAGGAGAAAAAAACAGAAAATGATAAGTAGGTAACAAGGGAACACAACACGAGTAACAGAATACATAGTCAAAATAACAATTTAATATGTAATTAGTTTACTTTATAATTTTTAAATTTTATACTTCAATCACGCTACATTTACTAAAATATATCAATTTACGAAGTTTTAGATAAAAATATATTAGTTTATGTTGTGATTTTCGTGGAGATTATGTTGGAATAGAAGAAGTTGGAGTATATAGTATGGAAAGCAAGTAGTACTCTTCTTGAAAGGATGATCATGCTTCTACCAAATTGATTCTACTTACACAAAACATTGCGGAAATGAACTATTAGATGTTTATTATAATTCAGATGTCGACCTAACATAAATGACTCGATAAAATTAATGACATCTTCAATTAATCTTAATCACAAACCCTATATTATTTTCTGATTTCATGCAATAACAGTTTAAGAACGATCAGCAACAATTAAAGAGGAGAAAATAACAGAAATTGATATGTCGGTAACAAGCAAACACAACACGAGTAACAGAATACATAGTCAAAATAACAATTTAATATGCAATTAGTTTCCTTTATGTTTTTAAATTTTATACTTCAAACACGCTATGTTCACTAAAATATGTCATTTTACGATGTTTTACGTAAAAATATATAAGTTTAGGTTATGATTTAATCAAAAACCCTAATTCACAAACTATAATAATTCTGGTAACATATAAACATATAACTAGTAACAGTTTTACACATATCAGGTAACAGATAATCTACGTTTGATTTTATTTAGACTCCCGCCTAAAATTCATCTCATTCTAGTTTTCCCGGCCAAAATTTCACCGAAAATTTAGTAACAAATTTAGTCAACATAATAACAGAAGCGCATATACTAGTAACAGATCCCGAGAATTTTACAAATCGGCCAAAACGAAAAAAAATACACCCAACTTTATAGGGTCGATCGTATTTTCGCGAATTAAATGATGAACATCGGACGAACGAGCTAGCAATGTGCCGCACCGAGCTTCCCATACTATGGGTACTTCGAATTGATACATATTAGATGTAATCGTTGCCAAAAACGGCTTTGATTTCATCTTATTTTTGCAAATTAGAACACTACACATGGTAACAATTAAGTTAAGTTTAATAACCGTCTCGACAGAACTAGTAACAATTTTTGCACAACGGGTAACAGATTTGACACTGCGAGTAACAATTTGAATACAGTAAAAACATACCCAAATTAAAAGATGTACATCGAACGAACGACCAAAAGGTACCGCACCGAGCTGTCCATACTATGGGTACTTCGAATTTAAACATATTAGATGTAATCGTTGCCAAAAACGGCTTTGATTTCATCTTATTTTCGCAAATTAGAACCCTACACATGGTAAAGATTATTTATAGTTTTGGTTTTGATACTGCTAGTAACTGCTTTGATACTGCAAGTAACTGATTTCATACTCCGAGTAACAGTTTTGACAGAGTCGAAATATACCCAAATTATTAGGGTCGACCGTATTTTCGTGAAATTAAAAGATGAACGCCGGACGAACGAGCAAACAATGCGCCGCACCGAGCTGTCCATATTATGGGTACTTCGAATTTATACATATTAGATGTATTCGTTGCCAAAAAAGGCTTTGATTTCGTCTTAATTTTCGTAGATTAGAACCCCAAATTGAAAGACAAAATTTCATTCAAATCTTGCATCTTGCTTCGCCAATACCACAATACATTCTACCTTACACGCCGATAAAGATTGGTTAATGGGCATTCGAAATTTAGGACCTTGATTCAGTGTAAAAACGACATTCATAAAATAAATATTCTCTGTCGATAACAATTTTCTGCTTCGTAGTAACAGATGAGGGACAAAAAATAACAGTTTACCAGACGTTTATAACAATATAATCTAACTGCATAACAGAAAGTAGCCGGAAAATAACTATTAGTTTAGTGTGTTAGGAAGGGCATTTACGTCAATACATATTTTTACTCCTTAACTCTGCCATTTTCGAAATAGTTGGTCCTTAAAACTAATGTGGCTTCTGACAGGTACTGAACACTTTAGAAACTTACTGACTAGGGACTGATTGCAAAATTCCCCTTTTCAATTTTGATGAATATTCAGCTACCAAGTTAGAACAAAGCTCTTGAATCCTATTTATTTCGTTCTTTGCCTCTTCGTCGCCATAAATAATGGGGAAATAATATTGCAACAGTTTAAGCTTATATCTAGGATCTAAAACAGTAGCAACACCCATGATTCCGTGAATCTGTGACCAATACTTGTCGAATTTTTCCAACATTTTTCCTGCCATGACTTCAATGTTAGGATTCCGACATACAACCCACTGCCTCAAAGCCATTCTGATTTCACAAATTTTGGGAAAATATATGTTTGCAGTAGGGTATTTTGTCCCGGAGAAGATCTCAGTCACATCATTGAACAACTTCAATCCTTCACAAATCGCCTCGGCCCTTTCCCAATCTTCCTCCGTGGGGACACATTTATAAAGTGGCTCTCTTTGTTTCAATCTATTGAAGACATCCTTGTAGATTATCGCGACACTAAGCATCGCATAAGTAGAATTCCACCTAGTTTTACAATCTAAGGCTAACTTCTTGGTCAAAGGTACCTTTAATTGTCGAGTTGTTTCTTCGAAGCGCTCACATCTCTTAGGAGTAGCAACCCAAAAAGCAACACTAGAACGAATCCGTTCAATACCATCCCCAATAACTTCTAAACCATCCTTGACAATCAAATTAAGGATATGGGCACAACAGCGCATATGAAACAAAGAACCTTCTAACCAAAGAGAACTTGTATCCACTTTGTTCAAAATCAAATTAATTACCGCGTCATTTGTTGTGCAATTATCCAATGTCAATGTAGATAGCTTTTGATTAAGATTCCAATCCATTAAACACTCAACAAGAACATCGCCAATCACATCGGCAGTATGCGGGCATGGCACATAGATAAACCTGAAAATAAATCGCAACGGTAAGTAAAAAAGGCAATCCATGTGTAAATCTAACTGAATATATTCGATAAAGCATAAAATTATTATGACCTGATTAGTCGACTTTGGAGCTTCCAAGAGTCATCAATGAAATGTGTCGTGATAGCCATGAATCCCTTCTTTTGATTGCTAGCTGTCCACATGTCCGTCGTGATGGCAACCTTACTCTTATTTTTGTCAAGTAGCCTCATCGCCTTTGATCTCTCATACTCATATATCTTCATTACATCACTTTTTACGGTATTTCGAGAAACTACTTTGAATAACGGCTGAAGATAACTCACAAACTTTCGAAACCCTTGATGCTCTACCATAGTCAATGGATACTCGTGTAAGATAATCATCGCTGCCAATTCTTTTCTTACAACTTATCAAAAGTGTAAGTCCCTATTGACACTTTTCCTTCAGCAGACGTCCTAGTATTTAAAATAGCTTGTTTTATGTCCCTAGTTGTTCTTAGAGGACATATCTTCAAATGATCACGCAAGTGTGTGGTTCCATTCTTTGTATCCCCACCAAGATGCTTCTTACAATAATTGCATATCGCCTTCCATTTATTGTCTATTTTTAGTCTCTTGTAATGGTTCCATGCCTCTGATTTTAAATTTCTTTTACTGCCTAATGTCAGAACATCTTCATTCTCACCCGAAACTTGATTCGACTCAATTGGAGCTTGTGAATCAGACCCGCCCGACATAGGTTGAGAACTCTCTACCAGGGAAGGATCATTCATAGAGTCTTGCGTAGGAATTTCAGAAGATGTCATCTGTGGGTACAAAAATATACAGTAAGAAAATCAATGGCATATTAGCATCATCAACTCTAAGGAACTCACAGCCACACGGAAATGAACTATCAAACACACCAAACCAACTGAACTCACATACCACCACAAAATATATATCACAGACCAAAAAATGAAAATAAATAATCAAAAGGAACACCAAAAGGAATACCCTCGACATATTTTTGAAACTCCGAGCAAAGTTGTGCGGTTCGTCGTGCGTTTGGGGTTCGCCGGACAGATTTTTGGAAGGTGCCGATGTTTGTAAAATGGGGCGGAAGATAGATGGGGAAGACAACGTTTGGATTTTGGAATATAGGGTTATATATTTTTAAAATATATTCTGTTTTGAACTAAGGGGTATTTTAGTAATATGCATTATCGGATCCCCGCGGGGAACGGGGCGGGGATCCCCGCGGGGCGGGGAGTATACTCCCCGTCCCCGCCCCGACCCCGACAACGGGGCAGAATCTTGCCCCGTCCCCGCCCCGCGGGGATAAAACACCGGGGATTCCCCGCCACTTTCGGGGCGGATCCTCGCGGGGACGGGGAATCCCCGCCCCACTGCCCACCCTACAACTAACTCCCTCCTTCCTATTTTATATCATCAAACTCCCCATTTCAAACTTTTATATCACATAACTACCTAATACCAACATATTGGACAATTTTAGCCTTACAAGACAACAATATTACCAAAAAACCTGTCAACACCCACGGACCCCTTACCCAAACTTGTAGTACCAATATACGTATGTTTGTAGTACCAATGTGTAGATGTTCGTGGTACCATCCTGTGAGCCCATGGGCGATTTTTGCCCCTCTACTAATTTCTACACCATTCTCTTTCCTTACCCAAACTTGCAGTACCAATATACGTATGTTTGTAGTACGAATGTATGGATGTTCGTGGTACCATTCCGTGAGATAGTGTAGTACCATAAGTATGTTACTTGTAGTATCTTTTCCGTACCATGTGCTTAACTATCGCAACTCCTACCTAAATTGTAGTACCAATATACATATATTTGTAGTACCAATATACAGATGTTCGTGGTACCGTATCGTAAGCTAGTGTGGTACCATGAGTAGGTTACTTGTAGTACCAATATCTATGGTAACAGTCACGGACCAAAAATAATTCAGATGGCGTTGAAAAATTCCTTACCAAACTTGAAGTACCAATATACGTATGATTGTAGTACCAATGTATAGAAGTTCGTGGTATCATACCGTGAGCTAGTGTGGTACCATACGTAGGTTACTTGTGGTATCTTTTTCCATACCATGTGTTCACTACAAGTAGCCTACATAAAGATACCACAAGTAACCTACGTATGGTACCATACTAGCTCACGGTATGGTACCACGAACATCTATACATTGGTACTACAAACATATGTATATTGGTACTTCAAGTTTGGGTAAGAAATTTTTCGACGCCATCTGAATTATTTTTGGTCCGTGACTGTTACCATAGATATTGGTACTACAAGTAACCTACTCATGGTACCACACTAGCATACGATACGGTACCACGAACATCTATATATTGGTACTACAAATATATGTATATTGATGCTACAATTTAGGGTAGGAGTTGCGATAGTTAAGCACATGGTACGGAAAAGATACTACAAGTAACCTACGTATGGTACTACACTAGCTCATGGAATGGTACCACGAACGTCCATACATTCGTACTACAAACATACGTATATTGGCACTCCAAGTTTGGGTAAGGAAAGAGAATGGTGTGGCAATTAGTAGAGGGGCAAAATCGTCCATGGGCTCACGGGATGGTACCACGAACATCTATACATTGGTACTACAAACATACGTATATTGGTACTACAAGATTGGGTAAGGGTGTGGAAATTAATAGAGGGGACAAAATCGTCCATGAGGTACTACAAACATACGTATATTGTCACTACAAGTTTGGGTAACGGTGTGGAAATTAATAGAGGGGCAAAATCGTCCATGGGGAGTTATGTGTAAGATTATTTTGATTTAGGGAGTTGGCTAATAAATAATACGGAATGGGGAGTTAGTTGATAGAAAGTAGGGGAAGGGGGATTTAATTGAAGTTACCCCTATATTTAGTACCATATATGCATGTGGTACAGCGTGATAGTATACATTAGTACAATATAGGTAGAATTATGGTATGCTGAGCCTCCTTTTTATATCATATGTCTGATTGTAATTACATTATATTTTATTTCAACTTATTATCTCTTATTCCACATAAATGATTAAGAGGGTGCTTGGTGTGAGTGACATTTATAGAATATCATGTAAGCTGATGTATTTATTGCAAATAAAAAACCCCTTGATTATTATGACCCATACTTTTTGGTCCACAAGTATAAAGATGCACATATGCCTAACAAGGACAAATATGGGCACACTCATCATAAGTGTGGAGAAGTCGTATCTACATAACGTATTTGCCAATACTAATCGTATGTTTCATATAAATTGATTTGTTTTTAGATATTTAATTACAAGCATGTTTACGTTGGTAGTTAGATGTTTCCAAAAAAATAGATGGTATTGTGGCTAAATATGTTATTTGTTATGGCCACAATTTTTGGTACGGTAACAATATTAAATAAGGTATGATAAACATGTGTACAAGGTACATTAAACACTTGTTAAATGATGCGCTATATGCCTTATGATCGTAAGCTATATTAATAGTTATAAAAAGTTGCTGAAAATAAAAAAGTCAGACATACGAATGTCTGACATTTTAATGGTATTGTGAACAAATTCTGACGCGTACACAAAGACATGACATGCACAGAAACTTTCCTGTTACTTGTCAGAAAGGTACAATATATCTTCTGTCAGAATGTTCCTTAATTTTGGTACGTTAAACTATTTAATTGTGGTACAATATATCTCCACAATAAGGTACATTTATTGGTTGTTCAACGGCGTAGTCTCAGGTTGTTCAATGGTACGATAAACATGCTATATTTGGTACAACTTATTCGGCTCGTTTGATACCCATGTATACATGGGTATCAAGTGGGTATCATTAAATTTCCAGTTGTTTGTTATCATTGTAACAATATACAAGCCGGGTATATGAATACATGCCTGTTACCCGTAATTCATTTATCAGACTTGCTTACACATACCCATCTCACAGATGGTCATACCAATACACGTCTTCATCATGTCAATTTTACCCTCATCAATTTCCAAATAATTTCATCAACCACTCTCGCACAGATCGAACTGACGGGGCGCCACACACTTTGAGGGCCGGCCATTGTTGAGCTTCGGAATCGGAGAGATCGAACTCTCGTGCCCTAATTTGTTGTGCCATTCCGTCAATTTCCTCCATCTCCCGGAGCCAAAGGTCGAACTCCACCACCGCCGAAAACACCAAGAGAGACGCAGCCACCGCGGCAGTCGGAATCTTGAAGCCCACAGTCCAGACTACGTCCGCGGCGGAGCTTGATGACTTTCCTATGTTCAGGAAACAAGTCGGTTCTACTTTTTCTCTTTTATGTCTTTTGTTCTCTTAGGTTAAGTCTGGGCTGTCTATTATTAGTTGGGTAGTTTGAGTTGATAAATTTTTGATTGAATTAATGATTCATTGCCCTATCTGTGATGGGTTACAGTACAGATATGGGGTTGAAGATTTTGTAGTTTGCTTCATTAACTATGCACTTCTTGGTATGCTCTTCGTTTTTCTCTTTTGCTAGCTCGCATATAATTCTCTCTAATTGTTTACTTCTGTCAGGGGAAAGTATTGGTAGATGGAACAAGTTAGTCTTCAATTGCCACTTGATTTATGATGTTCAAACGAATGTGCTTGATTTGGACCCATTTTCTTGTGAGGACATGGAGAAATTACTCTTTTAAATCAATAGAGATCACCGTAGTGGTACTTGCGATGGCTTTTGTTCCAACTTGTCATATATCACGATTTTGTACGAGAGATTTTGATTGCTCTACTCGGTTTACTGGTAAATTGGTATTGTTCTTGCAGTTGTGCTGTCTTTCCATGAACAGATGGACATTGGAGGAAAGTTCCGAATCCTTGGGTTTGGAGTTTTTCTTTTTTTTTTTCTGTTTTTAGGACGAATATTTTTTTATTATATAAGGGCAATGTCGTCATTTACTTATATTTGATTTTCCTATACACTCTCACACATCTATCAAACACAATTTATATCATTACACAAATAATTAATACACACATATCAAACATGTTAAAATACAACATCAACAAAATCCTTGTATAGCTATACACAAATAACTTATACCCATGTAATCCCTAAACACAGATATCAAACGAGCCCATTAGGATAAACATTTTTCTTCGCCGTTCGAATTAGTTTTCATGAGAATCTATTTTACTACATATATATATATATATATGTATTATGTTTGGCTTATTATTAGATATGACGGTTTAAACATCTTATCATGATTTTGTATTTCAAATATCAAGTTAAGAGAACAATTGATGTAAGAACATCTTGCTATTTAAAGTTTGAGTTTAAACTAATCCACGACTTTGAGGATTAATCCACTAAATATACTACAAAATAAAAACTTATTTATTTATAGTAAATGTTTTTGCATCGAAACTAATGTAAAATGCGACCGAACAATGCTTATCCTAATAAACTGTACCAAATTTAGAATGTACAATGTATTATAGAGCAGTATGTTATTGTACCTTATTATGGTATTATACCGTACCACATTTACATATTTTGGGGTACCAATATAGAAATTGATATCGTACCAACATTTGTCGACCCACATAAAGTCTAAAATTACGATTTCGGATCGTTAACAATAAATGTGACTCTCTAAAAACATACAAAAATATCCTATTAAACATAAAACCTTCCAAATAAGTTGAACGTTTTCAAGTTAACAATCATCTGTACTATATTTTACTACGTTATTCTAACATTGTTCATCCTCTTTCAATGAAACTTAATTTTTGTAATATAAAACTATGATTTATGGGTTACTCCGTTAGATATGATATAAAGCGATAGTTATAACTTATATACATATAACAATTTCGTTTCTCGAAGAAAAAAAATTGATTTGCCATGAAAACAATTTACAATAATAAGTTGTACCAATTATTCGTGTATAATGTATCATAGATCAGTTTGTAAATGTATCTTATTGTGTATATATGATGTACCTCGAGTAAGTAATTTACTGTACCAAGATTAAGAAAAACAAGAGCCGGCATTATATAGTTTCTGACAAAGCAGTTTGTTCTAGTTTTTCTTACTGACACATCATATACAGTTGTTTGTCAGACTTTTGTCAGATATCAAATTAGTTCTGACATGTGAGGTTGTGTTCAGAACAAGAGATGACTTTAAGTACTTTTCATCTCATTTTTACAGCTATTAATTATAACGTCCCGTCCCATACCGAGTGTCACTGTAGCATCGGTCCCTACCGGGACCAGTGGGGTTGGGCCCACCACATCCGACTGATAGTCTGGCCCCACTGTATCACCATTTAACCTTTCAGCGTGCTTCGTGCACTCGCTCACATGCACCCTGAGAAACTTCACAGGGGGTCACCCATCCCTAGATTGCCCCAAGTCAAGCACGCTTAACTCGGAGTTTCTATAGATGGACTCCCGAAAAGGTAGGTCGTCATTAGTGATATGAGTAGTACTATCAATTCTCTTATACGATTCTTAGCCTGACACGCCCATACGTTGTCAGTTTCAGGATCCCCTCTCATTCGGGTGTCGGATCAGTTCGTTCATGTACCCCTTCGCCTAGAAGCCTGCCAGGAGCCGCTCCTTGTCCGTGCACCCTGGCACCGGCGATCACTCCCCGCCCTCATCGGCCCCGGGCGTCACATTAATATAGCGTGCCGGTTTATTGTGTTGAACGTACCATTTTACAAGTATTTGTTGTACCTTGTGCACACGGTTATTGTTCCTCTTTTACCATTGTTAACATACCAAAAATCATACACATATCAGACATTACTTTATTCATAACATCATCTCTTATATTGATACATCCACCGAATATAACATATCCTCACGATCTACACTCATAAAGACATATGGTTTTCAACACATGTAAAGGTACACCGTATCCAAACAGTTGTGTAATCTTGCATTGCTTTGAACTACCTCCAGGTTTCTAAAATACAAAGTTTCTGCTGTCAAATATTGAAAAGAGAAGGAAAACATTAATTGAACTTATGTTGATGGTGTGATCATTCCCTAATTTTATTCTTCTGCAATTCTACATGAGAATTTCAATACATAAAATCATTTATACATCATTCCATCCGCATTTTACCTAGTGTAGCTCGCATTAAGATTTCTCAAAAAGAAAAAAACGAAGTCGATTAACACACAAACATACAAGAACACACACTGCAGGGCGTCATGAATGACATTTGAACATAAATAGTTTGGCTCTTAATTAAATCCAAAATCGACAAACAAACACCCATTTCAAGCCAGACCCGGCTAATCAGAAACTAACGATTTCAAGCAAACCCACAAGTACAACCTACATCGAGCAAATCCACGAATGAATTGTGACAATTTTGGTTTTAATTTCTACAACCCACAATAAATTGAAAAGACCCACGTTGTACTAACCTAAACCCATAAAAATTACGTAAGATTAGATTGTAAAAAACAACAATTTCGTCTCAATTTCGCCTTTTTCTTTTCCATTTTTTGATTTGTTCATAGTCACGGGAACCCTACATCGGGGTAAGTCTTGCCTGTTGCCGGTTGAACCAAGGAAGCATTTTCCTTTACCCTCTTCTTCTTCCGCTTCGTCTTCTTCTTACCATTCTTGTTCTTCCCCATTGTTCGTTCACTAGTTTTGATAATTTTTCTTTTTCTTTTTATGTTTCTTTTATTTTTAAAATTCTAAGTGACATCTACAGGAAATTACCCAATTGAATAAAAAATTTGCAAATTAGTACCTATGTCAGAAATTTTTACAGATAGGTACCCGTTTTACTGTTTGTACCAATTTTCTCAGTCTTGCCGTACCTTTTTATGTGTGTACTGCATACCACGTCATGCGTTTATACGGTACCCTATACGGTTTCTATAAGGTACCTTAGTGTGTTATATATGACGTAACATGTTCTCAACGTATTACGTACCAAAATACGTTGATATAGGGTACCTAAATGTGTTATATGGCGTACCTGCGGCGGATCGAGTACATATGTGCAAAAAATATATTCTATTAGGTACTTACATATAAAAAAATACTGACATGGTACTGAATTGCAAGTTTTTATGCAAATGGGTATTTGTGTAAAGACAAATTCTAACGTTTAAGTTGATAAAGAAAAAGGAAAAACAATATAAAATCATAAAGAAGGGGTAAAATCGACTTTTTAAGCTAACTGGTCCTTAAGTGATAGTTTAGATTCCAAATGGTCCTTAAGTGATAAATATTCTGACAGGGAGAGTTATGTGATAGATATTTATAGTGCTAGGGATTTAAGTGAAATTGTCCCTTAAAAAATTACCTCAATCATTTTATTTAATATATTATTACATCTATCTTTCGGAATTCTCCGTTTTAAACAACCAATCTGTTAAAAAAAATGGAAAAAAACAACCACCAATCTGTTATTTAACAACTACCCTAAATAATATAATCCACATATTTATCTTTATATTTCATAATACAAATGTCTAATCCAAAATATATGGACTGTCTTAGTATGCATCATCACATGTTTTCACAATAGATTCTTTGCCTGAATCAATCCAAGCAACTGATATATGTACAACCTTTCTGGAAAAAAAATCCCAACATATGAAAAAAAAATTCAAAGACCTGTATACATATCATGTAATTTTGCAGCTTTCTTTCGAGCTACGACGACGAAGAAGAAGAAGGTACAGCCGAAGCCTTACACACAGGGCACCAATTCTTCAGTCTCAACCACTGCGTTACGCACGCCAAGTGATATCCGTGCTTGCATTTTACTAAAGTACCCATCCCATCTCCAACTTCGTACTCTTCCTACGAAAGAACAAAAGAAAAAAAACAAACTTACCGAATTTCATTACCAAGTTCCTTACACAAGCTATTTCTTGCAAGAAATCGATCATAAGTTAACGTCTGAACGAACATAGATAAGTTAGTTAAGCAAACCTGGCAAATACTGCATTTCGCATCGTCTCCATTGGCGTGTAAGACGATAGGAGTATGCTCGAATATGCCTTTGACGAGGCAATCTGAGATATCCTTCTCAGAAAGTGCAGTGCTCACCGTGCCCATTCTCTCTTCTAGCGCTAATAATTCCTACCGAATAACGAAATAAACTTCAAAAAAAAATCATGCATTACATACATTGAGAGGTTTTGTCTGAAAAAGCCAACCTCATACGACATGTTATCGATGTCTAGCCTCATGTCTCGGTGCTGGTCGTGGAGATTGAGCCCATTGAGGAGTAAACTTGCCTCCAATACACGCACTTGCTATGTACGCCGAAGAACAAAAATGACATTTACAAAAAAAATTAACATTCAAAGTGAAAATTGAAGAGCAAAAGAAAAGGGAATTATTATTATCGAGTACCTCGTGAGTGAGCTCTTCGTCTTGCTCTATCATCTCTAGGGCGAACAGCACCTACAAAAAGGGAATCGATCATCAGCTCATACGAAGGAACTCAAATCAAAGGAAGGGTAAACTCATGGAATGGGATATAAACGTACATCTGCAACGTCGTTCATGTTATAACGACGAAGAGAATCGCGACCGATCAGATGAGTCGATTCTGTTTCATATAAAGAAGCAGAAGCAGTTGAGGACACATTCGAAGATGATGGCCTCAAAGATCTCTGACTACCAATCCGTAATGAATTTAACCTGTCTGAAACTCGAGGGACATCGTTGACAACTGTTTCCCCGACGGGCACATTGTTATTTCTTACATTTTGTCTGGAAAATCCAGTCCTAGGGTTTACATTCATAGCAGCTGACCTCCTAGTCCAAGAACGATTTCTATCTTCGCCAGGGAAAGAACTGCTCTGTCCCGAGCCTGGAATTGTGATCCCAGAGCTTAAGGACAAGACATTTCCACTTACTACAGAAGAAGATGACGACGATGATGATGCTATGGTTGTTCTTCTCTCTCTTCGGAGAGACGAACTGTGTCTTTCAGTTTCTTGACTTCTCTTTCTCATGGTATTCTTACCATAGGTGTTTGAGTCCGAGGAGGAACTTTCTGGGCCCACGATATCTGACGTCGAACTGCAATTAAGGTTCCTAAAACCATACTTGTTTCCACTACTACCATTAATGGGCCCAAGTGATGTTCTTTTACCTGATACCCAGGAAGGTAATGAAGTATTTTGGTTATTGACTGTTCTCTTATGATCAAAAAGTCTAGAGTTTGATGATCCACTTGAGCTCGAAGCTTCTGATGCGATAATATTTACAGAGCTTTTCTTCGACTTTGAGTGATTCCCACTTGAAGAACTGCTTCTTGGAGTATAGACGATCTCTGAAGCTTCTGAGTCGCTCGACGTGGCACTTTCTGACGGTTGAGAAGCTAACTTCCTCTTGCCCTCGACGTAGGGATTTTTCGAGGTTGAAATAACAGAGCTACTACTGCTCGAAGAATTCCCAGCTACTTTGTTTCCCAAGGATGAGTTTGGACACTTTGAGATGTCCAAGTTTTGAGTCCTTTTGTTGCTGTGGCTGTATTTGATTCTCCCACTGCAACCTATTCTGCTACAGAATTGTGGGCTTTGATCGATTTCCCTAACTAAACTTTTCGAAGGCGTATTATTACATCCCTTTTTGGGAGCCATAATCTTGCTGATTATTCCTCTCTTGCCAGAGGATTCGTCCATGAATAGAGGCAGTGGTTTCTAAATCTGCGTAAGAAAACTGTCTACGTTTCAAAATCTTATAACATGATATGAGAAGACACACATATAATAGAAAACTGATCGTAGTCATCTCCAATTCAATCTACCTATGACAGGCCCCAAATTACAGAAACCGTACACGAAAATATGCAGCACACATAAAAGCCAAACCATCGTATAACATGGTCAAACAGAAAGTGATGAAAAGTGAAACTAAAGGAAGGACTATACTAATACAGTCAACGGAGTGAAAATTCTTACAGCTTCACAGGTGAGTTTCCTTGAGTTATATGCCACGTTAGAAATTCAACGATGATCTTATTGGATTGCTTATTGATTTCATTCTTAAGGAATCACTTTGATCATCGCAAGTCACCATAAAACTCAAGCAAAGATTGCTTTTCCCGAACGCTATTTTTGCAAGAAACAAACTGATTCAGCAAGGAATATGGAAACAAAAAAATCTTCTCTTTGATATAAAAAATCATCGCTATAATCGAAATTCCAAGAAAACCAACATCCATGAAAACAGAAAATCACAGAGGAGAATAACAAAAGGGGAACAAAAAACAAGAAAAAAAATCGGGATTGCAATTTCAAGAAAACCCAACATGTATTAGCAACGAACCAATCAAGAAAATCGAGCACACGTCACAGAAAAAACGTCCCGACAAAACCATCAATAGTAATCGAAGGAGCTTCTCGACCCACTTCCGTAAGATGATCAACAACGGATGAAAGATTGAGAACGAATACCCAGAATTGTGCTTACATATATCCTTTGACAATCCCACTTTATTACAGATTCTTCTCTATTCTCATCGTTTCTAAAGTAATACGAAGCAGAAAAGGAAAATCGAAAAAAAGGGGAAGAGTTTCAACCACTAAGCCAATACGAGAAAACAGCCTCGTCTTCGGCCCTTTTTCAAGACAATCTTAGCCTGTCGCGTGGATAAAAAAAAAAAAAAGAAAGTATATGACAACCAAACGTACGTGCGTTGTGCGTACGTACGTGTCCGATTTTAAAGATCGAAGGGCAATAGAATGGAAGAAGAGGCTTCAACGTTCTGGTCTTGGCAGAGAGAGAAGGAATATATGTAAAATGATTTCAATAACTTTTGAGAAAATGAACATTACGTATTTCGCCTGAATTGCGTACTACCGTATGTTTTCCTCGTGAGCTGATCTTGGTCGTTAGATTAATCGACGGTCAGATATTGATGGGCCCTGCCTGGCCATCTTGATTTTATTTTATTTTTTTTATTGTTATCGAATAAACTTATAATTGATGAGAGGTGTAGCGTGATTTACATTTATGACATATGAGACAAAATTCTTGTATGACCTAAGACAATAGATGATGATTGATATTTGGATTCCATTGCAACTCAAGTAAGATAAGGTTCGACGTTGATCTTTTCAAGTGGTAATCAATGAATAGTATTATGTGTCAAGATCTTAATATAAATATTAAAATTTAACTTCAGCAATTAAAATATGAAATTTTTTGGGAACGTTTTTTTTGTAATTGTTTTTTCTTTTTTTTTTCAGGGTATATTTGAATTCAGGTCCCTTCAGAAGTTTAATTTAAGATTCAGGCATGTCAGAAAAAACTAGTGTAAAGGACCCAATTTCTGTAAAATTTAGAGATAAGGACCTAACTTAGAAAAGTTGTATAAAACTTATATGAACTGGTATAGGATGATCGTTTTGTGTTACGAACTTTCAACATATTGTTATTTCAGAACAATGAAGTGGTACTGTAGTGAACTGGTATCGGATGATCATTAACTGGTACCGGATGATCGTTTTGTGTTACAAAATTTCAACATGTTATTTCAGAGCAATGAAGTGGTACTGCATAAATCGGGTCCTTAAAACTAAATTTTTTCTGACAGTGCCGGAAATCTGTATAAAAAATTCTAACAATGACCTGGACGAAAATTGCCTATTTTTTTACATCTTGTGGGGTTACGTCAGTTTTTGTTACTAGCAATCGATTGATTGATTAAAGGGACGATTTGCAATCAGGCCCTAGGCAATTTTAAACATAGTGATCAGGCCCTGTCAGATTTTTATTTAGTTTTAAGGACCTGTTTTTTGAAAAATTTAAATGTAAAGACCCAAACTATGTTTTGACTAAAATACCCTTAATAAACCGTTCACTAAAGTGGTATTCGACGCCAGTTTTATGTTACAGAAATACGACGTCTTGTTACTGTAAAATTTATAAGCGTTACTTTAGAATGATAATGTGGTACTTATCATCGATAGTAAAATATTTTTAACAGATTTATATTTAGTTCTCCGGATAATCGAAATCCATTATTCACAATGAATCGAGCACAATCGACTGCCCCATCAACCAATCAATTTCGACGTGTCACGTATGTTTTATTCTAGTATTGATGAAGAACGATGTAAGAATTGTAATGAATTTTTATATGGGTTCAATGAGAAAAATCTGGCCAAATCGAACTAGATTTTGGCAGCAATTGCAGCTAATCTGTGTGTATTCGAGGTACCCATAGTTTGGGCGTTTCATAGGATCTGTGAATTTTGAAACAATCGTCACCTCATCACTTCTAAAACGTACGTCGTGTGAAGCAGGTCGTATGGCAGACATCGATTCATCTGGAATACGTGTTACTATTTCATGTATTATTGTTACTATGTTTCGCCTTAACGTTATAAAGGTATCAAGTAACGTTACTTAGTTACTCATAAACGATATTTTTGTCCGACAAAGTGATATCTTCTGACTTTCTTTTGTTTATAATAAGTATAAATGTGGTATTTTTTGTCCAACAAATGGTACTAAGAACAAAGTGGGTCATGATATAATGGATAACTCATAAGACTTCTTCGTCAATTAATTGGTACTTAATTTTGTTTTTCATAAGTATTGATGGGGGATTTTGTTTAACAAACCTATTTCGATAAAACTTTTGGCATCGAACTGTTACTACATGAAATAGAAGCGTTACTTGGATTGTCTAAAATGGTATATTATGACGTACTTTTGTTGTTTGTAAGTATTGATGTTGTATTTTTTTTAACATACCTGTTTCGTTAATTTTTGGCATTGAACTGTTACTACCTGAAATTGAAGCGTTACTTGGTATATCTGAAGTGGTATATTATGTCTTTCTACTGTTTTTCATAAGTACTGATATGGTATTTTTTTTAGCAGACCTGTTTCGGTATTAGGCATAGAACTGTTACTATATGAAATCATAGCGTTACTTGGAATATCTGAAGTGGTATATTATGACCTGCTTTTGTTTTTCATAAGTATTGATATGGTATATTTTTTAGCAGAACTGTTTCGATAAATTTTGGGCGGGATATTGGTTTTGGATGGATTTGGATGGATTTACTATACTTGCTAAATTTTGGGAGGGATTTGTGGATTGATTGGGTTAATTGGGCGGGATTTATGCCACGATTTGAATTTTGGGCGCGATTGCTAAATCAGTGCAAATGTGTTACTAATAACTGTTTAACTGTTATCCATTATTTACATATGTTACTAAAAGTTATTTATGTGTTACAAATTGTTGTAGTTGTCGCACCAAGGTTTACTGTTATGTCTTTATGGAGATTAAGGTTTAACTTACAGGGTTAACTTTAAGGTTTCATGATTTACGACATATAAAATGATAGTTGTGGTTTAATTTTGAGTTTTGATGGCATTCGTGCTGAAATTCATATATTATGTTTCAATGAACAAGATAATAATCTATGTTTTGCTATGAATAATTTACATAACTATTGACCTCAAACATTCACTATCATCCACCTCCATCGAACAATGTGGATTTTAAAGGAATTTGGTGTGATAAATGCAACAAATCATACTTTTACAAGATGTTAATATTGTAAATTCGAACAATGTGCATTTTATGAACGAAATTAATCGAGTTAGTGGTACTGGAAACCTATTATGTGGTATCATTATAAGTAAAAGTGTTATTCAGTAGGTCTGTATTGTTATTTTCTAGCGAACATGTAGTATTACATGCGGGCAATCTGGAACTGTTAACGTTAACGAACCATCCTGTTAATATTCCTTAACAAATAACTTCCAGAAAGTATCAAATACAGATTTACGACATATAAAATGATATTTGTGGTTTAATTTTGAACTTTGAACACGTTTGTGTTGGAATTCATAACGATTATGTCTCATTAAAAGAGATACTAGTATGTTGTGAATGAAGAGCTATATGTTTGTATGATTTTTTATATCAACTTTTCACATATTGATACCAACCTTCGGAAAACGTCTCTTTTAATGAAATTTTGTGATTTAGCTTAATCATATCATCTATTTCCATTAATGTCAATCTTATACATCCGAACGAAATGAATTTATGAACGAAATTAATCGAAATAGTTATGTGTTATAAGCTTTGTTTATATCGTTATTTTTTACCAGACATGTGGTATTATTTGCAGGCAATGTGGTAATATTAAGTTTGTAATCTCTGACAATCTAGAACCTTCTAGAATGTTCTTAGTAATGTGTTGCCCAGAATGCGTAAATTGTTACTCAGAATAATGAAGTGTTACCAACCAGCTTTTTAATTGACAAACGTTCCAATATTAGGTCCCATCAAAATTCTTCGTTATTCAATTATCAACATTAATAATTTCATTCAATTAAAATGACTCGTGATCAAACTTAGTCGAATCTACCTTATTAGTTCATTAAAGTCGAGATTCACCTGTTTTTCAATGAAATTTTTGGATTGTATTAATCACATTATTCCATGATAAATTTCAGATTTTGAATGGGTACTACATGTGTTATTTACTGGTGACGAGTCGTTATTATTTTCCCGTTATATGTTCGTTATGCGGAAACAATTGTTATAAACTTCAAGACATATGGTATTATTTTTCCATGAATTGTTACCCAGGAAGCGTGAAGTGTTGTCCAATAACCATTTTAATTAGCAAACGTTTACCGCTTAGATCTCATCAAAATTCTTCGTTATTCCATGATTAACATCAATATTGTCGTCGATAACTAAGGTCCATGATGAAATTGTATCGATTTTACATCACCCGGTCATTAAAGTCAAGATTTCACCACATTAAACAAAATTACCGAACTGTGTTTGAAGCATTCGTGCTTTATGAACTTCGAAAATTCTATTTGATTATGAAGACCCATGAAAAATCGAAGCCGATACAACCTTTTGCTGTTAGTAACGTCGAGATTTGGTCGAATTTGGAACGTGGATTTTTTCTTTCGATCACTTTATGTAGGAATGCGTTATTGCAGGAAGCGTTATTGTTTTTGAATGATGTGTTACTTCTGCGGCGTCATTTGTTATTTACTAAAAGAAACGTGGTATTTTCTGCTACGGGCACGGGCAACATTTATTTTCTCACAACTAATGTCACTAATATCCGAAACTTATCAACACTTATGATCAAATTAACGATAATTTCACCTTATCACAATCGTGGAGATCTGTTCGGGTCTGAACGTGAAATCTCATTTCGATCGATGCGTCGCTTGTTGGGAGAGATCGATGCGAAACTGTTATTATTTTTTCGAAACTTGTTATCGCATCATTCAGGTATTTTTCGTCGATTTGTCATATGTAGGGTTAAATATGTCTTATCACATCATTTATGTATTTTCCTCTGATTTATTCGTTTCATTAGTATTGGTGTTATAATTGATAAAGTTGTTACTAAATATATGCGATATTGTACTCAATACAGACAAATTGTTATCAAAATGAATGGAAGTGTTTTTTAGCCCAAAACTGTTATAATTATTTCGTCAACTGTAATCGGATCATTTAGGTATTCTATGGTCGCATATGTCAGGGATAATTATGTCTTTTCGCAGCCTTTAGGTAGTTTCCACTGAATTTTCCGAAAAGTAGGTCCTTTATCCTAAATCATTCAAAGGGGCCTGAACACAAAGTTAAATATCTTAGTAGGCCTATCTTTAATTAACCCTTGATTAAAGGTAAAGTTAGGGATCTCTTTTCGTGAGGCTTTTCAAAAAATGTGATATATCAAATTCATTGGTTTATAAATTGAGTTACAGTATCTAATCTTGTTTATGTTTGGAAAATAAGCTAAGCAAGTACGTGAACCTTGCGAAGATATAACCATTAATTAGTGATAATATTATTGTTAGTCCCATAGAAAATTGTAGATAATACCTAAAATAAACCTCAATAGAGCATAATGATAAAAATAAACCAAACATCCTATTAAAGAGATGTCTACAAATTTGCTTATTTTATTTGTGGACACAAACATTTACCAAACCCCACCACTAACATCAAAGTGCAAAAGACACTTGGCCACACCTCCTGACCAAGTCAAGGGCAGCCTCAAATATTATAAAATAGTGATAGACATTCAATATTATATTCCATCTCTATCATTCTACGTTTGTTGAAGACTGCTTTTTTATAAGGGTCCATTCGAAATCAGGCCCCTTTAAGGGTTTAATTTCGAATTCAGGTCCTGTTTAAGAATTTTTTAGATTAAAGGACCCATTTTGTGTGGTATAAAAAAGTGGTATGAAAAATATATGAACTGGTATAGAATGATTGTTTTGTGTTACAAACTTTCAACATACTGGTATGTCAGAGCAATAAAGTGGTACTGCAGAAAATAAACTGGTATCAGATGATCATAAACTGGTACCGGATTATGGTTTTGTGGTACATAATTTCAACATACTGGTCTGTAAGAGCAATAAAGTAATACTGTATAAAAATGGGTGCTTAAAACTAAATATTTTCCGAAGAGGGACTGAACCCTAAATTATACTTATGTAGGGGCCTGAAATGAAAATGCCCCTTTTTATAATGCTTTTATTAAGTAGGTAAGTTATTCTAAATGTACATTATTGGAGTTCACAAACTTCATCGATCCAATGAATTATATATATTTTGATTCATATGGACCCATCATTAGCTTTTTGTTCATTCTCTTGGTTGATTTTGATTAGCTGCGTGTTTTCCAGTGTTACGTCGTTTAACTACTACGGAAGATATAATAATGATATATACATATACATGGAGATTGTAAGATATACTTTAATGTGGAGCTTGTTGAGGGCTTGTCAATTTTCATAAGGTTTTGGCAAATGGCACACGAATATAGGGCAAATTATAAATTTGGATGGACTGTTAAAAAATATTTATATTATATTATATATATCTTTTGCAATTATGTTAATATATCATATGCATTTATTAGGCATCTCCAACTAGACTTCAAACGTAGCGTTGCCTGATCTCCGAACTCCATACGTCACTTTAAAGCTAGAGGAGTGAATAGTAGGTCGCTAAATGAACAGGAGAACTGTTACTCCTCTATCACATTTTTCAATTAATTTATGCTTTAGTTTACGTTTATTTGGGGTTTCAAATAATTTGGGGGGTTTTTTCTTAGATGAATATTTGCTGAATATTATGAAATATTGGAGTAATTATGAAATATTGGAGTGGATGTATATGGAGTGGTTAAATTAGAATGGGATAGATGAGATTATTGTGATTATTTTATGAGAATGTAATATTTTTTTTTTGTGGTTGTAATTTGAGAAATTTGCCTATAAATAGGTACCTTGAGTTATATTGTAAAAACACACCAAAGTATTGAAATTATTCATACTTCCTCTCTCTAAATATATTATCATAATAATCATAATATAAATATTAATCACAATAATATTTTTATAACGCGTTATCAGCACGAGTGCTCTCCGTTGTCGAACCACTGAAGGAAGATCGGATCTCGAAGGCCGTCGACAATGCTTAGATCAACAAAGGTAATTATCGCTAGCATAAACTCATTTCAAGCATGTATACTAAAAGATCCGCATCACGCATTATGATGTTGATCTCTTATGAAATCAAATACAGTAGAAACTCTATAAATTAATACAGTTGGAACCGGCCTTTATTAATTAAAAGAGTTATTAATTAATCGATAAATTAATAAATTATCGATAAATTAATATTTTATAATTTAGTGTATATTACCTTTCATTCTCAAACATCGAATAACCTTCAATCTCATATGTAATTAACGAACGTCAAATTAAGGATCAAACCTTCAATTAGAGACAATATGCAAGGGGAAATTGATTTCAACAAAAACCAAATTACAATTGAGTCATTTTTCAAGTAATCTTCAATCATGTAATATGAGAATATTTTACATATGGAATTATTAATTTATAACTTATACGTGAACTTTAGAAATTATTAAAAGTCTATTATCTTATAATTTTAGAGAATTATTAATTTAGTACGTTATCCCCGAGTCGGGACCGGCTGAAAATATTATATTAAAGAGTTTATTAAATTTGTTGGAAATAAACTCACGCGACCACAGTGAACACGATCTTGTTTTGGTGCTGCTGAAATTTGCAGCGTTTTCTGTAGTCTTTGCATTGCTTAAATAGTAGTTTACACGGACGCTAATAAATACCTACAATCAAGCCACTAATTTAGCCCGAACTAATAAGGAAAATACAATCACCTCCTAAGCTATGCCTAAGCTAATTAAGGAAGGTAAATCACAAGGATTATTCCTTCAATCTCCTCCTAAGCCTTGTGTCCACCATTGATGTTGATTAGGCCGATCTTACCCCGTAGCTCATCTTGAACGCGGCCGCCATCTCCTCCTTGAATGACTTGATGTCGCCGCCGTTCGAGCCGGTGATCATGAGGTCATCGACATAGACCCCGATCACCAGCTGCTTGCCGTCATTCTGCCTGATGTAGATGGCGTGTTCCGATGGGCTCTTCCTGAAGGCGAACGCCAACAGCGTGCTGTCCAGCTTCGCGTTCCACGCGCGCGGCGCTTGATGCAGTCCGTACAGCGCCTTTCGGAGCTTGAGCACCTTGTGCTCCTTTCCGGTGATGACAAACCCCGGCGACTGCTCGAGGTAGACCTCCTCCTCCAGGTCTCCGTTCAAGAACGCCGACTTGACGTCCATGTGGTGCACCTCCCATCCTTCATGCGCCGCGAGGGCGATGATCAAGCGCACTGAGTCCAGCCGCGCCACCGGCGCGAACACTTCGTCGTAGTCGATGCCGTGCTGCTGTGCGTAACCTTTTACCACGAGGCGTGCTTTATGCTTGGACACTGCCCCGTGCTCGTCCCTCTTCACCTTGAAGACCCACTTCAAACCGATCGCCCAACGGCCCGGCGTGAGGTCGGCGTGAGCCCACGTCCAGTTGTGCTCTATCGAGTTCATCTCCTCCATCATCGCCTTCCTTCAGCTGGGGCTGCGTTCCGCCTCGGCGAACGACGCAGGTTCGTCGGAGCTCATGGCATGGAGCTCCTCCGCCACACAGTGAACACGATCTTGTTTTGGTGCTGCTGAAATCTGCAGCGTTTTTTGTAGTCTTTGCATTGCTTAAATAGTAGTTTACACGGACGCTAATAAATACCTACAATCAAGCCACTAATTTAGCCCAAACTAATAAGGAAAATACAATCACCTCCTAAGCTATGCCTAAGCTAATTAAGGAAGGTAAATCACAAGGATTATTCCTTCAATCTCCTCCTAAGCCTTGTGTCCACCGTTGATGTCGATTAGGCCGATCTTACCCCGTAGCTCATGAAACTTGGTCCTTCCAAGCGGCTTCGTCAGAATGTCGCCCAACTGATCCTCGCTTCTGATGAACTCTACATCAATCAAGCCTTCTTCTGCAGCCTCCCGGACAAAGTTGTATCTTCACTCGAATGTGCTTACTCTGTCCGTGGAGTACGGGATTCTTAATCAAAGCAATGGCGGACTTGTTGTCCACCCTCAGCATTGGCGCTCTTGCTGATGTTTCCTGCACCTCAGACAACACACGAGCGAGCCACAATGCTTGACAAGCAGCGTTAGCAGCTGCTATATACTCTGCCTCACAGCTGGACTGATCCACCACCTTCTGCTTCATGGATTGCCAGGTTCGGGCTGCCGCTGAGGAAGAAAATCACGCCAGTTGTACTTTTACTTGTATCAACATCCCCGGCGTAATCACTGCCGCTGAAGCCTGTCAGATAAGGCTCCTGCTTCTCCCTCCTGCCGAACCGGAGTCCCCAATCTTGGGTCCCAGCCACATAGCGCAGGATGCGCTTCACAGCTGCGAGGTGATCCTCGCGTGGATCCTCCAGGAACCGACTCACATAGCCAACCGCAAACGCTAGATCGGGGCGAGTGTTGACCAAGTACCTCAAGCTCCCGACGACGCTCCTGTATGCCGTTGCATCGATCGGCGGCTCTGTGCTGAGCTTGCTCAACTTCAGGCGCGGTTCCATGGGCACGGGGCATGGGTTACACCCTGCCATGCCACTCTTCTCCAGGATCTTGTCGGCGCAGGCGCCCTGGCTCAGCGAGATCCCCCTCGCGCCCTGCTTCACTTCAATGCCGAGGTAGTAGTGAAGCAGGACGAGGTCACTCATCTTGAACGCGGCCTCCATCTCCTCCTTGAATGACTTGATCTCGCCGCCGTTCGAGCTGGTGATCATGAGGTCATCGACATAGACCCCGATCACCAGCTGCTTGCCGTCATTCTGCCTGATGTAGATGGCGAGTTCCGACGGGCTCTTCCTGAAGCCGAACGACAACAGCGTGCTGTCCAGCTTCGCTTTCCACGCGCGCGGCGCTTAATGCAGCCCGTACAACGCCTTTCGGAGCTTGAGCACCTTGTGCTCCTTTCCGGTGATGACAAACCCCGGCGACTGCTCGACGTAGACCTCCTCCTCCAGGTCTCCGTTCAAGAACGCCGACTTGACGTTCATGTGGTGCACCTCCCATCCTTCATGCGCCGCGAGGGTGATGATCAAGCTCACTGAGTCCAGCCGCGCCACCGGCGCGAACACTTCGTCGTAGTCGATGCCGTGCTGCTGTGCGTAACCTTTTACCACGAGGCGTGCTTTATGCTTGGACACTGCCCCGTGCTCGTCCCTCTTCACCTTGAAGACCCACTTCAAACCGATCGCCCAACGGCCCGGCGTGAGGTCGGCGTGAGCCCACGTCCAGTTGTGCTCTATCGAGTTCATCTCCTCCATCATCGCCTTCCTTCAGCTGGGGCTGCGTTCCGCCTCGGCGAACGACGCAGGTTCGTCGGAGCTCATGGCATGGAGCTCCTCCGCCACACAGTGAACACGATCTTGTTTTGGTGCTGCTGAAATCTGCAGGGTTTTTTGTAGTCTTTGCATTGCTTAAATAGTAGTTTACACGGACGCTAATAAATACCTACAATCAAGCCACTAATTTAGCCCAAACTAATAAGGAAAATACAATCACATCCTAAGCTATGCCTAAGCTAATTAAGGAAGGTAAATCACAAGGATTATTCCTTCAATCTCCTCCTAAGCATTGTGTCCACCGTTGATGTCGATTAGGCCGATCTTACCCCGTAGCTCATGAAACTTGGTCCTTCCAAGCGGCTTCGTCAGAATGTCGCCCAACTGATCCTCGCTTCTGATGAACTCTACATCAATCAAGCCTTCTTCTGCAGCCTCCCAGACAAAGTTGTATTTTCACTCGAATGTGCTTACTCTGTCCGTGGAGTACGGGATTCTTAATCAAAGCAATGGCGGACTTGTTGTCCACCCTCAGCATTGGCGCTCTTGCTGATGTTTCCTGCACCTCAGACAACACACGAGCGAGCCACAATGCTTGACAAGCAGCGTTAGCAGCTGCTATATACTCTGCCTCACAGCTGGACTGATCCACCACCTTCTGCTTCATGGATTGCCAGGTTCGGGCTGCCGCTGAGGAAGAAAATCACGCCAGTTGTACTTTTACTTGTATCAACATCCCCGGCGTAATCACTGCCGCTGAAGCCTGTCAGATAAGGCTCCTGCTTCTCCCTCCTGCCGAACCGGAGTCCCCAATCTTGGGTCCCAGCCACATAGCGCAGGATGCGCTTCACAGCTGCGAGGTGATCCTCGCGTGGATCCTCCAGGAACCGACTCACATAGCCAACCGCAAACGCTAGATCGGGGCGAGTGTTGACCAAGTACCTCAAGCTCTCGACGACGCTCCTGTATGCCGTTGCATCGATCGGCGGCTCTGTGCTGAGCTTGCTCAACTTCAGGCGCGGTTCCATGGGCACGGGGCATGGGTTACACCCTGCCATGCCACTCTTCTCCAGGATCTTGTCGGCGCAGGCGCCCTGGCTCAGCGAGATCCCCCTCGCGCCCTGCTTCACTTCAATGCCGAGGTAGTAGTGAAGCAGGACGAGGTCACTCATCTTGAACGCGGCCTCCATCTCCTCCTTGAATGACTTGATCTCGCCGCCGTTCGAGCTGGTGATCATGAGGTCATCGACATAGACCCCGATCACCAGCTGCTTGCCGTCATTCTGCCTGATGTAGATGGCGAGTTCCGACGGGCTCTTCCTGAAGCCGAACGACAACAGCGTGCTGTCCAGCTTCGCTTTCCACGCGCGCGGCGCTTAATGCAGCCCGTACAACGCCTTTCGGAGCTTGAGCACCTTGTGCTCCTTTCCGGTGATGACAAACCCCGGCGACTGCTCGACGTAGACCTCCTCCTCCAGGTCTCCGTTCAAGAACGCCGACTTGACGTTCATGTGGTGCACCTCCCATCCTTCATGCGCCGCGAGGGTGATGATCAAGCTCACTGAGTCCAGCCGCGCCACCGGCGCGAACACTTCGTCGTAGTCGATGCCGTGCTGCTGTGCGTAACCTTTTACCACGAGGCGTGCTTTATGCTTGGACACTGCCCCGTGCTCGTCCCTCTTCACCTTGAAGACCCACTTCAAACCGATCGCCCAACGGCCCGGCGTGAGGTCGGCGTGAGCCCACGTCCAGTTGTGCTCTATCGAGTTCATCTCCTCCATCATCGCCTTCCTTCAGCTGGGGCTGCGTTCCGCCTCGGCGAACGACGCAGGTTCGTCGGAGCTCATGGCATGGAGCTCCTCCGCCACACAGTGAACACGATCTTGTTTTGGTGCTGCTGAAATCTGCAGGGTTTTTTGTAGTCTTTGCATTGCTTAAATAGTAGTTTACACGGACGCTAATAAATACCTACAATCAAGCCACTAATTTAGCCCAAACTAATAAGGAAAATACAATCACATCCTAAGCTATGCCTAAGCTAATTAAGGAAGGTAAATCACAAGGATTATTCCTTCAATCTCCTCCTAAGCCTTGTGTCCACCGTTGATGTCGATTAGGCCGATCTTACCCCGTAGCTCATGAAACTTGGTCCTTCCAAGCGGCTTCGTCAGAATGTCGCCCAACTGATCCTCGCTTCTGATGAACTCTACATCAATCAAGCCTTCTTCTGCAGCCTCCCAGACAAAGTTGTATTTTCACTCGAATGTGCTTACTCTGTCCGTGGAGTACGGGATTCTTAATCAAAGCAATGGCGGACTTGTTGTCCACCCTCAGCATTGGCGCTCTTGCTGATGTTTCCTGCACCTCAGACAACACACGAGCGAGCCACAATGCTTGACAAGCAGCGTTAGCAGCTGCTATATACTCTGCCTCACAGCTGGACTGATCCACCACCTTCTGCTTCATGGATTGCCAGGTTCGGGCTGCCGCTGAGGAAGAAAATCACGCCAGTTGTACTTTTACTTGTATCAACATCCCCGGCGTAATCACTGCCGCTGAAGCCTGTCAGATAAGGCTCCTGCTTCTCCCTCCTGCCGAACCGGAGTCCCCAATCTTGGGTCCCAGCCACATAGCGCAGGATGCGCTTCACAGCTGCGAGGTGATCCTCGCGTGGATCCTCCAGGAACCGACTCACATAGCCAACCGCAAACGCTAGATCGGGGCGAGTGTTGACCAAGTACCTCAAGCTCCCGACGACGCTCCTGTATGCCGTTGCATCGATCGGCGGCTCTGTGCTGAGCTTGCTCAACTTCAGGCGCGGTTCCATGGGCACGGGGCATGGGTTACACCCTGCCATGCCACTCTTCTCCAGGATCTTGTCGGCGCAGGCGCCCTGGCTCAGCGAGATCCCCCTCGCGCCCTGCTTCACTTCAATGCCGAGGTAGTAGTGAAGCAGGACGAGGTCACTCATCTTGAACGCGGACTCCATCTCCTCCTTGAATGACTTGATCTCGCCGCCGTTCGAGCTGGTGATCATGAGGTCATCGACATAGACCCCGATCACCAGCTGCTTGCCGTCATTCTGCCTGATGTAGATGGCGAGTTCCGACGGGCTCTTCCTGAAGCCGAACGACAACAGCGTGCTGTCCAGCTTCGTATTCCACGCGCGCGGCGCTTAATGCAGCCCGTACAACGCCTTTCGGAGCTTGAGCACCTTGTGCTCCTTTCCGGTGATGACAAACCCCGGCGACTGCTCGACGTAGACCTCCTCCTCCAGGTCTCCGTTCAAGAACGCCGACTTGACGTTCATGTGGTGCACCTCCCATCCTTCATGCGCCGCGAGGGTGATGATCAAGCTCACTGAGTCCAGCCGCGCCACCGGCGCGAACACTTCGTCGTAGTCGATGCCGTGCTGCTGTGCGTAACCTTTCACCATGAGGCGTGCTTTATGCTTGGACACTGCCCCGTGCTCGTCCCTCTTCACCTTGAAGACACACTTCAAACCGATCGCCCGACGGCCCGATGGGAGGTCGGCGAGAGACCACGTCCAGTTGTTCTCTATCGAGTCCATCTCCTCCATCATCGCCTTCCTCCAATTGGGGCTGCGTTCCGCCTCGGCGAACGATGCAGGTTCGTCGGAGCTCATGGCATGGAGCTCCTCCGCCACACAGTGAACACGATCTTGTTTTGGTGCTGCTGAAATTTGCAGCGTTTTCTGTAGTCTTTGCATTGCTTAAATAGTAGTTTACACGGACGCTAATAAATACCTACAATCAAGCCACTAATTTAGCCTAAACTAATAAGGAAAATACAATCACCTTCTAAGCTATGCCTAAGCTAATTAAGGAAGGTAAATCACAAGGATTATTCCTTCAATTTCCTCCTAAGCCTTGTGTCCACCGTTGATGTCGATTAGGCCGATCTTACCCCGTAGCTCATGAAACTTGGTCCTACCAAGCGGCTTCGTCAGAATGTCGCCCAACTGATCCTCGCTTCTGATGAACTCTACATCAATCAAGCCTTCTTCTGCAGCCTCCCAGACGAAGTTGTATTTTCACTCGAATGTGCTTACTCTGTCCGTGGAGTACCGGATTCTTAATCAAAGCAATGGCGGACTTGTTGTCCACCCTCAGCATTGGCGCTCTTGCTGCTGTTCCCTGCACCTCAGACAACACACGAGCGAGCCACAATGCTTGACAAGTAGCGTTAGCAGCTGCTATATACTCTCCCTCACAGCTGGACTGATCCACCACCTTCTGCTTCATGGATTGCCAGGTGATCGGGCTGCCGCTAAGGAAGAAAATCACGCCAGTTGTACTTTTACTTGTATCAACATCCCCGGCGTAATCACTGCCGCTGAAGCCTGTCAGATAAGGCTCCTGCTTCTCCCTCCTGCCGAACCAGAGTCCCCAATCTTGGGTCCCAGCCACATAGCGCAGAATGCGCTTCACAGCTGCGAGGTGATCCTCGCGTGGATCCTCCAGGAACCGACTCACATAGCCAACCGCAAACGCTAGATCGGGGCAAGTGTTGACCAAGTACCTCAAGCTCCCGACGACGCTCCTGTATGCCGTTGCATTGATCGGCAGCTCTGTGCTGAGCTTGCTCAACTTCAGGCGCGGTTCCATGGGCACGGGGCATGGGTTACACCCTGCCATGCCACTCTTCTCCAGGATCTTGTCGGCGCAGGCGCCCTTGCTCAGCGAGATCCCCCTCGCGCCCTGCTTCACTTCAATGCCGAGGTAGTAGTGAAGCAGGACGAGGTCACTCATCTTGAACGCGGCCTCCATCTCCTCCTTGAATGACTTGATCTCGCCGCCGTTCGAGCCGGTGATCATGAGGTCATCGACATAGACCCCGATCACCAGCTGCTTGCCGTCATTCTGCCTGATGTAGATGGCGAGTTCCGACGGGCTCTTCCTGAAGCCGAACGACAACAGCGTGCTGTCCAGCTTCGCGTTCCACGCGCGCGGCGCTTAATGTAGCCCGTACAACGCCTTTCGGAGCTTGAGCACCTTGTGCTCCTTTCCGGTGATGACAAACCCCGGCGACTGCTCGACGTAGACCTCCTCCTCCAGGTCTCCGTTCAAGAACGCCGACTTGACGTTCATGTGGTGCACCTCCCATCCTTCATGCGCCGCGAGGGTGATGATCAAGCTCACTGAGTCCAGCCGCGCCACCGGCGCGAACACTTCGTCGTAGTCGATGCCGTGCTGCTGTGCGTAACCTTTCACCATGAGGCGCGCTTTATGCTTGGACACTGCCCCGTGCTCGTCCCTCTTCACCTTGAAGATCCACTTCAAACCGATCGCCCGACGGCCCGATGGGAGGTCGGAGAGAGACCACGTCCAGTTGTTCTCTATCGAGTCCATCTCCTCCATCATCGCCTTCCTCCAACTGGGGCTGCGTTCCGCCTCGGCGAACGATGCAGGTTCGTCGGAGCTCATGGCATGGAGCTCCTCCGCCACACAGTGAACACGATCTTGTTTTGGTGCTGCTGAAATTTGCAGCGTTTTCTGTAGTCTTTGCATTGCTTAAATAGTAGTTTACACGGACGCTAATAAATACCTACAATCAAGCCACTAATTTAGCCTAAACTAATAAGGAAAATACAATCACCTTCTAAGCTATGCCTAAGCTAATTAAGGAAGGTAAATCACAAGGATTATTCCTTCAATCTCCTCTTAAGCCTTGTGTCCACCGTTGATGTCGATTAGGCCGATCTTACCCCGTAGCTCATGAAACTTGGTCCTACCAAGCGGCTTCGTCAGAATGTCGCCCAACTGATCCTCGCTTCTGATGAACTCTACATCAATCAAGCCTTCTTCTGCAGCCTCCCGGACGAAGTTGTATTTTCACTCGAATGTGCTTACTCTGTCCGTGGAGTACCGGATTCTTAATCAAAGCAATGGCGGACTTGTTGTCCACCCTCAGCATTGGCGCTCTTGCTGCTGTTCCCTGCACCTCAGACAACACACGAGCGAGCCACAATGCTTGACAAGTAGCGTTAGCAGCTGCTATATACTCTGCCTCACAGCTGGACTGATCCACCACCTTCTGCTTCATGGATTGCCAGGTGATCGGGCTGCCGCTAAGGAAGAAAATCACGCCAGTTGTACTTTTACTTGTATCAACATCCCCGGCGTAATCACTGCCGCTGAAGCCTGTCAGATAAGGCTCCTGTTTCTCCCTCCTGCCGAACCAGAGTCCCCAATCTTGGGTCCCAGCCACATAGCGCAGAATGCGCTTCACAGCTGCGAGGTGATCCTCGCGTGGATCCTCCAGGAACCGACTCACATAGCCAACCGCAAACGCTAGATCGGGGCAAGTGTTGACCAAGTACCTCAAGCTCCCGACGACGCTCCTGTATGCCGTTGCATCGATCGGCTTCTGTGCTGAGCTTGCTCAACTTCAGGCGCGGTTCCATGGGCACGCGACATGGGTTACACCCTGCCATGCCACTCTTCTCCAGGACCTTGCCGGCGCAGGCGCCCTGGCTCAAGGAGATCCCCCTCGCGCCCTGCTTCTCTTCAATGCCGAGGTTGGAGTGAAGCAGGACGAGGTCACTCATCTTGAACGCGACCGCCATCTCCTCCTTGAATGACTTGATGTCGTCGCCGTTCGAGCCGGTGATCATGAGGTCATCGACATAGACCCCGATCACCAGCTGCTTGCCGTCATTCTGCCTGATGTAGATGGCGTGTTCCGATGGGCTCTTCCTGAAGCCGAACGCCAACAGCGTGCTGTCCAGCTTCGCGTTCCACGCGCGCGGCGCTTGATGCAGCCCGTACAGCGCCTTTCGGAGCTTGAGCACCTTGTGCTCCTTTCCGATGATGACAAACCCCGGCGACTGCTCGACGTAGACCTCCTCCTCCAGGTCTCCGTTCAAGAACGCCGACTTGATGTCCATGTGGTGCACCTCCCATCCTTCATGCGCCGCGAGGGCGATGATCAAGCGCACTGAGTCCAGCCGCGCCACCGGCGCGAACACTTCGTCGTAGTCGATGCCGTGCTGCTGTGCGTAACCTTTCACCACGAGGCGTGCTTTATGCTTGGACACTGCCCCGTGCTCGTCCCTCTTCACCTTGAAGACCCACTTCAAACCGATCGCCCAACGGCCCGGCGGGAGGTCGGCGTGAGCCCACGTCCAGTTGTTCTCTATCGAGTCCATCTCCTCCATCATCGCCTTCCTTCAGCTGGGGCTGCGTTCCGCCTCGGCGAACGACGCAGGTTCGTCGGAGCTCATGGCATGGAGCTCCTCCGCCACACAGTGGACACGATCTTGTTTTGGTGCTGCTGAAATCTGCAGCGTTTTCTGTAGTCTTTGCATTGTTTAAATAGTAGTTTACACGGACGCTAATAAATACCTACAATCAAGCCACTAATTTAGCCCAAACTAATAAGGAAAATATAATCATCTCCTAAGCTATGCCTATGCTAATTAAGGAAGGTAAATCACAAGGATTATTCCTTCAAAATTATCGAGTATTAATTTATAGAGTTTCTACTGTATCATGTTATGGTCACCATGCGTTTCAGCATAACGGCGACCGCAATCTTACGATTGTCGTGTCTAAGGATTTAACGGTGAATGATAGTAACTCGAGCAGCATATCTAACAGTTAGCAAGCGATGTCAATCCGATATATAAAACAAATGAGTTTTACCTAAGAACAACGAGAGTATCATGATGATTTGATTCTCTTCGTTGATAACTAACGATATTCCGGGTCGCCTATGATCCACTCGATCTTTTGGTTTTTGTTTTTGGTTGATCTAACCAAAATCCCATTTGAATCCTTGTTTGAAAATTTTGTCCCTCACCATGCTTGTTGAAAATTCTCGTAAGAATATCAACGTACGAAGTTTCCTTGATGAATGAGAGAAACAATTGCATAAAGAAAGATTTTTCTTTTGAGATAATATGCAAAACTCAAGAATCTCTTTGCCTAACAATTATGACTATACTACCGAGCTATTTGATAAAAAAATAGCATGCAACTTGATCTATATCGTAAGTTAGGAAATTCGTGCGTTATTAAATTATGAAAATCATTAAATAGTCATTTTTTTATATCTTTGTTGAAATGAGTTTTCGGTCATACAATCACAATCGACATAATGCATATAAGGATATTATATATTAATAATAATAATAATAATAATAAATAAATTGTTATATTATTGAGTTAGCATTATTTGTTTGAATAGGATAATAGTTGACTGTTGACGTATAGTTGCAAGTTAGATTGTCACATGTTACCGTATAGTGTCGGTCATACTATTATATACATGTCGTTTCTTTATATGCATGCTCCAGTGGTTTAAACCACTTATGCGTATCAATTCTTGAGATGTTCGTACATTAATAAGTTAGGATATGTTATTCGCTGAGTCATGTTGTCTTAATTATTATTAAAGACATGCTAATTATTCGACTCTCATGATAGTTTATGTCATCGTTAGAGCACTTAATAATATTACTACGTGGTGACATACTTAAAAGAAAATTTGTGTCACTGTCAATCATAGTAATTTGATGACCATGCCCTGAATTAATTGTATGCTTTTATTACTTGATCTCATATTATATAATGGTTTGATTAGTATAATAATTTCTTTTATATAGTCATAATACGTTGGTTAACGTGATAACATAATATTACGTGTATGACATAATAGAGCCAACATTTATTATATCCATGATCAGGGCCGTTTTTTCAATTTGTGTGGCCCCGTTCTAGTAACACATTGAGGCCCTCAAATATATACGTAGCTCACAAATAAATAATACATACTATAATATATAGTTATTATATTATATAACTTTTTGATCGAGAATTGAAGAGGGGAAAAAACAATTAAACTGAACGGAAATGGATGAAAAAACCTGATATGGCTGTTGGTAGTGGTAAATCTTGATTGTTGATGAATATTACAGCCCGTCTTGTATGGTAAGAATACAGTACCAATTATTCAAGATTTTGGTTTTTTTTTTCTTTTCGAAAAGCTGAAAATAGAAATGAGGTTGTTGAGTTTTGATTATGATTAGGAAAAATTTTAGTGATTTGATACTAGGTCTAGTGGAATTATTATTTGGGAGGAATGAAAACATTAATTACGCATTGGAGAAATAAAACAATATAGTATCAATTGGGCCCTAAAAAAGTTGATATAGCTGTTAAATACGCATTGAGCATTGGAGAAATAAAACAAGTAATATAGTACCAATTGGGCCCTAAAAAAATTGATATAGAAAGTTAAATACACATTGAAGTTTGAGTATGTATATTATATATAGATATATTGGGCCCTAAATAACAAATGTGGCCCTGTGCTGTAGCTCTGGAAGCACAGCCCAAAATCCGGGCCTGTCCATGATGCTTGTTTATATGATCATAGCTTTATAATATTTACGAGTTAATTAATATTTTAATACAACAAAGCATAGGCATAATTGTAATTTGAATGACATTTACAAATGATATATGCCTTTAATAATATTTATAATGCATAGCAAATATACACAGGGACGGAGCTACGTTGGGGCTAGGGGGGCCATTGACCCCCCAGCCAATTGTCCATATACTAGTTATTAGGGATTTAAGCTGAATATTGTACTTGGCCCAGTGGCAAAGGCAGTGTAATTTAACGTCAAGAGTTTGGGTTCGAATCCCCTGAAGCTGTATTTGTTTTGATTTTCTCTGAAATCTTTTATTATACTTTGACCCCCCAAGTTTTGAATTTTTTCTTTTACCCCCAACTTATAAATGTTATCTTTTGCCCCCCCCCCCCCCAACTCGTTTGGGCTGGCTCCGTCACTGAATATACACGTACATGTTGTTTGCATATTATATGCATGATTCGTAGCACCTAATAATAATAATAAATGATAATCAAATGTGGCAGTGTTTTTATAGTGAAAGATAAAATAATTATAAAAATGTTAAGGCTCGGAGTGTCGGTCATAATGAATTTATTTTTATAACTTGATCCATTTATATAATTAGTATGAAGAACTTTAATGGCAAAATAATGTTTAATATAACGATAATGATATGAATATAGTGTCGAACATCACGTGTAGCGCCCCGTTTCCTATGACCTTTTTACGTATCTATAAAATATTCACATAAAATTTTTCGCGATTTCCATAACTATTTCCTTTACAAAAATGGGTGCGTACATCTGGTCTAATTCCTTTCACAATAATGTACATATAAGTCTATATCATACGAGTCACAAAATGTTATAGCCTATAATAATTCTAGACTATATGCTAACGATGAACAGAGGGAAACAGGAGGAGAGCGTAGCCGGCCAACCTTGAATCCATGCTTTAGCTAATGATGCACTTTAGTGAGCCTGCTATGTATCTACACAACTGTGAAGACAACTATTCAGAGTATGATAGCAACATGTTGATCAATAACAATTAAACCGTAACATGAAACAAGTCCTTTTTCCTATAAATGCCGTAAATCTTTCAATCATTCAATTCATGCCATCACGTATTCACTTCATATAATCACATTTCGTATGATCCTCAGATCAATGCATTTCTATATGCTCATTTACTTTGATACTCCCGTTATAGACTAGCTAGACTCGTATACTGTAAGCCCAGTCGGCGCCAATGCATGGGACTCTATCAATACTGTAGATATATGTATGTGCTTGTACAGGACTCTGTCATCCCCCGATTTGAAGGGAAGTATGCCGTAGCATCCGTATCGTACCATTCGTAGTTGTTAGGAAATATTTTGTAGTGTTCAATTTCATTGTATTATCTTTGTTGATTTGCTTTATTAAACTTTGGGCTAGCTCTTAATTGGGTCAGTTCTTAGTTATTCATGTAATGGGCCTTCACAAGAGGCCCACCTATTATATACCAACTTGTGGTATAAATAGGAAAACCCTAACACATAGTTAGGTGTGCTTGTGTGTGTTAATCAAATAAACAATTTTAGAGTGAGAGAGTCTCCTCAAGAAAACCACCAAGCCCCACACGCCCCATTCTCAAATCTAGATCTTTAGGCGTGTTTAATCCGTCCGAAGTCGCATTGTTGGTGTAATCCCGGACCAACAAGTGGTATCAGAGCACAACGCGACCGGATTTGCTTGTTTTGAGCGAGATTTGAGTGAAAAATTGCTTGAAAATTATTTTCGTCACTTTCAGTTTTTGGGCGATTTCGAACTCGTTTTGTTGTTTTTAGACATCCCAAAGGTTGATTATGTGTTTAGGAATGTTTTTCTGATGTTTTGGAACAAGTTTCGTCGATTTTGAGTGAGATTTGAGCGAAAACGAGTCATTTTTCTGGTAAAAGTCGCGCAATGAAATAGTACTGTTCTTGGCCGAGAAAGTTTCATACCCGAGAAACTTTGCATGAGAAAATTTCGCTGGCCGAGAAACTTTCGCAATCCGAGAAATTTTCTAAGACTGAGAAATTTCGAAACCGAGAAACTTTCTTTCTCAGGTTGAGAAATTTTGAAACCGCGAAATTTTTTTTTTTTGAAACCGCGAAACTTTGAAACCGCGAAATTTTCTAAGGCTGAGAAATTTCAAATCCGAGAAATTTTGCAAAACTGAGTTCAAATCCGAGAAATTTTGCGAAACCGAGAAAGTTTCATACCTGAGAAAATTTTTATACATGCGAAATTTTTATTTACATGCGAAAATTTTCATACATGCGAAATTTTCTCACTTCTCACTTCGCTGTTTCTCAACTGATTACTTCTGAAATCCGAGAAATTTCGTTGATATGCGAAACTTTTACTGTACATGCGAAAATTCTACATGCGAAATAAGGTTTTTAAGGTACATGCGAAACTATACTCAGAATGCGAAACTTTTACAGTACATGCGAAAATCTCCTTTGAATGCGAAATTTCCTTATTCTCGCGACTCACTCTCATAACGAAATTTCTCGGGACAACATCATTCGCACATTTTCACACCATTTTTTCGCACCCCCCGAGAAATTTGCACCAAACCTTTAAACTTGATCCAAACTCGAATTTTTAGCTTCAAATCTTGCAAAAATCACTCTTTAAAAATTGCACTTAAACGTTTTTGACCACCAAAATTTCTGGCCCCCCCTCGGATTAAATAAGGTTAAGGAGCAAAAAAAAAAAAAAAAAAAAAAAAAAAAAAAGAAGGGTTGAAATATTTTTCTAAGCCTAAGGAAAATTTATATCATTGGATAGAGAAAAATTTTCTAAGCCCATTGGACTTTGTCTATTTTACACTTTTAAAATTTTCCGAAATAAATTTTTCTGGGCCAAAATTTTCGGTATAGACGACGTTTTTGTGAAATTTTTGAAGGCAAATCCAAAACGCGGCAACGATCACCGTACCCAACGATCGACCTAGGACGGTATTGGCACATTATAGAAAAAAGTTTTGGTAATACTCACGAAGTTTTCGAAATCATTTTATAAAATTTTTCGGTATCCACCAAAATTTTCGACACTCACGTTTTTCGAAACTTCACGATATTTCTCGACGAACCAAACTTTTCGGAGTAAAAATTTTCAAAACCATTTTTTTCTTCATTATTTAAAATATTTTTGAAAACAAAAATGGATGCTCAAGCTAGGACAATCGCAAAATTAGAAGCACAATATGCTAATAATTACGCGTTGTTAGAGACAAAATTGACGGAGCTAGCTGTAGCTAATGACGCTTTGGCTTCCACTAAAGGAACATTAGTATCCTTCAAGTCAATTTTGACTAGCTTGGAATCTAAGGTAGCAATTACTGAAAAGAGAGTCTGCGATCTAACTAAAAGCTTAGATATTTGCAAAGGTGAGCGAGATTACTTCTCTTTGCAATATCAAATGCTCTTAGAGGAACGCAATACATCTTCAAACTTAGATTCGAACGGGGAAAATATTTTACATTCTGAAAAACCTATTCCATGTGATATCCCGGAGACTCTTCGTAAAGTGAAAGATTTGCAAGAAACTCCGGAATTCGAAAGAATAAGTTTTGGCGCGGAAAAGAAAAAGCTTTTAGAGAAGATTTCTAATCTCGAAAATTTGTTTGAGTCTGAAAAGGAAATATTTTTAAATGAGATTTCAAATCTTAAAAATTCCCCGTCTTTACCTGTCTCTAATGATCTTTTAAAAGATACATCTTCCTCGAAACAGGTAAAGAAAAGAAAGTCAAGCATCTTTGTTCCAAAAATTAAAACTGCTTTTTCTACAAATTCTGAGTCACCTTTGACTGATACTGAAATGTTTAGTAAAAGCAAAGCGCTTAAATTTTCAAAGGAACAATTAAAAGAAAAAATAAAGAGAGGAAAATCGACTTTCTTTTTGAATAACTTGAACAAAAATTTTAATGATTGCCCCTCTTCGACTCCTATTAAAAGGAGAGCATGCGAAGAAGTTCAAAGCTCAAGCAAGCGAACTTCTCAAACTACACCCCTTCATCATTATAGAGTGAATGATGTGAACTCTTGTAGGCAATACGACTCATCATCCAATGACGCATATAGCGCCATAAGCTCATATTCCTACTTGAAATACCCAGTCCAGATTTATTCTAGAAAGCATCTTATGCGACTGGCTAGGGAGAAAATCTTTAGGTCTTCTACACCTAGGCACACATTCACCTGCGCTGAATTGTCATTTCCCTCCAAGGTTCACCAAACTTGGATTCCTAAATCACAAATCAAATTGGATAGGACTTTAAAAGATGATTTAGGATCAATATCTGAACCAAATGTGCTTAACTTGTTTTCTGCTAACAAGGGAGGACCCATCCAAAAATGGGTACCAAAGTCCCGATAAAGTTTTTGCAGATTACCCAGCATGTATGGCACCCGGGTTGCTCCACATACATGACTGGTACACGACGTGAGCAACCACTCCCGGCATGAATGGTACATGGGTTGCTCCACATTCATGACCGGTATGCACTGCGAGCAACCAACCCCATCATGCACGTTACACGGGTTGCTCCACGTGCATGAAGGGATGTCAGAGAAGCGAGCAATCATCATGACTTCTGTACAAATCCGTGCAGAACCCGGACCCATAAAGAAGGGTTGACAAGAGTTCAACCAACCATCAGTGGGCGCGCCATCCAATCTTGATGCTTAGGCGATGTGGATCTATTGTACCAGACTCCACCGTCCACCCACTGCCATCCATTCCACCATGGTGCGCTGCATGGAGACGTCCTAAGCCACCGTGATCCTCTTTACGCCCTCACCACCACCACCACCTGACGAGTCTCAGAAGTGTCTGATCAACAGTTTTGGGCCACCCTCGTCGACATCACTCGTGGTCGCCTTTCAACGCGATCACGCCACGCCACCATAGTTCCCATGGATCAGTGAAACCCCCCTGATCCTAACCCAGGAACGTGCCTACCCTAGCCTCTCTAGTCTAGGTCTAGGTCGCGCGACATCCTCCTCCATGCAAAGATCCAATCAACGATCTCGGGAGGATGACGTAAGTCGCTTGCAGGAGTCGCGAACCAACGACGACATGATCGCACTCCTCTGTCATATCTCATCACAACCCGGACCTCGCCCATAGGTACAGGAGACGACTCGCTCGTTTCCCGAGTAGAAGTCGCGGCATCTGGTCCAACCGCGCAATTAACCCCTCCCAACCACTCAGCTATCCTTTCGCAGATAGCTGTTTCATTTCGCACAAGAGGAACCACGTTAGCCATCACCGCCCCACTTGGAGACGGTTGATGTTGAACATGCAGTGCCCCGCCTCTCACTGCACCTCTTCCACCCACGTTGAGTCTAGTGTCCTCACCTACCGAAATTTTCCACTTTCTAGGACACAAACACTCTTTACGCACCGCAGGTTCTTCGTGAACTTGCCCGAACGCTTGATGACGTCCTTGTGACCGAGAGCGGAAGACCCACGACAGCCACCCTCACCACAACTGTCGATGGGCCACGGATACGAGCTTGTCTCATCGTCCGTGCGAACGAAAAGCCTTTGTGGCTCTCCGGTTCTTTTTGTCCTGTGCAAACAGGCGGCGCATCGGACACATGTTTCGATGTTGTGACGACGGAGCGTCTTTGTGACCCCCGTCTGGTTAGTTAACCCGTTCGTGATGGAGCTCCGACTCATAGCAATCAGCGAGGAACTTACACATTCCATGCCGCGCTCAACGAGGATCTATGAAGGAAAAGGTCCCATCACCGACACCACTCCACCACGCCTACGCTTACGCCACCACATGCTGCTCCGCCTCGTCCGAGTTCCGAAATGAACTTGGAGGAAAGTCAAATGCTGCTACTCCTGAGAATCCCACTTGATTGCCTCACTCAACACCACACCACACCATCATCACCACCATCAACACCAGAGGCAGACTCGTCTCACGGACGACGTGACGATCCCAAAGACGGAGATCATCTCAAGGGGGAGTAAAGGAGAAGAACTGAGTTGAAGATCGTACAGTAGCATCAGCAGCAACCATCATCCACCTCCGCTCACACCACCTATGCCACCTCTCACAACACCTACTCCACCACCTCTACCAACTACGCCCCGCCGGAGGCTTCCACTACCTCCGCGCACATACTTATGTGTCAGGCTATTATGTTCATAATGGAACACTCAAAGGAGCCATGTCACATCTCATCCACCACATTCCGCCACCACTGCGCTGACCACTCTGAAGATCGAGCTCCCTACTCTTGAAAGTCACATTTCAATGGAGCCTTGGCACATTTTTTTACGCCCCACGCCTACCTTCTTCTGGAGCCAGACGAGTCATCTTCGAGGCCGAACCAGACAACTTCCATTCGAAGACGACAAATCCGGCGCCAAGAAGAAGAAGATTGGAGAATCTTAACAAGTGAGTCCTAGCCGAGCCATTAATGCCTCCGCAAGAAGAGAAGATATCCCTTGTAGGGGGAGTTTGCTAGGAATCGAGATCTCCAATATGCCCAACAAAGATATCCCGCGCTGAACTGAAGATTGAACACTAAGGGGGAGATTGTTAGGAAATATTTTGTAGTGTTCAATTTCATTGTATTATCTTTGTTGATTTGCTTTATTAAACTTTGGGCTAGCTCTTAATTGGGTCAGTTCTTAGTTATTCATGTAATGGGCCTTCACAAGAGGCCCACCTATTATATACCAACTTGTGGTATAAATAGGAAAACCCTAACACATAGTTAGGTGTGCTTGTGTGTGTTAATCAAATAAACAATTTTAGAGTGAGAGAGTCTCCTCAAGAAAACCACCAAGCCCCACACGCCCCATTCTCAAATCTAGATCTTTAGGCGTGTTTAATCCGTCCGAAGTCGTATTGTTGGTGCATTTCGGGACCAACAGTAGTCATAGCAGTCATAACGGTTTCTCCTTTCATTATTACGTATATGCAATGCTATGCGCCTAGCTGTATATCACGTATATCATAAATCTCTAACAAGTAACATTTAGCAGATAACAGCACGTTGTGGCATATAATCAAATCAGTTCATATAGCACGTAGATCACGAAGTCATCAAATAAAAGCATGTAAGCACATAAATACATGTTGCATATCATACTCACAAGTTTTGTAACTCTCTGTCCTTCACTCGGCCTTTTCCTTGCCTTTATCCGACTCCTGACCTATATAATTATGTTATCCGTAAATACGAAATCTTATAATGATATGTGTGCGTGATATGCATGCTTTATTGTGCATGAATAGGTCTCTACCCATAACCCTTATACTTCTTTTTATTGTGCATGAATAAGTCTCATGAGATGTTGTTCGATATGACAACCTGCACCATTTTAAGCATAACTTTTGATTTAGAGTTCTAATCTCCTTGATTCACGTTCCTGTGAATAGCCAGTGTAATTACCTATAACTTTTGTTCTTTTAAGTTCGGTCGAATTCGAAGTCCATAGATCTCGAAATTTCGGCCGAAACTGACTTAGGGTTGCTGTCCGATTGGAATCGGTCAAAACTGGCAGTCTGCACTACTTTGACCATAACTTTCGATTGACAAATCGGAAGACCATGATTCAAATTCCAATGGAAAGCCAACTTGATTATCTAGAATTTTTATGTCTTAAGTTAGTCCCGATTCGAAGTACATTGATCCCGACAAATCGCCCGATTCTGACTTAGGGTTGCTGTCCGAGTGGAATGGCCGAAACTGGTAGTCTGTACGATTTTGACTATAACTTTCGATTGACAAATCGGACGACCCTTATTCAAATTCTTATGGAAAGCCAACTTTATTATCTATAATTTTTATGTTTTAAGTTAGTTCTGATTCGAAGTCCATCGACCTTGAACAATCGCCCGATTCTGACTTAGGGTTGGTCCGAGTCGAATCGGCCGAAACTGGCAGTCTGCACGATTTTGACTATAACTTTCGATTGATAAATCGGACGACCCTGATTCAAATTTCTATGGAAATCCATCTATAGAATTTTTATGTTTTAAGTTAGTCCCGATTCGAAGTCCATCGACCTCGAAAATTCGCCCGATTCTGACGTAGGGTTGCTGTCTAGTCGCAGCGGCCAAAACTAGCAGTCTGCACGATTTTGACTATAACTTTTGATTGACAAATCGGACAACCCTGATTCAAATTCCTATGGAAATCCAACTTGCTTATCTAGAATTTTTATGTTTTAAGTTAGTCCCGATTCGAAGTCCATCAACCTCGAAAATTCGCCCGATTCTGACTTAGGGTGGCTGTCCGAGTGGAATCGGCCGAAACTGGCAGCCTGCACCATTTTAAGCATATCTTTCGATCTACAACTCGGACGACCCTAATTTAAATTTCTATGAACATATACCGAATTCATGCATGTTAATACTTTAAACATGTTATATTTTAACTGAAAATGCAAAAATCATAATTAACTTCATACCCTTCCTTAATCGTTTGAGTTCTGTAGACTGTATCACCTTCCTCTCTATATTTTTTTTTTGGTAAACTGATCTATTTCATTTACCACAGTCTCCAGAAACACAGTTACAATTACCCAACACTAACACCACATCTAAGATGGAAATGCACACACACGCTGATAAAGCAGTGATCTATCAGCATTCTTCCTGCAGCAAGTGGTCTTGATACGCCATTTCAGCTCCCTGCCCAGCACCTGGAAGTTTTGTTCCTCTGTCCTCCTTCCAAGCCATGCACCCTTCGATTCCGTTCACACCATATATGGTATACCACTGATGTGTATACTGCAATCAAAATGCTATACTGAGTATTTCTTTTTGACCTTACACTTGCCAGCCATGAATATAGGCTGCCATAAGATATAAGATTCACATCACTCTGCAGCAATGTCTGTATTTTTGTAGTTAGCATTTGGCTATAACTACACTCCAAGAATAGATGGTCCATTGTTTCATCATGGGTTCCACATAATCTGCACCCATGGTCCTGAATATTCATACCCCATAGTGCCAATCGGTCTACAGTAAGCAATCGTTTATGTATAAGCAGCCACAACACAAATGACTACCTGTGAATACTATACCTATTCCAGATGAACTTGATGGGGGGGGGGGGGGGGGGGGGGTGGGGGGGGGGGGTGCTGGCTTGGCCTTTCAGCAACTCATAACCCGATGAACTTGAGTAAATACCATCTGCAGTCATCCTCCATCTGCGCCCTTCATATCCTTCTCTGAGTAGCTCTTTCAACTTATGTAACTTCTTCCAATACCAACATGAGTCTGGGGCAGGCGAGTAATCCCAGAAGCAAGCTCCTTTGATGTACAGCATTAATCCACTTTAGCCACAGGGACTCCCCATCTAGGTTGATGTCCCAAATTTGCTTACCTGTAAGGGCCTTATTCCATGTCGCACAGTCTCTCAAGTTTAGCCCCCCATACTTCTTAGGTCTGCAAATTTGGTCCCAACTGAGCAGAGGAATATATCTGCCATTTTCCTTCTTCCCCCAAAGAAACTCTCGACATGCTCTGTTCACTTCCGTATGTAACATATATTATTTTATTGACAAAGATAATTCCTTCATAGTTAAGTAACTTACTTAATTCGCCCGAAATTGATTACATTCGAAATTTTATAAAAAATTACTCTATCAACCAAAGACTATCTTATTTGGGTCGAATATTTTCTAACTTAAATATACATGTTTTATTTAATCTAACATTTAGTTTTCATACTAAAACTTATAATACTTTAGTCAAATATTACTATCATCTGTATATTTATATCATGAAATTAATTATATGAATGCATAAATGCATGAAATGATATAAGGTTTCGGTTCTTGATATCACGCAAAGTGAAAGTGAAAATTATTTTGTTTATTTTGTCTAAAAGAAGCATGTGTTAGTAACATAAATGTATTTGAATATTTGCATATGACCGAGCTGTACGCCCCCGGACCGTGTTGGCAATGGTCCTTGGCGAGGGAGGTCGACTCAACGGTGACGGGCTGCCGACTCGTTAGCAAACATCCCGTGCGGTCGATGGTACATCACAAAATTGAGTTTAAATGGTAAGTAAATAGTTGAGATATTACATTTATTGGACTCCATGTTGTACAATACATATCTTTAAACAACTGAGCACTATGTTATAGTAAACCATAAGTTTACTAATAACAAAATATGTTTGGCATGACCGGTTGGGCCATCCCGGTCCAATTATGATACGAAAAATAATTGAAAATTCACGAGAGCATTTAATGAGAAACCAGAAGAATCTAATGAATTAATATGTGCTGCTTGCTCCAAAGGAAGTTAATTAGTCGGCCATCACCATTGAAAATAAATAATGAATCCGTTGGAATCTTTTTTATGATATTATTTGTGGGTCGATACATCCATCATGTGTACAATTTAAATATTTAATGATATTAATTGATGCATCAAGTAGATGGTCGCATGTATGTTTGTTATCTATGCGGAACGTGACAATGAAATGTCTTACTCTGTTGATTCGATTAAGTGCACATTTATCCAATAAACATCTCAACAATGCTGCAGCATATTGGAATTGAAATTGAGCATTTCATGCCCCATGTTCATATGCAAAACGATCTTGCAGAATCGTTAGTGCCTGCAATTGATTACAAGGCCATTATTGATGTTCAAAACTTTCCTCGTCCTGTTAAGGAGACGTATTCTCCTGTGGTGGATGCAACTACTCTTCGTTATCTAATTAGTTTGGCAGTACGAGAAGGACTCGATATGCGTCTTATGGATGTTGTCACTGCTTATTTATATGATCGCTTGACAGTGATATATATATGAAGCTTCCGAGGGATTCAAATTACCGAAAATTCAGGACCACGAAATGAGTACTCAATTAAACTTAATAAATTGCTTTATGGATTACAGCAATCTGAGCGTATGTGGTATAATCGCCTAAGAGAATTTTTAGTTAAAGAAGGGTATAAAAATGATCAAACTTGCCCTTGTATATTCATGAAAAGATCTAAAACTGAGTTTGTCATTATAGCAGTTTATGTTGATGATATCAACATAATTGGAACTCCTGGAGAGTTATTAAAAGCTGTTGATTGTTTGAAAAAGGAGTTCGAAAGGAAAGATCTCGGAAAAACGAAATTTTGTCTCGGCCTGCAAATTGAATATTAAAAAATGGGATATTTGTACATCAAGAAACTTATACAAAAAAGGTATTGAAAAGGTTTTACATGGACAAAGCTCATCCATTAGATACTCCGGTGATTGTCCGATCGTTAGACGTGAATAAAGATCCGTTCAGACCACGTGAAAATGATGAAGAGCTACTTGGTCCTGAGGTACCATATCTTAGTGCTATTGGAGCGCTAATGTATCTTACGAGTCATACGCGACCGGATATAGCATTTGCTGTAAATTTATTGGCAAGATACAGTTCTTCGCCAACTCGTAGAAATTGGGAGTAAACGAATATTTCGATACCTTCAAGGAACAACTGATATGGGATTGTTCTACCCTAATGAGATGAAAGCAGATTTAATTGGGTATGCGAATGCTGGATTCTTATCTGACCCCTATAATGCTCGATCGCAAACTGGCTATTTATTTATGTATGGAGGAATTGCCATTTCATGGCGATCAGTTAAAAAACGTTTAACGGCTACTTCATCTAATCACGCTGAAATATTAGCAATTCATGAAGCTAGCCGAGAATGTATTTGGTTGCGATCGATAATTATGCATATACAACAAACTTGTGGGCTATTATCTGAAAAGTTACTTCCGACGATATTATATGAAGATAATGCGGCATATTGCACATTAAAGGAAGGATATATTAAAGGCGATAGAACAAAGCATATTTCTCCAAAATTTTCTTTACACACAAGTTGGAGAAATATGATGTACAACAAGTGTAGCGAAAATCTTGCAGATTTATTTACGAAAGCACTTCTCCCAATAAATTTTAGAAAATTGATATATTCAATTGGCGTTCGAAGACTTCGAGATTTGAAATGATAATATCATCAGGTGGAGCAAATACACGTTGCACTCTTTTTCCCGTCGCTGTGGTTTTTCCCATGTGGTTTTCCCAGTAAAGGTTTTTAATGAGGCAACATATGAAAGCGTAATAAAGGATTATGTACTCTTTTTCATTCACTAGGTTTTTATCCCACTGGGTTTTTCCTAGTAAGGTTTTAACGAGGCAATATTCCTGAATATACATCCAACGGGAGTATTATGAAATATTGGAGTAATTCATGATCACGCTGTCCATCTTTCACGCACTCATATATATATATAGGGATAATTGCAAATTTGGTCCCTCAGTTATAGGCCTACATCAATTTCAGTCCCTCGAAAATAGGGGTGTAAGATGAGTCGAGCCGGCTCACGAGCTCGATGAGCCGGCTCGACAAAAGCTCGGTTCAAGCTCGTGAAAATCGAGCTCAAGCTCATCACTATCGAGCTCGAGCTCGAGCTTTTCTTAACGAGCTCGAGCTCGAGCTCAGTCTTAGTTGTTCAAAAGCTCGTGAACAGGCTCGTGAGCTTTCTATTTATTTATTTATGTTTTTCATTATATATTTCTTTATTTTAAATTATACCTTTAAGGCTTTAACTTGTTATTTAATGGCTCAATAGAATAAAATAGCCCAGCCCAACAAACAAATTAGGTTCGTTTCTTTTATTAATATTATTCCAATCGTCTTCTTCTTAATTTATTACAAAACAGCCGCCCACTTCGTCTGTCTTCTTTCATCTTCTTCGCGATCGTCTTCTTCAAGAACCATTACGTCGCCGCCGTCGGACGCTGCCGGCGAAGGTTTGTTAGACTACGTGGCAGCTCAGCTGTCTCCTTCGACTACTGATTGAGAAAGGTCGAAGAAGATACCAGATTGCGTGTAAGCACTAAAGCAGTGCACTGTTAGACAATTTTCAGTGAACTTCCAGATACCATTTTCCTCCATCTTTAGGTGAAAGCTGTTTTTTTTGTTCTTTACAGATTTAGGCTCGAGCTCACGAGCCGATCTCGAGCCTAAATATTCCTATCGAGCTCGAGCTCGAGCTTGGAATTGTATAGCTCGTCGAGCTCGAGCTCGAGCTCGAGCCTAATGCAGATGAGTCGAGCTCGAGCTCGAGCCCGAAAAATGAGCCGAGCTCGGCTCGAGCTCGACTCATTTACACCCCTACTCGAAAACACACCTCATCAATATATGTCCCTCAGTTTTTAACCGTTAATCAACTTCAATCCTTTCCGTCAAGTTTGACCGGGTTGAACGCCAAAACTAACGGAATTGACCGTTAATGCCGTTAAATAATAAAAAAAAAAGAAGATTGCTTAAATAGTAAAACAAAAGAAAATTGAATTTCAGATAATATAATAAAAGTAACATTGAAAAAAATAGACTACAATTTAAAAATTGAAAATATAATTGAAATAAAAATAAAATAAGAAACAAAATATAAATTTTAAAAAAATAAAAATATAATTATAATAAAAAGAAACTAACATTCTAGAAAATAGAGATATACTTAAAATAAAAAAGAAATAGAAATAAAAATTAAAATTTTTAATTAAAATAGAAAATTAATTTAGAAAACCCAGAAAAATATAATTAAAATAAAAACAAAATGAAAAATAAATTTAAATTTAAAAAAAAATTTAAGTTTCAACTACCCAATTAAATAAATGGAGATCAACACTTAAATATCCTTTAGTATAAAAAACTTATGGATGAGTCTCATGTCAGATATTTTTTATTCTATAGTACCTGGTTGAAAAAAAATTGACTATTAGGTACCCATTCAACTGAAAATCTCCACTTACTTGTCGTCCAAGCTAAATTGTCTTACTATTTCGGGAAATTCCTAATTTTCGACCCTTAAACGAAAATATTATAGTAGCAGTATAATGCTCAAATTAGACGACTATGTTTAAATAAATTGATTCGACTATGCTAATTCGCTCGATAATACCTTCTGACTAACATAATCTTTTAAAACTGTAAGTCGTTCGATTGGTAGTTTGAATTAAGCCAACACCCAACTTGGTACCTAATTTAAATTCGCCGGAAAGTTTATTAAAGCATTGGTCAGAGTCGGGTCAACCTTAATTTATAAATATTCTCGGCGAAAGTAGTATCACCCGATTTATCGTGCCAAATGTACCCCTTACTTTACGATTTTATATTATTTTTTTCTCTTGTCGGTTGGAATATCAGGTTGTGTCAGATCTTGTCTGTTGGATAATGTTAGTGAGTAATGAATATTTTTTATACTACAACATACTTATATTTGGTACTGTATACAAGCTTAGTAAGGTACCCTAGCATAGTAAAATAGGGTATCGTAACATTCACTAATATGGTACTATATATTAGGATAAGCATTTTTTAATCATATTCCGTATTACTTTCAATGCAAAACCACTTTAACATCGGTAAATATATTTATATTCATTTTTAATGGGTTAATCCTTAGACTCACTGTTTTACTACCTAGTCAATATTTTTGATCTATTGGAAGTTAGTGTTTACGTTTTACGTTACCGTGTGCTTAGTTTTTATTGTTCCGTATTTTGGAAGTTCTCATGCCTTATTTTCACAATAATCTACGTGTTTTCGATAATTAAAAACGTGGTACGAAAAAGATAATACAAATAACCTACGCATGGTACTACACTAGCTTATGTTATGGCAATATCAACATCTAAATATTGGTACTTCAATCATCTGTACATTGGTACTACAACTTACGGTAAGAGTTTTTCGACGCCGTTCGAATTATTTTTCGTCAGTGACTATGTTACCATAGTTATAGAATCTCCACCATGCACTCGATTCATGTGTCTGCTCTCTTAAATAGTAGGCATAGTTGATGTAGATCGGGGGAACATTCACTCGGGCAAACGCTTACATATAAGAAAATAGAATTACAAATATTTTAATAATCAGCTAATGTTGTACCAAAAAAAAAGAGATTTATAATACTAAAATCATGTATATACAATACCAATTTTACTAAGTCGTACCAAAATACCAAACAATGCAAAATTAGAACCTATCAATATAGTATAATTGTTAAATTTCTAAAGTATAAAAACAACTGTAACTGAGCACAACCAAATTGATGGCTCTAATTGAAGCATAATCGACCACTTTCAAACACAAAAAGCTCAACTTGAAACATAAATATCGTAAATTGATAACCAATGTCAAAAGCCCATAGCAGATCCATTAATCGAAACGATAATCGAAAGGCTAGTCTACATGAATCCACTAATAGGTCAAAATGTGATTGAAAAATTAAAAAAAACCAAATTTACCTTCGATTTGAGTCTCAGGATATTTCGAGAAAGAAATTATTAAGATTTGTTCGTTTTTGGGTTAGGGTTTGAAAATCGATAGGCGAGATGAATCCCGGACAGGCTTTGACTTTTGATTTGAAGGATTACTCCAATTTGGATTGGGTTCATTCGTTCGATGGTGAAATGACATTGTTTTTTCTTTTCTTTTTTCATTTAAGTTAAAAGTTTGGTAAAATTGTAATCAATGAGATTTCTAGGGTTATTATTGTCCAATGGGCAGGTATAAGCAAAGAGAGTTTCAATAGGGTACCCACTATAAAAAGCTTCTGACAGGTACTGACCTGTAAAAATTTTATTCAATGGGGATTGAAGTCTAGATTCCCCTTAAATAAAAGACATGGCAAATAATATAGTTTACTTCTTCCAAAAACTAATGAGGTCCTACTATTCACACCCCCCTCTACTATTTACACCCCCCTCTTTACACCCCCCTAACACGTGAATTTTGTTGCCTACTTAAATGAATTCAACCATAATTACATTTTTATTATTTTATGTAGAATTCAAAAACATTAATAGCACAAGTTATTCAAAAGCATTAATTGCAAAAGTTATTTCAACAAGATATGTATTTAATATATAACAATACAATATTTTAATTTACTATAGTTTTATATTTTATTAATAGCCACTCATTCATATTAACTTTAAAATTTTAAAATTTAATTAATATTAAATAATCAATTTAAATAAAAATATTCATGTAACATAAATATTACTTATTATGCAAAATTAAATAAGCGCATTAAAAATAACAATAATAAATATTCTTTTTAATCAATTCAATATAACATAATCACGAGCACAACTAGAACGCAATATTTTTCGTAATTATTAATACGACTAACATAAGGAGTAATCCATGCTGCTGCACATTTGTCTCTGAAATAAACCCATTGTGGCACGACACTCGGCATAGGGTAGCCTTCAGATAATGAAACTTTGACGTAGTGATTATCATTAACATGACCGATTGTAATAGCAACATGAAGATACCATGGTGGCGGAGCAGACCCAAGCGGTAAGTATGTCAGACTACCTTTGTTGCTTATAACATGCAATATCACATTATACTTCGAAGCAATCAAGACACCCATATTAGGCATAGTCATCCAATGCTCATATGGTGCATGACTACCTGACTCGAAGAAATTTAGCGAATTATAGATATTGAGCCACCCTTCAGCACCAAACATGTCGATATATTGTAATTTATACATCTCCAACTCTTCAATCAAGTTACGTCGAATGATAATCCATTCGTCCTCTTGAAGACCAAGACATATAGCTATTGCACGAAAACCACAGTTTCCATCAGATTTTACATCTTGCACTTCTCTGATATAAGGTTGAAGTATAGTTGGAAATTGATGAATATATGGATGGAAAGAATGTTGTTGATCCGAAGAGTGATTGTACCTGGCTTTTTTTAGAAATTGTGCATCATCTCGGTCACTGATTTTTGATATAGGTGAACAACTACGTCGAAGATGTTCTCGAACTGGCGCTGAACTTTTAGCTTTATGGGAGGGACGCCCACGGGTAATATGAATTTCTGGTTCACGAAGCAATGTTGTAGATGGTGCAATTGTCTCTCTTAACTTCCTCAAAATACTGAGTTTTCCCGTTCTTGTGTGCTTTTCAAAATGCGCATTAATCACTTGCAACTCAATATCACAACATAACTCGTCTTCTTCTAGAGACGTGCAAGGTGAAAGGTCAAGTTTCCTCCAAAACTCGTCAACTAAATCTAACGGGATAGGCTGGCCTTTACTGAAATACATTACCTGCTCATGTGCACATGGCAGTCCATGACTTGTACGAAGCTGGCATCCACAACTTTCAGAAATAAATTCAGCTTCTTTTGATCGTTCAAATTCCTTAAATATTATTTCAAGCGCATGAATTGAAACAAAACCACGCAATTCTCCATAGTGATGCTCGCTGAATTTATGCCGAATGTGAATCTTGCTTTGTTCAATACTTGCTTTAATAGCCGTAACTTGAGACTCGATTACCTGCTGAATAAAAGATAATGATGTCTCCAAATCTGATTGTGAAGACTCCAAATACCGTTTTAACTTAGCATGCTGTCTCTCTACCCTATTTGTTGTGTGATTTCCGAAGTTATGAAATTTGTTGGTCCAAGCAGATACAAACCTTGTAAGGCGTCAACCAATGATTATTTAGATAATCAATTACACCTGAAATTATACAAGCTTATTAAGTTCTTAAGAATAATAATTTATAAATAAATTAACATAGAAAATTAAATATACATTAAAGAATACCTGGAAAATCGTGTAATGTTGCTTCAAGATGTGCCAAGTTGGACAAGTACCCTGCATCTGTTTCAGATTGAACCAGTGTTGTCCATGCGTTGTAGAAAGAATTCCATGCCTTGCTTGATGTTATTGAAGCACTTCTGAATAATACTTCTATAAATGTGCCATCTGCAGAGTAACCTTTTAACTTCCGGAAAAATGTTGTTGCATGCTTTTAGTAAAGCCAACTCCCTATTGGTGACTATAACACGTGGAGAACGAAGGCATCCATCCATCGTCGATTTAAGATAATTTAATGCCCAACTTAGTTGGCCTCCTTCTCTTTATGCATTAGAACGAATGTTATGCAGAAGGTCATATTAGTGGATGTTACGCCAATATTTCAAGAAGAGGCATTTTGTATCTATTTGTTTTGTATGTTGCATCCATCAAAAGCACATGCGGAAATGCACGCCATATCTCCAACGATTTTGGATGGGCGAAAAATAAATCTTCCAACTCATTGGTTAAGCTATTGGAACGACTTTAAAAAATATAGCCTTCTTCGTGCAAAAAAGACATAACAACCTGCATTTGAGTTTCACCATCTTTTGCCATCGCCCGAAACTTTTGACGAGCATTATATATCGTTTTGATTGTTGAAACATTATCCACATTATGTGTCGGGAACCGGAACCTTATATCGTTTTCATGCATATACATTAATTCATGCACTTGCATAATTAATTTTATGGCATATATATATGATGATATTAATATTTGACTATAGTATTATAATTTATAGTATAGAAATAGGTAATGAAAATAAATCTATTAGTAAGAAGTTTTGATAGGCACCTTAAGAAATATTTTTTTTGATGGATGATATATAGATATAAATATTGTGGATAAGGTTTAAATAGTTTGTGGTGGAAGCATGCATGAAGTTATAAAAGTTTTCATGACATATATATATGTAAATAAATAAATAAATAATAATTAGTTGAGAGATGTAGAAAGTTTTTGATAAGTTTATGATAATAAAGATAGTTTACGTGATTATTAAGGCATAGTTTACTGATGTCAATATATTGGATGCTCTGACATTAAATGTCAAAACTCACGGATATAATTATGCTCCGGGTTCGGAAGTAATTTGTATCTGTTACAGAATTTATTATAAACCTTTATATAATCCTCAGTGCAAAATCGTTGATAAACCCATCAACGAAACTGTTTTAATAGAGACTAATTTTAGTAGATCTAATATTACTACTCGTAGGTCTATTAAATGGGAATAAATTCAATTCCCAGATAATTGGGTTATTGAACGAGCTATGCCTCTGCAACCCAAAATTAGGAAAAATCCTACTCAAATAATACAGACAACAGATGGAACTGTTCAAATACAATTTGAGCAGGACAGAAAATCTGTCGATGTAAAAACCCCGAGATCTAGAATCACTAGATCAAGCTCATCACACTATCATATATCACCCTGTGATTATATGATAAGATCTCCTTCTAGAGCTTCGACTTCTCAGATTAGAGAATCAGCCTCTAGTGATTACCTTCAAAATAAGGTAGAAGAATTAAGAATTAATTCTGATAATATTGTTCATTGTGTTTTCAAAAATCAAGACGAGGAAATAACCGAGTCAGAAATGGATTTTCGTGTTTAATGGATTTTAAACCAAAGATTGATTTTAGTCCGGGTTCACCGGCAAGGAAGAAAATTCAACAAGAATTTAATCAACCCAAATGAGAACCAATATGATTGGTGGGAACTAAGTCACACCACGAGAACTTCATATGAAAGGAAATGAATATAATAATAATGTGAATGATTATCAAGATTAGGACAAAGAGATTTTGATGCCATTTACCTATTATCACACGCAAAGATAGATAAGAACCAAGAAGAAACGAAAATATCTCATTATTACTCATTCTCGAAAAATTTAGAAGAAGGACAAAATAAATAACTCAACCACGGATCATCTAAGCTTGGACAGAGTATGAATTTTATTATGACTTTCATAGTTTTAATTAAGCATGTTATGATGTCCATCAAACACAAGTTATTTAAATTCATGTGTCATATAATTTCTAAGTTTCGAAGGATTGAGAAATGACTTGGAGCTCTTGTCATATTTGTTAGGTTTGTGAGAAGATAAGTTTTAATAAGAACTAGGGTTTTCAATGATATTTTCGGTATAATATAGTTACCAATTTTTAATGCAGGTTTCAACATTGATAAAAAAATATAACTTCTAAGCCAAGAGTTTAATATATTGTAAGTAACGAACAGAAAGGTAAAGGCTATGGATAGGAACGATCATGCATAATAAAGCATGCATATCACGCACGCATGTCATTATAGGAATTTTATATTTACGGATAAAATAATTGTATAGGTCAGGAGTCCGATAAGGGCAAGGGCAAAGCTGATTAAGCGAGCGGAGAAAATAGGCGAAACTTGGGAGTATGATTTGCAACATGTATCTTATGTGCCTTATGTGTTTACATGCCTTATATGGATTAATTGACTAATATGTGCTTTATATGCTATTCATGAATTGATGTGAATTAACTGACGGTAAAGTGCTTTTATATGATCTACGTGTCATATAAGGTATTTTTACAGCATTGCATACACATAAAATAAGGGAGAAACCGTTATGACTGCTACGACTACAGACGGTATGATACGGATGCTACGGCATATATCCCTACAAATCGGGGGATTTTATAGAGTCCTGTACAGGCAATACGTATCCCTACAAATAGGGGGATTACGACATGGTATAGAGTCCCATGCATGGGCGCCGACTGGGCGTACAGTACAGTCTAGCTAGTCTATAACGGGAGTATCAAAATAAATGGACATATAGAAATGGCATGTGATCTACGGATCCTATGAATGACCGTTATATGAACGAGGATTATGTGATTTGAAACGGCATGGTTATGATATTGATGGAAAGAAATGGACTACTATTTATTTTACTGTTACTTGTATTAATTAACATGTTGCGATCATACTCTGAATCGGTGTCTTCACAGTTGTGTAGATAATTAGCAGGCTGCATAGAAAGCATCATCATAAAGCATGGATTCAAGGTTGGCCAACTATGCTCTCCTCCTGCTCCCCTCTGGTTCATCGTTAGCATATAGAATGGAAATAGATTTAGACTGTTACATTTTGTGACTCGTATGATAGGTACATATATGTACATTATTGTGAAAGGAACTAGATCGGATGTACGCACCCGTTTTGTTAAAGGAAATGGTTATGAGAATCGCGAAAAATTTTATATGAATATTTTATAGCTGCGTAAAAAGGTAATAGGAAACGGGGCGCTACATTATGCTTCTTGAGTGTTGACAGGATAGCTCGCGGTTTCACGTTCTTTTTTGACAAATCTTCTACTAATATATCTTCATTTTTAGAAAGTCGCCTTGAATATGGATGACCTTCAAGATCCACTGTAGGTTCATGATTGTGTATTCCACATATAATGGTCAGCTTCCAGCAATTACTTGGCGTTGATGTTCCCTTTAGTTCAAACGGACAACCAACCATTTTTGTGCCGGTATTTCTTGTAGAGATTTTTTTACTTTTGTAGATACCACCACGGTCGCATTGAAATATAATTTTCGAACACTTTCCACCGGAGTAAGTCCTTGATCTTTTAGTGACAATTACGTATCCAAGACATGTTCCCATATTTTGCACCCAATAAATTAAATCTTCTCGAGAATCGAACACCTAAAAAAATTATTGTTTAGAAACTAAACTAGCACATATATATTATAATAATAATAATAATAATAATAATAATAATAGTAAAAAGATATATATAATAACAGATGAAAAATATACCTTTTCAGTGCAAAATTTGCAAGTCACGTCATCATTTGTATCATCACTTTCTCTATGTTCATCATCTTCGATTATTTCGTAAATATCATTAACCAAGTGAGAAAATAAGTAATAAAATAAATAAGAGTATATTTAACGAGATAAAAAATACAATAAATTCAAGTGCTAAGTTATTAATTACCGGTATCATGTTAGGGTTGAATAGGCTTTTTGTCTATTGGGAAAAAAGGAGAGAACTCAAATCCTCGACCGAACACGTCTTGCGTCACCTTCTACCTTGAAAGAAATACAGTATACGGCTCGAACTACCTACACTAGCTCGCACTTATCTCAGTCGCGAAGCTATTAGTACTTAATAGGATCCATCGAATTCTTTCACTATAACTCGTTGGCTCTTGTATGCATTGCAATGTGTTTAAAAGTGATGGTAGAGCTCCTGTTTATGCTGTTGGGGCATGCTCCAAACTTGGTTGGAATCCATCGTAAGGCAATTTTCCTATGTGATTGGATCCTACACCACTTAAGGTATTTTTTCTTGTTGAATTTAAGTAAACTAGCCTTATTTAATGATCTTTTACAATTTATTATTTTTTAAAGTAATACAGTTCATGTGCGTGAGTTTCATGGTGATTAGAGATATGATTGTATATGACATATGTGCAACGTGAGTTTCATGGAATTAATAGTCTCTTTGGTTTCCTTAGATGGATATTTGGGACTATCTATTGTTTTTTTAATGGCAATTATCTAAAAATTTAAAATTGGTAAGTATTTAATGGTTTAAAATATTTAATTTTTAATTGGTAAGTATGTAATAATCAACTTACATATTAATTAGGGGGTGTAAATAGAATTAAGGGGGCTGCCAATAGAATTACCCAAACTAATATAGTTTACAACTACATCCAGCAAATAATTCATTTACAACTAATACATTTGGAACGGCTTCTTATAATTCACAATATGACTTCGATTCATATAATTAATTATCGCGAAAATAGGTCACTGATTTATATGTCAAAATAAATTTGATTAATCGATTAATTTTTCGACCGAATAGAGCATTAATCCTACTTAGGCCATCTCCAACGATCATATATGTATAAATTGCAACAGTACAATTCCTTCACATATAGAGTTTGAACAGTATCACTTCACTCCAACAATCTCCTCTATACAGAATATTCTCGATATATTCCATTCTTTATACATTTTATTAAAAATTTTGGTCATATTTAATAAATTCAATCGACAAACTATTTATCTTAACTAAGTTGATTTTATTTTTTTTTGTAGTTGGAAAAAAAATTCTATTGTGCTTTAATTAGCATAAATTTTTTTTATTATAGATAACTACGATAATATTGTTTTGAATTAAATATTTTTATTTTAACTTATTCTTTTGAACAATAATGGAGTTGTTAAAAAATTTAAGAAACATAAAATAATAATAATAATAATAATAATAATAATAATAATTAGTTGATCATCTGATTAAACGAAATTAATGGAAAATAATTCAAAAATAACAAAATTTGAATTAATTTGTTTAAGTTTATGGGCATAATTTGTATTAACTTTATGGGTATACTCGAAATTTTAATTAAGATTATGGGTATAATTGTAAATTAAATGACTTTCCCCAATTGGTCATCCTCCATTATCGTCTTCAAGCTCCAGACAGAAATACAATGCTCAATCGGCAATTCACAACCAGCTCATAAATCGAAATATGTACATATATATTCCAAATAATCAGAAATCTAAACTAAACATTAAAACCAAAAGAAAAAAAGGTCGTTAGCGAACAGTAGCCCGCACAACATTGGTCTATAGCTTCCGCCAGAATTACCGTGGCGTTTCCAGGGCCGTTGGAGCACTTTCTTCTCCATGTATGGCGTTTGCAGTCCCGTTTCGCGTACCTTTGGAGATGCTCTTAACGGCTGGCTTGGAATATTTCATACAGTTGAAAGTTTGCTCTAAATTCTCACAAAATCAAGACATTATTACGAGCAGTCAATTATAGATTTGCAGATTTCTGTAAAATCGAAAAAAACGCAAAGTGACTTTTACTAGGCTTTCAAGGATTTATAATAACGGGCTTTTATGATCAGTTAAAATGGAAAGATTATATGTTTATGGCCCGTTTGGTTACAAGCTCCAAATAAAAGCCCAAGTTAAATTATAAGCAATATAACCCGTCATATTTTATCTCACCACTTTTATCCATATTATTTATACAGAGGCTTGCAAATTGTTTAATGGACTTTTCATTAATGACGGGCTGAACATAAAAAACACAAACAACATATAATGGGTTATTATTAATATTATCTGGCATAATCTAGGATACCAAACAGACCGTTAGACCATCTCCAACGGCCAGCTGCAGACGCAAATGCATTTTGCAGTAACAACCATAATTTGCAGTAATTGTTCCCCAACAGTCAACTATAAACGAAACCGCAAAAAAATATTCTCGTATAGTCTCTTTCTTACCAACTTTTATAACTTTTCAATATCACCCATATATTTACTACCAATTAAGCACAATGTTCTTTTAATTTTGATTTAGAAAATATTTAAGCAAATCATTATTGGTCAAAACAATATTTAATTATAAATTTGTGGTCAGAACAATATATTTATATTACATATAAAAAATTATAAAAAATAATAATAAGTCATAAAAAAATTATAAAAATAAGTGTGAAGGTTAAAATGATTATTTATTACGTTAATAAATTATCTAATGATTATTATACAATTTTAGAATTCTTTAATATATTTTTATTTCTTTTATTTTTTTGATTTAATATTTTAATACAAGTAAAGGGTTGCAACTTTAAAACATCAAAAGCATTTTTGCGTTCGAAAAGGAGAGCGAAAGCAAAAGACGCATTTTGCGTTTGCGTTTGCAGTACTGTTGGAGCAATTTTACTGTATTTTTACGTTTGCCGTTGCGTTTTGCAGTACTATTGGAGATGCTATTAATCTTTGGGAAACTAATTCTGTTATATCCTTATGTTTCACTTTCAATGACTTGGAGTTCACGTGTGTACAAATTCAACTCATTATTGGCAAAGTTGCTAGACCTTTCTTGATGTTATTAGGGCTTTTCAATCTTGATCATAATCCATTTGACTAAGTCATCTCATCCATAATTGATCCATTTCAACATTTTGAATCAAGTGGGTAATTTAACATTATCACTTGTTTCTAGGGCCGGATTTTGGGCCGTGCTTTCAGGCCTACTGCACAAGGCCACAAAAACACAATATATATAAATATATATATGTATATTAATTTCTATGTTAATTTTTTTTCTCTCCTCGTTTTAATGTTCTCCTCTTGACTCTTCCCCAAATAATAAATTAATTAGATCTTGTATCAAATGGTCTAATAATGATTACAACAGCCGCCTCCTCAGTTCTCTTTTTAGATTCTCAAAGAAGGGAAAAAGACAATCAAATCTTCAACTATTCCCAAATGGTAGAAATAAGAGAGGCTTTACTTCAAGTGGAGACTTGGATTGTGAGATTTTAATAAGAAGTGAAGCTAAACCTGTAGCAACAAATGAGCCGTGATTTCGTGTATACGGTAGCTATAGCAATTTGGTTTGAAACATTGTATCATGTTAATTTAGTTAGCAAGTACTTACAACCGAAAGTGTCACTACAAGAAAACATAGTATCAGACACGGAAAACAAATAGGGAATTGGTTGTTCTGTAGTTCTAGACAATAGGAGTCCATATGAACTAATTTTTCAGAGACCATTTGATTATCATTCCCTACGAGTTTTTGGTTTTCTTTGCTTTAGTTCCACACTTGCAGCAGGAAGGAAAACGTTTGATCCTAGAGCTCGAGAGTGTGTCTTCTAGTGGGATAAAGGGCTACAAAGTTATGTATTTAGCAACCAGGGAAGTGTTTATCTCGAGAGATGTCAAGTTTAGGGAAACTGACTTTCCTTTCAGAGACAAGGCATCCCATTCTTTGGCAGAGGACCCTTTTCCCATTCATGTGCTGCCCAGACCTTGTCTTCCACATTCCTTTATGGAAGAGACACCAGCACCTGCTGAGGAATTCCCAAGTGAATCCATTCCACTCCCACAGACTCATGAAGAGGATCAGGGAAAATCATTAGCTGAAACCACAAATACTCCAGAAGTAATGCCAGACGTGCAGAGGAAGTCATCAAGGGAATCAAGGAGCCCCTATACTTAAAGGACTACCAATGCAACACGAAGAAGATCTTATATCCAATATCAGAAGTTCTGGGCTGTGGCAGTTCCATCAGACAGGCTCAAGCCTTCTTCAGTCAGGTAACAATGGCAGAAGAGCCCAAAAATTTTGCACAAGCTTCAAGATCAAAGGACTGGGTTGCAGCTATGGATGAGGAGCTGAAAGCATTGGAAGAGAACAACACATGGTCCATAGTTCAGCTACCAGAAGGGAAGAAACCAGTTGGAAGCAGATGGGTTTACAAGCTTAAATTCAATGCAGAGGGGAGAATAGAGAAGCACAAGGCTCGGTTGCAAAGGGGTATGATCAAAGAGAATGAGTGGACAATATAGACACCTTTGCCTCAGTTGGCAAGCCCAACACCATCAAGATCATCATTTCTCTTGCTGCAAAACTCAAATGGAATCTGTTTCAGCTGGATGTAAGCAATGCTTTCTTTAATGCTGATCTGGCAGAGGAGGTTACATGGACCTAACACAAGGATTATGCAAGAAGAGTGACAGAACAGAGAAGGGTCAGCTGGTGTGCAGATTACACAAATTAATATATGGCTTAAAGCAAGCATCCCGGCAATGGAATAAAAAATTCACCGATGCTGTCAAAGATTTTGGATTCTTGCAAACGCAGAGTGATCACACCTTGTTTCTAAAAGGGAAAGGTGATCAACTGGTCATCCTACTATTGTATGTTGATGACATAATATTAGCTGGGCCATCAACTGAAGCAATACGCACGCCAAGGAGTTTCTCAGTACATGCTTCAAGATAAAAGATCTGGGGCAGCTTAAGTACTTCCTTGGCATCGAAGTAACTAGAAGTGAAGAAGGAATCTTTATTTCACAAAAACAGTATACTCTTCAGTTAGAAGACACTGGTTATGTGAATGCTAAGCCACTATCAACTCCAACGAGCCCAACAGAAAAGATCACTGCAGATGGAGGAGAACTGTTAACAGATCCCTATCAATACAGAAGACTGATTGGGCACCTACTCTACTTAACATTCACAAGGCCAGATATTGCTTTCTCAGTTCACAAGCTCAGCCAATACATAGCAGCACCGAGAACCAGCCACCTAATGTCAGCCCACCATTTGCTCAGATACCTCAAGAACTCACCAGGGCAGGGCATATTCATGTCTTGTGAGCAGAGCCTGGACCTTAAGGCATTCTCAGATTGAGCTGCATATAAAGACACTAGAAAATCTATGACAGGGTACTATACTTTCTTAGGAAATTCTTTGATTACTTGGAACGCAAAGAGCAGCCTACTGTATCACGTTCTTCAACAGATGCAGAATACAGAGCTTTGGGTGCGGTACTGGCTGAAGTCTTATGGATCAGACACTTGTTGGACGAATTAAGCATAATCATCAGGCAGAAACCAGTCACTTACTATGATAACATCTATCAAGTTGGCTCTGAATCCTAAGTTCCATGAGAGATCAAAACACATAGAAATCGACTGCCATTTCATGTCATCACGTTTCAAATGGAACAGTTAAGCTCTTGCCAATAAGGTCTGAATGCCAGCTCGCAGACATCTTCACAAAGTCTCTTACAGGTCCTATACTACGCCAGTTCCTAGACAAGATGTCCGTAGTAAATCCCTACCATCCATCTTGCGGGGGGATGTTAAAATTCAGATTTCCTAAAGCAGCCAAAGAAGTTGGGCTTGAATCAGAAATAAGGGAAGCTGATAAAAAGTGTTGAGCTGATCGAATGAAGGCTTGGTTAAGAAAAGAGCGCCAACTGCATAAGTCGCATTTTATACTTATCGGTTTTAAAAGAGAGGAAGAAATTGCAACTGCTAAAGACGATTCTATTAGTAAGGTGAGCTGGCGATTTGCAACAGAATTACGCGCAGGAATTAGAATATAAATTTGAAGATCCTTTCAGCGCAAAGGATAATTCAATTCATTCAGCAAAATATACGCGTGAGTTCTTATGAACTAGTGTGGTGTAGCTGAGTTCTGCTCTTGTGATTCTTGTATCTAGTAAAATCAAGAGATCATCAATAAAAGATAATCCACTAGGTCGATCGTAGGATTTTTCATATCCGAAGCACGTAAAATTGCTTGTGTTCGCTCAATTTTTCATATATTACATATAGAATTTTATTGACTATTCCTGCTAATGTTGCATCTGCAGAGCGGAGATTCTCTAAGTTGAAGTTGTTGAAGTCCTACTTGCGCTCTACAATATCACAAGGAACGACTCGACGGATTAGCTATGATATCTATCGAAAATGATCTTTTGGAGAAAGTAGAATATGAAGAGTTGATTGATGAATTTGCATCGAAAACTGCTAGGACATGTTTTTTTTTAGTAAAAAATGTTTGCAATTTGCATTTGTTATTTTTATTTTAAAAAATGCCTTAATTTTTCTTAAATAAAAAATAACATACTACAAGAATTTATATGTATTATTTTTGGTTGATGTCTGTATTTTAGGGCCTCAATTTGTTATTAGAATGGGACCACACAAATTGGAAAAACGGCCCTGCTTGTTTTCTTTTGCAATTATTTCATTTGATCCAACAAAACTTTGGATAATCTCTACACATATCCACTTCACTATTTCCATGAAGATTTTCGATTTATTTTGTCAGAACAAGAATCGATTGTTGAACTTATTCCGACGTATAAAATAAATTACGTATTTTCACAAGTATAAAATATTGTGATATAAAATAGAAGATTGATAAATTTTCCTAGACATGTATAATTTGATAATAAAAATGATATGAGGTAGGACTTTAGATACGATATAAAAATAAAGTTCCAATTTTTACGTTGAAAAAGAAGAAATGAAATCTATTAATCTTGGGCTGCGCATGATTCACGCAATTCTATTCAACTAACCTATACATTCATTATTTTCCTCTTTTTCACATATAAATAATTTAAATTTTTGCTTGTAGTTACTTATTTCGAAAGGAAAAAGGCTTTCTTCTCCTGGTACAACATTGCAAGGTCCACGACAAGGTATTTTTCCTATTATTATTTTATTTTGTTTTTCGCATGACAACTTTGCATAAACACAACGAAGCAAGAATATATTTGGAAGCACAATGATTCTTGCATCTAAGCGTGAAACCTATTCATTTCCCCTTTGTTTCTTGCTTGTTAGCTGCAAGTTACCATTAATGCAAAGTTAATATCACGTTTCCTTTTCTACATAACATAATACAGGAAAATGCTTGCACGCTTTGACCTCTCATCAATTTGAAAAAAAAAAATTATAAATTTGAATCACCTAGTTGCAAAAATATATTACTAACTTCAAAGGTCAAAACAATTTTGGGTCTCCTATTTTATCTGTCAAAATAAGTCGGAAATCCTGCTTGATTGCTGACTGGAAATATTTTCAGCCACTTAATTGCTTTAAAATACCATGACGTAGGATTTTTTCAACTTTGTTTTATCGAAAAAAAGAAAAAAGGGATCTGATATCCAAATTTGCATACAAAGTTAAGTTAGTAACATATTTCTGTACTTACCAAAATACAGTGTGCAGAACCCAAAAACTCATAACCGAAAAACTGGCATGTCCATCCAATTTTATAACGTTGCATATTGAATTTTTTTCGGAGGAAGTTGTATATTGATTTTGACATGCACAAGGCACAAAAAGAAATTTCAGAAAATTTTTTTTCATTTCTCACCCATTTCTGACTTCAATATAGTTTCAAGAAATGGCAACAACAACACCTCGAAAAGACAAGGACGATCAACCGAATAATCCTCGGAAAAGCCCGTCCTAAACTACCTAAAGGCCGCCCTAAGCGGGAAAACAAACGATGCTTATTACTATCCCAACAAATCAGCAGCAACAGCAACAACAACAACAACAACGATGATCGACAGAAGAAGATCCTTCGATAAGCCTCAAACGTCTTATCATCATCACCAACAGCAGCAGAAATGAAATCCCGCCCCTCCCAAACTCCCCCGAGGTCGTCTTCGACTGGGAGACTTAGTACTCTTTCATCTTCAGCGTCTGATTATAATAAGGGTGGTGCTGCCAAGAACCAACGTTTGGGTTTGTCTAATAATAACGTTAGATCATCGAAGGGCCAAGGTAATAATAATGCGAATAATAAGAAGAGTATTATTAGCATTACTGCTGTTGCTGCTGCTGCTGCTGCTGTATACCCGAAGAAGCAGCAAGTTGGTATTATTACGAGCGTTGAATCTTCGAATACGGCGAAGAAGGAGGAAGCGGAAGTAGTGGAGGAGGAGAAGGATAGTAATGTGCCATCTAAAGATGATGTTGTTGTTACAGAAGCTGAAGCTGAAGCTGAACACGATGTTCAAGAATCTCTATCTGCCGAGAAAGTTGAAGATGGTAATGATGATGAAAAGGAAGAAGATGTGGTAGGCCTTGGAAGTGAAGAAGTGACTGAGAGTGATGATAATAAGGATGCAAAGATTGCCACTTATGAAGAATCTGCGGCGGCTGTTGCAATGGAGGAGCAACGACACGACGAAGATGGTGATGTATTATTAAAGATCAGCGACGAAGAAGAAGGCGAGAAAATGCAGGTTATTATTAACGTCAAAAACCAAGAGGATTCTTCGAGTGCAAATAAAGAGGTGAGTGATGATAACATTAATGACGACATAATCAATAATGGGAATATCGAGGTAGTGGCAGATAATGGTACTACTGATGGTGATATCAAGGAAGAAAAGGAAGACTGTGTGAAAGAAGGAGACGACGACGACAAAGTGAATAAGGAATCTAATGAAAACGATGGTGCTAATGACGAAGAAGCTTCACATGAAGAAGTGTCGATAATGGTGAGGAAATCTGAAGACGACGAAGCTTCACATGAAGAAGCTGGTAATAAAGAAGTGATGGTGGTGGAGAAGAAATGTGAAGCAGCGAAAAAAGCGGCCATTGCACGGTATACAGGTAAGAGAGAATGTGCTTTGTCAAACGATGTAATAGAGGAGACGGCGAGTAAGCTTAGGGAGGAGCAGAGGAAGAATAGGGTTAGGGCGCTCGCTGGTGTTGATGGATATACGGCAGATAAACAAGTGAGGCAAGCATATTGCACGGTATATATATTTTTTTTTTGATGTAGTCGTTTTTGCTAGAATGTAATCGGCAGATAGTTGTTATACATGGGTTGAGATCCTCTATTCCACTCTCTGTATTCCACTCCGTATTCCAACGAACGAAAATCGTTACACCTCCCCCGACAAGTGTTAAAACACACGTAAACATCGTTACACCTATGAATTTCATTACAACAAGTGTTTAAACAAAAAAAAACATCATTATTACGTATTTTTTTATTTTAATATATAATATTAATTTTTCTACTCCTTTAGAAAAATACGTAATAATGTGTAGTTGTGTAACACGAACGATTTGGGATCCCTAATATTACTCCCAAAACAATGTTTGATTTCCTTCCCTTTATTAAGTTGTAGCAATATAATTGATACATGGTGTAGTTGTGTAACACGAACGATTTGGGATCAATAAAGGTCTATTAACATACCAAAAAAAAAAAAAACATTCATAATATAGTTATATATACTATTTATAACAAAGCAAGATAAAATGACAAAGTTTTCCTACTTCGATCCTATACGCGAAAAACAATCAATGTTCGCAAAAAATAAAATTAAATTAAAGCATGCAATATACAATTTTTTTTTCTGAGTTCATCAAAACATCTTATCGGTGCATATCTTCCAGTTATGCCCTTTCAACATATGCATAAACGAATGAACAAGCAAGCAATCTTCGGTTTCTTCATTGACGATCATTGAAGAACTTTGGAATTTCTCTAACTTTTGATTCCTAGGAAAGCGAAACTAAGACATGGATTATAGCGCAAAAAAAAAAAAAACAAAAACTTCAAAAGTTACATTACAATACATATTGGATATGTAATGAGATATATCTCTTAACACATAAATACAATTTACATGGTTGCAAGGAGGGACAAGTGGAAAATCCAACTGATGCTTCCCAAGTTCCCATTTCTTCCTTTAGTTCCCTCATATATCTGCATATCTAACCCAGTTTATACATGCTGTAATGTGTCCATTTAGAATTCGTCGAAAAGTAAGAGTATGATAAGGAAATAATGGTAAGTGCTACAAGAATAGTTGCTTGGCGTGCCAAATGAAGCCATAGAAAAAGTAAGAGAACATAGATCGCATTGATTTAGAATGCTCGACTAAGAGCGAGGTCGAGTTTACGTTGTTATTTATTATCTTTTATTTGTTGCAACTGACATGTGTCCTTTCGTCCCATGCAACAACAAGCGAGGAACACGTAATAACACTACGTGTCTCGCCCAGCACCTGCATATTGTTGAAGTTTAAGACAAATGGCGTGTCTAACCTTAGAAGTGTCAAATTATTGACTGTAAGAAAATTTTTTAAACAAATATGGGTAGATCGGGATTGAATTACTGTCCCACTTTATTGTTCCATTATTTGTTCCACATCACATATATTTTGACATGTGTATATATTTTGACATGTGTTAAATTCTAGGATTCGGAATTTCTTTTTATTTTAATTATTTTCTCTATCCCACCACTGCTTGCCCCAAATTTTGAAATTTACAAAATATAATAATCCTTGTGAATAAAATATGGATATCAACCTATTAGATATGTTTATTTCTTTTACATATAAATCAAATGAAATAATGATTAGTTTAGGATTTGGTGGAATACGTGATTAGGAAATAAATAAACAATAAAAAGAAAATTCTAAACCATAGAATTTAATACATGTCAAATATATGTGACGTGGAATACATAGTACGATCTCGAGCGGAGCCATGGACATAGTAAACCCTGATTTTGAAGTTCTGCTTCATTGTTTAGGGAGTTAATTACAAAAGCAAGTCTTTGACTAAATTTGAATTAAAAAAAAATAGGCATCTGATTATTTTATTTTAATTTTGAATTAATTTTATTATATGCATAAGTTAAAAAAAATATGCATATTTTAATTTATTTTCCTTCTATAAATTAATTATGTAATTAAACTAAAGATTAATGAAATAGAAAACATATGATTAGGGTTGCCAACATGGCGGGTTCGGGCGGGGATCTAATCCCCGTCCCCGTCCCCGCGAGGCAAACGGGGACGAAATCGTCCCCGTCCCCATCCCGCGGGGATTCCCCGCCCCGTCCTAATTCTTTTTAAAAACAATTTAATTTATATTATTTAAACTATAATTTAATATTATAGATATTATTTAAACTATATATTAATAATATTTATATTATTCAAACAATATTTTAATTTTATTTATAGTATTTAAATATTATCCAAAGTATATTTTAATATTATTTATCTTATAATAATATTAATTGAATATAATAGATATTATTTTAATAAACGGGGCGGGTGGGGATATCCGCGGGGAAAAATTTCTCCCCGTCCCCGCCCCGCGGGGGTAGAGCGGGGATTCCCCGCCCCGTTCGGGGCGGATTCCCGCGGGGACGGGGAATATCCGTGTCACACCCCGACCCACGTCGGAGCTGCAACAGCTGCCGCGTTTATCAATAAACTCAAGGCTGGATATCAACTCAGACGCCGCGAAATAAAAATCACGCGAAAGAAGTTGTAATAAAAAGTCGATGAAATATTGAATGACATTTTACATTGTACATAATGATTCAAAACCTTGACCAGTGAATGAATTTATATGCAAAATATCCACCGAAAGGACATACTCTGCCAATGGATCTATCAATTGTAAAAGAAAGGTGGAATACCAGAGTAGAAGAGTCAATAGCAGAAACGACGAACGAGAATGGCAAACCTCCATGCAAAAACAACGACTATATATATATATATATATATATATATAGGGTGAGCAAAGCTCAGTGAGAAGATAATACGGATACACCTTACCCTCTCAGGAGGTGTGCCCTTTACTATGAAATCATAACAATTCAAATATATCGACCATTCCATTTACAAGAGAACATTTTCCACCACTCATACGAGACGAAAAACGACCACTGACTACCACAAGACGTATCAAATACGTCACTAAATCCACGTAATCACATAAACGACGCGTGGGTGGCCAGCTCCTCCCGCGAACTGAGCTCTGTCCGAGTCCGTCACCGTAATCTAGACCGTGGACTCAAAACTGACATATCAACAACTATAACATGCATGTCCCACACATACATGGTGACGTTGGCCAAAATCTCCCCAGCGACCACCTTCAACGATAATCAATATCAAATCAACACATGGCACTGGAAGGGTGCAATCGCTGGGCCTCACTCATCCGGGTGTGCCAAGCCACGGGCTACTTACTCAATTTGCCACTCCGCACTCACCCGAACGTGGCCATTCGGGCTACTTTGAACCTGGTACCAAGTGTATGCAACAAACAAGACCAACCAAACAATATCACCATCCGTAAACTCACAACAAATCACCAATATCGAATACCGACGTGCCATCACGTTGCGTATCTCAGTAAAATCATGAGTCAATTCAAAACCATACATACAACCAGTTACTCATCAACCTCGACAGGACTGCACGATCTATAGCCGACAAGGCCCCCTATTAGTAAGACCAAGACCTAAAATAGTAACACGTCAGCACATCACGTAATGCCCCGTGTAACTGTCACCACAACTCAAAGCAGCATATATATCCCAAAACTCTCGACCACCACAAACATAAACATCTTATAGCCGACAAGGCTCACTATCGTAAATCCCCACGATATCACAACAATTTATAAAACGACAACGTCGATGACATAAAACGACGAAATAAAAAGACCCGACGAGGTCCACACGTCCCGTGAAGGAAAGGCGTCTCCGTATTACTCACTCACAGTGTCAAATACTAGCGTTCCCCAAGACCCGAAGCTGTCCTCGAGCCCTCGATTGATGTTCCTTCGCCTACCAAGATGATAACGAACAACTTTACCGTTAGTGAAATTTCCTTCAAGAACTGCTGTAATTTTTCAGATTAGTGTCAGCTACTTCAAATAATTATAGAAAATTGTAGGATTGTCCGATTGAGATGGTTTCGGTGGCTATGAACAGGTTAGGAAGTTTGGTTTCGATAGAAACAAGTTCCGAAGAAATTGGATAAGTATAGGTGGGTCAAAATTCAAGAATACTATCACTGCGACATCAATTTTTTTCCCAAAACAGAATCTGTGACCAGAATTCCAGCTTTACACTGGAACTTCTAAAATTCATATAAAATCAAGGAATGATTGGATTTAACCGATGCCAGCAGCTATTGGAAAGCCCAAGAAGTTAGCCTTCCACAGAAATTGATTTCATGGCAATACGATCAGTATAATTATCTCAAAATTGGAGAATATAGAGGACACACAGTAGAAATTTTCCTGTTTCGCAGCTGAATGTTCAAAAATTCATAAGAAATTGTACAGGCATCGGATTGAGCTGATTTCTGTGGCTCAGAAAAGTAAAGATATTAGCTTTCATATGAGACCATTCTCGAGAGGATTGGAACACGTTAGCTAGGTAAAATTAGCTGAAAACGGAAGCTGCGCAGGAATTATATTTCAAACAAAAAGAACCCTAACATGAACTACTTGAAGAGAAGGATCGGATGAGAACAAATCATACCTTGCTAAACCTTAAATCGAACAAGGACAGTACATGCCAAAGCTTCCAGTTTGATTGCTTCTTGCTTGATCTTCTCTATCTCGTTCACTTGCCCCTCCTCTCTCTCTTTTCTTTTTTTTTTTCGTTACTTGTGGTGAAAGGAAAATAAGAGATGGATAAGTATAGAAATGAAAGTGCTAGAGATATTAAATGGGCTGGGCTAAAACTATTATGGTTTGAAAATGTATTTCTAATTGGTCTTTGGGTTAAAAGGATGTGATTTTGGGCTAGGCTAAAATTGAATAGATGTTATAAAATATCTCCCCCTTCAGAATGTTTCGTCCTCGAAACATAGATTTATCTAACAGATCGACAAAGGTATGGATATTGGCAACACATGAATGCTTCGAGTTCTCAGGGTTCTTTCAATTTGTCGTTACGCCAAACAACATTCGTCATAGGAGAGGAACTCGTTGCGAAGCTTCTACTCTTGTCGATCGAAGATTTGAATTATTTGGATTTCGTAGAAGAAATCATCCTTTAGCTCGAGTGAAGGAGATTCGAGTACATGCGAAACATCAAGTCGTATTTCCAAAGCATGAACGTGAACAGAACATCATGGATTTGTAATATACTCGATTGAAGATTCAAGCTACGCGTGACACGACAGATCCTGCGATTGCAAATGAAGTGATATACCTATGGGGCAAAAATGCAAAGGAAGAAATCTTTAAGAAGATGTTCGGTATCCCGAGAAGCATAGCAAAGGCAAAAGAATGAATTTTCTCGAGAATCTAGATCGAATGGTACGCTATCACGATTTCGAAAGGTAAGATTTTTGTCGCTCGAATTTTGAAGCCGCTTGTCTCTCTCTGTTTTTCCTCTGCAACGAATGTAAATAATCATCGTGCGATTACTTTTCTTGAATCTGTTCGAACAAGGCGAGTCTAACTTCGAATTTAGTAAGTAACGAAGGTTCATAAGTTTTTCTACGAGGAGGCAATATACGAAAGCCTTTAAATAGTCAAAGAGAGGAAGATAATCGAATTGGATAGTAGCAGGTGAGGTTGAAGATTCATATTAAGTTCATCGGTTTCGAGGTTCGCCTAGAAAGTTGGGTTCACGGCGCCAAAAATTCAAATTCCGAGGGTTCCGCAGAAAGACAATTTTCTCGAAGAGTTTTCAGTACAAGACTAAGACGATTAGCATGTTGAACATCAGATTTAGAATATATAAGTATGCCATAGATAACGATAACAAACTTATCCAAATATTATCGAAAAAAAAATTCGACTCATAGGTTCGTAAAGGCTGGTTGAGCATTGTAAGTTGGAGGGCACCACAAAGAATTCATGAACAAATGAGGTTCAAAAAGTAGACTTAGGAATATCAGAATTCACATATTTTCATATGATAAATCGATTTTCGAGAACAGTTTTGCTCCCTGCAGTCGATCGAACAAATCATCAATCATAAGAAGAGGATGTTTACTTTTGAGAGACACCTTATTCCACTGATGGTAGTCGAGGCATAGACGAAGTCGTTCATTCTTTTTTTTTTTTGATTTTTTTTGGACGAAAAGAACAGGAGCAATGCACATGAAAGTATTAGGCCGAATGATTCCTTATATAATACCTCTCTCAATTGCGCCTTGAATTCTTTAAGCTCGTTTGGGTCGTCTAGTATGGCGGCATCGATGTAGGGGTAGTCTCGAGGAGCATATCGTGATGAAATAACTTCTTGGGTGTTCAGTTGTGCAGGTAGAACTTCGAAAATACATCAGGAAATCTTTCAGAATAGGAACATCGTCTATTTTCATCGCAGAATGAGAAGTCGAAAATCAAAGCTATGAATGCTTCATATTCTCCTATGAGCTGAAAGCATAGGAATAAAAGCAAGCGATACAGATTAACATTCACCTCCAAAAATCTGGAATCCTGACCTACGGAAAGCAAAAAAGGCTTTACTAGACAATAAAGAGTGGTGTGACGATGAAATAGATGATCCATGCCAAGGATGGCGTCGACATTGATCAAGATAAAGGTATCAAGTCGGCTACTGGAATAACATTCTTAAGGAGAATATGAAAACTCTTGAACACCAAGCACGCCGGGGCAGAACCACTATCACAGGTAATAAGAGATAAGCAAGATTGATGGACTTGTCGCAAAACTTTGCCGAATAGATCAGTACTTGGATCAATGATAAGATAGATCGAGCGGTCCCCAAGGAACACTTGGCCTAACGAAGCAAATACTGACACCAATATGTGAGGTTTCAAAGAAAAGAACCGATAAGAAAATATCAAACTCATGGGAAAGATTACGAAAATTCTCTACCAAGATTGGACAACTAATAGTCTCGAACGATGTCGCTTTACGATTCTACCACCGTCGACGTGTGTTTTGTTGCCCAGAAGTTCCGATCACCACACAATTTCGCCGATCCTCAAAGTGTCGAAATGTCTTTAGGACTTCATTTAGCCTAGCACATGCTTTTCTAATGCCTCTCGAGCCTCATACCATTGAATGTCGTAGCTCTAATTTTAGTAACTAATTAGAAATAAAATGTACGTCCCTAAGATTAGACCCTCCAGATTATGTATCTGGATTAGTAATCGAGAGCACTGCTATCGTGCCCACCTACGGTGGGCAACTAGCGTGAGCAACGCCACGTGTACTGCGACGGAGCGCCACATCCTCTAAATTAAAAAATACAATTTAATCTAAATTCCTAATTATACCTTAATTAGAACAAAAACAAAAAAGGAAAAAAGATAATGAAAATCAGAAAATCAATTCTCTCTCCTCTGCAACTGCAATTCACGTAGTCTTATACCATCATGACAAAGAAAGAAAGAAAGGGTTTATATAGAAAGGATTTATACCATCATGTGATTTACACCCTTCAGATCGACGTTGATCTATCGAAAGAATTGCGTGAAGGTAATCACTCTCTTAAAAAATAAATCGTCCGGAATAATCCAAATTGGTTGATTAATCTACGAAGACAACAAGCCTATTTCTGCTTTGTTCAAACTCCAAACGGCGAGCAGGTATGTTATTTTCTTATTCTCTAATGCAATAATTATAAAGTATAAATGGTTTGGTTTGATTGCGATTTCTTAAGTATCGGTCTTATTTTATCTTATAATCATCGGAAATTGTATTGCAGCATGGAAGAAGTTGATGACCATCTTCACACTCCCCAAATTGCAGATGAAAAGACGCCAAAAATTGGGATGTCGTTTAATGGAATAGATGATGCTTTTCTGTTCTACAACCAATATGCACGAGCAGCTGGGTTCAGTGCGAGAATAGGCAACAGCAAAAAAAATAAAACGACAGATGAGGTTGTATGGAAACGATTTGTTTGCTCCAAAGAAGGCCGTCGAGATGAAAATCGAGCGAATAAACAAGGGGACGAGTTGACAAAGCAAAGATCTCGTGGTATAGTTAGAACTGGTTGTATGGCAAGGATGTCAATTGTTAAGGCACGTACAAACTCATCTTGGAATATCAACGATTTAGTAGAGACTCATAACCACCCTCTCTCGACTCCTTCAAAAGTGCATTTGTTACGTTCACATCGAGGTGTTTCAACAGCGAAGAAAGCATTGACTCAACAGTTATCAGAAGCAAATGTGCCAACTTGTCAACAGATACGTTTATTAGAGATAGAGCATGGAGGACTCGAGTATATAGGATGTATAGAAAAAGATATTAGAAATTTCGAGCAAGGGCGAAAGGATGGGGAGAAAGGCATCGACGCAGAAACGTTAATTGAGTTTTTTGAATCCGAGAAAGAAAAAAATCCAACCTTCTCGTTCGAGTATGAGACATATTTAGAAAAAAGATTCACTAGGTGTTTTTGGGCAGATCCTATTTCAAGGATGGCATATAACGTATTTGGTGATGTAGTTGTATTCGACACGACCTACAATACTAACAAGTACGGGATGATGTTTGCCCCGTTCGTAGGGGTTAATCATCATCATCAGACTATTATTTTTGGTTGCGGCTTTCTTAGCGACGAGAAAACTGAGTCTTTCATTTGGTTGTTCAATAGCTTCGTTAAAGCCATGGCAAAGGGGCCGCCAAACAGTATCATTACCGACCAAGACCCAGCTATGTCTAAAGCTATTGCTCATGTTTTTCCCGAGACAATACATCGATACTGTCTGTGGCACATATTGAACAAGTTCTCTGAGAAACTTGGTCCATTGAATTTTCGTGATCACTATCCAGCCATCAAGAATGTCATTGCAAACACGACGACGCCTGATGAGTTTGAAAGATATTGGGATGTTATGAAATCTACTAACTTGGAGAAAAATGAGTGGCTATCGGCGATGTATGAATTGCGAGCTAGGTGGGTTCCTGCATACTTTAAGCATATATTTTCGGCCGGGATGTCCAGCAGTCAGAGATCTGAAAGTACACATTCATTTTTCAAGAAATATGTGTCGAAGAAAAACTCATTGATGGATTTCATTATACGTTTCAACAGGGCACTTAGAAACCAACGGCACAAAGAATTAGTTGCCGATCACGTCGATGTCAACGAACGTCCCAAAGTTAACAGACAGCTGCCAATGGAACATCAGATGTCTAAGATTTACACGAGAAGAAAATGGAGTGAGTTTGAAAGTGAAATTAACGAGAGTCACAGTTATTACGTGCAAGAAGCTCATTCAGAACTTGAGTTGTCGAGGTACAATATTTTTCGTTTTCAAAATTCTTCTAAACCAAGGGAGATCACACACGACAGACAGAGAGATCACATATCATGCAGTTGCTTGAAGTTCGATTTCGAAGGCATACCATGTAAACATATGCTCGCTTATTTTCGTTTCACGCAAGTATTTGAACTGCCAGAGAAGTATATACTGAAACGGTGGACGCAAGATGCAAAGGTTGGAGCAAATTATATTATGGGTGACGAAAATATCAGCAATGACTTCGAAATGTTTTTGATGAGACGACACTCGATATTGTCCTTTCGCTTTTCGTTATTAGTTGATCAGGCATCTTTGACCGATGAAGGCACAAAGTTTTTGGAGGAACAGATAGATTCTATCGAGGGCAAAATTAAGGAGGTCAACATCAGTAAAGGTTTGAGCCCTGCAAGTGAAAGAAAAAAGGCAAGACGTGTGGTTATGAATCCTTCAGGAATTAGATCAAAAGGTTGTGGAAGAAGATTGAAACAATCGAAGGAGAAGCTAAACTCAAAGTACAGGTTATGCAATGGATGCGGCCTTCGACGTGTGTCGCATGACAAACGCAACTGTCCCAAGTTACAAGATGGGTATATTTTTTAATAATTCATGAACGTTTTACATGTACTTACTTTTTTGTGCAGCTGGCAATGACGTCATTATGTTATCAGGTCAACTACGCATAATCAATACGCTAGTGGTGATAGTATGGATGAAGAAGAATTAGGGTCCATCGATGGTGATGATGATGTAGATATTCTACCCTTGGAGGAAAGTGATACTGATGCTCGGAATTGAAAGATGGCATGAGACGACTAATTCTTTCTATATATTGTTCGTTGGTTTTGTTTTGATTTATTTTATTACAATTCTACTTTAGATTTGACATTTGGATTATTATGATTTGGAGTCATAGGATTTGGACGACTAATTCTTCAAATTTATAGTGATAGTTAACTTGTTATCAATTCTTGCATGAACCCAAGAAACCTTTGAACCGTGTAAATAAATACCATCGCAAATTCTTTCATTACCATAACTAAGTAAAATAAAACAATGTCTACGCTGGTAATAAAAGGATTGACCAGTGTGGTATTCTTCAACAACCAATTACCATTAAAAATATATATACACATGTATGGGTGAAAGCATAATTCTAACAAAGGCAATCAATCTAGTATAACAAAATTTGAGAAATCTTGCTATTTGATTTGTAGAGAAAAATGGCGCAAGAAAAAAAATAGTGTTTTCATTTACAGAACTTCATTTACAAAGTGTGATACACAAGCTTTATAACAGCGCCTAATCTGTCTAATCTGACCGTTTCAAGCAGCCGACTAATTAAGTCGTCAGTACTTGCAGCGTTTCTAATGAGTAACCTAAAGAAAACAATTAACACTGCAAACAGCATTCTATCGCGGGTCAGCTCCAAGTCACGGCCTAATGCCTTATCTGTCACGGCCGTGGCTTCATCTTCTTCAGTCTCTGCTCCAAGTCACGGCCTCGTGCCTTAGCTGTCACGGCCGCGAGTCATCTTCTTCGGTCTCTGCTCCAAGTCACGGCACAGTCACGGCCTTAGCTGTCACGGCCGCGACCTCGGATTCTTCAAGTTCTGCTCTTCGTCTAACTGCGTCTGACCACGATCGTCCTGCTTGGAGTTTAACAAACTTTAAGCCCGAAATCAAAATTAATAATCAAATCAACATCTCAATTTTCTAAAGCCTCACAAGAATGTTTGAATTAGAGAAAAAAAAACCTAAATCTTTCCAATAGGAGATGGGGCCGCGGCAGATCAATACTCCGGCAATGGGTTTGATGGAGATGGGCAGTGCACGCTGCCTTTGTTGCCGGAGCGGGAAGCTAGAGGCGATTGTGCTGCCAGAAAGAGATGGGAGACACAGAAAAATAAGTCGACGTGAATTGCAGTTGCAGAGGAGAGAGAATTGATTTTCTGATTTTCATTATCTCTTTTCCTTTTTTATTTTTGTTCTAATTAAGGTATAACTAGGAATTTAGATTAAATTGTATTTTTTAATTTAGAGGATCGCTCCGTCGGAGTACACGTGGCGTTGCTCACGCTAGTTGCCCACCGTAGGTGGGCACGATAGCAGTGCTCTAGTAATCGATATGCTGGGAACACCCTAAACTCTCAACGACCAACAAATAATACAGTATACTTAAGGTAAAGTAAAAGAGAAATTAAAAGACCCCTCGTATGTGGTGGAACTCCATGTATACGAACATGATCGTAATACATTTGATATTGTTATGATTTCATTAATTGATCAACTCATATCTGAACATGTGGTTGCTCGATATGAAGAATATAAACACGATTAATATATCATCTATGTCTTGAGAGACAGAGCAAGAAACATAGCTCAAGGGATCACGATAAGTGTATCCCTAAACTCATTATTAGAAAGAATTAGAGGTGCAATAACGACTATGAATGAAAAAGATAAAGGTCGAGATCAATGTCGAGAATGAAACATCTCGCCCAAGAAAGGAAATGGATCAATTGGCAATGAACCAAGAAAATAAAAGGAATGCCGCAAGGCTCTGATGCCACAAACACTGTCACACCCCGACCCACGTCGGAGCTGCAACAGCTGCCGCATTTATCAATAAACGCAAGGCTCGATATCAACTCAGACGCCGCGACATAAAAATCACGCGAAAGAAGTTGTAATAAAAACTCGATGAAATATCGAATGACATTTTTTACATTGTACATAATGATTCATAACCTTGACCAGTGAAGAAATTTATATGCAAAATATCCACCGAAAGGACATACTCTGCCAATGGATCTGTCAATTGTAAACGAAAGGTGGAATACCAGAGTAGAGGAGTCTATAGCAGAAACGATAAACGAGAATGGCAAACCTCCAAGCAAAAACAACGACCATATATATATATATATATAGGGTGAGCAAAGCTTAGTGAGAAGATAATACGGACACACCTTACCCTCACAGGAGGTGTGCCCTTTACTATGAAATCTTAACAATTCAAATATATCGACCATTCCATTTACAAGAGAACATTTTCCACCACTCATACGAGACCAAAACGACCACTGACTATCACAAGACGTATCAAATACGTCACCAAATCCACGTAATCACATAAACGACGCGTGGGTGGCCAGCTCCTCCCTCGAACTGAGCTCTGTCCGAGTACGTCATCGTACTCTAGACAGAAGACTCAAAACTGACATATCAACAACTATAACATGCCTGTCCCACACATACACGGTGACGTTCGCCAAAATCTCCCAAGCGACCACCTTCAACGATAATCAATATCAAATCAACACATGGCACTGGAAGGGTGCAATCGCTGGGCCCCACTCATCCAAAAGTGGCCATTCGGGCTACTTAGAACCTGGTACCAAGTGTATGCAACAAACAAGACCAACCAAACAATATCACCATCCGTAAACTCACATCAAATCACCAATATCGAATACCGATGTGCCATCACGTCGCGTATCTCCGTAAAATCCTTACTCAATTCAAAACCATACATACAACTAGTTACTCATCAACCTCAACAGGACTGTTAGGAATATGCCCTCGAATGCTATACGAGGATTAGATTGTATAGGGCATTAGCTTATTTATCATTTGACCTTTTATGTAATAAGATATTTTTTGTGTGTTTATTGAAAGGCATTGTTCGTTTATTGGATATAAGAGTACTTTACTAAGCATCCGGTAAATCCAAATGTGCCGAGTTGAGTCACTGTTCTCGATGAGTACGAGAGAGGAAGGCACCAGTGGACTCTTAACCTCGAGCATTAAAAGTCCGTAAGCCTTAGGCTCCAGTTGGGTGCTGGATAACCGATTACGGCTTATTTGTCGATGACCTATCGAGTGCCGATACCCCCTTGGAAGCGGAGGTCATGACTTGTGATGCGAGTCGAATCAAGGGATTGAATCGTTTCATGGACACTGACTTACGGGTCGTATGGTCGAACATGGCTTATTACTCAAGGAGTGTCAATGACCGACGACAACACTATAGTAGTCTACGTGAACCTTAGACCGAAAGGGGCTTTGGCGGAGTTGACTTCGAAGTCTCGACTGTCACTGGTTTCCCTCGACCCGATTTGCTGTTGCATGGGTCAACGGGCCAGATGCGGTCTTGATGACGATTTGTGATTGCCGGGCTTAGACCGCCGAGTACGGATTCACAGTCTCGCAAGTAGATAAGTGTCCTATGAGGACGGAGACGGGAAATTACGAAATCCTTGGCCAAGGTATTGGACTAACTCATGTTAGACATGGAGGGTAGTTTGGTAATTTGCCTCGTCCCCGTTTTATCATAGAATCGAGTATAGTGAGTTTGACATAGACCATGACTCTCACTCGATTGGGACACAGCTGAAGGGTTTATACGTAGTACTATAATCTATAGTAAGGTTCTCGAATAAAGACTGGGTCGAAATTCGCACTCGAATCGGGTTACGGTCCGGTACTGCGGGATTGGCTAGGTAACTGCCGGACCTTGGATTCCTCCCTTGCCGATTGAGTCGAACCTAGAGAGTCGGGCTTAAAAAGGATCATCAAGGTGTACTGATAAGGAGAGTAAGTGTTTTGGGCCTTAACGGGCCTTGGGCCGTTGGGCCGCGCCTTAGTGGTCCTCGGACCGTTTAATGGACCGAAGTCGGACTTCGTATGAAACTAACTTTGAGACTTGGGCTTGGCCAAGTGCTTAAAAGGCTTGAGGGTAAAATTGGAATTAGACCCTAAGCTAATTTTCGAATTATGCCTTGGGAATTAATTTCGAAAATTAAATATAAATATAGAAATAATGTATTTGGAATATTATTTATTTTAAGGTGAAAATTTCGAAATTAATCTAGGATTAGCGAATTTTATACCATATTTACATATACTTAGTTTGACTTAGTATTTAAGTTAGTTGTCTAATTATGATAAGTATCCTTATATGAATTTTGAATTAAATAAGGGAGAGAAAGATATGGCAAAATCTCTCCACTTAAGGAGCAAAATCGAAAAACATATCTTTGAGATATCCTAGGGATTTCCAAATATATCATAGTATAAATAGGGCATCCCTATTTCATAATTTGGAGTGAAAATTTCGTCCATAACAAAGGCACAAAACACACACCGAAAAAAAAACACTTTTCTCCCACAAGATGGCTCGGTTCTCTCTAGCCATCTTTAGAGAACTAATTCCGTGGTACACTGCGAAGTCGGCGTGACGATCTAGTGCCATCCACCACCATCGACGAAGTCTTGAAGAAAAGGACGAGGAGCTGCCACTCGCTTCAACTGGTAATTCTCTACAGGTTTGACCCGCCCTATTACATGTCTATGTGTTACTATTCTGATCCGAGCAACGAGGGCAATAAGGAAACCCGGAAAATATTTGTTCCGCACCGTACTCGGGGACGTGGTGTCTCCGGGAGACACCGGGTAACCCAACAAGGACTGCACGATCTACAGCCGACAAGGCCCCCTATTAGTAAGAGCAAGACCTAAAATAGTAACACGTCATCACATCACGTAATGCCCCGTGTAACCGTCACCACAACTCAAAGCAGCATATATATCCCAAAACTCTCGACCACCACAAACATAAACATGTTATAGCTGACAAGGCTCACTATCGTAAATCCCCACGATATCACAACAATTAATAAAACGAAAACGTAAAACGATGACATAAAACGACGAAATAAAAAGACCCGACGAGGTCCACACGTCCCGTGAAGGGAAGGCGTCCCCGTATTACCCACTCACAGTGTCAAATCCTAGCGTTCCCCAAGACTCGAAGCTGCCCTCGAGCCCTCGACTGATGTTCCTTCGCCTACAAAGATGATAACGAACAACTTTACCATTAGTGAAATTCCTTCAAGAGCTGCTGTAATTTTTCAGATTAGTGTCAACTACTTCAAATAATTATAGAAATTGTAGGACTGTATGATTGAGATGGTTTCGGTGGCTATGAACAGGTTAGGAAGTTTGCTTTCGATAGAAACAAGTTTCGAAGAAATCGGATAAGTATAGGTGGGTCAAAATTCAAGAATACTATCACTGCGACAGCAATTATTTTCCCAAAACAGATTCTGTAGCAAGAATTCCAGCTTTACACTGGAATTCTAAAATTCATATAAAATCAAGGAATGATCGGATTTATCAGATTCCAGCATCTACGGAAAGCCCAAGAAGTTAGCCTTCCATAGAAATTGATTTCATGACAATACGATCAGTATAATTATCTCAAAATTGGAGAATATAGAGGACGCGCAACAGAAATTTTCCTGTTTCGCAGCTGAATGTTCAAAACTTCATAAGAAACTGTACATGTAGCGGATTGAGCTGATTTCTGTGGCTGAGAGAAGCTAAAGATCTTAGCTTTCATATGAGACCATTTTCGAGAGGATTTGAACACGTTAGCTAGGTCAAATTAGCGGAAAACGGAAGCTGTGCAGGAATTATATTTCAAACAAAAAGAACCCTACATGAACTACTTGAAGAGAAGGATCGAATGAGAACAAATCATACCTTGCTAAACCTTAAATCGAACAAGGACAGTACATGCCAAAGCTTCCATTTTGATTGCTTCTTGCTTGATCTTCTCTATCTCGTTCACTTGCCCCTCCTCTCTCTCTTTTCTTTTTTTTTTTTCGTTACTTGTGGTGAAAGGAAAATAAGAGATGGATAAGTATAGAAATGAAAGTGCTAGAGATATTAAATGGGCTGGGCTAAAATTATTTTGGTTTGAAAATGTATTTCTAATTGGTCTTTGGGTTAAAAGGGTGTAATTTTTGGGCCAGGCTAAAATTGACTAGATGTTATACCCCGCCCCGTTGACAACCCTACATACGATCCACACAAATGAAAAAATATATTAAACATATGATCCACATTTTTTTTCAATAAAATGTTGTATTAGTGAACTTTTGATTAATTTCATTATATAGAAATCGTTTTTGCAAGTTACAAAGTGATACATTTAATAGATGTATTTCTGGCCAAAATTAAAACCAGAACCAAAATCAATAATCGTAATAAATGAATATTAACTTAGTATATAAATATATAGGCCGAGCCGAACCGAATCCATTCCGAAATCAAATGTGGTTCCACAACTAAATGTTTGAATCTACTCTTATTTTTTGCTCCGAAGTCGGCATAACACGAACTCAAAATCAATAGGACCTACTCGCGTATCATTCAATATTATTGGTTTGGGGTTTCAAATGGTAAATTTTGAATATGCTCATATTTTTGTTACTATTTCGGTTTTTATCGGACTTATTTCGGTTTGGCCAGTTAACTGACCGAAAAGCGTATATTTAAAAAACTAAAAAATATGTAATGTTATTTATATAGTTATTAGTATGTATAATCGTATGTGTTACGTTATAATAAAAATAACAAATACAACTTTAGGTATTTCGATTCTAGACCGACCTGAAAAAGGGGTTATAAAAAATAAAAGACCAAAACAGCGAACTAAAAATACTGAACAACAATTTGGCCCACGGCCCGTCAGCCTTTTGGACCGCAGCCCGTCAGCCCAGCGGGCCTGGCGGGCAGGGCCAAACAACCCGGTCATGTTTTGGGCTCATAAAACTTGGGCCCAAGCCTTCTTTTTTTTTGGGCCGGGATGGCCCATGGGATTTGGCCCAATTTTAGCTCTACTTCTTAACTTTGGGCTGATCAACAAGCTTCCAGGTGCCATTGTCTTCAAGAGTTTTCACCTCTTGTTCCATAGCATCAACCCACCTTTGGTCAGTTCTAGCATGATTATAGGATTCTGGTTCATGGAAGGTAGACAAGTTTGCCACAAATGTCTTATGTGCTTTAGTAAAGAGTGATTCTGGGTAGAGATGGTGGGCAGTGGATAGTCATGAGTTAATAAACCCAGTCTTTCAGCTAGGTTGGTGTTTTTTGGAACTGTGTATGAGGTTCATATGTGTAGGTTGATGAATGGGCTGATTATCTGGTAAGAGGTTTGTGTTGATGTAGGAGACAATGATAAAGGTGACTGAGATAGGATGTCACTATTTGGTGATCATGCATGGTATTACAAGGGACTGACCTATCATAAAAAGGAGTGAAAGAATCATCATCAAAGGGATCACTAACAAAAGTATTAGGCAAGACATGTTCTGACTTGTCTAGACAGAAATAAGGAAACCTATCCTAATGAAACTCAACATATCGGGAAATAATGACTTTAAGGAGGGACAATAGATCTTATACCCCTTTTGCCCCACAGGGTACCCAATAAACATTCTACTCAAAGACCAAGGGTCGAACTTATCCCTATTTGGCCCTGTATTGACAGTAAAAATGGGACAACCAAAATTTCTAAAATAGGTGTAATCTGGAATTTTATTTGAAACTAGCTCAGAATGACTGTTCCATTGAAGGATTCTAGACGGTAATCTATTTAAGATATGGACGGATATCAGAACAGACTCACCCCAGAATTGATTTGGTAGCTTGGACTGAAAAAGAAGAGACTTGACTATTTGAAGAATGTGTTTGTGCTTCCTCTCAGCCTCATCATTCTGTTGTGGGGTGTAGGGACAACTCCTTTGATGAGCTATACCTGTGGGAATTCCTTGAATGGAGGAACCAAGAAACTCAGATCCATTATCAGATTGAATGACTTTGACTCTAGCATCATATTGATTTTCAGCATAGTCAGAATTTTTTTTGAATGTGGCTGAGGTCTGTGACTTGTATCTCATGAGAAAAATCCAAGTATACCTGCTATAATCATATATGATGTTAAGAAAAAGTGACATCCCGAAAGGTTTGGTTGTTTATAAGGTCCCCCAATATCCATTGAAGAATATGAAAGAATGTGAAGTATGTATTTGGCTTGTAGGAAAAGTGGGACCTGTGTTGTTTGGATAGAGGGCAATATCACAATCTTTGATGTCTATATAACCTTTTCGATGATATAATTGAGTAGATGTTTCATTACATGGAGAGAAGGATCGCCAAGTCTAAAATGCCATTTATTAACAGAAACAACAACATAAGCAAATTTTGTAGAATCGAGACAAGGTCTACTTTTGGAAGAAAAAAGACGCATAAATTTCTTGAGCTCTCAAAACTGCCCGTTCTGACAAGGAGGATTTGTCAAGTATATAGACGTCTTTGTGAATTCGACCTGCTGCAGAATCTTGTTATTCTGCAAGTCAAGCAGCAAGCAGAAATCGACATCAAATTTGAAGTATATAAGTGAGTCTTTGGACATGTTTTCTCACTGATAGTAGGTTATAGTGAAAGCTGTGAAGATAAAGACAATCATGGAGGGTTATATAGGTGGAAAGAGAGACGTTGCCTGTATGAGTAACAAACTTAACACTGCCATCAGGCAAGCATACAAGTGTGAATGACTTTACAGGTTTTGGGTAAGAAATCAAATCAAGGTTATTGCACATATGACCAGTGGCACCCATATCTGCTAACCACGCATCATCGCCTTTTATGTCACAAAATAGCAACCTAGTTTAGGGTAAGTTGAGCTACCTACAAAGTCCTCAAGATGAGCAAAGTTCACAGAGGTTGGATCAACAACTCCCGCAGCTGTCTTTTCCCTCATTATCTTTGCAAATTCCTTTTTTCATCATCTCCATCATGGCTGCATGCAGACTGCATATTTTGATTCTCGTACTGCTTGGTGTTGCCTACTTCAGACAATTCAGATTCAATATAATTCACCTTGAAATGAGTGGTTCTTTTTCTGAAAATTAACAGGTTGCTCTCTCCTGTTAGAAAGTGGGTTTCCTGGAAAACCATTCAGCTTGTAGCAGTCTTCCCTCATACGCCCAGTTTTCTTGCAATAGCTGCACTCTGGAACACCATTTAGTTTGAAGCATTCTTCCTTCAAGTGGACGGGCTTCTTACAGTAACTGCAAGAAATATGACATTTGTCCTGTTTTCTTGACATCCTCGTGTTGATCACTTTTCTCTAGCTGAAATTTTGCCATCATTGATGTGCTCCCTTCAGATATTGTCATATTCATTGACACTTCTTTCTGAATCAAAAACCTCATTGAGCCCCATCAGAAATTGCATTGACTTTTCCTCCATCTCCCTTTCTTCGTTTTTCTTCTTTGTCGCAACATCTGCTTGAATCGAGGGTCTCAAACTGCTCTAATTGATCCCAGATATTCCGATTTTTGTTGTAGTAATCCACAACACTCAAATTCCCTTGCTTTTTCAAAGCAATCTCTCGCTTAACCTCATATATTCAGACATATTTGAAGCTCCATATCTTTCAACTATCTCATCTCATAACTCCTTCACATCATGTATGAACATGAAACTATTCTCAATTTCCTTCGAAATTGAACTCTTAATCCAGCCAGCGACCATACTATTGACCTTTCGCCATTTCCTATAATAATTCGGATCAACAACAACCCCTGTGTATTTTCCATTAATAAATCCTATCTTCATTCGCCTCAAGCACCTCAATCATAGAGGTCTTCCAAAACAGGTAATTTGAGGAGGTCAACGGAGTAGAGACGATCAGCAAACCTTGATTGTCAGATCCGTGCAACTGGTCATCTTCATCCATCTCTGCGTTGTCAATTTGACTACTGTTGGTCCCGAAATGCACCAACAATACGACTTCGGACGGATTAAACACGCCTAAAGATCTAGATTTGAGAATGGGGCGTGTGGGGCTTGGTGGTTTTCTTGAGGAGACTCTCTCACTCTAAAATTGTTTATTTGATCTTCACACACAAGCACACCTAACTATGTGTTAGGGTTTTTCTATTTATACCACAAGTTGGTATATAATAGGTGGGCCTCTTGTGAAGGCCCATTACATGAATAACTAAGAACTAACCCAATTAAGAGCTAGCCCAAAGTTTAATAAAGCAAATCAACAAAGATAATACAATGAAATTGAACACTACAAAATATTTCCTAACAATCTCCCCCTTAGTGTTCAATCTTCAGTTCAGCGCGGGATATCTTTGTTAGGCATATTGGAGATCTCGATTCCTAGCAAACTCCCCCTACAAGGGATATCTCCTCTTCTTGCGGCGGCATTGATGGCTCGGCTAGGACTCACTTGTTAAGATTCTCCAATCTTCTTCTTCTTGGCGCCGGATTTGTCGTCTTTGAATGGAAGTTGTCTGGTTCGGCCTCGAAGATGACTCGTCTGGCTCCAGAAGAAGGTAGGCGTGGGGCGTAAAAAAAAATGTGCCAAGGCTCTATTGAAATGTGACTTTCAAGAGTAGGGAGCCCGGTCTTCAGAGTGGTCAGCGCAGTGGTGGCGGAATGTGGTGGATGAGATGTGCCATGGCTCCTTCGAGTGTTCCATTATGAACATAATAGCTTGACACATAAGAATGTGCGCGGAGGTAGTGGAAGCCTCCGGCGGGGCGTAGTTGGTGGAGGTGGCGTGGATGATGGTTGCTGCTGATGCTACTGTACGATCTTCAACTCATTTCTTCTCCTTTACTCCCCCTTGAGATGATCTCCGTCTTCGGGATCGTCACGTCGTCCGTGGGACGAGTCTGCCTCTGGTGTTGATGGTGGTGATGATGGTGTGGTGTGGTGTTGAGTGAGGGAATCAAGTGGGATTCTCAGGAGTAGCAGCATTTGACTTTCCTCCAAGTTCATTTCGAAACTTGGAAGAGGCGGAGCAGCATGTGGTGGCGTAAGCGTAGGCGTGGTGGAGTGGTGTCGGTGATGGGACCTTTTCCTTCATAGATCCTCGTTGAGCGCGGCATGGAATGTGTAAGTTCCTCGCTGATTGCTATGAGTCGGGGCTCCATCACGAACGGGGTAACTAACCAGACGGGGGTCACAAAGACGCTCCGTCGTCACAACATCGAAACATGTGTCCGATGCGCCGCCTGTTTGCACAGGACAAAAAGAACCGGAGAGCCACAAAGGCTTTCCGTTCGCACGGACGATGAGACAGGCTCGTATCCGTGGCCCATCGACAGTTGTGGTGAGGGTGGCTGTCGTGGGTCTTCCGCTCTCGGTCACAAGGACGTCATCAAGCGTTCGGGCAAGTTCACGAAGAACCCGCGGTGCGTAAAGAGTGTTTGTGTCCTAGAAAGTGGAAAATTTCGGTGGGTGAGGACACTAGACTCAACGTGGGTGGAAGAGGTGCAGTGAGAGGCGGGGCACTGCATGTTCAACATCAACCGTCTCCAAGTGGGGTGGTGATGGCTAACGTGGTTCCTCTTGTGCGAAATGAAACAGCTATCTGCGAAAGGATAGCTGAGTGGTTGGGAGGGGTTAATTGCGCGGTTGGACCATATGCCGCGACTTCTACTCAGCAAACGAACGAGCCGTCTCCTGTACCTATGGGCGAGGTCCGGGTTGTGGTGAGATATGATAGAGAAGTGCGATCATGTCGTTGTTGGTTCGCAACTCCTGCAAGCGACTTACGTCATCCTCCCGAGATCGTTGATTGGATCTTTGCGTGGAGGAGGATGTCGCGCGACCTAGACCTAGACTAGAGAGGCTAGGGTAGGCTCGTTCCTGGGTTAGGATCAGGGGGGTTTCACTAATCCATGGGAACTATGGTGGCGTGGCGTGATCGCGTTGAAAGGCGACCACGAGTGATGTCGACGAGGGTGGCCCAAAACTGTTGATCAGACACTTCTGAGACTCGTCAGGTGGTGGTGGTGGTGAGGGCATAAAGAGGATCACGGTGGCTTAGGACGTCTCCATGTAGCGCACCATGGTGGAATGGATGGCAGTGGGTGGACGGTGGAGTCTGGAACATGAGATCCACATCGTCTAAGCATCGAGATTGGATGGCGCGCCCACTGATGGTTGGTTGATCTCTTGTCAACCCTTCTTTGTAGGTCCGGGTTCTGCACGGATTTGTACAGAAGTCATGATGGTTGCTCGCTTCTCTGACATCCCTTCATGCACGTGGAGCAACCCGTGTAACGTGCATGATGGGGTTGGTTGCTCGCAGTGCATACCGGTCATGAATGTGGAGCAACCCATGTACCATTCATGCCGGGGGGTGGTTGCTCACGTCGTGTACCAGTCATGTATGTGGAGCAACCCGGGTACCATACATGCTGGGGGTGGTTTGAAATTGGCATTTGGAAATTCCGCTCCGAAAAGTTTTGGGGTGACCTAAACTTTTTCTATAATGTGCCAATACCGTCCTAGGTCGATTGTTGGGTACGGTGATCGTTGCCGCGTTTTGGATTTGCCTTCAAAAATTTCACAAAAACGTCGTCTATACCGAAAATTTTGGCCCAGAAAAATTTATTTCGGAAAATTTTAAAAGTGTAAAATAGACAAAGTCCAATGGGCTTAGAAAATTTTTCTCTATCCAATGATATAAATTTTCCTTAGGCTTAGAAAAATAATTCAACCCTTTTTTTTTTTTTTTTTTTTTTTTTTTTTTTTTTGCTCCTTAACCTTATTTAATCCGAGGGGGGGGCCAGAAATTTTGGTGGTCAAAAACGTTTAAGTGCAATTTTTAAAGAGTGATTTTTGCAAGATTTGAAGCTAAAAATTCGAGTTTGGATCAAGTTTAAAGGTTTGGTGCAAATTTCTCGGGGGGTGCGAAAAAATGGTGTGAAAATGTGCGAATGATGTTGTCCCGAGAAATTTCGTTGTGAGAGTGAGTTGCGAAAATAAGGAAATTTCGCATTCAGAGTAAATTTTCGCATGTACAGTAAAAGTTTCGCATATCAAGAAGATTTTCGCATGTACTGTAAAAGTTTCGCATGTACTGTAAAATTTTCGCATGTAGTGGAAAATTTCTCAGTTTGACTCAGCCTTAGAAAGTTTCGCGGTTTCAAAGTTTCGCGGTTTCAAGAAATTTCGCAACCTGGAAAGATTTCGCGGTTTCAAAAATTTCTCAACTTGGAAAAAAAAATTTCGCGGTTTCAAAATTTCTCGGCCAGCGAAAGTTCCTCGGCCAGCGAAATTTTCGCATGCAAACTTTATCGGGTATGAAACTTTCTCGGCCAAGAACAGTACTATTTCATTGCGCGACTTTTACCAGAAAAATGACTCGTTTTCGCTCAAATCTCACTCAAAATCGACGAAACTAGTTCCAAAACATCAGAAAAACATTCCTAAACACATAATCAACCTTTGGGATGTCTAAAAACAACAAAACGAGTTCGAAATCGCCCAAAAACTGAAAGTGACGAAAATAATTTTTCAAGCAATTTTTCACTCAAATCTCGCTCAAAACAAGCAAATCCGGTCGCGTTGGGCTCTGATACCACTTGTTGGTCCCGATTAGCACCAACAATACGACTTCGGACGGATTAAACACGCCTAAGGATCGAGATTTAGGTTCGGGGCGTGTGGGGCTTGGTGGTGTTCTTGAGGAGACTCTCTCACTCTAAAATTGTTTATTTGATTAACACACACAAGCACACCTAACTATGTGTTAGGGTTTTTCTATTTATACCACAAGTTGGTATATAATAGGTGGGCCTCTTGTGAAGGCCCATTACATGAATAACTAAGAACTAACCCAATTAAGAGCTAGCCCAAAGTTTAATAAAGCAAATCAACAAAGATAATACAATGAAATTGAACACTACAAAATATTTCCTAACAACTACCTTCATTGACTTCGTTCACTTCCTCAGATGAACTCACAGCTAAGATTCACTTAGGAATCAATATTCTTGAAAAAAGAAAGCAGCCATTCGATGTCTGGCGAAATCAATCGCTCATAGCTCTGATACCATGAAGAATTGCAGCTCGAACAAGAGTTTGGAGCGGAAATCATTTGAGAAATCTGTTTTTGTTATCCCGTGCAATTAATCTGTACGGCGTAGCTTATATACAAAAGTAAAGAGAAAAATAAAATTATGAAAATACCCTTAACATCTAAACTAATTAATAGCAGTAGAGTGTATTCGAAATTGATCTTGCGGTGGCCTAGGCTTCTTCCTATAATTCTTCAATGTCTGAACAGAAATCCAAATGTTCACATCATGAACTAATTTAGTTACCGATGTTATCCGTGAATCAATTATATCCGCGATATTGTCGATTTTGAACCAGTTTTATCCTTCCGTTAGTGTTGCTGTTTAAAACGCCACGTGAGGACACCTGATTGGTCAGACTTAAACATAATAAAATTAACATTGAAAACAGATTTAATTTTAAAATAAAATATAGATAAAGAGAGAATAAAAATTTATCTATAAAAAATAAATATAGTAAATAAAAATAAAGCTGATGATTATTTCCTAATAAAAAAATTGATGATATGAATATGCCAAAGCGATCTTGAAGTCCATTGTCATTGTTTGCGATGTACTTTAGGCCTTTTCCATCACAAAAAAAAAAAAAAAGACTAAATACATATATATATATATATATATAATTGCCACAAAATTTTTATTCCTACACATTAACTCTTTTTTCAACATTAGCTTTTACTCCAAAATTCTATTTTTTACTAAAATAATATTCGATACATTTGATACTTTATTGTTATTATTATTAGTATTATCATAAATTATTTACCAAAAAGATACTTGTTTATAAAACAGAAAGAATGTAACTATTAAACTATGCATAAAATATTATTTATTTAAGTTTTAGAAAATTAATTAATATTAATTTATATATTAAATATGATATTGTGTATTTTTGGCATGTTATCTTAAAGCAAATTACACTTATATTCTCTATATAAAAACAAAACACTTTATTTTCATAGAAATACATTAAACAAAAACGGCACAATGAAAAAATAAAAAACTTTAGTTTATTTAAATCACATAAATTATTTTAAATTTAACTATGTTTTAGAAATAAAACTAAGTAAATAAAATAAGACTTATAACGAAGAGCTATTTTATAGCGTTTATAAGTGTTCTTCTCCTAAAAATAGAGTATCACGGTTCATCAACACAATAATAGTGTTGCATATAAAGTTTCATTGAAATGAAGATGCAATCTATTTTTTTTTTTTTATCTCAAACGCATAACTTCTATTAATTATCAGCAACGATTAAATTTGCCATTTCTTGTGTAGGTGGGGTAGAACCCTCCCCATCATACCCAAATTATATATACACCAAATTAGGTTTGCCAAGATGCAATCTATTTTTGTATACACCAAATTAGGTATTTGTTGGATATAGTATTCTTTTAGGAGAATATGAAATTTTTTCCGTAAAACTTAGTAAATATGATTTTCAATTTTCTACTCGATGGGTGAAACTAGAGCTTTGCGTAGACTAAAACGTGCAGGCCCACAAGCAGGCCCAAGCCCACTTATCACGGACCAGGCCCTCTTAATCTGTTACTCTATTTATAATTCTACCCCTATTACTTACTCATTAATTATCCACACTCTACCCATTCAAACAATTAAGGCCCGGCCCGCTTTCAGAGCCCAACACGGCCTGGGTGGGCCGAGAAAAATTAATGAACTTCCGTAGCAGCCTGCCTATTGGCGTGCCAGGCCGGGCCGCCTGCGTGGTAGTCCGGCCCATGCCCGGCTCTAGGTGAAGAAACTAAATGAACCATATACGGTCGAATTATAATTCCCCCGACTTTTTATATCTTCAAAGTTAAAACCATTGGGAACCAAACTCGCCGTCGACCCATTACAAAAGGAAATTTTACTAAAAAAAAATCCGAGTTTAGTTTCATTGTTTTTCTTGTTTTCTGTTTTATAAATTAGTTTATTCTATCATGTGAGAGTTTTCTTCTTTGGTATGAAACTCTTCTTTTCTCTCATATAAAGAGTATTTCTTTTTTAAATAAGAGTTTCCAATGGTCTTATAAGATCTAAGGAATGGACATCGTGCTTGCATCCAGGGACGGAGCTATTAAGGGGCTCGGGGGGGAGGGGGGGGGGGGGGCGTTGACCCCCGGCCGGCCGGAGAACCCCTTAGGGTTATTCCGGCAACAACCCCGCCACCCCTTTTCTGCTCCAACTCAGCCCCCCCGAAATTCCATTTTCTGCTCAACTCAGCCCCTGGAATTTTAAAATTAGGGTTAGGTGATGGGGAAGATTAGTTATGGGGCTGGTGGGCTGTCTAAAAATTGTTTTGGGCCAGTTCTTTTATTTCTGTAAATTAATTTATTTTTTCTACATGGGCCATTTTATTTTTGTAAATTAATTTATCTCTATGGGCCGACTTATTTCTCTTACAGGGCCTATAAAATTAGTAAATTGGCCTTTAAAGTTTAATTGGTATGTATAATACGAACAGAGGTTTGAAAATAAGTTGAATTTGCTGGAAATATTATGACATTCAATAAATAAGAAGAGTAATAAGTCATTTTACTATAATCCTTAATTATTTGTGAAATTTTTACAAGTACTAATTGTTATTGGCAAATGAAGTATATTAGAAAAAAATCAATACAATAATAAAAGGGAGTTACTATTTACCGCCCCCTTTTTACTTGTTACCGCCCCGTAAAGGGCTGAAAAAAGACGTTTATGCCCTTATGTTATTTAAATTAATTTAAAAAGGTAAAATATAATAAAAAGTAAGTCTTTAAAATCCTACATGACGCAACACTTTTCAAATCATACAACCAAATTAAACAAAAAAAAACAGAGAACTTTGCAAATCGTAATGGAGCGAGGACAAGGAAAGGGAAAGGGAAAGGGGGTCCTGTCACAATTGGTAAGAAAACTGTCGTAAATTCATTCGTACGTAGATAGATTGTCGAAAACGGGTCGAATTAGGCTGAAAACGGGCGATCGGACGCGAAATAGGCGAAAACGGCACGACCAAATCGAAATTTCGGTTGGCCAAGTCGCGACCAAAACGTGATTTCGGTCGGTCGGATCTGGCTCGACCGAAATCTGGTTTTGGTCGGTTCCTCGGCGACCGAAATTTGATTTCGGTCAGGCCATTGTTTGGCCAAAATTATGTTTTGGTCGTACGTTTTTTTTTTAAATTAATAAATATGTAATTGCAGGCCAAGGGTGGGAAGTCCCTACTTGCAGGGAGCAGCAGATCGGCCCCGTCGGAGGGATCTGGAGAGCGTCATACGAGGGCGCGCGGCGTTGATGCATCCGTTCGTAGGCAACGGGAGGAGGAGAGGCGGCAGCGAGCTCTTGATTCTCATTCCGTATATGCGGATTACGATCCGCATGCGGATGAGGAGGCGCCTGCGGATGAGAAGGTGCCCTACGATGCGGCATCGTTTGAGTCATCCGACGACGATGCGATACCGGTCTCCTCAGGTAATTCCATTCTCCTTTATAAACTGTATTGCGATGTAGTGTCTAAATATACGTAAAATAAATAATATTTATTTTTTGGGAAATTCTTAAAAAATAAAATAGGGAGCAAACGCTCCAGGGTCGTAGATGACGATTACTGGAGGGTGCAGGGGCCACAGCCAGGTGGTCCAGAAGACGGCGAGGTGATCCCTAGTTACTTGGGGCACATCGCGCCCCGCATCTGGATGGGTGAGGAGGATCGACCCCTGCTGAAGTGCGAGCAGCGTGCGTCAGTGCTTCGGTCGCTTAAGCAGTGGTACTGCCAATTCCCGCCGGAGACGCAGAGCGAGATCGATGGCACAGGGCTTAGCCACCTCACAGATGCCATGCTGGGTCACTTGGACCAGCCTCTTCTGAGCGCTTTTGTGGAGCGCTGGCACCCTGACACGAACACCTTCCACATGTCGTGGGGTGAGATGACGATCATGCTCCACGACGTCGAGCAGATCCTGCGTATCCCAATCGAGGGGAGGACGATATCGGGCTCACCAGACAGCGGCGACCAGCAGATCGCAGCGAGGGGGATTATGGGGGTTAACGCAGACGCGCTGCGGGGATTATGGAGAGGCGGTGCGGTCGCGTCGAAAGACGTAATGCAAAGGATGCAGTCTGGAAATAGGCCGGCGGGTTCCAGGCAATCGCTTGGCTGTGGATTCTATTGGGGTCGACGCTGTTCGTCGACAAGAGCGGGAACCGGGTGAAGCCCGACATCATGCACGAGTTCTATCGGTCGCTGGCAGCTGCCAGTCATTACTCGTGGGGGTCGGCCGCTCTTGCTTACCTCTATCGCCAGCTTGGCCTCGCAAGCCGAGCGGATTCAAGGGGTTTAGCTGGGTGCCTGTCGTTATTACAGGCGTGGATCTACAATTACTTCCCATGCTTTCGCCCACACCGTCTACCCCATCATGTGGAGGCTGGCGACGCACGATCACGCATGTGGTCCCTGTCTCAGTACGAGCGGACGGGCCACCGTTTGATTGAGATCCGCCGTCAGCTAGACATGCTGACTGCGAGCGAGTTATATTAACAAATTATATTCTATATTCACGACGATTATATAAAAATTTGCAAACTGTTATCAGGTTGCTTGGTTGCCGTACGGCCCTGATCCAGCGGCGCACCACATGAGGACTATTTTCGTAGGCTGGGTACGATATCGCGACATTGTTGAGCCCTACGTATCCTCGAGAGTGTTGCGCCAGTTGGGTTACGTGCAGCACATCCCGCCGCCGATGAGTCCGCCACAGAAGGCGGTCATGCCAGCAGACCCGTCGAGGTATAAGGTGCACCATTCTGGCGACGCAGCAGAATTTGCTTGGCGACAGTTCTCGTACGCGTTCATTCTCAACCTATCGTACATCAGCCGGGCGAATGCAGATTACCTTGGCGAGGCCGTGGAAGGGTACATGGACTGGTATGAGCGACATTCTCATCCTCGACTGTTTTCGTCGGAGTCGGGATCCTCTTCGGGCGGCATACCCCCGCGCAGCCACTCAGACTACGTACGTAATATTATGTGATTCAGATTTTGTATATTTGTATGTTTAATCAATTTTTATATGTATCAATTCTGTGTACAGTGGTACAGCTCGATGTATGCCTTGAGCACCTAGATGCTATCTACGCTGCAGCTCCACGACGAGGAGCAGACGGAGCGCTACAGAGACAGGCTGGACGAAATGAACGACCGCTGGCGCAATGCTCCATGATCTACTTTTATTTGTCGTTGTCCTTCGTTTGTGTATCGAACACGTACTATTTTTATTTATATTAATAAAATAATATAATAGTATACAATAATTATGTATAAAAAAAATAATAAGAAGAAAAAATATTAATAATATAAAATAATTGTATATAAAAAATACTAAAAATAAGAACCATACTAATAATATAAAATAACTAAATTAAAAAAAATTAATAAGAACAAAAAATATTAATAGAAAAATATAATAGTATAAAATAATAACATATAAAAAAAATAATAATAAGAATAAAATAATACTAATAATATGAAATAATTATATAAAAAAATACTAAAAATAAGAACAAATAATACTAATAATGTAAAATAATTAAATTAAAAAAAATTATAAGAACAAAATATATTAATAGAAAAATATAATAGTATAAAATAATAACATATAAAAAAATAATAATAAGAATAAAATAATACTAATAATATAAAATGATTATATAAAAAAATAATAATAAGACCAAAAAATACTAATAATAAATAAAAATTTAAAAACAAAAAAGTTGAACAATGAATATTAATAAAATAATATAATAGTAGAAAATAATAACATATAAAAAATAATAATAAGAAAAAATAATATTAATAATATAAAATAATAACATAAAAAATACTTAATGTTATTATTCATAAATAAAATTAATAATACAATATAATACAAAGTGAATTACAATAGACCATTATGTCGCATTAACTGCACCAATGTTCGAATCCGTTCTGATATCTAAGTTCCCACCCAGACAGGCGACGATCACGATGGATATTCCAATACGGATGCAATACGGGCATTAGAAAGTCTGGACATAAATTCAGTCTAATATAATGCCGGTACTCGTCTCCAAGGTGCGCTATGACGATAGTTCGGTTCGGTCCATTGGCAGTCAAAGCGGCACGCAGAGGCAGTATCATGATAGAATTCATGTTGATGGTCGATCCATTGCCGTACCCGTAGAGTGTAACTACAGCGTTCCAAATAGTAGCCACAGCCCACAGATCGCACGGTGTCAACATCCAGTGGTTCTCCAAGCAAGGCCCCCCTTCCCAGCGTATACGACGCAACTGAATTTCCAATGAATCACCGTAGTACAATGGCGAGTAAAGATCCCAATGGACATCGATTTCGTTCGCGACGTTATTCCTTACGGTGACCCATTCTTCCTCGTCATTGTAAATATGGGAAGCGATAGCGCGAAATCCGCAGTTGCCGTCAGCCACGACATCCTTATAACTAACTATATACGGATGGATGACTGATGTTACGTGGTACTGCAAGCGGCTGTGGAAGAAGTTGGATTCAACTGTATAAAAAATTATACCGGATTAGAGATGCATCCATGTACTATTTTTATGAGTGAAAATACGTGCAGTACCTGTCTCCGTAGTAGAACTACGAGATCGCTTCGCAGATGATGATGAGGTACGGCCATGACTGCTACGACCCTGGCTGCTACGACTGGTACTGCTGCGCCCTCCGCTGCGTCCCCCCCTTGGGATTGCGTACTCCCAAGCACTTCGGTTACGTTTCGTCGAGTCTCTTTTCTTTGGCCGACCTTTTATAGATGTCTTAACAGCAGGCTCAGTCCACTCTTGATCCTCGGGATAGAGATGTTCGTGAACTACTCGATGGAGGCCACGCATAACGGCGGGATCTCGACCTTCTGCCTCACGCACGAGGTCGTATAGACGCTCATGATCAGAAATATCGGGAACTACTCCATCGCCGATTGTGAGTATCCTCCAGAAGTCGTGCAAGCATTCTACCGAAACTGGGTAGTTGTTGTCCACGCATTGCTGAAGCTCGCAAGCACATGGTAGTTGGTGCGTACGTCGTACTACACATCCGCACCTGGAGTAAACCTCATCCGACAACTCTTTGGCCTGCCGCAGCTCATTTCCCATAATTAATATTGCATGGTGTGAAACTCTATATAATAATGTTAGGAATGGAAATCCTGACATCGGAATAGGTCGTTTCGACCGGGACTCCTCAAGTGTCTGCATGTCAACATTAAAATATTATTAGATAAGGATAAGAGACACATACTAATAATTAATTTACCTTTCTGATGCGAATCAACTGGTTCTGAATCTGCTCGTGCACCTTCACCCATACGGTATCAAGAGACCCAGTGGTGGCCGAGTTCAGCCATCCTTTCAGCTCGCTATGAGCACTCTCCACACGACATGTAGTGGTGTTCCCGAAATGAAGCACATGGTTCGTCCAAGCTCTGGCGAACTTCTCCTTATGCACCAACCACGTCTGCTCAACATAAGTAACGATTTCTGAGTCTTGTAGCCAGCGCAGATGCATGTCCTTCACTGCATTCTGATATTCGTCAACCGTCGGAGCTTCCACGACTGCTTTCCAGGACTTGTGCGTGAAGTGAGCTGCGGTCTTTTTGCTCTTCCCCCCAACCTATAAACTTTGTTCTCAACATCTTTATATATATGCCACGTGCACAGCAGATGGTGAGAATGGGTAAATACCATATGTAACGGTCGAACAAGGGCCAACTCACGATCAGTGACAATCGCCGACGGGTGGACACCTGGCCCTAGAATATCCCTGATAGACTGCAACATCCACCGGTAACTTCTCTCGGTCTCGTCGTCCATGAAGGCAAACCCACACAGAAAGTTGTGATTACAGGGAGTCATCCCTATAATCTCAACTAGAGGCATCTTATATCTATTGGTCTTGTACGTCGAGTCAATCCCAATAAAATAAGGATACGTCCTCAGCAGTGCGAGTGACTCCGGGTGTGCGAGAAAGACATGTGTCAGCATATTAGTCTCCTCGTCTCTCAGCGCTTCAACAAAATATCCGGTCTCTGTCGCCTGGTGCATCAACTGGCTCACCACGTCTCGACCCTCAGAATATTGCTTCTTCAAACGATCTCTGTAATTATATATATGTCGGATCGCCGCGTTATCTACGCTGTGTCGAGCCCTCATCGCCGAGAGGATATGTGATGGTTTCGCTTGCGCAGCAGTCATTTCCTCTACGGCCTTCTTTGCCTGGCTGCTTAACCCACTCGTTTGGCGGTGTCCCTCGGGATAATGTATCAGAGGGTGATTGTGCGTGGATTTTTAAGGTGGGCCCGTACGAATGAACCATTCCTTAGTAGCTGGATCTTGCTGGACTATGACTACAAACGGACACCTGCACTTGTTAGACTTCGACAGCCTCTCCAATTCATCCTCCTTGCCTCTATAACGTTCTTGATCGCGCGCGTGTACGTTTTAAATAAATGTTCGTGCAAGTATGTCAAGTAATAATTAAAACGAATATGTTATAACTATCACCACGCGCAATAGGCAGTGTACCTATCGTTTGTAAAATAGCTATAGCGAGTATTCGAGTATCGAACACGATGAATAATCTTGATTACTAGTAATAACCTATCAATTCAATATCTAGCCTAAAAAATGATTGAGATTTTTATATTTGAACTAAGTCACAACAACATAAACTAACACAGAAAAATGATCAATACACAACTAAAGATTTAAGAGTAACTTTGAATAAAAGGAATGTGCTTGGGATTTCGAATCCCGCTAGATATCGTCGATGAAGTCGTAACTACCGTTACCACATGATTAATGACTATGTCACGATAATTCCTACTCGTTTCCAACTTAGCTTTCGCCCTAAATGGTAACGAGAATATATAGTAGTTTATCTAAATTGAGGGTCGACTATTTGCTTTCGCCCTATAGTCGACGCCTAACGTTTACGATAGAACGAACCGTCATTTAGCTTTCGCCCTTAACGGTCTACTAAACATCACACCAACACATAGACATGCCAAATGTAATTCTCAAAACAATACATAGACATATTGAATCGAATAAAAGCTATCATAAACGATACAAAGCCATATCATGTGTTCACGAGTCTTTTACGTCCAAACTACGACGCTATCTAGCGTTCTTCTCATCCCAACCACACAAAGCCATATCATGTGTTCACGAGTATTTTACGTCCAAACTACGATGCTATCTAGCGTTCTTCTCATCCCAAGCACACAAAATGATTAGCTACTCATAGTGAAGGAAGAAGCCACGAAATGTATACGAAACAAAGCAGAGAAATACATAGATTCTTCCCTATTTAGCGAGCTCAAGCTTATCCCTCGTACTTTGTTCGATCCTCCGGTGTAAATGAGCTTCAAATCTTCACTTTAGCACCTAGAGATCATTTGAGATTGATCTCTAGGGTTCTTGAGTCGTCCTTGAGGTGTTTTTGGTGATTAGAAATGAGTTGTGGCGGCTTAGATGCTCTTAGGGCTTCAAATTGCGGTTTAAGTAGAAAACAGGGTGAACATGGCTTCAAACACGGCCATGTATCCTTCGGGCTTAGGGTTTAAGGCCCAACACTGTTGGCCAACACGGCCATGTGTTCGGCCGTGTTAAAGGGCCGCAAGTGTGTTTTCTTTTCTGCTGACAAACATGGCCGTGTTAAAGGCCGTGTTGGGAAGCCGAAGCTAGAGTTCTCCTTCCTTCTGCTAGACATGGCCATGTTGAAGGCCGTGTTGATTGAAAATTTGTAATTTCTGCTCCATGTTTACGCGGTTCGTCTCAAATATCGCCTCATATACCTTTGACATCAAAATATGTAAAAATTAAGACTAAATGCACGAGACAACTCACATAAACCAAATATTCAACATGAAAATGATGGAGATAAACGAATGAAAATGCGTTTATCAGTTCTCCGCGAGAACATCTAATCAATTTTTTTGTTCCAAATTTCTTGTGCGACGAAATTATCACCTCGAAACCAAGACCAATAGCGACGCCTTTCGCCCAGTTAATGGCTTCCACGTCGGTCGGAAATCATCCACCTTCGCGAAAATGCCGACTGTAGTTTATCCCGTCGCCCGTGGAATCCTCCGGGACACTCTCCAAGTCTGAAAAAAAAAATTAAAAAAAAAAATAACGACCGAAATCAAATTTCGGCTCCCCTAAGAAGCGACCGAAACGAGATTTCGGCCACCTCCACAGGAGCCGGAACATGATCTCGGTCGGTCCCAGCCGAAAGAGAATTTTGGCTGGGACAGTCACGACCGAACAATGATTTCGGTCGCCTCAAAGTGTGACCGAAACACGATTTCGGTCGGCACAAGGGCTGACCGAAATTATTGTTCGGTCACCCCATGTGACGACCGAAAATTCAGTTCGGTCGGGAAGATTTTTTCGTTCGATGTTCGATCTGTGTTCGAGAATTTACGTCTATACGAACGAAATTTACGAGAATTTGCTTACCATCCGTGCCGATAGACCCTTTCTTTTGTCATTTACATTTCCCAAATAGACGATTCATTGCGATTTCAATTTTTCTTGTTATGTTTGAGTCTGATTTGAATGTATGATTGCGATATCAAAACTGTTCTTTGGAAAAGGAATTTAAATATAAATTTAAATTCAAAAGGGCAAAATCGTCTTTTTCAGCCCTTTAGGGGGCGGTAACTAGGAAAAAGGGGGCGGTGAATAGCAATCCAGATAATAAAATTGAAATTGGTACTTTGAAAAACCTAAAATAAATATCAGAAAAAATAAATAAATTTGAAGTTAACATTCTAATTAATTTAAAATTAAACCAAAATGTTTAATGTATTCATGAATAATCTAATTTGAAGTAAAAAAATTATTATTTTATTATTTGGTAGCATCTTCTCTCTCATGCCACTGTTCATCTTTTCCCAGTCATTCCACTATTCATTTATTTTCCACTATTTCTATATTTTTATTCCAACTTTTTATTTCTGATGCATCCTCTTCCTCTTTGCATTCCTCAAAAAATGTAAAAGAAAACATAAAAAAAACATATCGCGATTCGCGGGTGAACATTACCCCGCAAAAAGTAGCGGAGCACTGTAGCACCCGCCGTAAATAGAGTGGCGTTGGGCGGTGGGTTGGAGTAACTCCACCGCCAAATCCCCATGGAAACGCCAGCTTTGAGCCCCCGACCTTGGAATCCTAGATCCGTCCCTGCTTGCATGAGTGATTCAAACAATGTAGTTATGGATCTGATTTGGATAATGTCGATGAAGCTATTTTAAGAAGATATTATAATTGGATATTGCATATGTATCTTTTTTATTTGTTTCTTCATATTCTTCAGTATTTTATTTTTGGTTAGTGATTCCATTGTAATACTTCGGACTAATTGATACTCCCTTTGTCCCAAATGTTTTTGGACATTTGGGAGTTGGCACGGGAATTAAGAAACTGAATATTTTAATAATATAGTACAATTAAAAGGTAAAAAGTGTATATTTTGATACGTCTTTTAAGAATATTTAATATTATTATATTGATTGTTTTGATGATTTTTTTGCTAAATAAGGAAATGTACAAAAGATGTGGGACGCCAGATTTAGTAAAATGTATAAAATGATTTGGGACGGAGGGAGTATTATGGACTGAAATCGATTTCCTTAAAAAAAGTTTAAAACCCTTGACTTCGTCTTTTCGTCTCGAAAACCCACCCTATTATATACATTGCCCCAAACAATTACATGGTGCGCGTTGTGAACTACTAAAACATTATATCCATAATCAACTACTAAGCAAGTGGGAAATCATCGATCATGTCAGGGCAATTAAGCAATGAATGCACGGCGATCGGAATCGATTTGGGAACGACTTATTCTTGCGTAGCGGTTTGGCGTCAGGATCGTGTTGAAGTCATACCTAACGATCAGGGCAATCGAATTACGCCTTCTTACGTTTCTTTCACGGAAAGCGAACGTCTAATAGGCGATGCTGCCAAGAATATAGCAGCCGTCAACCCAATCAACACTGTTTTTGGTAATATTTATATATTAATTTATTGTTTTTAATTTATTTTTCAAGTACTGCCGGCTAACACTGTATAATTTTCAAGAATATTGCGCCCCTAAACCCAGCTGACACTGTTTATGGTGTGCTGCTGCTATATAATTTAATTTTTTCTGGGTTTAATTACTTTTCTCAAATAATACGTATCTATGTTTTTTTTTCGTGTGGTTTGTTTGATTTATAATTATGCCTGCGTTTACAACTATACGTTACAGATGCAAAGAGGTTGATCGGTCGAAGATTCAGCGACCCTTTGGTCCAGAAAGATATCATGCTTTGGCCATTCACAGTCGTCCCTCAAGACGATGATAAGCCATCTATTGGGGTTACATACAGAGGCCAAGAGAAGCATTTTTCTGCTGAAGAGATTTCTTCGATGGTACTCACAAAGATGAAGGCAATTGCAGAAGCTTATCTTGGTTCTGCGGTAAAGAAGGCAGTTATTACTGTACCTGCCTACTTCAACGATTCCCAGAGGCGGGCGACTATGGACGCTGGAAGAATTGCTGGGCTCGAAGTGTTGCGTATAATCGTTGAGCCAACTGCTGCGGCCGTTGCCTATGGCCTTGACAAGAAAATGTCGTCTGCTGCAAAGAACGTGCTTATCTTCGATCTTGGCGGTGGCACTTTTGATGTATCTCTTCTAACGATGACTGATAATAATTTCAAGGTTAAGGCGACTGCTGGGGACACCCACCTTGGAGGAGAGGATTTCGACAACAGAATGGTCAATCATTTCGTCAAAGAACTGAAGAGGAAGCACGATAAGGACATAAGAGACAACCCTCAGGCACTGAGAAGGTTGAGGACAGCATGCGAGACAGCAAAGAGGAACCTATCTTTTATGGCACAAACAATTATCGCAATCGATAGTCTGTGCGCTGGAGTCGATTTTCAGTCTACGATAACACGTGCCAAATTCGAAGAGCTCAATGGGGACTTGTTTCAGGAATGCATCGTACACGTCGAGAAGTGTTTGACTGATGCCATGATGGACAAGAAACATGTCGATGAGGTTGTGCTTGTCGGTGGTTCGACTCGAATACCAAAGGTGCAGAAGTTGCTCGAAGATTTCTTCGATGGAAAGCAGCTTAACAAGAGCATTCACCCCGACGAAGCAGTAGCGTGCGGCGCTGCCGTTCAGGCAGCTATTCTGAGTGGCCACGGAAGTCGTGTGATTAGAGACATTGTCTTGTGGGACGTCACGCCGCTTTCTCTTGGTATATCGAATTACATAGGTAAGATGTGCGTAGTGGTTCCCAAGAATACAACAGTTCCTACGAAGAGAGTGTACTACAATTGGACCACCACAAAGGATAACCAGACGGGTATGCTGTTCTCAGTGTACGAGGGTGAGAGGCCTAAAGCAAGCGACAACATTCTTTTAGGCCAATTTTATCTGTACGGTATTTTTCCTGCATTGAGGAGTGTTCCTAAGCTTACAGTGTTCTTCGAAATCGATGCGAATGGAATCCTAAACGTGTCTGCCCAAGATGTGGGAACTGGCGTTAGGAACGAAATCACCATTAGCAATGTTAAAGGCATACTGACAGATGATGAGATCAATAGAATGCTGGAGGAGGCCGAGAGGTTTAAGGCAGATGATGAGGAGCTTAAGAAGAGATTCGAGGCCAAGTGTTCGCTTGAAAGTTACGTCTATGGAACACGAGCTAATTTCTTAACCAAGAAACCTGCTCTGAACATCTCCTCCGCCGACGTTAAGAAAATAGAAGATGAGTTCAAAGCCGCCATGGAGTGGTTGGATGAGCATCAAAATGCTGAAGCTCATGTTTTCGAGACCAAAAGGATGGCGCTGATGAGTGTCTGGGATCCAATTGTTGCTACTTTTGCCCCGTTCTAAACCTAGCAAGAAATTGACAACCGAGCATGTCGTTAGTCAGCCTTTTCTTCATGTTTTCGTTTTGAGGTTCTTCTTTCTATGCGCCTTCCGTTTCAGTTTCACTGCTGACTATTAATACTTACCATTTGTTTCTGTTTTTACTACTCATCTCTTCCATTTTGATCATGTTTTTATCCATCCGCCAGAGGTCTGAATATATGTGCTTGAAATGGAGTAAGATCACAACAGCCTATTTACCTCAGCTGTGTGTAAAGCGTCGTTTATGTGGCATCTTGTGTTTCCATCAACCAACCATTTTGTGGGCCCTCACTCAAGTTTCTTTAATAAGCCACTCATTTTTTCAAAGTTTATCTGACCATTTTCATTTTCGTAGGCATATATATTGGTTTCTTGTTGGGCTCGAAACAGTATTCTGTTGGCCAGAAATCTTTGCGCTCCCTGACCAGTTCTACTACTAACAACATTTAGAGCTTTCAAAACCCGTAGTTCTATCTCTAAAATTTTGGTTTATTTACCAATATTGGTATATTTAATTTAATGCAATTAACGATGAATAAGAGAGAAAACATCTATAATATTTTCTATGAGTTGAAATATGTAGTTGAATACAAAAGTGAAATAGAGATGTGTTCATCGCTGGTTCCGTTCGGTTTTTCGAAATTTCGGTGCGGTTTTTCGGTTTTCGGTTTTACATATGTCTAATCCGATATCCGAACTGTTTTAATTTGTTTCAGTTCAGTTTTTTACAATTCGGTTCGGTTTTCAGTTAAAAGCTTAATTAATTAAGAAAAATATGTAGTTTATATTTAATGGTATAACAAGCATCATGATAAATATTATATTTTTAAAAATAAATGAGCAAAAAAGATGAATTAGCTTTTCAAAATCATAATAAGTAAAAAAAAAAAGAATTTTAATAAATAAATATAATTATGTTCGGGCTTAAATATCAAGTAATAATGGGTTTATAGCTTTTACTTAGAAGCCCAATTCATTTAACACAATATAAATAATACTTATTAAATATTTCGGTTTTTCGCTTATTTCGATTTTTTGGTCCTGAAAACCAAAACCGAACTGAAAAATCGAAATTTTCAAAATTCCAAACCCAAACCGACCGAAAACCCGAATTAACCAAACAGAAAAAACCGAAAATTTCGTTCAGCCGGTGTTTTTCGGTTTTATCCAAAAGTTTGAACACCCCTAGATCCAACTGTCGTCAAAATTTTATGGGAAGTTCAACTTGATACCCCTGTGTTTAAGGCTTTTTCAGTTGGTGCCCAAAATTACATCCAATTTCGGTAGGTAACATTGTGTTTAAGACTTTTCCAACTGATAAATATTTTTTAATTCCAGTTGGTACCACTGTGTATAAGAAGTTTTCAATTACTGACCAAAGTGTTTTCAAGATAGGTACCCCTAATGTATGATGTCATGTTAAAAAGCAACAAGTGTGATGTTTAGGCGTAGAAATCATTTTTAGTCATTTCTAGAATCTCATAGCAATTAACGAGTCTTACACTTATAAAATATCTTTTTTGGTAATTTAAAATCATGACTTCATACGTTAGGGGTACCTATCTTGAAAATATTTTGGGCGCCAATTAGAAAAGACTTAAATTTGAGGGTGAAAAATATTTTGGGTATCATTTGGAAAAGTCCTAAACACAGGGTTACCTAGCGGAATTGAAAATAACTTTGAGCACCAATTGAAAAAGCCTTAAATATGGGGTACCAAGTGGAATTCCGCAAATTATAATAGCAAATTAAATATGGGTATAATATCTGTTGTTTCGACGCTGCGAAGATTGGTGAATTGATTGGTAGGGCGGTGCTGATGAGATGCGTTGGAATGTGACGACTGATGAAAGAGGGAGTTTCTCTGACTTCTTTGTCTCTGATCATATCTCTATATCTCTTTATCTGGCCCTCGTTTTTGTACCCTGTACTTTTCGTTGCTGTGTTCTTGCAGGCTGCTTTGTTTTTGGGTGTTGCGCTGGCTGTTTTGATCACTACTTGCGTTCGTGTTGTGGCATGGCCTTGCAGGGTGGAATCTCTCCCTTATGGGCGGAAAGAAACAGGAGGTGGCGTTCTTACGCCCTTTTTTCCCCGACTAGACTTGCGGTTGCAGTTACTACTTTCCCCTACCGCTTGATAACTATCCCCTGTGATATTATCTTGCGCTTGCGCTTTTTGTCTTCACATCGCCCCGCTGCCCTGCTGGTACTATATCTGGTGCCAGGAACCCGTTGATTGAAGAGTGGTTGTAGACACCTACCTCTGCATATGTTTGTTGTGTGTTTTTTTCTTTTTGGCTTGGGTCTTGTTGGGACCTTGTAGGTTGTCTGGGCCGTTATGGTTTGTTGATGTGCTGTCTGGTCAGTAGAATGCTACCGCTTGTTGCGTCATGAGCGATATCATGTACGCTGTAACTATACTCCTGTTTTCTTTCTTTGTTTTTAGTGAAAATTCCCAAAAAAAAATAATATCTGTGAAAACAAAATGTCTTTCGGGCTAACGTGGTCGAGCTTGTACAACTTCCTAGTGTTTATATTAAAACTTGACATATTAATAAAAATGTTATATATCAAATAATAATAAATTCAAATCTATTTCCAAGTTGATCCATATGTCCCAGTCATGCCTATTCGACGTCCACGTACGGCTCTAGGACTTCCATTCCATGCGATTGACACATCTTTCAAGAATTCCAAGCTTTTTAACGGTAATGCTCCTTCAGTTTCCACGCACTAAATTATAAACTGTTCATCTAATCACACATTACTTCACTTAAGAATTATCATCATGGCTGGAAAGAATAGCATCAAATCACCAGCAATTGGAATTGATTTGGGCACAACCTACTCGTGCGTAGCCGTGTGGCGCAACGATCGTGCCGAAATCATACCCAACGATCTCGACGACCGAACAACACCTTCTTACGTATCATTTACTGAAACTGAGCGTCTCATCGGTGGCGCTGCTAAGAATATCGCCGCCTTGAACCCTACCAATACTATTTTCGGTAAGTTCCTTTACCTTTTTATAGGATTTTTTTGCAGTCTTCCTCAATCTTTGATATGCGTGTGTATGTGATTGATGCATAAAATTTCCTACTGTGTTTAGATGCTAAGAGATTAATTGGAAGGAGATACAGCGACCCATTGGTCCAAAGTGATGTTAAACTCTGGCCTTTCAAAGTCGTCCCAGGCATCGACGATCGACCTGATATCGTAGTCACTTACAAAGGTGAGGTGAAGAAGTTTGCCGCTGAAGAGATTTTGTTGGTCCCGAAATGCACCAAACAAGGAATCAAAGAAGCTAGATGGAATGGAATGGAATGAAAAGGGAGAATTTCTCACCTTGTAGTGTGTGTAGTGTGTGGAAACGAATTTTAGCTTTTTGATCTTTGATTACCTTTCAAAGTGAGTTGGTAACACCTTATATACCACATTAACCCTAGGTATATTAAGGCCCAATCACTAAAAATAAAATAATTACAATCTAGTCCAAAGCCCAAGTTAAAGATAATTACATAATTAATCTCAAGACTTAAACTATTGACACAATCAATTAAATATCCTAACAATCTCCCCCTTTGTGTCAATTGTTGGAGTCTTGAATCTTGGGCGTTGGGATGGTGGATTAGCGTGTGAGTGTTTCGCGAAGCCCTAGTTTGAACTCGAAGGCGCGGAGATTCCTTCGAAGAACCATTCTGTCAGCTATAGCATCAATGAGCTTCGCGAACTTGGATCGGCATAGGGGATCTTCTTCCGAAAGGATACGGCAGATTCTCATGAGTTTGTCTTGGATGATGGTGAGCGTTCCATCTGAGAATTTTGCCACCTCGGAGCAGCGCAGGAGCCTCATCTTTCCCTTGTAGTTCGAGTAGGCGACCGCCGGATCATCTCCGTTGATCACATCGCCCTCTCGATAGTCGTCTGCGTTCTTGAAAGATGGGCGAGTCAGGTTCACCTTCTTCAGATTATGTTCCACCGCCATCTGCAGATCGTGGGTGGCGTAGAATCTGACTTGTCGGAGCATGTGGCGCTTGATAGCCACATATCCCATGGTGACCGGTTCAGCACGTACGAGATGTCCAGAGCTTCTGAGGACGAGTCTGAACTGTTTTCAGGGATTCCAGCATGCTGTATAGGTCACCCAGGCGCAGAAACTTGAAGTCCGCCTCACTGACTTCACTGTAGCTCTCATCCTGCCTCATTACCGTGAATACTGGGTAATGGACAGGTCCTTTGGACTCTTGGCGGAGGTCAGTGACTTTGCAGATGGGGGCCCGACTCATTTCCTGAGCGACGTTTTCCTCATCGGACAGCGTCCTATCTGTGCATTTGTGGCACAGAAGGCTCCATCGATAGAGTTGCTTCTTTCTCTCTGTCCAACTTTGGATGTTCATCAGCTCGTACTCGTCGAAGGTGGTGACGATCTTCTCCTTGCGCCGCCAGATCCTCTTCCTGATCTCTTCCTGAAATGGCGTCGTGATCTTCTTGTTTTCCCACGGTGCTTCCGGTATATCCACCGTGGGCACATCCGTCTGAGCAGCAGGGGCCTCAGTTTGCTGCGCTTGGAATTGCAGGATGTTCTCGAGCTCGGCCGGTTCCGCGTTGTATTCCTCTCCGTTCTCGTCGTCTGCGGTGTTGATCAGCGTAAGCGAGGCCTCCATGAGCAGACGTCGAGCATTTTCCACCAACTTCCTAGCTGCTACTGCATCGGCGGGCGTGTACAGCCATTCATCATTGAAGATGTAGGCTTCGATCTCGTTCTGAGCGCAGTAGACATCCTCGGAAGCCAGGTTGGGATCGATGTTGAGAGGGGTATGGCTGTGTGGTGGCGAGGGAGCAGCGTCGGAGGAGTCTGTGGATTGTGGGGATGGAATTGGTGGAGATTCTGGTGGTTCGGTTGAGGTGATGGTTTTGGCAAGGATGATTTGGGTGACGAGTGGTGTAGATGTGGTGGTGACCTCTAACGTCGATGTGACAGTTAGAGGTTCGGAAACTGTGAGTGGAGACGGTGTGGGGGTGGTCTCTATCGCCGATGTGACGATTAGAGTTTTGGAGACGTTGGTGTGTGGTGGTGAGGGTGATTTGGTTAGTGACTCGGGGTTTATGGAATGGGATGTTTGGCTAGTGGGTTGTGAGGTTTCTGTTGCGGGTGCCGTTTCAGGTCCAGAGGAGGAGGGCGTCGTCGATTGTACGAATCCTTGGGATTGTGCGCCAAGCTGCCTATTTATCTCCCCCTCGCGGCGATCTTGATCATCATCTTGATCGTCGCGTCTGGTCCTGCTGGTCTCGCCTTGAGTACGGCAAGACAATGGTTGCGTCATGATGCTCTTCATCTGCTGTTCCTCCTCGTCGAGTTCCGTCATTGACTCGAAGCGAGCTCTGAGGATGTAGAAGAGCTCCTTGGCGGAAATGGAGGAGAGAACAGCTTCTGCGTCCTCATGTTGCTTTGGTGGTGGCGTCTCCGGGGCCACACCTTTGCCTTTGTCGACCGTGGACGCTTCGAGACGCGCGTAGACTTTATCCAAGATTGACGCCTCAAGAGTCTTTGCAAACTCTTGAAGGCGTGTCTCTAGCGCGGTCTCGGTGACGAAATGGGGTAAATCTAACAAGTTGGAGTCACGAAGAACTCCAACTGACACCGATTCGGTGAATATCGCCGATCGGCCGCCCGTTTGCACAGGACAGGAAAAGACGGGGTCACGCAGACTTCCCGTTGACATTATCGATGAGACAGACTCAATCGACAGATGGCCTAGGCTCACGGTTGTTGTGATGTTGGCCGTGCTAGGTCTTCCGCTCTCAGTCACAGAGACTTCACCGAGCGTTCTGACAGAATCACGAAGACTCTGTAGTGCGGTAGAAGGTGTATGTGTCCTAGAAACGTAAGGAATTATGGGGAGTGAGGGCACTAGACTCGATGTGCATGAAGAGGATGCAGTCTGAGGCGAGGGACTGCTTGTTTCAACATCGATCACCTCCAAGTGGGGTGTCGATGGTTTACGTGGCTCCTCGTGGGATGAAATAACTTCCTGTAGAGAGGAAGATAAGTGGCTTGGTGGGGTTGTTTGCGTGGTTGAGCCAGATGCCACGACTTCTACTCGGGAGGTGAACACATCACCTCCTGTACCTATTGGTTCGGCTCGGCTTATTTGTGGCGGAGGAGGTCGATCGTGTTTTTGTTTCGATCGACGCTCCGTGGAGCGGCTTACGTCATCCTCACGCGACCGTTTTTTCGGAGCGCGGGTGGAGGAGGATGCGGCGCGACTCGTTGACTTTTTGGAGGTGGTGGTGGGGGGTTGGCTAGTCCCGAGGTTAGGAGCAGGGGGGTTGATCTGCTCCATAGGGACAGAGGATAGAGGGTGCGGGCTTTCTCGGAAGGAGGCGGTTGAGGCACGGTATTCTTGGACGTGCGGGTTGGTTGGGTCGGCGTAGGCGAGCACGTCGTCCGGGATCACCATTGCGTGTCGATCCTTCGCCGGTGTGTTCTTCTTGGCGAACTTCTCGACAGTTGGTATCTGAAAATGTTCTGCTGCCGGACGGATGCGGATGTTGGTTGAGTGTAGGCGGAAGTGCTTTATTAGAGCTGGGAGCCATCGCATGTACGGGACGAACCGGTTCGTGACTCCCTTGGCGATTTCCCGGTCACGTCTCTGGATCATCGAGACTAGGTCCACCCAGATGATGTCGGCGTAGTTGTACTTGCGGTTGTGAGCGATGCCGGTCATGATTGTGAGGATTTGAATGTTGCCGCGATCCTGACCAGCATGCTTTCCAGACATGCACTTGTTCACCAGCAGGTATAGTGTCCGCCAGGGTTGTGGTAGGTTGCGGGTTGTGACTTCACTGAGGACAAGTGGGCCTTTCTTCTTCTTGGCATCTGGTTGATAGCCCAGTCTGTCGATGTCTTCAATGAGTTGGTCGTGAGTGGGTGGTGGATCGTATGGTGAGTAGACCGGGAGTTGAAGAACTTCTTGGAGTATTCTGGGAGTGAGGACGACGGTTTCTTGATCGATTTTAGCGGATAGGGTCTTGGCAAGACGTAGTGGTCCAGCTATTTGTAGCGTATGCCAGAATTGTTGAAGGTACACCTGAGCTTCTGGTTCGCCATGAGTGAGGGCGTGGCGAAGTGGGTGTCCTTTGAGAATCTCTATAATTACAGGGGCATCGCACCGAAAACTGTCCAAGTCCACTTTGTAGTTGTTGGGAACCAGGGCCGCCCATTGATTTAGTGGGAAGATCTCCTCGGCTGGTGGTACATAGGTACGCGAGTGGAGTTCGATGCGAGCGACTTCCCTTTGGATGACAGCCGCCTCAAGTGCCTCGAGTGTACTTTGGTCTTTGTCCGTCATTTCTGTGCTCGACAATAATTATAAGATGAATAGTGTGGTCTAAGTCACAAGAATGATAGAATTGCCCAAAATTATATATAAGAAAAATTCACAATAAAGCTAGGTTAGGGTCCCTCTGACATAGTTGTTAAGATTGAATTTTGAAAATTTTCGCAGTTTGTGTAAAATTCAGCAAGTATGGAAAACTTTCGCAAGTTAAGAGGTCTTCGCACATTGTAAAAATTTTCACATGTTATGAGAAAAAAAAAGATCGCAACTTATCAGACATAGGAATTTTCTCAAGTTTCAAGAAATTTCGCACTCAGTCACAAAAATCTCACACGTTAAAAAAAAATTTCTCAAGTTTCAAAATTTCTTACTTAGCCACAATTTCAGAATTTCAAAATCTCGCACGTAATGAGAAAATATTTGGTTCACTGTAGATGCGAGTATATGAAATTTTCGCGGGTAGAAAAATTTTTTGTGGATTGAGAAAATTTTGTTCACTGTAGATGCGAGTATATGAGATTTTCGCGGGTTGAAAACTCTTCGTGAATTGAGAAAAATTTTTGTTCACTGTAGATGCGAGTATATGAGATTTTCGCGGGTTGAAAACTCTTCGTGGATTGAGAAAAATTTTTGTTCACTGTAGATGCGAGAAAAGTGAAGATGCGAGAAAAATGTTTAACGAGGTGAAGTGTAAAAATTTCGCGGGCTACACTCACTGTAGTGCAAGAATTTTAAAAAAAAATTTCGCGGGGCTACACTCACAGTGGTGCAAGAATTTTCTCGGGTGAGTTAAAAATTTCGCGGAGCTATACTCACAGTAGTGCAAGAATTTTCTCGGGTAAGTTAAAAATTTCGCGGAGCTACACTCTCAGTAGTGCAAGAATTTTCTCGGGTAAAATGAAAATTTCGCGGGGCTTATCTCACTGTAGCAGCGAATTTTAACATTTAAAGCAAATTTTTTTTTTTTTTCGGAGAATTTTCTCGGTGAAATAAAAGTTTCGCGGGGCTTATCTCACTGTAATAGCGAAGTTTAACAATTAAAACACTTTATCTGAGAATTTTTCTCGGTGATAAGAAAAATTCGCGGGGCTTATGGTACTGTAGCAGCGAGAATTTTAACTGTTTAAAGGACTTTATCTGAGAAAGTTTCTCGGTGATAAAAAAAAATTCGCGGGGCTTATGGTACTGTGGCAGCGAAAATTTAACGTTTTAAGGCAGAAATTTTGAGAAATTTCGCGGTGAAGAACACAGTGTGAAGACAGCGAAGCGACGTAATAAATTTCAGCCCTAGACCTACTCAAATTGCAACCAAAATGCTGTAATCTGGGCTTAATCGACTCGTAATTGAATGGGTAATGCATATTTGGGGGATTTAAACATTAAAAACCTAACATGCGTTCGATTCAGAGCCGAGAAATTTTAACCCTAACTTAACAGATTAAATAAAAATGGGCAAAACAGGGTAAAATCGAACAGAAATTGGGTTATTCGAGATGTATTCATACCGAAAAACTGATTTGCGATGATGGAGTTAGCAGGAAACGAAGTTTGAATGCAGATTTTGACGATGACGATGATGCGAGGTGTTGCGAATTTTTTGACAGAGGGGTTGCGAATTTTTGAGAGAGAGGTTGCGAATTTTTTAAATTTTCTCGGGATCTTTAGGATAATGAGAAAAAATGTTAAGGGTTTTGGGGTTTTACGATTGGAGACACTGTACATGCGAATTTTTGAGTAAATGGGCCGAAAATTCGCGGGCTTGGTCAAAACCTCAACTTGGCTGAATTTCGCGGATTTGGTCCCAATTTTGACTCTTTTTGACCAGAGAAATTTTAAATTCAGTCCAAAATTTTGATTAGTCCGATTTTGACTCAGTTTGACCAGACTTTAAAATTTCAACCCAAAATTTTCAAATTTTTTTTTTTTTTTTAAAATAATAAAAATAAGAAGCTCCCCCTTAATCGCAAAACTCCCCGTTTTAAATAATGAAATATCAGACGCTCCCCCTTAATTGAAAAATTCCCGTTTTAAATAACGAAATATCAAACGCTCCCCCTTAATCGAAAAACTCCCCCCCAAAAGACATAATCCATGAGACACATAAAAATTCAGAAGACACATAGATAATAGAGTGAAGTGGAAAGGAAATATGTACACTTAATCAGAGTTCATGTAGAGACGATTGATCACAACTGAATATTCAACATGCCCAACATAGTCACTAGGTGTTGGAATCGTTTGATATCCAACGGTTTTGTGAAAATGTCGGCCAGTTGATCTTCGGTTGTGACGTAGTGCAATTCAATTGTCCCTTGTTCTACATGTTCTTTGATGAAGTGGTGGCGAATATCTATGTGTTTTGTTCTAGAGTGATGTACTGGATTACTCGTCATCGCAATAGCACTTTTTGAGTCACAATAAATGGGAATTTTATCAATATGAATATTAAAATCTCGTAGTTGGGTTCTCATCCACAAAAGCTGTGAACAGCAACTAGCGGCGGCGACATATTCTGCCTCCGTCGACGAAGTTGAGACACAGTTTTGTTTTCGAGACGACCAACTTACGAGTTTACCGCCCAAGAAGTGTGCAGCTCCAGAGGTGCTTTTTCTGTCCATCTTGCATCCTGCATAATCCGAGTCAGAGAATCCAACCAGCTTGAAGTCCGATTGAGTGGGGTACCACAAACCCTGATTGGGTGTCCCTTTAAGATAGCGGAGAATCCTTTTAACAGCAGTGAGGTGGGATTCCTTTGGTGTTGCTTGGAAACGCGCGCAGATGCCTGTCGAGAGAACGATATCTGGTCGGCTAGCAGTGAGGTACAGAAGAGATCCTATTATCCCTCGATAGATGGTTTGGTCAACTGGAGCACCCGATGGGTCCGCATCGGGTCGGCCAGAGGGAGACATAGGTGTTGCAGCAGTCTTAGCATCCTTCATTCCGTATTTCTCGAGAATGTCATGGATGTATTTGGACTGGTTGATGAAGATTCCGTCGGGGAGTTGCTTTACTTGAAGGCCAAGAAAGAAATTCAGCTCGCCCATCATACTCATTTCAAATTTTTCCTTCATCAATTCTGCGAACTCTTCACATAGTTGTGGTTCAGTTGATCCAAAAATGATATCATCGACATAAATCTGTACAATCATGATGTCCGGGCCACTCCGCTTGGTGAAGAGGGTTGTATCCAGAGATCCTTTCTTGAATCCAGACTGAACGAGGAAATCTGACAGGACGTCATACCAAGCTCGGGGAGCCTGTTTTAGTCCGTAGAGGGCCTTGTAGAGTCGATATACGTGATGAGGAAACTCTTCACTCAAGAACCCTTCAGGTTGATCAACGTACACTTCTTCTTTGAGAAATCCATTCAGAAATGCCGTCTTCACGTCCATTTGGTAGACTTTAAAGTTCTTGTGAGCAGCAAAGGCAAGAAACATTCGTATGGCTTCGATCCTGGCAACTGGGGCAAAGGTTTCATCGTAGTCGATGCCTTCTTGTTGGTTATACCCCTTAGCCACAAGTCTTGCTTTGTTGCGAATAACAACACCATCTTCATCCTTTTTGTTCTTAAAGATCCATTTTGTGCCGATAATGGACCTATTGTGAGGTCGTGGTACGAGTTCCCAAACTTGTAGGCGTTCAAACTGATTTATTTCCTCCTGCATTGCAATCAGCCAATCAGGATCATTGAGAGCTTCTGCTACTCGTGATGGTTCGACTTGACTGAGATAGCAAGCAAACAAGCTTTCATTCATCGTAGCTGAACGTGTCGAAACACCGGATGTGGGATCCCCAATAATCTGATCGGTAGGGTGAGATCGAGCCCAAAGTGGCACGTTGGTTTGTGAGGAGCTGGCCGCATTAGTGTCTACTTGAAGCTCATTAGATTGGGGCCCGATGTCCGAAGAAGAGATCTCAATCGTATTTAATTGAGAGGGTTCAGCATCAGGATCAGCAATATTCCCAGGGTTGGGTAGAATGTCGTCTTCGTTAAGATTGAGTGCATCCATGTTTGGAGGGACGACGTTATTGCCGGTAGCTGGTGGTGTAGGTGGAGTGGGTGCAGCGGTAGGTTGAGTGGTGGCGACGGGAGTCTTGGGAACTGGGTAGAAGTACTCGAAGAGCAGATCGAGATCCAATTCGCCACAATTGCCCTCAGATGAGGAAGTTCCCGCCTTTGAAGGTTGACCTTTTGTCAACGACTGTAGAAGACCTGGTTCTGGACTGATATGGCCAGAAGCTATTAGATCGCCTTCGCTTTCATCAAAAGAGACATTCGTGCTTTCTATTACTGACCATTTCTCCTTAAGATAGACTCTGTATGCCTTTGAATTCAGTGAATATCCAACAAAGATGCCTTCAAGAGCTTTTGGATCAAGCTTCCCAAGATGTTGGCGATCATTGGCAACAAAACATCGGCAACCGAAGACCCTTAGATAAGATATATCGGGGATACGACGGTTATTCAGCATCTCGTATGGGGTGCGGTTGAATCTCTTGTGGATGGAAGCCCGGTTCTGTGTGTAGCAAGCCGTTTGAATAGCTTCGCCCCAAAGAGAATGAGGAAGTCCGGATTGGATGAGAAGAGTCCTTGCAGCTTCAACTAGTGTCCTGTTCTTGCGCTCAACGACACCATTCTGTTCCGGTGTCTTCACAGCTGAGAACTGCTGAGTGATGCCCTGAGTGGCATAGAAATCACTGAGTTTTTTGTTCTTAAACTCAGTTCCGTTGTCACTTCTGATAATCCGAACCTTCTGTTGGTGGAGTGTTTGGGATGTAACAACAAACTCGATAATTATATCAGGAACTTCATCCTTTGTACGAATGAGTTTCGTCCACGTGTAGCGTGAAAAATCGTCGACTATCACCAGAATATACCGTCTTCCTCCGAGTGTGGCCGTAGGCATTGGGCCACATAGATCCATATGTAAGAGTTCGAGGATGAGCTTAGAGGACGGTGTTTCCTTAGAGACATGAGACGATCGCTTCATCTTCCCCAATTCACAGGCAGAGCAGAGATGTTCCTTATGATATGTTAGTTGGGGTAGACCGTTGACGAGTTTATCTTGACGCAGTTTGTTGATAGTCTTGAAATTGAGATGTGAGAGACGTCGGTGCCATAGATCATTCAACTTGGGTGCAGCCCGAGAGAGAAGGCATACTGGTCGAGAGGTCGTGAGATTGAGTACGTAGAGGTGAGACGTGCGCGTTCCAGAAAGAAGTGGCAGTCCCGAGGCATCTATGATGCTGCAGATATCAGATTCGAAGAGAACCTTGTATCCTTTGTCGCAGAAACGACCAATGCTGAAGAGATTGTAGCTCAAACCCTCAACGTAGGAGATGCCCTTGATCGTCAGTTTGTCATGGACGAGATCACCAGTTCCGAGAATTGGCGCCATTTGACTGTTTCCGAAGGAGACCCTTCCGAGATAGCGCTCGGAGAAGTTGCTCAGCAGCTCCTTGTTCCCCGTCATGTGTGTGGAGCAACCCGAGTCTAGATACCACACATGACAGACCTGCAATCATTAGCAAATGTTGGGTCCCCGTTTACTGACGGGGCATTCTCGTGAAACAAATAAAGTTTTTATGCACTTAATGGGAAATGTGGATTCTAAATCAGATTGTGTTGATTCTAATTTAGCTTTCCCTTTGTCGTTTGCTTGATTAGGCGAGATTGTAGTTTTTCTAACCCATATTTTCCTAATTCGTGCTTGCATGTATGGTGCCGTATACATGAATTGGCGTGGGTAATGTGGTCGTCGTTTTCGTGCTTCGGTTTTGGTCACCTTTGGCTTGCGAGAAGTGGGTGAGTTTACGTTTGTCGACGAGAGACGCTTTCGCTTGACCTTAGGCTTTGGTGAGATGGGAGAATTCGAAGACGTCGCAGAGAAGGTTCGCTTGCGAGGTCGGAGTGTTGCGTGTTCATGTGTTTCATATTCGTGAAATCGTGGGAGAACAAAATCATTGCAGCAGCACATAGACATAAGCTTGGTAAAAGAAAGATAAGTTTTGGCAACATAGTTGTCTACGACCTTAGGACATTGGGATTCAGTACATAGAGAGGAAAGACGAATATAGGATGATCTTTTCTTCTTGTCATCGAAGAGCGGATTTGCCTTTGTCTGATACGAGCTGCCTTCCAGAGACGTCGAGCTCACATTCCCTGTTTCCATAAGAATACTAGAGTTAGTGTTAGAACATATGTCAGCTTCAGGAGTCATTTTCGCCGTCCTCTTACATTTACATGTTAGAGAATCGGGTACTTGACTTGATGTGGAGGGATAGTTCGTATTGGGAAATTTTTCTAGTGTGTAGATTTTGCTAAGTAGCTCATCTCGCTCTTTTGCAAAGGCCTTCCTTTCTACTTCTAGTTGTCGTTCAAGTTCTGCTATGAGTAGCAGTTTCTTTGGGATGTAAGTACGAGAAATCACATCTTGAGAAGCGACTTCCTGTTCTTTATTAGGGAGTAAGGTTTCGACATTCTCTGGGAGTGAGGATATCTTAGTCTTATCTCTAATATTCAATTCTGTGTAGTCATACGCGATTTCTGCCCAATGAATGTTCTGTTCTCTTGTTTCTTCTGAGACGGTAGCGAATGTTGATCTCACAAATGGTTTAAGTTGCGGGGGGGCACCATTTCTTGTTTGCAAGAACGTAGTGTTGCACATGTTATATCTTTTAACTATAAGCGGTGTTGGATTGCAATTGCTAGACAGTCCGATCCCCTCCTGGCGTTGTAGAATCCTGTTTCCATTGGTTGGTTCAAAAGGCTTAAGATGTGTGTGTTTTCGTTTCTAAGGTGAAGTTGCTCTTCAAGTTCTTTCACCTTGCGGTATAGCCTAACTCTTTCCTTTGTAAGCAGTTCATATTGGGAGGCCGTCAGGAGGCGAGAGGTTTCACATGAACTTATGGCTAGTGTAGTTTCCTTAACCTTAGTCTCACTTTGTTTGTTCTTGCTTTGCAGACGTTTGACTAAAGCTTCAGAGGCTATTAGACGTTCGTTTGCACAGGCAAGTTCTTCTACTTTTAGACTAAGTAAGGCATAGTTGTTTTCAAATTTTAGCTTAAGTTCATCATAATCCCTAGCGTCTACGGTGGGTTTCTTAATGGCGTGTCGGTGAGTAAACACATCATCTAGGTGTGAGATTCGTACCTCAGACGCAGCGTTGGTAGGAGTATTAGCTGTGTTTTCACCGGTGTGATCCATCTCCTCGTCCTCGTCATGTTCGACCAGCCTTGCCATGCAGCAATCTTCATCCTTAGGCTCCTCGTCTTCTGAAGTGTCATTCACCCATTCAGCTTCTTCGGTGAGTAGAACTTTCCCACTTTCCATCTTGCGGGTCATTCTGGCCTTACGGTCGTAGTAGCCGGAGTCCTTCACGCGTGGGGCATGGCATTCTTTGGCAAAGTGGCCTATCTTTCCACATCGAAAGCACTTCACAGACTTTTGAGGTGCGGCGGAGTCCTCTTCTTTCTTTGTTGGCTTGGCTTCCTCTGCTGGAGTGAACTTTTGGTGCCGCTATAGGTTCTTTGGCGATTGGAGGAGGATGAGGATTTTTTCCCGATCTTCTTTGAGACCAACTTGGTGAGCATTGCCAGTTGCTTGCGTATATCACGAACATCTTCGTCTGATTCGGTATCTGCTTCGGATCCTGAAGAGGTGTCCGATACAACAGCTGGTAGCTTTCCTTTGTTCTGTTTAGTCTTAGTGGTGGAAGATCGTTCATTGGTTTTGTTTTAGAGGAGGGCCAGTGGGTCGACTCGAGTGTTGGTGGACTGAGGTTGCACATAAGGAGCATAGGCAGACAGACTGTCATAAAGAGCATGGATGGAAGTGTTGGAGAGGTCCTTACTCTGAATCATCATCACGATTGCATTGCCCCAATGAGGTTTGAGGCTACCAAGGAAGCGGTTATTGATATCGAATTTGTCCCTCGAGATCCTGGCTTTCTTGAGTTCATTGATGACCTTCAAGTATCGGAGGTATGTGTCGCGCAGTTCCTCTCCTTCATAGGCCTGGAAGTGTTCATACTGCGAGAGACATGCTGATTTCCTCCCCTGTGCACTTTCAGTTGTGCCAGCCATAATTTCAGCAAGTTCATCCCATATCTCCTTGGCAGTTGTGCAGCACTCAACGTGACCGTAGACCTCGTTTCCCAAAGCCTGGAAGAGGTATCCTTTGGCAGTCTCGTCGGCCTGTTCGCGAGCCAATTCATCCTCATTGATGGGACCTCTTGGAGTGCGGCGTTCATCCATGGGAGGATTTGCATTTGGCTGTGCAGGGACTATTGTCCAGAACTGTGCTGGCCCGTTGAAGATGGAGTCCAGAAGGTATTGAGAGAGTGGTGCGCCTTTGTTCCTGATGAACGTGAGGAACCGGTTTTGTCCATATGCTGTAGTCGCCTTGTCGCAGCATCGGAGGCCTGGTGTCGGAGCCCACTATGGAGATGTCGTTTGTGGTAGACATGGTTGGTGCAGTCGAATCGTCCGTGGTTTTGATCTTGCGTAGATAAGAAAGTTAGTAACGAACGATATGAGAAATACGAGTTTAATGAGTAGAGTTTTGAGAATAAAATTGTTTAAAGAATTTCTTAGAACTAAGTGAGCGTGTGTGATGGTCGATAATGTATGAAAGAGAAATAAATCTTGAAATTAGGAGAAGTTCTAGAAATTTAAATTAAGACTTGGGAAGCAAAAACAAATTTTATCTCAAATGTGGTTTAGGGAGATAGAGTGTAAGGATCGTATCTTAAAGATTTGAGAAAAGTTTAACCCAAGACGAATTTATCACGAGAAAAGGTCTTAACAACAAGAAAAATTCGCAGCTCAAAGTTTAAAATTTCACAAGAGAATTTCGCGGGAAGAAAAAATCGCAGCTAGAGTTTGAAGTATGATTTTTATGAAATTTTTCTCGGATTTGAACGAGACGTGGATAAATGAAGTGTTATCCGAGAATTTAGGTGCTTGAGAAATTTCGGTGTTTGAGAATTTTAAAGAGAAAGTCTGAAGGAAAAATTCTCAAGTGAAAATTTCTCGGTTTTAAAAGTTTCGCATGTGGGAATAATTCTAGGTTCGAGAGTTTTTTTTTTTTTTTTTTTTAAAAAAAATTTGAACGAGACGTGGTTTTTAAAGAAAACTTTCTCAGATGAGATAAATTTTCTCGGCTTTGAAAATTTCTCGGATGTAAAAATTTCGTGAATTTCAAAAATTTCTCGGCCTTAAAAAAAATTTCTCGGATGTAAAATTTTCACAGAGTTCAAAAACTTTCGCGGTCTAAGAAAAATTTCTTGGATATAAAAATTTCAAACAGTTCTTGGCTGAGGAAAAAAAAAAAAATTCGCGGCTTAGAAAGTTTCGCAGGATAATCTTTCTAGGAAATGGAATTTCTAAAAATTCTTGGCTGTTAATTTCTCGACTTAGAAAGATTTCTCAGATTTTTTTGAAAATTTCGCGGCTCATAAGAATTCTTGGAATAGACTTTCTCGTGTATAAAATTTCTCGGACTTTAAAGAGTATGAACTTGAGAAAAACTGGGTCTTAGAGAAATTTTCGCGGTATTGGAAATTCTCGGATTTTAAAGAGTCCGAAGTTAAAAAAAATTTTGCCTAAGAAAAATTTTCGCGGTTTTAAACTTTCTCGGATTTTGAGTATAGGTTGTTGCGAGAAACTGCAATGATAGAGAAATTTTCGCGGTGTAAAAATTCTCGGATTGTGAGTGCAGACCGTTGCGAAAAAATGCAGTGACAGAGAAGTTTCGCGGTTTAAAAGGTGAAACTTTCGCGGATTTGAACGTTTCAGCAAAATTTCGCGACCAAGAACATCAAGTACTGTTCCATTGGTATGTCGCGATATTTTCCAGAAAAACCGTCCGTTTTCACTCAAATCTCAACCAAAATCGCTCAAACTTGATCCTAAACTTCAGAAATCCTTCCCTAAACACATAATCGACCGATTTGTGAGCTGAAAACAACAAAAACTGGGTCAAATCGACCGAAAACAGAGAATGGCCGAAATGTCCTTTTCTGAAAATTTTCTGCTTAAATCTCGCTCAAAACTCGTTAAAACTGATCCAAAAGTGTTCTAAAAACATTTTAGGCATAGACTTGATCTGGGGGAGGGTTTTAAACACAAAAACGAAGCATCAATACCCCAAAACAAGCTCAAAATGCCGAAACCTATTTTTGCTCAAAAACACCTTTGATCTTGCTTGGAATCGAACGAAACTGGATTCAAATCAACGAAGATCGATCCACGTTTGCTCTGATACCACTTGTTGGTCCCGAAATGCACCAAACAAGGAATCAAAGAAGCTAGATGGAATGGAATGGAATGAAAAGGGAGAATTTCTCACCTTGTAGTGTGTGTAGTGTGTGAAAACGAATTTTAGCTTTTTGATCTTTGATTACCTTTCAAAGTGAGTTGGTAACACCTTATATACCACATTAACCCTAGGTATATTAAGGCCCAATCACTAAAAATAAAATAATTACAATCTAGTCCAAAGCCCAAGTTAAAGATAATTACATAATTAATCTCAAGACTTAAACTATTGACACAATCAATTAAATATCCTAACAGATTTCATCGATGGTCCTAACGAAGATGAAAGAAACTGCCGAAGCTTTTCTTGGCTTGCCTGTAAAAGACGCAGTTATTACAGTGCCTGCCTACTTTAATGATTCGCAGAGGCAAGCGACCAAAGATGCTGGAAGAATCGCTGGGCTCAACGTCTTGCGTATCATAGTTGAGCCAACTTCTGCTGCAATTGCATATGGCCTAGACAAAAAGTTTGGAAGCTCCAAAGGAAAGAATAACGTGCTCATTTTTTACCTTGGCGGTGGCACCTTTGATGTTTCTCTCCTAACAGTGGAGAACAACACCTTCAATGTGGCGACCCTACTTTTCTAATTAGGATTAGTGGCGGATTTCCGCAACGTAAGCCGCGGAAGGCCCGTCTAATTAAAACTTTTTCCTAAAATAATATACACTAATATAAAAATCCGACTACATCGTTATCTCTGTACACGGGCCGAAGCCCCAAAAATTATCAAAAGAACAAAAGCCCTACAGACACTCCACAGGTCTTCATCCATGTACCGCCCGCCCTCAAAAGTCCGTGGAGCACCGCCACCAGCCGCCTCAGTCACGACGCGTATCAGCGTCGGACTCAGTACCTACAACACGTAAACACTGAGCAATTTGCCCAGTAGGTGAATAAAATGCATGTATGCAAGTGTGCACTCAATCCCAACCCCAATATCTCACAACATGATATATATGCACACTCTTTCTTTTCCCACATTCCTATTTCACACAACACAGGGCCCTAGGTTAGGCTCGACACCCTCGCGCGCAAAGACTACTGGGAGGCCACCCCCAAGTCTCGCGGCAGCCTACCCTGGTAGTGCACTGGACGATCACGCCAATGGCCTCCTACCGGGTCGCTCCGCACCAAAAGTATACACTGATAGTGCACTGGACGATCACGCCAATGGCCTCCTATCAGGTCAAATCAATATCTCGGCGGTATGCACCTCGGGACGGTCACGCCCGAGTAGACAGATCGATCACGCCTGTCTCCGCCAGGTGCCCAGTGAGCCCAACCTCGACTCCTCTAAGAGTCACCAATCACAAGCCTCTCATTCTACCCCGTACGTCAATATCTCATATCACCGTCTCAACACGGTACAACCAGCTCTCTCTCTAACGTGATATGCATGTGCTATGCATATACATAAAATTCATAAAGCATGATCCACGTAAAATGTACGTAAAACAGGTAAATCACATAAGTCACGTAAACCACATAATCACATGAAACACATAATTGTGTTTACGTATTGTAGATGGATAATCCACCTACCTGTCCTCCCGCTATCGCCAAATAAGATGTCTGGTGTAGTCCCTATATATTGATTCTCTGAATATAATAAATATTGTTAGTATCTTAATCAACCCTCGAACCGTACAATCTAAAATAATTTATCAGAAGTTACTAAAATATTCTAAGCTTGAGTTGACCTAAATCGCCCGATTCTTTAAAAATGCTACATCTTTCAAAAATCCTAAAATACCAAAACCCTAATATTATCAAAACCCTAAAAATCACGAAAACCCTAAAATAATGAAATCCCTAAAAATAAATAAACCCTAAAATATTGAAAACCCTAGAAGCAGCAAAACCTTAAAATAATGAAAACCCTAAAATAATAAAACCCTAAAATGCCAAAAACTTTGATAGGGTTATGCCTATGCTGAAAACTCTCTTTTCTAAGTGTGCCGAAAATTTATAAAATAAAGAACACATTTCAAATGCTGAAATCTTTAAATTTGCTAAACATTCTAGTATAAAAGTTTCATGCATGTGCTATACTATTTACTTGTAGAACTTCCGAAACTTATTCTATACTTTAATAAGCTAATCATATTATCAAACCCTCGAAATAATTATAAAATGTAATCTTTTAGGTGCTTCAAACTATGATCATAATACCAAGAACAAATCGCATAAACACAATGCATTTCTCACGTGAGCAACTCAAAGTATGAATTTAAATCTTAAACATAACAATCACGAATAGCAACCACAAAAACTTCATATCGATTACGAAGACTTCTTCTACCCATAATAAGCATTTAAGTACTACCAAAAACAAAGAATGCAAAATATGATAATACCGAAAATCTTATGAGGTTAAATACGATTTTGCTGAAATCCTAAAATATCGAAGTGTATTCATGTATATATAAAAATCTTTTTTTTTTTTTTTGTCTGAAAACAAATTAGGCCCTGAAATCGGTACATTCTCTTCAAATCTTTAAGCATCTCATTAATTGTTCTAACATAAAAAAAAAACTATAAACCTAAGCATGAACTCAATTATTTCGAAATATGGGATGTAAATCCAACTACATATGTTCACGAGAACACCCTCTTAATTATTTTAAGCATATAGAACAACCACATATGCCACATACCAACACAGCGTGTTAAGCATAAATCTATCTACCTCACATGCTAGTGTCGAGCTGGTTAAAATTAAGCTTACCAAAATTTCTCCTTTTTCCTTGATAAAGTTTCAGGTTTTCCTTCAGTTCTTCTTTCGAGTTCTTCCTCTTACTAAAGTAGGGTTTTCTACTATCTTATATTATTGATAAACACTAAGACGATGACAAGACAAGTAGATGACGTTTCTTTACCTCCACATTAAGTAAAGTTGATATTTATCCTATTTTAGCGAAAACTTAAATGTCTAACATGTTGAGTCTTACTTGGATTTTCTTAGGTAACGAAAACCTTTCCCTTAGGTTTAAGTAATATGGTAAGCCTTATCTCATTCAATACCTTTGGGCCTTATTTAAGTGTTATGTATAACTACTTATTTATTGGGCCTTATTCACGTAGCAATCATAGTCCAACATTCTAAATCCTTATATTATTATTTGTGGATATTCTTTGACTAGGTTTTGGTACTAATTTTCATTTCAAGACTTAGATTTCTTTACCCAAGTGTTAATTCACGAAACAATACAATTAATTACATCAAAACCGCGTATTAAAATTTATGGGTATTACATCCTCCCCCCCTTAAAAGAATTTCGTCCCCGAAATTATGCCGACTGGAATAACTCGGGTAACGATTTCTCTTATTCCCTGATTTATCTGCACCCTATTCAGGCTAAGGCACCTTACTACTAAATTTAGGCTACACATGTAATTGTGAGGCCCAACTTTCTAGGATCGTCAAATTATCTAGGCATACTTATTCCTATCACGCTTCCGCTGGGCACTCTAAGTGATAAGGTGCTTTTAAAAAAAATAGGAGCGGACCCCAGCATCAATTCTATCATGAACTATATTTCTCGATCAGGGGGTAACCCCAGGAGAGCCTCGGGAAATACATTCTCGTTAACTATTGGTACATCTTTCAGTTCTGGCTGAGGTAATTCCTCCGCCATCACCGTATATATAAGAAAAGGCTCACAACCTGATCTCAATAGTCGTTGAGCCTTCAGAGCGGATATTCGCGGAATACTTATTATTATTCGCCTCACCCGAAAAAGTGAATACCTCTTCTTCGGACAAGTGAGATTTTATGACCTTCTTGTTGCAATCTATGATGGCTCCGTATTTCGAAAGCCAATCCATCCCAAAAATAACATCATAGTCGTTCATTGGGATCACAATCAGGTCGACGCTCAGATCTCTACCCTCAATGTTAACGGAGCATCCTTCCAGCACTTGGTTAGTGCGTGTAGGATCACCATGTGGTAGGGTAACTATGTAATTGCATTCAGATAAGGTAGGAGAGACTCCCACCTCTTCCACATATTTGGCCGACACGAATGAATGTGTAGCCCCAGAGTCAATTAACACAGAAGTGGGCACGTCATAGATAGTCAACGTACCCGTCACTACGGAAGGATTTGCTTCGGCCTCCTCATTTGTTAGAGTAAAGACCCGTGCTGGCACTGGAGGGGGTCGAATCAACGGTCGGTTCGGAACTTGAGGTACATGTTCATTGCAGTTCCTAGCGTAGTGTCCTATTTTCCCACATCGAAAGCATTGTGGGGTCGGGTTTGGTCTTGGTCCATAGCACGGACCAGAATGGAAACGTCCACACTGTCGACATTGCGTCGCAGCACCTGAGGGCCGGTTCGCAACGTTAAATGGCCCTGGGTTCGGTCTTGGCCTCCAGTTCTGCTGGCCCGGTTGATTCCCGCGATAGTTTGGTCCTTTGCCAAAAAATTGACGTTTCTGGTTTCCTCCTCCTTGTTGTCCTTCTATTCTCCGCTTTGCATCCTGTGCCTTTGTAACCCTGCTCTCCGCCTGCTCAGCTAGGATTGCTCTTTCAGCGATACGGGCATAAGTTTTCCCTTCCGTATCGTACATACTTACGCTCCGGAAGATCTCGGGCTTGAGACCTTCCAGAAAACGTTCTATCTTCAGCTCGTCGGTGGCCACGATATGTGGCGCAAACCTAGAGAGTTGCTCAAACTTGCGGATGTAATCCGCCACTGACATTCCTCCTTGTTTGAGGTTGATGAATTCGTTCAGCTTCTGCGCTCTATCAGGTGCAGTAAAGTACTTGCCCCGAAATAGTGCTTTGAATCTCTCCCAAGTCATAGTAGTGGGATCCTCGAGCACCTGGATGGTGTCCCACCAGTAGCCCGCGTTCCCACGTAACATAAAAGTGGCACAAGTCACCTTCTCAGTATCAGGAAGATGACTGACGCGGAACATATTTTCGATAGTTCTGAGCCAATCCTCCGCGTAGGTAGGATCGGCAGCTTCCTCAAATGAAGGGGGTTTAACCTTCGGAACCTTTCCCCGGCTGCTTCTACACGTTCTAGGCCTGGGGATGAGTGACGTTCCGAGGAATTTTGGCGATGGATGAGATCATTAATCTGATCGGACTGCCGTCGAATCAGATCAGTTAACTGATGAATGGTAGAGCGGTCCTCATTCGGTGGGGATTCGGAACCCGCCCTACGACTAGTTTCACCCGCTTCTCTACGTGTCCTCGGCATTTCTTAACTAGTTCTACAATCATTCATAGAAAGTACATATATCAAATAACACGTGATCACATACTCAAGAAGTAAACTTACAGGCCAGGCTGGTTCTCCAGGCTTTTGAGCGGCAGTACATGGACAGTCTTCAGAATCTAAAGCCGAAGCTCTGATACCACCTGTGGCGACCCTACTTTTCTAATTAGGATTAGTGGCGGATTTCCGCAACGTAAGCCGCGGAAGGCCCGTCTAATTAAAACTTTTTCCTAAAATAATATACACTAATATAAAAATCCGACTACATCGTTATCTCTGTACACGGGCCGAAGCCCCAAAAATTATCAAAAGAACAAAAGCCCTACAGACACTCCACAGGTCTTCATCCATGTACCGCCCGCCCTCAAAAGTCCGTGGAGCACCGCCACCAGCCGCCTCAGTCACGACGCGTATCAGCGTCGGACTCAGTACCTACAACACGTAAACACTGAGCAATTTGCCCAGTAGGTGAATAAAATGCATGTATGCAAGTGTGCACTCAATCCCAACCCCAATATCTCACAACATGATATATATGCACACTCTTTCTTTTCCCACATTCCTATTTCACACAACACAGGGCCCTAGGTTAGGCTCGACACCCTCGCGCGCAAAGACTACTGGGAGGCCACCCCCAAGTCTCGCGGCAGCCTACCCTGGTAGTGCACTGGACGATCACGCCAATGGCCTCCTACCGGGTCGCTCCGCACCAAAAGTATACACTGATAGTGCACTGGACGATCACGCCAATGGCCTCCTATCAGGTCAAATCAATATCTCGGCGGTATGCACCTCGGGACGGTCACGCCCGAGTAGACAGATCGATCACGCCTGTCTCCGCCAGGTGCCCAGTGAGCCCAACCTCGACTCCTCTAAGAGTCACCAATCACAAGCCTCTCATTCTACCCCGTACGTCAATATCTCATATCACCGTCTCAACACGGTACAACCAGCTCTCTCTCTAACGTGATATGCATGTGCTATGCATATACATAAAATTCATAAAGCATGATCCACGTAAAATGTACGTAAAACAGGTAAATCACATAAGTCACGTAAACCACATAATCACATGAAACACATAATTGTGTTTACGTATTGTAGATGGATAATCCACCTACCTGTCCTCCCGCTATCGCCAAATAAGATGTCTGGTGTAGTCCCTATATATTGATTCTCTGAATATAATAAATATTGTTAGTATCTTAATCAACCCTCGAACCGTACAATCTAAAATAATTTATCAGAAGTTACTAAAATATTCTAAGCTTGAGTTGACCTAAATCGCCCGATTCTTTAAAAATGCTACATCTTTCAAAAATCCTAAAATACCAAAACCCTAATATTATCAAAACCCTAAAAATCACGAAAACCCTAAAATAATGAAATCCCTAAAAATAAATAAACCCTAAAATATTGAAAACCCTAGAAGCAGCAAAACCTTAAAATAATGAAAACCCTAAAATAATAAAACCCTAAAATGCCAAAAACTTTGATAGGGTTATGCCTATGCTGAAAACTCTCTTTTCTAAGTGTGCCGAAAATTTATAAAATAAAGAACACATTTCAAATGCTGAAATCTTTAAATTTGCTAAACATTCTAGTATAAAAGTTTCATGCATGTGCTATACTATTTACTTGTAGAACTTCCGAAACTTATTCTATACTTTAATAAGCTAATCATATTATCAAACCCTCGAAATAATTATAAAATGTAATCTTTTAGGTGCTTCAAACTATGATCATAATACCAAGAACAAATCGCATAAACACAATGCATTTCTCACGTGAGCAACTCAAAGTATGAATTTAAATCTTAAACATAACAATCACGAATAGCAACCACAAAAACTTCATATCGATTACGAAGACTTCTTCTACCCATAATAAGCATTTAAGTACTACCAAAAACAAAGAATGCAAAATATGATAATACCGAAAATCTTATGAGGTTAAATACGATTTTGCTGAAATCCTAAAATATCGAAGTGTATTCATGTATATATAAAAATCTTTTTTTTTTTTTGTCTGAAAACAAATTAGGCCCTGAAATCGGTACATTCTCTTCAAATCTTTAAGCATCTCATTAATTGTTCTAACATAAAAAAAAACTATAAACCTAAGCATGAACTCAATTATTTCGAAATATGGGATGTAAATCCAACTACATATGTTCACGAGAACACCCTCTTAATTATTTTAAGCATATAGAACAACCACATATGCCACATACCAACACAGCGTGTTAAGCATAAATCTATCTACCTCACATGCTAGTGTCGAGCTGGTTAAAATTAAGCTTACCAAAATTTCTCCTTTTCCTTGATAAAGTTTCAGGTTTTCCTTCAGTTCTTCTTTCGAGTTCTTCCTCTTACTAAAGTAGGGTTTTCTACTATCTTATATTATTGATAAACACTAAGACGATGACAAGACAAGTAGATGACGTTTCTTTACCTCCACATTAAGTAAAGTTGATATTTATCCTATTTTAGCGAAAACTTAAATGTCTAACATGTTGAGTCTTACTTGGATTTTCTTAGGTAACGAAAACCTTTCCCTTAGGTTTAAGTAATATGGTAAGCCTTATCTCATTCAATACCTTTGGGCCTTATTTAAGTGTTATGTATAACTACTTATTTATTGGGCCTTATTCACGTAGCAATCATAGTCCAACATTCTAAATCCTTATATTATTATTTGTGGATATTCTTTGACTAGGTTTTGGTACTAATTTTCATTTCAAGACTTAGATTTCTTTACCCAAGTGTTAATTCACGAAACAATACAATTAATTACATCAAAACCGCGTATTAAAATTTATGGGTATTACATTCAAGGTGAAAGCCATAGCTGGAGATACGCACCTTGGCGGGGAGGACTTCGATAACCGAATGGTCGAGCATTGCGTTGAGGAGTTCAGAAGAAGGCACAAAAGGGATATACGAAAAAACCCTAGGGCATAAGGAGGCTGAGGACTTCATGTGAGAAGGCAAAGAGGAACCTATCTTCTTCTTCAGAAACGGTTATAGCAGTCGACTGTTTGCACGAGGGAATCGATTTTAGCTATAGAGTAACTCGTGCGAAATTTGAGGAGCTCAACATAGATTTGTTTCAGAAATGCATTGAAGCTGTCGAGGAATGCTTGGCTGATGCTAAGATGGACAAGGAAAGCGTCGACGATGTTGTGCTCGTGGGAGGATCTACTAGGATTCCAAAGGTGCAACAGATGCTTCAAGATTTATTCCATGGAAAGGCGCTTTGCAAGAGTATTCACGCAGACGAAGCAGTTGCGTCTGGCGCAGCTATTGAAGCGGTTGTAATAACTGGACAAGGCAACGAAGAGGTTAGAGACATATTGTTGTGCGACGTTACTCCTTTGTCCCTTGGCGTGCATGTCCGAGGAGATGTAATGAGTGTGCTGATACCAAGAAACACTGCTCTTCCCGCCAAGCAAAAGAAATATTTCGAAACGTGCTCTGACAATCAAACCTCCGTGCTTGTCCAAATATTTGAAGGAGAGAGGGCGAAGACGACGGATAACAATCTGTTGGGTAAATTCGAGCTTACTGGGATTACATCTGCTCTGAGAGGGTTGTCCAAGATATTAATATGCTTCGATATTGATGCTGATGGGATCTTGAATGTGTCCGCCGAAGATCAATCTAGCGGGAATAGCAATAACATGACAGTCATCAAGGACAAAGGTAGGTTAACTACTGAAGAGATTGAGAGGATGCTGCAAGAAGCCGAGCGTTTTAGCGACGAAGATGAGCGACATCAAAGGACTGTCGAAGCCATGAATGCTCTAGAAAACTACATATACAGTCTCACGAGTAAAATGAAAAATGATGACAAGTTTAGCCTGACGTCGATGACTGCCGACCTGAGAAAGATTGAGGTTGCCATTGCGCTGCGAAGAAGTGGCTGGACAGCAGCAACCAAGTGGCTGGAGAAGACGAGTTTAAGGACAAAATGAAACAACTAGCGAGCATATGCGACCCAATAATCGCAAAGATTGTGCATTTCAGTGGAGTGTCTGGTCCTAAGATTAAAAAGGTTGAGTAATGTTCTTGTTGGTTTATTGATTATATTGGTCTTTCGATGATGGTTATCTATTTAAGTATGAAAGTTTTATGTTTATGGAATCAATAACTTTATCCCGCCTAGTCTTTATAAACGTGGGGAACTCCCCTTGCACTATTTTAGGTATTTCCAGCACAGCATGCACTAATGGGATGCGATCTACGAAGAACATTTTTATAGAACATAGCTGATGAACGATATCGTAGTTGCACTACTAGAAAACATGCATATTAGACACAATTCGGTGTCTAAAACCAAAATTCCGTAGGTGTTGTTCTCGTGGAAAATTTCGATACGAATATACCGTTTCTAAAATGAATTTTGTCACATTTTCGTTTTTTCCGTATTTAATTCGTGTCTAAATAAAAACATTAATTTATTTTAAAATAAAAACAGAAAACCGTGTCAGAGTCCGTTTCTACTGCTCATAATTTAGGCACGAAACCAATTCCGTATCTATTTTCCGTGTCTGATACTATGTTTTCTTGTAGTGTTGAGTTACTATTTCTGTTAGTCTTTACATGGAAAAATTATAAATTTAAATCGCTCTCATTTCAAGAATGTGGCTCACTATTTGGCGAAAACACTAGGCTTTTAACGGGAACAGATGTTCCCAATCTCCAGCAAACCTTGGTTATAACATATGGTCCTTCAAAAAACAAACATAATAATAATCACTAGCTCCATATGTCGTAATAATGGTTGGGTCTTCAATCATTTTGTGGCAAAAAAAATGGAAAGAAATGAATAGTAAGATAGCTTTCGGCTTGATGAAGATGGTTTTCCGACTTACTTTTGTTGAAACATTAACGGAGAAAACATGTCGGTTGAGATCACCTATTCCACTCTTTGTATTCCACCCCGTTTTCCAACGAACGAAAATCGTTACACCTCCCCCCGTCAAGTGTTAAAACACCCGTAAACATCATTACACCTATGAATTTCATTATAACAAGTGTTTAAAAAAACTCATTATTACGTATTTTCAATCAGGAAGAAAAAGGATCTAGAGAGCGACGACGAGCAGGGAACCATAGCTGATTTGAGATGGAGTATCAAAGGCATCAAGGATAATAACAGGAAGAAGTTCGATGAGATCTCACGGCACTTTAAAAGGGTTAAAAAGTTTATGAAGGAGATCTCCACCATTCTGAATATCGCTGAATCCTCATCTACCTCATCCGATAGCTATTCCAGCCCTTAGATATTAATTCCTTAGTGATTCCCTAGCTCTGATAGGATTAGCTGTAGTTTGTTTTTTCTTTCGCTGGTTTTTGGGTTTGAGGGTCGAGGTTGGTTGCAGGTTTAGGTATGTTGGTGATATTTGTGTCCCTCCTTTTTTATGATGAAGGGGCAGAAGTCTAGGCAATTAATGCCTTATTTTGTTATCTAGGAATGATATAATGTAATATGCTGGCTTTTATATGTGTCTTAATCTCTTTGTGCTTGAGTTTGTGATTTGTTAAGGATTATGGAATTCCGCACATAGGCAGGGGAGCAAACTGATGTGATGTAATGTGATAACTTGAGACATTCCATGGTAACTTGAGATGTTCCATATGATATAACCTGGTAATTGCTAAATCTTTGCGACTGTGCTTTACATAGGATTATTAGCAATTAGACAGGGGGCGCATGCTTCGAAATCTGATAAAATTATTTGCTCTGATCATATGTCACATGCTTTGATACTTAAACATGCTACGTGCGTAAATGACTTCATATCGAGTGTACTCATATGCTTAAGATAGGCATTAATTACTTGTCATCATCAAAAAGGGGGAGATTGTAGACCTTTTTGGTCCAAATGATTATGAGAGTTTTGATTATTCCAAGTAATTATGTAAATTGGGGGGTACAAATTAGAAAACTCGATATGCATGTTGTGTGATGTTTAAGTATGTGAAAATGTTCGATTACGCGCTTAAATGTGATTAAATTGTTAAGAAAATTGAATGTGTGATCTTGTGCTTAACTGGAATATTTGGGTGATCACCTGGCTATGATCGTTTTTGTATGAATGGAATATCATTGCGTGCTATATATGGAAAATATATCATGTTGAGCAATATGTGAACTGAAAACGTGTGAGTTATTTTAGGAAAGAATATCGTTGTGATCACCCTGATATGAATTATTGTATGTTATATATGGAAAAGATATTCTGATTGAGCTGAAAACGAGATTGAGTTATCTTAGGAAAGAATATCGACGTGATCACCCGGATATGAATGACTATGCTGTATATATGGAAAAGATATTCTGATTAAGTGCTTATTTGTAATTGGTATATTTTAGGAAAGAATATCAATGATATATCCATTGAGTGCGATATTATTTGACTCTAAAATCAGTTAATCAATGACTTATCTTTCCTTATGCGAATTGGGATTTATATTTTGGAAAGTGATTAATTGATTGGGATTATATGTGGTAATATGCAGATTAAGTCTATATATGTAATGTGCTGACAGACGGATGAGATTACCCTGGAATGAAAGTAAGTATGATATTTATGGTAAATGATCATGTTGACCGTTGAGCTTAATTGGTTTATTCTTGGCATGATTTCTTGAGTTAATGCACGTGATAATTGAGCTGTCTATTGCATATTTTCGTGCTTAACTTTCCTTGTGAAGTGTAGAAGCGATTATTGGTTTTATATAGAAGAAAACACTTCACGTTGATGGGTACACAACGAACACAGAAGCAAACGAATCCCTTAGACTTTTGAGCTGAAATTTGCGATTCATTCGCAGTTTGTGTTGAACTTTCATTTGCGAATTCTGTACCTTTGAGCGATCTTTAGCAACACCCTACCCTAAACCTTGTCTTCGGACGTGTTGTGTCTACGGACGCGTTGAACGCACAAAGGAGCACGGTTGGAGTCTTTCGCACGTGGAGGGACGAATTTGGCGGATTCGGTGGCCCTTCGGTAGCAAGCTGCATCCAGTTGGGGAATTGATTTCCTGGGTTAACGACGTGAATCGAAACTTGGCGTGCGACAGCCTAGGTGGAGGTCTAGTTTCCAAAGTGCTTCGGTTGTGTAAGGGTCAATCATTTTGTAACCATAACCGGTAATACCTAGTGATTGATTGGAACTCTTGGGGAGATCACACCCCAAGGACAGGGTTAAACCCCAGTTGGGGATATAACCTGTATAAAAATCATGTCCCACTTTACTTTCCGCTATTTACTTTTCTGTGAGACAAACTAGGAACGCGTGAAAATAACTAGGTGATATCGTTGAAACGATTTCTGAAAATAACGTGATATTTTGAAACAGGGTTAGGGAGATAACTTGGATACTCGTACTGCTTTCTGAAAAATAACATACTCTGCAAATATCTTCTTAAAGAAAAGTATTTTTCAAAGAAGAACAAGCTAAAATTTTTATAGCCTAATTAATCCCCCCCCCCCCCGGCATATTTTATACTTCATTTGGTATCAGAGAGGGTTACTCAACGAAAGGCCTAACACGCCTGAGTTAAGATCTAATGGCTTTTTCGAGTGATGTTTTTGCAGAGGGTCAGTCCCACTCTAGGCCACCCCTCTTTGATGGAACGAACTACGCAGTGTGAAAAAATCATATGATCAAGTTTCTAATCGCTGTCGACTACGATCTTTGGGAGACAATCATCAACAGACCATACGCGGCTGTGAAAGAAGATGAAATCCCAAAGGCTGCCAAAGAATACAACGCTGATGATAAAAAGGGAATCACGCGAAACGCAAAGGCGTACATGCTCGCATGCGCACTCACACGAGAAGAATACATTCGGGTTAGTTCCTGCTCATCGGCAAAGGCCATATGGGATATGCTCCAAGTTACTCATGAAGGAACTCAACGAGATGTGAAAGAAAGACTGGCTCTTCTTACTCATCAGTACGAACTGTTCTCGATGGAATCTGACGAGAATATAAGCCAGATGTACGCCAGATTCATGGGAATCATCAACCAAATGTTTTCTATCGGCAAGAAGGTTCCGACAGTGAACAAGTGAGACTGGTGCCCAATCCGCCGCAGGTACACCATACAACACATTTAGGTACTATATATCAACGTAATGTGGTACACAATACAAACATAGAAAGGTACAGTGAGACTGAAGAAACTGGTACAAACAAAGGAACGGGAGTTAAGTGATATCTCTGACAGGGGAGTTATGTGATAGATAGTTTGCCAAATGGGATTTAAGTGAAGTTTCACCTTATTTTTATTTTTATTATTATATATTTTTTATTTTTATATTTTTTTATGTCAGGCTAATGATGGGTAGGTACGCGTCATTTACCATGCTCAAATTGGTCTAAAATCGAAAAATGAGGAGCTAAATTGGTGTTCCCAAAATATGGGAAACTAAAATGCTTTATGGACTAAATATCGGAGACGATATGAGTATTCTCCAGTAAAGATATTGTTGTACAAAATAGAGGTGTTCTAGAAGAAAATAAATATCGGATATTTAAATTAAGTTTGGGGAGAATACCATTTTTGGTCCCCGATGTTTACCCTATGGACGCTTTTGGTCCCCGATGTTCTCACTTGCCACTAGTCCCTCATATTTCTTAATTTGAACCAAATTGGTCCATCCGTTAATTTAGACGGAATTGCAAAATTAGCGACGGAATTTGCGACGGAATTTGCGACGCTAAAGGAAAAAACTAAAAAAAATGATAAATTAACATAAAAATGAGAAAATTTCCCAAAAAAGGAAAAAATTCAAAAAAAATAGGTAAAAAATTCAAAAAAAAAAAGAGAATATTTCTAATAAATTAAATAAAAATATAAATAATAGTAAAAAATAAATAATAATAAACTTTTTAAAATTTAAATAAATAATAAACTAAACTATAAAAATGATAAATATAAATTTAAAATTTTAAAAAGTAAAAATAAAAATATATTTATTTATTAAAATTAAATAAAAAGGAAAAAAAAGGATAAAAAATGCCTCTAAAAGTTTTACGAAGACCGTCCCTGCCAAGTTAATGAGGACATAACCGTCCCAGTTCTCGAATTTTTTTTAACAAGTATATTGTGATCGAGAATTATCGTCAACTTTCAGTGACATTTTATCCTTTTTATTTCTCACTTATTTTTAGTTTTCAATAATAAATGTTTTGTATTTTTTATTATTTATTATTATATTTATCATTTTATTATTTTAATACATTTTTTCTCTATTTTAATTTATTATTTTAATAAATAATATATTTTTATTTTTTACTTCTTAAAATCTTAAATTTATATTTATCATTTTTAAATTTTAGTTTATAATTTTAAGTTTATTATTATTTATTTTTTATTATTATTTATATTTTATTTAGTTTATTAATAATATTCTGTTTTTTTGAATTTCTTACCTATTTTTTGAAATTTTTCCTTTTTTTGGAAATTTTTCTCATTTTTTATGTTAGTTTATCATTTTTTTTTTACTTTTTTCCTTTAGCGACGGATAATTTTGCAATTCCGTCTAAATTAACGGATGGACCAATTTGGTTCAAATTATGAAATATGAGGGACTAAATGTGGCAAGTGAGAACATCGGGGACCAAAAGCGCACATAGGGTAAACATCGGGGACCAAAAATGGTATTCTCCGTTAAGGGCAATTAAAAACCATCGTAAGTCAAAAATTTAAAAACCATCGTCTCTTCGCTTGCGAGACTCGAAAACCTAAAACAGATTTGGCTATTATTCATCTTTACATTAACCCATTATAATACCACGCATATGGACCAGTACCAGTAGTATATTCACAATACTCAGCAAGTAAAGATTAAATCATCGATCATGTCAGGGCAATTAAGTAATGAATGCACGGCGATTGGAATTGATTTGGGAAACGACTTATTCTTGCGTAGCAGTTTGGCGTCACGATCGTGTTGAGGTCATACCCAATGATCAGGGAAATCGAATTATGCCTTCTTATTTTTCTTTCACTGAAACCCAACGACTTGTAGGCGATGCTGGCAAGAATCTTGCGCCCCTCAACCCAATTAACACTGTTTATTGTGATACAAAGATAATATATACTATATAGGTTATTTTTACGGGTTTAATTCTTTTTTCAAATAATATATATCATGGATAATAATTTCTCGTGGTTGTAGGATTTATTATGCCTGCTTGCTATCTGCTATATTCCTATGGGAGATGTATGCAAAAATTATATATAACACGCGCAAAGTTCGAAGAGCTCAATGGGGATTTGTTTCAAGAATGCATTGTGGCATCTGCAGAAGTGTTTGACTGATGCTAAGATGGACAAGATTCGAATCGATGAGGTTGTGCTTGTCGGTGGTTCGACTCGAATCCCAAAGGTGCAGAAATTGCTCGAAGATTTCTTTGATGGAAAGCAGCTTAACAAGAGTATTCACCCCGATGAAGCAGTAGCATGCGGTGCTGCTGTTTGTAGGATCGAGTACAGGTTTTTTATGGTGATTCTTTGATAATCTTTTTTCAGCTTGAGTTGCTATATTTTTTGATGTGGAGAAGATGAAGAGCTGAAGAGTTTTTTTTTTAATTTCCCAGGCTCCTTACAAAATGAACGTTCCTTCCAAAAAGAAACAAAGCAAGGCTCGTGGCAAAAGGCTACACACAACAACCGGGAATGGATTATCAAGAAACGTTCGCGCCGGTTGCTCGAATGGACACCATTTGAATGCTCGTCGCATTTGCAGCCCAAACCAAGGATGGTTTTTGTACCAACTTGATGTGAAATCAGCATTTCTAAATGGAGTATTAGAGGAGGAAATTTACGTAGAGCAACCCCAAGGCTTTGTGATCAAAGGAGAAGAAGAAAAAGTTTATCGATTGAAGAAAGCTTTGTACGGATTCAAGCAAGCTCCAAATGCTTGGTATAGCCAAGTTGATTCCTACTTCACACATCAAGGATTCAAGAAGAGTAAGAGCGAGTCTACACTCTACGTGAAAACTCAAGGTACATCAATTCTCGTCGTTGCTCTATATGTCGATGATTTGTTGTTTTGTGGAAATAATGATAACATGATACATGAATTCAAAAGTGAGATGATGAAGAGATATGAGATGAGTAATATGGGGCTGCTACGTCATTTTTTGGGCATGGAAATTTACCAAGATAGTGATGGTGTGTTTATTTGCCAAAGAAAATATGCTGAAAGTATTTTGAAAAAGTTTGGCATGAGCGATTGCAATCCTACTTCTATTCCGTTGGTTGTGACTGAAAAATTGAAGAAAGAAGACGGTGCAAAGAAGGTTGATGCTACCTTGTATAGAAGTTTAATCGGAAATTTATTATATCTCACGTCTACAAGGCCGGATGTAATGTTTGCTTCGAGTTTGTTATTAAGATTCATGGTTGAACCGAGTCAAATTCATCTTGGAGCTGCAAAGAGAGTGCTGCGATATATCAAAGGCACGATAAACTTTGGAATCAAATATTTGAGAGGAGTTCAAGTCAAATTGGAAGGCTATTGTGATAGCGATTGGGCCGGTTCTTTGGATGACATGAAGAGCACTTCGGGGTATGCATTTTTTCTAGGTTCAAGCATGTTTTCTTGGGCATCGAAGAAGCAACAAAGTGTCGCACAATCCTCAGCCGAAGCCGAATACATTTCAGCTGCCTTGGCAACGTAACAAGCAATTTGGTTGCGGAAAATTCTTGAAGATATTGGAGCTAAGCAAAGATCAGCGACGGAGCTGTTTTGTGACAACAAATCCGCCATTGCTATGTCCAAGAATCCAGTTTATCACAGCCGAACAAGACATATCTCCATCAAGTATCACTTCATCCGAGAAGCAATTGAAGATGGTGAAGTTCAACTCATGTTTTGCAAGTCCGAAGATCAAGTGGCGGACATACTTACAAAGGCACTACCAAAGGATAAATTCTTGAAGATGCGAGAGCTGCTTGGAGTCATGGAACAGCACATTAAGAGGGAGAATTGTTACAAGTAATGTGCTGAAAAAGTTTATTTTAGGTAATCATGCTTTTGGAGTTCCAAAGTACTTTTGTCATTTCTTAATTGTCTTTTGTAGTAAGTAGCTACTAGTCTACTAGTATATTATTGAAATGAACCATCCTCATTCATTTTTACTTTGTAGATCCACTTTACTCCAACAACTTCTTTATGAGATGGTTTCTCGACTAACTCCCAAGTGTTGCTCTTTTCGATGACATCTATTTCTTCTTGCATCGCATTCCTCCATGCTTCTTCTTTCATTGCTTCATCGAAATTTTCAGGTTCAATCATGCAAAATTGCACCTTGCATAAACATCATTCAAGCTTCTCATCTTTGTTGGAGAAGAACTTGATGATAATCCGGACGAACTTGAACTTGAGCTCGAACTTGAACTAGAGTTGGATTCTTGATTGCTTGTATTTTCTTCATCCGTATTCGTTGAAAATTCTCCCACTTTATCAGAAAAGTATCCATTTCTCTCAACTTCATTGGTCTCCAAGTTCCAAGTCGCACCCTCATCAAATATAACATCCCTACTACTCATGATGCCTTTTGTTTTCAAATTATAGAGTCGGTAGCCCTTGGACATGCTGCTATATCCAACGAAGATGCACCTCACACTTGTTTCATCTAGCTTGTTCCTCTTCTCCTTTGGTATTTGAGCATAACAAACCGATCCGAAAACTTTTAAGTGATTCACCGATGGTTTTCGGTTACTCCAAGCTTCAAGAGGTGTTTTATCCATCACGGCTTTTGTTGGACTTCGATTAAGCAAATAAACGGCAGTATAAACTGCCTCGGCCGAAAAAGTCTTCGGCAATCCTTTGGCGTGCAACATAGATTTGGCCATTTCCATCACCATTTGATTTTTCCTCTCGGACACTCCATTTTGTTGGGGAGTGTAAGCGATCGTGAGTTGTCTTCCAATACCTTCTTCTTCACAAAACTTGTTGAACTCATTGGAATTATATTCCTTCCCATTGTCACTTCGAAGAACTTTGATCGAGTGCCCGCTTTGTGATAAACGTATTTTCTTACGTTTATATATGTTACATTTAAGTCGTTTGCATGATAAGAGAAGCCGTTTGGATTATTTTTGTGCTATAATATGGTTTCACAACAAAATCAAACGTTTTACGGCAGTTTTGCGACAGTTTAGTATTTCTCAATGATCACGGGGTAAACGATGTCCGATGGACCTGAAATTTTAACCATAGATAGAGGACTCGTTAATCTTGATTCTGACCAAAGGGATTTTCAATGTTAGTTATGTGCTTCGTTGTGTTGATAATGAGTAGCTAAATCTATTGTATTTGAGATGAGATGAACCCTAGCGAGATCGATCGTATGATTACGTGTGTTTGATGTATTGCTATTGTTACGACTCGTTTATGAAGCATATAATTTTGATTATGTCTATGTGATTGAAATTGTCTAGTTAGCTTGTCATGTCTAAGTGTTTAAGTTAACGTAGTCCGGGAAATCGTACGCTACGCTCGAGAGAGGGGCGAACGATTAAACCACTCGTAAACGAGAGGAATAAACTCATCGCTAGAGATAGGTTGAACTACCCCGCCGGATTAGAGTCAAATCTAATAGTGGGATTTACCGTGTTTTTAATGCAATCTTCGGTTAAGTAGTTAGGGAAGCTTGCCCGGCTATTTAATTAGTTGATTAGTTGTTTGCGAGTCTCGCATGATAAGGCGCAGTTTCGTCAGTCGTATGAATTCGTACGCATGTTGTAGGAATCTTCACGGTCTAATGATAGTGTTGCTTACGTGTACTTGATATATGTGTTGGTCGAGCTAGGGGGATTCGAAGTCTCAAATACGTCTGTTTACATAAGGGTTTTCTTCTTCGTGCTACTTAATTAAGTTGTATTTTCTAAGTATCGTTATTTACCGTTTCAACATTCAAACGTTCGTACTAGGATATTTAAGCAAACGTTTTTCTAAGGTACGTAGTTCTTTTGGGATTCGATACTCGAATACTTGCTACGTCTATGCTATTTCGATAGGTATACTTGCCTGTTGAGCGTAGGATATTTCGTTAGTGTTCGTTTTATTTTATTACTCGACCCGCTCGATCAAGTTTTTGGCGCCGTTGCCGGGGAACTATCGATATTAGAAAAGCCTTAGTTTATTATTCTAGCTATTTATTATTAATATCAAAATCTTCGCTTAATCATATTTCTTTTGGTCTAGGTACGTGTACGTAGGTGCATGACCCGAAGGAACCCTACACTACCAATAGTGGAAGGAGACCCGGAGATTGAAAGGACTTTTCGACGCAACGTGCGAGAAAACACAAGGCAAGACGTAATGACAACTCAAAATAACAATGAAATGCCATTAGCGGTGCAAGAACCTCCAATGAGAGAACTCTGGAGAAACAACGCCGTGGGAACAATTAGCTCGGCAATAGTACTTCCTCAGGTACCGAATAATTTTGAGCTCAAACATCATTGGCTCCAAATGCTGCAGGCGACAGCTCAATACGATGGACTCTCCGAGGAAGATGCTTATCGCCACATCCGAGACTTTCTATCCGTAACCGATGCAATACGGATACAAGGCGTAAGCCCGGAAGCCATTCGACTCTACCTATTTCCTTTCTCTCTGCGGGGCAATGCCAAGGAGTGGTTCAACCTACTTCCCGAACGATCTATCACCACTTGGGACCAGATGCATGCCACCTTCATCAATCATTTCTTTCCACCTTCGAAGGCTCTCAAACTAAAAATGGACCTCACGGCGTTCAAGCAAAAAGAAGGCGAGAACTTGTACGACGTATGGACCAGATTCAAAGCGCTCTTGAACCGATTCCCTCAACACGGGATGACGAAGAGCGAGCAAATTCAGCGGTTCCATGAATCTTTAAACGACCATACCGTGCAATTACTAGACGGAGCATGCAACGGAGGCTTATGTAATCTCAGCGCTACAGAGGGCTGGAATCTTATCGAAGACTATAGTGCAAATAGTTTTCGACGAGGGAGTTCAAGCAATCGAGGTAAACCTCCAGGGATGTACGACGTCGACAACACCACTGCGATGAACGCCAAATTCGATGCCCTACAACAACAAATGTCAACGACTAATCTTCAAATGCAGACCTTGATGAACGCGCTCATGCCTAAGCTAGCAATGAAGCCGGCCGTTAACGCTGTCCAATTACAACCTGCCCCGATGATCCCTGTAGCTGGTGTACCCTCTCATACATATGCGACGTATATTCCGCCATGCGCTACATGCGGAGGAAGCCACGACGCAGCTCACTGCCCAGCTGCTATTACGACTGAGCAAGTCGATTACATGGGGAATTACCAAGGTCAGCGAAACTTCGTTCCAAATCGAGCTCATCCGAACCTGGCCTATGGGAATCAACAACAAGCTCCACCGGGATTTCAAAATCAAAGGTCGCATGGATACCACGGTGGAAATTCTGAAGTTGCCCCTGAAGGTCGCAATGATAAGCTGGAGGGAATGCTCGAGAAGCTAATGGGAAAGCTCGACTCCCGCTTGGATAGTCAAGAAGCACGGTTGCAAAACACTGAGTCTTCCTTGCGCGCCTTAGAGAAACAAGTTGGACAGATTGCCGAATCAATCCAACAACGTCCTTCCGGTTCATTGCCGAGCTACACCGAGACCAATCCAAAGGACCACCACGTAAAGGCGGTAACGCTTCGTAATGGGAGAGAGCTCGAGGAGGTGCAGAAATTGAAGAAGAAAAATGTTGAGCCCGTGAAAGCAAACATCGAGGCCGACAAAGAAGAGGAGACCGTATCTAAGCCACCCGTCAAGACGTATCAACCAAAGATTCCATACCCAGCGAGGCTTAAAAGGGACATCGTTGACGATCAGTTTGGTAAATTCCTTGCAACTTTTAAACAATTACACATTAATTTACCACTTGTTGAAGCCCTTGCGCAGATGCCTCGTTGGGCAAAATTCTTGAAGGACCTTATTACGAACAAACGCAAGCTCGAAGACGTGTCCACAGTCGAACTACGAGGGGAGTGCTCCGCCATCTTACAAAGCAAAATCCCGAAAAAATTAAAAGACCCAGGGAGTTTCACTATACCTTGTTTAATAGGCGATCTTGTAGTACATAAGGCATTGGCTGACTTAGGTGCTAGTATAAATTTAATGCCTTATTCGATGTTCAAGAAACTCGGCTTAGGAGAACCCAAACCTACTAGGATGAGTATACAATTAGCGGATAGATCTGTTAAATATCCTAGGGGTATTATCGAAGACGTTCTTGTTAAAGTTGATAAATTTATCATTCCTGCAGATTTCGTAATTCTCGACATGGAGGAAGATGAAAATATTCCTCTAATCTTAGGAAGACCCTTCCTCGCTGCAGGAGGAACCATGGTCGATGTTCGTAATGGAACATTGACATTAACTATAGATAGTGAGAAAGTGACATTTGATATGATCGAGTCCATGAATAATGTCGAGAAGTTAGACGATAAGTGTTTTTATATCGATGCGTGGAATGAATTCTTATCGTTGCAGGGACTTTCACAGCCCGATTTATTCAGCTCAAAGCAAGAAATAGAGGAAAACGAGGAACTCCATAAGGAAGAGCCAAACGATGACCTACACCTCGTCGTTGCCCAAGCAGATGTAGATGAGAATGTCAATGAGGAACCAATGATCGAGGTGCAAAAGAGCAGCGAAGAAAATCGTGAGAAGATCTCGGTCGAGGAACCACCAATGCTCGAGCTCAAACAATTGCCCTCACTTGGAGTACGCTTTCCTCGAGGAGAATGCAAAGCTTCCGGTAATCATCGCGTCAAAACTAGAGAAGGAGCAGAAACTCATGCTCTTAAACACACTACGGGAGCACAAGAGGGCACTTGCATGGAAGATATCGGATATCCGAGGAATTAGCCCGACCTTTTGCATGCATAAAATTCTAATGGAAGACGACTTCAAACCGGTGGTACAACACCAAAGGCGTTTGAACCCCAACATGAAGGAGGTAGTTAAGGCCGAGGTAATTAAACTGCTCGACGCGGGGGTGATTTACCCAATCTCGGACAGTGCATGGGTGAGCCCAGTTCAGGTAGTGCCGAAAAAAGGAGGAATGACAGTTGTGCCCAACGAGAAAAATGAACTCATTCCGACGAGGACTGTCACGGGATGGCGCGTTTGCATTGACTACCGCAAATTAAATGACGCGACGCGAAAAGACCACTTTCCTCTTCCTTTTATTGATCAAATGCTTGAACGGTTGTCTGGTCATGAATTTTATTGTTTCCTCGATGGACTTTCAGGTTATTTGCAGATTCCCATTGCACCCGAGGATCAAGAGAAGACGACGTTCACGTGTCCATTCGGGACATTCGCCTACCGACGGATGCCTTTTGGACTTTGCAATGCTCCGGCCACATTCCAACGTTGCATGATGGCTATTTTTGATAAACTAATAGGTGACGGAATGGAGGTATTCATGGATGATTTTTCGATTTTTGGTGACTCATTCGAGGTATGCTTATTTAATTTAAAGAAAGTACTTCAGCGATGCGAGGAAACAAACCTTGTGCTAAATTGGGAGAAATGTCATTTTATGGTAAGAGAGGGTATTGTTCTAGGTCATAAGATATCGTCGAGAGGTATCGAGGTAGATAGAGCTAAAATAGAAACCATAGAACGATTACCTCCACCTTCGTCGGTAAGGGCAATTAGAAGTTTCCTAGGACATGTGGGTTTTTATCGTAGATTTATCAAGGATTTTTCTAAAATTGCTAGACCTTTAACGCGCTTGCTTGAGAAAGACGTACCTTACGAATTTACACCCGAATGCCTGGATGCATTTTCCATACTTAAGGATAACCTCATTAATGCCCCTGTTATGGTAGCCCCCGATTGGAGCCTACCATTCGAACTAATGTGCGATGCAAGTGATTTTGCAGTAGGTGCAGTTTTGGGGCAGCGACGAGAAAAGCATTTTCAGCCGATACACTATGCGAGCAAAACTCTAAACCAGGCCCAGGCGAATTACACTACCACAGAGAAGGAGTTGCTCGCAGTCGTGTTCGCCGTCGACAAATTCCGTCCATATCTCGTTCTCTCAAAAGTCATCATCTACACGGACCATTCGGCCCTCAAACACCTCTTCGCGAAACCAGATGCAAAACCGAGGCTTATCCGATGGATTCTGTTACTCCAAGAGTTCGACGTGGAATTTCGTGACCAAAAAGGTACCGAGAATTGTGCAGCCGATCACTTGTCAAGACTTGAAGGCGCAGCCCACGAGGTTACCAACGACGAAGTCATCCGAGACCAATTTCCCGATGAGCATCTATATGCTATACGTGAGGTATTCGATGAAACCCCGTGGTACGCTGATTTTGCTAATTATCTTGTCGCTAGGATCATGCCAAAGGGATACACAAGTCATCAGAGGAAGAAATTCTTCTCGGACTTGAAGTATTATTTTTGGGATGATCCGTATTTGTTCAGGGTTTGCGCAGACAAGATAATTCGGCGATGCGTGTCCTTTCCCGAGACGGTTAAAATCTTGAGCCATTGTCATTCGGGGCCATGTGGAGGACATTACGGAGGTAATCGAACTGCACAGAAGGTACTCGAATGTGGTTTTTATTGGCCTACAGTTTTCAAAGACGCTCAAAAATATGTAGAGGAATGTGATAGGTGTCAACGGACAGGTAATATTTCTAAGCGAAATGAAATGTCTCAGAATTTTATTCTTGTGTGTGAAATATTTGACGTATGGGGCATTGATTTTATGGGTCCGTTTCCTACCTCTTTCAAGAATCGATATATCCTAGTTGCGGTTGATTATGTTTCAAAATGGGTAAAAGCACAAGCGCTACCTACTAATGATGCTAGGGTAGTCGTTAAATTTTTGAAAACATTATTTTCTCGATTTGGCTCACCTCGTTGCATAATTAGCGATAAAGGTACGCATTTCTGTAACACTCATTTTGCAAGGACGCTCGAAAAATACGGCGTGAAACATAGTGTTACCACAGCGTACCATCCTCAAGCAAGCGGCCAAGCAGAAGTCGTAAACAGGGAGCTGAAGCGCATACTCGAAAAGACCGTGGAACACCATAGACGGGATTGGCCGAACAAACTGAACGATGCTTTATGGGCATACCGAACAGCATACAAGACGCCTATCGGATCCACGCCATATAGACTTGTTTACGGGAAATCTTGTCATTTACCCGTCGAGCTAGAACACAAAGCATATTGGGCTCTAAAGAAACTTAACTTCGACTTGAATCTTGCAGGTGAAAAGCGAAGGTTGCAGGTCAACGAACTCGACGAGTGGAGACAAATGGCATACGAGAATACCCGCATATACAAGGAGCGTACGAAGCAATATCATGATCGGAAGATCATGAAGCGGGAATTCCAAGAAGGCGACCAGGTCCTGTTGTATAATTCGCGGCTGCGATTATTTCCGGGCAAGCTAAAGTCGAGGTGGTCTGGCCCATTCACGGTTACCCGAGTGTTTCCCTACGGAACGATCGAGATCACACACCCAGAAAAAGGGACCTTCAAGGTGAACGGGCAGCGTCTAAAGCATTACTATGGCGGTGACATCGAAGCACTCGGGACGGAAACAATTCACCTCCTCAACACAACCCAGATCTAAATCCTCCGAACTATGTCTAGCTTAAAGACATTAAAGAAAGCGCTACTTGGGAGGCACCCCAAGGCTATCCTATATTTTCCCTTTATTTTTCTATGCGCATTGTTTCTAGTTTTTATGTTTCTGTTTTTCGATGATCGCAGGGAACTCAAAATCTCAAGTGTGGGGAAAAGCCGTACAAATCATGCACACCGGACTATTCAGGGAAGTTTGCTTATCTATTTATTTCCTCTTCCTTGTGTTACATAATTATTACGTTGAGGGCGACGTAAATCTCAAGTGTGGGGAGGGGAATTTCTGCGAAATTGATGCAAACATCTTATATGTGCATGACTTGATTTTTGGTATAAATTTTTTCGAAAATTGGCATAAACTTTTTCGAAAATCATGTTTCCTTCAATCAAAGGGTGATTTCATGTTAGAAATCTTGTGAGTAATTAGGATACATATGCGAGTCGACTTCTTTCTTACATAGATGAACTTGGCGATGCCTGATAGATTCGTACACATAACCTTATTTTTGTGAGATTTTTGAGCCTACGAGCTTTTCGCTCATTTCTTTGGTTGTGTGAATCATGCTTAGTTTATTTCTCTTCAGAACTTGCTTGTGTATTGCGTTTTGAAACTACTTGACGTGTGATTGCGTGAAAATGAGAAAGGCATTAGGAATTCAGTCCATAGCCAAAGTATCCAACCACGCCTGATCACCGTAGTTAGCCACTTTGAGCCTGAGCCTTTTATTTGTGAAAAACCGGATTATAAATTGCCGACCCTGATTAAGCCTTCAGACATAAACCCACTGGAGCGTAGTAGAAGTGGAAGTTGAGTGCCGGACTTAAGAAGCGCAACCCGTACTAAATTTTCCGAGCTGATGTCAAAAAAAAAAAAAAAAAAAAGAAAAAAGAGAAAAAAAAATGAAAATAATACGACTAAGAACCCTTCCTCCGATAATCTTTCACTCTCAAAAACCATATTACATATTTCCTAGATCGAGAAGTTGAAAGAAGAAGGGCTTGGTGGAAAAAAAAAAAACCGACGGATGCAAAAAGAATAGAGGGGATGGATAAGAACGACGGATTTAGCGCATTCGAGAAGATGGCATGATTCCGACACAACTACAGCTCATATCCTTTTTACGCTTATTCCTTGCATATCTTACATATCTTAACCATATTATAACCCGGTAAAGACCTTCCGATTCACGCTTGAACATTGAAAGTGGTAGATTTACGAATCATTTGCAAGCTCATGGTAGGGATTAGATTAATGCATGACCCGAGAGATATCACCGACATCTTAACCTATACACTTAGTGATTTGAGTGAATCTTTGTGAGGTGCGGATCTTGATAGGTATTTCTAAGGAAGTCGTGTGGTTGGTTGTTGATTTCGAATATGCATTCCGACTTTACTTGCATTATCTCCTACGTGATTTCATTCTTTATTGATACGTTGCATGATTTTATACTTTTATATGCCATTTGCATTTATTTGCTTGAGGATAAGCAAACGTTTAAGTGTGGGGAAATTTGATAAACGTATTTTCTTACGTTTATATATGTTACATTTAAGTCGTTTGCATGATAAGAGAAGCCGTTTGGATTATTTTTGTGCTATAATATGGTTTCACAACAAAATCAAACGTTTTACGGCAGTTTTGCGACAGTTTAGTATTTCTCAATGATCACGGGGTAAACGATGTCCGATGGACCTGAAATTTTAACCATAGATAGAGGACTCGTTAATCTTGACTCTGACCAAAGGGATTTTCAATCCGAGGTCTAGATTGAGAGATATGAATTTTTGAACTTACTGCTGTTTTGCAGGAAAACGAGTCACGGCCGTGAAGCCCTTGCACGAGGCCGTGAACAGCACCAGAGAGCCATTTTCTAGCCCGATTGTGTCACGGCCATGAACATTGACCAACCAGGCCGTGAAGATTGATTCGTGGCCGTGAATGGGGGTGCATGAGGCCGTGAATGCGGGCAGAAAGTCGATTTTTTGTGCCCGAACTCGTCACGGCCGTGAACATGAAGACTTCAAGCCGTGAACACGGGCAGAGACGTGTTTTTCTTCAGGCTTTAAGTTGTCACGGCCGTGAGAATGCATACAAGAGGCCGTGAACGTCTTTGTGGCAGCATTAAAAGTCAAGCACAAGATAAGAAACGATGTTAACTTATTTGGAACGAAAGTTGTATCAAAGTCGGAGCAAAGATCACGCTTGGAACAAGTTTTCTGTATAAGACAATATCATGGCTGCTCAAGATGGATTTTGGCTGCACAAATCAATGGAGATAGGATTCTTTTCATTTTGCAAGGCTCAAGAAAGATAACGAAGGAAGAAGAAACGAGATCTATATAAAGAGCCATTGTAATGAGAAGAAAGAAAAAAAAGGAAAAAGGTACGTGAAGGAAACACTATTAGCTCTCATATACACGTTACCATTCCAAAAACCCAAGAACACATACTTAGTTGCTCACCAAGTGCTCGATAAAAGTACTCAACGAAGAACGAGATTAACTTCGAAGTTGAATTCAGGGAAGTATTTATGATGTATTCAATGTTAGTTATGTGCTTCGTTGTGTTGATAATGAGTAGCTAAATCTATTGTATTTGAGATGAGATGAACCCTAGCGAGATCGATCGTATGATTACGTGTGTTTGATGTATTGCTATTGTTACGACTCGTTTATGAAGCATATAATTTTGATTATGTCTATGTGATTGAAATTGTCTAGTTAGCTTGTCATGTCTAAGTGTTTAAGTTAACGTAGTCCGGGAAATCGTACGCTACGCTCGAGAGAGGGGCGAACGATTAAACCACTCGTAAACGAGCGGAATAAACTCATCGCTAGAGATAGGTTGAACTACCCCGCCGGATTAGAGTCAAATCTAATAGTGGGATTTACCGTGTTTTTAATGCAATCTTCGGTTAAGTAGTTAGGGAAGCTTGCCCGGCTATTTAATTAGTTGATTAGTTGTTTGCGAGTCTCGTATGATAAGGCGCAGTTTCGTCAGTCGTATGAATTCGTACGCATGTTGTAGGAATCTTCACGGTCTAATGATAGTGTTGCTTACGTGTACTTGATATATGTGTTGGTCGAGCTAGGGGGATTCGAAGTCTCAAATACGTCTGTTTACATAAGGGTTTTCTTCTTCGTGCTACTTAATTAAGTTGTATTTTCTAAGTATCGTTATTTACCGTTTCAACAATCAAACGTTCGTACTAGGATATTTAAGCAAACGTTTTTCTAAGGTACGTAGTTCTTTTGGGATTCGATACTCGAATACTTGCTACGTCTATGCTATTTCGATAGGTATACTTGCCTGTTGAGCGTAGGATATTTCGTTAGTGTTCGTTTTATTTTATTACTCGACCCGCTCGATCACTTTGCTTTTCAACAAGATTCTTGAACTTTCGGAAGATGCCAAATACTTCGGATTTTTGCTTCATGAAGTAAACCCATGTCATGCGAGTAAGATCATCAATGAAGTACTTATTATTTCCATGAGAAATTGTAGACATAGGTCCACACACATCCGTATGCACGAGTTCAAGAGGCTTCGATGCTCTCCAAGCACCGCTTTTTGGAAAAGATTGTCGATGATGCTTTCCAAGTGCACAACCTTCACAAATCTGTTGCGTTTCTTCAATTTTCGGAAGACCATATACCATATTTTTGTTGTGTAGTATTCTAAGACTCTGAAAATTCAAGTGACCAAGCCTCCAATGCCATAGCCACGAGTCATCGACAATTTCAGCTTTCATCGCCAAATTTTCAGCATACTTGAATATGAGTGGGAAACTTCGATACTTCTCCATTTGTACCCTCGTCATAATCTGCCTCGGCTCATTTTTGTCGAGTATGACCCACGTATTTCCCTCAAAGTGGACAGCGTAACCATGTTCGGCAAGTTGCCCAACGCTCAACAAATTTTGCTCCAACTCCGGCACAAGAAGCACATCTTGAATTACTTCCCTTCTTTGTTTGGACACTAATCATTCGTTTTCCCTGAGCCTTGACAAGAACACCATTTCCCATCTTCACTTGAGAATCTATTGACGTATCAATGCTCAAGAAAATTGATTTATCACTTGTCATGTGGTTACTACAACCACTATCGATGTACCACACTTCATGCTTTTTACCGGTTGTAATATCCGTAAAAATTAAAAGCGGGATTACGATTGGAAATTTCAAGATAATTAGCTAAGAAAGTGTTAAGAATAAAATTCCTAATAAATATTTTAAACGAAATTCGGATGAAACTAAAATAATAAAATAGTCCCGAGAATATTCCGAAATTTAATCAAGGAATTAAGCGAAAATAATAGTATTAGTGAGCATAAAATGTATATATTTAATTTCTAACTTAGGCCAAGTTATTAGAAATAAACATTTGGTAATAAGCATAGTATAAATTAGATTGGGGCATAGCTTAATTAGTTAAAAGGGATATTATTAATACCCAAAGTTTTGAATAAAAGGGCATATAATAGATCGCTTAAGACTTAGGAATAATTTCGTATAGGGCACGTAATTTTTGGTAAGAAAAATTATTAATAAGAGCTATATTATATATAGGGAATTCGAATTTTATAATGATAATAATAATACTAATAAGAATAAAATTTGGATTGTTATAATAAATTGGGCTTATATTATATGCTTACTTAGGGCCAAGTATTAGGGACAACTATTACTAGTTGGGATGAAGGGAATGCACGTCACTTAATGTCCATCAAAATACTTTTTATAATTTGATATGTATCGAGATTCATAGATAATATAAGGCCATTCAATAACAAAAGAGCAGTTGAATGAAAGCAAGTAAAGAAAGAGTACTCCACATAACCAGAATCGAACTCAAAGCTCTAATAAGAATTGAGAAGGAAAATTCGACAATTCAAGCCTTAGCAGATCTGTTCCAAGAGTGAGCTAGGTAAAACTATCCCTTATGTCTTACGTATTAATACATTGAAGTCATATTATACCATGTTCATTAGAGTAATCTGATTTCGGCATTTATATGATATTATATAGGTGGAAAGTGGATCAAAGGAAGTTTATGTGACCTTATATGTTAGGTTCTAAAGTCTAGATTTTCCATATTATTTTGATAAGTGTACGTTGATGCTTTCAGGGGTGATTTTTGGTGATTGAACATAGATTAAAACCTAGAAATTCGGTTTAAATTCATAAATGTTTATGTAATGTTCTTTAGGATTTATAGGGTTCTTTATAATTTATTGTTTTAGGGTGTAAGAATTTCTGGGATTATTATTACTTTTGAACATGAGTTGAAAGGGGTATGAGTTTTGATAAGTTTCAATAAATTATTATTTCGAAGGGTTATGATTATGATTCTTTAAAGATAGGTTTACTAATGTTTTTATGATTTTCAAAATGAGTTTCGCGAACTAAGTCTCGCGAGTTGTGAGGTTTTTCGGGTCGTAAAATGGGTTCGAGGCCGAACGCGTTTCGCCAATCCTAAGGGTTTTGCGAATAGTGAACCTTTCGCGGGTCTTGAGCGGTTCACGAACTAGAGAGTCGTGGGTCTTGAGCGGATTCACGAACTATACGTTTTTGCGGGTTGACTGAAGTTTGCGAATTGATTAATTAATTTCGTGAATTGACCATTGACCTCTAGACTAGTATAAAAATATAATTATTTTATACTAGTACAGTTCAAGAATTAATATAGATACTTATAATACTTATATGTTCAGAGGTTCGAGGTTTAGGCATTCCATCAGATACCACTACCACAACTGATTACATCAGGAGGACAGGTAGGTGAAATACACCTACGGCACGTAAACGGTTATGTGTATTATTATGTGGTATATATATGTGCTTACGTGATTATGTGTGAATTTTATATAACATGGTGTGTAGGTGAAACTCACCTACGGCACGTAAACATTATATGATACTTATGTGCTCATATGATTATGTGGTTTAGTGATTTACGTGATTTATATGTATTAAATATTCTGCATGTTATTATGTATATGTGTGACTTGCATTGCACTTGCATACCACGTCAGTGCGAGGGAGTCGAGTACCGTGTGGAACGGTAACGTTTGGGATGTCGATGGGAGGTGTAGGTTATTACGTTGGGTAGACGGGAACTCGGGTGCGTGCTAGCTCTAACGTGACCTGAGTTGGCCGCCGAGCGTATGAGGTGTCGAGTGACGGGATGTGTTACGACATTATAGGACATTTCGAGTATAGGGCGACTCTAACGAGACCTAAGTAGTCCATCCGCTCTAACGAGACCTGCGTGGGATATTCCATTCTAAAGTGACCTGAGTGGGAACCCATTCTAACGAGACCTGAGCGGGGTATTTGAAATGTACTAAGTGTCGAGTCATGTGAGGTGTTGAAATGAGTAGAGACGAGTCGAGCGTGCATTTGTGAGGTGTTTGGGAATGGGTTTGAGCGCACGTTGCATACATGCATGTTTCATCTACTGGGCAAGGAGCTCAGTTAACGTGTTGTAGGTATATACGAGTCCGGCGTTGATACGCGTCACGACTAGGCGGGCTGATGGCGGTGACTCCACGGACTTTTGAGGGCAGGGCGGTACATGGATGCGACCTGTGGATGGGATGTTAGGATTTTAATATTTTGATATTTTAGGGTTACGGCTTGTGTAAATATACGACTATATAGATGATGTTTATCTTATTATATTTATTTTAGAAAAAGTTTTTATTAGACGGGTCTTCCGCGACTTACGTTGCGAAAATTCGCCAAACTATTTATTAGAAAATGAGGGTCGTTACAGGTGGTATCAGAGCTTAGGTTAGAGGTTCTGTAGACTGTCCATGTACAGCCGCTCAAGAGCGTGGAGGATCAGCCTTGCCTATATGTTTTACGGTACGATGTGATTATTTGCTTAAATAATATATTTGCTTACGTGGTTATTTGTATATGATAGTGATAAATGAGGAGAACACGTAGGGAGTACGTAGGCAGTTCGAGTCGCAGGGATGAACCTGAGTCTCCTGTACATGAACGCAACTCGACGATTATGAGACTTACTGAACTGATCCAGCGACAATCGGATCAGATTAATAATCTTATCCAACACCAAGTTTTCTCCGCACAACAACCGTCTCCTCAACCTGAACGCGTAGAGATCATAGGAGAACGGTTTCGAAAATTGAATCCTCCTATTTTCGAGGATGCTGTCGATCCTACCGTGGCCGAGGATTGGCTGCGAACTGTCGAGGACATGTTCCTTTTTAGTCGAATCCCCGAAAATGAGAAAGTGTTGTGCGCTGTCTCTATGTTGCGTGGGAACGCAAGGTTTTGGTGAGACACCATCAAAGTCTTGGAGGACCCAACAACTATGCCGTGGGAAAGATTTCAAGAATTATTTCGTGCCAAATACTTCACCACCCATGACCGAACTCGAAAAATGAACGAGTTCATAAACCTGAAGCAAGGCGAAAAATCTGTTGTGGAATATATTCGCAAGTTTGAGGAATTATCCCGTTTTGCCCCGCATATGGTGGCGAACGATGCTTTAAAAATAGAACGATTTCAAGTAGGTCTCAAACCCGAGATCTACCGAGACGTTAGTATGGCTGGAACGGGAGGAGTTACGTTTACTCAGGTGGCGGAACGAGCAATGATTGCAGAACAGGCAGAATCACAAATTTTGGCAGCTCAGGAGGCAAAGAAGAAGATTGATAACAATCAGGGGAACAGAATCGGAAACGACAACATTTTGAAATAGGCCCCAACAACAACCAAAATTTTCGCCAAGGACCGCAAAATTGGCGACCAAGACCAAACCCAGGGGCAACTAATTTTCCGTTTCGACCGCCAACTATCAATCCTCAATGTCCACAATGCGGGAGATATCACACTGGTGTTTGTTTCGGAGCCGGACCTAAGTTCAACCCGCGATGTTTCAAGTGTGGAAAACTAGGACATGTTGTCAAAGATTGTCAAGAAAATCATCCCAGATACCCAAACCAAGCGCCAGTACAACCTCCGCTGGCACCAGCTCGGGTGTACGCTCTAACAAATGAAGAGGAAGAATTGAACCCACCAATGATGACGGGTATGTTTTAATGTTTGTAAGCATACCAATTCCTATATCACTTAATTTCAGGGTCGCATGTTTATTCGTGTTGAATAAATATATTGACGTGAGTGAAAATGATTCCTGCTCTATTTAAGTGAAACCATGTACCGTCGTTTTTCTGAATTGCTCAATCTCAGAGTTGTGCAGCGGAAGCGTGGTTGGAATAGGAATAGGAATAGTTATGTCCTAAGGACGTAGAGAAATTGCTGATCTTCGGGAATTGAATATGAGGCACACATTTAAATGTGTCTCCAAGATTGAGTGATATAAAGGTAGGAATAAATTCTACCTAAATAGGATACAAACAGATTAGAGAAAGGAGAAATCGCTATCCCGAGTTTCACCAGTCGGCGAATTTCGGGGGCGAAATTCCTTTTAAGGGGGGAGAATGTAATATCCGTAAAAATTAAAAGCGGGATTACGATTGGAAATTTCAAGATAATTAGCTAAGAAAGTGTTAAGAATAAAATACCTAATAAATATTTTAAACGAAATTCGGATGAAACTAAAATAATAAAATAGTCCCGAGAATATTCCGGAATTTAATCAAGGAATTAAGCGAAAATAATAGTATTAGTGAGCATAAAATGTATATATTTAATTTCTAACTTAGGCCAAGTTATTAGAAATAAACATTGGTAATAAGCATAGTATAAATTAGATTGGGGCATAGCTTAATTAGTTAAAAGGGATATTATTAATACCCAAAGTTTTGAATAAAAGGGCATATAATAGATTGCTTAAGATGATGAGCGTCTGGGATCCAATTGTTGCTAAGTTCGTTGCATGCTAAATCTAGCAAGAAACCAACAACCGAGAATGACGGAAGCGTTTACGAGAGTTGCGGGAGGATCGAGGGGGAGGACCTTCGGGGTTACTGGAGCGATACAAAATCGTGGTAATTTTGTTTCGACATACAATCCGAGTACCCAATCAGGTAAAGAGTTATTTGGCGTTAAACTTTACAATATTTTGTTATAACATTATATTATTAAATTATAATGCAAATGCGTCCGTTCAAGACGAAGTATTGAGATTAAGGTCTGAGAACGAAAGTCTCAAACAAGGTGTGACGGAAATGAATCAGAGAATGACTCAAAGAATGACGAAGATTGATCGAAAGATGAACGCTAACTCAGCAACACCTGCGATCGTCTCAAGGCGAGGCGGGTCCTTCACAGCCCGCTATAGCTCAGTTTTACCAACCGACCTTCCAACCTTCGCCATTAGCTTACCAATCTTTCCTGGGGATGTTGGGCTCGGGATATCAGACATCGGCATTTCCTCAACTGGTCAGATTCTGTCACAAATTTCGCCCACGTCGCAAAATCAAAATAATTCTCCTACAGACGCTAATAGTCAATTAGGAAATTAATTTTTTGTTTTGTAATGTGCAAGCTTTGGTGTAAAATACATTTTATGGTAATTAGTAATGTTATTAGCTTTTAAATATTTTTTATATTTAACAAATAGTTTTAAAATTATTATTACATTTAATATAAATTATTATGGATCAATGTTATTAATATTAACTAATTATAGAAAATTAATATTAATATATGGGAATCTGCATAAATTCCAGTTCTCCACGGCAAAACCGTCGCTAATATCAGCACCAACATCCGTCGCTAATTCCGTCACAAAGTTAGTGATGGAAATGTTGTCGCCAATCCAGCCACATGCGACGACGGAATTCCGTCCCTGATTTCCGTCGCTAGTGTTGCGACGGATACGTAGTTGCTAATTTAGTCACAAGCGACGATGAATTTCCGTCGCTGAGTACCGTCGCTAGTTTAGCAACGACCGTGTGGTCTCTAGTCCGTCGTATATAGCGATTGATATTCCGTCGTCACTTGCCGTCGCTAAATGTGTTTTAGCGATGGAAAAGCTACGGCCTTGCGTGTCGCTAATCTGACGGATTTTTGTAGTGTCTTTAGTGTGTTTAATTCTTTTATCAAGCAATGCCGGCAAACCTTATATTCAAATTATATTATGTATTGTTTGTTTGATTCTGTACTTTTTCAGAAGATTGCAAAGGATCCAATGTGATATATTATTTCCACGTTCTAACTATACTTTTTTCACGCAACATATAAAACACTGCAGATGCTAAGAAGTGGATCGGTAGAAGATTCAGCGACCCTTTGTTAAGAGTCTTAATTAATTATTATATTAAGTTTTATTTATTAGTAGTTTAAATTTGAATTTGAATTAGATTTGATTTAGATTTAGTAGTTGAGATTTGTTAGAAGTCTAAATATTTGTTTTAGTCCTTATATATAGGCGTCAGTCTCGTAGAAGGAAGGGGTTTTTTTTTTAGAAAAAGGTCGGGGGCCGGAGTTTATCTCTCGGTTTGGCTATTAGGAAAGCTATTTGGAAAGCGTCTGCATCCTTCGTTTTCTTCGTTCGAGATTAATAAAATTATATTGAGTTATATTCTCGTGTCTATCATCGTCTTATCGACACCTTCGACGAGAAGCATCTAGGAAATCAGCTCGAGCGAATCAGTAGCATCAAGCAAATCGGATCTATTAAAGACTACTTTCACGAGTTTGTGGGGGTAATTACCCACTTACACGAAATTCCAGTGTTTCAACATTTGGGCTTCTTCTTATTAGGTTTACATCCAGTCGTACGTACAAAAGTAGAAATCCTTCGACCAACTACTCTCGAGCATGCTTATCACTTAGCCAAAGGGATTGAGAGAAAGTTGTTGGACACAAAGGAGCGGGAGTATACTCTGTCGGAGGCGCAAACGTCAGCCCAAAACAAACTGGACACAGTACGTCGGATTTCAAGGATTTTCGGGCAGCAAGGAACGAGCGCAATTTTGGGGAGACCAAACAAGAATACATCGAGAAAGAGCATGTGCCAGTTACCACTAAGCAGGAGGCCCCTTCTCAAGAATGCTATATGCCTCCTCATGCTCGTATTCCAGATCTGCGATCGAAGCCTTTCCGTCATATCTCGGACCGTGAATTTCAAGAGCTCCGATCGAAAGGTCTTTGCTTCCGTTGTCGCCAACCTTATCATTCAGGGCACGTATGTTCAAATAAAGAACTTCGTATGATGATCGGCGGTGAAGAGGATGACTTTTGTGAGACGGAGATTTTCGGACAACAAGATACCAATTAACAGCCTTGAGGACAAGGCTTTTTTTCGAGGGGTGGATATTGTTAAGGGTCTTAATTAATTATTATTATTATTATATTAAGTTTTATTTATTAGTAGTTTAAATTTGAATTTGAACTAGATATTTGTTTTAGTCCTTATATATAGGCGTCAGTCTCGTAGAGGGAATGTGGATGTTTTGAGGAAAAGTTTGGGGGCCGGAGTTTATCTCTTGGTTTGGCTATTAGGAAAGCGTCTTTGTCCTTCGTTTTCTTCGTTAGAGATTAATAAAATTATATTTAGTTATATTGTCGTGTTCATCGTCTTAACCCTAACACCCTTTGGTTCAGAAAGATATTATGCTTTGGCCATTCAAAGTGGTGTCTCATGACAATAAGCCAATGATTGGGGTTACCTATAGATAGGGATGGCAACGGGCCGGGCCCGGCCAGCCATTTTGACAGCTCTAACTAAGATGGAGACTGCAGAAGCTATTATGGTTCTACAGTAAAGAAGGCAGTTACTACAGTACCAGCCCACCTCAATGATTCCAGAGGCGGGCGACTATGGACGCTGGAAGAATGGCTGGGTTCGAAGTGTTGCGTATCATCGTTGAACCAACTGCTGCGGCCGTTGCCTACGGCCTCGACAAGCAAATGTTGTCGTCTGCCGAAAAGAGCGTGCTTATCTTCGACCTTGGCGGTGGCACTTTTGATGTATCTCTTCTAACGATGACTGAGAGTGTCTTCAAGGTTAAAGCTATTGCCGGCGACCGCCTGCGAGAGCAAAGAGGAACCTGTCTTTTACAACGGAGACAACTGTTGCACTCAATAGTTTATACGCTTGAGTCGATTTTCACTCTTCACTAACACGTGCAAATTCGAGGAGCTCAACGCGGACTAGTTTCAGCAATCATCGTACACGTGGAGAAGTGTTTGAATGATGCAAAGATGGACAAGAATCGAATCAATGAAGTGGTGCTTGTTAGTGGTTCGACTCGAATACCAAAGGTGCAGAAATTGCTCGAAGATTTCTTTGATGGAAAGCAGCTGAACAAGAGTATCACCCCGACGAAGCAGTAGCATGCGGTGCTTCTGTTCAAGCAGCTATTCTTAGTGGCTATGGAAGTCATATGATTAGAGACATTGTCTTGTTGGATGTCACCCCACTATCTCTTGGTATTTCGGCTAATGGGGGTGAAATGTGTGTAGTTGTTCCAAGCAATACGACAATTCTTGCTAGGAAAGAAAGACCACTAGAAAATAGAAGATGAGATCGAAGACGGTGTGGAGTGGTTGTACAAGCACCGAAATGCTGAAGCTCATGTTTTCGAGGCCAAAAGGAAGAAGCTGATGATGAGCGTCTGGGATCCAATTGTTGCTAAGTTCGTCGCATGCTAAATCTAGCAAGAAACCAACAACCGAGAATGTCGTTTGCTGTATATATTATATTCTCAAAATAAAATCCAATTATCAACATTACATGTTATCTCTTCGATTCTCCCGTTATCCTTTCTCTTATTTTTTTTTTTTTTTGTTGGTCTTGTGCAAGACTTGAGTGTGAACAAGTGCTGAACCAAAGTACTTGTGTTGAATATTCATACTTGGCAGATTTGAGCTCAGGCAGTTTTTGTTTTGCTCGCACTCTCGGTTCTTATCTTCTCTCTGTTACACACTCGTTATAAGCTAATAAATATAGACCACTCTCTGTTTCTTCCTATTGCTCACTTGCTGATCTTCCTTTTCTATATTTTGTTCACACCTGACTCACACCATACATGCTAGCTAGTACATATAATCTTGCTTCTCCTATCCTATAGGATAACTATCAATTAAATGCATCATATATCTTATATTGATGTTGTATCTTGATTTTGCTCTTTGATTTTTGACATGCATGATTCTTATTTTCGCTTCATACGACTGTACTGAGATTAGTCAGCATCTCTTATTAAGTTGCTGGTGCTGACGACTTAGCGAATGAAGTAGGATTCTCAATTGTTAACACTTTTGCAGCCTACTAGGGAAATCTTATTGGAGTCTATTGAACGAAATAATTTGGTATCATGGATAAATAAGACTATCGTATCCTAAACTAAATAGTCTTTGTTAAATATTTAATGCATGTGCGATGAGCAGATTTGAATTTATATTATTGATCAAAGAACAGTAGTATTAAATTGACGTCAATTTAGCCACTTTATCCCACACTGATTGTCCCATGTAATGAAGGTGGAAATGTTTTGTATATAAACACGCACAACCTACCATTAGAAATTACAGTGTGCTTACTACATAATTCTTTTGATATCCATGTTTAGGGACTACATGGTATAAGTTACTTGTGTATGACATACGAAGAATTTGTTGAATATGGTAATTTTAACATGTTTGATATGTATGTATTAATTATTTGTTCAATGATATAGAAAATGTGTTTGATAGATAAGTTTGAGTTGTGCATGGATTAGTGTACACACCTCATACCCACTTAGAGGTGGGTACGTATATACAAGGCTTATATAACCAAAATCCTTGTATAGACGTATATAGCCATACAAGGCATGTATTTGTACGGCTATATACAGATAACAAACACGAGGTAACTTATTCGTACCCACCCCATAATCCCCAATACATACATATCAAAGGACCCTCGGCACATGTCTTCTTTCGAACAGACCTACAAATAATACAATTTACTGTAATTATATTTTTTTCAAAAAAAAAATATTGAATAAACTAAGGAGTGAAGGACCATGTCGAGGGCGACCTGAGAGCCCCCGGATGGGGCTTGAAGAAAAAAGCAAAGGATTGTCTATCAGTGATGTCATTGATTAAATGGGCCAGGGGATTTTCACCACGGTGAGTGTCTGACTAGCGCTAGGTGGCTGCATAGGCAGGCATTTACGACAATACAGATTATTTTATTCTAGGTATTCTTAGCAAATTAAAAATATGGAAAAACGATATTTTCTGTTCTCAATGTTTGGGGCATGAGCATTTCAGAGGTTCCACATATTCTCGGGTTTAAGTCCTCAAGTTACCGATTTTTGGTCATTTTTTACTAACATTTAACTCAGCTTCAAGGTCACCAATTCCATAAACGTGACACGTAATGATGTTCACGTGCGTTACAAGATGAATTTTGAGGTTTTAAGTCGACTAAAATGAGATCTCGTGTTCTCAAGTGTTAAGTTCCATCCAAATTAACGATTAAATTAATCGAAGAACAAAAATGGACAAGAATGGGTAACATAGAGGACTCAAAGTGGCACCTCGTAGACGAGATCCAACCATATTTCAAACATTGACGACTAAAAATATCGTTTGACCTAAGAAAATGTTTCGTTATATTATTTTGGCAGTCAACCGTTGTGGCGACCCTCGTTTTCTAATTAGGATTAGTGGCGGATTTCCGCAACGTAAGCCGCGGAAGGCCCGTCTAATTAAAAACTTTTTCCTAAAAGATAATATAATATAATAAAATATTATTTTACATAGTAGTATCTGTACAACGGGCGTAGCCCCAAAAATATCAAAAGAACAAAAACCCTATTACCGCTCCACAGGTCTTCATCCATGTACCGCCCTGCCCTCAAAAGTCCGTGGAGCACCGCCACCAGCCGCCTCAGTCTTGACGCGCGTCGGCGTCAGACTCAGTACCTACAACACGTAAACACTGAGCGATTTGCCCAGTAGGTGAATAAAAATGCATGTATGCACGTGAACGCTCATTCCCGATCCCAATATATCACATGCAATGTTCACTCTTTCTTTTTCCACAATCCTATCTCAAATCACACAGCACAGGGCCCTAGGTCAGACTCGACACCTCGCGCGCCAATAATAATAACATACGGAAGCTTACACTAGCAGCGTTTTGACGATCATGCAACTGCCCTGCTAGGCCGCTCTTCCGTAAGCGGTAGCCTACGCCGACAGCGTTTTGACGATCACGCAACTGCCCTGTCAGGTCGCTCCCTCCGCTGAAAATATAATCACGACGGTTTTGCACCTCAGGACGCTCACGCCCGAGTAGACAGATCGATCACGCCTGTCTGCCGTCAGGTGTCATACGAGTACCAACCTCGACTCCTCAACGAGTTAACAACAAAATCACAAACATCTCGTTCTACCCCGCTCGACAATATTTCAAATCAACCGTCTCAATACGGTGTAAATATCTCACCCCTGTGATATGATATGCATATGCTATGCATATAAACGTGATAATACATGAAACGTGCGTAAAACATATAAATCACACAAATCATCGAAGCACATCAAGGCACGTAATTCAAATAAGTGTTTACGCATTGTAGATGAATAATTCACCTACCTGTCCTCCCGATAAAATTAGTTATGAGATCTGGTAAATTTCCTACGCTGCGATCCTCTGAGTATTGAAAATATTATCATATCAATATATTTACTAAGTCAGATAAGTTTCGAAAACGCTAAAATTATCAAAACCCTAAAATACCGAAAACCCTAAATTTATAGAAAACCTTAAAATAAATGATATCGTAAGCTTTTGAAGTAATACTGAGAATCTTCGTTAATTCTAAGTTATAATAATCCATTTATATGTAGGTTCCATTAATATATATATATATATTTATATATATATATATATATATGTATATATACACCCACACACACGGTGTTGTTCTTATAAATGGTGATGTATATTAAAGTATTCAATACTAGTACATACACACATGCATCCTTAAGGTTCTAAACTAGTTATACTCAAAAGTAGCATATAGCCACCACGTGTAGTTTTTAGGTTCTTTGATGGCTATTTTAATTAATAAACACGTGTGTGTATAATTAGGAAATTGGTAGGTCTAATCATTGCATGGGGTCGATAACTTTGTTGGGGGAATTAAATGTCGAGACCTATAACATGCTTATAAATGTCGAGATCTATTCATCAGAAATTCCGAAATCTTTTCATGAGTCATCTCGACATCTTGCACTGTTATTTCGAAATTCCATCTATGATACATGTCGTTGCCTTATTACATCTCGATATCTTCCAATGTCGAGACCTTGTCGACATCCTAATAATGTCGATATCTTTAATGATGTCGAGATCTTATTATACCGAAATTTATGTCGAGAACTTCTGAAAACATGCTTTTCCTCAAAAACCCTAAACTGAATACATATTTCACGAAACATCATACACTTTATCTTACATAAATATGGCACGATCATGTATGTAATTACTGAAAACATCTTTAACCCTCGAAACTATCATGTATATGTTATCAACACACGTCTAAATATGAATTATTATTTGAAAACCCTAAACTTTCTTAACATACCTGTTTCGACAATCTTCCTATAATTATTATGTAATTACAAAGCATATATAGTACACATATCATCAACATGTCGAGTATGAAGACTTAAGAATACCTTATTTCTAAATTCAGCCTTCCAATTTTGCTAGATCTTCTATCTTGTGGGAATCCTTAGCTTTCATTCTTTGCTCAACTTTCGTATGGAGTAGAATAAGGGTTTTCTCAATGTGAGCTTTGATACATATTATGTCTTTAGATAAGTATGGTAAATGTTGGTATTTGTGTATGATGTGACTTCACGTTTAAGCAAGTTATTAATCCTATCATATTTTCGAAATTTTGTTGGGCTTTATCTATGTAATATGCATGGTCCAATGTTGTTAGTTTTTATTTTATTTCATTTCCTAATATCCTTGTCTTCGAATTTTAAATTCGATGATCACTAAAAATCTATTTTTCTCTAACACTTAGATCCTTAATTCACAATTTACAAAAGTAGTACACCCAAAATCCCGTATTAATTTCACGGGTATTACATCCTCCCCCCTTAAAAGAATTTCGTCCCCGAAATTACGCCGACTGGAATAATTCGGGATAACAAACTCTCATATCGTCCTCACGCTCCCACGTGGCTTCCTCAACTGATTGATTCCGCCATAAAACCTTAACTAACGGAATAGTTTTATTCCGAAGTTGTTTCATTTCGTACATCAAAATCTCTACAGGCTTCTCTTCGTAACTCAAGTCAGGCTTGAGTTGTCGCTAAAGAAGTTCGTTCTGGATCACATGGCTTGGGTCTGCGACGTACTTCCGTAGCGTCGATACGTGAAATACGTCGTGAACTTGCGATAATGAGGCTGGTAACTCTAGTTGGTACGCGACCTCGCCAACTCATCTGATAATTCCGAACGGGCCTATGTATCTGGGGCTTAGCTTGCCCTTTCGTTCGAAGCGTTTTACTCCTTTCATCGGGGAGATTTTTAGAAATACTTGGTCACCATCCGCGAACTCCAAGGGTCTTCGTCGATGATCTGCATAACTTTTCTGTCGACTCTGAGCGGTTCGCATCCTTTCCCGAATCTTCGTCACAGCTTCTGTCATTTCTCGGATCATTTCGGGTCCTAACAGTGTTCGCTCACCGATTTCGTCCCAATGGACTGGGGATCGGCATTTGCGCCCATATAACGCCTCGTATGGCGCCATCCCAATTGTAGCGTGGAAACTGTTGTTGTATGAATTCTATGAGCGGCAAATACTTACTCCAGTTTCCTTTGAAATCGAGCACACATGCCCGTAGCATATCCTCGAGAGTTTGAATTGTTCGTTCAGACTGCCCGTCGGTCTGGGGATGATACGCAGTACTGAACGAGAGCTTGGTTCCCATCGCTTTCTGTAAGCTTTGCCAAAAGTTCAACAAAAATCTTGAATCTCGATCCGAGACGATAGAAATTGGAATTCCATGGAGGCGGATGATTTCCTGAATATACAATTCAGCGTAGCGTTCGATGGAAAAAGTGGAACTAATTGGAAGGAAATGAGCCGATCCGGTCAGGCGATCAACAATCACCCAAATAGCATCGTGGCCTTTCGTCGTTTTGGGTAAACCAACGACGAAATCCATCGCGATATGATCCCACTTCCATTCCGGAATGGGTAGAGGCTGTAAGGTTCCACCGGGTCGCTGGTGTTCCGCTTTAATCAATTGGCAAGTCATACATCGGTTCACGAATGCAGCGATGTCTTTCTTCATTCCCGGCCACCAGTATGTTATTCGTAAATCTTGATACATCTTCGTGGATCCTGGGTGTATCGAATATGTAGTCGTGTGTGCTTCCTTCATTATCGTTTGTCGCAACTCCTCATTGTTAGGTACATAAAGACGATTCTTGTATAGCAAAGCTCCATCCTCTCGGATGTTAAAATCTTCGGGTAGTGCCTCCTTAATTTTTAGGTAGAGTTTGTCTTCTTCTTGCGTTTTCTTGATCTGTTCTAGCAGTGTGGGTTGGAGAGTTAGCGCTGCTAGTCTTGCCTCAACTTCGCCCAAATTAACTACTTCTATTCCAAACTGATGTAACTCTACATTCACCGCCTTTCGACTTAGCGCATCTGCGACTACGTTTGCCTTACCCGGATGATAGCTGATGACGCAATCGTAGTCCTTGACGAGCTCCAGCCATCTTCGCTGTCGCATATTCAGTTCCTTCTGGGTGAAGAAATACTTCAAACTCTTATGGTCTGTGAAGATCTCACATTTCTCTCCGTAGAGATAATGTCTCCAGATCTTCAGAGCGAAGACCACCGATGCTAATTCGAGGTCATGGGTTGGGTAGTTCTTCTCGTATTCCTTTAGTTGTCGCGAAGCATAGGCAATCACCTTTCCGTTCTGCATTAGCACGCATCCCAAGCCATTCTTCGAAGCATCGCTGTATACTGCAAATCCTTCGGTTCCCGATGGTATTGTCAATATCGGAGCAGAGGTAAGACGTTTCTTCAACTCTTGAAAACTCTGTTCACATGCTTCGGTCCATTTGAACAGAATGTTCTTCCTCGTCAAATTGGTTAATGTAGAGGCAATACTGGAGAAGTCTGCTATAAACTTACGGTAGTATCCTGCAAGTCCCAGAAAACTCCGGACTTCGGTGTAGTAGGTCGTGGCCAGTTATTCACAGCTTCGATCTTACTCGGGTCCACAGAGATTCCATTCCCAGAAATCACATGCCCCAAGAAGGCTACTTGCTCAAGCCAAAATTCACATTTCTTGAATTTGGCGTAGAGCTGTTTCTCTCGCAGGATTCCTAAGACGGTTCGTAGATGGGTTTCGTGTTCGTCTCTTGTCTTAGAATAGATCAAAATATCGTCGATAAAGACGATAATAAACCGATCGAGGTAGTCTTTGAAGACTCGATTCATCAAGTCCATAAAAGCGGCTGGGGCATTTGTCAGTCCAAAAGGCATGACCAGAAATTCGTAATGGCCGTACCTCGTACTGAACGCAGTTTTCGGAACATCTGCCTCCCTGATCTTTAACTGATGGTATCCCGAACGGAGGTCAATTTTCGAGAATACCGAAGCTCCTCGCAATTGATCGAACAGATCATCGATCCTTGGCAAAGGGTATTTATTTTTGATCGTGATCTTATTCAGCTCCCTATAGTCGATGCATAGTCGCATCGACCGTCTTTCTTCCGTACGAATAAAACCGGCGCTCCCCATGGCGAAAAACTGGGTTGGATAAACCCTTTCTGCAGCAAGTCCTCTAGTTGTTCCTTCAATTCCTTCAATTCGTTTGGCGCTAGGCGATAAGGAGCTTTAGAAATTGGGGCGGACCCCGGCATCAGATCTATCGTAAACTGTATTTCTCGATCAGGGGGTAACCCCGAGAGATCATCGGGAAATACATCGGCATATTCATTGACTATCGGTACGTCCTTTAGCTCTGGCTGAGGTAACTCCTCTGCCTTTACTGCATATACGAGATAAGACTCACAACCGGATCTCAACAGTCGTTGAGCCTTCAGCGCAGAGATTCGCGGAATACGATTCGAGCTGGTTTTACCCGAAAAAGTGAACACCTCTTTTTCGGGCAGTTGAAATTTTACGACCTTCTTGTTGCAATCTATGATGGCTCCGTATTTCGAAAGCCAATCCATCCCAAAAATAACATCATAGTCGTTCATTGGGATCACAATCAGGTCGACGCTCAGATCTCTACCCTCAATGTTAACGGAGCATCATTCCAGCACTTGGTTAGTGCGCGTTGGATCACCGTGTGGTAGGGTAACTATGTAATTGCACTCAGATAAGGTAGGAGAAACTCCCACCTTTTCCACATATTTGGCCGACACGAATGAATGTGTAGCCCCAGAGTCAATTAACACAGAAGTGGGCACGTCATAGATAGTCAACGTACCCGTTACTACGGAAGGATTTGCTTCGGCCTCCTCATTCGTCAGAGTAAAAACTCGTGCTGGCACCGGTGGAGGTCGAACTGGTGTTCGGGTCGATTCTGGGGCATGTTCGTCTTACAATTCCTTGCATAGTGCCCCATCCTTCCGCATCTGAAACACTGTGGGTTTAGGTTGGGTCTGGGTTGATAACAGGCGCCGAAGTGGTAACGGCCACACTGTCTGCATTGGGGTGCTGGGTTTGGAGGTCTGCTCTGAATATTTACGGGTCCCTGATTCAGCGTCGGGCGCCAATTCTGTTGGCCCTGGCGATTTCCTTGGTTACCTTGACCTTTGTTGAAAAATTGGCGTTTACGGTCACTTCCAGGTCCTTGCTGACTCTCCCTCCTCTTCTTCGCCTCCTGAGCTTCAAAAATCTGAGCCTCAGCTTGCTCAGCTATCATGGCCCTTTCTGCTACTTGGGTAAATTCCATCTGTCGGGCCCCCGAGATACTTAAGTCGCGATAAAGCTCAGGTTTGAGGCCCGTAATGAACCTCGTCACCTTGAGTAGATTTGTTGCCACCATGTGAGGAGCGAAACGGGACAGCTCCTCGAATCGGCGGATATATTGAGTTACAGGCATTCCTCCTTGCCTGAGATTCATAAATTCTAGCATCCGTCGTTCCTGTTCATGGGCAGTAAAATATTTGCCGTGGAACAATTCTCTAAATCGTTCCCACGACATATTCAACGGATCTTCAAGGACTTTAACGGTATCCCACCAGAATCGGGCGTTCCCTCTGAGCATGGAAACGGCGCAAATGACCTTTTCATTCTCAGGCACACGACTATATATGAACATATCTTCTATGGTGCGCAGCCAATCTTCAGCCACTGCTGGGTCCGTAGCATCAGCAAAGGTTGGGGGATCCATTTTTCGAAACCGTTCCCCTATAATTTCTACACGCGCTGGCTGTGGGGAAGGATGATGTTCAGACGAACTATGATGATGGAGTAGCTCGTCGATTTGATTCGACTGGCGATTGATATGTTCCGACTGACGTTGAAGTAAATCGGTCAGTCGTAGAATAGTGGAGTCCCTTTCATTTGGAGGGGATTCCGGTTCGGCCCTACGGCTGGATTCAGCCACATGTTCATTACGGGTTCTTGGCATTTTTCAACTATTATCTACAATAATTCAAATAAAACACATATCAGATAACACATAATCACATAATCAAGCATTTAACTTACAGGCCAGGCTGGTTCTCCAGGCTTTTGAGCGGCAGTACATGGACAGTCTTCAGAATCTAAAGCCTACGCTCTGATACCACCTGTGGCGACCCTCGTTTTCTAATTAGAATTAGTGGCGGATTTCCGCAATGTAAGCCGCGGAAGGCCCGTCTAATTAAAAACTTTTTCCTAAAAGATAATATAATATAATAAAATATTATTTTGCATAGTAGTATCTGTACAACGGGCGTAGCCCCAAAAATGTCAAAAGAACAAAAACCCTATTACCGTTCCCCAGGTCTTCATCCATGTACCGCCCTGCCCTCAAAAGTCCGTGGAGCACCGCCACCAGCCGCCTCAGTGCGTCGGCGTCAGACTCAGTACCTACAACACGTAAACACTGAGCGATTTGCCCAGTAGGTGAATAAAAATGCATGTATGCACGTGAACGCTCATTCCCGATCCCAATATATCACATGCAATATTCACTCTTTCTTTTTCCACAATCCTATCTCAAATCACACAGCACAGGGCCCTAGGTCAGACTCGACACCTCGCGCGCCAATAATAATAACATACGGAAGCTTACACTAGCAGCGTTTTGACGATCACGCAACTGCCCTGCTAGGCCGCTCTTCCGTAAGCGGTAGCCTACGCCGACAGCGTTTTGACGATCACGCAACTGCCCTGTCAGGTCGCTCCCTCCGCTGAAAATATAATCACGACGGTTTTGCACCTCAGGACGTTCACGCCCGAGTAGACAGATCGATCACGCCTGTCTGCCGTCAGGTGTCATACGAGTACCAACCTCGACTCCTCAACGAGTTAACAACAAAATCACAAACATCTCGTTCTACCCCGCTCGACAATATTTCAAATCAACCGTCTCAATACGGTGTAAATATCTCACCCCTGTGATATGATATGCATATGCTATGCATATAAACGTGATAATACATGAAACGTGCGTAAAACACATAAATCACACAAATCATCGAAGCACATCAAGGCACGTAATTCAAATAAGTGTTTACGCATTGTAGATGAATAATTCACCTACCTGTCCTCCCGATAAAATTAGTTACGAGATCTGGTAAATTTCCTACGCTGCGATCCTCTGAGTATTGAAAATATTATCATATCAATATATTTACTAAGTCAGATAAGTTTCGAAAACGCTAAAATTATCAAAACCCTAAAATACCGAAAACCCTAAATTTATAGAAAACCTTAAAATAAATGATATCGTAAGCTTTTGAAGTAATACTGAGAATCTTCGTTAATTCTAAGTTATAATAATCCATTTATATGTAGGTTCCATTAATATATATATATATATATTTATATATATATATATATGTATATATACACCCACACACACGGTGTTGTTCTTATAAATGGTGATGTATATTAAAGTATTCAATACTAGTACATACACACATGCATCCTTAAGGTTCTAAACTAGTTATACTCAAAAGTAGCATATAGCCACCACGTGTAGTTTTTAGGTTCTTTGATGGCTATTTTAATTAATAAACACGTGTGTGTATAATTAGGAAATTGGTAGGTCTAATCATTGCATGGGGTCGATAACTTTGTTGGGGAATTAAATGTCGAGACCTATAACATGCTTATAAATGTCGAGATCTATTCATCAGAAATTCCGAAATCTTTTCATGAGTCATCTCGACATCTTGCACTGTTATTTCGAAATTCCATCTATGATACATGTCGAAGTTTTGCCTTATTACATCTCGATATCTTCCAATGTCGAGACCTTGTCGACATCCTAATAATGTCGATATCTTTAATGATGTCGAGATCTTATTATACCGAAATTTATGTCGAGAACTTCTGAAAACATGCTTTTCCTCAAAAACCCTAAACTGAATACATATTTCACGAAACATCATACACTTTATCTTACATAAATATGGCACGATCATGTATGTAATTACTGAAAACATCTTTAACCCTCGAAACTATCATGTATATGTTATCAACACACGTCTAAATATGAATTATTATTTGAAAACCCTAAACTTTCTTAACATACCTGTTTCGACAATCTTCCTATAATTATTATGTAATTACACAAAGCATATATAGTACACATATCATCAACATGTCGAGTATGAAGACTTAAGAATACCTTATTTCTAAATTCAGCCTTCCAATTTTGCTAGATCTTCTATCTTGTGGGAATCCTTAGCTTTCATTCTTTGCTCAACTTTCGTATGGAGTAGAATAAGGGTTTTCTCAATGTGAGCTTTGATACATATTATGTCTTTAGATAAGTATGGTAAATGTTGGTATTTGTGTATGATGTGACTTCACGTTTAAGCAAGTTATTAATCCTATCATATTTTCGAAATTTTGTTGGGCTTTATCTATGTAATATGCATGGTCCAATGTTGTTAGTTTTTATTTTATTTCATTTCCTAATATCCTTGTCTTCGAATTTTAAATTCGATGATCACTAAAAATCTATTTTGCTCTAACACTTAGATCCTTAATTCACAATTTACAAAAGTAGTACACCCAAAATCCCGTATTAATTTCACGGGTATTACAACCGTTCACAAAAGAATCTGGAATTATATCCCAAATTAAATTCTTAAAGCAAAAATTCAGCTGGATTTTCCTTTTTAATGGATGGATTTCATTGGGACAACGACATTTTAGTCCCCAATATTTGAGGCATGAGGATTTTCTGGTCCCTTATATTTTTAGGTAGTCATTTTTATCTTTAGATTAATTTAATCGTTAATTTTTTTTGAATGAGTTTTAACACGCGAGAGCACATGATATCACTTTAGTCGACTTAAAACCAAATAACTCATCTTCCTCTCAGACTTAAACGAACGTGAGCATCATTACACAACACATTTAACTCAACATCAAGGTCACCAATTCCTCCCCAGATGTGATGCGTAATGATATGCTCACATGCGTTAAACATAGTCACCAAACTTACAAACAGTATCAAATACATAAATCTCCTCGATCCTCTTTTTCCCTTACCACTAATAGCCCTCAACAACAACCTCGTCACATTCCACAATATCGACACACCCGTGCCATTACTGAATAAGATAAACAACAATTGCATTATTTTTGTGTTCAAACATATAACACCAATTTACAATAACATATTGTCCATTATAATGCATATACTATACTAAATTTTGCACGCGACGATACAAAAAATAAACACATAATGTACGAGAATAGAATCGTAGTTCTTATTTAAAAACGTAAAGAACGCTAAAGAAACTACAACGAAGACCCAGTTTAAGCTTCATACAATCCTAAGCGAGCAATAACCTAGAAAAAGCCCCGAATTGAGCTTAAAAATGCAATAATCGAGATCAATAACGCACCTAAAAAATAACTTGAATAGTGTAAGTCAACGAACACTATAACAAAGAAATTATCGATTTCTGTACGGCGATGATAATTTGGTTCAAACGTTTAGGTTAAACGATTTGAAATGAAAAGGTTACCTACCGGGATCGAGCGAGAGAGGAGATCGTAAATCCTTCACTGGAGACCTAACTTTTTTGTGGGTGTTCGACTTGGGCATTAAATTTGGGAGAATTTTCATGGGTTTTTGCTATTCATTGTTCGTTCATAATGATATTTTCTTTTTTTTTTAATTATTTTAACTGAAAAGCTTGGTAAATTGTCCACCTTCATATAAAGCCCGCTATAATCGAACAATCGTGTTCAGTTTAAAATGTCCACCTTCATATAAAGCCCGCTATAATCGATGGCCGCTACTATAAACTAAAGAATCCACCACAATTTATCCAACGGGGCTGGGCTGAATAAGTTATCCAACTCCTCATAATAAATGAGAAAGTACGAAAATGCCCCTGTAAAGGCATAACCCTAAATTGTATTACCTCTGTCCCACTTAATACTTCCCAAAAATTAGTGGGCATGTAGATTAAGAAACCACATATTTTTAATATTATAGTACACTGTTAAGGAATGGAGAGAGAAAACTAATTAGTGGGCACGCAAATTAAGAAGCCTTTTTTAAATATAAATGATGTAATTAGTTTAATTAGTAGAATAATTTTTTACCAAAAGTAGAAATGGGAAGAATTATGTGGGACGCCCGAAATAGAAAGATTGAAAGAAATAAGTGGGACGGAGGAAGTAGTTGACGAATGGAATCGATCTGAGGAAGCCAACTCCCTTGGCCAACGCCTCTGGTTCTATCGAACGTGGTGCTTTGAGGTAATGAATTTCGACCTGAAGATCATGTTCTTGATATGTTTCGCTGATAGTCCCCTTCTCTTTTTATTTTCTGGAACATTCTTGCTTGTTCCATTCTTCGTAATGCGACGAGGTTGTTTTTCATTTTCGTTTCCTTCGCAGATCCGATTAAATGCTGTCAAGTCGATTCTCATACCTGATTTCGGCGATCTCGATACATGGGCATCATGTGTTTGTTTTGATGGCTACCTTGTGAATGCGATGGTGTTTATATCTTAATTTTCAACTCGATTTATTTGGGTTTTGTGTCATTTGGAGGGTTGTTTCGAAGTAGATTTGTTGCTTGTTTCTTACATGCTAGGGCTGTGCATAAGCGAGGAGCTTACGAGCTAGCATCGGGGTTCAAACTTCAGAAGAATGTGGAAGATATTGATCGGTATGTGATCAGTTGACGGTGGGGTAGTTTTCGTAGGATGTTATAGTTTCGACGGTTATTGGTTTATAATTCGAAAAATCATTTTTCTTTTTTTTGCCTTGAGTCTGAGGTTGTCTGTGATTCAAGGATGATTCCCTTCTGTTAAAGATTGGTCTCTTCAACTTGTATGGTTATGGTGAAATTTTAACTGGTTCATACAAACTGTTCTGCAAAGGTCATGTACTGTTGGGTTGCGAATATTCGATTAAGAATGAATGGTAAATGGTGCAGGGTTACTCATGTAATTTTGGTTCTATTTTGTGGAGAATTACGTAGGGTTCTGTCACCAAAGTAAACAAGATAAATTTGTGGTGTTTCATATTATTATCTAGGAGTTCTATCAGGGCCTTTAGTTATCTTGGCTTTTCTCAACTGGAGTACTGAACGCACCGGAGGGCTACTTTCATCCAATTGGTTGTTAAAAGACAGAAAGTGTTAGTAGGGAGTTAAGATATATTTTTAACCTGATAGGTATATCTATGAAATTCTCCCTTATTATAATATGAGCAATGATATGGTGCTCAACTAAGGTCAGCACCTTATATGAGCACTAATATGTGGCAATGACACATCATCACTTACTACAGATAACTTAAATTTAAAATAAAATAATAATAGACTTAATTACTAATTACAATTAGGGTTAATTTGCAATAGCACGTCTGTTTTGATCGCCAAGACTCAGAATTAATCCACCTCGCCAACCGCCGTGCTCCTCGCCGCCGTCCTCCGGCATCGTCCGCCGGAGCCCGTTGCTGCAGTCCCAGGAATTCTCGTCGGCGCACCGGGAGATTTTCTTTTGTTTGATACGAGAACGGCCCTGATGACCGCCGGAGATCGCCTCCTTCCGCCGCCGTCCTCTGCCCTAAGGACCGCTGTGGTCCCCCGCCGCTGTCACTGTAACAATCGCCGGCGGTCGTACTTTTATAGAGAAATATCATGAGCTGTCCACCTCAGCAAACACCAATGAGAGTTTGATTGCATGGCACTTCGTTTGTCGCCGTTGTTGCTGCCTCTGTGACACTTAAGGGACATTGTACAGTAATTTTGAGTCGTGATGAGCAAAATCTGCAACCACCTGTTACGGGCGGCTATCTTTTGAATTTGTTATGAGTCAGAAGGCTGAAATGACAGAATGGGGGGCTTTTAGTTGAGACTTTTTTATATATTCTGATGCTGAAAGGAACCACAAAACAGTCGAAGATGAGACTTTTTGGGGGTAGGGATGAGTGGTCTTTTGATATAGCCAGGGAGTTGTTGTTCTTCAGCTAAAATTTTATTTGAGTTGTTTAAAGGAGCTAATGTTCTAGATGTCCTCATATACTTAGTTCCTGATGAAAAAATTTGTTGATGAAGTCACGAGAGGAGACATTCTTGTTGCAACTTAGTTGCCTGTCTTACAAAGGTACTCGAATGTAGCACTTCAGTCCTTTGTAAGCACTTGTGCCATGTTACGCTGAGTATAAGTCTCAACTTCGAAATTGCAGCGCCATTGTACGGTAATGGTGGATACACAAGAAATAATGTTTGGTATCAAATCAATGTTTTTATGTCATTTCTCTTGTTACATCTTACTAACATACAAATAAAGATCACTGTCGAGAGAAACAAAATCCACGACGGTTTCACGTGATACATAAATTAGACAAATCACTAAAACACAAATCTTGAACAAAACTGATCTCGAAGATGCTAAACGAAATTTATAATTCAAATAAATCCAACTATCGACAATTAAACCAATCACTCATCGAGGTTCACTCCACTATCACCGTATGTGGATTCAAACTCTTCATTGTCCGCACTACCATCGCTGCTATAATGAGTCTCTATTGTTGGTCTGCTAACATAAAACGACGACACCGTTAGTGTTTAAAGAAAATAAAATTATAAAAAAATCAAGTATAAATACATACTATTCCTGCAATTTGGGACAATTGCGTTTGTCATGGGAAACACCTCGAAGGCCACATCCATTACACAACCTAGATTTTGAAGCTAGTTTTTCCTTTGATTGTTTCAATCTCTTTCCACATCCTTTTGGTCTAACTCCAGCAGGATCCAAAATAATAGAGTCTCCAGGAGCAATCTTTCTCTTACTCGTATGTGTGCCCAACCCCTATTGCTATTGATTTCCTTAATTTTACGGTGGATCGAATCCAACTGTTCCTAAAAAAACTTTGTTCCCTCGTCGGTCAAAGATGACTCATCAACTATTAATGATGCTTTGAAGGATAATCTCGAATGTCGTGTCATCAGAAACTTTTCTTGGTCATTACTAATATATTCTTCACCCATAGAACATTTTACTCCAACCTTTGCATCTTGTGTCCACCGTTTTAGTATATAATTCTCAGGCAGTTGGAACACCTGCGTAAAGCGAAAATAAGCTAACATATGTCTACATGGAATGCCTTCAAACTTGAACTTCAAACAACCACACGATATGTGATCCTTCTGTTTGTTATGTGTGACCACCCTCGGTTTCGAAGAAGAACTCTGAATATGCAAAATATTATACCTCGCTAACTCAATCTCAGAAGATGATTGTTCCACATAGTAGTTGTGGCTTTCGCTTAATTCACGTTCAAACTCCTTCCACTTTGTTCTCGTGTAAACTTTCGCCATTTGATATTCCATTGGCAACTGCGCCTTAATATCTGGATGCTCGGTAACATCAACATGATCAGCCAATAATTCTTTGTGTCAATGGTTTCTTAGAGCCCTATTGAAACGGGTGATAAAATCCATCAATGAATTCTTTTTCGAGACGTATTTCTTGAGAAATGAATGAGCACTTTCAGATCTTTGGCTACTAGACATACCAGCTAAAAACACATGATTAAAATATGCAGGAACCAACTTCGCTCGCAATCCATACATCATCGATAACCACTCATTATCTTTCAGATTGCTTATCATGATAACATCTGCCCAAGCTCCTTCAAACTCATCGGGTGTCCTAGAATCGACAAAGACTTTCTTGATAGTTCGATAGTGGTCACGAAATCACTGGTCCCAGTTTATCAGGGAACTTGTTCAGTATATGCCACAAGCAATATCGATGTACTGTTGCAGGGAAGACATGAGCAATGGCTTTGGACATAGCCGGATCTTGATCAGTAATGATAATGTTTGGTGCCCCTTTCCCCACAGATTTTACGAAGCTGTTGAACAACCAAGTGAAAGACTCAACTTTCTCGTCGCTAAGAAAGCCACAACCAAAAACAGTAGTTTGGTGGTGATGATTAACGCCAACAAAAGGGGCAAAAATCAACCCATACTTGTTGGTATTGTAGGTCGTATCGAACACAACTACATCACCAAATACATCATATGCCATCCTAGATATAGGATCAGCCCAAAAACATCTGATCAATCTTTTTTCTGAGTCTATCTCGTATTCAAAGAAAAATGCTGAATTTTTTTCTTTCTCGGATTGAAAAAACTCAACTAATGTTTCTGCATCGATGCCCTTCTCTGAATCTTTTATGCCTTGCTCGAAGTTTCTAATATCTCTTTCTGTACACCCAATTTGAGCAGGTCCTCCGTACTCTATCTCCAACAAACGCATTTGTTGACAATTTGGCACGTTTGCTTCTGCAAATTGTTGAGTCAATGCTTTCTTCGCAGCTGAAATATTGCGATGTGAACGTAACAAGTGTACCTTTGAAGGACTCGAGAGAGGATGATTGTGACTCTCTGTTAGAGAACTGACAACCCAAGAAGCGCCAGTTTGTGCCTTAACAACTGAAACTCTTGCCATGCAACCAGTTCTAACTAAACCACGAGATCTTTGCTTTTTTGATTCATCACTACTGCCCTGTGACACTCGATTTCTATCTTTATGGCCTTCTTTTGAGCAAACGAACTGTTTCCATATAATCTCATCTGTCGTCGTATTTTTTTTGCTTTTACTCATTCTGGCACTGAATCCTACTTCCCTTGCATATTGGTTGTAAAACAAAAACGCATCATCTATTGAGGTAAATGTCATCCCATGTGTAGGCTTTTTTGCATCTGCAATTTGGCATATGTGTAGATGATCATGACCCCTCGATTCTTCCTTCTACTGTGAAATCAATACCAACCGTGAAAAAATATTGAAAAATAAATATTCATAGAATAAACTAATGTGGAACACGAGAATTACAGTAGGCATGCTAGAAAAAATAGATACAAGTCTCCATTGCTATTACTAAAAAAATCATCCGTACGAAGCTCGCACCAACAAATCATATCAGGATTGAAAATAAAAAATTGGATTAACAAGTTCAAGGCTGGGTAATAACATATAACATAGTAGAAAAAAGATCGTTGATGAATTGCTGAACTGGAAGGGTCGACCTTGAGTTTCAATGATCAGATTTGACGAAGACAGATATTCCCCACGTATCAAACAAAGAAAATCTCCCAGTGCGCCGACGAGAATTCCTGGGACTGCGGCACGGGCTCCGGCGGACGATGCCGGAGGACGGCGGCGAGGAGCACGGCGGTTGGCGAGGTGGATTAATTCTGAGTCTTCGCGATCAAAACAGACGTGCTATTGCAAATTAACCCTAATTGTAATTAGTAAATAAGTCTATTATTATTTTATTTTAAATTTAAGTTATATGTAGTAAGTGATGATGTGTCATTGCCACATATTAGTGCTCATATAAGGTGCTCACCTCAGGTAAGCACCATATCATTGCTCATTATAATATATATAATTAAGTTTTAAAATTAAAAAGTGAAATAATACAAAAGTTATAACAAACTGATACCCTAAACATAGAGCGCTTCATCACCAGTACTTCTTGCACACTCACATGCGCGTGCTATAATAAATAATGTATCATATTATAAAATTAAAGTTAGAAGAGTGATAAACTAAAAATAGTAATTAAAGATAGTGAGTAGTTTTTCCATCTTAAATTTATCAATTAATTTATGTATCATATTATAAAGTTACAGTAGTAATTAGCTACAAATAGTAATTAGAGATAGTGGGTAGTTTCCTTTCAAATTTATTATTTAATTTTATCTAATAATTACAGACTAATTTGAAGGTTTATATAAAGACCTGATCCTTAATAAAATAGTATAGATAGTAAATATAATAGTCGTGTTGAATACACAGTTCGATTGTATTGTGTAATAAAGATATACTCATTTTTTGAATTACACTAAAATAGAGTGACAATGCGCTAGTTTTATTAGAACTGGAAACTTTTTCTTTTAGATTTGGTATAGGAGATTTTTTGTTTGAATTTTCAATATTATGGGTGGAACTAAGTTTGAGCCATATACGGTGGGATTCTAAATTCCCCCAACTTTTAGATATCTTCAAATATTTTAAAACCATCGACTCTAAATTGCACCAACTTCGTTTGCTCGGCTCCAAAACCCTAAAACTGCTTACGCTCTTCCTCTACTACGATGCCCCATCCCATTATATAGCGTCGTGAACTACTAATACATAATATCTATATAATCCACTACTAAGCAACTGCAATCCACTACTAAGCAAGTGCAGTGCAGTAGATAATTATCAATGATGTCTGGGCAAAGTAATGAATGCACGGCGATTGGAATTGATTTGGGAACAACTTATTCTTGTGTGGCAGTTTGGCGACACGATCGTGTTGAAGTCATACCCAATGATCAGGGAAATCGAATTACGCCTTCTTACGTATCTTTCAGCGAAAACGAACGTCTTATAGGCGATGCCGCCAAGAATCTTGCGCCGCTAAACCCAGCTAACACTGTTTATGGTGATTTATGCGTTTTTTTTTCTGGGTTTAATTCTTTTCTCATAATATATCATGTATTGTTCCCTCGTGGTTTAGAGGGTTTATTTGCATAATTTCTATCTGACATATTCCTATGGGAGATTTATGCAGAAGGTAATACTGTAATGCATTTACTGTATAACTTACTATACGTTACAGATGCAAAGAGGTTAATTGGTAGAAGATTCAGCGACCCTTTGGTCCAGAAAGATATCATGCTTTGGCCATTCAGAGTCGTCTCTCAAGATGATGATAGGCCAATGATTGGGGTTACATACAGAGGCCAAGAGAAGCATTTTTCTGCTGAAGAGATTTCTTCGATGGTACTCACTAAGATGAAGGAGATTGCAGAAGCTTATCTTGGTTCTACAGTAAAGAAAGCCGTTATTACCGTGCCAGCCTACTTCAACGATACACAAAGGCGGGCGACTATGGACGCTGGAAGAATTGCTGGGCTCGAAGTCTTACGTATCATCGTTGAGCCCACTGCTGCCGCCGTTGCCTATGGCCTTGACAAGAAAATGTCGTCTGCTGCAACGAATGTGCTTATCTTCGACCTTGGAGGTGGCACTTTTGATGTGTCTCTTCTCACAATGACTAATAATAATTTCACGGTTAAGGCGACTGCGGGCGACACCCACCTTGGCGGAGAGGATTTCGACAACAGAATGGTCAATCATTTCTTCAAAGAACTGAAGAGGAAGCACGGTAAGGACATAAGCGACAACCCCTATGCATTGAGAAGATTGAGGACAGCCTGCGAGACAGCAAAGAGGAATCTTTCTTTCATGACACATGCAACTGTCGCAATTGATAGTTTGTGCCCGGGAGTTGATTTTCGTTCGACGATAACACGTGCAAAGTTCGAAGAGCTCAATGGGGATTTGTTTCAAGAATGCATAGTGCACGTGGACAAGTGTTTGAATGACGCCAAGATGGACAAGAATCGAATCGATGATGTGGTTCTTGTCGGTGGTTCCACTCGAATACCAAAGGTGCAGAAATTGCTCGAAGATTTCTTCGATGGGAAAAAGCTTTGCAAGAGCATTCACCCCGACGAAGCAGTAGCCTGCGGTGCTGCTGTTCAGGCAGCTATTCTTAGCGGCCATGGAAGTCGTATGATTAGAGACATTGTCTTGTTGGATGTCACGCCACTATCTCTTGGTGTCTCGATTAGCGAGGATGAAATGCGTGTAGTAGTGCCCAGGAATACGTCAATTCCCACCAGGAAAGAACACGGTTTGACCACCAGATTTGATAACCAAACTAGTGTGTCGTTCCCGGTGTATGAGGGCGAAAGGCCTAAAGCGAGCGACAACATTCTTTTGGGAAAATTTTCTTTGGATGGCATTGCTCCCGCTTTGAGGTGTGTTCCACAGCTTACGGTGTGCTTTGATATCGATGCGAATGGAATCCTAAACGTGTCTGCCAAAGATAAAGGAAGTGGCCAGAAGAATGGGATCACCATCAGCAATGTTGAAGGCATGCTTACCAGTGATGAGATCAATAAAATGCTTGGGGAAGCAGAGAGGTTTAAGGCAGATGATGAGGAGCTTAAGAAGAGATTCGAGGCCAAGAATACGCTTGAAAGTTACGTCTACGGGACCAGAGCCACTTTCTATACCAAAAAGTCTGCTATGAATATCTACTCTGCCGATATTGAGAAAATAGAAGATGAGATCAGATCAGCCATGGAGTGGTTGGATGACCACAAAAATGCGGAAGCACATGTTTTCGAGGCCAAAAGGAAGAAGCTGATGAGAGTCTGGGATCCAATTGTTGCTAAGTTCGTCGCATTTTAAAATCTAGCAAGAAATTAACACTTGCCGCAGCCTTTTGTTCATGATTTTCGTTTCGGTTTTACTAATGTGTCCTAGCACTTTTCCGTTCTTTGAGTTTATTTAATTGAAAGACTTCTATGTATCATTTGCCGCTTGGGAGAGACAAAATAGATTTTGTTTAATAATTTCGCCCGCAACTAAAAGTCGTATACAAACAAAGCAGCAAATTAAGAAAAAGTCAAGAAAAATATCGTTGAATGGACCAAAAAGAAGGCTCAGCCAAATATCATACAGCCGTTATGAAGATCATGCGAGATAGCAACTTTTAATTCCAAGGTGTACTACATACATATATATATATGTAAATGCGTCTTAGCAAATGTAATAGAGTGCACGGTGAAAGTAACCAGTGAGCAGCATATTAAAAGAAAAAAAAAATAGTTCACTCATGCAAAGCTGTTCGCCACAACCTCAAACCACATAACACTTATTCACGATCTGTCACTCACAAACAAATTACGAAGGTTTGATCGTTCATCTTCACCCGTACATCCACCGTACCTTGTAAGGAAGAAAATCTCGACTAGGAAAGCTCGGAAAAGTAACAGATTTCGAGCAGCGCTAGTTCCATGGACAATGGTATGTAGTATTGCTTTGCCTCAAATTTCTTGTTTGGGCGAAGCATAGTTGACGCGGCGTTTTGTCTCTGAAGATTCTACTCATACAATGCACAAGCTCGAAACTCTCAAACTCCCAACAATTAGTACCACCACAACAGTATTATCACCAACAAATGAAAACATGAAGGGATGCAACTGAGACGAAAACGTTTTTAATAAATCTCGAGCTTGCTTCTTCCTTTCTCCAAGGGTTGTTCCTCCGCAAGGTTTCTTCCTATTTGAAGGGGCTCAATCACACGTGTAGATAAACTCGTTCACCCAAAAGTGGCACTCTAATGAATATCTTGAACGAGCTCCTCCAATAATTTATAGTAGTAGTTAACATATTTTCTACATGTGATTATGTTATAAAGAAAATTCACCATGAGTGCGTTTGGATTTACGTATTTTAACGAAATTGCTTGACTTTAAATTATGATTTCAAAATCATAATTGCAAATCCAAATTTCACTGTCGAAATTCGGATTCAGAGCTCGACTCATCCTCGTGAAGCTCGTCGAACTCCATTTCTAACTTTTTCTAAAATAATTTTAAAAATACAAAATAAAAAAAATCATGATAATATAAAAAAACAAGCTCGTGAGCCGGCTTGCGAGCTTTCGAGCGCCCACGAGTAGAGCTGTCAATGGGCCGGGCCGGGGCGGGCTGGCCCGCCGCCCGCCAAAGCCCGCCACTCGGCGGGCCGCGGGCCTGGCGGGCCAGGCCCGCCCGCTTAGAAGTTTTTATTTTTTTTTAAATTTTTAATTTTATACTTTTATTTATTATATTTTTTTTGTTAATTAAGGTATTTATTAATAAATTATGAATAACCAACATATAATTATATATTTATTACTATATATTTAGTTAATAATGGTCTAATTAATGAATTATTAACTATTAAATTTAATTATATATTTATTAACATTAATATATTTTAAATATAATATAATATATATAATTAATAAAATGAGCGGGCCGGCCCGCTGGTTTGCCCGCCCCGCCCCGCCAAGCCCGCAGCCCGCGCGGGCTGGCCCGTTCAGGCCCGCTCCTCGGCGGGCATAAAAAATTGCAGCCCAGCCCGCCCTTTTGGAGGGGCGGGGCGGGCCGGCCCGCGGGCCACGGGCCAAATTGACCGCTCTACCCACGAGTGAGCTCGAGCTCGAGCCGGCTCATTCGCGAACCCATGACGAGCTCGACCTCGACAAGAGCTCGTCGAGCTTGCAAATCGGCTCGACTCATCGTCCACCTCCTAATTATTATTATATTTATTAATATTATTATTATATTATTGTTATTATTATACTTTTCATTATTATTGTTATTAATTATTGTTATACTTATTATTATCAGTTACGAAAAACTCGTTACGTGCTCGCAGCTTTAGATTTCGAAAACGGATAATTTGACACGGGATTTCAAATCCGACGAATTATAAGAGTTTGGATTTCCCCTCGTATTTGGACGAAATCGAAATCCAAATCGGTGCGATTGCCAAACGAAATATTTGGGGGAAATCTGGATTTCAAATCGAAATCCGGAATCCAAATGGGGCATGTCTATTTCATTTTTTAAACTATTTAGATGAAACTGACACTTGCTATGTATTGATCTTCCTTAATGTGATACTAGTATGTTTTGCATACAGGTAAGCAAATATATATCACGATATCATTTTATATTCTAAACATTTTAGATTATTAATTAAGTTCTTCAAAATATAAAATTTTAATTTAACAATAAAATATAGATAAAAGTATAACTAAACATATGAAATTGACAGATTAATTTGACAGTAACTCTCTATACAATAGTACAGATATAGTAGTGACAAAAAATATATTTACATTAAATAGTAGAGAAAAAAATATCATTTTTAACTCTTTTAGCCTCCAGGTTGGCCCAATACTTAATTATAAGCCCAATACTTCAAATTTAATACCCCAACAATACAATTTTAAATATGGCAAAAAAAAAATAAAAAAATAAAAGGGCCAACAAAGTATTGAAATGTAAAAGTTCAGCTATTGGGAGGGGTGCGAGTCCGTCAGGGCTTAGCATTCCTCTAATCCTTCTAACCACACTCCATTCGTGTTTAAAAATAATTGTTACTAGTTGTCACAACTCAATATTTTCATTGCAAAATAACGTAACTTAAACTATGCATAAAAATTATTAACTTAAGTTTTAGAATTATTAATGAATTTTTATATATTAAATATACTACAAATGTATAATTGGCATGTTAATTAAAAGCAAATTACACTTATTCTCTATTTGAAAATAACAATCTTTATTTCTATGCGAAATACATTAAGAAACACGATACAGAGGAAAGATAAAAAAATAACAAAATCTATATATAGCATCTTATTTTAAGGAGAGTTTGTTTACACTTAAATACCAAACAGTATAGAAAAAGATCAAAAGAGTCTTTGTCAGTATTCGACAGGGTACTGAACAGATAATTTTCTTTTCTATTGCGTATTTATGCCTTATTTAAGTTATAATTTTATTAAATTGAAGATGAAAGTATTCTATAAACAAAATAACATTAATTTCAATTTTTATTATTAAAATAATAGAAATATTCTTTACAATATGTTTCAAAATTAGAAAAACTACAATAATAATATAAAGCTATTTTTAACTTTCGATGTAAAAATAGGAGATTGTTCCGTAAATTCTGCTATAGGAGTTTATTTTGTCTCAAATTTCGATTTTATGTTTGAAACTAAGTTTGAGCCCTATTCGGTCGGAATCTTAAATTGTCAACTTTTAGATATCTTCAAATTTTAAAAACACCGACTACTCGTCGTTTGCTCGGCTCGTAAACCCCAAAAATTGCTTACGCTCTTTCCTCTATACATTATTGATGTGTTCGAAGCGTATTGCAAGTTGTAAGATTTATAAAACAAAATACTATGAACTACGCTACGCTAAATAGGTAAGTGCACCTATCGAAAGTAGGATAGCAACGCGAGTATTCGAGTATTGAACCCAAAGAAACTATACATACAATTAAGAAAATTTGTCTAAATATCCTAGTGAAAAAGGTTGGTTTTGATCGTGCAAAAAGTAAAATAACGATTAAACTAAAACTACGAATTAGACACAAAGACGACTCCTTTTTAAAACAAACGTATTTGAGACTTCGAATCTCCTAGCTCGATCAAACCCCAATCTCTATAATTCACGTAGCTTTCCTAATTACTAGACCGTGAGAACTCCTAAATCTTGCATATGGTAATCATGTAACCGGACATAATATTCCTTATCACATAAAAAACGACTACAACTAATCCTACGAATTTAATAGCCGGACAAGCTTCCCTAACTATAAATCATATGATTGCATTAAACATAATGAATTCTACTATTAGTTTGACTCTAATCCGGCGGGTAGCTCAACCTATTTCTAGCATTGACTTTATTCCGTTCGTTTACGCGTGGTCTAGTCGTTTGTCCCTCTTTCGAGTGCAACTCACGATTTTCCAACAATTATCGTGTTCACATAGACATGATAAAGACAATGTTAATGTTGAGACTTCAACATTGTCAATGTTGGGATAACGTTCTAGTCAACATTTATTGCCCGAGAATGTCTCCAACTTCAGTTTTATCTTTCATACCCAAATGTGTTTAATTCGGTTCTTGGCTATTTTTAATGATGTTCAGGACTTAGATAAAGATTGGGAATGGGTCAAAACCGTGTGGAATACGTGTGGATAAGATGGAGCAAGCTTAGGAGTGGAGCATACTAAATATAGGAAAAGTGGAGCTCAAGTCAAGACTAAGTCATTGGAGCTTACCAAGTCAAGCCCTAACGGTAACTAACGAACCATTTCACCTTAGTGGACGTTAGTGGAAGTTACTAAGTCGTTGGTAAAGTCGCCCCAAAGTCAAAGACATATAAAAGGGGATTTCACTTAACCGTTTCAAATATAACGCATAGGCAAGAGATTACGAGCGAAGTCTGAGCGAGTTTTATATCACGTGAGTGTCTTTTTAGTCTAGTGTTCTTTTGCAAAAGTCTACGGACTTTGTATGTTTGTACGATCGTAAGATTCGTAGTTTTTCCTAGGCTTGATTTTTACTATCTTTCGATAGCTATTTTGTAATCCATCTTCGTAGTGGAATTTCGCCTTGAGGCACGCAGCAAGTTTTCTAACTTGCTGCAAAATTTACATATCGTGTTTATTAGTTTTCTCACTAAGTAATCAACATATTCATCTGTGCGCTTGAGTGTTAGATTGAGTGTTCCCTCAACATTTCATCCAACATCTAGTTTACTACTTAGTTTTACATCCATTTCTGGACCGCCCGGCTTCAAAGTGGTATCAGAGCCTATGCTTGACATTACTAAGCGCTGTCAAACCTCTACAATGGATGTAACAAGCTCAAACTATCTCGGCAAGGTTCCAGTGTTAGACGGTTCCAATTATGCCTATTGGAAGGTTCGTGTGCGTCAATGCATTAAATCAATCGATACACGTGCGTGGGAGGCTGTACTAAATGGTTATACTACTCCAAAATCTGCACCGGACGCTGATGGTGAAGTCGTAGACAAACCAATCGACGAATGGACGACCCTTGAGAAGAACGCTGCTGAATTCAACGACAAAGCACTTAATGCCCTCTTCTCTTCGGTAGATATCTTCATGTTCAAGATCATTCAGACCTGTACTACTGCCAAGAATGCGTGAGATCTACTTCAGAGGTACTGCGAAGGCGATGCAAGTGTGAGGGAAACCCAACTACGGCTCCTTCTCAACCAGTTTGAAAATCTCAGAATGAAGAAAGACGAGGACGTTACCACGTACATCGGAAAGCTCTTGACCATATCGAGCGAATGTGCTAGCCTAGGAGTGTCGATCTCGAATAAGGTATTGAATTCTAAAACAGTATGTAACACTAACTGAAAAGTTTAATGTGAAGGTAGCGGCGGTCGAGGAAGCACACAATTTGGCCAATATGGACTTCCACACATTGATAAATATTAGGAAGAATTACGAGACCAATCTCGAAGTCCAAAAGAGGGCCTCTCGCGGAAAAAGCCTCGTTCTAGTCAGTCAGCCATCCAAGGTGAAAACTGAGGATGACCCTGACGATAAGGAGAATATGGCTATGCTTGTGAAGAAATTCGCGAAGTTTCTAAAGAAGAAGAATGTGGAGCAAAATGTTGGCCCAACATTCAGGAAAGGCCAGAACTTCAAACAAGAATCATCCTCTGCTTCTCCATTCTTCAAACGCAACTTTGATGGGAAGAAAAAGAATATCAACTGAGATTCAGTGAGGTGTTATGCGTGCACGGGCTGGGGTTACTTTGCCAACTAATGCGCGAATACTCTACGCAAACGAGGGAAAGCACTTTGGGTCGATCTTTCAAACGACGAAGATGAAGAACAGTGTGCAAAGGAGACCAAGCAATCATTAGTGACCATCCTGTCATTCTCAGACAACGAAGAAGAAGAAGATCATCAAATCGGCTTCACTGCGGTAAGTGATGTTGAGCCAACATTGGACTCAACATCTGAGAAACAAATTATATTTGATTATGATGATTCAAACTGTGTTGATGGGTATTTAAGTTCTGATGATGCAGAGTTAGAAATAGGCGTTTGTGCAGAAGTCCAGATTAATGAAGCTGCTGTCAGCGCAATATGAGAAGGAAAAGGCGAAAAACTCGGAACTCAAAGCCATCATGAAAGCGCTGTTCGAGGAGAATGAGAAGAGCGAAAAGATGATAGAAAGCCTACTTGAAGGGATGAACAAAATGGAAGCCGTACTGACACGAAAAGGACAAGGAGATTGACAAGCTTCAAAAGCGAGTCGTCGAGGCCGATACGTTCACGAAGTTAAACAAGGGTAAATCAACCCTTGATGAGGTACTGTCAATAGGTATTACTGATACTCATGGGTTAGGATATGTTCCAGAACCTGCTTGTGATTCTGTCGTTCATGATAGACCTAAGATAGTCTTTGTTAAGGAAAATGCCGAATCTGTTACGAATGAATAATGAGACTTTGATAGTTAAGAAAAGTTCTAAGCATGCTGCTAGTAAACTTACGGATATATCATATGAATGTCATTGCATGCAGCATGGTCATATTAAGCCGTTTTGTTGGAAATTAAAGGGGGAGATTTCTTCGAAAAAATCTGTGTTGGCTGAAATGTCACCCAGCATTCAGCTCAACATTGAGAAATCAGTGTTGAAAGGTTCGGCTGGAGAACTTTCAGTTAACTCTCCTTCAAAATCTGGTGAACGTAATGCTGTTATGTCAACTAAGAAAGTTTGGGTAGAGAAATCCGTACATAAATGCAATGTGGTATATCCCTCTTTGCGAGCTAACGTGACAGGTTCTTGGTACTTCGATAGTGGGTGTTCCCGACACGTGGCGGGTACCAAGGTGTATCTAAGTGAATACATGCCATTAAGGAGTGGATCTGTGACGTTCGGAGGAGGAGCTAAAAATCGGATTCTCGGTCGAGGTAGGTTGAACGTGCCCGATTTCCCGAAGCTAAGCTATGTTCTTCACATCGACGGGCTCGTGGCTAACTTAATTAGTAATAGCCAGTTTTGCAACGACGACCTCGAGGTAAGATTTAATAAAGAATGTTGTGAAGTGTTTAACAGCAACTGCGTGCGAGTTATGGCAGGTAAAAGATCAAGCGACAACTGCTACTTAGTCGGCGATAAATCCAGTTCAAAGGACGTGTGCCAATTATCGAAGGCCGAAGACGAGGTGATCCTATGGCATTACAAACTGGGCCACGTCAAATACCGAACCTTGGAGCAGCTTATCAAACACGAAGCCATCAGAGGCATTCCAAAGTTGAAGGAGTTTGGTAAGGTTGTTTGTTAGTCTTGTTTTGAAGGGTAAGCAAGTGCATGCTAGCCATAATGTTGACCAACATGCTGCCCAACATTTTAAAACTGCTCACTGTTTCCAACTTATTCATATGGATTTGATGGGGCCGATGGAAGTAGATAGTATTGGTGGTAGGAAATATGCCTATGTGCTCGTGGATGATTACTCTAGCTATGCTTGGATATCCTTAGGGAAATATCTGAATCTTTCGAATTTTCAAGAATTTTTGTACCATGATTAAGAACAATTTTTGTGCTTCTATTTTTCGCATTAGATCAGATCATGGTAGGGAATTTGAAAATCAGTCATTTAATGAGTTTTTTTTATAAGAAATGCATCATTCATGAGTTTTCATCTCCTAAGACGCCCCAACAAAATGGGGTGGCCGAAAGGATGAATAGGACTTTGCAAGAAATGGCTCGTGTTATGTTGCAATATAAGAGTATTTCTAAGAGATTTTGGGCTGAAGCGTTGCATACTGCTTGTCATATATCAAATCGTGTTTTCTTTAGGCATGGCACTAAGAAGACGTCATATGAATTATTGAATGGAAAAAGCCTACAGTCAAGTATTTCCATGTGTTTGGTTGTTATTGTTACACGTTGAATGATCGTGAGTACTTGACCAAATTCGATTCCAAAAGTGACAAGTGTATTTTTCTAGGTTACTCTTCGAATAGTCGTGCATATCGTGTGTATAACTTGCGCTTGAAATCTGTTCAGGAATCTGTTAATATTGTATTTGATGATGCTACTGATCTTAGCAGAGTTTCTCCACAAGTTGATATTTCAGATATTATACAAGCTGTTGATGAAACAGAGGAGGATGTGGAAGAAAATGTTGAGTCAACACCAAACTCAACATCAGTACCTGAACAGAACACAGAAGCTGAACCCAGCGAGGTGCGAACAGATCCGCCAGCTAAGATACAGAAAGACCATCCCACTGACTTAATTATCGGAGATATGAATTAAGGAAGGAAAACCAGGGACAAGCCGCACAAGGATTACAAGTCTATGGTAAGGAACGTATGCATGAATTCTGTATACGCTGAGGTACGCTTTAACTATTTTGTTTCTGAGGTAGAACCCAAAAGTGTTCTTGAAGCCCTCAAGGATAATTATTGGATTAATGTGATGCAAGAGGAACTCTTGCAGTTGGAGAAAACCCAATTATAGACCTTGGTTCCATGGCCGAAAGACATTAATGTCATAGGCACGAAGTGGATCTTTAAGAAAAAATCAGATGAACTTGGTAGAGTTGTTAGGAACAAAGCACGTTTAGTAGCCCAAGATTATACGCAAGTAGAGTGCATAGATTTTGATGAGACGTTTGCTCCTGTGGCTAGATTGGAATCAATTAGACTGTTGTTAGCGATTGCATGTTGGCTTAACATCACGTTACACCAAATGGATGTTGATAAAGATATCTATGTTGAACAGAATAAGGGATTTGAGGATCCGCATTTTCCTAACCATGTTTTTAAGCTGCAGAAAGCTTTACTTGGACTGAAACAAGTGCCGCGAGCTTGGTATGGTAGGTTAACCACGTTCTGACTCGAATTTGGTTTCGTCCGAGGTGAGGCTGATTGCACACTCTTTGAAAAAGAGTCGATGCTGACATTTTAATTGCTCAAATTTATGTAGATCACATAGTTTTTGGCTCTAGTTCGCAATCAATGTTAGATCAATTCGTACATGCCATGAACTCCACTTTCGAAATGAGCATGATTGGGGAACTAACTTTTTTCTTATGATTGCAGATCAAGCAAAGCAGTGACGAGATTTTTATGTCTCAGGAAAGGTACGCTAAGAATACCGTAAAGAAATTCGGGTTGGACACGGCTAAGGTAACTAAAACTCCCATGGGGTCTACACAAAAGGTATGTAAGGATAATATTGAACAGAATATTGTCAACATTATATCGATCCATGATAGGCAGTTTGTTGTACCTTTCAGCTAGTAGACCCGATATTATGTATAGCGTATGTGTCTGTGCTAGATATCAATCTGAGCCTAAGGTTTACCATCTTAATGCTGTTAAGCGTATTCTTTGATATGTGACTGGTTCATGTAGCCTAGCGTTGTGGTTCTCTAAAGATACTAATACGAGTCTTGTAGGCTACAGTGATGCTGATTGGGCAGGTGACGAGATTGATCGCAAGAGCACAACTGGCGGTTGTTTCTTCTTAGGTAACAGTTTAGTTGCATGATACAGTAAGAAACAGAATTGTGTGTCTTTATCTACTGCTGAGTCTGAGTATGTTGCTGCGGGTAGTTGTTGTACGCAATTGATGTGGTTAAATAGCATGTTGTGCGACTATGGTTTAAAATGCGAGTCAGTTCTCATGTATTGTGACAACTTAGTGCCATCAACATATCTAAGAACCCTATCCAACTTTCACGCACGAAGCATATAGATATAAGACATCATTTTCTGAGAGATATGGTAGAGAAAGAACTAGTTCGCATTGAGCATATAGACACGAAACATCAGTTAGCTGATATTTTCACGAAAGCATTGGATTCTGAAAGGTTTTCGGACCTAAAAAGATCCATAGGCTTGCATCAGTCTGTCTGAATGTTGGTCCAACATTTGGATTAACATAGCATATGTCAAATTCGATGGTTACTGCGTTAATGTTTGGTTGAATATTCTTCTCTGTTTTCCTGTGAAATGACTCGATCCTTCTTGATTGGTCTCTGAATTAACCCGATCCCTTACATATAGGCTCTTGGTAATAAGTTCCCTAGGTGCACGGCATTTGCGGTGACGATGTACTCTTTGAGACAAAAGCCAATCCTTGACGCATATAAGCCTGCTCATAATCCTTTTGCAAGATATAGGTAGTTGGTAATAAGTATTCCTAGGTAATAAGTGTAGGATTACGGAATGAGAATGTTGAGTCAAATGTTGAGGCAACATGTGCATTAGTTTTCTAGGTCAGCATATGTTAGTTTCATATCTCTAGTTTAGATATTTCTCAGAATTGCATAGAACTCCTCGAAGAACATCTCGTTACGCTTGTCTGAAGTGCTCATCATTGACGCCTAAACGCCCACTTACTCCACGTTGTGCTACAATTCTTGGAATCCCGAAGTTTTGATAAGACCGTACTGTGACACAGTGGTCCGAGAGGTATTTTCTAACCTATCCCCTAGTGTTAATGATCCTAGTTCTAGGAAATATGGGAAGGTGTTCTTTAGGGGGAGGTTATATGATTTTTCGGCTAGGGATATTAATGAGTTTTTGGGTACTCCAAATGTGGAGATGGGGCAGACATATGATAACGATGAGGTGGTCAGTTTTTTGAGTGGGGTAGAGTGAAAGAGTGGGACGGGAACTTCCGTTAAAATTTGGGGAGTTAGTTCTGAACCAACTTGCGAGCCAATCTGGGAAGATTGGCAAAGGGATCCTTCCGTTTCCTTCGCTCATTTATGCAATGCTCGTACGGGGAGGATTCAGGCCGTCAAGAAGGGATCAGGTGGTCATGTTCAAAATCCCATACGCAATCTCGTATATGCACCTGGCAGGTAACAAAGTGGTAGATCTGTCGTGGCAGCCTCCGACTCCAAATATTGAGCAGAAAGTTCCCTCAACATCATCCCCTCAATCCAGCTTGGACAGACAAATTCAATGTCTCGAGGAGACCATCTCGTTCCTGACGACGTAGCTTTCAACGCTAAAGAAGATACGTTCTTCCCAAAAATGGGGAGAAAATGCAGAAGTTGCGGATCAAGGAGAGGGCGAACAAGCACGGGGAGCTGACCATGGAGCTGTAGATCAGAATGCTAATGAAGCCGAGGAGGAGCTGGAGAAAAGGAAGTTGAAGCCGAGGGAGAAGCTGGAGAGAAGGAGGCAGAGGACTCAATCGAGATTCTAAACTTTTAGACTTCGGTCTAATATATTGTGCATGCGCTTTTTGCTTTGTTTTTGCATGCCTGATTTGTCTCTTGCTTATGTGTTTTTATTTTTCCTATGGACCAATTTTATTTTCTTTTGCAGATGTTATGTTCAGACCTCTAATCGGCTTGTACTATTTTTTAGTACTTTGAATAGTTTATGAACTATTCTATTTTGCGTTTACTCTAACCATCTTTTAATATTTTGTGGTTGAGTAGGTTTGGCCTTCAGGAGGAGTTCCACTATGTCTAACTTCTGCTATGGTTTTGGGAAGAAAGATAAAAAGGGGGAGATTGTTAATGTTGAGACTTCAACATTGGCAATGTTGGGACAACATTCTAGTCAACATTGTTGCTCGAGAATGTCACCAATTTCAGTTAGTATCCAAAACGTGTTTAATCCGGTTCTTGGCTATTTTTAGTGATGTGGAGGAGTTAGATAAGGATTGGGAATGGGTCAAAACCGTGTGGGATGCGTGTGTATAAGATGGAGCAAGCTTAGGAGTGGAGCATACTAAATATAGGAAGAGTGGAGCTCAAGTCAAGACTAAGTCATTGGAGCTTACCAAGTCAAGCCCTAACGGTAACTAACAGACCATTTCACCTAGTGGACGTTAGTGGAAGTTACTAAGTCGTTGGTGAAGTCGCCCTAAAGTTGAAGACATATAAAAGGGGACTCCACTTAACCGTTTCAAATATGACGCATAGACAAGAGATTGTGACGCCCCGCCTTCTACTACTATTTTCTTACACTAACTTATGTGACTAAATAAAATATAACATATGTTACATGTGAAATATCGATAGAATTTTTTTCGATTTTATAATTTTACAAAACACACCACACCCAACTATCTTACAATGTAAACATTTTTCAGATCTAACATACGTACAAACGTATTTTACAAAAACACACTTAATTAAACATAACGCCCGCCGCACAGGTCGCATCCATGTACACACCACCCTCAAAAGTCACTGGAAGTACCAGAAGGACCAGCCTCGCTATCAAAGCGTTCACATACCTTATTCGCTGTGTCTACAACACATAAAAACATGGGATGAGCTATAAAGCTCAGTAAGTGGAAATATGCATGTATGCACGTGCCAAAATAGCAAAGGCATCCGCGCCAATGCTTTCTAATACTATTAACACATCTTACTCATTCGTTTCTCATTTTCATCAGGGCCCATAGCTACTTACTAACCGCACCATCATATTATGAGCTCAAATCCTATACGGATAAAAATACGATAGTGGCCCACTCTGGCTAGGATAAAGTTAGGGTTTATCTCCAATCTTATCATTCACCATGTCGCCCCTCTATCACGTCACTTCCTGGCACTATAGTTATACTATGTGCCTTCCCATTACCTAAATAATTTAGGTAAATATATTCGACGGTTTTACCCCCGTCATGGTGCCTTTGTAGAAGTAGCTATATTCTCATCTATCTACGTTACATATAACTCGCTTTCCGCTCGAGTAATACAATGCACGCTCATTCCTCAAAATACTCCATATGATTCGTGCGTGCACATGATCATGATGCATAAATAATGCGACAATAAATATTCCAAACAATCGCTTATAACAGATAATTCACATACCATATATTCATCGAAACAATTAGTCACGTAACAATACACATACCAATCAATTTATGTGTTGTAGGTGAAATTCCCACTTACCTGTCGTCCAAACTTATGTAACTTACTGCCTTTGAAACGTCCTCACCTTTTTAACCTTATAGAACAAAATATTAAAATATCAATATCATCTCTAATTAAATTACTAGTTCAAAATAATTAATTCAACTAGACCCATTTGTTAAAACCCTAAATCTTGACTAATAATCTACCTTAGATTAATTAATATCATAATCTTAACCGAAACTTAGTATTATTTATCTCAATAATCACCGAATCCTGTCAAGCTCAAGACTTAATTCCGTTCGATTACCATACCTACCCCCCAACTTGATCATGCTTTAAGATTTACTACAATTAATTTAATATCCACTCGATTGATAAATTTAGCTCACTTTCGATCAAGTCTTCATACCTTAGGTTTTACTTTTGCCAACTTTTCCCACCATTGAGTTATTTGATTGGTTGATTCTCAAATCGTCCTATTTGATATAAATTATACCCACTTTCGATCCTATTGATATTATAATATTTCCACTCTCTAATAAAGACTATATATAAAATGCTCACATCATTCATTCAATTAATGCAATATCAACATCGGTTTCGCCGTGTCATGACATCACTCTCTATTGTATCGCCCAATTTGTCTAACTTAGGATTACATTCGGCCAATTAAAATTCACCATAACTTCTTCACTTTCGGTCGATTCTATATAATTCAAAATCGTCCTATTTTATGTTTTAAAATACATCACTTTCGATCGATTCTCAAATTGACCAACTTATGATTATTTAACATCAGATATAACACGGCGAAAGTGCTCAAGTTTCTTAGTTTCGATCGATGATCATCTTACACCAATGGTTTCGCTCGAAAGTGCTCTTATCAAACCATTCAAATCGATTACCCTACATAATGTTATTTTATTATTGAACTCGGCGAAACTCTGTTTATTCAGAGCAGTTTCGATCAATCAAATTTCATCTTACCAAATATTTATTAATTGCCCGATTCCTTACATTATAACTTTCCCTTTCGATCGATTTGTCCCATTCCTTCTCAGTTTCGCCCGATCATTGGTGGCACATACCATAAGATTCAATCGAAAGCACATTTATATAGTAGTCAAAATCGACCGATCCAAATATTATTGGATTTCTTGTTTCGATCGAAACCCTAAATCACTACACGATTTCTCATATCGTTTATTACATTCAATCAAAGTTAATTCAACCTACTTTATTCAGTTTCAATCTTATCAATTTTCCTAAACGTAACATACATAAATCTTAACAACCATGTTAGTATGATTTATATTTGGAAACCCTAAAACAACAACTAACATACCATCGTTATTTTCCTTAGAATTAATCCTAATTCCTAACTTTATTTAGAAACATTCTCACTCATAATTTAAAAACATAAAATTCAAGATAAGAAGAAGTATACCCTTTCCAAGCTAAAATTCGATATCTACTTGTTCGAGCTCTGCCTTCTCTCTAGACTCAAATTCTTCGATAGTTAATAAAGGAAATGTTTATTTCTTTATTTCTTCTACTTGATGCTAATGATAGATAAATGACAAAGATCATAACCTAACCCTCTAACTTTAAACACATATAATATTGACTCTTACAATTCTAAAGTGTTCGACACCCCACTTAAAAAACTATTAGGTTAAAATATTCAACAAATTGCTAATTACCAAATTATAGAATTCTCCTCCATAAACCCAATTTTCGCCAATTACTATTAGCGAATTTTAATGCTCCTCATTCCATAAATATTAAAATCCACTCTTAAAATTATTTTTCTAAATTCCGAAATTTTTCATAATTTCGAAATTCCTTATTAAGTCACTTTTCCACATAACATATAATAAACAAATATAATTATGCAGTAATATAGTCACGTAATATGCATGCAAATTTATTGGCCGTTTTACTTACGGGACCTGGGTATTACATTCCTCCCCCCTTAAAGAGGATTTCGCCCCCGAAATCAGGTTAGTTAAAACAATTCCGCATAGCGACTTCTCATATCATCCTCACATTCCCATGTAGCTTCCTCTGTTGTCTGATTCTGCCACAGTACTTTCACTAACGGAATCTCTTTATTTCGAAGTCTCTTCACTTCATACATTAGAATTTCCACTGGCTTTTCTTCATAACTCAAATCTGGTTTGAGGTGTTGGTATAGAAATTCATTTCTCAAGACATGATTTGGGTCAGCGACATATTTTCGCAATGTCGACACATGAAAAACATCATGAACTTGTGCCAATGAAGCTGGTAATTCCAATTGGTAAGCTACTTCACCGACTCTTTTAATTATTCTAAAAGGTCCAATATATCTTGGGCTCAACTTACCCTTTCGCCCAAACCGTTTCACTCCTTTCATCGGAGATACTTTTAGAAACACCCAATCATCTATTTCAAATTCCAACGGTCTGCGTCTTTGGTCTGCATAACTCTTTTGTCGACTTTGAGCCGTTTGCATTCTTTCTCGTATTTTTGCTATTGCCTCGGTCATCTCTTGAACCATATCAGGTCCTAACATCGCACGTTCACCGACTTCATCCCAATGTATAGGAGATCGACATTTGCGCCCATACAAGGCTTCATACGGTGCCATCCCAATAGTTGCATGATAACTATTATTATAAGAAAACTCGATCAGTGGTAAATATTTGCTCCAGTTTCCTTTAAAATCCAAAACACATGCTCGTAACATGTCTTCCAAAGTCTGGATAGTTCGTTCTGATTGACCATCCGTATGAGGATGATAAGCTGTACTGAAAGACAACTTAGTCCCCATTGCTTTCTGCAGACTCTTCCAAAAATTTGATAAGAACCCTGAGTCTCGATCCGAAATAATTGATAATGGAACCCCGTGCAGTCGAACAATTTCCTGAATATATATTTCTGCGTATCGCTCTAGGGAAAATATCGAACTTATGGGTAGAAAATGAGCAGACTTAGTCAATCGATCGACTATAACCCAAATAGCATCATAACCTTTTATAGTCTTTGGTAGGCCCAACAACGAAATCCATCGTAATATGATCCCACTTCCATTCAGGTATCGACAAAGGTTGTAATGTCCCTGCCGGTCGTTGATGTTCAGCCTTTATATGTTGGCATGTTAGACATTGACTTACAAACGCCGCTATGTCTCTTTTCATTCCCGGCCACCAATAATTTATTCGAAGATCTCGATACATTTTTGTAGCTCCTGGATGTACTGAATATGTCGTCACATGTGCTTCCGTCATTACTATTCTTCGAATCTCCGCATTATTAGGTACATATAAACGGTTCTTGTAATATAGACTTCCGTCTTCTTGAATTTTGAAATCAGTTGAAGTTTGCTCTGCATGTGCGTCTATGATCTTTAGATATAATTCGTCATTTTCTTGTACCCGTTTGATTTGTTCCAGTATCGTAGGTTGTAAAGTTAATGCTGCCAACTTTGCTTCGACTTCTCCCAATTGTACTACCTCCACCTCCAATAATTGTAACTCTGCACTTACCTCTTTTCGGCTTAATGCATCAGCCACCACATTTGCTTTTCCTGGGTGATAACTAATTACACAATCGTAGTCTTTAACAAGTTCTAACCACCTTCTTTGCCTCATATTTAATTCCTTCTGAGTGAAGAAATACTTCAGACTCTTGTGGTCCATAAAAATTTCGCATCGTTCCCCATATAAGTAATGCCTCCAAATTTTTAAAGCAAAAACCACAGCAGCTAGCTCCAAGTCATGAGTCGGATAATTCTTTTCATACTCCTTCAATTGCCGAGAGGCATAAGCTATCACATTTCCATGTTGCATTAGTACACATCCCAGACCATTCCTTGATGCATCGCTGTAGACCGAAAATCCTCCAGTTCCCGATGGTATCATTAGAACTGGAGCTGAAGTGAGTCGCTTCTTCAATTCCTGAAAACTTTGCTCGCACTCCTCGCTCCAATGGAATGGAACATTCTTCCTTGTTAACTTTGTCAGTGTTGATGCAATCTTTGAGAAGTCCTTAATAAATTTTCTGTAGTATCCAGCTAAGCCAAGAAAACTCCGTACTTCTGTGACATTGGTTGGTTGAGACCAATTATTGATAGCTTCAATTTTGCTAGGATCCACAGAAATTCCTTCTCCAGAAACAATGTGCCCTAGAAATGCGACTTGAGTCAACCAGAACTCGCATTTCTTGAACTTGGCATATAATTTATTTTCTCGTAATATTTCAAGAACTATCTTCAGATGTATTTCGTGTTCCTCCTTTGTCTTCGAATAGATAAGAATGTCATCAATGAACACAATGACAAACTTGTCCAAGAATTGTTTGAACACTCGATTCATTAGATCCATAAATGCCGCTGGCGCATTAGTTACCCCAAAAGGCATAACTAAAAATTCGTAGTGTCCATATCGGGTACTGAATGCCGTCTTCGAAATGTCTTCTTTTCGAACCTTCAATTGATGATATCCCGATCGTAAATCTATTTTTGAAAACACCGTTGCGCCTTGAAGTTGATCAAATAAATCATCTATTCTTGGTAATGGATATTTGTTCTTGATTGTGATCTTGTTCAGCTCCCTGTAGTCGATACATAGTCGCATCGACCCATCCTTCTTTCGCACGAACAAAAACGGCGCTCCCCAAGGAGAAAAACTGGGTTGGATAAATCCCTTCTGTAATAGATCGTCCAACTGTTCTCTTAGCTCTTTCAATTCAGTCGGCGCAAATCGATATGGAGTCTTAGAGATTGGAGCAGATCCCGGTATTAAATCAATCGTAAATTCAATTTCCCGATCTGGTGGTAATCCGGGTAAATCTTCAGGAAACACGTCCAGAAAATCACGCACCACTGGCACATCCTCTAATTTCGGAGATGAACGTTCCTCTGATTTCACTGCGAAGACTAGATAAACTTCGCATCCCGCCTTAATTAAACGTTGTGCTTTTGTCGCTGAAATTCTAGAAACATTTCTTTATTTGTTTGTTCCCATAAAAATGAAAGGCTCCTTCTCTTCAATATTAAAAGTAACTGTCTTGCGATTACAGTCGATGACAGCTCCGTATTTCGATAGCCAGTCCATTCCAAGAATCACCTCATAATCGTTCATTGGAATGACTATTAAGTCAACGGACAATTCTCTTCCGTTAATTAACACCGGAGAATTCCGTAAAACCAGATTGGTTCGCATCGCAACTCCGTGTGGAACAGTCACATTATATTCACAATCAGACAGGGTAGGTGTAATCCCGAGTCTCGCCACATATTTAGTGGATGCAAATGAATGCGTGGCTCCTGAATCTACTAAAATGCATGTCGGAAGTTTGTGAATAAGTATAATACCTGCCACCACGGATGGATTAGCTTTTGCTTCCTCTGCAGTCAATGTATACACACGTGCTAGCACAGTTGGTGGTTTCGCTTGAACCATAGCTTGATTTCCTGGTGTCTTCTCTGAACATGATCTTGCGTAATGCCCCGTCTTCCCGCATTTGAAACAGATGTCATTTTGTGAAAAAGAGACACCCGAATGATGTCGTCCACATCTTGGGCAAGCTGGCATTGGGCCTGGGGGTCTCCATTGATTAGAATTTTGTTGCTGAGGTGGTCCAGGCCTATTCTGAAAATTTGGCTTCCCACCTTTTGGAAAGAACTGTCGTTTCTGATTACCCCCACTCCACTTTGCTCCTTGCACAAACTTTCGCTTTGCCTCTTGAGCACGAATAATTCGTGTCTCAGCTTGTTCTGCAACCATCGCCCGCTCCGCCACTTGAGCATATGTAGTTCCTTGTAGTCCGGCCATATTAACGTCACGATACAACTCCGGCTTTAGACCCTCAAGGAATCGTTCAATCTTTAGGGCATCAGTGCTAACAATATGAGTCGCGAACCTTGACAGTTGTTCAAATTTTCTGATGTATTCCGCCACTGTCATCGCCCCTTGTTTGAGATTAATAAACTCATTCATGCGTTGGGCTCGCACAGGTGCAGTGAAGTATTTATTTCGAAATAATTCCTTGAAACGTTCCCAACTCATGTTAATTGGATCCTCTATCGCCAAAAATAGTGTCCCACCAATGCCCTGCACTTCCTCGCAGTAGAAATGCAGCACACAGAACTTTCTCATTCTCAGGAATTCTGCTATATTGGAACATACTCTCTAATGTTCTGAGCCAATCTTCAGCAGATGTTGGATCGATAGCATCCTCAAAAGTCGGTGGGTTCAGTTTACGAAATCTTTCACCCACTGCTTCAACCCTATCAGCCTGAGAGACTCCGTTGTTCCTTGTCCCCTCAGAGTTTCGCTGTTGGATCAATTCCTGAATCTGCTGAGACTGTTGACGTACTAATTCGGTGAGCTGAAGGATAGCCGAATCACGATTGTCAGTCGGGTTTACATTTTCGCCTTCATGATTGTTTCCTCCACTGCCTTCTCCTCTAGTTCTAACCATGTTGTCTCTCTTACCCTATCAGTCCCTAAGGCCAATAAATTATGCAATGCAAGAAATTCATAATACCACATAACTTACAATCAAGGCTGTCTTCCGCGCTTTTGAGTGTGTGTACATGGACAGTCTACAGAAATTGCAACCGAAGCTCTGATACCAACCTGTGACGCCCCGCCTTCTACTACTATTTTCTTACACTAACTTACGTGACTAAATAAAATATAACATATGTTACATGTGAAATATCGATAGAATTTTTTTCGGTTTTACAATTTTACAAAACACACCACACCCAACTATCTTACAATGTAAACATTTTTCAGATCTTACATACGTACAAACGTATTTTACAAAAACACACTTAATTAAACATAACGCCCGCCGCACAGGTCGCATCCATGTACACACCACCCTCAAAAGTCACTGGAAGTATCAGAAGGACCAACCTCGCTATCAAAGCGTTCACATACCTTATTCGCTGTGTCTACAACACATAAAAACATGGGATGAGCTATAAAAAGCTCAGTAAGTGGAAATATGCATGTATGCACGTGCCAAAATAGCAAAGGCATCCGCGCCAATGCTTTCTAATACTATTCTCACATCTTACTCATTCGTTTCTCATTTTCATCAGGGCCCATAGCTACTTACTAACCGCACCATATTATGAGCTCAAATCCTATACGGATAAAAATACGATAGTGGCCCACTCTGGCTAGGATAAAGTTAGGGTTTATCTCCAATCTTATCATTCACCATGTCGCCCCTCTATCACGTCACTTTCCTGGCACTATAGTTACACTATGTGCCTTCCCATTACCTAAATAATTTAGGTAAATATATTCGACGGTTTTACCCCCGTCATGGTGCCTTTGTAGAAGTAGCTATATTCTCATCTATCTACGTTACATATAACTCGCTTTCCACTCGAGTAATACAATGCACGCTCATTCCTCAAAATACTCCATATGATTCGTGCGTGCACATGATCATGATGCATAAATAATGCGTCAATAAATATTCCAAACAATCGCTTATAACAGATAATTCACATACCATATATTCATCGAAACAATTAGTCACGTAACAATACACATACCAATCAATTTATGTGTTGTAGGTGAAATTCCCACTTACCTGTCGTCCAAACTTATGTAACTTACTGCCTTTGAAACGTCCTCACCTTTTTAACCTTATAGAACAAAATATTAAAATATCAATATCATCTCTAATTAAATTACTAGTTCAAAATAATTAATTCAACTAGACCCATTTGTTAAAACCCTAAATCTTGACTAATAATCTACCTTAGATTAATTAATATCATAATCTTAACCGAAACTTAGTATTATTTATCTCAATAATCACCGAATCCTGTCAAGCTCAAGACTTAATTCCGTTCGATTACCATACCTACCCCCCAACTTGATCATGCTTTAAGATTTACTACAATTAATTTAATATCCACTCGATTGATAAATTTAGCTCACTTTCGATCAAGTCTTCATACCCTAGGTTTTACTTTTGCCAACTTTTCCCACCATTGAGTTATTTGATTGGTTGATTCTCAAATCGTCCTATTTGATATAAATTATACCCACTTTCGATCCTATTCATATTATAATATTTCCACTCTCTAATAAAGACTATATATAAAATGCTCACATCATTCATTCAATTAATGCAATATCAACATCGGTTTCGCCGTGTCATGACATCACTCTCTATTGTATCGCCCAATTTGTCTAACTTAGGATTACATTCGGCCAATTAAAATTCACCATAACTTCTTCACTTTCGGTCGATTCTATATAATTCAAAATCGTCCTATTTTATGTTTTAAAATACATCACTTTCGATCGATTCTCAAATTGACCAACTTATGATTATTTAACATCAGATATAACACGGCGAAAGTGCTCAAGTTTCTTAGTTTCGATCGATGATCATCTTACACCAATGGTTTCGCTCGAAAGTGCTCTTATCAAACCATTCAAATCGATTACCCTACATAATGTTATTTTATTATTGAACTCGGCGAAACTCTGTTTATTCAGAGCAGTTTCGATCAATCAAATTTCATCTTACCAAATATTTATTAATTGCCCGATTCCTTACATTATAACTTTCCCTTTCGATCGATTTGTCCCATTCCTTCTCAGTTTCGCCCGATCATTGGTGGCACATACCATAAGATTCAATCGAAAGCACATTTATATAGTAGTCAAAATCGACCGATCCAAATATTATTGGATTTCTTGTTTCGATCGAAACCCTAAATCACTACACGATTTCTCATATCGTTTATTACATTCAATCAAAGTTAATTCAACCTACTTTATTCAGTTTCAATCTTATCAATTTTCCTAAACGTAACATACATAAATCTTAACAACCATGTTAGTATGATTTATATTTGGAAACCCTAAAACAACAACTAACATACCATCGTTATTTTCCTTAGAATTAATCCTAATTCCTAACTTTATTTAGAAACATTCTCACTCATAATTTAAAAACATAAAATTCAAGATAAGAAGAAGTATACCCTTTCCAAGCTAAAATTCGATATCTACTTGTTCGAGCTCTGCCTTCTCTCTAGACTCAAATTCTTCGATAGTTAATAAAGGAAATGTTTATTTCTTTATTTCTTCTACTTGATGCTAATGATAGATAAATGACAAAGATCATAACCTAACCCTCTAACTTTAAACACATATAATATTGACTCTTACAATTCTAAAGTGTTCGACACCCCACTTAAAAAACTATTAGGTTAAAATATTCAACAAATTGCTAATTACCAGATTATAGAATTCTCCTCCATAAACCCAATTTTCGCCAATTACTATTAGCGAATTTTAATGCTCCTCATTCCATAAATATTAAAATCCACTTTCTTAAAATTATTTTTCTAAATTCCGAAATTTTTCATAATTTCGAAATTCCTTATTAAGTCACTTTTCCACATAACATATAATAAACAAATATAATTTATGCAGTAATATAGTCACGTAATATGCATGCAAATTTATTGGCCATTTTACTTACGGGACCTGGGTATTATAGAGATTACGAGCGAAGTCTGAGCGAGTTGTATATCACGAGAGTGTCTTTTTAGCCTAGTGTTCTTTTGCAAAAGTCTACGGACTTTGTAGGTTTGTACGATCGTATGATTCGTAGTTTTCCTAGGCTTAATTTTTACTATCTTTGGGTAGTTATTTCGTAATCCATATTCGTAGTGGAATTTCGCCTTGAGGCACGCAGCAAGTTTTCTAACTTGCTGCAAAATTTACATCTCGTGTTTATTAGTTTTCTCACTAAGTAATCAACATATTCTGCTGTGCGCTTGAGGGTTAGATTGAGTGTTCCCTCAACATTTCATCCAACATCCAGTTTACTACTTAATTTTACATCCATTTCGAGACCACCCGGCTTCAGACAATATTAAAGCCTTCAATAACATAGACATAACTGCAATCAATCTTCTTCATAAACGAATTCAAGTAACAAGAAGAAAATACTACGATAAATCATTCAAAACAAAGGATTAATCTCGCTAGGGTTCATCTAATCAAATACAGAGAATTTAGCTACTCATAGAAGACAGAAGAACAAGGAGAAACGAGATTGATGATAGAAGAAACATTATCTCCCCTACGATTCTGCTCCGGTGCGTTTCCCACGTTCTTCCCTTATTTGCCTTCGAATTCTCATTCTTTACGCCTTGAATCACCTCTAAAGTGTGTTCTAGGGTTCTTGTGTCGTCTCTAGGTCCCTTTCCTTCGTACCAAAAGGCTATATTTATAATAATCGAGATCTTCTTTTTTCGGTAAGGATCCGCGAATATTTGACTTAAGTGTGGCTCTAGCTAGTTCTATAGATAATGATTATTAAGTATTGCTTTTTCCTCGAATTTCGTCTGAAGACTCAACTCAACGGAATGCAACACCTCAAAAGTCCGCTACTCTAAAAAGTTATCATTGCCACCAAAACAGTATTGTCACTTGGTTTCTCATTTGTTGCTACATAGAATCACCACAATTTGCACAGAACAAATGAAAACGTGAACAATTAAAGAGAGTGTGAGTATGAGTAAGGGCTTAGCATTCGTCTCTTCCTTCTACTAACCACATTTTGTCGGCGGCTGTGCCTTGAGTTGAGACTCTGAGAGAGTGGCGTATTAGATACATTTTTCAAATCTTGATCGTTGTGTTTATGTCATATGTGGATTCAAGTAAAACAACACGCAACAAAGACATAAGAAATAATAATACCAACCTCTGTAGTAAAACTCGGCCTAAGTGGCCGGCCGCCTAGGCGCTAGGTTTTTTTGGGAATTTTTTTTTCGAAATGCAAAAAACAAAAATTATTGGGATTGACATTATTTATTTAGATGGATAAATATTGATATATATTTACTTTGCTATATTAGCATATAAAAAAATAATAAAAAATCAGGTATTGACTAATTTCTGCCTAGACCCGTCTAGCTGTCTAGGTGCACGCCCCTCTCGGACGCCCGACTAGCGCCAAACGACTTTTATAATATACGAATAGAATACAAGCAAGACGTTGTAAACTGTAAAATGTTTCTACCCACCAGTTTGACTCTACTTCCAAGCATAAAGGTAGTAAGAAAAAGGGAGAAATCCAAAATGGTCCCCGATGTCTACTACATGGACTAATTTAGTCCTCGACGTTTCGCGTGAACCAATTTAGTCCCCAGTGTGGTCGATTTTGAACATTGGTCCCGCCGTTAGATGGTTGTTAATTTGGATGAAAAATTGACACTTGTTGACATGCGATTGGCCACACTTAAAAAATCATAAATAACACTAAAAAGGGGGGAAATCGGAAACAAAAAAGAGAAAATTTAAAAAAAGAAAAGAAAAAGCCTAATATTAAAATAAAATAAAGAGATAATAAACATATATTAAATGAATACATTAAAAAAGAGAAAAAAAATACATAATTATAATTAAGTAAAAACAAAACAAAAAGAAGAGAGAATTGTCAAAAGTAAAATAATAAATAAGAAAACTAAGAACAAAAAATAAATCAATATATATATATATTTATAAAAAAATAAATAAAAATGAAAATAAAGTTAATGGAGGTGCATCCGTCCCAGTATTGTTGTTTAAAAATTCAAGAACTGCGACGATTGTGTCCATGTTGTTAGGGAGTGTGCCCTCGGAATGCCATACGAGGACTAGGAATGGTATAGGGCGCACGATGATGTATAGGTTGTAAGACAGGTTTATTGTATATACCGTCAAATAAATTAATGAATATATATTTTCATTATAATAAAGGCATTATTATTTATTTATCGAATTTAAAGTCTACTTGGCATCCGGTAGTGCGATAAATAAATAACACCCAAATGTTTGAGTTGGACGTCTGATTCTTGTGGGACGAGAGAGGAGACACCGGACAGTCCTTAATCTCAGCATTAAATAAAAAGTCCGTAAGTCTAAGGATTCTAGGTGGGTGACTAGATATTCGAATATGACTTATCCATTGACGACCACATAGTATCGGTAGTGTCACCGATTACCTGAGAGGTTGTGGGTCGTGATGGAGATATTGGTGATCGGAGAGATTGCGTATTTGGACATTCGGCTCGTATTCGTCTCAATCACATGGCTAGGATGTTGTCAATGATTGAACGAATGACTATAGCAGCCTCAGACCGATAGGGTCATTGACGGATTTGCTTTCGCGATTTCGGTTTGTCGCTAGTTGGATAGGCTCGCAAGTGTTCATAAATGAAACACGGGTCAGCGACGAAACGCAACCGACTTTACGGAGGTGAATACCGAGCTTTGACTGCTATCGGGATTCACTGCCTATATTCGTATAGGTTAATGTCCTATGAGGTAATCGGAGAGCGACGATTATAAAGCCTTCGGCCGAAGCTTGGAAAACTTGCTTGTATTAGATACAGAGCGGAGTTTAAATAATCGGATCGGTCTCGATTATAACATAGTGTTAGGTTAGTGAGTTTGACATTTGCATGGCTCTCACCTAACCGGGACGCAAGTGAAAGGCGTAAGAAGTATTTAAATGTATACACTATAGTCGGTTCGCCCGAATTTCGATTAGATCAAAATTCGTTCTCAACTGGGATCTGTCCGGTACCGCGGGATAGGCTAGGCGAATACCGGGACTCGTGGATTCCTCCCATGCCAGTTGAGACGGACCTAGAGAGTCGCGCTTAAAAATGGTAATGAACTTGAACGAAAACGGCGGGCTTTTCTGTGGAACCTAACGAATAAGATTCGTTGAGGTAGTGGCAAAGTTGATACGAGGCGTCAACGACTTAGTTAAATTCCAGTGACTGTCACGGAAATAATTAGGACTTAAGATTGTCTTAAGTGCTTAATTAATTAACTAAGTAGGCTCAATTATAATTAAAATAATTAGATTGGATTTAATTATATTTATTATTTAAAAGATGGACTAAATTGAGAATTTAGAAATCTCAGGGGCCGAAATGAAATTATCACTTAGTAAATAAAATATATATAAATATATATATAATACTAAGTGCTAACGTGTGATGCTAGATTAATCTAGCTTAATGACTCACCTTGACATGTGGTATTGTTCCATTAGAAAAATAATAATTAAAAAAAATAATTAAACATGTATAATAAGAAGGCAACGTGAGTTACAACATGTGTGAGGAATTTTTTTTTTCCTAAGTATAACAAGAGAGGAAAAATCCTTAACCCACGTACGACAAGCCACAGATTCGTTTGACGAGTCCTAACACCCGAACCGAACTGTGCTATCCATCGGGAGCAGTCTCGGAGGTTTGTTCAAGGTCATACCGGCGTGACGATCTAGCCCGGAGGCCCTGGGATTCCGACGAGGTGCAACCACGTCCATCCGAGGCGACGACAGAAGAAATCTCGTTCATCGAAGGTATACCTCGAACCCTAAAGATTTGATTTACGAAAAATACCAAACGACATCGGAATAATTCTCAAGACCCCTCGTTGGAAACGCCGGGAAGTGTAGAACTATTCTGGAAAATTTGGTATCAATCGGAAATCGTTTCGGTCGTCAAATAGTTAAAAGACTGCAGACTGCCGTTTTACTCGAATTAATAATTTCGAACCACAGATTTGATTTTGAGAAAAATACCAAACGATGTCGGAATAATTCGAAAGACCTATCGTTGCGAACGTTAGGAAGTGTAGAATTATTCTGGAAAGTTTGGTATTGATCAAAAATCATTTCGGTCTCCAAATAATCGAAAAACGTCTGGTTGGCGCTTTGTTCGATTAATTTGGATCTAAATTATTAATTCGAATAAATTGGAAATAAATTCGAATTTTGATAATTCGAATTAACCCCGATCTCCCGAGGCTTAGAGCTGTATCTTAGACCCTCGGGAGAAGCCGAATGGCGTAAAGTTGAATTTAGATATTAAAAATCGAAAATTCGTCACCCTATGCCGCTCGGTACAAATTGCGCTTCCGCTATAGCCACGTTACGTTGTTCGGGGGCCGGCGTCGATTAATCGGGCCCACCCCAACAATGGTATCAGAGACAAGGCTCATGAATGTTTCGACCGAAGGCCTCGAAAGCCGATATGGCGAACGAACGGTCGACGTAGTTTGGAGACTATCGTCGCTCGTGACGTCGGTTGGGCATCCGACATCAAAATTCTGTGTTGCATGTTTATGTAGGACATTTACGCGGGCTTAGGTTCAACCGGGTTATTTGTTTAAGGGTCGTTTGCCGCCCCCCGGGATGTACATGGATTACGGGTTGTTTGGAAAATAATTCCTCCCGTGTTGTATTTTATTGCTTTATTAGATAGGTTAGATAAAATGACGGCCGTTCGACGCAAGGCGAGATTGGAGGATTCGACAACCATCGTAACGATGACTCGACGTTGGAAGATCGAAGACCCCGGTCGTTTTACGACCCATGTAATAGGACCGGTCTAGAAGTAGCCCGCATATTTGTCCATTTAAATTGCTTTCCTAGGGTTAGGAATTTATTTATCGCATTTACGAGCTCGTGCTTAATTTTAATATGCTATGAGTTACAAAAATCTCCCGTACGAATACTAAGTGAGTAAAGGGATTGGATGCTCTGTCTTCTATCAAGCTCGGGCCTAGTTGTTACAAAACCTAAATGCAAGGTTTGGTTTCGGGTATGCCGGCGCCTTGCATTTGCTTTTGTTTCGGCTTGCTCGGGTGCATTTGTGCCGCTCGCCAAGACCACACTGTGCGGTAAAACGTACGGTTCAAGTGTGCGGTTTTGAGCAACGTTGATAGGTCGCACTTAGACAGTCATACCGCCTTGTTCCGGGTTTGCCGGCGGGGGTCCCTGACTGAGACAAAGATAGTTGAGACATTCGACAAGGTCGGATTCGTGCGGAGCGCGACTTCGTGGGCCGCTGCAAACCAATAAAACGAAGAGGTTGAGGTTTGCATCCGTCCACGGGGACATCAACTCCACTATCGAAGTTATCAACGAAACTTCCAAAATATCCGTAGGGAGAATGGAGTTTATGAAAAGATAGTGGGAGTCAAACGGAATAAAAAGTCCTTGTTCGCGTTTGATAACCTATACAATCGACATAATATGCCTTTTATTTTCTGCAGCATTTTCTCTCTTTGTGAAATCATGTCGACCGCTTTAAATGTACTGCTCAAGGAGAATAGGTTGACTGGGCCAAACTATTCAGATTGGCTTCGCAACTTGAGGATTTTCCTTGAGATTGAGAACCTAGTTTATGTCCTTGACTCCGAAATGCCGCCAGCCCCAGGGGCGCGGGCATCCGAGCAGGCTCGTGTCGCTTATGACAAGCGACTGCGCGACGAGAAGCTCGTAAAGGCTCATGTCCTCGGATCGATGAGTAACGCACTGCAGCGTAGCCATGAAAATATGGCTGATGCTCGGGTGATGGTTCAACATTTGAAAGAGCTTTACGGTGAGACGTCTAGGACAGCTCGCTATGCGACTTCGTCGCAGCTCTTCCGATCGAGGATGTCTGAGGGTGAGAATGTTGGCGAGCATGTTATGAACATGATCACCATGATCGAGAGGTTGGGGACTCTCAATTTTCGATTTGATCGTGAATTACAAAATGATCTCATCTTGCAGTCTCTGCCTCCGTCCTTCAACGCGTTCATTGTGAACTACCATCTGAACGGCATGACGCTATTGCTTCCTGATCTGATGAATCAGTTAGCAACGGCACAAGGTCAGATGAAGAGGGCAAAGCAGACTGCACTTGTCGCCACTTCTTCGAAGCCCCAGAAAGGCAAAAAGAAGAAGGCCAACAAGCTCAAGCCAACAGGGAAGGTTTCCAAGAAGAAACTATCTTCTGGGAAATCGAAACAAACTGGTGTAAAGCCGACGGATAGGTGTCTGCATTGCGGTGCGCTGGGCCACTGGAAGCGTGACTGTCCGAAGCTCAAGGGTGAGCAGGCTGCGTCAGGTATGGAACTAAATGTTTTAGAAACAGTTTGTTCTTCATCTGTATACTCTACTTCCTGGATATTGGATTCGGGAGCTAGTACTCACATTTGTGTTTCCACGCAAGGTCTGGGACCAAGTAGAGCGCTTGGGGAGCATGAGATCGAGGTCAGAGTGGGAAGCGCGGATAGGTACTCGGCAAGCCACATCGGATCAAGATCTCTTGTATTATCTTCTGGGCATGTGTTGCGTTTGTACGATGTCTTGTACTCCCGAGGGGATTTAAGAACATCGTCTCCATTCCTGTTTTGAGCAGGAATGGTTATGTATTTAGTTTTAATAATAATACATGCCATTATGTATAGAAATAAAAATTTTGGCAGCGCGACACTATTTAATAGTTTGTACTATTTAAATACCCAGAACGATGTATCTGTGAATACTATCACAAATAAACGAAAATCGGGAATAAATGCGAGGTACATGTGGCATCTTCGATTAGGACATACTGGAGAACGCAAGATTCACGAGTTAGAGAAAAATGGGATTTTAAAACCGTTGGGATCAGATCCCTATCCGACTTGTGAGTCATGCCTCAAAGGTAAAATGACCCAATCACCCTTCACCGGGACATTTAATAGAGCCACGGAAATTCTCGGTTTAATTCACACGGACATTTGCGGGCCATTCAATGTGAAGGCTCGGGGTGACTTCCAATATTTTATTACCTTTATGGATGATCACAGTCGTTACGGACTCATGTATCTGATGAGGTATAAAGCTGATGCTCTTGAGAGGTTCAAGGAGTATAAGGCGTTGGTGGAAAATCAAACTTCGAAGCTCATTAACGCCATCCGATCGGATCGAGGTGGCGAGTACATGAGTGTCGAGTTTGACCAGTTCTTAAAAGAGAACGGTATTTTATCACAGATGACTCCGCCCGGCACGCCACAGTTGAATGGCGTGGCCGAACGTAGAAACCGAACTTTATTAGATATGGTTCGCTCTATGTTAAGCTATACAGATTTACCAATGTCATTGTGGGGATATGCACTTTTGACAGCGGCATATACCATTAACCGGTGTCCCTCAAAGTCTGTTAACGGCATTCCGTATGAGATATGGACTGGTCGTTTACCCAGCTTATCACATATTAGGATTTGGGGTTGCCCCGCCTATGTGAAAAAGCTGAAAACAGACAAATTGGAGTCTAGATCTATAAAAGGACGTTTCATAGGTTATCCCGAAGACTCTATGGGGTACCTATTCTATTTTCACGATGATCAGAGGATCGTTGTAGGCCTACATGCACATTTTCTCGATGAAGAGTTCATTCGAGATTGTGGCGTTGGCCGAGAGGTCACTCTCGAGGAGCAGTCGACCGAAACGCCCACACAGGATTCTGATGGTCCGAGCGAACCAGTCATGCGACGATCTGAAAGGGTGCCTCGCCAACCACAGTGGTATGGCATGTCACATGTCGAACAAGGTTATGTTGCGACTAGGGGACTTCTAAGAGAAGATCCCGCTACTTTCGATAAAGCTATATCCGATGTTGACTCAGCGAGATGGATTGAGGCTATGCGAGCAGAGATGGACTCAATGTACTCCAACAAAGTCTGGACTCTTGTAGACCTACCGAGTGGTTTTAGACCAATCGGTTGTAAATGGATTTACAAGAAGAAGATTGGATCTGATGGACAAGTTGAGACGTACAAGGCCAGGTTGGTTGCCAAGGGCTATAACCAAAAAGAGGGAGTTGACTATGAGGAGACTTTCTCACCTGTAGCCATGATCAAGTCCATCCGGATAATGCTCGCGATAGCTGCGCACTATGATTATGAGATTTGGCAAATGGACGTCAAAACGGCGTTCCTTAATGGATTCCTCAAAGAGGAGATCTATATGGAGCAGCCAAAAGGTTTTGAGTCGCATGCAGATGCTCACAAAGTGTGCAAACTGAATCGGTCAATTTACGGACTGAAACAGGCCTCTCGCAGCTGGAATCTACGTTTTGATGAAGCAGTTCGGAATTTTGAATTCGTGAAAAACGTAGATGAGCCATGTGTCTACAGAAAGAGCAGTGGGAGTATGGTGTCGTTCCTTGTATTGTACGTGGATGATATCCTTTTGATAGGAAACGACATTGGGATGCTCTCATCGGTGAAGGCATGGCTTTCAACGAATTCTCCATGAAAGACCTGGGAGAAGCGACGTATATACTAGGTATTCGCTTGTTCAGGGATCGAGCGAACCATACGATCGGCTTATCTCAGGCCCTTTACTTAGAGAAAATCCTGAAGAAATTCAGAATGGATGACTCTAAGAGAGGGTTCTTACCAATGCGACATGGGATCCATTTATCGAAGTCAATGTCACCTCAAAGTGAGGAAGACAGACGACGGATGAGTGGAATACCCTATGCATCTGCAGTGGGTAGTCTGATGTACGCAATGTTGTGTACACGCCCGGACATTGCTCACGCTGTGAGCGTAGTTAGTCCGTTTCAGGCAAACCCAGGGGAATAACATTGGACAGCCGTTAAGAATATCTTTAAATACCTTAGACGGACTAAAGACTTAACGCCGGTTTATGGAGGAGCGGGACTAGAAGTAGTTGGTTATACCGATTCGGACTTCCAGTCGGACGTGGATGACCGAAAATCTACTTCAGGTTTTGTATTCGTGCTCAACGGTGGGGCAGTGTCGTGGAGAAGCTCCAAGCAAAGCACGACTGCCGATTCCCCATGTGAGGCAGAATACATAGAAGCCTCAGAGGCAGCTAACGAAGCTGTTTGGATGAAAAAGTTCTTGGAGGAACTTACTGTGGTACCAGTTGCTGACAGACCGCTTACACTTTGGTGCGATAATAGCGGTGCAGTCGCGTAAGCAAAGGAGCCACGATATCATAGAAAGTCCAAACATATCGAGAGAAAGTATCACGTATTACGTGAGTTCGTTGAAAATGGGATGGTCGCCGTGCAGAAAATCGCCACCACAGAAAACGTGGTGGACCCGCTCACGAAGCCCTTGTCCCAAGCAGTTATGGAACAGCATTTGGACAAGATGGGGCTACGATACCATTGCGACTGGCATTAGGTGCATCGCATGGCATTCGAGTGCAAGTGGGAGGCTGTTAGGGAGTGTACCCTCGGAATGCCATACGAGGACTAGGAATAGTATGGGGCGCACGATGATGTATAGGTTGTAAGACAGGTTTATTGTATATACCGTCAAATAAATTAATGAATATATATTTTCATTATAATAAAGGCGTTATTATTTATTTATCGAATTTAAAGTCTACTTGGCATCCGGTAGTGCGATAAATAAATAACACCCAAATGTTTGAGTTGGACGTCTGATTCTTGTGGGACGAGAGAGGAGACACCGGACAGTCCTTAATCTCAGCATTAAATAAAAAGTCCGTAAGTCTAAGGATTCTAGGTGGGTGACTAGATATTCGAATATGACTTATCCATTGACGACCACATAGTATCGGTAGTGTCACCGATTACCTGAGAGGTTGTGGGTCGTGATGGAGATATTGGTGATCGGAGAGATTGCGTATTTGGACATTCGGCTCGTATTCGTCTCAATCACATGGCTAGGATGTTGTCAATGATTGAACGAATGACTATAGCAGCCTCAGACCGATAGGGTCATTGACGGATTTGCTTTCGCGATTTCGGTTTGTCGCTAGTTGGATAGGCTCGCAAGTGTTCATAAATGAAACACGGGTCAGCGACGAAACGCAACCGACTTTACGGAGGTGAATACCGAGCTTTGACTGCTATCGGGATTCACTGCCTATATTCGTATAGGTTAATGTCCTATGAGGTAATCGGAGAGCGACGATTATAAAGCCTTCGGCCGAAGCTTGGAAAACTTGCTTGTATTAGATACAGAGCGGAGTTTAAATAATCGGATCGGTCTCGATTATAACATAGTGTTAGGTTAGTGAGTTTGACATTTGCATGGCTCTCACCTAACCGGGACGCAAGTGAAAGGCGTAAGAAGTATTTAAATGTATACAATATAGTCGGTTCGCCCGAATTTCGATTAGATCAAAATTCGTTCTCAACTGGGATCTGTCCGGTACCGCGGGATAGGCTAGGCGAATACCGGGACTCGTGGATTCCTCCCATGCCAGTTGAGACGGACCTAGAGAGTCGCGCTTAAAAATGGTAATGAACTTGAACGAAAACGGCGGGCTTTTCTGTGGAACCTAACGAATAAGATTCGTTGAGGTAGTGGCAAAGTTGATACGAGCTGTCAACGACTTAGTTAAATTCCAGTGACTGTCACGGAAATAATTAGGACTTAAGATTGTCTTAAGTGCTTAATTAATTAACTATGTAGGCTCAATTATAATTAAAATAACTAGATTGGATTTAATTATTTTTATTATTTAAAAGATGGACTAAATTGAGAATTTAGAAATCTCAGGGGGCGAAATGAAATTATCACTTAGTAAATAAAATATATATAAATATATATATAATACTAAGTGCTAACGTGTGATGCTAGATTAATCTAGCTTAATGACTCACCTTGACATGTGGTATTGTTCCATTAGAAAAATAATAATTAAAAAAAAATAATTAAACATGTATAATAAGAAGGCAACGTGAGTTACAACATGTGTGAGGAATTTTTTTTTTTCCTAAGTATAACAAGAGAGGAAAAATCCTTAACCCACGTACGACAAGCCACAGATTCGTTTGACGAGTCCTAACACCCGAACCGAACTGTGCTAGCCATCGGGAGCAGTCTCGGAGGTTTGTTCAAGGTCATACCGGCGTGACGATCTAGCCCGGAGGCCCCGGGATTCCGACGAGGTGCAACCACGTCCATCCGAGGCGACGACAGAAGAAATCTCGTTCATCGAAGGTATACCTCGAACCCTAACGATTTGATTTACGAAAAATACCAAACGACATCGGAAGAATTCTGAAGACCCCTCGTTGGAAACGCCGGGAAGTGTAGAATTATTCTGGAAAATTTGGTATCGATCGGAAATCGTTTCGGTCGTCAAATAGTTAAAAGACGGCAGACTGCCGTTTTACTCGAACTAATAATTTCGAACCACAGATTTGATTTTGAGAAAAATACCAAACGATGTCGGAATAATTCGAAAGACCTATCATTGCGAATGTTAGGAAGTGTAGAATTATTCTGGAAAGTTTGGTCTTGATCAAAAATCATTTCGGTCTCCAAATAATCAAAAAACATCTAGTTGGCGCTTTGTTCGATTAATTTGGATCTAAATTATTAATTCGAATAAATTGGAAATAAATTCGAATTTTGATAATTCGAATTAACCGCGATCTCCCGAGGCTTAGAGCTGTATCTTAGACCCTCGGGAGAAGCCGAATGGCGCAAGGTTGAATTTAGATATTAAAAATCGAAAATTCGTCACCCTATGCCGCTCGGTACAAATTGTGCTTCCGCTATAGCCACGTTACGTTGTTCGGGGGCCGGCGTCGATTAATCGAGCCCACCCCAACAGATGTTAACTTGACAGGGACGGTGTCCGGGTTTCGTAAAATTCTAGTGCACTTTTTATCCTTATTTTTGTCTTTTTCTTTTATATTAATTCTTTTACTTTTTTTTTCATATTTTATTTATAGCTTTTATTTATTATGTTGTTATTTTTATTCTCTACCTTTTATTTATTTTTCTTTTTTATATTTGTTTAATTTATTATTTTAATACATTATTATTCTCTCTTTCTTTTTTATTTGATTTTAATTTTTATTTTATTTAATTTACAAGTACCTCTCTCTCTCTCTCTCTCTCTCTCTCTCTCTCTCTCTCTCTCTTCTCTCTCTCTCTCTTTTATTTTTACTCTATTTTTTGATATTTTTTCTCTTTTCTATTCTTGCTTTTTTTTTAATGCTAATTTATGATTTTCTTAAGTCTCGGCAGAACCAATTGGTTCAAGTCAACAACATCGGGGACTAAATTGGTCCACGCGAAACCTCGGAGACTATGTGGTAAATCGAAGACCATTTTGGGTTTTCACCCGAAAAAAAATAATTAAGGAAAAGGCATTCCGTGAATTTAGCTTATTTTATTCTTAACTCGTGATATGGATGGACTGACACTATAATCGATACACTCATTCTTATTACGTTGAATAAACAACTCATCTCAATTCTTTACAAATATTCACCAGCATGGATCTCCTTAATTTCCATCACCAAGCTTTGTTTGAGAAACTTAACCGAGACTAGACACAAACTCTTCAATATTTGCATCAGAACACCTTCGCCCATGGATTCTTTAGCCATTTCTTTCCACTTTCTGACATTCTTCATGATCTCATCGCTTCTGTCACCTTCTAAAACCTCGCTGGTGCACCAAGCAATCTCATGACGATCAACAATCCCACGATCGATATCATTTGAAGCCTTAATTCCCATCTTCCAAATATCCATAACGAACTTTGCGTTCGTGCTTTGATCAGTCCATTGAGGCATGGCCACCATCGGTATGCCCAAACACAATGCTTCTAATGTCGAATTCCATCCACAATGAGTGATAAAACAACAGATCGCATCATGCGCTAATACGTCTAATTGTGGACACCACGAGATAATTAATCCCTTTCCGAAGGTCTCTTCTGCAAAATTTTTAGGGAGTTTGGATTCTTCAAATGCCCTCACAACCCAAAGGAAATTCTTGTTGCTTAATTTGAGACCCCATGCGAGTTCGTGCATTTGATCCTCTTCTAATTGCGCCATACTACCAAAGGAAACATATATGGTAGAATTGGGCTTATGTTCGTTTAGCCAATTCATGCAGGCCTCGGACATGGGCGTGAAGATACTGACTTCATATTCCTTGTCCTCGGGAAGCCTCTTGTCCAAATACATGGATGGTATGGTTGGCCCGATTGCTTTCACACGAGAAAGATTCGCCATGTGATCTATCAACTGCATGGTTAATACATGTATAGTTAGCAATTTATTATAGTATGATATTGACAAACTATCCGTTAGGATGTGTTTGGTTTAAGGTGTTACTAGATCCAAACACAGTCTTACTGTTTTATAGTATAGATTGAACCACTAAGAAATAAGTTACATCAATGTAGGAAAAATAAAGTGTTCTACTTGTCTCTTCCTCCAACTTGTAGAATGTGATAACTAAGAGCCAATCCGCTTTCTCAATGTTCCGAAACTGCTGATTCACAACCACGTCGAAAAGTGGTGGATATGAGCCATGCACGTACACAAACGAAGGCATGTATGTCCATGGGTTTCATAAAGGGTAACCCTTCAAGAATAACATCCTCATCTTCCTCGAGTGGAAGTTTCAACAATCCTTTGAACACACAATGATATATATGATCCACCGCACAAGATTTTGTGAAGAATGCGGCACCCATTAAACCCATCTCTTTCGCAACGTCCAATCCCCACGGAAGGGAAGAGTCGTGAATGAGACAATCCACGGGTCGACTCAATTAGTCAGTTAGCCTTACTATAGCAGGAGAACATCATTACGGAGAAAAAATAATTAATGTATAAATTTGATGCTCATGTCATCATGAATGTGTTGAGGAAATCGAGCCTAAACTCCGGCGAGCTTGGCCGAGAGATGGCCGGAGAAGTCCCTGAACAGCCACAGCTCAAGCAGAAATGATTTGGTGCAGGAAATTTCTGTTGTGCCCAGATTAAATGTCGTTCCTCGGATTAGGCGCGCTTGATCGGAGGGCTAGGATTTGAACGCTCAGGTTTGAATGAGAGCTGATGGATCACGTTCGAAATAAGATCTAAAGGCTGAGATGAGAATTGTTGTTGCTACTAGCGATTTTACAAGTGAAGCTGTAGAATCGCGCGGTACAAGCTTCTGATGCACGGAGTACTGCCCGTTGATGCGTAGGAGCTTCAACAGCTGAATATAAATACCAAAACAGAGGATTTGAGTAGATCACTTAGCTCGTAACTTTTACTAGGGTTAGAATTAGCGAAAGTTGTTAACTAGAGATTTGTAGAGACACGGAGATCTGTAACTTTCGTGTTGTGAGTAAAACAAATCGAGGCTCTGTTGGTCCGTGAAGTAGGCCTGAGGTCGAGCTGCGATTGCTCGATTGAATTAGATCGTGTTATTTTGCGGAAGCGTTGATATGAAACTATTTTGTTATTTTCTCGACCGATTTAATATTTATCGCTCCCCACCTTGCTTATCCTCTCATGCACGTTCGGTGCTCTATTTTACGAGAGGAATTATAGCCGCTTAGACTATATTTTTACGGAGGAAGAGTGCTTGCACTTCGAGAATGACCAAGCTCTTTTTATTTCTCCACTTGATCGATTACAATTACAAAACATACATATATTTAGAAATAGTCTAGCAATCCATATTTGACTACTTTTTCATTTTCTTCCACACGTTTTTTTTTCTTTACAATAGCATGCCATTATGGGTCATGCTTTTCTAGATTAATCATCTTAAACTTATCTTCCTTTACCATAGCATGCATCACGTTGGATGCTTTTCTTTTCTACTTTTTTTTATTCTATTTTATATTGCTTTGAGATTATATCCAACAAATTCCCCCTTAGTCTCAAAGCATTTGTGTCTTTCATCGCGCTTTAAATTTGACCCGCTTTCGTCTGTCGTACGTCGCGGCTCGCCACTTGGCGTCTTTAAATGCTTCGAACACTTCGCTTCAATACTTAGTTCTCGAGCTGCTTTATATGCCTTTCACCGTCAATACGTGCTTTCGTTGTCCGCCTGCTTCTTCGATCTTGCTCGACCGTCAACTTCCCTTATTGGACCACCTTCGCCTTTTGGCTAGTTTCTTCTAACGTGTTCTTTTTTTCGAACAGCTCCTGCATAAATAATATATCGTTGTCGAATCTCAACAACCACGAGATCATCAGCTTCTTATCGCTAATATAATAAATATGTTTCTCTTCTTTCTTCATCCTCGTGACGTAGCCCGTCAACAGGCTCGTCGCCAGCATCTGGCGTATCGAATCCTTCGTACTCCTTAACAGGCTTCTTCTCATTGATGACCTTCACGGGAACAGATTTGTATTGCTCCGCCTCGTTTCTCGCGAGTACATCGATATTATTGACGACCTGCTCTGCGACTTCTTTGCGATTTTCGTCGATCTCTTTTTCCTTCAGATTTTGTTTATCGTCCATCTGCTTGGGAGCCTCCTTGTTCGTCGTCGTGATCTCGTCCCTTCTAGTCCGCCTTTAATTTTTCGGTGAGCTTGTACTTCTCGTTGTTTCAACTTTTCAAGTTGTTCATGTATTTCTCAAGGCCGTTTCTTGCATCGATCCATTCTTTTACTTTCTTGTCTATCTCAAGTACCTTTTCCTCGTGAGCGTGTTCTTCTTTATTCGGGCTGGCCTCGGTAGGTTCTTCAGTCCTCTGTTTACTGACTTCATTGCCAGTCTTTCGTAGGGCCTCCGTCGTGGCTATTCCGGTCGTCTCTTTCACGTCGCACTCCTGGTTCTCTCCTCGCACGACTTCTTCAGTCTGCTGGGGTGTCAGCTTCTCTCTCGTCTCTTTGTCGGCATAATCGCCTTTCTTTGACACCATCTCATATGTCTCTATAGCTTTTACGTCCGCCTTGTATGCATTATCTTTAGCCTTCTCCGACGACGCATGCATGAAGTCCTCGACCTTGTTTTTCATCTCATCGGCATTCTCGATGTCTTCGCGTCGATCTCCTCGACTTTCTCAGGAGGTTGTGGCGGCGGCGTTTCTTCATACGCCTCATCTTTCTCGAGCTCTTCTTCGTTTGGAGCTCCTTTTTTCTTTTCTTCTACTTCCACGTGTTGTTCGGACTTTGGAGATTCTTCCTCCATTTTCTTTTCACCGTCGGCTTGCCTGACGTTCACCTTCTATCTCCTCCTTGGGTGTAAGGGGTGGTTCGTCTTCTCTCTTTCCCATCACCAACTCAGCGTGATCTCTATTACGCTCAGTCTCCTCGTCACCATCTTCTCGTTTTGGAGGTCCTCTTGCCTCTCTTTTTCCTTCTTGTCCTCGGAGAACTCAATATCGCCGTCATCTTTCGACTTCTCAAGTTCGCCCTAATTTTGTGGCAGAACTTGATTTGTGCGATCATCGTTCTCCTACGCTTTCTCTAATAATTCCCAGGTCTCCTTCGATGTTGTAGCGCGAGCTATTTTCAAAGAATCTGATTCATCTACGGCAGCGTAAATCGTGAGGTGAGCGATCGTTTCTTGCATGTGGGAGTCTTTAAATGCCTTAAACTGGACTGCTGTATACCCGCTCGTATTTTTTGCTTTAGCATACCCGTCTTCAATTATCTTCCATGCACCTTTCGATTGGAGCAAGGCTTTCATTTCGATGCTCCACCTTGCGTAGTTATTCTCGGTGAGCTGTGGAGATCTAATATCCACGTCCACACCATCGACACCTTTGGCTCTGTCGGCTCCAGCGGCTCCGTTGACACCATCTGCTCTGGTACCATTTTGTTATTTTGCGGAAGCATTGATCTGAAACTATTTTGTTATTTTCTCGACTGATTTAATATTTATTGCTCACCACCTCACTTATCCTCTCATGCACGTTCGGTGCTCTATTTTACGAGAGGAATTATAGCCGCTCAAACTATATTTTTATGGAGGAAGAGATATATTTTGCTTGCACTCGAGAATGACCAAGCTCTTTTTCTTTCTCCACTTCATCGATTACAAATACAAAACATACATATATATAGAAATAGTCTAGCAATCCATCTTTGACTACTTTTTCATTTTCTTTCACCCATTTTTTTTCTTTACCATAGCATGCCATCATGGGTCATGCTTTTCTAGATTAATCATCTTAGACTTCTCTTCCTTTACCATAGCATGCATCACGTTGGATGCTTTTCTTTTCTATTTTTTTTATTCTATTTTATATTGCGTTGAGATTATATCCAACAGATCGAAGCATAAACTCATAAACGCAGGTCAATTCCGAGTCGATCGGCGGTCGTATCTCAACAGAATGTATAAATAAATAGTAGTGCTTACGTATGCCTTCTATTAGGGTTTTGATCCTATACCTCGGAGTTCCTTACATATTCTTCGACATTTTGAGAACTCGGGACAAAGCCTTTGTTTGATCCATCGGAGAAGATTTCGATGGGTATGTTGGTTGACGAAAACTAGGATTTTTTTGCCTGATATTTTGTGACTAATATCGTGATAGTAGTCTTCTTTTGAAGCAGTCTTTTGGCGAATTAAAGCATAGGGATGTGGCCTTGGACGGGATATGGTAGGATCAGACAATGACGTTGCCATTGTAATTGTTTATCTTCCATTGATCTGATTGCAATCTTCTCCATAGTTATCTGAGTATTGTTCTAAATGCTTATTTATATAGATGTCTATACATGTGCATGGATAGATAAATCGATATATGGCTTATGATAGAAATTCTTATTACAGCAATTCAAAAGAAGACGTGAGCATAGATCATCTACTTTATGTAATAAGATACTATCCGTTGCTTTTATTTGTAGTATATCAATGACAATTCAAAGTAATCTGAGGATTTCGAGCGATTGCTAAGATTACGGATAAGATATTCCTCCAAAAAAAGAAAAGAAAAGAAAAGAAATAAGCATGCAGTAGAACGATTGAGTGCTATGATTATTGATATTATCTGTCACACCACAAAATTAAATCAACGCAACTTAATATACGTTAACAAGCTAAGACATTATTGCATCTCATATATGATTTCAATATAGAACGCTCAAACTTAATATGATACCATACAAGGTCTTGGTGTTTCACAATGTCGCTTTACCTTATCTTAAATGACCACTTTACCTACAAACATAAGCTTTTAGGTAAAGTGATCATTCAATATAGTATCAGAGCACATGATTAGTTTATAATCACTCATATGTCGACATGTTAGATTAGTCATACCGCACGTGAGGTTGGCATGTTATCTCACATTGATTAGTCAAGCTCCCATAAGTCAATTAATATATAAAGAGGCAATCACCTCTTATCACCAATTTGTTTTAGATCCCTCAATTCCTAATATCTCGTCGTCACCCGATTTGATATCTATGTTTATCTTTAAACTAACACCACAAAAAATAAAATAAAATTTGCAATTCTCAGAATCGTCGAGATTCAGTTAGAATAAAACTGACAATTGCCGACATTACCCATGAATTTTAATGGCAAAATATGGGGAGAAAAAACAAATGGTCTCCGATATTCCACGTGAACCAATTTAGTCCCCAATATTGTCGATTTTGAACCAATTTGGTCCATCTGTTAGTTTACCCTATGAATCAATTTAGTCCGCGATATTCCACGTGAACCAATTTAGTCTCCATTATTGTTGATTTTCAACCACTTTGGTCCATCCATTAATGTACCCTTCAATTTGGACGGAAAACGCAACGTGTCGACACCTGATTGGCCAAGCTTAAAAATAATCTTAACATTAAAGAAGGAAAAAAATCTCCCTCCAAGAAAAAAGGAGAGAAACGCAATTTGGAAAGGTAAAACAAAAGATTTCAGATCATTTGATTCATCTTCTTTCCTATCTGTGTGAAATATTATTATCTTAAAAATAAAAAGATTAAGCAAAACGTCCAATTTTTCTCGTTTTAATTTACAATTCTTAAATTTAAAGGATAAAAAATTTTTACAAACTTTTGACAAGAAATTAAATAAACTACAAGAAATTAATACGGGATAAAAGAATGATAATGAATTTCATCATCAATATCCTAAATCCCTAAGAACACGTTTTTTCTTTTTATATAATGGAACCAAAAAATATAGATATAGATAAGTACAATACTACTAATACTAAAACAAAGAGTCCTAATTCAAAAGAAATAAAAGAGCAATAAACCCCTTTGTAGAACACGAAAAGATATTGCGCCTCATATCTATATTCTATTTCAAAAACTCCTATACACCAAGAAAGGTCTCATCCATTTGTTAGAGCTTCAATAGCAGCTAGATCTAGAGGGACGTTATGAGCATTATGTCCATGCATAACTCCCATACCAAGGTAGTGCGGTTGATGATATCAGCCCAAGTACTAATTACACGAACTTGACTATCAACTACATATTGGTTGAAATTGAAACCATTTAGATTGAAAGCCATAGTGCTAATACCTAAAGCGGTGAACCAATACCCACTACAGGCAAAACTAACCATGAGCATCTACGATATTATAAGTTTCTTCCTATCGACCGAATATGTAACCTTCATTAGCAGATTCATTTTCTGTGGTTTCCCTGATCCAACACGAAGTTACCAAGGAACCATACGTAGCACTAAATAGGGAGTCGCCGAACGCACCAGCTACGCCAATGTGAAATGGCTGCATAATGATGTTGTGCTTACCCTGGAATACAATCATGAAGTTGAAAGTACCAGAAATTCCTAGAGGCATATCATCAGAAAAACTTCTATGGCGAATTGGGTACATAAAAAAAAAACAACGGTAGCAGCTGCAACACGAGCTGAATATGCAACAGCAATCCAAGATCGCATACCCAGACGGAAACTTAGTTACCACTCATGACCCATGTAACAAGTTACACCAAGCAGAAAGTGTAGAACAATTAGTTCATAAGGACCACCTTTATATAACCATTCATCCACGGATGATGCTTCATAAATTGGGTAAAAGTGCAAACCAATAGCTGCAGAATTAGGAATAATGTACCTGAGATAATGTTGTTTCCGTAAAGTAGAGATCCAGAAACAGGTTCGGAGCACCAATAAAGGCAATAATAAATAAAGAAGTTGCGCCAATAAAGGTAGGAATCATCAAAACACCAAACCATCCAAATGGTTTTTGGTGTTGGTTATCCAGTTACAGAAGCGACCCCACAAGCTTCCGCTTTCGCGTCTCTTTAAAATTTCAGTCATGGTAAAATCTTGGTTTATTTGATCATCAAAAACTCCCAAGCACACAAATTTTCTATATTATAGATCGAAATAGAACATGCAAGGCTTGTTATTCAACAGTATAACATGACTTATATGTTTCTGTCAACTAATCCAAATAACTATATAGATCTATTCCAATCTAGTGGAACTAAATGAAGTAGATTCAAAAAGAAATTATGGATCTCTATTTATATGATATAATTTTGAGATAACAGAGTGTTGCCCGGGATTTAAATACGAAACTAGTCGGATGGAGTAGATAACTTCTTTGATTACTTTTTTTAAGTTTCAAAGATCATAGTAACAACCGTCGCCTATGATATCAATAAAATTTGGGCGACGGTTGCGCAGAAAATGCGTCGCCCAACTATTTAATTATTTTTTTTGTTACGATGGGCGACGGTTTCTCATCGAATCAAAAACCCGTCGCCCATAGTTCTATTTTAAAAAAAAATAAAAAATTTTACCATGGGCGACGGTTGTTTCCGTAACAACCGTCGCCCATGCCTTATCAAAAAAAATAAATTTTTATATGTCATGGGCGACGGTTACGGGAAAATTTCGTAACAACCGTCGCCCATGACTTGTTTAATAAACCCACCTTCTTCCTTACTTCAATCGACATAGACGAAAAAAAAAAGAAGTGCGCGGCTTGGGCGATTTTCCGGCGAATTCAAACGTTTTCCGACCTATCCGAGCTTGGAGAACACGGTAAGAAGTCCATTATTCAATTTTCCTCTTTCTATTTCGCGATATACGGCTTGAACGTTTCGAATTTGGTTTTTTTCGAAAATTTAGGTTTCGAATTTTTGAGTTTTTGGAGCTTTATTTATGCGATTTCATAGCTCATTCTTGTGTTATAGTTGATTTAAGGTTGATATTGAGATTGATCTTTGCGGAAATTAGGTTTTTGGGTGAAGTTTGGACAAGTTGGAAGTTTTGGTCGAAATTTGGCCGCGACCTCTCTCTCCTCTCTCGGCGAATTTTTCCGGCGACGACGACTCTTTTCCAACGATTCCGGGCTACGAAAACAAGGTAAGTCCCTTGTTTTTGGGTGAAGTTTGGACAATTTACGATTTTTGGTTGAATTCGTCGAAAATTGAAGTTTTTCATATTTCTCTATTTCGAAACATTGGGTACTATGTGCATAATTTTGAGCCTGATATTGAGCTTATATTTTGCGAAACGGGGTTTTGGGTCAAATTTGGAGGATTTTGGGTGATTTTTGGGCGAATTTTGGGTGATATTCGTGCTTTGGACAGCTAAGTAAGTTTTCAAACCCGTATTTGATTTATATGCCGTTGTCTTTGTGAATTTAAGTTTTTATTTAAGCTTAGATACCCGTTCAAGGTTTTCTCATTAGGAGAAAACCTTGAATGGTCCCCGTTTGGGACCGTTCTTAAACGTTCATTGTCGCTTTAGGATGTAAATGTGTGTTTGAGCTGTTGTGAAAAGTTTGGTTTACATTTCCATTAAATGTTCTCCGAGTAGACATATGGATTGGATGCATATCGTTTTCATATTTTTTTCGTCTACTTGGAGAACTATGGGTTGGCCAACCCGTGCTTGCAATTTTCATTGCACATGTCTTTCCCTATGTATACATTATTCTCTACTTAGAAAAACTTTAAAAGTTCAACACTCAGTTGACTTATTACATCATACATCAACATTTCAGAATAGTTGCAATCCCATTTTGATATTTTTCCTCGTTGGGCGTAGAATAAATTGTACTTCCTCCGTCCCACTTATTTCTTCCCATCTTTCTATTTCGGGCGTCCCACATAATTCTTCCCATTTTTACTTTTGGTTCCAATAATTAAACTAATTACACCATTTATATTTAAAAAAAGCTTCTTAATTTGCGTGCCCACTAATTAGTTTTCTCTCTCAATTCCTTAAAAGTGTACTATAATATTAACAAAATGTGGTTTCTTAATCTACGTGCCCACTAATTTTTGGAAACTATTAAGTGGGACAGATGTAGTATTTACGAAACCTCAAAGTTTTTATTTGTTGGCTAGATGAATTGATCGATTCATGAAGATCGAGGGGAGTGATGGTATTGACAATGAGTTGCAACCCTTCATTGGCATAATTGATCACACTATTAGTTTCTGCCGTTACTCAGTCCATGCTGTGCAGGCTTCAAACTTGTCGATAGTCCTTGAGTACATACATATTAGAAGAAAATTAAGGGTAGGATCACTTGCAGATACGTGATTAATATTGCCAAATGGTAACGGGAATTGTTATCAACGTAATTAATACTTGAAAGAAATCACCAAATAAAATTTGCAGCACACACACACACACATATTGCCAAATGTTGAGAACTAGACTTATATAGAGCAAAGACATTCCCAGGGGTCAATTTCTCTTGCTAGATTTTGAACGTAAGAAACTTAGCAACAATTGGATCCCAAAAGCTCATCAGCGCCATCCTTTTGGTCTCAAACACATGCGCTTCAGCATTTTGGTGCTCATCCAACCACTCCATGGCAGATTTTACCTCATCTTCTATTTTCTGAACGTCGGCAGAGTTGATGTTCAGAGCAGACTTTTTGGTATAGAAAGTAGCTCTTGTTCCATAGACGTAACTCTCAAGTGAATTCTTGGCCTCGAATCTCTTCTTAAGCTCCGCATCTTCTGCTTTGAACCTTTCCGCTTCCATCAGCATTCTGTTGATCTCAATACTGGACAGCAGGCCGTCGACATTGCTTAGGGTTATCTCATTCGTAACGCCAGTTCCCTCATCTTTGGCAGACACGTTCAGAATTCCATTAGCATCGATGTCAAAGCACACCGTAAGCTTTGGAACACCCCTCAAAGCAGGTGGAATGCCATCCAAAAAAAATTGGCCCAAGAGAACGTTGTCGTTCGCTTTAGGCCTTTCGCCTTCATACACTGAGAACGACATGCTAGTTTGGTTATCATCGCTGGTGGTCCAATTGTGTTCTTTCTTAGAAGGAATTGTTGTGTTGTTGGGAACCACTATGCACATCTTACCCCAGTAATCGGTGATTCCAAGAGATAGTGGCGTGACATCCAACAACACAAGCTCTCTAATCATACGACTTCCATGGCCACTAAGAATAGCTGCCTGAACAGCAGCACCATGGGCTACTGCTTCGTCGGGGTGAATGCTCTTGCAAAGCTTTTTCCCATCGAAGAAATCTTCGAGCAATTTCTGCACCTTTGGGATTCGAGTCGAACCACCAACAAGCACCACCTCATCGATGTCCTTCTTGTCCAACTTGGCATCATTCAAGCACTTCTCCACGTGTACGATGCATTGCTGAAACAAGTCCGCATTGAGCTCCTCGAATTTGGCACGTGTTATGCTAGAGTTAAAGTCCATTTTGCCAGACAAACAATCGATTCCAATAGTTGTCTGTGTGATAAAAGAGAGGTTCCTCTTCGCACACTCGCAGGCTGTCCTCAACCTTCTCAATGCCCGTGGATTTTGGCTTATGTCCCTTTTGTGCTTCCTATTAATTTCCTCAACGAAATGATTCACCATTCTGTTGTCAAAATCCTCTCCTCCAAGGTGAGTGTCTCCGGCAGTAGCTTTAACCTTAAAGACACTATCAGTTATTGTTAGAACAGATACATCAAATGTGCCACCGCCAAGGTCGAAAATAAGCACATTCTTTTCAGCAGACGACGTTTTCTTGTCAAGGCCATAGGCAATGGCCGCAGCAGTTGGTTCAACGATTATACGCAAGACTTCGAGCCCGGCAATTTTTCCAGCATCCTTAGTTGCCCTCCTCTGGGAATCGTTGAAGTAGGCTGGTACTGTAATAACGGCTTTCGTTACTGTAGAACCAATATAAGCTTCTGCAATCTCCTTCATCTTTGTGAGTACCATCGAAGAAATCTCTTCAGCAGCAAACTGTTTCTCTTGGCCTCCGTAGGTAACTCCGATCATGGGCTTATTATCATCTTGCGAGACGACTTCGAATGGCCAAAGCATAATATCTTTCTGGACGGAAGGGTCGCTGAATCTTCGACCGATCAACCTCTTTGCATCTGTATCGTATAGTAAGTTTCACAGTACTGGTTGAAAGCGTTAGTAAACCTCCGATAGGCATATATCAGATCCATATAAAATTTACTATGATTCCCACGTTTTTTAGCTTCAAATTCCATATCCAAATATATATTTGTCAATCAACAATAAAATATTCGAATATGGACTGGTTCCATAACGACTTGTTTCCAAAGGGTCCATAAATTAATTTTGACGCGACAAAATTAAGTGTATGGGACGAATCAGGACTTATTTAGTCTAAATCCTCTACTCTTTTGCGTCCAAATTTAATTTTTCTCGACCCTTTTCGTAGTAAGAGAATGAGCATATATAGGGGAAGAAACAATGGGAACGAACAGATTTTCAAGTAAAGAGCTACCGACAGTTATACATATATAGGGCCGAAAGTAGCATGAATAAAGTTTGCAGTACCCTTGAAAGAGAATATAATAAATAATTACCAAAGACGGTGTTAGTTGGGTTGACAGGCGCAAGATTCCTGGCAGCATCGCCTATGAGACGTTCGCTTTCCGTGAAAGAAACGTAAGAAGGAGTAATTCGATTGCCCTGATCATTGGGTATGACCTCAACACGATCGTGACGCCAAACTGCTACGCAAGAATAAGTCGTTCCCAAATCAATTCCAATCGCTGTGCATTCATCACTTGATTGCCCAGACATGATCGATTTCGTAGGCTTCAGTGGGTTATGGTGAGCACTTCCTATATTGATACAGAAAAAGAGCAGAAGTCGTTAGTTTAATAGAAAGGGCTGCTTTTCTGCTCGAAATGACTTTTAAGAGAAAAAAAAGGTCTTCTTTGACTATTCAATTACTTTGGTAAGGGAGAAACTGTCTTCCAAAGTTCGAACGACCTGTTTCATAAGTCTTTCTTTAATAAGAAATGTATTTATTATGGTTTCTTGGTTGCTTTCTGTCTCTTTTTATTTTTTAAATTGTCATGATAATCTGTACGCGTTATGAGGGTTGACCTTTTGACATACATTATTATAGGGGTATTTTTAATTAAATAAAAAAAAAATCATTAACAAAATAAACGTAAAAGTAAAAGCATTAATAAAATACAAAACTTCGTACTCCCAGAATACGAGTTAGTAACTCGTATTATGAGATTACAAGTTATATTTGGCCGCTGGCTCTCTGACCTGACGTGGCCAAAGTGAGGATACGAGTTACTAACTCGTACTCCTGGAGTACGAGATACTTGGGCTGGCCCATTGACCAGCTGACCGTGACATGGCAGCTTACATGGCGACCTAATTCGTATCTTCAAGATACGAATTAGTAACTCGTACTTTCAGAGTACGAGTTACTTGGCCGCCCGACCAACTTGCATGACCATGCAAGTGTCGGGCAATAATTCCTATAACTCGTACTCTGGTATTACGAGTTACGTGAATTATTGAAATAATTCACGTAACTCGTAACGCCAGAGTACGAGTTACGTTAACTCGTACTCTGGTGTTACGAGTTACTTAACTCGTATCACCAGCATACGATTTAACTTTCTATATAAACCTCCCTTAACGTTAACTCATATCAATCTCATCGATTTTTTTTTAACTCAAACAATGGTGTCGGGTCGCGTACAAGTCGTAGTATATTTCAGCGGCGAAATAATTCAATCATCCGATTCTACCATCAAATATAGTATCCGTCCTGTTGGGTATAGGCGAATTCGTCGCAACACCAGTTTTTCCGACTTTATATCGTTGTTGTTCGAAATTACGGGTGCTGATAGCAGTCGTTGTTCCTTGATTGTCCATGGCCAAAATGAATACTTCCAACATTCCCACCACTTTCATCAGCTATTTCAAATCTCCAACGAGAACGATCTACAATTTTTCATACATCCCGACTCAGAGAATAATTGTGTTGAGGTTTTTGTTGAAATAGTTGAAAATTCAAACTTTGATTTGAAGGAAGAGCCTCATCGGAATTTTGAAGTTGGTTCTTCGAGTTATACATGTCCGGATTTTATCGACGTTGTCTCAGTTACGGCAGGGTTCAACAATATTTCTCTGGAGATGCCGACGCTTGGTGTTCCATTCAATATGCCAGAATCCTTGTCAGAACCCGTGCCAGACTTCGTGCCTGAACCCGAGGAAGACGTCGATGTTAGTGATTCAGAAGCGGACGATGAGGATCCACTGTCCGAGTTACCCGATCCCAACGACGACGACGACGAGGAGAACAACGATGACGATGCCCTAGATGATACCACTCCGCTGGTCTCTGCTTCTCCTATGCTGTTTCAGCCCGTCCCATTTTTCCAAATGTACCAAATGCCACCTCCTGGTTGTGACGACTACGGTGGTTACGGGGAGTTTTACGACAGAGAAAACCCTATGTTCTGTCGAGGTATGATTTTTCAAACTAAGAAACACTTACAACGTGTCGTCGACGATTTTTCAATCAGGGTTTCCAGACGCGAGTACAACGTCAACGAGAGCCGCAGTACACGTTGGAGTGTTCAATGTGATCACACGACTGATTGCCCTTGGCGATTGAGGGCATCCTTTAAGCCTAAAAAAGGTTACTGGTCTATTACAAAAGTAGAAGGACCACACACCTGCTATATGACTGAGCTGGCGAGCACACACCGTAATATCTCTAAAAATTTTATTGCTGATTTGTTGGTTGGAACCGTGAGAATCGATCTGCAGTTCCTACCCAAGAATGTCCAACAACTCGTGAAAGATAAATATGGCTACGACATTTCGTATATTCAAGCTTGGCATGGTCTGAAAAGAGCGATGGAAATTGTTTATGGTACGTGGGAAGATTCTGTTACCAAACTCCCAATATTTATGAAGGCGTTGCAACATTATAATCCAGGGACAATCGTGAGGTGGCTGAATCTGCAAACAGGGAGAGCTGGACACTTCGTGCTCGGGTATGTCTTTTGGGCTTTTAAACCGAGCATCGATGGCTTCAAACATTGTTGAAAAGTTGTTTGTGTCAATGGTACGCATTTATACTCCAAATATAGACACAAATTACTGATTGCTACGTCGCTGGACGCCAACCAAAACGTCTTCCCCCTGGCGTTTGCCATTGTCACTGAAGAAAGTACACACTCTTGGACTTGGTTCCTTACTAATTTGAAATCTTTGTTCTAGAGAATCAATCGGTTTGCCTTATTTCGGATCGTCACCCAGGTATTCAATTTTAGTAATCTAATTTACCCGTTATTTTCGTAAAATCAGTTACTTTTACTGGCGTATATGGTGTGTATAGGTCTTACGGGAACAGTAGAAGCAACTGAATTCTTTCGTCAACCAAATGGAGTGCATCGCTTCTGTCTTCGTCATGTAAAGTCAAATTTCTACAAAAAATTCAAGGATCTATGTCATAGAGCCGGTATTGCGCCAACACTTGATAAATTCGATCGCATCATGGCTCAGATTTCGCAAATTAATGAAAGAGCGAAGCCTTGGTTAGAAAAAGTAGGAGTCGAACAATGGACGCTAGCACACGACGGCGGTTATTGATGTGGTGTCATGACGACTAATATTTCAGAAGGGCTCAACGGGGTATTAAAAGGTGCTCGAATGCTACCCGCAAGAGCAATCGTCGATTTCACTTTTCATCGGTAAGCTTTAGTCACGATGGTCTGTCTGTTATTCTAATATTGTGGTTATGACTTTTCTTTTATTCCTTAAAATTCACAGGTGCGTACAATATTTTCGTGATCGCTTTCAAGAAGCATCGTCGCTGATGGCGAATAATGAAACGGATTGGTAACGTTATGCAACGAGATTGTTTCAAAGTTGGACGGCTGAATCTTGGGATCACGTTGTATATCGTTTTGATGTCCGACAACATACAGCAGAAGTCATAACATCTGGAATTCATCAGCGCACATATGTGGTAAGAATCAATGATCGAACAGCCGTAGGGGTCCGCCTATATTTAGCTTTTTCGGCTCGCATGCCGAACAAAGCTCCCTGTATAGGAACGCCAGCACCGCCCCAACTATATGTGCTCACCTCCTCAATATCCTCCAACAGCTGAAGGTAAGTCAATGATATGGTGCTGGCGCTACAATCGGGGAACATCACCGCACCGAAGAGCAGCATCGCATAACCCCGTGCTGATTGCTCGACCTCTTCCTCATCGCTATCATCCGTTATCGGATGGTTCAACAACCAACTCGATAACGACTTCATCGAAAGCGATGACCCCCTAATTTTTTTCGCAGGCGGTCTAAAACCTAGCAACTCTTCACACTCGTCCATCCACTGTGTGGCTGTCCTAGTATGGATGACCCCAGAGACACAGCTACCATCTACAGGCAACCCCCACAAGATACCTACGTCCTGTAAGGTAACGGTCGCCTCCCCAACCCAAAAATGAAACGTATGGGTCTCCTTCCTCCAACTCTCTACCAACGCCGTAATCAAATGAGGGTCAACCCTCTGCGACATACAGCTGTAGACGTGGTACAGACCCATAACGTTCAACTTTCCTAGTAAGCGACCGTGAAGGACGTTCGGAGCTTCTCTAGTACCCCACACTACATTCTCTAACGACCTAATCTTAATAGTTCTATCTAACGCTGTCTCATCTAACAACAAATCCCTACTACGGTGATTTGACTGCATCGTCAACACCGAACTATCAATAGGCCCATAAGTAGAATCGAAATCCATTCTACATTTAAAAACAACAAACCAAACAAATCAACAATCAATAAAAAACATTTGATAATAATGAAATTAACGCAAAAAAATGATATTTCGGATCGTAACGGGCTAACCAAATTATTCACGCGTAGGACGTCGTCTGGGCGACGGGTCGGCGGGTCGCGGCGGCCGGGCAGTGGGGCAGCGCGGGGTGGCGGGGCAGTGGGACGGGTCGGTGCGGCGGGGCAGGGCGGGGCAGCGGGGCGGCGGCGCAGTGGGTTGCGACGGGGTGGCGGGGCTGCATCTCGGGTGGCCGGGCAATGGGACGGGTCGGTGCGGCGGGGCAGGGCGGCGCGGCGGCGCAGGGGGGTTTGGGCTTGGGACAAAACGTCTTCGCGGCGGCTTGTTCGTCGCGGCAGGCGGCGACGCAGTGGGCTCGGCAGGCGGCAGTCGTCGTGTGCTTCGTCGTCGTCGTCGTCGCTTGGGTCGTCGCCGGCTCATCTTCTTCGCGATGTAGGGTTTTATTCAAAACCAGATCTAACTCGTAATCCCAGATTACGAGTTACGTAACTCGTATTCTGGGATTACGAGTTACTCCACGTATGACGCACACACCAGCACAGATAGTAACTCGTAATCCCAGATTACGAGTTACGTAACTCGTAATCTGGGATTACGAAACTCGCTATTTTATTAATAATTTTGAAATTCTGTTTATTTTGTTAATAGTTATTATTTGTATGTTTATTATTAAAAATACCTTATTATAGGTCTCGGTATCAATAGAAATGCATTTATTTTGGTAACTTGGGTTGCTTTCTGTCCTTATATATATATATATATATATATATATGTATATATATATATATATTTTAAATTGTCATGATAATTTGTACGTTATGAGAGTTGTTCCCAAATCAATTCCCAGCGCCGTGCAATCTGCTTTGCCTTGCAATGGTATATGACATGTTAAGCACTTACTATACTGATAGAGAATAAGAGCAGACGTCGTTACTAGAGGTGTTCTTAGGGTTTGTAAACCGTAACCAAACCATGGTTATGGTTCGGTTAACCGCGGTCAAAGGTAACGGTTCAAACCGTAATCGAACCATCAATTAAATGTTCGGTTATGATTATTTATTTTGCAAATCGTAAACCGGTGGTTATAACCGTCTTACATATATATAGTTAAATATAAGATTTTATTGTTTTTATTATGGTAACAAATGATAACTTATGCACCATTTTTTATTTTTTATTTTATTTTTTCGACGATTATAAAATTGACGTTAGAAGATTTAAACGAATATTGAGTGATAAACTTGATCTATACATGGAGATACCTACGACGGGTTTCCGTTGACGATTTTTGAAATTGAAGAATGAACGATAGTCGTAGTATTTTTTTAAATATTTAAGGTGTGAAGCTTCATTTTATATAACTTTTTATGCTGGAGTGAAAATTTGTTTTTACAGTTCTTATATAAAATCAAAGTTCTTTAATTTATTTCAATTATTACAGAAAATTTTTTTTAAAAATAAATAAAAAAGGTTTCAACTGTTCAAAACCGTAACCGTAACCGGCTCGAAAGATTCCAAACCGTAACCGTGATTACTACGATTCTGTTACGGTTAGAGGTTTTTTACAACCGAAACTGACGGTTTATAACCGTGAACCGTAACCGTAACCGGATGAACACATCTACGTCACTTTAATAGAAAAGACTGCTTGCGGCACGAAATGACAATAAGTATCATTTTTCCTACTAATTTGGTAAAGCAAAACGTCATTACCTTCCTCCATTGTCGATTCACTAGTCTTTCTCTTAAGAACTCTAAGGGTGCGTTTGGTCCGCGGAATTCGATGCAGAAAAGAAAAGAAAAGTGTGGTCATACGCATTAAATCATTATACATTACGCTAAACGTGTCGTATCATTTCACTTTCATTTTCTTTTCCACGTCGAAATCCGTAAACCAAACGGAGCCTAAAGGGATAATTGCAAATTTGGTCCTTCATTTATATGCCTACATCGGTTTCAGTCCCTCGAAAACACACGTCATCAATATATGTCCCTCAGTTTTTAATCGTTAATCAACTTCAGTCCTTTCCGTTAAGTTTGACCGGGTTGACCGTCAAAACTAACGGAAATGACGCCGTTAAATATTTTAAAAAGAAATAAGAAAATTGCTTAAATATTAAAAAAATGAAAATAAAATTTAAAAAATATAATAAATTTAAAAATGGAAAAAAGAGACTAAAATTTAAAAATTGAAAACATAATTAAAACAAAATAAAATAAGAAACAAAATATAAATTTTAAAAATTTAAAAATATTAAAATAAAATAAAATTCTAAAAAATAGAGATATATTTAAAAAACGAAATAAAAAATAAAAGTAAAAATTTTATTAAAATCAAAAAATTAAATTAGAAAAACCAGAAATATAATTAAAATGAAAACAAAATGAAAAAAATTTAAATTAAAAAAAATTAAAGATCAGCTTCTTCCACGATCAATATTCGTTATCCGGTTTTTTTTCAACAGTCACTCCTCTGCGGAGTGATCAACCGCACATTTGTTGGGCGTGGCCCTAATCTTCTGCTTCCTGTTTTGGAAGAAATCAACGGTTCCTCCTCCGACATTTCTTCCTTTTTTAATATTTTTTTCTTATTTTATTTTTATTTTAATTATATTTTCAATTTTTAAATTTTAGTCTCTTTTTCATTTTGTTTTTATTTTAAATATATTTCTGATTTTTCTAAATTAATTTTTTATTTTAATTAAATTTTTAATTTTATTTTGATTTCTTTTTTATTTTAAATATATCTCTATTTTTTAGAATTTCAGTTTCTTTTATTTTAATTATCTTTTTAGTTTTTTAAAATTTATATTTTGTTTCTTATTTTATTTTTATTTTAAGTATATTTTCAATTTTTAAATTTTAGTCTCTTTTTTCATTTGTACTTTTATTATATATTTTTTTAAATATTTAATGGCACTAACGGTCAATTCCGTTAGTTTTGGCGGGCAACCCGGTCAAACTTGATGGAAAGGACTGAAGTTTATTATTAACGGTTAAAAACTGAGGGACATATATTGATGACGTGTGTTTTCGAGGGACTGAAACTGACGTAGGCCTATAACTGAGGGACCAAATTTGCAATTATCCCAACTCTAAACTATAAACATATGGCCACTTGCATGTCTGTCGATTTGAATATCCATGAAAATGTCTTCATTACGGACTAGTCGCTTGAGTTTCTAAGAAAAATTTAAGGGTTAATTGGGTTTAAGGCCCTGTTAACATAGTTCCATTAAAATTCATCAAATCATGTTTTATTTAGAAAAGGGCTAAATTAAGTTTCGTTTCAGAGATAAGGAGTTAAAAGGCCGAGAAAAAGATATATCCGCCCTTAATAAGTACAGAATTTGGAATGTTTGACACCGTCCCTCCCAAACAACGGAATGGCGAAGTTAGCAATATCAGTACCAAAACAATTAGGAAGTAAATCATGAATAGAATCATTTTACTTTTAGGGGGTGTTTCTTTTGGGGTGATCCTCCAAAACATCACAGTAATCCTCTCGTCACCTTATTATTACCATGTTTGTTTAACCTAGGTGATGAGTCATCACCGTAATGACAGATCACCTAGGTGATGAAAATGGGGTGATATTTTAACTTTTGGATCACCTCAAAAAAGCTAGGTGATCTTACATCACCGTGATGGGGTGATATTTTAATTTTGTATTTGGACAACATTACCCCTTAATTTAGCATTTATACCTAATACATATCCTTATTCATATTTTAAATTATACAATTAGATTATTTAAATCTTAAAATAATATATTTAATAATAAATAATTATATTGAATAACTATACGAAAAACTTATTATTAATTCTTAAAAAGTTAAACTCGATAATAAATAGTAATCATTATTATGTAAATATCACATATATAGATATATATATATATATATATGTATATATATATATATATCATCCACATAATTTATGTAATATTCGTAGGGTTAAATATGACATTTATGCAATATCACCTCACACATCACCGTGATTAGACAAACACAATATTCTAATATCACATTGATATGCAAAATGAAATATCACCCTAAAACAAACACAGTAATGATATATCACCTTGATCCACATCACGGTGATATTCACATTACGGTGATGTGAGTATCACCGTGATGTTGGATCACTGGAAACAAACACCCCCTTAGTTTCCAACTGATACTTTGCGTTGTAATCAAACCTGGCCTCTAAATTGACACTAAGTGCTTGTTTGGTTGAGGGGTTTAATGATTTTAAACTTGGGTTTATAGCATGTTGGTGTGTTTGGTTCGTTAGTTTATCTAAACTATTGGTTTATATAAAACCACTCTAAACCCATGTAGACGGGTTTAAATAAAGACACCTCCTCACATGTGTTTATTTAAACCCACTAACCAAACACGCATTTTATTTATACCCATTAATTTGTTTTATATAAACCCTTACTTAAATAAACCCTCATAAATATAAACCTACCAACCAAACGAGCACTAAGGTGCGTGCAAAATAGGAAGAAAAACAAGTTATAATCAATCCTTGGTACCCAACAAATTTAAAAAGGTCACTTTTCCCACACGACTTCGCACGTCCATTAATAAATCACGCAAGGTATGACCCGTCCTCTACAAATAACCAAGCGTGCAGAGGAAGAAGTGATTTCGTTACTCTGAGAACACATACACATTCACACACTAAAACAAAAGAAAGAAGCGAACTACCAGCGGACTTGAGTGTCGAAGGGGCGTTTCTAGAACTTACCCTCTGACGTCTTGCTATCGCAGCTTGCAGAGTTCGGTGCTATCTATTCTATTATATTATTGTGTGTAGGCTGACAATAAACTACCACATTTGATTTGTCATATATTTGCAATTTGGTTCTTCTATTAATTATTTAATTACTTAATAATTTCATATCAATTTTACATTTCTTATTTATTATACTTACATCTCTAGACATTATTTTTTCTTTTACTATATTACCCATTAGACATTAAAAATAATAAATATCGAAAGTAAGAGTAACGTAAGCATAATTATAACAAGCACACGCGTGAGTGTGCGAAAGAGTACTAGTTGCAAGAAGTGCTAACGGCGAACCACAATTGGCAGAGCCATAAATCGTTCGACGTAATTGAGGTTTATGTTTTCTTTAGCCTCATTCGCCGACAAACTTTTTTAATTATTTAGGGTTTTCTTACTTCAATATTAATAAAGTAGGTTTATTTTAGAAGGTATTAGCAAAATAGTGTAGATAACTATTGAACGCGGCGCCGCAACGATTGCATGCGACTATGCAACCAATAGAAGCGACGGCCACTTGAAGTGTTGGATATGCTTGAGGGCTTTTAAATTACTAGTTTGGCCCCCGTGCGATGCACGGGTTATGTTTTGTGCAATATAAATCGACATGAATGACACCCGAAAATAGCAGGTTTATGAAACGTGTTGAATCCGAATGTTACGCAACCATATGTTTTGTCACATACATCAAATCGTGTAATATCAAATTAATGCATTATTATCATTAGTTCTTTATAAAAACAATTATAAAAATTCTACAGTCTTGCAGTCTACAGTCTTACAATGTTTAAGTGTTCTAGGTTTTGCTCCCGTGCGAAGCACGTGTTATTTTTTTATCCAGTATAAAAACACAATTTTTAAGTTAATATTTTATTTGTCTGGTTTTGTCACACACATCATTGTGTAATATAAAATGACTGCATAATAAATATTAAATTTTTATAAAAAAATAATAATAAAAACATAGTCTACTCACAGCGGTGTATTCTTACCATGTCTAAGTAGTGTAGTTTGCTAGCTGTGGATCGTACAGTCTAACATGGCAAAATGATATTGATGTCAAAACTATACATTTATGTATATCCACTAATGAGGAAGATGAAAAGGCTTATCAAGGTTAGAACCATAGCTTTTGGAGTCAAATGAAACGAATTTCTTTTTGACAATGACCTGTTTCTCTTCATCATCGTCGGTAAAATTCTGAAATCAGCCTCAACATCACCATCCGCATCAAAATCGTCGATACATTAGCAAAACGTCGCCTTCTTCAAACCCTTACTCCCGTTCACATCTTTTCATATTTTCTCGATTCTATCGCATTTGAAGAGGCCGATATTTTGAAGTTATACATTGACTGCATTTTGGCACATGAGAATGTGTAGTATGCTCAGAAATCCACATGCATTGTTTTTAATGCCACGTGTGTACTATTTATTACCTGAAATTCGCAAACTGAAAGGTTTTGATAAGCAATAATCGAATAACTCTTGTGGTTATGCTTCCCATAATTTTTCCGATTATGTCCCTCGATAACAGGGAACCTGGCAATAATCAACTTGTTAACTCGAACAGTCACCACCTTATTATAGTTTTTTTGTATATAAAACGAAGATTAAGCTTATTAATTTATTACTCACGAATCTTCTATTCTATACTTAGTCATATTGATTTTTTTTACATGTCATTGAGTCATGAATGATGGGTCCAACTTGGAGATGAGGCGAGAGGAGATGGAGTCGAACCACCCTCTTCCTTTACATCCTTGTAAGCCTTGGTATGATTATCCCAACACCGCGACATTGATTAGGATCTTATCATACTTATCAACCGACATATCCAAGTTTAAAGCTCGAAATGTTACAGTATAAATTTTGATAAACCCGTTATCTGTTACGTCGTCTACATTGATGCTCATAATCTTGATTCGTGAAAAAAAATGCGAAGTTGATCTCTTTCTTTTTTTTTCTGGTGCATGATTTATATTAAATCCAACCCACTTTCAGAAGCTTTAGTCACAGCTAACATAGTGATGGCATGAATGGCTGCGTGATTTTATGTTGCAAAATTTTCCTGAATACCCAAAGACCCAAAAAAATGAACTGCCCAAGGAAGAGTAGGTCCCGAGGAAGATCTTTGGGCAAAAGAAGTGTTTCTAAGGAGATCGAGGAGTTACTGAGGAGAGTCTGACTGGCAAAATGCCTAAGGAGCCCTAGGAGCTCCAAGAGGGTGTTGTAACATGTAAGAACTCCTTAGGAGCTTAAGGAGAACGTGACTGGAAATGGACAGGAATCCAGAGAATGTTACAATAAGAAGGTCGTCAATAGAATCGATTTGTCGTCAGGTGGATATCGGATTCAGCGGTACTTTGGGAAATGTATGCTCGGATGTAAAAAAAAAAGGGAAGGCGATGATCATGGCAGCTCGAGGTTAAAATCGGAAATCATGGAACGATTCCTCTTCGCGTGCTGTAAAGGAAAAGTATTAGTAAGTACTCATGTATCCTTTTATGTCATAATACTTGGCCAATGAACGAAAGAGGCCTAAAGATTGAGTTCAGTGTCGGGGGAGGTTCGGAGCCCCTGGCACCAGTTTAACGTTACATTTTGCAGATTACGTGTGGATAATGACGTGCAGTTTGTGACGAAAGGAGTGATCTGACGTACCATAGTAAGATCAATTAGTCGCAGATGTTTCACATGAACCAATTTAGTCCTCGATGTTGTCAATTTTTGACCAATTTGCTCATTAGTTAGTATGACAATCAATTTGGATGGCAAGAAAACGTGTCGACATGAAATTAGTCTGACTTACAAATAATTACATTTTAAAAAGAAAACAATAAATAAAGTAAAAAATAATAATAGTTAATAAAACTATTTTAAATAAAATAAAGAGAGAAGAGATAAAAATATAGAAAACAATAACAATAAAAAATTAAAGGTAAAAAAAAATGCCATTGGAAGTTTATGAGGATGGAGATGCGGATGGGATTCTCCATAAACTTCCAATGGCATTACTTTCTTTTGGCATTTTTCTTTTTTTAATGAATAAATAAAATGAAAAATAAAAATATTTCTTATTTTTTTTATTGTTTTTGATTTTTTTAATATACATGTATTCCTTCTTTTTATTTTATGTTTATTATTATACGTTTGTTTATTTTTATATTTTTTATGCCCGGCTAATGGTGTGTCGGCACGTGTCATTTACCATCCAACTTAACAGTGGATCAAATTGGTCGAAAATCGACAAATGAGGAACTAAATTGGTGTAGGCAAAATATTGGGAACTAAACTGCTTTATGGACTAAATATCGGAGACGATTTGCGTATTTGTTAGGTCCTACGATTAACAACTCTATGATCCTAGGCATGAATTCTAAGTAATTCGATGATAATAAATGACATTAAGATTCGATCGAAAAACTCAAATGAAGAACAAGAGAGAGAATTCGAGTAGAGTGAGAAAGTTACTATTGTTTCTCTCTCCAGAAATTGAATTGCAAGCCTTTCGGATCAATTTCCAAAACTTTCTCTATTAAGCTCAATTGACTTACAAGTATTTATACCAAACAAACTTGGTGTAAATATCAAACTAGTCCTAATCTAAGGACTACTATACAAAACGTCCCTAATTACAAGGACAACTAATGAAATCAAGCACAATTACAAATAGTATTCTACAATCTCCCCCTTTGTACTTGATTGCGTCTCTGCGCCGTTTGTCCTCGTCGGGCGTAATATGATCTGCGCAAGCCCAGCGCATGCTCGTAGTTCCTCAGAGTGATCCTAGCTCCAGTCGCTCCTTGATATCTTCAAGCAATTCCATTAGGAGCGACTGTTCTCTCACGAACCTGTGGATCCTCAGCATAGTGTCTCTGTTGATTTCTTCCAACCTCTGCTCGATGTTTTTCCTAACGACCTTGAGCGTCCCATCGCAAATCTTATGAATCTCAGTCTTCAGCATCAACCTATTCTTCTTTGTTATTGGATTGTGGTAGGTGATGCCTAGGACTGAGCTGATGTGCACGTGATTGTTGGGAAGTCCTTCGATCTCAGGTCCTTTGTTGAGTGGAGCGGTCATGTTGACCTTCTTCATATTGCTCTCCAGAGCCATCTGAAGGTCGTGTGCAGCATAGTACTTGACTTTGCGCATCATGAACCGGTAGAGCCCTTCGAGGCCTTCTTTCTTGATGAAGCCCTGAGGACCTTTGTACTTCTCCACATATAGCTGATAAAGACGGTACACTTCATCGGCGGGGAGGTACGGCAGGTCACTCTCGCTCAGTTCCTCTCGGGTCCTGTCCACTCTTTCAATGATGTAGTAAGGTGTTGGAAGTCCTCCTTTTGCACAGTAGACGCTGAGGAGTTGGCATATTGGGGAGAGACTCTTATAATGGCTCTAGGCTTGTGCCTTAGTCATCCCCAGCCTAATATCAGGTCCTAGTTTGGTCAGCATCCAGAGGTAGGTCATCCTCTTTTGCTGATCCTAATGAGAGATCCTCTAAGCTCGAACTCGTTCGGCTTCTTCACTCTGTCCGGAGACCTCCAAATATTCTCACGAACTTCTTCTAGGAAGGGAATTTCTATTTAGATGTTTTCCCATTGCGTGTCAATCCGAACGGTCCCTGGCATTTGCCTTGTGGGGGAGGCCGCTTGTTGTGCGATCAACTCTGACAGCCTTGGGATGTCTTCGTTGGTAGTCTTCACCTTCCTGAAGTTCGTCGTCTTCTATGATTACGAGGTCTATAGACGCTTATTGTAGAAAGCGCCGAACGTCGTGAATCCGTCGTCTTTGATGCTCCACGGGCATGGAATGGGTCATCCACTGTCCTTCGAAGATGTACTTGTCTAGGGCTTCGTGTGGATTGACACCATGTCCAGAGGGTCCCGGTTGGTCTGGAGCGACTGAGGGAGTGGCTTGGGTAGCTGCTAGAGCTACAAGCATTGCAACACTTGCTTCTTCTTCCGGAAGCAAGGGGCTTGTGAAGATCGGTGGTGTGGACGGAGGCGTCCTGAGGTGAAAGGTTGGTGGGTCTATGTGGGCGGTGCGGTGCGTGGTGTGTGTTTGGGTTCGGTGGGTTTGTGTTTGGGTTTGGTGGGTATGTGTTTGGGTTTCACCAGCTCCAGCGCTTGTCTGCTTAGCGCCCGAGCCTTGTCCTTGGCCACTTGTTGATGTCCTTGGCCTCTTCTCCCCCTCATGAGGGTCCTGATCGTCAGGATCGTCATGTCTGCACCGTGAGTGGGAGCTTTGGCCTCGGCAAGTGTCAGTCGGTGGCTCAGGATGGTCCACCAATCGCCTATAGAGAGATTCTTCTTGCGGCGATCGGATGGAAAGGCCTATCAGACGGGCGAGGAGAATGTCATGGAGCTCGGTGATGGGGATTTTGTATGGGTTGATGAGGATGGAGGAAGTGGCTAGAGGGTCGGTGGGTGTGGGTTGTGGAGGTGTTGGGTTGGTTCGTGACGAAGGGCCTTCAGAGGCAGGTGCTTTCCCGGTATCTCTTCGGGATGCCTCGATTGCTTGAAGTACTCTCTCCATGATCTTGTCTTCCACTAGACTGTACTGCGGCAGAGAGAGCGGCCTGGAACTGCTCGTTCGTCACAAAGGGTGTGGACGCCTCCATGGATGGACCAGGACGACTGACGTCGCCTGTTATCAACCCTTGAGTAGACACCAACTCTTGTGGTTGGCTCACAGTCACTTGAGGTTGTGACTGTATAAGACTTCCACCCAATCCTCGAGTCGAATCCTGAGGATTCGCCTCTATGGGAGTTAAGGCAGGCTCAGGTTGCGCCTGCGAACCAGACACCACGTGAGTTGGTTGCGGCTCAAGATTGAGCGAAGAAGTGCCAGCAACACTTGTCGATGGGGTCAGCGTAGTATCTGGTGCGACGGTGAAGGCCGGGAAGAGAGACTCCAGCTGAATGCCCAGTCTTCTGGGAGTCCTCCTGATCAGACTAATTTCCTCGTCAGACTCTGTGTCAGACGAGGTGGCCGTGTGAGGAGTGAGGTCACGATTGACGTCCTCCAGTGCCTGATCCGTCACCGGTGGAAGAGAGCTTTGCCCCATTTCTGTCTCGGGCTGTGCCTCTTGTAGAAGAACTTGCTCAAAAGTTTCTTCGAGCACGCCAACATGTACGGGCTCTTCCACTTGCAATTCGAGGTCAGGAGCCTCGAGTTCCATCTCCGTAGCCACGACGTCTATCAGCGTATCATCGACGTCGGGCATTGGCTCTTCGACCAATGGTGGCTCCTGAGCTAGCTCCTGAGCGACATCATCAATCATCGCGTCGTCAGGGCTTGGTTGATGTTGCGGTTGGGGAGGGCTCACATGGTAATCTGCCGGGGGCCCTCTGATCATTTCCTCCGTTAAATTGTGTTCCCGGCAGAACCTCTGATACTCAGCTCCAGCGGGGTCGGCGAGCCTGAGTAAGTTGAGTGGAATCGGCATCGACGGTTGGTCCAGGTCCGTGAGCCGTGGATTGTGGAAAAACTTAAGCCTTGGCGGCTGATAGTTTCCACCAGGAGGTAGCTGGGGGATGCTCGCTGCATGTAGTTTCATGAACTCCCTAATGATCACGTTGAGCCATCGAGCATAGGGCACGTTCTTCGACCTTCGGTTCTCCTTCAACCGAATCTGTTCAGCTAGATCATTCCAGATTAGCTGTGTAAAGTCGTAGTTTCTGGCGAAGGCAAGGCCGTGAAAGATCCGCAGTATGTTGCCGTTGCCCTTGTCGAATCCAGCGTGTTTGGGTGACAGACACTTGTTCACTATGTCGAACAGTGTCTTCCAGGGGTGAGGGATACCGCTGCTCTGGACCTGAGCTAATCTTGTAAGCGGCGATTGGTATCCCATGTGCAGGAAGTCCTGAATCATCTCTGCGTCGGTCGGGAGCGGGTCGTAGTTGTCGTTGTGGGGCAAGTCCAGTATCATGCCGAACTGGCTCTTGCTCATGTGAATATGCCGCGTCCCGATTTGGGTCATGAAGGAGAATGTCCCATCTGCTACGGCTCCTTGTATGCATCCCCAGAACTGCTGGAGATAGACCATCGGCACCGATGCGGTGACCGTTAACGCATGCCAGATGGGGTGGCCTCTGAGGATGGATACAATGATCTCATCTGGGCACCGAAATGTGCTCAGATCGAGCTGGAAGTTCGTATCTTGAACTAGATAAAGGTTGTGATCATATATGTGGTTGTATCTTGGGTAACGATCCATCTGAAATATAAGATATATAAAAGTTCATTAGTTCAATTTTATTTTCAGTCGAAATATGAATAAATTTCATCAAACTATAGTAATATTGCAACTAATAGCATGTTCGATGAATTTTGAATTTAAATCATATCAAATGCATTTTGTATGTTCAATTTCAAAAATCGTGATGGCATGAATGTAATTTCGAATGAAATATTTGTCGCGTGAAAAATGGTTCGAAATTTCGCTAAGTGGTAAATCAGTAAGTCACTGTTCATGCCGAGAAAATTTTCGGTCGACAAAATTGAATTGCAATTTGATTTCCTATACACTGATTTCAATTGAAACGTTTCCGTGTCATTTTTCGATCGAGAAATTTTATTCGCTAGTTTTCGCTACAGTGTAAAAGACTTAGAGAAAAATTTTCTAAGTGTTGAAGTTGAAATCTAGACTGTAGTCGATCAATTTTACGATCGAGAAAAATTCCGTGTAAATTTACGATCGAGAAATTATGTCTCAGGTAAATTTACTATCGAAAAATTTTCCTCGATTGAAAGTAGAAGTTTTTCGCTGCGATATATTTTTATCGAAAAATTAGTCAACGAAAGACTAGTCAAATTGAAATTAAATCGAAAATTCTATTTTGCGATAGTAAGTTTTACGCTCAATAAAATTTGCATCTAAATTGTTCAATCAGTGCTTAAGTTTTTCGCTCTCAAAAATCCTAATTAGATTTCTCGATGGTAAGTAAAATTTTTCGGTCAAAATTTTCTATCTTGATGACTAAATCAAAATTTTACGATCGAAAACTAAATCGACACAAATAGTATCTCGATTGAATTAAAATTCAATTAAGTCTATTTGCGATCGACAAAGTTCTTCGACAGCTTCAAACCTTCAAAGAACCCAGTTTCATCGAAACTCATTTTAGCATCACAGATGGAAATTTTCCAACGACTTACGCTATCTGTTTCATCAAAGACATCGAATCTATCTAAACAATCAGGCATTTAACTCAGAAAATCCAAGAAACATGCCTAGATTTACTGAAACAGTATACGTTTAAATCGTTTTTGAAGAACAGTCGAAAAATCTTAACTAATCATGCGAAAAACTACAGAATATAAATGCAAATCAAGTTATAACATTCGCAATCGTTAACTGAGTCGAATTTCTACCTTAATCAGACGATTTGAAGTGAAAAATTAGAAGATTTTTGAAGGATTTTGTATCGTCTGAGAAAGTTTTGCGTGAGAGAATTTCTGTCAATTAGGTTTTGCGTGAGAGAAAATTTTTCGACTGACAAAAGTTAAACTTTTATTAATTAGCATTAAGTCAATGTTGGGTTTGCGATTGGACGTTTTGCGATTAAATGGATCAGGCCCATTACTATTTGCGCTCGAGAAATTTTTGGTTTGAAAATTTCTTCTCAATTCAAATTTTTCGATCGCAAATTATCGCGGCCAATCAAAATTGTTTCCAACACTGTTTACAATCGAGAAACTTATGATTGTGAATTAAGTCTTCTATCTAGTTTCTCGACAGTAAGTACTTCTAAAATTTTCAGATTGACCCCTATTTCAAAATAAAACCCAATATAAGGCTCCCCCTTAGTAATTAAAATAAATGCAATTAACTCCCTGTATTTTTCTGTGTAGTAACGTCTAGCTCCCCTGGCGTAAATTGAAAAATCTGTACCACTTAGAGATAAACGTTAGTAGTAATGGAGTTAATCAACAATTAATTTTGGCAATTTTATCTTTGAAATATCTGGTCTTGTGTTTAGCTCCTCTCTTTGTAGTGTTGACGTCTTACTTCTTAATTTTGAGAGATCTGAAACACTCAGAGAAAAACGTCAAAAATATTTGGAGCTAAACCATGATTTTTATACTTGCTCCCCCTCAAATGATGCACAAGAATTGACTAATTATGCACTCATATTTAAATCAATTCAAGTCACGAGCATAGAACACACAAATTTTACCAAGTAGGTACATATACATGGTCCCCGAAACATGTACTTCAAAATATTGTGTGAAGGTGGAGGCAAAAAAAAAACAATTTATCGCATTTAAACAATTCAGTACCAATGCAATCTATAATTGCATTTAGAATGTGCGATACACTAAAGAAATTCGCATTTATTCAACGCATTTATTTTATGGGGTCAGATTATTTTGCTTCGATCAATCGTCACGCTTAAAATTTTACGAGACATTTGAAAGAAGAAAATGCCGTCAAGTCATGTCGTCAAACTAAAGTCCTAAGTCCATAGACTGGTCCATTTCGACAACTCTCACCAGGTTCGCTCTTGCTCTCAATTAGCTATCTTGGGATTTTTATATTTTTATCACTCAAGTCAACACAAGCAATTTTTAGTCAATTTACCTGTGATCGAGGCATTTTTAATCATTTCACCTAAGCGAGAGACCGTCTATGTGGAATCAAAGGGTTGTAAGGGTTATAATTTGGCTAGGACTTAGAACGGAAGGAATTTAAAGGAAAGTGAGCTTATCTCTTCATCGTCTTCCAATTCTACGTCCGCTCCTTTTTTTTTCGGCGTCTTTCTTCTTTTCAATCATTTCTTCCTCTTTTTCTTTTAAGAACTATCCCTTTTTATGTTATGCTCAAGCTGAAGCTCCGCTTCTCCATGAGGCTCTAGGAGATTATCGTAGGCGAAGTTCTTCTTGTTGGTTCTCGGGCCGATACTGAGCTCCTCTTCTCTTAATCCCTATTAAGGTTTCAGAGATTATCAATTTGGAGAAGTTCTCGGTTATGGAATTCGTACCCGAGGCTGCACTCCTCTTCTCGTTTCCCGATATAAGACCGGATTATCGTTGGAGAAGTTTACTTCGTGGTGCTCCTCTTCCAGCAGTTCTGACGAGCGTACGAGATTATCGTTGGAGAAGTTTACAGCAGGATCCATGCCACTTTCTACAAGGTAGTCGGAAGGCCGGTTCCTTTGGTCTGATTTTTGCGCGTTGAGCAGTGCCTTTTTTTGTCATCATTTTACTTTTTCTTTTGTTATCTCCCCCTCCTTTTCTCGTTTGAACAACCATTCGAAGTGTATAAAGTTCGGTTGAAAGCTGGGAATGGGTTTTAAATGAAGAAAAGGACGTCGGAGAAGGCTCAAAGTGGATAACTAAGGGCTAAAGTGGGAGAATTTATATAAGGCCGAATGAGGAATATCCTAAACTCCCTTATCATTTTCCTAACGATCTAACGTAAGATGAGTATGAGGCCAAGTATCACTAGTTAAGAAAAGCATTTGATGTGTGACTCACTCGAGAAATAGATCCAAAGAAAGAAAACAATAACAAGGCTTGAATCCTCACATTTATAGTGGCTTTGTGTCTAGTGGAGCAACCTAATGACCTTTAGACACAACAATGCGACTTAGATTGACAAAATTAAGCAATTAAATCGATCGCATGTCGGGGTAAAATTCTAAGTGACTTTAGATCAAAGCATCCTAAAGGATTTCGTCATACCCCTTTATATTATATAGAAATATATATGTTATTATTATTATTTTTACATTTATTTTTATCACGTAAGATAAGAACAAATAAGCATAGAAAGCACATAGAATAGAGCATGTGATAGCACAGAAGATCAGGTAATGCACATATTACGGAAGATTCAACATGCCTAATTTTCCGACAAGGAATTGAAATCGTTTCTCATCCAATGCCTTGGTGAAAATGTCAGCTAGTTGAAACTCCGTGTTCACAAAGTACATCTCTATCGTGCCTTTTTCTACGTGATCTTTGATAAAATGATATCTAATGTCTATGTGTTTTGTGCGTGAATGATGAACAGGATTGCAAGTAATGGCGATTGCACTATGCTATCACTATATATGGGTATATTATTCAGATTGTACCCATAGTCGCGAAGCTTTGTCCGCATCCACAGCATCTGTGAGCAACAGCTGGCAGCAGCTACGTATTCTGCTTCGGCCGTTGAAGTTGACACACAGTTCTGCTTTTTGGATGACCAGCAAACCAGCTTTTCGCCTAAAAATTGAGCGCCACCGGACGTGCTTTTCCTGTCCATTCGGCAACCTGCATAGTCAGGGTCAGTGTAGCCGATAAGTTTAAAATTCGTACCCTTTGGATACCATAGGCCAAGGGTAGAGGTGCCCTTAAGGTAGCGTAAAATTCTTTTGACCGCGAGCATATGGGATTCTTTGGGATCGGCTTGAAAACGGGCACACAAGCACGTGGCAAACATGATGTCCGGCCGGCTCGAAGTAAGGTAGAGAAGAGATCCAATGATACTGCGATACAGTGTGATGTCGACCGACTTGCCAGAGGGATCGGCATCCAACTTGCAGCTTGGTGACATAGGAGTGCTGAGAGTCTTGCTCTGGTCTTGATGAAATTTCTTCAGAATATCCTTGATGTATTTTGTCTGACTGATGAAAATTCCATCATTGAGCTGCCTGACTTGGAGTCCTAAGAAAAATTGCATCTCTCCCATGTGACTCATCTCGAATTTGCTCTTCATGAGGTCTCCAAACTTCTTGCAGAGCCGAGGATTTGTTGATCCGAAGATGATGTCGTCAACGTATACTTGGACGACCATCAGATCTTTGTCATGCCATTTAGTGAAGAGGGTTGTGTCTATCGTTCCTCGTATGGCCAGACTTCACGAGGAAATCACTCAGGACATCGTACCAAGCACGTGGGGCTTGTTTTAGTCCATAGAGAGCTTTGTCCAGGCGATAGACATGATCGGGATGTTCTTGATCAACGAAACCTTCCGACTGAGTGACGTAGACTTCTTCTTTTAACACGCCGTTGAGAAAGGCGGTTTTAACATCCATCTGATAGACTTTGAAGTCTTTGTGAGCCGCATAAGCCAGCAGGAGGCGAATAGCTTCGATACGGGCAACAGGAGCATAAGTCTCGTCGTAGTCGATGCCTTCCTGTTGATTGTATCCCTTAACAACTAGCCTTGCTTTGTTCCGGATCACTTCACCATCTTCATTCTTCTTATTCTTGAAAACCGATTTAGTTCCGACCACTGTTTTCCCATGTGGACGGGGTACCAAGGTCCACACTTGAAGACGTTCGAATTGATTGATTTCCTCTTGCATTGCAATTGTCCAATCCGGGTCTCGAAGTGCGTCGGCTACTTTGGTAGGCTCGTTTTGGCTCAGGAAGCAACTGAAAAGACTGTGTTGACGACGTGTCCTCACACCAAACGAAGGATCGCCAATTATCTGATCAACCGAGTGGCCTCTCGTCCACTTGCGCTCATGAGGCAAGGCTGAAGTCGATGCGTCAGCCATCTGTGGATCTAGATTGCCTATAGTTTCCGATTGATCATTTGTCTGAGGAAGTTCCAATACTGCACTTGGATTGATCGTCTCAGATGATACTTTCTCGATGACCATTGTAGGTTCTTCGGTGTTCTGTGGCAATTCTGAATCGGGTGGGATAGAGGTGTGAGATGAACTTGGTACGTCGGTCTCGTTCGGTAGATAATCCATTGTTGGTGTAGGCATGTATGCCCGATATACCGGTTCGAAGAGATAATCCAAGTCGTCTACTGCAAGTCTCGTTGCTTCGTCTGACACTGATCCTGAAGTTGTTGCCATCTTCTTTTGGTTTTGTGCCAACACACCAGTGATTACGGGTTCTGAAATGTTGTCTTCAGAAGCCAACGGGTTAGGCACGGGTCCTGAACTGATTTGACCAGAAGCCATCTCTGCCACTTCGTGGAAAGTGGCATTATAGCTTTCCTTAATAGTTCGGTTGGACTTGATGTATACTCGGTATGCTTTTGATGTTGAAGAATACCCGACAAATGTAGCTTCGAATGCTTTAGGGTCGAACTTTGCAGTTGCTCTCGGTCGTTCGCCACAAAGCACTTGCACCCGAAGAATTTAAGAAAAGAGATGTTGGGCACTCTATTATTCACAATCTCATACGGAGTCTTGTTGAACCGTTTGTGAACCACCGTCCTGTTTTGAGTAAAATAAGCGGTATTGACTGCTTCAGCCCATAGAAAGTGTGGAAGTTCCGATTGGATCAACATTGTACGAGCGGCTTCCACTAGTGTTCGATTTTTCCTTTCAACGACCCCATTTTGTTGAGGTGTTTTGGCGGCTGAAAATTGTTGATTTATTCCAAGTTTTTGATAAAACCCACTGAGGTGATTGTTCTTGAACTCAGTGCCGTTGTCTGTTCGAACAACTTGAGTAGTCTGTTGCAGCAGATTTTGAGTTGTGTTCACAAAATTGATGATCAGTCGCCAGTCTCATCTTTAGTTCGGAGGAACTTAGTCCACGTGTAGCGAGAATAGTCATCCACAATAACTAGGACATACTTTCTTCAATTGATACTCTGAGTGTGCATCGGACCACAGAGATCCATGTGAATTAGTTCCACTGGTCGAGAAGTAGATGCAATTTGCTTGACGTGATGAGATGCTCGCTTCATTTTTCCTAATTGACATGCCGAACAGTGTTGCTCCTTTTGTAGTAGTATAGTTGGAAGACCGTGTACCAACTTTTTCGTAGAAAGGCGTTGGAGAGCTTTCATATTCAGATGAGACAATCGTTGATGCCATAAGCTGTTCCTCTGTAAATCAGTCTGAGAAATGAGGCATACAGCTGTCGCGGGCCGCACAGACGTCAGGTTGATCGTGTAAAGATTTGATCTCCTAAGTCCTTGAAGGAGTTCTGTGTCCTGACTATCCAAAATTCTGCACCGGTCAGCATGGAAGACCACCTGGAATCCTTTGTCACAGAATTGGCCTATGCTGAACAAGTTATGGCGGAGGCCTTCGACGTACGAGACATCTTTGATGGTCAGATTCTTCAGAGTGATATCCCCAAGTCCTAGAATCGGGGCTGAATCATTGTTCCCAAATCTGACTTTGCCGTTTGGTCGGTCTTTGTAGTTGCTCAGCAGCTCTTGACTACCAGTCATGTGTGTGGAGCAACCAGAGTCGAGGTACAACACATGATGGATCTGCAAAAATAATTTAGAGAGCTTTGGGTACCCACTTAAACATGGGTCCTCTCGGATTAGCAGATTTAGTTTTGGGTTCAGATATGACTCCTAAATCTATTTTTGGAAGAGTCTTAATAACCCATTGCACTTTTGAAAAAGTGGGTTTGGATTTTGCCTCTATAGGAGACTTGGCTCTTTTGGCTTTTGTCGTCCTAGGCGGAGATTTAGGAACCCACTTGGGTTGAACCTTACAGGGAAGGTTAATTTCAGCACGTACAAATGCTTTGGAGGGTTTGACTGAGGAAAAGATCTTTTCTTGTGATAGTCTCCTAAGGTGCTTGGGGGATTTAATTTCTACGGGATACCTTAGGTGAGTACATTCATGTACGGTGCCATAAGCTTTCTTTATGGCTGGATCTTGTTTCCTACGTGTCTTCCTAGTGGCATTTGTTTCAGAATGATTAATTTTGACGTAGAGCCTATTTCGAAGTTGGTGCTTCTAAAGGTGATTGGCTGAAGTGAATAAGTAGAAGCAATTATCTTAAAAGTGGAAATAGCTCTTTTTTTTCTACGAGTGTCTTTTATTGTAACAGAAGGAGTAGCATGCTCAGAAATATTTAAGTCTAATGGCTCCTTCTTTATCTTAGTGCTAGACACTCTCGCCTTTGTTTTTAGTGCTGACGCTACGCTCCCTGTAGACGTAGATAAAGTGAAATTAGTCATAGCACTCTTAACAGAATTATTTTTACAATATTTATCTTTCAAAGGCGATTTTTCATTTTTCACGCTTTTTGTAATTGCGTGAGAGGTAGTTTTGGGGGACGAGGAAGCCTTGAGATTTTCCATCTCCTTAAAGAATTTTTTCTTTTCAGCTTCGAAATTCTCTCGTTCTTTTTCTAACTTTGCCTGCGACTCCTCTATCTGTTTTATGATAGGGGGTTTGTAGAGAGAATTTTTATAATTAATGGTTTTAACTTCCTCGTGGTGTGTTCGAAAATCAGGAGGTAGAATTTGAACTAAATTGCAGACAGGTGTTAGAGTTTCTTTCCTATTTTTGTCCCTTTCATTTAGTTCTTTGTAGTCAAAGGGGATTTCTGGACCATGTGGACCTTGTCTAATGGATGAATCGAAAGTATTTTCATAAGACGATTCAGTAAAATTTCTAAGAGAGGTTATTCCTAAGCGCATGTGTTTAACATCATATATTTCTTTCTTTTGTAAAACACACGGGTTAGTGAAGCCTATGCCTTCTATAGGATTATAGAACTCTATATCCTTGGGCCATCGTCTGTTCGGACTGTCCCCTATGCGTGACTATATCGTCTAATTTCTTTACTTTGGCATATAGTCTCTTGCGTTCCTCACTTAGGAGAGCGTAATTATTTTCCACGGTTAGTTTCACGGCTTGACAGGCATCGAAATCCTTACTAAGCTCACTGATCTTAGCATTCGATGTTTCTAATTGAGCTTCTAAGTTAGTGATATTAGAGGTAGCTTCGGTTATCCTACAATTTAAAATGGCTTTCTCGTTGAGATTTCTAACCAAGCAATTGTAGTTATTTGCTAGCCTATCTTCTAATTCCTTAATCTTTTCGCTCTGTTGTCCTAGTTGAGGTTGACTAGTCTCTCTAGATTGGAGGCTCTTGGTAAGTTCATCTATTTTTGCACTAGAGCTCCTAAGTTCTTGTTCGAGACTATCTATCTTCTCCTGAGCTCTCTCAAGTTCGTTCTCTACTTCCTTTATACTTTTCTGCTCATGTTTCATGTTAGCATATTGCTTTTGATATGATTCTAACATGGTCAATAATGTGGAAGCAGTGACTACCTCATTTGAAGACGTGGATGCGTTGTCGTCGTCCGTACGAGTGGATGTTTCGGCGTCCAATTCGTTGTCGAGACGGGCCATGAGGGCTAAGTTCTCTTCTTCGGAGTTCGACGTGTCCTCGAGCCATTGGTCCTGTTCAGCCATGAGAGCTACTCCAGCTTCTTTCTGTTTTGTCAATTGAAGCTTCCTGGAGCAGTAGTTTGCATCTCTTTTCTTCGGGAGAGTGCACTCTCTGGCGAAGTGACCTGCTTTGCCATAGTTAAATTAGTCTCTTTGGGATTCTTGACCTCGGAACTCTCCGGAGCACGTTCTTTGTTCTTGGAGCATGTAGTCCGAAGTCTATTGGCTGAGGTTGAAGACTTCTTCTTGAAGTATTTCTTGCTCATCATTTGCCCAATGAGAGCTAACTGTTTTCCAAGGGATTTCATGTTCGGCTCGATGTCGGAGTCCGATTCCTCTTCCGACTCTGATGATGAAGGTGGCCTAACGATCTTTTCCTTTCTTGACCTTGTGTTCCTCTTCTCCAAAACTAAGGCAACCGTGTCATCGGTTTGTTTGCCTTTCTGCTCTTTGGTAATCTCGCGGATATCCTCCTCATGCTGAGCGAGATTATCGAACACGGCATGGACATCCAACTCCTCTAGATCTTTGTTTTGTCGTATTTGAGTGGATATTTTCTTCCATTCCGTGGGTAGAGAGGATAGAAATCTTATGTTTGTCTCCATGTTTGTCTTTGTTATTTCTATCTTCCTCATTTCATTGAGAAGAGTGAGGTATCGTTGGTAGATCTCGTTTAGACTCTCCTCCGGCTTTGCTTTGAATGAGTCGTAAGCAGTGAGAATGTTCGCCTTCTTGGCCTTTATGCCAACTTCCGTCCTTTGCATCATCCTATGCAGCTCATCCCACATCCCTTCGGCCGATGTAAGGCTGTCGATTTGTCTGTAAATATCGTTGAGGATGCCCTGCATAAGGGTATTCATGGCTACTAGATCAGCCTTAGCTCGAGTTTTTTCCTCCAGAGAGTATTCTCTAGGCTCCTTTAGTCGCCTAAAAGCTGGAATTGCTGGAGTAGCTGTTTCGTCCCCGGGTACATGAACCCAGAACTGTGCCGGTCCCTCTTCAAGGGACTTCAGTAGATTTTCGGCTTGATCCTTTAGAGCAATGGAATTCAGAAAGCGGCTTCTCCATACTGTGTATTCGCCTCTTTGCAAGATCGGCGGACGGTTGTCATTTCCGAGTGAGTATGCATACATGTTTGTATTGTATTCGTGTTGTTTAAGGATCTTCGTTAATTTTTTTGAAGATTGAAGATGATGTAATGTGCTTCACAAGTGACAAAATTCGTTAGTAGCGTTTGATTCGAAAATTAGATCGAAAATTATTTTCGATTCAATCTTAAAGTTTGATCGAAATTAATTCCGTCGAGATAGTGTACTGAGTACTGTTCTCGTGCGAGAAATTTCGTCAGCGAGATATTTTACGAGCGAGATAAATTGCTCAAAATCATTCGGTCGAGAAAAATTTCTTGATCGTGAATCTATTTCGATCGTAAAGAAACAGTACGTTAGTAAGTTTCTCGACAAGTCAAAATAAATCTGTTGACTAGAAAAATTTCTCGCGTGTAAACGATTTTTGCCTGGTCAAACGTTAAAAGGTTTGACTGAAAAAGTTTTTCGAGTAAAAGTTTTTACGCATGCAAAGTCAAAATAAGTCTCTCTCGAAAAAGTTTTTCGCTGTATAATGCTCGAGAAATATTTCTAACTAAAATCGTTTCTACTGATGACGATTATAGCGCTGACTTCGTATTCTGACCGAGAAAAATTCTCGTGCTAAGTTTATCGATCGAGTAACTAATCCTATCGCAAAACTTAGCGAGAAAAATTTGAGCAATCGAGAAAAATTCACAGAATACGATTAACACTAATTCGAGCAAAAACAAAGAATCAGATAGTGAAATTTGAGGCAATTGCTCGCAATTAAGTACTAATCACGCACGAACAAGCAATTAAACACGTTACGAAGCAAAACATATCTAATTTGATCAAAATCAGAACGTGTTCTTCATGTTTTCGCAAACAGTAACACGCAGAAGCAATTTAATCCTAAAAATCGAAGTTCAAACTGCTACAGAACTGGTCGCAATGATGATCTAACACTCAAACAAGCACAGAAACACCAAATTCAAGTCAATTAAGCACAGAATTAAGCTATTGGATCGAAAAAGGTTTTCGCGCCAAACTGTTCTTCGATGAACAGTAACTAGAAAATGATTTTCGTTCCAATTCTAACAATTTTCGATTCAAAACAGAACGAATCTGCTCTGATACCAATTGTTAGGTCCTACGATTAACAACTCTATGATCCTAGGCATGAATTCTAAGTAATTCGATGATAATAAATGACATTAAGATTCGATCGAAAAACTCAAATGAAGAACAAGAGAGAGAATTCGAGTAGAGTGAGAAAGTTACTATTGTTTCTCTCTCTAGAAATTGAATTGCAAGCCTTTCGGATCAATTTCCAAAACTTTCTCTATTAAGCTCAATTGACTTACAAGTATTTATACCAAACAAACTTGGTATAAATATCAAACTAGTCCTAATCTAAGGACTACTATACAAAACGCCCCTAATTACAAGGACAACTAATGAAATCAAGCACAATTACAAATAGTATTCTACAGTATTCTCCAATACAGATATTGTTGCACAAAATAGAGGTGTTTTAGAAGAAATATCAGATATTTAAATTAAGTTTGGCTCGTAAATCAAAATTTAAAAACCATCGTCTTTTCGCTTGCGGGACTCGGAAACCCTAACAGCTTTGGCTATTATTCCTCTACATTAACCCATCATTGTATAGCACGCATATGAACCAGTAATACATTCACTATACTAAGCAACTAAAGATAAATCTCCATCATGTCTGGGCAATCAAGTGATGAATGCACGGCGATTGGAATTGATTTGGGAACAACTTATTCTTGCGTAACAGTTTGGCATCACGATCGTGTTGAGGTCATACCCAATGATCAGGGCAATCGCATTACACCATCTTATGTTTCTTTCACCGAAACCCAACGTGTTATAGGCGATGCTTCCAATAATCTTGCGCCCCTCAACCCAAACACTGTTTATGGCGATATATATTATATTAGCGCACTACCAAAAAAAAGCTATAACAGCGACGGGACGAGACGACGCAACCCTCGCTAATATTTGCGACGGAAAACCGGTCGCTAACGTATCGCTAAACTATTCGACCGAAAATCCGTCGCAAAACTGGGACGGACAAACAGCCGCAAAATTTAGCGACGGATGTTCCGCCGGAATTTTTTGTGACTGAAGTTCCGTCGCAAAGCCGTCGCAAAATTGCGACGGACAAACAGCACAAGATTTAGCGACGGCATTTCCGTCGCAAAATGTGAAAAGTTGTAGGCGGCTAATTTGGCGACGGAATAAAGCCACTTTATTAGCTGGCTAGCTTATCGCTTTTCTGAGAGACTTGAATTTTTGTTTGTGTAGATCTTTTTGGTCCAAATGACTATGATAGTTTTGATTATTCCAAGTAATTATGTAAATTGTGGGGTACAATTTAGAAAACTCGATATGTATGATTTATGATGTTTAAGTATGTGAAAATATTCGATTAAGTGTTTCAATATGATTTAAATCGTTAAGAAAATCGAATATATGTGATCTTATGCTTAACTGGAATATTGATGTGATCACCTGGTTATGAACGTTTTCATATGACTGGAATATCACTATGTGATATATATGGAAAAGATATTCTGATTAAGTGCTTACATGTGATTGATCTATTTTAGGAAAGAATATTATGAGATATCCGATGAGTGTGATATTAAATGACTCTTAAATCAGTGAATCATGATCTATCTTTCCTTATGCGACTTATGATTTATATTTTGGAAAGTGATTAATTGATTGGACTTATATGTGGTAAGATGCTGATTGAGTCTATTTATGAAATGTGCTGAAATCGGATGAGATCACCATACATGGAAAGTATGCTTTGCAGTATACTCCGTAGATCAAATCTTTCTCTGTGCGAATTGGCTATCATATTTGGGAAAGAAATCAGTTGATTGAGCTTACCGTTGATAATGTGCTGAGTGGAATATATATGGAATATGCTGACAAATGGATGAGATTACTGTGGAATGAATGTTAATCTGTGGTATTTATGGTAAGTGATCATGCATGACCGTTGAGCTTAATTGGTTTATTCTTGGCATGATTGTCTTGAGTTAATGCACGTGATTATTGAGCTTTCTATTGCATATTCTGTGCTTAACTTTCCTTGTGAAGTGAAGAAGCTATTCGTGGTCTATATAGAAGAAAAACACGTTGAAGGGTACGAAACGAACACACAAGCTGTCGAATTCCTTAGAGTGATTGAGCATTAATTTGCGATTCATTCGTAGTTTGTGTTTGAGCTTTCATTTGCGAATCTGTACTCTTTGAGCGATCCTTAGAAACTCCAAATCCCAAACCCTTGTCTTCGGACGTGTGAGCGCACGAAGGAGCACGAGTGGAGTCTTACGCACGTGGAGGGACGAATTTTGTGGATTCGGTGGCCCTTCGGTAGCAAGCTGCATCCAGTCGGGGAATAGATTTCCTGGGTAAACGACGTGGATCGAAACTTGGCGTGCGTCAGCCTAGAACAAGGTCTAGTGTCCATAGTGCTTCGGTTGTGTACTGGTCAATCATAGTGTAACGGTAATACCTAGTGATTGATTGGAACTCTTGGGGAGATCACACCCCAAGGACATGATTAAACCCCAGTTGGGGATATAACCTGTATAAAAATCGCGTCTCACTTTACTTTCTGCTATTTACTTTTCTGTGAGACAAACCCGGGACGCGTGCAAATAACTAGGTGATATCATTGAAACGACTTTTGAAAATAACGTGATATTTTTTGAAACAGGGTTAGGGAGATAACTCTGATACTCGTACCGCAAACAGGGAAATAACATACTCTGCAAATATCTTCTTAAAGATAAGTACTTTTCAAAGAGGACAAGCCAAATTTTTATAGCCTAATTCACCCCCCCCCCCAGGCATATTTTACACTTCAGTTTGCGTTAACGATATTCACGGATCTGATTTTTCATTTGCGTGTGGAAATTATAGTATATATTGTTAGGAATATGCCCTCGAATGCTGTACGAGGATTATATTGTATAGGGCATTAGATTATTTACCATTCGACCTTTTGTGTAATAAGATATTTTCGTGTGTTTAATGAAAGGCATTGTTCGTTTATTGGATATTTACTTAGCATCCGGTAAAGCAATAAATGAACAAATCCAAATGTGTCGAGTTGAGTCACTGTTCTCGATGGGTAGGAGAGAGGAAGGCACCAGTGGACTCTTAACCTCGAACATTAAAAGTTCGTAAGTCTGAGGCTCCAGTTGGGTGCTGGATAACCGATCACGGCTTATTTGTCGATGACCTATCGTGTGCCGATATCCCGCTTGGAAGCGGAGGTCATGACTTGTGATACGAATCAAATCAAGGGATTGAATCGTTTCATGTGAGACATGGAGGGTAGTTTGGTAATTTGCCTCGTCTCCGTTTTATCATAGAATCGAGTTCAGTGAGTTTGACACAGACCATGGCTCTCACTCGATTGGGACACAGCTGAAGGGTTTATACATAGCACTGTTATCTATATTAAGGTTGAATAAAGACTGGGTCGAAATTCGCACTCGAATCGGGTTACGTTTCGGTACTGCAGGATTGGCTAGGTAACTATCGGACTCTTGGATTCCTCCCTTGCCGATTGAGTCAAACCTAGAGAGTCGGGCTTAAAAAGGATCATCAACGTGTACTGATAAGGAGAGAAAGTGTTTTAGGCCTTAACGGGCATTGGGCCGTTGGGCCACGCCTTAATGGGCCTCGGGCCATTTATTGTATTGAAGTTGGACTTCTTATGAAACTAACTTTAAGACTTGGGCTTGGCCAAGTGCTTAATGGGCTTGAGGATAAAATTGGATTTTCACCTTAAGCTAATTTCGAAATATGCCTTTGAGTGTATTTTCGGAATTTGCATATTTGATATAAATAAATATGGAATAAAATATTTGGAATATTATTTATTTAAATTTCAAAATTAATCTAGGATTAAGTTTGGAATTTTATACCACATTTAAATATACTTAGTTTGACTTGGTATTTAAGTTAGTTTTCTAATAAGAGCTAGTTTCCTTAAGTTTGGATTTGGAATTCAAAGACAATAAAATTTGGCAAAAATCTCTCACATTTTAAGGACTTAGAAATCGAAATTCACGCTTCTAAATAGGCTAAATCGTGCTCCATAAGTAGAGAAAAAGTGATTTTCGAAATCAACAAAAGGCACAAAAACACACACCGAACGAACACACTTTTCTCCCACGCGACGGCTCGTCTCTCTAGCCATCTTTAGAGAACTTCCGTGGAACACAGCGAGGTCGGCGTGACGATGTAGTGCCATCCACAACCATCAATGAAGTCTTGAAGAAAAGGACGAGGAGCTGCCACTCGCTTTAACTGGTAATTCTCTACGGGTTTGACCCACCCTATTACATGTCTATGTGTTACTATTCTGATCCGAGCTACGAGGGCAATCGGGAAACCCGGAAAATTTTTGCTCCGCACCGTACCCGGGGACGTGGCGTCTCCGGGAGACACCGTGTAACCCAACAGTGATATCAGAGGGGGCGCTCGTGATCAGAATCATACCGTGTTTAAATTGAAACTTGGAGCGTGGGGGACGATCGAAAGCCAACGCGGTTTGACCGGCATGGGGCTGATTGATGCGTCGTCTGCCATCCCACGGCCACCACCTCGTGCGGCGTAGCCGATGAGGCAGCCACCGACAAGACCGGAATGCGGGCAGCCATGGGCGGCGGCGCCAGCCGCGGCTGCGTGCTCGTACCATCGGGCTGCTCGGAGCAGGCTCGATCAGCCGTGAGCTCTAGGTCCGGCACCGGCCATGGTGGCTCCGGCACCGTTCCAAGGTGGTGCCGCTGCGCTGATCTGTCGATCGTATTCTGTATCAAATATGGACAGGACGAAGACCGAGCTTGAATCACATTAGAGTTTGGGGTTGCCCCGCATTCGTGAAAAAGCTCAAGACAGATAAACTAGAATCGAAGGCTGTAAAAGAAAGTTTTGTCGGGTATCCTGAGGATTCCATGGGATACCTATTTTACTTCCACGACGATCAGAGAATTGTTGTAGCCCTTCAGGCTCACTTTCTCGAAGAAGTAACTCTTGGGGAGTCGTCAGAAGCGGTTTCACAAACTCCAGTGTCAGATGACTCCGTAGAACAGTCCGAGACGCAACCTGAGTTGCGCAGGTCGGGTAGAGTATCTCGTCAGCCTGAGAGATACGGGATGGTCCACTCGAGCACGAGGTTGCTGCGATGGAAGGGAACGTCGGAGACGATCCCACTACCTATGACCAGGCAATCAGGGATAGAGATTAGGAAAAATGGCTTATAGATATGCAAGCTGAATTGGATTCTATGCACGAAAACCAAGTATGGACTCTAATAGACATCTCAGATGTTTTAGACCCATTGGGTGTAAATGGATCTACAAGAGAAAGTTTGGATCTGACGGATTGGTTGACACATACAAAGGTACGCTTGTGGCGAAAGGGTACAGTCAAAAAGAGGGCATTGACTATGAGGAGGCCTTTTCGCCTGTCGCTATGATGAAGTCCATTCGAACATTGCTTGCGATAGCTGCGCACTATGACTATGAGATCTGGCAGATGTATGTGAAAATTGCGTTCCTAAATGGATACCTCAAGGAGGAAATATATATGGAGCAGCCCAAGGGTTTTACATTGCAAGGAGATGCTCAAATAGGTGTGCAAATTGAACAAGTCCATTTATTGACTTAAACAAGCATCCAGAAGCTGGAATTTTCGGTTCGATAAAGTGGTCAAGGGCCATGGATTCTTGAAGAAAAACCTTGCGTCTACAAGAAAAGCAGTGGGAGCAAAATTCTTTCCTCGTATTGTACGTGGATGACATCCTTTTGATAGGAAATGATATTGGAATGCTCTCGATGGTGAAAGCGTGGCTTTCGACCAAATTCTCCATGAAAGACTTGTTAGAAGCTACCTACATCTTGGGTATTCACCTTTATAGAGATCGAGCGAATCATATGTTAGGACTCTCCCAGGAACTTTACTTAAAGAAGGTCCTAAAGCGATATAATATGGACAACTCTAAGAAAGGGCTCCTACCTATGCGACTTGAGATTCACCTTTCCAAGGCTATGAGCCCTCAAAGTGAGTTGGAGCGGAAAGAGATGAATGGAATCCCCTATGCACTCGCAATGGGTAGCTTGATGTACGTGATGCTTTGCACGCGACCTGACTTGGCGTACGCTGTGAGCGTAGTCAGTCGCAGGCTGACCCTGGTAAGTAACATTGGACTGTAGTCAAAACTATCATCAAGTACCTCAGACGGACTAAGGATATGATGCTGGTCTATGGTAATAGAGAATTGGAAGTGGAAGGGTATACGGATTCGGATTTCCAGTCTGACGTGGACGACCGGAAATCCACTTCAGGATTCGTCTTTACGCTCAACGGTGGAGCAGTGTCTTGGAAAAGTTCCAAACAGAGCACTACTGCAGATTCCACCTGCGAAGCGGAGTATATAGCGGCCTCAGAGGCAGCTAAGGAAGGTGTTTGAGAAAGTTCTTGGAAGAACTTTGTGTCGATTTTGTAGCAGATAGGCCATTGCCATTGTGGTGTGACAATAATGGCGCTATTGCTCAGGCAAAAGAACCGAGATCTCACAGCAGGTCCAAACATATAGAAAGAAAGTACCACGTGTTATATGGATTCGTTGAGAATGGTTACATAGTCATGCAGAAGATTGCGAACGCGGAAAACGTGGCCGTCCAATTCACCAAGCCTCTATCACAGGCAGTGCTGGCTAGACATCTCGAAAAGATGGGTATTAGATACTGCAGCGCATGGCATTGAGTGCAAGTGGGAGATTGTTTGGAATATGCCCTCGAATGCTGTACGAGGATTAGATTGTAAAGACTGGGTCAAAATTCGCACTCGAATCAGGTTACAGTTCGGTACTGCGGGATTGGCTAGGTAACTACCGGACTCTTGGATTCCTCCCTTGCCGATTGAGTCAAACCTATAGAGTCGGGCTTAAAAAGGATCATCAACATGTACTGATAAGGAGAGAATGTGTTTTGGGCTTTAACGGGCCTTGGGCCATTGGGCCACGCCTTAATGGGCCTCGGGCTTGGCCAAGTGCTTAACGGGCCTTGGGCCGTTGGGCCACGCCTTATTGGATCGAAGTTGGACTTCATATTAAACTAACTTTAAGACTTGGGCTTGGCCAAGTGCTTAGTGGGCTTCAGGATAAAATTGGATTTCACCTTAAGCTAATTTTGAAATATGCGTTTGAGAGTATTTTCGGAATTTGCATATTTGATAAAAATAAATATGGAATAAAATATTTGGAATATTATTTATTTATAGGTTTTCGAAATTAATCTAGGATTAAGTTTCAAATTTTATACCACATTTAAATATACTTAGTTTGACTTGGTATTTAAGTTAGTTTTCTAATAATTGCAAGTTTCCTTAAGTTTGGATTTGCAATTCAAAAGATAGTAAGATTTAGCAAAATCTCTCACACTTTAAGGACATAGAAATTGAAATCCAAACCTTAAAATAGGCTAAATTTCGTGTTCCATAGGTAGAGAAAAGTGATTTTCGAAATCAACAAAAGGCACAAAAACACACACCGAACGAACACACTTTTCTCCCACGCAACGGCTCCGTTCTCTCTAGCCATCTTTAGAGAACTAATTCCGTGGTACACTGCGAGGTCGGCATGACGATCTAGTGCCATCCACAACCATCGACGAAGTCTTGAAGAAAAGGACGAAGAGCTGCCACTCGCTTCAACTGGTAATTCTCTACGTGTTTGACCCACCCAATTACATGTCTATGTGTTACTATTCTGATCCGAGCTACGAGGGCAATCGGAGAACCCGGAGAATTTTTGTTCCGCACCGTACCCGGGGACGTGGCGTCTCTGAGAGACACCAGGTAACCCAACATATATATGTTTTACATACGGATCTTATATTATATCGCTTCGTAGTTGGGCAGATTATATATTTTTCGCATACACACACTGTAGTATTTAATATAAAGATTATACATATATTATCCAGCTCATATATACACGCGGAAGCATTATATTAAATTTATGGGACATTTACATTTCAGGCCCCATTTTAAGTTTCAGTTACAGTTCATACTCATGTCAGAAAATGCATTAGTTTTAAGGACCAATTTTCTTCAGAAACACTTCGTGGCTCCCCCATACCACTTCATTGTTCTGCAGTAACAGTTCATGGGTCTGTGATACCACTTCATGGGTCTGTGATATCACTTCTTGTGTATGTGGTACCACATGGGTCCTTATCTCTAAATGAAAGTTAAATTGGGTCCTTATCTCTAAACGAAACTTACATAGGTCCTTATCTTTAATTGAAAATATGTTTTGGGGCTTGACTCTTAATTTGCACTATATTTATCTACAAAAAAATGAATAATGAGAGGTATGAGTGGTTCGTCAACACCCGCCAATGGATGTATCGAAAAGATATCGTGGCTTTTTCACGAGTAGTTGAAGATATTCAACAATTTGCAACATCTCAAAATCCGGGGAATCGGATACGTTGTCCTTGCAAGAAGTGTGAGAGGTCATATTTATCGTTTCAACCAACAGAAGGAGGTACAAGTTCATGTTTAAATATCGACCAAATGAATGTTCCTGTCTTGGGTTGTAATGTAAATAATGTCAGTTCAAATCAAGAGTTCGATTACGATCAAAATTATATGGCTCCTACAAATTTTGATGTTGGAGTAATTCGACGATGCCAACTGAAGAGGGCTTCAGTTACTCCACACTGGCTGCGACTGTAGAATGGTCGAGTATTAAGTCCGAAACTAATATGCCTGTGTCTGCATTTGACATCGTATCCGGTTTTGTTCATAGTATTTTGTCAGCAAACAATAAATATTCCCAAAGCTATTACGAGACGAAAATGTGATGATGGATTTTTCATTAGCAATGGAGCATAGTGATTGTTGTAGAATGGGATGTATGTTGTTTTGGAAGGAAGATGCTCAACTGAACCGCAGTAAGGTATGTAATTCATCACGGTATAAATATTCTGATAGATCTAAGTCTCCTGTTGCAGTATTACGTTACTTACCACTTGGTCAAATGCTTCAAAGATTATACGCGTGTAAGACGATTGCGGAGATGATGACATGGCTGCACATGTACCCGGTGAAGGTGTCATGTCTCACCCTTCTGATAGTGCAGGTTGGAAGCATTTTGATAGTAAGTATCCTGACTTTGCCAAGGAACCACGAAATATTCGATTTGGCTTGTGCACCGACGGTTTCACTGTCCATGGACAGTTCGGCAAACAATATTTGTGTTGGCTAGTAATTACAAGACTCCCTACAATCTTCCGGCTGGTGAGTGTTTGAGTAAAAAATATATATTTTTTTTATCCCTTATGATCCCGGGTCCAAAAAATCCAAAGAATAAATTAGATGTCTACCTTCAACCTTTGATCGAAGAGTTAAAGATGTGTGGAACATAGGGATCCTGACTTATCATGCGTTACGAGAAGAAGGATATACGTTACGGGCTGCAATATTTCGGACGATAAGTGACTTTCTTGCGTATGCAATGTTGTCTGGTTGGGGTAAATCGGGAAAAATGGGTTGTCCGTTTTGCATGGAAGATACTTCAACAGTTTACTTGAAGCACGGCAGAAAAGTTTGTTATTTTGATTGTCATCGCCGTTTTTTACCAAGAAATCGTACATTTAGAAAAAACACGACTGATTTCCGCAAGGGTGAATTAGAGAGACGCGGTAAACCAAAGTGCTTATCAGGTTTTGAAATCTTGAACCGCGTGCAGTCTTTTCACACCGTGGTGGAGGATCCTAAAGGAAAACCCCATGGATATGTATACACCCACCACTAAAAGAGTATATTTTGGGACTTACCTTATTGGTCATGTTGGGTCCAGCTCATCAATAGTTGAAAAGTCAAAAGACAACTTTGTTTGGTATTTTATCACATGCATGCATATTGGGTTTCTCATGTTCACATTAAATGTGAGCTAATGCATGACGTGATGATGCTTGAGGATTCAATTATAAATAGGCAACGAAGGACGCGATAATAAGTACCCAAATCTAAGAGAGAGAAGAGAGCTAGGGAGAGAGAGCTGAGAGAGAAAAAGAAAGAAAAAAATCTTATCCGGGTGGGTGAGAGCGGGTGTAGTTTTTACTAGGTAGTTGGGAGTACCCGAGTGAGTAAGGGGTCTCGGTTTGGATTTAAACACGAGCGTTAAATTTATACGGTGTAATATTCTCAATATGTAGTAAAGCTAATGCTCTCCGTGGAGGTAGGCGGTATTGGCCGAACCACGTTAAAATCTTGTGTTCTCTATTGGTGTCATTTCGGCTTTATACTATCCCAATAAAATTGTCGAGGGTCCAAAAATCAACCTTCTGCTGGGCCCGAAAAATTACCGCTCAACCCCAACAATTGGTATCAGAGCCAAGCCTAATTGATATTCTGAGTATGCTCTGTGGTTGCAGCTTTGTCTGATCTTCCACATCAGAAAAGATATCAAGAAGGTTTATCGTTACGGGGGAGCTAGTGTCGGGCGAAGCTGTTGAATCTCTGCAAGAATAATAGCGACGGAAAGCAGTTCCAAAGTGCGACAATTTGATGGTACGCGGAGTTTCACTCTATGGCAGAGATGAGTGAAGGATATACTTGTTCATCAAGGCTTGCCTAAAGCTTTGAAAGGGGACACAGCAAAGTTGGAGAGAATGACGAAAAAAGACTGGAAGGATTTGGGATAAAGATGTGTGAGCACAATCCATTTGAACATTGCGGATAACATTATTAATAATGTTGTTAATGAGGATTCTGCACCAAACTTGTGGGCGAAGTTGGAGGAGCTGCATCTAAGGAAAAACTTAGCCACAAAGTTAGATCTGAATCGGGAGCTGTACCGGCTGAAGATGGAGGAAGGTGGAAATCTCATGGATCATATTAGCATGTTCAACGGACTTGTGGATCAACTTATAAAAGTTGATGTAAAGTTAGAGAAAGAAGATAAGGCCATTTTACTTCTTACCTCGCTTCCAGATTCTTATGATAATTTGGTCACAACCATCTTATACGGAAAGACGACAGTGAAGATGATGGATGTACAGTCAACTCTTTTGGTGCACGAAAAGAGGAGACGATCAAATTATGGGGATAGCCAAAATTCGACGTTGGCTATACACTGGAAGAATCGTAGAGGAAGGTTTCACGCCAGGGAATTTGGAGGTAGCAGCAGGTCCAAATTCAATGATGGATGGAAGGGTGGGGTGTGCTACAATTGTGGTGAGTCGGGACATGTCAAAAGAAACTGCCCAACTTGGAGGAAGAAGGACAAGAACGGCGAGAAAAATTCCACAACCATGATAGCACAGCATAAAGATGTTGTTGTAGAAGTTCTCACAGTCTACAATGATGATGCTTTTTCTCATGATGAATGGATATTTGATTCGGGGTCAAAGTACCATATTTGCTCCGAAAGAAAATATTTTGATACGTTCCAGAAGATACAAAGAGGTTCGGTTTCCATGGCTGACGGATACTATCATGTGGTTCATGGCGTTGGAACTGTGAAAATCAAAATGACTGACGGAGTGGTTCGGGCTTTGGGTGGTGTGATCTTTGTCCCAAAGTTACGGAAGAATTTAATATCTTTGAGCCAGCTAGACTCCAAGGGCTATGGGAGCTTCAGGGGGAGCCTGTAAAATCACACGTGGCGGAAAGGTCCTACTGAAGCGAGAAGACCGCGGAGGTTTGTATCGTCTGGACGGGAGTGTAGAAAGGCCGACGGTGGTGAGAAGGAAAGTCCTGCTGGAGAAGAGGTTGCATCGAAGTCCCTCTTCAGAATCGACAGGTAGAGTCGGTTCGACAGCTGCACATAGGATTGGCTGCGGGTGATCAAGTGGGTAGGACCTGAATTCTTGATTCGAACATGTGTAGATGGTACAAGGAAGGCCAATGGACGTTCGTGGTATTTACGAAGGGGTTATTCTCATCTCGGGTTCGCTGGAGTGCTCTCTGGAGATGCTGAATGTCGCTGGAGGTGGAGAATTGTTGGGTCCAGCTCATCAATAGTTGAAAAGTCAAAATACAACTTTGTTTGGTATTTAATCACATGCAAGCGTATTGGATTTCACATGTTCACATTAAATGTGAGCTAATGCATGATGTGATGATGCTTGAGGATTCAACTATACATAGGCAACGAAGGAGGTGAGTACCCGGGTTGGTAAGTGGTCTCGGGTTTGGGTTTAAACACGAGCATTAAATTTATACGGTGTAATATTATCAATATGTAGTAAAGCTGATGCTCTCCGTGAAGGTAGGCGGTATTGGCCGAACCACGTAAAAATCTCGTGTTCTCCATTGGTGTCATTTCGGCTTTATACTATGCCAATAAAATTGTCAAGGGTCCAAAAATCAACCTTCCGTTGGGCCCGAAAAATTACCGCTCAACCCCAACAAGTCATCGCTTCTTATTCATCACATTCTTGATGTTATTCTTATAGAGAAGAACAAGTTTGAAAATATCTTCAACATGGTGGTGGATGCTAGGAATAAATCCAAAGATAATATAAATGCTCGTAAGGACATTGGTCTTCATTGTGACTGTCATGAACTCGCAATTCCTGAAAATTTGCCGGGACATAAGGCGATGGCTGCTTACACATTAAGTAAGGAAAAAAATATAAGGTTTGCAAGTGGATAAAAACTATTCATTTTGATACTGGATTTGCCTCTACTATAAGTAGGTGTGTTGACCTTGAAAGTTGCAAGTTACAGAGTATGAAGTCTCACGACTGTCATATTTTCATGGAGCGACTACTTCCAATCGGCTTTCGCGAAGTGTTACCGGAATTTGTTTAGAGCCCTTTAGCCGAACTTAGTGGTTTCTTTCAATCATTATGCTTTACTGTCTTGGATGTTTCTAAGATGCAAGAATTCGACAAACAAATTGCTGTCATTATTTGTAAGTTGGAAAGAATATTTCACATGCTTGTTTTGATTCAATGGAATATATGATCGTTCATCTTCTGTATGAGGCACTAGTTGGCGGTCCAGTACATTATCGATGGATGTATCCATCCGACCGGTATGGTTACTTTATTTTAATTTTTTAGTTCTTTTAATTGTATTTTACTTACTAGTTTAGTATTTCGATGTGCATGTTTTTGCATATTTTAAAGAAAAGGAATATGAATTTGGCTCATGTGGAAGAATCAATGTGCAACCAGTTATAATGGAAGAAGTATCAAACTTTACAAACCTTTTTCTCTATCAAACGAATAAAGGAAAATCTTTGAGAAGCCTAAAAAGTTTTACTGAGGAGGGTTACAAGCTCGACATGGAATCTTTCAGGGTTCAAGAACCCAGGGAATAGCGGTAATATAATTTTTTTGCACATTTTTTATTTTGCATAATTACTTTGTTATTATGACAGGAGGAGATGCAAGCGGCGATGACACAAACTCTAAAGGAAACCGGTGCTGAAATGAGTTCGGAGCAAATGACGGAAGCGTTTACGAGAGTTGCGGGAGGATCGAGGGGGAGGACCTTCGGGGTTACTGGAGCGATACAAAATCGTGGTAATTTTGTTTCGACATACCATCCGAGTACCCAATCAGGTAAAGAGTTATTTGGCGTTAAACTTTACAATATTTTGTTATAACATTATATTATTAAATTATAATGCAAATGCGTCCGTTCAAGACGAAGTATTGAGATTAAGGTCTGAGAACGAAAGTCTCAAACAAGGTGTGACGGAAATGAATCAGAGAATGACTCAAAGAATGACGAAGATTGATCGAAAGATGAACGAGCTAACTCAGCAACACCTGCGATCGTCTCAAGGCGAGGCGGGTCCTTCACAGCCCGCTATAGCTCAGTTTTACCAACCGACCTTCCAACCTTCGCCATTAGCTTACCAATCTTTCCTGGGGATGTTGGGCTCGGGATATCAGACATCGGCATTTCCTCAACTGGTCAGATTCTGTCACAAATTTCGCCCACGTCGCAAAATCAAAATAATTCTCCTACAGACGCTAATAGTCAATTAGGAAATTAATTTTTTGTTTTGTAATGTGCAAGCTTTGGTGTAAAATACATTTTATGGTAATTAGTGATGCTATTAGCTTTTAAATATTTTTTATATTTAACAAATAGTTTTAAAATTATTATTACATTTAATATAAATTATTATGGATCAATGTTATTAATATTAACTAATTATAGAAAATTAATATTAATATATGGGAATCTGCATAAATTCCAGTTCTTCACGGCAAAACCGTCGCTAATATCAGCACCAACATCCGTCGCTAATTCCGTCGCAAAGTTAGTGATGGAAATGTTGTCGCCAATCCAGCCACATGCGACGACGGAATTCCGTCCCTGATTTCCGTCGCTAGTGTTGCGACGGATACGTAGTTGCTAATTTAGTCACAAGCGACGATGAATTTCCGTCGCTGAGTACCGTCGCTAGTTTAGCAACGACCGTGTGGTCTCTAGTCCGTCGTAAATATAGCGATTGATATTCCGTCGTCACTTGCCGTCGCTAAATGTGTTTTAGCGATGGAAAAGCTACGGCCTTGCGTGTCGCTAATCTGACGGATTTTTGTAGTGTCTTTAGTGTGTTTAATTCTTTTATCAAGCAATGCCGGCAAACCTTATATTCAAATTATATTATGTATTGTTTGTTTGATTCTGTAATTTTTCAGAAGATTGCAAAGGATCCAATGTGATATATTATTTCCACGTTCTAACTATACTTTTTTCACGCAACATATAAAACACTGCAGATGCTAAGAAGTGGATCGGTAGAAGATTCAGCGACCCTTTGTTAAGAGTCTTAATTAATTATTATATTAAGTTTTATTTATTAGTAGTTTAAATTTGAATTTGAATTAGATTTGATTTAGATTTAGTAGTTGAGATTTGTTAGAAGTCTAAATATTTGTTTTAGTCCTTATATATAGGCGTCAGTCTCGTAGAAGGAAGGGGTTTTTTTTTAGAAAAAGGTCGGGGGCCGGAGTTTATCTCTCGGTTTGGCTATTAGGAAAGCTATTAGGAAAGCGTCTGCATCCTTCGTTTTCTTTGTTCGAGATTAATAAAATTATATTGAGTTATATTCTCGTGGCTATCATCGTCTTATCGACACCTTCGACGAGAAGCATCTAGGAAATCAGCTCGAGCGAATCAGTAGCATCAAGCAAATCGGATCTATTAAAGACTACTTTCACGAGTTTGTGGGGGTAATTACCCACTTACACGAAATTCCAGTGTTTCAACATTTGGGCTTCTTCTTATTAGGTTTACATCCAGTCGTACGTACAAAAGTAGAAATCCTTCGACCAACTACTCTCGAGCATGCTTATCACTTAGCCAAAGGGATTGAGAGAAAGTTGTTGGACACAAAGGAGCGGGAGTATACTCTGTCGGAGGCGCAAACGTCAGCCCAAAACAAACTGGACACAGTACGTCGGATTTCAAGGATTTTCGGGCAGCAAGGAACGAGCGCAATTTTGGGGAGACCAAACAAGAATACATCGAGAAAGAGCATGTGCCAGTTACCACTAAGCAGGAGGCCCCTTCTCAAGAATGCTATATGCCTCCTCATGCTCGTATTCCAGATCTGCGATCGAAGCCTTTCCGTCATATCTCGGACCGTGAATTTCAAGAGCTCCGATCGAAAGGTCTTTGCTTCCGTTGTCGCCAACCTTATCATTCAGGGCACGTATGCTCAAATAAAGAACTTCGTATGATGATCGGCGGTGAAGAGGATGACTTTTGTGAGACGGAGATTTTCGGACAACAAGATACCAATTAACAGCCTTGAGGACAAGGCTTTTTTTCGAGGGGTGGATATTGTTAAGGGTCTTAATTAATTATTATTATTATTATATTAAGTTTTATTTATTAGTAGTTTAAATTTGAATTTGAACTAGATTTGATTTAGATTTAGTAGTTGAGATTTATTAGGAGTCTAAATATTTGTTTTAGTCCTTATATATAGGCGTCAGTCTCGTAGAGGGAATGTGGATGTTTTGAGGAAAAGTTTGGGGGCCGGAGTTTATCTCTCGGTTTGGCTATTAGGAAAGCGTCTTTGTCCTTCGTTTTCTTCGTTAGAGATTAATAAAATTATATTTAGTTATATTGTCGTGTTCATCGTCTTAACCCTAACACCCTTTGGTTCAGAAAGATAGTATGCTTTGGCCATTCAGAGTGGTGTCTCATGACAATAAGCCAATGATTGGGGTTACCTATAGATAGGGATGGCAACGGGCCGGGCCCGGCCAGCCATTTTGACAGCTCTAACTAAGATGGAGACTGCAGAAGCTATTATGGTTCTACAGTAAAGAAGGCAGTTACTACAGTACCAGCCCACCTCAATGATTCCAGAGGCGGGCGACTATGGACGCTGGAAGAATGGCTGGGTTCGAAGTGTTGCGTATCATCGTTGAACCAACTGCTGCGGCCGTTGCCTACGGCCTCGACAAGCAAATGTTGTCGTCTGCCGAAAAGAACGTGCTTATCTTCGACCTTGGCGGTGGCACTTTTGATGTATCTCTTCTAACGATGACTGAGAGTGTCTTCAAGGTTAAAGCTATTGCCGGCGACCGCCTGCGAGAGCAAAGAGGAACCTGTCTTTTACAACGGAGACAACTGTTGCACTCAATAGTTTATACGCTTGAGTCGATTTTCACTCTTCACTAACACGTGCAAATTCGAGGAGCTCAACGCGGACTAGTTTCAGCAATCATCGTACACGTGGAGAAGTGTTTGAATGATGCAAAGATGGACAAGAATCGAATCAATGAAGTGGTGCTCGTTAGTGGTTCGACTCGAATACCAAAGGTGCAGAAATTGCTCGAAGATTTCTTTGATGGAAAGCAGCTGAACAAGAGTATCACCCCGACGAAGCAGTAGCATGCGGTGCTTCTGTTCAAGCAGCTATTCTTAGTGGCTATGGAAGTCATATGATTAGAGACATTGTCTTGTTGGATGTCACCCCACTATCTCTTGGTATTTCGGCTAATGGGGGTGAAATGTGTGTAGTTGTTCCAAGCAATACGACAATTCTTGCTAGGAAAGAAAGACCACTAGAAAATAGAAGATGAGATCGAAGACGGTGTGGAGTGGTTGTACAAGCACCGAAATGCTGAAGCTCATGTTTTCGAGGCCAAAAGGAAGAAGCTGATGATGAGCGTCTGGGATCCAATTGTTGCTAAGTTCGTCGCATGCTAAATCTAGCAAGAAACCAACAACCGAGAATGTCGTTTGCTGTATATATTATATTCTCAAAATAAAATCCAATTATCAACATTACATGTTATCTCTTCGATTCTCCCGTTATCCTTTCTCTTTTTTTTTTTTTTTTTTTTGTTGGTCTTGTTCAAGACTTGAGTGTGAACAAGTGCTGAACCAAAGTACTTGTGTTGAATATTCATACTTGGCAGATTTGAGCTCAGGCAGTTTTTGTTTTGCTCGCACTCTCAGTTCTTATCTTCTCTCTGTTACACACTCGTTATAAGCTAATAAATATAGACCACTCTCTGTTTCTTCCTATTGCTCACTTGCTGATCTTCCTTTTCTATATTTTGTTCACACCTGACTCACACCATACATGCTAGCTAGTACATATAATCTTGCTTCTCCTATCCTATAGGATAACTATCAATTAAATGCATCATATATCTTATATTGATGTTGTATCTTGATTTTGCTCTTTGATTTTTGACATGCATGATTCTTATTTTCGCTTCATACGACTGTACTGAGATTAGTCAGCATCTCTTATTAAGTTGCTGGTGCTGACGACTTAGCGAATGAAGTAGGATTCTCAATTGTTAAGGCTAGAGAATCTAATTGGAGTCTATTGAACGAAATATTTGGTATCATGGATAAATAAGACTATCGTATCCTAAACTAAATAGTCTTTGTTAAATATTTAATGCATGTGCGATGAGCTGATTTGAATTTATATTAGTGATCAAACAACTGCAGTATTAAGTTGCCGTGAATAGGGGTGAAAGATGAGCCGAGCCGGCTCGTGAGCTCGACGAGCCGGCTCGATAAAAGCTCGGCTCAAGCTCAACAAAAATGAGCTCGAGCTCATTTATGTTGAGCTCGAGCTCGAGCTCATTTAAGTCGAGCTCGAGCTTGACCCCAAACATAGTGGCTCGAAAGCTCGCGAACAGGCTCGCGAGCTTTTTCTTTTTTTTTTTTAATTTTTTATATTTTTATATTTAATAATAATTTATATTATTCTTTATTTTTTTAAAAAAATTCGATTATTTTAAAAATTTTATATTAACTTATATTATTTTTACTAATTTTTTACTAAAAATCTCGATTTTTTAAAAAAAAAAGGTATATTTTTTTGTATTTTTATATTAATTTATATTATTTTTATAAATTTAATAATTTTTTTTATTAATGGCTCGAGCTCGATGAGCTTCGTGAGCTCGAGCTCGAGTTCGAGCTCATCAGGCTACAAATGAGCTCGAGCTCGAGCCGTGAGCTGAAGAAAATGAGCCGAGCTCTGCTCGAGCTCGGCTCATTTACAGCCCTAGCCGTGAATGAAGGTATAAGTCTTTGTCCCACACCGATTGTCCCATGTAATGAAGGTGGAAATGTTTTGTATATAAACACAGACAACCTACCCATTAGAAATAACAGTTTTCTTACTACATAAGTCTTTTGATATCCATGTTTACGGATTACATAGGTATAAGTTATTTGTGTATAACTATACGAGGAATTTGTTGAATATGGTATTTTTTAACATGTTTGATATGTATCTATTAATTATTTGTACAATAATATAGAAAATGTGTTTGATAGATAAGTTTGAGTTGTGCACCGATTAGTGATACACACCTCATACACACTTAGAGGTGGGTACGCATATACAAGGCTTATATAACCAAAATCCTTGTATAGACGTATATAGACATACAATGCATGTATTTGTACGGCTATATACAGATAACAAACACGAGGTAACTTATTCTTACCCACCCTATAATCCCCAATACATACATATCAAAGGACCCTCGGCACATGTCTTCTTTCGAACGGACCTACAAATAATACAATTTTTGTAATTATATTTTTTCAAAAAAAAAAAAACAAAGATTGGATAAATTAAGGAGTGAAGGACCATGTCGAGAGCGACCTGAGAGCCCCCGGATGGGGCTTGAAGAAAAAAGCAAAGAATTGTCTATCAGCAATGTCATTGATTAAATGGGCCAGGGGATTTTCACCACGGTGAGTGTCTGACTAGCGCTAGGTGGCTGCATAGGCGGGCTTTTACGACATTCTATATAATACAGATTATTTTATTCTAGGTATTCTTAGCAAATTAAAAATATGGAAAACGATATTTTCTATTCTCAATGTTTGGGGCATGAGCATTTCATAGGTTCCACATATTCCCGGGTTTAAGTCCTCAAGTTACCGATTTTTTGTCATTTTTTACTAACATTTAACTCAGCTTCAAGGTCATCAATTCCATAAACGTGACACGTAATGATGTTCACTTGCGTTACAAGATGAATTTTGAGGTTTTAAGTCGACTAAAATGAGATCTCGTGTTCTCAAGTGTTAAGTTACATCCAAATTAACGATTAAATTAATCGAAGAACAAAAACGGACCAAAATCGGTAACATAGAGGACTCAAAGTGGCATCTCGTAGACGAGATCCAACCATATTTCAAACATTGACGACTAAAAATATCGTTTGACCTAAGAAAATGTTTCGTTATATTATTTTGGCGGTCAATCGTTCACAAAAGAATCTGAAATTATATCCTAAATTAAATTCTTAAAGCACAAATTTAGCTGGATTTTCCTTTTTAATGGATGTATTTCATTGGGACAACGACATTTTAGTACCCAATATTTGAGGCATGAGCATTTCTGGTCCCTTATATTTTGAGGTAGTCATTTTTATCTTTAGATTAATTTAATCGTTAATTTTTTTGGAATGAGTTTTAACACGCGAGAGCACATGATATCACTTGAGTCGACTTAAAACCAAATAACTCATCTTCCTCTCAGACTTAAACGAACGTGAGCATCATTACACAACACATTTAACTGAGGTTGCCAATTCCTCCTTAGATGTGATGCGTAATGACAGGCTCACATGCGTTTAACTCGAAGAGAAAGATGAGCTTGAGACTTTAAGTCGATTAAAAGAAGATCATGTACTCTCACGTGTCAAAATTCTTCTAAGTGAACGATTGAATTAATCAAGAGACCAAAACGATCCCAAATCGGTAATGACACATCAAATATGGGGATCGGAGGCTCTCATGCCCCAAAATATTGTAGACTGAAAACGTTCACCCGATTTTATTTAAAATGAATGAGATTTATCATTTGATACTAAACAAAAGTACTAAGGATTGCAGCGTCGACAAAGGATTCATACATTGTGTTCGAGTTTTGGACATGATTTGTTAGTTGCCTAATTGGCATTCAATCACAATAGGGCTTATCGTATTTCAAAAAAGACCCAAATCGTTTCCGTTCTCAACGACAAATGAGTTATGATTTGCCACAGAGGCTGCTTGCATTTTAGATTAAAGTTTTGAATTGCAGAAGATTTTGCTGAAAACAAGCTTAGGAAGATTAGTATTAGATATAAACTAGCACCGCTATCGCAATTCATATTATCATATTACTGTTTTCTGATCCTTCAGGGCATGATCACTGCAAAAAAGAAAAAGAAAAATACAAAAATAGCAATGGTCGAAATGGTCCGAAAACCATCGCAAATTTCCATAATACACGTGTCGCCTTACAAATGTTTTTAGGGTTTGTTTGGCATGCAGAACTTGATATAGAAAAAAATAAAATGTGTAATTGTACATCACGTTAAGCGTCGTGTACAATGATCCGATGTGTATCATTGCATTTTCCTTTCATTTTCCGCTTTGAATTCCGCATAGCAAATGCTCCCTTAATACTTCTTTTATATGTTAAATTTTACATGGAAACCGCTCGCAGCGTCTAGCAACCCTGCTCCTGCCGATCCTGCAGTTCGAATTTTCAATTCATCAAACTCTTCAGTATCTGATCAGATTTCCACTGCTTTCCGTAATAAAATCCGTCGAAATATTTTCTGGAAAAGTCAAATGAATTTATTTGCCTCCATCTTTTGTGCAAATAAAAAAAATTGAAAACCTTTGAAGATTTTCCGTCACTACAAGACTATTAAAAGAAATGAAAGGAGAAGAGCAACGAGCAGCTGCAATCGTCTGCTTGAAGAATGATGAAGAAGCATCAAAGCTCAAAAGTCGTGTAAAAGAAGAAAAAGGCGCGCTTCTATTCAGAAAACTTTATATTATTAGAGTTGCTGGCAGTATCCACGATTTCAACCAAGGAGATTGAAAAGGAGTTTGGCGCGAATCACATATAAATGATGATGGAAGTGCCATTTAGGGGCGTTAATGTCGGTTAACGGCCGAACCGAGTTTCGGTTCGTGGTTCGGCATCCAGTTTCATTTTTGATAACCACAAAATATTCGGTTCGATTCCGTTTATTACCTCGGTAAACCGAACCGAATCGAAAACCGAATTCTTATTTTTTTTCTTATTTTTTTATACATATAATACGGAGAGGATCTATACAAATTTTGAAAAACTGTACGAAAAGTTAATTCATGGTATGTGGCGTTGTTAAACCTATCGGTTCAATTATCAACCTGTAAACAGTTTGATCCCCTTCGGTCCAAAGGTAGTCCAGCCGATATACCATAAATCAGAACAAAATAAAAATTGTTTTTGTGATTGTTAGAATTAAATCGTCGAATACAAGGATTTTTACATAATAAAATTTGAATTTGATTAATTCTATATCGGCTATTATGATATGTTATTAACAAGGGATAATTGCCATTTCGGTCCCCGAGTAATACCCTAAAATCACTTTTGGTCCCGGAAAACACACCTCATTATTGTTAGTACCGCAGTTATTGTCCGTTAATCATTATTCGTCCTTTCAGTCAGTTTACTGTTAAAAATTAACAGACTGACAAGCCGACACAGTTAAATACTTTGAAAAATTTAAAAATAACCCCTAACAAATTAAAAAAAAGTCCTCTTCACCGTCGCCACCCCCCCCCTCTCTTATCATCCTTCCAACCATTAATTAATAATGAGCTGCAATGGATGTCGATTTCTTCGAAAAGGTTGTAGCCAAGACTGTGTTTTGAGGCCTTCCCTTTGATGGATCAACTCAGCTGCAGCACAAGAAAAGCCACCCTTTTCCTCGCCAAATTCTACGTCCGGGCTGGCCTCATCATCCTCATTAATGCCAGCCCTGAAACTCTCTCTCTCTCTCTCTCTTTCTCTCTCTCTCTCTCTCTCTCTCTCTCTCTCTCTCTCTCTATTCAGGGTTGAAAACTCATTAAAATGATCAATGGAGATATGGGATTTTGATTTTGAGTAATTTTGTTAACTGGGAAATTTATTGTTTGTTGGTGGTATTTAAGAACGTCATCCATGGAGGACGGAGAAACCTATGTCTTTGATTATTTCTTTATTTATTGAAAAAAATTGGAATTATTTTGCAGTAATTTTGATTCTTCGTTTTCTTTGTTATGTGTAATTTGAAGAGATTTTCATGTCCCTTCTGTACGAAGCCTGTGGAAGTATCATAAACCCCGTCGAAGGAGCGCTCGGCCTTTGGTCGTTCGGAAAATTGGCCGCGGTGTCAGGCGGCGGTGGACGCCGTGCTCGACGGAAAACCTCTGACCGTCGACGGAGGAGCTGCTGACAACAGTCAACTAAAAGTCCAAACCCTTCAGAAATATGGCGACATACGCCACCTCTCCGCCGATGACTTGGTCCGCCGAGTGAGGAAAAACCACCCACGGTCAACAATACATGTCTTGGATTCGTTTTTAATTTTTTTATTTGTTAAGTATTGTTTTTTAATTTGTCAGGGGTTATTTCTAAATTTTTTTTAAAATATTTAACGGTGTCAGTTGGTCAATCTGTTAGTTTTTAACGGTCAACTGACGGAAAGGACGAATACTGATTAACGGATAATAACTGAGGTACTAACAATGATGATGCCTGTTTTCCGGGACCAAATGTGATTTTAGGGTATAACTCGGGAACAAAAATGGCAATTATCCCTTATTAACAATATATACACCATTTTAATAAAATATGGAAAATATTAAAATTTGTAGAAATATATGATAATAATATAAATCATATTGATATTATTTTTTTGCTTTTTTATTAAAATTCTGTTTTTTGGTCAGTTAACCTAACCGAACCGAAAAAAAATCGGTGAAACCGAAAGCGAACCGATATTTCGGTTCGATTTTCGGTTTATAAATTTCTCGAGGTTCAGTTCGGTTCGGTATGGTTATTACCGAATGAACACCCCTAGTGCCATTCATGTGATTATGTTCTTCAAACATATGTTCTGTTTTTCCACCGTGGTTCTTGGTGTCCTTTTTCAGGAAGTTTGTTTTTCCTTCTTGATCGGTAATCAGACGATCATAATAAGATTTGATCTTCGCCGATCATGATTAAATCCGAACCACGTTAAAATTTGTCTACAAAGCAGATTCTACTTTAATTTTCATATGGTATCAGAGCATTTGCTCGACAGCTGCGATTGATTCGATCAATACCCAGTTCAAGCAGAATTCATGACGACAGAAGCAACGTCATCAAGTACAATAGTCCTTGCTCTGACGATGGTCCATATTTTCTGAATGCCAATGATACTTCAGAGCAACTCCTCGTTTACGAACAGCTGTGTTAGTGTTGACTAGCTCAGCATTGACAATGTTGAGGTCACATTCCAGCCAACATTGTTGTCTGTGAATTGGTCAACCTTCGATTTTATCTTTCATACCCAAAAACCATTTAAACTTTTTTAGTGGTTTTATTTACTGATGTGCAGGACGTGGTTAAGTGCTGGAACGAGTCAAAAACGAGTGGATAGCGTGTGGATTCAGCTGGAGCGCAAATAGGAAGGCACTTACTAAAAATAGAAGATTTGAAGATCAAAAGAGAATTAGTCAAGCGACTACCAAAATTAAAAGATCTTAATATCAAAAGAGAATTATTCAACCGGCTACCATAAATAGGAGATAAGAGATCAACCAATTATATGAGAAGATTCGAATTAAATATATACTATATTAATGGAGATCTTCGAGGAGATATTTTGGGAGATTATCAAGGGATCTCTTACCAATTCAAACGGGAGCCAAGGTCTATAAATAAGAGTTATTTTCGAGCTGCCAAAGAGAGCTTTCATGGAGTAAGTTTTGAGCGACATATTGAGCGAAAATCATGAGATATATCGAGCGAAGCTCATATCGAGTTTGAGCGATCATGAGAGTTTCTTTTAGCCTAGTGTTTCTGTTTGCAAAAGTCCAAGGACTTTGTAGGTTTGCAGGATCGTAAGATTCGTAGTTTTCTAGGCTTGGTTTTTACTATCTTTCGATAGTTGTTTTTGCAATCCATCTTCGTAGTGGAATTTCGCCATGAGGCACGGCAAGATTTTAAAGCACAAAATTTACATCTCGTGTTCATCATCTCTCTTTACTAAGTTCGTTACAATTTCCGCGGTGCATTCTGTGTTGGGATCTGATTCTAGGTGTTGGCTTCAGTGTTACCCCAACGTTTGTTCCAATATTTAGTCACCGGTTTTAGAACTTAGTTTTTACATCCATATCGTACCGGGACCACTTCAAAGTGGTATCAGAGCCTACGTTTGACGTTACTAAGCGCTGACAATCCTCTACAATGGATGTTACAAGCTCAAACTACATAGGAACAGTCCCAATGTTAGACGGTTCCAGTTATGCCTATTGGAAGATTTGTGTGCGCCAGTGCATCAAATCTATCGATGCGCGTGCATGGGAAGCTGTGCTCAATGGATACACTTCACCTCGGACCGCTTCGGACGCTGATGGAAAAGTCGTTGAAAAGCCAGTCGAAAAATGGATTGTTCTTGAGAGAAACGCTGCAGAGTTCAATGACAAAGCCTTAAATGCCATCTTCTCTTCGGTCGACATCTTCATGTTCAAGATCATTCAAAATTGTACTTCTGCAAAGAATGCGTTTGATCTACTTAAGAGGTAATGCGAAGGCGATGCGAGTGTGAGGGAAACCAGATTAAGGCTACTCCTCAACCAGTTCGAAAACCTTAGAAGAGATGAGGACATTACCACGTATTTCTGGAAGATCTTGACTATCTCGAGCAAATGTGCCAGTCTTGGAGATCCGATCTCCAATAAGGTATTAATTTCTAAAGCAATACGTACTCTAACCGAAAAATATAATGTGAAGGTAGAGGCGGTCGAGGAAGCACATAATTTGGGGACAATGGACTTCAACACGTTGATGAATATCATGAAGAACTACGAGACCAACCTCGAAGTCCGAAAGAGAGCCTCTCGCAGAAAAAAGTCTTGCTCTAGTCAGTAAACCATCCAATGTTCAAACCAAGTATGACTCTGACAATGATGATGTTGGCCCTTATAATACCAAACAAGGATCAAAAGAAAGGTTTGAATGTCAAAAACGTGAAGAACACCTTGAGTGCATGTTAGTGTGTGTTTTTCTAAGGAAAAGTACAAGGTGGCTTACCTTTTAAATTCTTTTGATCAAAATCCTAATTAGGGTAAGTGGGGCTTTATATACCACAAGTATTTGGTATATTAAAGCCCAATACAAAACTATGACTTAATATCATAAGTCACCCCAAACTATTACAAAACACTAAATGAACATATTAACCCAAGATTACATAAAATTAAAGGATGCTACTAAATATTCCTAACAATCTCCCCTTTAGCATCCTTTTCGCTTTGGCGTCCTTGGAGTTGTCTTCTTCTTGGGTTTCTGCACATGGTAGGGAGACTTCCTTAGTCCTAAGAAGTGCTCGTACGAACGCAACCTTCTTCGAAATGATATCTTCGCAGAGATTGTCTCGATCAGCTTTGAGTATTTCTCTTGAGCTTCGTATTCTTTGTCTCTTAGCTGCTCGAGTATTCTTCTGAGTTTCTTCCGGATGATCAGTAAGGTTCCGTCGCTGAACTTGTGAATCTCTGACGTCTTCATAAGCCTTCTCTCCTTTGAAGTTAATGTAGACGACTCATGGATCATCGTCTTCATTTATAATGTGCCGTTCACCGTAACTTGGATCTGGGACCTCGAAGGAAGGCTTCGTCAGATTCACCTTCTTCATGTTACTCTCCACCGCCATTTGAAGATCATGTGTTGCATTGAACTTGACTTGCCGTAGGATGAATCTCTTTAGTGCGTAGTAGCCAAGTCTGAGTTCTGGCGTCTTGAGAGCTCCAAGCGTTCTGAAGTCCCTCGCTATTTGCTCAACATCTTCACCTCTGATGTAGGCGAGGTCGGCTTCATTCAATTCTACGTATTCTTCATTTTCTCGCCATACCATGTAGACAGGCATGTCCATATCTGCAAACCTCATTTTGCGAACTCCCAGAATTTCTCTAATTCTGGGCTTCTTTGCCTCTTCTCTTCTTATATAATCTACATCTCCCCCTCTTCCTTTGAATATCATTATTCGTCGAAGGGATAGCAGGTACTGAACTGCTTTAGGTCTCGAAAGATGGCTCAGTCCTCTAAGCTCAAGCTCGTCGAGCTTCTTTCTATCCTCCTTCATCCAGATTCTCCTTCGAATTTCTTCTTGATATGGGGCAGTTACTTTGACGTTCTCCCATGGCAATTCCACCACTTCTTTTGTCTTCGTCTTCATTGGTGGACATTCCTCATCGATGACGGTGTGTCGGAGTAGCTCGGGAAGTTCTGGAATATCTGCTTCGTAGTCTTCACCTTCCTCGAGTTCTGCATCGTCGATTAGGGCCAGGCTAACATTTGCTTTCATCAAGAAGTATCTGGCATTTTCCATCAATCCTCTAGCCATGGCTGGGTACATCGGTTTGGTTATCCAATCCTCGTTGAAGATGTAGTTTTCCACAGCGCCGAGTGGATTGTACAGTTCTTCGGTTTGTTGGATTAGTTCATTGGTCTGCAGGGATAGGATGGGAGATGATGGAAATATCAGAGGGCTGTCTTGGCTTGTGGGAAGAGGAGGTGAAAGGCTCATAGCTGGTGAGGAGGGTTGTTGGGTTGTTTTGGTGGTAGTTCGGGTGGATTTTTTTGTTTGTGTGGGTGTAGGTGGTTTTGTTCTGGTGGGTGTTTGGGTGGCTCTAGGCTGTGGTTGCGGAGGAGGCTGAGGCACTGTCTCTCGTGTCTTCTCCCCCTCGGGACGATCCCCACCGTCAGGGTCGTCACGTGGTTGTCCTGATGACTGAGGACCTCCACTTCATACGCAGTGAGCTTCATACGCAGTGAGCTTTGGTGCAGTGCGGAGTCGGGCCAACAAGACGTCGATGAGTTTCGTGATAGGAACGTTCCACGGCCCGCCGTCGGCGTCAGTAGATGGATTGGCTTGTAAGGGTGCTTCTTCGGTGACGGGGGCTTTGCCTTTATCCTGAGAGGATGTCCCAATGGCGCTGTAGACTTGGGTCATGATTGTGTCCTCGAGATCTTTTCTGAGCTCAGCGAGTCGATCTTCCAGCCTCGCCTCCGTCACGTACGAGGAAAATAACCGGACGGAGTCACGAAGACGTTCCATCGTCACAACATCAGTAGAGGGTACTGATGTGCCGCCCGTTTGCACAGGACTTGAAGGACCGAGACCACGTAGGCTCATCGTTGACATCAAAGCTGAGACATACTCAGATTGATGGTCCAAGGTCGTAGATGCAATGATGTTCACTACGTTGGGACTTCCGCTCTGTTTCATACTAGACTCTAGTACGGAGACATCATGGAGCGTTCTGTCTAGATCACTAAGATCTAGAGGTGCAGAAACTAGTGGTAGTGTCCTAGAAAGTGGAAAAATTATGGATGGTGTAGGCACTAGACTAGTTGTGATCAAGGAAGGGGCAGTCTGAGGCTGAGGACTGCTTGTTACATCAACCCCCTCCGAGCGAGGTGGTGATGAATGATGTGGCACCTCGTGAGTATGTGAAACAATCATCTCTTGGGAGATGATTGAGTGGCTGGGGAGGGTAGTTTGCGCGATTGGGCCCGATGTCGCGACTTCTACTCGGGGGAAGACAAAGTCATCCCCTGTACCTATGGATTCGGCCCGGCTTGTTTGTGGACTAGTTGGCTGAGGAATACGGTCGTGTTTTTGTTTAGTACGCCGTTTCTGTTGACTGCCTCTGTCATCCCCTTTGGATTTTCTCTTTTGTTTTGGCTTTGGGGAGGAAGAGCTTCCTAGACCTACATTTGGTTGTGGGGGTTGGCTTGTCCCTGGAACTGGGTTGTGTTGAACCATTGGAATGTCATCAAGGTTGTTGGCTCGTAGGTATTTGAGGAGCTCCGGCTCATTTGGATCGAGGAGGCGAATTAGGTGTTCTGGTATGATCATGGCCTCCTGATCGATCTTGCTCTTGGTCGATTGTATCTTGATGAGCTTCGGAGATTGCTAGCCCTCGTCTCTGGGTCGGCGCTCGATTTCGGGATGAAGATCCACGAAATGTTGGACGATGACAGGTAGCCACCGTAGGCAAGGAAGCACCGGCTTCGTGGATCCGAGACCTCGCCTTCTTAGTTGATCAAGGATGTCCGTCCAAATTAGTTGGGCGACATCATAATTCCGATTGAAAACGATCCCATGGAAGATGAGCATTATGTTGCGGTTGCATTTGTCGGATCCTGCGTGCTTCGGCGAGAGGCATTTGTTCACAATCAGAAACAGGGTCCTCCAAGGTCCAGGGATGTCTTTGGCCGTAAAGTCAGGGAGGTGAATGGAATTTTGGGCGTTAGGTTTGCGGCCCATGAATAGGAAGTCCCTGATTAGGTCATCGTTAGATGGATGGGGATCATATAGGAGTGAGTGTGGTTGGTTTAGTATGGAACGGAGAATGGTTGGGGTAAAGACAACTATGGTGTTGTCGATTATGGCGGAAAGACTGGTTATTTTTGGATTATTTGTAGGTTTCTGAAGGGTGGACCAAAATTGTTGGACGTAGACCTCAGGGACAACCTCGTTGATATTTAGGGCGGTTTTTAGAGGGTGGTTTGCTAGAATTTTAACAATAATAGGATCTGGGCACTAGATATTGTCAAAGTCAAGTTGGAAGTCATTTGGTGGTCTCTGTGCCCAGTCCTTTGAAGCGAAAACTTCATCGATCAGTCGCACCATTTTAGTATTTCTGCAAGATAAGAGCAAGAGATTAGTAGGAACCAACCATTATGACTTACAGATTTTGCAAAATTTGCTAACACGTTGTGAACATGTTAGGACTTAGAGAAATTTTGCAAAAATTGGTAATAAATTTCGTCGATAGGAACAATTTTGGAAATTGATTTAATCAATCGGCGAAACAAAGCACAGTAAATTACAATGTTAGTCAGTTTCGATCAAAGTGTAAGTTTTAATTCAAGTTCCAGTGTAATTTGAGTTTCGAGCAAGACGGTGTATCGTGCGATTCAATTCATAATCAAATTAAAAGGTCGAGTTTCGGTCGAAAGTGGAATCCAATCGATCAATTCAATTTAGATTTCAGTTTCGATCGAAAGTCAGTTTCAATTAGACAGTTTCGGCCGAAAGTCATAGTCAAACAATTGAAATCATTTTAAATTGGTAAAAATCAGTATCGGCCGAAAGTCCCAAATTGGCGATTGAATCAACAGTTTCGGCCGATTTAAACGTGAAATTGAATCTGGAAATGGGTTTCGGGCGAAGAGAAACTGAATCAAAACGGATTTCAAAAGCGATTCGAGCGAAATCACGTAAACCCTAATCTGCGCAACCTACAAGAATCGAGAAAAATGTCAGTTAAAAGTTGCTGATAATGCATTTATCCTTACCAATAGTGAAATTTGTGCTACGGAAATCGTGAAAAACTGGGTTTGAGTGAGACTGTGAAACGATTTGTAGGTGATTTCTGAGAGAGTTTTGAAAATGAATTTTGAGAATAGATGAAGAAGAACAGTGTTTCGGGCGAAACGCTATATATATATGAGATGAGTTTCGATCGAGACTGGTTTCGGGCAAATCTCAGTTTCGCCGAGAAAAAAATCACAAAGGAGTTAAATTTAAGTTTCGATCAATTCAATTAAATTCAATTCAGTTTCGATCGAAACGCGTTTTGGGCGAAAGTCAGTTTCGCCGATAAAATTAGAAAAGGATTTAGGCAAATTTTCAATTTCAATTGAAGCGTGTTTCGGGCGAAAGTCAGTTTCGCTGAGAAAATTATAAAAGGGTTTAAAATGCAAATTCGATCGAAACTTGCGTCGTGCGATTATTAAATCAATTTAAAGGAGTTTCGGGCGATACGTAGTTTCGTCGAGAAAAGTTTTGAATTAATTGAAAATTCAGTTTCGATCGAATTTGAGCTGGGTTTCGAGCGATAGTTAGTTTCACCGAGAAAGCATTTCAAATAATTGTATGTTTCAATTTCAATCAAACTTTGAGTGTCGCCGAGAAAAATTGTCTTAAGGTTATAAAAATTATTATTTCATAAGTTTAACCCTTTATGCGAATTTGATAAAGACTCCCCCTTAATTTGTGCGAAGTGTTCAATGACTCCCCCTAGATTAGTGCATAATTCTTAGAGACTCCCCCTAGATCCATGCATAAAGTTTTATTAGACTCCCCCTAGATACGATAGTAGAATTTTTCCACATTCATATGAAAACATATAGAGAAAAATTAAATGACCTATTTACACAATATCAGGTTCATGTAGGGACAATCGATCATGTCTTGTGTTCAACATGCCTAACCTAGATACTAAGAATTGGAATCGCTTTTCATCCAATGCCTTAGTAAATAAGTTAGCAAGTTGAAGATCTGTGTGAACAAAATGCATTTCGATTGTACCTTGTTCCACATGTTCCTTGATAAAGTGGTATCTAATGTCTATATGTTTTGTGCGTGAATGATGTACTGGATTACTTGTTATAGCTATAGCGCTTTTAGAGTCACTAAAAATTGGAATACGATTTAACGTTATGCCAAAATCTCGCAGCTGGGTTCTCATCCACAAAATTTGTGAGCAGCAACTCGCAGCAGCGACATATTCTGCCTGCTGTCGAAGTTGAGACACAATTTTGCTTTCGAGACGACCAGCTTACGAATTTAACCCCGAGAAATTGAGCGGCTCTAGAAGTGCACTTTCTGTCCAGCTTGCATCCCGCGTAATCAGCGTCGGTGTATCCTACGAGTTCGAAGCTTGACTCCATCGGGTACCATAGACCTAGATTTGGTGTTCCCTTGGGGTATTTGAAAATTCTCTTGACAGCGAGCATGTGAGACTCCTTTGGATCAGCTTGAAAGCGAGCACAGAGACACGTGGCGAACGTGATGTCAGGCCGACTGGACGTAAGGTAGAGCAGGGATCCTATCATGCCTCGATAAATCGTCTGGTTAACAGATTTTCCTGATTAATCTGCTCAAGTTTGCATGAGGTGGACATGGGAGTGGTGGCAGCATTTGAGTTGTCCAAGCTGTACTTCTTGAGTATGTCGTGAATGTACTTGGATTGACTGATGAAGATTCCATCGTGAAGCTGCTTAACCTGAAGGCCTAAGAAAAAACTTAGTTCGCCAATCATGCTCATTTCAAATTTCTGCTTCATTAGATCCCCAATGTTCCTGCACATTCTTGAGTCCGTCGACCCGAATATGATGTCGTCGACGTAAATCTGCACGAACATAATGTCTGAGCCGTCCTTCTTGATAAAGAGAGTCGTATCGATCTTCCCTTTTGTGAAACCAGAGGAAATGAGAAAATCCGAGAGAACCTCGTACCAGGCTCGGGGAGCTTGTTTAAGTCCATAGAGAGCTTTATCGAGTCTGTAGACGTGCTCTGGGAGTTGTTCGTTTACAAAACCTTCAGGTTGAGATACAAAGACTTCTTCTTTTAGTATTCCGTTGAGGAATGTAGTTTTGACATCCATCTGGTAGACTGTTAAGTTCTTAAGTGCAGCGAAAGCTAAGAAGATCCTGATGGCTTCAATTCTTGCGACTGGGGCATATGTCTCATCATAGTCGATTCCTTCCTGTTGATTGTAACCTTTCGCCACCAGCCTTGCTTTATTCCTGATAACAACTCCTTGCTCGTCCTTTTTGTTCTTAAACACCCATTTAGTCCCTATGATTGTTTTCCCAGCTGGTCTAGGTACTAGGTTCCAAACTTTCAACCTCTCAAACTGACTGATTTCCTCCTCCATTGCTATTATCCAGTCTGGATCGTCGAGTGCTTCAGCTACTTTGCTGGGCTCCTTTTGACTGAGAAAGCAGGAATAGAGGCTTTCATTTATCGTTGATGCTCGAGTGGTTACACCAGTGGAAGGGTCCCCAATTATTTGTGAGTTTGGATGTGCTCGAGTCCACTTTTTTGTACTTGGTTGTGATGACCCAGCTGCATTTGTATCGTGTATTGCTTCTTCACTCTGATCAGTCTGATGTTCCGTTTCTTCTCCAGGTTGAGGTATTACTGACTCTCCTAAAGAGATTTCTATTGTTGAATCCGAGGGCTGAGGAGATTCAGTCGCTGAGCTGGAGATAATCTCAGTATCAGTTGGGGATTCACTGTCGTCATCAAGGTGAAGATTTTCCATCGTTGGAGGGGAATTATCATTGCTAGTCTCTACAGGATCATTATGTTCTGGTGCTGCAGAAGTTGTTGGAGCAGTGGGTGGCGTCGGCTTAGAAAAGAGATCCTCGAATAAGAGATCGAGTTCCATGTCGCTCAAAGGATTTTGAAGTTTCGCCCACTGAGGAGGTGCTTGGTTGATCCTTTGTCAACTCTCATAGAAGTCTTGGTTCTGGACTGATTTGTACAGAAACTACTCGGTCTACTTCATCAAATGTTACGTTAATGCTTTCCATAACAGATCTTTTCTCCTTGAGATATACTCGATAGGCTTTTGAAGTTGTTGAGTATCCCACCAATATTCCTTCAAATACTTTCGGGTCGAGTTTACCTCTATCTTCACGATCGTTTGCTACATAGCACTTGCATCCAAAGACTCTCAGGAAAGAGACATCTGGCACTCTACGATTTATCAACTCGTAGGGAGTCCTATTGAACCTCTTGTGAAGGGAGCCACGATTTTGAGTGAAACAGGCTGTGTTCATTGCTTCGGCCCACAAGAAGTGTGGTAATCCAGAGTGAATGAGGAGTGTACGAGTTGCTTCAACTAAGGTTCTGTTCTTGCGCTCGACTACCCCATTTTGCTGAGGCGTTTTCGCCGCTGCTAACTGTTGGGTGATTCCAAGTGATGTGTAGAAGCCACTGAGTTTTCTGTTCTTGAATTATGTCCCATTGTCAGTTCTGATGATTTGTACTTAGTTGGTAGAGGTTTTGAGCGGTTTTTATAAACTCAATGATTAGACCTGGAGTTTCGTCCTTGGTTCTCAGAAATTTGGTCCATGTGTAGCGTGAGTAATCATCCACAATAACCAACACATATTTTCGCCCATTGATGGTCTGAGTACGCATGGGTCCACACAGATCCATATGAATGAGTTCGAGAGGTTTGGAAGTTGAGGCTATGTGTTTAGTCCGGTGAGATGCCTTCCTAATCTTTCCCATTTCACATGCCGAGCAAAGATGCTCTTTGTGATATCTGAACGAGGGAAGTCCTTTGACCAAGTTTTCTGATCGTAGTTTGATAAGGTCTTTGAAGTTGAGATGGGAAAGTCGCTGATGCCAAAGATCGTTCTGGTGAAGAGAGGCTCGGGAGATGAGGCACGTCGGTCGGACAGTTTTGAGATCAATGGAGTAGAGATTCGTTTTCCTATAGCCAGTGAGTAGCTCTCTTCCATTGTTATCTGTGACATTACATTTGCTGGTCTCGAAGTCACCTTGTAGCCTTTGTCACAGAAACGTCTGATGCTGAATAAATTGTAGCTCAGACCTTCGAAGTAGGACACCCCTTTGATGGTCAGCCTGTCATGAATGAGATCGCCTGTTCCTAGCATAGATGCAGATTGACCGTTTCTGAAGTAGACTTTTCCGAGAAATCCTTCAGAGAAGTTGCTCAACAGCTCTTTGTTTCCAGTCATGTGTGTGGAGCAACCTGAATCTAAGTACCACACATGACGGACGTGCAAAATAATCAAGCAAGTTTAGGCACCCATTTATAGATGGGCCCTCCTTTGATAGCAGGTGTAGAAGCTAACTTGTTCGTTGCTAGATTTAATTCTTTGCTAGGTTGTGGGATAATTGGTTTAAGAATCCAAGCATGACGATTTCCTACAGGATGCAGTTGGGATTTTGGAATCCAAATCTGTTTTCGACTTAATTTCTTGTTCGGCTTGGTCTTGGAGGTGGTGTGTTTCTTTACTTTAGATTTGATAGTATGATTGGACGGTGTGGGAGATACGCCCTTAGAACGAGTGCTATGTGACGTGGAAGCGCTTTGGCTGAAATAACTGTCACGAGGATAGTAAAGTACATCATTGTTAACATGACAGAATTTTGATTTTAGGGCATGAATTACCGAAACACGTTCTGCGACATTACAAGAAGTCACTTTTGGAAATGCAAAAGATTTCGAAACATGAGAAGAAAGTTTTGAGACTGGTTTATTCTTCTTATCAGGAACTGTTGTCTTCTTTGCTGAGCCAGATCGAACCTTCTTCGCTTCCTCAGATCTCACGCCTTTGTCTGTGGGTACATGTGATACAAAGTTAGTGTGAGATAAAGGAATTTTCTTCGTAATTTGCTTGCATTTATATGTAGAGGACTCTGGAACAGGACGGGATGTGGAGGGTCTGTAAGCGTCAGGAAAGTTTTCAAGAGTAAAAATTTTGCTTAACAGAATAGTTCTCTCTTCTTCTCGGGCTTTCTTTTCTGATTCTTGGGAGGCTGTCAACTCACTGATTTTGCGAATAATATCTGGAATATAAATAGATGAACGAATGAGTTTAGTCGCCTTGTCAGTGCTTTCCTGATTTTCAGGTCCAAATGGTAATATATAGTCATCAGAGAGTAGTATCTCTCTCGTTTTATCGCTATTATTGAGTTCTGTGTAGTCATACTCAATTTGGGCCATTCCTCCGTTTCCGTTCTTCAGATCCAGTCACCTCACTTGATTCTATGACGGGCCTTAGTTGTTCAAGGCTCAACCCAAGACGCTTAGTGTTGTACAGAGAATGTATCTTATCTTTTTCAGGGTTAGTGGTGGGTTCAAATCCCAATCCGGTGAGGATCATAGAATTCTACATCTTTAGGTTGGCTAAGGAAGATGGCTTGTTCAGATTGACCTCTTTTGGTGTTAATGTCCTCTAACTCTTTGACTTTCTTGTATAGACTGTTCGTCCCTATTTGATCCAACAATACTAACCTAGGACGATTTACCACGCTAATGATGAAAGATTTAATGATCGAACGTGGGGTGTGATAGTGTAGACTACGAATGCTTTCAAAATGGGTTCTTCTATTCTCAACACACACGCACTCACACATACTACACCAAAAACACACACCCTAATGAATTAGGGTTTGGGGGTATATATACCACATGAGTTGGTATATTATACCCCTAGTAACTAAGAACTAGAATATTACAAACTAGCCCAAAGTTAATTAAATACAAACCAACTAAGATAAACATATTGAAATTGAACACTATAAAATATTCCTAACAATCTCCCCCTTAGTGTTCAATCTTCAATTCAGCGCGGGTTATCTTTGTTGGGCACATGGAGAATCTCTCGAGTCCTAACAATCTTCCCCTTGCTCCCCCTGCAAAGGCTATCTCCTCTTCTTGTGGAGGATTTGCATACGCTTTCAGCTAGAACTCTCTTGTCTTGACGCTATACGTTGTAGACCGGATGTATACTGTGATCCACGCCCGGATATTCGTTTCTTGATGATGTCGCAGATCTTTAAAATTTTGTTTGCATCTTGTCCTTGTCTTTTTCGTATTTTGAAGTCGTCAAGTCTTCTCCAATCTTCTTCTTCTCAGTGCCAGATTCGTCTTCGTCGAAGGAAGTTGTCTGGTTCGACCTCGAGGAAGCTTGTCTGACTCCAGAAGAAGGTATGCGTGGGGTGTCTTTTAGCATGTGCCAAAGCTCCTTTGGGATGTGGCATTGTAGGTTCCAGTGGAGTTCGGCTTCATCGTAGTAAGCACGGCGGAATATAGATGGTGAGCGTGGGATGTGTTATAAAATGTGCCAAGACTCCTTCTGAATTGACGTTTGGGTGCAGGAGAGCCCGGCTTCATAGTGGTACGCGCGGCGGAAGTTGGTGGGTGGTCCGACCTATTTGTTTATACGTATCCCTTCTCCCCCTCATGGCGATTCGTGTTAACGAGATCGGCATGCTTGTATAGGAGTCGAAGGAATAAACAAACGATAGGTCGGTGTGGGTAATAACCAGACGGAGCCACTAAGGCAATCCATCGACACGAGTTCAGAGCTAAACTCTAAGACGCGGCCTGCAAGCACAGGGCTTAGAACCGGAGCCACATAGGCATTCCGTTAACATCGATCTAGGAGCGTAGCTCGCAGACGATGGCCTGATGCCGTTGTTGTTTTGATGTTGCAACGGTAGGACTTCCTTCCAATCATGGAATCACATCTAAGAGGATGTGTCTATGGAAGTTCTGATCTGGTCACGAAGTCCAGATAAGAAAAAGTGTATGTGTCCTAAAAATTATAAAACATTTAGGTAGTGAGGACACCTAGACTCGATGTGTTCAAGGAAGTTCAGTGGTGTGGGGCTAACTACCACTTAATTCAATATCTCCCGCTTCCAAGTGAAGCGGTGATAGCATGCGTGGCTCCCCGTGATTTGATGAAACATCGGTCTTTAGGGAGATCGATGAGTGGGTAAGGCTCGGTTGTGCATGCGCCATTGGACCAAATGAGGCGACTTCTACCCGGGAGCTGATAGAAATCAACTCCTGCACCTATATGGGATGGTCCGAGTAATTTGTGAGCTAAGGGAATTTTGTATCTTCCGCTCTTTGGTCTTGTCAAGAATTGCCAAATGGGAATGTGGCTAAGGTACTTGAAATCTTCACTAACACTCGGCTACGTTCCGTGGCTAGGTTCAGTTTGGTCTGACTGAACCATGGGAACTTATAATCCGTGCGTCCGTCAAGTTTGGTGAGTGCTGCTTCATCAGCAAGTCGGAGCAGGGCGGTTGAGATCATCTTCGTGTTTGTGTATGGATGTCACCTTTTGTAATTCTCGAACTCTTGAGGGTCGAGTTTTCAAGTGAAGTCCATCATGAGAGGTGGAAGCGTCTGAGAGGGTTTTTCTTTCTTTTTCCTCTTTTCCTTTTTTTTTGCTTTTCGTTTCCCTTTTTTTTTTGCTTTTCTTTCCCCCCCTTTTTTTTATGTATACATATATATATTATCGTAATAGTAGTAGATAAGTAGTATCGTAATAGTAATAGATATAGGTATACATATAGGTATATGTATATGGGTTACAGTAAGTTTCTCCCCCTCAAATCGTGCACCTAAGATGTACTCCCCCTAAAAATGTACTCTTCCCTCATAAATATGGAGTGATACTCCCCCTTAATGCATGCACGTTTAAACATGTATGTTCTCTCCCAATTAGATAAGCGTGAACGTATTTATCTATTTTCAGATCAGATGCAAACTAAAGAATTATTGTTCTTTAAAAATGCATTAGAATGTACATTTTTCGCTATTAAAATTAAAATACGTATTTTAAGGATTCAGCTTATATGCATACGTGAATGTTTAACTTGTAGCTCTTTAAGATATATGCATAGTTAAAATGTACCTATCATGGGGTATAGGACATTTCAGCTCATATGCATGCGAAAATTTAACATTAAAGTACATTTGAGGCATGCATGTTTATAATGTACCCTATTGTTTTCAAAGTAGGTATATTGTCTTTTGAGCTCAAGATGCATGCCAAGTTTCTTATGGGATGCATATAGAATTTACCTACGTAGTTGCTCGCATCGCTTACCAGTCGTGTATGTGGAGCAACCCAAGATACCATACACGCTGGGATGTTTGGCTGCTCTCATCGCATACCAGTCATGGGTGTGGAGCAGCTCTCTTGTACCTACCCATGCTGGGATTCTGCAAAAACTTTATCGGGACTTTGGTACCCATTTTTGAATGGGTCCTCCCTTGTTAGCAGAAAACAAGTTAAGCACATTTGGTTCAGATATTGATCCTAAATCATCCTTTAAAGTCCAATTCAATTTGATTTGTGATTTACGAATACAGGTTTGGTGAACCTTAGAGGGAAATGACAATTCAGCGCCGGTGAATCTGTGCCTAAGTGTAGAAGACCTAAAGATTTTCTCCCTAGCCAGTCGCATAAGATGCTTTCTAGAATAAATATGGACTGGGTATTTCAAGCAGGAATATGAGCTTATGGCGCTATATGCGTCATTGGATGATGAGTCGTATTGCCTACAAGAGTTCACATCATTCACTCTATAATTATGAATGTGCGGGATTTGAGAAGTTCGTTTGCTTAAGCTTGGAACTTCTTCTTTGCACGCTTCCCTTTTGATAGGAATGGGAGAGGAAAGATCTTGAACATTTTCGACTTTAATTTTCGAAGATAATATTGACTTTCCTTGCTCCTTCCTAATTTTAATTTGTTCCTTAGCTAATTTTAAAGCTCTACTTTTACTTAACGTTTCAGCTTCAGTCAAAATTGACTTAGAATGATTAGTAAAATCCTTCTCAGTTTTAGGAACAAGGATGTTTCTTTTAGTTTTTGTTTTCTATACCTGTTTTGAGCAAGATGTATTATTTGACAAATCATTTGAAACAGATAAAGACGGGGAATTTTTGAGATATAAAATCTCCTTTAAAAGCCTTTCCTTTTCAGCGCCAAAACCTATCCTTTCAGAGTCCAAAGTATCTTGTAAATCTTTCAATTTACGAAGAGTCTCTGGAGTATCACATAGAGTAGGTTTTTTATCATGTAAAATATTTTCCCCGTTAGGAATTAAGTTAGAAGGATAGTTTTGATCTGCTAGACCTATATTCGAAATAACATTCTCTAATCGTTTAATCTTAGAGTAAAGCATACGCTGTTCCTCTAAGACGGTCTCATATTTTGACGAGACTTCATTTCGCTCAGCTTCACAAGAACGTAAATATTTAGTCATCTCGCAGACCCTATTTTCACTATCTTCTAACTTAGTTTCTAAGCTAACTATATTTGACTTTGCGTTTGTCAAATCTTCATTAGCATAAGCTAGGCTTTCTTGTTGCTTAAGCAACACGGAGTAATTATTAGCAAGTCTTGCTTCTAATTCCTCAATTTTCCTAGCTTGAGCATCCATTTAGATTAATATAATATTTAATTGAAAATAGAAATTGGCTTTTGAAATTTCAGTGACGAAAAGTTTGGTTTACTCGAGAAGTATGGTGAAGTATCGAAGAAAGTCGGCGTCGAAAATTTTTTGGCGTGCACCGAAAAATTTGTGATGATTTCGAAAACTTCGTGAAAATACCAAAACTTTTTCTATAATATGCCAACGATGTCCTAAGTTGATTGTTGGATATAAATGATCGTTGACACGTTTTGTGGATTTGCTTTAAAATTTTTTTTACGAAAACGTCGTCTACACCGAAAATTTTAGACCCGAAAATATTAATTTGAGTTTTGTTTTTTTTTACTTTCTACCCAATGATAAAATAAAATTCAGAAAATTATGAAAGAATTTATTTTTTATTTTTTATTTTTAATTTTTTTTTAAAATCGGGTACTGTAGCGTTTCGGGCAACTGCTACAGTAAAAATTTGCAATCGTGCGTGCTACAGTGAAATTTGCAATTGGGTGTGCTACTGTGTTTCGGGTTGCGCTACAGTGATTTGCGTGCTACAGTGATTTGTAGTTTCGCCGGAAACCTGATTTGCTACAGTGAAATTTGTAGTTTTGGCCGAAACCATATATTGCTACAGTGAAATTTGTAGTTTCGCCCGAAACCAGATTTGCTACAGTGCAATTAGTAGTTGCTACAGTGAAATTAAAAGTTTCGCTCGAAACCAGATTTGCTACAGTGATTTGATTATTTCGCTACATTGAAATCTATTTGTTACGCCCGAAACTCAGTCTGTATATTTAAAAATTAATTTTTAATTTAATTTTTTTTTTCGTCCACATTCGGGTGTTGGCCAGTCAAGTTTCGGGTTGACCAGTCAAAATTCGATTAACCAGTCAAGTTTCGGGTGATGACCAGTCCAGTTTCGGGTTTGACCAGTCAAAATCGCCCAAAACTGAATAAAAACGCCCGAAACTGAGTAAATTGGTACTGTAGCTGTTTCAAGTACTGTAGCAATCGGGCAATTTGTTCATCTACCCGATTCTGGACTGAAAATGACGAAAAACAGATGCGATTTCTACCCAAAACTCACCCAAATCAACTGAAAAAAGTTGGGTAATCACTTCAAATCACTCGAAAACAACCTAATTACCTCTTGAGCATGCAAAATCAGTAAAATCAGCTCAATAACTCAAGAAATGGCAGAAATTCGAACCCAAAAAAAATACCCAAAAATTTCGAAAATTGTTCAAATCCGAACGTGTTTTGCTCTGATACCACTTGTTGGTCCTTATTTGATCCAACAATACTAACCTAGGACGATTTACCACGCTAATGATGAAAGATTTAAAGATCGAACGTGGGGTGTGATAGTGTAGACTACAAATGCTTTCAAAATGGGTTCTTCTATTCTCAACACACACGCACTCACACATACTACACCAAAAACACACACCCTAATGAATTAGGGTTTGGGGGTATATATACCACATGAGTTGGTATATTATACCCCTAGTAACTAAGAACTAGAATATTACAAACTAGCAAAGTTAATTAAATACAAACCAACTAAGATAAACATATTGAAATTGAACACTATAAAATATTCCTAACATAGACGAACGCGTTCGTTGGTGATTAGTTCATATTGGGACAATACATTTGCTCGTTCTTCTCCGCTGTCTTTCAAGGTCCTACTCATATCGTTAATTTGTTTTTCCTTGCTTTCTATATGTTCTTCTAAAGTCTTTACTTTAGTTTCAGACAAGGTCAAGGATTCATTAAGAATAGCTATCTCTTCCTGTTGTTTGTTTAATAAGGCGTAATTTTTGTCAAAATTGCTTTGGAGTTCTGAGTAATCTTTACGATGCATGGAGAGTTCAGCTATCCTACGTTCAAGTTTAACGAAATCATTTAGGGATGGAGTGTATACCTCCAGGTCGGATGAAGAGACATCAGTCCTGTCTGATCCGATGGCTGGCTCATCCTCGTCGGATTCATCCTCAATGCTTTTCACCATGAATGCCATTTCTTCTTCCTCCTCATCAGATATGTCCTCCAGCGAACCAAGACAATCCCCGCCTCCTTGCGCTGTGAGAGCTGAAATTTTTTCTTGTAGTATTCAGTGTTTTTCTTCTTAGGTCTGAAGCATTCAGAAGCAAAGTGACCCGGCTTGCCACAGTTGAAGCACTTCTTGACTACTTCAGATTTCTTAGTTTCAGCCTCGTCAGGGGCAACGAACTTCTGTTTCCCACTCGAGGTTCGTTGTTTGTTGAAGGAAGAAGATGATTTCTTGACGCTCATCTTATTGACCGTCTCTGAAATCATAGCCAGTTTCTTTCTGATTTATTCGAGTTCGTCCTCAGATTCTTGGTCTGATTTGCCGTTGTCAGAGGTGTCAGATTGTACGACCTGCTTTCCTTTAGAAATTCTCGAGCTCCTGTTGTTTGACTTAGAAGTCATGAGCGCAATTGGTTCCATGTCGACATTTGTTTTCCCTTCGTTCTTGATTTCTTTGGCATACTGCGAGTATTGCGAGAGATTATCGTGTAGGGAGTGAATATCCATAGCGTCTAGATCTTTGTTCTGTTGCTTAACCAGAACTGCAATCCGTCCCCACGCAGGTTGAAGTGTGGAAAGGAACTTGATGTTGTGTTCGAGATTGGAGCGTTGGATGTTGATTTTTCTCATCTCATTGATGATAGTCAGGAAACGAAGGTAAACATCTCGAAGTTCCTCCCCCTCCTTAGCTTTGAAGGAGTCATAGGCAGTGAGAATGCTGGACTTCTTAGATAGGTTGCTAACTTCTGTCCCAACCATCATTTTGCAGACTTCATCCCAAATTTCCTTTGCAGTGACCATTCCGTCGACTTGCTTGTAGACATCATTTGGTAGAGCCTGAAGTACATAGTTTCGGGCAAACTTGTCTGCTCTGGCTCGTGCTCTCTCAGCATCGTTGTATCGACTAGGGTCCTTAGGAGTTCTCCTCTCTGGAATTGCAGGAACTACCTCGGGTTGAGCAGGGATGATGGTCCAAAATTGAGCAGGTCCTTCAAAAATGGAGGAAAGCATGTCGTTTGCGAGGTCTGCATCCTTGATTTCTATGAAATTGATGAATCGTTGCTTCCATATGCCTTACTCTCCCCATCTTAGTAGTGGTGCACGGTTGTCAGATCCAATAGCAAGACCGTCCATGATTGTGTTTGGTAATGATGGTTAACGCGTGATATATCTGCGAAATGAAACGCTTTAGTTTTGAATGAGATATAGTCAAGTTTGAAAGATTTTGAGTGTCGAGTCTAAGTAGGTAAATTCTCTTAATGAGTTCTGTCGCAATTTAAAAAATTTGATGACTTTTGTGTACTGCTTGAGGATCAAACGATTGGAGTTATGTGAGATTAAAATTTTGGTCTACCAAATTTGAATGCTTGATCGATTCTAATTTATATCGATAGGTCCTAAGTGTTGAGAATCGGGCAATTGAAAATTGAATTTTGTGTTCTAGAATTGGGCGAAGGTATGAATCGTACAGTATTGATGGCTAAATTCGAGCGACAGTATGTGAATCGGGCGAAACAGCTTAGATAAGGAAAGTTTCGATCGAAAGAAGAATTTTGATTTCGATTGGAATAAATCGTTTCGATTGTCTCAGATTGAAATTGGCTAATTGGATGATTGAGTTTCGGGCGAAACAGTGAGTAAATTGGACTTTCGCCGAGATATGAATCAGGCGAAACTTATCAATTTGTTACTGTAGACTTTCGGGCAAAATAGATTAGGCTTTCGCCGAGAACTGTATCGATCGAAACTGTGAAATTGGGTACTGTAGCCTTTCGGGCGAGATGGATTGGGCTTTCGCCGAGAATTGTATCGATCGAAACGTAGCAATTGGGTACTGTGGCGTTTCGGGCGAGATGGATTCGGCTTTCGCCGAGAGTTGTATCGATCGAAACTGTGAAATTGGCGAGAAATTGCCCGAAACTCAAATCAATCGAAGCTTCTCATAGTGGGTTTTGGTCGAAACCTTCAAACTCAAAGGTACTGTTCTTACTGATGAACAGTTCAGTAAAACCCAGATTTTCAGACTCGTTTTTGCTCAAATCCTACTCAAACTTGACTGAAATCGACGTGAAAGTGCATAAATGTACTCAATATCAATTTTCTAACGTCTTAGGGGTAAGAAATCACTGAAAACGATTTAAAAACACCTAAAAACAGAAAAAAAAATAGAAAATGAGTTTTCAAGCAAAAAACTTCTTCAAATCACGTCGGAATCGAGCAAAACTGGATTCAAATGGAAGATATTGATCCGCGTTAGGCTCGGATACCACTTGTTTGCCCTTATAATACCAAACAAGGATCAAAAGAAAGGTTTGAATGTCAAAAACATGAAGAACACCTTGAGTGCGTGTTAGTGTGTGTTTTTCTAAGGAAAAGTACAAGGTGGCTTACCTTTTAAATTCTTTTGATCAAAACCCTAATTAGGGTAAGTTGGGCTTTATATACCACAAGTATTTGGTATATTAAAGCCCAATACAAAACTATGACTTAATATCATAAGTCACCCCAAACTACTACAAAACACTAAATGAACATATTAACCCAAGATTACATAAAATTAAAGGATGCTACTAAATATTCCTAACAGATGAGGATACGACTGCTTGTGAAGAATTTTGCAAAGTTTCTCAAGAAGAAAAATGTGGAGAAAAATGTTGGCTCAACATTCAAGAAAGGCCAGAATTCAAAAGAACCGATTCTGTGCCTCCGCTCGTCGAACGAAACCCTGCTGAGGAAGCAAAGAATTTCCAATGGGAATCTGTCCAATGCCATGCTTGCACGGGGTGGGGCCATTATACAACCGAATGTGCCAACACTCGTCGCAAACGTGGAAAAGGATATTGGGTAAGCCTTTCCGATGATGAAGAAGATGTGCCAGTTATGGATATGAAGAAAGCTACCCAATGGACGAGCACATCTAATCCAATCTTCTCAGACAACGAAGAAGAAGAAGATCATCAAATCTGCTTAACGGCGGTAACTGATGTTGAGCCAACATCTGACTCAACATCTGATAAATATATTATTTTTTATTATGATGATTCAAACTGTTTTGATGAGTATTTAGGTTCTGACGATGCAGATTTAGAAACTGACGGTTGTGTAGAAGTTCAGACGAATGAAGCTGTCATACTTCTCTCCGCTCAATATGAGAAGAAAAAGGCGAAAAACTCGGAACTCAAAGCCATCGTGAAAGCGTTGTCCGAGGAGAATGAGAAGAGCAAAAAGATGATAGAAAGTCTACTTGAAGGGATGAATAAATTGGGAACCCGTGCTGACACGAAAGGACAAGGAAATTGACAAGCTTCAAAAGCAAGTCGACGAAGCCGATGAGACCTTCACCAAGGTGACAAGGGTAAATCGACTCTTGATGAGGTATTATCATTTGATATTTTTAATAAGCAATGTCTATAATTTAATTCTCAGCCTACTTGTGATATTCCTACTTCCGTGACTACCGATAGACCTAAGATAGTTTTTATGAAGGCGAATACCAATGTTGCTAGAGATCAAAGTGAGACCATGATTGTTAAGAAAAGTACTAAGCATGCTGCCTCTATGTCTAAGGATAGATCTTATAGATGTCATCATTGAAGGAAATTGAAGGGGGAGATTTCGAAGAAATCTATGTTGGCTGGAATGTCATCCAACATCCCGCTCAACATTGAGCAATCAGTGTTGAAAGGTGTGTATGGAGAAATTGCAGTTGGCACTCCTTCAAGTTCTAGTGAACCAAATGCTGTCTTATCATCTAAGAAAGTTTGGGTAGAAAAATCCGTACATAAATGCCATGTTATATATACCTCTCTGCGAGCTCACGTGACAGGTTCTTGGTACTTCGATAGCGGGTGCTCACGACATATGACGGGTACCATAAAATAAAATAACATAAAGAGATAATAAATATAATAAATGAGAAAATTAAAAAAGAAAAAAAATACAAAATTAAAATAAATTAAGTAAAAATAAAACAAAAAGAAGAGAGAATTGTTAAAACTAAAACATAATAAATAAGAAAAACTAAGAACAAAAAGTAAATCATATATATATATATATATATATATATATGTATATGTATTAAAAATTAAAAAATAAAAACGAAAATAAGGAAAGTTAATGGGGGTTCATCCATCGCAATATTTTTGCTTAAAAAATTCAAGACTGTGACGATTGTGTCCACGTTAACTTGGCAGAGACGGTCGGTGTATGTGATTTTCTTAAAATTTTAGTGCATTTTTTATCCTTATTTTTGTCTTTTCTTTTATATTTAGTTTATAATAAACAAATTTTTACTTTTTTTCGTTTTTTATTTATAATTTTTATTTATTATGTTGTTATTTTTACTCTCTAATTTGTATTTATTTTTTTATTATTTTTTATTTGTTATATTGTTTAATTTATTCTTTTTATATATTATTATTCTATCTTTCTTTTTTATTTGATTTCAATTTTTTTTGTGTTTAATATACTAGTACTTTTCTCGCTCTATCTCTCTTTTTTTTTATTTTTAATCTATTTTTTGATTTTTTTTCTTTTTTCTATTCTTGCTTTTTTTTAATGCTAATTTATGATTTTCTTAAGTCTCGGCAGGACCAATTTGGTTCAAATCGACAACATCGGGGACTAAATTGGTCGACGCGATACCTCGGAGACTAATTTGGTCCATGTGGTAAATCGAAGACCATTTTCGATTTTCTCCCGAAAAAAGAAAACTTAAGGTAAAGGCATTCCCTGAATTTAGCTTATTTAATTCTTAACTCAAGTGTATGGATGGACTGACACTATAATCGATACACTCATTTTTTTTATGGTCCCAAGGTATCCCCACATAGCTCGGCAATGGGCTAATCGATACACTCATTCTTATTACGTTGAATTATCAACTCATCTCAATTCTTTACAAATATTCACCAGCATGGATCTCCTTAATTTCCATCACTAAGCAAACTTAACCGAGACTAGACACAAACTCTTCAATATTTGCATCAGAACTTCCATCGTCGCCCATGGATTCTATAGCCATTTCTTTCCACCTTCTGACATTCTTCATGATCTCATCGCTTCTGTCACCTTCTAAAACCTCGCTGATGCACCGAGCAATCTCATGACGATCAACAATCCCACGATCGATATTATTTGAAGCCTTAATACCCATCTTCCAAATATCCATAACGAACTTTGCGTTCGTGCTTTGATCAGTCCATTGAGGCATGGCCACCATCGGTATGCCCAAACACAATGCTTCTAATGTCGAATTCCATCGACAATGAGTGATAAAACAACAGATCGCCTCATGCGCTAATACGTCTAATTGTGGACACCACGAGATAATTAATCCCTTTCCGAAGGTCTCTTCTGCAAAATGTTTAGGGAGTTTGGATTCTTCAGAGCAACCCAAGGAAATTCTTGTTGCTTAATTTGAGACCCCATGCGAGTTCGTGCATTTGATCCTCTTCTAATTGTGCCATACTACCGAAGGAAACATATATGGTAGAATTTGGCTGACGTTCGCTTAGCCAATTCATGCAGGCCTCGGACATGGGCGTGAAGATATTAACCCCATATTCCTTGTCCCCGGGAAGCCTCTTGTCCAAATACATGGATGGTATGGTCGGCCCGATCGCTTTTACAGGAGAAAATTTCGCCATGTGATCTATCAACTGCATGGTTGAATAAATATATAGTTAACAATTTATTGTAGTATGAGACGACAAACTATCCGTTAGGATGTGTTTAGTTTAAAGTGTTACTAGATCCAAACACAGTGTTACTATTTTATAGTATAGATTGAACCACTAAGAAATAAATTAAATCAATGTAGGAAAATAAAGTGTTGTACTTGCCTCTTCCTCGAACTTGTAGAATGTGTTAACTAAGAGCCAATCCGCTTTCTCAATGTTCCGAAACTGCTGATTCACAACCACGTCGAAAAGTGGTGGATATGAGCCATGCACGTACACAAACGAAGGCATGTCCATGGGTTTCATAAAGGGTAACCCTTCAAGAATAACATCCTCATCTTCCTCGAGTGGAAGTTTCAACAATCCTTTGAACACACAATGATATATATGATCCACCGCACAAGATTGTGTGAAGAATGCTGCACCCATTAAACCCATCTCTTTCGCAACGTCCAATCCCCACGGAAGGAAAGAGTCGTAAATGAGACAATCCACGGGTCGACTCAAGTCAGCTAGCCTTACTATAGCAGGACAGGATAACATCATTAGGGAGAAAAAATAATCAACGTGTAAATTTGATGCTCTTGTCATCATGAATGTATAAATAAATAGTAGTGCTTACGTATGGCTTGTTGCGAAATGGACAGCTTAACGAAATTGGAAATGACTGTGAGGATAAATGGAACACGGGAATTTACGTGGAAAACCCCTTTTTAACTTGGGGTAAAAAACCACGGGCGAGGTAGAAATATTATTACTGGGGTAAAAACAGGGGTTACAACCTCTCAATCTATAAAGGAGAAAACACACACTATCTCTCTTTATAGTCGGAGCAAATACCAAACAAACCCTCAATTTTTTCTCTACCCTCTATTTCTTTCCTCTCTTTCTATTTGGTGTTGATGTTTTTGGTGTGAGATGTATAACGAGGGATCAAGCCTATTTATATGCAAAACCCCCTCTAATACATATATAATAATAATATAATTAAATATTATTATATAGAGTGGGTGGGTGGATTGGTTGTTGCACCAACCCACTCCCATCAATCTCCCACTTGAAGATTTGATTGATGCCCAATCAGATCTTCACACCATTCTTCTAGCTCACCTTTGCGTGTTAGTTAGATTCTGTCAATCCACATGAGGAACGACACCATATAAATTTGTCCACAGGAATTGCTTTGGTCATGTAGTCTGCCAGATTATCTGCAGTGTGAACTTTTTGCATGTCCACAGTCCCCGCTTCCACTTGTTCACGAACAAAGTGGTATTGGACCCGGATGTGTTTGGTTCTTGAATGATATGCTGGATTCCTTGCAAGATGCAACGCACTCTGGCTATCACAGTAGAGAACAATATTCTCCTGTTTGTGGCCGAGTTCTTCCATCAACATCTTCAACCATATTGCCTCTTTACTGGCTTGCATAGCTGCGAAATATTCTGCTTCCGTTGTTGACGTTACAACAATGGACTGCAGTTTTGAAACCCAGCTTACAGCACCGAGCAAGATTAAACACATATCCGGTTGTGGATCTGCTTTTATCAAGTTCACCTGCATAATCTGCATCAACAAAACCATGGACAGTAAAATCTGTACCTCCGTAACATAAGGCAAGATCCGAGGTTCCTTGATATATCTGAGAATCCTCTTAACAGCACTCCAGTGCTCCCGAGCAGGGTTGGACATGTATCGGCTAACAACTCCCACTGCATGGGCAATGTCTGGTCTGGTACAGATCATTGCAAACATTAGACTTCCTACCGCCGACGCATATGGCAGTCGAGACATCTCTATTCTTTCATCTTCATCGATAGGACACATCTCGGAAGATAGCTTGAAATTAGCAGCAAGAGGAGTAGATATTGGCTTACTATCTTGCATGTTGAACCTCCGCAGAATTTTCTTCAAATAATTCTTTTGGGAAAGTCAAATCTTCCGCTTGCTTCTGTCTCGAGATATTTGCACGCCAAGGATTTTGTTTGCCGGGCCCAAGTCCTTCATTTCGAATTCACTTGCCAGTTGAGTCTTTAAGTCGGCGATACGACCTTTGTTAGGTCCTGCTACCAGCATATCGTCGACGTACAACAGCAACATGATGAAATCGTCATCGCCAAATCTCTTGAAATACGCACAAGGATCTGCATATAGCCTGTTGTAGCCAAGACTCATTATGAAGGAGTCAAATCTCTTATACCAGCATCGAGGTGCTTGTTTGAGCCCGTAAAGAGATTTGATCAATTTGCAAACCAAATCTTCTTTTCCTTGTTCCTCGAAACCTTCTGGTTGAAGCATATATATTTCTTCATCCAGGTCACCATGGAGAAAGGCCGTCTTTACATCCAGCTGCTCAAGATGCAAGTCGAATGTAGCACATATTGACAAGACCACCCTGACTGTTGTAAGTCGTACCACCGGTGAGAAAATTTCGTTGAAGTCAATCCCTTCTTTCTGAGCATATCCCTTTACAACCAGTCTAGCACGGTAGCGCTCTACCTGGTCATCACCATTCCGCTTGATTTTGTACACCTATTTGTTGCCAATGGGTTTCCTTCCTTGCGGTAATGGCACCAACTCCCATGTCTTATTTTTATAGAGAGCTTCTATTTCCTCTTGCATCGCTGAAATCCACAGACTCGCATCTGAATTATTCAGTGCTTCTTGGAAAGTAGTTGGCTCTCCATCCTCCGTTAGAAAACAGTATGCAAGATTGCTCTCTATCTCATAATCTGAGTGCCAACTTGGCGGCCTACGCTCGCGTGATGACCGCCAGAGATCCGGTACTTCAGATTCGACTGGGTTGAGCTCTTCGTGCGCCGGTTCAGCTTCAGAAGAATTATATTTTCTTTTCACCGGTGCAGTCTTTGTCACGCCTTTTGGACTGCTATCATTTTTGACTTGCTCTTGATCACCATCCTCCAAGAAGATAACATCTCTGCTGATAATCACTTTGTGGTCAGTGAGATCCCACAAGCGATACCCCTTTACTCCATCAGCATACCCCAAGAATAGGCATTTCCTGGACTTTGGATCCGACTTCGTTGTTTCTTGGTTGTGGTACATCGCGTAGGTTGAACTTCCAAATATATGGAGGTTTGAATAATCTGCAGGTGCACCAGTCCACATTTCCATCGGTATTCGCATCTCTATAGCAGTAGATGGAGCCCGATTCACCACATAACAGGCAGTACAGACCGCTTCCGCCCAGAAATTCTTTTCCAGGCCCGCAGTTCTCAACATTGCCCTCGTTCTTTCCAACAGGGTTCTATTCAACCGCTCTGCCACTCCGTTCTGTTGTGGAGTGTAAGCCGTGGTGAACTGCCTTCTGATGCCCGCGTCTTTGCAGAATTCAGTGAATTCTTTGCCAGTATATTCTCCTCCATTATCTGACCGGAGACACTTGATTTTTCTGCCGGTTTCAAGTTCAACTCGCGCCTTGTATGTTTTGAAAATAGGAAACACTTCGTCCTTCTTCTTGATTGGGTACACCCAGCATCTCCTGGAGTAGTCGTCTATGAATGATACGAAGTAGCTAGCTCCTCCCAGGGACGCAACCGGTGCTTGCCATACATCAGAGTGGATCAATTCTAGAATTTCTTTGCTTCTAGAATTAGAAGTGGAGAACTTCAGGCGATGCTGCTTGCTCACAATACAATGCTCGCAGAATGGGAGCGTCACCGTCGTGAGACCAGGAAGTAGATTCTTTTGCGCAAGAATTTTCATGCCTTGTTCAGACATATGACCAAGTTTCTTGTACCAAGTCATCGTAGACTTTTCATTTGAACTTGTCGTGGCAACGGATGCCTGCCCTTCTTGCAGAGTCTCTCCCTTTAGCATGTATAGATTTGCAGCTATCTTTTCTCCCTTCATCACCACTAGCGCTCCTTTGGAAACCTTCATGATCTTGTTTTCCAATTCAATTTTGAAACCAAGATCATCAAGTTGCCCCACGGACAAAAGATTTTTCTTCAAGCCCTCTACATGTCGCACAGCATGGATGGTACGCACAGTGCCGTCGTACATCTTTATTTGAATCGTACCCACCCCGACAATCTTCAGCGCTTGGTCATTGCAGCTGTAGACATACCCTCCAAAGGTTGGCTCGTATTGGTGAAACCATTCCCTTCGAGAGGTCATGTGAAAAGTAGCTGCAGAGTCCATGAGCCACACGTCATTGAATCTTCCATTTTCAGCGATAGTGGTTGCGGCTTCACACACCAAGGCAATTCCATCGTCGGTAGTGTTGGCGACATTTCCTTGGGCATTGGGATTCTTGTTTAGAGCCCAACAATCTTTCTTCAGATGACCTTTCTTGCCACAGTGGTAACATTTTATCGCATTCTTAATTTTAGTAACAAGGCTTTGCCGTTTTTGACTCCCACTTGGACCAGACTCTCCGGGTCTTGTCCGTTTTCGGCTCATGTTTGGACCACGTGCTCCTGATCTTGTCCTCGTCACTGCCAATGCTTCTGCCTGTTGGGATATTATCAACTTGTCTTCTTTGTTATTGCGCCGACTTTCTTCTTCGAGAACCGCAGCTGCAATATTGTCGAACATAAGTTTTCCCGCAGCTTGGTTGTTGCTCAGATTGATGACAAGTTGATCGTAGGAGTCTGGCAGGCTTTGTAGTAGAAGCTCGGCACGTTCACTTGGCTCTATTTTGTAGTCCAAGTCTTTAAGTTGAGAGAACAGAGTATTCAACTTATTGATGTGCTCGGTCACTGAAGAAGATTCTTCCATTCGTAGATGGTATAATTTTCTTTTCAGGAAAATTCGGCTGTGGAGTGACTTGACTTGATACAACTTCTCAAGATGGTCCCAAATTTCTTTCGCACTGGTTTTCTCTTCGACGCTTGATAATATATCATCTGCTAATGTCAGATGAATATTGGCGATGGCTCTCCCGTCTATCTTCCTCTATTTGGCATCACTAACAATAGTTGTTGGTCTGCCGGTGAGCGCCTCCAGACAATTTTCTTTGAGTAAAATTGCCTTTATCCTCATTTTCCACAGTGAGTAGTTTCTCCCGTTGAATTTCTCAATTTCATTTTTAGCTGCCATTTTTCCCACGTCGCTATCGTCGGAGAAATTCGACAGTCCAGCCAAATAGTACTGATCAGATAATTTGCAGAAAGGGTAGCGACCAGCTTTCAAGACAAAATTACCCTTCTAAGTAAATTCCCAGATGAGATCTGGTGGGGTCACTATGTGTCCCGCTTGGCACCAGCCACCTCGACAGAACTTACTTACACAGTCTATTACCACGACTTGCCAAAAAAACTCTTCCGTAACGATAAACCTTTTCGATATCCTTTCTGATGTGGAAGATCAGACAAAGCTGCAACCACAGAGCATAATCGGAATATCAATCAGGGCTGGCTCTGATACCACTTGTTGCGAAATGGACAGCTTAACGAAATTGGAAATGACTGTGAGGATAAATGGAACACGGGAATTTACGTGGAAAACCCCTTTTTAACTTGGGGTCAAAAACCACGGGCGAGGTAGAAATATTAGTACTGGGGTAAAAACAGGGGTTACAACCTCTCAATTTATAAAGGAGAAAACACACACTATCTCTCTTTATAGTCGGAGCAAATACCAAACAAACCCTCAATTTTTTCTCTACCCTCTATTTCTTTCCTCTCTTTCTATTTGGTGTTGATGTTTTTGGTGTGAGATGTATAACGAGGGATCAAGCCTATTTATAGGCAAAACCCCCTCTAATACATATATAATAATAATATAATTAAATATTATTATATAGAGTGGGTGGGTGGATTGGTTGTTGCACCAACCCACTCCCATCATGGCTTCTTTTAGGGTTTTTGATCCTACTGTCTCGAAGTTCCTTACATATTCTTCGACATTTTGAGAACTCGGGACAAAGCCTTCGTTTGATCCATCGGAGAAGATTTCGATGGGTATGTTAATTGGCGAAAACTGGGATTTTTTTGCCTGATATTCTGTGATTAATATCGTGATAGTAGTCTTCTTTTGAAGCAGTCTTTTGGCGAATTGAAGCATTGGGTTTATGTGGCCTTGGACTGGATATGGCAGGATCAGACAATGACGTTGCCTTTGTAATTCTTTCTCTTCCATTGATCTAATTGACATCTTCTCCATAGTTGTCTTGAGTATATTTCTAACCAGCCACAAGACAAGTGCTTATATATACAGATGTCTATACATGTGCACGGATAGATAAATTATATATGGCTTATGATAGAAATTCTTAATTACAGCAATTCAAAAGAAGACATGAGCATCATTTACTTTATGTAATATGATTTTACTATCCGTTGCTTTTACTTGTAGCTAGTATATCATGACAATTCAAAGTAATCCGAGGATTACGAGCGATCAACATATAACATGAACATATAATAGGGCCAAATAAAGTTATCAGCTTTTGCTAAGATTACAGATAAGAGATTTCTCAAAATAAAAAAGAAAAAGAAAAGAAAAAAGCGTACAATAGAATGCTTGAGTGCTTTGATTTTACTGATTATTTGTCACGCCATAAAATTAAATCAACACAGCTTATAAATTAACAATCTGTGACAGTATTCAATCTAATACTGATTTCAGTACGCTCAACTGATATCGTACAAGGTCCCTTGGTGTCTCGGACCTCAGGTTAAATAGCTATTTTACTTAGAAGCTTAAGTTTTTAGGGGAAGTGGTAATATTATATGGTATCAACGCACATGTTTAGCTCAACTCACTTAGTTCATATGTTTACGTGTTAGACATTGACCATGCCACGAAGGAATAGGCGTGTTGGGATTATAAAAAAGTAGGTTGACTCAGATTGATGAATCAAGCTCTCATAAGCCAATTAATATGTCAAGAGGCAATCTCTTCTTATCACAAATTGATTTATGAAGTATCTCGTATCTTGTCGCCATCTGATTTGATATCTATGTTTAGCTTTAGACCGACACTACAGAAAATAAAATTAAACTTTCAACGGTCAAAAGTCGTTGAGACTCGGTTAGAATAGAACTGACAACTACCTATGTTACCCTTGAATGTTAATGCAAAATCTTCGAGAATAAAAATCCAATTACATAAACAAATGAGGGTGAAATATTAACTCGGCTCACTTTGGAAAACCTGGCACCCACGAGACGTTGCAAGAATGGTTCGACTTAGAAGCTTCTTTGGCATTTAGTTCCCGGAAAAGTTCTCAAGGATGATGTCGACAGAAAGGACTCAAAATGGAATCCAATAAGCCCAGTACAGTGAGGTTATGCACGGGACAATCTTTGCTCGGGAAATCACGATTCGGATGTGATGCCATTCAGACGGTGTCGTCATCACGCAACCTCGAAGAAACGCAACTTCGCAATAGTTATGATGGAGAATAAAAACCATGATATTCATTAAATCAAACTTCTATTGATATACCAAACTCAGGCTACAACAAGGGTCAAGGCGAAATTAACAATATCAATAACCAACAATAATTAGGAAGTCATCATGAATAGTATCATTTACTTTTTGTTTCTTTTTTTTTAAACCAAAAGATCATTATTAGAGATCAAAAGATAAAAGATTAGCTAAAGCTTGCATAGGTTGGTAACGACCCTCTCCATCGCAACCAAAAACTTTAGCTAGATAATGAGCGACCTCATTACAATACGCTTAACGAAAGAAAAAGAGACTGAAGTAAATGAACTTAAGAGAGATATGTTGGGAAATTTACATACCAAACTGTCAGACCAAAGGATTTCAAGACTACAGAATCGCGCAACTGCTAGTTGGTATTACTGTGAAGCTATACGACTGAAGAGGACTTCGACTACTGTGTATTATGCGAGGTTGTAACAATGTACGACTGATGGTTCTCGACAACAGTAAGATTGCAAGGCTGCAAGCTCGTATTACTGTACGGGCAACAGTAACGTGAAAGTGTTCCAGAAACATAAGATTGCAAGTCTATACGGATTTTTCGAGGCTTGTGTTAAACTCATTTTCCTTGAAACAGATTCGCTCTCTATACGTAAGACCAAGAGATTTGCTTGAGCATCTATTTTCCAGGATACAATGAAAACGTGATTATAGGCTGCACTGAAGCCTCAACCACATGACGAACGTTGAACATAGAAGTGATGATGAACAACTGTTTGAGTGTTTTTCCGTGAATGGTTTCTCTCGTGTGTTGTTCGTATGTACTCTGAAATTTCGACAAGCTCTACATATAGAGTTTCAAAATCTCTTTGCATTCCTACATAGATCTTTGATTTTCCCCATGTGAATTAATGATATTTTAAAGGTCATGTGACCTTTGAGGTCTAGCATCATTTGACATTTCAAAGAGGAGGATTATCCAATAATATTTTGTATTGAGTACATATTGGGCCCAAACGGTGCGGGTCGATCAAGCCCGCGAGTGTGTATCGGTGGGTCACAAGCCCACACACACATTGCCACTTACATATCTAATCCAAATTTCCATTCACACATAATATTCCAACAAGATATGTAATCAACGAGGATAGCACCAATTTGTGCAGAGTTGGATGACTTCTTTGACAACTGTTTACAACTGTTAGAAGAAAAGTGGTCGACCGCCAGTTTTCCGTATCACAATTTGATTGCCCAATATGCTGCTAACGCCTCAACAACCACCAAATCGAAGGAGCCTCGGAAGAAATTTGTGCCCCATCCGCAACAAAAATCGTGCTCATTTCAAGTCACAAAGCCGATAGCAGCGCCACCCCATTGATAGTGTAAGGCTCCATCAAAATTGACCTTAATAAGCCCGACGGGGGACAACACCAATGATCGAGCGGTTGAGTGGGGACCTGATATGTTAAATTTCTATGACATATATGGCCCCTCAAATATTATTGGCCTTCGTAATAGAGACATAAGGTGGGATGATGTTGCCTTTCATCGTCTAGTTGCCATGGCATGTTAAGAGATTCAACATATTCACTCGCTTCCAAGGCTTCTGATACTCTGTGTAGCCAAAATTCTGTAGAGATAGACAAAACGCCCTCAACCTCATACCTCACTGTTGGAATATTTTGTGTGAACGGAAATTTTGATTGGAATACGTAAATGGGCAAATATGTGTGTGGGCCTGTAACCCACCGATACACACCCGCAGGCTTGATCGACCCGCACCTTTTGGGCCCAATATGTATTCAATGCAAAATATTATTTGATAAGTCATGAACTTTGGAATGTCAAAGGAGCTAGACCTCAAAGTCAAGTGAGGTTTAGAATATCCCACATTAATTTACATGGGAAAAATCAATGGTCTATTGTAGGAATGCAAAGAGATTTCGAAACTCTATATATAGAGCTTGTCGAAATTTGAGAACAAACACGAACAACACACGAGAGAAACCATTCACGGAAAAACACTCAATCAATCGTTCATCAGCACTTCTATGTTCAAAGTTTGTGTGTGGTTACGATTTCATTGCAGCCTATAATCACGTTTTCGTTGTATCCTGGAAAATAGACGCTCAAGCAAATCTCTTGCACTTACGTAGAGAGAGTGAATCTGTTTTAAGGAAATTGTGTTGAACGCAAGCTTCGAAAAATTCATACTACTCGTAATATTATGTTTCTGGAATAGTTTTACGTTACTGTTACTAGTAAAGCCTTGCAGTCTTGCTGTTTATGGAGTGTCATTAGTCATCCGGTCGTACAACCCGCAGTAATACAACCAGCGTTGAAGTCCTCTTCAGTCGTACAGTCCTACAGCCTCGCAGTAATACTACTAACAGTCGCACCATTCTGTTGTCGTGCAATCCTGTGGTCTGATAGTTTGACTTCACGAGGTACGATATTTGCGAACAATAAGCGATGCCCTTCATATGTGATGCGCAGCTGGGGGGGGAATCTAAAAATATGTTTGGAGTCTTCATAAGGAAGTGCAAGATTAAACCGACGAAGGCTGCGAAAGCCAATAACTCCCACATCTTCTGCTCTAGCTAATTTGTCCAAGCGATCCAATGCAATTTTTGTGATCCGTCGAGCTTCACCAGTATCTCGCCATGCTTTTGGATATCGTTTACAGCATGAACCAGTAATAAAAAACAACTCATTGCACACGAGGGAATAGCATATACTTCACGTCCTGCCTTAGATAATAACTTCTTGGACAACCCTTTCACCTTTGCCCAAATGCGATCCGTGAAGTATGAGAATACTTCCTTCTTGGTTCGGCCTATGACGAGGGGTAAGCCAAGATAAAGTTTGTGTCTATTTGATCTCGGCCTCGGATATAGCCAAATTGGTCACACATTTGCTCATCCACTGAAGCCGACGATTTCTCAAAATTCACTTTTTGTCCCGACCCAGCACCGTAATCTGTAAACCTCCAAAATTCCATCGATTGTTGTCATGGTTTCACTGTTTGCTTGAAAAAAGATTATTGTATCCTCCGCAAATAGCAAATGCGAGATCTATCGAGCACTTCTGCAAACTCCTCGCTGTCCAGTTTCCTATAACAGACTACAAAAAGACTCCGAGCAATTAAAGAAAAAAATAATGAGAAAGTTGGTCTCCTTGGTGTAGCCCTCTTGATGGTTTTTCCTGCCCAAAAACATTGCCATTAAGAGGGAAATCATAAGAGACCTTACTAATGATCATACGACATGCTCATGTCTAGGTTAAGGGAGTAAAATCCCTCTATACCTCGTCGTTTCTTTCTTAAAGCATGATAATTTCAAAGGTAACTAGGACATTATCTATAATAAGGCGATTAGGAATAAATTGCTGACTGTTTTGGAGATATGATATCATCCATCACAATTCGTAGTCGTTTCACAACGCATTTCGAAGTGATTCGATATATTACGTTACATAGGCTAATCGGTCAGAAGTGGGACATTGTGTCGCGATTTTTTATTTTAGGTATTAAGACTATGCGGGTACTATGATGAAGAAAAGGAAGGGAGATGTCATCGTTTACAAATTCAAGTATGTAGTTTCGAAATTCAAGTATGTAGCATGTGGTTTTATTACCAACAATATCCCAATATTTTGATAGAATATGAGAGGAATCGGGGCCAGGGGAATTGTAAGGGGACATACCTAAGATAGCATCTTTAACCTCGTCCTCGATGTACCGTTGTAGGAGCAGTTTGTGATTTCGTCAGTAACTCATCTCGGAACAGCCATGAATCGCGTTGTTACTTTCTATAGCCGCAGGCGACTCGCACCATGCACCATATAGATGTCTTTAATCCGAACTATATGGTTAAGCGCTTCTCCATTAGTGGCTTTTCGGTGAAAATATCTCGTGTTACGATCATCCTCTTTAAGGGATTCCATCTTACTACGTTACTTCACCTCTTGATGCAAGATAAGGTACAATCGTTCCCGACGTTGATGCAAGATAAAGTACAATTTTTCCCAAAAGTGGTAATATTTGCCGTTGAATGGCATCTAATCTCTTGACGATAGTTTCTTCTTCGGAATTTTTCCGTTGTTGTTGGCTCCATCCTATAATTTCATTCTGACATTTTTGTCTCTGGTAGTTCCGCTTCGTGCAGTGGGTGTCCTATCCTTCCAACATCTTCGAATAATATTGGAACAGTCATCCTCTGTCGTCCGCTTCGATTCGAAACGGAAAGTATATTTGTGTTCTCGCTGGAAGGAACAATTCTGATTTGACTTCACAATAATAGCCAAGTGATCTGGGCAGAAGGTTGGAACATGAAGGACTTTGTCTTGAAGGAAGAGGTTTGTCGCTCCACGTAAAGGTGGGGCCAAAAAAACCCAAGTCATGAAGTTCACAGTCTTCGAGGGCTTCTCGGAACTTAGAAACACTAGTACATGAAAGGGAATTAGCGTTGGCACTATGGACGTTCGTTGTCGAAAAACGGATGCCTATAGTACCGACCAGACATTTTAAATTTTTTGAATTTTTTTTTGCACTATCGGCGACTGTTGTAAGCTAACAACGAACGCCGATAGTTAAATGAGAGGTTTGGCGTCCGTTGTTAGGGAATAACAGACACCTATGATTTCTAGTTATTATTTTCTTTGTTCTTTTTCGACATTTGGCGTCTATTGCTGGAACAACATACGCCAATGAATTTTTTCAAAAAGTAATTGAAGCATAGGATTCTCATCTTCTCGTCACTTTATTCTCTCATCTGTATTCTCTCTATCTTTTATCTTCTCTCTCATCAATTTATCTCCAAAACCGAACACTTAACTAAGTTTTTTCGTCTCTTTTATCACCACAGGAGAGCTGATGTAGGTGGTGCTTGGCGACGGGGCTTCGACAGCTGACCGCAACGGGGCTTCAACAGCTGACGGCGACGGGGCTCTTGGTGGCGCGACACGGATGGAAGGCTGCGACAGGCAGATATGGTGGCTCTGGTGGCGGATCTAGTGGATGCAAGGGTCGTCGGATCTGGTGTTGCGTCTTAGGTTTGGTGACTGAGCGGCGAGGGGGACTACGCCACTGCCGCTAACAAAATTTGGTATTGAAGTCCGACATTTCGAAGTTATTGTCCTTTTAATGTTAATGATGGTAGCGGCGCGTGGTGGGTGCAAAAACCGGTGAGGTTGGCTCGGCCGCCGGCAGCTGCCGGTGCTGATTTCTATTTTTTTTATTTTGGTCACGATAGGCGACCATTGTTATCTAAGAACGGACGCCCATTGCTATCTTTTTAATTTTTTTTTTCACTTTTGGCGACCGTTGTTAGCTAACAACAGTGCCCATACCTAACTATGTGCGCCTGATAACAACGGACGCCGATAGCCCGACCTGATGGTGTCGGTGCTCCCGGCGTCCGCGACCAACGGTCGCCCATGTCCGATAACAACGGTCGCCAAAAGTCCCGACTGTACTAGTGAATCTGCCATGTTGGCGGAGTTTACCAGCTTGTTTCTCTTCATTATTAAGAATTTCATTAGTCCCCGAAGCAAAGCCAACGATCACAATGGGAATCGCTAAGACGCCGTAGTAAAATCCAGCTATTGTTGTGTTGGCTTATAATGGGATGATCTCCATAAAAGCCTATTATTTGTTAAGCGCCAAGAACGAGCCACCAACCATGACATCTATGTGAAAGTTTGAGTAGGACATAAGGTTGACGTCTAAAGACTTTCTCCAAAGCATGATGACACCACCTTTGCTTCCAATAGCTTCGACACACAAGCAATGCATGTCGAGTGAATTCTTCAACAATTCCAGACGGTTCTTGCGGCATTTTGTTTCAACAAGATATAATATGTCAATTCTAAATAATTCGATGAGATATCCGATTCGATGAACTCGCAACTAGAAAAAAAAAAAAAAACATATTCGGTGTCTAAAACTAATTTCTTATCTATAAGTCATTAGACACGGAATTATCTGTGTCTGATTGTGTAGTTATTGTTAGCAAATTTGGACACGGATAATATAAAATGAAATTTTCACATTTCTGTTTTTATCTTTCGTAACTAATCCGTGTCAAATAAAAAAATTAATTTTCAAATAAAAATACAAAAATTGTGTCAGAATCCGTTCTAATACTCATATTTAGACACGAAATAAATTTCGGATCTATTTTTCGTGTCCGAGACTGTTTTCTTGTTGTGATCAACCATGGCGTATAAATTGGCACTAAAGTGTATGCAAAATAGGAAGAAAATAAGTTATATTCACCAAAAAACCTTCAACAAAGGTCACATTTCTCCCACGACTTCGCGAGCTCCACAAGGTATGATCCTCTATAAATAACCAAGCGCACTGAGGAAGAAGTCATTCCGTTACTCTGAGCACACACAAAAGCACAAAAAAAATGTGATTTAACGTCGCAGTTGATCGATCCCAAAAGACGTTGGTTCCGGGTTTTATTTGTCTGGTCGGTGGCACGTGAGCTCGGAGAGTTTCGGATATAAGTCGAAGTCGAGGCACGTAAGTTGTACGCTTTCCGTAAGACGATATCGTGTAATACCCATAAGATTTAATACAGGGTTAACTGTATGATTAAGTAATTTAGAAAATTTGGTTAGTTATTTCGGGACTTTGGAATAATAAAATATACTCCCTCCGTCCCGCTAATTTTATCACACTTATCCATTTCGGGCGTCCCAATAATTTTATCACCTTTCTTTATTTAGCAAAAAAACTATCACAAACAATCAATATAATAATATTAAATATTCTTAAAAGACGTGTCAAAATGTACACTTTTTTACCTTTTCATTATACTATATTATTATAATAATGCCACCTTAATTTGCGTGTCCAGCAACTTAGGTGATAAAGTTGCTGGGACGGAGGAGGAAGTTAATTCGAATATCTAATAGGAAGACACCCGAAATGAAATTATTTTTCGGGCAAGGCCTAGAGATTTTCGGACCTTGACCAAACGATTTAGTTGTTTAATATTTCGGGATTGATCTAATTTTTGGATCAAATAAACTTGACCAATTTTCAGGCGATAAGGTGTAATTTTCGAATAAGCAAGCTTTGAAATACTCAACTAGAGCCAAAATTCGGGCAAGAGAACTAGTGTTTCAAGTGATGCTTGGAAATTTGCGGGTAGTACGAGAATCGGACAACTTAGTAAATAAACTTTACCTCACATGAGACTGCTATTCATCACGATTTCCCAACAGACATATCCATATCTTGATTAATAAAACCCTTAAAACTAGTAATAAAACCCTTAATACTAACAAAAAGGAAGCAAAACTTTTCGAACGAGAGAAAAAAAAAAGATAAGGGGAAGAAGAACTTGAGAAAACCAGGCCAAACTTAGGAGTTTAATTTTAACAAGCTTGAATTTGGATGTGAGGTAGGTGAAATTTCATCTACAACACGTAAATATCCTTGTTATTCCTATGATGATATGTTTCGTTGCCTAATATGATTTATGTGAGAATTATATGTGAAATTTTTGGGTAAATATTTGTTTAAAAACCCAAATTTCTGGGTTTATGTTTGTGCTAATGTGTTGCTTTCTTTGGTACATGTATAAGTATGAAAATTTGTAGGAAAAGATAAATTTCGGGCATTCAACATCATTATTTTCGGGCGTAGACCACTTGCGGGCTTCGATCAAAACTCGGCGAATTATTATAATTTTGGACTTGTAATTTTCGGGTGTCTTAATAGATTTTCCGAACACTCAAATTTCAGGTTTCTGTAGTTTGATTTTCAGGATTATATGAGAAATTACGGGTAGATATAAAATTCGGGCTAAATAATTTTCGGGTAACTTAGGATATTTTCGGGCCAAGGAGAAATCTCGGCGAATTTCAGGTTTCATGGTGAAAAGATTTTCGGGCAAAGTAATTCGGCCTGAAGCGATTTTCGGACAAGAAATTTTCGCCGTGCCAAAGTATTTTCAGGTGACTTTCAAGTTAAATAAAGGGTCAATTGTAATTCAGGCCCTTTTAACATGTTTTTATAGGATTCAGGCCCCTTTTAGGTTTTAGATAGGGTGAAGGACCTAAATGATATTTAGGTTACGGATAAGGACCCATTCGGACGGAAAAGACCATTCTACCCTTATTTTTTCCAGAAATTACATTACTTTTTAGACCTAAATCTCACGTTGTGTAAAGTGTTATATAAATCTGTTTTAGTGGTATGATCTCTAAATTTTATGGTATATACCAATTAAGACAAGAACTGAGACCAAAAATCGATTTTCACTACCACAAACCCTAAAATTAGCTTTTCACCCTTCAACGAGAAAACCCAAAGAATTTTCTACCGTTTGAACCCTTAATCAACGAAACCCGACCAATTTCGACACTTCATCGACGAATCTTGTGATGGCTCCGAAGAAGAACTCCGTCGATCGCCAAGAAAATAGCCGAAAGAAGGTTGCTGGCGAGAAGAAAGTTGCTAGGAAGAAGAACGACGTCGATCGCCGGGGAAGTGGCCGGAAGAAGGAGAAAAAAGTTGTTCGGAAGAAGAAAGTCGGTGAATCGAGTGAAACGCGTCCAACAGGCATAAACCATACCACTTACGTATAATTTTGTACCAATTTACACTCCTTTCATAACAAAAAATAAGTATTCTAGAAGCTTCATGGACCGTCAAACCGTCTCCCTTTATACAATACCACATAACATGTAAACTGTACCACTTCAGCATGATTTAGTACCAATTTATACTTCTTTCATACCAAAATATAAGAATATTCCAGAAGCTACATGGGCCAACAGTGAATATGCCTCTCCATCTTTATATGATACCACATTACGTGTAAACTGTACCACTTCAGCATGATTTGATACCAATTTATACTCCTTTCATACCAAAATATAAGAACATTCCAGAAGCTACATGGAACGACAATGAATATGCCTCTCCATTTTTATATGACACCACATTACGTGTAAACTGTACCACTTCAGCATGATTTCATACCAATTTATACTATCCTGGTAACAATATATTTCGAATCGATACCACAATAAGTCGTAGTGATACCAATCACGTGTAAAATATAACACTTCAGCGTAATGTCGTACCAGTTTATACTCCATTCATAACAAAAAATAAAGAACATTCCAGAAGCTTCATGAATGAATATGGATCAATATTTGTACCATACAAAAACACATGTAAAATATAACACTTCAGCGTAATGTCGTACCGGTTTATACTCCATTCATAACAGAAAATAAAGAACATTCCAGAAGCTTCATGAATGAATATGGATCAATATTTGTACCATACCAAAACACATGTAAAATATACCACTTCAGCGTAATGTCGTACCAGTTTATACTCCATTCATAACAGAAAATAAAGAACATTCCAGAAGCTTCATGAATGAATATGGATCAATATTTGTACCATACCAAAACACATGTAAAATATAACACTTCAGCGTAATATCGTACCGGTTTATACTCCATTCATAACAGAAAATAAAGAACATTCCAGAAGCTTCATGAATGAATATGGATCAATATTTGTACCATACCAAAACACATGTAAAATATACCACTTCAGCGTAATGTCGTACCAGTTTATACTCCATTCATAACAGAAAATAAAGAACATTCCAGAAGCTTCATGAATGAATATGGATCAATATTTGTACCATACCAAAACACATGTAAAATATAACACTTTAGCGTAATGTCGTACCGGTTTATACTCCATTCATAACAGAAAATAAAGAACATTCCAGAAGCTTCATGAATGAATATGGATCAATATTTGTACCATACCAAAACACATGTAAAATATACCACTTCAGCGTAATGTCGTACCAGTTTATACTCCATTCATAACGAAAAATAAGGAACATTCGAGAAGCTTCATGATCCGTCAATGAATATGGTCTCACTATCTTTATATGATACCACATCACATGTATGTCATACCATTTATACTGTCCTGGTAACAATACACATCGAAACGATACCACATTATGTCGTATTGATACTAGATAATATATTATCTGTACCATATTAATGGATCGAATAATTTCGTAAATAAAAGTTGTTTTTTCGGTTGTGGAGGAATAAAAATCATGGAAATATATGATTTGATGTATTTAAACCACCAAGTTCCTTAATTTTGTCACGTTTATGTAAATATGATGTAAATTGTCAAGTAATGAGGTTGTGATCATGTAAAATGTACACTAATGCACCATGTAGACAACTATATTTACATCACATTGATATTTACCATTATGAATTACAACAAATGTATCATAAACAACATTATACGTCAATCATAGAACAAATCTTACGACAATAAACCTTTAATCGTAACCCCGAAATAGTTTACCCTAAGATCCGATACTCTAAACCAAAAAACTGGAAACCCTAGCGCATAAACCGCAATCTGTAACACATAAAGTGTTTCTGGTACCACATTATTACACGAATATATACTACACAATACCACATCACATGTAAATTATACCACATCAGCGTATTATAGTACCAATTTATACTACATTCATAACAAAAAATAAGAACATTCCAGAAGCTTCATGGGCCGTCAGTGAATATGGTCTCTCCATCTTTCACATGCAAATTATACAACTTCATGCCAATATCGTACCTAATCTTATCGAAGTTATACCACTTACACGTTTCTGATACCACATAACGAACACTCATTTAAATATTTTTTTTTGCGATTTCACTTTGAATTCGTCGAATACACATCGCGATTTCACTTATGGTAGTTATATCACTTTATGCCATTATCATACCACTTCTGTACTGTCATAAAACACTAAGTTTTGCAGGAAAAACAACTAACACGTATATGATACCACTTTATGCCATTATTATACCACTTTATGTGTTTATCATACCACCTTATGCCATTATCATACCACTTCTGGTACCAATTTATACTACACAAAAGTTCCCGCCCAAAATAATACTGAGATTCAGCTTTCCCGCCCAAAACTGCGTGACTTGCTTATTCAGTACCACTTCCTCCCTAACGGGTACCACAACCTGCCAAATGAAAAATATTCCAGTCTGGAAACCACTTCTTATGGTTGTCATACCACTTTATGCTGTTATCGTACCGCATCTTATAAAATTGATACCAATTGAGAATAAGTAATAGTTTTCGTTGCTATACAACTTTAAGCCTCTTCTATACCACATAATGCTTCTCTTGTACCATATATTACAAAAATTATACCAAATGGAAAAAGTAATATCTCGTACCAGTTCGAGTAACGTTTCTTATCGTTTCTATACCACGTTACGGCTCTTGTATACCACATCATATAAAATTAATACTAAATTAGAATATTATCTCGTATCAGTTCGAGTAATGCTTCTTATCGTAACTATACCACTTTATGCCACTATTGTACCGAAACGTATTGAAACTATACCACTTAAGCCTTTCTGATACCACATAACGAATACGCATTTAAATTATTTTTCTATGGCGATTTCACTTTCAGTTCGTTAATCTTGAGGGACGAACGATTGAGTCAACACTAAGGCGCGACGTAATTTCCAAGTCATGGGTCTCTCGAATTTAAGCGTATTTAGCTTTAATTTCGACAAAAAAAATGCTCGATTTATCTTATTGCGTAAATGAAATTTCTAAAAATTATTCCTCACAGATCTTAAATATGACGACGTAAATATCATTGATATCGTCGAATACACATCAAAATTGATTTTGTGCCCAGTATGCTCGAAAATTTAGGCCAAATCGATGGTTGAAATCCTTTTTTCGATTGATACCATTTGAATAACATCTGGTAACATAATAGTAGCAATTCATACCTCTTTATATAACACCTACAAGGGGCATTTTCGTCAAATCAGTGTTTATGTCCTTTATTCTGAATTTTCGTTAAGATTGGTCCTTAAAGCTATATTTCATTTGAATGGGGCCTGAACTCGATAGCAAACTTATGCTAGGGCCTGATATAAAAACGTCCCTTAAATAAATTTTCGGGTCTGACTTATTTTTCGGGTCAAAGGATTTTAGTCATGTAATAAATTCGGGCAGCTCATTACAATTTTCGGACGTCAACATTTTTAACCGAGCAATTTTAATTTCGAACATTGACCAAACTTTTGAGCCAAAATAATTTTCAACATTTACATTTTTTCGGATGTTAATATTTTTGAGTTAACTATAAGTCGATGCTTAGGTGATATTTTCGAACTGCCAATTTTCGGGCTTTTGGTACCAATTTCGGGCAGAGTATTATTTTTGGGCAGTTAGATAAATTTTCGGGTAGAGCTTTAAGGTTATGGAGGAAAATAATTATTTATGTGTAATATTGCATTATATTTGCACGGCACATGCATTTCATGTCCATATGAGAAAAGCGTGATCATGTGGACACAGTGACACTGTATAGTGTCTATGAGCGGGGTAGAGTGAGAATGTGACCAATATAGGTCGTCGACTCGAAGTAGAGTTGAGGTTAGTACTAGGGTACCAGACGGTAGTGACCGTCGAGACAATGCATCGACTCAAGTGCGATAGGCTGGCGTAAGATATCCGGTTCATGAGGCTTGGGGCGTGAGTGACTCAGGTGCGTCAGGCCGTAAGCGTTCGATACGTGAGGCCTGGGCCGCGACTCAGGTGCGTCAGGCCGGTAAGCGTCAGTTCGTGTGGCTTGAGGTGTGAGGCTGTCTGATCCTGATATGTGCGGAAGGAGCGACCTGGTAGGAGGACGTCCTGGCATGATAGTTCAGATGCACTCCTAGCGTAGGCTACAGCTTGATGTTGTGTGCGCGTGGTACCTAGTCTAGCCTAGGACCCTGATGTTATATTTGAAATACGAGAGGTTGATGAGAGGAAAAAGTCGAGCGTGCATACATTGTGAGGTATATTGGGAACGGGATTGAGTGCACGCTGCATTTTCACCTAATGGGCAATAGCTCATAGTTTACGTGTTGTAGGTACGATTGAGTCCGACGTTGAAACATGTCGTGACTAAGGCCGGCTGATGGCGGTGACTCCACGAACTTTTGAGGGCGAGGCTGTACATGGATACATGTGGAGCGGCATTAGGATTTTTGTTCTTTTGGTATTTTGAGGCTACGGCCTTTGTAAAGAATCGATTTTCTAAACGATATTTTGTTGTACTATATTTTATGTCGCGAAAATGTTTTTGTAAAATGGGTACTCCGCAGTTTTCGTTGCGGAATTCCGCAATTAATTGTTATTAGAAAATGAGGTCGTCACATATCGCCCCGTATCTTAGTGCCTCAAATTGTCGCAATACCGTAACGAAATTATCGGGCGAAACTACTAAGACTCGAGCCTTTCTTGCTTTACTAATATTTGCACTAACATATAATTCTTAAAGTGAACTGAATTAATTGAATGATTTTCCATTCTACGGAAGGGGTCTCTTTATAGCTTTCCAAAGCTCATATGTGTTTTACTGGGAATACCTGCACCTTTTGGGCCAATTTATTAATAGCACCCTTTCATCGTACCCGTTCGGGTCCAACCTCGCGGTTGTTACCTGGTGGAACCCTTTCGGCACACCAATTTGGGTCAAACCGCTTCCTGACCCAACCATCGCATTCATCGAACTCCAACAGGTCTTTTACCCTATTGGACTAACTTCGAAATTAATTTCTCATTTATCCGATCAGTTTTGAGCGTATTGATATTCGTTGGATTCCATTCCAAACGTAGATTATTAATGATTCAATGGTTTCTCGTTACGGTGACCAATGGCTTCTCGATTTAATTAATCTCCTCTTTTATTACATGGGTTTATTACCCAACTTTGGGCCCAAGGCCCATTTGCCTCAAAGACCCAACGAAAATATTATGGATATGCATCGTAAAACTAACTTCTATATCCATGATCGTAGTAGTCGGATCATCTTCTTTGGCTAGAGCACTCGGGGCAATAATCTGCTTTTCGAATGCCCACGACGAAGAATCGATGAAATTGACGCCGATATATTTCGTGGTACATATTGATAAGAACCAAAATGAAGGAAAATACTACCAAAACGTAAAAAAAAGTCTCTCTCTATCTTCTATCTCTCAAAACTCAAAACAGAGCTACGCTACTTCTTGCAAACAGTGAAAAATTCCATCTTGGAAAGCTTCTTCGTTGTTCATCCGCTGCAAGATTACTACAGCATTTTGGAAATTTTCCTTTCCTTCTTGAACTTTGATCAGCTCAATACGTGGAAGTTTGAGCAGTTGGTCGCCGCACCCAACCTGTTCAACGAAATACCCGACCAGTAAAATAGAGAGTATCGCCGAAACAAAGATGTCTGAGAACCACGAAGTAAAGCACCAATAGACCAAAGCCCTAAGCTGTCGCAGAGCCCCAATCCAAATCCATTAGCTTTCCGTCGCATCTTACTCACGCCAAGGACGGTAGATTTATCGAATACAACACCACCTCCACGGACTAAGCTCTCCCCCATTCTCGTTGAAGCGGGGATGGGGAGCAAAAATATTTTCTTTTTCGTGTTTTGTTTCATTTCATGTGTAGTTGTTTTGTTATTGTTCGTAGTTTATTTGGTTGTTGTGTTGTTTGTAGTACGTTGATTGTTTGCTTTTATTTTTGTTTATTGTGTTTACTTTCTTCACCTTTTTCTGTGTTGTTAGTTGTACGGTTTTTGGGTTGTATTGTCTGTGCTTGTTTACTCTTTTTATGTCGTGTTTGTTTTGTGTGTTCATGTGTCTCCGAGGCTGGAGTTTTGTCTCCTCTTGTATGAGTTGTCGAGAGAATTATGTAAATAGTGTTATTTTGAGAATTAAACTACACAAGTAGTTACTTTTTATGACTATTACAAAATTAATCAACTTTTTAAATTCTAACTATCATTATTTTCATTTCTACCACAAAAATATGTCTACAAAATTTCAGTAATATTATCTTAAACTAACATAAAACTTGTTAATAATTATATTTTACCAAACTCATCTTAATTTTTTATCCAAATATATTAATTATAGAAATAAATAAAATGAAAATAAACGTAATCTAACTTACACTCCCACGTGATTAAATAAAATAACTATTATTATTAATTTTTACCAAACTCATTTTTACCAAACTCATTTTTAATTTTTTTATTAACTATATTAATTAAAGAAATAAATAAAATGAAAATAAACGCAATCTAACTTACACTCCCACGTGATTAAATAAAATAATAATTATTATTAAAAACATGCTTTTACTATTGTTTTATTAGTTTCTTAAATCAACGAAAACTAAAAATCGAACAATCTCACAGTTACTTGGACAACGAGTGGTCTTGTTCCTGGTAAACCATATCGTCCCCTCAAGTTAATGATGCCAATCAAGTATACTATTATTATTATTATTTATTATTATTATTATTATTATTATTATTATTATTAATTGCTCTATTTTTTTAGGTTTGCAAGTATTTGAAAGTTCAGTTAATATGTTCCAAATGATTTTAAATTGAAATAATTGAGACAACGTATTCTTACCAGTTTGAATTTTCATTAAAGGGATCATGATGGAAGCCTCTTTTTCATTTGGTACAGAACCTTACTTATGTAAAAGACGAAAATTGGACGTAATCGAACAGAATGATATTTAGATAAAATAGATCGAAAGACTCACAAGAAACGTTCAAGGGTAATGTTGATAGTTGTCAAATCTTTCCGCGAAACTTAATGTTTATTAGATTATGATTATTTGAATACTTTGAGGATTATATTTTTTATTTTTAATTTATTTGATACTTTAGTTGAAAGTGGTATCTTTTATTCACGTCGAAATTTATTCTATACGGGTTAAATTTTGTCGTTAAGAAATGAATTGTGGTTAATTATATAATTATTAGTAATTATGTTACTAACTTAAACTAATAACTGTTAAAACATTGTAATTTTGAAAAGTTTTGTGGTGAAAAATGAAAAGAATAATAGTTAAAATTAAAAAGTTTATTAGTTTTGTAATAGTTTTAAAAACTCAACTAGTTTTGTAATTAAATTATCAAAATAACACTATTTACGCAGGACGGAACTACAATGGGGCTCGGGGGGTCAGCTGCCCCCCGGCCGGCCGGATTACTCCGTAGGGGTATCCCGGCGACAACCCCACCGTCGCAGCTTTTTTCCTTCTGCAGCTTCAGAGCCCCACCATGGAAGAAGACGAATTAGGGCAAGAGAGGGCTGATTAAAAAGGCCCAACAACTGACTTTTAGGTCACTGAATATCCATGCTTGCTAGAGACGCTGTGTCTGTGTGACGTGAAGGCTGAGTGAGGAAGACGATGTTACAAAAACCTAATTTTATTTGGGCATGTTATTAATTTTAAGTTTAATGGGTCATGTTTTAATGCATTTGAAAACCCATTGGGCTTTGAAAGGGGAATAATCATGTTATATCTTGTAATGCCGCCATTTAACTTATTATTTTTACCAACAAAAATATATTCCACCTTCTCATATGAAACAATGGGTGAAGAGCTCTTTTTTCTACGTAAAACTAACATATAATGATTTAATTCATATATTATTGTTTTTAGGCTTTTTGTTTTCTTATATTATTGAGGACTTCATATCTCTTAATTAAGTTTCTATAATGAATTATTGAGGTAAATAATATAATATTACTATTAACATGATAACTTATTATTTTTAAATAAATGAGATTGTATAATATTCAATACTATATCTCATAATTTATATTTTCTGAGGCACACATTTAAGTTTTTTAAGTTATGGCAATTTTATTATGTTAATTATAATTTTATAGTCAATTATTAAATAATTTATATATTTTTAAAAATAAAAATACTGGAATGCCCGTTACCATCCGCGATAATAACGGAACTGGAACGCTCGTGTCCGTTCCCGTTCCTGCGAACCATGCATGTGATTGAGCCCCCTAGATCAAAAATCCTGGGTCCGTCCCTGTATTTACGTAATTCTCTCAGGAGTTGTCATCCTCCCCGTCTTGGAGGTTCATTCCGACGATGACAATGTTTTTGAAGTGAAGACATGGAGAAAGTAAAGAGTACTTCATATCTGAGTTTAATAGCCATTGATATAAGGAGTTTTAGGCTCGATTTTAGTAGGTTTTTTCAGTCTTCTTGTTGTAATTTTGAAAATTCGCCTTCTTTCGACTTTCTTTTCCCCGTGGGGAACTTGTCTCCTTTTCAGAGTGTTTTATCCTCTTTTTGAGGTGTGTTCTTTTTAGACAGTGTCTGTCCCTACTGGCAATTGTGATGTGACAAGAGGGCTCTGTGGGTTTACAGTTTTGTGTTGTTATAGCAACCTATCGTTTGGAGAAAAAAAGAAGAAAAAAAATAATATTAATAAGAACCTGTTCTTCAGACACTTGGTGGATGTCGATTAATTCCTCGTCCACTATGAAAATCTATTTCTAACGGTGATTTAGCGCTGAGAAGTTGAAACTCTTCGTCGATACCATCATCCCCATTAATCTTCCTTAATCGATGATCCTTCAATTCATCTTGCGTCAACTTAATTTCCTTCACACTATCAGTTGTTGCCATTACTCAGTCCATGAAGGCTTTAAACTCGTCTGTCGGGAATCAGTGCGCCTAAGCTCCCCGAAGGTGGCCGGGAAGCTGCCGGAAAAGTGGTCCGATCATCACAGATGAAGAAGAGCTGAACAGCTGATGAAAATTGTTTAAGTCTGAAGTATTATAAGCTTCGACTGCTGTGGACCATAGATCTGCCTTAGCGCGTCATCTAATGGCTGAAGTTCATACTTGGAAGATTTAATGGTGGACGTCAGATGTGGCGCGGCTTGAAGATCGACGGATGAGATGAAACGCTGAAAGAATTGCTAAGCAGTTCTTTAAGTGACACCACGTTTTCTTCATAAGCTGCGGGCAGATTGACCCTACGGCTGATAACGATCGCGACCAAATACCTGAAGAAAGCTTCTGATATAAATTCTGGAATCAATGTTCGACGAGCTGACTTTGAGAGCTTGTATCTTTTGCTAGAGTGAGAATTAGCGAAAGGTATTAACTAGGGTTTGGTAGTAGACTTGGAGGTCTGTAAAATCCTAGTTGGTGAATAATCAAATAGAAGGCTCTGTTGGTCCGTGGACGTAGGCAAAGTTTGCCGAACCACGTAAAATCGCTGTTGTTTTCTGTGTCGATTTTCGGTTCTGTTTTGCTTCGATTCGAGCTGCGATTGCTCGAATTGAGCTGAGTGATTGGTGTGCGCGTAATCACTGATCAGTTACGAGTCGATTGCAGCCGATTTCTCAACATCGTCGATACTTACATACTAGAAAAAAAAAAAGATTAGGAGCACTCACAGATACGTGCAACGTATAGATCGGTAAGAAGAAATATGTAAAAAAAGAAAACTCCCATAAAGATTCTTGCGAGATATCCAGATTGAAGTACTTCCCAAGGTAGGAAAGATCGGAAAGACAGAAAAAAAAATAACGGCTCTCAGAAAACTATAAAATGATGTAATGATAATCGACTGTAATCAGTGGATATAGTAAAAACAAGTTCTCTTCCAGTTATATCTCCGTCCATCTCCGTATTCCAATATATTTGGTATCAGAGCCTTCGAAAGCAAAAAATAAACGATGTTAAACTCGAAAATGGTATACACAAATTCCATTATTTTTTGCAGATCATTACAATCATTGGTGTGTCAAAATTAAGAGCATTCTAAATCATTAGATCTTTGGGAATACGTTGAAAATGGCTACGACGAAGTCGAAGAAGATGAAACAACTCCTCTCACCGCTCAACAGAAGTGGGGACTAATCGAAAAGAAAAAATTTCGAAAGCACTCCCAATAATCCAGCAAGGTGTTAGTTCGGATATTTTCTTTTTCAAAATCTTGAGAGTCAAAAATGCTAAAGACGCATGGGAGGTACTACAGAACGAGTTACGGGGAAACGTAAAAATTAATAGCGTTGTCCTTCAAGCTCTTCGAAGAGATCTCAAAAATCTTAAGATGAGCGATGTAGATACATCCAAGATTACTACACCAATCACCAGAGTTGTGAATGAAAAGAAGACGTAAGGCGAGAACATTATAGACGAAAGGATAGTGGAAAAGATTCTAGTAAGTCTGCCGGCGAAGTTTGATTCAATTGTGTCGATAATCGAAGAAATGAAAGATATCACGCAGCTAGGTATTCAAGAGTTGATGGGATCTCTATAGGTCCCGAAAAAGGAACACAAAGGTATTCCGAAAAATCTCTCGGAAGGGCGTTCCAATCAAAGGCAAATCTCAACGCCAAAGGGGGAGATGCACAAAGATGAGGCCATGGACAAGGTTCGAGAGGAAGAGGAAGGAGCAATTCTCAGAACAGTAGCGCCAAAACTAGTTTTTGTTGCAACATTTGAAGACAACTTATGGAGCACAAATATGCCATCTACTTTGAAGACAAACGAGTTAAGAGTGGACAGAAACGACTCGCACTCACCTTGCCAAAAATCCGGTATACCACAGCAGAACACGTCACATTGCGATCATATATCACTTCATACGAGAAGTAATCAAGGACGGAGAAATTGAGTTGAGATTTGCAAGAGTGAGGTCCAAGTGGCGGATATATTTACTAAACCACTCTTGAAGGATAAATTCTTCAAATTCCATGTCATGCTCGGCGTTCAAGAAGAGCACATTAAGGGGAAAAAGTTGTTAGTAATGTGCATGGCTAACAAGTAGTCCATGTGAACTTCAAGGATCTTTTCTAGTCGATACATGCATTTCCATTTCCTAGGAGTCATTTACTGTTGAATTGATGTTTTTATGTTTAGGTTTTAAGTGTTATTGTGCTTTAGAGCTTCTCCAATCCGTATGGAAACTGAAACACAAACGTAAATCTTTCATCCAATCGATACCTATACTGAAACCAAAAATGAGTTTAAGCTTCTCTCACCTAGAAACGCTAAGATGCGTTTACACTGTTCATAAACCAATATTTTCTTGGCCCTTACAAAAACACCCCAAATTAAAAATATGTTTGGAATATCTTAACTTACTTTTTGTATCAAATTTATTTTTTTCTTTAACAATAATATAATACCTAAATAATATTTTGTTGTTATAACTATATATTTAAATCATTTTTAAATTCTTAAAAGAATATTTTAATTTGTTTTTGGTCTAATTTTTTGTAAAGTTGTAAAATTTATGGGTAGTATTAAAAGTTATCAAAGTTGGTGTAAAAGGGAATATTTAGAGAATATTCCTTTGGGTTTGAGAATGTGTTTAATAGTTAGAGTAGAATTACTGCATTTTAAGTTTGAGAATGAGTTTAGGTCTAAGAATGAGTTTTTTCGGTTGGAGATGGTCTTATGGGGATAGTCTTGGCCCATATAAGCATTTGTAGGTGTTTTACTGTGGAAAAGGCTGTAAACGTTTTTTAGGTGAAAAAAAACACACAATGAAATTTTGAGCTGAAGAAAAGAAAACGGCGGTAGCTCTCCTCTTCCTTACTTCACTGTTCAATCAAGGGAAAATAAAAAAATCAGAACATAAGCTATTTTGGGAGATTAAGGCCAACATAAATGGTATCAGAGCTTGTATTGCATGAGATCTCAAGTGGGTGTCTTCCATTGAAGATGAAAAATAGAGGTTGAAGTTTAGAAAGATACCATGGCTACCCAAACCCAAGGAGGTGTTTGGGCACCACTGGTGGGCAACCCTATTTGATGGTGAGAGTTATGATTATTGGATTATTAAGATGAAGATTCTTTTGATTTCACAAGATTTACGGGAGATAAATAAAGAGGGATATGTGATAAATGAAAAATAGAAGAAAGAAACATGGCAAAGTGAATGTTGTGAAGGCTACGTTCAGATCCCGGCGAGAAGGAGAATAGAAAGAAGGAAGTATCTCCAACAAGATTTCTCCGAAAATAATTGGGGCTCAAAACTTCAAGGAAGCTTGGGAGATTTTGCAAAAGGAGTTTCAAGGCACCCATAAAGTTAGAACGATAATGCTCTTAACATTTAAAAGAGAGTTTCAAAATTTTCAAATGAAGGAGGAAGAGACTCTACAAGAGTATTATTATTTCTCTAAGGTGATTGAGGTTGTGTATCAAATAAAAAATTTGGGCGAAACTTTGAGCGATAAATTGGTGTGTGAGAAGTTCTTGATTAGTCTTCCTTACAAGTATGACAATATTGTGGACGTTATTGATGAGGTGAAAGACCTCTCTACTATTAGTGTGCGTGATCTTATGGTATATCAAAAGGTCAACCACTACTAGAAAACATGTATATTAGACACGGAAAATTCGGTGTCGAAAACCAAAATTCAGTATCTATTGAGTGATTAGACACGGAAAATTCGATGTCTAAAACCAAAATTCCGTAGGTGTTGTTCTCGTGGCAAATTTGGATACGGATATATACCGTTTCTAAAACGAATTTTGTCACATTTCCGTTTTTAAATCCGTGTCTAAATAAAAACATTAATTTATTTTAAAATAGAAATAGAAAACCGTGTCAGAATCCGTTTCTAATACCCCATAATTTAGACACGAAACCAATTCCATATCTTTTTTCCGTGTCTGATACTATGTTTTCTGGTAGTGAACTGTCATACCGTACATACTTCACGAACATGACAATTAAATGACTCCAGAAAAATTACAAAAAAGAAAGAGACAGAAAGCAACCCAAGAACTACCATAATAAATACATTTCTTTATTAAAGAAAGACTTATGAAACAGGTCGTTGCAACTTTCGAAGACAGTGTCTCCGTTCATATTAGTTGAATAGTCAAAGAGAACCTTTTTTCTCTTAAAAGTCATTTCGTGCAGAAAAGCAGCCCTTTCTATTAAGCTAACGACTTCTGCTCTTTTTCTCTATCAATATAGCAAGTGCTTAGCATATATATACCAACGGAAGGCTACGGAATCGATAATGTCTGGGCAATCAAGTAATGAATGCACAGCGATTGGAATTGATTTGGGAACGACTTATTCTTGCGTAGCAGTTTGGCGCCACGATCGTGTTGAAGTCATACCCAACGATCAGGGCAATCGAATTACGCCTTCGTTCGTATCTTTCAACGACAACGAACGTCTTATAGGCGATGCTGCCAAGAATCTTGCGCCCTTCAACGCAGTTAACACTGTCTTCGGTAATTATTTCATTGTTTTCCTTTTTCTTTTTCATTGAAACTTTTTATTCTTGCTACTGTTTGCCCTATTTAATTGTCGGGGTATGAAATATGTTGGGTTAACACAATCCCATATGGAGTAATCGAAACACGCATGACTTTTAATAAGCCTGTAGTCATTCTAATGCCAATAAGTTATATATTAGAACAAGTTGGGAATTCTGCACACAAAAAGTCCGCCCATAATCCGCAACAGAAATAAGCTGAGAAAGTAACAACATAAAGATTTAAGGTGAAAAATTCACTGTTAACGACGAGGAAAAAACTACTGGCAAAAGCAGTAGAAAATCCACTATGTGAAACGTAAAATCACACAAGTCTTCTCACTTGCCTACATCCAAACCCGACAATGACAACATAAAATAATCTTTACTCGCTAACCTAACTCTCATCCAAATGGAATTTTTCTAAAGTTAACCGTAACACAAATAATTTCTAGTGATGTTGCTATTATGACTAAACTACAGGTGTATCCACCTTATTGAGGAAATGGAACCCTCATGCCCTTTTTATACTACGCGGTGTGTGATAAATAACACAGACAAGACTCGACCCTTTGGAAGAGTCCAGAGAAAATATATTATTGTCGTTGTTTTCATATGGAACCAGTATTGAAAAACTTGATTTGAGCCTTCATAATCGAGAATCTGGGCTTAGTGCTCGTTGGTAGGATGGTTTATATTTAGGAGGATTTAAATTATTAAGGTTTATATGAAACTAATAAAGGATTATAAAATAAAATGCTTGATTGGTTGGTTATTTTACAATAATAAACTAATGTTTTGTATGAACATACAACCAAACACATCAATGTGTTATAAACAGAAGTTAAAATTATTAAACCCTTAAACCAAAAATATTATAACTATTAAGTATTTTACTAATTACGACTAAATAGTATATTGGAAGGATAACTACAGAGATATTCTTTACTCAATACTTAATACATTTTACATAACCCAAATCACCTACTTATAAACAAATATATCAAATTACATCCATAAAATAAAATATTCATCAACACAATAGTCATATCTATCATTCTAATCAATAAAATAACCATATCCAACTTTCTCAGCCCCCATTCTTAACTTAACCCAATCTTTTACTTAACCTCCATTCTAAATAATATACACCCACATATATATTTTTTATTTTAGTATTTTTATAACACTCCCCTTGGAAGGAACGTGTCTTGTTAAAACCTTACTAGGAAAAATTCAATCGGATAAAAATCTATTGAAGGAAAAGAAGTACATACCATTTGATACGCTTTCGTTGTTGAGTCATGAAAAATTACTGGGAAAACCCCAATGGAAAAAACCACAGTGAAGGAAAAAAGAGTGCAACGCATATTTTCTCCTCTAATGATAACATCACTTCAAATCTCAAAGTCTTCGGATGCCGATTGAATATACCAATTTTCTAAAAATTATAGGAGAAGTGTCTTTTTTGTAAATAAATCTGCGAGATTTCGCTAAATCGCACTTGTTGTACATCAATATCACCATTTTTCTCTAAATCATGTGTGAAGAAAAATTTCGGTGATATGTATTTGGTTCTATCACCTTTGATATATTCCGTCCTTTAATTGGGCAATACATGCTGCATTATCTTCATATAAGGTCGTCGGAAGCAGCTTGTTCGATAATAACCCGCAAATTTGTTGTGTATGTTGAATCACCGATCGCAACCAAACGCATTCTCGGCTAGCTTCACGAATGGCTAGAACTTCCGCATGATTAGATGGAGTAGCCGTTAAACTTTGTTTAACTGATCGCCATGAATTGGTAGTTCCACTGTACGTAATAAATAACCAGTTTGCGATCGAGCATTATGTGGGTCGGACAGATATCCAGCATCTGCATACCCAATTTAAATCTTCTTTCGTTTCATTAGAATAGAACAATCTCATATCAGTTGATCCTCGAAGGTATCGAAAAATTCGTTTAGCTCCATTCCAATGCCTTTGAGTCGGTGACGAACTATATCTCGCCAATAGATTAACTGAATGCTATATCAGGTCGCGTGTGACTCGTAAGATACATTAGAGCTCCGATAGCACTGAGATATGGTACTTTCGAACCAAACACTTCTTCATTATGTTCGCATGGTCTAAACGGGTCTTTATTCGCGTCTAATGACTCTTATTGGAGTATCTAATGGATGAGCTTCATCCATATAAATCTTTTCAATACCTTTTTCGTATAAGTTTCATGACGTACAAATATCTCATTCGTTAACTATTAATTTTGTAGCCCGAGACAAAATTTCGTTTTAACGGGATCTTTCATTTCGAACTCCCTTTTCAAGCAACCAACAACATTCGATAACTCTTCACGAGTTCCGATTATGTTGACATCATCAACATTTACTGCAATGATAACAAACTCATTTTCACATCTTCTCATAAATATACAAGGGCAAGTTTGATCATTTGTATACCCCTCTTTCAACAAATATTCACTTAGACGATTATACCACATAAGCCCTGATCCATAAAGCGATCGCGGCTTTGAATTTTCAGGCAGTCGAAATCCTTTCAGACGCTTTATATAAATATCACTGTCAAGTGAGCCATATTGATAAGCAGTGACAACATCCATTAGACGCCGAGTCCTTCACGTACTGCCAGACTAATTATAACAAAACGTTGTTGCGTCCACCACAGGAGAATACGTCTCCTCATAATCAATACTAGATCTCTGCGAGAAACCTTGTACGACAAGCCGTGCTTTATATCTAACAATTTCGCCGTTTTCATTTCTTTTTCTGATGAAAACTCATTTATATCCAACCAGCTTTACATTTCTCGGTATACGGACTACATGTCTGAAAACTTTTTGTTTCTCAATTGATTTCAATTCGACCTCGATTGCATCTTTCCATTTTGGCCAATCATTTCTCTCTACATTCTTTTACAGACCTTAGTTCATGATCGTCATTCTCATTAATTTCATTCATTTCATGTAGCGCTATGTTAAATGAGAATTTATCGTCAACGTTGACTTCGTCTCGGTTCCATCTAACCATTATGGGCGTAATTGATCGAGATCTCTTCATTATCATTATTTTTTCAATATATTCAGGTACCTGAGTTCCATTCTTATCATTATATTATGCACATTGACACTTCTCTAGTCGATAAATCCTCGATTGAACCATTCTTATTATTTGCTCCATTTCTTTTTCGAGGATTTTTACCATAGGAAACCAAGGGCCTACCAAGCTTCAGTTGTGGTTTAGGCTCAATCTATTTCGTGTTTGTTCTGCAGGAACATCAATCTTTGCAGGACTATTAACAACTGGAATATGTAACTTAGTCACTCTCTTTGGGTCAGTAACCATGTATGTCAATTGGTTCGCTAAGCTTTGTAAACGAATTATCTTGTGAGTTTATAGTTTACATTTTCGTTCGAGAATCATAATGACTTAGCGATAATTCATTCTAACTAATATTCATTTTCAGCTGTTTCTTTTCTCCCCCTAACGTCGAAAAATTTGATTCATCGACGTGATAGTCGGAAAATCTAGCCGTGAATAAATATCCAGTCAATGGTTCTAAATATCTCATTATCGATGGAGATTCAAATCCGACATATATTCTCAACCTCCTATGAGGTCCCATCTTTGTGCGTTGTGGTGGCGCAACTGGAATATATACCGCACATCCAAAACTTCTTAGATGGGAAATCCTGGTTCCTGACCATAAACCATTTGCAATGGGGATATATCATGATAACTTGTTGGCCTGATGCGGATTAGTGCTGCTGCATGTAATATAGCATGTCCCCAACAAGACGAAGAAAGTTTCGACTTCATCAATAATGGTCTTGCAATTAATTGTAGGCATTTAATCAATGATTCTACAAGACCGTTTGCGTATGAACATGTGGCACAAGATGCTCAACATCAATACCGATGGACATACAATAATCATTAAATGTCTTGGAAGTAAATTCACCAGCATTATCAAGGCGTATTTTTTTTATCGGATAATCTGAAAACTGTGCTCTTAATCGAATTATCTGAGCAAGCAATCTCGCAAACGCCACACGTTCCTCGTAGATAATAAACATACATGGACCATATACTTGATGCATCAATTACAATAGATTCTTTCTTTACTTTCATTGGGGATGGCCGAATAATTAACTTCCCTTTAGATAAGCGGCACAAGATAATTCATTAGACTGAAGAATCCTCTGGTTCTTTATAAAATGTCCACCTGAATTTTCAATTACTTTCGCATCATAATTCAACAAGATGTTTGGCGCGTGCGACAAGTTCGCGATCAATGGCCCAAACCACCGCAACGATAGCAATGCTCATCATTATTCTTTTGATCAGTGTGCCTCTTCTCATCTTTATTATCGTAACTTTTCCTCTTATGGGGAAGATTTTGATGCCGCCACGAGAGTTATGATAACCGCCATGGAGATTTTGAGAACCATCGTAGTATCCTCGGCCAAGACCTCGGCCGCGATATCCACCACGTCCAATTCCACGACCATTACTTCTATTATTATCATTATTATATCCTCTGACTGGATTCGCTTCAAGAGTGCAGCCGTACCGGTCGGTCGGGATTCGTGGATCAATTCATTGTTTTGTTCAGCCAACAATAAAATAGATATTAGTTATGAATACCTTTTAAATTGCCTTTCACGATATTGTTGTTGTAACACTACATTCGATGGATCAAAAGTGATGAAATTTTTTCGAGATCATCGATGATTGTCCACATAATTTCAATGTAAAAGTAATTCTATGAACCGCAGAATTATATTCATTCACCGATTTAAAATCTTATAGTCGTAAATTTATCCACTCGTACCTTGCCCTTGGCAGGATAACAGTTGTCAGGTGGTCGTATCGTTCTTTCGAACTTTCCACAACTCAGTTGGATCCTTTTCATTTAAGTATTCAGTTTCAGACTTATGAATGTGGTGGCGAAGAAATATCAAGTATTTTGCCTTATCCTGAGAAGTAGTTGATATTGTTGTGCTACTGGCGTCGGCTCCGGCTGTGCCCTGATATGTTGTACTATTCGCAGTGATAATGTTGTCACCTAAGCCTTTGGCTTTCAGGTTTACTTCGGCAGCTAGTGCCAAAGATAAATAGTTCTTGCACTTGATATCAAGTGCAACAAATTCGAGGCTTGCCAAGTTCGTCATATTACTATAAAATACGAAAACATTTAACAATAAAAAGACACAACAAAATATTAAAAGAAACTTATAATTATATTTCTTTAATATCTTCGTTACTTTTCTTCTTCACTATCTTCTTTTAAAAAATAGTATCCACATCTAGATAAGTGCTCCCATAATAATAAACATAAGCAATAGCTCAAACACCGGATAGAGCAACATCATTAAAAATAAAACATATTTTGAGTGATAATAATTTTAAAGTAAAGTTACATTTTATTAAGGAAAAATTACAATTAATAATAATATTTTGGAAATTTTCGTTAAAATATTATCCACATAGCGGTACCGTAAATAAAGTTATGAGCAGGAGATCCATCTTTATATAAAACGACATGATTAATTAAAATCATAATAAGTTTAATGGTAATCAAAATATAACGAAATATATTCAAGAGTATAAATAAAAAATTATTTTATATGTTTTCGTAAAAAATGTCAAAAATATTTTCACATGCCACGATTGGGGAATCAAAATTTGGACCTCACATCACTTTTAGTGACGATAATCCGCGAATCGCTCGCGCTATGGCCTTTCGCTATACTTTGATTATATAAGTTTAAAAGTAAAAAGTAACCGGGAAATCCGTACCACTATTAAGCCAACGTTAAGAACAAAATAAAATTACGGTACCTCGACCAAACTCGTTCAAGAACTTCGATGTGGTTGATCTCGACGGTGGAGGTTGATCTCTACGACGGAGGTTGATCTCGACAACGAAGCGTGATCGTGCTGATAACGTGTTATAAAAATATTATAACTATTAAGTATTTTACTAATTACTATTATTGTAATATTGAAGAGATAACTAGAGAAATAATAACTTCTTTACTCAATACTTCTTAATACATTTTTACCCGACTCAAATCACCTATTTATACACAAATCTCTCAAATTACATCCACAAAATAAAAAATTACGTCAACCACACAAATCATCTCTATCATTCTAATCATTAAGTTAAACCATATCTAACTTTCTCAACCCCAATATTAACTTAATCACCAATCTTTTACTTAATCATCATTCTAAATGATATACATCCATTTTAGTATTTCATAACATGGGGGAATTATTATCCCAATATTTAGAAACCTACGACATTCTACGGATCTCCATAGAATCATGTAGAACATCTTAGAGAAGATATTTGTAGGTAGTGATTTGTTAGGCTAAATGTTAGCACACATTAAGCAGGTGTAAACTAGTATAAACAGGGATGGTGTTTTACCATTTGTATCAATCAAGATCAAGTTGTAGCAGAGAAGAACCTCGACCTAAAGTACTTGATATCAAGTTCCCTAGAAGTCTTACTTTCCAACAACTAGTCCATATTCAAATATTTTATCGTCGATAGATATTGTTTTTATGCATAAGGATTTTGGAGTTGAAAAATATGGGAATTGTAGTAAATTTCGATGGTTTATATCCGATATATTCATGTGAGACGATTAATAATTCTTTCTAAAATTAAAATAAAACTAACAACGTTACAGATGCAAAGAGGCTAATTGGTCGAAGATTCAGCGACCCTTCAGTCCAGAAAGATGTTATGCTTTGGCCATTCCGAGTCATCTCTCAGGATGATAAGCCAATGATTGGGGTTACATACAGAGGACAAGAGAAGCAATTTTATGCCGAAGAGATTTCTTCGATGGTACTCACAAAGATGAAGGAGATTGCAGAAGCTTCTCTTGGTTCTCCAGTAAAGAAGGCAGTTATTACTGTTCCAGCCTACTTCAACGATTCCCAAAGGAGGGCGACTAGAGATGCTGGAAGAATTGCTGGGCTTGATGTATTGCGCATCATGGTCGAACCAACTGCTGCGGCCGTTGCCTATGGCCTTGACAAGAAACTATCATCTGCTGAAAACGTGCTTATTTTCGACCTTGGAGGTGGCACTTTTGATGTATCTGTTCTCACGATGACTGATAGCGTCTTCAACGTTAAGGCGACTGCCGGCGACACACACCTTGGAGGAGAGGATTTCGACAACAGATTGGTGAATCATTTAGTTGAAGAACTAAAGAGGAAGCACAAAACGGACATAAGTGACAACCCTCGGGCATTGAGAAGGTTGAGGACGGAATGCGAGCGTGCGAAGAGGGACCTCTCTTCTACGACCTACACAGCAATCGGAATCCCTTGTTTGCATGGAGAAATGGATTTTCAATCTACCATAACACGTGCTAAGTTCGAGGAGCTCAACTCAGACTTGTTTGAGGAATGCATCGTACACGTGGAGAAGTGTTTGACTGACGCCAAGATCGACAAGAAACATATCGATGAGGTGGTTCTCGTCGGTGGTTCGACTCGAATCCCGAAGGTGCAGAAATTGCTCGAAGATTTCTTCGATGGAAAGCAGCTCAACAAGAGCATTCACCCCGACGAAGCTGTAGCCTACGGTGCTGCTGTTCAGGCAGCTATTCTTAGTGGCTATGGAAGTCGTATGATTAGAGACATTGTCTTGTTGGATGTCACGCCACTATCTCTTGGTGTCTCGGTTAACGAGGATCAAATGCGTGTAGTAGTCCCCAGGAATACTACAATTCCCACGAGGAAAGAATACGGTTTGACCACTTTGTATGATAACCAAACTAGCGCGTTGTTCCCGGTGTATGAGGGTGAAAGGCCTAAAGATAGCGACAACATTCTTTTGGGAAAATTCACTCTGGATGGCATTACTCCTGCTCTACGGGGTGTTCCTAAGCTTAAAGTGTGCTTTGACATCGATGCTAATGGAATTCTGAACGTGTCTGCCAAAGATGAGGGAAGTGGCGCTAAGAATGAGATAACCATCAGCAATGTTGACAGCCTGTTGTCCAGTGCTGAGATCAACAGAATGCTGATGGAAGCTGAAAGGTTCAAGGAAGAAGATGCGGAGCTTAAGAAGAGATTTCAGGCCAAGAATTCGCTAGAGAATTATGTCTACGGGACGAGAGCCACTTTCTATACCAAAAGGTCTGCTATGAACATCAACTCTGCCGATGTTAAGAAAATAGAAGATGAGATAAAATCCGCCATGGAGTGGTTGGATGAGCACAAAAATGCTGAAGCACATGTTTTCGAGGACAAAAGGAAGGCGCTGATGAGCGTCTGGGATCCAATTGTTGCTAAGTTCGTCGCATTCAAAATCTAGCAACAAATCAACAAACGAGCAAGTAGTTGCTCTATATATATACATATATCTCAAAATTAAATCCAGTTATCAACATTACTGCCTCGCTGAGGCAGTGGTCTGAGTGAACGAACGAAGGCAACACTTCTGCAGCCTTTAATTGTTCATGTTTTCGTTTTGTGTGTCTTTCTATGTTCCTTCCGTTCCAGTTTGCTATTTCTACCTTTGAGGTTTGAACATAAGTGCTTGAAATGGCCTAAAGAGCAGCCTATTGGAGCTCAGTTGTCTGTTTTGTCTCTGTGGGCATATTATGTTTCGATCAGCCGTTTTTTGGGACCTAGTGAACATTGCCAACTTTTCTATTGCATCTTTTGTCCCAACACTCTTCGGTTCTTTGATTTTATCGGACCATTTGATTGAAAGATTTCCGTTCGTTTTGTCTCTTCGGCTCTTCGGTTCTTCACAAATATAGCTTTACCTTGCAACTTATTTTTCAACTCTGGTCGTGTTTGTGCCATGTGTTGGAGTTTTTGGGCTTGAATTAGGAAAATAAAAAATAAAGAAAATTTGTCCCACATTTGGCAGAACAAGAGATTTAGACCACATCAACGCGCCAAATCAGCATACAATGGGATTTTTTATTGATCTATAACCTACACATGGGATTAGTGAACCCGTCGGGGGTTGATTTGACATGTTGACGTGTCACAGAAAAATGCCACACAATAGGTGCCCACGGATGGTGCTCACGCAAGGTGAGCACCATAACATTTCTATGGTTATATATATAATTAGTCTAAACTTGTAAGACAATATTATACTAAATTCGATCGCATGGAGTTGTTCAAGTACAATGACTTGTGTTTTAGCGCGTCCTGCGCATACAAATATTGAACCGAAATCGATAGACTTGATTAACTCTTCATCCTTTTGACTTGATTAACTCGTTTCATCCTTTTGCGTTCTGTGTTTAAATCAATATTGCAAATTCATTGGGCGCTAGTCGGGCGCCCGAGAGGGACCTAGCGCTTAAACGGGTCAGACGGGGCTTAAGCGGTTCTAGGCGAAAAATAGTCGGATATACCGATTTATTTATTATTTTTGTTGTATGCTAATAAAATCAAAGTAAAGGTATATAAAATTTATCTCTTTAAATAATGTCAATCCCAATAATATTTTTTGTATTTAGAAAACAGTTTTCCAAAAGAAATGTATTTAAAAGAAATTAAAAAAAAAAGAAAATTAAAATAAATTTGAGACCGCCTCGGCCTCCTAGCCGCTTAGTTGACCGCCTAGGCCGAGTTTACAACAACGGTCTAAATATTTTTCCCACGAATAAAATTAAATTTACAGTTTAAATTTTAAAAGCCAAACGGGCAACGACTATTTGAAGGGTTGCCTTCAACGCCCTTTGAAAGAGAAGGGACCGTTCAAATAGCCACGTCAGTGCGAACAGGATACAATGAGCGAAAAGGACGGTTCCTCTTCGAAAGGTTTCATACTCCCTATATATACAGTCGAAGTTCATAAATGAAATTCATTCGAAACATTCTGAATTAAGCAGGCCTCAGTGTTCAAGGCAATTTGTTCAAGTTCGCAGGTGATTTCGTAAGTGCACATTGAGACCACGTTTAAAGTATCGAGGGAAACAAACCTTCGCTAATATGAGGGAATTTGTTCTGTCAATGTTTCTACAATCATATATTGCTGCAGGGCGAAAACTCAAAATGATCCCCGATGTTTACCATAGACTAATTTAATATACGATATTTCGCAGGACCAATTTAGTCCTCGATGTTGTCAATTTTGAACCAAAATGGTCCTTCCGTTAAATGACAATCAATTTGGATGAAAAAAGTGACACGTGTCGACGTGCGATTGGCCAGATTAAAAAATCATAAATTAACATTGAAAAGGAAAGTAGAAGAAAAACACAAAAATACTTTAACTTACAATAAAATTAAGAAATAATAAATTAATCAAAAAATAATATATTAAATTTAAAAATAAATAAAAATATTAAAAATAATAAATTAAAATAAGTTAAAATATAAAGAGAAAATTAAAGAAAAAGTAAGATAACCAAAAGAGTCGAGCAATAAAACAATGAGCCGTGCAACCTAACAAATAACTAGTATTTCTGGCACACCATACATGTGTGCAATAAAATAAAGTTAATTTTTATTAAATAATTTTAATAAGTAATATACTAAAATAGCATTTCGTAGTTATTACGAGGTTATGAAAAGTACGTGGTTTAATAAGTCTTTTTTTTATTTTTATAATAAATGTAGAAAAAATCTGATTGGTCAATTGACACTGACAAATTGACGATTTATCATAGCCCCTCACCCTTAATATAATAGAATAGATAATACGAACGATAGAAGCAAGCTGTAAAATTAACATTTGAACCCACGAGTTTGATTTTTCCCTTGTCAATTAGATGTCTAAGAAGGGCCGGATTTGGGCCCACCAGGCCAATCGCATGGGATCATTTTGGGACAACCATTTATGGTCCAAAGTGCTTTAGTTGAATTTTATAATTATCATATTATGGCAAATATCTAATAATAATAATAATAAATTTGGGTCATAAAAACTTATAATAAATATTAAATTTGTATTTTATTTTATATTGTGGGCATTTCAATACTATTGAACTGGGCCACAGAAAATGAAAAAACAGGACTGTCTAAGCATGCACTAACATACAGCTAGTACACTCATCATATTACATTGAATCAACTCATCTCTCAATTCAATACAAATATTCACCAGAAAATAAAATTAAACTTTCAACGGCCAAAAAATGTGGCGACCCTCGTTTTCAAATTAGGATTAGTGGCGGATTTTCGCAACGTAAGCCGCGGAAGGCCCGTCTAACAAAAATTTTTTTCGTAAAATAAAATATTTTACAACAAAAGTCATAAAGTCATGACTATACAAAGGTCGTAGCCCCAAAAATCAAAAACCCTAACGCCGCTTTACATGTCTCATCCATGTACCACCTTGTAATAGCCGGGTTCCGCGAGTAAGTTGGTAAATAAATTTACATGCACATTACATGTTTATGTGGATGCATATTACGTGTGCTTATATGATTTTACAATCAGTGTCTATTAAATTTGTAAGCTGCTGCGATATCTAACCTAGTAGAAAATGTCAATTAGGACTTAGAAAGAATTTCGATATGAACTAGTTACTAGAATCTAAGGATTTCGAAATATATGATTTTTAGAGTAGATTGCGAGAAAAATAGAAACAGATTTTTGAGACCTAGACATTTATATGTATGGATTTAAAAACTTAAAGATGAATTAGTTTAATAATAAAATAATGGATTTGTTAAGAGGGATTTCGAAGACTTAGCCATGAGGGAAAATTAAAGTAACAATAGAATAATACTTACTACATGAATTTAGATAAGGATCAATTAGATGTCGATGTCATTTAGGTATTTCAACATGCAAAGTATAGTTAGGATAAGAAAGAAACAAACTAATTCATATCACAAAAGAAACTCACGAAAACATAGTATAAGGAAGAAAGGAGAGATCAGATCGAACTAAACTAGGAAAAAGGGTATACTTTCTCACTTTGATTTTATGCTTTTATTCATATATTAACATGTTTTAGGAATTGTTAGGCTCGAAAAGTTATATGTGATTAGGGTTTGTACAAGTTTAATTTTTGAGGGTTTTAAAAATATTTAAAGTTCTTACGATATTCAAACTGTTCTTGAAGGAAAACCTGATTTTGATCGAGAGTTTTAAAGTTTTTAGTGTTAAAAGTGTTTTAACTCTGATTAGGTCGTGAAATGTGAGTTTCATGGACCATAGTTCGCGAACTGTTGGTGAAGTGGATTTCACGAATTTTAAGGGTTTCAAGTGAATGGATTCGCGAAGTAGGGGTGAGATGCTAAACTTCGCGAATTGTGAAGGGTTGGGAACGTCGCTAGTTGTGAGGAGTAAGGGCTTCGCGAGTTGTAAGAAGTAGAAGCTTTCACGAGCCACACAAACTTAGCGAATCATGAGCATGTGAGAATGTTAAACGGACTTTGCGAACCAAGAGGGAATTCGTGAATTGTATATGAGATGTTAACTTCGCGAATCATAAGGGAGTGAAAAAAAGCTACACTTCGCGAAGTCATAAGGATCTAAACTAGTTCGCGGGCTTAAGTAATTTCACGGACTAGAAAGGGTTCACGGGTTGATAGTAGTTCGCGAATTCGGTCATGTATTTAAAAACGTCGCGGGTTGACCAAATAGTTCACGAGTTGAAATTGACGAACTCTTTTCAAGCAACTATCTTTCAAATACAGTTTCAAATATAACATTTCAATACTTAAGAAGTTCGAGAATTTAGATAATTAAACGAATTAGATAGTATACTGACATTATGACTTTTGTGCTTAAGGGTTGAGAATTAGGAATTTCGCTGGTCCAGTATCAAATAATTCGCTGGACGACAGGTAATGGGAATTCCACTACAACACATAAACTAAGTTATGTCTACTTGTTTGCGTGACTACGTGCCTTGGTGTTTATTTTATCACGTGAATTATTTGACATGTTTCTGCATGGTAAGTATTTACGGTATTAATTCATGTAGCATAAGCATGTGCATGCACGATTCACTTGGGGGGCTTTCGGGATATTAGAATGCACAGTATATGATCGTCTGAGAGCGATTGATATTTGCCGATGTGGGCATTTGATGTCGGCTCGCAGTTGAGTCAGGGCTACTTCTTTGGCACCATGACGACGTGTTGCGTCGTCGGATATTATATATATACACTGTTGAGGTAGGAGTAACGACCCAGGAAGGAGCGACCTAGCTATGGCGTATGCTAACTGGCGTAGGCAACTGCCCTATTAGCGGTGAGGAGCGACCTGAGAAGGAGCAACCTAAGGGGAAAACCTAGCGTAGGCTACCAGCGTGGGCTACCGCATGGCAGAGGGGACGACTTGGGAGGGTGCGACCTAGAGAAATCTAGCGTAGGCTACCTAGCGGAGGTCGCTGTCAAATTTATCCATATTGTATTAGAGCTCTTTATGGTGCATAGTAAGTTAGCCGAGGGCCCTGAGAGATATGAGATTGAGTTTGATCCTACGAGGTGTGAGATGCATTGGCGCGGATGCCTTTGCGGGTTTTACACGTGCACGACATTGCATATTTCTACTTACTAAGCTTTACAGCTCACCCTTTATGTGTTGTAGGTGTGCGCGACCACGGTATGTGATCGCTTTGATGGCAAGGCTTACTTTTGAAGCTTCCAGCGACTTTTGAGGGTGGTATGTACATGGATGCTGTGTGGCGGGCGTTAGAGTTTTCTTTTGCTGCGCATTTATACACTTCCCATATAATTAGGACTGGAACGTCATTTTGAGCATGTACAGAATGATTTCTTTTATATAAAAGGAAAAATTTATACGCATTTTTGCGTACTGTTTACTTTATATTATCATTAGTCAATAACGTTAGAAAGGTTAGTAGATGGCGGGGCGCCACACACCTCGCCCTCAAAAGTCCGTGGACTCACTGCCACCAGCCGCCTCAGTTGCGACGTGTATCAACGTCGGACTCAGTACCTACAACACGTAAACACTGAGCAATTTGCCCAATAGGTGAATAAAATGCATGGATGCAAGTGTGCACTCAATCCCAATCCCAAATCCTCACATTTCAATGTACACTCTTTCTTTTCTCACATCTGCATCTCATTTCACACATCAGGGCCCTATGCTAGACTCGATACCTCACGAGCGCATAACATAACGGTAGCACACTGGTAGCGTTTGAACGATCACACAACTGCCCTACTAGGTCTCTCCTTCCGCTAAAATACAACAAAGACGGTTTACACCTCGGGACATTCATGCCCGAGTAGACAGATCGATCACGCCTGTCTGTCGTCAGGTGCCATATGAGTACTAACCTCGACTCCTCCACGAGTCATAAATCAAAATGTAAATCCAGATTATCCAAGAACACTTCAACAGATTAAACCTTCGTAATATGTGAATAGTTGGTCTTTGAGGTTTAGTGTTGAGTACGTGAGATTTTAGCAAAATGGAAACTTGCATTAATGAAGTTAGGGTTTAAGCTTAAATACCTTGTGAGGTATTTAAGCCCATTGGGCCCCTAACAAGCCCATTACAACTACAACCCAAATACATAAATAGAACATCTATAAAATACATAGAAAAGAAATTACAAGACTTAGAATTAATATTTTGGACACTTCTAAAATATTCCTAACATTCTCCCCCTAAGTGTCCAAATTACAATCGAGCAAATAAACTAAGTCTTCATTTCTTTTTCTTCGAGCGAGGTGGAGGTGGAGGTTCTCTATGAGCTAAGTAGGTCTTCCTGAATCCAAGGGCAGTCTCGAACTGTCTGATGTCGTTCCGAAGAACGATCCGATATCTTATCTTCTCGATGAGTTTCCGTAGGACATCTTTCTCTTCCAGTTCTGTTCCTTCTAGTTTGTCCTCTTCGGAAACTGTCTTCTTCTTGGTTCGAAGTTGGTTGAGGATAATCTTCAATGTTCCATCTGAAAATTTGGAGATCTCTGACAGAAGTAGCACCTGCTTTACTTTCTTCTGAGCTTGTACATAGGTGACCCCTGGTTGTGGTTCAAGGAAGATAAATCCCTCATCAAACTTTTCGAGATCCTTATATCTGTTGTCTGGACGTGTCAGGTTGACCTTGCTCATATTGCTTTCCAAGGCCATTTGGAAGTCATGAGCAGCGAAGTACTTGACCTGCCTCAGCATGCACTCTTTGATAGCTCTATAACCATCTCGTCTTGTGTGAGTGTCCAGGGGAAACTTATTGCGATAAATATTGTAGAGCTTGTTGAGTTCGCCCAGTGGAAGATAGGGAAGATCTGCTTCTGAATATCTTACAATTTTCCTGTCATATCGATCAATAACAAAGACAGGGCCTACATATCTTCCTACCGCCCATTCGACGTCCACAATATCGCAGATGGCCGATTGATCTCTCATGTACTTCCTGTATTGATCTCTATTCATCCCTTTCTTGGCCGTGACTTCCCAGAGCATAATCTGATGGCTAAGTCCCCTATACGTCCCTCTTAGGTGCTCAAGGCCTCGAAGATTCAGCTCGTTGACTCCCTTTATTTCTTCTTCCTTCCTCCAGATCTTTGGATAAAGATCCTCAAGAAAGGGTGCCTTGATCTTCGCGTTTCTCCAACGAGTTTCTATGAACTCGTAGCCTGGCGTTGGTTCCTCGGGCACCTGATGCTGAAGGAGTTCTGGAAGTTCTGGAAGTTCTGCCTCAGGATTCTCTCCTTGCTCCTCTTCCTCTCGCTCGATGAAGCAGAAGTCTGCTGCTGCCGCCTTTAATAAATTACGAACGCTTTCAATCCTTAGGCGGGACTCTTCTGCTGTCTCTGTTCTCGTCATCCATTCCTCGTCTAAGATATATCTGCCGATGTAGTCTTGAGGATCCTTTTGACGAGGAGTTGTAGTTGCTTGGACTGGTTGGGTGGAGATCCTCGAGGGAGCAGACTCGACTCCACCAAGGGAAGTTGTCTGGTTCGGCCCTGGTGTAGCTTGTCTGCCCCTGGAGGACCTTGGTGGTGGATTAGGTGGTCGTGACGAACTGCCTCCACGCGTTTGAACCCCGCGTGTTCTGCCTCTTCCGCCCCGAGCAACAGAAGACGTGGTTCTCGGTCTCTTGCTGCTCTCCCCCTCAGGACGATCCTGGTCGTCTGGATCGTCGTGACGACGTTTCTGACTGGGGCCTTCTTGGCGGCATGTGTCAGTTGGTATGCTCGCATCTTGAGATGGGATGACGCCTCCTGCGACCAGCTTCCTGTAGAGGTCTTCTTCTTCAAAGCTCCGGTTGCTGTCGAGTTCAATTATGCGAGCAATGCCAACATCAAAAAGCTCTAGCAGAGGCACTGTGTACAAGTTGGGTGTCGGCGGGTTGCGTGGTGGCAAGGTGAGAAGTCGGGGAAGTACCGGCTGTTGAGGAGGAGGTTGGTCAGATATGGGAGCCTTCCCTTTGTCGGTGGAGGTTGCTTGAACCGCCTCCTTAATAAGACCTTTGACCCTTGGTAGGGTTACGGTCTCGAAGAATTCGAACAGCCGGTTCTCCAAGTAGGCAGTCGTCACCTGTGTTGGAATTGATCCGGCGCCACTAGAGGGAGCCGTTGGCACACGTTCAGAACTAGGTTCTGGACGGTGGCCCTCGTCACCCGAAGTTCGTGGAACTTCAGGATCCTTGGGTCTTCCGACCACTCCTTGCGACGCATCAATTGGAGATGGTGCTCGGGTCGTTGTTGCCACGTCAGTGGGACGGGCTTGGGTGAAACTATCTCCGGGATCGTCAAGGCGTCCCGTTAGCACGCGTCCAGAACTAGGTTCTGTACGGTGGCTCGCGGATGGTGAGCTGCTGAAATCATCAACATCCGAGAGACTTCCGTCCAATCCTTGAAGAGCCTCTATTTGGGGCTCTTCTATGAACGTTGTTGCCTGAGGATCAGGCTGAGGCTCGGTCTGTGTCACGGGAATGGGTATTTCTTGAGTTGATTCAGACACAGGGACCGAGCTGCTGGAGGTTTGGGGTGGTTCACGTTGTGTTGAGACACTTGTCTGTTGGGAGACAAGTGAATGGTCTGGTGGGGTTCGCTCATGCGTCGTTGGGTCGACTACGACGTCTTCTACCCTAGGGAGTGACCCGGCTCTTTCTGACTGAGTTATTGCTGTTGTGATCGTCTCGGGAACATCTATGTGTGGTTGTTCGTCGAGCGATGGTTCGGGTATTGTGTGTTCAGAGGATGGTAGTGGTTGGTCGAGGATTGTTTCTTGAGATGAAGACTGTGGTGCGTGTGGGATAGGGTTGGTTTCTGTGGTTTCTCTCAAGGTCTCACTCTCTCTTTCTCTCTCGCTCATTTCTGCTCTCTCAGTCTCACTAACCCCTAGGTTAGACTCAGGTGGGTTATCCTGTGTCGTGGGGTGAGGAACTTTGTAAACGCTGCAATAGGCATCAATATGGTCGCGGTTTGCAAGAACGAGTAATTCGTGAGGGATTGGCATTGCCTTGCGCGAATATTTGTCATCAGGCTTTCCCTTCTGAAGATAGCGCAGTTTGGGTGGGGTGAAATTTTCTTCTACTGGTCGTGATGGTATTCCCGGTGTTGTGGTCAGGAAATGATTGATGATAAGTGAGAACCACCGGGATATGGCAAATTCTGTGGCCTTTTGGACTTTGTACGTTGGTGAAGTTGGTCGTCGAGATCCGTGATGATAAGCTTGACAAAATCGTAATTTCTTCGAAACACAATCCCATGGAAGATGCGAAGGATTGTGATATTGCATCTATCCCATCCTGAGTGCTTGGGTGAGAAGCACTTATTGACAAATGTAAAGAGCGTTCGCCAAGGATGCGGGATCATGGAGTTCTGAAAATGGGAGACAAACTTGATAGGCGTGTAATATCCCATCTTCATCATATCATCCACAAGCTCATTCTCAGAAGCCTCAGGTTCGTAGTGAGGTTGACTTGGCAATCTGAGAATACTCCGAATGAGATCGCTTGTGATGCTGACAGTCTCATTTGCTATTTGGGCCTCGTAGTATATACTGTTATCCTGAGCGATTTTTGTCTTCATCGTCCCCCAGAATTGCTGAAGGTAGACTGTAGGGACTTGGACCGAGGCCGAAAAGGCATACCCAAGATGGTGATTCCTCAGAATGGATAATATGACTTCGTCCTTGCACTTGAATGTATGAAGGTCAAGTTGGAAATTATTGTCCTTGATCGTTATCCATTGTGAGGTTGGGTAAACGATGTCCGTAGGTGTCGTCATTTTTTTTTTTGTTGTTTTGTTTTTTTTTTTTTTTTTAATATATTTCTGACACCGGGAAGTGTTGCTGAGACTGCAAGAAGAAAGAATAATGGAATTAGTGTCATGATATTATAACAATTGAATATCAAGAGAATATTGTTAAAGTATGGGCTTTAAAACAAAAAAATCGTTTAGAAAAGATTTGGCCCATTCCTGTTGGGCCCATTTATGTGACGAAATATTTTGGCCGAAAAATTTTCTAAGTATGGATTGCGGGTTGAGTTGAAAAAGAACTTTGCGAATTGAGCATTTGAAATATCGGGTAAACTGTGAGTCGCAAAGTAACAATTCGCGAAGTGAATCGTGCGCATATCTAAATGTGCAAACTTAGAGTTCGCAGAATGAGCTTAGAATTCGCAAAGTAAAGTAGTCTTATAATTCGCAAAGTAGAATTTGCAAAGCAAACTTAGAATTCGCAAAGTAAACTTAGAGTTTGCAAAATAAGTTTAGAATTCGCAAAGTAAAGCAGTCTTATAATTCGCAAAGTAGAATTCGCAGAACAAACTTAGATTTCGCAAAGTAAACTTAGAGTTCGCAGAATAAGCTTAGAATTCGCAAAGTAGAGCAATCTTAGAATTCGCAAAGTAGAATTCGCAAAGCACACTTAGAATATGCAAAGTAAACTTAGAATTCGCAGAATAAGCTTAGAATTCGCAAAGTAGAGCAATCTTAGAATTCGCAAAATAGAATTCGCAAAGCAAAGCAAAGTTTGCGACTTTGACCGGATTTGCAAAGCACAAGGTTTGCGATTTGTGCAAAACAGTTTTTGAGTTCGCAAAGCTGTACTTCGAACGATTAAACGAAGACATTTAAAATGAAATTAAAAGTTCTAATTAACAAGCAAACCCAGAAACTCAAAAATCGACATTTACCCAGAGATATCCCAATCAGAAACAAAAAAACATTAACAGAAATTCATCGATAATAAAAAAATCCGAGTATGGCCCTGTTCTTCACGATTCAAACCTGCAAAGCTGAAAAAGAAAGACAAAACATTGTAGGAATTATATCGAGTGATTCCTTACCACCGAAAAGTTTCTGAGAACGTGACTGAGATAGAGGAACACACGCGAGGACTGGGATATGCTATTGAGACTGCGATTTGAGGTTCGCAAAATTTTATCTAAACTGACAGAGGTTTGCGATTTGAGAGTGTTGCGTGTTTGAGAGAGGTTTGCGAATTGAGAGTGTTGTGTATTTGAGAGAGGTTTGCGAATTGGTATTTAGAAGCAACTTTGCGGGCCTAAAGTGTAAACCCTAGTTTTGAGTTGGGCTGTAAACTTTTGAGATAAGGGCCCACTTTAGATTCGCGAAGTTGTAGTTTGCGAATCGATCAGTTTGCGAATTGAGAGCCGTGAGTTCGCAACTTGATTCATTGACTGGTCAAAATTGAAAATGGTTTGCGAATAACAATTGTTCAAATTAATTTTAGTTTTGCGAATCCAAATTCTAATAATTAATTTGTAATGGAATTTTTGAAATTGACTAGGGAAAGATACCAAAAATCTAGAAAAGACCCAAGTACTACCAATTTAGCGCGATCAATTACAAGGATAACATCAAATCAATGGGTTTTTCAAGATCGATTTTCATGATACGATATCCTTATTGAAAAAAAAATCTTCGCCTTAGTCAAAAATTCGTCTTAATGTCGGGACAATAAATGACGTAAGTTTCCTTCGTGTTTATAAATAGATAGGTCTCAAATCTCATTGAAGTACCTTACATCTAAGAACTAACAAATTTCTTATTTTCTCGTTTACAGATGGATTGGCAGAAGCAAGAAGAAGAAAAGAAGCTCAAGGAACAGGCAGAGTTAAGACGCAACTTTGAGCATAATTTGAATATGCTTGTTTTTGAGATTTACCTTCTTTTGAGCTTATTCGTTGTTTTACTTGCTATTCTGCTTTGGATTTTTATAGGGAATACGAGTTTTTGAGAGCTCCCCCTAAATGTTTGGATTTCTTTGAATAAGTATTTGAGTTGTACGAAAACTCCCCCTAAATGTTTGAGTTTCTTGAATAAATATTCGTTGAAAAACTCCCCCTAGTATCTGAAAAATGATTGAACTCACTCCCCCTAGATATAATGCCTATCGAGTATCTGAAAAATGATTGAACTCACTCCCCCTCGATGCATGGATATAGCTTTTCTCCCCCTCGATGTATGGCCATCAGCATTGGCGATACATCGACTTATTGTAAACAGAAAAAGTTTATTGAAAAATAGAAAGTAACCATAGAGAGAAAAATAACCAGAAGAAAGAAAAAAAAGAAAAAAATAAATCCTAATAAACCAATTAACATAGAAAACACGCACAGAATAAGAGTTTAGTAGCATAGCAAATAGATAAATGGCGATTTGTAGGAGGGCATAGGCAAAATTAAAAGTTGAGGTTCAACATTCCCAACTTTGCTACTAAGAATTGGAAGCGTTTTTCATCCAATGCTTTTGTAAGCAAGTCGGCTAGTTGAATCTCTGTGTTGACAAAGTACATTTCGATTATGCCTCTCTCTACGTGATCCTTTATGAAGTGATAGCGAAGATCTATGTGCTTAGTGCGTGAGTGATGAACAGGGTTACATGTAATTGCAATTGCACTCTTGGAGTCACAGTAAATAGGAATTCTATTTAGATCGAACCCGTAGTCCCGTAGTTGAGTTCTGATCCACAAAATTTGTGAGCAGCAACTGGCTGCAGCCACGTATTCTGCTTCCGCCGTGGAAGTTGACACACAATTTTGTTTCTTCGAGGCCCAACATACAAGCTTGTCGCCTAGGAATTGGATGTGTCCAGAAGTGCTTTTTCTGTCTAATCTGCAACCTGCAAAGTCTGCGTCAGAATACCCTATTAGTTTCATATTTGAGTTCTTAGGATACCACAGTCCAAGGTCTGGTGTTCCTTTCAGATACTTCAAGATTCTTTTGACAGCATGAAGATGCGACTCCTTGGGGTTAGCTTGAAATCGAGCGCAAAGACATGTAGAGAATAGGATGTCTGGCCGACTGGCTGTGAGGTAGAGTAATGATCCAATGATCCCTCGGTAATGAGTAACATCAACAGGTTCACCTAAATGATCTGCATCGAGTGAGCATGATGTGGACATGGGTGTACTCGATGATTTGCTCTTGTCAATCCCATACTTTTTGAGAATATCGTGAATATACTTTGATTGATTAATAAAGATCCCATCCTGAAGTTGTTTGATTTGTAATCCGAGGAAGAATGACATTTCTCCCATCATACTCATTTCAAACTGTGATTGCATCAGAATGCTAAATTCTTCACAAAGTTTAGGATTTGTAGAGCCAAAAATGATATCATCCACATAGATTTGCACAAGCATGATATCAGAACCATCTTTCTTTACGAACAAGGTAGTGTCAATTTTCCCTTTAGTGAAACCTGAGGAGATAAGAAAGTCGGAAAGCACCTCATACCAGGCTCTTGGAGCTTGTTTAAGGCCGTACAGTGATTTGTCAAGTTTGTAAACAAAGTCGGGATGATCAGCATTGAGAAATCCGTCTGGCTGTGACACATACACTTCTTCTTTCAGAATTCCGTTCAAGAAGGCTGTTTTTTACATCCATTTGATAGACAGTGAAATCTTTGTGTGCTGCGTATGCAAGGAATAACCTAATAGCTTCGATTCTAGCTACAGGGGCAAATGTTTCATCGTAATCAATTCCTTCCTGTTGATTATATCCCTTAGCGACAAGCCTAGCCTTGTTCCGAATTACAACACCATCTTCATCCTTTTTGTTTTTAAATACCCACTTTGTTCCAATCACCGTTTTTCCTTTTGGGCGAGGAACTAAGTTCCACACTTTGAGGCGTTCGAATTGATTAATCTCCTCTTGCATAGCCACTATCCAGTTAGGATCTCGTAGTGCGTCAACTACTCTTTTAGGTTCTGTTTGACTCAAGAAACAGGTGAACAGACATTCATTTGAAAGTGATCTTCTAGTCGTTACTCCTGTATTTGGATCCCCTATTATTTGATCAGTAGGATGATGTCGAACCCATTTCTTTTCGTGGGGTAGTGTCGTTTCGTCTATTTGTGACTCATCACTTAGTGGATAGTCGATTGCAGACACGATAATGTTGCCAGCTGAAGTTGAGGAGGAGGCCTCTGTCTGCGTTGTGGTCAAAGTTGTTGTTGGGGTCGAGGCTTCTGCATCTGAGGGAGGAAGGGTCTGGTTAGGAATAGGTTCTGAATCATGAGTTGACAAACTAGGACTGGATTCAGTATTTGGAAATGAATCAGTAGATGGTCTTGTCTGATTTTGAGAGATATAAATATGCTCAAAAAGTAGATCCAAATCCCGTTCTTCTTGAGCTCGTTGAGTGAAGCATGTGGGGTTGCTTTGTCTAGAGGAATCAGTTGCTTGTTGATCTGAAGAGTTCCATTCAGAGGCATCTCTCGAACATTCTCCTTCTTCATTATGAGAATGAACAAGGTGTGGTGTTCTAGAGACTTGTCCCAAACTGCTACGTCCAGTCAAAAGTTCGAGTCCCTCGTCAAAGGTGACATTTATACTTTCAATGATTATCCTTCTGTCTCTGAGAAAGATCCTGTACGCCTTAGATTGAGCAGAGTAGCCTACGAAGATTCCTTCAGTTGCTTTTGGATCAAGTTTGGACTTGTCTTCCCGGTCGTTGGCGACGAAGCAGTTGCATCCAAAAATTCGGAAATGAGCAATGTTGGGCAGTCTGCCATTTATAAGTTCATATGGCGTCTTTCCAAATCTTAGATGAATGCTTGTGCGATTCTGCGTATAGCAAGCAGTATTCATTGCTTCAGCCCAAAGAAAATGAGGTAGTGATGATTGAATGATCATTGTTCGTGCAGCCTCTACGAGTGTTCGATTTCGCCTTTCAACAACCCCATTTTGTTGAGGTGTGTAGACAGCAGACAACTGTTGGGTAATCCCTATGGATTCGTAGAAGTCGCTGAGCTGTTGATTCTTGAATTCTGTTCCATTGTCTGATCTAACTATTTTAACACTCCTCTGGAGTAGGTTCTGCGTTGTTCTGATTAGGTTTGGAATATGATCGACTGTCTCTGATTTAGTCCGTAAAAAGCGTACCCAAGTATATCGGGAATAGTCATCAACGATAACCAGCATATATCGCTTTCCACTTATGCTTTCAGTTCGCATTGGACCACACAGATCCATGTGTAAAAGCTCTAGAGGATGTTGAGTGGAAGCTGTGTGTTTTGTAGGATGTGAGGCTTTCTTCATTTTTCCTTTCTCACAAGCAGAGCATATATGCTCTTTTTGATACTTCAGTGGTGGTAGTCCAATTGCCAATTTGTTGGTTGACAGCTTGTTGAGGGTCTTGAAGTTAAGATGAGATAACCGTTGGTGCCATAAGTCATTCTGAGTTGAAGTTGCTTTGGAGATTAGGCAGATATCAGTCTTTGGTTTGACAGTTCTAATATCAATGGTGTAAAGATTTGTCTTGCGAGTTCCAGTAAGGAGTTCTTCACCATTGGCATTGAGAATTTTGCAAGTTTTCTTTAGAAACACAACTTGGAGTCCAAAATCACTGAACTGTCCTATTGATAAGAGGTTGTGTGTCAATCCTTCCACATACGAGACTTGTTTAATTGTGAGTCGATTGCATATGAGATCGCCACGACCAAGGATTCTGGCTCCATTGCTATTACCAAAGCGAACCAGTCCTCCAGGTCTATCAATGTAGTTGCTCAACAGTTCCTTTGTCCCAGTCATGTGTGTGGAGCAACCAGAATCTAAGTACCACACATGAAGGGCCTGCAAATATAAAACTAGAGGGTTTTAGGTACCCATTGAAATATGGGTCCACCTCTGTCAATTTTGTTAGTCCGTTTAGACTCCTAGATTTTCCTTTGTTAAGGGATGACACAGAGTCACTACCTATTTCTAGGATAGGGATTTGTGTTCCTGCAGTTTGAAGCTTTGGAATCCATTTGTGCTCTAGTGAGAGTCTTTTTATCTTAGGTTTGGACTCGAGTTTTTTGGTTTTTGTAAGTTTGGCAGGTTCTTTGATAGCTTTTGATTTGGATTCTTGTTTAGTTTTGTTTTTAGGAACTGTTTTGTGAGTTTGTTTGGTGACGTGATCACGCACGGAAAGCTTTGTTTTTGTTGAAGAAGATAAATTTTTCGATACATGACTAAATAAAGATGGTACAAAGGTTTTGGAAGGAAAATACTCAATGACAAAAGGTACATTAAGATCACGATTCTCCTTCAAGATATCTTCCTTTTTAACCCAAACTTGACTCTTCAATGGCTCTTTTGTGGGTCCTGAAAATTTTAATGAATTAGTGCAGGAAATTTTGTCATTTGAAATTAAGGTGTATGAAATCATGTGTAATCTTAATTTTTCTTTAAGTGAAGATATTTCATGAAGAAGTTTTTGCCTTTCTTCATCAAATAACTTTCTCTCGCTTTCGAGAGTGGAGTGAAGATCACTGATTTTCTTTATGCACTCAGGCATATATCCAGTTGCATATGTAGTCATCGGTGTCTTATTTTTCGAAGTGCCTGAGGTTTCTCCTTCATTTGGATGAAAAATATCTGTCTCAAATTCAGTTATTGCTGGACAATTTCTGTCTTTATAACTATCATTTAATTCTGTGTAGTTAAAAGTTTTTTGAGTTTCACTATGTGTCGCTGTCTCATTCTCACTGACAAAAGACATTAGATTCGCAAGGCAACCTGTCTGCATAAATTTGAAATCGTATAGGTAGGGCGAATTTGATATGGCTTCTTTTAACTTACCTGGGTTTTCAAAACCTAGTCCCTTATAAGGATTGTAAAAATCAACGTTAGCTGGTTTGTTTAAGAAGATTGTTTGTTCCGATTGATCTCGTCGGGTTAAAAGATCCTCCAATTTTTTTATTTTGGAGTACAGTTTTTCCCGTTCTTTACTTAGTAAGTCATATTTAATTGTTGCGTCCATTGCCTGATCTCTATGAGATTTCATTTCTTTTTCTAAATTCTTGGCTTTAGCTTCGGTTTTTTGCACTTGTATTTCTAGCTTAGCAATTTTTTCATTTGCAACAATTACGCGATTCTTCTCACAGGCATAATCATATCTAAACTTATCTAATACTGCTAATTTTTTTTCTAAGTTAGCTTCTAGTTCCTTGATTTTTCTTTTACCTAATTTGTTAGATTTATATAGGGATAAAAATTCATTTTTCATCTTAAGTAAAGAATCATAATCTGTTTCACTTACCTCCACCATTTCTGAATTGTTAGAGGTTTCCCTGTCTGGTTCGCCTTCTTCATCTCCAGCTCCGTCTTCTTCGTCATCCAGCTTGGCCATCAGTGCCGTGTTCTCATTCTCGCTGTCTGAGGTATCTTCAAGCCAATGGTCCTCTTCTGCCATTAAGACCAGTCCCTTCTCCTTTTGTTCGGCCAATTGAACTTTTCGACGGTAATAGTTAACATCCTTTTTCTTGGGCATTCTGCACTCTCTAGCAAAGTGTCCAATCTTTCCGCAGTTGAAGCATTTTCCGCCTTGATGAGGGGTTTCAGAGTTGTTTTCCTCATCCTGAGTCTTTCCTCTAGAGTTGGAGGAAGTCCTTTGACGATTTGAGGAGGATCCAGTCTTCTTATAAAATTTCTTCTGCACAAAATTTGAGACCAGAGCGAGTTGCTTAGCAAGATCCTTGAGAGTAATCTCTTGGTCTCCAATTTTTGAAAGATCCTTGGATTCGTCATCAGAATCAGAGTCTCCTCCTTCCTTAACTTGTGATGACTGCAAAATTTCTTTGTCCTTGGTTGGTTTTCTTGATGATCGTTCAGTCATAAGAGCAAGTGAGTCGCTTCCTAATGATTTGATTTCCTCCCTTCGTTTCTCCACATGATTGGAATGTTGATTGAGGTAGTCGAATAGTGTATGAATGCTAACTTTGGTTAGGTCGTTCATTTGTCTTATCATAATTGCAGTAGCCTCCCATTCTGAATGAAGTGATCCTAAGAATTTGATATTGATCTCCATTACGCTTTTTGTGACTCCATTCATCTTTAGCTCGTTTAGAAGGACAAGAAATCGATGGAAGGTTTCTTGAAGAGTTTCCCCTTTGTTAGCATGAAAGCGGTCATAAGAGATGAGTGTGTTCGCCATTCTTGCCATTGTATTGACTTCTGTTCCTTGCATCATGATTCGAAGAGCGTCCCACATTTCTTTTGCGCTATCACCACATTCGAGTTGCATCAAAATGTCATTGGGAATGGCCTGCATCATGTATGATTTTGCCACTTTGTCCGCCTTTAGTCGCAGTTTTTCTTCATCACTGCATTGGTCAGCAGTTTTCAAGATTCTCTGTTCCTCTCTTGCAGGAGCGGTGTCAGTAGTGGCGGGGATTATAGTCCAGTACTGTGTGGGTCCATTGTAAATAGATTCCAAAAGGTTCTCAGAATTGTCCTTACTTTCTATGAAGTTGATGAATCTTCTCTTCCAAACTGCGTATTCTCCATGTCGGATGATGGGAGGTCTAACATCATTTCCCATGCTGAAAGAGTCCATTGCTAGTGTTTTGGATATGATCGTTAACGTGTAATGTGAGGAAAAATTGAAATTGAATGGAGAATTTTGATCAAAATCAAATTTGGAATTGATTTTGCAATATATGGGTATGTATCGCAAGAGTGGATAGGACAAAGTGTTTGCGAATTAAGGTATTTTGCTCGTTTGCGAATTGAGAGAGTGAGTTCGCAAGGTTATCGCTTTGCGAAGTGATCGTGAGTTCGCAAAGTTATCGCTTTGCGAATTTATCGTGAGTTCGCAAAGTTATCGCTTCACGGGTTAATGAGAAGATTCGCAAACTAGCTTAATTCGCAAAGTGTGCAGAGTTCGCAAAGTGCTATTTGAGTTCGCAACTTGTCCTGAGTTCGCGAAGTAATCTCGAGTTCGCAAAGAGCTATTTGAGTTCGCAACTTGTCCTGAGTTCGCGAAGTAATCTTGAGTTCGCAAAGAGCTATTTGAGTTCGCAACTTGTCCTGAGTTCGCGAAGTAATCTTGAGTTCGCAAAGAGCTATGAATTCGCAAAATAAACTAGAGTTCGCAAAGTGAGCAAAGTTCGCACAGTGATTAAATGAAATCGCAAACTGTCCTGGGTTCGCAAAGCCGTTGTGAGTTCGCAAAGAGTCAAAGAGGTCGCAAAGTGTTTCCAATTCGCAAAGTGGACCGGAGAACGCAAAGTGAAGAATAATCCTGAGACGTTGATCTTCGAGAATCTGACGGCTTGGTGACCTTGAACTCGCAAAGTAGAGCTTTGCGAAGTGCCGATGCGCAAACTTGAAAAACAGCAAACCAAGTGTGGTAATTTGAAATCGCAAAGTAGCCTTGTGAGATGAATGAGCCGTGAAACAACAGAAATCCTTGAGTCCGCAATCCAAGTTCCCCAAAATAGTTCCGTTCGTAAGCTCAAGAACACACTGAAGAGCAGGACTGTTCTTCAAATATTTTAGACAGAAATCCAACAAAAACTGAAATAACCTCCACGAAGACCACTTTGATGACTCAGAATTGATAGCAATACAAGCTTGCCTTAACAAACAGAGTATCTCTGAGAATGGCTAATAAACGAGAGTTTAAGCTTTGAAACAGAGAATAGCAACCACGCAAGAGTTCAAACTGCTTAATCCCTAAAAGCTTGAAATGAAGTTTCCTCACCTACACGCTTGGCTCTGATACCACTTGTAAATCCAGATTATCCAAGAACACTTCAACAGATTAAACCTTCGTAATATGTGAATAGTTGGTCTTTGAGGTTTAGTGTTGAGTACGTGAGATTTTAGCAAAATGGAAACTTGCATTAATGAAGTTAGGGTTTAAGCTTAAATACCTTGTGAGGTATTTAAGCCCATTGGGCCCCTAACAAGCCCATTACAACTACAACCCAAATACATAAATAGAACATCTATAAAATACATAGAAAAGAAATTACAAGACTTAGAATTATATTTTGGACACTTCTAAAATATTCCTAACACAAAATAATCTCGATCTTCCCCGCTCATCAATACGTCAAGTCATCACCGTCTCAATTACGGTGTAAATATCCCTCGCTCTGGTATGATATGCATATGCCATGTATATAAAGCGTAAACACTAAAATTGTCCATACATTGCATAATTCATCAAGTCACAGAAGCACGTAATTATCATGTAAGCATTTACGTATTGTAGATGAAAATTTCACCTACCTGTCTTCCTTAAATTAGCAGTCAAGAAATCTTGGTAAATCCCTAGGGTTTTGGACCTCTGGACATGAAAGCATTGGTACATCAGTCTATTTGCTAAGTCAAGTAAGCATAAAATATTTTCGAACTAAAAATATCGAAAACTGCTAAAATTAGTTCAAGTATTGAAATCTGCTTTCGAAAATAAGTTGTTTCGAAAATTTGGTTCCAAAATCGGGAGATCGACATTTTTAGTCCCCGATGTTTGAGGCATGAGCGTTTCTGGTCCCCCATGTTCCAAGGTGACACTTTTAGTCCCCAATGTTACCGATTTTAGACGGTTTTGGTCCCTCGATTAATTTAATCTCTAATTTGGACGAAATTTAACACATGAGAGCACATGATTTCCTTTTTACTCGACGTAAAACCTCATACACATATTCTTCTTCGACTTAAACGCACATGAACATCATTATACATCACATTTAGGAAAGGATCGACAACCTTGAAAATGAGTTAAATGTGATACGTAATGATGCTCACGTGCGTTTAAGTCGAAGAAGAAGATGCGCTATGACGTTTTATGTCGAGTAAAAGGAGATTATGGGCTCTCACGTGTTAAATTTCGTCTAAATTAGCGATTAAACTAATCGAGGGACCAAAATCTTTCAAAATCGATAACATTGGGGATTAAAAGTATCACCTCGGAACATGGGGGATCAGAAAAGCCCATGCCCCAAACATCGAGGATTAAAAATGTCGTTCGCCCTCCAAAATCAGTTGATTTCGAGAATCTGCTAATTATAAAAAATTGGACGTTGCGAAAATTTTGTTTCGAAATTTTGTAAGGTGCGAAAAAAAAAAAGATTTTCGAAAGGCCTTGTTTCGAAAATTAGACCTGTTGCGAAAATTGTTAAGTTTCGAAAATAATTTTCGAAACTTAAGCTTCGAAAATTATTCTTGAAAGCCTTCCGAAAATTTCAGGTTTCGAAAATAATTTTGACATAATCTCAGGTCGCAAAAAGCCCTCTCTCTCTCCCAACCCGCGAAAATCAGTTGGCCCGCGAGAATTAATACCGGCCCGAAAAGTCTCAAGTTCACGAATTCAAATCGGCCCGCGAAATTGAATATCAGCCCGCTAAAGAATTATCATGTTTCGAAAAATTTACTAAGTTGCGAATATTACTATAAGCTTCGAAAATAATTTTCGAAAGCTTAGATTTTCGAAAGTCTAGTACCTTGCGAAAATCAACACTCTTTGGATAATAATTCTCAAACATCCATACTTCGAAAATATTTTTCGATACAAATCGCGAAATCCTATTTCGAAAATCGAATACTATGGAAAATCTCTTTCGAAAATCATAGCTCTAACCTTTCGAAATTCTTCCTAAGCCAAAAAACAGTAGATTATATACGAAAATATTCAAAACCCTCAAGAACAGTAGGTATTCGAAAATCACCAAAACTCATATATCATCAACACTCATGAACGTGGATTAAAGCTCAAGAACCTGGGTTTACTAAACACTACAACATTCGAAAATCTCCAATCATTTCATAAGACACGTAAAGGCATATATATATCGAAAGCACATTAAACACACAAAGCATAAGAGAAATTAATCTAACTTAGAAAATCTGATTTTTTTTTCGAATTGTTAAAGATCCTATGCTGAGTTTCTTATTTTCGCTCGGATGCCTTCTGCTCAACGTTTCTCTTTTGATTATGAGGGCTTTCTTGCCAACGGTTATGAGATAATAGCATTAAGATTTCGAAACCTGTGATGATAAGACAAGGTGGTGGTGACGAATTTTTCCGTAAGCCTAAGTAATCCTATTGGGATAATTGCAAATTCGGTCCCTCAGTTATAGGCCTACATCAGTTTTAGTCCCTCGAAAACACACGTCATCAATATATGTCCCTCAGTTTTTAACCGTTAATCAACTTCAGTCCTTTCCGTCAAGTTTGACCGGTTGACCGTCAAAACTAACGGAATTGATCGTTAGTGTCGTTAAATATTTAAAAAAGAAAGAAAATTGCTTAAATACTAAAAAACGAAAATAAAATTTAAAAAATATAATAAAAGTAAAAATGAAAAAAGAGACTAAGATTTAAAAATGGAAAATATAATTAAAATATAAATTAAAATAAGAAACAAAATTTAAATTTTAAAAAATTAATAATATAATTATAATAAAAGAAACTAAAATTCTAAAAAATAGAGATATATTTACAATAAAAAAGAAATCAAAAGTAAAATTAAAAAATTTCATTAAAATAAATAAATTAATTTAGAAAAACCTGAAATATAATTAAAATAAAAACAAAATGAAGAAAAGAGACTAAAATTAAAAAATTGGAAATATAATTAAAATAAAAATAAAATAAGAAATATGATATTAAAAGGAAGAAATGTTGGAGGAGGAACCATTGAGTTCTCCCAAAAAGGAAGCAGGGGATCAGGACCACGCCCAACAAAGGTGCGGTTGATCACTCCGGAGAGGAGATGACCGTCGAAAAAAATTCGCATAGCGAATATTGATTGTGAAAGAAGCTGATCTTTAGTTTTTTTTTTTAAAATTTAAATTTATTTTTCATTTTGTTTTTATTTTAGTTATATTTTTGGTTTCTCTAAATTAATTTTTTTATTTTGATTAAAATTTAATTTTTATTTTTGATTTCTTTGTTATATATCTCTATTTTTCAGAATTTTTAGTTTCTTTTTTTAATTATATTTTTAATTTTTTTAAATTTATATTTTGTTCTTTATTTTATTTTTATTTTAATTGTATTTTTTATTTTTAAATTTTAATCTATTTTTTCATTTTTATTGTTATTATATATATTTGAGATTTTATTTTCGTTTTTAATATATAAGCAATTTTCTTTTTTCTTTTTTATATTTAACGGCACTAATGGTCAACTCCATTAGTTTTGACGGTCAATTCGGTCAAACTTGACGGAAAGAACTGAAGTTGATTAACAGTTAAAAACTAAGGGACATATATTGATGACGTTTCGAGGAACTAAAACTGAAGGCCTATAACTGAAGGACCAAATTTGCAGTTATCCCTAATCCTATTTCTCTATCTCATTTCGAAAATATGGGCCTCCTTCGAAAATCAAATATAGCGCAACTTTTATTTATTCCAATTTCATTATTTTCGGGAATTCCTTGACTAAGAGCATCTCCAACCCGCAGCATGAAAATACAGTTAATTTTGCACAATATTACAGCTGCTGCAGTGCTTTTACTCCAACCGATAAACTCTATTTTCTACATTAATTTTCACTCCAACCCATTAACTCTATTTTCTACTCTAAAAATCAAATTCCTATATTAAACTTTATACTATAAAAATTAAAAAGTCAATAAATTATAATAATTAATATTTAAAATTAACTAAATTATAAACTTAGCATATTATTTAATTATAAGTTTATTAAATTTAAACTGAAAATATAAATAAATAATAGGACATTAATATTATTTTTACTTTTATTATTGTAAGAATATCAAGTACAACACAATTTTTGTGTTAAAATCGTGCGTACTCTACATCTAGAGTATGTCTGCTAATCAACACAATATTATTGTTAGATACAGAGTCCCATTGAAGTAAAGACGTACTTTATTTTTGTGTTTTACACAAACATGAAGTAACCGTTGGAGATGCTCTAAGTTTCGAAAATAATTCGAAACTGTTACAATTCACATTTCGCTCTAAAACTTAAATTTCTTTATCAGAACTCCTAACTCATAAAATTACATTGTCAATTACATCAACATCCCGTATTAAATTTTATGGGTCGATGTTTATATATTATTATTATTATTATGAAAATGTTACGAAAATGTTACATGTTATATGACATCTCTTTTATAACGGTAATCGATGTACCCCAAAAGTCTCGTATGTTTATTAGGGTTTCTTTTATAACGTTAAGGTGAGTGCTTCAACTTTCCAAGTCCACGTGTCGCAAGGGGGGGACGTTTGCTCGTCCACGTGGCTCGTCAGGAGAGTAGCTATCCATCTTTTATATATATAGATTACAAAAACCGTCGAGATTCGGTTAGTAGAATAGAATTGACAATTGCCTATGTTACCCTTGAACTTTAATGCAAAATCTTCGAGAATAAAAGTCCAATTACGTGAAGAAGTCGGGGTGAAATATTAACTAGGCTCACTTGGAAAGGTCCCTTATTTGGAAAACTTGGCACCTTCGAGACGTTGGAAGAATGGTTCAGCCTAGAAGCTTCTTCGGCATTCTTGCTAAAACGTCTCGAGGATGAATGTCGAGAGAAAGAAAGGCTCAAAATGGATCTCGATAAGCCGAGTACATTGAGGTTATGCACCAGACAATCTTTGCTCGGGAAATCACGATTTGGCACGAACGATGTCATCATCACGCACACTCGAAGAAGCGCACCTTCGCAAAGGTTATGATGGAGAATAAAAACCATGATATTCATTGAATCAAGATCTCAGAACATCGATTGATATACCAAACTCGGCTACAACAAGGGATCAACGCGAAAATTAGCAATATTAGTTATCATGAATAGAACCATTTACTTTTAGGAGCCAGCAAGAAGAAGCGAGGATGACATCCTGCTGAGCTATATCAGTAACCAATATGTATATTGCCAACGCAATTAATTCTTGAAAGACTTCACCAAATGAAATTTGCAGTTATATTATATATATTGCCAAATGTTGAGAACTGTACTTATATAGAGCAAAGACATGCCCAGGGGTCAATTTCTCTTGCTAGATTTTGAACGTAAGGAACTTAGCAACAATTGGATCCCAGACGCTCATCAGCGCCATCCTTTTGGTCTCAAACACATGCGCTTCAGCATTTTGGTGCTCATCCAACAACTCTGTAGCGGATTTTATCTCATCTTCTATTTTCTTTACGTCGGCAGAGTTGATGTTCAAAGCACATTTCTTGGTGAAGAAAGTGGCTCTCGTCCCATAGATGTAACTTTCCAGCGTCTTGGCCTCGAATCTCTTCCTAAGCTCCGCATCTTCTTCCTTGAACCTCTCGGCTTGCATCAGCATTCTGTTGATCTCAACACTGGACAGCAGCCCGTCAACATTGCTGATGGTTATCTCATTCTTAACGCCACTTCCCTTATCTTCCGCACACACGTTTAGAATTCCATTCTCATCGATATCAAAGCACACCGTAAGCTTAGGAACACGCCTCAAAGCAGGAGGAATACCGTGCAGAGTGAATTCGCCCAAAAGAATGTTGTCGCTCGCTTTAGGCCGTTCACCCTCATACACTGAGAACAACACACTAGTTTGGTTATCACAGCAAGTTGTGAAACCGTGTTGTTTCCTGGTGGGAATTGTCGTATACCTGGGGACTACTACGCACATTTCATCTTCTCCAACCGAAACACCAAGAGATAGTGGCGTGACATCCAACAACACAAGATCTCTAATCATACGACTTCCCACTAAGAATAGCTGCCTGAACAACAGCACCGTAGGCTACTGCTTCGTCGGGGTCAGTGCTCTTGCAAAGCTTTTTTCCATCAAAGAAATCTTCGAACAATTTCTGCACCTTCGGGAATCGAGTCGAACCACCGACAAGCACCACCTCATCGATATGTTCTTGTCGATCTGGGCGTCAATCAAACACTTCTCCACGTGCCCTATGCATTCCTCAAACAAGTCTGCATTGAGCTCCTCAATGGCACGTGTATGCAATGTTGTAAAACTCGCTAGGCGCTAGTCGGGCGCCCGGTAGGGGCCTAGCGCCTAGGTCGCCTAGGCGGTTTTTAGGCGGAAATTACTCGGTATACCTATTTTTCATTTTCTTTTTATTATGTATATCATTTATACAAATATTATATGATTGAATCCAAATTTATCAAAAAATCATAGTTCATAAAAATATGTTTAGGAATGATTTAGGACAAAGTCATCCTATTTCTATTTAAGTTTATGTATTTTTGTATTTCCAATATATTTAAGTTTATATATCTTCTTCTGTTCCAGTTAGATTTCTATATTTCCATTCTTTGCATTAATTTTAGTAGTTAATATATTTTTTTTATATCAGTTTATACGTTTTCTTCTATATATGAATAAAGCATCGTAGTAATTTGACTATTTCCCTATTTGCTTGTTGTCCCACACCGATAGATTTGTGGAAATATTGCTGGAGGGATTTCTATATAAAGGGTTATTACCTCCCTTTAAACGCTGTGGCCTTTCAATGCGTCTTTTTATGCTTTGAAAATATCCACCAATAGTATAATATTTTTTGTTTTAATTAATTGCTTGGCTGGAATTTCAAACCTAGTTGGGCCTTTTTTTATTTGATGGGCTGACTTTAGCATTAGTCGCCCGCCTAATCGGCATTAGTCGGCGATTAATCGGTATTAGTCGGCGATTAATCATTTTGCCGATTAATGGGGCGATTAAGGGGTTTTCGCCTCGGTGAGTTACCAATTTTGCCGATTAATGGGGCGATTAAGGGGTTTTCGCCTCGGTGAGTTTTACAACAATGCGTGTATGGTAGAGTTAAAATCCATTTCTCCATACAAACAGTCGATTCCAATTCCAATAGTTGTGTGTGTCGTAAAAGAGAGGTTCCTCGTTGCAGTTCGCAGGCTGTCCTCAGCCTTCTTAATGCCCGTGGATTTTCGCCTATGTCTCTTTTGTGCTTCCTCTTCAGTTCTACGAAATGATTCACCAATCTGTTGTCGAAATCCTCTCCTCCAAGGTGGGTGTCGCCGGCAGTAGCTTTAACCTTGAAGACACTCTCAGTCATCGTTAGAAGAGATACATCAAAAGTGCCACCTCCAAGGTCGAAAATAAGCACGTTTTTTTCATCAGACGACATTTTCTTGTCAAGGCCATAGGCAACGGCGGCAGCAGTTGGTTCAACGATGATACGCAACACTTCGACCCCAGCAATTCTTCCAGCGTCCGTAGTCGCCCTCCTCTGGGAATCGTTGAAGTAGGCTGGTACTGTAATAACAACTTTCTTTACTATCGAACCAAGATAAGCTTCTGTAATCTCCTTCATCTTAGCGAGTACCATCGAAGAAATCTCTTTCCCCAGAAAATTGTTTCTCTTGTCCTTTGTAGGTAAACCCCAATCATTGGCTTATCATCTTGAGAGACCACTCTGAATGGCCAAAGCATAACATCTTTCTGGACCAAAGGGTCGCTGAATCTTCTACCAATCAACCTCTTTGCATCTGTAACATATTTTAAGTTATACTTTACTGTGGAAAGCGTTAGTAAACCTCCCAAAGGCATGTATCAGATACAAACCATATAGAATTTACTACGATTCCCCCATTTTTTAGCTTCAAAATCCATATGCAAATAATATATATATATATATATATATACATATATTTGTCAATCAGCAATAAATATTCGAATAAGGACTAGTTCCATAACGACTTGTTTCCAAAGGGTCGATAAGTTAAGTTTGACGCGACAAACTTGAGTGTATGGGACGACTCATGACTTCTTTAGTCTATATTCTCTACTCTTTTACGTCCAAATCTAAAACCCTTTTCGTACGAAGAGAATGAGCATATATAGGGGCAGAAAACAAAGGGAAAGAACAGATTTTCAAGTAAAGAGCTACCAAATTACATATACAGGGCCGAAAGTAGCAAAATGAAGTTTGCAGTACCCCTGAAAAAGAATGAAACCCAATAAATAATTACCAAAGACAGTGTTAATTGGGTTGACAGGCGCAAGATTCTTGGCAGCATCGCCTATAAGACGTTCGTTTTCGTTGAAAGATACGTAAGAAGGCGTAATTCGATTTCCCTGATCGTTGGGTATGACCTCAACACGATCGTGTCGCCAAACTGCTACGCAATAATAAGTTGTTCTCAAATCAATTCCAATCGCCGGGCATTCTCTTTCGCCGGACATGATCGATTTCGTTGCCTTCAGTGGGTTATGATAAGCAGTTCTCGTTTGGTTGACAGATTTATATTTAGGAGGGTTTAAATAAGTAAGGATTTTATATAAAACAAATTAATGGGTATAAATAAAATATTGTTTGGTTAGTGGGTTTAAATAAATACATGTGAGAGGGTGTGTGTATCTAAACCCGTCTGCATAGATTTAGAGTGGTTTTATATAAACCCGTGGTATAGATAAACCTGCTAACCAAATCCAATAAATCCACCTTTAAAATACTTAAACCCTCCAACCAAACAAGCACTAACTGTACTGATGGAGAATAAGAGGAGACGTCGTTACTTCAATAGAAAGGACTGCTTTTGGCCCGAAATGACTTAAATTGAGTTTATATAATGGGGGTATGAGTATTTTGTGGTGTTTGATTGATAGGATTAAATAACGACGTCTGATGTGTTTGGTATATCGGTTTAGATAGTATTGGGGTTTAATTAAATTGAATTACGATTTTACCCTTAAATATTATTTTGTATTCTTGGAATCAATTCTCAATTAATTTGATAAAGGTTATCGTTTAACAATGACAGAAATCAACCTCGGCTAAACGTCGTGGATGTCTAAGCAGTCTAAGAGGCCACACCTTTGGCAGAAGAATCATCTACACAGCACCAAATACAGCTAAACGCCATGGTCCTCAGTAATTCTGGAATTACAGAGAGAAGAAAATCGATATTTCATTCGATTCAATTTATGATCCATGATGAAGCAAACGTGCACATCGCAGGCAACTAACAAACGATCTATTAGAGCCCAAACGCTCACGACACGAATTATAAACAAAGAGAAGAAAACAAAAAGAAAAGCTATTTGCAGATTTGATAAGCCTTGAAACCTGTTCGAATCGTATGAGGCTGGTGGTGGGATGTCGTCGGACGATTGCCCTGGAGTGGCCTTGGTGGTGGCGGCAGACGAGCAGAGCCGAGGAGAGCAGATTTGATGTTTGGAGGAAGAGCAGATGGTTCGATGCATTTGATCGTGATTCCTGAGAAGAGAGAGAAAGATTGCGATGGATAAATAAAATAGCAAAATAAGGATAATTATGTCAAACACAAGTGGGATTAGCTAATGGGACCATGAGGGTGGATTTAATTAATACCCCATAGGAAGTATTAAAGGGGGTTTAATTAAAACACACCTTTAAATAAAGATGCTAACCAAACACTACTTTAATGGGTCCTACTATTCACACCCCCATATACCTCTATTCACACCCCCTTAACACTTGATTTTTTAATAATAATTTTAAATAATCACATGATTCAACAAAAAATATTTTATTAAGTTATTTTCCATTAAATCAATAATATTAATTACATGGACTATTAAAAAATGATTAATTAAGTCATTTTAACCAATGACACATTTAGAACTAGCAAAATGCTCGTGGCCCGCGGGCCCGCCCGCCCCACCTTGGTACTGTCAAATGGGCCTGCGGGCCGTGGGCCCGCCAATGTGACGGGCGGGCTGCCATTTCCGAGGCCCACCAGAGGGCGGGCCTATGCAGGTAAGCCCGCGCCGACCGCCGGCAGGCCCGCCAAATATCAAATATTTTTTTAAAAATTAATATATAAATGAATTATATAGGTCTTTTATATTTTTTGAGATCCAATTTTTAATTTAATCAAATCTAGTAACATAAATAAATTTTTATTAAAAAATTAAATTTGATTAGGAGTAATTCAACTTCATTAGTTTATTCTAATGTTTATTAATTTTTTATATAAATTTTTTCATTTTTATTTTTTAGGACCGGCCGGGCCCACTAGGCCGCCACCCGCCAGTAGGGCGGGGCGGGCTGCCATTTCTCAGGTCCACCAGAGGGCGGGCCAATGCCGGAAAGCCCGCGGGGCCGCCGGCAGGCCCACCAAATATCATAAAATATTCTTTTAAAAATCACTATGTAAATGAATTATATGGGTTTTTATAGTTTTGAGATCCAACTTTTGTTTTAATCAAATTTAATAAAAAATAATTATTATTAAAGAATTTAACTTTGATTAGGCGTAATTCAATTTCATTAAGTTTATTTTAATATTTTTTTCTTTTTTTATATATATAATTTTTTCATGTTTATTTTTTAGGACGGGCCAGGCCCACCAGGCCCGTTACATGCCAGTAGGGCGGGGCGGGCCTACATTTACCATGCCCGTTAGTTGGAAAAAATTACCTTTTTTAATCGGTAAGTATTTATTTAATATTACTTTACATATTACTTAAATTATTAACATTGGACACCTTTTTTCCTTTTTGTATAGGGTATGTAATTGGTAAATAATTAATGTTCACTCTACATATTAATTAGGGGGTGCGAATAGAAAAAGGTGGGTGCCAATAGAATTACCTACTTTAATTTATCCAAACCCCCTAAAGGGTTTAACGTGGTATGTATCCAAACCCCCTAAAGGGTTTATCCAAACTCTATTATATAAAGGGTTTAACGTGGCTAAAAATTGTTAATTTGGTATGTCATTTTATTTACAATTTAGTCCCTTTATTTGTGATTTAATTAATTTAATAAATTATCATTCACTTCTAAATTTTTAGTTATTGTAATTATACCCCAACACATTAGTTTCATTTATGTTTAAGAACTATATTTAATCTATCTTTTATTAAATATCAATTGAAGTAATAAACATAATTATATTTTTTAAGCACACACATAGAGTGTACGAAAACTAACACACCAAGAACAGACACATACTCACGCTCCCTTTCTTTGTCTTCTCTTTACCTTTTAGGGATTGGAATCACTTGTAAACATGAGAGAATGTGAGATTGAGTGTATAATCTTACTCGATTAATAATAAACATCCTTCGGCGGCCCGTGGACGTAGGATTCACCAGAATCCGAACCACGTAAATAATTGTCTCTTTACTTTTTCCGTCTTTCTCATACATCCCTCCACGATTTCATCCGTCTCGGCCCTCACCTTGATTTCCCGGACAAAAAATCTTGTTGATCGGGGTCGTACCCGCATCAATACTATTTTTGCAATTTTCTCGTTTGACACCATTTCGCCCAAACAATCGAAGGGCGAAGAGTAGCAATATCAGTCGGTACAACTGATACTTTTCCGTTGCAATTTTCTTGTTGATCATTTTCTTTTAGTTTCCAACTGATACTTTTCCGTTGTAATCAACCTTGACCTGTAAATCGGCACTAAGGTGTATGCAAGGAAGAAAAACGAGTCATAATCAATCCTTGGTATTCCAAAAATTTAAAAAGGTCATATTTCCCACAAGACTTCAAACGTCCGTTAAGAAGTCTCGTCCTCTACAAATTGCCGAACATGCAGAGGAAGAAGTGATTTCGTTACTCAGAGCACACATACACATTCACACACAAACGAAGAACGAAGCAAACGACCGATACTTGAGAGTCGGAGACTCGGAGGGGCATTTTTTTGGAACTTACCCTCTTAAGTGTTGCTATCGCAGCTCGCAACGAAGGTGCATGATCAAGTAGAAAAATGGAGGCAACGGTTGACCGATTGATCGAAAAAGGAGATTGAATTAGTTTGCGTCGCAACGTGTAACGAAATGCTGCTCTATTAAGCACGATGATATCACTACTAGAAAAAATTATTTAGACACGGAAAATTACGCTTCAAATAGTAAAATTCCACTTCTATTGAGTCATTAGACACAGAATAATCGATATCTGATTGCGTAGGTGTTGTTCTCGTAGCAGAATTAGACCCGGAAACCATAATATAATTTGTGACTGTAGAAAATTTCGTCTCAAATCTGCAACTAAAAATTGTTACACATGGAAAGTCGGTGTAAAAAACTAGACACGGATATCTCTAGAATTTATAATGAACTATCCAAATATTAACTACATATGCTCATTCAAGTCGCAACATAATCTGAAAATATATCCAAAGGTACATGTAAGACAACAAAATAATTCGAATCTTAACATAAAACAAAACATTATGTCATTCAAAACTAAGAATTCACAGACAAGTTAACTACAATCACCTCGACAACGATGCTAGCACGAAGGACTGGGAGGGTGGTTGTTGGGCTGCAGCCTTGGTGTTCAACAAGAATGGCACAAATGGAGACATAAGGAGAAGATAATGAAACATAAGAATCGCTCAACACTCACTAAATTGCCTATGCAAAAGCCAATAAAATCCAAGCATAGTGACTTTAATCTGAGGTTGCTGATAGTACTGTCAAAACGGGCCGGCGGGGCGGGCCGGCCCGTACCCGCCAAAAGCCCGCCACTGGCGGGGCGGGGGCGGGTAAGCCCGCCTGATGGCGGGCCTAGGAAATGAAGGCCCGCCCCGCCTGCAGGCGGGTAGCGGGCCTGGCGGGCTTAGCCCGCCAGTTACTAAAAAAAAATAAAATAAGAAAAATTTATTAAAAATAGGAAAAAGTAAAAAAAATTAATTAAAAATAGAGAAAAAATAATATAAAAATTGGAAAAAATAAGAAAATGAAGGAAAATATATCTAATTAAATAAACTTTTTTAATATTAATCTATTTATGTTATTAAGTACCTATTATTATATTTGTAATATTATATAATAAATAATATATTGTTTTTAAATATTCTGGCGGGCTACCCGCGGGTAAGCCCGCCCCGCCCCGCCAAAGCCCGCACCCGCCGCGGGCTTACCTGCCCAGCGGCGGGGCGGGCCGGCCCGCGGACCCAAGCCCGTTTTGACAGCTCTAGTTGCTGATTGATACGGCATAGAAATTAGGGTAGGCTAAAAAGTAATTAGAGATAAGAACAAGGTTAAGAGGGGTCATTAAAAATACTTAATTGAATGTAAGATTTTACGGAAATAAGGAAATACTAGCAGGAACCAGGAGTTAGTGGGATCTCCGAAGCCAGCTAGCAGCTCCCATAGGAAATGAAGCTTCCCTGACACGCTATTGGTGAAAAGACGTTATAAAGGAAGAAAGCTGTGCAGGGACACGTGTCTAAAGGAGATAGGGTGCGCCACTGTAGCTGATGTACCTGATAGTGACTGCTGCAGAAAAGCTGTCACAACTTTTACTGTACATCGTACTGAGCGGTCACATCTCCAGGAATTCTGGGAAGTAACCTCATTGGACAGCGCGGAGCTCCTATAAAAGCCACACTTAGTTATTTTCGCTGTAATTCACTATTCAAGATACGAAAAACACATTAGAACTCTCTCTTTTTACTGTTCGAAAAAAAAACTCTCTCTCTTTACTGTTAAGCATTTTCCATTCGATACTTAGTATATTTGAGCGAAAGTGAGTTAATTGAGTGTGTAATCTGTTCGGGAATAGTAAAAGAGAGTTTTGCAGCGCCCGTGGACGTTGATTCCTCAAGGATTTGAACCAGGTACATCATGTGTCCTTTTGTTTATGTCCTACACATGTCCCTTACAAATAGTACTGTCAAAACGGTCATGCGGGGCTGGCCGGCCCGTAGCCCACCACTGGGGGCCGGGGGCGGGCAAGCCCGCCTACTGGCGGGCGTGGGAAATGAAGGCTCGCCCCGCCTGCAGGCGTGTAGCGGGCCTGGCGGGCTTAGCCCACCAGTTATTAAAGAAAATAAAATAAGAAAAAATTATAAAAAATACGAAAAAGTAAATTAATAAAAAATAGAAAAAATAATATAAAAATTGGAAACAAATAAGGAAATGAAGGAAAATATATCTAATTTAATAATTTTTTTTTAAATTAATCTGTTTATGTTATTAGGTACCAATTATTATTGTATATTTGTAATATTATATTATAAATAATATAATTTTTTTAATTATTATGGCGGGCTACCCGCGGGCTAGCCTGCCCCGCCCCGCCAAAGCCCGCACCCACCGCGGGCTTGCCCGCCCAGGCCCGCCTCCAGGCTGGCCTAAAATTTCAGAGCCCGCCTCGCCACTTTGGCGGGGCAGGGCGGGCCTCTCCGCGGGCCCAGGCCTAAAACTTTGTGATATTGAATCTACCGTTATATAAATTTCCCGAACCGTAAAACTTATGGATTGGGACAGCCCCACATCACTGATTATTCCTTTGGAAGAAGATCGTGGGATACAGATCCTAGGTTTTCCGTGACACTAGAGCATAATCAGCGAACCGCAAGACGATGGGTCAGGGCGTGAAATGCAAGACGACGGATCGTGTTGAGAAATGCAAGAGTCTGGGTTCGACCGAGATCTGAATGCAATGGAAGAGATTGACTAATCAAGAAGGAGAATCCGTTGGCTTGATCCTAGCCACCTTTTATTCTTGGAGTTAAAATTCCTTAATAGCAGCTCATAATAAAGACTACTGATATTTGTTTATTTCCTTTTGTGGTTATTTGGAGGAGCTTAAGTACGGGTGTTACTTGGACTATATTGGTATGGGAGTTATGAGTTGAATAAGAGAGTGAGGGTGTCCTCTCATGGCTCCTCGGAAAATTGGTCTTAACTCTAACAAATTGGTCCGACAAGCCGCGACATGACGCGTTCAACGGATCAACGATTCGAGGGGTTAGAGAAAACCGTGAAATCACTAAGCACTTCTCATAACCAACCTGCGATGCAGATGGAGGAGATCCTAGCATTATTGAAAAGGCCCAAAACCCACCAAACCATGTACCAAAGTGGCGATGAGCGCATCAGATCCTCCCCGGAATTCAACATCGGCGACTCTCTACGGAAATGGTCCAACGTCGCATGGAACTTCTAGCGTTCAACGGCACACATCCCCATGGATGGTTAGCACAAGCCGATCATTATTTTGTTCTCAACCGAACTCCGACATCTCAATGGATCTATTTGTGCCATGATATGCATGGAGGAAACCGCTAACTTGGATCCGATGGCTACTCAAAACACACCCTAATATCACATGGGAGCTTTTCACGGAAGTTAATCGACACATTCAACAACTAGCACGTGGGTCGATCGGTACAACACCTCGCTAGCGTTAAAAAATCTAGCCGATTCACAATTATTTTCACGCGTTCATACGCATGGTGTCTAATCTGCTCGATTTTCCGGTCTATCAACATTTGGATTTCTGTCGGATGGGAATGCAAATAACATTTAGAGTGTTACTGTCTTAAGCCCGTATTCGTGGAAAATGCTTTTGAAATCACTAGGGCCATCGAGCGCAAACTCATGCGACAACAGAATGGAGACTATAGCACTATGCTCAATCGAGCATCATCTTACCAACAGCCCACATGGACTACACAATTCTCGCATTACTCTCTGCCTTACGACGACACGAGAAACTCGTTCCACAGATCCACTGCACATTTGGACAAATACGAATGCCACCTACTACTATGCCTCATCAATGTCCATTCCAACGTCTTTCAGATTGCGAACTACAAGATCTATGAGAGAAGTGCATTTGTTTATGTTGTCGTCAACCGTTTGTGAAGGGTCAACCTGTCTGCCGCGGAAAGAATTTTGAATGCTCATAGACGGCGAGGATGGATTTCAATGTGAAACAGAGCTTACAGAAATGGAGGAGTTTGATACCACTAACTTAGTCGAGGAGGAAAACGTGATGACTACCGCCGGAGATGTGACGATGTTGACATTGCCATTATTTGCACTAGGCGGCATTTCTGGACCACGAACCCTCAATTTATTCGGGGTCAACAATCAAGTTAAGGTTACAACTATGTTTGACAGCGGGGCGAGTCACAACCTTATTTCCGCTTCTCTTTTTGAGTTCTTGAAGTTGTCGACGATAGGGGATTTGATTTCCAAGTGCGATTAGGAAATGGTAAATTCGAGCCGACGTTAGGGGTCTATCGTGGGGTGCAACTACAGTTGGGTACTTGCGCGATCAAATGTGATCCATTCATTTTTGAATTAGGCGGCATTGACGTGATCTTCGGGGTAGATTGGCTTTGAACATTGGGGGACATCAAACTCAACCTCACAAGGTGGACAACAAAATTTGAGAAGGAAGGTCATTCTCACTGTTTATTGGGAGAAGCGAATTTAACACATGCACCGGTCAGTAGCCGATCTCTAAGAAAATTAGGTTTTAATATCAATTATTTTTTGTGTTTTTTAGTGTCAGAGCAGATTACTACATCTCCCAATGACATGCTGTCGTCTTACCAACTTGCTGACCTCGAGACCATCAGTAGGATATTCTCGAAGATTTTCGAGGAACCATCATCTCTCCCGCCGACTCGATCGAATGACTCTACACTAGGAACATCGATTGTCTCAATTTGTCCTTATTGTTATGGCCATATATGAAAAAGCGAAATTGAGAGATTGGCGGCGGAAATGCTAGCAACGGGGATAGTATGACGAAGCTCAAGCCTTTATCCAGTCCGATCCTCTTAGTTCGCAAGAAAGACGGGAATTGGCGGTTCTGTGTCGATTATCGTGAGCTTAATCGGGTCACGATTACAGACAAATTCCCGATTCTAGTGATTCAGGAGTTACTAGATGAATTATGCGGCGCTGTTTTTTTCACGAAGCTCGACCTACGCTTGGGCTACCACCAAATCCGAGAACGCGCCGAGGATAGAAAATGCTTTTCGAACTCTAGGCACTATGAGTTCTTAGAGTGCCCTTTGGGTTTACCAACGCACATGCTACTTTCCGAGCTAGATGAACAACTTATTTTGCCCGGTACTACATTTCTTCTATCTTTAGATGATATTTTAATTTACAGCCCGTCATGGTCATCTCATTTACAACACATCTCACTGTTTTGGGGCTTTTATCAAAAAATCAGTTTTGCGTAACTCGAAAGATATGTCATTTGGCCGTCGTATTATCGACTACTTCGGGCATCTCATTTCAGCTGGAACGGTGGCCATGGACCCACAAAAGATTATTTCAGTGATGCGTTGGCCAGCACCCACCAACCGTAAAGGCGTCCGTGGATTTCTCGGGTTAACATGGTATTATCAGCGTTTCAAGCGCGACTATGGTCGTATTGATCAACCACTTACGATGTTACTTAAGAAATTTAAACCATGGTTTTTCACTGGACGGATGAAGCTGACGCAACTTTTCGACGTCTCTATGATGCACTCGTCACAGCCCCGATGCCATCAATACCCGATTTTGCGAACTGTTCGCTATTGAATGTGACGCTTCGAGATCGGGTCTGGGAGCTATTCTGATGCCAAGATACCCATCCGGTCGCCTAGTTTAGCAAGGGTCGGTCCACGCGCATGGGGTTTAAATCTACTTATGAACTGTAGCTCATGGCGTTAGTTTTAGCAGTTTAGCATTGGCGACCTTATTTACGTGGTCGGAAATTCACAATACGAACTGATCACCGAAGTCTGCGATCCTTGCTTTACCAAAAAATTGCGACTCCGGTATAACTGTTATGGGTCGCCAAGCTACTTGGTTACGTAATTGATATTGAATACAAACCAGGCCGAGCAAACACCGAAGCTGATGTCCTGTCACGGCAGCCGGAGGGCCCGCAGCCAACACAATTAGCTTACCTCAATGGCTCGACATTACCTAGATTCAATCAGACATTCTTCAAGACTCATTCCTCGGCTCAATTATCGTCAGCAAAACCTCGTATCATTAGGTTAATGGGTGGCTATATTATAAGGGGCATCTTGTCATTCCAAAATCGTCTGAATGGATATCCAAAGCTATTGACTGAATTTCATGCGACGCCGATTGGGGGACATTCGGGAGCTTTTCGCACGTACCATCGGCTGGCTAGTTCAATATATTGGCATGGTATGATGAAGACGGCGGCTAATTTCGTGGCGCAGTGTTAGTGTGTCAAGGATCAAAGTACGAGGAGTTATCTCCTGTCGGGCTTCTTCAACCATTACCAATTCCGAAACAGGTTTGGGAGGACATCGCAATGGATTTCATTACAAGTTTACCAAAATAAAACGAATTCGATACAAAATACGTTCATTTTATCACCCTACGACATACCCATACGTTCATTGTAAGTGATGCGGCTAAATTTTTCTCAGCATGTTTTGGCAAGTGCTGTTTCGCCTTCAAGGTACCACACTTAAAATGAGTTCGGCTTACTATCCTCAGACGGATGGGCAATCTGAGGTTCTTAACTGGGCGCTCAAGACGTATTTACGTGTTTCGTCGGGGATCATCCACAGCAGTGGAGTCACTAGATATCTTGGGTAGAATATTGGTATAATACCACGTTTCAAGTATCGGCGGGCACCACTCCTTTTCATATTGTATATGGATGAGACCCTCCATCGCTAACTCAATTTCTCCCAGGTGAATGTCACGTAGAGGTTGTTTACGATGAGTTACGAAGTCACAAAGGCATATTACGACAACTAAAATACAACCTGAGTAGGGCACAACAATGGATGACCAAGGCGGCAAATGCTCACCTTCGAGAGATCGAGTTCGCTAGTGGGGACTTAGTCTTCCTCAAGCTTCGCCCTTATAGACAACACTTACTAGTTAGCCATTCCAATCAAAACCTATTGCCACGTTTTTGTGCTCCTTTTCCTATTGTGGAGAGAGTTGGTCCGGTGGCGTTTAGGCTACCGGACAGTGTAATACCCGTAAAATCTAATCACGGGATTTACGATTTAATTAGCAGTAAATTACAAATTTCGTTGGATTTATTAAAGAAAGAAATTAGGACTTTGGGTGATACGATGCTTTCATGCTTATGTTCTTAAATGACTTATGTGTTTATTTGATTTCGTGCTAAAGGATTTACAAATTTTGTGTGTATTACGAATTAGGACTTACGTGATTACATATTACATGCTATTAAAATTACTAACCAAGTAGAAAAATTAATTGAATTTAGGTTAGTTATCGATTTTAGGATTTTTAGTACATGACATGCTAGTCTAAGAGAAACTCGAAAAAGCTGAGGAAGAATCTCGAGATCTTAAATCTCGAAACCCTTGAAGATGTTAGAGGATGTCGAGAATTTAGAAATTCGAAAAAAAGAAGGTCGCTAAATAAGAGAATCTCGGGACAAATAAATGTCGAGCAATCAAGTGTCGAAATAAATAGATTTCGAAAGGTAGAATTTCGAAATGACTGAATTGAATAACTAGATGTCGAAATGTTGAGGCTTGATTTCTTAGCTATTAAGAAAGGTATATAGTATATAATATTATAAGAATATTACTTAATAAATTAAACTAGATAAGTATTGATAAAAATAAAAGGAGAAGCCAACGAAATTTGGCTCAAGTAACACGCAAGGGGTAATAAAAGAGGACATGCTTATCTTAAGTTCACTACGAAGCAACTAACGAAAACACAAAAAGAAGGAAAGAAATCGAAAAGAGCTCAAGCCGAACTCGTTACTCAGCTAAAAAGGTATAAACTATATTCGATAATTCTGTATGCTTGTCTCACATATTTACATGTTTAGGGAAAATTACTGTTAGAGTTGGAAAGAATTAGGGTTTAACTACTACTGATTTTAGGGTTTACGACTGCTTTAGAATTATGTAAGTGCTATGTTTGGAAAAATAATATAGTAGGAATAAGATGATGAAGTAGGCAGCTTGATAAAATCCCGAAACCCTGCCAGTTCGTAGATATGATTTCGAGTAATGAGAGTAAGAATTCAGAGATAAATTCAAAATAAAGCCGAGATCCCTGTCGAAATTTAGTAGTGAAAATAACTTCGAAAATGTGTTGTTAAATCTCGAAGACCAAGCTCGAGATTTCTTTTGAGATAATTTCGAAATCTATGTTAGCCTTAATGTCGAAATTGTGTGATATAGTTTTAGGTCTCGAGATCTACATTAAAAAACTTGATATCGACATCTTATTATAATGTCGATATACCATCTCGACATTTTGTTATGTTTTCGACATATAACCTCGACATTTTGTTTATAAATCCCACATACATCTCTCGACATTTAGCTTATAATATTATATAAAGAATGTCGAAATGATTATGATTGAGTGTCGAAATGCTATTGCTGTTTTAATACTTATCTCATATCGACATTCCACAAATTAAGCCAAGTTTCATATCAAAATCTATATGGAAATGTGTGGGGTTGAAATGTCGGTCCATGTTAATATTAGTAAAATATCGAGATCTTATTTCACACCAAGCTCGAGATCCTTGTGTAGTTGAAATATCGAAGCTTGATATAAAGAATGCCGAGATGCATATCTGAATTCCATATCGAAATCTTTGTTAAGGGATAATCTCGAAATCTAAGTATAACCTATTTCGACATCTTAGTTATAATATCAATATACATCTCGACTTTTCCGTGTAAAAGGCTAACACACAACTCGACATTTTAGTTACAATGTTGATATTCATCTTAAAGTTTTACGTAATTTTAGTATCAAAATATAATTCATATCGAAATCCATAAATGTCATATACCGAGATCTATCTAGAAAATGTCGAGACCTTGTTCCACCACTAAGCTCGAGATTATAGTTTATATAGAGATTCATTTTTAGAAACATGTCGCAATTCATCATGCCGAGATTTATGTATTTAGGTTAGGTTAAGTACTAATTTTTAGGGTTTCGAAATTATAGAAGTCGAAACTAGGGTTTTCTAATTTAGTCAATTTCGTAAAGTTATAACTAGACTAATAAACCCTAATTTTATATGCTTCAATATTTAGGGTTCGAAGGTTAGCAATTTACAGTACGATAAGCCAATAGCTAAGGATACCAGGTAAGTGGAAATCCCAACTACAACACATAAATTTATATGTGCATGAAATATCTAGTTACGTGCTTGAATGACATGATTATATGCTTCCATGACTTTACGTGATTTATTCTGTGATTTATCTATTTTCATGAATTAATTATTACATGAAATGGCATGACGAGCACTTCGGCATTATTCACGTATGAATTATCACGTGCATACACGAAGTTACAAGACACGAGCATAAGACACGTATGATTTCTTAAACACGATAAACGGTTGCATTTAATGGCTCTTCTATGCTACCATGGTGATTTATGTCACCGATTTCATGACATGACATGTCTCAAGGCAAGGGCATGCATGTGGCGGAAAGTTGCGACCTGGAAGATGCACCTTGAGGAAACAAACGGCACCAAGGGTATAATTGGTGTCAGCAACCTCAGAGTGAATCTACCAGTGTGAGCGTCCGTGGGATCGATAAACTACATTGGGATTGGAAAGGCGCCTTAGGGTTAGCCTCTCAGTGGAAGTATCGTCCGTGTGGCGTATGAAACCACCTTGGGACAGAAAAGGCGCCCTAGGGTTAGCCTCCCATGAGTGGGTATTGCCACTTACATATTTATTTACCCCTAGTGGGTTTGAGCTCCATGATGGTGCATAGCAAGATAAGCCATGGGCCCTATAAGACAAGACACGAACGATAAGACAAGACACGAACTACAAGACATGGATTTCAAGACACGAATTACATGACACGATTAGGAATTTGGCGCGGATGCCTTTACGTTTTAGGACACGTGCATTGCATGGTTTTCGCTTACTGAGCTTTATAAGCTCATTCCACGTTTTATGTGTTGTAGGTACGATAGAGTCGGACGTTGAGAAACGTCACGACTAAGGCGGGCTGATGGCGGTACTCCAGGGTCTTTTGAGGGCAAGGCTGTACATGGATGACGACCTGTGGAGCAATGTTAGAACGTTTTGATATGATAGATATTTTGGGGCTCCGACCTTTGTATATTTACGACGATGTAGGCTACGTTTTGTCGTATTATATCATATTTTAGGAAAAAGGTTTTTATTAGACGGGTCTCCCGCGACTTACGTTGCGAAAATCCGCCACTAAATATGATTAGAAAGTCAGGGTCGCCACAGGTGGTATCAGAGCTTAGGATATAGGTTCTGTAGACTGTCCATGTACGGCCACTCAAAAGTCTGGAGGATCAGCCTTGCCTGTAAGTTTTGCGCTTTATATGATTTCATGCTTACAATAACGTGCCTATTTGTTAAATGAATTGTAGAATGACTAGCGAACTTAGGGAAGGCATTGGTGAGTCAAGTCGTGGGATTACACCTAAGTCCCCTATGAACGAACGAGACTCAGCACTCTCACGTCTTACTGAACTGATCCAATGGCAATCGGGTCAGATCAGTGAACTTAAAGATCAAGTTGGTGAACTCAAGGACTTGGTCTCTAAGCTTATCAATGAACAAAGACCATCCGAACCCCGTAGATTCTTACCTGCAAATATTGCTAACCCTATTAGGAAAGAAACCCGGATGTTCCAAAATCAGAAAGGAAAGCGAAAGATGGAGAATAGGCCAGAACCGAAAACTATTAAAAAGCCTTTATATTTTAAGAATCCCCACAATGTTCAGATAACTCATCAAGGGCCCCAACTTTCAAGGCCAAACCCGATGGATGCCACTTTTCATGCTCATGTTCCGAACCCCATACCTCGATGTCAACAGTGTGGACGACAACATAGAGGCATTTGTTACTCACAAGATGCCAACTGTTTTAAATGTGGAAGGCGGGGACATTTCGCAAAAATCTGTCAGATGCAGATACCATTGGAACCAGACCAAACATCGACACAACCCTCCCCAGTTCCCCCACGGATGTTCAACCTAAACCTAGAGGAAACAGAAATTCCTCCAACGAAAATAACGGGTACGTTAATAATTTATAATGTACCTATGCTCCAATGGTTAAGTTTAGGAAATTGAGCCACACATTTAAATGTGTTGCCAATATTACGTACCGAAGGTGGAAAATGCCTTCTAACCTTTAGAATGCAGTGATATGTTAGTCTGCTGTATGGAGATCCAATACAAATTAATTAAGTATTGGAAATATCCATTATTGGTTAAAATAGCAGATTAAATATCTATCTAAACTATGATCTTGACAGATAGGCTTTCAAAATATGAAGCCGTTTCTGTTTTCTCTAGGAAGGATCGTAAGCTTCAATCTCCTGAGAAGAGAAATACCCGTCTTGCAGGTAGGATCAGCTAGAGTAGAATCTCTAAACATCCAAATATAAACCTCAGTTACTTCTTAGGACAAGTTCCTAATCTTTTCGCATAAATAGTTAAGCAAAGAAATTTCCTTAGTCTTACCTGAAATAATGCCAATAGCTCCCAAAGATGCCAATGTATGTTTCGATAATATTTCGAAGATATATTTTCTGATCGATTCACAATCAAGGTTGTATTTCTTTTCTTTGAATATTCTTCCTTATGGAATATGATGGTGATACTGCATTTCATTTCTTTCAGCCCAATAAGCCTAAATCCTATTAAACATAATATACATGATCTCCCAATTTTTCAAACCCTTCTGCAAATTATACATGCTCCATATCGGAGTGGCGCAGGGGAAGCGTGGGGGATGCTCATGATTTTAAAATTCTGATCTGAATCAGAATTATAACCGTTCTCATTGACCCCACCTTAATGCGATATAGGTCTGATCAACTTAGATGAGCGTCATATGCGTTCTATCAAGAATTAACTATTAGAATCCAAGACGATAAGAGAAACCCTGCCTTGATCCCTCATAAACTTGTGTTCTTTCATTAAAGTTCCTTCAATAGAATGTCTCTCTCTCTTGAACCTTTGTTACCCCATTTGTTCATAGATTTTCAAAAATAAAGGTTAGGCAGATATTTTAAAAGGGGGAAGATTGAATTATGGATTAGTTGTAGGATGTTGCTTCCTGAGCAAGACTCTGGACAAGGATGTACCCTATAATTAACACGTTAGAGGTCTATAGAAATTTTCGATGAAACCTTGCGTGACGGAAAAATGACAAGGGTAAGATAAATCAAGATAGGGAATATCATTTCGCTGAATTCCTTGATTTATAATAATCTTGTCGTTTAGACCTTCCGTACTTGTTATTCGATTGTGATTCTAGGACAATCGAAGTTATTGAATGCAAGTAATACGAAGTAGAGAATTAGGATTATTTGACTATGATGAGTTCCTAGACAAGAAAAGGTCAGTAGTGAGAATTTTATAGGTTTTGGAAATTATTCCAAAATTTCCTACTGGTCTTTTACCACCAAGAGGAAATAACGTTCAACCTAGGTTCATCGATTAAGACGAGAAAAGTTAATAATAACCTCCACTCCTTTTCTTCAGATCGAAATCACATTAATTCTCAAGAAAATACCTTCCTATCATTTCCTCCGTAAGGATTTCCTTTAGGGGAATGTAGGTGGTTATTTATCACCTAACCAAGCCAAGACAATTCCCCATCGATCGTTACCCTGAATTTTCCAGCTGACGGAATTTCGGGGGCGAAATTCTTTTTAAGGGGGGAAGGATGTAATACCCGTAAAATCTAATCACGGGATTTACGATTTAATTAGCAGTAAATTACAAATTTCGTTGGATTTATTAAAGAAAGAAATTAGGACTTTGGGTGATACGATGCTTTCATGCTTATGTTCTTAAATGACTTATGTGTTTATTTGATTTCGTGCTAAAGGATTTACAAATTTTGTGTGTATTACGAATTAGGACTTACGTGATTACATATTACATGCTATTAAAATTACTAACCAAGTAGAAAAATTAATTGAATTTAGGTTAGTTATCGATTTTAGGATTTTTAGTACATGACATGCTAGTCTAAGAGAAACTCGAAAAAGCTGAGGAAGAATCTCGAGATCTTAAATCTCGAAACCCTTGAAGATGTTAGAGGATGTCGAGAATTTAGAAATTCGAAAAAAAGGTCGCTAAATAAGAGAATCTCGGGACAAATAAATGTCGAGCAATCAAGTGTCGAAATAAATAGATTTCGAAAGGTAGAATTTCGAAATGACTGAATTGAATAACTAGATGTCGAAATGTTGAGGCTTGATTTCTTAGCTATTAAGAAAGGTATATAGTATATAATATTATAAGAATATTACTTAATAAATTAAACTAGATAAGTATTGATAAAAATAAAAGGAGAAGCCAACGAAATTTGGCTCAAGTAACACGCAAGGGGTAATAAAAGAGGACATGCTTATCTTAAGTTCACTACGAAGCAACTAACGAAAACACAAAAAGAAGGAAAGAAATCGAAAAGAGCTCAAGCCGAACTCGTTACTCAGCTAAAAAGGTATAAACTATATTCGATAATTCTGTATGCTTGTCTCACATATTTACATGTTTAGGGAAAATTACTGTTAGAGTTGGAAAGAATTAGGGTTTAACTACTACTGATTTTAGGGTTTACGACTGCTTTAGAATTATGTAAGTGCTATGTTTGGAAAAATAATATAGTAGGAATAAGATGATGAAGTAGGCAGCTTGATAAAATCCCGAAACCCTGCCAGTTCGTAGATATGATTTCGAGTAATGAGAGTAAGAATTCAGAGATAAATTCAAAATAAAGCCGAGATCCCTGTCGAAATTTAGTATTGAAAATAACTTCGAAAATGTGTTGTTAAATCTCGAAGACCAAGCTCGAGATTTCTTTTGAGATAATTTCGAAATCTATGTTAGCCTTAATGTCGAAATTGTGTGATATAGTTTTAGGTCTCGAGATCTACATTAAAAAACTTGATATCGACATCTTATTATAATGTCGATATACCATCTCGACATTTTGTTATGTTTTCGACATATAACCTCGACATTTTGTTTATAAATCCCACATACATCTCTCGACATTTAGCTTATAATATTATATAAAGAATGTCGAAATGATTATGATTGAGTGTCGAAATGCTATTGCTGTTTTAATACTTATCTCATATCGACATTCCACAAATTAAGCCAAGTTTCATATCAAAATCTATATGGAAATGTGTGGGGTTGAAATGTCGGTCCATGTTAATATTAGTAAAATATCGAGATCTTATTTCACACCAAGCTCGAGATCCTTGTGTAGTTGAAATATCGAAGCTTGATATAAAGAATGCCGAGATGCATATCTGAATTCCATATCGAAATCTTTGTTAAGGGATAATCTCGAAATCTAAGTATAACCTATTTCGACATCTTAGTTATAATATCAATATACATCTCGACTTTTCCGTGTAAAAGGCTAACACACAACTCGACATTTTAGTTACAATGTTGATATTCATCTTAAAGTTTTACGTAATTTTAGTATCAAAATATAATTCATATCGAAATCCATAAATGTCATATACCGAGATCTATCTAGAAAATGTCGAGACCTTGTTCCACCACTAAGCTCGAGATTATAGTTTATATAGAGATTCATTTTAGAAACATGTCGCAATTCATCATGCCGAGATTTATGTATTTAGGTTAGGTTAAGTACTAATTTTTAGGGTTTCGAAATTATAGAAGTCGAAACTAGGGTTTTCTAATTTAGTCAATTTCGTAAAGTTATAACTAGACTAATAAACCCTAATTTTATATGCTTCAATATTTAGGGTTCGAAGGTTAGCAATTTACAGTACGATAAGCCAATAGCTAAGGATACCAGGTAAGTGGAAATCCCAACTACAACACATAAATTTATATGTGCATGAAATATCTAGTTACGTGCTTGAATGACATGATTATATGCTTCCATGACTTTACGTGATTTATTCTGTGATTTATCTATTTTCATGAATTAATTATTACATGAAATGGCATGACGAGCACTTCGGCATTATTCACGTATGAATTATCACGTGCATACACGAAGTTACAAGACACGAGCATAAGACACGTATGATTTCTTAAACACGATAAACGGTTGCATTTAATGGCTCTTCTATGCTACCATGGTGATTTATGTCACCGATTTCATGACATGACATGTCTCAAGGCAAGGGCATGCATGTGGCGGAAAGTTGCGACCTGGAAGATGCACCTTGAGGAAACAAACGGCACCAAGGGTATAATTGGTGTCAGCAACCTCAGAGTGAATCTACCAGTGTGAGCGTCCGTGGGATCGATAAACTACATTGGGATTGGAAAGGCGCCTTAGGGTTAGCCTCTCAGTGGAAGTATCGTCCGTGTGGCGTATGAAACCACCTTGGGACAGAAAAGGCGCCCTAGGGTTAGCCTCCCATGAGTGGGTATTGCCACTTACATATTTATTTACCCCTAGTGGGTTTGAGCTCCATGATGGTGCATAGCAAGATAAGCCATGGGCCCTATAAGACAAGACACGAACGATAAGACAAGACACGAACTACAAGACATGGATTTCAAGACACGAATTACATGACACGATTAGGAATTTGGCGCGGATGCCTTTGCGTTTTAGGACACGTGCATTGCATGGTTTTCGCTTACTGAGCTTTATAAGCTCATTCCACGTTTTATGTGTTGTAGGTACGATAGAGTCGGACGTTGAGAAACGTCACGACTAAGGCGGGCTGATGGCGGTACTCCAGGGTCTTTTGAGGGCAAGGCTGTACATGGATGACGACCTGTGGAGCGATGTTAGAACGTTTTGATATGATAGATATTTTGGGGCTCCGACCTTTGTATATTTACGACGATGTAGGCTACGTTTTGTCGTATTATATCATATTTTAGGAAAAAGGTTTTTATTAGACGGGTCTCCCGCGACTTACGTTGCGAAAATCCGCCACTAAATATGATTAGAAAGTCAGGGTCGCCACAGACAGTTCGCGAATCCACCCGGTGTTTCATGTTTCCAGCTGAAACGAGCTACCGGCAACCACCCCGTCGAACTTTCTATCCCACCCCACATGTCGATTCGTTGTCACCTGACATACAGCCCTAGGAAATATTGGACTCTCGCTGGGCCATCATTAACGAAGTGGTAGTCCGAAAACTAGTCATTAAATTGCGTGATCACCCAATTGGAGAGGGAAGCCGGCTCACAGAACCAGAGCTACGATGTTCTGACCCAAATTTCCGCCTTGAGGACAAGGCTATTTTTCAAGAGGGTGGTAACGTTAGACGTTACAGAAGACGACCGGCTAAGGAGAGTAGCGAACCGCAAGACGATGAGTCGGGGCGTGAGATGCAAGACGACGGATCGGGTCGAGAAATGCAAGAGAATGGGTTGGGCCGAGATCTAAATGCAATGGAAGAGATTGACTAATCAAGGAGGAGAACCCGTTGGCTTGATCCTAGCTACCTTTTATTTTTGGAGTTACAATTCCTTAATAGTAGCTCATAGTCTACTGATATTTAGTTTAGTTCCTTTTGTGGTTATTTCAAGGAGCTGAAGTACTGGTGTTACTTGGACTATATTGGTAGGGGAGTTATGAAGTGAATAAGAGAGTGAGAGTGTCCTCTCATGGCTGCTCAAATAAATATTATCATTCGGTTCTGTTTTTCACTTTACATCGTGAACTCTTTTATTTTTCTGTTTCCTCTGGAAATTGGTCTTAACTCTAACAGCTTATGTGCTTCTCGCGAAATCGGTCCGCATGTGTGTTTTCTTATCTATATGTGCTTCATACTCATGCGATTTTTTCTTACTTTCTCAAAAATTTGTAACTAAATAGAACTCCACCGATTTTTGGCAATATACCACAAATCATTTCCCATCATTCTTGGACCCATGTCTTTCCTGTATGGCTTAGTAGACAAAAACCATCTTCTCCAAAAAGTAAGAAGTTACGTGATTTGAGCTACCGTTATCAACTTCCTCCAAAATATTACAAATATTGTGAAATATCGGTAATGAATAAATAACATTGTTAAAACCGTGTGCTCCAAACCTTCGATGGACTACTTTGTCCACGACCACGTCCACATGTTCTCTTCACTCCCCGCTGTTGTTAACATCCTATCTAATATAGAAAGTAAGTTTGAACAAGAAATGCTTCTCAATTAAAGTATCATTCTTGCAAGACTATACAAAAATTACAAATATACTTGCAAGATTACAAAGTTTGGTAAAACTTCAATAAAAATTTCAATCATCAAAGTCCGAATCAATATGACTGCAACCATATTCATATTCCTAATACGTAATCACACAAGCATTCTTCAAAAGTTATGTACTACGTGAACCCTAAAGAGTGCAACGCAGAAAAATGCTTACTAAATGTAAAACTGCTTCAAATCAAGCGAATAAATGCCAATGAACTCAAATTACCAAGAACGTAGATTTACAGAAGTTAGTATGATATATGAGCAGTTGGAAAATGGATCTACCGCGAGATAGCAAACTTACTCCTTCCCGCCTGAATAATCGACGCGCCTCTAGCTGTGAAACTATCGAACAGAGTTGGTGGTGAGGTGGCGTTTACCCTCTTGCTGAGGCAAGAGGGTAGTTATCTTTTCGATGAGTTTAAAGGAGTAAATATAGTGTAAAAATGGTAGGCGAAAGTGAAATAGTAAAGGTGTCGACAGACGGCCCAGTCTAGGAGTGGCTGACGATATTTATAGTTTCCTAAGGGATATACCTGGTACTCGGCGGTTTCTCCCACTTACCGCATTTTCTGTCTTTCGTGCTCTCTGCTACAGTCCGCATCTCCCACGGTTCCATGTTCTTTCCGCTCTCTTTCTCATCCCACATTCCCTTGACTGCGTGCAAGAAGGAGGTCGTGCACGGCCACGATCCTTTACCATCTCTTCCTCCTTCGTTAGATGTCCCAAGCAAGCCTTCCGTGCCTTAGCAAAATGCCCTATTCGGCCTCGGGAAACTCTCTCCAGGGTAACACTCTCATCCCTCTCTTCCTCGGTATTGTCTACCCACTTTTCTCCCTCATCTCGAAGGTCTATCTTTGAGGGTCCCTCGAGCTAAATACCCAAGGGACCACTAAGACACCCCTGGGTGAAAGTCCTGAGGCACCAACCCCTCAAGGAAGGAGATCCGTCCCGAGGGGTCCGAATCTACCTTCCACATAATAATCCTTAGAGGTGACTTTTTGGACTTTTTTGGGTCGAGGTGTTATACATGAGTTAGTTATTGCTGCTTCTCCCCCTTCCGAGCGAGATTTTTCCCTCTATCATGCTCTCTCTCTCTCTCTTTCTCTCTCTCTCTCTCTCTCTCTCTCTCTCTCTCTCTCTCCTCTCTCTCAATTCGGCATCATTTCATTCTCTTGCCATGTGTGGCTTTCCCATTAGCTGCCTCTGATTGGACGTTTGGGCGGGAGTTTTGCCGCTCACTCTTCCCATCGACGCGGAGGTATAAGGTGCGTTGATCTTGGTTAGATTAAGGGTCTAGATCCATCTCCTAGGGTCTATATATATATGCCCCACCTTCCATTCAATCCTCTCTTTTCACTATTCACCCACATATTCAGCTCGAGCTCCAGAACCTCTTTAGTTCTTCTTTCAAACCCAAGATACTTGTAAGTTTTCTTCATCCTTCATCTTTTCCTTAACTATGTCTTCAAATAGTAGTGATGGTGATAGGTCTTACTCAGCCTCGGGCAGTAGTGGTAGTTCCTCGGGTAGCGGTAGCAGTGATTCCTCGGGTAGCCATAAGGGTTCGAGAAGTAGCGCCAGGATCTCTAGAATAGAAGTCCTTCGAGCAGCGTGCTCCTTTGGGTCTGATCCCTATCCGTGCGATTCTTGTATCCTTGGAAAGATGACCAAGTCTCCCTTCACAGGGACTTTCACAAGAGCCACAGAACGTCTCGGTTTAATCCACATGGATGTTTGCGGACTGTTCGGGGAGCGGCTCGTAGTAACTTCCATTATTTCGTTACCTTCACTGATGATCACTCTCACTTCGACAAGGTGTATCTCATGAAGCACACGTCTGATACTTTTGAATGGTTCAAAGAGTACAAAGCTTTGATAGAAAATCAGACTGGAAAGAGCATTAAAGCCGTTCGATCAGATCGAGGCGGCGAGTACATGAGCCTCGAGTTTGACGAGTTCTTGAAAGAGAACGGGATCATTTCACGGATGACTCCGCCCGGAACACCGCAGTTGAACGGTGTGTCCGAACGCAGAAATCGAACTCTGTTGGATAAGGTTCGATCTATGTTGAGCTATATAGACCTGTCCTTATCGTTGTGGGGTCATGCCCTGTTGACAGCGGCACACATTCTGAATAGATGTCTTACAAAGTCTGTCAATCATATTCCGTATCAGATATGGACAGGGCGAAGATCGAGCTTGAATCACATTAGAATTTGGGGTTGCCCCGTATTCGTGAAAAAGCTCAAGACAGATAAACTGGAATCGAAGGCTGTTAAATGACGTTTTGTCGGGTATCCTGAGGATTCCATGGGATATCAGTTTTACTTCCATGACGATCAGAGAATCGTTGTAACCCTTCGGGCTCACTTTCTCGAAGAAGAGTTCGTTCGAGAAGGTGGAGCGGGTCGCGAAGTAACTCTTGGAGAGTCGTCAGAAGCGCTTTCACAAACTCCAGTGTCGGATGACACCGTAGAGCAGTCCGAGACGCAACCAGAGTTGCGCAGGTCGGGTAGAGTATCTCGCCAGCCTGAGAGATACGAGATGGTCCACATCGAGCACGAGGTTGCTGCTATGGAATGGAACGTCGGAGACGATCCCACTACCAATGACTAGGCAATCAGGGATAAAGATTCGGAGAAATAGCTTATAGATATGCAAGTCGAAATGGATTCTATGCACGAAAACTAAGTATGGACTCTAGTAGACCTCCCAGATGGTTTTAGACCCACTGGGTGTAAATGGATCTATAAGAGAAAGATTGGATCTGACGGATTGGTTGACACATACAAAGCTAGGCTTGTGGCGAAAGGGTACAGTAAAAAAGAGGGCGTTGACTATGAGGAGACCTTTTTGCCTGTCGCTATGATGAAGTCTATTCGAACATTGCTTGCGATAATATGACTATGAGATCTGGCAGATGGATGTGAAAACTGCGTTCCTAAATTGATACCTCAAGGAGGAAATATATATGGAACAGCCCAAGAGTTTTACATCGCAAGGAGATGCTCATAAGGTGTGCAAACTGAACAAGTCCATTTATGGACTGAAACAAGCCTCCAGAAGCTGGAATCTTCGGTTCGATGAAGTGATCAAGCACCACGGATTCTTAAAGAATGAAGACGGACCTTGCATCTATAAGAAAAGCAGTGGGAGCAAAATATTTTTCCTCGTATTGTACGTGGACGACATCCTTTTGATAGGAAATGATATTGGAATGCTCTCGATAGTGAATGTGTGGCTTTCGACCGAATTCTCCATGAAAGACTTGGGAGAAGCTACATACATATTGGGTATTCGCCTCTATAGAGATCGAGCGAATCATATGTTAGGACTCTCCCAGGCCCTTTACCTAGAGAAGGTCCTAAAGCGATGTAATATGGACAAACTCTAAGAAAGGGTTCCTGTCTATGCGACATGAGATTCACCTTTCCAATGCTATGAGCCCTCAAAGTGAGTTGGAGCGGAAAGAGATGAATGGAATCCCCTATGCACCCGCAGTGGGTAGCTTGATGTACGCGATGCTTTGCACGCGACCTGACTTGGCGTACGCAGTGAGCGTAGTCAGTCGGTTTCAGGCTGACGCTGGTAAGGAACATTGGACAGCAGTCAAGACTATCCTCAAGTACCTCAGACGGATTAAGGATATGATGCTGGTCTTTGGTAATGGAGAATTGGAAGTGGAAGGGTATACGGATTCGGATTTCCAGTCTGACGTGGACGACCGAAAATCCACTTCAGGATTCGTCTTTACGCTCAACGGTGGAGCAGTGTCTTGGAAAAGTTCCAAACAGAGCACTACTGCAGATTCCACCTTCGAAGCAGAGTATATAACGGCCTCTGAGGCAGCTAAGGAAGGTGTTTGGATGAGAAAGTTCTTTGAGAAACTTGGTGTCGTCCTTGTAGCAGATAGGCCATTGCCATTATGGTACAATACTGGTGCTATTGCTCAGGCGAAAGAACTGAGGTTTCACAGCAGGTCCAAACATATAGAAAGAAAGATGGGTATTAGATACTGCAGTGCATAGCATTGAGTGCAAGTGGGAGATTGTTAGGAATATGCCCCCGAATGCTATACGAGGATTAGATTGTATAGGACATTAGCTTATTTATTATTCGACCTTTTTGTGTAATAAAATATTATCGTGTTTTTATTGAAAGGCATTGTTCGTTTATTGGATATAAGAGTTCTTTACTTAGCATCCGGTAAAGCAATAAATGAACAAATCCAAACGTGTCGAGTGGAGTCATTGTTCTCGATGGGCACGAGAGAGGAAGGCACCAGTGGACTCTTACCCTCGAATTTTGAAAGTCCGTATGCCTGAGGCTCCAGTTGGGTGCTGGATAACCGATCATGGCTTATTTGTCGATGACCCATCGTGTGCCGATATCCCGCTTGGAAGAAGAGGTCGTGACTAGTGATACGAATCGAATCAAGGGATTGAATCGTTTTATGGACACTGACTCACGGGTCGTACGGTCAAACATTACTTATTACTCAACGAGTGTCAATGATCGACGACAAGACTAAAGTAGTCTACGTGAACCTTAGACTTATTAAGTGTCGAATTTTATACCATATTTAAATATGCTTTGTTTGGCTTGGTATTTAAGTTGGTTTTCTAACAATAGCGAGTTTCCTTAAGTTTGGATTTGGAATTCGGAAGAGGGTAAGATATGGCAAAAGAGTTTCTCCACTTAAGGAGTAAAATTCAAAAATCATATCTTTGAGATACTAATGGGATTTTCTATTCTAGCTTAGTATAAATAGAGCAGCCCTATTTCATATTAAAAAAAATGAGAAATTTCGTGCTCCATAGTGGGAGAATTTTCGTCCATCACAAGGCACAAAAAGACACACCGAACGCACACACTCTTCTCCCACGCGACAGCTCAGTTCTCTCTAGCCATCTTTAGAGAACTGATTCCAAGGTACACTGCGAGGTCGGCGTGACGAACTAGTGCCATCCACCACCATCGATGAAGTCTTGAAGAAAAGGACAAGTAGCTGCCACTCGCTTCAACTGGTACTTCTCTACGGGTTTGACCCGCCCTATTACGTGTCTAAGTGTTACTATTCTGATCCGAGCTACGAGGGCAATCAGGGAATCCGGGAAATTTTTGTTCCGCACCGTACCCGGGGGACGTGGCGTCTCCGGAAGGCACCGGGTATCCCAACAATTAACTCCCTGTAATTTCGAACAGTAACATCTGGCTCCATAGCTGATTTTCGAGAAATCTGCATCACTTAGAACCAAATGTCGAAAATGTTAAGAGTTAATCAACGAGTGAATTTTAGTTACAGGGATCCACCCCCCCCTTTAATTGAATAACATGAGCTCCTTGGCTTAACGAAATGTGACGTCCCTCTCTTTAATAGCGTTCGAGAAACAGCTGAAATATCATTCATATGTTTGGAACTCATAGCATGAAGTTCATATGTGCTCCCCCTCAAATAATGCACCAAAATTGATTTTTCATGCAAGCATATAAAATCAGTTCAAGTACTTAGCACACATAACACGCATTTAATCGAATTTATCCAGATACATAGTCCCATAAACATGTATTCAAAATAATGCGTGAGGGTATGAGCACAAAAAAATATTCGCATTTAATAAATTCAATATAATGCAAGCTAAACATGCATTCAGAATGTGCGAATTATGAGATGCCAAAATATCTCATTTATAAAATTCAGTGCAGATGCAAAATAAAATTTCATACCATAATGTGCAAAATCATATTCTCTAAATATTAAAAATATTATCATTTATATGTATAATTTTTTTTTTAATTTTCTTATATTTTAATATTATTAATAATATGGGGTCAGATTATTTTGCTTCGATCAACGTCACGCCTAAAATTTCACAAGACACTTGAAAGATCGTACGCCGTCAAGTCACGTCGTCAAAGTAAAGTCCTAAGTTCATAGAATGATCCATTTCGACAACTCTCACAAGGTTCACTCTAGCACTCAATTATTTTTAACTTGAAATTTTTATATTTATATCACTCAAGTCAACACAAGCAATAATTTTTCAATTTACCTGCGAGGCGCTTTTAATCATTTCACCGAAGCAAAATATCGTCGTTTTGGAATCTAAGGGACTTTGAAGGATTTTAATTTGGCTCTGACTTAGAAGGGAAGGAAAAATTTTGCATTGTGGACTGAATATCTTCATCTTCCTTTTCTTAGTCACTCTTCTACGTCAGCATTTTCTTTTCGTCTTTTGTCTTTTTCATCCCCCCTTTTTTTCGTAAATTTTCTGCACTTGCTCAAGCTGAAGTTCCGCTTCTCTACGAGGCTGAGAGACTATCTAAGGCGAAGTTCTTCCTGTTGGTTCTCGGGACGATACCGTGCTCCTCTTCTCTTAATCCCTATAAAGGTTTCAGAGATTATTGATTTGGAGAAGTTCACAGTTGTGGAATTCGTACCCAAGGCCGTGCTCCTCTTCTTGTTTCCCGATATAAGACCGGATTATCGTTGGAGAAGTTCACTTCGTGGTGCTCCTCTTTCCAGCCATTCTGACGAGCGTACAAGATTATCAAGGGAGAAGTTCACAGCAAGATCCGTGCCCCTCTTCCTATGATTTCTGAAAGATTTAATTAATTGGGAGGGCATGTTCTTTTGGGCTGTTTTTTTTTGTGCGTTGAGCATTCCTCGTGTGCGTTTTCCACCTTCTTTTGTCATCTTTTCTTTTCTATTATTTTTTTCTCCTTTTCTCCCCCTCCTTTTCTCGTTTGAATATCCCTCCGAAGATTGTGAACATTGGTTGAAGGCTTTGAACAGGATTCAAATGAAGAAAATGGAATCGGAGGATGCTCAAAGTGGATGACTAAAGGATATGTCAAAGGATTGAAATTAACATATTAAGTGCCCATATCATTTTCCTAAAAAACTAACACAAGGCGAGTATGAGGCCAAGAATCACTAGTTAAGACAAGCAATTGATGCGTGACTTGCTCGAGAATAAGTCCGTAGAAAGAAAATAAAAGGTTAGAATCCTCACTTATGTAAAGTGTCTTTCTGTCTAGTGGAATCAATTAATGACCTTTAGACACAAGAATGCGACTTAGACTGACAAAATTAAGCAATTAATCAGTCGCATGTCAGGGAAATGCATACGTGACTAGATCGAGCATCCTAAAGATATGTCATTCCCCTAATATTATAAGTATATGTATAATATTTTTGGATTTTTATTTATCTATTATTATTAAAAAAATTATGTTTCAAATTTTCACGCAATGTATAGCATTTAAGTACGGAAAACACATAGAATAGAATATATGAACTCACAGAAAATCAGGTAAAGAACATATCACGGGAGATTCAACATGCCTAATTTTCCGACAAGGAATTGAAACCGTTTTTCATCCAATACCTTGGTGAAGATGTCGGCTAGTTGATATTCCGTGTTCACAAAGTACATGTCAATTGTTCCTTTTTTGACGTGATCTTGATGGGATTTCTTCAGAATGTCCTTGATGTATTTCGTCTGGCTTATGAAGATTCCATCTTCGAGCTGTCTGACTTGAAGTCCTAAGAAGAACTGCATCTCTCCCATATGGCTCATTTCGAACTTGTTCTTCATTAAATCGCCAAATCTCTTGCAAAGTCTTGGATTGGTTGATCCAAAAATGATGTCGTTGACGTATACTTGAACGACCCTCAAGTCCTTGTCTTGCCATTTGATGAAAAGAGTCGTATGGATTGTTCCTCGGATAAATCCAGACTTCACGAGGAATTCGCGCAGGACATCATACCAAGCACGTGGGGCCTGTTTTAATTGATCGACGAAGCCTTCTGGCTGAGCGACGTAGACTTCTTCTTTTAAAACACCATTGAGAAAGGCGGTTTTTACGTCCATTTTGTAGACTTTAAAGTCCTTGTGAGCTGCGTAAGCTAGAAATAGTCTGATGGCTTCGATTCGAGCAACATGAGCGTATGTCTCGTCGTAGTCTATGCCTTCATGTTGGTTGTACCCTTTGGCGACGAGTCGTGCTTTATTCCTGATGACTTCTCCATCTTCGTTTTTCTTATTCTTGAATACCCATTTCGTCCCGGTAATGGTTTTCCCAGGCGGACGGGGTACTAATGTCCACACTTGGAGACGTTCGAATTGGTTGATTTCGTCTTGCATTGCTATTACTCAATCCGTGTCCTGAAGTGCGTCTGCTACCTTGGTTGGCTCGTTCTGGGTTAAGAAGCAGCTAAAAAGTTCGCTCTGATTTCTTGTCCGTATCCCACTCGAAAGGGCACCAATTATTTGATCGACTGGATGATATCGGGTCCACTTGCGCTCATGAGGCAGAGCCGAGCTTGAGGCACTAGCCATTTGTGGAGCGAGATCCCCAGTGATCTCAGACTGTTCATCTAGTTGAGGTAATTCATTTTCTGCACTTGAGTTGAGTGATTCTGATGATATTTCCTCAACATCCACATTTGGAGTAGCAGCACTCTGAGGTAATTATGAGTCGTGTGAGGTGGGTACATTTGAAGAACTTGGTATATCAGCTTTGTCTTGTGGGGGTTCCACCGGAGGTGTATGAATAGTGTTGTTGGGCCGATATAAATGCTTGAAGAGTGAGTCCAAGTCTTCTAGAGCTAGTTGTAAAGCTTCTTCTGACGGTAAAGGCTGTGTTGTTGCCGTTCTCTGTTGGTCTTGGGCCAACACGCCAGTGAGCACCTGAACTGTCGTATTCAGAAGCCATCTGGTTAGGCAGGGGTCCTGAACTGAGGTGTGCAGGAGTCATCTCTTCCACTTCTTGGAAAGTGACATTGTAGCTTTCCTTAATTATTCTGTTGGACTTGATGTATACTCTGTACGCCTTAGAGGTTGAAGAATACCGGACGAAAGTGGCTTCGAATGCTTTAGGGTCAACCTTAGCGTGTTGCTCTCGGTCGTTCGCCACAAAGAACTTGCACCCGAAAACCTTGAAAAATGAAATGTTGGGCACTCGCTGGTTAATGATCTCGTACGGAGTCTTATCGAAGCGCTTGTGAACAACCGTCCTGTTCTGAGTGAAACAGGCGGTATTTACTACTTCAGCCCAAAGAAAGTATGGGAGGCCGGAGTGAATGAGCATTGTACGCACGGCTTCCGCTAGAGTTCTGTTCTTCCTTTCGACTACCCCATTCTGTTGAGGCGTCTTTGCGGCTGAGAATTGCTGACTAATCCCAAGTTTCTGATAAAATTCACTGAGAAACTTGTTCTGGAACTCAGTTCCATTTCTATTCGAATGATTTGGATAGTCTGCTACAGTATGTTCTGCGTTGAGTTCACAAAATTGACAATCAAGTCCCCTGTCTCATCCTTTGTTCGGAGGAACTTCGTCCATGTGTAGCGAGAATAGTCGTCGACAATGACTAGCACGTACGTACGTCCGTTGATACTCTGTGTTTGCATTGGTCCACAGAGGTCCATGTGAAGTAGTTCCAGAGGTTGTGAGGTAGAGGCAACTAGCTTGACGTGATGAGAGGCTCGCTTCATTTTTCCGAGCTGACACTCCGAACAATGATGCTCTTTTTGTAGGATTATGGTTGGTAGAACTTGAACCAACTTCTTCGTTGAAAGGCGTTGAAGAGCTTTCATGTTGAGATGAGACATGCGTTGATGCCATTAGTTGTTCCTCTGAATTACTGTCTGAGTGATGAGGCAAACAGCTGTCGAAGGCCGCACGGACGTCAGGTTGATCGTGTATAGATTTGACTTCCAAATTCATTGAAGGAGTTCTTTGTCCTGACTGTCCAAAATTCTGCACCGGTCATAAAGGAAAACCACCTGGAATCGTTTATCGCAGGGCCTATGCTGAACAAGTTATGACGGAGGCCTTCGACGTAGGAGACATCCTTGATAGTCAGATTATTAAGAATAATATCTCCAAGTGCTAGGATTGGAGCTGAATCGTTGTTCCCAAATCTGACTTTCCCATTTAGACGGTCTTGGTAGTTTCTCAGCAGCTCTTGATTTCCCGTCATGTGTGTGCAGCAACCGGAATCGAGGTACCACACATGATGGATGCAACAACAGATTAGAGAGCTGTAGGTATCGACTTATAAATGGGTCCTCTCAGATTAGCAGATTTATGTTTAGGTTCAGATATGCTTCCTAAGTTATTATTAGTGGGAGCTTTAGCGACCCAAGTTACTTTCGAAGAAGTAGCTTTGGGTTTAGCCTTTGTAGGAGACTTAGCCTTTTTGGTTTGCGTCTTCCTAGACGGAGTTTTAGGAACCCATTTGGGTTGAACCTTGTAGGAAAGTTGAATTTCAGCACGGGCAAATGCATGAGTAGGCTTGAGCGTGGAAAAGATCTTTTCATAGGTGCTTGGGGGATTGGATCTTTACGGGATTCCTTAGGTGAGAGCATGAGTGAATGGCGACATAAGCTTTCTTAATGGCTGGATCTTGTTTCCTACGAGTCATCTTTAGGGGTGGTTCGGTACGGTATACCGTACCAAAACTGTGATACCGTATACCGTACCGAAATTTCGGTATCCAAAAAAATCATACCAATACCATACCAAAATTTCGGTATACCTTAAATTTCGATACGGTATCATACCGAAATTTCGGTATGGATTTGGTATCATACCTTCTATACCATTCAGACGGAGGGTTTTTTACCATGCATCTCTCGTAACTCGTTAATTCGTTGTTTTGGAATTTTTAATCAATTCAAACTCCTTAGGCCCCAATAAGATAGATTATTAATACCAAATTTTTCAAAATAAAAAGATTTATTAACCTTAAATAATTTACATATTTTAGCAGTCTCCTTAGGAAGACAAAAAACTTTACATAACCACAAAATACAACTTTATATACAGATTAATTAGAATGAAGCGGTTATATTTTAAAAATTAGTGAAGATTAACAAAAAGTAATTGCATTGTATCTTTACGCTTTCAAAATCCTTAAAAAAACATTAAAAAGGCAAAAATTAAGCGTTACTTGAGTTACATAAGTAAAATATGGTGGGCCTAATCTTATAAAGTTGTGTATAAGTTAATAATTTATGGGCTAAATAAGTTTATGAAGATCCTTAATTTTTCATTTTATATTTTTTGAAATAATATAGTATATGTAGGTGTGTGTATATATATATATATAAAATATATTAAAAATTTTAGTATTTCGGTATTCGGTATAATCGGTATACCTAATTTTAAAAACTTTCATACCATTACCGTACCGAAAATTTTCGGTACGGTATCATACCTTACCAAAAACTTCGGTATACCAAAATTTTCGATATTTTCGATACGATTCAATACGATAAGGACGGTATTTCGGTATTTCGGTATTTTTCCCCAGCCCTAGTCATCTTAGATGCATTTGTCTTAGACCATCTCCAACCGAAAAACTCATTCTCAAACCCAAGATGCAGTAACCATCCCATCAAACAGTAAGTCTTCTCCAACCAAAAAACTCATACTCAAACTAAAAATAATATTCTCAAAGTATATCCTTTCTCATCTAATTTCACAAATTTTCAATATTATACACATATTTTGTAAATTTATAAATTAGACCCTATATTATTTTAATTTCGACTGAGAAAATATTTAATAGAAATTTTAAATTATACAAAATAATAATTGATATTAATTTAACATCTAGTTGAACAAATTAATTGAAAATGAAAAATGTATAAATAATAATTTTCCACCATCGTCTCTACACATTTAGTAACACTAATTTAATTTATTTCACTCTCTCGACAAATCAACCAAACCCACCATTAATTGCTTTCATCATTCTCGAGCAATTGAGGTCAATTTAGGCAATAACTCTTCAATAAACCATCCATCCGCACATCTATTCTTAAATAAGAATATAAAGACAATTGAGGCATAAATATAATTTCCTTAAAAGTTTGCGTTGGTGTACAGTAGTAACGCATTTTTGCGTCTGAAGGGGAGAGAAAATGAGTGAGACCCATTTTAGGTCTTAATTTTCAGTTCCGTTGGAGAAAAAATTTCAGGATGCGAATGGGTTTTGGAACCGATTGGAGTTGGTCTTAGAATGAGTATTTGTTATTGTTGATGATGAGCCAATTTCAAAGTTAGTGCTTCTAAAGGTAGTTGGCTCTAGGGAGCATGAAGACACAATAATTTTAAGCGAAGAAACAACTCTTTTGTTTCTACGAGTGTCTTTTCTTTTTACAGAAGGAGGAGATAAGTTCGAAATGTTGACATCTAGAGACTCCTTCTTTATTGCTAAACTAGACACTCTCGCCTTTGGTTTCTCTAACTCTTTTACTACGCTCCCTGTAGACGTAGTAAGAACAGGGTTAGAGATAATATTTTTCAAAATGGTTTTCTTAATTGCTCGATCTTTAGAAGGCGATTTTTCTTTCTTCACGCTTTTCAAAATGATGTTTTCTTGTGAGGAGATGCGTGAGAAATGGTTTGGGAGACGGAGGAAGCTTTGAGATTTTCCATCTCTTTTAGGAACCTTTTCTTTTCCGCTTCAAAATCCTCTCTTTCTTTATCTAAAGAAGCTCTAAATCCCTTTATTTTCTTAACAATAGGGGGTATGTAGAGAAAATTTTCAGAACTATGAATTTGTGCTTCGTCGGTTTTAGAACGATCTTCGGGAAGATAAATTGACTCAAAGTTCCAGCCTTTGGGAATTTCCCTAGTTTTGTAACTTCGGTTCAATTCAGTGTAGGAGTAGGGGATTTCAACCCTAGTCTTAGCTTTTCTCTTGGTTTCTTCTAACTCGTTAATTAGTTTTGCATTAGTAAAAACCATAAGAGAGGCTAGTGCTAGACCCATGTACTTGACATCATAAAGTTGTTTGCAGTCAACTTTCTTCAAGTAGCGTGGATTCTCAAAGCCTAAGCCAAACTTATAATCATAAAATTCTACGTCCATGGGTTGATTCAAAAATATAGTCTGATTAGTTTGACAACCTTTTCACAAGAAGATCTTCTAATTTCTTAATCTTAGTATATAACTTCTTACGTTCATCGTCTAAGGTAGCATAGTTGATTAGAGCGGTGCTCTTTTCGGCTTGACAGGTGTCTAGACCTTTTCTCAAATCACTAATCTTAGAATTTGACTTAGCTAATTCATCTTCGAGACTAGTGACCTTCTTACTTGCGGCTTCAAGTCTACACTTAAAATGACTTTTCTCATCTAAGTTCCTAAGTAGACATTTGTGGTTATTGTCTAACCTGTCTTCTAGTTCCTTTACTATCGAACTATGCCTTTCGAATAGGATTTGCGTAGTCTCGTAGGATTGGAGTCTCTCAGTAAATTCTTCAATTTTGAGATTAGAGCTCCTAAGCTTTTCTTCAAGACTAGCTATGGTTTCCTTAGACCGAAGGAGATTTTTCTCTACCTTTATCCCTCGTTTCTGCTCAAGTACTATGTTAGCATACCTAGATTCTAGTTCAGCTAACAGGTCAAAATATGTAGAGTCAGGGGTTACTACCTCTTGAGATGAGATGGATGCGTAGTCGTCGTTCGTCTTATCGGGAGTTCCACCTTCCTTGTCATCCTCAAGGCGCGCCATGAGAGTGAGATTGTCGGCATCTAAATCTGAGGTGTCCTCTAGCCAGTTGTCCTATTTAGCCATCATAGCTACTCCAGCTTCCTTTTGTTTAGTGAGTTGAAGCTTCCTGGAGTAGTAGGTGCCATCCTTCTTCTTCGGAAGGGTGCACTCTCTGGCGAAATGACCAGTTTTCCCACAGTTGAAACACTTCAGTGGGTCTTTAGAGGTTGCGGCTTCTGAGGACTCAGTTGGTTTCTCTTTGTTCTTCGAGCTTGTAGTTCGAAGACGATTAGGAGAAGATGATGACTTCTTCTTAAAGTACTGCTTCATCATCATCTTGGCAATTAAGGCCAACTATTTTCCAAAATCTCTGACTTCAGAAAGAAGCTCTGAATCCGATGGTTCCTCATCCTCTGAAGAGCTGGGAAGCTTGACATGTTTTTCCTTGCGTGAGCGGGAGCTCTTCTTCTCCGAACTAAAGCTATGGAGTCTTCGGACTGTTTGCCCTTTTGTTCTTTTTGTATCTCGCTAATGTCATCTTCATGTTGAGCGATATTGTCAAAAACAGCATGTATATCCATCTCTTCTAGGTCTTTGTTTTGCCTGAGTTGAGTTGATATCTTCTTCCATTCGGCGGGCAATGAGGACATGAACCATATGTTCATCTCCATATTAGTCTTCTTTATCTCAATTTTCCTTATTTCGTTGAGAAGAGTGAGGTACCGCTGATAAAGATCATGCAAGCCTTCCTCATTCTTTGCTTTGAAAGAATCATACGCCGTAAGTATGTTCGCCTTCTTAGCCTTGACGCCTACTTCGGTTCTTTGCATCATCTTGTGCAGTTCATCCCACATCCCCTTGCCATTGGAAGGCTGTCTATTTGTCTGTAGGTATCGTTGGGGATGCCCTGCATTAGTGTCTTCTTAGCTATTAGATCGGCCTTTGCTCTTAGTCTCTCATCCCCATCGTACTCACTAGGAAACTTCAGTCGTCTATTGTGTTCGACGGGAGGATTATTGGCATTGTCACCTTCTTGAGTAACCCAAAATTGTGCGGGTCCCTCTTCGAGTGATTTTAGTAAGTTTTCGGCCTGATATTTGAGTTCAATGAAGTTCAAGAACCTACTTCTCCAGACTGTGTATTCGTCTCTTTTAAGGATTGGAGGACGGTTGTCATTTTCAAGCGCATAAGCATCCATTTTTGTTTTGTTGAAGAGTTGATTAAGGATCTTCGTTGGTTGTTTTGATGGTTTGAAATGATGTAATGTGCTTCACAAGTAACAAATTAGTTAGTAACGTTTGATTCGAAAGCAGTTCGAGGATTATTTTTTATTTAATATTTAAAGTTTGATCGAAAATAATTTCGTCGAAATAAAATGTAACAGTTACTGTTCTCGTGCGAGAAAGTCTGTCAGCGAAAAATTTTTCTAGTGAAATAAATTGCTCAAATCGTTCGGTCGAGAAAAATTTCCGGATCCTGAATTTATTTCTATCGCAAAGAAACAGTACGTTAGGAAGTTTCTGGCAGAGTCAAAATAAATCTGTTGACTGGAAAAGTTTTTCGAGCGCAAATGATTATAGCTAGGTCAAACTTAAATGTCTGACCGAAAATGTTTTTCGAGAGAAAAATTTACGAGCACGAAGTCAAAATAAGTCTCGGCCAAAAAGATTTTCGTTGAATAATGCTCGTGCAATTTTTCTAACTAAAATCGCTCTTAGTAATAGAGACTTTAGCGCTGACTTAGTATTCTGACCGAGAAAAATTCTCGCGCAGAGTTTTCGATCGAGAAATTAATCTGATCGAAGACTTAGCGAGAAAAATTGAAATAGCACAAATAATCACATAATACGAATCAACACTGATTCAAGCAAAAACAACGAATTAGGCAATGAAATTCAGGAATTTGCTCGAAATCAACTACTGATTATGCACGAACAAGAAATTAAACACGTTATGAAGCAAAGTATATCAAATTTGGTCAAAATCAGAACGTGTTCTAAATGTTCTTGATTAATCAATTCTGCTAAATCGATGTTCTAATCGCTACTGATCTAATCGCAAATGATTTTTAGCACTGAAGCGAGCACGTAAACATCAAATTCAAGTCAAATAATCACAGAATTGAGGATATCAGATCGAATTCATTTTCACGCCAAAACTGTTCTTCGCACGGAACAGTTTAAGAAATAAAATTCGATCCGAATTCTAACAATTTTTTATTCAAAACAGAACAAATCTGCTCTGATACCAATTGTTAGGTCCTCTGATTATCAACTCTAAGATCCTAGACTTCAATCCTAAGGCAATCGATTAGAATTGTATGAAATTTAAGTTCGATCGAAAAACCTTCGTGAAGAACTCGAGAGAGAATCCGGTTAGTGAGAGAATGATTTCTGTGTTTCTCTCTCTAGAATTGGATTATGAAGCCTTTTGGATCAATTCAACTAATTTCTGTATTAAGCTCAATGTTTACAAGTGTATTTATACCAAACAAACTTGGTATAAGTAACAAACTAGTCCTAAACTAAGGACAAATATAAGAAACGCCCCAAGTATCGAAGACAGCTAATGAAATCAAAGCACAATTACAAACAGTATTCTACAGTTATAAATCTTTTGAAGTATTGCGGATAATTTATTTTCAACAGTTTGCATGTTGTTCTTGTTAGAGGAGTTGTGTTAGAATCCTTGTTTTCTTCATCTGGTGCATATCCTTATTTACGTCGAAAGATAAAGTTAAGACGTAAATGAACACAACGATACTCTTGGCAAGGCAAGCATGGAGAATTATCTCAAGGGCAGATCAATTACATCTTCAAAGCTCGCTATATTTCGAATTGTGATTTCCTTCATGCAGGACATGGCCGGAATTCCTCAATTTCATGGTGAATTCTTTTTTAGACTAGTTCTCTAATCACTGTGGACCGATCTGACCCTTTGATATTTGGTCCGATCCGACCCATGGATACCGTGGCACAGCTGGTTCAAAGTTATCTCTCCAATTCGGCAAAGGACGACTGTTTGGAGCTCACTACTTCCATTTGCACTTTATTTTCCTTTGTAAAGCGAGAAGAAAATAATGCCGCTAGCAAAATCAGGTTATTTTGGAGGGGGGGTGTAGCGACCCTCGTTTTCTAAGTAGGATTAGGGGCGGATTTTCGCAACGTAAGCCGCGGAAGGCCCGTCTAAAAAAAAAACTTTTTCCTAAATTATAATATATTACAACAAAATGTAATTTCCATCATTGCATATATACATAGGCCGTAGCCCCAAAATGCCAAAAGAACAAAAAACCCTAAAGTCGCTCCACAGGTCTTCATCCATGTACCGCCCTTCCCTCAAAACTCCATGGAGCACCACCTCAGTCTTGATGCACATCGGCGTCAGACTCGGTACTACAACACGTAAACACTGAGCGATTTGCAAGGTGAATAAAAATGCATGTATGCACATGAGCGCTCATTCGCGATCCCAATGTCTCACATGCACTGTTCTCTCTTTCTTTTTTCCACAATCCTATCTCAAATCACACAACACAGGGCCCTAGGTCAGACTCGACACCTCGCGCGCCCATAATATAACAATAACATACGGAAGCTTACACTAGCAGCGTTTTGACGATCACGCAACTGCCCTGTTAGGCCGCTCTTCCGTAAGCGGTTGCCGACATTGACAGCGTTTTGACTATCACGCAACTGCCCTGTCATGTCCCTCCGCTGAAAATAATAAAATAAATCACGACGGTTTTGCACCTCGGGACGTTCACGCCCGAGTAGACAGATCGATCACGCCTGTCTGCCGTCAGGTGTCATATGAGTGCCAACCTCGACTCCTCAACGAGTCAAACAATCACAATAAACCAGAACTACCCCACTCATCGGTACGCTAAATCATCACCGTCTCAGTACGGTGTAAATACCTCTCACCCCTGTGATAGAATATGCATATGCTATGCATATAAACGTGATAATACATGAAAACATGCCCTCCATCAATGACGATTCTTTTGTCATCAGCAACTTCAAGGACTGGCATTTTCTTCTCTTCAGCAACATAGCAGCAGATACATGTTCATGTTGATTTACCACCAACAAATCTCCACCTTCGGTCGAAATGAAGACAGCCTCAGTTAGCCACACCACGCTCAATCACTTTGTGAGCATTCAGACAACCAATCAGTGCCAAACACAGCTCGAATTTCTGGCTCGGCAATGGCTTGGTTATCATGTCAGAAATGATTTTCTTCAGTGCTGATCTATCCCACTTTTATCAACCCTTCTTCAATCACATCGCGAATGAAATGCAACCGAACATCCACGTGTTTAGTTCTTTCGTGGTAGACACAATCTTTGAAAGCAAAACGGCCCCTTGATTGTCACAGAATACATCGATACAAGGCTGTTTTTAACCCAGCTCATTCAAAAAACCTCTCAGCCATAATCCCTCTTTAACAGCTTCTCTAAGTGCAATATATTCGGCCTCTGTAGTTGATAAAGCAACGATTTTCTGCAGACTTGCTTTCCAACTAATTGCTGTCCCATATGACGAGATACTTACCATGTTAGTGACTTTCGAGAATCCAAACACCCAGCGTAATCAGAGTCCACAAAACCGGTCACACCACTGTCATTTTCTGAAATATTTGAGCCGAATACCAGCCCCTTTTTTGTTGTACCTCTGATATACTTCGACATCCATTTCAATGCTAACCAATTTATCTTTCTAGGATTAGCCATGAACCTGATTAACAAGCTTATCGCATAGGACAAGTCGGGTCTCGTGCAAACCATAGCATACATCACAAAACCAATCACGTTAGCGTAAGGTATTGATGTCACGTATTCTTCTTCATCAGAAGTCATGTCTTCGCGACTTTGCTGAGCTTAAAATGAGCTGCAATGGGAGTCGCAGTCTTCTTACAGTCGATCATCCCAAACCGCTTCAATACACCTTCAAGACATGATGTTTGAGACAAATTCAGAATTCTCTTGTTCCTCAGCCTACTGATCTCCATCCCTAGGATTCGCTTGGCTGAGCCAAGGTCTTTCATCTCAAATTCACTCTTCAACGAACTTTTTAGAGCTTGTATCTGATCCATACTCTTGCAGGCAATCAACATATCATCCACGTACAATAATAAATACATTATCTGATGGTCTGCACATCTCTTAGGGGCTCGTTTGATATCAGTGTTTAGGGATTACATGGGTATAAGTTATTTATGTATAGCTATATAAGGATATTGTTAATGTTGTGTTTTAACATGTTTGATATGTGTGTATTAATTATTTGTGTAATGATATAAATTGTGTTTGATAGATGTGTTTGAGATGTGTATAGGTGTGTATGGATTAGTGATACACACCCCATAACCACCTTAGAGGTGGGTATGGATATACAAGGCCTATAACTAAAAACCTTGTAATAGACGTGTATAGCCATACAAGGCATGTATAGCTATACACAGATATCAAACACGACACAACTTATTCATTCACATCCTATACACACCCGTACACACCCATACACACGTATCAAACGAGCCCTACACACAAGCGTCGAATTTACTACGAGTAAAACCATTTTGCTTCATGAACTTATCAAAACAGATATTCCATTGACGTGGTGACTGTTTCAATCCGTATAAGGATTTCTTGAGTAAGCACACCTTGTCTTCGTCCCCTTGTTTAATGAAACCTTCGGGTTGGCTCATATATATGGTTTCATCGAGTACGCCGCACAAGAAAGCTGTCTTGACATCGAGTTGCTCATGTTCAAGATCAAATTTAGCTACCAAGGACAAGATGCAGGTCATATATTTTCTTATAAAGTGTCTCCCTTTGGACACTAATACCATTAATATATTGATAATCACATGATCCAGTATGCAATCATATGCTCAAGGGTAATTAAGTTATTATTAGCGAACTCTATTTCGACTGTGAACACCTGACCCAAGTTCTAAAAGGATCATTAGATATTAAATTAGTTTGGAAGCTAGAAACGAGCTCGGCTTGTTGGGTTTCACTTTTGATTCATAAGTGCTTCTGTTAAATGAACTTTTTTGAGATGTAGCTTTTTAAATGTAAATTTATTTTTTGGTAGTGTTTGGTGAAAATGGAGTTTTGAAAAAGTGGACAGGAAGTAATTACAGAAAGTGATTAAAAGTTGGTTCTCTGAAATGAGCTTTTAGAGAATTAACTTATTTCAAAAGCCCATATCAGATTTTTTACCAAACGCATATTACTTTTCAAAATGGGCTTGTGCATTAGAAGTCCATTTCAAATGTGTTTCCAAACACCCTCAGCCGAACTAAACATGCTTAAGGTTGAAACTCGAAATTTTTGAACGTAAAATAGTTAAAATTAAATACTGATAATTTTATAGTAATGTAAAATCGAAAAAATAAAAATATAAACAAACTTGTGAGGCTTTCGAAGAGCCAAGTCGAGATCGACTCGTCAATGGAAGCTAGATCCTGGAGCTTGAGCTCGATGCCGATGAACCCGGGTTAAGCTGCAATTAAAACGAATTAGAAATAACTCTGGCTAGTTAAATTTGAAGTTTTTCTTTGTTCTATTTGTGTAATTAATTATAAAGTTGTGGTCATCTCAGTTAATTATTTTTTAGTCACTGGCTATCGATTTTGACAAAATTAATGTTATAATATTATCTACTTAAAGACTTTGATTTCGATTTTCAAATCAAATCAACCTTTATTGATGAGTTTTACATTTTGAAAAAAAAAAAATTAAAATTATGCACTTTGGGAGCTTTCACTATTTTCGCCGTCTTCACAAGAGCCCAGCCCAATTAAGTGGGTCGCACCAAATGTAACTTAAAATTATAGGGCAAAAACCTAAAATGGTCTTCAATGTTTACCCCTGAACCAATTTAGTCCCCAATGTTTACCTCTGGACCTATTTAGTCCCGATGTTTACGAGGACTAATTAGTCCCCGATGTTAATGAATTTGAACCAAATTGGTCCCGCCGTTAAATAGCTGTTAATTTGGATGGAAGTTGACAAGTGTCGACATGCGATTGGCCAGACTTAAAAATCTAATTAAACATTAACATTCGATAACATCGGGACTAAATTGGTTCTCGTGAAACATCGGGTTGGTCCAGAGGGTAAACATTGGTGACTATTTTAGATTTTTGCCCTAAAATTATTTAACAACGAAAATAGTAGCATTTTGTTCATTGTAAGTTTCTAAGACCATCTCCAACCGAAAAACGCATTCTCAAACCAAACGCATTTTCAAACTCAAAATGCAGTAATTCTTCTCCAACCGATAAATCAATTCGCAAACTTAATAGACCATTATTGTATTATTCTCTTCTATCCGTTTTTTTAATATTACCCATGAAATTTACAACTTTACAAATCAGACCATACTTTACAAATCAGACCATATTATTATTTTGAGTTCGATTGAAAAAAATAATTTCACAAAATTAATAATAAACTCAATATTTTTCATATAAAAAACGTACAAAAAAATAATTATTAATAACAGGAGTAATTTTATATATTTTTATTTATTTTTGATCTTTTATAGGGGTACTTTAATAATTAAAATAATAAATGGTAAGTATTGTAATTTTTAAAACATCAAATGCATATTTTCGGATATCTCATTCCCAAAACGTATATATTCGTTTAAAACAGGAGAGAGAAAATGAAAACGCATTTTGAGTTTGCGTTTGGTGTACGATTGAAGAACTTTTATAATATATTTTTTGTTTTTGGGTATCGATTGCGATAAATGGGGTGGCAAATGGGAGAGATTGAAGTTAGTCTGTCGATCGTGTTTCTGAGATGGAAGAGTCTGAGACGATGTGTTTTACGAACTTAATCGCGCGGTCAGTTAAGTTCCTTGTTAGCATTATTTCGAATCGATATTTTTTTCTTAAATGGCTTCCGTATTTGCTGACATGCTAATTCCCATTTTTGTTCCTTAATCGAAGCTGGTTCGGATACAGTGAGCGAGTTAGCGTTGAGTTGTAGTTTGAAAATGGTGAGAAAAAGTTGTGATAGAAAAGAAAGGCCGAAAAAAGTACAAATTGGTTTCATCATGACGAATTAATCACTTAGTTATCAGGATGGGAAAAGCTACAATTGCATATTCGTAGTCATTTAGATGATAACGAGCTACCTATATTCACAATCTATGGTAATTACTTCTAAAGGAAAGGTATGAACGGATTCAAGGACGAAGAGGATCTTCCTGCCTCGGAACTTCATTCACTGTTTCCACAGTTTCTCTGGAAAATTCTTGGCTTAGGTTCAAATTAACTACCTCAGTTTCTTCAATGAGTTCTCTTTGCACCATACTCTCTTGAAAGTTCGCATATTGCTCGGTGGGGCCCGAAAAAAATGGACTTGGCGGGCCATTAGTCGAAGGAGAGTTAAGCATAAATGCCAACGGTGTCGTTGATTGCACATTATGGTTTGTTGGAGTCGTCCTCATACATTCGCAGGTATAGCCGTTTGGCCTTTCTATTGTTGCAGTGTTCCTAAAAGTATGAGAACTCATATCTTTGTTAATAAACCTGTGGAGCAACTCCCTTGTGTTGGACCGTTCTATGGCGTTCCAATTCTGATGTAGAAACTGAACTACGTAGAATGTGAAGACTATGAAAGAAGTTATGCCCACGATTAGGAAAAGTCCCCAAAAGCTTTCGAGGCCTAAGCTACTTGATGATAGTATGCTGCTTGAGTCTGGGCACGAGGTTTTATCTCCGAGCCATTTTTTCTCAATGTTCGACATCCTTAGATCTTCGGTCACGTTCAGTATTTCTCTTGAAACATCTGGTACTAAGGGAGAACCTATTGGGAAGACCTTAAGATAAGAAAGAAAGTAGACAGAGTTAGAAATGAAAGGTTATGCCAAAATGGCAGTAGTAAAAGAATGAGTGAAGAATAGCGCTCACAAATGCAAAACCGTCGGTTTTATAAGTGGGTTCGACGGACATGTACTTCGAACAGTGGTTGGCGAGGAACAACTTCATGTACGGAATCTCGTCGAAAGCAGCAGCGATGGTTCCATTTGAGAGGAGTTCATTAAGTTCCTCAGGTGTGTTGTAGACGAGGAGTCTTGATTTTGGAAACTTCATATTTTGTAGCATTCCGAAAACGAACGAGCCTTGTTAGTACCCTACGTATTTGTTGCTTTTGAGGAGATCGTTTATGTTTGTAACGGCCGGCTGAAGCTTTTGAACGGTTAGTATTGAAGTGAGACTCGCCGTGTAGCTCTGAGTGAGTATGAGGACAAGTAAGAACCATATGATCAGCACGAATCTAGCGAGGTTGCTTATCACTCTCTCCTCTGTATAAACAAATCGATATAATCAGTTTTCGAAGACTTTGAAGTTGCGATGTGAGAATGGGAAAACTCGTACTTACTGTGGGCGAAGACCATGGTTGAGAAGGCGAACCAAAACACCATGCCTACTTGATGCCAAAATGGGCCCCTGAATTCTTCGTTGATTCTATGCTCAAGAATCCAAACGAGAAACCCGATGAAGACAAATGAGCAAAAGCTCGTGAGCCAAAGTTGCCAAGTAAGCGGCTTCAAGAATGCCCAGGCGTTGTTGGCTTTGTTCTCTTTGATCGGCACAACCATGTACACTCCCGATTCAGTGTACGGAAGGGTGAAATCGACGTAGTTTGATCTGTTCGCTACAATAGTCACATCTCCCACTACAGCATCGAAGTTCTGTTTGTTGATCAAGTAAAAAAGGTCAGTCGAAATCAGGAAGACGAGATAATGGGCGTACAGAATAAAAAATAATGCGTAGAACGTACGCCAAGGAACACTTGATAGACCAAGTCATCATAGCTTCCAGCGCTTCTATGGTGAGAGTTGGCAAATGGAATGTATTCGTATTGTACGCCGTACGGTAGCTTTTTCATCACTGCATCGAAAACGTCTATGCAGTATCCTTCGACTTGGGTTGAATTGTCGTCGTTCCAATTGACATTAAGAAACTCTGTGAACCCATCTTTTAAAGGTACTCCTATTCTAAGCTTTTTCCCATTTGTTGGAATTACCCAACCCTTAGGTCGAGTCGTTGTATCGCCAGGCCATATGATGAGTCCTAAGTTAGACCTCGACGTTGAAATCGTATTTTTCGTAGGATTTAGGTTTCTTACGATTCCTTTCTGTTGTGTCCAATATCCCACCACACGGGCGCCTGGACCGACTAAGTTGACTATCTGGTAAGGTGGCGACTGAAGCTGCCCATCAGCCAAGCTGAAGTTTCCCGCGAGTCCTTCAAATATTGTGCTCGATATTGCCTGAACGAGCTTCGGCCCAGCGCTCGAGATTCCTATATTTTCCAGGTCAGTCGATTTTCTTGAAGCATTGGAGGTTAGAAATGTTGAGTTGGTTAGCGTTGGTGCTGCACTTTCCACCGTCATGGCTAGTGCAGTCAGAGAGTCGTAAGCCCATAATCCATATATGTTGAGAATCGAACTGATTTCTAGCGAACCGTTCTGCTGAATCCTTCTCTTGTACCGAAGAGTAAAGTCGTCGAGCTCTTTCGAATTAGGAACGTAAGGCCTCACACCAATGACTCCCATCATAGATTCCATGACAGAGTTATCAAGAGCGCTCAGCCCATTCGCCATGCTGTCTGTTATCATCCAAGCATAGTCCCGACTCATCATCCCAAGCTCGTTAGCTTTGGTAAAGAGACGCCCGCCTAGAGGAGCTGACATGTGAACGATGAAGACCCTCGTTTGCATCGTCATCAGCTTGTAGAGCTCTTCGACGATTTGTTCGTCTGTTGCTAAAGGCGAAATGATGCTTCTGTAAGGTACGCGACAATTTACCTTTTCCAATGCGTCGGTTAAGAATGGTATTATCCCTTCACCGAAATCGTCGTCCTCGTAAATGGGGACGACTTCCCTCCATCCAAAGGTTTGAACGATTGAGCTGATTGCCCCTACTTGCGAAGAGTCGTTCAAAGCAGCTCTGACGAAGTATGGACTTTTTGATGAGGAGAGAAACGGGCTCGTTGCTGAAAACGTTATGATGGGCACTTGTGATTTGTTTCCGAGGCTTATGATGAAATTTGCTTGCGTAGAAGAGAAGGGGCCTATAATTGCCTGGACGCCGACGTTCTTCAACAGGTCCAAAGCTGCATTTTTTTAATGGAACTTACGCCTTATTGTTGATCAGTCTTAGCTGATTATTTTGGTTTTTTTTTTTTTATTTACCTGCAGAAGCTGCTAGGACGACATCGTTATGTGAATCCCTTGTGTGAAGAACGATCCTCGTCTTGTAATGGCTGTGTGCGTCGTAGAAATCTGAGATGGCCATTTCTATGCAATTCAATCCCATCTTTCCAACGTAATTCATGTCTAAGACAACGCCAACCTTCACTGGGATAAGCGTGTTTTGCGCCAAGTTTGTCTTGCTCATGAAGAAGAATGCGAAAAGGAGGACGACTTGAAGAGGTATTTTCTTCATTGATTGTGCTTGGGATGGTGCTTTGACTCTGCATTTTTCTTGTGCCTGGACGAGGTTATATGTTATATAATATTGTGAATTCAATAGTCGTTTGAAATATCATATGCAAGAAGTAAACTGTGTAGGGACCCGATACAGTTATTATAGTAATGTGATAGCGTGTGTATATACCATACAGCTCTACTCTACCTTTAGGTTTACATTGAAAAGGTCAATAGTCTTCTATTCTTTGTTTAAGGCTTACCGTTAAAAAAGGTTAGAAAATCTACGCCTGTTGAAAAGTGACACATCTCCCTTAGAGAAACCTAAACAAAAATTAAGTGGTCGTTGTTTGAAGAAAACTTGGAGAGAGGATAAAATTGTACATCATATGTTATGGAAGAAGGTTCGGATAAACTCCGAGAGCTTTCATTTTCTATCTAATGACGTCGTTATTGCAGGACGAAGTCGATTTGATTCTTGAGATTTAAGGCTAATATGTTTCCTCATTGTATTATATTATTTTTTAACTGTTTAGCATTGAGATGACGTAGTAAGTAGGTTTAATACATGCTTGAAGGAGTGATGTCTTGACCAAGTCATGTAAGGTTCAGACTAAGAACTGCATTTGTATCCAATAAATTAGTATTTGTTTACGAAACTGAGGAAGAAGTGATATCATCTGCCTATCTGAAGGTGATGTTTGAGACGTAGAATCGAGCTTTGACTTTGAGGTATTTGTTTATTTATGACGAAGCTGCTAAGAAATGTTGCTCGCTTCTTTGTCATGGTATCTTTGTTGAACGGTTCAATTTATACAAAACTATTGCATTCTGATATTAATCACTAGATTCTGCCCGGACTACCAAGGTGGTGTCGAATTGAACGAGTGACAGTGACATACTATATACATATATATATATATATATAAAACTGTTTCTCAGTTTAATCACTAGACCCAATAGGTTTTGTTTGACTAAGTACCATTATCATGGTTTGTTAGGTGGATTTTGCCACGTACCATCATCACTTTTTGTAAAATTTTAATTTTTGTGAAAAGATCCTATCCGTTTTGGTATCAGAGCCATGGTGGGAGTTTTAAGAATTCAAGGTGTAGTTTAACGGTCTTTATCAAATGATAAATTTGATGAGACGAAAAGATACTGTTAAAAACAGTATTGAAGAGGAGTATGATATTCCTCAAGATTTAGATAAATTAAATCGTTGGACAATTCCTAAGATAGATTATAAAATAATCTATGAATTAGGAACTTTCGAGAAATTAGGCTTGAAACAGGTAGTAAAAACTACTGAAGAAACAATCTCTTTAAATAACGAAGAGATGGTTATTAGACTTCTAAGCAATAGAGACTTAGAAAAATACAGAATAAATCATAAATTTATTCATATCGGGTTAGTTCAGGTAGCATTTAAGCCTTTAACTTTAGAAGGTTTACCAGAGAGCTTTATAGCAGCTCTTAGAGATGGTAGAAATCTCGACTGGAAACAATCCCTTATGGGAATAATTCAGTCTAGTCTGGCACATGGTCCAGTTTATTTTAATGTTTATCCAAATCTCCAATTATCATTGACCGATGTCAATATATTGGATGCTCTGACATTAAATGTCAAAACTCATGGATATAATTACGCTCCGGGATCGGAAGTAATATGTATCTGTTATAGAATTTATTATAAGCATTTATATACGCTGAATCCTCAGTGTAAAATCGTTGATAAACCGATCAACGAAACTGTTCTTATAGAAACCAATTTTAGTAGATCTAATATTACAACTCGTAGATCTATAAAATGGGAAGAAATACAATTTCCAGAAAACTGGACAATTGAAAGAGCTATGCCTCTTCAACCTAAAATAAGAAACAATCCTACTCAAATAATACAATCTACTGATGGAACTGTTCAAATACAGTTTGATCAAAGTCGTAGATCTATTGATGACAGAACTCCTAGATCTAGAATGACTAGATCAGCCTCTTCTCATTATCATATATCACCATGTGATTATATGATAAAATCTCCTTCTAGAGCTTCGACTTCTCAAGTCAGAGAATCAACCTCTAGCGATTATCTACAAAATAGGGTAGAAGAATTAAGAATTAATTCTGATAATATTGTTCATGGAATTTCCAAAAATAAAGACGAGGAAATAACCGAGTCAGAAATGGATTTTTGTGTCTAATGGATTTAAAACAAAAAATTGATTTTAGTCCGGGATCACCGGCAAGAAAAGAAATTCAAAAAGAATTTAACTTACCCAAATGGGAGCTCTTTCGAAAATGGTTTTTTTGAGAGTTTTAATATTGAAGATAAAATTATTATCCGAGAAAAATTTTATAACGATTTGTCAAAACGCAATGAAAAATTACCTTTTATTCCTTGGTTTTTGACAACATATTTTAAAAATATGATTTCTGTTCTTGAAAGAAGCTATAAGCTATCAACGGGGAAAATATGAAATCAATTTATCCTCCTCAAAGCAGTTTTCAAATTGAAAAGGATAATGAAATTCGCTATTATAATGCTTTTCAAAAATTATTTGAAAACGAAACTATTACTGTTACTATAAACCATATAAATGGTCTTTTAAAACAACAGAATTATACAAATATGTATGTTATTGTTCTAGGAGAACAAATTTCTTTACTTAAAATAATATAGAAGAAATTTCATCTTCGATAAAAGATATTAAAAATCATCTTTTAATGAATAAAGATAAAAATATAAATGAAATTAAAACAGCTAATACAGCTTCTACTAGTATTCAACCTCCTCCCGAGATTGTTAATTTTAAATTAAAATCAATTTCTCAAATTGAAGATTTAATTGAAAATAAGCTTAAGAATTTAAAGCTTAACACTTTAAGTGAAGATTTTGAAAATCAACTTGAAAATTCTGATAATTTACATAATACTTTTACTGAAGAAATTAATAAATTAAGAAATTCTTCGAAATTTGCTAGTAAACCAATTCAGACTAAATATTATTACCCGAGGCCAACTCCTCAAGATGTTCTAATTGAAGAACATGATCTTACTATTAATAATTCATATAATGGTCATTGTATTTATGAATGGAATTTAGATGGCTATACAGAAAGACAAACTTTCGGTATGGTTCATAGGATGATGATGTATAGTACAGTCTGTAAAACTCAAGGTAATACAGACAAAACTATAGCTCAAATGCTAGTCGCTGGCTTTACTGGTCAATTGAAAGGTTGGTGGGATAATTATTTATCTCAGCCAGACCGAGAAAGTATTTTCCTCACTGTAAAGGAGGAAGATAATGCAATTATTGAAAATGCTGTTTATACATTATGTATAAACATCGTAGAGCATTTTACAGGCCGATGGTCTGATAACTCTGAAAATGTCAGAACTCTACTTCAAAATCTTAGGTGTAAAACTCTTACATCATTTAGATGGTATAAGGATACATTCCTTAGTAGAGTTATGGAACTTCCTGAGTCAAATAGTACTCACTGGAAATCCAAATTCATTGATGGTCTTCCTTTCCTATTTGCAGAAAGAGTTAAGAAAACTCTTAGAAATGGAGAATCTAGTATATTATAATTCTTATACTTACGGAAGATTAATAGGAACTTGTATACAAGAAGGTTTAGCTTTATGCAACGAAATAAAACTTAACAAACAACTTAAGAGACATTCTCTTGACGAGAAAAAACAATTAGGAGAATTCTGTAGTCAATTTGGTTTAGAAAACCCCCCTACGAGCAAACCTCGTAAAGAGTATAAACCCAAAAAATACTCTCCTAAACAATATGAAAAAAGAAAATACCGAAAATCTAAAAGAAGAGAACAAAAATTCTCAAAAGATAATAAAAATTATCAATATAGAAATAAATTTCCTCCAATTATTTGTCGCAAATGCGGTAAAATTGGTCATAAAGCAACAACTTGCTGGACCAAAAAGAAAATTAATAATTTAAACATTGATAATGATTTAAAAGAAACATTATCTAAAATCCTTTTAGAATCTGACAGCGACACAGATTCTTCCTCAAACGAGGAAAACAATATTATTAAAGAAGATATATCATCTTCAGAATCCGAAGAATGTCAAAACTGTCAAATAGGTCAGTCTTGTTCTAAAAATATTAAAAGTTCAGAATCTGAACCAGAAGATAATTTATATCAAATTATATCTCAATTTCAAGAATTAAATGTTCTTGATAATAATCTTCTTGAAATGCTAAAAGATACAGAAGATCCAGATTTAAAAAATCTAATTATTAAAAAATAATTCAAAAAGAGGAAGAAACTTCAAAAGAAGTTATTCCTAAAATCATTAAATCTGAACCTTATAGTATGTCCGAAGTAATGAGATTACTTCGTAATAAGAATCAATTAAATAAAAATGAATCAAAAGTTAATATCAAAGATTTAACAAATGAAATCTCGAATTTAAAAGATGAAATAAAATACTTAAAATTAAGTCATATAGATTTAGAAAGAAGATTTTCTAAATTAGAAAAGGGGAAAGAAATTTAATGAATTTAAAATAAATAAAGAAGACTTTGCTAGTACTTCTAAAAATTTTCATGAAGACAATTATCTTTCAACTTTAGAAGTTATTACTTCTCAAAAATGGTTCGTGAAAATTTCACTACTTATTGACGGAAATTTTCAAAAAAATCTTATCGCTTTAATAGATAGTGGTGCAGATTTAAACTGCATCCAGGAAGGAATAATTCCTACCCAATATTTCCACAAAACAACTCATTCTCTTAGCTCTGCAAGCGGAGAAAAGTTGCAAATTAATTATTAAATTCCCAAGGCTTTTATTTGTAAAAATAAAGTCTGTGTTCCTACGTCATTCTTGCTAGTCAAGAATATTACAAACCAAGTAATTCTTGGAACTCCATTCCTTAGGAAAATATTTTCTATTAAGAATATTGATGAATATGGATTTAAAGGAAGCTTCGATAATAAAGAAGTTTACTTTGAATTTATTACCGAACCCTTCTCTAGGATTCTTAATGAAATTAAGGATTCTATTCTTATTAGAGCAAAAGAAAATCAGGTAAATTACCTTAAACAGGAAATTAATATACTTACGATTGAGGATAAAATCCAAAATCCTAAGTTACAAGAAAAAATTAAATTATTATAAAATGAATTCACGTTGCAAATATGTAACGATCTTCCAAATGCCTTTTGGAATAGGAAAAAACATATTGTTTCTTTACCTTATGAAGATGATTTTAGTGAGAAAAATATTCCCACTAAAGCTCGTCCCTGTCAAATGAATTCTGAATTATTAGAATTATGTAAAAAAGAAATAGCTTCTCTTTTACAGAAAGGGTTAATAAAACCTTCGAAATCACCTTGGTCGTGTACAGCCTTTTATGTCAATAATGCGGCAGAAAAGGAAAGGGGAGCACCTAGGTTAGTCATTAATTATAAACCCCTTAATAAAGTTTTGAAATGGATTAGGTATCCTATTCCTAATAAAAAGGATCTTTTAGATCGTTTATTTAATGCTATTATATTTTCAAAATTTGATTTAAAATCAGGTTTCTGGCAAATTCAAATTGCCGAACAAGATAGATATAAAACAGCTTTTACAGTCCCAATTGGACAGTTTGAATGGAACGTTATGCCTTTTGGTTTGAAAAACGCTCCGTCTGAATTTCAAAATATTATGAACGATATTTTCATTCCTTATAGTAATTTTATTATCGTTTATATTGATGAAATTTTAATCTTTTCAAAAGATATTGAAACACATTTTAAACATCTTGATATATTCAAGAAAATTGTAATTCAAAATGGATTGGTTATATCTAGTCCCAAAATGGTTTTGTTTCAAACTAAAATTCGTTTTTTAGGTCATAATATTGAAAAGGGAAATATTAATCCAATTAATAGAAGTATTGAGTTTGCGTCAAAATTTCCAGATCAAATTCTTGACAAAACTCAACTTCAAAGATTTTTAGGGAGTCTTAATTATATTTCTCCTTACTATGAAAATCTTGCAATTGATACATCTATTTTATATGATAGATTAAAAAAGATTCCATGTCAGTGGACAAATAGTCACACTGAAGTAATTAAGAAAATTAAGAATAAGGTTACGCATTTACCTTGTTTAATGCTTGCAAATCCTAATTGGCAAAAAATTATTGAAACTGATGCTTCTGACTTAGGCTTCGGAGGAATCTTAAAACAAGTTTCTCCAGAGGACAAAAAAGATTATTTAGTTAGATTCCATTCGGGGAAATGGAATAATGCTCAGAAAAATTATGCTACTATAGCTAGAGAAGTCCTCGCTATAGTTAAATGTGTCCTTAAATTTCAGGATGATTTATACAATCAAAAGTTCTTAATAAGAACTGATTGTCAAGCTGCGAAATTCATGTTTCAGAAAGATTTCAAGCATGATGTCTCCAAACAAATGTTTGCGAGATGGCAGGCTCATTTAGCCCCATTTGATTTTGAAATTATCTATAAAAAGGGAAGTGATAATAGTCTTCCTGATTATCTTACTCGAGAATATCTAACATGAATTTTATGCAAATTGCAGCAATGTCCCATTATGGGAGAGGTTTCACCTCTAATAGAGGTGGACGTGGTGGCAAAAATGTTATTGCTCAAATGGGCAATAAGAAGCTGGCAAAAGAAAATCTATCAGCATCCTCAAGTAATACCTTGAGCAGTGAAGAATTCAGAGAATTCCTTGAATTCAAAAAGCAGAAAGCAAAGTCTGCTGAAGGAACATCTTACGCAAAAATAATTGCGGAAGAAGAAGATGATGTTGACTATGAGAAAATTTCTCATACTGAGGTAATTATATTACTCGAATTTAAAGATTTGAAATGGTCTGATGAACCATGGACTTTAATGTCAAGGTATTTAGACAGAGCATCATATGCTGCTACTTTTTATAAAAACCGTGATACTTATGAAAATATTCTTAAGTCCACGGGAACATGTGATTTTGATCACTTCAATACGGGAAATACCCCATATGCTTTGAAAAAAGGTTATACCTTTAGTAAAATTATTTTCAAGCAAATTATTTCGCCTGAAAAATGGGCTATTCACCCACTAAAGGATAGAGAATATTTCCATCCTGAGTTAAAAACTCTTATTAAATTCAATTATTACTATTATATCGATGCTTTTTATAAAGTATTTTTATACCAGAATGAAAGTAAAAAACATTCTTGGTGGGTAAAAAATTTGTGCGGATGTATATAAGTCCGATATTCCAAATTGGTTTTATCAATGGTGGCTTTCTTATGGAGCTACAATTGAAATTCTAGAACCCTTTTTTGGATTATATCAAGAATGGGTTAAAGTTTCTCCGACTCTTATAGAAGCGGAACATAAAAAAGAATGTATTGAAGGAATGACTTCTTTACATTTTTATATTGAATTTAGTATTCCTTGGATCTGGAGATGGACTCCAGAAGTGGGTTATACCCAACAAAAAATTCCATGTTTAAAAAGAAACTTTTATATAAAGTTTTGGAAAAAAAATGATAAGAAAGACAGCTACTGGTGAATATGAAAGCCAGCAGACGATCGACAAGATCGAAGAGAAAATTTCTCTTTATCAAAATGCGATTAATAATCGTGAACAAAGAGAAGCTCCTAGTCCTTTTGAAATGATTTCTCAAAGAATCAAATTACAAAAGGGTAAAATGAAGCCCAATGAAATCATCGATGTCTACTTCGAAGAAATGAAGAAAGACATTGCGAAAAATTATGGTATGGATATCGGAGATATTTCGATGGGGACATCTTCAAAAATTGATGAAGACGAAGACTTTTGCCTTGCTGGTGAAGGACAAGATCCGGAAAATCCGGATGATATTATATTCGAAGAAGTTAACGACAATACAATGGACCTCATAGGACAAGAAATGGCCATCATTAAAGACAAGGTGGCGCAAATTGCTAAGACCCGTGAAGAAATCAAGGAGTCTAGCGCCAAAGATGCCATCAAAATCAAAGAAATTAAAGATGCTATGGATAAAATCAGAAAAAGTTGAAAGTGATATCAACGATGGAAAGTTGATCACTATTAGCTTTAATAAAGTTAAAGAAGACTTTCTCGAGCAAATGGAAAATAGCTGTCAAGATTCCTTTACAAGTGGGGCGGCTACGAAGAAAAATTTTCTTTACTTTAATTATTGTACTTTACTTCCTTCTTCTATTTATAGAGTCGAAGCTCATATGCTTCAGGTGTGCTTAGATTTACACTCTCTTGTACTCTCTCTTCCTTCTCTCTTGTAATTCCCCTCTACTGTAAAATATTTTAAGGAATAAACGTTGAAGTTTCCTGTACGACTCCTCTCATTAAAGTAAGTTTTTTTTAATTTTGTCATTTATTTATTTTTATCTTTCTTAGCCTTAATGGAAGGCTAAATTTTAACGTTAAACTACACCAAGATGCCTTGATACTTTAATCATGGTTTTATATCATATATATTTATATACATATATTAATATGATGTAAAATTTTTCTTTATAAAAAACTTTTAAAAATCGATTGAAAGAATTAAATTTTGAATAAAGGTTATAATAAAATTTGATTTTGATTAATTCTGTGTCGGCTCTTGGCTAGCCCGTGTTGCCGCAATAAAGGCGTTTGAAGGGTAAGGCTGTTACCGATTGAATTAATTGAATGAAAAATTTTATTATGTAAAAGTCCTTGTATTCGACAATATAATTCTTATGATCACAAAAATAATTTTTATTTTATTGGATTAATGGTATATAGGCTGGAATACCTTGGGTCCGAACGGGATCAAACTGTTTACAGCTTGATAACTGGACTAATAGGTTTAACAACGCCACGTACCATTATTCCTCTTTTATTTTGATGTTTGGTATATCGGTTGAACTGCCTTCAAACGAGTCACCGATTTTGGTATGAAAGTGTGACTACCTTTGGTTCAAAGTGAGTAAAACTGTTTCTCAGTTTAATCACTAGACCCAATAGGTTTTGTTTGACTAAGTACCATTATCATGGTTTGTTAGGTGGATTTTGCCACGTACCATCATCACTTTTTGTAAAATTTTAATTTTTGTGAAAAGATCCTATCCGTTATCAGCATCCTCAAGTAATACCTTGAGCAGTGAAGAATTCAGAGAATTCCTTGAATTCAAAAAGCAGAAAGCAAAGTCTGCTGAAGGAACATCTTACGCAAAAATAATTGCGGAAGAAGAAGATGATGTTGACTATGAGAAAATTTCTCATACTGAGGTAATTATATTACTCGAATTTAAAGATTTGAAATGGTCTGATGAACCATGGACTTTAATGTCAAGGTATTTAGACAGAGCATCATATGCTGCTACTTTTTATAAAAACCGTGATACTTATGAAAATATTCTTAAGTCCACGGGAACATGTGATTTTGATCACTTCAATACGGGAAATACCCCATATGCTTTGAAAAAAGGTTATACCTTTAGTAAAATTATTTTCAAGCAAATTATTTCGCCTCATTCTCTTAGCTCTGCAAGCGGAGAAAAGTTGCAAATTAATTATAAAATTCCCAAGGCTTTTATTTGTAAAAATAAAGTCTGTGTTCCTACGTCATTCTTGCTAGTCAAGAATATTACAAACCAAGTAATTCTTGGAACTCCATTCCTTAGGAAAATATTTCCTATTAAGAATATTGATGAATATGGATTTAAAGGAAGCTTCGATAATAAAGAAGTTTACTTTGAATTTATTACCGAACCCTTCTCTAGGATTCTTAATGAAATTAAGGATTCTATTCTTATTAGAGCAAAAGAAAATCAGGTAAATTACCTTAAACAGGAAATTAATATACTTACGATTGAGGATAAAATCCAAAATCCTAAGTTACAAGAAAAATTAAATTATTATATAATGAATTTACGTTGCAAATATGTAACGATCTTCCAAATGCCTTTTGGAATAGGAAAAAAACATATTGTTTCTTTACCTTATGAAGATGATTTTAGTGAGAAAAATATTCCCACTAAAGCTCGTCCCTGTCAAATGAATTCTGAATTATTAGAATTATGTAAAAAAGAAATAGCTTCTCTTTTACAGAAAGGGTTAATAAAACCTTCGAAATCACCTTGGTCGTGTACAGCCTTTTATGTCAATAATGCGGCAGAAAAGGAAAGGGGAGCACCTAGGTTAGTCATTAATTATAAACCCCTTAATAAAGTTTTGAAATGGATTAGGTATCCTATTCCTAATAAAAAGGATCTTTTAGATCGTTTATTTAATGCTATTATATTTTCAAAATTTGATTTAAAATCAGGTTTCTGGCAAATTCAAATTGCCGAACAAGATAGATATAAAACAGCTTTTACAGTCCCAATTGGACAGTTTGAATGGAACGTTATGCCTTTTGGTTTGAAAAACGCTCCGTCTGAATTTCAAAATATTATGAACGATATTTTCATTCCTTATAGTAATTTTATTATCGTTTATATTGATGATATTTTAATCTTTTCAAAAGATATTGAAACACATTTTAAACATCTTGATATATTCAAGAAAATTGTAATTCAAAATGGATTGGTTATATCTAGTCCCAAAATGGTTTTGTTTCAAACTAAAATTCGTTTTTTAGGTCATAATATTGAAAAGGGAAATATTAATCCAATTAATAGAAGTATTGAGTTTGCGTCAAAATTTCCAGATCAAATTCTTGATAAAACTCAACTTCAAAGATTTTTAGGGAGTCTTAATTATATTTCTCCTTACTATGAAAATCTTGCAATTGATACATCTATTTTATATGATAGATTAAAAAAGATTCCATGTCAGTGGACAAATAGTCACACTGAAGTAATTAAGAAAATTAAGAATAAGGTTACGCATTTACCTTGTTTAATGCTTGCAAATCCTAATTGGCACAAAATTATTGAAACTGATGCTTCTGACTTAGGCTTCGGAGGAATCTTAAAACAAGTTTCTCCAGAGGACAAAAAAGATTATTTAGTTAGATTCCATTCGGGGAAATGGAATAATGCTCAGAAAAATTATGCTACTATAGCTAGAGAAGTCCTCGCTATAGTTAAATGTGTCCTTAAATTTCAGGATGATTTATACAATCAAAAGTTCTTAATAAGAACTGATTGTCAAGCTGCGAAATTCATGTTTCAGAAAGATTTCAAGCATGATGTCTCCAAACAAATGTTTGCGAGATGGCAGGCTCATTTAGCCCCATTTGATTTTGAAATTATCTATAAAAAGGGAAGTGATAATAGTCTTCCTGATTATCTTACTCGAGAATATCTAACATGAATTTTATGCAAATTGCAGCAATGTCCCATTCTGGGAGAGGTTTCACCTCTAATAGAGGTGGACGTGGTGGCAAAAATGTTATTGCTCAAATGGGCAATAAGAAGCTGGTAAAAGAAAATCTATCAGCATCCTCAAGTAATACCTTGAGCAGTGAAGAATTCAGAGAATTCCTTGAATTCAAAAAGCAGAAAGCAAAGTCTGCTGAAGGAACATCTTACGCAAAAATAATTGCGGAAGAAGAAGATGATGTTGACTATGAGAAAATTTCTCATACTGAGGTAATTATATTACTCGAATTTAAAGATTTGAAATGGTCTGATGAACCATGGACTTTAATGTCAAGGTATTTAGACAGAGCATCATATGCTGCTACTTTTTATAAAAACCGTGATACTTATGAAAATATTCTTAAGTCCACGGGAACATGTGATTTTGATCACTTCAATACGGGAAATACCCCATATGCTTTGAAAAAAAGGTTATACCTTTAGTAAAATTATTTTCAAGCAAATTATTTCGCCTGAAAAATGGGCTATTCACCCATTAAAGGATAGAGAATATTTCCATCCTGAGTTAAAAACTCTTATTAAATTCAATTATTACGATTATATCGATGCTTTTTATAAAGTATTTTTATACCAGAATGAAAGTAAAAAACATTCTTGGTGGGTAAAAATTTGTGCGGATGTATATAAGTCCGATATTCAAAATTGGTTTTATCAATGGTGGCTTTCTTATGGAGCTACAATTGAAATTCTTAAAGAACCCTTTTTTGGATTATATCAAGAATGGGTTAAAGTTTCTCCGACTCTTATAGAAGCGGAACATAAAAAAGAATGTATTGAAGGAATGGCTTCTTTACATTTTTATATTGAATTTAGTATTCCTTGGATCTGGGGATGGACTCCAGAAGTGGGTTATACCCAACAAAAATTCCATGTTTAAAAAGAAACTTTTATATAAAGTTTTGGAAAAAAATGATAAGAAAGACAGCTACTGGTGAATATGAAAGCCAGCAGACGATCGACAAGATCGAAGAGAAAATTTCTCTTTATCAAAATGCGATTAATAATCGTGAACAAAGAGAAGCTCCTAGTCCTTTTGAAATGATTTCTCAAAGAATCAAATTACAAAAGGGTAAAATGAAGCCCAATGAAATCATCGATGTCTACTTCGAAGAAATGAAGAAAGACATTGCGAAAAATTATGGTATGGATATCGGAGATATTTCGATGGGGACATCTTCAAAAATTGATGAAGACGAAGACTTTTGCCTTGCTGGTGAAGGACAAGATCCGGAAAATCCGGATGATATTATATTCGAAGAAGTTAACGACAATACAATGGACCTCATAGGACAAGAAATGGCCATCATTAAAGACAAGGTGGCGCAAATTGCTAAGACCCGTGAAGAAATCAAGGAGTCTAGCGCCAAAGATGCCATCAAAATCAAAGAAATTAAAGATGCTATGGATAAAATCAGAAAAAGTTGAAAGTGATATCAACGATGGAAAGTTGATCACTATTAGCTTTAATAAAGTTAAAGAAGACTTTCTCGAGCAAATGGAAAATAGCTGTCAAGATTCCTTTACAAGTGAGGCGGCTACGAAGAAAAATTTTCTTTACTTTAATTATTGTACTTTACTTCCTTCTTCTATTTATAGAGTCGAAGCTCATATGCTTCAGGGGTGCTTAGATTTACACTCTCTTGTAATCTCTCTTCCTTCTCTCTTGTAATTCCCCTCTACTGTAAAATATTTTAAGGAATAAACGTTGAAGTTTCCTGTACGACTCCTCTCATTAAAGTAAGTTTTTTTTATTTTGTCATTTATTTATTTTTATCTTTCTTAGCTTTAATGGAAGGCTAAATTTTAACGTTAAACTACACCAAGATGCCTTGATACTTTAATCATGGTTTTATATCATATATATTTATATACATATATTAATATGATGTAATATTTTTCTTTATAAAAAACTTTTAAAAATCGATTGAAAGAATTAAATTTTGAATAAAGGTTATAATAAAATTTGATTTTGATTAATTCTGTGTCGGCTCTTGGCTAGCCCGTGTTGCCGCAGTAAAGGCGTTTGAAGGGTAAGGCTGTTACCGATTGAATTAATTGAATGAAAAATTTTATTATGTAAAAGTCCTTGTATTCGACAATATAATTCTTATGATCACAAAAATAATTTTTATTTTATTGGATTAATGGTATATAGGCTGGAATACCTTGGGTCCGAACGGGATCAAACTGTTTACAGCTTGATAACTGGACTAATAGGTTTAACAACGCCACGTACCATTATTCCTCTTTTATTTTGATGTTTGGTATATCGGTTGAACTGCCTTCAAACGAGTCACCGATTTTGGTATGAAAGTGTGACTACCTTTGGTTCAAAGTGAGTAAAACTGTTTCTCAGTTTAATCACTAGACCCAATAGGTTTTGTTTGACTAAGTACCATTATCATGGTTTGTTAGGTGGATTTTGCCACGTACCATCATCACTTTTTGTAAAATTTTAATTTTTGTGAAAAGATCCTATTTCTTTTTTACATAATTCTAATAATTCAGAATTCATTTGACAGGGACGAGCTTTAGTGGGAATATTTTTCTCACTAAAATCATCTTCATAAGGTAAAGAAACAATATGTTTTTTCCTATTCCAAAAGGCATTTGGAAGATCGTTACATATTTGCAACGTAAATTCATTATATAATAATTTAATTTTTTCTTGTAACTTAGGATTTTGGATTTTATCCTCAATCGTAAGTATATTAATTTCCTGTTTAAGGTAATTTACCTGATTTTCTTTTGCTCTAATAAGAATAGAATCCTTAATTTCATTAAGAATCCTAGAGAAGATCCTATCCGTTTTGGTATCAGAGCCATGGTGGGAGTTTTAAGAATTCAAGGTGTAGTTTAACGGTCTTTATCAAATGATAAATTTGATGAGACGTAAAGATACTGTTAAAAACAGTATTGAAGAGGAGTATGATATTCCTCAAGATTTAGATAAATTAAATCGTTGGACAATTCCTAAGATAGATTATAAAATAATCTATGAATTAGGAACTTTCGAGAAATTAGGCTTGAAACAGGTAGTAAAAACTACTGAAGAAACAATCTCTTTAAATAACGAAGAGATGGTTATTAGACTTCTAAGCAATAGAGACTTAGAAAAATACAGAATAAATCATAAATTTATTCATATCGGGTTAGTTCAGGTAGCATTTAAGCCTTTAACTTTAGAAGGTTTACCAGAGAGCTTTATAGCAGCTCTTAGAGATGGTAGAAATCTCGACTGGAAACAATCCCTTATGGGAATAATTCAGTCTAGTCTGGCACATGGTCCAGTTTATTTTAATGTTTATCCAAATCTCCAATTATCATTGACCGATGTCAATATATTGGATGCTCTGACATTAAATGTCAAAACTCATGGATATAATTACGCTCCGGGATCGGAAGTAATATGTATCTGTTATAGAATTTATTATAAGCCTTTATATACGCTGAATCCTCAGTGTAAAATCGTTGATAAACCGATGAACAAAACTGTTCTTATAGAAACCAATTTTAGTAGATCTAATATTACAACTCGTAGATCTATAAAATGGGAAGAAATACAATTTCCAGAAAACTGGACAATTGAAAGAGCTATGCCTCTTCAACCTAAAATAAGAAACAATCCTACTCAAATAATACAATCTACTGATGGAACTGTTCAAATACAGTTTGATCAAAGTCGTAGATCTATTGATGACAGAACTCCTAGATCTAGAATGACTAGATCAGCCTCTTCTCATTATCATATATCACCATGTGATTATATGATAAAATCTCCTTCTAGAGCTTCGACTTCTCAAGTCAGAGAATCAACCTCTAGCGATTATCTACAAAATAGGGTAGAAGAATTAAGAATTAATTCTGATAATATTGTTCATGGAATTTCCAAAAATAAAGACGAGGAAATAACCGAGTCAGAAATGGATTTTTGTGTCTAATGGATTTAAAACAAAAAATTGATTTTAGTCCGGGATCACCGGCAAGAAAAGAAATTCAAAAAGAATTTAACTTACCCAAATGGGAGCTCTTTCGAAAATGGTTTTTTGAGAGTTTTAATATTGAAGATAAAATTATTATCCGAGAAAAATTTTATAACGATTTGTCAAAACGCAATGAAAAATTACCTTTTATTCCTTGGTTTTTGACAACATATTTTAAAAATATGATTTCTGTTCTTGAAAGAAGCTATAAGCTATCAACGGGGAAAAATATGAAATCAATTTATCCTCCTCAAAGCAGTTTTCAAATTGAAAAGGATAATGAAATTCGCTATTATAATGCTTTTCAAAAATTATTTGAAAACGAAACTATTACTGTTACTATAAACCATATAAATGGTCTTTTAAAACAACAGAATTATACAAATATGTATGTTATTGTTCTAGGAGAACAAATTTCTTTACTTAAAAATAATATTGAAGAAATTTCATCTTCGATAAAAGATATTAAAAATCATCTTTTAATGAATAAAGATAAAAATATAAATGAAATTAAAACAGCTAATACAGCTTCTACTAGTATTCAACCTCCTCCCGAGATTGTTAATTTTAATTAAAATCAATTTCTCAAATTGAAGATTTAATTGAAAATAAGCTTAAGAATTTAAAGCTTAACACTTTAAGTGAAGATTTTGAAAATCAACTTGAAAATTCTGATAATTTACATAATACTTTTACTGAAGAAATTAATAAATTAAGAAATTCTTCGAAATTTGCTAGTAAACCAATTCAGACTAAATATTATTACCCGAGGCCAACTCCTCAAGATGTTCTAATTGAAGAACATGATCTTACTATTAATAATTCATATAATGGTCATTGTATTTATGAATGGAATTTAGATGGCTATACAGAAAGACAAACTTTCGGTATGGTTCATAGAATGATGATGTATAGTACAGTCTGTAAAACTCAAGGTAATACAGACAAAACTATAGCTCAAATGCTAGTCGCTGGCTTTACTGGTCAATTGAAAGGTTGGTGGGATAATTATTTATCTCAGCCAGACCGAGAAAGTATTTTCCTCACTGTAAAGGAGGAAGATAATGCAATTATTGAAAATGCTGTTTATACATTATGTATAAACATCGTAGAGCATTTTACAGGCCGATGGTCTGATAACTCTGAAAATGTCAGAACTCTACTTCAAAATCTTAGGTGTAAAACTCTTACATCATTTAGATGGTATAAGGATACATTCCTTAGTAGAGTTATGGAACTTCCTGAGTCAAATAGTACTCACTGGAAATCCAAATTCATTGATGGTCTTCCTTTCCTATTTGCAGAAAGAGTTAAGAAAACTCTTAGAAATGGAGAATCTAGTATAGATTATAATTCTTATACTTACGGAAGATTAATAGGAACTTGTATACAAGAAGGTTTAGCTTTATGCAACGAAATAAAACTTAACAAACAACTTAAGAGACATTCTCTTGACGAGAAAAAACAATTAGGAGAATTCTGTAGTCAATTTGGTTTAGAAAACCCCCTACGAGCAAACCTCGTAAAGAGTATAAACCCAAAAAATACTCTCCTAAACAATATGAAAAAAGAAAATACCGAAAATCTAAAAGAAGAGAACAAAAATTCTCAAAAGATAATAAAAATTATCAATATAGAAATAAATTTCCTCCAATTATTTGTCGCAAATGCGGTAAAATTGGTCATAAAGCAACAACTTGCTGGACCAAAAAGAAAATTAATAATTTAAACATTGATAATGATTTAAAAGAAACATTATCTAAAATCCTTTTAGAATCTGACAGCGACACAGATTCTTCCTCAAACGAGGAAAACAATATTATTAAAGAAGATATATCATCTTCAGAATCCGAAGAATGTCAAAACTGTCAAATAGGTCAGTCTTGTTCTAAAAATATTAAAAGTTCAGAATCTGAACCAGAAGATAATTTATATCAAATTATATCTCAATTTCAAGAATTAAATGTTCTTGATAATAATCTTCTTGAAATGCTAAAAGATACAGAAGATCCAGATTTAAAAAATCTAATTATTAAAAAAATAATTCAAAAGAGGAAGAAACTTCAAAAGAAGTTATTCCTAAAATCATTAAATCTGAACCTTATAGTATGTCCGAAGTAATAAGATTACTTCGTAATAAGAATCAATTAAATAAAAATGAATCAAAAGTTAATATCAAAGATTTAACAAATGAAATCTCGAATTTAAAAGATGGAATAAAATACTTAAAATTAAGTCATATAGATTTAGAAAGAAGATTTTCTAAATTAGAAAAGGGGAAAGAAATTGTTAATGAATTTAAAATAAATAAAGAAGACTTTGCTAGTACTTCTAAAAATTTTCATGAAGACAATTATCTTTCAAATTTAGAAGTTATTACTTCTCAAAAATGGTTGGTGAAAATTTCACTACTTATTGACGGAAATTTTCAAAAAAATCTTATCGCTTTAATAGATAGTGGTGCAGATTTAAACTGCATCCAGGAAGGAATAATTCCTACCCAATATTTCCACAAAACAACTCATTCTCTTAGCTCTGCAAGCGGAGAAAAGTTGCAAATTAATTATAAAATTCCCAAGGCTTTTATTTGTAAAAATAAAGTCTGTGTTCCTACGTCATTCTTGCTAGTCAAGAATATTACAAACCAAGTAATTCTTGGAACTCCATTCCTTAGGAAAATATTTCCTATTAAGAATATTGATGAATATGGATTTAAAGGAAGCTTCGATAATAAAGAAGTTTACTTTGAATTTATTACCGAACCCTTCTCTAGGATTCTTAATGAAATTAAGGATTCTATTCTTATTAGAGCAAAAGAAAATCAGGTAAATTACCTTAAACAGGAAATTAATATACTTACGATTGAGGATAAAATCCAAAATCCTAAGTTACAAGGAAAAAATTATTATATAATGAATTTACGTTGCAAATATGTAACGATCTTCCAAATGCCTTTTGGAATAGGAAAAAACATATTGTTTCTTTACCTTATGAAGATGATTTTAGTGAGAAAAATATTCCCACTAAAGCTCGTCCCTGTCAAATGAATTCTGAATTATTAGAATTATGTAAAAAAAGAAATAGCTTCTCTTTTACAGAAAGGGTTAATAAAACCTTCGAAATCACCTTGGTCGTGTACAGCCTTTTATGTCAATAATGCGGCAGAAAAGGAAAGGGGAGCACCTAGGTTAGTCATTAATTATAAACCCCTTAATAAAGTTTTGAAATGGATTAGGTATCCTATTCCTAATAAAAAGGATCTTTTAGATCGTTTATTTAATGCTATTATATTTTCAAAATTTGATTTAAAATCAGGTTTCTGGCAAATTCAAATTGCCGAACAAGATAGATATAAAACAGCTTTTACAGTCCCAATTGGACAGTTTGAATGGAACGTTATGCCTTTTGGTTTGAAAAACGCTCCATCTGAATTTCAAAATATTATGAACGATATTTTCATTCCTTATAGTAATTTTATTATCGTTTATATTGATGATATTTTAATCTTTTCAAAAGATATTGAAACACATTTTAAACATCTTGATATATTCAAGAAAATTGTAATTCAAAATGGATTGGTTATATCTAGTCCCAAAATGGTTTTGTTTCAAACTAAAATTCGTTTTTTAGGTCATAATATTGAAAGGGAAATATTAATCCAATTAATAGAAGTATTGAGTTTGCGTCAAAATTTCCAGATCAAATTCTTGATAAAACTCAACTTCAAAGATTTTTAGGGAGTCTTAATTATATTTCTCCTTACTATGAAAATCTTGCAATTGATACATCTATTTTATATGATAGATTAAAAAAGATTCCATGTCAGTGGACAAATAGTCACACTGAAGTAATTAAGAAAATTAAGAATAAGGTTACGCATTTACCTTGTTTAATGCTTGCAAATCCTAATTGGCAAAAAATTATTCAAACTGATGCTTCTGACTTAGGCTTCGGAGGAATCTTAAAACAAGTTTCTCCAGAGGACAAAAAAGATTATTTAGTTAGATTCCATTCGGGGAAATGGAATAATGCTCAGAAAAATTATGCTACTATAGCTAGAGAAGTCCTCGCTATAGTTAAATGTGTCCTTAAATTTCAGGATGATTTATACAATCAAAAGTTCTTAATAAGAACTGATTGTCAAGCTGCGAAATTCATGTTTCAGAAAGATTTCAAGCATGATGTCTCCAAACAAATGTTTGCGAGATGGCAGGCTCATTTAGCCCCATTTGATTTTGAAATTATCTATAAAAAGGGAAGTGATAATAGTCTTCCTGATTATCTTACTCGAGAATATCTAACATGAATTTTATGCAAATTGCAGCAATGTCCCATTATGGGAGAGGTTTCACCTCTAATAGAGGTGGACGTGGTGGCAAAAATGTTATTGCTCAAATGGGCAATAAGAAGCTGGTAAAAGAAAATCTATCAGCATCCTCAAGTAATACCTTGAGCAGTGAAGAATTCAGAGAATTCCTTGAATTCAAAAAGCAGAAAGCAAAGTCTGCTGAAGGAACATCTTACGCAAAAATAATTGCGGAAGAAGAAGATGATGTTGACTATGGGAAAATTTCTCATACTGAGGTAATTATATTACTCGAATTTAAAGATTTGAAATGGTCTGATGAACCATGGACTTTAATGTCAAGGTATTTAGACAGAGCATCATATGCTGCTACTTTTTATAAAAACCGTGATACTTATGAAAATATTCTTAAGTCCACGGGAACATGTGATTTTGATCACTTCAATACGGGAAATACCCCATATGCTTTGAAAAAAGGTTATACCTTTAGTAAAATTATTTTCAAGCAAATTATTTCGCCTGAAAAATGGGCTATTCACCCATTAAAGGATAGAGAATATTTCCATCCTGAGTTAAAAACTCTTATTAAATTCAATTATTACGATTATATCGATGCTTTTTATAAAGTATTTTTATACCAGAATGAAAGTAAAAAACATTCTTGGTGGGTAAAAATTTGTGCGGATGTATATAAGTCCGATATTCCAAATTGGTTTTATCAATGGTGGCTTTCTTATGGAGCTACAATTGAAATTCTTAAAGAACCCTTTTTTGGATTATATCAAGAATGGGTTAAAGTTTCTCCGACTCTTATAGAAGCGGAACATAAAAAAGAATGTATTGAAGGAATGACTTCTTTACATTTTTATATTGAATTTAGTATTCCTTGGATCTGGAGATGGACTCCAGAAGTGGGTTATACCCAACAAAAAATTCCATGTTTAAAAAGAAACTTTTATATAAAGTTTTGGAAAAAAATGATAAGAAAGACAGCTACTGGTGAATATGAAAGCCAGCAGACGATCGACAAGATCGAAGAGAAAATTTCTCTTTATCAAAATGCGATTAATAATCGTGAACAAAGAGAAGCTCCTAGTCCTTTTGAAATGATTTCTCAAAGAATCAAATTACAAAAGGGTAAAATGAAGCCCAATGAAATCATCGATGTCTACTTCGAAGAAATGAAGAAAGACATTGCGAAAAATTATGGTATGGATATCGGAGATATTTCGATGGGGACATCTTCAGAAATTGATGAAGACGAAGACTTTTGCCTTGCTGGTGAAGGACAAGATCCGGAAAATCCGGATGATATTATATTCGAAGAAGTTAACGACAATACAATGGACCTCATAGGACAAGAAATGGCCATCATTAAAGACAAGGTGACGCAAATTGCTAAGACCCGTGAAGAAATCAAGGAGTCTAGCGCCAAAGATGCCATCAAAATCAAAGAAATTAAAGATGCTATGGATAAAATCAGAAAAAGTTGAAAGTGATATCAACGATGGAAAGTTGATCACTATTAGGTTTAATAAAGTTAAAGAAGACTTTCTCGAGCAAATGGAAAATAGCTGTCAAGATTCCTTTACAAGTGGGGCGGCTATGAAGAAAAATTTTCTTTACTTTAATTATTGTACTTTACTTCCTTCTTCTATTTATAGAGTCGAAGCTCATATGCTTCAGGTGTGCTTAGATTTACACTCTCTTGTACTCTCTCTTCCTTCTCTCTTGTAATTCCCCTCTACTGTAAAATATTTTAAGGAATAAACGTTGAAGTTTCCTGTACGACTCCTCTCATTAAAGTAAGTTTTTTTTATTTTGTCATTTATTTATTTTTATCTTTCTTAGCTTTAATGGAAGGCTAAATTTTAACGTTAAACTACACCAAGATGCCTTGATACTTTAATCATGGTTTTATATCATATATATTTATATACATATATTAATATGATGTAATATTTTTCTTTATAAAAAACTTTTAAAAATCGATTGAAAGAATTAAATTTTGAATAAAGGTTATAATAAAATTTGATTTTGATTAATTCTGTGTCGGCTCTTGGCTAGCCCGTGTTGCCGCAGTAAAGGCGTTTGAAGGGTAAGGCTGTTACCGATTGAATTAATTGAATGAAAAATTTTATTATGTAAAAGTCCTTGTATTCGACAATATAATTCTTATGATCACAAAAATAATTTTTATTTTATGTTGTTTTTGGATTAATGGTATATAGGCTGGAATACCTTGGGTCCGAACGGGATCAAACTGTTTACAGCTTGATAACTGGACTAATAGGTTTAACAACGCCACGTACCATTATTCCTCTTTTATTTTGATGTTTGGTATATCGGTTGAACTGCCTTCAAACGAGTCACCGATTTTGGTATGAAAGTGTGACTACCTTTGGTTCAAAGTGAGTAAAACTGTTTCTCAGTTTAATCACTAGACCCAATAGGTTTTGTTTGACTAAGTACCATTATCATGGTTTGTTAGGTGGATTTTGCCACGTACCATCATCACTTTTTGTAAAATTTTAATTTTTGTGAAAAGATCCTATTTCTTTTTTACATAATTCTAATAATTCAGAATTCATTTGACAGGGACGAGCTTTAGTGGGAATATTTTTCTCACTAAAATCATCTTCATAAGGTAAAGAAACAATATGTTTTTTCCTATTCCAAAAGGCATTTGGAAGATCGTTACATATTTGCAACGTAAATTCATTATATAATAATTTAATTTTTTCTTGTAACTTAGGATTTTGGATTTTATCCTCAATCGTAAGTATATTAATTTCCTGTTTAAGGTAATTTACCTGATTTTCTTTTGCTCTAATAAGAATAGAATCCTTAATTTCATTAAGAATCCTAGAGAAGATCCTATCCGTTTTGGTATCAGAGCCATGGTGGGAGTTTTAAGAATTCAAGGTGTAGTTTAACGGTCTTTATCAAATGATAAATTTGATGAGACGTAAAGATACTGTTAAAAACAGTATTGAAGAGGAGTATGATATTCCTCAAGATTTAGATAAATTAAATCGTTGGACAATTCCTAAGATAGATTAAAAATAATCTATGAATTAGGAACTTTCGAGAAATTAGGCTTGAAACAGGTAGTAAAAACTACTGAAGAAACAATCTCTTTAAATAACGAAGAGATGGTTATTAGACTTCTAAGCAATAGAGACTTAGAAAAATACAGAATAAATCATAAATTTATTCATATCGGGTTAGTTCAGGTAGCATTTAAGCCTTTAACTTTAGAAGGTTTACCAGAGAGCTTTATAGCAGCTCTTAGAGATGGTAGAAATCTCGACTGGAAACAATCCCTTATGGGAATAATTCAGTCTAGTCTGGCACATGGTCCAGTTTATTTTAATGTTTATCCAAATCTCCAATTATCATTGACCGATGTCAATATATTGGATGCTCTGACATTAAATGTCAAAACTCATGGATATAATTACGCTCCGGGATCGGAAGTAATATGTATCTGTTATAGAATTTATTATAAGCCTTTATATACGCTGAATCCTCAGTGTAAAATCGTTGATAAACCGATGAACAAAACTGTTCTTATAGAAACCAATTTTAGTAGATCTAATATTACAACTCGTAGATCTATAAAATGGGAAGAAATACAATTTCCAGAAAACTGGACAATTGAAAGAGCTATGCCTCTTCAACCTAAAATAAGAAACAATCCTACTCAAATAATACAATCTACTGATGGAACTGTTCAAATACAGTTTGATCAAAGTCGTAGATCTATTGATGACAGAACTCCTAGATCTAGAATGACTAGATCAGCCTCTTCTCATTATCATATATCACCATGTGATTATATGATAAAATCTCCTTCTAGAGCTTCGACTTCTCAAGTCAGAGAATCAACCTCTAGCGATTATCTACAAAATAGGGTAGAAGAATTAAGAATTAATTCTGATAATATTGTTCATGGAATTTCCAAAAATAAAGACGAGGAAATAACCGAGTCAGAAATGGATTTTTGTGTCTAATGGATTTAAAACAAAAAATTGATTTTAGTCCGGGATCACCGGCAAGAAAAGAAATTCAAAAAGAATTTAACTTACCCAAATGGGAGCTCTTTCGAAAATGGTTTTTTGAGAGTTTTAATATTGAAGATAAAATTATTATCCGAGAAAAATTTTATAACGATTTGTCAAAACGCAATGAAAAATTACCTTTTATTCCTTGGTTTTTGACAACATATTTTAAAAATATGATTTCTGTTCTTGAAAGAAGCTATAAGCTATCAACGGGGAAAAATATGAAATCAATTTATCCTCCTCAAAGCAGTTTTCAAATTGAAAAGGATAATGAAATTCGCTATTATAATGCTTTTCAAAAATTATTTGAAAACGAAACTATTACTGTTACTATAAACCATATAAATGGTCTTTTAAAACAACAGAATTATACAAATATGTATGTTATTGTTCTAGGAGAACAAATATCTTTACTTAAAAATAATATTGAAGAAATTTCATCTTCGATAAAAGATATTAAAAATCATCTTTTAATGAATAAAGATAAAAATATAAATGAAATTAAAACAGCTAATACAGCTTCTACTAGTATTCAACCTCCTCCCGAGATTGTTAATTTTAAATTAAAATCAATTTCTCAAATTGAAGATTTAATTGAAAATAAGCTTAAGAATTTAAAGCTTAACACTAAGTGAAGATTTTGAAAATCAACTTGAAAATTCTGATAATTTACATAATACTTTTACTGAAGAAATTAATAAATTAAGAAATTCTTCGAAATTTGCTAGTAAACCAATTCAGACTAAATATTATTACCCGAGGCCAACTCCTCAAGATGTTCTAATTGAAGAACATGATCTTACTATTAATAATTCATATAATGGTCATTGTATTTATGAATGGAATTTAGATGGCTATACAGAAAGACAAACTTTCGGTATGGTTCATAGGATGATGATGTATAGTACAGTCTGTAAAACTCAAGGTAATACAGACAAAACTATAGCTCAAATGCTAGTCGCTGGCTTTACTGGTCAATTGAAAGGTTGGTGGGATAATTATTTATCTCAGCCAGACCGAGAAAGTATTTTCCTCACTGTAAAGGAGGAAGATAATGCAATTATTGAAAATGCTGTTTATACATTATGTATAAACATCGTATAGCATTTTACAGGCCGATGGTCTGATAACTCTGAAAATGTCAGAACTCTACTTCAAAATCTTAGGTGTAAAACTCTTACATCATTTAGATGGTATAAGGATACATTTCTTAGTAGAGTTATGGAACTTCCTGAGTCAAATAGTACTCACTGGAAATCCAAATTCATTGATGGTCTTCCTTTCCTATTTGCAGAAAGAGTTAAGAAAACTCTTAGAAATGGAGAATGTAGTATAGATTATAATTCTTATACTTACGGAAGATTAATAGGAACTTGTATACAAGAATGTTTAGCTTTATGCAACGAAATAAAACTTAACAAACAACTTAAGAGACATTCTCTTGACGAGAAAAAACATTAGGAGAATTCTGTAGTCAATTTGGTTTAGAAAACCCCCCTACGAGCAAACCTCGTAAAGAGTATGTTAGGAATATTTTATAGTGTTCAATTTCAATGTGTTTATCTTAGTTGGTTTGTATTTAATTAACTTTGAGCTAGTTTGTAATTTTCTAGTTCTTAGTTACTAGGGGTATAATATACCAACTAATGTGGTATATATACCCCCAAACCCTAATTCATTAGGGTGTGTGTTTTTGGTGTAGTATGTGTGAGTTGCGTGTGTGTTGAATAGTAAGAAAATCATTTTGACAGCTTTCACCTTCGTTCACAAACACACCCCACGTCTAAGCTTCAAATATTTCATCATTAGCGTGGTAAATCGTCCTAGATTAGTATTGTTGGATTAAAAGGGACCAACAAGTGGCTCCGGTTCTTTTTGTCCTGTGCAAACAGGCGGCGCATCGGACACATGTTTCGATGTTGTGACGACGGAGCGTCTTTGTGACCCCCGTCTGGTTAGTTACCCCGTTCATGATGGAGCCCCGACTCATAGCAATCAGCGAGGAACTTACACATTCCATGCCGCGCTCAACGAGGATCTATGAAGGAAAAGGTCCCATCACCGACACCACTCCACCACGCCTACGCTTACGTCACCACACGCTGCTCCGCTTCTTCCAAGTTTCGAAATGAACTTGGAGGAAAGTCAAATGCTGCTACTCCTGAGAATCCCACTTGATTGCCTCACTCAACACCACACCACACCATCATCACCACCATCAACACCAGAGACAGACTCGTCCCACGGACGACGTGACGATCCCGAAGACGGAGATCATCTCAAGGGGGAGTAAAGGAGAAGAAATAAGTTGAAGATCGTACAGCAGCATCAGCAGCAACCATCATCCACGCCACCTCCACCAACTACGCCCCGCCGGAGGCTTCCACTACCTCCGCGCACATACTTATGTGTCAGGCTATTATGTTCATAATGGAACACTCGAAGGAGCCATGGCACATCTCATCCACCACATTCCGCCACCACTGCGCTGACCACTCTGAAGACCGAGCTCCCTACTCTTGAAAGGCACATTTCAATGGAGCCTTGGCACATTTTTTACGCCCCACGCCCACCTTCTTCTGGAGCCAGACGAGTCATCTTCGAGGCCGAACCAGACAACTTCCATTCAAAGACGACAAATCCGGCGCCAAGAAGAAGAAGATTGGAGAATCTTAACAAGTGAGTCCTAGTCGAGCCATCAATGCCTCCGCAAGAAGAGGAGATATCCCTTGTAGGGGGAGTTTGCTAGGAATCGAGATCTCCAATATGCCCAACAAAGATATCCCGCGCTGAACTGAAGATTGAACACTAAGGGGGAGATTGTTAGGAAATATTTTGTAGTGTTCAATTTCATTGTATTATCTTTGTTGGTTTGCTATATTAAACTTTGGGCTAGCTCTTAATTGGGTTAGTTCTTAGTTATTCATGTAATGGGCCTTCACAAGAGGCCCACCTATTATATACCAACTTGTGGTATAAATAGGAAAACCCTAACACATAGTTAGGTGTGCTTGTGTGTGAAGATCAAATAAACAATTTTAGAGTGAGAGAGTCTCCTCAAGAACACCACCAAGCCCCACACGCCCCGAACCTAAATCTCGATCTTTAGGCGTGTTTAATCCGTCCGAAGTCGTATTGTTGGTGCTAATCGGGACCAACAAGAAGATAGTGAAAAGAGGGTCTGCGAGATGAGTAGTAGTTTACGTTCTTGCGAAGCTGAGCGAAATGAAGTCTCATCAAAATATGAGACTGTCTTAGAGGAACAGCGTATGCTTTACTCTAAGATTAAACAATTAGAGAATGTTACTTCGAATATAGGTCTAGCAGATCAAAAATCTCTTTTTAACTTAATTTTTAACCGGGAAAATAATTTACATGATCAAAAGCCTACTCTATGTGATACTCCAGAGACTCTTCGTAAATTGAAAGATTTACAAGATACTTTGAACACTGAAAGGATAGGTTTTGGCGCTGAAAAGGAAAAGCTTTTAAAGGAGATTTTATATCTAAAAAATTCCCTGTCTTTATCTGTTTCTAATAATTTGCCAAGTAATACATCTTCCTCGAAACAGGTAAATAAAACAAAAAATTAAAACAAGCATCATTGTTCCTAAAACTGAGAAAGCTTTTATTAATCATTCTAAGTCAACTTTGACTGAAGCTGAAACGTTAAGTAAAAGCAAAGCGCTAAAACTAGCTAAGGAACAAATAAAAATTAGGAAAGAGAAAGGAAAATCAGTATTATCTTCCAAAATTAAAGTCGAGAATGTTCAAGATTTTTCCTCTCCCATTCCTATCAAAAGGGAAAGGAAAACGTGCAAAGAAGAAGTTCCAAGCTTAAGCAAGCAAACTTCTCAGATCCCGCACACTTATCATTATAATGTGAATGACGTGCGTTACTGTCGTAGGAATACCAGTTCTCGTGTTACTGATGCTTATAATGCTTTATGCTCATATTCTTACATGCAATATCCAGTTCAGATTAAGTCTGAAAGACACCTTCTGCGACTGGCTAGGGAGAAAATCTTTAGATCTTCTAGACCTAGGCACACGTTCACTGGCACTAATATGTCATTTCCCTCTAAGGTTCACCAAACCTGGATTCCTAAATCACAAATCAAATTGAATTGGACTTTAAAGGATGATTTAGGATCAATATCTGAACCAAATGTGCTTAACTTGTTTTCTGCTAACAAGGGAGGACCCATCCAGAAATGGGTACCAAAGTCCCGATAAGTTTTGCAGATTCCCAGCATGGGTAGGTACAAGAGAGCTGCTCCACACCCATGACTGGTATGCGATGAGAGCAGCCAAACATCCCAGCGTGTATGGTATCTTGGGTTGCTCCACATACACGACTGGTAAGCGATGCGAGCAACTACGTAGGTAAATTCTATATGCATCCCATAAGAAACTTGGCATGCATCTTGAGCTCAAAAGACAATATACCTACTTTGAAAACAATAGGGTACATTATAAACATGCATGCCTCAAATGTACTTTAAATGTTAATTTTCGCATGCATATGAGCTGAAATGTCTAATACCCCATGATATGTACATTTTAACTATGCATATATCTTAAAGAACTTCAAGCCTGAAATATTGTGTATGCATATAAGCTGAATTGTCAAAAATACCTATTTTTTTAGAAGTGTTAATAAGCGAAAGACGTACATTCTAATGCATTTTAAAGAACAATAATTCTTTAGTTTGCATCTGATCTGAAAATAAATAAATACGTTCACGCTTAGTTTATTGGGAGAGAACTTATATGTTTTAACGTGCATGCATTGAGGGGGAGTATCAAACATATTTGCGAGGGGAGAGTACATTTTTAGGGGGAGCACATCTTAGGTGCACGATTTGAGGGGGAGAAACTTCATTTAACCTATATACATATACGTATACATATAATCTATTATTACTATGATACTACTTATCTACGACTATTACGATAATATATATATATATATGTATACATAAAAAAAAAAAAAAAAAAACAAAAACAAAAACAAAGAAGAAAAGCAAAAAAAAAAAAAAGGAAAGAAAAGCAAAAAAAAAAAAAAAAGAAAGAAAAACCCTCTCATACGCTTCCACCTCTCATGATGGACTTCACTTGAAAACTCGACCCTCAAGAGTTCAAGAATTACAAACGGCGTGATATCCATACACAAACACGAAGATGATCTCAACTACCCTGCTCCGACTTGCTGATGAAGCAGCACTCACCAAAATTGACGGACGCATGGATTCTAGGTTCCCATGGTTCAGTCAGACCAAACTGAACCTAACCCCGGAACGTAGCCAAGTGTTAGTGAAGATAGTCCATAAGCCACATTCCCATTTGGCAATTCTTGACAATACCGAAGAACGAAAGATACAAAAAAAATCCTCACCTCACAAAATTTTCGGGCCATCCCATATAGGTGCAGGAGCTGATTTTTATCAGCTCCTGGGTAGAAGTCGCCTCATTTGGTCCAATGGCGCATGCACAACCGAGCCTTACCCACTCATCGATCTCCCTAAAGACCGATGTTTCATCAAATCACGGAGAGCCACGCATGCTATCACCGCTTCACTTGGAAGCGGGAGATATTGAATTAAGTGGTAGTTAGCCCCACACCACTGAACTTCCTTGAACACATCGAGTCTAGGTGTCCTCACTACCTAAATGTTTTATAATTTTTAGGACACATACACTTTTTCTTATCTGGACTTCGTGACCAGATCAGAACTTCCATAGACACATCCTCTTAGATGTGATTCCATGATTGGAAGGAAGTCCTACCGTTGCAACATCAAACAACACGGCATCAGGCCATCGTCTGCGAGCTACGCTCCTAGATCGATGTTAACGGAACGCCTATGTGGCTCCGGTTCTAAGCCCTGTGCTTACAGCCGCGTCTCAGAGTTTAACTCTGAACTCGTGTCGATGGATTGCCTTAGTGGCTCCGTCTGGTTATTACCCACACCGACCTATCGTTTGTTTATTCCTTCGACTCCTATACAAGCATGCCGATCTCGTTAACACGAATCGCCATGAGGGGGAGAAGGGATACGTATAAACAAATAGGTCGGACCACCCACCAACTTCCGCCGCACGTACCACTATGAAGCCGGGCTCTCCTACACTCAAACGTCAATCCAGAAGGAGCCTTGGCACATTTTATAACACATCCCACGCTCACCATCAATATTCCGCCGCGCTTTCCACGATGAAGCCGAACTCCACTGGAACCTACAATGCCACATCCCAAAGGAGCTTTGGCATATGCTAAAAGACACCCCCACGCATTCTTCTGGAGCCAGACAAGCTTCCTCGAGGCCGAACCAGACAACTTCCTTCGACGAAGACGAATCTGGCACTGAGAAGAAGAAGATTGGAGAAGACTTGACGACTTCAAAATACGAAAAAGACAAGGACAAGATGCAAACAAAATTTTAAAGATCTGCGACATCATCAAGAAACGAATATCGGGGCGTGGATCACAGCATACATCCGATCTACAACGTATAGCGTTAAGACAAGAGAGTTCTAGCTGAAAGTGCATTCAAATCCTCCACAAGAGAGGAGACAGCCTTTGCAGGGGGAGCAAGGGGAGATTGTTAGGACTCGAGAGATTCTCCATGTGCCCAACAAAGATAACCCGTGCTGAATTGAAGATTGAACACTAAGGGGGAGATTGTTAGGAATATTTTATAGTGTTCAATTTCAATGTGTTTATCTTAGTTGGTTTGTATTTAATTAACTTTGGGCTAGTTTGTAATTTTCTAGTTCTTAGTTACTAGGGGTATAATATACCAACTAATGTGGTATATATACCCCCAAACCCTAATTCATTAGGGTGTGTGTTTTTGGTGTAGTATGTGTGAGTTGCGTGTGTGTTGAATAGTAAGAAAATCATTTTGACAGCTTTCACCTTCGTTCACAAACACACCCCACGTCTAAGCTTCAAATCTTTCATCATTAGCGTGGTAAATCGTCCTAGATTAGTATTGTTGGATTAAAAGGGACCAACAGAGTATAAACCCAAAAAATACTCTCCTAAACAATATGAAAAAAGAAAATACCGAAAATCTAAAAGAAGAGAACAAAAATTCTCAAAAGATAATAAAAATTATCAATATAGAAATAAATTTCCTCCAATTATTTGTCGCAAATGCGGTAAAATTGGTCATAAAGCAACAACTTGCTGGACCAAAAAGAAAATTAATAATTTAACATTGATAATGATTTTAAAAGAAACATTATCTAAAATCCTTTTAGAATCTGACAGCGACACAGATTCTTCCTCAAACGAGGAAAACAATATTATTAAAGAAGATATATCATCTTCAGAATCCGAAGAATGTCAAAACTGTCAAATAGGTCAGTCTTGTTCTAAAAATATTAAAAGTTCAGAATCTGAACCAGAAGATAATTTATATCAAATTATATCTCAATTTCAAGAATTAAATGTTCTTGATAATAATCTTCTTGAAATGCTAAAGATACAGAAGATCCAGATTTAAAAAATCTAATTATTAAAAAAATAATTCAAAAAGAGGAAGAAACTTCAAAAGAAGTTATTCCTAAAATCATTAAATCTGAACCTTATAGTATGTCCGAAGTAATGAGATTGCTTCGTAATAAGAATCAATTAAATAAAAATGAATCAAAAGTTAATATCAAAGATTTAACAAATGAAATCTCGAATTTAAAAGATGAAATAAAATACTTAAAATTAAGTCATATAGATTTAGAAAGAAGATTTTCTAAATTAGAAAAGGGGAAAGAAATTGTTAATGAATTTAAAATAAATAAAGAAGACTTTGCTAGTACTTCTAAAAATTTTCATGAAGACAATTATCTTTCAACTTTAGAAGTTATTACTTCTCAAAAATGGTTGGTGAAAATTTCACTACTTATTGACGGAAATTTTCAAAACATCTTATCGCTTTAATAGATAGTGGTGCAGATTTAAACTGCATCCAGGAAGGAATAATTCCTACCCAATATTTCCACAAAACAACTCATTCTCTTAGCTCTGCAAGCGGAGAAAAGTTGCAAATTAATTATAAAATTCCAAGGCTTTTATTTGTAAAAATAAAGTCTGTGTTCCTACGTCATTCTTGCTAGTCAAGAATATTACAAACCAAGTAATTCTTGGAACTCCATTCCTTAGGAAATATTTCCTATTAAGAATATTGATGAATATGGATTTAAAGGAAGCTTCGATAATAAAGAAGTTTACTTTGAATTTATTACCGAACCCTTCTCTAGGATTCTTAATGAAATTAAGGATTCTATTCTTATTAGAGCAAAAAAAATCAGGTAAATTACCTTAACAGGAAATTAATATACTTACGATTGAGGATAAAATCCAAAATCCTAAGTTACAAGGAAAAAATTAAATTATTATATAATGAATTTACGTTGCAAATATGTAACGATCTTCCAAATGCCTTTTGGAATAGGAAAAAACATATGTTTCTTTACCTTATGAAGATGATTTTAGTGAGAAAAATATTCCCCACTAAAGCTCGTCCCTGTCAAATGAATTCTGAATTATTAGAATTATGTAAAAAAGAAATAGCTTCTCTTTTACAGAAAGGGTTTAATAAAACCTTCGAAATCACCTTGGTCGTGTACAGCCTTTTATGTCAATAATGCGGCAGAAAAGAAAGGGGAGCACCTAGGTTAGTCATTAATTATAAACCCCTTAATAAAGTTTTGAAATGGATTAGGTATCCTTTCCTAATAAAGGATCTTTTAGATCGTTTATTTAATGCTATTATATTTTCAAAATTTGATTTAAAATCAGGTTTCTGGCAATTCAAATTGCCGAACAAGATAGATATAAAACAGCTTTTACAGTCCCAATTGGACGTTTGAATGGAACGTTATGCCTTTTGGTTGAAAAACGCTCCGTCTGAATTTCAAAATATTATGAACGATATTTTCATTCCTTATAGTAATTTTATTATCGTTTATATTGATGATATTTTAATCTTTTCAAAAGATATTGAAACACTTTTAAACATCTTGATATATTCAAGAAATTGTAATTCAAAATGGATTGGTTATATCTAGTCCCAAATGGTTTTGTTTCAAACTAAAATTCGTTTTTTAGGTCATAATATTGAAAAGGGAAATATTAATCCAATTAATAGAAGTATGAGTTGCGTCAAAATTTCCAGATCAAATTCTTGATAAAACTCAACTTCAAAGATTTTTAGGGAGTCTTAATTATATTTCTCCTTACTATGAAAATCTTGCAATTGATACATCTATTTTATATGATAGATTAAAAAAGATTCCATGTCAGTGGACAAATAGTCCACTGAAGTAATTAAGAAAATTAAGAATAAGGGTTACGCATTTACCTTGTTTAATGCTTGCAAATCCTAATTGCAAAAAATTATTCAAACTGATGCTTCTGACTTAGGCTTCGGAGGAATCTTAAAACAAGTTTCTCCAGAGGACAAAAAAGATTATTAGTTAGATTCCATTCGGGGAAATGGAATAATGCTCAGAAAAATTATGCTACTATAGCTAAGAAGTCCTCGCTATAGTTAAAATGTGTCCTTAAATTTCAGGATGATTTATACAATCAAAGTTCTTAATAAGAACTGATTGTCAAGCTGCGAAATTCATGTTCAGAAAGATTTCAAGCATAATGTCTCCAAACAAATGTTTGCGAGATGGCAGGCTCATTTAGCCCCATTTGATTTGAAATTATCTATAAAAGGGAAGTGATAATAGTCTTCCTGATTATCTTATCGAGAATATCTAACATGAATTTATGCAAATTGCAGCAATGTCCCATTATGGAGAGGTTTCACCTCTAATAGAGGTGGACGTGGTGGCAAAAATGTTATTGCTCAAATGGCAATAAGTAGCTGGTAAAAGAAAATCTATCAGCATCCTCAAGTAATACCTTGAGCAGTGAAGAAATTCAGAGAATTCCTTGAATTCAAAAAGCAGAAGCAAAGTCTCTGAAGGAACATCTAACGCAAAAATATTGCGGAAGAAGAAGATGATGTTGACTATGAGAAAATTTCTCATACTGAGGTAATTATATTACTCGAATTTAAAGATTTGAAATGGTCTGATGAACCATGGACTTTAATGTCAAGGTATTTAGACAGAGCATCATATGCTGCTACTTTTTATAAAAACCGTGATACTTATGAAAATATTCTTAAGTCCACGGGAAACATGTGATTTTGATCACTTCAATATGGGAAATACCCCATATGCTTTGAAAAAAGGTTATACCTTTAGTAAAATTAATTTCAAGCAAATTATTTCGCCTGAAAAATGGGCTATTCACCCTTAAAGGATAGAGAATATTTCCATCCTGAGTTAAAAACTCTTATTAAATTCAATTATTACTATATTCGAGGCTTTTTATAAAGTATTTTTATACCAGAATGAAAGTAAAAAAATTCTTGGTGGGTAAAAATTTGTGCGGATGTATATAAGTCCGATATTCCAAATTGGTTTTATCAATGGTGGCTTTCTTATGGAGCTACAATTGAAATTCTTAAAGAACCCTTTTGGATTATATCAAGAATGGGTTAAAGTTTTCTCCGACTCTTATAGAAGCGGAACATAAAAAGAATGTATTGAAGAATGGCTTCTTTACATTTTTATATTGAATTTAGTATTCCTGGGATCTGGAGATGGACTCCAGAAGTGGGTTATACCCAACAAAAAATTCCATGTTTAAAAAGAAACTTTTATATAAAGTTTTGGAAAAAAATGATAAGAAAGACAGTTACTGGTGAATATGAAAGCCAGCAGACGATCGACAAGATCGAAGAGAAATTTCTCTTTATCAAAATGCGATTAATAATCGTGAACAAAGAGAAGCTCCTAGTCCTTTTGAAATGATTTCTCAAAGATCAAATACAAAAGGGTAAAATGAAGCCCAATGAAATCATCGATGTCTACTTCGAAGAAATGAAGAAAGACATTGCGAAAAATTATGGTATGGATATCGGAGATATTTCGATGGGGACATCTTCAAAAATTGATGAAGACGAAGACTTTTTGCCTTGCTGGTGAAGGACAAGATCCGGAAAATCCGGATGATATTATATTCGAAGAAGTTAACGACAATACCATGACCTCATAGGACAAGAAATGGCCATCATTAAAGACAATGTGGCGCAAATTGCTAAGACCCGTGAAGAAAATCAGGAGTCTAGCGCCAAAGATGCCATCAAATCAAAGAAATTAAAGATGCTATGGATAAATCAGAAAAAGTTGAAAGTGATATCAACGATGGAAAGTGATCACTATTAGGTTTAATAAAGTTAAAGAAGACTTTTGTCGAGCAAATGGAAAATAGCTGTCAAGATTCCTTTACAAGTGGGGCGGCTACGAAGAAAAATTTCTTTACTTTAATTATTGTACTTTACTTCCTTCTTCTATTTATAGAGTCGAAGCTCATATGCTTCAGGTGTGCTTAGATTTACACTCTCTTGTATTCTCTCTTCCTTCTCTCTTGTAATTCCCCTCTACTGTAAAATATTTAAGGAATAAACGTTGAGTTTCCTGTACGCTCCTCTCATTAAAGTAAGTTTTTTTAATTTTGTCATTTATTTATTTTTATCTTTCTTAGCCTTAATGAAGGCTAAATTTTAACGTTAAACTACACCAAGATGCCTTGATACTTTAATCATGGTTTTATATCATATATATTTATATACATATATTAATATGATGTAATATTTTTCTTTATAAAAAACTTTTAAAAATCGATTGAAAGAATTAAATTTTGAATCTAGGATCTTTTCACAAAAATTACGGATGCTGATAACGGATGCTGATAACGGATAGGATCTTTTCACAAAAATTAAAATTTTACAAAAAGTGATGATGGTACGTGGCAAAATCCACCTAACAAACCATGATAATGGTACTTAGTCAAACAAAACCTATTGGGTCTAGTGATTAAACTGAGAAACAGTTTTACTCACTTTGAACCAAAGGTAGTCACACTTTCATACCAAAATCGGTGACTCGTTTGAAGGCAGTTCAACCGATATACCAAACATCAAAATAAAGAGGAATAATGGTACGTGGCGTTGTTAAACCTATTAGTCCAGTTATCAAGCTGTAAACAGTTTGACCCGTTCGGACCCAGGTATTCCAGCCTATATACCATTAATCCAATAAATAAAAATTATTTTTGTGATCATAAGAATTATATTGTCGAATACAAGGACTTTTACATAATAAAATTTTTCATTCAATTAATTCAATCGGTAACAGCCTTACCCTTCAAACGCCTTTACTGCGGCAACATGGGCTAGCCAAGAGCCGACACAGAATTAATCAAAATCAAATTTTATTATAACCTTTATTCAAAATTTAATTCTTTCAATCGATTTTTAAAAGTTTTTTATAAAGAAAATTTTACATCATATTAATATATGTATATAAATATATATGATATAAAACCATGATTAAAGTATCAAGGCATCTTGGTGTAGTTTAACGTTAAAATTTAGCCTTCCATTAAGGCTAAGAAAGATAAAAATAAATAAATGACAAAATTAAAAAAAAGTTACTTTAATGAGAGGAGTCGTACAGGAAACTTCAACGTTTATTCCTTAAAATATTTTACAGTAGAGGGGAATTACAAGAGAGAAGGAAGAGAGAGTACAAGAGAGTGTAAATCTAAGCACACCTGAAGCATATGAGCTTCGACTCTATAAATAGAAGAAGGAAGTAAAGTACAATAATTAAAGTAAAGAAAATTTTTCTTCGTAGCCGCCCCACTTGTAAAGGAATCTTGACAGCTATTTCCATTTGCTCGAGAAAGTCTTCTTTAACTTTATTAAAGCTAATAGTGATCAACTTTCCATCGTTGATATCACTTTCAACTTTTTCTGATTTTATCCATTGCATCTTTAATTTCTTTGATTTTGATGGCATCTTTGGCGCTAGACTCCTTGATTTCTTCACGGGTCTTAGCAATTTGCGCCACCTTGTCTTTAATGATGGCCATTTCTTGTCCTATGAGGTCCATTGTATTGTCGTTAACTTCTTCGAATATAATATCATCCGGATTTTCCGGATCTTGTCCTTCACCAGCAAGGCAAAAGTCTTCGTCTTCATCAATTTTTGAAGATGTCCCCATCGAAATATCTCCGATATCCATACCATAATTTTTCGCAATGTCTTTCTTCATTTCTTCGAAGTAGACATCGATGATTTCATTGGGCTTCATTTTACCCTTTTGTAATTTGATTCTTTGAGAAATCATTTCAAAAGGACTAGGAGCTTCTCTTTGTTCACGATTATTAATCGAATTTTGATAAAGAGAAATTTTCTCTTCGATCTTGTCGATCGTCTGCTGGCTTTCATATTCACCAGTAGCTGTCTTTCTTATCATTTTTTTCCAAAACTTTATATAAAAGTTTCTTTTTAAACATGGAATTTTTTGTTGGGTATAACCCACTTCTGGAGTCCATCTCCAGATCCAAGGAATACTAAATTCAATATAAAATGTAAAGAAGCCATTCCTTCAATACATTCTTTTTTATGTTCCGCTTCTATAAGAGTCGGAGAAACTTTAACCCATTCTTGATATAATCCAAAAAAGGGTTCTTTAAGAATTTCAATTGTAGCTCCATAAGAAAGCCACCATTGATAAACCAATTTGGAATATCGGACTTATATACATCCGCACAAATTTTTACCCACCAAGAATGTTTTTTACTTTCATTCTGGTATAAAAATACTTTATAAAAAGCATCGATATAATCGTAATAATTGAATTTAATAAGAGTTTTTAACTCAGGATGGAAATATTCTCTATCCTTTAATGGGTGAATAGCCCATTTTTCAGGCGAAATAATTTGCTTGAAAATAATTTTACTAAAGGTATAACCTTTTTTCAAAGCATATGGGATATTTCCCGTATTGAAGTGATCAAAATCACATGTTCCCGTGGACTTAAGAATATTTTTATAAGTATCACAGTTTTTATAAAAAGTAGCAGCATATGATGCTCTGTCTAAATACCTTGACATTAAAGTCCATGGTTCATCAGACCATTTCAAATCTTTAAATTCGAGTAATATAATTACCTCAGTATGAGAAATTTTCTCATAGTCAACATCATCTTCTTCTTCCGCAATTATTTTTGCGTAAGATGTTCCTTCAGCAGACTTTGCTTTCTGCTTTTTGAATTCAAGAAATTCTCTGAATTCTTCACTGCTCAAGGTATTACTTGAGGATGCTGATAGATTTTCTTTTACCAGCTTCTTATTGCCCATTTGAGCAATAACATTTTTGCCACCACGTCCACCTCTATTAGAGGTGAAACCTCTCCCATAATGGGACATTGCTGCAATTTGCATAAAATTCATGTTAGATATTCTCGAGTAAGATAATCAAGAAGACTATTATCACTTCCCTTTTTATAGATAATTTCAAAATCAAATGGGGCTAAATGAGCCTGCCATCTCGCAAACATTTGTTTGGAGACACCATGCTTGAAATCTTTCTGAAACATGAATTTCGCAGCTTGACAATCAGTTCTTATTAAGAACTTTTGATTGTATAAATCATCCTGAAATTTAAGGACACATTTAACTATAGCGAGGACATCTCTAGCTATAGTAGCATAATTTTTCTGAGCATTATTCCATTTCCCCGAATGGAATCTAACTAAATAATCTTTTTTGTCCTCTGGAGAAACTTGTTTTAAGATTCCTCCGAAGCCTAAGTCAGAAGCATCAGTTTCAATAATTTTTTGCCAATTAGGATTTGCAAGCATTAAACAAGGTAAATGCGTAACCTTATTCTTAATTTTCTTAATTACTTCAGTGTGACTATTTGTCCACTGACATGGAATCTTTTTTAATCTATCATATAAAATAGATGTATCAATTGCAAGATTTTCATAGTAAGGAGAAATATAATTAAGACTCCCTAAAAATCTTTGAAGTTGAGTTTTGTCAAGAATTTGATCTGGAAATTTTGACGCAAACTCAATACTTCTATTAATTGGATTAATATTTCCCTTTTCAATATTATGACCTAAAAAACGAATTTTAGTTTGAAACAAAACCATTTTGGGACTAGATATAACCATCCATTTTGAATTACAATTTTCTTGAATATATCAAGATGTTTAAAATGTGTTTCAATATCTTTTGAAAAGATTAAAATATCATCAATATAAACGATAATAAAATTACTATAAGGAATGAAAATATCGTTCATAATATTTTGAAATTCAGACGGAGCGTTTTTCAAACCAAAAGGCATAACGTTCCATTCAAACTGTCCAATTGGGACTGTAAAAGCTGTTTTATATCTATCTTGTTCGGCAATTTGAATTTGCCAGAAACCTGATTTTAAATCAAATTTTGAAAATATAATAGCATTAAATAAAAACGATCTAAAAGATCCTTTTTATTAGGAATAGGATACCTAATCCATTTCAAAACTTTATTAAGGGGTTTATAATTAATGACTAACCTAGGTGCTCCCCTTTCCTTTTCTGCCGCATTATTGACATAAAAGGCTGTACACGACCAAGGTGATTTCGAAGGTTTTATTAACCCTTTCTGTAAAAGAGAAGCTATTTCTTTTTTACATAATTCTTATAATTCAGAATTCATTTGACAGGGACGAGCTTTAGTGGGAATATTTTTCTCACTAAAATCATCTTCATAAGGTAAAGAAACAATATGTTTTTTCCTATTCCAAAAGGCATTTGGAAGATCGTTACATATTTGCAACGTAAATTCATTATATAATAATTTAATTTTTTCTTGTAACTTAGGATTTTGGATTTTATCCTCAATCGTAAGTATATTAATTTCCTGTTTAAGGTAATTTACCTGATTTTCTTTTGCTCTAATAAGAATAGAATCCTTAATTTCATTAAGAATCCTAGAGAAGGGTTCGGTAATAAATTCAAAGTAAACTTCTTTATTATCGAAGCTTCCTTTAAATCCATATTCATCAATATTCTTAATAGGAAATATTTTCCTAAGGAATGGAGTTCCAAGAATTACTTGGTTTGTAATATTCTTGACTAGCAAGAATGACGTAGGAACACAGACTTTATTTTTACAAATAAAAGCCTTGGGAATTTTATAATTAATTTGCAATTTTTCTCCGCTTGCAGAGCTAAGAGAATGAGTTGTTTTGTGGAAATATTGGGTAGGAATTATTCCTTCCTGGATGCAGTTTAAATCTGCACCACTATCTATTAAAGCGATAAGATGTTTTTGAAAATTTCCGTCAATAAGTAGTGAAATTTTCACCAACCATTTTTGAGAAGTAATAACTTCTAAAGTTGAAAGATAATTGTCTTCATGAAAATTTTTAGAAGTACTAGCAAAGTCTTCTTTATTTATTTTAAATTCATTAACAATTTCTTTCCCCTTTTCTAATTTAGAAAATCTTCTTTCTAAATCTATATGACTTAATTTTAAGTATTTTATTTCATCTTTTAAATTCGAGATTTCATTTGTTAAATCTTTGATATTAACTTTTGATTCATTTTTATTTAATTGATTCTTATTACGAAGTAATCTCATTACTTCGGGCATACTATAAGGTTCAGATTTAATGATTTTAGGAATAACTTCTTTTGAAGTTTCTTCCTCTTTTTGAATTATTTTTTTAATAATTAGATTTTTTAAATCTGGATCTTCTGTATCTTTAAGCATTTCAAGAAGATTATTATCAAGAACATTTAATTCTTGAAATTGAGATATAATTTGATATAAATTATCTTCTGGTTCAGATTCTGAACTTTTAATATTTTTAGAACAAGACTGACCTATTTGACAGTTTTGACATTCTTCGGATTCTGAAGATGATATATCTTCTTTAATAATATTGTTTTCCTCGTTTGAGGAAGAATCTGTGTTGCTATCAGATTCTAAAAGGATTTTAGATAATGTTTCTTTTAAATCATTATCAATGTTTAAATTATTAATTTTCTTTTTGGTCCAGCAAGTTGTTGCTTTATGACCAATTTTACCGCATTTGCGACAAATAATTGGAGGAAAGTATTTTTTGGGTTTATACTCTTTACGAGGTTTGCAAGTAGGGGGGTTTCCTAAACCAAATTGACTACAGAATTCTCCTAATTGTTTTTTCTCGTCAAGAGAATGTCTCTTAAGTTGTTTGTTAAGTTTTATTTCGTTGCATAAAGCTAAACCTTCTTGTATACAAGTTCCTATGAATCTTCCGTAAGTATAAGAATTATAATCTATACTAGATTCTCCATTTCTAAGAGTTTTCTTAACTCTTTCTGCAAATAGGAAAGGAAGACCATCAATGAATTTGGATTTCCAGTGAGTACTATTTGACTCAGGAAGTTCCATAACTCTACTAAGGAATGTATCCTTATACCATCTAAATGATGTAAGAGTTTTACACATAAGATTTTGAAGTAGAGTTCTGACATTTTCAGAGTTATCAGACCATCGGCCTGTAAAATGCTCTACGATGTTTATACATAATGTATAAACAGCATTTTCAATAATTGCATTATCTTCCTCCTTTACAGTGAGGAAAATACTTTCTCGGTCTGGCTGAGATAAATAATTATCCCACCAACCTTTCAATTGACCAGTAAAGGCAGCGACTAGCATTTGAGCTATAGTTTTGTCTGTATTACCTTGAGTTTTACAGACTGTACTATACATCATCATCCTATGAACCATACCGAAAGTTTGTCTTTCTGTATAGCCATCTAAATTCCATTCATAAATACAATGACCATTATATGAATTATTAATAGTAAGATCATGTTCTTCAATTAGAACATCTTGAGGAGTTGGCCTCGGGTAATAATATTTAGTCTGAATTGGTTTACTAGCAAATTTCGAAGAATTTCTTAATTTATTAATTTCTTCAGTAAAAGTATTATGTAAATTATCAGAATTTTCAAGTTGATTTTCAAAATCTTCACTTAAAGTGTTAAGCTTTAAATTCTTAAGCTTATTTTCAATTAAATCTTCAATTTGAGAAATTGATTTTAATTTAAAATTAACAATCTCGGGAGGAGGTTGAATACTAGTAGAAGCTGTATTAGCTGTTTTAATTTCATTTATATTTTTATCTTTATTCATTAAAAGATGATTTTTAATATCTTTTATCGAAGATGAAATTTCTTCAATATTATTTTTAAGTAAAAAAATTTGTTCTCCTAGAACAATAACATACATATTTGTATAATTCTGTTGTTTTAAAAGACCATTTATATGGTTTATAGTAACAGTAACAGTTTCGTTTTCAAATAATTTTTGAAAAGCATTATAATAGCGAATTTCATTATCCTTTTCAATTTGAAAACTGCTTTGAGGAGGATAAATTGATTTCATATTTTTCCCCGTTGATAGCTTATAGCTTCTTTCAAGAACAGAAATCATATTTTTAAATATGTTGTCAAAAACCAAGGAATAAAAGGTAATTTTTCATTGCGTTTTGACAAATCGTTATAAAATTTTTCTCGGATAATAATTTTATCTTCAATATTAAAACTCTCAAAAAACCATTTTCGAAAGAGCTCCCATTTGGGTAAGTTAAATTCTTTTTGAATTTCTTTTCTTGCCGGTGATCCCGGACTAAAATCAATTTTTTGTTTTAAATCCATTAGACACAAAAATCCATTTCTGACTCGGTTATTTCCTCGTCTTTATTTTTGGAAATTCCATGAACAATATTATCAGAATTAATTCTTAATTCTTCTACCCTATTTTGTAGATAATCGCTAGAGGTTGATTCTCTGACTTGAGAAGTCGAAGCTCTAGAAGGAGATTTTATCATATAATCACATGGTGATATATGATAATTAGAAGAGGCTGATCTAGTCATTCTAGATCTAGGAGTTCTGTCATCAATAGATCTACGACTTTGATCAAACTGTATTTGAACAGTTCCATCAGTAGATTGTATTATTTGAGTAGGATTGTTTCTTATTTTAGGTTGAAGAGGCATAGCTCTTTCAATTGTCCAGTTTTCTGGAAATTGTATTTCTTCCCATTTTATAGATCTACGAGTTGTAATATTAGATCTACTAAAATTGGTTTCTATAAGAACAGTTTCGTTGATCGGTTTATCAACGATTTTACACTGAGGATTCAGCGTATATAAAGGCTTATAATAAATTCTATAACAGATACATATTACTTCCGATCCCGGAGCGTAATTATATCCATGAGTTTTGACATTTAATGTCAGAGCATCCAATATATTGACATCGGTCAATGATAATTGGAGATTTGGATAAACATTAAAATAAACTGGACTATGTGCCAGACTAGACTGAATTATTCCCATAAGGGATTGTTTCCAGTCGAGATTTCTACCATCTCTAAGAGCTGCTATAAAGCTCTCTGGTAAACCTTCTAAAGTTAAAGGCTTAAATGCTACCTGAACTAACCCGATATGAATAAATTTATGATTTATTCTGTATTTTTCTAAGTCTCTATTGCTTAGAAGTCTAATAACCATCTCTTCTTTTTCAGTAGTTTTTACTACCTGTTTCAAGCCTAATTTCTCGAAAGTTCCTAATTCATAGATTATTTTATAATCTATCTTAGGAATTGTCCAACGATTTAATTTATCTAAATCTTGAGGAATATCATACTCCTCTTCAATACTGTTTTTAACAGTATCTTTTCGTCTCATCAAATTTATCATTTGATAAAGACCGTTAAACTACACCTTGAATTCTTAAAACTCCCACCATGGCTCTGATACCAAAACGGATAGGATCTTTTCACAAAAATTAAAATTTTACAAAAAGTGATGATGGTACGTGGCAAAATCCACCTAACAAACCATGATAATGGTACTTAGTCAAACAAAACCTATTGGGTCTAGTGATTAAACTGAGAAAAACTTTTATATAATGTTTTGGAAAAAAATGATAAGAAAGACAGCTACTGGTGAATATGAAAGCCAGCAGACGATCGACAAGATCGAAGAGAAAATTTCTCTTTATCAAAATGCGATTAATAATCGTGAACAAAGAGAAGCTCCTAGTCCTTTTGAAATGATTTCTCAAAGAATCAAATTACAAAAGGGTAAAATGAAGCCCAATGAAATCATCGATGTCTACTTCGAAGAAATGAAGAAAGACATTGCGAAAAATTATGGTATGGATATCGGAGATATTTCGATGGGGACATCTTCAAAAATTGATGAAGACGAAGACTTTTGCCTTGCTGGTGAAGGACAAGATCCGGAAAATCCGGATGATATTATATTCGAAGAAGTTAACGACAATACAATGGACCTCATAGGACAAGAAATGGCCATCATTAAAGACAAGGTGGCGCAAATTGCTAAGACCCGTGAAGAAATCAAGGAGTCTAGCGCCAAAGATGCCATCAAAATCAAAGAAATTAAAGATGCTATGGATAAAATCAGAAAAAGTTGAAAGTGATATCAACGATGGAAAGTTGATCACTATTAGCTTTAATAAAGTTAAAGAAGACTTTCTCGAGCAAATGGAAAATAGCTGTCAAGATTCCTTTACAAGTGGGGCGGCTACGAAGAAAAATTTTCTTTACTTTAATTATTGTACTTTACTTCCTTCTTCTATTTATAGAGTCGAAGCTCATATGCTTCAGAGGTGGACGTGGTGGCAAAAATGTTATTGCTCAAATGGGCAATAAGAAGCTGGTAAAAGAAAATCTATCAGCATCCTCAAGTAATACCTTGAGCAGTGAAGAATTCAGAGAATTCCTTGAATTCAAAAAGTTTCAATATCTTTTGAAAAGATTAAAATATCATCAATATAAACGATAATAAAATTACTATAAGGAATGAAAATATCGTTCATAATATTTTGAAATTCAGACGGAGCGTTTTTCAAACCAAAAGGCATAACGTTCCATTCAAACTGTCCAATTGGGACTGTAAAAGCTGTTTTATATCTATCTTGTTCGGCAATTTGAATTTGCCAGAAACCAGATTTTAAATCAAATTTTGAAAATATAATAGCATTAAATAAACGATCTAAAAGATCCTTTTTATTAGGAATAGGATACCTAATCCATTTCAAAACTTTATTAAGGGGTTTATAATTAATGACTAACCTAGGTGCTCCCCTTTCCTTTTCTGCCGCATTATTGACATAAAAGGCTGTACACGACCAAGGTGATTTCGAAGGTTTTATTAACCCTTTCTGTAAAAGAGAAGCTATTTCTTTTTTACATAATTCTAATAATTCAGAATTCATTTGACAGGACGAGCTTTAGTGGGAATATTTTTCTCACTAAAATCATCTTCATAAGGTAAAGAAACAATATGTTTTTTCCTATTCCAAAAGGCATTTGGAAGATCGTTACATATTTGCAACGTAAATTCATTATATAATAATTTAATTTTTTCTTGTAACTTAGGATTTTGGATTTTATCCTCAATCGTAAGTATATTAATTTCCTGTTTAAGGTAATTTACCTGATTTTCTTTTGCTCTAATAAGAATAGAATCCTTAATTTCATTAAGAATCCTAGAGAAGGGTTCGGTAATAAATTCAAAGTAAACTTCTTTATTATCGAAGCTTCCTTTAAATCCATATTCATCAATATTCTTAATAGGAAATATTTTTCTAAGGAATGGAGTTCCAAGAATTACTTGGTTTGTAATATTCTTGACTAGCAAGAATGACGTAAGAACACAGACTTTATTTTTACAAATAAAAGCCTTGGGAATTTTATATTTAATTTGCAACTTTTCTCCGCTTGCAGAGCTAAGAGAATGAGTTGTTTTGTGGAAATATTGGGTAGGAATTATTCCTTCCTGGATGCAGTTTAAATCTGCACCACTATCTATTAAAGCGATAAGATTTTTTTGAAAATAGGATCTTTTCACAAAAATTAAAATTTTACAAAAAGTGATGATGGTACGTGGCAAAATCCACCTAACAAGCCATGATAATGGTACTTAGTCAAACAAAACCTATTGGGTCTAGTGATTAAACTGAGAAACAGTTTTACTCACTTTGAACCAAAGGTAGTCACACTTTCATACCAAAATTGGTGACTCGTTTGAAGGCAGTTCAACCGATATACCAAACATCAAAATAAAAGAGGAATAATGGTACGTGGCGTTGTTAAACCTATTAGTCCAGTTATCAAGCTGTAAACAGTTTGATCCCGTTCGGACCCAAGGTATTCCAGCCTATATACCATTAATCCAAAAACAACATAAAATAAAAATTATTTTTGTGATCATAAGAATTATATTGTCGAATACAAGGACTTTTACATAATAAAATTTTTCATTCAATTAATTCAATCGGTAACAGCCTTACCCTTCAAACGCCTTTACTGCGGCAACACGGGCTAGCCAAGAGCCGACACAGAATTAATCAAAATCAAATTTTATTATAACCTTTATTCAAAATTTAATTCTTTCAATCGATTTTTAAAAGTTTTTTATAAAGAAAAATATTACATCATATTAATATATGTATATAAATATATATGATATAAAACCATGATTAAAGTATCAAGGCATCTTGGTGTAGTTTAACGTTAAAATTTAGCCTTCCATTAAGGCTAAGAAAGATAAAAATAAATAAATGACAAAATTAAAAAAACTTACTTTAATGAGAGGAGTCGTACAGGAAACTTCAACGTTTATTCCTTAAAATATTTTACAGTAGAGGGGAATTACAAGAGAGAAGGAAGAGAGAGTACAAGAGAGTGTAAATCTAAGCACACCTGAAGCATATGAGCTTCGACTCTATAAATAGAAGAAGGAAGTAAAGTACAATAATTAAAGTAAAGAAAATTTTTCTTCGTAGCCGCCCCACTTGTAAAGGAATCTTGACAGCTATTTTCCATTTGCTCGAGAAAGTCTTCTTTAACTTTATTAAAGCTAATAGTGATCAACTTTCCATCGTTGATATCACTTTCAACTTTTTCTGATTTTATCCATAGCATCTTTAATTTCTTTGATTTTGATGGCATCTTTGGCGCTAGACTCCTTGATTTCTTCACGGGTCTTAGCAATTTGCGCCACCTTGTCTTTAATGATGGCCATTTCTTGTCCTATGAGGTCCATTGTATTGTCGTTAACTTCTTCGAATATAATATCATCCGGATTTTCCGGATCTTGTCCTTCACCAGCAAGGCAAAAGTCTTCGTCTTCATCAATTTTTGAAGATGTCCCCATCGAAATATCTCCGATATCCATACCATAATTTTTCGCAATGTCTTTCTTCATTTCTTCGAAGTAGACATCAATGATTTCATTGGGCTTCATTTTACCCTTTTGTAATTTGATTCTTTGAGAAATCATTTCAAAAGGACTAGGAGCTTCTCTTTGTTCACGATTATTAATCGCATTTTGATAAAGAGAAATTTTCTCTTCGATCTTGTCGATCGTCTGCTGGCTTTCATATTCACCAGTAGCTGTCTTTCTTATCATTTTTTTCCAAAACTTTATATAAAAGTTTCTTTTTAAACATGGAATTTTTTGTTGGGTATAACCCACTTCTGGAGTCCATCTCCAGATCCAAGGAATACTAAATTCAATATAAAAATGTAAAGAAGCCATTCCTTCAATACATTCTTTTTTATGTTCCGCTTCTATAAGAGTTGGAGAAACTTTAACCCATTCTTGATATAATCCAAAAAAGGGTTCTTTAAGAATTTCAATTGTAGCTCCATAAGAAAGCCACCATTGATAAAACCAATTTGGAATATCGGACTTATATACATCCGCACAAATTTTTACCCACCAAGAATGTTTTTTACTTTCATTCTGGTATAAAAATACTTTATAAAAAGCATCGATATAATCGTAATAATTGAATTTAATAAGAGTTTTTAACTCAGGATGGAAATATTCTCTATCCTTTAATGGGTGAATAGCCCATTTTTCAGGCGAAATAATTTGCTTGAAAATAATTTTACTAAAGGTATAACCTTTTTTCAAAGCATATGGGGTATTTCCCGTATTGAAGTGATCAAAATCACATGTTCCCGTGGACTTAAGAATATTTTCATAAGTATCACGGTTTTTATAAAAAGTAGCAGCATATGATGCTCTGTCTAAATACCTTGACATTAAAGTCCATGGTTCATCAGACCATTTCAAATCTTTAAATTCGAGTAATATAATTACCTCAGTATGAGAAATTTTCTCATAGTCAACATCATCTTCTTCTTCCGCAATTATTTTTGCGTAAGATGTTCCTTCAGCAGACTTTGCTTTCTGCTTTTTGAATTCAAGGAATTCTCTGAATTCTTCACTGCTCAAGGTATTACTTGAGGATGCTGATAGATTTTCTTTTACCAGCTTCTTATTGCCCATTTGAGCAATAACATTTTTGCCACCACGTCCACCTCTATTAGAGGTGAAACCTCTCCCATAATGGGACATTGCTGCAATTTGCATAAAATTCATGTTAGATATTCTCGAGTAAGATAATCAGGAAGACTATTATCACTTCCCTTTTTATAGATAATTTCAAAATCAAATGGGGCTAAATGAGCCTGCCATCTCGCAAACATTTGTTTGGAGACATCATGCTTGAAATCTTTCTGAAACATGAATTTCGCAGCTTGACAATCAGTTCTTATTAAGAACTTTTGATTGTATAAATCATCCTGAAATTTAAGGACACATTTAACTATAGCGAGGACTTCTCTAGCTATAGTAGCATAATTTTTCTGAGCATTATTCCATTTCCCCGAATGGAATCTAAGTAGATAATCTTTTTTGTCCTCTGGAGAAACTTGTTTTAAGATTCCTCCGAAGCCTAAGTCAGAAGCATCAGTTTCAATAATTTTTTGCCAATTAGGATTTGCAAGCATTAAACAAGGTAAATGCGTAACCTTATTCTTAATTTTCTTAATTACTTCAGTGTGACTATTTGTCCACTGACATGGAATCTTTTTTAATCTATCATATAAAATAGATGTATCAATTGCAAGATTTTCATAGTAAGGAGAAATATAATTAAGACTCCCTAAAATCTTTGAAGTTGAGTTTTATCAAGAATTTGATCTGGAAATTTTGACGCAAACTCAATACTTCTATTAATTGGATTAATATTTCCCTTTTCAATATTATGACCTAAAAAACGAATTTTAGTTTGAAACAAAACCATTTTGGGACTAGATATAACCAATCCATTTTGAATTACAATTTTCTTGAATATATCAAGATGTTTAAAATGTGTTTCAATATCTTTTGAAAAGATTAAAATATCATCAATATAAACGATAATAAAATTACTATAAGGAATGAAAATATCGTTCATAATATTTTGAAATTCAGACGGAGCGTTTTTCAAACCAAAAGGCATAACGTTCCATTCAAACTGTCCAATTGGAACTGTAAAAGCTGTTTTATATCTATCTTGTTCGGCAATTTGAATTTGCCAGAAACCTGATTTTAAATCAAATTTTGAAAATATAATAGCATTAAATAAACGATCTAAAAGATCCTTTTTATTAGGAATAGGATACCTAATCCATTTCAAAACTTTATTAAGGGGTTTATAATTAATGACTAACCTAGGTGCTCCCCTTTCCTTTTCTGCCGCATTATTTGTTAGGAATATTTTGTAGCATCCTTTGATTTATGTAATCTTGGGTTAATATGTGTTGTTTAGTGGGTTGTTAGTAGTTTGGGATGACTTATGATATTATGTCATAGTATTGGGCTTTAATATACCAAACTATTGTGGTATATAAAGCCCCATTAACTCTAATTAGGGTTTTATCAAAAGTATTGAAAGGTAAGCCACCTTGTACGTTAGATTAAGAAAACACACACTAACACACACACTCAAGGTGTTCTTCACGTTTTATACATTCAAATCAATCTTTTGATCCTTGTTTGGTAATAAAAGGGCCAACAAGTGGTATCAGAGCCTAACGCGGATCAATATCTTTCATTTGAATCCAGTTTTGCTCGATTTCGACGTGATTTGACGAAGATTTTTGCTTGAAAACTCATTCTCTGTTTTTCACTGTTTTTGGATGTTTTTAAATCGTTTTTTCAGTGATTCTTCACTCCTAGGACATTAGAAAACTGATATTGAGTACATCTAGGTTCTTTCACGTCGATTCCAGTCAAGTTTGAGTCGGATTTAAGCAGAAACGAGACAGAAAATCTGTTTTTCACTGAACTGGGTACCATTGAGTTTGAAGGTTTCGATCGAAACTCACTGTGAGTAGTTTCGATCGATTTGGATTTCGGGAATTTCTTCGCAAATTTCATAGTTTCGCCCGATAGTTTTCTCGGCGAAAGTTTCACACGTTTCGCCCGAAAGTCAATCAATTTGAATTTAGGTCAATTTTTTCGCATTTTCACAGTTTCTCTCGATAGTTTTCTCGGCGAAAGTCTCACACGTTTCGCCCGAAACTCAATCGATTTGAATTTAGATCAATTCTTTGCATTCTTCACAGTTTCGCTCGAAAGATTTCTCGGCGAAAGTCCAATTGTTCCGCCCGAAAGTCGTTTGCTTTCAGTTTCGATCGATACTATTCTCAGCAAAACTCAATTTCGCCCAAAACGCTACAGTGCCTAATTTCACAGATTCGATCGAAACTCACATTTTCAGCAAATTCCATTGAATGTCATCCTGCACACTTTCGCCCGAATCTTGAAATCTTGAATTGACCACTTTCGCCCGAATCTTAAAATCTTGAAATCTAAACTCAATTTTGAATGCTCGATTCTCAACACATTTGGACCAATCGTTGAGCTTATTTTTCATATCATATTTGAATCGACCACGTACCTATTCACTTAACACGAATCGTTCAAGCACTACACTAAATTCATCAAACTCTTATATTTCGACAGAATTCACCTAGTGAATTTACATACTCAACATTAGAAATTACTCAAACTTGACTCTTTCTTTCAAAACTAAAGTATTTCATTTCGCAGAGATATCCCGCGTTAACGATCATTACCAAACATAAACATGGACGGTCTTGCTATTGGATCTGACAACCGTGCACCACTACTGAGATGGGGAGAGTACGGCATATGGAAGCAACGATTTATCAATTTCATAGAAATCAAAGATGTAGACCTCGCAAACGACATGCTCTCCTCCATATTTGAAGGACCTGCTCAAGTCTGGACCGTCATCCCTGCTCAACCCGATGCTGTTCCTCCTATTCCAGAGAGGAGAACTCCTAAGGATCCTAGTCGATACACCGATGCTGAGAAGGCACGTGCCAGAGCGGACAAGCTTGCCCGACACTATGTACTTCAGGCTCTACCAAACGATGTCTACAAGCAAGTCGACGCAATGGTCACTGCAAAGGAAATTTGGGATGAAGTTTGCAAGATGATGGTTGGAACTGAAGTTAGTAATTTATCTAAGAAATCCAGCATTCTTACTGCCTATGACTCCTTCAAAGCTAAGGAGGGGGAAGAACTTCGAGATGTTTACCTTCGCTTCTTGACCATCATCAACGAGATGAGAAAGATCAACATCCAGCGATCCAATCTCGAACACAACATCAAGTTCCTTTCCACACTTCAACCTGAGTGGGGACGGATTGCAGTTCTGGTTAAGCAACAGAACAAAGATCTGGACACTATGGATATTCACTCCCTGCACGATAATCTCTCACAGTACTCGCAGTATGCCAAAGAAATCAAGAACGAAGGAAAACCAAACATCGACATGGAACCAATTGCATTGGTAACCTCTAAGTCAAACAACAGGAGCTTGAGGACTTCTAAAGGAAAGCAAGTCGTACAATCTGACTCCTCTGACAACGCCAAATCTGATCAAGAATCTGAGGACGAACTCGAATCCATCAGAAAGAAACTAGCAATGATCTCAGATACGGTCAATAAAATGAGCGCCAAGAAATCATCTTCTGCTTTCAACAAACAACGAACATCGGGGGGAAACAGAAGTACGTTGCCCCTGAAGAGGCTGAAACTAAGAAACCTGAAGCAGTGAAGAAATGCTTCAACTGTGGCAAGCCGGGTCACTTTGCTTCTGAATGCTACAGACCCAAGAAGAAAAACACTGATTATTACAAGAAAAAAATTTCAGCTCTCACAGCGCAAGGAAGCGGGAATAGTCTTGGTTGCTGAGGAAGAGGAATGGCTAGAGGACACATCTGATGAGGAGGAAGAAGAAATGGCCTTCATGGTGAAAAGCATTGAAGATGACTCCGACGAGGATGAACCAGACCTCGGATCAGACAGGACTGATGTCTCTTCATCCGACCAGGAGGTATACACTCCTTCCCTAAACGATTTCATTAACCTTGAACGTAGGATAGCCGAACTCTCCATGCATCGTAAAAATTACTCAGAACTCCAAAGCAATTTCGACAAAAATTATGCCTTGATAAACAAACAACAGGAAGAGATAGCTATTCTTAATGAATCCTTGACCTTGTCTGAAACTAAAGTAAAGACTTTAGAAGATCTTGTAGAGAGCAAGGAGAAACAAATTAGCGATATGTGTAAAAGCTTGAAAGACAGCGATGAGGAACGTGTAAACGTATTGTCTCAATACGAATTAATCACAAACGAACGTGTTCGTCTATACAAGAAAGTCAAAGAGCTAGAGGACATCAACACCAAGAGAGGTCAATCTGAACGAACCGTCTTTCTTAGTCAACCTAAAGATGTAGAATTTTATGATCCCCGCGAAGGTTTAGGATTTGAATCCACCACCAACCCTGAAGCAGAGAAAGTACGATCTTTGTACAGCATCAAACGTTTTGGGTTAAGCATTGAACAATTGAGGCCCTTCGTAAGCTCAAGAGAGGTGACTGAAACTGACGAACAAAAACGGAAGAACAAAGAATGGGCTCAAATCATGTGTGACTACAACGAACTCAACGATAGTTACAAACTAGAGAGACTACACTCTCTGATGATTACATGTCACCATTTGGACCCGAAGGCACTGACGAAAAGGCTAAACCTATTTTTTCATTTATCTATATTCCAGAAATTATACGCAAAATAGGTTCCTTGACGGCCTCCCTAGAGTCGGAAAGGAAAGCTCACGAAGAAGAGAAAACTATTTTGCTGAGCAAAATATATACTCTTGAAAACTTTCCTGATGCTTACAAACCTTCCACCTCACGTCCTGTTCCAGAATCCTCTACGTGTAAATGCAAGCAAACTACAAAGAAAATATCTTTATCTCACACTAACTTTGTATCGCATGTGCTCACAGACAAAGGCGTGAGATCTAAGGAAGCGAAGAAGGTTCTACCTGGCCCAGCTAAGAAGACAACAGTCCCTGATAAGAAGAAGAGACCAGCCTCCAACCTTTCTTCTCATGTTTCAAAAACATTTGCATTTCCAAAAGTGACTTCCTGTAATGTCGCAGAACGTGTTTCGTTATTCTATTCCCTTAAATCAAAATTCTGTCATGTCTACAATGATGTACTTTCTCATCCTCGTGACAGTCATTTCCGCAATAGCACTTCCCCATCATATATCGCTCACTCTAAGGACACATCTCCCACGCCATCCAACCATACTATTAAATCCAAAGTAATGAAGCACAACATCTTCAAGACCAAGCCAAGCAAGAAATTAAGTCCAAAACAAATTTGGATTCCGAAATCGCTACTGCATCCTATAGGAAATCAACACGCTTGGATTCTCAAACCAGCCACACAACAATCTAGCAAAGAATTAAATCTAGCAACGAACAAGAAATCTGCTAAACCTGCTACCAAAAGGGGACCCATCTATAAATGGGTGCCAAAACTTACTTGATTCTTTTTGCAGGTCCTTCATGTGTGGTACTTAGATTCAGGTTGCTCCTCACACATGACTGGAAACAAAGAGCTGTTGAGCAACTTCTCTGAAGGATTCCTCGGGAAGGTCTACTTCGGAAACGGTCAATCTGCATCCATGCTAGGAACGGGTAATCTAATCCATGACAGGCTAACCATCAATGGAGTATCCTACGTCGAAGGACTGAGCTACAATCTATTCAGCATAGGTCGTTTCTGCGACAAAGGCTTCAAGGTGAACTTCGAGACCAACAAATGTAGTGTCACAGATATCAATGGAAGAGAGCTACTCACTGGACACAGGAAGACGAATCTTTACTCCATTGACCTCAAGACTGTCCGACCGACATGCCTTATTTCTCGAGCTTCTCTACATCAGAACGATCTCTGGCATCAGCGACTCTCTCACCTCAACTTCAAAGACCTGAACAAACTGCGATCAGAAAACTTGGTAAAAGGGCTTCCCTCGTTCAGATATCACAAAGAACATCTTTGCTCAGCGTGTGAAATGGGAAAGATAAGAAAAACCTCCCACCGGACCAAACACATAGCCTCAACTTCCAAACCTCTCGAACTCATTCATATGGATTTGTGTGGACCCATGCGCACTCAGACCATTAATGGGCGAAAGTATGTGTTAGTCATTGTGGATGATTTCTCACGCTACACATGGACTAAATTTCTAAGAACCAAGGATGAAACTCCAGGCCTAATCATTGAGTTTATCAAAACCGCTCAAAACCTCCACCAACTAAGTGTACAAATCATCAGAACTGATAATGGGACAGAATTCAAGAACAGAAAACTCAGTGACTTTTATGCACCACTTGGAATCACCCAACAGTTCGCAGCAGCTAAAACACCTCAACAAAATGGGGTAGTAGAGCGCAAGAACAGAACCTTAGTTGAAGCAACTCGTACACTCCTCATTCACTCTGGATTACCTCACTTCTTGTGGGCCGAAGCAATGAATACGGCCTGTTACACTCAAAATCGTGGCTCACTTCACAAGAGGTTCAATAGGACACCCTATGAGTTGATAAATCGTAGAGTGCCAGACGTCTCATTCCTGAAAGTCTTTGGGTGCAAGTGCTATGTGGTAAATGATCGTGAAGATAGAGGCAAACTTGACCCAAAAGCATTCGAAGGCATACTGGTGGGATATTCAACAACATCAAAAGCCTATCGCATATATCTCAAAGAGAAAAGATCTATTATGGAGAGCGTTAATGTAACGTTTGATGAAGTAGACCGAGTTGTTTCTGCACAAATCAGTCCAGAACCAGGACTTCTACGAGAATTGACGAAGGATCAACCTAGCACTTCCACTGTGGGCGAAACCTCAAAAACAAATATGATGAGTGACATGGAACTCGATCTCTTATTTAAAGATATCTTCCCAAAGCCGCTACCACACATTGCTCCAACAACTTCTGCTGCACCAGAAAATATTGATCATGCGGAGTCTAACAATGACAATACACCTCCTGCAATGGAAAATCTTCATCTTGATGACGATAGTGAATCCCCAATAGATACAGAGATCATATCCAGCTCAGGCGCTGAAACTCCACAGCCTTATGATACTACAATAGAAATTTCTTCAGAAGAGTCAGTAATTCCACAATCTGGAGAAGAAATAGGACATCAGGCTGATCAAGGTGGAGAAACAGTATACGATACAAACACAGCTGGATCATCACAGCCTAGTACCAGAAAGTGGACTCGAGCCCACCCAAACTCACAAATAATTGGAGATCTCTCCACTGGAGTAACCACACGGGCATCAATGATGAACGAAAGCTTTTACTCCTGCTTTCTAAGTCAAAAGGAACCCAGTAAAGTAGCTGAAGCACTCGCCGATCCGGACTGGATAATTGCAATGCAGGAGGAAATCAATTAGTTTGAGAGGTTGAAAGTTTGGAACCTAGTACCTAGACCAGCTGGGAAAACCATTATAGGGACTAAATGGGTGTTTAAGAACAAAAAGGACGAGCAAGGAGTCGTTATCCGGAATAAAGCAAGGCTGGTGGCAAAAGGCTACAATCAACAAGAAGGAATTGATTATGATGAGACATATGCCCCAGTCGCAAGAATAGAAGCCATCAGGATATTCTTAGCTTTCGCTGCACACAAGAACTTCACAGTCTACCAGATGGATGTCAAAACTGCATTCCTCAACGGAATACTAAAAGAAGAAGTTTTTGTTTCCCAGCCTGAAGGTTTTGTGAACAAACAACTCCCAGACCATGTCTACAGACTCGATAAAGCTCTATATGGACTTAAACAAGCTCCCAGAGCCTGGTACGAGGTCCTCTCGGATTTTCTCATCTCATCAGGTTTCACAAAAGGGAAGATTGATACGACTCTTTTTATCAAGAAGGACGGCTCAGACATTATGCTAGTGCAGATCTACGTTGACGACATCATATTCGGGTCAACAGACTCACGAATGTGCAGGAACTTTGGGGATCTAATGAAGCAGAAATTCGAAATGAGCATGATGGGCGAACTAAGTTTCTTCTTAGGACTTCAGGTTAAACAGCTTCACAATGGAATCTTCATAAGTCAATCCAAGTACATTCACGACATACTCAAGAAGTACAACTTAGACAACTCTAGTCCTGCCATGACTCCCATGTCTACCTCATGTAAACTTGACGCAGATTCCACAGGAAAATCTGTTAATCAGACAACTTATCGAGGCATGATAGGCTCTTTGCTCTATCTTACATCAAGTAGACCGGATATCATGTTCGGCACATGTCTCTGTGCACGCTTTCAAGCTGATCCAAAGGAATCTCACATGCTCGCAGTCAAGCGAATTTTCAAATATCTCAAGGGAACTCCGAATCTAGGTCTATGGTACCCGATGGAATCAAGCTTTGAACTCGTAGGATACACAGATGCTGATTACGCAGGATGCAAGCTGGACAGAAAGAGCACTTCTGGAGCCGCTCAATTTCTTGGGGGTAAACTCGTAAGCTGGTCATCTCGAAAGCAAAATTGTGTCTCAACATCGACAGCAGAGGCAGAATATGTCGCTGCTGCGAGTTGCTGCTCACAAATCTTGTGGATGAGAACCCAGCTGCGAGATTTTGGCATAACGTTAAATCATATTCCAATTTTTAGTGATTCTAAAAGTGCTATAGCTATAACAAGTAATCCAGTACATCATTCACGCACAAAAAATATAGACATTAGATATCACTTTATTAAGGAACATGTGGAACAAGGTACAATCGAAATGCATTTTGTCAACACCGATCTTCAACTTGCTGACTTATTTACTAAGGCATTGGATGAAAAGCGCTTCCAATTCTTGGTATCTAGGTTAGGCATGTTGAACCATAAGACATGATCGATTGTCCCTACATGAACCTGAAATTGTGTAAATAGATCATTTCAATTTTTTCTCTATATGTTATGAATGGTAAAATCCTACTATTATATCTAGGGGGAGACCAAAAAAAAAAAAAAAATAAAAAAAAAATTAAAAAAAAAAATGCATGAATCTAGGGGGAGTCTTTCATTTTTATGCACTAATTTAGGGGGAGTTATTATTAAATGGTTTGCACAAATATTTCACACAAGGAGTTTATGATATCTCATCAAATTTAAATTATATAGTATGGTGAAACTCCTTAAGCTTCTATCAAAAATTAAAATTATTCAAATATTTCACATATCACAATTATTTCTCGGCGAAACTGCATATCGATCGAAACCCTTTCAAATTGATTTGCCAATTGTACTAAGCAAGTTCCCAAAACTTCAAATGTTGAGGGGGAGTAGTTAGTTTCACAAACATTTTTTTAATGATTCATACACCCTTCAATAAGCGAAAATCGCTATTACAACTCAAATACGCAAAACATCTTCAAAATACCAAATCACTCAATGAAAATCACTTGAAATACGTAACAAGGTCTCAAAAGCTAGTACGGGCTGTTAAAACCCAAAACAGGATCGCCATAAAAACGATGAACAAGCACATAAGAAGTGCAATCTCCAGTACGAGCTTATCAAGATTGCGATTGAAGCGACGCACTAACTCTTCGTGCTCCCTGTTCTTTTCTTGGTCTCGCTGCTGATTCCAGTTCATCTTTAGGAGCTCGATTAGTTCGATTGAATGATTTACGATCTCACCATGTTTCTTCAATCGAGTCTATTTATAGGCGTAAATCGACCAACGAAATCATAATAGTCCCGACAAACATGATAAATGATATCGACGGATCTTTGACTTGATAGCTCAGCGCCGCGAGTGAAAGCGATGCTTTCGTAGTTGCTTATTGGATTTTGCGTCCCATAAATCGACTTTAAAAAAAAAAAAACTAAGTTGATTTGACATTTAATTTGGGAAACATTTTGAACTCTGTGTTACCTATTAATTGAAAATCTCGCATATGTCAGTGTTAGGGTGATTTTACTCAGATTTTCTTTAATTGATTTTTGATCATTCTCAAAATCGCCCGATTTCAACTTAATCTCTCGGCGATTTCAACTACTTCTAAATATCCTCGGCGATTCTTCAAATCGCCCGATTCCTCAGTTCGCCCGATTTCTCAATCGACTCAATTCATCTGATCTATCAAAATACTAGAATCGGCCGAATTGTCAAAATCGCCCGATTCATCAAAACTGACTTTCGCTCGAAACGTGTTTCAATTGAAATTGAAATTTGATTAGATTCTCTTATAATTTTGATCGGCAAAACTGACTTTCGCCCGAAACACATTACGATTGAAATTGATTTTTAAATCATTTGAAATTTCTCTCGGCGAAACTGACTTTCGCCCGAAACTCAATTCAATCGATCGAAAATCAAAATTAACTCTTTGAAAATTTTCACGGCGAAACTGAGACTTCGCTTATTTAATTAGAGTTTCGCCCGAAACACTGTTCTTCTTCATCGATTTTCAAATTCACTCTGAACATCTCTCTTCAATCGCATACGATTTCATCACAGTCTCACTTTGTTTTTTTCCGTATTTTGCAACTCCAAATCACTTATTGGTAAGGAAAAACGCAGCCTTTAACTGATTTTTCTCTCATTCGTGCAGATTACGCAGATTAGGGTTGCGTGAGTTCGAGCGAATCACTGTTAAAACGTGTTTTCATCTCGCTAGATTCGCTCGACACTAAACTCTAGTTTCCATTTCACATGACAATCGATCGATTGTTACTGAAAATTTTACTTATTCTATGTTTTCAAATCGACGCTTTCTAGGGTTTTACTGCTTTCGATCGAAACCGAGCATTTCAATTTTCAACATACTTTTAATTGTTTTGACTTTATCCTTTCGATCGAAACTGACGACAAAATCAATTTTAATCGATCGACACTTTCACAGTTTTACTCAATTCCACAGTTTCGATCGAAACTGAAGGCTCAATTGAATCGCAAATCAATTCGCGATTTACACTGTGCCACATTGGACTTTCGGTCGAAACTGAATTATGTTACCCATTCGCCGAACTTATTTAAATTACATATGACTTTCGATCGAAACTCAATTCATGATTTAAATTGTCCCACATTGGACTTTCGATCGAAACTGAATTGCATTACTCCTTCGCCGAACATGTTTCAATTAAACATGACTTTCGATCGAAACCACTGATCAAATTGAATTTATGACTTAAATCGCACGATACACATTAATGCCCGAAACTCAAAATCAATTGAAATTGGCACCTTCGCCGCTAACTTAATCCAATTTCAATTGTTGCCGAGTTTTTGCCGAATTTTTCTAAGTCCTAACATGCTTATCAACAAATTGCACAACTTTTGTATGCTTTCTAAGTCAAATGATCGATTTCCACTAATCCACTGCTTTTATCTTGCAGATCGATCACAATGGTGAGACAAATTGACGAGATTTTTGCCTCCAAGGACTGGGCACAGAGGACACCCAATAACCTTCAACTTGACTTCGATAATATCTCGTGCCCAGATCCTATCATTATTAAAATCCTCGCAAACCACCCTCTACAAACCGCCCTAAACATCACCGAGGTAGTCCCTGAAGTGTATGTACAACAATTTTGGTCTACCCTTCAGAAACCAACAAATAACCCCACAATAACCACCCTTTCCGCAATAATCGACAACACAATAGTCGTATTTACTCCAACCATTCTCCGTTCCATTCTCAACCTACCACACTCACTCATATATGATTCTCCTCCATCTAATGACGTCCTAATCAGGGATTTCCTTTTTATGGGCCACAAACCTAACGCCCAAAATTCCATTCACCTCCCTGACTTCACAGCCAAAGACATCCCTGGACCATGGAGGACCCTGTTCCTGATCGTAAACAAATGCCTCTCGCCAAAACACTCCGGGTCCGACAAATGCAACCGAAACATTATGCTGATTTTCCACGGGATCGTCTTCAACAAAAATTATGACGTCGCCCAACTCATCTGGTCGGATATCCTCGATCAACTTCGAAGGCGAGGTCTCGGATCTACGAAGCCAGTGCTCCCTTACTTACGGTGGCTACCTGTCATCGTCCAACATTTCGTGGATCTTCATCCCGAAATCGAATGACGACCAAGAGAAGAGGGCTACCAATCTCCGAAACTCAACAAAATTCAATCATCGAAGAACAAATTCGATCAGGAGGCCATGATCATCCCAGATCACTTACTTTGCCGCCTCGATCCAAATGAGCCGGAGCTGCGCAAATATATGCGAGCCAACAACCTTGACGACGTCCCCGTGGCTCAACACAACCCAGTTGAACCTAACCCAGGGACAAGCCAACCCCCACAGCCAAATGTAAGTCTAGGACACTCCTCATCCCCAAAGCCAAAACAAAAGCGCAAATCCAAAGGGGATGACCGAGAAGGAAAACAGGAACGGCGTACAAAGCAAAAACACGACCGTACTCCTCAGCCAACTAATCCACTAACAAGCCGGACCGAACCCATAAGTACAGGGGTTGACTTTGTCTTCCCCCGAGTAGAAGTCGCGACATCGGGTCCAATCGCGCAAACTACCCTCCCCAGCCACTCAATCATCTCCCAACAGATGATTGTTTCACATATTCACGAGGTGCCACGTCATTCGTCACCACCTCGCTCGGAGATGGTTGATGTAACAAGCAGTACTCCGCCTCAGACTGCATCTTCTTCGATCACTACGAGTCTAGTGCCCTCACCATCCATAATTTTTCCACTTTCTAGGACACTACCTTTAGATTCTGCACCTCTAGATCTTCGTGATCTAGACCGAACGCTCTACGATGTCTCCATACTAGAGTCTAGTACGGAACAGAGCGGAAGCCCCAACGTAGTCAACATCACTGCAGCTACGACCTTGGGCCATCAAACTGAGTCAGTCTCAGCTTTGATGTCAACGATGAGCCTTCGTGCCCTCGGTTCTTCAAGTCCTGTGCAAACGGGCGGCACATCAGTACCCTCTACTGATGTTGTGACGACGGAACGTCTTAGTGACTCCGTCCGGTTATTTTCCCCGTTCGTGACGGAGGCCAGGCTGGATGATCGCCTCGCAGAGTTTGCAGAAGGACTCGAGAACACAATAATGGCCAAAGTCTACAGTACAATTGAGACCTCCACTCGAGACAAAGGCAAAGCCCCCGTCACCGAAGACGCCACCACACGAGCCGAACCATCCCCTGCCTCTGAGGAAGGGCCGTGGAACGTACCAATCCCAGAATTGATTGACGTTCTACTGGCCAGACTTCGCAGTGCCCCAACGCTGACTGCGTACGAAGCGGAGGTCCTCAGACGCTTGGAACTTCCATTCAACCCTCCTAATCCCGGCGAGGCCCAGTCATCAAGACATTCACGTGACGACCCTGACGGTGGGGGTCGTCCCGAGGGGGAGAAGACACAAGGGACAGGGCCTCCGTCGCAGCCACAGCCACAACCTAGAACCACCCGAACACCCACCAGAACAAAACCACCTACACCTACCCAAACCAGAAAATCTACCCGAACTACTACCAATACAACCCAACCGACCCTCTCATCAACCGTGAGTCCATCACCACCTAGCCCTACAAACCCAAGAACTTCCCCTGACCCTCCATCCTCACATTTTCTATCTCTCGAAACACTTTACAACCCACACTCAGCGGTAGAGAAGTACATCTTCAACGACGACTGGTTAACAAAGCCGATGCATCCAGACTTGGCCAAGGGCTTACTGGACAACGCCAGATATTTCTTAATGAAGGCGAATGTTGACTTAGCACTAATCGACGATGATGAGCTCGAGGAAGGTGAAGATTACGAAGCAGACATTCCAGAACTTCCAGAGCTTCTCAAACACGCTGTCGTTGATAAGGAGTATTCCACCTCGAAGTCGAAGAAAGGAAAAGAACAGACGCCGCCGTGGGAAAATGTCAAAGTGATAGCTCCATATCAAGAAGAGATACGGAGAAGAATTTGGAGGAAGAAGGATAGGATCAAGGACCTAGACGAGCTGAGTCTAAGAGGTCTAACTCATCTCCCGAGACCAACTGCTGTACGATACTTGCTCTCTCTTCGTAGAGGGCTTGTGTGGAGAGCAAAAGATACAGATGTTAACGTTCTTAGAAGAGAAGAGAAAGAAAAGGCCAGAATCAACAAAATCTTGGGAGTCCGGCGAGGTCATGTCGACTACTATGAATACCCTATCTATAAGGTGCAGCGAGAAGATGGAACGGTCGAGGAACTGACCGAAGGCGATCTCTCCTACATCAGAGGTGAAGATGTTGATCGGATACTCGTAAGCTTCAGATTTCTTGGAACACTCCAAAATCCAGACTTGAAAGTGGGCTATGTTGCTCTAAAGCGATTCATGATGCGCCAAATCAAGTTCAACTCGACTCACGATCTTCAAATGGCGGTGGAAGGCAACATGAAAAGGGTGAATCTCACGAAGCCATCCTTCGAAGTCCCCGACTCAAGTCTCGGAGAAGGCCATATTATCAATGACGACAACGATCCATCTGTTGTCTACATCAATTACAAGGGAGAAAAGAGGCTGATGAAAACATCCGAGATTGCTAAATTCAGCGATGGGACGCTGCTGATTATTCGAGTGAAACTCGAATGGATTTTGGAGAAGCTAAGGAACGAAGAAGCAGAAGTCCAGGAAAAGTACGAGAAGCTGATTGACATCATCTCCGATCGATTATCCTTACGAAGAACGATGCGATCATACGAGTTCAGACTTGGACTCAGGAAATCGATTGATGCTGTAGAGAAACCCAAGAAGAAAAAGACACAAAGGACGCCAAAGAGAAAAGGATGCTAAGGGGGAGATTGTTAGGAATATTTTGTAGCATCCTTTGATTTATGTAATCTTGGGTTAATATGTGTTTTTAGTGGGTTGTTAGTAGTTTGGGATGACTTATGATATTATGTCATAGTATTGTATTGGGCTTTAATATACCAAACTATTGTGGTATATAAAGCCCCATTAACCCTAATTAGGGTTTTATCAAAAGTATTGAAAGGTAAGCCACCTTGTACGTTAGATTAAGAAAACACACACTAACACACACACTCAAGGTGTTCTTCACGTTTTATACATTCAAATCAATCTTTTGATCCTTGTTTGGTAATAAAAGGGCCAACATTATTGACATAAAAGGCTGTACACGACCAAGGTGATTTCGAAGGTTTTATTAACCCTTTCTCTAAAAGAGAAGCTATTTCTTTTTTACATAATTCTAATAATTCAGAATTCATTTGACAGGGACGAGCTTTAGTGGGAATATTTTTCTCACTAAAATCATCTTCATAAGGTAAAGAAACAATATGTTTTTTCCTATTCCAAAAGGCATTTGGAAGATCGTTACATATTTGCAACGTAAATTCATTATATAATAATTTAATTATTTCTTGTAACTTAGGATTTTGGATTTTATCCTCAATCGTAAGAATATTAATTTCCTGTTTAAGGTAATTTACCTGATTTTCTTTTGCTCTAATAAGAATAGAATCGTTAATTTCATTAAGAATCCTAGAGAAGGGTTCGGTAATAAATTCAAAGTAAACTTCTTTATTATCGAAGCTTCCTTTAAATCCATATTCATCAATATTCTTAATAGGAAATATTTTCCTAAGGAATGGAGTTCCAAGAATTACTTGGTTTGTAATATTCTTGACTAGCAAGAATGACGTAGGAACACATACTTTATTTTTACAAATAAAAGCCTTGGGAATTTTATAATTAATTTGCAACTTTTCTCCGCTTGCAGAGCTAAGAGAATGAGTTGTTTTGTGGAAATATTGGGTAGGAATTAATCCTTCCTGGATGCAGTTTAAATCTGCACCACTATCTATTAAAGCGATAAGATGTTTTTGAAAATTTCCGTCAATAAGTAGTGAAATTTTCACCAACCATTTTTGAGAAGTAATAACTTCTAAAGTTGAAAGATAATTGTCTTCATGAAAATTTTTAGAAGTACTAGCAAAGTCTTCTTTATTTATTTTAAATTCATTAACAATTTCTTTCCCCTTTTCTAATTTAGAAAATCTTCTTTCTAAATCTATATGACTTAATTTTAAGTATTTTATTTCATCTTTTAAATTCGAGATTTCATTTGTTAAATCTTTGATATTAACTTTTGATTCATTTTTATTTAATTGATTCTTATTACGAAGTAATCTCATTACTTCGGACATACTATAAGGTTCAGATTTAATGATTTTAGGAATAACTTCTTTTGAAGTTTCTTCCTCTTTTTGAATTATTTTTTTAATAATTAGATTTTTTAAATCTGGATCTTCTGTATCTTTTAGCATTTCAAGAAGATTATTATCAAGAACATTTAATTCTTGAAATTGAGATATAATTTGATATAAATTATCTTCTGGTTCAGATTCTGAACTTTTAATATTTTTAGAACAAGACTGACCTATTTGACAGTTTTGACATTCTTCGGATTCTGAAGATGATATATCTTCTTTAATAATATTGTTTTCCTCGTTTGAGGAAGAATCTGTGTCGCTGTCAGATTCTAAAGGATTTTAGATAATGTTTCTTTTAAATCATTATCAATGTTTAAATTATTAATTTTCTTTTGGTCCAGCAAGTTGTTGCTTTATGACCAATTTTACCGCATTTGCGACAAATAATTGGAGGAAATTTATTTCTATATTGATATTTTTATTATCTTTTGAGAATTTTTGTTCTCTTCTTTTAGATTTTCGGTATTTTCTTTTTTCATATTGTTTAGGAGAGTATTTTTTGGGTTTATACTCTTTACGAGGTTTGCTCGTAGGGGGGTTTTCTAAACCACTCGTAGGGGGTTTTCTAAACCAAATTGACTACAGAATTCTCCTAATTGTTTTTTTCTCGTCAAGAGAATGTCTCTTAAGTTGTTTGTTAAGTTTTATTTCGTTGCATAAAGCTAAACCTTCTTGTATACAAGTTCCTATTAATCTTCCGTAAGTATAAGAATTATAATCTATACTAGATTCTCCATTTCTAAGAGTTTTCTTAACTCTTTCTGCAAATAGGAAAGGAAGACCATCAATGAATTTGGATTTCCAGTGAGTACTATTTGACTCAGGAAGTTCCATAACTCTACTAAGGAATGTATCCTTATACCATCTAAATGATGTAAGAGTTTTACACATAAGATTTTGAAGTAGAGTTCTGACATTTTCAGAGTTATCAGACCATCGGCCTGTAAAATGCTCTACGATGTTTATACATAATGTATAAACAGCATTTTCAATAATTGCATTATCTTCCTCCTTTACAGTGAGGAAAATACTTTCTCGGTCTGGCTGAGATAAATAATTATCCCACCAACCTTTCAATTGACCAGTAAAGCCAGCGACTAGCATTTGAGCTATAGTTTTGTCTGTATTACCTTGAGTTTTACAGACTGTACTATACATCATCATCCTATGAACCATACCGAAAGTTTGTCTTTCTGTATAGCCATCTAAATTCCATTCATAAATACAATGACCATTATATGAATTATTAATAGTAAGATCATGTTCTTCAATTAGAACATCTTGAGGAGTTGGCCTCGGGTAATAATATTTAGTCTGAATTGGTTTACTAGCAAATTTCGAAGAATTTCTTAATTTATTAATTTCTTCAGTAAAAGTATTATGTAAATTATCAGAATTTTCAAGTTGATTTTCAAAATCTTCACTTAAAGTGTTAAGCTTTAAATTCTTAAGCTTATTTTCAATTAAATCTTCAATTTGAGAAATTGATTTTAATTTAAAATTAACAATCTCGGGAGGAGGTTGAATACTAGTAGAAGTTGTATTAGCTGTTTTAATTTCATTTATATTTTTATCTTTATTCATTAAAAGATGATTTTTAATATCTTTTATCGAAGATGAAATTTCTTCAATATTATTTTTAAGTAAAGAAATTTGTTCTCCTAGAACAATAACATACATATTTGTATAATTCTGTTGTTTTAAAAGACCATTTATATGGTTTATAGTAACAGTAATAGTTTCGTTTTCAAATAATTTTTGAAAAGCATTATAATAGCGAATTTCATTATCCTTTTCAATTTGAAAACTGCTTTGAGGAGGATAAATTGATTTCATATTTTTCCCCGTTGATAGCTTATAGCTTCTTTCAAGAACAGAAATCATATTTTTAAAATATGTTGTCAAAAACCAAGGAATAAAAGGTAATTTTTCATTGCGTTTTGACAAATCGTTATAAAATTTTTCTCGGATAATAATTTTATCTTCAATATTAAAACTCTCAAAAAACCATTTTCGAAAGAGCTCCCATTTGGGTAAGTTAAATTCTTTTTGAATTTCTTTTCTTGCCGGTGATCCCGGACTAAAATCAATTTTTTGTTTTAAATCCATTAGACACAAAATCCATTTCTGACTCGGTTATTTCCTCGTCTTTATTTTTGGAAATTCCATGAACAATATTATCAGAATTAATTCTTAATTCTTCTACCCTATTTTGTAGATAATCGCTAGAGGTTGATTCTCTGACTTGAGAAGTCGAAGCTCTAGAAGGAGATTTTATCATATAATAACATGGTGATATATGATAATGAGAAGAGGCTGATCTAGTCATTCTAGATCTAGGAGTTCTGTCATCAATAGATCTACGACTTTGATCAAACTGTATTTGAACAGTTCCATCAGTAGATTGTATTATTTGAGTAGGATTGTTTCTTATTTTAGGTTGAAGAGGCATAGCTCTTTCAATTGTCCAGTTTTCTGGAATTGTATTTCTTCCCATTTTATAGATCTACGAGTTGTAATATTAGATCTACTAAAATTGGTTTCTATAAGAACAGTTTCGTTGATCGGTTTATCAACGATTTTACACTGAGGATTCAGCGTATATAAAGGCTTATAATAAATTCTATAACAGATACATATTACTTCCGATCCCGGAGCGTAATTATATCCATGAGTTTTGACATTTAATGTCAGAGCATCCAATATATTGACATCGGTCAATGATAATTGGAGATTTGGATAAACATTAAAATAAACTGGACCATGTGCCAGACTAGACTGAATTATTCCCATAAGGGATTGTTTCCAGTCGAGATTTCTACCATCTCTAAGAGCTGCTATAAAGCTCTCTGGTAAACCTTCTAAGTTAAAGGCTTAAATGCTACCTGAACTAACCCGATATGAATAAATTTATGATTTATTCTGTATTTTTCTAAGTCTCTATTGCTTAGAAGTCTAATAACCATCTCTTCGTTTTCAGTAGTTTTTACTACCTGTTTCAAGCCTAATTTCTCGAAAGTTCCTAATTCATAGATTATTTTATAATCAATCTTAGGAATTGTCCAACGATTTAATTTATCTAAATCTTGAGGAATATCATACTCCTCTTCAATACTGTTTTTAACAGTATCTTTTCGTCTCATCAAATTTATCATTTGATAAAGACCGTTAAACTACACCTTGAATTCTTAAAACTCCCACCATGGCTCTGATACCAAAACGGATAGGATCTTTTCACAAAAATTAAAATTTTACAAAAAGTGATGATGGTACGTGGCAAAATCCACCTAACAAACCATGATAATGGTACTTAGTCAAACAAAACCTATTGGGTCTAGTGATTAAACTGAGAAACACTTCTATATAATGTTTTGGAAAAAAATGATAAGAACGACAGCTACTGGTGAATATGAAAGCCAGCAGACGATCGACAAGATCGAAGAGAAAATTTCTCTTTATCAAAATGCGATTAATAATCGTGAACAAAGAGAAGCTCCTAGTCCTTTTGAAATGATTTCTCAAAGAATCAAATTACAAAAGGGTAAAATGAAGCCCAATGAAATCATCGATGTCTACTTCGAAGAAATGAAGAAAGACATTGCGAAAAATTATGGTATGGATATCGGAGATATTTCGATGGGGACATCTTCAAAAATTGATGAAGACGAAGACTTTTGCCTTGCTGGTGAAGGACAAGATCCGGAAAATCCGGATGATATTATATTCGAAGAAGTTAACGACAATACAATGGACCTCATAGGACAAGAAATGGCCATCATTAAAGACAAGGTGGCGCAAATTGCTAAGACCCGTGAAGAATCAAGGAGTCTAGCGCCAAAGATGCCATCAAAATCAAAGAAATTAAAGATGCTATGGATAAAATCAGAAAAAGTTGAAAGTGATATCAACGATGGAAAGTTGATCACTATTAGCTTTAATAAAGTTAAAGAAGACTTTCTCGAGCAAATGGAAAATAGCTGTCAAGATTCCTTTACAAGTGGGGCGGCTACGAAGAAAAATTTTCTTTACTTTAATTATTGTACTTTACTTCCTTCTTCTATTTATAGAGTCGAAGCTCATATGCTTCAGAGGTGGACGTGGTGGCAAAAATGTTATTGCTCAAATGGGCAATAAGAAGCTGGTAAAAGAAAATCTATCAGCATCCTCAAGTAATACCTTGAGCAGTGAAGAATTCAGAGAATTCCTTGAATTCAAAAGTTTCAATATCTTTTGAAAAGATTAAAATATCATCAATATAAACGATAATAAAATTACTATAAGGAATGAAAATATCGTTCATAATATTTTGAAATTCAGACGGAGCGTTTTTCAAACCAAAAGGCATAACGTTCCATTCAAACTGTCCAATTGGGACTGTAAAAGCTGTTTTATATCTATCTTGTTCGGCAATTTGAATTTGCCAGAAACCTGATTTTAAATCAAATTTTGAAAATATAATAGCATTAAATAAACGATCTAAAAGATCCTTTTTATTAGGAATAGGATACCTAATCCATTTCAAAACTTTATTAAGGGGTTTATAATTAATGACTAACCTAGGTGCTCCCCTTTCCTTTTCTGCCGCATTATTGACATAAAAGGCTGTACACGACCAAGGTGATTTCGAAGGTTTTATTAACCCTTTCTGTAAAAGAGAAGCTATTTCTTTTTTACATAATTCTAATAATTCAGAATTCATTTGACAGGGACGAGCTTTAGTGGGAATATTTTTCTCACTAAAATCATCTTCATAAGGTAAAGAAACAATATGTTTTTTCCTATTCCAAAAGGCATTTGGAAGATCGTTACATATTTGCAACGTAAATTCATTATATAATAATTTAATTTTTTCTTGTAACTTAGGATTTTGGATTTTATCCTCAATCGTAAGTATATTAATTTCCTGTTTAAGGTAATTTACCTGATTTTCTTTTGCTCTAATAAGAATAGAATCCTTAATTTCATTAAGAATCCTAGAGAAGGGTTCGGTAATAAATTCAAAGTAAACTTCTTTATTATCGAAGCTTCCTTTAAATCCATATTCATCAATATTCTTAATAGGAATATTTTCCTAAGGAATGGAGTTCCAAGAATTACTTGGTTTGTAATATTCTTGACTAGCAAGAATGACGTAAGAACACAGACTTTATTTTTACAAATAAAAGCCTTGGGAATTTTATAATTAATTTGCAACTTTTCTCCGCTTGCAGAGCTAAGAGAATGAGTTGTTTTGTGGAAATATTGGGTAGGAATTATTCCTTCCTGGATGCAGTTTAAATCTGCACCACTATCTATTAAAGCGAGAAGATTTTTTTGAAAATAGGATCTTTTCACAAAAATTAAAATTTTACAAAAAGTGATGATGGTACGTGGCAAAATCCACCTAACAAACCATGATAATGGTACTTAGTCAAACAAAACCTATTGGGTCTAGTGATTAAACTGAGAAACAGTTTTACTCACTTTGAACCAAAGGTAGTCACACTTTCATACCAAAATCGGTGACTCGTTTGAAGGCAGTTCAACCGATATACCAAACATCAAAATAAAAGAGGAATAATGGTACGTGGCGTTGTTAAACCTATTAGTCCAGTTATCAAGCTGTAAACAGTTTGATCCCGTTCGGACCCAAGGTATTCCAGCCTATATACCATTAATCCAAAAACAACATAAAATAAAAATTATTTTTGTGATCATAAGAATTATATTGTCGAATACAAGGACTTTTACATAATAAAATTTTTCATTCAATTAATTCAATCGGTAACAGCCTTACCCTTCAAACGCCTTTACTGCGGCAACACGGGCTAGCCAAGAGCCGACACAGAATTAATCAAAATCAAATTTTATTATAACCTTTATTCAAAATTTAATTCTTCCAATCGATTTTTAAAAGTTTTTTATAAAGAAAAATATTACATCATATTAATATATGTATATAAATATATATGATATAAAACCATGATTAAAGTATCAAGGCATCTTGGTGTAGTTTAACGTTAAAATTTAGCCTTCCATTAAGGCTAAGAAAGATAAAAATAAATAAATGACAAAATTAAAAAAATTTACTTTAATGAGAGGAGTCGTACAGGAAACTTCAACGTTTATTCCTTAAAATATTTTACAGTAGAGGGGAATTACAAGAGAGAAGGAAGAGAGAGTACAAGAGAGTGTAAATCTAAGCACACCTGAAGCATATGAGCTTCGACTCTATAAATAGAAGAAGGAAGTAAAGTACAATAATTAAAGTAAAGAAAATTTTCTTCGTAGCCGCCCCACTTGTAAAGGAATCTTGACAGCTATTTTCCATTTGCTCGAGAAAGTCTTCTTTAACTTTATTAAAGCTAATAGTGATCAACTTTCCATCGTTGATATCACTTTCAACTTTTTCTGATTTTATCCATAGCATCTTTAATTTCTTTGATTTTGATGGCATCTTTGGCGCTAGACTCCTTGATTTCTTCACGGGTCTTAGCAATTTGCGCCACCTTGTCTTTAATGATGGCCATTTCTTGTCCTATGAGGTCCATTGTATTGTCGTTAACTTCTTCGAATATAATATCATCCGGATTTTCCGGATCTTGTCCTTCACCAGCAAGGCAAAAGTCTTCGTCTTCATCAATTTTTGAAGATGTCCCCATCGAAATATCTCCGATATCCATACCATAATTTTTCGCAATGTCTTTCTTCATTTCTTCGAGTAGACATCGATGATTTCATTGGGCTTCATTTTACCCTTTTGTAATTTGATTCTTTGAGAAATCATTTCAAAAGGAATAGGAGCTTCTCTTTGTTCACGATTATTAATCGCATTTTGATAAAGAGAAATTTTCTCTTCGATCTTGTCGATCGTCTGCTGGCTTTCATATTCACCAGTAGCTGTCTTTCTTATCATTTTTTTCCAAAACTTTATATAAAAGTTTCTTTTTAAACATGGAATTTTTTGTTGGGTATAACCCACTTCTGGAGTCCATCTCCAGATCCAAGGAATACTAAATTCAATATAAAATGTAAAGAAGCCATTCCTTCAATACATTCTTTTTTATGTTCCGCTTCTATAAGAGTCGGAGAAACTTTAACCCATTCTTGATATAATCCAAAAAAGGGTTCTTTAAGAATTTCAATTGTAGCTCCATAAGAAAGCCACCATTGATAAAACCAATTTGGAATATCGGACTTATATACATCCGCACAAATTTTTACCCACCAAGAATGTTTTTTACTTTCATTCTGGTATAAAAATACTTTATAAAAAGCATCGATATAATCGTAATAATTGAATTTAATAAGATTTTTTAACTCAGGATGGAAATATTCTCTATCCTTTAATGGGTGAATAGCCCATTTTTCAGGCGAAATAATTTGCTTGAAAATAATTTTACTAAAGGTATAACCTTTTTTCAAAGCATATGGGGTATTTCCCGTATTGAAGTGATCAAAATCACATGTTCCCGTGGACTTAAGAATATTTTCATAAGTATCACGGTTTTTATAAAAAGTAGCAGCATATGATGCTCTGTCTAAATACCTTGACATTAAAGTCCATGGTTCATCAGACCATTTCAAATCTTTAAATTCGAGTAATATAATTACCTCAGTATGAGAAATTTTCTCATAGTCAACATCATCTTCTTCTTCCGCAATTATTTTTGCGTAAGATGTTCCTTCAGCAGACTTTGCTTTCTGCTTTTTGAATTCAAGGAATTCTCTGAATTCTTCACTGCTCAAGGTATTACTTGAGGATGCTGATAGATTTTCTTTTACCAGCTTCTTATTGCCCATTTGAGCAATAACATTTTTGCCACCACGTCCACCTCTATTAGAGGTGAAACCTCTCCCATAATGGGACATTGCTGCAATTTGCATAAAATTCATGTTAGATATTCTCGAGTAAGATAATCAGGAAGACTATTATCACTTCCCTTTTTATAGATAATTTCAAAATCAGATGGGGCTAAATGAGCCTGCCATCTCGCAAACATTTGTTTGGAGACATCATGCTTGAAATCTTTCTGAAACATGAATTTCGCAGCTTGACAATCAGTTCTTATTAAGAACTTTTAATTGTATAAATCATCCTGAAATTTAAGGACACATTTAACTATAGCGAGGACTTCTCTAGCTATAGTAGCATAATTTTTCTGAGCATTATTCCATTTCCCCGAATGGAATCTAACTAAATAATCTTTTTTGTCCTCTGGAGAAACTTGTTTTAAGATTCCTCCGAAGCCTAAGTCAGAAGCATCAGTTTGAATAATTTTTTGCCAATTAGGATTTGCAAGCATTAAACAAGGTAAATGCGTAACCTTATTCTTAATTTTCTTAATTACTTCAGTGTGACTATTTGTCCACTGACATGGAATCTTTTTTAATCTATCATATAAAATAGATGTATCAATTGCAAGATTTTCATAGTAAGGAGAAATATAATTAAGACTCCCTAAAAATCTTTGAAGTTGAGTTTTATCAAGAATTTGATCTGGAAATTTTGACGCAAACTCAATACTTCTATTAATTGGATTAATATTTCCCTTTTCAATATTATGACCTAAAAAACGAATTTTAGTTTGAAACAAAACCATTTTGGGACTAGATATAACCAATCCATTTTGAATTACAATTTTCTTGAATATATCAAGATGTTTAAAATGTGTTTCAATATCTTTTGAAAAGATTAAAATATCATCAATATAAACGATAATAAAATTACTATAAGGAATGAAAATATCGTTCATAATATTTTGAAATTCAGACGGAGCGTTTTTCAAACCAAAAGGCATAACGTTCCATTCAAACTGTCCAATTGGGACTGTAAAAGCTGTTTTATATCTATCTTGTTCGGCAATTTGAATTTGCCAGAAACCTGATTTTAAATCAAATTTTGAAAATATAATAGCATTAAATAAACGATCTAAAAGATCCTTTTTATTAGGAATAGGATACCTAATCCATTTCAAAACTTTATTAAGGGGTTTATAATTAATGACTAACCTAGGTGCTCCCCTTTCCTTTTCTGCCGCATTATTGACATAAAAGGCTGTACACGACCAAGGTGATTTCGAAGGTTTTATTAACCCTTTCTGTAAAAGAGAAGCTATTTCTTTTTTACATAATTCTAAAAATTCAAAATTCATTTGACAGGGACGAGCTTTAGTGGGAATATTTTTCTCACTAAAATCATCTTCATAAGGTAAAGAAACAATATGTTTTTTCCTATTCCAAAAGGCATTTGGAAGATCGTTACATATTTGCAACGTAAATTCATTATATAATAATTTAATTTTTTCTTGTAACTTAGGATTTTGGATTTTATCCTCAATCGTAAGAATATTAATTTCCTGTTTAAGGTAATTTACCTGATTTTCTTTTGCTCTAATAAGAATAGAATCCTTAATTTCATTAAGAATCCTAGAGAAGGTTCGGTAATAAATTCAAAGTAAACTTCTTTATTATCGAAGCTTCCTTTAAATCCATATTCATCAATATTCTTAATAGGAAATATTTTCCTAAGGAATGGAGTTCCAAGAATTACTTGGTTTGTAATATTCTTGACTAGCAAGAATGACGTAGGAACACAGACTTTATTTTTACAAATAAAAGCCTTGGGAATTTTATAATTAATTTGCAACTTTTCTCCGCTTGCAGAGCTAAGAGAATGAGTTGTTTTGTGGAAATATTGGGTAGGAATTATTCCTTCCTGGATGCAGTTTAAATCTGCACCACTATCTATTAAGCGATAAGATGTTTTTGAAAATTTCCGTCAATAAGTAGTGAAATTTTCACCAACCATTTTTGAGAAGTAATAACTTCTAAAGTTGAAAGATAATTGTCTTCATGAAAATTTTTAGAAGTACTAGCAAAGTCTTCTTTATTTATTTTAAATTCATTAACAATTTCTTTCCCCTTTTCTAATTTAGAAAATCTTCTTTCTAAATCTATATGACTTAATTTTAAGTATTTTATTTCATCTTTTAAATTCGAGATTTCATTTGTTAAATCTTTGATATTAACTTTTGATTCATTTTTATTTAATTGATTCTTATTACGAAGTAATCTCATTACTTCGGACATACTATAAGGTTCAGATTTAATGATTTTAGGAATAACTTCTTTTGAAGTTTCTTCCTCTTTTTGAATTATTTTTTTAATAATTAGATTTTTTAAATCTGGATCTTCTGTATCTTTTAGCATTTCAAGAAGATTATTATCAAGAACATTTAATTCTTGAAATTGAGATATAATTTGATATAAATTATCTTCTGGTTCAGATTCTGAACTTTTAATATTTTTAGAACAAGACTGACCTATTTGACAGTTTTGACATTCTTCGGATTCTGAAGATGATATATCTTCTTTAATAATATTGTTTTCCTCGTTTGAGGAAGAATCTGTGTCGCTGTCAGATTCTAAAAGGATTTTAGATAATGTTTCTTTTAAATCATTATCAATGTTTAAATTATTAATTTTCTTTTGGTCCAGCAAGTTGTTGCTTTATGACCAATTTTACCGCATTTGCGACAAATAATTGGAGGAAATTTATTTCTATATTGATATTTTTATTATCTTTTGAGAATTTTTGTTCTCTTCTTTTAGATTTTCGGTATTTTCTTTTTTCATATTGTTTAGGAGAGTATTTTTTGGGTTTATACTCTTTACGAGGTTTGCTCGTAGGGGGGTTTTCTAAACCACTCGTAGGGGGGTTTTCTAAACCAAATTGACTACAGAATTCTCCTAATTGTTTTTTCTCGTCAAGAGAATGTCTCTTAAGTTGTTTGTTAAGTTTTATTTCGTTGCATAAAGCTAAACCTTCTTGTATACAAGTTCCTATTAATCTTCCGTAAGTATAAGAATTATAATCTATACTAGATTCTCCATTTCTAAGAGTTTTCTTAACTCTTTCTGCAAATAGGAAAGGAAGACCATCAATGAATTTGGATTTCCAGTGAGTACTATTTGACTCAGGAAATTCCATAACTCTACTAAGGAATGTATCCTTATACCATCTAAATGATGTAAGAGTTTTACACATAAGATTTTGAAGTAGAGTTCTGACATTTTCAGAGTTATCAGACCATCGGCCTGTAAAATGCTCTACGATGTTTATACATAATGTATAAACAGCATTTTCAATAATTGCATTATCTTCCTCCTTTACAGTGAGGAAAATACTTTCTCGGTCTGGCTGAGATAAATAATTATCCCACCAACCTTTCAATTGACCAGTAAAGCCAGCGACTAGCATTTGAGCTATAGTTTTGTCTGTATTACCTTGAGTTTTACAGACTGTACTATACATCATCATCCTATGAACCATACCGAAAGTTTGTCTTTCTGTATAGCCATCTAAATTCCATTCATAAATACAATGACCATTATATGAATTATTAATAGTAAGATCATGTTCTTCAATTAGAACATCTTGAGGAGTTGGCCTCGGGTAATAATATTTAGTCTGAATTGGTTTACTAGCAAATTTCGAAGAATTTCTTAATTTATTAATTTCTTCAGTAAAAGTATTATGTAAATTATCAGAATTTTCAAGTTGATTTTCAAAATCTTCACTTAAAGTGTTAAGCTTTAAATTCTTAAGCTTATTTTCAATTAAATCTTCAATTTGAGAAATTGATTTTAATTTAAAATTAACAATCTCGGGAGGAGGTTGAATACTAGTAGAAGCTGTATTAGCTGTTTTAATTTCATTTATATTTTTATCTTTATTCATTAAAAGATGATTTTTAATATCTTTTATCGAAGATGAAATTTCTTCAATATTATTTTTAAGTAAAGAAATTTGTTCTCCTAGAACAATAACATACATATTTGTATAATTCTGTTGTTTTAAAAGACCATTTATATGGTTTATAGTAACAGTAATAGTTTCGTTTTCAAATAATTTTTGAAAAGCATTATAATAGCGAATTTCATTATCCTTTTCAATTTGAAAACTGCTTTGAGGAGGATAAATTGATTTCATATTTTTCCCCGTTGATAGCTTATAGCTTCTTTCAAGAACAGAAATCATATTTTTAAAATATGTTGTCAAAAACCAGGAATAAAAGGTAATTTTTCATTGCGTTTTGACAAATCGTTATAAAATTTTTCTCGGATAATAATTTTATCTTCAATATTAAAACTCTCAAAAAACCATTTTCGAAAGAGCTCCCATTTGGGTAAGTTAAATTCTTTTTGAATTTCTTTTCTTGCCGGTGATCCCGGACTAAAATCAATTTTTGTTTTAAATCCATTAGACACAAAAATCCATTTCTGACTCGGTTATTTCCTCGTCTTTATTTTTGGAAATTCCATGAACAATATTATCAGAATTAATTCTTAATTCTTCTACCCTATTTTGTAGATAATCGCTAGAGGTTGATTCTCTGACTTGAGAAGTCGAAGCTCTAGAAGGAGATTTTATCATATAATCACATGGTGATATATGATAATGAGAAGAGGCTGATCTAGTCATTCTAGATCTAGGAGTTCTTTCATCAATAGATCTACGACTTTGATCAAACTGTATTTGAACAGTTCCATCAGTAGATTGTATTATTTGAGTAGGATTGTTTCTTATTTTAGGTTGAAGAGGCATAGCTCTTTCAATTGTCCAGTTTTCTGGAAATTGTATTTCTTCCCATTTTATAGATCTACGAGTTGTAATATTAGATCTACTAAAATTGGTTTCTATAAGAACAGTTTCGTTGATCGGTTTATCAACGATTTTACACTGAGGATTAAGCGTATATAAAGGCTTATAATAAATTCTATAACAGATACATATTACTTCCGATCCCGGAGCGTAATTATATCCATGAGTTTTGACATTTAATGTCAGAGCATCCAATATATTGACATCGGTCAATGATAATTGGAGATTTGGATAAACATTAAAATAAACTGGACCATGTGCCAGACTAGACTGAATTATTCCCATAAGGGATTGTTTCCAGTCGAGATTTCTACCATCTCTAAGAGCTGCTATAAAGCTCTCTGGTAAACCTTCTAAAGTTAAAGGCTTAAATGCTACCTGAACTAACCCGATATGAATAAATTTATGATTTATTCTGTATTTTTCTAAGTCTCTATTGCTTAGAAGTCTAATAACCATCTCTTCGTTATTTAAAGAGATTGTTTCTTCAGTAGTTTTTACTACCTGTTTCAAGCCTAATTTCTAGAAAGTTCCTAATTCATAGATTATTTTATAATCTATCTTAGGAATTGTCCAACGATTTAATTTATCTAAATCTTGAGGAATATCATACTCCTCTTCAATACTGTTTTTAACAGTATCTTTTCGTCTCATCAAATTTATCATTTGATAAAGACCGTTAAACTACACCTTGAATTCTTAAAACTCCCACCATGGCTCTGATACCAAAACGGATAGGATCTTTTCACAAAAATTAAAATTTTTACAAAAAGTGATGATGGTACGTGGCAAAATCCACCTATATATATATATATATATATATATATATCAATATAAACATACACCGACCACGTCCGTATATTGCTATGTATGATTCGGCATCTCCGAGTAGAATAAAATCATTATTTATTTGTCGTATAGAAATGTACGGATCTTAAGACATTTAACTACTTTGTAGTGCTTGAAAGATATAAATATAATATATATATCAAAGTGATTGATGTCACGGACAGATGTGAACAAATCATAAAGGCCAAGTATTTTATGAACTTTATTAAGCTAGTTCGGTCTATATTTATCTTGTTTGTTTTGCAATTTTGAGCTGATTCTAACGCTGCTAAAAATAATTGGCGGGCAGTAAGGAAATGCACAGTGATCGTCTTGCCTTCAAAGTCGCCTCGTTGGTGGTGCCACGTGATGGTTTTGACGAGGGGACGATATGTAAATTTTTTTTGTTTCCAACTTCCAATGAAGTCCGATGTATTCAATCGTAAAAACAAAACATTCTGAGAATATAATTATTTGCCTTTTTTTGCTATGAAAGAATTGCAAATTGTCTTGGGTTCTTTTAGTAATACACCAATTAACCATGTATAGTTGGTCCAACGAAATCTTGCGGCAAATATACAAGAACTACGGAGCGGTCTGAAGCGGGTTGACTAAGGGATGACAATAGAGCGGCGGTCTGAAGCGGGTTGACTCGACCTCGAAGCCCGCCCCGATTAACTGGAGACGGACCCAAAACGCGGCCCGCCAAAGTTGCACTTGACTTGCACTTGCCACAAGCCAAAGTTTATTCTTCCGTCGAATTTCTCCACATCAAATCTCGATATACTAGAAAACCTATTTAAAGACTGATTAGTGAAAACGAACTTCGCAGAAAACCGAACAGCAACTCGTCTGCCGAAAACTCTTCTACGATCAAGCTCCACATGTTGCTAGCTCCACCGCACGAACAAACCTCTTGGTATCTTTTCTGATGTGGAAGATCGGACAACACTGCAACCACAGAGCATACTCAGAACGCTAATTAGGTTTAACCTCGCTCTGATACCACTTGTTGGGAAATCCGGTTGTACCGAAATTCTGCCCGAGATCGGCCGGAAATAATAAAACTGGAGAATACAAAGATTTAACGTGTTCTCCAGTTTTATTATTTCCGGCGGATCTCGGGCGGAATTTCGGTACAACCGGATTTCCCAACATTAAAAAAAACCTGTGATTTAACCAAAATGCACCAAAATCTTTGTGGATAAAAGATTACATAGAATCCCCTCATAGTTTGTGTAATCATGCGCTCCTTATTTTCACCCCTAATTGGGGGGAGTACAATGCCAGATTTCAGGCAACACATGGGGTACGGAGCTAAGTGTAGAACAACACAAGGGAGTTTCACGCAATAAAAAAATATATAATAATATACAGTTTAGTATAACCACGTGGGTGCATAAAGCAATCACCCTTTTTAATATCTAAAAAAAGTTCAAGATATCAGTGAAACATAACTATTAAGAAACTAATATTGGTTGATTTCGGTTTGTACTAGTATTGGTCGATTTCAGTCTGGACTGAAAAACATATATATATTTTTTAATAGTTGTGTTCATCGAATCTGTTGTTAGATATTCAAATTCAATAATATGTTTTTTGTTCATCAAGACCAGATTGCAAGATACTCAAATTCTAATAAACGTAAGTACAGATCTTTAGTAGAATAGAAACAAATGTAACCTAGTTAAGATTTACAGTGTATTGCACAATCTTTTACTTGAACAACTAATAGTAAAATTCAATGGATGAAATTTCAACTTGACCTTTTGACCTCTTCCTCTAAAAAATTAATATATGCGAGACTTCGAGAGCTTGTTAATGTTTAGATTCAATCTTCTTGTTGATGTTTAGATTCTATTAGATTTTTAACTGGTATGTTCTTCCATTCCAATCACATGGGAAGAGTCATTATTCTAAACATCACATGCTAATATAATTATAGTCTTGTTAAATAGTATACAACTTTCTTGGACCATTTTTAACACGTACGGATCCTCTATTCCAACATTGTATTCCACTAAATATTCCACCCAATTAACAATTACTAATATATAATTTCTTTATCCTAATCACATTCTCTCCCTGTTAGGATCGGTTCGCGTGTTTAGAGGGGGGTGAATAAACACTTGTCGCTTTTTGGTATTTAACCGGTTAAGGTTGATACCGGTACTTGATCTTTTTCTTAGTATGTTACGTGCGGAAGCTAGTTGGTCGGTTATGAACCAAGACCGATAATAAATGTGATGTGTTAGCGTGTGTGTGGACAGAGAACACCGGTTTGTTTCTCGAAGTTCGGAGTAAAATCTCCGACGTCTCCCCTTCTTCCTCGCAAGGAAGGTTCACTAGACTTCAGTTATACACACACTGTACAACCTACCCAGCTACCCTTAGCCTTATCTAGTGAATCACCTAGGCAGTCGTAAAAATTACAATCCACCTACTTCAACAGCTTTTTACAGTCCGTCGGAAAACACAATAACTCACTTACTTAACCAAACCGGTTATCGTACAGTGAGGACAACACTTTCTAATTTCTTTCTTTTCTTTGTAGAGATTTGAATCTTGTCTTTGATTTCTCGTGGTCAAGTGTCATACAATCTTCAGTGCCTCTTCTCTGATATATATACTCGTTCTTTGATGAAGAAGGCCGTTGTGAGATGGCTCCATGTACTGGACTGTACATTAAATGCACTTTACCCAAAATGGGTACTGTCTGGTCTTGGCTACAGTTTGCACTGTGCTTATTGCTTTTTCCACTTTAAGCTTAGCTTGTCTTCAACTTGGTTCCCTCTGTCAGCCTTGCTTTAAATGCTTCAGCAGAAGTCTTTAGTATCCCGCCTTGAGTAATTTTGAATCTTTTGTACATGTGGCAGGTCCTGTATCTGATATCCGGTCTTGGCAGTTTGTATTCTGTTCTTGATGTGCTTTTAAACTGCTAGAGCGGTATCCGGTTTCTGGCGCATTTGTGACCTTCTAACTGATATCCAGTCTTATGACCTTCTGACTGATATCCGGTCTTTTATGCACATGCGACCTGCTGACTGGTATCCGGTCTTTTAGTCTTCTTCTAACCGGTATACTTAATCAAGTTTGGACAATCACCAAAACTGTTTAATCTGAATTCTTTTATTCTCGATTTCTAACAATTTCCCCCTTTTTGGTGATTGTCAAAACTCAACGAAGCAGAAAGGTATTTATTATATCAAGGAAATTTGATACATAAACTACCGATCTATTACAACCGTTGTTAGCCTGTCTATTCCTTAGATATGCTACAGTTCTTCGATCTTCCGGTTGATGGCATCGTCCGGTCTTTCTAGTACGTCCTGGTCTGCCTTCTGCTTCGCATTAGTACTGCCATAGTTCCATCTGCCCTTTCTCCTTAACTAGCAGCACTCTTCTTCCCACAGCTTTTTACAATCGGTGTTGGCTTGTCTATTTCATAGATACGCCACAGTTCTTCGATCTTCCGGTTGTTGGCATCCCAGCTCTCTCTGGTACGTCCGGTATGCCTGCTGCTTCGTTCAGTACTGCCATCTGCCCTGTCTCCTTGATTTGGCAGTACTCACCCTAACCTCGTTAGTACTGCCATCCGCCCTTTCTCCTGAACTGGCAGTACTCTTCTTCCCCCTTTTTGACAATCACATGTCCGATATGAGGGAAGGTAGTCCTTGTGCAAGAGAGCCGTTGTTCTCTCCTTCTGAAGCACAATGAAACCGGTAGCTCTGCAACTGCACTTGCGATCCTGAACAGAAGATCGCTCAGCCTCGACGAAACGCTTAAAGGTCTGAAGAGATCTTCTTCTGACCCGCTCCGTTTTAGCAGCTCATTACCGCAGAGCTACGGTAACCCCGGTACCCACGCCTTGTCAAGGGTTTCTTCGGGGAATCAGATGTTGCGGCAAGGAGATCTTTTGCGTGGTTTCTCCCCGTAAAGCGCAACGAATCTGATAGGAGCTGAGGGATACCGTCTGGCATGGCGTTCAATATTTGGTATCCGCTCGCCAGCTCTAGTGCCGTTTCTTGGTGGATTCTCAGCCTTTTCTCCACCAGGAAACTGGGCCGGGAGCCATCTTTTCCTTTGGGTCCTTGTAGTGCTGGGATGGCTTGCCCGGTCCGCGGCTTCTTCTTTTCGGCTACTACTCCCTGTGGGAAGCCTGAGAACTGGGTGCATCTTTTCCAACTCGCCCAATTCACAGAGGGATTCCCCAGAGCTAGCCTTCTGAGCCGTCAGACTTGTTTTAGTATTCTTGCTGGTCCGAAACGGAGTTTTACGTCTTTGTTGGACCGCCAAGAGGTCTTTGTATACCCAAATGGGTCGGTATGCGTCCAAGACGGTGTCAATACCGCTTTGAGGTGGTTGGATAATAAAAACCGGATTTGGGCTTGTTAGGCTTTTTCTGGTTGTGAGGCTTATCCTGACTAAGGGTGGTGGATGTTTTGGGAGTTTAGGCATTTTGAACTTAGTCGATAGTGAGCTGATGGGTTTTGTAGGAGGGTGCGAGGTCCTTAAATAGTGAAGGAATTTCTGTCGATTTATGTCACGGGTGCACAGTATTCCAGACCATGCTTATCAACTTCTCAGTGCGTCGGAACTTTAAGTCTTGTCCAGTGACAGAGATTCATTGATGACATGACTATTCACCTTCTTAAGTAATCTGTAAGCTCAAAGCCAGCTGTACAAGACAAATAATATGTGCATTGATGAAGCGCAATAATCGAAAAGGTTCGGTCTTTATCCGGTCAATAAGGGTTACATGTATATCCACTGGTTAAAGGATAGTTCCGGTTTCAGAAGGAACCCAGTATCAGACTTGTATAGCTCTTTTAGTTGATATGGTCACTTAGACTTCAAGTTTGTCTGGTACTCAGTTCAGAAACCGAGACCGCATCCAGTATTCAGTCTGTTGACGTATAGACTTATATCTCCTTGATACTCGACTGCTTTTTCCATGCCTTCTTCATCTTCAAGTCTGTTCTTTGTCAGTCACAGTCTATCCCGGTATTGGAATGAACTTCCAAAATCTGGTAGAACTTAAACTGGTTTAGCTCTTGCTTTGCTAGTATTCAGTTATCTTCTACTGCCTTGATCTTTGAGGATTGCTGTTGAGATAGGGGCATGAACGAATACGTTGGCTGGCGCCTGATGCTTATTTCGTACTGAAGTCTTTGATTATTTCTCTAAGATGATTAGGCTCAGCTCTATTTCCTTTGATAAGTTCCCCCTCAAACTGTACCTCAATCTAGAGCTACCTTGTACCAATCATCTGGAGCTCCAGTTAGTTGCTGAGTTGATTTCCTTTCTTATACATGAGTCCCTTGCATTGATCCATTTTGGAGCATTTCCCCTTTAGTTGGTTTCTAGGGTGTGGGTTGTTTTGTGAAAACAGCGTGCGTTTGAAACCGGTTGATTCCTTCATTGCTTGGACTTTGTAGAAGAAAACTTCTTCAGCTGGTTCCTTGATTGTATTGTACAGAGTTTGATCATCGGTCAGTCGTCCGGTTCCCTTCCTTAGCTGCACTATTTTCTAGACTGCTTTGCCAATAGGTGACTCATGGCGTATGCCATGGTCCTCAAAGTAAGATATTAATGCTAGGTTAGGAGGTTCCTTTTTTCAACTGATTTCCTCTTATACTTATCATTGGAAGTAAGTGGTGAATCGTGAATCATGAACTAGCTTTCTCCTAGTCGAGTTGTGGGTCAACTTTTAGTCTCTCAAGTAATCCAATCTTTTTGATATCATAGTCATTTCTTGGACTCACCGGTAACCAAACATACTGAACTATAAGCTCTTGCTTATATAATTTCTCCTAGTCAGTGTTGTTGGTTCCTTGTCCGGTTAGTGAGCTAGTCTAAATGTTTTCATAACTTTACCTTGGTAGTTATTCCCAAAGGTAAAGTCTGGCTTGGCACATGGTTTGATCCCAGTGAGTGTTCTTCCCTCCCTGGTCATGTGCCGACAGCCTCTACTTTCTATACTCTAATGGAACTGGTTGAGTTCCTGCAGCCATTCCTACAAGTACAAACAAAGTCTTTGGTACCCATGTTGTATTGGGTCCGGTTAGGGATTAGATCCTTAGGTACCCAAACTTGGGTTACCCTAACATGTTTACCAGTCACAGGGTCAATAAGATATCTATATTTATTGTTCCTGTTTTGAGACCGAATTTTAGGTCTTCTGTAACCTTGTGTCTCCGGTTTTGTGTTGTGAGCGTTCCCCCTCGGTTGTTGAGGTCTTCTCCTTCGTGGATCGTTGTTCACACCGGTATTCCCCCTTGATTGTTGAGGTCTTCCCTTTCGTAGATTGTTGTTCTTGCTAGTAATTGTCTTTGTTGGTGATTTTCCCTTTTGTGAACCGTTATTCACATTATGTCCCCTCACTATCTGAGGTACTGTCCTTAAGTGGAAAGTCGAGGGATTGGAGCTATGTTTCACTCCAGTTTCCTTAGACCTGTTCATAGGAGGAACGGGGACTGGGTTATAGTTTATGGGACGAACAAAGTTGATTACCTTTGAGGCAGTCGGTTGTGTGGACGCCGTCGCCTCATCGACGTTAACTCTTTCATTGTACCCAAGTCCGGTTCGGTCACCAGGATCCCTTAAGGATCCCTGGAGACATCGGAATGTCTCTGTTGACTTAGTCCATGACTGGACCAAGGCAGATAATCTTTGGTTTTCTGAGGCATTCTTTTCAGCTGCCTCCCTTAGCTTGAGGTTTTCTTCCTCTAGATGAATGATTCTTTCAAAGAGAGGTCCGTATCTTCTTGTGCTGGTGCCTTTCCTTTTTCTGCAGCTTTCAGCCTTTCGTTAAGTTTCCAGTATTCGTCAGCCATGTTCTGCAGAGCTTCTAGCACTTCCTCATAGTTGAACTTATTTTCTGGACTCGATTGATCTCCTACCAGGCAGATCGATTCCTCTTTATTTTCGCATTCACTCAGTTCTTTCTTCAGAACTGGATTCTTCAGAATCAGTATCATCCCATCTGTGGGAGTGTTTTTTTTGTCACAAAGACTTGTGACCTCTTTCTTCCCTTGAGCCGATTTGCCTCCTCTCTGGAGCTGTTATTGACGTTGTGTCCGGTCCTGTCATATTTAAAGCAAGTGTTAATATTTTCATTTTGTTCACCTTGCTTACCCTGTGTTATCTTGGAGGTTTCTCCTCCTTCCAGTGCTTTACTGGATGATCCCTGTGCTTATCGACTTCTTGGTTTTCGCCAAGTTGACATAACTTGGTCCATATTTCTTTTGCAGTCTTGCACGTCATGACCTGCCTGAATACTTCTAAGCCCAGGGTTTTATACATGACGTTCTTAGCAATATTATCGAGATTTGCCTTTCATCTTTCTTCTGCTGACAGCTCGTGTCTTTCCTTTGGAACTTCTCTTGGTTCGTTAGGATAGACGGCATGTCGTACGTTGACTTTGTTGAACATGAACGGTCCATTTTCCAACACATCAATCATTTCATCATCTTGCGCATAGAGATAGGTCAACCTTATTTTCCACTCAAGAAAGTTTTCCCTGCTAAACATAAGAAGCTGATCTGATAAAGTCATGATTAATATAAGAAAAATATCAAGCAAACCCGCTCTGATACCACTTGTTAGGATCGGTTCGTGTGTTTAGAGGGGGTGAATAAACACTTGTCGGTTTTTGGTATTTAACCGGTTAAGGTTGATACCAGTACTTGATCTTTTTCTTAGTATGTTACGTGCGGAAGCTAGTTGGTCGGTTATGAACCAAGACCGATAATAAATGTGATGTGTTAGCGTGAGTGTGGACAGAGAACACCGGTTTGTTTCTGGAAGTTCGGAGTAAAATCTCCTACGTCTCCCCTTCTTCCTCGCAAGGAAGGTTCACTAGACTTCAGTTATACACACACTGTACAACCTACCCAGCTACCCTTAGCTTTATCTAGTGAATCACCTAGGCAGTCGTAAAAATTACAATCCACCTACTTCAACAGCTTTTTACAGTCCGTCGGAAAACACAATAACTCACTTACTTAACCAAACCGGTTATCGTACAGTGAGGACAACACTTTCTAATTTCTTTCTTTTCTTTGTAGAGATTTGAATCTTGTCTTTGATTTCTCGTGGTCAAGTGTCATACAATCTTCAGTGCCTCTTCTCTGATATATATACTCGTTCTTTGATGAAGAAGGCCGTTGTGAGATGGCTCCATGTACTGGACTGTACATTAAATGCACTTTACCCAAAATGGGTACTGTCCGGTCTTGGCTGCAGTTTGCACTGTGCTTATTGCTTTTTCCACTTTAAGCTTAGCTTGTCTTCAACTTGGTTCCCTCTGTCAGCCTTGCTTTAAATGCTTCAGCAGAAGTCTTTAGTATCCCGCCTTGAGTAATTTTGAATCTTTTGTACATGTGGCAGGTCCTGTATCTGATATCCGGTCTTGGCAGTTTGTATTCTGTTCTTGATGTGCTTTTAAACTGCTAGAGCGGTATCCGGTTTCTGGCGCATTTGTGACCTTCTAACTGATATCCAGTCTTATGACCTTCTGACTGATATCCGGTCTTTTATGCACATGCGACCTGCTGACTGGTATCCGGTCTTTTAGTCTTCTTCTAACCGGTATACTTAATCAAGTTTGGACAATCACCAAAACTGTTTAATCTAAATTCTTCGATTCTCGATTTCTAACAATTTCCCCACACCACAACTCACGTAATCTATTCTCCTACAATTTTTTTCTCTCTCATATCAAAATATATAAATAGAATAAAATTGTTGCATATTTATCAATCAATACTATTTTGTCGATCTTTGATATTTATTTTCCTGCAACTGAACTTTTAATTAGACAAGAAAATAATAGACAAATAATAGCACGAATTAATGATGCGAGTTCGACATAATGATTGACGTAATTCTAAAAAAAAGTCATTGATAAAAATAAAACTATAGTTCGATCATATGTCTGATTTTTTTTTTCTTCTGCAATTGGTTTGCTTGAGCTTCATCCGTAAGTATTTCTCGCGATTGATTGGTGAATGACAACCCATTGATCATATGTCGATATTGCATCTGTGACTGAAATTCATTTACAAAAATCATATTAGTATGCCATTTGTTTTCCGCCATTACTGTCGTAGTGAACACTATGCCTCCTAATTTCAAATCCAACTCTACGTGCATAATCGTTGTAAAATTTGTATACATCTTCTTCGGTCTCAAATTCCATGTTCAGCATCGGGATTTTTGTTTCTGATATGGAAGAATGTCGTTCGTTAATCCCATTTGTTGTACTTTTCAACTCGCCGGAGTCATTTTTATCTGATAGGTTGTCAACCGTTTCAAAATCACTCTTGTGACGCGAAGAGACAATTGCTTCATCCTATCAAGCTTAGTGATTAAACATTAAAATACGAATATTATAACGGATATACAATGGATAATCAAACCTTAACAAAAGCAGAAACAAATTACAAAAAATAATAACGGAATAAATTACCGTGAGATTTTCACACATAGTATTATGATTGCTCATAATGATCTGTCCAAAAAGGTATTTTTGATTCACAGTCCAACGGATTAGAATTAATAAAGCTGTAAAAATTGATAATGACAGAAGACGAAGAGAGAAATAGTACACTGTAGAAGATGAAATAGAAGATGAAAGGTTTGGTGTGAGAGAATAAAAGAATTTACGTGGAAAGAAAGAGTTGGGAAGGAGGAGATAGAAAATGATTTTTATTTATTTAAGGTGGATTGTAGCGTGGGAGAGAGAATGTGATGAGTAGGATAAAGAAATATATTTTATTAATTATTAAATGGATGGAATATTTAGTGGAATACTATGTTGGAATAGAGGATCCCATGCCATTTTTAACTATACAACTTTCTTGGACCATTTTTAACTATATAACCGGTATAATTCTGTTCTAATAAACACGTCACATCGAGAGCGACACCGAGATGCACGCTCATATGCAAGAAGTGAGGATTTCAACAGCGGAATGGAATAAACTAACATGGCAATATGATCTTGGCGAGAAATAAGAATTTGAGATCCAAGACCTTAATCTTCTTGATCAACCATAGAGGCGAACTATGGAGTGGTGAACTAATTTTTTTCAAGTCCTAATCATGCAAGAATAGGAGATTACATATAGAATAAGAACTATAATCAATCGATCATATAATTTGATCCAGTCCTATTATCATCCTCATGTCTTGCTTAAGGGGGCTAATAGAATTTACTAAGCATTGATATGCTCTCGTTGATTACGTAACTTCAGCCAATAATTACATGTTTGAATTTATTCTTGATAAGATAGAGTTTAGTACACGCGGATAAATAAATATGACAATATACTGTGAAAATATTGACAAAAATATAATACTTAGGTTCACAACTCGGACAAACAAGATATAAAACATTCTAGAATTTTTTCGCAACAGTTGAAGCGAAAATGCCATGGAATCCATATGGAACCCTAGCCGGCATTGCGATTTTGGCCACTGGTCCTCTTGATAAGTGTTTTGCATCCATAATATACACCTGCATGCATGCATGAGCACATCGATCAATTAGTTTAGAAGGGCGTTTGGATTCACGTATTGAAAGAAATCCCTTGATTTTAAAGTATGAATTTCAAAATCGTAATTTCAAACTCAAATTCATTGTTTGGCAAACATTAGGATTTCGAAATTCGGCTTTCAAAATGGAGCTCGAGAAGCTCGTCCAATTGAATTCTAACTTTTTCTTAAAAAATTAAAAAGTACAAAAACAAAATAAAAATAACAAAACACTTGCGAGCTTTCGAGCACCCACGAGTGAGCCGAGCTCGACAAGAGCTCGTCGAGCTCGAGCCGACTCATTCACGAGCCCGTAACGAGCTCGAGCGGGCTCATCGAGCTCACGAGTCAGCTCGACTCATCGTTCACCCTCTAATTATTATTTATCATTTTCATTTATTTATTAATTTATTATTATTATTAATTGTTATTATTATTTATTATTTACTATTATTATTGTTTTAATTACGGGTTCAACTTTGGATTTCAAAAACGCACCATTTGACATGGAATTACAAATCCGACAAATATTAAGCATTTAGATTTAACCTCCGATTTGAACGAATCGAAATCCAAATCCGCTCGATTGCCAAACGGAAGATTTGTGGGAAATTCGGATTTCAAATTGAAATCGGGAATCCAAACAGGCCATAATCGATTATTACGCCGTCTAATCAAATTCGTACTTACCAAAGACGTTTCCGTGTCCTCGTCCTGGACAAAAGAAACAATCCAACCATCATCTTCTTCGATGGCCTCATCCTTAGTAACGAAGGCAGCGCCAGAGCAGTATGTGTTTCTCGGAAACATGTGATACTCAACTTTCACCAGCTCCTCCTCTTCAGCAGTACCCTGCATCATTTTTCGAAGTATTAGAAACTAATAGAACATTTATACATGTGTGTAGTAAAATATGTACTTGTTAATTTTTCACCATCGAAGTAGTATTTCCTTTCTGTCTCTCTTCGAGGTAAAGCTTGGCCAGCCCTCCATACTTTGGCAATCCTACAAAGAAAACAAAAGCATTCAACTTTGTGAGCTTTTATTTTCCGACGATCATTCATTTCAGTTGCATACCTGCTATTGCGCTCGCGCAAGAATCAACGACCTGCGCGTATGCAAACTTATTTCTAACGCCAGTCAAATTAGGGTTTATCATAGGAAAATCCATGGAATATTCATTCCCAGTGATATATCCTTGTCTCGTCACATCTCCGCTCTTCATGTTCAATCTCCATTCGTGGGCGCGAGTGAAGAGATATCCATCTTCGTCATCGTGATGGCTTTCGATATTATTATCATTATTTCGTTTCAATCCTCTCGAAAACCATTCGAACTTATTTTTCCCCAAGTCCGGGCCTGGTATGATCGATTTTCGGGATCTACAAACCCTAACCACAACCTATTGAAAAAGAATTTAAATTACCAACACAATTCTTGCCCCAAATCTAGGCCGGTAAAGGATTGAGGAATAGGAGGTGATGAAAAAACTGAAATACCTCGTCGCCATCTTCGAAACAATTTATAATGTGGAAAGCGCAGATCGCTTCCACTTTAAACCACTTTATGGAACTAACATCTCCGTAACGAGGCATCACACCAATTCTTGCATATCTCTGCTTCTCGAACTTTATTAAACTGAATATTTGATTACATGAATATTAAGAAGTAATGTATCAACTATGTTAGGGGAATACATTGGATCAAGTATGTATACTTACGGACCACCGTTTATAACTTGATTGGGATCTAGGATCAGTGGAAAGTCGAGGATCACGTTGAACCTACATAACAAAGATAAATATAGATGATAATAGAGGAAATGTCAAGTTTTTAAGCATATGTGGTGTGTTAGACAGAGAGGCAATAAACATTTTTCTTACCTCTCTGTAACTCCTATTTCGTGGATAACAGTACTTCTGTTGAACTCGAGATCCACTTTGTGAATCAACTTTGTTCCATCAGCTTGTGATCAAAGCGGTCTTATAAGATTCTTGTACAACTTATTCACTTTCTTAAATTTTATTCTCTTCAGGAAATAAAAGTAATTAGGAAAACGGAAATTTGTACCAGAAATAACACCAACTTCGCAATACGGTTTTCTTGCATCATTGCCCATCGTGACAAGTTCGCCACTTCCTGGAGCTCGCTGTGCAGTTTAAAAAAGCCGTCTTAGAAAAGAAAAAGTAAATAACTACCAATGTAGGACGAGTTCATAGTTTATTATAAAAGCCATATTTGAGAGCACCTTAGGGTGACTGCTGAATGGTCGAGTCCATGTTCCATTGACGTGCCAATCTCCAAGTGTTTCGAGCGTATGAATGTCTATCTCTTGAGGCAGATAACTCTCAGCTATCGAATAGAATCTCCCGCCATGCTCTATAACGTTGGTGTTGCTAGGGTATTTGCTCGACGTGCCAAACCTTAGCTATATATTAAAACAGAACTTATGCATATGATAAAAATGAAATGAATGATAAGTTAAGATATATAACTGATGCATACAATATTTAGAAGGAAACTTGATATAACAGCAGGTGGATCGCCTTCCACGGCTGGTAGAAGACACGGTTTGTTTCTCTCCTTCTCCAATTTAAACGTCTTGGTTTCAACGTATTTGTTATTGTATGTTATTGTCCATTTATTATGATCTGTATCTTTGCTAAAATACAAAGCATGAAGCATTCCTTCTCCTTCGATCCAAACGCTACTTGTTCTTCCAAGTATGGATACAGCAGATTTAAACCCTCCAAAGTTAGGGTTTGATCCTGAATGAAAATAGCCAGCACCATCCAAATATTCAAAACTTCCCCCTAATATTTATATGACCATATAGAATAAATGAAAACATAAGTTACCGTTTCTTACGTAAACGCCCTCAGGAAAATCATCAGGAATACAACCTTCAACTATCGATACACGAACTGGTTCTCCAATCTCTTCTACTGGCGCGAAGTTGCTCTTCCAACAGAAAATCGAGCAATCGTTAAATGTATATAAATGGAAAAGCATGTCAAAAAGCATACGTTGATATGTGTATGTTATATTCTATACCTGAGATGGGAGCAGTGGCTCGTCGACAAATTCAAAGAATGTATCTACAAAAGCATCCAATAGACGTCTTATTGAAGCTTCACCAACGGCCTTAGTATGAGTGATTTGCGGTAATAGAGGATAACTACGAAGCAAATTGCCCACTAATGTCTGCGATTGAAAAGGAGAATGGGTAGGGTTTGATCTTGTACTTGTAAGAAACATGGAAACTTGACACTTGTTTTATCACCTTAATCATCGCATCTATATACATACCTTAGCTGATAATGGAATTGAGATTTTGAATTGATTTAACTTTTGAACTCTAGTAGCTGATCTTGGGCTGGAGCTGCCTCTCAAGTGAAATGCACATATCTTGCAACTAGCCATCTCTTATCTTAGATATTAAAAATATGGGAAAATGTATTAGTGATATCATTGCAAGAACTCACAAAAGCATAAGCATATTTATAGGAAGGACCTTTGAAAATATGCTCTTTATTAACTGCAGCTTGTCTCGTAGTTCTCTGTTTTTTGTTTTCGAAAGTGAACTGTTTTTTGGGTATTGTATTGGAAGCACTAAATTGGTATTTATATGTTCGAGATTTACCCGAACGCAAGTGAATGTGAGATTTTTGAGAAACATGCCATGAAATGAATAAATGGACAGAGTTCTGTAATAATCTAATAATATAAGGCAGATTAACTTAGGGCACATCAACTATATCTTCGTACGTACCTCGCGTAAGTACTTTCGATAACTAAACTAGGTTCATCGCATTGGAATGAAGTAAACCCAATGAAATGTTAATAACACGAAAATAATACACTAAAAGACATTTTCGCAGAACAATTAGCTACAAAGTAGCCGAGGAGGGAATATAGTTGTTGGAAGAAAAGGCTAGGGCTAGTTTTTGTCTTATATGGTGCAAGTATATATTATATTATAAACGTATTCTGTAATTAGAATTTGACTTGATTAGATGAGGACAGAAAGGGGATCATTCACTAAGCTTAACCAACCGAGCAATTCCTGTTAAGGGCATCTTTGGTTAATAAATTGCCTTGAATAATGCATTTGGTGACCTTTGAAACATTAAAAGACACAAAGACAAACTTGTAACTAATGAAACGCGACACTCGTGATAACGTTTTGTTTGTGTATTCGCAAACAACCAAAGTAAATAGATACTGCCATGTAGACCTGCCCAACCGCCGGTTTGACCGGCGGTTAACAGTTGACTAACCGCAACCTAACTGTTAAATAATTTGACTAACAGTAAAGTCAAATAGTATTTATAATGAATTTTTATTAATATGAGCAAAGTTAAATAATTTTTTTTATTTTTTTTATTTAACGGTTATAATCGTAACCGGCGGCTAATAACAGCCGGTGCGGTTTGGTAAAACCCCTAATCGCCCCGTAACCGGCTGATTACGGTTGCCGGTTACGGTTGCCTGACGCTTCGCCGGGGTTAAAGTTGGGCATGACTAAGGTTACGGTTGCCGGACAGTTATGGTTATAGCCGTAACCGGCGGTTAGCCGGTCGTAACCGTCGGTTATGTTTAAAGTTGGGCATGACTAGTGTTACGAATAATTAAAGTGGATATCAAACATTATCTCAAGTCCACCCATGATTTCCATGTTCATGACCATTATCATACCTTTTCATTGTATTTTCAATTCAACATTCATGATCTTTTTGTGATTAATGTAAAGGCTACCTCAGTGTTATAAGACCATCTCCAATGGAACCGGAAAGCCCAAAAATATCTTAAAATGACTCCAAAACAAATCTCAAAATAGGTTTTGTACTTTGCCTATCCTGCAATAAACGCATAAATGCGTTTGAACGCATAGTATGAGTTTTATCTTTAATAATTGCATTTAAAGTCCCTTTATTTTTTTAAAGCATCCTTATAAAGAAAATAAAAAATAAATAAAAATATATAAAAGTAGAAATTTTTTATAAAATATATAGAAATATTTTGTTTATTTATTTAGATGTAACATAGTATTAATTTTTTTTTTGAAGTTATAAAATATGTGGGCTGTATTGAAAAGTTTTAAATGTTGGTGTAGAAGTGAATATTTCGAAAATAGTACTGTGAGTTTGAGAATTATTTTAACGGTTGCAGAAGAATTACTGCATTTTGAGTTTGAGATCTTGATTTCCTACAGTACATGAACGATAAAATGTACCATGATAGGAAAAAAGACGGAGTTCGAACCCAAGACAATTTAATCACATAATCGGCTCATAAGATGTCTAGAACACGAGGATCAAGAATTGCATATTGCATTGAAAAAGAAATAGTTCAAAATGCATTGACGAACATCGTTCGGCATTACGAATTGTGATTGGTAATGGATGTTGCATTAATTCATCACTGTCATGAAACTTCAATCTCACTAGCTTCAAGTTCTTCAACTGGACATATTTCTGTATGTTACTAGCATATCCAGAGAGGACTTTAATACCTTTTAATGCATTATGAAAAGCTTACCTTCTCAGCATACTAAGTGTAAAATAAGCCGGATCGGTGCTAGCTCAGGTCTCATACCAAGTTGGATTATCAATTGGCTGACTTCAGTTCCATCTTTTTTCATTCCAAGTTCGATTATTTTGCAACTCTTGGATTGTTTCGCCAATTCCCTTTCATACAGTCACATCTACGCGTCTAGTCAGCACACTTCGTCCTCATTAGTTACATGTCAGATACGTCATCAATGATACATCAACTTTTCTTTTTATAAGTATTGGGTTTACTAATTAATTTTTCATTCATATGATATCTATTATCTATTTTGATCAAATTAATAATCTATAAACTCGTCTCAAATTTTAGAATTTGAATCTTTAATCATTTCAGAGTTTCATTGAGCAATGTCTTCTATTTCTATAAGAGTGTTATTAGCGGATTCATTTAAACTCAAATTGGGCTAATACTCAATCTACATTAAATATCCAACAAAATCCTTCATTTGATCGAAAGCTCAGGGCATTTCGTCTTCTCTAGAAGTGCCCAAAAACTGATGCTGCATCCGATCCATTTCCCAAAACCGAATCTTTACTGGTTCCACTCTCTGGGATCGATCGAGAAGCTCGTGTTTTGAGGTATCGAGAGAAATGAAATAATCGTAAATTTGAAAAACCATTCGATATGGATCGAAGAAAGGTATGTGAAAAAGTTTGAGCTGGAAATCGATTTCCTTCTCAATTCTGACGCTAGCTTCTTATGGTGTTATACCGGACTTTTTAATTAATAGAACTTGTACATTGCGCTACTGTTGTTAGCTTGTAAAGTAGGAGTTAATATCGGCCCCACGGCTTGTAATGATGGATGTTACACGAGTTAGTAGATAGAAGTGTTTTAACACGCGTACGGCACAGTTCGTCGCGTTTTAGATCAGATATTGCGTAGCGTAAATAGCAAAGATATTGCGTGAGTATTCTAAACATGACACTTATAATGTCAAAAAATATATAATATATGATAACACATACAATCAATCCATTTTAACAGGCAAACAAATCGTTAATAAAAGAGAAATAACGGCAAACTTTAATCTAATAATATCCAACAACACTCAAGAGCTTTGTATATATTTAACTTTTTGTATACGCGTATTTTCCCAATTTAATATTTTCAAATTTCAAGTATTTTTTTAATTTTAAATATAGTTCTCTCTAAAAACTTGGCATACCGGATTAGGGCAAAAGTTGAAGGATTAGCCGCTGTCATCGCCACAATCGCAACAATTGAAGCAGTTCTGAAGCTTGGTAAATAAAATTTATGTTTTTTATTTCTATTTTAGCTCTACAAAAAATTAAAAAGTAAAAAAAATGAAACGCTTTTTTTATTGCACTACAGCGCGTTTGAGGAAAGATTTGCGCTATAGCGTGCTATACTGCGCTATTTAAAACACCGGTAGATAGTGATGCCGATGAGTAAATAAGGATAGACTGCACATATAATCTCCGTCTGTAGTTCTTCAAATTTAAGCATGAACTATTTTTATAAAGGTATTTTAATTTCGTCGGAAAATCCTCTCACGGAAGTGGATTTCGTGTTTGGTTGGACGTCTTCGAAGCGAACGCCCGTTAATTTCTTCATTAATTTACTAACAAGAATTAAGATGTAGATAGTGTTGATAATGATATACGCTTCAACGGGGGGCTTCCAAGGAATAATCTGGTAAAAGATTTGATATTAGGTATACTTTGACGTTGTGACACCTTAAGAATTGGTATTTTTAATAAAATAATTAAAAAATAATACTCCCTCCGTCCCAAACCATTTTATACATTTTACTAAATCGGGCGTCCCACATCTTTTATACATTTTACAGTTTAGCAAAAAAACTATCACAAATAATCAATATATTAAATATTCTTAAAGGACGTGTCAATACACTTTTTTTATCTTTTAATTGTACTATATTATTAAAATATTCAGTTTCTTAATTCCCATGCCAACTCCCAAATGTCCATAAACATATGGGACAGAGGGAGTAACTATTAAATAAATAATTATGAAATCAAACCCATTAATAAAATAGCGAACTTTGTAAAAACAGAATACGAGTTACGTAACTCGTATAATATTTATACGAGTTAGCTGGCCATGCATGATGTGACATTTCAAGTAACTCGTAAAAAAGACTTACGAATTATATTTTAAGTAACTCGTATTAATATATTACGAGTTACCTTTCTATAGATACCCCCGCTTATCGATTTCTAACATAACACAAACAATGGTGCCGAGTCGCGTACAAGTCATAGTATATTTCGGCGGTGAAATGATTCAATCATCCGATTCTACCGTCAAATATAGTATCCGTCCTATTGCGTATAGGCGAATTTGTTGCAACACCAAATTTTCGGAGTTTATATCGTTGTTGTTCGAAATTACGGGTGCTGATGGCAGTCGTTGTTCGTTGATTGTTCATGCAAAAAATGAATACTTTCAACATTCCCGCCACTTTCATCTGCTACTCCAAATCTCTTACGACAACTCTAACGACAACGATTTACAATTTTTCATACATCCCAATTCGGAGAACAATTGTTTTGATGTTTTTGTTGAATTAGTTGAAAATTCAAATTTTGATTTGAACGAAGAGTCTCATCAGAATTTTGAGAAGCGGCGCGAGTTTCCTGCGTTTGAAGTTGGTTCTTCGAGTTATACATGTCCGGATTTTCCCGACATTGTCTCAGTTACGGCAGGGTTCAACAATGTTTCTCTGGAGATGCCGACGCTTGGTGATCCATTAAATATGCCAGAATCCGTGTCAGAACCCGTGCCAGATTTCGTGCCTGAACCCGAGGAAGACGTTGATGTTAGTGATTCGGAAGCGGACGATGAGTCCACTGTCCAAGTTACCAGATCCCAACGAGGACGATTAGAACAACGATGACGATGCGCCAGATGATACCACTCCGCTGGACTCTGCTGCTCCAACGCTGCTTCAGTTCGTCCCATTTTTCCAAACGTACCAAATGCCACCTCCTGGTGCTGACGACTAGGGTGGTTACGAGGAGTTTTACGACAGAGATAACCCTATGTTTTGTCGAGGTATGATTTTCCAACTAAAAAACATTTACAACATGCCGTCGAAGATTTTTCGAAGGGTTGCTAAACGCGAGTATTACGTCAACGAGAGCAGCAGTACACGTTGGAGTGTTCAATGTGATCATACGACTGATTGCCCTTGGAGACTGAGGGCATCCTTCAAGGCAAAAAAAGGTTACTGGTCTGTTACAAAATTTGAAGGACCACACACTTGCTATATGACTGAGCTGGCGAGCACACACCGTAATATCTCTCGAAATTTTATTGCTGATTTGTTGGTTGGAACCGTGAAAATCGATCCGCAATTCCTACCAAAAAATGTCCAACAACTCGTGAAAGATAAATATGGCTACGAAATCTCGTATATTCAAGCTTGACATGGTCTGAAAAGAGCTATGGAAAATGTTTACGGTACGTGGGAAGAGTCTGTTACCAAACTCCCAATATTTATGAAGGCATTGCAGCATTACAATCCAGGGACAATCGTGAGGTGGCTCAATCTGGAGACAGGGAGACCTAGACACTTCCAACTCGGGTATGTTTTTTGGGCTTTAAAACAGAGCATTGATGGCTTCAAACATTGTCGCAAAGTTGTCTGTGTCCATGATACGCATTTATACTCCAAATATAGACACAAATTATCGATTATTGCTACGTCGCTGGACGCCAACCAAAACGTCTTCCTCCTGGCGTTTTCCATTACTACGGCAGAAAGTACAAACTCATGGACTTGGTTCCTTAACCATTTGAACACATGTATTCTGGAGAATCAATCGATTTGCCTTATTTCGGATCGTCACCCAGATATTTAATCTTAATAATGTAATTTACTCGTTATTTTCATAAAATCAGTTACTTTTAGTGGCGTATATGGTGTGGACAGGTCTTATGGAATCAGTAGAAGCCACTGAATTCTTTCGTCCACCAAATGGAGTGCATCGCTTCTGTCTTGGTCATGTAAAATCAAACTTCTTCAACAAATTCAAGAATCAACAATTGAAGGATCTATGTCATAGAGCCGGTACTGCGCCAATATTGGATAAATTCAATCGCATTATGGCTCAGATTGCGCAAATTAATGAACATGCGAAGCCTTGGTTAGGAAAAGTAAACGTCGAGCAATAGACGTTCGTACACGACGGCGGTTATCGATGCGGGACTAGGGCTCAATGGGGTATTAAAAGTGCTCGAACGCTACCCGCAAGAGCAATCGTCGATTTCACTTTTCATAGGTAAGCTCTCGTCACGACCTTAGTTTTTTATTTTAATTTTGTTGTTATGATTTCTTTTATTTTTTAAAATTCACAGGTGCATACAGTATTTTCGTGATCGCTTTCAAGAAGCATCGTCACTAATGGCGAATAATGAAACTGAGTGGTCACGTTATGCAATGAGAATGTTTCAAAGTTGGAGGGCAGAATCTTGGAATCACGTTGTATACCGTTTTGATGTCCGACAACATACATCAGGAATCATAACATCTGGAATTCAGCAGCGCACATATGCGGTAAGGATCAATGATCGAACATGCACGTGTGGAAATTGGCGCATGTATAACATCCCATGTTCTCACGCACAAGTGGCTTGGGCAAATTCACTCCGGTAATTTAGTGGTACAATATTACAGTAAGGTGGAGTATTTCAAGCCATATGAAGGTACCTTTGAACCATTACACGGTGAACGTTACTGGACCCCCGAAGATTGGACTCTTATTCATAACGAAGCTCGTCGAGAAATAACTGGTCCCGGTAGATATAGTCGAACTCGCATTAGGAATGAGATGGACAGGGGTGAAACTCGTGTAGACAACCGGACGGCGATGAAAAATATACACTCGTTGTTTTCACCATTTTATTCTTATATATCCACTGAATTTCAATATTGATTTCTTAATAATAATAAAAATAATAATAACAGTAATAAATAAATAATAATAATAACAATAATAATAATAATAAAAACAATATATATAATAATTATAATCATAAGAAATATAATAATTATTATAATAATAATAATAATCATAATAATAATCATCATCATCATCATCATCATCATAGTAAATATAATAATAATAATCATAATAAATATAATAATAATAATAACAATAAAAAATACAATAATAAGAATAATAATCTTAATAAACACAATAATATTTCACAAGCGGGATATATTCGAACGCGTATAATAGTCATTACAAAAAAAAATAACGAGCTGCATAACGATCTATCTGCCACGATGTGCCAAATGACCGCCGGTCCCACAACGAGCTGGCCTACGAACTCTATTTCCTCGACGGTTACCTTGCTCCGCATCATCTACCGGACTTCGAGGACGTCGCGATCGTGGTGAAGGTGTCGTAAACGCCTAAGATGTGTTAACTTAATATTTAATTTAAATTTTAGTAAATAATTTAAGGGCTTTTCATTAAAATAATGCATTTTAAATTTCAAATAATTTAACATACCTATGATCCATATAATCTGGCTGTGAGCTTTGTTGGGCTGCAGATGATTGCAAAAAGGGCGAAAAATCCTCAAAGAAAGACGGGTTAACAGCTTCGTGCACTTGATATGAGCCGGCCTCATGTACGTTCGATGGTTCGGCCTCACTGCTTCGTCGAATTTGGCGTCGCGAGATAAACATGTTATCCATCTACTCCAGTAAACGGATCGACTCCTGTTGATCGCCGCTCCTCGTGTAACAAAGGTTGTCTTGAACCCCGCGTTCCTAAAATGAAAAAGTAAATTATATCAGTTGGGCTATTAAACAAATAACATTAATAAATAAATAAAACTTACAATGGTCGACATAAACACCGCATCCCCCATCTGGAAGCCCCGTGACATCTGCATCGCATGTGGAGATATATAGAGGCGAGTGATACGATGAAACCACTTGTAATATCCATCCTCCACTTAGAAGAGTGTAGTCGTGGGAGGACCATTAACGACGGTGTCCTCTCGATCCTCCCATAACCCAATCCAGCCTGCATGATGAGATCTCCGATCCATCCCCGACCGCTGTTGACGCTCGTACATATGAAGATTGGTATCACGATACGGCGGTAGAACTGGAATCCCTTGGATAATTCCAAACTGCCGAAGCACTCGTTTGGGGTAATGAATCTCCACGATATTGAAGAAGATCAGGGGACATCTCGATCGGCAAACGCTCGATAAGCACTCATCAGAAAAATAGGCAATCTCCGTGAGCGTCATGGCGTACTGAGTCCATACAAATTGATGCTGCTGCAGCCGATCAATGCACTCGCGGATGGTGCGAACGTTCGAATTCGTCGACGTAGCGTTATCAGATAATGCGTTCCACCTGTGAAATATTTACACAACAATTATAAATGTTAGAAGAAAAAAATTCGCAAATTTGGATGAACGACCATACCTCACAGCATGTGGCTGGATCGGTAAGACTATCCCGTCGACTATTCAGGGCTCCATAGTGATACGATGAATACCCCGAACTGGCTGAAATGGCAAGATCCTCACATATGCCCATGCCTAAAACAAATCCCACGTTCTAAATAAGTTTTAAAAATAACTATAAAATTAATCAAAGTTTCTATATAATACCTGCAATAGCCGTAGGGGTCCGCCTATATTAAGCTTTCTCGGCTCGCATGCCGAACAAAGTTCTCTGTATATGACTGCCAGCACCGCAATGTCCCAACTAAACGTGCACACCTCCTCAATATCCTCCAACAACTGAAGGTACGTCAACGATACGGTGCTGGCGCTACAATCGGGGAACATCACCGCACCGAAGAGCAGCATTGCATAACCCCGTGCTGATTCTTCGACCTCTACCTCGTCACTATCATCCGAAATCGGATGGGCCAACAACCAACTCGCTAACGACTCCATCGACAGTGATGACCCCTTAATTTTATCACTAGGCGGTCTAAAACCTAGCAACCGCTCGCACTCGTCCATCACTGTGTGACCGTCGTATGAATCACACCGGAGACACAACTACCATTTACAGGCAAACCCCACAAAATACCTACGTCCTGTAAAGTAACGGTCGCCTCCCCAACAAAAAATAAAACGTATGGGTCTCCTTCCTCCAACGCTCTACTAATGCTGTAATCAAATGAGGGTCAACCCTCTGCTACATACAGCTATAAACGCTGTATAGACCCATATCGTTCAACTTCCCTAATAAGCGACCGTGTAGGACATTCGGTGCTTCTCTCGTACCCACACAACATTCTCTAAGGACCTAATCTTAATAGTTCTATCTATCGCATCCTCATCTAATAACAAATCCCTACTACGGTGATTTGACTGCATCGTCAACACCGAATTATTTTTTAGGCCCATAAGAAGAATCCAAATCCATTCTACAGTAAAAAAATGAAACCAGACAAATCAACAATAAAAAATAGCATTCGATAATGATGAAAATAACAGAAAAAACGTATTTCGGATCGTAACGGTGTCGCTCACCGGAACTAATCGCGCGTAGCTCGTCGCGGCAGAGGAGGTTGTCGAGGCGGCGGGGCAGCATCGCGGGGCGCGGAGCGGGGCAGCATCGCGGGGCGGAGGGGCGGCGGCGGCGGGTTACGTTGTCGGAGCTCGTCGGGGCGGCGGGGCAGAAGCGTTGCGGGACTGCGGCGGGCGCGGCGGGGTGGGGTGGGCGGCGGCGTGAATGCAGGGGCGGCGGCATGCAGGCAGGCACGGGGTGGGGTGGGTGGCGGCGTGCAGGCAGGGCGGTGGTGTCTTCGTCGGCTCGTCTTCGTCGTCTCGTCGTCGCCCAACAATCGTCTTCGTCGTCATCTCGTCTTCTTCGTTGCGCGTGTAGGGTTTTTTAAAACCAGATCTAACTCGTATCTAGTTTATACGAGTTACGCTTTAATTAACTTGTATAAAATTTATACGAGTTACTCCACGTAAGACGCACGCGCCAGCGAGGATAGTAACTCGTACAAAGTTTATACGAGTTACGTAACTCGTATAAAATTATACGAAATTCTCTATTTTATTAATGGTTTTTATTTTATGTTTATTTTGTTAATGCGTTTTTTTATTTATTTTATTAAAAATACCTAAAGAATTAAATGCTTATTTTGTTTATACATAATCAATTATCGTTTTTTATGATTATAAAATAAGGGTTTTTTATTTAAATAACGTTTAAAAAAAATAATATTTAATGAATTAGGGTCGATTTTTAAAAATTTAACAAAATAGGGTAGTTCGCAGTTAATACCCGCGATACCGCATCCATTACGGGCGACGTCGCCACCATTAGGAGCGACGCTCTCTTTTTATTTTTTGTTTTTTTATTAAGTCGTCCCATTAGGGGCGACCTTCTCTCTCTCTTTTTTTCTTATTTTAACTTATTATATATTTATTAATTATATAATTAACCAAATCATAAAATCATCGTATATATTAATTTAGAAATCGTATGAGGGCGACGCTCATGTGATTTACATAATAGAAATAAATAAATGCATCTAATTTATTGTTTGTGTCACGACGATTAAAATGATATGCATATCTTATATTTTTTTGAATATCGGAAATATTTAATTGTTTTTTAAATGTATTCCAATTTCAGTATTTTAAATTTATAAAATAAATAATATTTTTGAATATCGAAAAATATAAGATATGCATATCATTTTAATCATCGTGAAATAAACAATAAATTTGACACATTTATTGATTTCTATTATGTAAATCACATGAAATAACGATAATTTTATGACTTGGTGGATTATGTAATTAATAAATATAAAATAAGTTAAAATAAAAATAAATAAAAAATAAAAAAAAAAGAGAATTTCGCCCGTAATTGGTGCGTCGTCGCGGTAACTTCCATATTTTGTTACTCTTCCAAAAACACGACCCTAATTGTTAAATATTATTTTTTTCACATTATTTAATTAAAAAGCCATAAAATAAAGTTTCATTTTTTTTCTGCAGCTTAGTCGCTTAGACTCTAAGCATCTAAATCGAAGAGACAGTACTTGGAGCAATTTGTCTTATTTGGCTGGTCAAATAACAATAATGATTAGATGTGAAAAGAGGACAAAAAAATGGTAAACGTTGCAAAGTGATTGGGACGTGTGTCCTTTTAAACTGCAACCGTATCTTATAATAGAATAGAAAGGTAACTGCCACCTGTCAAATATAACTAAATATAATAAATAAATAAATATAAAAATGAAAAACATAACCCACTATCTCATGTTTATATACAATAACTACTAACTCATATACAATTTAATATTTTTATTCACATAATCATATATATTTAATACCGTGCATTGCACGGGTAAAAAACTAGTAAAATAAAACTAGAATGCAAGTCTCAACATATTGTGCCACGACGATACATGTAGAGGTGAGTATTTAACCCGTCGGACCGCCCCACTCAATCATCCCAATCCAACCCAGACCGCAAGTGTCGGGTTAACGGTTTGATGGGTTGGTTTGGGTTTTAAAATATAAAACCGCATATTTTGCAATCGGGTTTGGTTTTGTATTTATAAAACCGCACCCAACCGCATTTAAAAATATAATTACAATTTAGTATTTTTTATTCAATAATTCATAATGTAATAGATATAACTCGTAATAGTAGTGAAGGCAAAAAAAATTAATTATTTTTTACTACGATAGAAGGATATCGACTCATCATAACACTTGCGTAAAGCTAAATTCTAAATTTATTTTAATAGAAAAATAAATATTATATAGTGAAAAAATTTATGTGTCTATCCAATGTAACCCTTCTCCTTTATTCAGACTTTGAATCAACAACTATAACACTTGAAGTTTATAGAAGGCGAGTTAAAACTTTGTGCCAAAAGCTTTTTTCTTCTAAAAGAAAATTAGATACAAGGACAGGGCCTCGTCATAGCACATTGTGTAAGCTAAATTCTAAATGATGCTCTTTTTTTAAAAGAAAATAAATATTATGTAGTTAAAATTTAAGTGTATATCCAATGCAACCCTCCTCATTTATTGGGACTTGATATCACCAACTATAACCCTTGAAGTTTATAGAAGGCGAGTTAAAATTTTAAAATCAAAAAAATTATTTCTTCTAAGGGAAATTTTAAATCAAAATGTGGTCATTACTTTAGTTGATTTACCAAAAGCCGGCCGTGAACAAGGAATATGAGCTTCTAATCAAGCTTCTTATCGGACTTTTTATTATTTGTTACTATTATTTGATTGTAATAGTCACATAGTGGTTTTTCTGCGGCCTTGTTGCGAGTGGTTTTTCCCTCTTTGTTACCAGAGGGTTTTCCACGTTAAATCTTTGTGTTGTTATTTTCTCCTGTTTATATTTCCGCGACGGATCTTGGGCGGACTTTCAGTACGGTCGAAATTTCTCAACAAGTGGTATCAGAGCGAGGTTAAACCTAATTGGAGTTCTGAGTATGCTCTGTGGTTACAGCGTTGTTTGATCTTCCACATCAGAAAAGATACCCAAGAGGTTTGTTCGTATGGTGGATCTAGCGACGGGTGGAGCTTGAGCGCAGAAGAGTTTTCAACAGACGAGTTGCTGTTTGGTTTTCTGCGAAGTTCGTGTTCACTAATCCATGAAGATGTCTGGAAATAGGTTTTCGAATCTGGCGAGATTTGATGAGAAATTCGACGGAAGAATCAATTTTGGCTTGTGGCAAGTGCAAGTCAAGGATGTACTGATTCAGTCGGGGTTACACAAGGCTTTGAAGGGCAAGGAAGTTCCCAAAGGCGGTGCTACCAGAAGCACTGAGGAAACAGCTGGTGCAATTTGCTGGACGTGTGGGCAATCTGGGCACATGAAAAGAAATTGTCAGAAAGGTGGAGCAGGTTTGGCAAGCAGCTCCAGGTCGGTAAGTGGAGATATTGAGAAAGACGCTAATTTTGTCTCTCTCTCCACGGATGAGTTTTGCTAAGAGAGACAAGGACGTCCTTATGGCATGTCGCTAAGTGTCATGAGAGAGGGAGTGTTACTATTAGCGGGTCCACAGTTTACACACGGGCATTGGTTTGGCGTTGATGCAAGGTGTGTGGTGGAAATTTCGCGAGGGCTGATGAACTTCCTGGCAAGCCAAGCGTGGAAGTTGAACCATAGATTCAGCAATGTTATTCCGACATGGGCCGAAGAAATGCTTAGATGCGATTCCAAGTGGATATGCTTTTATGGTGGAGAATGATGGCGGAAGCCATGTGGATCTTCGCCAAGTGAAGGTGTCAAGACGGACAAAGTCACAAGGTGGAGGTTGTTGGATTTTGTGCCTTTGTAGGCGAGCGTAGAAGAATTGTGTGATTATAATAGTCACATAGTGGATTTTCTGCGTCCTTGTTGCCCGGGTGATTTTTCCCTCTCGTTAACAGAGGGTTTTAAGCGTTAAATCTTTGTGTTGTTATTTTCTCTGTTATATTTCCGCGACGAATCTTGGGCGGAATTTCGGTACGGTCAAAATTTCTCAAGAAGTTGGTAGAATTAATTCTAGTTTTCGTATTGGCGTGGGAGAGAGTAGAAAAAATGTTTCATTGTACTTGTTGAGTTGGTATTCTCTTCTCTTTTTTTCCATAACAGATATTTCAATTCATGAAAAATAGAGCAACATAAGTTAAACAACCAAAAAAGTTCAATCTAGCGATATTAAGTATAGCCAGAAGCTTAGATCATGAGCAAGCAAATCAAAACCAGACAAAGAACAACGATTTTATGAACTATCACAAGAAAGTTGAACTTCTACTACAAATAAATATTAAAACCACTCAATCTAGTAAGATTAAACTAGTTGCAGACCACGAGTTTTCAATTGCAAATGATGAGACGAAGCGAGAGTCATATCTTTAGTTTTGAAAAGAACGCATCTTTTGGTAATCTGTAACAATTTTCTAACCAAAATATATTAGGCTTCAAATATTAAGAATTTCTCAAGTCTAAAAAATTCATCAATCTTAATTTTAACCTGAATCTGGAAAGGTAATAGGAAAGGGGAATGAAGCCACAAAGGGGAGACAAACTTCCAGAAATGGAAGACAAAATGTCTCACAAGGAGAGAATGAAAAACACAATTAGAACTAAACTCAAAGAAAAATGAAAAAGGTAAAATTGATGAGCATCCCCAGGCCCAACCGCTATTGGAAGTGGTGGAAATTGTTATATATATGATATATTAAATTATTATATAGATTATTGGGAATAACAAGAGGAAATAAGAGGACGAATACTATTATTATTCACTTGTGTGTACATACAAACGAATACATTGTATTTATAGGCAAAATCAAGCTTACTATATGTCATTCATTACGTCATCTTATCATTAATATTGGGACATACATATAGTTAATAGTTGAGGAGATGGACATTTAATGACTTCTCTTTAGACATCGTCGATTGATCTCCACTTGTACATCCACACACATATGATATATAATAGTCCCCCTCGGATGTCTATTTTAAGATTAAATATTAATTCTTTTGATACGCATTTATCGATTGCCTCATTAAAAACCTTACTGGGAAAACATCATGGGAAAAAACCACAGTGAAGGAAAAAAGAGTGCAACGCGTATTTTCTCTCCTGTTGATAGGAACACTTCAAATCTCGAAGTCTTAGGACTCCAATTGACAATATCAATTTCCTAAAAATTATAGCAGGAAGTGTTTTCGTAATAAATGCAAGATTTTCGCTAGATCGCACTTGTTGTACATCAATATCACCACTTTTCTCTAAATCGTGTGTGAAGAAAAATTTCGGGTGAAATATATGTTGTTCTATCACCTTTGATATATCCCTCCTTTAATTGGACGATACATGCCGTGTTATCTTTATATAATGTAGTCGGAAGTAGTTTCTTCAATAATAACCCGCAAGTTTGTTGTATATGCTGAATCACCGATCGCAACCAAACACATTCTCAGCTAGCATCATGAATAGCTAGAATTTATGATTAGATGAAGTAGCTGTTAAACTTTGTTTAACTGATCGCCATGAAATGACAGTTCCACCATACGTAAATAAATAACCGATTTGCGATCGAGCATTATGCGGATCAGATAGATACCCGATACCCATCATCTGCATACCAAATTAAGTCTTCTTTCATCTTATTAGAATAGAATAATCCCATATCAGTTGATCCTCGAAGGTATTGAAAATCCGTTTAATTCCATTCCAATGTCTGTGAGTCGGCGAAGAACTGTATCTTGCCAATAAATTTACAGCAAATGCTATATAAGGTCGAGTATGACTCGTAAGATACGTTAGTGCTCCAATACCACTGAGATATGGTAAACCAAACACTTCCTCATTGTATTCGCATGGTCTAAACGGGTTTTTATTCACGTCTAGAGATTTGACAATCATCGGAATAAACGGATGAGCTTCATCCATATAAAATCTTTTCAATTCTTTTTTCGTGTAAGTTTCCTGGTGTACAAATGTTAGGTCCAAATTTATCCAACCTAATCGATCTAGACAAGAATCGAATCGATAATCTAAGAAATTGAAAGTTACGTATGAGATTACCACGTTGAAGCTTAAGAGAGAAATGACTTGGAGCTCAAGCAAGGGTTTGGCGCTAATTTTCTCTCTAAAATTTTCGATTCTATTTTTCTGATCTGAAAACCATACAAAGCGCACTCCTAATTTTCTTAGGAGTTGACTTATATATACCACCTCGTGGTATATTTACACAAGTAGTCCTATACAATGACTAATTATATTTAGCCCAAGACTACTAATTTGCATAGCAAGACTAAGACAACTCTATTAATTGACTACAATAAAATAGTTCCAACAACAAATATCTCATTCTTTAAATATTCAATTTGCAGTCCGAGGCAAAATTTGGTTACCAAGATCATTTCGAACCTTTTGAAGCAATCAACAGCTTTCGATAATTTTTCAGGAGTTCCGATTATATTGATATCATCAACATAAACTGTTATAATGACAAACTCATTTTCATGTTTCTCATAAATATGCAAGGACAAGTTTGATCATTTTTGCATCCTTCCTTCAATAAGTATTCACTAAGACTACTAATTTGCATAGCAAGACTGAGACAACTCTATTAATTGACTAAAATAAAATAGTTCCAACAATCTCCCCTTTTGTATTCAATTTTCAACATTGCGCGGGTTGTCTTCGTCTTGCAATGGAAAGAGTCCTCGAGTCCTTGAAATCTCCTCTTTAGAAAATCTTCAAGCTCACCAGGTCTTCTGGGGATCGGCTTTTTCTTCGAATCTTCTTTTGAAGTTCTTCTCCTAAATGCCGTAAGATGTAGGAAGTTCTTGCCGGATTTTGGAAAGTCCGCGTTCCATCTCTCTCGTTGAAAGCGCATGAAACTCGAAACTCCCCCTATTTGGGTCAACCTTGTGTTGAGATCAGGGAGTCCGAAAGTGAGTTTGGAGAGGTGGACACGGTTGGCAACTTCGATCAATGCAGTGGACACGGTTGGAAACTTCGGTCCTTGATGCAGTGGACACGGTTGGCAACTTCAGTCCTTGATGATGCTTGAGTCACGTGTCATTCGATCCTTAGTCCTTGCTTTTTCTTCCGGAAGCAAGGGGCTTGAGAGAGTCGAGGAGAGGGCTCGGGGTTTAGCCATCTTCTCCGTTTCGCCAGATTCGTCTTTTCCAAATGAAAGTTGTCTGGTTCGGCCTCGAAGAAGCGTCTCTAGTTCCAGAAGAAGGTAGGCTGTCTCTTTCTTTTGCTAAATCTTCGAGAGCAGAATTAGAAGTGGTGGTTGGAAGATCTTCTTGAAAAGCGTCCACTTCACACACCTGAAATCACTAAAAAGCTCCCCTGAGGATTTAGTGGTTTAAAAAGATTCAAGGAGAGTTCATGATTCTAAAGTACACTCTAAAAGCGTGAACATGAATTATAACAGTTAAAATTACTCCCCCTCAATTCATGCTCATTGGAAACATATAACGGAGTAATTTCAAAGTAATAGAGTAATTTTTCATTCTCCCCCTTAGTTCATGTTTTCGACCACTAATAATCATGACTCCCCCTCAAGTAGTGCCCATATGGTGTTCAACAATCTCCCAAAGATATACATATTCACCAAGATATGCATATGAGAATGTAACACATATGACACAACGAGTAGAAACGCATGTAATCATTTCAGCATATATGCATGAACTCCTAAGCATGCATATGAAAATTTGCGCACCCATATAAGCAAGAAATATTTCGCTTTTAAACAAGTCTGTGCCAATGCATGTGCAAATGCATTTGAAAACATGCGAAATCTTTCATGCATAAGAAAAATGCAAAGTGAAAAATAATTGCAAAAATACAAGAAAAAATGCATGAAAAATATAAAAATTATGCAAAGAAAAATAAAAGTAAATAAAAATTTGAAACAAGACTATACGATTTTTGTATTTATTATTATTATTATTATTTCTCCTTTTTTTATTTTTATTTTGGGGTCAGATTGTGTCACTTTGATCATGTCCACTCAAATTTTCACATGACACAAAGAATAACAATTTGCCATCAAGTCATGTCGTCAAACTAAAGTCCTAAGTTCATAGAGTGATCCATTTCGACAACTCTCACGAGGTTCGCTCTAGCGCTCAATTATTTTTATCATGGGATTTATATACTAGATATATCAGTCATGTCAACACAAGCAAAATTATATCAATTAACCTGCTATCAAGGCGCTTCTAATCATTTCACCGAGCGAGAGACCGTCGATTCGAAATCAAAAGGGACTTTTGAGGAATTTAGTATTTTGGTTCTGACTTAGAAGGGAAGAAAAATATTTAGGAATCGTGGACTAAAGATCTTCTTCCTTTTCTTCGTTGTCCTCTTCACCGGCTTTTTCTTTTCCATCCTTAAACGTTTTCATATTATTCTACACTTGCTCAAGCTGAAGCTCCGCTTCTCTATGAGGCTGAGAAATTTTCTAAGGCGAAGTTCTTCTTGTCGGTTCTCGGGTTGATACCGTGCTCCTCTTCTTTTAATCCCTAGAGAGGTTTCAAAGATTATCAATTTGAAGAAGTTCACAGTTATGAAATTCGAACCCAAGACCGTGCTCCTCTTCTCGTTGTCTCGATATAAGATCGGATTATCGTTGGAGAAGTTCACTTCGTGGTGCTCCTCTTCCAGCTGTTCTGACGAGTATACGGGATTATCGAAGGAGAAGTTCACAGCAAGATCCATGCCCTCTTCTTATGATTTCTAGAAGATTTAAATAATTAGGAAGGCAGGTTCTTTTGGACTATTTATTGTGCGTTGAGCATTCCTCGTGTGCGTTTTCCACCTCCTTTTGTCATCATTTTCATCTTTTTCTTTCGTCGCCTTTTTCTCCCCCTCCTTTTCTCGTTTATGCAACCCTCCAAAATTTATGAATTACGGTTGAAGGCTTTATCGGGATACAAATGAAGAAAAGGATATTGGAGAAGGCTCAAATGGGATGACTAGAGGAATAATTTCAAGGATGATATTTTGATTTTGGCCAAGTGAGGAATTTCATACGTGCCCTAATCACTTTCCTAACAATCTAACGCAAGGCAAGTATGAGGCCATGAAATACAAGTTAAGACAAGCATTTGATGTGTGACTCGCTCAAGGATAAACTCCCAACAAAATAATAAGGCTCAAAATCTCACTTATATGAGGTGGCTTTGTTCTAGTGGAACAACGGTGACCTTTAGACAAAAGAATGCGACTAGACAGACAATACTAAGCAAATAACCAATCATATATCAAGGAAAGATTTTTGTGAACAAGTCAAAGTAGATTGAGTAATCGTCACTCCCCATTTTTTCGTTGTTTTTGTTTTATTTTTTGTCAAAACAATGCATAAAAAAAACTATGTGTGTGTGTGTGTTTTTATTAAAAAACATGACCATGATATGAAAACAAAGAAAAAAAAATTAAGTAAAAATGCATAAATTTTTTTTAATATTTTTATTTTTATTATTTTTCTTTTTTTTTTTAAAAATGAAAATGCATGAGAATAAAAATAAAAAATGCATGATTTTTTTTTATTTTTATTATTATTATTAATATTATTATTTATTATTATTATTATTATTATTATTATTATTATTTATAGCTATATGCGTAAAATGCATGATAAATGTTTGAAAAAAAAAATTTGGCACTTAACATTTCACCTCAGATGCATAATGTACCAAATTGTAATCCCTGAGAAAATTAATAGTGACTCATCCTAAAAATTTAGCAATTTTAGAAAAAAATGAGTAAGGAATTTTGTCACCGAGTTTGTCGCTTAGGTAGGGATTTCTTGTAGTTGCTCTGCCGCTCGCCCTTGGTCATGTATGTGGAGCAACTATCATCGGAGTACCATACATGAGGGAAATCTGCAAAACTATTGGGACTTTGGTACCCACTGTCGTATGGGTCCTCCCTTATTAGCAGAAAATGAGTTATTCGTAAATCGTGTAAAATTAGAGTGTGATCCTATGTCGGTCGATGAATTAGCCTTAAGAATCCATTTTAGACTAGGACTCTGTGACTTGATATCCGACGTAGGAATCCATTTTTGCATGACTTTACACGGATATGAAAATTCAGCTTTTGAGAATGTGCTCCTAGAATGTGTATTTTTAAAGATCTTTTCATTGCCTAGTCGTAATAAATGTTTTTCGGATTTGACTTTGAGTGGATATTTCATGTAAGAATATGATCAAATAGAACGATAAGCATGTAAACCAGATATATCATATTTCCTACATGGAGAATGCACATTTTTCACATAATGATTATACGAATTTCGAAACTTATTCTCAAGTCTAGGCTTTCCAAGTGAAAAATTAGTAGAATCATTTGAAACACACGATGAAGTTTGTGCGCTAGAACTTGAATTATTTTCGTGAAAAATTTCCTTTTTGAGAGCGGGAGAGGAAGACTTTTGATCTTTATTATTCAGTCTTGGAGCTTTTCTGTTCTCTCGTTTCCGCGGGACTTGTTCCTTGAGTATAGAAAGTGCGGGACTTTTACTTTGAATTTCAGCTTTGGTCAAGATTGACGTAGAATTAATAGAAGCCATTTCGGTGGTAGGAACGAGATCATACGTTTGCGTTCCTTGATCATGTTTTGAAGACGAGGAAGCTTTGAGACTAGATATCTCCGTTAGAAGTGTATTCTTTTCTACTTCAAAATTCTTTCTTTCCGTTTCTAGTGTAGAATTTAAATCCTCTATTTTCTTAAGAATAGAAGGTAGGAGACTTTTCTCGTCTAAATTCCTAAGTAGACACTTATGGTTGTTGTCTAGCCTATCCTCAAGTTCCTTAATTTTTGAGCTATGCGTCTCTAACTGTGGCGTCTTAGTCTCACTAATTTTCAAGCTGTTAGTTAGTTCATCTATTTTCGCACTAGAGCTCCTAACCTTAGATTCGAGACTAGCTATTTCCTCCTTAGACTTAGTTAGTTTTTCTTCTAACTCTTTTGTACTTTTCTGCTCACTTTTCATGTTAGTATACCTAGTTTGTAAGGATTCTAACATGTTAAACAATGTAGAATTAGAAATCACTGCCTCCTTAGAATATGTGTTAGTTTCATCTTCGTGTGCGAAAGCCAAGTGCGTCTTTTGTTCGGAATTTGTAGTCTCTTGCTTCTTTGAGCTTGACTTGGTCTTTGTGGACTTCTTCTTTAACTCCTTCTCAATTAATCGTAGTTGATGCCCAAACTCCTTCAGTTGTTCATCAATGTCGGAGCTAAAGTCGTCGGAAGTAGTGTCATCAGACCGAGTAATTGAGTAGGTGTTCATTTTGGTTTTAAAATTTTTTATGTATTTATTTTTAAAATTTTGTTTGATATTTGGATCTTTAACGTGTTTTGTGATTTGGATTTTTTTTTATTCTGGTTAAAATATTTGGCTTTTAAAATTTCAGTTTCGAAAAGATTTTGGTTTTTAAAGTTTGATTTAAAAATTTAATAGTATATACCAAAAGCTTTTTCTATAATGTGCCAATTTCAAGAATTGTGTAAGCTAAAATAGTTTTTAGTGTAATATCGAATTTTAAAAAATTTTGTGTGTTTTTTAAAACATATACTGTTTTTCAAAAAATATTTCAAACAGGAAATCTTCGAGTGAAAATAGTTTTGAATTTCAAATCTGCATCGATTTACGATCGTGAAAGTTTTGCGATCGTAAAACTTAAAATAAGTTTTGAAATTCAAAGTCAACGAAAAAATGACCGAAAACTGATTTTGTTGAAAATGTTTTGCGGGTCAAAGTTATTTGTTGACCGAATAATGGCAAATCTACACATAAATCCCCCTACCCCAAACTATACATCAACTTACTCCCCCCTCTCAATTCATTTATCACTAAACTCCCCCTTTCAAACTATTATATCACATAGCTACGTAATGGATAAATATACCCCTATAAAACATAAATATTGCAAAATAACCAACTGATTTCATATAATGAGGTCAACGGAGAACGAAGGCAGACGACGAGGAACGAAAAGCAGACGACTACGATACAGAGCAGACGACGATGATACAGATACAGAGCAGACGACGACGATACAGAGCAGACGACGAGATATTAAGGCTTCACGCATCACCTCAACGGTACGGCCACTTCACATCTTCGTTAGACTTTAGCTTTTTCGTTTTTTGTGGCATTTTGTGTTAATGTAGAGATTAGGGCTTTCATAGTTGCATTCCTTGAAAGATTTCATGTCGGGCTCTGTTTAATTGTTGATTACGGCTTGAATTTGGGGTTTCTGGCAAAATTAGGGTTTTATTATTTCGTTTTTCGATTTGGGGAAATTCGTATCATTGAAATTAGGGTTTGTTAGCTTTTAATTTCACTGTTCGATGTAAAGGTACTGCATTTGTTACTATCTTGGTACGAGCCTAGGTTGGTTTTTGGTACTATGATTGAATTGGTGCTTGTATGTGTTTTTTGGTACCATATTACATAGTTAATGGTACCGTAAGTTTATTATTTGATTCTCTCGTTGTTGTTGCGTGCAGAAATGACACGGAAGTCGAAAAAACCCTCCGGCTCAAGAAGAAAGAATTACGAGATGGCATCACGGTGTCATCCCAACCTTTTTAGAGAGACGATAATTGAACTAGGGCTGAAGGAGGAACACAGAAAACTGTTAAAGCAAACTCCATTCTACAGTTTCTTGGAGATGCCGAAAATGTCACAATCTTTTACAAGAATTGTGGCATTATTGAGGCGCTATAATGTGGAGGAGAACAGTTTTCGGTTCGGTGAGGATATAGACGTTATATTCTCACCGTAGGAGTTTAGTTTGGTGATGGGGTTGCACCATTTAGGGCAACCCGTTGATCCGGATAGTAAATTTACGTCGTCAATCGTTGAACGCCATTTTGATGGGAAAAATGGCAATGTAACACGAAAAAGTATAATGAAGTTGTTGAAGTCTTTAGTTGGTGAGGAGGAGAAGGAGAGTGTTGAGGATTTTGTCCGTGCTGTCATTCTTCTCTTATTTAATTGTGTACTTTTTCCGATGGGTAATTCGAAAAACCCATCTTTTGTTAATGTATACGTGGACGATCTAGAGGGTCTTGGAGAATATGCTTGGGGAGCGGCCGTGCATAATTTTCTGTTGGAGGAGATGAAAATTGCCGCTCCTTTTGAAAATGCGGGATCGAATGTGACGATCAATGGTTGCACTATTGGATTGATGGTAAGTTACTTTATTTATTTTGTTATTTCATCTTATATTTTGTGCTCTTCCTATAATTCTAATGCGTGTGTTCGTGTTTATAGATGTGGGTGTATGAGCATGTGCCTTCGTTGGCACGAAAGAGGCATCCCTATATGTTCCCACCATGGTTCAATTGGGAATTCCGTTATGTGTCAAATGACAGTACGATTGCGGAGACACAACTAGCTGAAATTACCAGTGTTCTTCCGATAATCCCTCGAAGTAACGAGATGAAGTTTGTGGAACCAATTGCGCAGATGCCAATGGTATATAACACGGTTTCTCAAATAGTGCTTTGTTTTTATGTTTCTTAATAGTAAATTTAACAATATTTGTTTTCTTTTAGGGAATTGGAGGGGAACAAGATCGGGGGGATGAGATACGTTCGAAATTGAAGAATGATTTGAGAGCACGTGTTGAACAGTTGGAGGCTGCGATGCGGGAAAAAAAATGATGTAATTGAAAAGTTGAGAGCGAGGATTCGGGGAGCGATAGGGGAGGCTGAGGGTGAGGGTGATGGTGACAATGAAAAGTCCAGAGGTTATCAAGGGGCTAGCGATGATGGTGGTGGCAATAATGATGAGATTGCTCCATCGTTTGATTTAGACGGGCATAAGGGTGGTGTTGGTGAGGGCTGGGATGAGATGGCTGAGGTTCCAAAGGAGGATGGTGGCTGAGGTTGCAAGGGAGGATGATGTGGCTGAGGTTGCAAGGGAGGATGAGGCGGTTGAGGTGGCAAAGGAGGATGAGGTGGAGGATGAGGCTGAGGTTGGACAGAATGGCGTGGCAGAGGAGGATGAGGTGGTTGATGAGGTGGCTGATGAGGCGGCGAAGGCGCAGGCACAGGCTGATGAGACAGTGGCAAACGTCCTTGCTGATTTGAGCATTGTTGAACTCGAGCCAATGCCCGTGGCATCGTTAGCGGCATCATCGATAGCACGAGCAGTGAGAGGCCGTGAAGATAGAAAGAAGAAGCGGGATTCTGAGTTTACTACGCCAGGATCCTCCGATACTACGGCGCCGAAGAAAAAAAGGAAGAAGGTGAAAGCAGCAACTCAAGTACTTGAAATAGACGACCAAGGATCAGATGAGGAGGCTCCCGTTGACTGGTATGAGAGGTACATGGGTCGTACGAACTACGCTGGGAAAGAGAAGTTGCAAACCGAACAGAGAGATTGCATCAATACATACATAGAGGCGAGGAAGATTGGGTACGTTTAATAGTGTTGTTAAGTACCTTTTTAAATATGTTGCCTTTAATTAATGTGTTTAAATTCCTATTGGGCTGATGCAAGGTTAATGGTTTGGCAAAACGACCTTTGTGAGGTTAATCCTGAAGCCTTCTATATGCTGCTCTTCGATGGCTTGATATCGTCGCCCGTGATCGATGCGTTCGGCGAATGTCTCCAACGTTTCGGAGGCAATCGACGGGACAGACCTCGTTCGTTTGTGATCCCTTCCTTCGTCCAGGTAGAGTTCTTTGCGAAGGTTATAAACATAACGAAGACCGCGAAGGTATACATGAACACGATCGGGGGGATTGTGGAGTCGCTTTCCGACAGCGCGGTGGCTTGGTTGGACAAGATTAATGATGTTGCCTTGGGGACCCTACACTACATCATATCCCCTATATACATGAAAAATCATTGGGCTGTGTTGATTTACAAATTGGAGGAAAGACGGTTTTACGTACGAGATTCGCTGAAGCACAATCACATGAAGTGGGCGACTAGAGCATTCGTAAGTTGTGATTTTTTGTAAATTGAATAGTTTATGTCATGTTCTTAACGAGATGTATATTGTACAGGCTCGTTTTCTGTCGACCTACTGGACATATAAGTGGAGCTATAAGGCAAAGTCAATCATGCCGGCATTTGAGTCCACGAGGGAGCAGAATCCGGAGGGTGTGGATTGCGGCGTGCATACTGCAATGTCCATGGATCGATACATCGTTGGACCTGGGGCTCGTGGGAGGTATCTTGACGAAGTTGACGTCGAATTGTATCGTGGCTTCATGGCTGCCACGATACTTAAGGACGATCTTAGTTGCATGCTCCACTTGTTTGAGTGATGTTTATTTGTGTTTTGGGACTCAGACGCTGTTGGTCCTCTTAGTTTGTGACTTGTTTATGTTTTTGGCATCCTTAGGATTTTGTAGTACCTGAACAAACATCTATGTAGTACCAATATTGATAGTTTCTGGTACTAAGTTTTCTCTGTTGTAGTACCATATACAGGTTGTTTTTGGTATCATTAGGTATCGTGCGGGCGGGTTTGAAATACTCCAGCTCTATTTTGTGGAACCAATGTTATGTCATTTGTAGTATCTATATACAGACATTTGTAGTACCACATTTTAAGCTTTTGTTGTACCACCTGTTTGTAATTTGCAGTACCTTCGTCGTACCCTTCGTTTGTTTGTCGAAAATATGTCCCCGTAGTACCTTCGTCGTACCTAGCCATTTGTAGTACCTAAATTGGGACAATTGCATTACCATGTAATATGTACACGTAGTACCATAACTGGGTATTTTGTAGTACCTTTTTAGTGCCCCCACGTTCGATTGTCGAAAACACGTAGAATCTTGAGCATTAAGGATTTAGAGCTTACATAATACGAAAAATAACAAAAACTAAATATATGGCAACTTTAAATCTTGACTATGTGGTAAGGTATTGTTACTAGCTTCATTTGAGTGAAAAGAATGTTGGGATTTCAATGTACCTATCCTTGAGTCTAATCTTCAGAACACCAACTTCGACACCAAATGATCAAATTAGTATGCTTAACTATGGTAACGTACTCGCGGACCAAAAAATAACCCGAACGACGTCGAAATACGCCAATTCAAATTTGTAGTACCTATACAAACATGTCTGAGGTACCTAAATTGGGACAATTGCTGTACCATGTGATATGTACACGTAGTACCATAGCTGGGTAGTTTATAGTACCTTTTCCGTGCCGTGTGAGCGGCTTGGAAGTACGCAACTCTAATTTGTGGTACCAATACGTAGACTATTGCAGTACCTACTCGTGGACAGCTGCAGTACCATACCTTAAGTTTTGTAGTACCAGATTTAGGTCTTTTGTAGTACCTTTTTAGTGCCCCCACCCCCCCTTCGATTGTCGAAAACACGTAGAATCTTGAGCATTAAGGATTTAGAGCTTACATAATACGGAAAATAACAAAAACTAAATATATGGCAACGTTAAATCTTGACTATGTGGTAAGGTATTGTTACTAGCTTCATTTGAGTGGAAAGAATGTTGGGATTTCAATGTACCTATCCTTGAGTCTAATCTTCAGAACACCAACTTCGACACCAAATGATCAAATTAGTATGCTTAACTATGGTAACGTACTCGCGGACCAAAAAATAACCCGAACGACGTCGAAATACGCCAATTCCAATTTGTAGTACCTATACAAACACGTCTGAGGTACCTAAATTGGGACAATTGCAGTACCATGTGATATGTACACGTAGTACCATAACTGGGTAGTTTATAGTACCTTTTTCGTGCCGTGCGAGCGGCTTGGAAGTACGCAACTCTAATTTGTGGTACCAATACGTAGACTATTGCAGTACCTACTCATGGACAGCTGCAGTACCATACCTTAAGTTTTGTAGTACCAGATTTAGGTCTTTTGTAGTACCTTTTTAGTGCCCCCCCCTTCGATTGTCGAAAACACGTAGAATCTTGAGCATTAAGGATTTAGAGCTTACATAATACGGAAAATAACAAAAACTAAATATATGGCAACGTTGAATCTTGACTATGTGGTAAGGTATTGTTACTAGCTTCATTTGAGTGGAAAGAATGTTGGGATTTAAATGTACCTATCCTTGAGTCTAATCTTCAGAACACCAACTTCGACACCAAATGATCAAATTAGTATGCTTAACTATGGTAACGTACTCGCGGACCAAAAAATAACCCGAACGACGTCGAAATACGCCAATTCCAATTTGTAGTACCTATACAAACACGTCTGAGGTACCTAAATTGGGACAATTGCAGTACCATGTGATATGTACACGTAGTACCATAAATAGGTAGTTTATAGTACCTTTTCCATGCCGTGCGAGCGGCTTGGAAGTACGCAACTCTAATTTGTGGTACCAATACGTAGACTATTGCACTACCTACTCGTGGACAGCTGCAGTACCATACCTTAAGTTTTGTAGTACCAGATTTAGGTCTTTTGTAGTACCTTTTCAGTGCCCCCCCGTTCGACTGTAAAACTTTTTCTGAAATACGCTCTGTAACTTGTGGTACCAATTTAAAACATATGTAGTACCTACATGTGTACTTTTGTATTTCCATAATGTTCGTTATTGTAGTACCATATGTAGTATGTTTGTAGTATCTTACAGTACTTAAAGTAGACGTTTGCGGCATAAAATAAAAAATTAAACATATGGCAACGTATCGACTAAGAATGTGTCATAACCTATCGGCAACATATCGACAAAAGAATGTGCCGCAACCAATACAAAAGAATGTGCCGTAACCTAACGGCAGCATATTGACAAAAGAACGTGTCATAACCTATCGACAACATATCGACAAAAGAATATGCCATAACCACAAAAAGATGGCATAACGACCATATGGACAAAACGAAAAAGTAAACACAACAAAATACATGCAAAATACGGGCAAGTAAGCTATGTACGTACGGCTCTAGGATGATCACGACTCTTAATACTATCTTCTCCGCATGTGTGCCGCAAATTGCATCTTCGAATGCCAAATGATCTATCCCTTTTATCAAGTGATGCATATATCCGCCATTGACACGTCTCATCCTTGCAAACAACTATGATCTTTTGGGAATCATTCTTCTTATACAAAAAGTTACGACGGATGGCAACGGACTAGTTTTTTAAGATCCGTCTGAAATCATTTGCATCCTCAAAGGTTTGCCCTTCTCCATCAATGCAGTGACAAAATGCATCTATTGAATTTCTGTCAATGTTAAATTCCATTGAGTCTTCATTCTCTTCCACACTATAAGAAAAATAAAAAAAATGTTATCCATCATTGGTAGGAAATTAATATACATGGACATTTAAAATTCAGAATAATAAAACAAACCTCTCCACCCGACTGATTTCACCCATTCCATTTCCATCATCACCTTCGACTTTTATATGGATCACAGAAAATTTCAGCCGTTGATAGAGTTCGAACATATTGAACACGTCTCCATTTTCTTTCAAAGTTGCGTAAATACTTTCAAACGGAATCTGAAACTTTATCCAGTCATGTCGTGAATCGATGTCCGGCCATCTTCTTTGGAGGATTACGTATAAATCTATTAGACTCGTCGTTTCATTGATCATCAATAAATATGTGTCTTCTTATATTCGCACAATGCAAACAACGTGAGTTCACCAAAGACATTTGTAAACAACATAGCTTCATATAATGGGGCGTGTTAAAATTAGAACATCAAATGATACTCACCTTCACTGAGTACGGTAATTCAACATGCTTTGGTACTGCATATAAGAAATTGTTTCAACCAACAAATTAGCCAAAATTAAACCAATCACTCACCTCCCTCATCACCCACAGTATGCTAATGGTAGAAAATGGAGGATAAAATCCAACCCCCAAAACTCGACAGCCACAGCTCGACACCAAAGCGGGGAAAATCCTATTTCACGCCACAAACGTTAACTGAGCACCTCAACGGAGGGTTCTTGAGCTCAACTTCGTTCGATCGAGCTCTAATCGCTCGAGTCAAGAACCTCGACGAGTAACCCTCGGTGGAAAAAAAATACAGAAAACTTACCTCAACTTACCTGGACCGAGAAACCCAGTGTGATTGGATAGGTGAGGAGCTTTTCCGGCGAGGAGCTGAAGACGAAGGGGAGAAAAATATGGGTGACGAGGTCTGGGAACGGTGGCGCGCGGTGTCTTCGATAGAATTGGAGAAGAAAAAGATTTAAAAAATAATAAATGAGGGGTAAAATCGTCTATTCAATTAAACGGGTAGTGATGTGTAGGAATGTTTGGATTTAGGGAGTTTGGTAATAAATAAACTGAAATGGGGAGTTAGTTGATAAACTTTTTAGAAATGGGGATTTACTTGAGGTTACCCCTAAGTTCACGTTCGCAAAATATTTTTGCATTTGTAAAAGTTTTGTGGTCAAGGTAAACAATTGACTGCAAAGGAATCGGATAGCAAAAGGTTTTGTGATCGCAAAAGTTTGTTTGGGTTTTCAATTTTCAAATATAATAATGCATTGATAGCAAAATGATGATGATATGTGCGTAATGACTATGCAGTGAAAAGCAATGAGTAATGATTGCTAGTTTGTCGAATTGTGTGCAATAAGTGAGCTGTAATGATTATGCTTTTTCTATGTCCTTATTTGCATTAGTTTTGCGATCAGGTTTTCTATTGTTATTTTTTTTTTCGATCGTGAACTATTATCGATCATAGTTTCTCGGTCAATCCATTTTTCCGATCATAAAACTTTTTCAATCACCAGCACTATTTTCGGTTCGTGATTTTCGCTATGTACTGTACTCGATGGGTTACTACAGTAGTAAGAGAATAAAAAGTTTTGCGATCATAGCATCGAGAAACTTCACTGAAGCTTACGAAACACTTGTAATTCAACCAAAACAATTAGTAATGCAGATTAAGCATGGGTTATTGATCGAAAATCATAGAATAACAGTTCAGAATCAAACTAGAAAACAGCAAAACATGTCAAATTTTTCCAGAATTTGATGAATTTTATGAAGAACGCGAAGAACACAATTTTTCACAAATCCGACCGGAAACAGCAAATTAATCTACCAAAGTCCGGGTAATCGATCGAAATCATGAAATTGACAAGAACAAACACTCAATTCAGCACAATCAAAGCGAATTAGTCCAATTTTCGAAAAATCAGAATAAAAACTCTAAGAACAGTATCGATCCAATCTTCAAAATTCGTAAAAATTGGTGGTTCGATCGAACGAAAGCAAGCTCAGATCAATTAGAAACATACAATCGAACATCAATAACAGCAAAACAAGACGAATTATGAAAAATCAGATCAAAATTTAGCGATGAACAGTGGCGCGTGAATAGTGAAAAACAGATTCGAAAAATCGAAAATTCAGTCCAAATCCTAACCGCTCGGCTCTGATACCAATTGTTAGGTCCAAATTTATCCAACCTAATCGATCTAGACAAGAATCGAATCGATAATCTAAGAAATTGAAAGTTACGTATGAGATTACCACGTTGAAGCTTAAGAGAGAAATGACTTGGAGCTCAAGCAAGGGTTTGGCGCTAATTTTCTCTCTAAAATTTTCGATTCTATTTTTCTGATCTGAAAACCATACAAAGCGCACTCCTAATTTTCTTAGGAGTTGACTTATATATACCACCTCGTGGTATATTTACACAAGTAGTCCTATACAATGACTAATTATAATTTAGCCCAAGACTACTAATTTGCATAGCAAGACTAAGACAACTCTATTAATTGACTACAATAAAGTAGTTCCAACAACAAATATCCCATTCTTTAAATATTCAATTTGCAGTCCGAGACAGAATTTGGTTACCAAGATGATTTCGAACCTTTTCAAGCAATCAACAGCTTTCGATAACTTCTCAGGAGTTCCGATTATATTGATATCATCAACATAAACTGTTATAATGACAAACTCATTTTCATGTTTCTCATAAATATGCAAGGACAAGTTTGATCATTTTTGCATCCTTCTTTCAATAAGTATTCACTAAGACGATTATACCACATACGACCGAACTGTTTTAATTCGTATAGTGATTTATTTAATTTGATTGAGTACTCATCTCGTGACCCTGAATTTTCAGGCAGCCGAAATCCTTTCGGAAGCTTCATATAAATGTCACTGTCAACTAAGCCATATAAATAAGCAGTGACATCCATTAGATGCATATAGATCCCTTCACGTACTGCCAGACTAATTATATAACTAAAAGTTATTGCATCCACCACAGGAGAATACGTCTCCTCATTATCAATACCAGGTCTTTGTAGAAACCTTGTGCGACAAGTCGTGCTTTATGTCTCATAATTTCACGGTTTTCATTTCTCTTTCTCATGAAAACTCATTTATATCTAATCGGCTTTACATTTTTTGGTATACGGACTATAGGTTCGAAAACGTTTCGTTTCTCGAGTGTTTTTAATTCTGTCGTGATTGCATCTTTCCATTTTGACCAATCATTTCTTTGTCTGCATTCGCTTACATACCGTGGTTCATGATCCTCATTAATCTTATTCATCTCATTCATTTCATGTAGCGCTATGTTAAATGAGAACTTATCGTTAACATTCACTTCATCTCGGTTCCATCTAATTCCATTTTGGGCGTAATTAATCGAGATCTCTTCATTATCATTGCTTTCAATTTGTTCTACGTGGATCTCAATTTTTGCAGAAGCATTAACTGATGTGACTTTGTCATCTTTTTGGAAACTGTCTGGCAATTGATTTGTAAGCTTTAAAAATGAATTTTGAACTTCTAGTTCACATTCTTTTGTTCTAGGATCATAATGATTTAGCGATAAATTCATTCCAACGAATATTTCTTTCCAGCTGTTTCTTTTTCTCCCCCTACTGTCGAAAAATTTATTTCACCGAAGTGACATGTATTCCCAACCTCCTTTGAGGTCCCATCTTTGTACGATGTGGTGGCGCAATTGGAACGTATACCACACATCCAAAAATTCTTAAATGAGAAATATCTGATTCCTGACCATAAAACATTTGCAACAGGGAGATATCATGATAACTTGTTGGTCTGATGCGGATTAGTGCCGCTGCATGTAATACATCATTCCCCAACAAGACGATGGAAGTTTCGACTTCATCAATAATGGCCTAGCCATTAATTGCGAACGTTTAATCAACGATTCTGCAAGACCGTTTTGTATGAACATATGACACATGATGCTCAACATCGATTCCGATAGACATAAATTATTAAATGCCTTGGAAGTAAATTCATCAGCAATCAAGGCGTATTTTCTTTATCTGATAATCTGGGAAATGCACTCTTAGTCAAATCAATTGAAACGTAATCTCGCAAATGCCATATTTATCATAGCTAATAAACATACATGAGACCATTTACTTGATGCATCAATTAATACCATGAAATATTTGAATGACCACATGATGGATGAATCAACCCAAAAATATTGCCATGTATACCCTCCAAAAATGCAATACATTCAGTCTTTACTTACATTTGTGATGGTTGAATAATTAACTTCGATTTAGAGCAAACAGCACATGCTAATTCATCAGATTGAAGAATGGTTCCTCAAATAAATGTCCGCGTGAATTTTCAATTATTTTCGCATAATTGTATCTGTATGGCCCAACCGATCTTGCAAACATTAAATGTACAGTCATTGGTAAACTTTTGGATAGCATATGATTCAATTGTTCTAAGATATGTGTACTATAGCCCAGAATCAAAAGACGGTAATATTTCTACGATTCTTTTTCATTCGAAATCACTTTTGTAATGTGCAAATATTCTCCATTTTGTGCAGTCTCAACATGATATCCTATTTTGAATCGATTTAAAGCTTAATAAATTTACTTCGGGAATTTTAAGGCATTTCAATAATCAACCTTAATTCCTCTGAGCAGTAATATATTAGCTCTTTCGGAGCCTTCAATTATGTTTGTGCTACTCGATATAGTTATGACATTGGATTCTTTCATATCAAAATAATCAAAATATTTCTTATTTTTCACAATTGTATTAGTCGTTGCACAGTCTGCAAGACATAATACTTCATTGCACATGCTCATGTCCATCATATAAAATCCTTTATATACAAACATATAATTATCATTAATACATATATTGAAACCAAGTGATTAGCAAACACAGGAATAGCATCCAAACAATAATAATCATGGCAAACATAGAGATAGTATTCAAACAATACGCACCAAATCACATAATAATCAAGCATATAATTTATAAAATGATAGCAGGTCAAATTTCTTCATTTGAGAGGATCAGAAGATTGTCGGCACGGAAATTAACACCTTCATCATCGACACCAGAAGTTGAATCAATTTCACTCTGAACAAAGTTCGTTTCAACTTTCTTTCTTTGCCCTTCAATTGTTGATAAAGATCAACAAGGTATTTGGGCGTATGACAATTGCGGGACCAGTGGCCCGGACCACCGCATCGATAACATTGTTCGTCATTCCCTTTTTGCTCAGTTTGCTCCTTCTCATCTTTACTGTCATAAACTTTCCTCTTCTGGGGAAGATATAGATGACCGCCACGATAGTTATGATAACCACCACCGTGATAACTTCGGCCAGACGACCACGACCTTGGCCACGGCCATGTCAACGACCGCGATGTCCACACGACCATTACCTCGACTATTATCATTATTAACATTGACTGCATTCGCTTCAGGGAGTGCAGCAGTATCGGTCGGTCGGGATTCATGGATTTTCATCAGCAACTCATTGTTTTGCTCAGCCAACGGTAAGCAAGAAATAAGATCTGAGTACTTTTCAAATTTTCTCTCTGGATATTGCTGTTGTATAATAACATTTGACGGATGAAATATGGTGAACGTTTACTCCAACATAATTGCATCGGTAATAGTTTCTACATATAATTTCTGTGTAGAAGTAATTCTGTAAACATCAGAATTATATTTGCTTACCAATTTAAAATCTTGCAAGCGTAACTTCACCCATTCATACATTGCATTTGAGAGAATAACAGTTTTTAGGTGGTTGTATCAATCTTCCAAATTTTTCCACAAGTCTTTCGGGTCTTCCACTATTAAGTATTCAATTTCAGACTTTCATGAATGTGGTGGTGAAGAAAAATCATTGCTTTCGCCTTGTCTTACAAAGCATTGCTTTGGCTTTCAAATGAATATCGGCATCTCATGCCCAAGATAAATAATTTCGGCCAGTGATATCGAGTGCAACAAACTCAAGGCTCGCCAAATTCGTCATATTACTTTAAAATACAAAAAATATTTTAACAATGATAATATAACAAAATATTACACGCATAACTAATTTTTTTTAGTGTCGTCATTCGTATCTTCTTCAGTATCTTCCGTTGAATAAATTCTTATGAAAACAATTATCCACATCCAGATAAGTGCCCCCGTAATAATAAACAGAAGCAATGTTCAAACATCGGGCAAAGCTACATCCTTCAAAATAATATGTATTTTGAGTAATAATATAAAAGAAAATTAAATTTTATTAAGGAAAATTACAATTATTATTAATATTTTGGAAATTTTCGTAAAAATATTATCCACATACCGTAAATAAAGTTAGGAGCAGAAGATCCATCTTTGTATAAAACGACATGATTCTATAAAATAAAATAATAATATTATTAATAGATCGAATTAAACGAAATATATTCAAGAATATAAACAAAATTTACTTTAGTATATCATAAAAGTTGTAAAAAAATAATTTTCACACGCCACGATGTGAGGATAATCCGCGACACCACTCGCGCTATGGCGTTTCGTTATACATTCAATTTTTTGAAATATGCAATATTATTGTACGATTAATATAACTACAAAATAAAATTACCGTACCTCGATTAAGTTGGTAGAAGATCTTCGACGGAGGTTGACGGCGGAGGTTAATATTGACGACGGAGAGCGCTCGTGATAACGTGTTATAAATATGATATATTATATTCTTATATAGATAACTGGGACAAGAGGAAATAAGAGGACGAATACTTTTATTATTCACTTTTTTTATGTACATACTAACGAACGAATGCATCATATTTATAGGCAAAATCAAGCTTACTATATGTCATTCATCGTCATCGTATCATTAACATTGGGACATACATATAGTTGAGGAGATGGACACTTAATGACTTCTCGTTGGACATCGTCGATTGATCTCCACTTCGACATTCACACACATATGATATATAGTAGAAATTGATTTTTAGTGTAAGGTTTTTTTAGATAATGATCTTATAATTACCACTTTTTCTCTTACACAACGGCAGCGTGATTTCATTTCATAAAGAAAAAATACATAAGCTAAATAGCCAAATCGTGTCTTCCCAATAACATCGAAAATTCGGAGAGAACAGAAGCTCACATACGAGCAACAACAACAAAAAACATAATAACTAACGAAATGAAACGAAAGCCGAGAAACAACAAGAAACAAAGTCTAGAGTACAAAGAACTAAAGACTCCACTAGGAAACGACCTAAAACTCCATCAAAATGGCTATTAAGCCGTATTCACAGCACTCTACACTTTCTTTGCTCTTTGACTTCGAGACTCCTGTCTTTGGAATGGACACTCCCATAACGAGAGAGAGAGAGAGAGAGAGAGAGAGAGAGAGAGAGAGAGAGAGAGAGAGAGAGAGAGAGAGAGAGAGAGAGAGACTCCTACGCGAGGAGACTGAACTCACCCGGGGGAGAGTAAGTAAAAGAAACAGAAAAAAAACGAAGGCGACCACAATAAACAACGAACCTACGAACGAAGAAGGAAAAATATAGAGACCACACACAAAGGTTACAACACACCGAGATGTAAATCAAAGCTACCTAAACCAAAGTAACCACAACAACATACTGTAAAGGACGTGAACTTTCAAGCTCCCAAGAGCCAAACAAAAACACAACAGCAGGAAACGAACAAAAAAAGGAGAAAACATACATTAGCTCCTATAACACATCAATCTAAGCAAAAAAGATCTAGAACAAAAGGAAAAAAAATAAGAAAAGCAACGAAAAAAGCCAAATATGGAACACATAGAACAGACAACGGAAAAGAACGGATGGTTCCTCCCCCATCCTCACCAAAAATGGTGAAAACGGATAGGGGAGATGAGAATCTGTGATTTAGGGTTTCGTCTAAGGCACGGGAGAGAGTTTAGATGAGAGAGAAAAAATGTTTCTATCTCGGGTTATGTTGTAGTCTCCTACATGTATTTTCATAACAGACATTTCTGGGATTTTTTTTCAAAACATATTTTGGAAAGTTACGAATTTACTATAATTTGTTATCCGTCGGAGCCTTTAACTTCGAAGAAAGCAGTAAATAAATTTCACCTATAACGGTGTGAACAAATCACAAGTCGAGGCACGTGATACACGCTCTCTTGAAGACGAAATTACCCCGCTAATACCCACGGTTTATGGTAAACGCCTCCGAGATACAACGACTTACGTTTGGAATATAGCGGTATCTCAAATATGACTTCGGCGAACGAATACTCTTGCTTTGGGACTAACAAGAACACAAATGATACGAGTGAAATGCACAAAATTTTGAAAGCTTTTTGAATAATCATTATGCTAACTCATGTGGGGTATTTAAAGGTGTAGGTGTTCATTACCAAGAGATGTGTTCTTTTGCATGTGTCTATTCATGAAGAAATGCAACATTATGTTTACGAATTCATAAATACATTTTGGTTAAACCTTTTCAAATGTACCTCTTATGATTAATTTCGCACCTCTTAGATTATTTCATTCACACCTTTTTCCCAACATAATTCTCATCAATTATGGTTCAATTATTACTACTTTATCCATTACTTTTGAAATAAAACTCAAAATTACAATTTTCCTTTACATTTTTACTTTATTTTTGTTTGATAACTATCATGATACCATTTAACTTTTGATTTGTATCCTCATAAATCAATTTTTCTTTAGATACTTAAAAGTAAAACACAATTATAACTTCTAACCGATAATTTCACATTATAAACATTACACATTAAAAATTACTCAAAATATAAACATCATTGTATATCTATATGTGATAGCACGTCCATCGAGTGTGCGTCAAATACTAGTAATTTTAATTTTTTTAATTATCTTCTGAATTTAAGAAATTAATTTATTAACTGTGACATCTTACTAGCTTAAAAGCCTATGTAAAGTGTTAAGATCATATATGGTGGACTGTTAGAATCTGTCGAAGTAGGTAAACAGTAAGAAATTGTCTGTCTAGGAGTTTAGTTAGTATGTGCCAAGCTAATTATATATTGTAGTTAATCGAATTTCTAGTCATAGCTCCCTTGAAGGAAGAAGGGGAACACATGAAGTTTTTAATCCGAACTTCCAGAACAAATCGGTTCTGTCTATCAAACCTACTCTTCACACAAACCTTATACCTACTCATCGCTAATAGTTGCTAATAGTTTGTATATCAAACTCACAGAGAGACTAATTAGTATAACACCAGTGAAATTGAGAAACTGGTTTCTGTCTTTGACCAAACAAGAAACAATTAGAAGTCAAAAGAGAAGGGAGGGGAAGTTTATTCATTCTTTTAAACACTCAGACATCCTAACAGAAAATGTGTAAAACAATTCGTATGTATAAATGTTATAATTGAAGTAAAACGAATTTAAGACAAACCGAGATTAGCATTAAAAAGGTCGAGAAAAAATCTAAACGATAGTACTAATTTTCCCTTCTTTCAAGTACTCCATATAAATTACTACTTATAAAGATTTCATGATATAGATTTCTCAAAAATCACACGATGGGTTATATATTGCAATTTATCTTCATATTATGTATTGTATTTCATCTTGATGATTTCTCGTTATTTATGTTTTACAAGTAATACTCGAAGGCAGGTCATAAATTATGGTTGTGTCAGGAGTATAATTTTACGGGTATATATAAAATACATATTCACAGCAATTACATCTTACTTGATGGAAAATCCTGTCCATTAAATGTGTGTGCAAGAGTAGCAATCGTTCGACAGATCAACGATTCCGTAGACTCTACATATTATTTCATATTAAATTGCACCTTAATCTTTAATGCAATATTTTGGCTTAAATATATTCTATGGACACTATGTTTGGTTTTTTTCGTTATAGGGTCTGTAATTTTAGAGGATACAAAATACGGACACTAACTTCTGAAAATGACACATTTTATGGACAGTAGACGCTTTGTCAACGTATTTGACCCTTTTAGAGGTCACGTGAGTCGCACGTGTTCAACTTTTACCTCGGAAGGCTGATGTGTCTCGCCGGATGCTTGTGTGGCCCGTTTAATCTCACCACTTTTTCCACGTCGGTTTTTTTAATAAAAATAAGAATAAAAAAATTTCCCTTATTCTTAAATTCTTAATAACGTTCGCCTCTCTCATTCTCTCATTTACTCTCTCTCTCTCTATCTATCTCTCTCTCCCTCTTAAATCAGAAGACAAATTTGGGGATAACTTTAGGGTTTTTGAGGGAACAATCACAATGGCTTCAATACAAAGTGGTTTGTACTGTCATTGCTCCCGACCAGCTTGCTTAAGAACGTCATGGACTGAAAAGAACCCTGGACGTCGATTTCATTCATGTCGAGATTATAAGGTGAGCACTGAAGTTGTTTTGGCATCTTTTATTAGTTAATTTTTGTTTAGTTCATAGGTCGATTGGTGATGTTAGAGGCTTTGAAGTTGAAAATCTTGATTTTGGGAGTGTTGCTTTTATTTTTGTTGTTTCAACAGAACAATGGATGCGATTTTTTTGAATGGGAGGATCCTCCACTCCCGGCCCGTTCGAAGGATGTTGTACTTGATTGCTTGAGGAATCTGCAAGAGATTTCAAAAGAAAAAGAGAAGATGCAGAAACGTAGAGACGATTTGGAGAAGATGTTGGAGAGATTGTCTGAAAAGTTGACAAAAATCGAAAGGAAAGCTAACATCTATCGTAATGTAATTGTTGGGTCTGTTGCTTTTTGGTTCATGTATTGGTCTGTTTGTAACATTTGCGCCAATAGGTATATTAGTTCTCGTGAATTACAGTAGAAACTTGGTTTGGTTTGTAGGATGTTGCACTGTTTTGCTATGTAGTAAGTCTATTTGATTTGTATGATGTTGCACGTTAGTGCCTCTTGTGTTGTATGAAGTTGTAGTAAGTTTGTATTGTATGAAGTTGTACTTTAGTGCCTCTTGTGCTTGAGAAAACAGAACAGCAGCACAGTCTTCAAAACAGAACAGTCATCACATACGACATAAGAGCATTGTATTCAAAACTGTGTTCATTACATACGACATAAGAGCATTGTCTTCAAAACAGAACAGTCATCACATTCATGCCAAAAACAGTGACTTCAAAACAGAACAGTCATCACAGTCATCACATTCATGCCAAAAAAAGTTACTTCAAAACAGAACAGTCATCACAGTCATCACATTCATGCCAAAAACAGTCACTTAAAAAACAGTCACTTGAAAAACAGTCTTTTCTTGGAAGCTCCATCTTTATGGGCTTCCTTCAAGTTATATATGTGTTGCATCAGCTTTGATCTGGCCAAAACAGTTGGACTGCATTTTTGTGAGCTAGTTGAAGGTCCAACTCCAATAGATTGGTGCAGTTGATCACTCATTCTAGGTGCTTTACTTGCTCTTCGTGGTGCGGTGTAGCTCACTTGTGGTGCAGCTTCTGAACATTGGTGCTCGGTTTGTGCAGCTTCAGGTAACTGTTCGCCATCGTGCACTATAACAAGAAATTATATTAGAATAAACACATATAGATGTAATACGGTAATATAAAATAGACCATACCTTGCTCTTCTGCAATGTCTTCAATGTGTTCAGATCGCTCTTCTCCATCTTTGCAAGATCTTAAATTATGACCAGCTCGACCACATTTGCTACATTCACTGTGGTCTGTCTTCGCTTTAATCTATGTGGCCGTACACCTTTTCCTTTCCTCCCCTTCATCACAGCCTCACCACTCTCTCTTCTTCTAGCTTTCGTAGGTCTACCTGGCCTTCTCCCAAAGTTTGGTGGTAATGGAGGTACAAATGGTGTTTCCTGCCACAACATACTTGAGCTAATTCCCATAATTGCAGGTGCATAAGCTCTTCTGTAAGAGGATACAGAGTAGCACTCATTCACATAAAGTTCAGGTTCTAAATTCTGATCATATAATGCACACAATGCGTGCCTACATGGGATACCACTTAAATCCCATCTCCTACATGTACAAGTATGCCTTGCTAAATCAACTACATACTGGCCACCATGTATCTCAGTCACTTGATAATGTAAGTCATCACACTTTAAAGGAATGCAATCTGCCACTTTTTCTTCATGTCTTTTCAAAACCTTTTTTATCCTTGGGCATATACCATTGTCATCCCACTTCTTAGCTCGGTCCCTATTCTGTTGCATTCTTTTCATCAGAAACTCTCTTATCCACTCCAACATTGTCAGAATAGGTTTCTCTCTTGCCTCCAAAATCATCGAGTTAACTGTCTCACATCCATTGTTAAGCAGCATGTTACACTTGGTCTCTGTTTTGAAGAAGCTTTTACACCACTGATCTGGGGGTTTATCATCAAACCAATCTGCAGCCTCTTGTTGTAAACTTGCCAACTCTCTCATCCTTGTTTCCACTCACCAACTGTATAGGCTTTTGCAACATTCCACATCTTGTTCTTGAATGCCAAACCCCTGAATCCAGCATTCTTGAAATTATTGTACAAGTGCCTAACACAAAACCTATGCTCTGCTTGAGGCAAGATAGCTTGAACAGCTTGTATCAATCCTTTTTGTTTATCACTAATAAATGTATAAGTACTTTGATCAACAATGCTCAGATCCTCCTTTAATACCAAAAGAAACCACTCCCACGTTTCAAAACATTCATTCTTCACCACTGCGTAGCAAAGAGGGTAAACACAGTTGTTAGGATCGACGCCTACAGCAACTAGCAATATTCCACTATTGGGACCTTTGAGGTGGCAACCATCCAACCCTATAATCCTCCTACAACCAGCTTTGAAGCCATCTTTTACTGCTTTGAAACATACATAGAACCTGTCAAACCTGTTATCCCCATCAACTTCCTCTGTTCCTACTATAACTGTTGATCCACCATTTGTTTGTCTTAATTCTTCGGCATAATCCCATAGTTTGGAGTATTGCTCAGCAGGCTCCCCTTCAAGAATTTTTAAAGCCCTTTTTTTAGCTCTATGTGCACAAGCTCTCGAAACCTTCACCCTCAACTCAGTGGATACATCTGTTCGAAACCCTTTCACACTCCTTTTAGGATCTGACTGAAATGCTGCCAGGTATCTTTCAGCTAGCCAAGGAGATTTCAGATTCTTTACATCGTATGAAGGGGGACAATCATGAACAGGGTTGTAGTTCACAACCTGCCAAGTAAGCTCTGCATCTTTCTTCTGTACATGCACATGCCATTTACAACTCACCACCTTGCATTTGCCATACATCCTGATCTTGTTATTCTTTGGTATCCATACATTCCTCCGATGTTTAATTGCATGAGAGTAGACAGCCTTTCTAAATTCATCCTTGCTGCTGAACACCATTCCCAATTCGAAATGGGGATCATATATGGTACATGGGTTGAACACAGGAACATCTGACTCACTGCCATCATCATCAGATAACTTGTAATCATGCAACTCACAATCACTTCCCATCAAGTCATCTTCTGAGGAATACATTTCATCCTCTCTCACTTCATCACGAGCTGGTTCAGCTTGATCACCACCAATGCCGCCAACACCTTCATCACCACATGGTTCAGCTTGATGACCATCTTCATCACCACCACTGCTATATTGCACTCCATCACTTCCACAAACATCTTCATTACCACATGGTTCAGCTTGATCACCAACTTCATTACCACTGCCATATTGTACTTCATCTTCACTTCCCCCAACACCTTCATCTGTAAAATGGGCAGGGTACAATGCAAAATTAGGGCAGGGTACAAGACAAAATTAGGGCTACAGTGACAAAACAACAAAGTGAAAGACAACACTCAATACATTAAACTTACGGTAGGAGGGTGGAGGCCAAGGTTTCTTCATACTGCAAACGTGAAAAGCAGGCTCGATGTTGACAGGGTGAAAAACTGGGGCTTTTACGGGAGAATGTCGCCTGTCTCTCAAAAATTACTTGGGTTTTCTTGCAACAACCGGAAACGTTGGCTACGGAGGGGTTGAAGAGATAGACTTTAGGGTGTAATCAGAAGAAAAATGGTTTTTGAGTGAAGTGTTTTGCGTGTTGGATGAAATGAAAAGAAAGAGAGAGGAATGATGTACGGGGAAGGGGAGGGAAAATAAAGAAATTTTTATTTTGTAATTTTTTAATTTAATTTCTTACGTGGATTGTGACGTGGATAAAGTGGTGAGATTAAACGGGCCACATAAGCATCCGGCGAGACACATCAGCTTTCCGAGGTAAAAGTTGAACACGTGCGACTCACGTGACCTCTAAAAGGGTCAAATACGTTGACAAAGCGTCTACTGTCCATAAAATGTGTCATTTTCAGAAGTTAGTGTCCGTATTTTGTATCCTCTAAAATTACGGACCCTATAACGAAAAAACCCAAACATAGTGTCCATAAAATATATTTAAGCCCAATATTTTTGGTCGCCGTGCAATTACTTGCAAGTGCAAATTGCAGTAATAAATAGTAATCAGACTGGTTTATACGTAATCTTAATCATTATTTTCACATATCCCCAAACCCAACTCATGATATTCTCGCCACCAAACAAATTAGAAATTAAAACAAAAAAAAATGATAATGAAAATAGGTATAAAATAAAGGGAAAAAAGTAAAAAGAAATACATCACATTATTCTAGCTGTCACTCAGGGGTTGTTAAATGTATTTATTTGGTTGCATACTTTTTCTTTCTCATCTCGTAATCTCCGCCTATAGCCTAAATAAATAAGAAAAACCCAAAATACACATAAATATCATGTCAATAGTATACTTGGCAACAAAGCACAGAATTCACCGACCCCATTCTCTCTCTACAGTATCATCAGTTGAAGCAGTGGACTCTCCAACCTCGCCGGCGAAGATCGTCCCACGCCAAAACGCCTCCTTATCGCAACCGAGGATGTGCCCTAAAAATCACAAGCAGAAGCACCACCACCAAAGCGAGCAGTCCTCCTCCGACGACGACAAATCGGAGCCGTGGAGGGAAGAAACCATCAACGGCGGATCGCTGCGCCACGTGGACCTAGAAACCGGATCTAACGGCTGGGCGTCGCCTCCCGGAGACCTCTTCAACGTCCGAGGGCTCAATTACTTCTCCAAAAGGCACAAATGCCCCGCCGAAGCCGACTGGCTACTGAACCCCGCCGGCTTCGATTGGCTCCGATCTAATTCCAAGCTGGACCACGTGCTCTCGCGCTCCGACAACCGCGTGATGGGCGCGTTGAGGCACGCGAGCCCTAAGACCTTCATCCTCGCGGTCAACCTCCAAGTCCCCGGCCGCGACCACTACTCCGCCGTCTTCTACTTCTCGTCGAAGCCCGACCGTCCGATCGCGTCGATTCCGATACTCAACGATTTCGTCAACGGATCGGATTCTCACCGAAACGCGAGGTTTAAGATCGTCAATCGAATAGTGAAGGGGCCGTGGATAGTCAAAACCGCCGTGGGGAACTACTCGGCCTGTCTATTGGGGAAAGCGCTGACGTGCTCCTATCACCGAGGTGAAAATTACCTGGAGATCGACGTCGACATAGGCAGCTCCGCCATCGCGAGAGGTATAGTGAAGTTGGCTTTGGGCTGCGTGACGGCGGTGACGGTGGACATGGGTTTCGTGGTGGAGGCTCAGGCGGAGGAGGAGCTGCCGGAAAAACTGTTCGGCGCGGTTAGGGTTTGTCAGATGGAGATGGGCTCGGCGAAATTTGTTGAGGGTAGGGTTGGGACAGGTAAAGTTTTGCCCGTGGAGAGCAGTGGGAGCAGTAGAAGAGGTGATGATGACGATGATGGTGAAGATTGATGTTTTTGAATCCTCCCTTCCCTCCATGAGAAGAAGAAATGAGTACGCTTTCCTCTTTAACTATTCCACATATTTGCTGTGTCAATGGAAACAAATGGTGTATTTCTGTGCTTCTTGAGGTCACAAGTACATACATTTCTAGATGATGGTAATTAAAATGTATCTGGCATTTGATATGGATATGTGTATGTATGGAGTAGGATCACCGTTGCATTTGATATGAATAATTGATTCAATGATAATAAAATTTAAACTATCATCTTTTGCTTGGAGGATTTTTGTTGTTATACGAGCACAATACTCCCGAAAATCAACGAATTAGATCTTCACGGGCGAATTGCAGGTCAGCAATGGCCGACATAGTTGTTCATCATCAATCGTTTGTCTTTCGTCAGTTGGGGCCATATTCTTGGTATTTCTTCACTTCCCTTGCTATACAATGTATGCTTTGGGAATTGATGGCATATAATGTAGCCTTGAATAACCAGAAAAAGTTTTATGTACTTCGGCATTGTTGAAATCTAAAATGTGATTTGTGAATACAATCAATCATCTTCATCTTGTCCCCGTACATAAAGAAAATGAAACTAGCATTGATTCTAGACTATCGTGGCCAGACACGCTTCAAGTTGCAGAGCCATAAATTAAAAAAATAAAAATAAAAGTAGGACATTAGGCGCAGGTGGACAGATTTCTTGATGAGTTGGTTTGTAAGCATGATAGATACGCTGCTAGAGCCATACCATACTTCTTAATGAGCTGAGCTGTGTACAACTCTTTATATTCCACCTTCTTTGTTTGGTTCTTTTCTGAATTGAGTTGTACCTACCATACCATCACAATGAAGTGGGGAGACATATCTTATAAATGATGGGCTCGTCCCTTTATCTTTTCGCAGACAGAATTCACACATCTCAAGGATATCATGAACTAACAATAACAATCAATCATGGTAAGAAAATGTGTATCTGAGAATATCTCTTCCCTTTTTGAGTTTTCGAGCTGACTCAATTCATAACCTCGTAGATCACATCATCATCTTCCTCATCTTCACAAGCCCTAATCTCACACATCAAACCATCCAAAGCCCCATAAATTTCCCTACACTTCGAATGTGATACATCGCCAGCATTAAAGGAATGAACTTTGCGCTTCAGCTCAATCCAACTCCAGCCCGGCACTTTCTTGACTCCCTTCTCCTTCATCATCCTCTTCACCATAGCCTTTTCGTCCCACTTTTCAAAGTGACCGTACAAATCAGACAGCAAAACATAAGTAGAATGGTCTTTGTCATCCATCTCTAACAAACGCCTGCCCACGCTATTCGCCATTTCTACGTCCCCACAAGCCCGACAAGCGCCCAACAGTGTCTTCCACACCATCACATTGGGCTCGATTGGCATCTCTTCGATGAGCTTTCGGGCCTCGTTTAAACAGCGGGCCCTACCGAGCAAGTCTACTGTGCATGCGTAATTTTCCATCTCTGGCCGAACATCATACTCCTTTTCCATTGAATTCAATAGGTTTAGTCCTTCGTCTACTAATCCAATATGGCTGCAAGCTGTAATAGCAGCAACAAAAGTCACGTGATCCATCTTTACTCTTCGTTCTTGCATTAGGTGAAAGTGGTTGAGAGCATCTCTGCCCTGCCCTTGCTGTGCGTATGCGAAGATGACTGAGTTCCACGTCACCGAGCTGCTCTTATTACATGCATCGAATGCGTTCTTAGCATCTTCGACAATCCCGCATTTTGAGTACATGAATATTAAGGCACTAGCTACGTATTCGTAGTTTTCGAGGCCCGACTTTAATACCAAGGCGTGAATCTGTTGGCCCAAGTTGAGCGTGGCCATTTCCGAGCAAGACTTAATAGCTGCTGTGAATGCGTACTGATCGATCGCTAGAGAGTCGACGTGCATCTGAAGGAAAAGCTTCAGAGATGTTTCGTTGTGCGCATTTTGGGATAAGCCCATCAATATAGTGTTGTAAGTAACGTTGTCCTTTGTCACGAGGAGATCGAATGCTTTAAGTGCGTCTTCCATGCTTCGATTTCCCAGCTTTAGGTACATGTAAATCAATGCGTTAGAAACCTGCGTCGACTGTTCGAATCCCTTCTTAATCACCATAGCGTGCAGAGATTTCCCAATGCTGTCTTCCCCCGAACAAGCACTTAATACGCTAGAGTATGAATAAGCATCGAGTTTCAAGTTCGATCTTACCATTTCTTGGAAGATTTCGAAGACACACTGTTCCTTTCCGTGCTCTGAATATGCTGCCAGCATTGAGTTCCACGTCACTAAATCTCGATACCCTTCAGCAGAATCGAACACTCTTTTAGCATCTTCGAGAAACCCATTGTCTTCGTATGCGGTAATCGTTGCATTAATCACTGTGTTTTCACACGCCAGGCCTTTTTTCGTTATCTTTGCATGAAACTGTTTCACCAAATCAACGTCATCGAGCAATGGCATAATTGGGGCAAAAGTTGCATCATCTACTCCTAAGCCATCCATCTCCATACACCGAATTAATTCAATGCAACACTTAACGTTCTCCTTCTCTGCGTACCCTGCAATTAAAGCGTTCCAAGAAACCTTATTTCTCTCCTTCATGTGCAAAAAAACCTCGTCCGCATCGTCGATTCTGCCACACTTTGCGTACATGTCCAAGAGCGCGCTAGAAGCGTACACGTTATCTTCCAATCCCATCTTCACAACGTCAGAATGAAGTATTTGGCCGTAGGTTAAAGAACCAGAAACTGCAATGCCCTTAAGCAAGCTACCGAGCGTGTATCCATCGCGTAAAAACCCGTCTCTTTTCATCGATTTCGAGAATTCCCAGGAACTCGAGAATTCGCCCGAATTCACGTGACCGGTGATGATGGTGTTCCAAGAAGAGGCATCTCTGTGAGGCATTTCGCCGAACAGCTTGAGGGCGGTGCTTAGTTCCCTGCATTTGATGTAGCTGTTCACGAGCTTATTGCAAGCGTAGGTGTCTGAGATGAGCGACCATTTTATGGCTTGGCAATGTGTTGCTGCAACTTTTTGTAAGGACAGGAGAACAGTTTCATTGTGCAAGAACGGTGACCTCATTCATGGCTTTTTTAACAATTTAGTGCTATCATCTGTAAAAATTGACAGATTGTTTGGAAAAAAAAAAAAAAACACACAAAATGGAACATTGCAATTACTAAAAGCAACGAAACGAAGCCACAACAATCAAAGCGTCAATCACCAACATCATCCATTAACCGCGACCCGATGCTTTTCTTTATTTTAATTCTTGTTTTGAAAGTAAATGCAGTATGAGGGACAATTACGTTTCAGCCCTAATCAATTTTAAAATAAGTGATCAGCCCTGTCAGACTTTTATTTAGTTTTAAAGATCATTCTTTTGAAAAATTTAAAGGTAAAGACCCAAACTTTATTTTGACTTAAATACCCTTAATAAACCGTTCTTTGAAGTGGAATTCGACGCCAGCTTTATGTTACAGAAATACAACGGGTTGTTACTGTAAAAACAATAAGCGTTACTTTAAACTGATAATATGTTACGTATCCATAGTAAAATGTTTTTAATAGATTTATATTTATTTACTCGGCTAATCGAAACCCAGTTTTCACAATGAATCGAGCACAATCGACTGCCCCATCAACCAATCGTTTTCGATGTGTCACGTAGGATTTATTCTAGTATTGATGAAGTACAATGTAAGAATTGTAATGAATTTTTATATGGGTTCAAATTCGAGAAAAATCTGGCGAAATCGAAGTAGATTTTCGCAACAATTGCAGTTAATCTGCGTGTATTCGAGGTACCCATATTTTGGGCGTTTCATAGGCTCTGCGAATTTTGTAACAATCGCCACCTCATCACTTCTAAAACGTACGTTGTGTGAAGAAGGTCGTATCAGGCATCGATTCATCTGGAATACGTGTTACTATTTCGTGCATTATTGTTACTAGATTACGTCACAACGTCATAACGGTATCAAGATACGTTACTCCATTACTCGTAAACGATATTTTTGTCCGACGGAGTGGTATCTTCTGACTCCTTTTTGCTTATAATAAGTATAGATATGGTATTTTTGTCCAATATATGGTACTAAGAACAAAGTGGTCATGATACAAGAGGTAACTCATAATCGACTTCTTCGTCGATTATTGGTACCTAATTTTGTTTTTCATAAGTATTGGTGGGAGATTTTGTTTAACAGACCTATTTCGATAATTTTTTGGCATAGAACTGTTACTACATGAAATAGAAGTGTTATTTGGATTGTCTAAATTGGTATATTATGACGTATTTTTGTTTTGCGTAAGTATTGATGTAGTATTTTTTAACAAACATATTTCGTTAATTTTTTGCATTGAACTGTTACTATCTGAAATTGAAGCGTTACTTGGCATATCTTGAGTGGTATATTATGTCCTTCTACTGTTTTTCATAAGTATTGATATGATATTTTTTTAGCAGACCTGTTTCGATAATTAGGCATAGAACTGTTACTACATGAAATCGTAGCTTTACTTGGAATATCTAAAGGGGTATATTATGATCTGCTTTTGTTATTCATAAGTATTGATATGGTATTTTTTCAGCAGAACTCTTCTGAATTTGGGCGGGATATTGGTTTTTGATGGATTTACTATACTTGCTAAATTTTGGGCGGGATTTGTGGATTGATTGGTTAATTGGGCGGGATTTATGCCACGATTGGAATTTTGGGCGGGATTGCTAAATCAGTGCAAATGTGTTACTAATAACTATTTAATCCATAGTTAAATATGTTACTAAAAGTTGTTTATGTGTTACAAATTATTGTAGTTGTTGCACCAAAGTTTAGGGTTATGTGTTTATGGAGATTAAGGTTAAAGTCATGGAAACCCTTAATGTTTCAGGATTTATGATATAATAAAATGATATTTGTGGTTTAATTTTTAATTTTGATGGCATTCATGCTAAAATTCATATGTGATGTTTCAATAAACAAAGTAATAGTCTATGTTTTTAGTAACTATTTTCCTCGAACATTCACTATCATCCACCTCAATCGAACAATGTAGCTTTTAAAGTAATTTGGCGTGATAAATGCATCAAATCATACATTTACAAGATGTTAATTTTGTAAATCTCGAACAATGTGCATTTATGAACGAAATTAATCGAATTAGTAATGTGGTACTGGAAACCTATTGTGTGGTATCATTATCTGTAAACACGTTATTCGATATGTTCGTATTGTTGTTTTATAGCAAACATGGAGTATTACGTGCGGGCAATCTGGTACTGGTGACGTTAACGAATCATCCTGTTAATATTCCTTAACAAATAACTTCGAGAATGTATCAAATACAGATTTACGACATATAAAATGATATTTGTGGTTTAATTTTGAACTTTGAATACGTTTGTGATAAAATTCGTAACGTTATGTCTCATTAAAAGAGATACTAGTATATGTTGTGAAGGAAGAGCTATATGTTTACATGATGTTTTATCTCAACTTTCACATATTGATATCAACATTCGCAAAACGTGTTCTTTTAAGAAATTTTGTGATTTAGCTTCATCATGTCATCTATTTCCATGAATGTCAATCTTATACATCCGAACGAAATGAATTTATGAACGAAATTAATCGAAATAGTAATGTGGTATTGTTTAGCTATTTTGTGGTACTTGTAGCTCCAAACATGTTATAAACTTTGTTTATATTGTTATTTTTTATCAGACATGTGGTGTTATTTGCAGGCAATGTGGTAATATTAAATTTGTAATCTCTGACAATCTAGAACCTTCTAGCGGTTTCCAACATTTTACGATCTATTCTCTTTGCCTTGTACTTGGGTATTATATGTGTTATTTACTGGTGACGAGTCGTTATTATTTTCTCATTATATGTTCGTTTTGCGGAAACATTTGTTATAAACGTCAAGACATATGGTATTATTTTACGATCTTTGTTATTCCATGATTAACATCAATAATTATCGTTGATAACTAAGGCCCATGATGAAATTGTGTCGAATTTACATTATCCGGTCATTAAAGTCGAGATTTCACCGTATTAAACAAAAATTCCGAATTGTGTTTGAAGCATTTATGCTTTATGAACTTCGAAAATTCTCTTTGATTATGAAGACCCATGAAAAATTGAAGCCGATACAACTTTGTGTTGTTAGTAACGTCGAGATTGGGTCGGATTTGGAACTTGAATTTTTTTTTTCGACCGCTTGAATGTAAGGAATGTGTTATTGCAGGAAGCGGTATTATTTTTGAATAATGTGTTACTTCTTCGACATCATTTGTTATTTACTAAAAGAAACGTGGAAAATTCATGTGTTACTTTTAAGCGGTATTAGCTTAAAAGTATTATTTTTGTTTCGAAACTTGTTATCGCATAATTCAGGTATTTTTAGTCGCTTGCCAGGGTTAAATGTCTTATCCCAACTGGAAAATTTGTCATTCGTTGTGTTGGTACTGCTAGGGTTAAATGTCTTATCACAACTGCCAAATTTCTATTCGTTGTGTTAGTACTGGTATTCTCGATGACGCACCTGTTACTAACTATACAGCTTGTAGTACTCAGTATAAGACTCTTGTTATCGAAATGCAAAATATTGTTTTTATTCAGCTCAATAGTGTTATTTTTATTTCGAAAGTTGTTATCGCATCATTCAGCTATTTTTCGTCTATTTCGCATAGGGTTAAACGTCTTATCGCAAAACTGGCAAATTTGTCATTCGTTGTCTTTTTATTGCTATTCTCATCCACAGCGTGTAGTACTCAATAAAAGACTTTGTTATTCAAATGAAAGTAAATGTTTCTCATCAGCACAAAATTGTTATTATTATTTCAAAATTTGTTATCGCATCATTCAGGTATTTTTCTTCGATTTGGCATATTTTAGGGTTAAATACGTCTTATTGCATCATTTAGGTATTTTCCTTTGATTTGTTCGTTGTATTAGTATTGGTAATTCATAAAATTGGTACTAAATATATGTAATATTGTTCTCAATACAGACAATTTGTTATCTAGATGAACAGAAGTGTTTTTTCTAGCCCAGGACTGTTATAATTATCTCGACAACTGTAACGGATCATTTAGGTATTCTGTGGCAAATTTCGTATATGTCAGGGATATTTATGTCTTTTTGCAGCCTTTAGGTAGTTTGCACTGAACTTTTCGAAAACTAGGTCCTTTAGCCTAAATCAAATTCAAGTGGGGCCTGAACCCAAACTTAAATATGCTAATAGGGCCTGATCTTTAATTAACCCTAAACTTAATATATTAATAAGAACAAAAACGATGCATTTTAAATTTTGAGCACCAACAGTGAACTGTGGTAGTTCAAGCACCATTTTTGCCGTTTAATCAATTAATAATAGGTTATTCAATAAACTTTCTAAAACATCATATTTTTTATTAGACCTGATTAGGGATAGGTTACTAAATTTATAGTTCGCTACAATTATGATAAGATATATTGATCATTTCTGTAGGATCCATACAAAATATAAATTAATAGTTCCTATTACATGAATGAAGGTTTATGATATGCATGAGAATCATGAAAAAGTAATTTCCAAGTTGAAGATTAAAAAAGGTGGCCATATATAGGGGATGCAAACGAGTCGAATCGAGTCGAATACCACAATATTCTATTCGTATTCGGATGACAATAGAATGCGAATACGAATATTCGAATATTTAGTCGAATCATAAAATTGATTCTTACTCGTACTCTAATATTTTCTCGAATATCCGAATCGGATATCGGATATTTGTATTCAAAATAATATTTTATTTTCTTTTAAATAAAATATAAACATTAAAATATATATTGAATTATAAATGATTTATATTTAAACATATATTGAATTATATTATATTATACTTAAATGATTTATTGAATTATCATATATTATATCTAAATATTGTTGGGAAACGGCGGATTTCCCCAGGTATTTAAAATTTTCCGGCGATCCCGTTTTCCTGGGATTGCTCGATTTTAATACTTCGATAATAACGATATAAGGGTGTACATCGAAGACTTACTTTGTAGTTGCGAAGAACGAACGGAATTGAACGGCCGGCGAGGTTGCGGAAAGATTCGTCACGCCAATTCCGTTCCGTGACACTTTCGATCAACTCCCCTGGATAGCTAGAGAAGTCGATCGAGTTCTTCTTCGAGAGAGAGGGCGAATTTCCCAAATCCGTTACTTCACCGTGTGTTTCTTGTATGTGTGTGTGTTGACACTTTTCCTCTATTTATATGGTAGGTGGTTGAGATTTTATCTCCTTATATTTGAAAAATCGTATCTTTTCGAATATTACCTTATCTTTCAAAAAGGATATATGCCGTATCTTTCTAAAATAATCCAAGTTAAATTTCGAAAATTCCCACCTTATCTAATAAGTGACTTTCGAATTTGGCATGAGGAGAAATTCCCAATTTACCCCTCTTAGTAAAGTTGCGGCATAATACCATTTATACCCGCGGAAATAAATATTTACTTTAACTATCAAATAATAAAATAAACATTCTCCCACACATTAATTTTCGGCCAAGCCTAAAATAAATATTAAATTCAGTCAAGCCCAAATTTGATCGGGCCGAGCCCCTTTGGACTCTAAGTCCAATCTCTCTTGGCGCGTAATCAGTAATCCTTTTTAAGCCCGACTCCTCTGGTTCGTCTTAACTCGGCACTTGGAGGAATCCAAGAGTTCGGTAAGTGCCTAGCTAATCTTGCGGTACCGAACCATAACCTGAGTAATGTCCGAATTCGAAATTCACGAACGACTATAGATTATCACCATACGTATAAACCCTTCATCTGTGTCCTGGTCGAGTGATAGTCATGTAATGTCAAACTGCGACTCTATGATGAATCGTGACAGGCAAATTACGAAACGACCTTGCACCTCCAAGTGAGTCAGTTTCAATGATTTGGCCAAAGACTTTGTAATTTCCCGAAACTCTCATAGGACACGTTTCTCTTTCGAGACCGTGAATATTGCTCAGGGATCAAGCGGACAGTCGCACCTCGTTGTCAAGACCGCACGTCGCCGCTGACCCATGCAAAAGCAAGGCGGGCCTAGCAAAGCTAGTGTTAGCTCACCCCAAAGCCAACTACCACTTCAATCCTTTCGGTCTAAGGTTTACGTATGCCACTATAGTCAGTAGATTCAATCTTTGACATTCTCAGCATGCGAGACTATGAGCCAGTGTCCAAATATAGAAAATCCTTGATTCGTCTTGTAACAATGTCACGAGCGTCCACTCCCTGAGTGAGCGACTAGCACAGTCACATCGGACTCGTCGACATATCAAGTTTATTTGATCGATGCGATCACCTTACTGGGTATATTAACTTGTGAACTATTTTAACCTCAAGAGTAATAGTCTATCGGTACCCCCTCTCTGTCAAGGAGAATCGATAACTAAACTCTAACGGTTTTAATCAATTTATCTTCTTAAAGAGAATGCCTTGTAAGAATATATGATAAAAAGAATAACATGCCTTTATCAATCGAAATGTCATACGATCGAGATATAAAACGAATTATGAATATTACATAGATTAAATAGCCCCTATTTATATTCCTCGAATATCGGCATTCCGACGACATATTTCCTGTAGCGCCCCATTTCCTATTACCTTTTTCGTATCTATTAAATATTCACATAAAATTTTTCGCTTTTCATAACCATTCCATTTAAACAAAAATGGGTGCGTACATCTGGTCTAATCACTTTCATACATAATCTACATATCATACTTAGTCAACAAGATATACTATTCGATATTGTTTCTAATCTATATCCAAATGATGAACTGAGGGAAGCAGGATGAGAGCGTAGCCAGCCAACCTTGAATCCATGCTTTTATATGAGAATGTGCTCTAAGATGTCTGCTAGATATCTACACCAACTGTGAAGACAATTATTCAGAGTATGATCGCAACATGTTATTAAATAATAAATAAAACTGCACAAGACGTCAGTCCATTTCCATCAATATTCACGTTGACATTTCAATCATGTATTCAATTAGGAAATCAATCGGTATAAGATCTGTAGATCAAATGCAATTCTATATGCTCATTTACCTTTGATACTTCCGTTATGGACCGGCTAGACTCGTAATGTCAACCCAGTGGGTGCCCATGCATGGGACTCTGTAGCATTTTTGTATATATGTGTGTGCCTGTACAAGACTCTGTCATCCCCATATTTGTAGGGGCGCAACCATAGCATCCGTATCGTATCATCCTAAGTCGTAGCAATCATACGGTTTCTCCTTTCATTTTTATATGTATGAAAATGCTCTACAGAAGACCTTAGACGACACATATATCATAATCTATCAAATCGCGTTATCACATAAAAGCACGTTATAGCCATATATAAATCGCGTTAATTTCATATAACACGTCTATCATGAAAACATTGATCAATTAATTTCATATATATCACATAATCATATAAGACACATGTTGCATATCATACTCACAAGTTTAGCTTAATACTCCGCTCCTTATTCGACCTTGTCTTTGACCTTTTCAGATTCTGACCTATAGAAATATTATGTTCGATCAATATATAATCCCTATAATGATGTATATGCCGTGATATGCATGCTTTGTTATGCATGATCAGATTTCTATTTGTAATCTTTACCTTTCTGTCTATTAATTTTAATATGCTAGACTCTCCGCCTGAAAGTTATTTTTCGAAAATATGTTATCGAAAATTATGCAAGTTCGAAAATCAATTAAATGTCGAAATCTGGTTGAGTATCGAAAATATGTTTCGAAATGTTATATTTCGAAAAATATGTTATCGAAAATTATGCAAGTTCGAAAATCAATTAAATGTCGAAATCTGGTTGAGTATCGAAAATATGCTAGAATACCATTTGTAATTGTGCTTTGATTTCATTAGCTGTCTTCGTAGATTGGGGCTTTTATTGTATTTGTCCTTAGTTTAGGACTTAGCTTGTTATTTTATACCAAGTATGTTTGGTATAAATACTTGTACAAACATTGAGCTTAATAGAGAAAGTTCAGAATTTGATACCGAAGGCTTGTAATTCAATTTCTAGGGAGAGAAACACTAGTAACTTTCTCACTCTACTCGAATACTCTCTCGTGTTCTTAATTGGAGTTTTTCGATCGAAACTTGAATTTCAACAATTCTAATTGAATCACTTTGGATTGTTTGCCTAGGATCATAGAGTTGATAAATTAGGACCTAACAATTGGTATCAGAGCAGATTCGTTTTGTTTTGAATCGAAAATTGTTAGAATCGGATCGAAATTGAAATTATGAAACTGTTGCATTCGAAGAACATTTTTGGCGCCAAACTGATTTCGATCTGATAATTCTTCAATCTGTGCTTAATTGACTTGAATTTGATGTCTATGTGCTCTCTTAGATGTTATAAATCATTTGCGATTAGATCGGTAGCGTGTAGAACATCAATTAAGCAGAATTAATTGAATCTGTGTAGTTACTGTTTGCGCTTAGAACAGCTTGAACACGAACTGATTTTGCTAAAAGTCGATATCTTTTGCTTGATGACGTGTTTAATTGTATGTTTGTGCGTAATTAGCAGTTGATTTCGAGCAAGTACCTGCAATTTCACTATTCACCGTTTTTGCTTGAATCAGTACTAATTGTATTCTGTGATTTTTTTGCGATTACCTTAATTTTTCTCGCTAGGTTTTTTGATCAGGTTAATTTCTCAATCAAAAAACTCTGCGTGAAAAGTTTTTCTCGATCAGAATACCAATTCAGACTTAAAGTCGTCTTTCCTAAGAACGACTTTAGTAGAAAAATTTCTCGAGCATCAATAAGTGAAAATCTTTTTCGACAAGACCAATTTTGACCTTTGCGCTCGCAAAATTTTCGGTCGAAAAATATTTTCGGTCAGACTATTAAAGTTTGACCTAGCGAAAATCACTTACGGTCGAAAAACTTTTCCAGTCAACGGATTTATTTTGACACAGTGAGAAACTTACTAAACGTATTGTTTCTTGAAATCGAATTAAATTCACGATACAGAAATTTTTCTCGATCAAAGGATTTTGAGCAATTTTCTTCGCTCGTAAAATTTTTCGCTGACATACTTTCTCGCACGAGAACAGTAACAAATGCGCCTTATCTCGACGAATTAATTTTTGATCAAACTTTAAAGATTGAGTCAAAAATAATTCCTGAAACTGCTTTAGAATCAAACGCTACTAACTAATCTACTACTTGTGAAGCACATCACATCAGTTCAAAACATCAAAACAACAAACAAAGATCCTTCATCAACTCAAGAAAACAAAATGGATGCTTACTCGCTTGGAAACAACAACCGTCCCCCGGTACTTAAGAGATGCGAATGTACAGTAGGGCGAAGCCACTTTCTAAACTTCATCGAGCTAAAGGAACAGGCCGACAACCTTCTCTCATCACTTGAGCAAGGTCCAGCTCAGTTCTGGGTAAATGTACCTGGCGACAACACTGCTAATCCTCCAATTTCTGCCTCTAGGCGACTCGAAGAGCCTAGGGAATATACAGAGGAGGAAAGAGTGAGAGCAAAGGCCGACCTGATAGCCAAGAACACTCTAATGCAGGGCATTCCAAACGACATCTATCGACAGATCGACAACATTCCAACAGCTAAGGGAATGTGGGATGAGCTGCATAAGATGATGCAAAGAACAGAAGTAGGCATAAAAGCCAAGAAGGCAAACATTCTCACGGCTTACGACTCCTTCAGTGCTAAACCCGAGGAGAACCTGTATGATCTCTATCAGAGATATCTCACTCTGCTGAATGAGATGAGGAAAGTAGAAATCACAAAGACAAACATGGAAACCAACATACGATTTCTATCCTCTCTGCCCTCAGAATGGAAGAAGATATCCACTCAAATCAGACAAAAGACCTTGAGGAGTTGGATATCCACGCTATGTTTGACAATCTTGCACAATACGAGGAAGACATTAGCGAGATCCAGAAGGAGCAGAAGGGCAAACAAATCGAAGACACGGTTGCCCTAGTCTCAGAGAAGAGAAGCTCAAAGTCACGAAAACAGAAGATCATCAAGCCTCCTACCCCCTCAGAGTCAGAAGACGAATCAGACTCAGACATGAAGCCAAACATGAAATCGCTGGGAAAGCAGTTGGCTCTAATTGGAAAAATGATGAGCAAGCAATACTTCAAGAAGAAGTCCTCATCATTAGCCAACCGACTTCGGATCTCAAGCTCAAAGAACGAGGAACGTGAACCTGAGACATCCGAGGTCAAGAACACCAAAGAGCCGACCAAGTGCTTTTACTGCGGCAAACCAGGTGCCAGAGAATGCACTCTCCCAAAGAAGAGAGATGCAAACTACTACTCCAAGAAGCTTCAACTCACAAAGCAGAAGGAAGCTGGAGTAGCTCTAATGACAAAATAAGACCACTGGCTCGAAGACACGTCAAGCTCTGAAGAGGATAATCTAGCCCTCGCCCGACTAGACGAAAACACAAACACCAAAATCTCAAATCAAACGAACGATGACCAAGCATCAGAACCGTTTCAGGAGGTAATTTCTCCTTCCACATTATTGACCATGTTCGAATCGTATCAACTAGCATACACTAACATGAAACGTGAGCAGAAAAGCGTAAAGGAAGTAGAGAAAGAGATATCTATGTCTCAGGAGAAAATCATTAGTCTTGAACCAGAACTTAGGAGCTCTAGTTTAAAAATTGAAGAACTTACTAAGAGCTTAAATTGAGTGAGACTACAAAGCCTCAGATAGAGCAGCATAACGTAAAAATTAAGGAACTAGAAGACATGTTAGAAAATAACTACAATTGTTTGATTAGGAATCTCAATGAGAAAGCTGACCTCAATTGTAGGTTAACGGAAGCGACTAATAAGGTCACCAACCTATAATCCCAATGAGATAAATCAAATGCTAGGGTTTGTGAACTTATGAAAGATCTAGATACCTGTAAAGCAGCCAAATTAACGGTGGAAAATAATTTTGCTCTATTAGGAGAAGAGCGTAAGAAACTATACGCAAAGGTTAAGAAATTAGAAGATCTTCTTGTAAAAAGGGATCAAACTGATCAGACTATATTTTTAAACCAACCGAAGACTTAGAATTTTATGATTATAAGTTTGGCATAGGCTTTGAGAATCCACGTTGCTTGACGAAAGTTGACTGCAAACAATTTTACGATGTCAAGTACATGGGTTTAGGACAAACAAATCTCATGGCTTTTACTAACACAAAAGAAATAGATGCTGAAGAAGAAGCCAAGATTAGGGCTGAAATTCCCTTTTCTTACACCGAATTGAATCAAAGTGACAAACCTAGGGAACTTCCCAAGGGCTGGAGCTTTGAGTCAATTTATCTTCCCGAAGATCGTTCTAAATTGGAGGAAGTGCAAACTCAACATTCTGAAAATTCTCTCTATATACCCCCTATTGTTAGCAAAATAGAAGAGTTGAGAGCCTCACTAGAAAAGGAACGAGAGAATTTTGAAGCTGAAAAGAAAATGCTCCTAAAAGAGATGGAAAATCTCAAAGCTTTCTCCGTATCCCAGACCCTTTTTCACGCATCTCCCTTCAAAGAAAACATTATTTTAAAAAGCGTGACGAAAGAAAAATCGCCTATAACTATACCAAAAACTTTATTCAATGGCGAAAACTTTCAAAATTGCAAAAACATTCGTTCGAAATTACAGCTTACGAAAATCTAATCTTTCGAAAATTTCCTTTGACCAAGAGTGGCACCTCGGAACATGGTGGACTAGAAACGCCCATGCCGTAAACTTTGGGGACTAAAAATCGTTCGCCCTAAATTAACTAACCAATCAACCATTCCTCTGATATCCATTTACTTCATTTTATATAAACCTTTAATAATTTAAACCCTCCTAAATATAAACTAACCAACAGTTAGTTGCCAACCCAAAGAAATGCCTTACATGGATCCCAAATTTTATTTATTTTTAATGTTTTAATAAATATCTCATTCTCGAATAGGTAAGAATCGTGATGTGCTCACCCGGCCGAACCATTTCGGCCTTCTCGAGATTGAGTAGGTATTCCTCGTCTGGGATTCTTTCCTTGAGGTTGTAGAGAAACACATGTTCCAACAGGATGATCGGGTTCTCGATCCTTATTGCCGCCTTCATTAGGCCCTTGGCGTTGTAAGGAGTCGAGCATGCCACCATTTGGATCCAGGGGATTGACTGGAAATAAGACTCGAGGCGTTGGGAATGTTCGGGACCAAGCTGCTGGCCCACTCCACCGGGCCCACGTATGACTATGGGTATCTTGAATTGACCGCCGGAAGTGTAGTGTAGCATCCCACAATTGTTGGAAATTTGGTTGAAGGCTAATAGAAGGAAGCCCATGGTCATGGCCTCAACGACGGGCCTCAGGCCCGTCATTGCCGCCCCTATTCCCAAGCCCGTGAAGGAGTTTTCAGCTATGGGCGTGTCATGGACTCTCATGTCTCCGAATTTCGCGGCTAGCCCAGTGGTGACCTTGAAAGCGCCACCGTAGTGTCCCACGTCTTCACCCATTATAAAAACACGAGGATCCCGCTCCATTTCTTCCTCTAGGCCTTCGCGAGAGCCTCAAAGAGTAAAATCTCATGCCTATATTGAGTGTCTAGCAGTTTATTAAGATTTACTTTTCGCCGTGGTTCAAATTACGAGAATCCCATAACAGCGACAAGAGAAGCAAAGTCAAATGGAAATATCATCAAAGGTTGCGTCTGATATGCGGAATTCTACTGCGGAAAACTAAATTAAGCGCATTCAATGTCTTCCATCGAAATATCAAAACCTAACTATCTTTAACTAAGGGAAGACACATGACGGGAAAACCATGCTAAAAGAAATTTGGTGTTATTTTAGTTTGGCTTATCATTTAACTATATCTTATCGTTGTTTGACACTCGAAGAACCGAAGGATACCCTGGTTTTGGCGTTGCATTGTCTTGCTTTATCTACAATCACATAACAAACAGACTTAGGAGCTATATACGAAGAAAACAACGAAAAAAATGAGATCATGATATTTGTAGTCATCAATGTTTGGAGCACGGACGTTTCTGGTCCCAATATTTTGAAATGGCACTTTTATCCCCCCAATATTGCCGATATGGGTCGTTTAGTATCATGATTAATTTAGTTGTTAATTTAGACAAAATTCAACATGTGGAGCACATGATCCTCTTTTAGAAAACTTAAACTTCATAACTCATTTTCTTCTCGACTAAAATGCATGCGGAAGTTGATTCAAATGTGTTGCGTAATTATGTCTCCGTGCGTTTTAGTCGAAGACTAAGATAAGTTATGAGCGTTTAAGTTGATTAGAGTGAGACCATATACTCTCACTTGTTAAATTTCGTCTAAATAACGATTAAATTAATTAGGGGACCAAAACGGGCAAAAATCGATAAGATTGAGAAATAAAAGTGTCAGTCTTTAAATTAATTATGAAACCAAAACGCGCAAAAACCGATAAGATGGGGAACTAAAAGTACCATCTCAAAATATTAGGGAAAACTCTTTGGTCAAACATTGAAGAAGAAAAAGTATCGTTATCCCTAAAAAACAAAACGAAAACATCGGCGGAACTTACACCAACTGCCCTATGGACGACACTCGTTCTCTGCTACCATGGCGGTTCATGCCCTTGGTCAAGTTCCCCTCGGCGACCACATTGAAGGAGTCATCTTTCAGAGAGAGAGACAAATGATTTGTCAATCGAAGAGAGGAAGAAAATAGCAAAGAAAAACGGAGATGAAATGAAAAGCCATATCACTGTGGAATAACCTGAGATGAATGTACGAGTAACAAAGTTAAATTCTTGAAATTCGCCGATGACATTTGCAAACTCGTAGAATATTAGCATATGACATTTGCAAAAGAGAGTTTTCAAGGTTCTCCGTAAACTCAAAATACCAATCCCAGAAAGCTAACAGGCAACATATTAATATGGTTAGGGAAGCATTATAACCACTTGTTGCCGTCGGTCGGTCCTACATCTTTTTCTAGTTAGCAAGAAGTCGCCCAATCAACTAATAATTTCTTTGTTCAGCATGCCATGTGAAGCATAAAGCTGCAATTACATATGTCCATCTATAGAGCCCTGAGCTACTCTAGCACCTACTTTTGCGTATGTATACACACACACACACACATATATATATATACAATATTAATATGTAATATGATGTGTTCCACTATAAACGGTCCCTCCGAATAACCTGCGCACGGCTTTCTTGTAAGCAACGATCGTCCCTAGCGCTCAAAACACAACAGAAAAAGGGGGTCGGGGTGGTTTCCAGCGACGTCCCTCCGATGCTAAGAGGGTCAGCTTCTTCCTCAAAAAGAAAAATGGGTAACCAAAGGTGCTAAGGGTGAGAGATAGTTTTTCGTATTTTGGTGCGTACCTCTTTATGATTCAACCGTTGCCTTTTATACTTAGCTCATTCGACTTCCCACGACCTTAATAACTACCCCGTCCCCTCTTTCGCGAACTTCACGCGGCGACATAGTCTTTTACCGCCCCAAGTTCTATCCAACGTCCCGTCTTTTCATTTTCTCTTTGACTTCTTCTCAACGATAAGGAAACACCCCGCTGGAATGAGCCTGCTCGGGCGAGACGAGCCCACTCGGGAGCGCTTAAGCGACGACGCCCGAGAGCCTCTTTAAACCTCTCTATCTCTGAGGAGGAAGCGGGAGGGAGAGGAGTCACCACAGATATGGAGTCGGGCCAATCAGTAAGCATGTTGTTCTCGGCACTCCCTTCCGGAAATCCTTTGTGAGGAGATGGATTTCAGAGGAATTCTTCCGAGGCAATGGATGAGAAGAAGAATTTGCCTCGTTCTTTCTGATTGATCATCAGAAAAGAGGACAGGAGAGAAAAAGAGAGGGATCTGGAAATATTTGGACGACTAAGGAGAGGAGAAGGCTGAAGGAGTTCGGGGTCGGTTGGCCCGGGGAGATATGATAATGGTTACAGAGCTCGACGATGAAGGAAGGCAGATGGAACCGGAGGCCCATAACAGTAACCATAACCGGCTCCTCCGTTAATCGGAACCGTGGTTACCGTAGATCGGTTAGGGTTAGGGATTAACTGTAAACCAGCGGTTATAACCGTAACGGACCATATGAACACGTCTAGGTGTAGCCTACAATCAGTAGACTGGTTAAGTTAGTGATAGTTTTCTCGACGGACTGTAAAAAGCTGTCTAAGGGTGCTAGGAGTTTAGTTAGCAATAGCCAAGAGAGTCATATTGAGTGAGTCTAACTAAGGAGGTTGTACGGCAAGTATTGTAAACCGAGACTTCTAATGAAATACCTTCCTGACCGAGAAGGAGAGATGTAGGAGTTTAAGCTCTGAACATCGTAACTCTGTCCATCTTACAAAACACATAAACATACAATCCTAGTCCTAAACCGACCTGTATTTTCAGCACAAACTGGTATACACTCATATCAAGCTCCGGTAATAATCTTTAACGAGACTAAAATCGATAAAGAGTAAAAAAGTAATGCAGTGTTTATTCACTCCCCAAAAGACATAAACCGTTCCTACCATTATTTCATGATGAATTGTTTTACAGGGTCTTTCGATCGGCATGGTAATGTTGATGATGGGAACATCACCATCGTTTTGCAAGTGGTTCAAGAATTGGAACCGATTCGATAGCCTAAAGAAATAGATCGATTATGTACCGAACGGAAACGTAATTATAGTGGACTGAACATGTTCAGAAATCACACAGTTGCACAATTAATTGGAGATAGATTCGATTATGATACCAGGATTAAACTTTTTTGCCCGGAATCGGTGAAAGACGCAGAATCGAAAAACAAATTAACTATGGAAAAAAACGCGCAGCGAGTCGGCGTGGTTCCACATTGTTGCATGCTAATAGAATAAAATGAAATAATTTTTTAACATTATTTATATAGTTATATAGTTCTATATATTATTATTACTATACATAAAGATAAAAATTCGGTTTTTCAGCGAACCAAAAATATTAAAGAATTAGAAAATGAACATGGAACTAAAGCAAAGTCGCTTGGCTATTGGGTATGAGTACATTTATTTTAGATCGATTATTTAATCGAACTACGAGCACTAAGGTTGCAAATGAATCGAATCTTTTTGTTCGATTCGAAATTTAAGATTCGGATTCCAAATATTAGAATATCAAATCCGAATAAGAATATTTTTTTCGATTAGAATAATATTCGAATACGAATACAATATGGCAATATTCGATTCGAATTTTTTTAGAATATTCGATTCGAATAATATAATAAATATTAAATAATATATATTATAAATACTTTTAGTTAAACTAACATATTAATATAAATGAAACACTTAAAAGAATATATATGGCCCATAGTGAAAAACCAAATGATTTAATTGAAAATAGTTAAACTAATAAACAATTAAAAGTAAAGAAAAAGCCCTAGACGGTTGAATTGCTTCTTGCAATAATTTGAGCGGCAAGCCACTGTAGTTCTGCTCTCCCTCGCACAGCCAACTGCGGCCACCACCAGTCGCATCTCTCTCTCACGGCTACCAGACGTTGGCTCTCCCTCGGGCTTCTAGTGCCAGACGCACGTAAATCATATATTTCATGATAATTAATCAATTTCTTATTATTCTATAGATAGAAGAAGATCGATTGATGTGGTATTTTGCATGGGTGATGATCGAAGCAAGCTAAGGAAAAAAAATTATTGTTGAAATTTATCGATGAAAGATTTTTTGTACTTTCGTATGATGTATCAGGTAACCTAATGATATATTTTGCTACGTCTCTCTTTTTATATCGTAACCGCATTTTTCATCCAGTACGTATTTTTTTTTTGCGTTATTTGTTTTCTTAAAACGGGTTTTCTGAAAGAAAAATTATTCGTATCCGAATATTCGAATATTCGCAAATATATTCGAATATATTATCAAATAGAATATGAATCAATTTTAGTAATCGAATAATTAAAAGAATATGAATATGAATATTCAAAATATAAAAGAATACAAATAGAATATGGTGGTATTCGATTCGATTCGATTCGATTCGTTTGCAACCCTAACGAGCACCATGTAGTTATACAATAACTTTAAATAAAAAAAATAAGATTAGAAATATATTCTAGAATAAAAAGAACTATGAAAAAAATATAAATTGTGACTATTTTGTAGAAGTTTACAGCTAGTGCCTATTTTTGTAAACCACTTTTAATAGGATGCCTTATGTGAAAATTACATCAGCTAATAGCATTTTACCAAAACAAAAAAAATTACATCAGCTTCACCTATCACTAATTGATTTTATTATGAACGCCTCAAATTCGAAAATGGTATCAAGAGTTGTTCTATCTAACTCACCACCACAAAATTTATATTCCCACGTTAGGTATGTTGTACTCAAAGGGGACAATGTTTAGATTTATATTCTATCAAACATCAAACAAATGAAGCTTTCATATAACTAGTTAGTAAGAGATAATTTTATCTTTCACCAATTTATTTTATAATAAACTTGAGCCCGAGCCCGAGGACAAATAATCTGCTCGTGAGCTTTGCTTACTTCACTAATGGATTTCGGGTTCGAGTTTTAAAATAATAATAGTTAGAGAAAAGTCTTTGTGCGACAAGTTCAACATCTAATCTCATTGGTACACAATATAAGACGACGTCCACGGACTAACAAAAAGAGAATTGACACAAGAAAAAATATACATTACACACTTCACCTATATGCTGTATGAAGTGAATAAGGGACACGTCCAAACTTTATTTACGCACGGAAATCTAATATATATATTATTCGTATATAATGTTGTTGCAGAACAATGACGCTGTTGATTAATTCTTAGGTTTCGACTTGCACGTTAAGTCTTGACTATTATCTTGTGACTGCTATCAAATACGTACTAGCCACAGCGTGTTTTACTAAATGGAGAGTCCATAAAAGCAGGAAAATCTGACATAGTTATATACATAAAATCTACCATATTAAGAAATTCACCTTTCAACGAAAGACAATCTGTGATTAGGGGTGAGCGCGGTGCGGTTAGGGCGGTTTTTATCGAAAATTTAACCCGGCCCGATGTATTGCGGTTTTTTAAAATATACCCTAAATCCGATCATAAAAATCTTAACCCGATAGATTGCGGTTTGCTTGAGTGCGGTTGGGTTGGGGCGGTTTTTGCGGTTTTAATATTTTTTAATTATAACGAAAATTAAGTATAATATTTTAAGTATAGATAGAGCAAAAAGATATATGATTAACCTATACAAATATAAAAGTTCATATACATAAATGTTATTATCATAGTAATAAATAATAGTAAGATAATAAAAAGTCCGATAAGAAGCTTGATTAGAAGCTCATATTCCTTTTTCACGGCCGGCTTTTAGTAAAGCAACTAAAGCAAGTGCTTCATTTTGATTTAAAAATTTCTCTTAAATAAATTTTTTGATTTTAAAATTTTAACTTGCCTTCTATAAACGTCAAGTGTTGATCTCAAGTCCGGATAAAGGAGGACGGTTGCATTGGATAGACATATAAATATTGTTTTGCTACTTATATTTAAAAAAAATCATCATTTAGAACTTAGCTTTACGCAATGTATATGGTTAGGCCCTATCCTCGCAGAAGAAAATTTTTTATTTCAAAATTTTAACTCGCCTTGTATAAACTTCAAGTGTTATAGTTGTTGATTCCAAGTCCATATAAAGGATGAGGGTTGCATTGGATAAATACGTAATTTTTTTTTCACTATATAATATTTATTTTTTTATGAAAAAACTCATATAGAAATTAGCGTTACGCAACGTACTGTTTATATGATGAGTCGATATCCTTGTATCAATAGTAATTAATATTTTGGCCATCACTACCATTATGAGTTATATCTATTACTTTAGGAATTATTGAATAAAATATAATAAAATTTTATTGTATTTTAAATGCGGTTGGGTGCGGTTTTATGCGGTTTTAAAAATACAAAACCAAACCCGATTGCAAAATATGCGGTTTTATATTTTAAAACCCAAACCAACCCATCAAACCGTTAACCCGACACTTGCGGTCTGGGTTGGGTTGGATCTATTGGGTGGGGCGGTCCGACGGGTTAAATGCTCACCCCTATCTGTGATTGTATGAAAAGTCGTTGACATGGAAATGGATGACGATGATCTTGACTGATCAAGTTGATGTGCAAAAAACCCTGACTTTTATAGTAAGCATCCGACGCGGCTTTAAATGAGAGGTCGTTCTTTTCAGACATCTTTCTAGATTAAGGTATAGATAAGATACATACATATATACATAAAAATATATAAGTGCGTGCATCCATTGATTACCCTTGTTTACAAGCTGAAGATAAGTTTTGAAATCGTTGGTGAGTTTCGTGTGGTCAAATTAAACATATAAATATTGGTATGTATGTCCAATCACAAGATAACAAGTAACACGAAATTATAAGAATTAGTTTTGTGGCTGTTAGGAGTATTAGCAATATATTCTGAAACAGTCTTTTTATTTTTATTTCGAAATAAATTAATGTTTACACCGATTAGATACGAAAATAAAAACAAAAATATAACAAAAATAGAAACGATAAATATTCGTATCCAATTTGCTACGAGGACAACACCATCACAATTGAACACAGATAATTCCGCGTCTAATGGCTCAGTAGATATGAAATTTTAGTTTTAGACACCGCATGTTCGGCGACTAATATTTTTGTTTCCTAGTAGTGAGATATAACTATCTACTTTATATTAGTATGAGTACAGCGATTCAATTCAAGCAATTGGACCATTTCAAATAGCCAACTTTATAAATACGGGGATATGTAGTAATGCTTCTCACTCTTTGTAATTACATTTTATCCCCAAATAAAGACAAATAATAACGAACGCTTGAGCTTATAGAGAAATGACATCACTATCTTCTCCATCTTTCAAGAAAATCCAACCTCCAACCAATGGAAGATTAGTGACCATTCTAAGCATTGATGGAGGTGGGATTAGAGGTATCATACCAGCTAAAGTTCTTGAATTTCTTGAGTCTGAACTCCAGGTAATACCTACAGTATATATCTATGTGTGTGCATTTGTAGCAGTTTAGGTGTATATCTAGCTTTTGCTTCAAATAAACAGCATCATACACGTACTAATCTTTCATATCTTTTACTACTTAGCAACCAAATTAGCTAACTTTTTTATTACCTAACGAGGTCAGAAACTCGACGGCAAAGAAGCTCGAATAGCGGATTATTTCGATGTAATAGCAGGGACAAGCACGGGCGGGCTCATAGCTGCCATGTTAACCACACCCGATGCTAATAACCGACCGTTATACGCTGCCAAAGATATTGCACCATTTTACGTAAATAATGGCCCCAGCATATTCCCACAAAGAGGGTAAATTAATTCCATATTTGTCTTAAAAAATAATTTAAGGAATCCCATGTTTTTTTTTCTTTTCCTGAATGGTAATCTTATGACTTATGAGACGCTGGATTTGATTTAACTTGAAGATTTGGTACGATGAGATCGGTTGTGAGCACAATGAGAAAACTTGTAGGGCCAAAGTACAATGGAAAGTACCTTCGCAAGCTCATAAGAGACAACTTAGGGCAGACTAGGTTACATGAAACCCTAAACAACGTTGTCATACCTTCATTTGATATCAAGAACTTACAGCCCACTGTCTTCTCTTCATACGAGGTTTGGTTTCAATCTCTAAGAATCTTAATTGTTCTTACACTACATACATGCATCGACTAAAGATTAAATGAGTTTAAATGAATATACTTCAGGAAAAGAACTCACCATGTATGAACGCCCTGCTATCAGATATATGCATAAGCACGTCCGCCGCACCTACATATCTTCCGGCGCATCACTTCACAAACACGGATGACTCGGGAAAATCTTGGGACTTCAATCTCATCGATGGAGGCGTAGCTGCTAATAATCCGGTAAAACTAAATATTTATGCTGGAAAATAAAATATATTAATTTAAAATATGATACGCAGTCCCGTTTGAAAATATTAGGTGAAGTTGTCATACTACCTCACCCATTTAAGAAATCAATCAAAACGTCAGGCCACTCGTTTGAAAATATTATACTAAAAAAATTGAAAAAAATGATACATTCCTGTGAAATTTCGTTATTGGGCCGCACTGTTTTAAAAAGCGTATTGCGCAGTGCGTAGCGTTTTAGTTCCGATATTGCGTAGCGTATTGCGTGAGTATTTTGATCATGCCACATACACGACAAAAATTTTAAATGTATATAACAATACAAACAAACAAACCATTATAAAAAAGGAAATAACGGTGAATATTAATCTAATAATATCTAAGCACACTTCACGAGCTATATAAATATATATATATATATAAATATATATGTGTGTGTGTGTGTGTTAAATTTTAATATTTTCAAATTTTAATTAATTTCTAATTTATGTTATTTCTCTAATAAAAATCCTTTGGCGTACGATGTATGGCAAAATTGAAGAATTAGCCGCCACATAGCCTTAATTAATTTGAAGCAGTTTTGAAGCTAGGACAAATATATTTATTTTTTAGCTTTTTAAAAGAAGAAAAAAATTTAAAATTAAAAAAAATTAAATAATAAAACACTATTTTTATTACGCTACAACGCGTTTTAATAAAACTTTACGCTATATTACGCTATGAAGCGCGCTACACTGCGCTTTTTATAACACTGTTGGGCCGGCCCACATAAGAGGAGAGCTGACTCATATAAGAGATGAGCTTCCATCCTAAAATCAATTGGCAATATGTGGAGTGGCTCATCTACTTATATAGTACTCAAACTCTCCTCAATTATCCGATGTGGGACACATGTTATTTACTATGGTTTGTAATTCTTAAGAATTTCCTACATGCCTAACCTTTTAGCTAGGTGAAACAATCATTCGTTATTATAAAACTCACTCGTCGCAATTTCTAATTCAATAAAATGATCGATAATTTGCAGACTTTGGTTGCAATAAGGGAAGTTACGAAGCAGTTGTTTGGGAGCAACGCTGATTACCTATCGATTCCAGCGCTCGACTTTGGAAGATTTCTAGTGATCTCTTTGGGCACAGGCTCTGCCAAGCAAGAACAGAAATACACGGCTGAAATGGCAGCTAATTGGGGAATTCTTGGATGGCTTATTCAAGGAAACTCAACGCCTATCGTCGACGTTTTCTCTGAAGCTAGCGAAGACATGGTGGATTATTTCTTGTCTGTGATCTTCCAAGGGCTTAACAATCCTGACAACTACCTGCGCATACAAGTAATAATAAGCTTTCTCATCATTTACATTGATTTTAGAATTATAGCCTTTGTTTAATTATAAAATCAATAGGATGATACATTGAGTGGTGAGAATTCTTCGGTGGACGTTACGACGGAGAAGAATTTAAAAGAACTCGTTGAGATTGGAGAGAGACTTCTGAAGGGTCAGGTCTGCCGTGTCGATCTTCAAACTGGGAATTCATTGCCTGTGAATAATGGAGGAACAAATGAAGATGCTTTGAAGAGGTTTTATTCAGGATAAATATGAATTGGCTCTATAATATATTGCATTATATGTAACATTATGAACAGTTCTTCTCTTCTAACATGTACTTTTGTGTGTTTTCGTAGGTTTGCAAAATTGCTATCTGACGAACAGAAATTACGGAGTTCGAAACCTGATGAAAAAAGCATTTAGTAGTATTATTGAAGATTATATTATGTACGTATATTGTATATATGTGCTGACTGGTTTGCAAATGCAGCGAGTGATTCATATATACATGCATTATCGTGTGTCAGCGTGTGTGCATTGTTTGTATTATAGGACAAGTTGTGTTTGTTTCATCATATAAGTTGTTTCACATTGTTTTATATGTAAACCGTTATTGGGCTAATTTCATGCCGAAGTGCCACAAATACGAAAAATCTTGAATGTTATAACTTTACCCACACGTAACCTTACCAAATGATGTGGAACAAATCACAACCACACTCAAATGCTGTGTGTTATAACTTATAGATATATCATATTAAAGATAAAATAGTTAATAGATATTATAAGTTAATTTAAGTATATATATTTATAAGTATATAAAAATTCTGTAGAATTTTTAGATGTATTGGACAAGATGAAGTCGAGATAAAGGACGAAGCTTTCTTGTTTATTCACTGTCACTCATTTTGCGCGGAAAATTACATTTCTAATTGATACATTCTTCAGCCCTGAAAATTACATATATACCTAACCTATTTTGGCCTTACTAAAACATATGGCCCAATTGTAATATATCTCGGATGACCAGAAGAAAATACAGTTAATAAGAAACAGAGCTAAGAAACAGAGCAGGACAATTAGCAATTGTAACTAACAGACTGAACTCTCAGACTATAAATCTCAATACTCCCCCTCAAGTAGACTTGCCCAAAATCAACCGTAACCGGCGGTTGAACCGTCGAACCGCCGGTTACGGAACCGCCTGTTACGGTTTGTAACCGTTACCGGCAACAACCGTAACCGGCAACCGCAAATGGCCGGTTACGGGGCGGTTGGTCGATTTGACCAACCGCAAACCGCCGGTTAGGCGGTTAACCGGCGGTTAACAAATTTAAAAAAAAATTTTAAAATTCAAATTTTGAATATGCCGCCGTCAGCTTTAAAAAAAAAAAATTTAATTTGAATTAGCCGTTGTAACCGGCGGTTGACCGAGCTAACCGGCGGTTAACCGGACAAACCGCCGGTTACAACGGGAAAAAAAAAAATTTTTTTAAACGCGGCTCAGCTCAGTCTCTCTCTCTCACTCTCTCTCACTCTCTCTCTCTCTCTCGCTCTCTCTCAGTCTCTCTCTCTCGCTGCCTCTCTTCCACGCCACCACCGGCCACCGCCCGCCGCCGCCGACCACCTCCGCTCCGCCAGCCCCCACCACGCCACCCCCACCGCCCGCCGGCCGCCACCTTGCCGCCGCTCACCACCACCGCCGCACCACCGCGCCAGCTGCCGCACCACCGCGCCGCGCCACCTCTGACCCCGCGCCACCTCCGACCCCGCGCCGCCCGCCTCCTCCCACCACCACGCCGCGCCACCAGCCCGCCACCTCCCACCACGCGCCACCTCCGCCCGCCACCTCCCACCGCCCCCAGTCGCCTCCCACCACCACGCCGGGCCGCCGACGCCGCGCCACCAGCCCGCCACCTGCCACCACGCGCCACCACCGCCCGCCACCTCCCACCGCCGCCAGTCGCCCCAAACCGCCGCAGCCGGCCGCCGCGCCACCTCCCACCGCCGAGCCACCACCGCCTCGTCGCTGCCGAGCCACCACGACGCGCCACCACTGCCGTGTCGCTGCCCGCGCCGTGCCGCCTCGCCGCTTCGGTATCTTTTTTTGCCGTTTCATTCTTTTATCTAACCATATATTTTGTACCCGTGTGTGTGTTTTTAGATGGATCGTGGTCACGGCCGTCGTGGTTCTCGTGCGTCGAGGGCCAGCAAAGGGAAGCAAGTCGTTGGTAGTTCGTCGCAAGATGACTACCAACAGTACGACCCGAACGAGTTGTTGGATCTCGCCGGCGTGCTCGGCGACGACCTCAACGAGGACGCGTACGCCCCCTGGTTCGAGCAGTCGCCCCCCGGGATTGAGCCGTCGCCGGGAGCAAGCTCGCATGCCGCGCAACGGACGGAGGCGGAGGAGGCGGATCCGGAGATCGAAGCGCCTACGCAAACCGCCGCCGCCCGGCGGCTACAGTCGGACATCTTTGCGGTACACTTCAAGAAGGTACCTACTAGTATAGTCAACCAATTTAGAGCTATTTGTAACTATTGTCCCAAGGAATATAATTTTAGAAAGGGAGGCGGATATGGGTCAATGAATTCCCATCTCCGTTCGAAACACCCGACTAAGTTAGGTATAGCACAAAACATACAGCAAATGTTCGGAGGTACAGATTCGTCCGCGTCGGGACCCGCCGGCGGGAGCGGAAGCGCAACGTCGTTGTTTCATTACAACGAGGACGTTGCGCGACGGGAGCTTGCAAAGTTCGTAGCCGCGAAGCATCTACCGTTTCGATTTGCCGATGATCCGATCTACGAGCATTGGATCAAAACCGCATACAACCCTCAGGCGAAGAAGATTTCGAGGAGCACCTTGACGCGGGATACTAGGAAGACAGTAATCGCGCTTAAGCGCGACTTAGTAGCGATATTAGGTAGTTTAGGAACTAACGTGTCGATTTGCTCCGATATATGGAGTGATCATTGGCAACGTTCATCTTACATGGGCGTGACATGCCATTGGGTCGATGATTCGTGGACGATACAAAAGCGCTTGATCGCATATAGGGAGTTCGATGAAGCGCACACGGCGCAAAACATTGCGATCAAGCTTAGGACGATCTTATCAGAGTATAGGATAGTCAACAAAGTCTTTTCAGTATCGTTCGACAATGCGAGCGCAAACAACGCGAGCATTGAACGGTTGATCGAGTATTGTCAGCCGTCAGTCGGAGGACGGTTTTTCCACGTGCGTTGTTTTTGCCACATACTTAACCTCTGTGTGCAAGACACGCTAGTTAGTTTAAAGGACCAGGTGCAGCCTATACGCTACGCAATCTCCTACCTGATGCGGCACCCGTCTTTGTGGAAGAAGTGGAAGCGTTTCTGCGCTAGAGAGGATGTAGCAGCCAAGAAGTTTAGTTTAGACGTACCCACCAGGTGGAATTCCACCTACAAGTTGCTGTACAGTTCGATGGAGTATCGACAGCATCTATGCGACTTCTTTGCCGAAAACAGAGTGTTGTCGTACATTTTAGTTCCGGAGATGTGGGACCCGTGCAACAGTTTATGTGAGATACTTCAAGTATTTCACGATGCCACCGAGGCGATGTCGGGTTCATATTACCCGACTTCCATACTTGCGTTAGATCATTGCGTTAAAGTCGCAATCATACTCGACGGGCTTCGGTATGATCCAGTAGTCGGCGAGGCCGTTGGGAGCATGACTACCAAGTGGCTCAAATATTTTTTTGAGTTACCGGATATCTTCATTATAGCGAAGATATTGGATCCGAGATGGCGTTTAGATGGTACGGGTAGACTACTAGAGTGCTACTATACGAAGGTATCGTCGGGCAGGGTAGTCGATAGCATTTATTGGCAGAGCGTACTCGATCGAGCGCATGACTCTTTAAAGGATCTCTTTAAAGAGTATAAGCCCGATTTTGGCCACGACTCGTCTCGATTGGGACCGGGGCGCGGTCAATCTAGTTCTACTACTAGTAGTCGATCTTCACGATTAGCTGACTACTACGACATCCTCAACGCAAACAAGCGTCCAAGGTCCTCCCAAAACCCATACATAGAACTCGATAACTTTATGTCGACGACTTTCGAGTTCGAGGACGAAGATGAGTTCAACGTCCTTAGATGGTGGTCGAGGGTGTCGCAAACGTATCCAACGTTGGCGAGGATCGCTCGGGAGATCCTTGCCGTCCTGGTCTCGACCGTCGCGGTGGAGCATGCTTTTAGCATGGGCGGTTTGACCTTGAGCGAGAAGCGTTCGAACTTGAGTGTCGACAACCTCGAGTACCAATGTCTTCTCGACGATTGGACTCGAGCCGAGTATCGCACCCAAGATTCGCGTGCCAGCGACTCGCCCGACGACCTTTTCGAGGACACCACCGGCACGGAGACAAGCGGCGGCAACGGCGGCGACGGCGAGGATTATTAGAGGCATTCGGCGAGGCGTGGACTCCACATCAACAAACAAGTCCGAAAAAAGATAAGTATCCAACTCTTATATTTTTTTGCATACAAATATTTTTTATGTTTATATTGCTAACTAATGAATTGTTATTTTCAGGTACTAATTTATTTGAACAAGCCTAACGACGAAGCCCGAAAAAGATAAGTATCCAACTCTTATATTTTTTTGCGTACAAATATTTATTATGTTTATTGGCTAACTAATGAATTGTTATTTTCAGGTACTAATTTATTTGAACAACCTATTACGACGAGTCACGACGAAGCCCGAAAAAAGATAAGTAAATATTTGTATAATTACTTCTTGTTCTTTTTTTAAAATTAAACTTATAATGTAAATCATGTTTATGCATTTTTTATAGGGAACAAGATTACGAAGAAGAGGGGTTTCGGTAAGTGCAATTAAGTTAGCAACGTGTGATCTCCGGATGCTTTGACGGATCATAGTTGATAGATAGTTGATTCGTTAAGGCTCCTGAGATCATACGCTGCTTTCTCGCCTACACTTGCGGAAGCCCGACCGAAAAGTCGAAGAACCGTGGCTTCGCCCGTGATGGGCTTCAACAGGTGCAGGCGTCGGGCCGGGCGCGTTAGGTAACTTTCGCTTAGGACTTGGGAGTTCGACGCCTGCACCTGTTGAAGCCTTTCTCGGACGAAGTCCCGAAAGAAGACTGATTTAATTTACATTTATGATTTATGTATTGTATTGTAATTGATTAATTAAAATTTTGTAATACAATACAATACAAGTTCATTGTAAAATGTAAAATGTAATTTTTTTTAATTGTCTTGCAAATTATATAGTAGATTTCGATACATAATTCGATTTGACCAAATAATATATCAAACATTACACAAACACTAAGAATTTAAATATAAAAAAAAAAAAAAAAAAACCGGCGGTTCTAACCGCCGGTTAACCGCAACCGGCGGTTAACGAACCGGCGGTTGGTCTAACCGTCAACCGGGGGCGGCTAACCGGCAACCGCCCCCGGCCGGTTAGACGGCGGTTAGTCCGATGGACTAACCGCCAACCGCCGGTTACCAACCGCCGGTTACGGTTAACCGGCGGTTGGGCAAGTCTACCCTCAAGTATGGTGTCTATATAAATCTATCATACCATACTTGCAAAGGAGATAACTGAACTGGTCTCTTCCAAGAGGTTTGGTTAGTAAATCAGCAGGTTGTTCCTTTGAAGGGATATAAGCTGTTTTTATGATTTGATCTTCTATCTTGTCTCGAATGAAGTGGCAGTCCACTTCTATCTGCTTGCTCCTCTCATGAAAGATGGGATTTGCCGCAAGCTGCATTGCTGATTTGCTAGCAGACCAAATCTGCACAGGACATAAATTGTTAATGTTCAAGTCATTCATCAGACCAAGCAACCACACTACTTCAGAAGTAGCTGATGCTAAGGATCTGTATTCAGCTTCTGCTGAACTCTTTGCCACCAAAGTTTGTTTCTTCGACTTCCATGATATGATGGAATCTCCTAGCTTCACAAGATAACCTGTTAAAGATCTTCTTGTATTGGGACAAGCAGCCCAACCAGCATCACAAAAAACATTAACTCGCAGTTTGCTGTTAGCTGAAAAAAATAATCCAAGTCCTGGAGTTCCTTTCAAATATCTTAGAATTCTATATGCTGCATCTAAATGTACCTGTTTAGGACTATGCATGTATTGACTAAGTACCTGAACCGAGTATGTAATATCAGGTCTAGTTATGCACAGATACAAAAGCTTACCAATAAGTCTCTGAAAACCAGAAATATCTTCGAGGACAGGTTCCTCCACGTTGATCTTTTCCCTTATTACCTTGTTATTATGATCTATGGGGGTATTGGCAGGCTTGCTGTTTATCATACCTGTTTCACTCAAGAGCTCAATAGTATATTTTCTTTGATTCAAGCATATACCTTCCTTAGATCTTGCAACTTCGATCCCAAGAAAGTATTTCATTTCCCCTAAATCCTTCATCAGAAAGGTAGCATTAAGATAGTTCTTACATTCACTAATCATTTGCATATCATTTCCAGTTATCAAGATATCATCTACATATACCAATAGAACCATAAATTTACAATTGCACTGTTTTGTAAATAAGGAATAACCATGTTTGGACTGTATAAAACCAAACTTACTGACCACCTCGATGAATTTATGATTCCACTGCCTTGAAGCTTGTTTCAACCCATACAATGCCTTCTCAAGCTTGCAGACATGATCCTTTTTGCCTTTTGGAATGTTGAAGTCTTGTGGAACTATCATATATACATCTTCATTTAAATCTCCTTGAAGGAAAGCATTAGTCACATCCATTTGAAATAAAGGCCAATTAAACATTGCAGCTAAAGAGAGAACAACCATTATAGTGTTATGCTTGACTACGGGTGAAAAAGTCTCATTATAATCTATTCCCTCCTTTTGTGTATAACCCTTCGCAACCAACCTAGCCTTATATCTTTCTATATCTCCATTTGACTTATATTTTATTGTATAGACCCATTTACAGCCTATAACACTTTTGCCCTGTGGAAGTGGAACTAACTTCCATGTATTATTGGATTCTAAGGCTCTAATCTCAGTGTTCATTGCCTCTACCCATTTCTTATCCTTTTTAGCTTCCTCAAATGAGTATGGTATACTATCCTTCGAAATAGCAGCTAAGAAGGTTCTATATTCAGGGCTTATCCTATCATATCTGATAACCTTTGACAAAGGATATTTAGTAGCATGCACCATATTTGTAACTGAGATATAAGGTGAGACAAAATCAGCATGCCAATAGGGTGGTTTAGAGAGTCTACCTGACCTTCTTACCTCCACACCAGGCTGTCCTTCATTTCCCAATTCAGAACCAGATGGAAGTTCAGAACCAGTTTCCAGTTCTGAACTATCCTGTCCATCTTCTGCATCCTCATTCATGCACTGATTCTTCTGATGCATGTTGCTGGGGCTGTTCTGCATTGATAATGCTATTTGGCTGCTGGTAGGGTGCCAAAAAATCTTCATAATAGCCTTGCTCATTATGTGTAGGAAAACTCCCCCTTTCATGGTTAGTAGCAGACAAAGCATATGGAAACTGTTCCTCATAAAATAACACATTTCTAGATATAATAAGCTCCTCAGTATTCAAGTCCAATAATCTATAACCTTTTTGTGTTATAGAGTATCCTAGGAAAACACAAGGCGTAGATTTGTATTGGAATTTGTCTTTCTGAGGTAATACATTAGCAAAACAGAGACAGCCAAATATTCTAAGATGTGAATAACTAGGCTTCTTACCAAAGATTACCTCAAATGGTGTTCTTCCTCCTAAGAGAGGAGTGGGAGTTCTGTTTATGAGATACACTGCAGTTTTAATACATTTACCCCAAAATTTTATAGGAACATTGGAATGAAATTTTAATGCTCGTGCAACATCTAAAATGTGCCTATGTTTCCTTTCTACTATGCCATTTTGCTGAGGTGTATAGATGCATGAGCTCTGATGAATGATTCCTTTGGAAATCAGTAGACTATTGCATTCATGTGAAAAGAATTCCCAAGCATTATCACTCCTGATTATCTTAATCTTGGTCTCAAACTGATTTTCCACATATACCATAAAATTTCTTAAAATCTCTACTACCTCAGATTTGTTTTTCATGAGGAAAATCCAACAAGCTCTAGAATAATCATCAACTAAAGTTAGAAAATATCTTTCATGATTATATGTCATCTCCTTATAGGGACCCCATATATCCATATGCAACAACTCAAATATAGAACTAGTAACAGTTTGCTTGACACGAAACTTGGTTCTAGCATGCTTTGCTAATGGACATAATGCACAATAATTCATAGAGTCATTTAAGCTGAGATGTAATTCATTCATGTATTTAAATCTTTCAAAAGACATGTGTCCCATTCTATAATGCCAAACTGATACAATGTCATTCTTATTTAAACTAAGAACAGAACTGAGAATAGGACTCTTATTGACATGATTGCAAGAACTGATATCTAGCCCACTATCCCTCACGGGCAGTATATTGGGGTTTGGTTTGAGCATGTAGAGACCATTCTCTTCCTCACCAATCCCCTTTATCTTGCCAGTCGAGATTTCCTGTATAATGAAACGATTATGAGAGAAGCTTAATTGTAAATTCTCATCCTTAGCTAGTCTAGAGACAGATAAGAGGTTATGCTTAAAATCCGGGACATATAAAACATTTTTCAGCTTAAGGTTTCCATCAACAATAATAGTACCAGATAGACATACTCTATTGCATGATCCATTTGGTAACTTCACAGTATTAACATCACCATAACCATCATCAACAGTTTCAAACAGTCCTTTGTTGCAAGTGATATTGTGATTAGCACCAGTATCAATTATCCAGATGCAATTAGGATCTAAATGAAAGCTGTTGTTATTAAGGGCTATACCTGTGGTGTCCATACCTGTGGTGTTTACTGAAGCTGATGTCCCAACAGCCTTAGTGTCCTCAAAACCTGCATTCCTCTCAAGCATCCTCAAGATCTGGCCGTACTGCTCATTGGTGAATCCCTGCTGAACAATTGAGCTCTCCCCTTCATCCAATCATTATTCAGGTCAGGCACCATGATGTTATTCACTCTGAAGCCTCTTCCTACTGCATTTCTGCCTTGGCATCTTCTGCCTTCTCTTGCAAAATTGGGTGGATATCCATGTATTTTGAAGCAATTCTCTCTAGTATGCCCACCAATATTGCAGTTATCACAGAATAGACTTGCTTTTCCAGGTTGAGGAATGAGATTATTGTGAGTGCTGGAGGTATAATTGGTCATTAATGCCACCGAGGAATCATTATTTGTAGCTTGCAGATTGATCCCCCTCTGAGCTTCTTCATTTAGGACCATAGCGTACACCTGGCTGTCTGATGGCAATGGAGTCATCAACAAGATCTGAGATCTTATATTCTGATAACACTCATTAAGGCCAATAAGAAATTGCTTCATCTTCTGCCATCCACAGAAATCCTTATAATCCTTTGATACTTCAGGTGCAGGGGTAGGAATCATGGAAACATACTCATCCCATAATGGTTTGAGCCGATTGTAATACTCAGAGACACTGGAAACTCCTTGAGTGCTCAAGTACATTTCTCTAAATAGTCCATAGAGTCTTGCTCCATTGATTTTGTCATACCTTTATTTCAAATCACTCCAGATTTCAGCTGCTGTTTGATGATAAACAATTCCTGAAATTAAATCTTCTGAAATCGAGCGATGGATCCAAGTCTTCACAAGTGCATCGCACCTTTTCCACTGTGAGAAAAGTGGAGTGCCATGAGCTGGACATTTGCAAGATCCGTCAATAAAACCGATCTTGTTCTTTGCTTCAAGTGCAATAATCATCCTCATGCTCCAAATCCTGTAATTATCCGAGCCTTTGAGGATTCCCGTCGTCAAGTCGAGATTAGGTGTGTCCGACGGATGGATGAACATTGGATGATTGATAGCTAATTTTACAGTGTTGATTTCTGTCTCACGAGGAGCTTGCTCTGTCGCCATTGATTCAATCTTCAGAAGCCGATCGTATCAAGCTCTGATACCATGTAGAATTTTTAGATGTATTGGACAAGATGAAGTCAAGATAAAGAACGAAGCTTTCTTGTTTATTCACTGTCACTCATTCTGCGCAGAAAATTACATTTCTAATTGATACATTCTTCAGCCCTGAAAATTACATATATACCTAACCTATTTTGGGCTTACTAAAACATATGGCACAATTGTAATATATCTCGGATGACCAGAAGAAAATACAGTTAATAAGAAACAGAGCTAAGAAACAGAGCAGCACATTTAGCAATTGTAACTAACAGACTGAACTCTCAGACTATAAATCTCAATAAATTCATTTAATAATATAACTAAAGGTAGAATAACTAAAAATAGTAATTAAGTTAATTTAATTTTATAAATTAAATAAAGTGAAAATTAAAAAAAAAAGGGTCACTAAGTATGCCAATTTTCGATTTTGGGTCACTATGTTTGCCAGTTACAAAACTATATCACTAAGTATGTATATAGTAACAAAATTGGGTCATTGACATCTTTTTTCTTATTATATACATACTTAGTGACCCAAATTTGTAACTATATACATACTTAGTGACCTAGTTTTGTAACTAGTGATCCAATTTTGTGCTATATACATACTTAGTGACCTAGTTTTGTAACTGGCAAACATAGTGACCCAAAATAAAAAAAATGGTATACTTAGTGACCAATTTTTATAATTTTGCCTTGAGTAAATTTAGTTCGACAGATTATTGAGCATTAATACCAAACTCGCTTAAAATAGTACACATCTTTCAAGTATGAAACTCGATGGAAAAGCCAAACGTTAAAACAAATATGCCTCGTACTACGAGACAGAGTTTTTCGCGTTGCCAAAAAATTTATTTAATCAATTGATTATTCTATTAAGGTCGATCTCCTTAAAAAGTCAATTAATTTATCTAATTGGGCCGAATTTCAATAATTAACTTTTCATTCATCCTACTTTGGTTTTGAGCAAATTAGTGTTTTAGAAATACTACCCAATGCGTAGATACTGATTCCCAAATTAATTTGTAGCAATCACTTCTCAATTTCTAAAAGTTTGGACTTCATTGGGTTATTTAACCGATTTGGCCCAATGGCCTAATCAGTCCCAACTCCCAAACCCATTGATTTTGTCTCTGATACGATATTTTCGACATTCCACTTAGTAATAGAGATACGCGATGTTCCATGCCATTTTCTTACTAATCAATGTTTAACACTATTTAGAACATATATTACTGGAAAATTTTAATTTGTTGATCTCATCGACAGTACATGGGACCAATGCTAGTAGGTAAAATAAATACAATCCATCGACATAAAACCTGGAGAGTATCTTCTCTTGTAAACAAAAGTTAAGTATATCCAACTATATAATTTATTATTTCAAACAAAAGATTTAAAAGAAAAAGAACAGTTCTTTTATCCAAATAAAGTTATAACATAAGGTCCCCCACGTTTCAAAAGTGATGGAGCATATGCTGCCATCATAAGCACCATGGGACCCACTTTCCTCTGTCATTATTAATCTATGATGATTTATTCATCACGCCTATTTTTTTTTCTAATAATTGTTGCCACTTGGCCTTTTTTCTTTCATGGAAATTAATCAAATTACTTTATTTAATTAAAATTGCCCCCTTTTTCCATGTTCAAGGGAATCATTCTTTCAATGTGCAGCGCACGAGTGATAAGTCTCAGTTTGGAAAGAATAATAATGATTTAGATATTATTGCATTTTTGCTAAAAGTTTAATGCAACACTAATAAAATATTTAGAGATTTTGATCAATCACGATATGCAATTGTCAAAATAAAATGTTGAAAAAATATTACATGTGTTTTCATTGGTTACTCTGGTCAAAACTCAAAAGCTAGCAAATATGAATTGCATGGTCCAATACAACCCTAAAGTCATAAATTGGAATGTGTACCAAATCATTTAAGTTTATATGTATATAGGTCCCCTACTAAATATATACCACATGGCTCTACAATATATTAGCATGCACATAGCCAGTTTTGGACCATTTTGAAATTAATTCCACTTTAGCTTTCATATCCAACTCTCAGCTTTTTATTCGTCTTATTATTTATTATGTCAAATTCTTAAGTACACCCTCACTACGTCGAAAACAAGCTTCTAGCTAACAAAGATGCCCCCGTTTCTAGTCAGGGGTGAAATTGTAAATTCCTAAGTTGGCGTGCACAAAATTAAAAACTTCAGAAAGAAAGAAAGAAAAAACATGGACATTGATGCTTCTCTGTCAACAGTAGTAATTGATGTGGGGCTATCCCAATCAAAGAGATTTTTATATGTGTGGGGAAATTTATATAGCCGGAGATTGATTATTACAAAGTTGTGGGGCGTGCGTAAGGTGCTTATTGATAAGGAAACTGAAAAGGGTTGTGTTTGGGGCGTATTTGAGACGTATTGATGTGTTTGTAATGTGTTTGGGACGTGTGGGGACGTGTGGGGACGTGTCGGGACGTGTGGGGACGTGTTGCGACGTAAACGAAATAACACAAGGAATTACGTGGTTCGGACCTTTGCAGATCCTACGTCCACGGCGCTCTAAAACCTCCTTTCACTATAATTTAATGATTTACACACTCAACAATTCACTCTCTCACATTTATCTCAAGAACACTTAAGAAAATACTTAAGGACGTTTTTCTGGTAGAGAGAGAGAGTATTTTAGGGTTTTATAATGTGAAAATTGTGAATCCCTCGTTGAAGTGGCGAAGCCCCCTTTATATAGAAGCTTCCTGCAGTTGTCTGGCATACGTCCCAGGATTCCCGGAGACAAGACCTTCTGGGACATCGTGAGGTGCAGTGCAGGCCGTCTGTCAGGAGCTATGGGGCTATTTCTGTACTTGTTAGGCACAACAGGCGGCTGGAGATGGGACTGATCCTGTGCTGTCAGAAAAAGCAGACGGCTGGCACAGTTACTGTCAGAACAGCTTTTCAGTGTTGTCAGGCTGTCAGACGTCTCTTCAGGCTTCTAGACCTTCAGCGTGGCTTCCTCAAGACGCTTCCTCAGGACGATAGGACCTGCTTAGCACATAGGTCCAGAACACTTCCCTAGTATGGGCGTTAGGTCCCTAAAGTCTAATGGAGGTCCCTAAAACCTTTATGTCTCGTTGAAGGTCCCTAAAACCCATCGGAGGTCCCTAAAAGTCTTCCTTCACCATCTAACTTTGTATATTTCAAAGAAACTCATATTTTTTACTAAGTCCTCTTAATAATTATCAGAGCTAATTATTTCCTTAATTTAGTTATTTTTAGCCTGCCTAATTTCTGTCCGTATCAACCACTCCCCTACTCTAATTTGCATTTGGGACAACGTGAATTAGAGTAAAATATTTTAAGGCAGGCGTTACCTCCCGTGACAAGGAACTGATTCTTACCATCCCTCCCATCGCATCGTCGATAGCTCCTTGGATTCTCCCGATGCATTGTTTTGGGTGAGTGAATTTCCTCGTCGGAGTTTGGTAATTGGGGTGTCCTTTCAATCGACCGGAGCTTGACTGGGCGACGACGGCGAAATCGGAGCTACTTGGGACCTAAGAAGAGTACGATGTCCTCCGGCGGTCGGTCATGAAGGTCGCAGTCGAGGCAGCTCGACACATTGGAAAGTGCATGGCATGGATCTAGCACGGACTTGGTACGGGCTTGGAAAGGACCTAGAGCGGACCTGAAAGGGACTGGACACAAATCGGGGCATTCTAAAGGTTAGGTTACTACCTACTTCAATGGAAGAGGTTGACCTCGTGCTCCCCGGAGGTTATATAGATCGGAGCCAGAGTAGCCGCGACAAAGTTTGTGTAGAACATGGTACGTGTGCGGCACGGCGGAAGCTAATGTTGAAGTCTCCTTGTATTCCCGTGATTTCTTCGAATGGGATCCCCGGGCTCCGAGATCCTAAACTTGTGGATTCCCTTGGAGAGAAACATGCTGAGGTCCTGGCCCCTGCTGATATTGTTGATCGTCGTCTTCAGCTCCTCGGGACTTAATAATGTAACGATACGGGGAGCTTAATGCTCGTATATTTCATCGGGGTTCCCACGGAGGATCATGTGGAATAGGGAACTAGCTCTCCAGTTCCTCCAGCGCACCCTCTGTAGCTCTCTTGCTCCCTCAGATTCCAGTGGCCAGGGACGCCCGCGAGGAGGTTCCTTATTCGACAAATGTTCGGTTCCTTTTCCTGTCGGGGGAGCTCAAGAAGTTCCCACATAGCCCCTGCGTCTGGTGTTAAAAGGAAAACAACTTCATTTCAAAGGGTCAGATGGAAAAGCAAAAAAGAAGTTACGTCCTTCTCCCAAGAGGCGAAGGTGCTGAGCCTCTTATGGGACATATAGGGACCTCAGTGGACAAGCTCCCTGATTTTGTGGTCCATCCGAACAGAGATGAAAAGATGAGCAGCTAAGTCATTGGGTGCTCCCAGATGATCGGAGGGCCATCTCCTCGGGGTCTGCGGACGCGAACGAAGAGCAACTGGCGTATTATCTTCTTAAGGTATTCTCCTATTTGTCTTCTAGTTCTTTTTGTAAGTTTCACTTCTTCCTAGGTAGTGGACCACGTAGCTTCCGGACCGTCCACCAAGTCGTCATTCCAGGACCTGGAGATAACTAACCAGACAGAGTTAGTAGAGCAACACGAGAGGGAACTCAGGAGCTCCCTGGAGAAAGAAAGACGAAAATGATGCGCTTGTGAAACAGCGCGAGGGGGAGCTCCGGAGCTCCTTCGCTAATGAGAAGGAAGAGTGGGATGCCGATTTCGGGAGCATGACGGCGGTGCATGTGGCTGCCCAGTCGGTGGATGCGAAGGCTGAAGGTATTCGCCTTTGCAGCACCATCTTCTATTTGAAGGAATCTCTCTCTTTGAGTGATTTGGGCCTCTGATGCAACACTATTTCTTGGGTGGTTTCAGCGCTGGGTTCTCGAGAACTGAGGCCTTGTATGCTCTTCGGGACCTCCCTTTTCCTGAATGCTTCCAAGGAGATCTGCTGGCCTCCGATGACCCTTATTTTTGGCTCCCTGCTGCAGAGAAGCATGCAGAGTCCTGGCCCGCTGCTGAAATTGTTGATCTTCCGAACGTCGTCTCCAACTCCTGCAATGTTTTGGGGAGCTTAACTCCCCTATGTTGGAGCCTATTTTTCCTTAGGCTTTGTTGTCGCCGTTGCGTACGTCGTCCTTGGGATCTGGAAGGGACCTGGCGGGGACCTGATGGCGGAGTTTCTCTTCGAGCCTTGCACTTTGAAGGAGATCCCGATGTCCTGCTGCACGTTCCTCCTAGGTTCTTGGACATCCTCTCCCCTTTCTTTTTATCATGGTGATAGCCTGTTAAAAATACTATGTTATGTTTTTCCTTTCGAGACATAATGGTGTGGGGAGCTTAACTCCCCATGTTCGCATGTTTCCTCGGAGTTCCCGTTCTCCTGTATTTCATGTTTTGGTGCTTTGCATTCTTTTGGGACCTGATGGATGTTCCTGGGAACATCATTATCGTGGCATGGTTATAGTACCAGCTCGCTTAGATGCATGGTTATAGCGCCAGCTCGCTTAGTAATTCGTAAGCCAAGTACGAATTCACGCCTGGATTGCAATGACCGTCGTCATTGTCCTCAGGTGTCATTTGCGCTAGGCTCTCTATGTCCTTAGCGATTTCAGTATTTATGTAGACACTTAGGTCTATAAAATATGGGGATCTCCTCATTGATTTACCCTGGTTATAGCGCCAGCTTCGCTTTGGTACCATTCACGTCGCAGGCTTACTGAGAGCCTTTGATGTCCTGTACACCGCAGCCCGTCAGCGGCGGCATCTTGTACACCCTTATGGGCATCATTCACATCGCAGATGGATTATCTTTGACGTCCTGTACACCGCAGGTCCGTCGACCTTTGGCATCATCACACCGCAGATATATCATCTTTGGCGTCCTGTACACCGCAGGTCCGTCGACCTTTGGCATCGATTATATTATACGGTGCACCTTTTATATAATAAAATATTTATATTCCGAGAAGGCAGTATTCCCTAGGGACGTCATTAGTTTACCCTGGTTATAGCGCCAGCTTCGCTTAAATGCGTGGATATAGCGCCCGCTCGCTTAAATGCGTGGTTATAGCGTCCACTCGCTTACATGCGTGGTTATAGCGCCCGCTCGCTTAAATGCATAGTTATAGCGCCTGCTCGCTTACATGCGTGGATATAGCGCCAGCTCGCTTAAGTGCGTAGTTATAGCGCCCGCTCGCTTAAATGCGTGGTTATAGCGCCCGCTCGCTTACATGCGTGGATATAGCGCCAGCTCGCTTAGTGTCCGAGCTCCTTGTCGGATGCCCTGAATTTGAAGTAATAGAAAAATGGAGCTCTTTTACTTCTCGGTTAATGATAAGGTCCCCGGCTCTGGATCTCCGGAGGTTCGGATGTCAGCCTGGAGCTATCTTCTAGGCCCCTGGGACCTTCGCGTGTCAGTGCGGAGCTTGCTCCGAGGTCCCATGGACCTTCGCGTGCCAATGCGGAGCTGGGCATTAAGATCCCACGGATCTTTGACTACTCAGGTGTATGATTTTGGGCCCTGCTGGAAGTTGGAATCTCCCTTGCCTGGAGCTCCTAATATGACAAGGATATGATCCTTAAATGGAGCTGGCTCCTATATGGAAGATGCGGGGGTTGTCTGCCTTTAGCCGGCATAGATCCCCCGGACTTTTTCTCGGCTACCTCCAGACCTTCGTCGAGGCAATGGTCAATGAACTTCCTGAGACGTCCCATTAGGGTGGGCCCTTCGATTCATCCTTCAAATGATAGTAGTTGTTAGCAGGATACGTATATTTAGTAGGTAATGATAATGTAAATGAGAATGAGATTTAATAGGCCCTGGAGTTCCGGCTAAGAGCCTCCTCATCATGAGATGTCTCCCGCGAATCTTCATGTTTATCTTCCACAGATCTTCAGGCTCAGAGTTGGGCTTTTTTCTCCCGCGGATCTTTGGACGTCGGCGAGGAGCTAGCTTCTAGGTTCCACAGACCTTCGCGTGCCTTCATGCCAGCACGGAGCTGGATTTTTAGGTTCTGCGGACCTTCATGTGGCAGCGCGGAGCTGGGCTTTTGAGGTCTCTCTGACCTTTGTTCACCATTGCGGGGCTGACTTCTAGGTCCCAGGATCTTCGTGTGCCCGCGAGGAGCTGGCTCCTGGGTCCCAAGATCTTTATACTCCAGCGCAGAGCTGGCCTCTGGGTCCCAGGATCTTCATGTGTCAGTGTGAAGATTCCTTCTAGGTTCCACGGACCTTCGCGTGCTAGTGAGGAGCTTGGCTTGTACCTCCCGCAGATCTTCGGACGTCAGTTTGGAGATTCCTTCTAGATTCCACGGAGCTTCGCATGCTAGCGAGGAGCTGTAAGGTCCCGAATGTGGGGCTTCCAGTCTTCATGCCAACGCGGAGCTGGGCGGTCCCGAAGGTGGAGCTCCGGGTCTTCTTGTCAGTGCGGAGCTGAGCTTTTAGGTCCCGAAGGTGGGAGCTTCGGGTCTTCGCCCTTTTCTCCACTCGTCAAGGTGGTGCAGACGGCCTTACGTTCTCAGGAGCTTCGGTTGTGCCTTGGCAGCTCCTGCGGGTTATGGGTCCAAATTCTTCGTCAGAGAGGGTCATCTTCCCTCAGTTTTTGCATCTTTCGTCTCGTCCCCGCAGAAATAAGGAGAAGAAAAAAGAAAGAGAAAACGTTAAGCACAGCTTCGCACAACATAGGCAAAATTACTCACGCCTTCAACTCCGAATTTTCCCACAGACGGCGCCATTTGATATGGGGCTATCCCAATCAAAGAATTTATATGTGGGGTTTAAAAGATTTATATAGCCGGAGAATGAATTATCACAAAGTTGGAGGGCGCGCGTAAGGTACTTATTGATAAGGAAACTGAAAAGGGATGTGTTTGGGGCGTATTTGAGACGTATTGATGTGTTTGTAATGTGTTTGGGACGTGTGGGGACGTGTGGGGACGTGTCGGGACGTGTGGGGACGTGTTGCGACGTAAACGAAATAACACAAGGAATTACGTGGTTCGGGCCTTTGCAGATCCTACGTCCACGGCGCTCTAAAACCTCCTTTCACTATAATTTAATGATTTACACACTCAACAATTCACTCTCTCACATTTATCTCAAGAACACTTAAGAAAATACTTAAAGACGTTTTTCTGGTAGAGAGAGAGAGTATTTTAGGGTGTTATAATGTGAAAATTGTGAATCCCTCGTTGAAGTGGTGAAGCCCCCTTTATATAGAAGCTTCCTGCAGTTGTCTGGCATACGTCCCAGGTTTCCCGGAGACAAGACCTTCTGGGACATCGTGAGGTGCAGTGCAGGCCGTCTGTCAGGAGCTATGGGGCTATTTCTGTACTTGTTAGGCACAACAGGCGGCTGGAGATGGGACTGATCCTGTGCTGTCAGAAAAAGCAGACGGCTGGCACAGTTACTGTCAGAACAGCTTTTCAGTGTTGTCAGGCTGTCAGACGTCTCTTCAGGCTTCTAGACCTTCAGCGTGGCTTCCTCAAGACGCTTCCTCAGGACGATAGGACCTGCTTAGCACATAGGTCCAGAACACTTCCCTAGTATGGGCGTTAGGTCCCTAAAGTCTAATGGAGGTCCCTAAAACCTTTATGTCTCGTTGAAGGTCCCTAAAACCCATCGGAGGTCCCTAAAAGTCTCCCTTCACCATCTAACTTTGTATATTTCAAAGAAACTCATATTTTTTACTAAGTCCTCTTAATAATTATCAGAGCTAATTATTTCCTTAATTTAGTTATTTTTAGCCTGCCTAATTTCTGTCCGTATCAGTAATAGTATCCACCACCCCAACTTTCACAGTAAATACGACCACACGCACCAAAAACACGCACACATGCATATACAAATACATAAACACATAATATATATATATATATATTTCTTACATATAAACTTCTTTCTTTCTTTCTTTATCTGCAAGAACTTCTGAAAAAGCTCGAGCCTCGACAACTCCATCAGTATCATAACTGCAAATTCTCAGCGCCACACAATTACAAGTACCACAGTGCGCACACACACATACTACGCATAATAATAATAATAATATATAAAAGAAAATAATTATCTGTCACACGGTTACCCTCCCAGCACAATAAAGGCGCGATCTATTTCAGAAATATTACGTGTTAAGAAAGAGATCTTGGGAGAGTTATATCAAAGGCGGCTGCGAAATTAAATTGTGGGATATGGGGTCGTTGGGAAGCCACTAATTATAACACAAATTAGTATTCATCAACTCCCAGCGTCGAATCGTGACATGACATAATATATAATAATATGTAATGTCATGTAAGGATAGAAAAAGAAGTTGGCTCGACAGTCTAAGCAAGCTGAGAGGTCGGGTGGGAGTGTAAAGAAAGAGATCGATGTTTGTTTTCTTTGTATTTTAGCTGTGGGGCTTTTGTTTGTTTGTTTCTTGTTGTTATTACATTTGCACCTCAGTGGACTATGATATCGAAATGTCCTTCCTTTGTACGTTCGGTGATGGGATAAAGTAAAGATCCTTGCTATCTGCTTGAGCACCTCAGGGAATTTCAGTTCTTTCTCTCCCTCTTTTTAAACAAGCGTTAGTGTTGTGTTTTTGGGGTTCTGTTCTTTTCTTTTAGATATATTTCTTCGTTTTCAATTGGGACGAAAAGTTAAGTTAGCTTTGGATTTCTATTTTCTCTTTGAGGACGATGAAGTTCATGAAGTTGGGTTCCAAGCCTGATGCCTTTCATGTTGAAGGAAGCTGTGTGAGGTAATAATAATAAGTTGTTTCAACTCTTACTCGCGTACTTTTGCAGCCCATGTGAACTATTTTTCGAATTCAAAGTCTCCCTTGTTCTTCTTTGTTTTGGATGGTTGCAAAGATTCTCCCTTTCTCTATATTCTTACAACTGTAATATAGTGGATACTAATGTTCTAAGGGCCCGCCCATAAAACGCTGTGAAGTGAATTTTCATTACTGTTTATTACTAGTTCAATGAAAAAAGCTACAGTCAAAGAGCTCAAATCTAACAACTTAATAGGATTTACTGTTTTCCTTGCATCTACAGATATGTATCGTCTGAATTGCCAATTGATATCATCATCAGCGTAGGAGACACAAAGTTTCACCTTCACAAGGTGAAATATTCTCTTATGAGCAACAGAATTTCTTACATTATTTGAACTATTGAATTATGTGTTTTCGTTCCTTCTTTGGCCTTTTCTCAGTTTCCTCTCTTGTCCAAGAGCATCAAATTGCAGAAACTCATAACATCATCAAAGACAACGACAACCAATGAAGGAATAGATCCCTTAGAAATCGAACTGATCGATTTCCCCGGCGGCCCAAAAGCGTTCGAAATATGCGCAAAATTCTGCTACGGCGTATCCGTAACCCTAAACCCATATAACGTTGTAGCCGCTCGCTGCGCTTCGGAGTACCTCGAAATGTCCGAAGAGATCGAAAGGGGAAACCTAACCCTAAAAATCGAAGTCTTCCTAAATTCGAGCATCCTCAGAAGCTGGAAAGATTCCATCATCGTCCTTCAGGCGACGAAACAATTCCTCCCAACGTCCGAAAACCTCAAAATAGTGGGAAGATGCGTCGACGCAATAGCCTCGAAAACCTCGGCGGACCCCACGCTCATCACTTGGTCCTACACATACAACAGAAAAGTCGACGAATCGAATTATCGTAATAATAAGACAAAGTTAGAATGCGTTCCAAAGGATTGGTGGGTTGAAGACATATGCGAATTGGACGTCGATCACTACAAGCGAGTGATGATCTCCGTAAAGTCGAAGGGTCGAATGAGCGGGAAAATCATCGGCGAGGCGCTGAAGGCGTACGCAATGAGATGGTTGCCTGATTCAGTCGAAGCGCTCGTGTCTGAAATTCGAAGCTCGACGAACAAATCGTTGGTGGAGACGATCATCTGCTTATTACCTAACGATAAGGGTGGCTCGACGATTTCTTGCAGCTTTTTGCTGAAACTGCTCAAAGTCGCAATCTTGATAGGGGCCGGCGAATCTTCGAGGAAGGTACTGATTGGGAGCATCGCTTCGAAGCTCGACGAGGCTTCGGTTGGAGATTTGCTGATCCCTTCGAGGGCGCCTCAGACTACTGTTTACGACGTCGAGTTAGTTCAGAGCCTCGTCGATCAGTTTTTCAGGAACGTAAATGGTGTTAGAGATGGAGATGATGATGGCTTTGTTTTAGGGCACGTTTCTTGGTTAGAGCTTGGGAAGGTCGTCGATGGCTACCTTCGAGAGATAGCCAGCGATCGAAATTTGTCAATTTCGAGCTTCGTTAGGCTCGCACGGTCGATTCCCGACTCAGCCAGGCCGATCCATGATGGGCTCTACGGTGCTATCAACGCCTACTTAAAGGTATAGTTACATCTTTTATTACATTTTCGACGTACATTTTAGGACAGATGAGACTATAAAAAGGGACATTGTGTGTTTATTACTGTAGGAACATAAGGGCCTGACGAAAGCAGAAAAGAAGAGCTTATGTGGGCTTTTAGACGTGAAGAAACTAACCATGGAAGCTTCCATGCACGCGTCGCAAAACGATCAGTTACCACTTAGAGTTGTCGTGCAAGTGCTCTTCTTCGAACAGGCGAGATCTTCGACGGCGAGCGCTCGATCGCTCAGTCGAAACGGTAACGAAACGCCTATTCAGACGGGCGAAATTACAAACTGGGCAAAGGCGGGGCCGGGAAATCTGAAGTCTGTTAGAGAACAAGCGAGCGAAATGAAGATCGAGGAAGAAGAAGAAGAAGGAGAAGCAAAAACTGGGAAAATGGCAATTGGGCGAGGAGGTAGTAAGAAGAAGAACAAAGGATCTGATCCGCAGTTATTACCGTCTCGTTCGAGGAGAATCTTTGATAAGATTTGGACCCACGTCGTTGGACATGGAGAGAGTAATAACAACAACAAAAGCTCGGAGACTTCGGGCAGTTCTCAGAGCCCCAGCTTAGCCACCGCAACGAAGAAGGCTTCAAGAAACAGAAGGCATTCGATTTCTTAAGAGAAGTAGGAAAATTATTGATCAGCAATGTTTTTAATTAAAAGTCTCGTGTAAAGGGAAGGTTAATCAGTGTTTGGTGATGTTGTTTGTGGCAGATGTTTTAACATGAAACTTTTGTCTGATTACTAGTGTCCCTCTTGTGCTTGATGAACTTCTACTCATACATGTTGTACAAGAGAAAGAAACGGAAATAACACTCAATATTACTACTCTATACAAAATCTGAAGAGCTGATAAAAACATTGCTTTTTCTACTTTCTATCTCTTTTGGAAGTTGAAAGTCTTGATAGCGTATGCGAAGTTGAAGCTGAAGATGGCTACGAAAATGGCGAGAACAGAGCAAACGACGCCTACAATTTCGTGCTTGAAGCCAAAGTAGCTGTCCAAGAAATCGTCGACTGTCTGATCTGATTTTTGTCTGTCAAACGTCTTGAATCTTCCCAAACTACGTAACGATGAAACCGTGCAATGTGTACGACATAGGAGTGAGTAGCCTACTAATACCATCTCCACCATACAGGGATTTTCTGTTCATTTCACGAAATTAGAGAATAATTAGTTAGCAGATCATAAAAAACTAATCATATTCTTACAGTATTGTGTTTAGTGTAATAACGATAGATGAGTGAGTGACTACTTACGGGTCGTGGATGATGAAACCACAGAAGAGATTCCACACGGCGTAGAAGAAGGACGAAACTATGGCAGCAACGTTATGGTTGGGCGTAACAGAGACAGCCATCATATACCGTAAAGAACGAAGAAGAGCAAAGACATGAAGAGGAAGTATATGAACCATGCGAACTTCTCTGCCGTCCAATCAAGTTTCATCATAGAGTATACGAACAGACCGTATACGATCGATTGCACAAACACGTACGGTATCTCAATAAAAATCTGCATGAAAAAGTAAAGAAACGTAAAAAACAAAATTCTTTTGTTTCAATGAGTGTTCTCTGTTTTCCTTTAAAGACTCACCTGTGAGAATGCGTATGGCAAAGCAGAGTACATCCCGGCGGCTCTCTCTGTAAAACACGGTTCGTTCGATGGCTACGACGGGCTGAACAGTTGAACCGTGTTGGAAGCCTAAGAAGTTGATAGCAGCAAACATGGAACCCATGGCATTGAAGAGATCTTGTTGAGTTTTCCTGCAATTTTTTAAGTAGTAGAATCAAACGAATTAGCACCAAGAAACGTTCGTTATATCTGTATGCAAAATAGGAAAGCGGAAAAAAGGTTCGATCTTTTTACTTACCATTTTGACCCGAGATACCAGAACATAGTTCCAAAGATGAGGGCTATGAAGGTTGTGAACAAGAATCTGACAGCAGTGTAAGGAGGGTTTCGCTAGTACGATAGGTTTTGCTTCCATAGACAGGCGATGCACTGTGTAAGGAAAGAGGTCGAATACTGAGTTGGGAAGTACAGGTCTATTGTTCTCGGGCGAGGAACGCTCAGTTCCTTGATTACTGATTTGTTCCTCCTGCAAAAGTCATCCCCATCATTATGAGTAAAACTCGATTTCATTCGAAAAGAAAAAATCGTTCGACTCTGTTAATGTCGAAGATTTAGAAAAGATTTTGCCTTCCTTCCCCAAAATAAGTGGTAAACCTACATGCCAAAAATAGGAGATTGCAACTACCAAATATGGAAGATATGATCAACCAATAAGGAGAGAAGATTCGAATCAAATATTTACTATATTTGGAGAGATGTTCAAGGAGATATTTTGGGAGATTATCAAGGGATCTCTATCGATTCAAACGAGAGCCAAGGCCTATAAACAAGAGGTATTTTCGAGCTGCAATGTACCACTTTTCGAGATAGCTTTTCATGGAGTAACTATTGAACGAAAAGTGCGAAAATCACGAGTCATGGAGCGAAACATACTTTGAGTTTGAGCGAAACACGAGTGCTTTTCTTTTAGCGTAGTATTTCAGTTTGCAAAAGTCTTAGGACTTTGTATGTTTGCAGAATCGTAAGATTCGTAGTTTTTCTAGGCTTGATTTTTACTATCTTTCGATAGTTGTTTTGTAATCCATCTTCGTAGTGGATTTTTCGCTATGAGGCACGCAGCAAGTTTATGACTTGCTGCACAATTTTACATCTTGTGTCTGTCGTTGCTCTTTACTAAGTTCGTTAAATATTCCGCTGTGCGTTCTGTGTTGGGTTCTGATCCCAGGTGTTGGCTGCAGTGTTACCCCAACATTTGTTCCAACATTTACTCCATTTGTTCCAACATTTACTCACCAGTTTTAGAACTTAGTTTTTTACATCCATTTCGGACGGGACCACTTCAGACTCGTTTAAAAAACTCACTGTATCAGTGTTCTTATAGTGCCGAGCAAAATTGACCCCCAAAACCATCTCTTGGGCCGAAGTAGTAACCTCCAACATCCAAGTAGCTGGGTTGTAACCATCCTTGATCTTCAGCACGCCTTCGATCGATCCGAAGTACTTAATCAAATGCATCGACTGGCAGCCCAACGGTCCTACGTATATCTCTTCACCTCCTCTCTTCATCAGGAAATGCTGCGCAGAAAAACGAATCATATCATTACCTCATCGAAAGCTTCGAATATGTCAATGCTGGGCTGGTGAATGGTGCAAACCACGGTCCTCCTAGTGTTGACCGTATTTCTGACCTTTCTCATCACAATTATCCGCCGCCCGAGCATCGAGGACAGACGTTGGCTCGTCCATGAATATGATCGAAGGGTTAGCCACGAGCTCGACTGCTATCGTTAGCCTCTTTCTCTACTCAGTCGAAAGACCGTTGACACTTGACAATCCAACGAGCGCCCCTCTAATGGGATTCAGCTCAACTAACTCCATCACCTTCTCGATGGATTGCTGTAATAAGAAGACAAGCCCGAAACAAATCATCAGTTAATGAGAAAGAAAATAACCTCGAACGCACTTTTCTAGAGTCACCATCCACGTCGCTAGGCAGAAGCAGCCAAGCACAGTAGACGAGGGACTCATAGACAGTGACGTTGGGCGAGTGAATATCAGTTTGCTCGCAGTATCCCGAGATTCTAGCGAAAGTTTCTTGGTTCTTGGGAAATGTCGAGATGGTGATGCCGCCCTCGACGTACCCGCCCGTCTTTCGACCCGCCAAGACGTCCATGAGGGTCGTTTTTCCCGGCCCGCTTACGCCCATCACTGCTTTAAGAATGCCTGCCCTGAAGGTGCCGCTGATGCCCTTCAACAGCTGTAATCTGTCGTCGACGGCGCCCTGAGACTTCATCTCGGCGGGCATATCGACTGAGTATCTTACGTCGTCGAAGGTGATTGAGTGTGGTTCGAAGGGGAAAATCATTCCTCTATTACGATTCTCGTCAGCTGCTATAGCATCAGCTCTAATGACGATGATAGTGAAGAGGATTTGCTTCTCCTTCGACTGGCGTCGGCAGAATTTTGTGAAGAAATTACGCCACCGTTTTTCATGTCTTCTTCAACCAATTCGGGCAGAACTGCTTGAGGCCTATCAGCAGCTGCAAGAAAAGGAAATCGTTTTGAGAGTGAGTAATGTGTCGGTTTGATTGAGGTGTTTCAGCTGAAAACTGGGAAATAAAAAGGCTTACGATCCAAGAACATTAGGGCGAAGAGGTAGAGGCTGTTGAAGAGCTAAACGAAGCCAAAGCACGCCCTGACTCCGATCCAATACCAGTAAGCTTGAGGAAAGAATCCACGAGATTTGGTTACGAGATTTCCTCAGTTTGGTCCCATTCACCAACTGTTTCAGAGGTAATAAGTTTTACGTTTGAGGTTAGTTTGGCTAAGAAAAATCCCATATATGCGTAGATAGAAACGAAATACGACTTACTCTGCTCCAACTGTGACCTTAGAATTCAACGAGAATTGCGTTCTGAGCATACATCAACGGTGATTGGCGAAGACCAATAGCCCCACAACCACCATTTCTTTACACTCTCTGCAAATTTAGCGTAAATCATCTAATGAACAGTTGAGATACGTCATACAATTCTTCGAGAGATGGGATTTGCTATACGTAAGCACATATAATAAGTACCTCTTGCTAGGACGAAACCTTCCAATGTGAAAAGAAAGAGAAGTGCAAATAAACCGTATGTGATGGCAATGACCATAGTCCTCCCAGCAGCTCCAATGAATCTACACAATGCTCCAACGTATTGATGAACGAGCAAAAGCAACATGTACTGCTTCAGAAGCCTGCAATGAATGAACGAGCAACTCTTTTCAGCCTCAGTCGATGTAAGAATTAGTATCGATGATGAGTTTTGGTAGCATAATGTTATTCTCCTTACCTTCCGACATTAGGATCGAATCCTATGACGTAGTAAGTGAGGAACGTCCATATACCAACTTTGATGAAGGTGATTGGTATCTTCAATACCCACGAAGGTATAGCGTAATCCCAAGGAGGGAAGAAGAACATATCCCTCTGCTTGTAAAAATAGGGAGCTTATAGATGGTCATGGCAAGTTCAGACAAACCGTTGAACATGTTATTTTTTATGCTGTAGAGGATCGAGTGTTCGTTGTGTGAGAAGAGAAACGAATTTTTCTAACAGAGGAACAAAGCTCATTTTCTCATTGATCACCTTCACGGGGACAGTTTTGTATTGCTCCGCCTCGTTTCTTGCGAGTACATCGATCTTATTGACGACCTCCTCCGCGACTTCTTTGCTGTTTTCGTCGATCTCTTTTTCCTTCAGATTTTGTTTATCGTCCATCCGCATGGGAGCCTCCATGTTCGTCGTCGCGATCATGTGTCTCTCGTCCGTCTCTAATTTGTTAGTGAGCTTGTGCTTATCGTTGATTCTATTTTTCAAGTTGTTCATGTACTTTTCAAGGCTGTTTCTCGCATCGATCCATTCTTTCACCTCCTTGTCTTTCTTGCGTGCCTTTTCTTCGCTAACGCATTTTTCTTTGTTAGAAATGGCCTCTATAGGTTCTCCAATCCTCAGTTTAGCGACATTGCAATCAACATATCGCAGGACCTCCGTCGTGGCTGCGACGGTCGTCTTACTTGCGTAGTTCACAGTCTCCTTGGCATCGCTGGCTTTCTCGGGCGCGGTGCTGTCATACTCAGCTTCTGCTTCTTTGGCCTTCTCGTTGATTCCATCTGCTTTCTCAGGTGGTTATCGAGGAAGCGTCTCTTCGACTGCTTCCTCTTTCTCGAGCATTTTTTTCTTTGAGCTTCATTCTCCTTTTTCACTTCTTCCACGGGCTCCTCGGCCTTTGGATATTTTTCCTCCTCTTCCTCGTCATTGGCTTTCATCTTTGATGCTTCGCCTTCTTCTTTTCCCGTATCGAGTTTTAGTGGTGGTTCATGTTTTTTATTTTCATCCACCGACTTTGGCTCATCAGCGTGATCTCTTTCACGCTCTCCTTCCACACTGTGAGGTACGTCTTCTCGTTTGTAATCGCCTTCTGTCTTGAGGTCCTCTTGCCTCTCTATTTTCTTCTCGTCCTCAGAAAACTTGATATCACCGTCCTCTTTGATCGTCTCGAGTTCGCCCTGATTTTGTAGCTGAACTTGTTTGGTACGATCAGCGTTATACGCTTTCTCCAACATTTTCCATGCTTCCTTTGCGTTCTTCGCACTGCCCATCCCTCTGTAACCGGTAAATTCTACCGCATCGTAGATGACGAGGAGCGCGAGATTATTTTGTGTGATGGAGGGTCGCAACTTCTTCCATTGCGATCTTGTATACCCCGTCGTATCGGGTAGGGTGTATCCGTCTTCGATGATTTTCCATAAACCTTGCGATTTTAGCAAAGCTTTCGTTTCGACGCTCCACCGCACGTAATTACTTTCGGTGAGCTTTTGCGGGAGTGGCATTCCGACACTTGGTAGTTTCACCATCACCATCGGCTCTGATACCATTTTGTTATTTTTCATGTTGTAGAGGAACGAGTGTTTGCTGTGTGGGAGGTGAAATGAATTTTTCTAACAGAGGAACAAAGCTCTTTTTTTTTCGCTCTATTTCTGATACAAAAAAAAATGGCCTTTGACATCGTCAACGTTAAAAAAAAAATAGCCTCCTAAATGATAAAAGACCAATGTACCCTTACTTACTCTGCGTAAAAGACTATTATACCCTTTTTTAATGGCAAACAACGACAGTTAACGAAAATTACAGCTTTTGACAGAGATTTACTGTAGAATCTGAAAAAGCAAAAGTAAATAAGAAAGAACCCTTTCACTTCACGGGCCCTTTGCAAAATCGATCAAGCTTTCTCCCTTTTCTTCTTCTTCACAGTCGAATTTGAAGCTCAGAATCCATGGCAGTTCACGCGAGACCCCAAACAGTGAAGGTAATTTTTTTAATTTTTCGAAGACCCCGTCCTATACAATCGCACGGGACCCTACATTTAGGCCGCAGGGTACCCGTGCTTGCACAGGCAGGGGCCCTGTGTCTTGAATCTCAGGGATCCGTGTGAAAGCGCAGGGATCCTCCCCAATTAACCCGCGCTTTGTCTCGCTGGGACCCGTGCTTGCTAGCGCTGGAGACCTTGCTATGCCGCGTTGGGGACCCGTGCGTGGCAGCGCGGGGACCCTGCGACATAGCACGGGGCCCGTGCTTGCTAGCGCGGGGACCCGTGCTATGTCGCAGGGTCCCCGCGCTGGCACGCACGGGTCCCCAGCGCGGCATAGGAAGGTCTCCGCGCAGCATGGTAGGGGACTGTGCGCGACGGCCTATCTCACCATAAGCAATTTTCCCGCAGCATTTGTAATTAATTTTTTATTGATTTGTAGGTTCAATTGAAGAAGCAAATTGCCGGAGGCGACAATGAGAAAGATTACCGGTTACATATCACGTCACGATACTGAGAAGTGAGCGAGGAGATCGTTGGTTGGTTAAACGAGGATGAGCTGGCAGTTTTTATGGTAGGGAGTCCGTTCGGCAGGCTCGTCAACGCTGCCGCCAATTTCAATTTGTCGGCGCAGCTGTTGTGGTATCTCATCAAGTGCCAGACGCAGCTTCACAATCGTGACGAGCTTTGGATGATCATCGGGAAGAAACCGCTCCGTTTTTCAAAAACGGAGTATTGCCTAATCACGGGGCTGAAGTTCGCAGCCGAACCGGCGGTGAACCAAACGGATGAATTCGTCCGTCGTCATTTCCCGAGGAAAACGGCACTGACGCTTAAATTGTCGCACGTTAAGCAGCGGTTGGAGGAGTTGGCTGCCAACTCCACGGTGCGCGTCAATGACGAGAAGTTGAAGTTGGCCAACCTGTACTTTGCGGGGTACGTCTTGCTGCCCCGACCTTCCAAGAAGGATACCACCCTTCGGTCTTGGATCGTTTACTTAGTCGAAGACTCAGAGGCCTTCGAGCGTTACCCTTGGGGGACCGTGGCTTTCAAAGCGGCACTACGGTCGCTGAAAGTGGATTTTGACGAGAACAAGGAAAGTAAGCTGATCAGTGGATTCGTACATCCACTTCAGGTTAGGGTTTTATATTTGAATGACTTTGTGAGTTTAGGGTTTCGTCTCTTTGCTAAGATTAATTTGTTCTTTGTCTTCAGATATTAGCATACGAATGCATACCGGCCATCGCTGAGAAATATGCTGAACTTAGAGAGTGGGAGCATGCGAGGCCGCGTATATGCCGGTGGATCACGAGGAATTGGCCCCGGAAGGGATGTCCGAAGTTGGTTGATGTTGCAAAGACGGTGAGCGGGTCCGATGTACGAGGTCTACTAGTGCCGATTGGAGAAGAGACGCAGGCCGATTATTTTCGGTACAGCGACTTCGAGGTCGCTGCGCCACACGACGACCGATAGGGTGGCAAGCCTACTGATGGACGGGTGGAAGTTAGGTGCAGTCATCGTGCGGCTGTAGTAGGACATATTGGCCGGCGGGCGACAAACGAACCCAATTACGAAGCAGAGTCCGTCCCTCAGCTCTCTATCAGATCACGGCAAGACGAAGAGAGGGGCATGGGCGATGACTACGAGCCGCCGTCCATGCATGGAGGCAACTTCCATGCGCCGCCGAGATCGCCGCCAATGCCAGGGCCATCGCACGGATATGGGCCATCGAACGGGTATGGGCCATCGTCGTAGCAGTATGACGAATTTGCGCGCCGCGTGGACCAGCGATTCGATGATTTTGGCAATCGGCTCGACACGTTTAGCAGCGGCTTCGACGCACTTAGCGATCGGTTCGAGCATCTCGAGAACGAGTTTTCGCAATTCCGAGACGGCTTTACGCAATTCCGAGACGATTACGATCGACGCTCCGACTTCTATGAGGAGCGGTTCAACTCGATGCGAGGTCTGGGGGAAAGCATCGGAGGCGTTGCGTATCAGTTGCAAGAGCTTCGGGACGATTGGAAGAATTTATTCGGTCCACGTACACATACCGATGCGCCTTGTCCCGGTAACTATCTTTACCCCTAATTCAAATTTAATTTACGCCGTAACTTACAATTTAATATGTATCGTAGACGACGAGGCGACTTCGACTGGGTGGACGCAATTTGCGAGGCGGGACCCACCCAGTTCGAGCAGATGGGGATGGCCGGCAAATGAGTATCCGTGGAATTGTTACGGTCCATCGCAGCAATTGGACGATGGATACGACGCGCAGAGCGAGACATTTTATCAGGTCGACCCATCTACTTGGAGGGGCGTCGACTGGATCAGTCAATGCTGCAAATTTCGACGGTTGCGGATCAGTCGACGGTTGCGGATCTGTCGACGGTGGCTGATAGGGGTAAAGGTGTGGTCGACGTGACCCCGGAAGAGCGGCAGAAGAATCCGTCTAAGTGGCTGCAGTCGCCGTTCACTGAGCCTCCGTCGACCGGTCGGATGAAAGAGAGTCTATCGGCCGTAGACGTCCATATTTCTAAGAAGATCCGGGTGTGGGGGGCCATAGAGCGCGAAATACGGGACTTGGCTGACGACGAGTACAAGGAGTGCTTGGTCGAGAGGCATAGACGTGGATGGTTTGAGGATCTATGCACGCCAACGAGGTGGCTCGATGACATGGTATGCACCTTGAACTATTAATATTGCGATGAACTATAATTGTAAAGCCGAAGTTGTTTTGGTTTTTCAGCATATGAATGAAGCAATGAGAGGGTTCCTGGACATGCAGAAGACCCATTCATTTGCGTCGAAGAATGTTGCGTACATGTCTTACGCATTCAAGACATGTATCGAACTCGAAGGCTTCGACAATGGAAAAGATGTAAATGGGATGCTTTCGTTATGGTCCCATTACGCGAGAGGACTTCAGGATGGATGGCCGTCGATCTCATGGATGAACGCGAATTGCATCGTCTTCCCCGTGCAAACGATAGCACATTGGGTGCTATGTCGCTGATTGGAGGCAGAAGACGGTGACGATATACGACTCCGACGAGTCTTGCGACAAGGACATGCGCAACCTTAACAAAGCGTTGCTGCCACTTCAATTAATGATCCCGGCGATATTGGTCTTCATGGGATGTATCAAGACACGGTTTAAGAAATGGAAAGTTGAGCGTCATCCGAGGTTCGCCAAACAGCAAGTAAGCTAAGTTTCATTCGTTATTATTTCATTAAATTTTTTTACGACGATTTCTGTATAAGTGTGTAACGTTTAAGGGGAGAATGTGGCGTACATGTGTTGCGAGCGGCAATGAGCCTCATGTTTCGTGGTGACGATGTCTCCAATCTGACACAACAGGAAACTGTAGATTTTAGGAAATTTCTTACAATTTGTATTTTCCGTAAGGACTGGGGTTCTTGGTTTGGTCCAAAATAGTTGAATGTAATTTTTATTTTATTCAAGTGGCCTGTATGGTTTAAATAATTTCTTACAATTTTTTATTTTTATTTAAATAATTTTTATGAAAAACCTCGCGGTTGTGTAAATTATTTATTCAAGTGGCCTGTATGGTTACGTTTGTGTAAATTATTGATCTGAATTGATTATGACAAGCAATTTTATTATAATTTACAAATGATTAACAAATGATTGCTGACTATTATGACACTGACAATATAACGAAAAAATAACATACCACTAATTGACAAATGATTGTTGACTATTCAACGCACAGACTAATATTTACCAATGATTGTTGACTAATCAATAAAAATCCGCACGGGTCCGGTATGCTGCGCATGGTCCCAAACTTATGCGCACGGTCCCGTGCAATTAAGCATGGGTCCGCGCACATAAGCACGGGTCCCTTGCGTGAGTTCACGGGTCCCTCGCGTGATCGCAGGGGTCCCGCGCATCCAACGCGCATTAGCTTGCGCGGGTCCATGAGCACGGGTCCCTTGCGTACGAGCACGGGTCCCTCGCGTGATTGCTGGGGTCCGGCGCATCCGACGCGCATTAGCTTGCGCGGGTCCATGAGCATGGGCCCCGGACCACAGCACTCATGTGCGGTGACCCTGAGATTATTTTCGCGATTTTACACCATATTAAATAATTTCGAAGTTCGATTCAGCCTCGATACGAATATAATACGTCATATAATTTCATAGCCAACAAAAGTATGGTCTTTTTGCGTGTATAAGATACGATTTTTCGATTGTTACATCCTAACCAAGTCACCAACATAAGGCAAGTTGTTGCTATGTAAATTTGCTCAATTATTGTGACATCCACCCAGTTCACCAAATTCACATTGAAAACAATAACCAAATAGTGTAATTTTTTTTTCTGTACATTAACGACATAAGAGTAATTTTTTGGTCAAGATTAAATTTTTTTCGACAAGTATTTCGTTATGGTTTATTTTTCTAAAGATGTACAAAATATATATGTATATATATAATTACTGAAATTCTGTTAAACCCGTGCCTTGCTTTTTCTTCACACATCGAAAAGGACACCAGACTTGACAAGGCATTATGACACCTACACTCAAAGCTGACATGTTTCAGACAATGATTGACTGACAAATAATTGACTGACCAATAATTAATTAAATAATAACTTTGTCTGCAAAAGAAGACCAATAATTGACTACAATTAAGGTTTACGGAATTAATTTCCGCACGGGACCGAACTTATGCGCAGGGACCAAGCAATTAAGCACGGGTCCCCGCACATGAGCATGGGTCCCGTGCTTGAAAGCAATGGTCTTTCGCGCATAAGCACGGGTCCCGCACATCCATTAAAATCCTAACTTTAAAATCCTAATTTACGTACCTCAAACAATATCACATCATAACTCTTACATTATAAAACCATAATTACGCTAATCTAAACAAACTTTCATTTCATAACAATAATAACTAGGTTCTATTACATTACAAAACCCTAAATTTAGAGGTTTTACCTCCTACTAAATTCGCCAACAGAAGGCAACCTATTTTTCTGTGGTCTTCCACGTTGTTTCTCGTGAGGAGGTGGCAGCATTTCAACACTTCTTTCAATGTGTTCAGACACCGGCCATATAGTACCTTCGTAAGCTAATTTCCAACATCCCAAGCTGTAGTAAGGGTCGACTAGTGAACCCACATCGACGTTGGCATAACCACAAGCAGCTATAGCGTGTGGACAAGGAATTCGGTTGATGTCCAGCATCTTACAGGTGCACGTACGCAACTCTAGATCGACGACCTCGTTCAAGTTGTGCCCGTATACATTATACGTTAGACGTCCAACTTCCGATACGTGAAATCTTTGCGACCCAATGAAATTCTCGCGGAGGATCGACTCGACCTTCGGCGTAAACGACGTTGAATTCGCAGCGACAGAAGCTTCGCATGCTCTTCGATGCTTACTGAACCAAGATGATGTTAATCGGTGAATTGAGCCCAACAATCCTATAATTGGAAGTTCTCTATCCGCGCGTAGAGCCGCATTTATCGACTCCGATCCATTGGTCGTCATGATGTTATATCTCGACTTGGGACAACATGCCCTCGTCCACCGTTCCATGTCAATCTCGGCAAGATATCGACCCGCCGACTTGAATGTTGTACCTAGAGCTTTGTAATGTGCATCGCACTCGGCCTTGGTGTAGGCATTCGCTACCCGCCAGAAAATGGGGCACGCACCCTTGTTCGCCGTTTTCGTCTTTACATTTTGCTGAATGTGCCATGCGCAGAAACCATGAAATGAATTCGGAAACGCAGTAGGACGGCATTCTTTATACCTTGGTTTCGGTCAGAAATAATGACGAGTTCGTTACTATCCGGTACGAAATGACTCAATCTAGTGAGAAACCACGTCCAAGATTCGGTTCCCTCTGAGTCAGCAAGACCCCATGCGAGCGGGTATTGATGGTAATCACCATCTTGCGCCGTAGCAATGAGCAAAACTCCTTTATATTTTCCCTTAAAAAAAGTTGCATCGATAGATACGACTTTCCTCATGTATGCAAATCCCCTAACGCATGCGCCGTATGCTAAGAACATATATTTGAACCTCCTTTCTTCGTCCATCTCCCAATCCGTGATGCTGTCAACGTTTGCTTGCCTCAACGCATCCAAGTAGGCCGGAAGTAAACCGTAACAATCGTCCCTGTTACCAACTAATTCGTCCGACGATAGTTGCTTGCCTTTCCAATCCTTGTAGTACGAGACATCTACTCCCTTGTTCTGCATCATCGACATGATTGACTTGGGTGGCGGAATGTCTTTAGGACCGGTGAAATGTTCCAGCAGAACTTGTGATACAACTGACGAACTTCCTTGCCGATGTCTACGGCGACGATGAGAAACCCTGCAGGTGTGCTTGCCGCAGTACGTTCTGATTGAGAAAAAAGGGGAGTCCTTGTTCTGTGCAGCTCGTACTCGCCATGTGCATCCTTCGGTTGCGCATTTCGCTACGTACATGGTTTTATTTGACCGGACCAATTTGAACTCGAAACACGCATCAAGGGCGACTTTAGTGATCACGTCCTTGACTTCCTTCTTGTCCCGAAATTCCTGACCAACAAACAGGCTTGAACCATCCCCGAATCCATACGTGCCGTCGTCAGCATGTGGAGAGTTATGCTCCGCCATTGTGACATCGTCATTATCACTTTCCGAAGCATACTGTTCCTCGGGTTGTTCGAACGTATCATCTTCATTCTCATTTTGATTCTCCCACGGTCCGGTTTGATCTTCTTGAAAACCCTCGTATTCAGAAAAGTGGTAGTTAGATGTGGCGCCCATGTAACCCTCCACGGGATGGATTTCCTCATTTGCATCGCACTGCTCTATTAGACCGACATTGAAATTCGATTCATCATTAAGATGAGCTTGTGGTGGTGTGACACTGACAAAGGATGCAACCTCAACATGGAGCACGGGTATAGACTGTGGACCACCAAAACCAAGGTATGCACGTATACCGTAGTCATTCTCGATGTAGATGGGTCGTGGGAAATCGTAAACTATGCTAGGCATGTAGCTTAACGTGAGTTTAGAATTCTCACTGCATAGCGACAAAACCTTCACAATCTCATCCTTCACGTCATCTAACGTGCATGTTTCCTCATCGACCAAGATTGATTGCCATCTATGAGTAGGAAGAGGACACTACTTCGAGGTATTGTCCTCGCTTATCCACTGACCCTCAACTTGGAACACAATGTTAGTGATCGTCATGATTACCCCCTGCAATAGAAGTAAAATTTATTGAAACCGTAGTTTGCAAAAATAATAGTTTGTGAAACCCTAGTTTGCGAAACCCTAGTTTGCAAAAACAATAGTTTGCAAAAACGCGAAAACAAAAGTTTGCAAAAACCCTAGTTGTGTTTGCTAACGTGATTTCTAGGCATAATTAAAGCCCTAACAGCTTCCAAACCCCTAACAGCTTTCGAAAACCCTAACAGCTATCGAAAACCCTAACATATAAGCACGGACCCCTGCACCAGCGCATGGGACCCAAGCTCTAGAGCGCGAAACCCATGACTTAGTGCACGGGACCCATGCCTTAGGACGGCCCATGCACTGATGCGCGGGACCCCTACACCAGCGCCTGGGGCCCTTGAACTGATGCCTGGGTCCCGTGATATAGCGCGCGGACCCGTGCTCCACTGCGCACGCCCCCTGCACTGATGCACGGAACCCAGGCACCAGCGTGCGGGGACCCTGAACTGATGCCCGGGTCCCGTGCTCTGGCGCGCGCAGACCCGTGCTCCATTGCGCGCGCGCACTGCACTGATGTGCGGGACCCCAGCGCCAGCGCCTGGGGCCCTTGAACTGATGCCCGGGTACCGTGCTCTAGCGCGCGCGGACCCGTGCTCCAGTGCGCGCGGCCCCGGCACCAGCGTGCGGGGACCGTGTAAACATGCGCGGGGCCCCAGATCTAATGCATGGGGCCCTTGTGGATATATGTGCGGGTTCCATGAAGCATGACCACGAGTTTCGTCTTTCCGACTGGAAATTCAAAATTCTCGTGGCCAAACATCACGTAAATGACAAAATCACGTAATTTGGAGAGTAAAAATTCGTAATTCAAAAAGAAAAAACTTACTGTAAAGAGTTAGAGCTGGGTTTTTCCTTCCAGACTTGTTTCGCAGACTTCGAGTTCGACTTAGTGACGAAAATGAGGCTGTGTTTTTCTTTAGAAACGATGAAGAAGAAAGGATGGATCGATCTGGGTTGGTATAGTAATTATTACGCATTTACACCCATTTAAATGGAGTTTCGTTCCTTTTATATATATACAGATTGTGTATATATATTTATTTTTCTTTTTCTTTTATTTCTAGTTAATTAACGAGGGTTTAAAGAAGATGGTTAACAGTTAATTAAAATGAAGGCCATTGACAAAAAAAAACGTCAACAAGGCTATTTTTTTAATATTGACTGAGTCAAGGGCCATTTTTTTAAAAGACCCCAAGGAACGACACTTTTTTTCACTCAAGTTACATATGTTCTCTTTTTCTCTCACATTTTCATACTCATGCAAACACCCACATATATATATATATATATATATATATATATATATATTTGATAAGATAAGATTGATAGATTAGATGATATCTAATATTTGCATGCTATATATCATGCGTGTGATCTTTGAATTATTTTCCACTTCTTGTGTTTTTGACTTTTTGTATGAAGCATGCAACTGCTTGGCTGCTTGGGGTGCTTGGATACTTCATAGATATTATTTTTTATGTTTTACTTGGACCCATTTTGATTGAGCTTATCCAACATAACATAACCATCACAGTGCTGTAAACAGAGCACCGATGTAAATCCCACCGCCCGACAAGTCATCCTTGTTCATCTCCGTCCTAAAGAACACAGTCATTGCTATGAAAGACATGACCACTATTTGAAAGATCTTGAAGAAGTAGACGAAGGAGTTCCTCATCATCAGCAGGAGTTCACTATCGGCGCATGCCTTGAGAAGCTCTTTGCTGCCAAGACCGTCCTTTTCCTTAGTCAAAGCCGTTGGGTGACGTCTGGTTTTGTCGAAAGGTACGGAGAGCTCACTGCCTAGCTTTCGGCCTGCGAGGTATGATTGGAATGCCTCTGCAAATTCGCTGACTGGGATGAAACGATAGGGCTCTTCCTTGCGACTCAGTATTGTTTCTGATCTTTCTTCGACCTAAATGATTTTCAGCGATTGAGTCATACTGTAAGAAAAATGATTTGAGATTTCTAGGGTTTTTCTCGGCCTTATTACCTCATGCAAGAAATCTGCAACTCCCTTTCTGTCTGGGCACCTAAATCCCATGGTTTCGAAGAAGACGAACGTCTTCCCTGGGACCTTGGCAGACGATTTGGCCGTCGGACAGCAAAACGATGTCGTCAAAGAGGTCGTAGGTCTCCGGCGCCGGCTGTAAGAGAGAGATGAAGACGGTCCCCTTCATTATGTGTACGTACTGCTTGAGCATGTTGACGATCTGGTAAGTAGTGGAGCTGTCGAGCCCAGTCGAAATCTCGTCCATGAATAGGGCCTTGGTGGGTCCCACTATGATTTCGCCGGTGGTGACGCACTTCTTCTGACAGCCGGAGATTCGTCTGATAATCTCGTCTCCGACGAGTGTGTCGGCGCAGACGTCGAGGCCAAGGACTTTGAGGACGTCGTCCGTGACTACATTCGCTTCATCTCCCTCAGTTGCAACAGCCTACAACATCAAATCAAATATATAGCAAGGGAGACAATTATGAAGGTGGTAATAAAAGAACGCTTTTGTTTTACTATTAAATTGAATTCAGGCCCTTTTAAAGTTTTAAAAAAAGGTTTCAAACCCTATAGAAAAAACTATTGTTTAAAGATCCAATTTCTGTAAAATTAAGAGATAAACCTAAACTTAAAAAAGTGTTATAAAGTGTATATGAACTGGTATCGGATGATCGTTTTGTGTTATTTCATGACAATGAAGTTGTACTGCAGAACAATGAAGTGATACTGTGGAAATCGAGTCCTTAAAACTAATTTTTTCCTGACAGAGCCTGAATCTTAAGTGGTCCTTAAAAATATCCTCATGTAGCTCCGCCACTGCTCCAAATAATTGATAATTCGGCAGCTCTTTTTAGTTTCTCTCTTACCTAATGTTTTTTATCTACAAAAGTTGTTCACTCTGTCATGTTGAGATAGTTCTTTGAGATTTATAAAAAAGACATTGGACAATATTATATTTCGGTCATGCAGTAGGGAACAATATTACAAATGAACATGCAGCTTCCAGATTTTGACTTGCACTCTGTATAAGAAGAGTTTCTTCCTTTCGAGCTCATGATATATAACAACATACACGACACTTTGGGTTTTCTAGAAGATCTTCAAACTCTTGTGTTTGCACTAAAGATTTCATCTTTACTTATGGAAGAATGAAACTTCTACAATGTTTTTTTGTGGAAGAATGAAACTTCTAGAAATTACTATATATTCTGACAAAGTCAACGCCGTGCTGCATTACTACGTAAAAAGAATTATAATAATAAAGCACGTTACAGTGACGTTCGAAACATAAAATATAATATAACCTCAAAAACAACTCACAATTGTTTGTTACCATCAAAGAGATTGAGACTGATCAACAACAATAAATAAATATAGATAGCTCTTTTTTTTTTTTCCCAAAAAAATATAGATAGCTCTAAATACTCATCATCATCATCATAATAATAATAATCACGAATCATAGTTTATCTCAGTTTCAACTAATAACCTAACAATATTTCAGCCATCGTAGTAATACATATTATGCGGCGGTTGCTTAGCCTGTCTGAAAAAGAACATGTCTCGAATATCAGGCAAGTTCTTGCACACAAACCGAGCTGTATTTCTCCACCAAAGAAGCTCCCTTTCCCTTTCTTGAATCTCTTCAACTGCAAACTCCAAAGCCATTTCGAGTTCGTTTATTTTCTCCTCTTGTCTCTCTTCTAACAGCTCGTGAAGTTTCCTCTCTAGTTCTATCGCAGGCACGCTGTAAAACTCATCGTAATCGTCCATGGCTTCTTCTTCTTCTTCTTCTGTGTTGCTACTCTCTTCTGGCGCACTATCTTCAATATTAACCTGATAAAGAAATATATTGATTAATCAACTTTTTGTTAGGACACGCATTATTATTGTCTTAAGGAAAATTCATACCTCAGAGAAGTTATCTTCTTCTTCGTAATTCTCTGTGTGTAGTTGAAAACGATCGAACCCAGCTTTGAGCTCTGCCTCGAGTTGATCCATTCTCAAGTTTTTCTGCGTTCTGAAACTGCTGCTGCCAAAAACGATTTCTTTTAAAGTGAGATTGCGTGAAGATAATAGAGCTTCGTCGTCGCCTTCTTTTTTGCGGTGGGAATTATTAGTAGTGTTTGATGATGAAGAGGAGATACAAAGCTGTTTGTTATTATTACTGTCTGCTTCAATCTTCTTGTTTCTGCTTACTGCGATGAGATATAGCAACCCAAACCCTAGTCCGAGGTTGAAAGATGAATCTTTTCCAGTTTCGTCTGAAATTAAAATGAATGAGAAGGGTCTATTAAATAGAATAAAAGAATTGACAAAAAATATTGCAAGTACCTGAAACGACACCATCATTATCTCCTCTCATCTTCTTCTCCTTGTTCACCATTTTCTTCAATCCTTTTCTTGAATTTTTTCGACTATTGAGCCAGCGAGATAAAATGAATAGAGGCGAAATGCAAGTGAAGCTTTGGCAGGTCTTTTTCCTCGTTGCCATGTCTACGAATATCTCACCACTGCAATAGCCATCTTGATCATCATCATACCCCATTTCGAGAAATTGTTTTTTTTTTCTCAAGATTTGTTGTTTATGTATATTGTTGTAGTGGCTTATGGGGTTATTAGTAGACATATATAGGGATTGAATTAGGATGGTTTACGTATTAAATGAAATGAGAATCGGCAAACAGTTATTATTTGGTTGAACTTGCCATTAATGAATGATGAGCACTGCAAAGTGCTATGAATGATTATCACAAACTGAAAATGACAGTGGAGGGAAATTTTTGAATACACTATCACACACAGACACACACACACACATATTAAATCTATGTTTGTGTAATTTGCTGACTGTGTATTTATGGAAATATCAAACTTAAATCTCAATATTTAATGGCCTAAGTAAACTGATAGAATACTGGCATCAAATACCTGCCCATGCAATTTCTTTGAATACTATAATTTTTTAAATTTGAAGTTTCAAAAATTTGGTTTTGGACTTTTGAACAATCTGATACTCCGTGACTTGTCATCAATGATTGCCAACTGAATGCTTCTTTTAGTACATTTGACTTGTTTTAATTCTATGTAGTCTTCTGTTTGTTGTTCGTTCAATATTTTTTCCAAAGTGTTTTTATAATATGTCCAGAAGACACAATTTATACTAATAATTCAGATTTGAAAACTGTAGTTTCCTTCCTTATTTAGCATCGAAAGATAATAACAAATCTAGGCTAAACTTATTTTCTAATGAATATTTCCAATTCTATAATGACACAATTTAACGATTACGTTATATATATGGGGACCTAACTTAAGTGCATAAAATCAGGCGAACCAATTTTTTTCAGCAAAAACTTATTATTGCATATTTAAGGATACAGCTAATCCATGGCTCGGGTTGGGGCAGAAGCTGTTGGATAATCTCAAAGCAGGACCACAATAAGAAAATAACAAAAAAATACAAGATAATATTAGAGAGACCAAGCGTGAATATAAGTCAAGTAAAGACAACTCAAGATCTATAACCACAAGGAACGTATTAGAATTAAAACCGCAAAGGAAGACGACAATACAGCAAATAAAGAAAGCCAGTCAAAAGAAATACAAAGAGCAGCAAAGTTTGAAGAGAAGAAAATATGCGGATGGAAAATTGGAATTGTATGTGTTTGTCTTGTAGTGTCTACTTATTACTATATAAAGCATGCATCGATGTATTGAAAAGTAAGGAGATTAGAATGAAAATATAATATGTCCTCCTCTGTCTTAGTGTGAGCGAAAGTTTATTTCTCCTTCAAATAAACATACTGTATTACGAGAGAGCACCGAATGTGCGTGAGAGTGTTACCCAATGTAACAGAAAAATACGAACAATCTTAAAATATCATGTGTGTAGTCAGAGAACTACAAAACGATATCGAATCAACGCTTCCGCAAAATAACAAAATGGTATCAGAGCCGAAGGTGTCAACGGAGCCGTTAGAGCCGACAGAGCCAGTGGTGATGCTGAAATTACCAGGTGTTGGAATGCCACTCCCGCCAAAACTCACAGAAAGTAATTACGTACGGTGGAGCGCCGAAACGAAAGCTTTGCTGACCTCGCAAGGCTTATGGGAAATAGTCGAAGATGGATATTCACCGTATACGATGGGGTATACAAGGTCGCAACGGAAGACGTTGCGAGCCGCCGCCATAGAAAATGGTCTTGCGCTCCTCATCATCTATGAGGCGATAGAATTTACTGGTGTCAGAGAGATGGGCGGAACGAGAAATGCCAAAGAAGCCTGGGAACTGTTGGAGAAAGCGTATAAAGACGTTGATTGCAGCAACCAAGTTCAGACACAAAAACATGACGACCTTGAGACGACGAAGGAGGACGGCAAGAACGTTGAAGGCGAACACGTACGAGAAGATGGTGACGCCGAGACCGAGCGTGATAAAGATCACGTTGAGCCGGTGGTGGAAAAGAAAAAAGTCGAACCACCACTAAAACCCGAGACGGTAAAAGAAGAAGCCGAATCATCAAAGATGAAAGTCGATGATGATGAAGAGGAAGAAAAATATCCAAAGGTCGAGGAACCCGTGGACCAACAAAAGAAAAAAGGAGCTCCAAACGAAGAAGAGCTCGAGAAAGACGAGCCGTACGAGGAAACGCCGCCACCACAACCTCCTGAGAAAGTCGAGAAAATCGGCATGAAGGCATCGGTGAATGCCCGGGAGATGAAGAACAAGGTCGACGACGCCATGCACACGTCGTCGGAGAAGGCTAAAGATAATGCCTACAAGGCGAACGTAAAAGCTATAGAGACATATGAGATGGTGTTAAAGAAAGGCGATTATGCCGACAAAGAGACGAGAGAGAAGTTGACATCCCACCAGGCTGAAGAAGCCATGCGAGGAGAGAACCAGGAGCGCGGCGTGAAAGAGACGACCGACGCAGCCACGACGAAGGCCCTGCGACATGTTGATCGCAGTCGCTAAACTAAGGATTGGAGAACATACGGAGGCTAGTCTTAACGAGAAAGAACGCGTTGACGAAGGAAAACTACGCGAGAAAAACAAGAAGGTGAAGGAATGGATCGTCGCGAGAAACACCCTCGAGACTTATATGAACAACTTGAGGAAACAAATTAATGAAAGGGATAAGCTCGCCGATAAATTGGATTCGGACGAGAAGGACGAGGTCAAAACGACGACTAAGGAGGCCCCCAAGCGGATCGGCGATAACCAAATATGAAGGAAAAAGAAGCGACTGACGTAACCACGAAGAAGGCCAAGCGATTCCGAGCTAAGGACCCAATCGACATACCCGCGGATATTGGGTACGACAAAATCCACAGAAAAATCGCGGAGGAGGTAAAATATAAATTCGAAAATGTATTCGTAAACAACGATGCAGAGCTGTACAAAGCCGACGCCGTGAAGGATATTTATGTCACCGATGAAAGCAGAAACGCTGAAGAGAATTTTTCGTTTCTAAATAAAAACCCGAAAGAAAAGCGATACGAGGTTGTGTATATGGCTAACGCAACCAGTGAATATACAGTTGGATTGTTGAAATAGTACGACCAAAGGAAGGTGTCAGACGAATATTGGAAAAGTTCTAGGACTAAGGAAAAACGGGTTTATGTAAATATCTGGTTTTGGGAAGAACATAAGCATTGAAGTGAAGTGCTCGAAGACGTTTGTTGACGGCAAATGGCTAGCCGCGACGTATGACAGAAGAAAGCGAGTCAAATTTAAAGAGCGATGAAAGACCCAAAATGTTTTGAGATTAAGGGGGGAATTTGTTGCATAATCTCAAAGCAGGACCACAATAAGAAAATAACAAAAAATACAAGATAATATTGGAGAGACCAAGCGTGAATATAAGTCAAGTAAAGACAACTCAAGATCTATAACCACAAGGAGACGTATTAGAATTAAAACCGCAAAGGAAGAAGACAATAAAGCAAATAAAGAAAGTCAGTCAAAAGAAATACAAAGAGCAGCAAAGTTTGAAGACAAGAAAATATGCGGATGGAAAATTGGAATTGTATGTGTTTGTCTTGTGGTGTCTACTTATTACTATATAAAGCATGCATCGATGTATTGAAAAGTAAGGAGATTAGAATGAAAATATAATAAGTCCTCCTCTGTCTTATTTTGAGCGAAAGTTTATTTCTCCTTCAAATAAACATATTGTATTACGAGAGAGCACCGAATGTGCGTGAGAGTGTTACCAATGTAACAGAAAAACACGAGCAATCTTTAAATATCATGTGTGTAGTCAGAAAACTACAAAAGGATATCGAATCAACGCTTCCGCAAAATATCAGAAACGCCCCTCACCTCCATGGCCTAAGATCTTAATAATCAGTAATGCTCTTACAATGATGACGAAATAAAATTTGATCGAACTAAACAAAGAAGTCCATGCTAGACAGTTAAGATGACTGCTCCTACGAGCATATGACAGTTAGATCTTCCATGGTTACAATTGCCTCAATAACTTTAGGATCAAATGATGGATATTCCACTTTAGTCCATCTTTTCGCTATATTTCAGTCCTTTTAGCTTCCAAAATTCTTTCAGCTCCATATATTCGATCTTCTTGGTGCTCCATATAGTTCGACAAGATGATCGATTTGGAAATACCACTCGACGTACGAATTGATTTGATGATTTATGCCACAAGATGATGGAATTTCTGGTGGCTCTATTTTTTCCTCGTCTGTGTTGACTAATCTCAATGCCCACTTGATTGATAAGGGACTGCAGCCGTATGAAGTCATAATAAAATATTTGAAAAGCTAATGTAGAATTTTAGAGATCGGGCGATTCACGCACTCTCTGTTCTTGTTCTTGTTTTAGAGCAGTGAAAATCATTTCATAATTTGAACGTAGAGTACAATTTACAGCGCGCAGTGCTATATATACAACCCTTTTATCTAATGGGCCTAATAACAGCGTAAGCCCACTAATCAGCCCGATAGTAATACAAAGCCTATGACTTAACCAAAATAACCGATACCCTCTGCTACATACGAGTGAAGCAGAGCAGATTAATGAAACAGAATAGATATATATACGAGTGTATTTCAACACTCCCCTCAACATGGTGTTCGAACAAGTCGAGAACACCATACTTGTCTAGTAAGTACCAGAACTGATCTTTCCTCAATGGCTTTGTCAGAAGATCTGCTAGCTGTTCTGATGAAGGTATATAAGCAGTCTTGATTGTGCCATCTTCTATCTTGTCTCTTATAAAATGGCAATCGATTCTATATGTTTGCTTCGTTCGTGGAAAACCGGATTTGCTACAAGTTGTAGGCTGACTTGTTGTCCGACCACACCTGTACAAGACATAAATTGCGAACATTTAGATCACTCCGCAATCCTAACAGCCAACTTACCTCAGATGTTGCCAATGCTAATGATCTGTATTCTGCTTCGGCAGAACTCTTGGCAACAATGGTCTGCTTCTTGGACTTCCATGACAGAATCGAGTCTCCAAGTTTTATCTGAAATCCTGACATTGATCTCCTGGTATTAGGACATGCCGCCCAATCTGCATCACAATAAACATTGATATTAAACTTGCTGTCAGCAGATAAAAGCAATCCAAGACCCGGCCTTCCTTTCAAGTATCTCAATATCCTGTATGCTGCATCAAGGTGAATCTGTCTCAGCTTGTGCTTGAATTGGCTGAGAACCTGCACAGCATAAGTAATATCAGGCCTGGTAACACATAGATACAATAGCTTCCCTACCAGCCTTTGGAAGCCGAAGACATCATTAAGAACAGGTTCATTTTGCTCAATCTTCTCTCTTACTGCCTTACTGTTTTCTTCTATGGGAGTATGAGCTGGTTTGCAACCTGTCATGCCTGTCTCAGTTAGAAGATCAATCACATACTTCCTCTGATTTAAGAGAATTCTTCCTTAGATCTTGCTATTTCTATCCCAAGGAAGAATTTCATCTCCCCTAAGTCTTTCATAAGGAATACATTGTTAAGATAATCCTTGCATTCATTTATCACTGAAACATCATTCCCAGTTATCAATATATCATCAACATAAACTAACAAAATTATAAATTTATCCTTACTCTGCTTGGTAAACAGTGAGTAGTCATGTTTAGATTGAAGAAATCCAAACTTGCTGATAACTTCTACGAACTTGTGATTCCATTGTCTTGATGCTTGTTTCAAGCCATACAATGGTTTCTCAAGTTTACATACCTGAGTCTTCTTTCCAGAATTATCAAAACCCGGAGGAATTACCATATATACTTCTTCATTAAGATTACCATACCTGAGTCTTCTTTCCAGAATTATCAAAACCCGGAGGAAGTCACATCCATTTGGAAAATAAACCAGTTATGAATTGCTGCAATTGAAAGAACAGCTCGTATAGTGACATGTTTAACTATTGGAGAAAAGGTCTCACTGTAATCTATGCCCTGCTTTTGTGTGTATCCCTTAGCTACGAGTCTAGATTTGTACCTTTCTATTTCACCATTGGATTTATACTTTATGGTATATATCTTTGCACCCTATGACAGTTTTTCCTAAAGGCAGATCAACTATTTTCCAGGTTCTGTTTAGTTCTAATGCTCTAATCTCAGAGTTCATGGCATCTATCCACCTCCTATCACCTTTTGCATCTTTATATGATTTAGGAACATAGTTCTTAGTGATAGCAGCAAGATAAACCTTGTGATCAGGAGTAAACCTATCATATTGGATTACATCTGATAAAGGATACCTAGTACTATTGGTCATATTTGCATCAGATATATAGGGGGAAACAAAATCATTATGCCAATAAGGAGGTTTAGATAATCTACCTGACCTTCTTACCTCATGAGCAGGTTGATGGTTTGTATCTGTTCCTGGATCAGGCTGCCCTGCCTCTGTGCTTTCTTCTACAGGTTCTGGAGATACATTTGACTGGTGCTGTTCAGTATCCATGTCATTTTCCTGCTGGTAGGGCATAACTATCTCATCATGATAACTTTGTTCGTCATGTGAGGGAAACCTTTCTCTTTCGAGATCATTGTTGTTAGTGTTATAAGGAAACACATCCTCAAAAAATACCACATCCCTGGATATAATAAAACTTTCTCTATCTAGTTCTAATAATCTGTACCCCTTTTGTGTAGTAGAGTATCCTATGAATACACAGGGTTTCGACTTGTGCTGAAACTTGTCCTTCTGTGTAAGTATCTTTGAGAAGCAAAGGCAACCAAAAATTCTAAAATGAAGATAGGAAGGTTTCTTACCAAACAGTATTTCGAAAGGTGTCTTGCCACTTAGAACACGGGTAGGTGTTCTGTTTATAATGTAAGTAGCTGTCTTCACGCATTCTCCCCAGAATTTCATGGGGCTATTAGACTGAAACTTTAATGCTCTAGCAACATCCAAAATGTGCCTGTGCTTTCTTTCTACAATCCCATTCTGTTGGGGAGTGTAGGCACTTGAGCTTTTGTGTATAATACCTTGAGGCCAACATATCATTGCATTCATAAGAGAAAAACTCAGAGGCATTATCACTTCTAATGGTTTTTACTCTGGTTTCAAACTGGTTTTTTGCATATTTAATGAAGTCTCTAAGCATTCCAACAGCTTCTGATTTGGTTTTCATTAGGAAAGTCCAACATGCTCTAGAGTGATCATCTACTAGTGTTAGAAAATACCTCTCATTGTTATAGGTCATCTCCTTATATGGACCCCAAATATCAATGTGTACTAGTTCAAAAACAGTAGTGGTTACATGATCTTTAACAGGGAACTTAGTTCTCGCATGTCTTGCTAGTGGGCATATAGTGCAGTATCTCACAGAGTCATGAACATTTAAATGCAAACCATCCATATATTTAAACCTTTCAAATGACATATGTCCTAGTCTATAATGCCACAAAGACACATTATCATTCTTATTCAAACAAGAAACAACAGCCTTATTCGTATGATTGCAAGAACTAGCATACCTCAGAATGTTCTTTTCTGGCAGATCAGGGGAGCTTGGTTTGAGTATGTATAACCCGTTCTCTAGCTTACCAATTCCCCTTATCTTGCCAGTCAAGACTTCCTGTATAGTACACAAATCGTGAGAGAATTTCAAAACCAGATTTTCATCCTTAGCCAACTTGGAAACTGATAGCAGATTATGTTGGAATTCTGGCACATATAGCACATTTTTGAGTTTAATATTTTCATGAATCATAACAGTGCCAGATAATATTACCCTACTAGATGATCCATTAGGCAATCTCACATCACTTACTCTGCACATATCACTATCAAAACTGTTAAATAACTCACTGTTGCAGGTGATATGATGGTTAGCCCATGTGTCTACTATCCAGCTACAGGTTGAGTTAGAAAAGGTACCTGTAGTGTTTATAGTAGCCAAGGTCCCTATAGCCTTTGTGTCTTCAGGATTGGCATTCTTCTCAAAAAGCTTCAGCAAATGTGAATACTGTTCATTTGTAAAACCATGTTGAGCACCATGAGTCTCCCCTTGATGCTGTCCTGGCCTATTTCTGGAATCCGTACGTTGTTGGCTCTGCCACCTCCAAATCTACCTCCTCCAAATCTGCCTTGACCCCTTCTTGCACCAACTCCTCTTCTACCTCCCCTCACATAGTTAGGGGGATATCCATGAATCTTGAAGCAATTGTCTCGAGAATGGCCGTTCATATTACAATGATCACAGTATAATCCATTCTTTCCAGCTTGATTACTTCCACTGTTATAGTTGTTTGAAGAGAAGTGAGTCATGAGAGCCATGGATTGGTCAGTATTGGTGGCTTGTAGATTGATTCCCCGCTGTGCCTCTTCATTTATCACCATGGAATACACTTGATTATGCGAAGGAAGAGGTGACATCAAGAGAATCTGTGACCTGATATTCTGATAACAGTCATTCAGACCTAGAAGAAACTGCATCATCTTTTGCCAGCTACAAAAGTCTTTGTATTCCTTTGTCACTTCAGCTGCAGGCGTAGGAATGATCGAGTCATATTCATCCCAGAGGGGTTTCGGCCTATTGAAATACTCTGTGACAGTTGACGCAACCTGTGTGCTCGAGTAAATTTCTCTAAACAGCCCGTACATCCTTGCGCCATTAATTTTATCAAACCTCTGCCTTAAATCCTCCCAGATTTCAACCGCAGTTTGATGATAGACAATACCTGAGATTAATTCCTCAGAGATCGATCGATGAATCCATGTTTTGACCAGTGCATCACATCGCCTCCATTGAGCAAGAAGCGTGAGTCTTTCCCTGGGCATTTGCAAGATCCATCAATGAATCCGATCTTGTTCTTCGCCTCGAGCGCGATCATCATCCTCATACTCCAGGTCTTGTAATTCTCAGATCCTTTAAGCATTCCAGTAGTAAGATCCAGATTTGGTGTATCAGAGGGATGGATATACATCGGACTGTTGAATTGAATAGTTCCCGCACTGTTTGTCGAATTTACTGTGTTGTCTTCACTCGCCATAGCTGTATGAAACTGATTCAGCTTGGCTCTGATACCATGTAGAATTTTAGAGATCGGGCGATTCGCGCACTCTCTGTTCTTGTTCTTGTTTTAGAGCAGTGAAAATCATTTCATAATTTGAACGTACAGTACAGTTTACAGCGCGCAGTGCTATATATACAACGCTTCTATCTAATGGGCCAAATAACAGCGTAAGCCCACTAATCAGCCCAATAGTAATACAAAGCCTATGACTTAACCAAAATAACTGATACTGCTACATACGAGTAAAACAGAGCAGATTAATGAAACAGAATAGATATATATATACGAGTGTATTTCAACACATAATCAGAGAAAAATCAAGGTACAACAGCAAACGCATGATATGCATTTAATCGATAGTTATCCTATAGGAGAAGCAAGCTTATATATATACGCAGGGGCGGACCCACGTATAGCCTTGGGGGGTCACTTGACCGGCCGGCCAGTGGAATAATAACAAGTATACGCTGAGGAAATTATGAAAATAGTCTATGGTCTAGTGGTTTGACCCCCCAAGAGAAAGATCATCAAGAATAGATCTAGGGTTCGACCCCCCAAGTTACCCATTTTATCTTATTTTTGAATAAAGGCCATGTATCAATTGGGTTGGGCTAAAGTTTGACCCCGAAGCCCAATGGGTTGGGTCCGCCACTGTATATACGCACATGTATTAGCATATATGTACGTGTGAGTGTGAGTAAAAAGAAGAGAGAACTGAAAGTTTGCATGTAAGCAAGAGAAAAAAAATTAAGAAACAGGTTGGCAAGTTTATATTTCCTTCGTCTTTCTTCTTGTACGTGAGCAAGTAACAAAAGGCAAAAAAAAAAAACAGTTCTCTTATACGCGTAGTCTCAGTTCTTATACTCCCGGCCACCTCGAGTCATCTAATCGCCTCAACTGTACAAACAACAGTCTGAACCTGCGACTATTGCGTACCTATCGTTTTGCTGGATTGATGTGTTTGCTGTCTTTGAAGTGGTTGATTCCTCGTGTGGCGTCAATGTACTCGTCAAAATGCTCAACTTTGTGACATGTGAATGCAATCTGGTTAACCGGCATTTCTATTACGAACCATGTCACAAAGAAAACATGATTTTGCTCGAACGATGATGTTGGATAACAAATCAAACGTGGATTAGCTCTAATAACGCTTGATAAGGAACCCCATAGTTCATTTAACTCGAGAACCCTTAATATCCTAAAATTGCACAACACAACAATGATCTCCAAATATTGGAATAGTCAACTTTCATGATCCGATAAAGAATTTGTTAATAGGTCTAATTCTTGATCTGGCAATGCAACATAGAGTTAGATCAGATTTTTAGGATAAATCACGAACACTGGCAATCTTAGATGACATTTTTTAGGATAAATCACGAAAAGAAAATTCAGCTATTAATTAACTGATATATGTATATTCTTTTTAATGAGAACTAACGCATATTATACTAATATAAACTTACGCATATTTCCTAATTAACTAAAATGTAAAACAACTTCAAGGATCGGATCATCTTGGCTTTCGATCCATGCAATCTTAATCTTACTTTTCGTGGAATTTATTCAAATCTCATCACGGTTCAAACAATGCCTTAATTTCGGCCTTCCTTTGCTCATAACTGGACTTGTTCACATCACAAAGCCAAATCTGAAGTGTGTTGTGGTTATCCATCTAGGACAGATAATAATCCTAAAAAACGAGCAATTAATTGATTGATCCAATCTAGATGAGTAACTAGCATGATGATTTTAAAAATGAAAATAAGGTACTTGTAAATTATGAAAATTATGATAATAAAGGGATTTGGATAAATATGCCATAATGAAATCATATGGAACTAGTTGAGAAACAAAAAGGTTTTGGACCCGTACGCCTCATACTAGAAAATGTACAGGCAGATGAAATGAAATGAGTTCTCACCCGAAATTGGTGAAATTGTGATATACAAGGAATGGTTGGCGAGCATTGTTTTTCACAAAGACCCCGTATTAATTATAAGGAGTTAATTTTCCTATTATGGATTCAATAAGTTTTCGTTATCACGGACTTTGTCATTGCTTATTATATGGCTTATGAGATAGTGACGATTTCATGACTCTGAAATCATGAAATGAGTATTCAATTAAGCTGAATATAAATCACTTTATGAATTAAAACAACACAAGTGTATGTGATAGAGAGGTACAAAAATTGTCCATGTATAAATCACTTTATGATATTATATATATATATATATATATATATTATAAGAGTACTAATCACAAATATGTTTTGTCCTATTTTGTATTGACCGATATGTCATTATTCAATATTAAAAGTAATAAGTATATTTTTTTTTCAAACGATAGCTTGTCATTATTAATAAGAACAAATACAATGAGCTAAATAGCCCATGGAGCCCTCTGGTCACATCGCAAATGCCAGTAAGGAAAAACACATAAAAAAAAGAAACGATACTCCTACCAAAGGAGACAAAGACACCTCACAAAGAGGAGAAGACACTCCTACAAAAGGAGATTAAGTTCCCACACGGGGAAACAAAAGCTGAAAGAAAACAATTCTTCAGAACTACGACAAGAAGAACTAAAGAACTACTAAAAATCAAGCGGGAAAACCATTTGAAGTACTCATCACTTTCCTCCGTCTTCACTTTGGAAGCTTGTCTTCTTCATAGAGACAGAGGAGAAATGCACCACCTATAAGAGGAGAGAAAACTCCCAAGCAAGGAAATTCACGAACCCACACACCGAAAAGAGCGCAATAAGAAGAGGAAAAACAAGCGGTGACAAAACACCAGCATAGAAACAATCACTAATCCGCTCAACACAAAATGAACACAACAAACGAGCACACGATACCACATGGCACAACAAAGAAGACATACAAAATAACATAAAGACAGCCCAAACAAACCTAAAAAGAGCACTAACACACACGCATAGTGAAGGCAAAACCTCCAAATAGGAGACTACCAAACAACATGCACCCAGATCCACAACCACGATCTAAGACCTACATTCTACCACAACAAGCACAACTAAAAGTAAAAATACTAACCAAATGGAAAAAATTAACAAAAAGAAAAGGTACAATGTTGTTTCTCCCCCATCCCCCACTATAGCAAGGATGGCGGAGAGGATTTTATGAGCTGCGGAGTACTGTCGCCGGTGGGTCGCTCCAGGGAGCGCTGAGATGGGTCACTCAACGGCATATTAGCTCGGGATTTAGGGTTTTATTTTTTAATTTAGGGCAGCGTTTCTTTGTGGAGAGACTTCAGAGAGATAGAGGAGAGAGAAGCCCGATTTGATTCGGGCCTTGAAATTTTGGGCCCAAGCCTATTTTTTAGGGCCGGGCCGGGCCGGGCCATGGGCTTGAGCCCAAATTTTCAGCTCTAGCCATTGCTAAGGATACTAAATGAGACTATGAGAAGATACTCCTCGCTCGTCACATGATTAGAGTCTAAGGTAGACACCCTTGAGGCTAAAAATAGAGTTAAGAGATAGCCTAGAAAAAAGTAGAAGCCGAAAAGAATGAAGACATATGACGATATGATATTCTTGTCGAGGAACATAAGAATGTCTACTCTAAAGAAGGCCACTTTCGTTTTTGGTGTGCTATTGATTTTCATATCCTTTGTTCACGTGTCATATGTTGCCTATAAAATAGGCTACGAAGGCTTAGATAAAAATGCATCCCACGGAGTGAAGAAAGAAGAGAGAGATTGGGAGGAGAAGAAAATAATAGAGAGTTTGTCGGATATTTTCACCGACTATAAAGAGTGATATTGAGAGTTTTCTCCTTTGTAGTAAGAGAGATTGTAACTCCTATATTTTTCCTATAGTGAATTCTTCTTTCCTTGTCCGTGGTTTTTATCCTGATTTGTTTGGTTCCATGTTAAATCTCGTCGTCCAGATTTTATCTTTAATTGCTCAAATGCTCTGTGGTTGCCACTGGATCCTCCATATCACAAAATAATAGATATTATATTGCCCTTGTAGCGGTGATGAAAAGGCCGGGACGACTTCAATAATTATCTGCTGCAACCCCGTCGGAGGTATCGCTGACGACTGAGCATAAATTATGGCAGCAAAATTCGTAACTGAAAGTTCAACGGGAGAAATTTCTCACTGTGGAAATTAAAGATAAAGGCAATCTTACGGAAAGACGGTTGTGTGGAGGCTATCGATGGAAAACCAGCTACAGTGACATACCAAAAGAAATGGAATGAGATGGACGGGAGCGCTATCGCAAATCTCCATCTGACACTAGCAGACGAGACATTGCCCAGCGTCAAAGAAAAGAAAACGGCAAAGAAGATATGGGACCACCTAACCAATCTATACGAGCCGACGTCGTTGTAATACCCGAGTCCCATAACTGAGCCGGCCAATAAATATGCATGCATATTATATGACTTACGTGACTGCATGGTACATGTTTTATTATATTATATATGCCTATATGATTCCTACACGTGACACCGTATTATATGTACTGCTAGTATGACTGACTCGTTAGGAATTTGAGCTGAGACCTAGAATAAATTTCGTATAAGGTACACGATTTTAATAAGAGAAATTTTTAGTAAAAGTTAGCTATAATTCGAACTATATAGCATTAGTAAAAAGAATAATATAAATAATAAAAAATACAAATTGAATTATAGTTTCAATAGGGCTGGATTAACTACTTACTTTGGCCCAATTTTAGGATAAACACAAGGTAGGATGAGGTTGCTTAAGCTCAAGGGAATTTACGTCCCTTTATGTCCCATAAAATGCGTTTAGTGTTTATCGAAAATTCGTTAGTAGTACAAGGTAGTTAAGTAAGGAAAACCCCTGATAGTATAACATTCACTAAGCAAGAAACCCTAAACCGAGGAATAGGAGTCGAACAAAAAAGATCAAGGAAAGCAAAGTGTAAACCAAAGACAAGAATTTTAATCGAAGGTATAGCTCTACTTATGATTTGTACATCAATTTTAAGCATTTACATCATGCCTAGCACCTCACATAATTTAGAGATAGAAGGAAGAATTAGGGTGTACGGCTGTCCTAGATAAGCATAGTTTTAAGGAGAATCACGATTTTTATACTAAGTTAGTAATTTTAGGGTTTTGAGTACGAAATTTATACTAACATGGCAGCTTGGAATTAGACGTGTTATCTCTAGAGGAGTTAGTAAGATAGAAAGCAAATTATAAAGAAGAAGACAGCTTGAAGAAGTTTCGAACGAAGCTAACAAACCCCATGAACAAATATCGGGCGATCCTAAGGTGAGTTGATCAAGCGATCTAAAAGGCTCGTGAATCGGGCGAAATGATGATATGTGTGAGGCTCGGCGAAAGTGAGAATTTTATGCATGGAATCGGGGGATTGGAATATTGCACAAACCCTCGGCAAAACAGAAAATCGACCGATTGAAAGTCATGGATTCGATCGAATGGAAAGAAATAGAACTAGGCGATTTCGGTCTGTGAGCACTTCAAATCGATCGAAACTGATTTCCATGCATAACCTATCGGGCGAAAGTGAGTTCCATGCACGATACAAATCGGGCGATTTAACACCAACTAAAGAACTCGGTGATCCAGCTTTTAGATAAGACAAATCGGGCTATGCAAGGTTAAGTATAGGATCAGCGAAACTAAGTTGGAATGTGACCAATCGATCGAAAGTAAGTTCAATCTACATCAATCGGGCGAATCTTTAATCAACATAAGTGAATTCTAAGGCATGATCAAATCGGGCCATTAGTATGTGGATCGAACGAAACTAAGCCCTAGGCTTACAATGAATCGGACGATTCTTGAGAAAACAATACTAAGTTTCGACCGAAACTATGACATTCATAACCTAATTTAGATTATTAGCCGAGACTTAGGGTTTTAGCAAATTAGTCTAGCCAATTATTTTAGCCTAGTTACCTAATTTAGATATGGTCTTGACATTTCAATATCCTGTCTAAGGGTCGAAAGGTGAGGACGTCACGAGGCAGTAAGTCATTAAGCTTGGACGACAGGTAAGTGGAAGTCCCAACTACAACACAAAATTTTATGTGAATGAATTATGTGTCTATTTGCTTCTATGATTTTATGTGACTTCTTATGTGACTTATTTACATTATATGACGACATGACATGCATATTCATGACATGATCATATGCACACACGATTAGTATTAAAGACATGTTACGAGAGCGTGCATGATACAAGATCGCCTGAGAGCGATAAATATTCGCCGATATGGGCGTCTGATGTCGACTCACAGTTGAGTCACGGCTCTTCTATGCTACCATGGTGACTTTTATATCGCCGCTTCCAAGACATGACATGTTCAAGACAAGACATGATATTAGGGCAAATGCCCTCATGACGGAACGTGAAACCTGGAGGATGCGCGCTGAGGGAATAAGCAACACCGAGGGTATCTCTGGTCTTAGCAACCTCAGAATGGGCTGCCAGTGTGAAGCGTCCGCGTGACGTATGAAACCACCTTGGGATCCTAGGGTTAGCCTCCCATGTGTGGGTATTGTGTAATACCCGTAAAATCTAATTACGGAATTTACGATATAATTAGAAATGGAGGATACTTAATTAGAGATGTATAATTTGAATAATGATTATTAAGACTTAGAAAATTTTGGCACACTTATACGTAGCATGAACTAGTATTGGCTAATAAATATGCATACATATTATATGGTTTATATGACTGCATGAAACATGTTTTGTGATTTTTATGTGCTTAAATGATTTCATGTTATATGCCAACATGACATGTATGAATTGGAAGGTAGTGTTGGGACTTAGGAAAAATAATTAATACTCATGTAGGTAGGGATCGAATTAACATAAGAGAAATTCAAATTTTAATAACCTTAATAGGAATAGGATTAAGGCTATAGTTAAATTGGACAAAAAAAATGAATTGGGCTAAGCTTACACATAAAGCCCAATTGTTGAAGATAAACACAAGTTACTTAAGCACGAGGGAAAGATAACTTTTGCATGTCCCATCAACGTATACAATTAGAAAAACTCTTGGAATTTATTAAGAACCCTTCGATAAGCTAAAACCTAAGAAAATAAGAAAACCCTTGTAAACACGATCGAGCTAAGGAAGCAAAAGAAGGGAGGCTAAGAAACAGATTTAAAGCTTCAACTTGGGAAGGTATAGCTTTATGCATAATTAGTAAATCAATATTAAGTACTTTTGTTATACTATTAACTCACGTGATTGAGGGTAGGAGATAGAAATAGTGTAAGACATCCCCAGTTTAGGATAGTTTGTAAGGAGGGTTTCGAGTTTTAGCTGTTTAAGTGATTTTAGAGTTTCCATGATGTTATGTTAATACAACTGCTTAAGAATTATATAAGTGCTATGTTTGGAAAGAATAATACGGCAGGAATAAAATGATGAAGAACTAGGCAGCTTGAAGTAATTCTTGAGAAGGCAGGCTTTTGATCGAAATATCTAGATATCGAGTAATAAGATTTCTAATTTAATAAATTTCGAATCTGTATTAGTTTGTAGGAACGATTTATCAAGCTTGAAATGAAGATAGGTAGCGAGACTGAACTCGAGATTTATATCGAGATATTTAGAATTGATATCGAAATCCTTATGTATTATTTAATAACGAATTTCATGTCAAAATCTTGTATATATATATATATATCATGTCGAAATTCTTTAGCCAACTCGAGAACTTATATGTTTTTTTAATAGATCACGAGAAGCCTATTTGGCGAATTAGGTTACTAGGTAATTAAATAACATTTCATGGATTAATGGAGTAAGAAAGCGACACCTTATACAAGCTTGACCAATCAAATAAAAACATAAAGCAAGTGATGTGTTTTAAGCTCATGAAGTAAGGTAATATTGTGTACTGTTTAGTCAAATCTCGATATCTTTGAGGTCTTTGTATATTATTAAATTCGAAGTCGAATCTATGTGTGAAATGACAAAACATACATCTCGACATCCATTTCGAATTTTTGTGAAATTTCAGTATCGAAATCATATACTGTTCAAAGCTCGAGATTCATTTTTAGTCATATCGAGATTTAACTTGCTAGGTATCTCGAAATCTTTTGTTAAATATCGGAATCTTATGTATAATGTCTCGAGATTCTAAGATGATAATGTCGATATCTATGTCAATTCCCACTATGAGATTAATCTCGAAATATTGAATACTATACCAAGCTCGAAATTTATTTTCAACATGTCGAGATCCTTATGAAGTTCAAAATATTATTTTCCAACTTAAGACAAAGTTCAAAATTTTAGGGTTTCGAAATTTATAAAAGTCAATATTAGGGTTTTCAAACTAAGCCACTTTTGTATAATTATTATTAGACTAACAAACCCTAATTTTATATGTTTCTATACTTAGGATTCGGAGATTAGCGACTTACACTACGATAGACTAAATAGCTAAGGATACCAGGTAAGTGGAGATCCCAACTACAACACATAAATTATATGTGCATGAATTACATGGTTACGTGCTTGAATGACATGATTATATGCTTCTATGACTTTACATGAATCTTCACGTGATTTATTTATTTGCGTACATGAATTAATTATTACATGAAGTGTCATGACAAGCACTTCGGCATTTTCACGAATGCAGTATTACATGCATACACGAGTACCACGAAAGTTACAAGACACGAGCATAAGTCACGTATGATTACTTAAATACGATAAACGTTTGCATTTAATGGCTCTTCTATGTTACCATGGTGATTTTATGTCACCGATTTCAAGACATGACATGACATGTCTCAAGGCAAGGGCATGCATGTGGCGGAAAGTTGCGACCTGGGAGATACACCCTGAGGAAACAAACGGCACCAAGGGTATAATTGGTGTCAGCAACCTCAAAGTGAGTCTACCAGTGTGAGCGTCCGTGGGATCGATAAACTACATTGGGATTGAAAAGGCGCCTTAGGGTTAGCCTCTCAGTGGAAGCATCGTCCATATTTATATATATTTACCCCTAGTGGGTTTGAGCTCCATGATGGTGCATAGTAAGATAAGCCAAGGGCCCTACAAGACAAGACACGAACTAAAGATAAGACAAGGCATGAACTACAAGACAAGACACGAACTAAAGATAAGACAAGGCATGGACTACAAGACAAGACACGAACTAAAGATAAGACAAGACACGAATTTCACATGAGTACAGGACATGAATTTCAAGACACGAATTACATGACACGATTAGGAAGCATTGGCGCGGATGCCTTTGCGTTTTAGGACACGTGCATTGCATGGTTTCCACTTACTGAGCTTTATAAGCTCATTCCACGTTTTATGTGTTGTAGGTACGATAGAGTCGGACGTTTTGAAACGTCACGACTAAGGCGGGCTGACGGCGGTACTCCAGGGTCTTTTGAGGGCAAGACTGTACATGGATGACGACCTGTGGAGCGATGTTAGGATGTTTGATATGATATATATATTTTGGGGCTTCGGCCTTTGTATATTTACGACGATGTAGGTTACGTTTTGTCGTAACATATCATATCGTGGGAAAAAGTTTTTGTTAAACGGGTCTTCTGCGACTTGCGTTGCGAAAATCCGCCCCTAAGTATGATTAGAAAGTCAGGGTCGCCACATATTGCCACTTATATATTTATATCCCCAGTGGATTCGAGCTCCATGATGGTGCATAGCAAGATAGCCGAGGACCCTACATGACAATACAATACAAGAAAATATAAGGTCTAGGAAGCATTGGCGCGGATGCTTCTGGGAATTAGGGCACGAGCATGGCATGCATGACTTTCACTTAATGAGCTTTATTGCTCATTCCACGTATTTATGTGTTTTAGGTTCACGTGATCACGATACGTGATCATTATGATGGCGAGGCCAAGTTTTGAAGCTTCCGAAGGACATTTGAGGTGGCAGTGTGTACATGGATGCGACCGAAGTGGCGGGCCTATAGATTCGTTTTGAATTGCATGCGCACTCACCTATGTATTTACGTCCTCAAATATTTTGTATGGTTTCCTTTATAAAAGGAAAAATTTTGTACGAAATTTCGTATATATTATTTCCTTTACATCACATGCATTCATATGAATTAGTAAATAAATGAGTGGTAGAAGTCAGGGGAGCCACAGTCGTTACACAACAAAATATTCTTGAAGAGGAAATTGTTCACCTTGATAATGTCTAAATCTACGTCAGTGACGGAGCATCTCAACGTCTTAAATACTCTATTTTCCCAGCTAACATCGTTGAGGTATAAAACAGAGGATAAAGAACGTGCGGAAATTATACTTCGAAGCCTGCCTGATTCGTATGATCAACTCATCATCAACTTGACGAATAACGCCAAAGATCTGGTCTTCAATAACATCGCAGATGCTATTCTCGAAGAAGAAAATCGACGAAAGAACAAGGAGGACCAGAAAGCAGGCTCTCAAAAGGTCGAAGCTTTGACGGTGATGAGAGGGAGATCTACAGAACGTGGTTCAAGTGGGAGTCACACTCAAGGCAAGGGAAAATCAAGAAGTAAGAAGAAGGATATGAAATGCTACTACTGTGGAAAGAATAGTCACTTGAAGAATGATTGTTGGAATCTAAACAATTCCAATCCTCAAGGAAATCTGGCAAACGCGTCAGGTGGAGACGTATTGTGTAGCGAAGCAGTTATCTCAACGGAAAGCAGGAAGGCATGCGACGAGATATGGCTTCTTGACTTAGGTGCAACTTATCATATGACCTCTTGAAGAGACTGGTTCAATCACTACGAACCTATCTTTGGAGGATTTGTGTACAGTTGCGAGATAATGCCTTAAAGATCGTAGGCGTTGGAACCATGAGGTTGAAGTCGCACGACATTCAAGGAGTGCAGCACGTGGAAGGTCTGAAGAATTTATTGTCTACGGGACAACTCGATGATCTTGGCCATGAAATCAAAGTTCAGGGATGAATTATGAAAATATTCCGGGGAGCACTTGTAGTCATGAAAGGTGAAAAGGTTGCTGCAAATTTGTATAAGCTGTTGGGAGAGACGGTGCAAGAAGGGGAAGCATCTGTGGCTTCGGGAAATTCAAGAGAAAGATCTGCTATGCTGTGGCATCAGAAGCTCGGGTATATGTCGGAACAAGGAATGAAAATTATTGCAGGCAAGAATCTATTCTGAGTCTCATGAAGGTGTCATTACCGTTCTGTGAGCATTGCGTAGCAAACAAGCAGCATCAGCTACATTTCAACACATCAAATTCTAGAAGCAACGATATTCTGGAATTGGTTCACTCCGATGTATGGCAATCACCGGTTTAATCCCGAGGAGGAGGGAAGTATTTCGTGTCATTCATCAATGATTACTACCGTATATGTTGGCTGTATATCATCAAGAGTAAGGGATATGTGTACGTTACCTTAAAAAAACTATGAAGCTGGATACAAAGTCTAGGAAGTGTTTGGTCTTGGCGTATACTGATGGTGTGAAGGGGTATCACCTGTGGGATCCCACTGCCCACAAGGTTGTCATCAGCAGGGAATTTATCTTCTTAGAAGATAAACTAATTGGAGGAAATGACAGCACTACAAAGTAAAGCCCATAAACTACGACGATTCATGTGAAAGGGAAGTCTGTGGAACAAGATTCTCTTGAAGCAGCACCAGAGCACGAGGAAGGGCCAAGCGACTCTTTAGAGCTTGGACTTAGAAGGGGCACACGCAAAAGCGCCGCACCATCCTGGCATGAAGATTACGATATGTTAGGGATATGCCCTTGGAATGCTGTACGAAGATTGGATATGTATAGGGCATTAGCTTATTTATCATTTGATCGTTTTATAATGAGACAATTTTGTGTGTTAATAAATGCATTATTCGTTTATTGATCATATGAGTTCTTACTTAGCATCCATCCGGTAAAGCAATAAATGAATAAATCCAAATGTATTTGGTTGAGTCACTGTTCTCGATGGGTACGAGAGAGGATGGAACCAGTGGACTCTTAACCTCGAACATAAAATGTCTGTAAGCCTTAGGCTCCAATTGGGTGCTGGATAACCGAGGCTTATTTGTCGATGACTTATCACGTGCCGATATCCTTCTTGGAAGTGGAGGTCATGACTTGTGATACGAGTCAAATCAGGGGATTGAATCATTTCAGGGACACTGACTCGCGGGTGTATGATCGAACATGACTCATTACTCAAGAAGCGTCAATGATCGACGATAAAGCTATAGTAGTCTGCGTGAACCTTAGACCAAAAGGGGCTTTGACGGAGTTGACTTTGAAGTCTCGACTGTCACTGCTTCCCCTCGATCCGATTTGCTATTGTATGGGTTAGCGGGCCAGATGCGATCTTGATGACGATTTGTGATTACCGGGCTTAGATCACCGAGTACGGATTCACAGTCTCGTAAGTAATCGAGACAAGTGCCCTATGAGGATGGCAACGGAAAATAGCAAAATCATTGGCCAAGGTATTAAACTAACTCATGTTAGACATGGAGGGCAGTTCGGTACTTTGCCTCGTCCCGTCTTTACCATAGAATTGAGTTTAGTGAGTTTGACATAGACCATGGCTCTCACTCGTTCGGGACACAGCTGAAGGATTTATACGTAGCACTGTAATCTGTAGTAAGGTTCTAGAATAAGACTGGGTTGAAATTCGTACTCAAGTCGGGTTATTGTTCGGTACTGCGGGATTGGCTAGGCAACTACCGGACTCTTGGATTCCTCCCTTGCCGATTAAGTCGAACCTAGAGACTCGGGCTTACAAAGGATCATCAATGTGTACCGATGACGAGAGAATGTGTTTCAGGCCTTAATGGACCTTGGACCGTTTATTGGACAGAAGTCGGACTTCGTATGAAACTAAATTTAAGACTTGGGTTTGGCTAAGTGCTTAAAAGGCTTGAGGGTAAAAGTGGACTTTCACCTTAAGCTAATTTCAAAATATGCCTTTGAGGGTATTTTCGGAATTTATATATTTGATATGAATAAATATGATATGAAAAATATTGGGAGTATTATTTAACTGGGGTCAATAATTTCAATTTATATATGGTATATAATTCGAAATTTAATTCCATATTAAAAGATATTTTTATTTGATTTAAATTTCCATAGTTATCTATTTATAGTATGTGTCCTTAATTGACTTTGGATACAAAAGTGATAGATATATATGACAAAAATCTCTCACATTTTAAGGACTTAAAAATCAAAATTCAAGCCATATAATAGGATGAAATTTCTTGCCCCATACACATATAAATAGGTTAGACCCTAGTCCAAAATAATGATGCAACAGGCACGACAAAACAGACAAAACACACACCTCTCTCTCGCGCGACGGATCGAATCTCTCTAGCCATCTTTGGAGAATTAATTTTGTAGTACATTGTGAGGTCGGCGTGACAATCTAGTGCTATCCACCATCACCACAACCTTGAAGAAAAAGACGAGGAGCTGCCATTCGCTTTAATCGGTAATTTCTTACGGGTTCGACCCTCCCTATTACATGTGTATGTGACTCACGTTTCTGATCCGAGCTACTAGGGAAAACGGGAAACCCGGAAAATTTTTTATTACGCACCGTATCCGGGACGTCGGGTCTCGGATATACACCGGGTAACCCAACACGATATGGATAGCAATGTTGTATACTGTCTTCTAACTGAACAGTTCAGATGTAGATCAGTGGCTGGCAGCAACGCAAGAAGAAATGGAAGCTATAGAAATGGAAGCTATACAAAAAATAAGACTTGAGAGCTGGTGCCACTACCGAACGACAGAAAGGCAATCGGCAATAATTGGAGTTTTAAGATCAAGCGGAACAGCGATGATCAAGTAGAGTGGTTTCGTGCACGACTGGTGGTTAAAGGCTACGCTCTGAAAGAAGGCATTGACTTTGGTGAGATTCTCACCGGTGGTTCGACTGACGACTGTTCGGGTACTCCTGGCGATGTGTGCTACATTCGACCTACATCTAGAGCAACTAGATGTTAAGACGGCTTTTTTTCATGGAGATCTTGAAGAACAGATTTATATGCTCCAACCGGAAGGTTTTGAAGACAAGGATAAACGAAACTTGTTTTGCAGGTTGAACAAATCTCTATACGGTCTCAAACAAGCACCGATGTGTTGGTATAAGAGATTTGATTCCTTCATCATAAGCCTTGGATACAATAGATTGAATGCAGACCCTTGTGATTTCAAGAGGTTTGGTGAAAGTGATTTTATCATATTACTGTTGTATGTCGACGACATATTGGTAGCAGGCCCTAACAAAGATCGTGTTAAAGAACTCAAGGCACAGTTGGCTAGAGAATTTGAATTGGGACTTGGGACCAGCAAACAAGATTTTAGGGATGCAAATTCACCGGACAGAAATAATAGGAAGATTTGGCTCTCCCAGAAAATCTATCTGAGGAAGGTCTTGTGACGCTACAATATGCAAGAATGTAAGCCAATTTCTACCACACTTCCTGTTGATTTCAGGTTATCCTCCAGTATGAGCCCTAGCAGCGAAGAGGGATGGATGGAGATGTCTTGGGTACCGTATGCATCAGCGGTGGGAAGTCTTATGTTCGCGATGATTTGTACACGGCCAGACATTGCACATGCAGTGGGAGTAGTGAGTCGGTACTGCGAATCCGGGCAAAGAGCATTGGAGCGCGGTGAAGATGATCCTATGATATATCCGAGGAACCTCCGATATTGCATTATGTTACGGAGGAGCAAACTTTACTGTCAGAGGGTATGTTGACTCTGATTATGCAGGTGATCTTTACAAGAGCAAATCTGCCACGGGATATGTGATCACTCATATGTGGCTTTGACAATTCAAAAGAAGGCCAATTTCGTTTTTGGTGTGCTGTTGATTTTCATATCCTTTGTTCACATGTCATATGTTGCCTATAGAATAGCTACGAAGGCTCAGATAAAAATGCATCCCACAGAGTGAAGAAAGAATGGGGAGATTGAGAATAGATGAAAATAATAGAGAGTTTGTCGAATATTTTTTCCGACTATAAAGAGAGATATTAAGGCTTTTCTCCCTTGTAGTACGAGAGGTTGTAACTCCTATATTTCCCTATAGTGAATTCTTCTTCCTTGCCCGTGGTTTTTACCCCGATTTGTTTGGGGGGTTTCTACGTTAAAACTTGGTGTCCATATTTTATGTTTAATTGGTGACCGGGTCCGCTGCCGCGCCAACATATTAATGATTACATTTTATATTAGAAGGGAATGCATGATGTTCTAATAATACAAAATTTGATATTAAAATTCATTATACGCATTATCTTATATACAATATTTGATGATGTGATGACTATATGTAACTATTCGATGTACACATTATCTGATATACAATATTTGATCTGACCACAATATGTAAGTGGCATTTGCCTGGACAGTTTGATCAGGCCCGAGAAGTATTTTGAAAAAGTCGTTTTCTTGATGATAAATCGGACGGGAGAGGCACCGACTGGCGTTATCACCATGTGATTGAGATTGTCATGAAGATTATTTAATAGGGGTATCTTAAGCAGAACAACTTGCATTAGGACAAAGTCATTTCCCTGGAAATAAATTAGAAAGGTACGGATGCATTATCACCACGAGAGCTGAGGTTGACATGAAAATAATTTAAGTGGCGTATTTGAAGCGGAACACAATGCCTTGGGATAACGCCATTGCTAAAAATCCAGTGCCAATATAAAAACGAGTTCTTGGCTCTGCTTAGAGCCATGACGAAGTAATTCATCGGACCAGAGAGGTGTTTTAAGAAAATCATTTTCTTGTCGATAAATAGGAAAGGACGAACGCTGACTAGTGTTATTACCACGAGAACTGAGGTAATGTAGCGACCCCCACCCTCTAATCGCTAATTAACGACAAATTGCGTCGGGTTTAGCAGCGAAAGCCGCGGAGAACCCATTTTACAAAAATATTTATTTACACAAAATGTTACTACGAACGGGCCGAAGCCCAAAACACCCTATCACTCGCCCACAGGTCGTCATCCATGTACAGCCCCGCCCTCAAAAGTCCATGGAAGCTCCGATAGCCAGCCTCGATCGTCAATTACCTACAACACGCAAACACTGAGCAATTGCCCAGTAGGTGAAATAATGCATGCACGTGTGACTCGCTCACGTTCACTCACCCCCAATTTTCACCAATGCAATGCCACTCGCTATCACTAATCACCACCGGGATACCCTCACCACCTCACAACGGGCCCTGGGCTTCATACTGTGCACCATCACGCGAAATCACTACCACGATCACGAACACAACCACAACACGATCACTACACTACGGCAGTGGCCTACACTGAGCAGCCTCCCTGAGCCGTATCAGGTCAGACTCTCAGGTTGCCTCTTCTGCCAATGCGGTGCCCACGCTGGTAGCCTACGCTAGGTCCCGTAGGGATGCCCAGGTCGCAACCTCTAGGTCGCCTCCTCCCGCATGCGACAGCGTGGCCTACACTAGCTAGCCTACTTGGAGATATCCCAAGTCGCTCCTTTCTAGGTCGCCCGCAGTCTGCCGCACAATGTCCAACGGGCCAACGGCTCACCGTCACAGGCGCTGATGCACAGCAGATGCCCACACTCACATGACTCCTCTACGGGTCGACAGCCAATATCGGCTACACGCTCAATAGGTACAATACAGTACCACCGTTCCACCACGGTGCACTCCGTGAAATGACGTGTAATGCACATGCGGGTATTTAACAGGATATTACATGGTAACATGATGCTAGATGAGACGTACGTATGCATGTAAATCACATAGTCACAAAGTAGCACATAAATCATGTGAATCACTTTACAACACATATTGGTCACGTTACTCACATAAGCATATATTCGAAATAAGCACAAATATGTTTACGTGTTGTAGATGGATATTCCACCTACCTGTCCTCCTGATAAAATTAGTCACGAAGTCGGGTAAACTTTCTACGCTTCGATCCTCTGAATATTGAAAATATTTTCACATCAATAAATTTACTAAGTGATATAAATTTTGAAATCCCTAAAAATAAATAAACCCTAGAAATAGTAAAACCCTAAAATACTGAAAATTTATCAACTGAAATACAATGTCGAGATCATTGTTTATGTCGATATCTATTACCTTTCGAGATCTAATAAATGTCGAGAATTCATTGTAAAGTAAGTATCGATATCATCATACAACCTCGAGTTCCTTCTTTGGTTTATATCTCGACATCTTGGTGATATATAGCTCGACATCTTTGGTAATTATTATATTATTGCACCTCGAATTCTTTGTATTGCCCGAGATTTTCTTATCAAAATCCTAACAATGTCGATAACTCTAATGATGTCGATATCTTATAAAGTATATCTCTAAAGGTCACCAACTAGTCTACCATCGTAATCTTCCTAAACAATATTTTGAGATCTTACTAACTCTATAAGGTGTAAATATCGAGATCTTCTACACCTTGTAACATGTATATCTCGAGAAGCTTAGATATAAATGTCGAACTCTTTTCATGACACACCTCGAGATCTTTTCATGTGAAGCATCATCATGTATCGAAATCCCATATCAAGGTCTCACTAAGGTCGAGATCTCATGTCGAGGTCTTCTGAAAATTGTCATTCTCCCCCAAAAACCCTAGTTTCAGTCGGTCCTTACACACATTCAAATCGTCCGAACTTAAATGAAAAATTTAGGCTACCCAAATCGTCAGAAGTTCATCCTCACCCAATTATTCATATTTTCTAAGAACATAAATCTGAAACACAGGAATTAATATGTCATTAGGACTACCCAAAAAAAACATTACCGTCGCATGAAAGGATACGGTCTAAAGATTAGGTTATATAAACAAAATATAATTCGAAAGACACTAGAATCCCTATATCATCGTAAAACTAACGAAAATATATTCTAACTTAGAAAATTCCAAGATCTCTAATCATGATAATTCTTGAACAATCCCTTAAGTCACTATAGAATCGCCTAACATTATATAGCTATTGAAAATAACCTAACTACATAAATTTTAAGTTTAAGAAGTATACCTTTCTCCAACTTCCAAAGTTTCGAACTATCAAGTTTATGGGTTGAGGTTTCTTTTATTCTTTCCACTTGAGGTTCCTTCGTTCCTTTAACATTTGTTCTCATAAGGGTTTCATCTGAAGGAATGCTGTTATAGATATATATTATGATTCTTGGTTAACGTGAGATTTGATGGGTATGGGGTGACGTGATTTCCCTAAGGAGTAAGTAACTAAATTCTCAATATTTATCTTTTCAAAAACTTGGGCCTTAATTATATATTAGCCCAACATTAAGTCCTTAAATTATTTTCGGAATGATTCAAATTTATATGTTTGCTACACAACTTAATTTCTTGTCAAATTTCCTAATTCATAAAGTTACATATTTGAACGTCAAAATCCCGTATTAAAATTTACGGGTATTACATCCTCCTCCCCTTAAAAGAATTTCGTCCCCGAAATTACGCCGATTGGAATAACACGGGGCATCGATTTCTTTTATCCTTACAGTTGTATGTATTCGTTGTCGCAGTTCTCGTACTCGGGAAAAGCAAACGATAACCCTCATTTTTGAAAATTTACGATTCTTATCTGGAATCATTATTCCTTGATTTTCAGCTTTTTCCTGCTACTCAATTTAGTAACCATTAAACAAAATATTTATATTATCCTATTTTACAGTACAAAAGATTTCCGTTTTTAAGTTTACAAGTTCACAAAATGATGGCATCGTATCTTACATATCTTGTTCTATTCTACCCTAGGTTGTTTTTCATCTTCTTCCGCAGTGAGGGTAAATACTCTAGGAGGTACCCTCGGAGGTTGGTTCTGCACCAGTTGTTGATTCGGTGCAGGGGTCGGATTAACCGGCGGATTCTCACGACAAATTCGCGAGATATGGCCCGCCTTTCCATAGTTGAAGCACTTGATATTAGGATTAGGTCCAAAACAGATGCCAACATGTTGACGTCCGCACAGTTGGCAAGTCGGCATCGGTTGTTTGGCCAGATCATTGTTAGGTCTCGCATTTGGCCTTTGTTCCCATCTGGGTTCATTTGGCCTCCCGCGGTTTGGCTGATTAGGAGCATGGACGACCAATTGTTTCTTCTCGTTTCCTTCACGATCGTATTGTCCCTGCTCCATCTTTCTCTTTGCCTCTCGATCTTTATAAAGTCTCAACTCGGCTTCTTCGGCCACCAAAGCTCGTTCAACAGCCTTAGCATAAGTCATTTCTGGAGATCTCGTCACCGCGACATCTCGGTACAGTTCAGACTTCAGGCCAATTAGAAAACGTCCCACTTTAAGGTTGTCTGTTGCTACTATATGGGGAGCAAAGCGAGAAAGTTGCTCAAATTTGCGGATGTACTCCGCAACAGACATCCCGCCCTAACGTAGGTTGATGAATTCCTCCATTTTCGTGTCACGGGCAGAAATGCTGAAATACTTTTCCTCGAAGAGCTCTTTAAAGCGCTCCCATGTCATTGTGCTCGGATCTTCCATCACTGTGATGGTGTCCCACCAGTATCCGGCATTTCCCCGGAGTTGAAAGGCGGCATATAGAACTTTTTCCCCTTCGGGAGTTCGACTATATTGGAACGTGGATTCAATAGTCCTAAGCCACTCACCCGCTGCAATTGGATCTACAGTGTCTTCGAAAAAGGGAGGATCGAGCTTATGGATCCTATGCCCGATGATTTCGGTTCTATCGATCTCGGGCGACGTATGTCGCTCTGACGAATTCTGGTTACGGATCAAGGCATTAATTTGTTCGGATTGGAGCCGAACAAGATCAGCAAGCTGGGAAATTGTACGATTCGAGTCCTGCTCGTCAGGACTGGACTCCCGTTCCTCATGGTGTTGTCGGCTTGATTCGCCATTAAACTCACTCCTAGTTCGTACCATTTTATCCTACTAACTATAATCAAAGTTTCACATTAGCACATAAGAATTATCACAGAAACATAAACACTTACAGATGAGGCTGGGCTTCCATGCTTTTGAGCGGCCGTACATGGAAAGTCTACAGAATCTATATCCTAAGCTCTGATACCACCTGTAGCGACCCCCACCCTCTAATCGCTAATTAGCGACAAATTGCGTCGGGTTTAGCAGCGAAAGTCGCGGAGAACCCATTTTACAAAAATATTTATTTACACAAAATGTTACTACGAACGGGCCGAAGCCCAAAACACCCTATCACTCGCCCACAGGTCGTCATCCATGTACAGCCCCGCCCTCAAAAGCCCATGGAAGCTCCGAAAGCCAGCCTCGATCGTCAATTACCTACAACACGCAAACACTGAGCAATTGCCCAGTAGGTGAAATAATGCACGCACGTGTGACTCGCTCACTTTCACTCACCCCCAATTTTCACCAATGCAATGCCACTCACTATCACTAATCACCACCGGGATAACCTCACCACCTCACAATGGGCCCTGAGCTTCATACTGTGCACCATCACGCGAAATCACTACCACGATCACGAACACAACCACAACACGATCACTACACTACGGCAGTGGCCTACACTGAGCAGCCTCCCTGAGCCGTATCAGGTCACACTCTCAGGTCGCCTCTTCTGCCAATGCGGTGCCCACGCTGGTAGCCTACGCTAGGTCCCATAGGGATGCCCAGGTCGCAACCTCCAGGTTGCCTCCTCCCGCATGCGACAACGTGGCCTACACTAGCTAGCCTACTTGGAGATATCCCAAGTCGCTCTTTTCTAGGTCGCCCGTATTCCGCCGCACAATGTCCAACGGGCCAATGGCTCACCGTCACAGACGCTGATGCACAGCAGATGCCCACACTCACATGACTCATCTACGGGTCGACAGCCAATATCGGCTACACGCTCAATAGGTACAATACAGTACCACCGTTCCACCACGGTTCACTCCGTGAAATGACGTGTAATGCACATGCGGGTATTTAACAGGATATTACATGGTAACATGATGCTAGATGAGACGTACGTATGCATGTAATCACATAGTCACAAAGTAGCACATAAATCATGTGAATCACTTTACAACACATATTGGTCACGTTACTCACATAAGCATATATTCGAAATAAGCACAAATATGTTTACGTGTTGTAGATGGATATTCCACCTACCTGTCCTCCTGATAAAATTAGTCACGAAGTCGGGTAAACTTTCTACGCTTCGATCCTCTGAATATTGAAAATATTTTCACATCAATAAATTTACTAATTCATATAAATTTTGAAAATGTTAAAATTATTCCCTAAAATTTATAAAAACCTAAAAATAATGAAATCCCTAAAAATAAATAAACCCTAGAAATAGTAAAACCCTAAAATACTGAAAATTTATCAACTGAAATACAATGTCGAGATCATTGTTTATGTCGATATCTATTACCTTTCGAGATCTAATAAATGTCGAGACTTCATTGTAAAGTAAGTATCGATATCATCATACAACCTCGAGTTCCTTCTTTGGTTTATATCTTGACATCTTGGTGATATATAGCTCGACATCTTTGGTAATTATTATATTATTGCACCTCGAATTCTTTGTATTGCCCGAGATTTTTATCGAAATCCTAACAATGTCGATAACTCTAATGATGTCAATATCTTATAAAGTATAGCTCTAAAGGTCACCAACTAGTCTACCATCGTAATCTTCCTAAACAATATTTTGAGATCTTACTAACTCTATAAGGTGTAAATATCGAGATCTTCTACACCTTGTAACATGTATATCTCGAGAAGCTTAGATATAAATGTCGAACTCTTTTCATGACACACCTCGAGATCTTTTCATGTGAAGCATCATCATGTATCGAAATCCCATATCAAGGTCTCACTAAGGTCGAGATCTCATGTCGAGGTCTTCTGAAAATTGTCATTCTCCCCCAAAAACCCTAGTTTCAGTCGGTCCTTACACACATTCAAATCGTCCGAACTTAAGTGAAAAATTTAGGCTACCCAAATCGTCAGAAGTTCATCCTCACCCAATTATTCATATTTTCTAAGAACATAAATCTGAAACACAGGAATTAATATGTCATTAGGACTACACAAAAAAAAACATTACCGTCGCATAAAAGGATACGGTCTAAAGATTAGGTTATATAAACAAAATATAATTCGAAAGACACTGGAATCCCTATATCATCGTAAAACTAACGAAAATATATTCTAACTTAGAAAATTCCAAGATCTCTAATCATGATAATTCTTGAACAATCCTTAAAGTCACTATAGAATCGCCTAACATTATATAGCTATTGAAAATAACCTAACTACATAAATTTTAAGTTTAAGAAGTATACCTTTCTCCAACTTCCAAAGTTTCGAACTATCAAGTTTATGGGTTGAGGTTTCTTTAATTCTTTCCACTTGAGGTTCCTTCGTTCCTTTAACATTTGTTCTCATAAGGGTTTCATCTGAAGGAATGCTGTTATAGATATATATTATGATTCTTGGTTAATGTGAGATTTGATGGGTATGGGGTGACGTGATTTCCCTAAGGAGTAAGTAACTAAATTCTCAATATTTATCTTTTCAAAAACTTGGGCCTTAATTATATATTAGCCCAACATTAAGTCCTTAAATTATTTTCGGAATGATTCAAAATTTATATGTTTGCTACACAACTTAATTTCTTATCAAATTTCCTCATTCATAAAGTTACATATTTGAACGTCAAAATCCCGTATTAAAATTTACGGGTATTACAGGTTATTACCACGAGAACTGAGGTTGATATGAAGATTCTTAAAAGACGCGTATATCAAGCAGAACAACATGCTTTTGGACAAATCCATTGCTATAGCTGGAAGGCGGGCCGGCCGGCCCGGCCCGGATATAGTGAGCCACCGGATCTTTAAAGGGCCGGGTCACTAGAAAACTACAAAAAACATTGAATTTATACATGTAAGGATTCTACAATGTATATCGCAAATTGAACATTGTCTGCCCTATTTCCCGGGCTCATTAGAAACTTCACAATCTTGATCAGTGCATAGGGGTCTGACCAAAGGAAGAAAAATGGAATTAAGGGCCAAATTTTTAGTCCAATTGTATGAGGCATGGGCATTTGAGGTCCCATATTTCAAAGGGCCATTTTTGTCCTGAATCGTATCGATTTGACGGCTTTGGTCCTGATTAATTTCATCATTAATTTAAACGAAAATATACACTTGAGAACGCGATATTTCCTTTTAAGTCAACTAGAAGGAGCTCATGTGATCTCTTACGTGTATATTTCCGTCTAAACTAACAATTCGAGGACCGAAATGGCCCACAATCAGTAACATTTGGGACTAAATAAGTGTTGATTGATTTTGCTTTTATTATTTTGCGAAATCAGGCAATCCATTATCCTTAACATAGAGAAAACATCTGCTAGACTAGGTCCCGTGGTTTTTTCTTTTCATGGATTTTCCACGTTAATTTTTTTTGTTTTTTTCTTTTTGTATAATACACATTTCTATTTCTCTATTGATCCTAGGCAGGAATTCTAAGTAGTCGACGTGAATTATGAAATTCACGCCTTCGGTCGAAAAACTCGTTGATGAACAGTGAGAGAGAATTCGTGTAGTGTTTCTCTCTCTATAATTTAATTCTCAAGCCTTTCGGATCAAATTCTAAACTTTCTCTCTCGATCTCAATGTTTACAATTGTATTTATACACAAACTTGGTATAAATAACAATCTAGTCCTAAACTATGGACTAATACAAGAAACGCCCTAAATAACAAAGACAGCTAATAAAACCAAAGCACAATTACAACATATATTCTACATCTCCCCCTTTGTCCTTGATTGCTCTTCCGCGCTGTCTGTCCTCGTCGGGCGTAGAACGACCTGCGCAAGTCCAGCGCGTGATCGTAGTTCCCTATTGTGTCCGTCAGCTCCAGTTGCTCCTCGATGGCTTCAAGTAGTTCAGTCAGAAGTGGTAGTTCTCTCACGAATTTGTGGTGAGGCAGCATGGTGTCTTCATTGATCTCTTCCAACCTTCTCTTGATGTTCCTCCTGATTGTCTTGAGCGTCCGTCACAGAATTTGTTGACCTCAGTCTTCGGCATCAACCTATTCTTTTTGACAATTGGATTGTGGTAGGTGATTGCTAAGACTGAGCTCACGTGGATGTGGTTGTTGGAAAGCCCTTCGACCTCAGGTCCTTTCATATACGGAGCTGTCATGTTGACCTTCTTCATGTTGTTCTCCTGAGCCATCTAAAGGTCATGTGCGGCAAAGAACTTGACCTGGCGCACCATGAATCGATAGAGTCCCTCGAGCCCATCCTTCTTGATAAAGCCTTGAGGATCCTTGTACTTCTCTACATATAGTTAGTAGAGATGGTAAATCTCCTCGGCAGGAAGATATGGTAGATCGCTCTCACTTAGCTCTTCTCGATTTGTGTCTATCCGCTCTATGATGTAGATTGGAGTTGGAAGACCACCTTTCGTACAGCAGACACCTATCAGCTGATAGATTGGAGATGGATTCTTGAAGTGACTTCTCAACTGATTTTTAGGAATCCTTAGTCTCCAATCGTGTCCAAGTTTGGTTAGCATGTAGAGATATGTCATCCTTTTCTGCTGCTCCCAATGAGAGCTTGAACTCGTCCAACTTCTTAATTTTGTCTGGTGATCTCCATATCTGCTGACGAACTTCTTCTAGGAAAGGGATTTCTATCCTTATGTTCTTTCATGGCGTGTCGACTCGAACGGTCCGTGGAGTTAGTCTCGGAGGGGTGTCCGCTCGTTGAGCAATCGGCTCTGGAAGCCTTGGGGGATCCACATCGTAATCCACACCTTCCTGAAGTTCTTCATCTTCTATTAAGACTAGATCAACCGAAGCTTGTTGTAGAATTTGTCGAACATCCTTAAGCCTTCTTTGAGGTACGTCGTCAGGCATACTGTGGGTCATCATTGGTCTTCGAAGATATATCTTTCGAGGACTTCACGTGGGTCGACTCCATGTTTTGACGCTTCCGACTTGTCTGGATCGGTCGAGCTTGGAGGAGCTTGAGTTTCAGCTAATGCTAGGAGCATGTCGGCACTTGCTTCTTCTTCCAGAAGCAAGGGGCTTGTAACAGTCGCATGAAGTGGTGTGGGCGGAGGTGTTCTTATGGTGGGTGGTTCGTTTGGGCTAAGGGTTTGGTGCGGTGCGTGGTGGTTTTGGTTTGTGAGCGGGTTGTGGGTCGTAAAGTATCGCGGCTGCAGCACTTGTCTGACGCGAGCCCGAACCTAAGCCTTGGCCGCTCGTGAAGAATATCCTCGGCCTCTTCTCCCCCTCATGATGATCCTGGTCATCAGGGTCGTCATGTCTTCGTTTGGAGCGGGAGTCTTGGCCTCGGCAAGAGTGAGTAGGCGGCTCAGGGTGATCAACGAGACGCCTAAAGAGGTCTTCTTCCTGCGGGGTCCGGTTGGCCATTCCAAACAGACGGGCCACTAGTATGGTGTGGAGGTCGCTGATGGGTACGATGTAAGGGTTGATGAGTAAAGGTGATTTGATGGGTGTGGTGGTGAGTATGGGTTGTGTGCAGGGACGGATCCAGGAATCCAACACTGCGGGGGCTCAATATTATTTTAACGTATTGCACAAAAAAAAAACTAACATATAATAATCTCGAATTTCTCTATAAATTCATTTCAAAATAATAATTTGCAATACATTCGAGTCCATGACTATTAAATCTACTTTTGCCTCCTTCATGTTCCACAAATTTTTCCAACGCTTTCTTCCAATTCTTAAAACCAATTATTGTGAAAGCATCATCTCCATGCTTGTGACCTTTAGCAAATAAGAAACACCAAAAGCAAAATGCGGCATCTTTGGATGAGCAATACTCTAACTACTTATGTTTCGTAAACCATGTATGTTGAAAACGTCTCGCATAACCACTAAAATCACTTGACGGGAAAATGTGTGCAACCAGATGACAAGGGCCTTTTACTTAATATCGTCTTCTTATATCATCACTTACCTCAACCGGGTAGCTATTGATTGATTTACGTAGGGCCGGATCACCGATAATATCATCATCTAATGCTTCTTCATCTAGACTACAATTTTTACCTCTTTTGTTCTCGTTTGAACTTGAATCACTAGAAGAGGACCCACCAAATGGTTGGAGATTCCTTTTTGTTCTCACAACCCATCTATCCATATTGAAAGCCTACGAATGATTAAAAAATACTCACTTAGAAGCTCAATAATTTAACATCGAAGATAGCTTCAATATAAATAAATTAGACTACAAAAACAAATAACTAGAATAATAAAACTGTAAATGTTACCTAGCAGTGAGTGATTATAATAATCCCTAATATGATCGGATCGTTCAATAGATTAGTTTTCGATTACTGCCATTGGGCAAAAAACAGAGAAACCCTCGCTGAACTGAAGCTAATTGGGACCACAACAGCCAACGTTGTGTTTATTTTGAAAATTAATTTATTAATCAATTAACATGGTCAACAAAAAAGGTTAAAATAGCCCAAAACTGCTTTTAAGCCCAAACAATAATAAATATGGCCCGACAAAACAATTATTATTTAAAATACATTACTCAGACCAATTTTTTTATTAAGCCCAGCCCACCACTATTCATCATCTTCACTCCTTGCCCTTCTTAGCGTCTTCTCGGAGGGGACTCTTCAATTTCAGAAAAGAAAAAACAGCTGCAGACGGGCATACCTCTAAGGGCTAATCCGGCCGGCCGGAGGGTCAACTGACCCTCCGAGCCCCGCCATAGGTCCGTGCCTGGTTGTGTGGGTGTGAGGTTGAGTTGCGACGAAGGAGCCTCGGAGACGGGTGCTTTCCCGGTATCACAGTGGGACGTCGCTGTGTGTACTCTCTGCATTAATTTATCTTCAAAAGATTTAAGGGCTTCGGAGAGAGCGGCCTTGAGTCGATCTTCGGTCACAAATGGCAAGAACACATCTGAAGTGGAGCCTGATTGGCGTTCCACTGTCATGACGTCAGCGAAGGTCACTGACGCGCCGCCTGGGTGAGGACTTGAAGGACCAGGACGACTGATGTCGTCTGTTAGCAACCCACGAGTGAACACTATCTCACTGGGTTGGCTCGTCGTCGCTTGAGGTTGCGACATTGCGAGACTTCCATCCAATCCTTGAGATAATTCCAAAGGAATCGTCTCTATGGATGTTGTTGCAGGCTCAGATTGAACCTGCGAGTCAGACACCTGAATCTCCGGGCCTGTAGGTGATGGAAGATGAGTCTCGACCACTGTTGATGCGATGACGATAGAAGTCGTGTCTGATGTGATTGTGACAGCTTTATTGACGGGTTCACTGGATTGGAGTTGACGTTGTGGGACCCATCTGACCCATTGAACCTCCTCGTTTGAATCCGTGACTTTGGACGAGGTAGCCGTGTGAGGTGATGGTATGTGCTCTGCTTTTTCACGGGCTTGAGCCGTCGCTTGAGGCTCTTCAGGTGAGATCGTGGAGATCAAGGCCTCAGTTTCAGGGTCCCCTCTAGAAGTGGGCTGGGCCCCAGTTCAGCTTCGAGCGGTGCTTCGTTGGTAGGAACTTCCTCAAGTGGTTCCTGAAGCACTTTTACAATAATTGGGCCTCTGCTTCGAGTTCGTGTTGTGGAGCTTCGATTTCCAACTCATGTGCCACTTTATCAATCAACATGGCATCTGGATCAGGCATTGGAGCTTCTTGAGTTGGAGACTCCGTTTCGAGTGCCTGGGCTACTTCGTCGATCAACGCAGCCTTAGGACTTAATTGTTGAGGAGGGCTCACATTGAAGTCGTCGGGGGCCCTCTGATCATCTCCTCCATGAGATGATTCTCCCGACACTAGAGCCGATATAAGTCTCTTGTGGGGTCGGCGAGACGGAGTAGGTCAAAGGATATCGGCATCGAAGGCCGATCGAGCTCAGTCAGCTTGGGGTGGTGAAAGAACTTGAGCTTGGGCGGCTGGTAGTTTCCACCTGGAGGCAGTCGAGGAATGTCCTGATGAACCTCCATGAGATTGGCGATTAGTACGGAAAACCACCTAGCATACGGAAGATTCGTCGATCTCTTGTTCTCCTTTTGCCTGATCTGTTCAGCTAGATCATTCCAGATCAGCTGCGCCACGTTGTAGTTCCTTGAGAACACGATTCCGTGGAATATACGAAGAATATTGTCGTTGCCCTTATCAAACCCAGCGTGCTTCGATAAGAGGCACTTGTTGACTATCCCGAAGAGAGTCTTCCAGGGATGGGGAATTCCCTTGCTCTGAAACTGCGCCAGCTTTGCAAGCGGAGATCTGTACCCCATTTGGAGAAAATCCCGTACCATTTCAGCATCCGTCGGCATTGGATCATATGCTTGACGGAAAGGTAAGTCTAGGATGAGTCCAAGATCGTTCTTGTTCACACTCAAGTGCCTTGTCCCGAGCATCGTGGTTAAGTAGTGAGCTCCATCATCCACGTGACCTGTAATACATCCTCAAAACTGCTGGAGATAGACCATCGGCACTGATGTTGTTGTGAGCGCATGCCACAGGGGACGGCCTTGAAGGATGGACACAATTATCTCGTCTCGGCATCGAAATGTCATCAGATCGAGCTGAAAATTGGTGTTCTGAACACTGATATACATGCTCTTGCATAGATGTGGTTATATGTGGGATAGTGATCCATCTAAAAACTAGAAATCAGAAAATTCATTAGTTCGAATTTGAAATTTGTGTCGAAAATTATCATATCAAACGATAATATTCGAACGACTTATAGCATGTTTGATAGTTAAGTAAAATGAAATTTCGTGCACATAGGACATATGGAATGAACATATGTTGGTATTTATTAATAAATTTTTCGAAAGTTGTATATGAAACGTATAAAGTTCTATCGAAAAATTTTCTAAGTGTTGAATTGCAAATGTTAAGCACTGTTCACTCCGTTCTATTTATCGCTCGAGAATTTTAAAGTCTCTATATAATTGCCTACGTGCGGAATTTGCAAATTAAAATATCCGTCTAATTTTTCGATCGAGAAATACTATTCGCTAGGTTTCGCTACAGTGATAAGGACTTAGGAAAATTTTCTAAGTGTTGAATGTTTCGCTAAGTACTGTAGTCGATCAATTTTACGATCGAGAAAAATGTCCGTGTAAATTTACGATCGAGCAAGTTTTCCCAGGTAAATTTACCATCGAAAAATTTTTCTCGAGTGAATAAAATTTTTCGTTGTGAAATTTGTCAAGCGAGAAATGATTTTCGATCCTAAGTGAGGTTTTCGCTGCAAAGTTTGTCGATCGAGAAAATTTTCAACGAAAAACTAAGTCAATCGCCGAGAAAATTTTCGATCGAGCAAAATCATTGCCGCGGTTTTTACGATCGAGAAATTTAGCGTCGAAAAATAAATTTTATCACAGCTAAAATTTTTGATCGAAATAAAATGAAATCGAAAATTCTATTTGCGATGGTAAGTTTCGCGCTCGTGATACCGCTCTTTAATTTTTTTTGCTCGCATAGAATCTCAATTAGAATTCTCGATGGTAAGTAATTTTCGATCTACATCATCTATCTTAGTGATTAAGTCAAAATTTAGCGATCGAAAATCTTCTTCGATGAAAACAGTATCTCAGTCAAATCTAAATTCAATTGAAACTGTTTGCGATCGAGAAAGTTCTTCGAATTCTTCAAAAGTTCAAAATCCCAGTTTAGTCGAACCTCATATTTTAACATTAAGACGCAGATTTCCGAAAATTATACTACAAGAATGATCAAAAACACCGAAACTATCTTAAAATGCAGATATTTACCCAGCTAATCACATATAATGGTCATAAACACTGCCAAATAGCATTCGGGTTTCTCACAGTTTACACACACGAAAATATAACATATAATCATGCGAAAAATCACAGAATATAGGTGCAAACGGAGTTTAATAGCACGCAAACACCTAATAGACGTCGATTCTACCTTAAAAAGACGATAATCTGTTGAAAAATAAGAATTTAAGTGAATTTTTAAGTTCGTCTTTTTAAAAAGGTTTTTCGCGAGAAAAGTTTTATCGACATTATGAATTTTTCGATTGGGAATTTATGCGTGTATTAGGGATTTTCGACTGCAAAAAGCTATTCGTTTTAATGGGCGGATTAGACATATTAGGTTCTCGGATTGGACAGGCCCATTTTAAATTTTTGCTCGAGAAACTGGAATCGAAATTACCTTTTCTATTCAGTTTTTCGATCGTAAGTTTCCTATATTTCTAATTTTATCAGATTGACCCCTATTTCGAATGATAACCACAAATTTGCTCCCCCTATGAATTAAAATCACCGCAATTCTCCCTGTAATTCAGAATAGTAGCATCTGGCTCTTTTGACGAGGTTCGAAAAATTTGTATCACTTAGAGCAAGACAGCTAAATTATTAGAGTTAATTAACAAGAAAATTTAATTAGGCTCCCCCTGAATTTCTATATCAATGCCGTTAGCTCCAGATGTTGAAAGATCGATCGTGAAGTCCTCCTCAATGGAGTGCGTTGTAGCAAGGGAAATTAGAAGAAAAATCTGCAACACTTAGAGAAAAACATCAAAAATATTTGGAGCTCAAAGCATGATATTTTTTGTAAATGCTCCCCTCAAATAGTGCACCAAAATTGATTTATTATGCAAATACATAAAATCAATCCAAGTACCAAGCACAAATTACGCAATTAAGCAATTTAGTCTAGATACATGGTCCCCTAAGCATGTAATCAAAATTTCTCGTGAGGTATGAGCAAAAACACATATTCGCATCTAATCAATTCAGTATCAATGCAAGCTAAACATGCATTCAGAATGTGCGAATTATGAGATGCAAAAATATCGTATTTATACAATTCAGTGCATATGCAAAATAAAATTGCATATCATAATGTGCGAATTCCTATTTTCTAATGTAAAAGAAAAACAAGAAAGAAAATTCACGAAAAACTATTATCATATATATGTATATATAATTTTTTTATTTTCTTATGTATATTGATATTATTAATAGTATGGGGTCAGATTATTTTGGTTCGATCAACGTCACTCATAGAATTTTCACAAGACACTTGAAAGATCGTACGCCGTCAAGTCATGTCGTCAAACTAAAGTCCTAAGTTCATAGAATGGTCCATTTCGACAACTCTCACTAGGTTCACTCTAGCACTCCATTATTTTTAAGTTGGGATTTTTATATTTATATCACTCAAGTCATCACAAGCAATATTAAGTCAACTTACCTGTGATCGAGGCGCTTTTAATCATTTCACCTAATTGAAAGACCGTAGTTTTGGAAACAAAGGGAATTTGAAGGATTTTAAGTTGGCTCTGACTTAGAAGGGAAGGAAAATTTTGGGAATGTGGACTTAACATCTTCATCTTCCTTTTCTTAGTCGGCTTTTTTTCAAAAATAAATTGTTTTTAAATTCGGCTACCAAAAATAGTGCCAAACGGATTCCTATTTCAAAAATAGGTAAAAGCGCCACTCGTTGTGGCGCGTTTCGAATGCGCCACTTGGAGTGACGCGTTCTGAACGCGTCACATGGAGTGGCGCGTTCAAACCCGACCTAATTCCACCGCAGCCCCTCCTTTCTCATCTTCCTCTTCTTTCTATTTCCTCTCTTCTCCAACCTCTCTACCCAAAAATTCGACAAATCCGATGCCAATTAACGCTTGCCAAGCCTAGTATCGTTCCAATTTCATCAAGTAAGTGCGATCTGTATTTTCCTTTTTTTTTTTTTTACGATTTGTCCGAGATTCCGAGGCTCTCCGGCGCAGCTTGGCCCCGCGCCCACCGGCGCCGTTGGCCGGCGGTGGTGGCCTCGCTGCTGGGACGGTGGTCGGCTGGTTCCGTCAAAACGGGCTGGGGCCTCGGCCGGCCCGGAACCCGCCATGGCCCGCTGTTTGGTGGGGCGGGGCGGCCTGGCCCGCCATTGAAGGGCCTTTAAAACAGAGTCCCGGCCGCCCCGTCAGCGGGCCATGGGCCGGGCCGACAAGGCCTCGGCCCGCCCGTCTGGAAATATTTTTTGTTTTTTATTTAAGTATTATTTAATTAATTATGATTTAAATATATACATCAAATGCATTATTAATTACAAATGAAATAATTAATTAATTCATCTAATTAAATTAATATATATTTAATATACAATACAAATCAACTGAAATATATGTTGGGCCGCCCCGTCTCGCCCGCGTGCTAGCATGTTTAGCCGATGGTCGCCGACGTTCATAGCCGGTGGCCGCCGTTTGTTGCCGGTGGTCATCAGTTGTAAATGTTGGTATTTAGTTAGCGGCATTACATTTTGGTCATTACTTATCGGTATTTATTTCAGCTCTAGTCGTCACATCGTTGCGAGTGTTTAACGTTGGCCGGGGGTTGTCGCACTGCGAGTCGACGTTAAACATCGTTACTAGTAGTCATCGGCGTTAAACGCCGGATATGTAGTGTTATTCGTTGGTCCTTAATAAGTAATGTTTTTTTTATATATTTGAAGATGGACGAGACTTCACTTTATGGACCGAGGGATTCGTCTTTGTTGACGCAACAACAGGCGCATCGTTCCTCGTATATTTTTCGAGATGAGAATCTGCTTGACATCACCCTTCGAACGAGGGGTCCAGAGGTTTCTGTATGGAGTACGACGGGCAACCCGAGAGACCTTCATATTCGCGTACTTAGAGAGCTGGAGTTGATGGGGTTTTACGGTGTATGTGTAAGTCGTGGAAGGTGGACCCGCATCTCGTCACAGCTTTAGTTGAGCGATGGCGTAGCGAGACACACACCTTCCATCTCTCGGTAGGAGAAGCCACCGTGAGCTTGCTGGATGTTGGTACTTTATGGCGCTTGCCGATCGAGGGAGAAGCTGTTACTGGAGTTGCTTATGCAAGGAGCAAGTCTCAGTGGTCGGACTATTGTCGTATGATGATGGGATTTGCGCCAAAGGATCGAGATTTCGATAGCCCGTCTAAGATGAGTGTAATGGCACTGAGTAACTAGTTACTTGAAAATCCAGTTACTGATGACAGTACGGAGGACGTAGTAGATGAAAGGGCACGCGGATACGCGCTTTTGTTGATTGGGTGCGTTTTGTTTCCCGATAAGAGCGGCTCACGGGTTAATCTCAATTACCTACAATTTTTTGGAGCGCATCGACGAGGTCCGTGACTACAGCTGGGGAAGTGCTGTGCTTGCGTGTTTGTATCAGGAGTTATGCGCAGCCTCTCGCGGAATTGTACAGAACATCGGCGGACCCCTGCGCCTATTGCAGGTATGTATCTGCTTTATTTTACATAAAAATATTTGTAAGAGTATATTTGTTTAACTTAAAAATTATCAATTATGTAGGTGTGGGCTTTGATTCATATCTTGCCTTTGAGGCCTGTTATCCGATCGACTGCAGCAGACCTAATCGAGACAATACACAATGGCGAAGTTGTGCTACCCATGCCGCCGCACACGGCTAGGTATGTTAGTCTATAATATTACGGTAGTAGACTTGTTCCTTTTTAGTGTTATTGTTCACTAATGAAGAACGTTCGTAGATGAAGATCGTCGTTGACATTCACGTCCACGGCTCGTTCGAACGTGCGGCAGATGTGAGAAATTTTAGATAATTTGAATCTCGCACAGTTCGTTTGGGGTCCGTATAGTTACGAGTTCCCTGAGATCGCTACACTCCCTGACGAGTATAGGCCAGCGTCGTGTAGGTCGAGATGTCCGTTGATTTTCTTCAACATCGTCGACCTGTATTATCCAGATCAGGTCCTACGTCAGTTCAACATGACAAAACGTTAAGAAAGGATAAAAAATTTAAGTTCTGAACGCGCCACGTGGAGTGACGCGTTCAGAACGCCACACGGAGTGGCACGTTCTAAACGCGCCATACCAGGTGGCGCTTTCACCTATTTTTTATATCCCGATCGAAACGGCATTATTTCGATATCTATTTTCAAAAATGCATTATTTTTGGAAAAAAGCCTTCTTAGTCACTCCTTTTTGTCGGAATTTTTCTTTCTTTCTTCGTTTTTCTTTTTCATCCTCTTTTTTTTTCTGCACTTTGCTCAAGCTGAAGCTCCGCTTCTCTACGAGGCTGAGAGATCATCGAAGGCGAAGTTCTTCTTGTTGATTCTCGGGCCGATACCGTGCTCCTCTTCTCTTAATCCCTAGAGTGGTTTCAGAGATTATCAATTTGGAGAAGTTCACAGTTGTGGAATTCGTACCCAAGGTCGTGCTCCTCTTCTCGTTTCCCGATATAAGACCGGACTATCATTGGAGAAGTTCACTTTGTGGTGCTCCTCTTTCCAGTCGTTCTGACGAGCGTACGAGATTATCAAGGGAGAAGTTCACAGCAAGATCCATGCCCCTCTTTTTATGATTTCTAAAATATCTCAATAATTGAGAGGGCAGGTTCTTTTGGACTGCTTTTTGTGCGTTGAGTATTCCTCGTGTGCATTTTCCCTCCTTTTCCATTCCCCTCTTCTTTTGTCATGTTTTCTTTTCTATTCTTCTTTTCTCCCCCTCCTTTTCTCGTTTGTATATCCCTCAGAAGATTGTGAACATCGGTTGAAGGCTTGAACGGATTCAAATAAAGAAAAGGGAATCAGAGAAGGCTCAAAGTGGATGACTAAAGGCTATGTAAAAGGATGGAAATTAACATATGGCGGAAGTATTTCCTAAGTGCCCATATCATTTTCATAACGATCTAGCACAAGGAGAGTATGAGGCCAAGAATCACTAGTTAAGATAAGCAATTGATGCGTTACTCACTCGAGAATAAATACGTAGAAAGAAAATAAAATGCTAGAATCCTCATGTATGTAAAGTGGCTTTGTGTCTAGTTGGAGCAAACTAATGACCTTTAGACACAATAATGCGACTTAGACTGGCAAAATTAAGCAATTAATCAGTCGCATGTCAGGGGAAATTATTTGTGACTTAGATCAAAGCATCCTAAAGATATCTTCATCCCCCGAATATTATAAGTATATGTATAATATTTTTTCGATTTTTTTATTTTTATCATTTTTAAGTTTCACGCAAGATATATCATGTAAGTATAGAAAAACACATAGAATAGAGCATAAGAAAGCACATAAGATCAGGTAAAGCATCTATCACGTGAGATTCAACATGCCTAAATTTCAGACAAGGAATTGGAATCATTTTTTATCCAATGCCTTGGTGAAAATGTCTGCTAGTTGATACTCTGTGTTCACGAAATACATATCATTCGTGCCTTTTTCTACGTGATCTTTGATAAAATGATATCTTATGTCTATGCATTTTGTGCGTGAGTGGTGAACAGAATTACACGTTATAGCAATGGCACTTTGACTATCACTATATATGGGTATATTGTTTAAATTGTACACATAAATGCAAAGATGAGTCCTCATCCACAGCATTTGCGAGCAACAGGTGGCAGCTGCGACGTATTCTGCCTCAGCCGTCGATGTTGAGACGCAATTCTTCTTCTTGGATGACCAGCAGACCAGCTTTTCGTCTAAGAGTTGAGCGCCGCCTGACGTGCTTTTTCTGTCCATACGGCAACCTGCATAGTCAGCATCAGTGTAGCTGATTAGTTTAAAATTCGTAACTTTCGGATACCACAGTCCGAGGGTAGAAGTGCCCTTTAGATAGCGTAAGATCCGCTTGACCGCTAGCATGTGGGATTCTTTTGGATCGGCTTGAAAACGGGCACACAAGCACGTGGAAAACATGATGTCCGGCATGCTTGAAGTGAGATAGAGAAGAGAACCAATTATGCTACGATAGAGAGTGATGTTGACTGCTTTTCCAGAGTGATCGACATCCAATTTGCAGCTAGTCGCCATGGGAGTGATGAGACGCTTGCTTTGATCTTGATGAAATTTCTTTAGAATATCTTTGTTGTACTTCGTCTGACTTATGAAAATTCCATCTTCGAGCTGTCTGACTTGAAGTCCCAAAAAGAACTGCATTTCGCCCACGTGACTCATTTCGAACTTGCTCTTCATTAAATCTCCGAATTTCTTACAGGGGCGGGGATTTGTCGATCCAAAGATGATGTCGTCGATGTAAACTTGACGACCATCAGATCTTTGTCTTTCTATTTGATGAAGAGAGTCGTATCGATGGTTCCTCGGATAAATCCAGACTTCACGAGGAATTTGCTCAGGACGTCATACCAAGCTCGAGGGGCTTGTTTTAGTCCATAGAGTGCTTTATCCAATCGATAGACGTAATCAGGATGTTCTTGAGCAACGAAGACCTCAGGTTGAGAGACGTAGACTTCTTGTTGAGAAAGGCAGTTTTGACGTCCATTTGGTAGACTTTGAAGTCCTTATGTGCCGCGTATGCCAAGAATAGGCGGATGTCTTCGATTCGGGCAACAGAAGCGTACATTTCGTCATAGTCGATGCCTTCCTGTTGATTGTATCCCTTTGTAACTAATCTTGCTTTGTTCCTGGCAGTGTTTTAAAAAGCGAAATTTCGCGCGTGTCAACGCGCGCTATAGCGAAAATGTAGACCAAAACGCGATGACGCGTACAGAAAAAAGCGTAAACTGACAGACAGTGTATTACTTCGAGAAGAACATGGATGTATTTGTGGCAAACGATATATATAACCCTTCTGACAAACTATTCATTTTGTTTTCATTTTTTCTTTCTTTTTATTACTTTCCACCAAATCATAAAGAAACGAATATTTAATGTAATTTATGTAATAAAAATAAATAAAATTTTCTAATTTATTCTTTGTTTAAAGGCGATCAAAACGACATGCATATCTTATATTTTTCGATATCCATAAGAATAATTTTTGAAGAGTGCATTTTCTAAATTGATAAAAATCATTTTCCATATATATGGAATATGTAATTGGACGCATCGAATTTTTTTCCCTTCTTTATTAATGATTTTCAACTTATTTCCTTTTCTTTTATTTTAGTTTTTATTGATAAACTTTTTATTTTATTTATCTTTTTCTTTTGTTATTTATAATAAATAGATGAATAAATGGGAAGTACAAGATGAGAATGGCGTGAATTGGATATATCATTGGAGATATAAGCTATAATATAACAAAGTTAAGCTATATATTACGTTTCATGCATTGTAATTTACTTGCTCGAAATACTCACGCAATGCGCTACGCTATTTACGCTACGCGCTTCCAAAGCCAAAACGCGTCGCATTGCGCTTCACGCGTTTTAAAACATTGGTTCCTGGTAACTTCTCCATCTTCTTTTTTCTTGTTCTTGAATACCCATTTCGTCCCTATAATTATTTTCTCATGCGGACGGGGTACTAAAGTCCACACTTGTAGACGTTCGAATTGGTTGATCTAATCTTGCATTACTATTACCCAATCTGTGTCCTTAAGTGCGTCTGCTACCTTCGTTGGCTCGCTTTGGCTTAAGAAGCAGCTAAAAAGTCCGCTCTGATTTCTTGTCCGTACTTCACACAAAGGATTACCAATGATCTGATCGACTGGATGTGCTCGAGTCCACTTGCGCTCATGAGGCAAGGTCGAGCCTGAAGCAACAGCCATCTGTGGAGCGAGACCTCTAGTGATCTCAAGCTGTTCATCGAGTTGAGGTAATTCCATTTCTGCACTTGAGGTAAGCGACTCTGATGATGTTCCCTCAACATCCATGGTTGGTGTAGCAGCATTCTATGGTAATAATGAATCTGGTGAGGTGGGACAGTTAAAGTACTCGGTACATCGGCTTCGTCAAGTGGAGGTGGTTCCACAGCAGGTGTGGTAATGGTGGTGTTTGGCCGATATAGGTGCTCAAAGAGCGAGTCCAAGTCTTCTAGAGCAAATCTCATAGCTTTTTCTGACGTTGAATCTTGTGTTGTTGTCGTTCTCTGTTGGTCTTGTGCCAACTCCAGTGAGCACGGGTTCTGAACTGTCGTATTCAGAAGCCATCTGGTGAGGCACGGGTCCTGGACTGATGTGCCCAGAAGCCATTTCTGCCACTTCTTGGAAAGTGACATTATAGCTTTCCTTGATTGTTCGGTTGGACTTGATGTATACTTTGTACTCCTTAGAAGTTGAAGAATACCCGACAAAAGTGCCTTCGAATGCTTTAGGGTCGAACTTAGCACGTTGCTCTCTATCGTTCGAATGATTTCGTACGGAGTCTTATCGAAACGCTTGTGAACGACCGTCCTGTTCTGAGTGAAACATGCGGTATTTACTGCTTCAGCCCAAAGAAAGTGTGGAAGGCCGGAATGAATCAACATCATGCGCGCGGGCTTCAACTAGAGTTCTGTTCTTTTGTTCAACTACCCCATTCTGTTGAGGTGTCTTTGCGGCTGAGAATTGCTGACTAGTCTCAAGCTTCTGAGAGAAATCACTGAGAAATTTATTCTTGAACTTAGTTCCATTGTCAGTGCGGATGACTTGGATAGTTTGCTGCAGTAGATCCTGCGTTGAGTTCACAAAATTGATGATCAAGTCCCCTTTCTCATCCTTAGTTCGGAGGAACTTCGTCCATGTGTAGCGAGAAAATACATCAACTATGACCAGCACATACTTGCGTCCGTTGATACTCTGTGTTTGCATAGGTCCATGTGAAGTAGTTCCAGAGGACGTGAAGTAGAGGCAACTTATTTGACGTGATGAGAGGCTCGCTTCATTTTTCCAAGTTGACACGCCGAACACTGATGCTCTTTCTGAAGCATTATAGTTCGAAGACCGTATACCAACTTTTTCTGTGAGAGTTGTTGAAGAGCTTTAATGTTCAGATGAGACATGCGTTGATGCCATAGGCTGTTCCTCTGAATTGTAGTTGAGAAATGAGGCAAATAGCTGTCAAAGGCCGCACGGACGTCAGGTTGATCGTATATAGATTTGATCTCCGAATTCCTTGAAGGAGTTCTTTGTCCTGACTGTCCAAATTTCTGCACCGATCAGCAAGGAAGACCACCTGGAATCCTTTATCGCAGAACTGGCCTATGCTGAACAATTTATGGCAGAGGCCTTCACGTAAGAGACATCCTTGATGATCAGATTCTCCAAAATAATATCTCCAAGTCCTAGAAATGGAGCTGAGTCGTTGTTGCCGAATCTGACTTTTTCATTTAAGCGATCTTGGTAGTTGCTCAGCAGCTCTTGATTTCCCGTCGTGTGTGTGGAGCAACCGGAGTCAAGGTACCACACATGATGGATCTGCAAAAACAAATTTAAAGAACTTTAGGTACCCACTTTTGAAGAAGTTGATTTGGGTTTGGCCTTTGTAGGAGACTTGGCCATTTTGGGTTGAACCTGGCAGGGAAGATGAATTTCAGCACGGCAAATGCTTTGGTAGGCTTGATCGTGAAAAAGATCTTTTCATTTGATAGTCTCCTAAGGTGTTTGGGGGATTGGATCTTCACGGGGTACCATAGGTGAGAGCATGAATGAATGGCGCCATAAGCTTTCTTAATGGCGGGATGTTGTTTCCTACGGGTCATCCTATCGGCATTTGTCTTAGAATTATTATTTTAATTTCTGAGGTAGAGCCTATTTCGAAATTAGTGCTTTTAAAAATGGTAGGCTTTAGGGAGCATGTAGAAGCGATAACTTGAAGCGAAGAAATGTCTCTTTTATTTCTACGAGTGTTCTTTATTTTTAGAGAAGGAGAATTAGCATTTGAATTATTTAAATTGACGGGCTCCTTCTCTATTTTATTCTAGACACCCGCGCTTTCGACTCTTGATGCTTGGGTACTACGCTCCCTGTAGACGTAGAAGAGACAGAATTAGAAATAATATTTTTCAAAACAATTTCTTAGGTTTTGGATCTTGGAAGTCGATTTTTCTTTCTTCACGCTTTTCATAATTATTTTATCTTGTGAGGGAGATGCGTGAGAAATGTTTTGGGAGAAGGAGGAAGCTTTGAGATTTTCTATCTCCTCTAGAGTTTTTTTCTTTTCAGCTTCAAAACTCTCTCTTTCTTAACGATAGGGAGTATGTAGAGAGAATTTTTAGAATGTACAATTTGAGCTTCCTTAATTTCGGTTTGAGGCTCAGGATGTTTGGCCAAATCACAGTCACGCGTCAAGGGTATTTCTCGAGACTTGTAACTATCGTTTAAATATTTGTAGTCGAAGGGGATTGCAGCCCTATGCTTGGCTCGTCTCTTAGCTAGTTCTAAAGCGCCTAGTTCATTTGCTTTAGTAAAGTTCATAAGAGAGGTTACGCCTAAACCCATGTATTTTATATCATACACTTCTTTCTTCTTTAACGTACACGGGTTAGTGAACCTAAGCCTTCTATGGGATTATAGAATTCTATATCCTTGGGCTGATTTAGGAAAATTGTCTGTTCAGTTTGTCCCTTCCTAGTAAGAAGATCGTCTAATTTTTAATTTTGGCATATAACTTCTTACGTTCTTCGCCTAAGAGAGCATATTTGTTTTCTACCGCTAGTTTGGCGGCTTTACAGGCATCTAGTTATTTAACTAGTTCACTAACTCTAGTATTGGATTTTTCTAGTTGGGCTTCTAAGTTAGTGACCTTAGTAGTAGCATCTGTTAGTCTTCAATTGAGGCTAGCTTTCTCATTGAGATTCTTAACCAAGCAATTATAGTTATTCTCTAGCATGTCTTCTAGTTCATTAACTTTTAAGTTATGCTGCTCTATCTGAGTCTTCGTAGTCTCACTAATTTTCGAGCTCTTAGTTAGTTCTTCTATTTTAGCGCTAGAGCTTCTAAGTTCTAACTCGAGACTAGCTATTCTCTCCTAAGACCTAGATAGTTTCTTTTCTACTTCCTTTACACTCTTCTGCTCACGTTTCATGTTAGCGTAATTTAATTGATACGATTCTAACATGGTCAATTATGTGGAAGAATTTACCTCCTGTAAAGGTTTGGATGCTTGGTCATCGTTCGTCCGGTTGGAGGTTTCGGTGTCTGAGTCCTCGTCCAGGCGGGCCATGAGGGCTAGATTCTCCTCATCAGAACTAGACGTATCCTCGAGCCAATGGTCTTGTTCGTCCATGTGGGCTACTCCAGGTTCCTTTTGCTTAGTAAGTTGAAGCTTCTTGGAGTAGTAGTTGGCATCTTTGTTTTTCGGGAGAGTGCACTCTCGGGCGTAGTGACCAGGTTTGCCGCAGTTAAAGCACTTGTTAGTCTCTTGGACATTCTTAACTTCGGACATCTCGGGTGCACGTTCCTTATCTTTGAGCTAGAAGTCCGAAGTCGGCTGGCTGATGATGAGGATTTCTTCTTGAAGTACTGCTTGCTCATCATCTTTCCAATTAGAGCTAACTGCTTTCCCAGTGCTTGATGTTTGGCTCGACGTCAGAGTCTAACTCGTCTTCCGACTGTGAAGGTGTGGGAGGCCTAATGGTCTTTTCTTTACGTGATCGTGAGCTCCGCTTCTCTGAGACTAGGGCAACTGTGTCTTCCATCAGTTTGCCCTTCTGCTCCTTCTGAATCTCACTTATATCTTCCTCGTGTTGTGCGAGATTGTCAAATATGGCGTGGATGTCCAGCTCCTCAAGATCTTTGTTCTGTCGGATTTGAGTGGATATCTTCTTCCATTCAGAGGGCAGGGATGACAGAAATCGGATGTTGATTTCCATGTTCATCTTTGTGATTTCTATCTTCCTCATTTCATTGAGAAGTGTGAGGTGTCTTTGATAGAGATCACGTAGGCTTGCCTCAGGTTTTGCTCTAAACGAGTCGTAAGCAGTAAGAATGTTTGCCTCTTGGCCTTGATGCCTACTTTTGTTCTTTGCATCATTCTATGCAATTCATCCCACATCCCTTTAGCCGTTGGGAGGCTGTCTATTTGTCTATAGATGTCATTTGGGATGCCTTGCATTAATGTATTCTTTGCTATCAGATCAACCTTTGCTCGAATCCTTTCCTCATCTGTGTATTTCCTAGGCTCTTTCAGTCGCCTAGTGGCGGGAATTTGAGAAGTAGCTGTGTTGTCGCCGGGTACTGTGACCCAAAACTGAGCTAGCCCTTCCTCAAGAGAAGAGAGAAGATTCTCTGCCTGATCCTTTAGATCAATGAAATTCAGAAATTGGCTCCGTCAGACAGTGTATTCGCCTCTTTTAAGGATGGGAGGACGGTTGTCGTTTCCCAGCGTATAAGCATCCATTTGTTTGAGTTGATTTGTAGAGATCTTCGTAAGTTGTTTCAAGAATGGATTTCGGTGTAATGTGCTTCACAAGTGGCAGATTTGTTAGTAACTTTTGATTTGAAAGTGATCGAGAATTATTTTGATTCAATCTTTAAAGTTTGATAAAAAAAAAAATAATGTCTTCGAAATAAAACGTGTAACTGTTTTCGCGCGATAAGTACTCTTAGCGGAAAAATTTTCGAACGAAAATAATTTGCTCCAAATCTTTCGGCCGAGAAACTTTTTCAGTGCGTAAATTTATCTCGATCGTTAAGAAACAGTATTGTTAGTAAGTTTCTCGCTAAGTCAAAATAAATTGGTTGACCGAAAAAGTTTTGCAAGCTCAAATGATTTTTTGCTTGGACAAACTTGGATGTCTGACCGAGAATGTTTTTCGAGAGAAAAATGTACGCGCGCAAAATCAAAATGACTCTCGTCGAAAAAGATTCTCGCTGAAATAAGGCTCGAGAAATTTTTCAGCGTAAATCGCTCTTTACATCAGCGACTTCAGTACCTAATTCGTATTCTAATTGAGAAATTTTCTCGCACGGATTTTTCGATCGAAAAATTAAATCCGATCGAAAATCTAGCGAGAAAAATTGAAATTACACAGTTAAACACAGAATACGATTTTAACACGGATTCAAGCAAAAACAGCAAATTAGGCAGTGAAATTGCAGGTAATTGCTCGAATCTATCAGCTAATCATACGCGAACAGACAATTAAACATGTTATGAAGCAGAGTATGGCCAATGTGAGCAAAATCAGTACCAGTTCATCGTGTTCAATCGCAAACAGTAACTTCTAGCCGAATCTAAATTCAGTCAAATTTGAATTAAAATATGATACCAATCGAATCGCAAATGATTTCTAACGCTATTGCGAGCACATAGACATCAAAATCAAATCACATAAGCATAGAATTGAGCCTTTAGATCGAAATTTCAGTTTCGCGCCAAAAAGTTCTTCGAGCGATCGAAAAACTTTTCAGAATTGAATTTCGAACTAAATCTAACAATTCAGCTTTAAAACAGATACGAATCTACTCTTATACCAATTGTTAGGTCCCTGATTATCAACTCTATTGATCCTAGGCAGGAGTAGTCGACGTGAATTAAGAAATTCAAACCTTCGGTCGAAAAACTCGTTGATGAACAGTGAGAGAGAATTCGTATAGTGTGAGAAAGTGCAAAGTGTTTCTCTCTCTAGAATTTAATTCTCGTGCTTTTCGGATCAAATTCTAAACTTTCTCTCTCGATCTCAATGTTTACAATTGTATTTATACCAAACAAACTTGGTATAAATAACAATCTAGTCCTAAACTATGGACTAATACAAGAAACGCCCTCAATAACGAAGACAGCTAATAAAATCAAAGCACAATTACAACGTATATTCTACATGACTAGGTCCGGTGGTTTTTTTTTTTTTTGAACCAAATTTGAAGTTAATTTGGTTAAAATAAAACAAATTAACTTCAAATTAAAGATTATTCTTAATTTTTAAACATATAATATGTGTACGTATAAATTGTTATGAAACCTTGGGTATTTAAACCTGGTTAATGTACACAAAAAGTAAGATTGTTCTCACGTGCAACGCACATTTCCTACTAGTTCATAAAAAAGTGTAAAAATGGATTTCTCATAATTAGTATAATCCTTAACAGATATAATATTCTCATAATAGGATGAATTTATTATAGCTTGTGAAATATTTATTTATAAAAGTACATTTGGATACCGAACTCATTGATGGAGTTGTAGCATTTCAGCTCATTGTATGTACTATTTATTAGACGTCAATACTTGCTATAAACCATCAATTGGTACGTGAAGTTGCATTAGAAATATATCTATAAAAAAGTTAAAAGAGAACCACCGACTACCTTTAAATACCATTTTTAATTAATTACAATTTTACCTTTAATTTTATAATGCATCAATTTTTTGTTTTTATACTTACAAATACACTTAACTAAATTTGATTATTTTCTATTAAATATTTTAAATTAAAATAAATTTAATATGATACATTTATATATTATAGTACACACATTTGGGTGTACAAAAATACTAGTTAGTATTATTAATTAACTCCCTACCTACTTTTGTGTAATCGTAAGTTCTGAAAATATTTCGACTCTCACCTTAATTACCCATCTTGGCAATAGGGTGGGGATTCCCTGCTTTGCACTCCCAGCAGGGGATAATGGGGAAATTTCACTCCCCGTTGGCGGCGATGGGGCGGGTACGAGGATCATACTCCCCGGCCCCTTCTCCTTCGGGCTCAATATATAGAATTATGAAATTATCCTTCTAAACAGAATTATTTCTTATTCTTTTTGTTTTTCTTCCCCTTATCTTGCATCGTCACAACTTTTCGAAACTATATCTAATCTATCACACTGTTATTCATCGGCGTAAACAATATAGGAAAATTAAATAATTACATTAAAAAATATGCAGGGTGGGCATTCCCTGTGGGGGAAAAATTCGAAAATCCCAGCGGGGATAGGGATGGGAGAAATTATTCCCCATTTTGCTAACGGGGATGGGGACGGGGATTCCCCGATAATTGTGCGCATGGGGATTAGCCTCCGCCCTATTGCCAAGCCTAATTTTCGATGCGCTTTAGCATGTCTTTTTGAGCAAAAAACGTATTATAGCATGCTAAATTATGCTATTAATAAATTAATGCTTAACTTTCGTGTTGATAACATGTTACAAAAATAGTGTGATTAAATATAAGATTACTATTATTATACTTATATTATCATTATTATAATGATGTAGCTCATAAAATTAGAGTGAGAGAGAGCGAGTAGACAGAGAGAGCGAGAGAGAGAGAGGGAGAGAGAGAGAGAACATATTCAGTCCAAGTTATTATGGGTATAGAACACAATAACATGCAACATGCAAGTTCTTGGACAGGTGTACATTTGTCTTCCATCATTCCAATATTGTTACAACACATCATTCCAATTTGTCCCGCTCCATTCTTCTATAGTTGGCGTCACCACTCCTATGCATTTCATATCAAGAATGCTAGCTACAAATAAAAGAGGGTGAAGATATGCAGAATTAGACGAAATAAAAAATAATAATTGAAGTGCTAACTAATAAAGTACGGCAATTCAATATAGGGGCTTTACACATAAATACCCATTGGATAAAAACTTGTATGTTAGTACCCTGTCAGTATTTTTTTTACATGTAGGTACCTAATAGAATAACTTTTTTGCACATAGGTATCCGATCCGCCGCAGGTACACCATATAACACATTTAGATACCCTTTACCAACGTATTGTGGTACGTAATAAGTTAAGAAAATGGTACATCATATATAACACATTAAGGTACCATATAATAACCGTATATGATATCGTATAAACGCGTGACGTGGTACGCAATACACACATAAAAAGATAAGGCAAGATTGAGAAAATTGGTACGAACAGTAGAACGGGTACCTATCTGTAAAAATTTCTGATATAGGTACTGATTTGTAAATTTTTTATTCAAAGATGTCACTTCAATATATACCTGCATGTGACTCGGGCGTAGCAGCAGCAGTAGCATCAACTATGAGAGTAACTTGGTGATAATCCAAAGACACTGCATCGAACACCGTCTGCCTAATACAAAATGGCGTTTGAACACCTAAATCGAAAATATTTAAGATTGATTAATTAGCAACATAACACCAGAGATAATAGGAAAATTTTAGTTAGTTATTACCGGTGACCACAAGCTTACTGATCCCAGCAGCATGAAGATAAGAATGGAGATGAGTGTTAAGGAATGCGCTGAACCTCGTCTTTACGAGCTTGTAATCTTCTTCTTTGATGGTCAAACCGTCGACTAATTCTGCGCCTTCGCTGCCCTTAGAAGCTGGTTTAGGCTGACCTTCGCCGTACAATCTATGGCGGATAAGCTCTGCATCTCTTCCCAAAGGGTCTTGCTCACGAACCACCTGCATGTCGTCTTTATTATTATAGGTCCAACAAAAGGGGCGAAAGACATTTTAAATCGAATAAAATGAGATCACGTGCTCTTACCGTAAATATGAAACTAACCGATACATCGATCAAAACGATCCAAAATCGATAACATAGGGACTAAAAGTACCATCTCGATATATGGAGACCAGTAAGGCAAAAACACCCACATGTCAAATATTATGGACTAAAAATGTCGTTGGCAAAAAAAAAACTATATAATTTTGAAAGGAAGTGACCCCAAAAATACTTACCCAAATGATTGGAATGGAACGGCTTCGAGCGACTTCAACAGCCCTGATAACGTTAGGCACGATTTGTTGGCCTGCCTTTAACGGAGAAATAAAATCCTTCTGCAAAAATAGAAAAATAAAAATAAAAAATGGTGAATGTTATAAATAATGCAGAGAAGCCAAAGGGTAATTTGACTTGCCTGCATGTCCATGACAAGAAGGGCAGTGTTTTGCCACTTCGATTCGGCGTATGGCTCAAAGGAAGTCATTGGCGTCGAAAGAATTAAAAGGAAAATGTGAAGGAAAAAAGATTGAGTAAAGCACAGCACTTTGATTATGCCCAATGGTTATTCTCAATGCTTTTTATAGCCTCAACTCAAACCCAATATACATAAAATTTGTATTAGACGTTCAGGTTTGGTTGAAACAAGAATTAGGACGCACTTGGGAAATGTTCACGGAAATGATTATAACGCAAAAACACCAAATCCAATGTCTCACATCATCAGAGCTAATCTATGTATGTTGAGAGGGTTGTGATGCACTCTAACGACAGCCCACCGACAAAATAAACACTCAACCACATCAATCAATAACGTACGGTGGGTACCGATTGACGACCCGTCGGATTTCTGACCATTCATTGGTTTTGAATGGTTCACAGTGTTGAAGACATAAAAATTCATTCAACAATTACGTGCAAATTAGTCCAAGTGAATAGTGAAGTTATCATGTGGAATTTGATCAGTTCTACGTCCACGGAGAGATTTGAGGTCAAAATAGCGAGAGTTGTAATTAGTACCGTCAATCTGGCCCTAAAGGGTGTTGGATATAATAAGCTCAAGTCACATGGAAATAATAAGTTTAAGCCACATCATAAGAATATTCTAGGATGAACTTAGGTGGGTGTATGAGGTGTTCTATGTAATCATTATAGAGATGAGTCATGAGATGAGTCATTGTGTGTAGATTATCCTATAAGTACTATAAATAAGTCCATATCATGTAACCTTGGTGTAGAGAATTAGTAGACATCAAAATAATAAAATACTAAGCTATCTCTTGTCTCTAATCTCACATATTAAAACACTACAATCATACTATACTTATCACGTGGTATCAGAGCGCATGGCTAACATCGGAGGAGCGGCCGGAGGAATTCCTCATGTACCAAGCTTGCGTCTTTCAAAGGACAATTACGGCAATTGGTGCATACAAATGAAGGCGTTACTAGGATCGCAAGATGCCTGGGAAGTTGTCGAGAGTGGGTATACCGAACACGAAACTCTCGCGGGTTTGACGAACAATCAAGTGAAAGAACTAAAGGAATACCGCAAGAAAGACAAGACCGCGTTGTACATGCTTTATCAAGCAGTTGACGAGTCGGCCTTTGAGAAGATAGCCGGAGCAAAGAACTCGAATGAAGCCTGGACGATCCTAGAAAATGCATACAAAGGCGCAGATCGCGTTAAGCAAATACGCTTGCAAACGCTTCGCGGTGAATTTGAGACGATCAAGATGAAAGACGCAGAGACGGTGTCAGCTTTACATTAAGGTACGGGGTAATGATATACTTTATGTTGCATTATATGTTGCTGACCTGATTTTTGCTAGCAACAACAACACCATGGTTGAGGAGTTCAAACGAGATATGAAGAACGAGTTCGACATGACCGATCTCGGACTCATGTCATATTTCTTGGGGCTAGATGTCAAACAAAAGGAGTCGGGTATTTACGTATCTCAACAAACGTACGCAAAGACGTTGTTGGAAAGGTTCAATAAGAGCGAGTGCAATTACGCTAAAACGCCGGTGGAACGAGGCATTAAGTTAACGAGGCAAGGTGAAGGGAAGCCGGTTGATCCGAAGGTTTATAGAAGCGCTGTTGGAAGCTTACGTTATCTCACAAATACAAGGCCGGACATAACATATGGAGTAGGACTCGTGAGTCGATACATGGAGAGTCCAAGATCAAGTCATTGGAACGCCGTAAAGCGGATTTTACGATACATCAAAGGAACGATTTCATACGGATTATTTTATTGCTGCACTAACAATCCTGATGTTATTGCTTATTCAGATAGTGATTGGAGTGGTGACTTGGACGAAAGAAAGAGCACTACAGGTTTTGTCTTCTTGGTAGGTGGCACGGCTTTCACTTGGACGTCGAAAAAACAACCGATAGTAACACTCTCTACGTGCGAAGCTGAATATGTCGCAGCATCAACTTGTGTCAGTCATGCGATTTGGATCAGAAAGCTGTTAGAAGAAATGAAATTCACACAAGCAACAGCTACCGAAATACGGGTCGACAATAAGTCGGCAATTGAGCTCGCGAAGAACCCGGTACATCATGAGCGAAGCAAGCATATAGACGTGCGATATCATTTCATACGAGAGCAAACAAAGAAAGGCGAAGTTAGCTTGATTCATGTAACAAGCAAGGAACAAGTAGCGGATATATTCACCAAGCCACTACCGTTGGAAGCGTTCGAAAGGATCAGGAAGATGCTCGGTATGTGGGAAGGCGACAATTGAGCTTAGGAGAGGATGTTGGATATAATAAGCTCAAGTCACATGGAAATAATAAGTTTAAGCCACATCATAAGAATATTCTAGGATGAGCTTAGGTGGGTGTATGAGGTGTTCTTTGTAATCATTATAGAGATGAGTCATGAGATGAGTCATTGTGTGTAGATTATCCTATAAGTACTATAAATAAGTCCATATCATGTAACCTTAGTGTAGAGAATTAGTAGACATCAAAATAATAAAATACTAAGCTATCTCTTGTCTCTAATCTCACATTTAAAACACTACAATCATACTATACTTATCAAAGGGAACCGTCCTGCCCCGCGGCGAGCCGCGGGCCTAGCGGGCCCAGGCCTGTCCGCTTAGAAAATAATTTTTCTATTTTCTATTTAAATTTAAAATTTTAAGTTAATAATAATTTTTAATTACTTATGGTATTTATTAAAAAATTATGGATAAATATGCAATTAATTATGTATTTGATAATAAATATGATATTAACTAGACATAATTAATGCATCATTAATTACATTATCTAATTAATTTAATATTTATTTTCTATATAAAATATATTTACATAATATATATATATAATTACAATAATGGGGGGCCAGCCCGCGGGCTGACCCGCCCCCTGGGGGGCAAAAAAATCGAAGCCCGCGGGCCGCGAGCCATATTGACAGTACTAGTTGTGATTTTGTAAGGTAGTAAGAAAGTGAGCGCTTTGTAATTTCTTATACATCAAAGGTTTTACCGAGTTGGACGTGGTTTTTATCTCTTCGTTAGCAAAGAGTTATCCACGTAAAACTTTATTATTTCTCTAATGAAAATTTCATTTTTATCGATTTGGTTATACCTTGCGTGTCTTATGCCCTTAGGGAGGCTTTTGATTGAGAAAACAATGAGTGGTATGCGACTTGTGCCACTTGATCATTGATATGTGTACCTAACCTTGATGAATGGAGATCGAATGAACAAGGTTCATATAGGTAAGAACGAAGCACATGTTAATGCTGAAGCTTATTCCCGAAATTTTGGTACATATGTTGAGCTCGAAATTTTAAGAGGTTGAATTCTACTCTTAATTAACAAAGTCATATGTCAATGACTTAAGAAAAAGAGTTTCTTATAAAAGAAAATAGTTTCTTTAAGGAAAAGAGTTCCTTAAATGGTTTTTTTCTTTTAAGAAAAGAGAGGTGTGGCCGCCTTTATGGAAATAAGGCTAAGTTTTTTAAAGTTTATCTCGAAAAATTAAAGGAATGCGCATGGCTAGAGAGACGTCCAACGGTCCAATTGATGTTAGAAATGGAGATGTGAAAAATTTCATAACATTGTGAACTCTGTTTTACAGCATGGCCGGTGGTTCATAGGAATCTAATTTCACCACATTCCTAGTGATTCAAGTCTCAATTGTCTAAGGTTATGGTTCATAGTTTATTGAGAACACCATGACTTAAGTATATTTTCCAAGTTAGTTGATGAAATAATTCGATAAGACTCCAATGAGTGGGGGATTGTTAGGATATTATTTGAAATATTATTTAAATGTGTCATTGGATTCCTATCAAAACCAATGTTGACTCTTGAGCTTTATATCTCTTAAAGAGCATAAAAATGGGCAGGGGCAGATCCAGAACTATATACTCTGGGGGGGGTGAAGAATAAATAGTAACGCAAAGCCAAATTTAATATATCGTCAATAGAAAAACAATAGTTTGAACGGCAATGATTAAGCAAAAGAAATAAAACTTTCTAACTAAAAGGAATTCGACGTTCTTTTAGATTTTCGAAGTCCTCAATAATGGTTTCCATGCTCACACTTCTAGCAAATTCTATCAATAGACTTGGGTCGAACGATCATCGTCATTTGATATTGGCGTTGACGAGTCGATTATCGGAGAAGATAGTTCTTCACTTGCCCTTTTCTTTTGAAAAAAATTATCAATTGTAGTAGATTTTCCCATGAATTATGTGTAATATGTCACCATAAAAAATAATACATTTAGTGTATAATCAAACATGATAAAATATAATACAGAAAACAAACAAATACGATACACAAACAAGAGATAACTCACATATTTTTAGCTTGAAATTTCTGCAAATTTTCTGCAGTTCCGCCAATTTACTGTGGTATTTCTCTAAGCTTCCATTTATTTATTAGGCAAAATAATTATGTTTCTATTGATGGGCCAACGTTCCTTTTTGGGCAGCTGAGCAGATTGGGCCAGTCAGCAATATTTTATTAGTTGAAAGCAAAAATTCATTAAATAAAAAGGCCTTCACAAAATCGAACCTGGGACCAATAATAGAAAGAACAAACTCCCTGACAATCAAGCTACATATGGTTTTCTGAGTATTAATAGAGCAGAATTTTATATATATAAATTATTGATGAATATAAATACTACTAAAATTTTCGAAAATTTTCGGGGGCCAGCCCCTGAAAATGGGTCTTAAAAGAGCATCAATATGAGCATGTATTAATCTTTAAAATGACATGAATGTGATGCTTGAATGTCTAGGAAATGGCTCTTGAATGAGTGACCTTTAAGTTGCTTGATCACCTCTATAAATACTTCATTTCTCTTACTCTCATGAACACTACAACATATGTGTAATTCTTGGAAGAGGTTGTTGAACCTTTGGACGCTATAAGAGAGTTCTTGAAAGAGTTTTTTTGGGCAGTGAAGGATTCTTCACGCCTCAACCTTTATGTTCATACTCCGTCGCGCTTAGAGAAATCCTACAGCAAAAATTTTCAAAGTCCTAAAGTCTGATCCAAGTTTAAATATCAGCCAAACGATTTGGCGGGTCATATGTCGGATGGCTTAGATTTAATCGTGCTATAACTTAGAAAAGCATTTCGGCACTTTATAATTAAGAAAGGCTCGTTGTACAAGTCGGGAAGCGTGTAGTACAAGCATTGAGATACTGTTGGTAATTGTATGCCACGAACTCGCCGGAGTTTGCCGGGAAATCGCCGAAAAGGAGGTCGAACGATCACAGCTGAAGAAGAGATAATCTGCTATGAAAAAAAACGTTAAGTGCCCAGTTTAATTACAGATCGTCCGATATGTGCGCGCTTTATCGTAGGGATGAGATTTAAACTTGGGTGTTTAAATCTCATCTGTCGGATCGAGCTCTTAAGGAGATCTGACGGGTCAGAATGAAGGCGCGAGGAGCAAGTTGACAGATACGCGCATGGTACAACTGGGCAAGCTGATGGTACTAGCTGACGAAGCGTGATAGCAGAATTTATCTGATATAAATAGCAGAACAGAGGTTCAACCCGAGGACTTTGAGAGCTGGTAACTTGTTACTATAGAGTAGGTGGATAAGTATCAAACTTGTAATCCCTCCTGGTGGAATAATAAAATAAGCCCTAGTTGGTCCGTGAAAGTAGACTGGTCGATCCATGCAAAATTTATGTGTATTTCTTTTCACTGTTTTTCGATTCGATCATCATTCGAGAACGAGTTTCTTGGTATGTTTAAAGCACACACGCACACGACAGTTCACTCAATTACGAATCTGAGGGGTGGCCGAATCCTAACAATCGGTGCGGTGAGCGAGGACGAGCCACGCGATCTTCAAAACGGCCGCAACGCGATTTGAGATGGAAATCTTTCAATGGGCAGAATGATTTTGGTCTCTGGAAATTGAATATGAGAGAAATTAGAGTGTTTATAACCCCCTCTTTTTAACTTAAGTCTTCGTCTCAAATGGGTCAATAGGCCGGGGAAAAGAACAAATCGTATCGTCGGGAGAGAGAAGCAGAGGATAAGTAGTGAGGCACCCTCATTTAATCGTTGGGGGAGTTTTGTAATAAGTGATTTCGGTTTATTAGTTATAAAAAGTTTTTATTATTTCAAATACCATAATTCGAAAGAATCTATTCACTATCATCCTCAAATAAATCCTCTTCGAACATCCTCCCAGTTATAGCTGCGGCCAAAGCAGCTGTGAAGCTCGGGCTACTCGTCAGATACGAAGCCATTTGCTCCACCAATATTTTATGAACATTTTCAGCTAATACATCGTCATCGCGATATTCGAACGCGTATTCTTTATTAGACGTACGCTTGTTGTGATTGTGTTTGCCCTCGTAAGTTGCCACCAAAATCAAAGGGTCATCAATGCTTCTCTGCACCTGAAAAAGAAAAGCTCTGCGTTTTTACTTGAGAAAATGGGATTATATCTTCCATTAATGAATCATCATGACATACCTTCTTTTTAACAGGGCAAGTTGGAGCGAAGGAACACTTGTAATAAGCCCGAGGGGAGTTGTTGTCCTTGGTGACCTTCTGCCCGTATTTTCTCCATTGATATCCATCTTTCACATTCTGCGGAGTTTACCAACATAAGAAGAATAAATCATACGTATATATGAGGATTAAATAAAATAAAAAGGGCTCGAGAGTTTATTACCAGCGAAGAAGTATCAGAGGGATCAATGGGAAAGCGATAAATCGAGACATTTCTTGCCCCGAGCGGCGGAGAGCAGCTCTTCTCATTGCAGCATTTGCAGCGCTTGGCCGAATTATAGACTTCATCGGCAATTTCGTGGGATTTTCTTTTTCTCGAATCATTACACTTGCACAATGTTGTGACCATTTCCTTTAGTTTCTTGTTCTCTATCCTCTTTCTGTTTAGTTCCTCGATCAGATCTTGAGAGAGCTGCTTCAAAGATTATAATTTATGTATCGTTGCACTTCCTATCCTATCCTATATATATATATATATATATATATATATATATATGTGTGTGTGTGTGTGTCTCACAATAATGTTTGATGAAGAAGAAAAGGGCATGCGTACTTGAAGTTGGGTATCTGGCATTGCGTTCCTATTGAGATCGATGGAGTCTTCCATTATTTCTTTGATTATTGTTGTTATAACCAAGATGATGATTGTTGATGATGTCTTAAATTCAATTGAATGAAGGACTTTTTAAGTTGGAGAAGTGAGATGGTATTTATTTATACAGGCGAAGTCGACGGTTTGGTAGTTATGGTCTGCGGTCTACGCTAAGGTAGTATAATATGTAAATGTATATACGTAAGTTACGGAGATAAAATACTCGAGCTTTTGTATGAATCCTTACTAAGGGAACGTCCACGTTCGATCTCGATAATTATATATATATTTTGGCTTGTGCTGCATAACTTGATTCTCTCACCTATATAAAAAAAGACTATACCATCTAATTTGTTCACAAGAAAGAAAGCAGGAAATTAATTTGTGATAACAATTATTTCCTGGGAAGATTTTAGTTTTGGTGAGACTTCTTTTTCTGGGAGGGAGATATGAGAGTGACTGAAAATGCCAAGAAGGCGACTAAGAGATGTTCCATGTGAATTGTCAATATAATTCATGTCCATGTTGACTATTGGTGTAGTTGCATCGAAATTCACAGTTTCCTACCTTGGGCACATTAACTGGCCAAATCATGAATTTGCATTTTAGTTTAAACATAGTTGCCCCTTTTTTCCAATGATCATTTTCTTTCCTGACAATATATAACTACCACTCTACTCCCAATCTTAAATGGGAAGACGACTTGAAAAATATATTCCAACCGATTAAGGAAGAAGGCATCCACGGGCGTAAAAATCGAACGAGGCTTCATCTATTAATTATGGTATGAAAGGAAATAAAAGAATCTACGCGCATTGTATAAAAAGGATTTGCCATTACATTCACTATGCTTTTCTGTGTCAGAGATTTCGGCTTCAAAAGTTTCGTCAACGAATTCAAATGGGTTTTAGCAGCGTTGTTGTGTAGATGTTGATGGAGAAACTATTGAGAAAATGAATAAAATAAGCAATATATATCATCCTCTTCCAATGTGCTTTTGTCACAATGTGTTGCGTCACGCATCATGGAGTTTGATTTTATTTTCTTTTTCCATGCGTTTTTCTCGCTCGTGCTTGTTAAAAAAGCAACGTACTTTTCTTGTTCGTTGGAAATTCAATTTTTATAGTTGACCTGATCTAAGGAAACGTAGTGTTCTTTGTCCTTTTCTTTGAGTGTGGGTTTATATATTGATTATACTTTCTTGGAAGGCGTTGGGTTAGAAAATTAAATAACAAACGTTGACTCGATGACAAGTGGGCTTAAGTCGTCCCATTCTTTTCGGGGTATTTTATCGGGTGTTTTACAATCATGGGCACCCTTTTGATAGTGAAATAAAAGGCATTTTTAATAAAATAATGTATTTTAATTTTGATATTAATAAATAGGGTAATTAAGAAAAATATTAAAAAATCGAGAGAAACGTTGTTAATAGGTATGCAAACGCTTCTAGTAGACGTGACGCCGCATGTAATAGACGCGACGAATGTTCAGGCCCTATTAAAACTAGCCAATGGCCCAATACGCGTCGCATCCAATGGATGTGTCGTAGCATCTAATAGATGCGGTGGCATGTTTAATACACCCGAGACGACTCTCTTCTTCCACATCAGTTCATCTTCTCAGATCCGGGCAACGACGACCGGCGAACGACCATCGCGAACCACCAAGAGCGAACCAAAAACACAGTCTTTCTTCCTTTTCATCGTCGATTAAGCTTCGTTTTGGTATGAAACTCCTAATTTGTTGAAATTTTTGAATTCGGTATTTTCTTTAAATTTTGTCGAATTTATGAGTTTAAGTTTGTGTTCTTAGTATAATATGCGATATAGATATCGTGAGTTCCTTATTAGATTTATATAACACATCAAGTTTGGATTTCGATTTAGGAATTTCCCCAAATTTGAACCCTAACTTCCAAATAAGGTTTTTTAGTTCCTTTGATTCTCGAAAAAAAGTTTCATTGATTTGACTTTTCAATACATGATTCAATTTATGTGTTGATATTGGGTTTGTTTGTTGCATTTTCGGCGATATTGACTTGTAAACGTTCGATTTAGGATGAATACGAACGAATTTACGGTCAGATCGATCGATCATTGTTGATATTTTAAGATGGTCACCGTTGTAACGGTGTACTATACAATTTGAATGGTGCCATAGACCCTCCTTTGACCGTTAGGGGTTTGAAAAGCATTGTATGGGGTAAGCTTTCACGATCGGTGCGGTTGCACGGTTGTATTATGGACAAGTTGGACACGATGTCATTTTATGGCGTGTATAGTTGTGGATCTCAGAAGATCGATCCACACTTGATTACTGCTCTTGTAGAGAGGTGGAGAAAGGAGACACACGTTGCACGACGACAATTACACTAGGGGACATTGGTGTTCTGTGACCCATCAATGGTACTTCGATTAGTGGTGAGATCCTCAGTAAGATGCAAAATCATTGGATCGATTACCTGAAGGAGTTGACTGGTTAATAGACTTGTTGTAGGTGCGTACAGCGGGACGAAGGTGTCTTTGAGGAAGTTTGCGGACTGTTAGAAGCCAATCAGATTGACGATGACAGCGATGATGCCGAGGTATATCAGTCGCACACGTGCATATGCGCTCTTAATCGTGGGTTCGGTGATGTTTCCAGAGAAGCTATTGATATCTTACCTTCCGTTGCTCGAGGACATTGATGTCGTGCACACTTATAGTTGGAGCAGTACCTCATGCCAACGTCAGAAGATGAACATTGGTGGAGCTCTGCGGTTACTTAGGGTACGTTCCTTAGGATAATTCAATTTTTCAGGCGCAAACATACTAATTGACTTATTTATATTTCGTGTAGGTATGGACGTGGATGTGTATATTACCGGTACATCCCATTAATATTTGTCCTCGAGTCCGATGATGGCCATCGATGGAATTGAGTTGCCCATTTTGCCACTGCGAGGTATTTAAGATGCTTTTTTCACCGCCAAACTAGACAACTATTTGAATTATTCGGTTCAGTTTTTACCGTTTGAATTGTATGAATAAATTGTGTTGAGTTAACATGAAAATAGGTCATATCGATTTTGCTTTCATGCCATTTCTACTGATTCCAGAGCAAAAACTAAAAATCGATTAATTAATTTAATTTATACATTATAATTAGTGGTTTTGGTTTAGGTTTGATATGGCCAAAATAGATCTATTTCTTTGTACTATCGGATCGATTCCGATTCTTGAACAAATTTGTAATTTGCAACGATATCTGTAAATGAAACGAATAAAATGTCCTCTAATACGACGGAGTATTGGGAACATAAAATACGAGCTAATGTGGAGCGTATGTTTAGTTTATTCTTCATTTATATAGATGGTATGTTTAACATCAATTTCATTTTTGCATAAAATTCGATAATAAAATTAATTCATTACAAGAAAGTAGGATAAAATATGTCATATTCCGATAATTTTAGGTAAAGAGAATAAATAGTAGAATGCCTATTTTGGTAATAAAACAAACACACAATGCCTATTTTTGTAATTGACACATGTCTACTTTCGTAATTAACTCAGATTTGATTACAATAATACGAAACAAGCTACTTTGTGCCTGAACGTCCCATTGACCCTGTTGCTTCGCCTTCTAGATTAAGATAAAAAAGAATATTAATAATAAAAAAGGTGGATTTTAAGAGGAATTCCTCAAGATTTCTTTACAAGATGATGTTTATCCAAATATCTATATATTAAATATGACAAAAAATGACGCGTGTGTGAAAATTAATCGTGATTGCATATTAGGACCTCATTCATATCTTATATTACTAAAAAAATATAGGTGTCTTAATATGCTGCCACGTGTCCCATAATAATTAATTATAATAGATTAAAAATATAATAAAAATATGAAAAACTATCCACCATCACATTATCCACTTAAATAGTTATTTATTAATATAAAATATTTATAGATAGTTAACCGGTGCAATAATAAACTTGTGTGAGAATATGAAAATGATCTGAAATGTCTAAACTTGGATAAGGCTGACAATCGTAATTGAAAATGATCTGAAATGTCTAAACTTGGATAAGGCTGACAATCGTAATTGTGATACCGTCACTAAAGATGACGATTAAAATAGACGTATGGAAACTGAAGTAGCTTGAAAACGTCGACTTATCTTGCATAAACATTACATCCAGTGAATGACGTCATCTTTGTAACTACATCCGTTGCAAGAAATATCCCATTGACTTAAGCTGGGGACTGAGACAATGTAAGTTTCTCCTTGGTTTGGCTAACCACTCCACTCCACGATAGTTACTTATATTTTTTATTTTATGATCGTACAATAATCAAGCCATTGCCGTGGATTAGGGGAAACGATAATGATTGCTTTTAAACAAGTATTTATCACCAAATAATTATTAGGTAGCATAGAACTGATCAAGTGAAATTAGGGATTTTTATTCCCGAAAGTGAAATTAGGGATTCCTCTGGTACAAATGGGCTCAATTTGGGGGTCCCAGTATGATTCAGCTCACTACAATAATTAGATTGCTACGGCAAATCATGATTGTAAGGGGGTATTTGTTTGAGGTAATATAATATTATGGTGATATTCGCATCACCGTGATATGAGTATCAGTGGAATGTGGATCAAGCTGATCTTCATCACGTTGTTTGGTCCGGGGTGATATTTCATTTTGCAGATCAAGGTGATATTGAAATATTTGCTTAATCGTCGTGATATGTAGGGTGATGTTTTGTAAATGTCCTACTTAACCCTATACATATTATTGAAATAGTAATTAAATATTCTTTTAAATATGATATTTACGTGTAACGTTATATTTTAATATGTACATGGTGACTTTTAAGCATTATTTATTATTATTATTTATATTATTGGTATTTTATCTTTTTAAATAACTAAATATTTTCGTAATATGTAATTAGGTCAATGTAACTAAAATATAGATAGTGGTGTATAAGGTAGTGTTAGGATATTTTGATCCACAATGATATATTTGCCCGAGAAATGACGATAATAAATAAAAGAGACGAAAAATAAATTTGAACAGTGAACACGAGAATAATGAGGTTCGTCAGAATGACCTATGTCCACGGGCCGGATGGTAGAACTTCTTTATTATGTGGAGATATTACAGACAGATATACCTCGTAAAGAAGATATGTCGAAAAACAGCTACTAAGAATAAAATGAGTGTACTGATAGAAGATTTATTTTGTATGGTGGTGTTGTTTTCTCCTTCGTCTCAGTGCCTCTATTTATAGGAGAGCATCTTTATCATTTCTCATGTGAACTCATGCAACAAATATATGATGTGAACAGACTAAAAAGCAAACCCATGCCTTAGCCGATGAAATCCACATTGATTTAGTAATACCAAACCCTCACCATTTCTGAAATACCAATAAAGTACAAGCAAAGCTTAAACTTGGAAACTGGAAGAACTTTCGTAAACATGTCTGCGAGATTATCCTTCGTGTTAATCTTCTTGATAAACACCTTATCTGCAATGATATCACGAATAAAATGATACTTAACATGCTTAGTCCTTTCGCCATACATCGGATCCTTAGTCAAACGAATCACACTTTGACTATCATTGAAAATAGTAATAACTCCCTGATTCTGAGTTAATTCACTGAATAACCCCGTCAACCATAATGCTTCCTAGATTGCATCAGTGATGGCCATGTGTTCTGCTTTAGTAGACAGCGCCACTACATGTTGTAGAGAAGCTTTCCAGCTAACTGTACAACCTCCAATAGAAAATACATAACACGTAAGAGATTGTCGTTTATCGAGATCACCTTCGTAGTCTGAATCAATGAAGCCAACGAGAGTATCACTGTTTCTGCCAAACTCCAAACAAATGCTTAGAATACTGACGCTCAAACGCTTCAATTTCTGCATCAAATAGCAATGGTACGTTCCTCGAGCTTCGTGTCATGCACTAATAGGAATTGTCTGCAAAAGATGAAAAACCAATATAAGCGAATTGGCGAAAACAAAAATATAATAATAAAATTAAAAATAATAATAGTTAATAATAATAATAATAATAATAATAATAATAATAATCGATAATAAAATGTTTAAACTAAAACTCAGACTAAATCCTAATATTAATAATATAGCTATCCCCAGCAACGGCGCCAAAAACTTGACACGCTCAAATACTAGCAAGTGTACTAAGTAGTGCAAGTAGTAAACGAACGAAGTCCGAGTATCGATCCACGAAGACAGCTTGATTAATTCTAGATATTAAACCTAATTATAATTTAGACTAAGAGAATTTTTATAGTTTTTTATTTGATAAAAGAGATGACAATGCAAATAACAAAATAGACGCAAATAAAATAGATGAGATAAAGATCAATTGACAACGAGTGAACAAGACACATGTTCAGCACAAACAATTCCTACGTCTTCATAAAATCTATCTATCTAACCATCATAAATCTCACTCAAGGTAAAATTTCCTAAGACAATCGCCACTCGTTTGTCCCGTAATAGCGATCCTATACGATAGAGAACCAACCCGTATATATCTACAGGATTGTAGTTTCTACGAACGCATTCAATCTCTATGAAATTCCCCAAGCTTAAACACTTTTGGCGCTTAAGGATTCGGAAACCACACATACGAAATCGAATTCCATCTCTGGTCGGTTTTACGTAGTGATGTTCGACGTTTATTGTTCTAACCGGTCTAATCACTTGTCCGTCTCATAAACCAATCAATAATCATGCATATGTTGATCAGGCATACATAAGCATTAAACTCAAATAAAGAACACGTAACTCGATTCACACGATCAAATAGGATAAGAAAAATATGAATATGTAGTCATTATTCGGCCTATCATGGCCTTAATCACAAAAGAATCTAAGCTAGCATATTAATAAAATTAAAACTCAAAATATTCAAAACGGACATAATAGGGAAATAATATAAAACTTCGCTTATCACGGAAGGAACGCCTCGCAAGCAGTCGATCGTCTCTTTTGTTGCAGCTCTTCCGCAAGGTTCGTCTTTTTTTCTTCGCTGCTACCTTTTAATTTCAGCCATAGGTTCCTTCGTAAAAGCTTGCCCTTCTTCGCTATCGTGCACCCCTTTATATAGGAATAGAATAGAATTCACCGATTCAGAGCAACAAAATCTCATAATTCTTCGCATATATTCGAATCTTCACGTCATATAGTCATATTTGACTTTCTCTTTCCTTGAAGCTCTCACATATGAATATTCAAATGTGAATACTCGGTCAAGACTCAAGAGGTGTTGATTTCTTTCTCTTTCATTGCTTCTATCCGAATCAACATTGAATGAGAGCACTTGGTCAAGTTGGTTTTGACCCTTTCTTTTTCCTTGCGTGTGTATGTATATATCTTGGCCATCCTTTGATATTTGATTTGTTCTTTAAGCACGTGATGGTCTCTTAGTGGGCTAAATAAGTTCCACGGGCTAAAAATACAACGACCATTGTAGTCCAATCCAAATTCATCATTATACTTTGTGTGTATAATACCTCGACGTTGGTCCTTTTTGCTCTGATATCTACAAAACATGAAATATAGCATAAAAGTAGGATATTCAAGTATATTCAAATAAATAACTGCCGAAAATAAGGTTTTTACGATATATAAAATAACGTAAAATCCTAACTTATCAACAACCCCCAAACTAGCCTTGATCGTCATCGATCATAAAAGCAAAATAAAACTAAATCAAGTTAGGATTATAGAACATCAGTCAATGAAATTCTCCTGTTTCATCTCAGAAAATGTAAAAGCGTATAAAGTAGAGATAATCATCAACTAATGCACGATCTAATCAAAACACGAGGCATGGGGTAATAAGTCGCAATCTCATCGTGGCATGAAAGAATCATACAACACATCAATCCACAACTCTCACAAGGATCACTCAAGTCGCTCGGGTGTTTTCAAAGGGATCTGTATAAAGATGCTCAATTCACGATATGAAAAGATATTACTCTATACTTGCAAATATATTACATCATAGTCACATAGTAGAAGTCATGCACGAATCGAAGGGTCTTTCATAAAAAAGGGTTGTAATGGGGCTCGGGGTTTGAAAGGTGCGTCATATAGAAACTGAGCTAAAATTATCAAATGTGTCAATCATCGAATCGCTCTTCTCACCACTTATTTCGCTCTTCTAACGTTGGGCCTATTTTTCACTGGACTAATCCTTTTCCTTTTCAATCTCTTCTCGCTCACTCTTTTTTTGGCTTCTTTTTTTTTTTTTTTTTCATTTTTTCGCTTTTTTCATTTTTTTTCTTCTTCTTTTTTTTGAACCAGCCCCTCCCATCTCTTTTTCTTGTGTGTCTTATCGAAGGGAGAGGATTCTAGTCTGCTGCAATATTACGACGAGAGATCTATATCACGGGACGAGTTCATAACTAACATGCATAGACGATTAGCTCCTTCTCAACCAACAAACTACTTTTCACGATATTGATAAATTAACACGTTGATATGGGTCGTATAGGCTAAATTTGAGGCAATCAGGCTAAATATCTGGGCTCCAAATCAACAAATAAGTCAAATAAGGCTCAAAGGGGCTCACTAACTGGTAAGAACGTAAGGTGGGGAAATATTTAGAACAATGACTCAATCCTAGTGCCCTTCTCATTTTCGCACATAAAACCCACATAGTAGCAATGGCATTCATAACAGAGCAAGTTCGAAAATATTCAGTCCATGCGTGTCACACAAGAATAAACACCGAGCATAATGAGTTGCTCTGAATTTTTTTTTCTGAAGGCTCAAGAACTCGCATATATAACTGGGTTTGTGCTTCATGATACACAATACTCTCCTAAAGCAGTCAATATAGCCAAATAATCATGCTAATATCACCTGCAACATGTGCGAGTATCACACCCAATTCATCGAATCATATCACGACATGGTAAAATTTAAAAAAAATTCATCATTGACGGGAGACTACACAGATGGCGTTTAAATCACAACCTTCATCAGTTATACCCATTAAAAAGATCGAAACACGTCAATACCTAAATATGTAGGCATATTAAATCTAGCATGTGTCACATCCCACCCCCAGACTAAATAGCAATTGTCCTCAGTGTGTAAACTAAAAGCAAAGAGAGAGTAGAAGTGACACTGCCCTGAATTTACGTTGATTGATATAGAAGACTTGGTTGATCCGCAGTAAACAAGCAACCATAGCGAACGGGCAACCCCCAAACTAGTTATGAGCCTGCGAAAAAACATGACTAGGCGCACCGTGAAATCGAGTTTTATTAGACGATAAATAAACAGTACTTAGAGTAATAGAACTAACAATATAATATATATATATGTCGATAATACTTGGGTTGCCTCCCAAGAAGCGTTGTTTTTAAAGTCGTTAGCTCGCCTTTCGAGACGATCAGGGTGGCTTGGTATCTTGGCTTTCTTTGGTGTTCTGGAGGTCCTTCAGCTCGCTGGTATTTTCTCCAGACGAGGTGTCCCTGAAAGGCACATAACAACGTAAAGTAGGAATATTAGTAGCACTAGGTTGATTCACAGTTCTATTCAAATTGCTCCTCCACGGATCTGTATTTCGTTCGTATTTCGCTTTATGGAGCTCGATGATGCAGACGCACTTGCAGCCATCGAGAGGATTGCGGCCTACCCCGCAAGATATACTGAGCAAGATCTGGACTGTCGGATGGATCGAGTACATGAGATAAGTAGCTCATTGGAGGCGCAATTTGAAGCTATACACCAAAGACTTGACGGGATGCAAGCCAATAACCCATAGGAAGTAAACCATATCCAGCCGAGGCAAGGGAACTTCTACTCGAACACGTACAACCCAAGTTGGAGGAATCATCCGAACCTATCCTATGGGAACTCACATTACGAGAAGCCAGCACAACAACCGAAAGCAGACTGGGAAGTAGCCTTAGAAAAGATGGTGGCGCTTCAAGGCGATGAAAACTGCAAAACGGAGGAAAGATTCCAGGGTCTAGATCGCAGAGTGGAGGAAAATTTCAAAGACATACATGCGGCAATAAAAGACTTAACGATTCAAGTGGGACATCTTTCAACTACGGTGGCCGAGCGCAAGCCTGGCACACTTCCAAGCGACACCGAAAAGAACCCTCGAGAGTACGCGTATGCCATTGAACTAAGAAGTGGAAAGAATCTTGAATCGTTCCAAGAGACCAAGGAGGTGGAGGAAGGAAAAGAGACAGAGACATCCGATCAGAGCGAAGTCACGACCACGAACGTTAGGGTTTACGAAGAGGACAAGCGGGCCGAAGAAGTCCAGTGTGGGCAAGATTCGCTCTTGGAGGAAAAGAAGGTCAACCCACTCCCACCGATAAAGATCCGACCTCCATATCCAGCGGCTTTACGAAAAGGGAAGAATCATAAAGATTTTGATCGTTTTATTAATATATTTAAGAACCTTGAAGTTAATATCCCTTTTATTGAGGCTTTGTTCCAGATGCCAAAGTATGCCAAATGCCTGAGGAGCTACTATTCAAGAGAAACAACTTAGAAGAATACGAAACAATAGCTCTCACCGAGGAATGTTCAGCGGTATTACAGAAGAAGCTTCCGCCGAAGCTTAAGGATCGGGGGAGTTTCTCTATTCCTTGTTCTATTGGATCTCTTACCTTTATTAACGTGTTATGCGATATTGGTGCGAGTATTAATTTGATGCCATTCTCATTATTTAGGAATTGTTACTTGGCGAGCCGAAACCCACATCAACCATCCTCTAGCTCGCCGATAGATCAATCACGTATCCACGAGGAAAAATGGAAGACGTCTTGGTGAAGGTAGGAGAGCATTACTTCCCGGGTGATTTTATCGTGTTGGATATGGAAGAAGATGATAACCTCCCACTGATACTTGGACGTCCGTTCCTAAACACGACAAGAGCTGTGATTGACGTCGGTACGGTAAACTTATTTTGCAAGTTGGGGACGTGAAAGTGGAATTTGATGTTTATAAATCTATGAAATGCCCAAACTGATGAATCTTGCTCGTTTATCGATATTGTTGCCCCGTGTTCATTTAAGTGTTCTGAGTCTTTCAGGTAAAATTGTCTGGAGAGAATCGGCAACCTGAAGGGCTGCCAGAACACGAAGGCTAATTCTCGAATAGATCCGTCGAATGGGAACGCGGCTAAATCTAGCCACAAAGTTTCTTCCGTGTTGAATTTTAACATGTGGACGCCGTGGACTAAAAAGAGCAGCGATTCTAAATCTATCAAGAAGGTGGTATCGTCGAAAAAGAAGAAGAAGCTTCCTCAGAAAGACTACACAGAAGGTGGTATCTACATATGGCAAAGAAAAGAGAAGCCTCGACCCACTCGATCATGCAGACCCTATCGCCAGAAAGAGGGGAACCCAAGGTGTACAACGATTGAGATGTTTGGAATGAAAACTCGATCAACATTGATTATCCACCGAAATAAGCGATTTGTGAGTCGAGCTAACGACTATAAAAGCGGCGCTTCTTGGGAGGCAAAAGCCTATCGATGCATATATATTATATTATATTATATTTCAGTCCAATTTACTTTTATTCCTATTTCATTTTTCGTCTAATAAAACTCGCTTTCACGGTGTACCTATTTATGTTTTCTCGCACGCTCATAACTAGTATGGGGATTGCCCGTTCGCGATGGTTGCTTGTTTACTGCGGATCAACCAAGTCTTCTACATCGATCGACGTAACATTCAGGGCAGTGTCAATTCTACTCTCTCCTTGCTTTTTTTTTATACAATGAGGACATTGTAATATTTAGTTTGGGGTGGGATGTGACACATGTTAGATTTAATTTGCTTACAGGTTTAGGTTTCGATGTGTCTCGGTCTGTTTAGTGGGTAGAACTAATGAAAGTTGCGATTTGAACGTCATCTGTGGAATCTCCTGTCTATGATGAAAATTTTTTAAAATTCTACCGTGTCGTGATATCATTCGACGAGTTGAGTGTAATAGTCTTACATGTTGCATTGTCGTGATATCATTGCGACTCTCTTTATTATCCTCACCACGTCTTCAACTGCCCTTGGATCCTCCCCATGCAATCTTCTATTCCTCTCATTCCAAACCATATAAAATACAACAGCTATTACCATAATCCGCACCTTGCAAATCTTGTGATTGCGCTTCCCCAGTTGCTTCATTAGCCTCTTCACTCCCTCCAGTTCATCAGCTAATCGTGCTTTAATCCATTCCTGTATGCTATCTAACAGCTTTGCTAAACTCACACTTCATGAAGAGATGCCTAACATTTTCCTCCTCGATTCCACATAGCAAACATTTCGTGTCTGGTAGTGCTATCCCCCAATGTTGTAGCCGATCTCTGGTTAGAATATTCCCATGTAGTATCAGCCAAATCACTACAGCATGCTTAGGCACCGTCCACCTATTCCAGACAGCATCAGCTAATTCAAACTTCGCCTCTCTATCTCGGCCCAACCAGTTATAAGCCGAACTGATTGTGTAATTCCCATGTGCCGTGGCCAGCCATCTCCCCTGTTGGTAGCCATGTCTGAATAGCTCATTTAGTTTGTTCAATTTCCTCCAAGTCTAGCTGCAGTCCTTAGGGGCAATGTGTGACCAAAAATCCCCACCCCCCAGGTAATACCCAGCCAGCCATCTGATCCACAAACAGTCTTTCTTCCCTGCAATATCCCACACGAGCTTCCCTATGCATGCATAGTTCCAGTTCCCACAATCCCTGATACTCAGACCCCCACAACGTTTCCTCTTACATACCAAGTCCCACGCAACCAAGGCTAGCTTAGGCCCCCTCTCAGTCCTTCTCCATAGAAATTCTCTACACTTTTGGTCAACAAGCTTTACCACACTCCTAGGCAAAACAAATATTGAACCCCAATAACTATGCATGGATGACAATACAGAGTTTATGAGGCAACATCTTCCTGCATATGAGAGATTCCTAGTGGTCCAACAGTTAATTCTCTTCACAATTCTATCCACCAGATCCTTACAATATGTTCTACTCCACTTGTGAGGTGAAATGGGCACGCCTAAGTATCTCATTGGGAATTTGCCTTCTTCAAATCCTGTTAAAGCAATCAGCTCCTGTCTAATTGCTGCAGAGACACCTTCCAGATAGATCTGTGACTTGTTCTGATTAGCCTCCAGCCCCGTAGTAAGTTGGTACTGGTGCAAACTCTCAAGGATCACTTTTACAGACCTCTGCTAAGCTTTGCATAAGATTATCAGGTCATCTGCAAAGCATAGGTTGATTACTCTCAGCTGTTTACATTGAGAATGATATCTGAAATCTGTTCTAGCAGCTGCCAGCCTAAGCTTACGTGTTAAGTATTCCATGACCAAACAAATAGTAGTGGTGACATGGGATCTCCTTGCCTTATGCCTCGACCCCTTTTATATTCCCTTCCAGTGCCCCACTGATAGATAGCTGGTAGGAAACTGTGGTAATGCACTTCTCAATCCAAGCCACCATTCTGACAGGGAATTGTAATTTCTGCAACAGGCTGATGAGGATCCCATTCTATCATGTCATAAGCCTTCTCCAGATCAATTTTCAGCAAGCATCTAGCTGATACAGCTGCTCTTCTGTACATCCTCAACATTTTCTGGGTAATAAGGATGTTATGTGCAATGCACCTCCCTGGTACAAAAGCCCCATGGTTATCCTGAACAAGTTTAGGCAAAACAGTTCTGATTCTTGAGCACATGAGCTTGGAGACACACTTGTAGATTGTGTTGCAGCATGACTTGGGTGATCAACCTTAGGAATCAGAGTAATAGTAGTTTTGTTGAGAGTTTTCAGCAACTGATTTGTCTGGAAAAACTTCTGGATCACCTTACTAATATCCTCTCCTACTATCCCCATGCTTTCTTGTAGAATTCACTGTTATATCCATCCGAACTCGGGGCTTTCTCACTAGGAATAGCGAACATGGCTTGTTTGATTTCAGCATTGCTGAAGGGTCTGATCAGTCTCATCTGCTCCTCAACAGATATCACCCCGCCCTGCTGGATTACCTCATCATCTACTGCACTTATATGACCCACTGTTTGTCCCAGAATCCCCTCATAGTACTCCACCAGATGTACAGCAATATCCTCAGGTTGATCCAGTAGCTCCCCTGCCTCAGTGTAAATTGAAGCTATTCTATTTCTTCGAGCCTTCTGTTTTACCAGATCATGGAAGTATCTGGTGTTTCGATCTCCCTGTGTTAGCCATGTGCTTTTGGCTTTTTGGGCAAGGAATTTTGTTACAGCCTTACGTTTATTCTCAAACTCTGTTGCACAGGTCTTCTCCTCCTGTATCAGCTCTATGTTAAGGGGATCACCATGTAACCTCTCTTGAACTGACTTCAGCCTCTGTCTGCTCCAGTCCACTGAATTCACAATATCAGGGAATTGAGTTCTTGGAGTGAGCCTTTCAAGTCCCTTAGTTTTTGGATCAGCTTCCAATCACATCCACCATCATAGCTGCCTTTCCAGATCTCTGATACCAGGCCCATAAACTGGGGTGCATCTACCCACATATTTTGGAATTTGAAGCTCTTCTTAGTGTGCCCTTGTGACCCCACTCTCCTGAGCAGAATAGGAGTGTGATCAGAAATACCCTCCTCCATTACATGAGCTTCTATATCTGAATACTTCTCAATCCACGGGATATTACCAAATACCCAGTCTATTCTACTCACACTCTGTGCTCCTGATTCTGCTTATTTGTCCAGGTAAATTTATTGCCTTTCCTGACTATTTCTACCAATTCACATTCCCTCAGACACTCCCTAAAACCTTCACATTCAGCAGCCATAACAGGTGCTCCCCCAATCCTATCCCCCATATTCAAAACATTATTAAAATCTCCCCATAGTAACCATGGCATCAGACCCTGCTTCAATCTTCTAAGGTCCTCCCACAGTTCCAGCCTTTGGGTGATGTTATTATGGCCATACACGCAGGTTAACATGAATTCCTCTATTTGTCTAGAACATTTAAAATGTATTAACTGGTCAGTTTTCTTGATGACACTTATAGCCAAATCATTCTGCCACACCACCACTATTCTCCCATTATGATGGCATTCCAGATTATTCACTTGGTTCCAACCTCTGAAGCACCTATCTACTATTACTTCCATATTTCCTTTCTTGAGTTTTGTCTCTACAAAACAAGCTAGATAAATATGCAATTTCTTGCATAGCAGACTAATCTCAGCTTGTTTGTGAGGAGTGTTCATTCCCCTCACATTCCACATTAGGGAGTTATCCATGGGGGGAAATCCAAGCCTCTGTGTTAGTGGCTTGGACCCATTACCGTGTTCTCGGCCAGTGGTTCCACTCTCGCCTCTTCCCTGTTCCTTTGGGGCTCTCCTTCTACCTTATATGGTCCATTCATCTTGCTTCCCATCATCCTCCCGTTTCCCCATCTGGGTCTTCTCCATAGTCTGCCCCATGGACACCTGTCCCTCCAAATTAGGAGCCTATTCCTTTGGAGCTGTATCAGATTGGGACTCTTCCTTGCTTAAAAATACCTCATCTTTCTTCTGTTCCACCCTCTGTTGGACCCTCCATTCTTGGGGGCCTCTTGCTTTCCTACACACCTCCATCTCATGCCCAAACATTCCACATTACCCACACTTAGTAGGTTTCCATTCATACACCACTTTCTGCTCACTGAGTTGACCAGGTTCATTAGTGAATGATATGGTCTCCTTCAATTCATGCTTCAGCTCTATTTCAACAAGCACCCGTGCATACTGTATCCTTTCCTTCCTTTCTGTGACACCATCTGCCCTGATAGGATTCCCTATGAGGCTAGCCAGTTTGCTCAAACTCTTTGCACCCCAATACTGAGATCTAAGTGTGGGAATTGGATCCAAATGGGTACTTTCTCCACTTCTCCCTTCTTGAACTGTGTGTTCGAAGTCCATGGGGCTAATATAACAGGTTTCTTGTCAAACTGGAGCACTTCCTCCTGCAGTACTCTGTCACGAGTCTCCATGGTATCAAACTTGACCAAAAACAATCCTGCTCTCACTTGTAGGACCTTCTGTACTCCATACTTCTTCCACACTCTACTTCAAGAACCCATTCATCACTGAATAAGGAGGATTCGAGCCCAGGACATAGCATACAATAGTTGTATTCCAATATTCAATCTCCTCAGATATATCATCAGCCTCAATCTGTCCCAGTGCTTCACCTTTCGTTACAACTGGTTCGACATACCCTAGTTTAGTCCCCGCATTCCGCAACTTTGAGATATCAAACTTTTCCCATATTGATTTATTGGTTTCTCTACCAATGTCCCCTCGCTCATGAACAGACACATTATTCCCTTTTAACTCCCTTAATGTACGTTCCAATACTGTCACCTCCGACGTATTACCATGTTCTCCATTTGGGGTACTAACATATTTACCAATCAGTTTTGTAATCGTTTCCAGTGTAGGTTCAGTTAAGGTTTTGGGCGTATTTGGATTAGTCCCTTTCAGATCATCAATAACTATCGCTCCCATTTCCGGCGTTGAGGGACCCTGTTTGGTGATCCTCTTCTTCTTGGCCATGGCCGCGGTGGTTCCACCGGAGAAAACTGAGGAAAAATCAATGTAACAGTGTCGCTCAGTGACTCGGCAACTGTGTGTAAATTGCACCTTTACTGTGTGTAAATCGTACCTTTTACTTTGGTCCAATTGTGACTCTCTTTATTATCCTCACCACATCTTCAAATGTAGGTGAGCCAAAGCCTACATTTACGGTCCTCCAACTAGCGGATAGATCGATCACATACCCACGATGAGTAGTGGAGGACGTGTTAGGGAACGCTGGAGAGCACTATTTTCCAGCCGATTTCATGGTGCTAGACATGAAAGAAGACACCGACATGCCCCTTATCTTAGGAAGACCGTTTCTGAATACGGCAAGAGCTCTTATTGATGTTGGTAATGGTAAGCTCATCCTACAGGTTGGGGATGAGAAAGTTGTATTTGATGTTTATAAAGCAATGAAACACCCTCCAGATGATGACTCTTGTTCCTTTATTGATAGTATTGACGCATGTGCTCTGGCATTTTCAAACTTTCAGGAATAAGGAAAAGTCGGAAGCATGCCTAGTCGGAGACGAGTCCGGCGAAATGGCCGATAATGTAGCAAGCTTAGAAGCAAACCCACCTCACCGGAGGTCGGCCAAGCCCAAAGTAGAGCATCTCAATAGATCATCAGCCACGTAACCTCGACCATCGATCGAGGACCGTCCGATTCTAGAACTTAAACCCTTACCTAGTCATCTTAAATATATTTACCTTGGAGCTCTTGATACTTTACTCGTGATTATTTCTTCCACGTTGATAGATCTAATGGAGGAAAAACTAGTGATGGTGCTAAGAGAACACAAACGAGCATTCGCATGGAAGGTTGCTGACATCAAGGGAGTAAGCCCGACAGTTTGCATGCACAAGATTTTGATGGAAGATTCTTACAAGCCGGTTGCACAACCACATAGGCGCCTAAACCCAACGATGCAAGACGTGGCAAAAAAGGAGGTAATTAAGCTTTTGGACGCAAATATTATCTACCCTATCTCTGATAGCGCATGGGTTAGTCCGACTCAAGTTGTTCTAAAAAGGGAGGTATGACTGTTATAAAGAATGCCCTAATGAGTTGATTCCCACGAGGACTGTTACGGGGTGGCGTGTATGCATAAATTATAGAAAATTGAATGATGCCACCCGTAAGGATCCTTTTCCCCTTCTCTTTACTGATCAAATGTTAGAAAGACTAGCTAGACATGAGTTTTACTGCTTTCTAGATGGTTACTCAGGTTATAATCAGATTTCTATAGCGTCTGAGGATCAAGAAAAGATGACCTTTACTTGTCCTTATGGTACTTTTGCATATAGACATATGCCATTCGGATTATGTAATGCACCAGCTACTTTTCAGAGATTCATGCTTGCTATTTTTCATGACATAGTTGAGAAATTTATGGATGATTTTTTTGTATTTAGGTCTACATTTGATAAATGCCTTGATAATCTAGCATTTGTTCTGTCACGATGCGAAGAGATTAACGCTATTTTAAATGGGGAGAAGTGTCATTTTATGGTACAGGAAGGTATATTTCTTGGGCACGAGGTATTGGACAAAGGAATTGAGGTGGATCGAGCCAAGGTTGACGCGATTGAGCAGTTTCCACCACCCACGTCAGTGAAGGCAGTTCGAAGCTCCTTAGGACACGCAGGATTCTACCGACGCTTCATAAAGAACTTTTCAAAAATAGCTAAGCCATTATCTAATTTACTTGTTAAAGATGCTATTTTTAACTTCACAGATGATCGTCTGCAGGCTTTCCGAACTTTAAAGGAGAAACTCACCACAGCCCCAGTGATGGTCGCACCAGATTGGACACTCCCATTTATATTGATGTGCGATGCTAGCGATAGTGCGGTAAGTGCGGTTCTTGGACAACGCGAGGATAAGTTCAGGTCATTTACTACGCTAGTAAAACTCTGGACAATGCACAGAGAAATTATGCTACTACTGAGAAAGAGTTGCTAGCCGTGGTATTTGCAGTAGATAAATTTCATTCTTACCTAGAGTTGAATAAGGTAATCATCTACACTGATCATGCTGCACTTAGATACTTATTTGCTAAGAAAGATGCTAAGCCTAGGTTGATTTGCTGGATTTTACTACTTCAAGAGTATGACTTAGAGATTCGTGATAAAAAAGGTGTTGGAAATGTGATAGCTGATCACTTATCTAGGTTAGATAATTCGCATGAGCAGAATAAGGAGCTGCCTATTGACGAATGTTTTCCCGACGAACAATTATATGCTTTAATCGATACATCATTGCCTTGGTTTGCGGATTTTGCAAATTATGTTGCTACATGTGAGATTCCCACAGGCTTGAGTTTTCATCAGACGAAGAAATTTCTTTCTGATGCGAAATACTCTGTGGGACGATCCATTCCTATATAAAATTTGCTCTGATCAGGTAATCCGACGATGTATTCCCGCCAATGAGGTAAGTTCTGTTTTATTTCATTGTCATTCTGGTTTGACGGGTGGACACCACGGACCGACAAAGACAACATTTAAGGTACTTCAATTAGGTTTATTCTGGCCCACTCTTTTTGAAGATGCCCATGCATATGTAGCTTCATGCGATCGTTGTCAGCGTACTGGTACTATATCTAGGAGACATGAGATGCCTTTAAATATCACGTTAGAAGTAGAGTTATTTGATGTTTGTGGTGTTGATTTTATGGGACCGTTTCCTACTTCATGCTCTAATAAGTATATTTACGTTGCGGTCGATTATGTGTCTAAGTGGGTAGAAGCTGAAGCATGTCGGACTAATGATGCTCGAGTTGTCATTCGTTTTCCTAAAAAGCACGTATTTAGTCGTTTTGGTACACCACGATCAATAATTAGTGATGAGGGTACTCATTTTTGCAATAAATTATTTGATAATTTGTAGGGGTGTGCGTTATTCGGTTAACCGAGCCGAATAACCGAAATTCCGGAAATCGGTACAAAACCGAACCGAACCGAAAAATTCGATTCGGTATTCGGTAATTAAAAAAAATTCGGTAATTCGGTTCGGTAAGTTTTGGATTTCGGTAAATTCGGTATACTGAATTACCGAAATTTTAGAATTAAAATATATTATGTTTTAAAAATAATAAAAACATAACTATAATTATATTAAATTATATATTAAGAAACGAATTTTTCAGTAATATTTATATAATTTTTTGGTAACCAAAATTATATATATTAATTTAAATATTATTAAAAATACTTTTTTTATTATTAAAAAGTTTAACTTTTATTATTCTGAAGCAGATAAAAATAGGTTGCTTCAGCTGCACGAAATGGAAGAATTTCGCCAGAATGCTTACGAGAACGCTAAGTTGTATAAGGAGCGAACAAAGAAGTGGCATGACAAGAAGATCACCAAAAAGGAGAAGCGAGCGAATAAAGAAAATAATACGAGGAGAGAACCTACGGCTGCAAATAAAACCCGCGGCTGAAAATAAACAAATAAGCTACGAGACGAGATTATTTCCAGCGTCCAAAAAGCGAAGTTTTTACATTATTTCTCTATTATGTCTTCCAATATTTTGTGTATCATTTTTATAATATGCTAGCTTAAGTTTTCTTGTGATTAAGGCCGTATTAGGCCGGATTATGAATTCGTAGTAATGTTATTCGTATTTTATTTAATCGAATTTGGTTACGTAATCTATATTTGAGTGTAGTGCTTGCATATGCTTGATCACCATGTGCATGATTTTTGACTGGTTTATGAGACTGAAAAAGTGATTAGACTGGTAAGAATAATAAATATAGGACACCACGACGTAAAACCGACCAGAGATGGAATTCGGTTTCGTACGTGTGGTTCTCGAGACCTTAGGCACCGAAAGCGTCTAAACTCGGGGAGATTCAAAAAGCGGAATGCGTGTGAAGTGGCAGTGTTATAGGAATATAGAGATTGTTCACTATCGCATATGGTCGCCTAGTTACGTGAATAACGGGTAGCGCGTATATTAGATATTCTACCTTAACTAGTTTATATTGATTAAATAAAAATCAATTGCATGAATACGTAGAATTAATCCGTGCTGAATATATGCTTTGATCACGTTCGTCATCAATTGCTTTATCTTCATTTATTTTATTTGCGCCTATTTTATTATTTGCGCTTTTGTCTCTTTTATCAAATCATCAAAACTATAAAATTCTCTTAATCTAAATTATAATTAGGATTAATATCGGAAGCTTGTTTCCTAAAGTTTATCTTCAAGAAGTTGGGCCTAAGTTTGAATTTTAATCCTAGCCCAATTCCACCCATAGTCCAAATTCTATTCTTACCAGTATTATTACCTTAATTTTCCTTCACTATATATATATATATATATATATATATATTTGAAAATTCCTAGTAGGTTAGGTATTATCTCGGCACATAATTTAGATGTACAAGATAACTACCATCACGTAAGCACATAATTTCATGGAATTCACTTTAGGCACATAATTAATGCACCAAAATTCATGTAGTCACATAAGCATATTATTAATGTACGAAATTTACGTAGTCGCATAAGCATAAAATATGCGTGCAAATTTATCGGCTAATTGGCCTACGAGGCTCGGGTTCTACACAGCCAGGGTATACACAATCACATCGGAGGAAGCGGAAGAGAACCTGCCTGTGGAGACAGGTACCCTATCTACACACCTAACCCCAACATGCATAACAGTTGAAGTTGCCGATTCGTTGTTGCGAGTTCGCGATGCTCTTCCCACCTCAACTTTAGGAAAACATATGGCTTATCCAAGTCGGGTATTGAGAAATGAGTTTCGACATCAATAACTAAAACCAGGTCTTAGTTGTGAGGAAACAGAAATCCTTCCCACAGAAATGGCGGCACAGGTCTAAAACCCTATAACAGTAACGCCGGAGTATAACCCTATGCCGCCGCCGCTTTACACCCTCCGCCCCCTTTCTAGGGACCCTTCCTACGGACCCTGTAGAGCTACAACTACGCTTACTGGGTCCTTGCTCAGCCCCAAAATGATACACCTCGGACTAACTTGAGCAGTGCCACCTCTACCGTGAACTGTGGGAGCATGACGGCGAGTACCAAAGCTCGGCCGCGAAGGGGCTTTTCTGATCAGACGATCGTAAGGCTGAGGGGAGCGGTAAGAGGAAAGGGGGAGAGATCGGTTTAAGTGCTCTAGCGACACATTATCGGCGAATGACCGGAAGAGGGCCGCCACCGTCGGTCATACTATTACGGGCCGAGATGGTAAGCAAGGGAATAATAGATCGGTGATGCCTCTACTACACGACAAAAATAGGACTGTTCAGAATTCAGGATATACCCTACAATTAGCCTGTTAGAAGCCTATAGAAATTTAAGAGGAAACCTTTCCTGTCGAGGAGAACGACGAGAGTAGTGAAAATCAAGGCTGAGAATATCAATTCGCTAGGGAACCTAACCTCTGATGATCTTACCTTTTAGACTTTCAGTAGATGTCATCCGATTCCTATCCTAGAACAGTTGAGGTCTAAATGCAGAGTCGAGGATCAAAATTGCCTTTATAAGCAAATAGGTGATTTTCTATCAATTAGGCGAGCCAACCTAATCCCCTACCAATCGCTACCCTGAATTTATTTCCAACTAGCGGAATTTCGACGGCGAAATTCTTCGGGGGGGGGGGGGGGGAGAGGGGGAAGGATGTAGTGACCGGGTCCCCGTAGGCCAATTAGCCAGTAAAATTGCATGCACACTTCATGTTTATGTGACTACATGAACTTCATGGATTAATTACGTGCCCGCACGATTTCACAAATTTTGTGCATGTAATTATGTGCTTATGCGATTTTGTGAATTGTTTTGCATTAATTATGTGCTTATGTGATGGCACGTATTTCGTGTATTGTATTTGGTGCTTAGGTAATATCTAATTCACTAAGGACTTTCCGAAAATATGTAATAAGGGAAATTGAGGTAATGATATTGGTGAGAATGGAAATTGGACTAGGAGGGTAACTGGGCTAGGATTAAATTCAAACATTAAGCCCAAATCATTAGAGATAAGCTTTTGAGACAAGATTCCCTAAGGAAAATCACGTCCATATAGGTCTCATCAACCATACCTTTGATAGAAAAATTATCTAAAACATTTCTCACACAAGAATTGTGAAGGTAGAGGGAAGGGAGAGGGATCCAAAACCTAACTTGAGGAAGGTATGAGATTTCTACTATGATTCTACGTTTGAGCTTGTGATTTAGGTCCTATGTTCTAGATTAACATGTTTAAGGATGGAAGCACACGAAAATGTACACAAACTAGATGATAATTTCGGTTTTAAGGTTTTTGAGGTTTTAGGGTATTCAACGTGTTCTTGAGAAAAGGACGTGTTTTGGTCTTAAGATTTGGTAGTTCGCGAGTCATAAAGTGTTTTTGGGACGAAAAAGTATGAACTTCACGAGTTGAGGAGGGGTTCGCGAACTCAACGGCTGCACTTGGATGGGTTCGCGACGTGAAGGTTTCGCGGGTCGAACAAAGTAGCGAACCATGAGCCATGCAAGGCACTTTGCGAACCGTGAGAAGTCACGAACCGAATGCAAGTCGCGAGTCAATATTAAGTCCTAAGGGGTTAACGAAGTAGAGTGGTTTGTGAATTGAGTGAGGATAGATTAACTTCACGGGCCATGAGAGGGTTACATGTCATAAGGAGTTCGCGAAGTGGGTACTTGGCAAATTCATGGACTTCGCGAACTAGGTAGCGATTCTCGAACTTGGTAGGAAGCATAAACTTGGCGAATCCATGGAACTTCGTGAACTATGAGCCGAGAAAAGGCAATTCGCGAAGTGAATAAGGGAAATGATGACATCGCAAAGTAGGGTAGTTCACGAATTGATGGAACTTCACGAATCATTTGAGGGTTCGCGAGGTGTAGGTGTGGGTAAACTTGGCGAACTAAACCTCGCGAACTATATAAGTAGACTTAGGATGGCAATGATTTTGCGAAGTCGACTTGGTGAGTTAGACTTCGCGGCTTGGTAAGTCACGAACCATTAGGAGAGTAGACTTCGCGAACTAGAAATGAACTTCGCGAGTTAGGGTAAGTTGCCAAAACTAACGAAGCACTTCACGAATTAGGGTAACTTCACGAATCGAGAGAGAAGTGAAGTAGAGTTCGCGAACTATAAAGTTCGCGATGCTTATGTAGGTGAGAAATGTAGAAACTTTGCGAACTAAGAGAGGGTTAACTAGGGTTCGCGAAGTGTGTCTATATAAGGATATTTCACGAATTATTAGGGCATGAAGAGTTTAGCGAATTGTGAGAATAACACTTTGCAGGTTATGGAAAAAGTGAGTTCGCAAACCGTGGTGGTACGGGTTATACTTCACGATATCACAAGGATTTAAGTTAGTTCACAAATTAAGTATATATAGTTCACGAGTCTTAGGCAGTTCGCGAAGTAGAAAGTTTTAATAATTCACGAGTCATTAGGGTATCACTTCGCGAATCAGAAACAAAATAAGGTGGACTTCACGAACTATGAAGAGCTAGGAACTTCACTAATCCTATCTCACGAACCATTAGTCAGATGCATGATTCTAAGGTTTTAAGTAAATTCGCGAAGTAAGCCTAGGAGAATTCCCGAAATTGAACTTCACGAACTACACAAGTTCGCGAAATAAGGGTTGCACGAGTTAGAGCAATTTGACAAAATTAAACTTTGCAGACTATATAAGCTCGCGAAGTAGGTTAGAGATAGAAATGGGGTTCGCGAAGCATGTGTGTAAGAAATACTTCACGAATCAGGATAACTTAGGTTAAGTAGCAAAGATGGTCCACGAACTATAAAAGTTCGCGGATTATATGAGGCTAAGTTAATTCATGAGTCATGAGCCTAAAACTAGTTCACGAGTCATGTATAATTCACGAAGTCGTTTCGACTTAGCAAATTATTTTAAGTAGTCACCCGTTCAATACAAGTCGAAAATTTATATTTTAAATAATTAGGAAACTTAAGAAACAAATATCCGAATAATTTAGACAGTGTACTGATATTATAATTTTGTGTTTAAGGTCGGGAATTAGGCATTCCACCGGGTCAGTAGCTAGTAGTCTACGGACGGCAGGTAAGTGGAGACTTCACTTCAACTACAACACGTAACTTCTATGTATTTATCTACTATTCGTGATGACATGACATGTATGTTCATATGATTCACGACATGATCATGTGCACGCACGCTTAGTGTAAAAGATAGGGCATGAGAGCGTGCATGAGTCAAGATCGCCTGAGAGCGATGAATATTTGCCGATATGGGCATCTGTTGTTGAGTCACGGCTCTCCTATGCTACCATGGCGGCGTTGATGCGTCGTCGATTACACGAATGATTAGGTTACGGTTGATGCCCTCATGGCGGAAGGTGCGACCTAGAGGATGCAACCCAAGGGGATAAGCGACACCGAGGACATCTCGGGTGTTGGCAACCTTGGGGTGGGTTACCAGCGTGAAGCGTTCGCGTGTCAGGCCGCACTGGGATCGAAAAGGCGCCTTAGGGAAAAAGGAAATTTGTGTACTCGGGTTGCCTCTCAATGTGGACCGCATTGGGATTGAAAAGGCGCTGTTAGCCTGTAATACCCGCAAAATTTATACGGGATTACTTCAATAATATTCGAAATGTACGGAATTGACTTTCGAACAAGAAACGATTTCTTTTCGAAACGAGCCCAAAATTTACAATTGGGCCCGAAAAATTTAAAAGGACCAAAATTTATTTATGGGCCAAATGAGAAAATAATGGCCCAAAATAAAAGGTTGGGAGTTGGGTCCTTTAATAAAATTTAATTGGGCCAAAAAACAAGAAGTGAAAGCCCAAATAAATAAATAATTAAAAAATAATAGTAATAACAATAATAATAATTTAATTATGGCTGGAATAAATTAAGAGAATAATAAAAATAATAAGGTACATCCATGTAAGTTTGGTACAATAAAACAAAATAATATTTCACCTCCATGTGAATTTAATACAATATAATAAAATAAGAAAAATAAAATAATAAAGCCAACTCTACAATTACATGGAGACAAAAATCTACACCCAATGCCTTAGTAAGTGAATCAAACACATCTAATACACCTAATGAGACAAGACCTAATACAACCAATACACCTAATATACATCATAAGGTGTTGGTCCCGAAAGCACCAAACAAGGAATCAAAGAGGCTTTGATGGAATGAAAAGGGAGATTTCTCACCTTCAAGTGTGTGTAGTGTGTGAAAACTAGGGTTAGCCTTTTGATCTTTGATTAATTTTTCAAATGGAGTTGGTAAAACCTTATATACCACATTAACCCTAGGTATATTAAGGCCCAAACACCAAATATTAAATAATTACATTCAAGTCCAAAGCCCAAGCTAAAAGGTTAATTACAAAATTAATCCCAAGATTTAAACTATTGACACAATCACTAAATATCCTAACAATCTCCCCCTTTGTGTCAATTGTTGGGAGTCTCGGATCTTGGGCATTGGGATGGTGGATTAGCGTGTGAGTGTTTCGCGAAGCCCTAGCTTGAACTCGAAGGCGCGGAGATTCCTTCGAAGTACCATTCGATCAGCTATAGCGTCAATGAGCTTCGCGAACTTGGATCGGCAGAGAGGATCTTCTTCCGAAAGGATGCGGCAAATCCTCATGAGTGTGTCTTGGATGATGGTGAGCGTTCCATCCGAGAACTTTGCCACTTCGGAGCAGCGCAGCAGCCTCATCTTTCCCTTGTAGTTCGAGTAGGCGACCGCCGGATCGTCTCCGTCGATCACATCGCCTTCTCGGTAGTCGTCCGCGTTCTTGAAAGATGGGCGAGTCAGATTCACCTTCTTCAGGTTGTGTTCCACCGCCATCTGCAGATCGTGGGTGGCGAAGAATCTGACCTGTCGGAGCATGTGGCGCTTGAGAGCCACATATCCCATGGTGACCGGTTCAGCACGTACGAGATGTCCAGAACTTCTGAGGACGAGTCTGAACTGTTTCATGGATTCCAGCATGCTGTATAGGTCACCCAGACGCAGAAACTTGAAGTCCGCCTCACTGACTTCACTGTAGCTCTCATCCTGCCTCATAACTGTGAAGACTGGATAGTGGACAGTTCCTTTCGACTCTTGGCGGAAGTCAGAGACTTTGCAGATGGGGGCCCGAGTCATTTCCAGAGCGATGTTTTCCTCTTTGTGCATTTGTTGCAAAGAAGGCTCCATCGATAGAGCTTCTTCTTTTCCTCGCTCCAATTTTGGATGTTCATCAGCTCATATATGTCGAAGGTTGTGATGATCTGCTCCTTGCGCCGCCAGATCCTCTTCCTGATCTCTTCTTGAAACGGCGCGGTGATCTTTTTGTTTTCCCACGGTGCTTTCGGTATATCCACTGTGGGTACATCCGTTTGAGCAGCAGGGGCCTCAGTTTGCTACGCTTGGAATTGTAGGATGTTCTCGAGCTCGGCAGGTTCAGCGTCGTACTCTTCTCCGTTCTCGTCGTCTGCGGTGTTGATCAGCGTGAGCGAGGCTTCCTCTAGCAGACGTCGAGCGTTTTCCACCAACTTCCTGGCTGCTACTGCATCGACGGGTGTGTACAGCCATTCATCGTTGAAGATGTAGGCCTCGATCTCGTTCTGTGCGCAGTAGACGTCCTCGGAAGCCAGGTTGGAATCGATATCGAGAGGGGTATGGCTATGTGGTGGCGAGGGTGTTGCGTCGGAGGAGTTTGTGGATTGTGGGAATGGTTGTGGTGGAGATTCTGGTGGTTCGGTTGAAGTGATGGTTTTGGCGAGGATGATTTGGGTGACGGGTGGTGTAGATGTGGTGGTGGCCTCTAACGTCGATGTGACAGTTAGAGGTTCCGAGATGTCAGGCGGAGAAGGTGTGGAGGTGGTCTCTAACGCCGATGTGACGATTAGAGTTTCGGAGACGGTAGTGGGTTGTGGTGAGGGTGATTTGGCTAGTGGCTCAGGGTAGATAAGGTGGGATTTTTGGCTAGTGAGGTGTGAGGTTTCTGTTGCGGGTGTCGTTTCAGGTCCAGAGGAGGAGGGCGGCGTCGATTGCATGAGTCCTTGGGACTGTGAGCCTAGCTGCCTATTCTCCCCCTCGCGGCGATCTTGATCATCGTCTTGATCGTCTCGCCTGATCCCGCTAGACGCGCCTTGAGCACGGCAAGTCATTGGTTGAGTGATTATTCGCTTCATCTGCTGTTCTTCCTCGTCAAGTTCCGTCATGGATTTGAATCTGGCTCGGAGGATGTAGAAGAGCTCCTTGGCGGAGATGGAGGAGAGAACAGCGTCTGCGTCCGTGTGTTGCATGGGTGGTGGCGTCTCCGGGGCCACACCTTTGCCTTTGTCGACGGTGGACGCATCGAGACGCGCGTAGACTTTATCGAGAATCGACGCCTCAAGAGTCTTTGCAAACTCTTGAAGACGTGTCTCTTGCGCGGTCTCGGTGACGAATTGGGGTAAATTTAACAAGTTGGAATCACGAAGAAATCCAACTGACACCGAATCGGAGAATATAGCCGATCGGCCGCCCGTTTGCACAGGACGGGAAAAGACGGGGTCACTCAGACTTCCCGTTGGCATCGTCGATGAGACAGACTCAATCGAATGATGGCCTAGGCTCACGGTTGTTGTGATGTTGGCCGTGCTAGGTCTTCCGCTCTCAGTCACAGAGACATCACCGAGCGTTCTGACAGAGTCACGAAGACTCTGTGGTGCGATAGAAGGTGTATGTGTCCTAGAAACGTATGAAACTATGGGGAGTGAGGGCACTATACTCGATGTGCATGAAGAGGATGCAGTCTGAGGCGAGGGACTGTTTGTTTCAACATCGATCATCTCCAAGTGGGATGTCGATGGTATACGTGGCTCCTCGTGGAATGAAATACCTTCCTGTAGAGAGGAAGATAAGTGGGTTGGTGGGGTCGTTTGCGTGGTTGAGCCAGATGCCACGTCTTCTACTCGGGAGGTGAACACATCACCTCCTGTACCTATTGGTTCGGCTCGGCTTATTTGTGGCTGAGGAGGTCGATCGTGTTTTTGTTTCGATCGACGCTCCGTGGGGAGGCTTACGTCATCCTAACGCGACCGTTTTTTCGGAACGCGGGTGGAAGAGGATGCGGCGCGACTCGATGACTTTTTGGAGGTGGTGGTGGGGTTTAGGCTAGTCCCGGGGTTAGGAGCAGTGGGGTTGATCTGCGCCGTAGGGACAGTGGATAGAGGTCGGGGGCTTTCGCGGAATGTGGCGGTTGTGACGCGATATTCTCGGACGTGCAGATTTGTCTGGTCTGCGTAGGCGAGGACTTCGTACGGAATTATCATGGCGTGTCGATCCTTCGCCGGAGTGTTTTTCTTGGCAAACTTCTCGACAGTGGGGATGAGGAAGTGTTCCGCTGCCGGTCAGATGCGAATGTTGGTTGAGTGCAAGCGGAAATGCTTGATGAGAGCAGGGAGCCACCGCATGTAAGGGACGAAGCGGTTTGTGACTCCTTTGGCGACTTACCGGTCGCGTCGTTGGATCATGGAGACGAGATCCATCCAGATGATGTCGGCGTAGTTGTACTTGCGGCTGTGGGCGATGCCGGTTAGGATGGTGAGGATTTGAAAGTTTCCGCGGTCCTGACCAGCATGCTTCCCTGACATGCATTTGTTCACCAGCAGGTACAGTGTTCGCCAGGGTTGAGGTAGATTGCGGGTGGTGACTTCACTGAGGACAAGTGGGCCTTTCTTCTTCTTGTTGTCTGGTTGATAGCCCAGTCTGTCAATGTCTTCAATGAGTTGTTCGTGCGTCGGTAATGGATCGTAGGGAGAGTAGACTGGGAGTTGAAGCACTTCTTGGACTATCTTGCGAGTGAGGACCACCGTTTCTTGATCGATTTTGGCGGATAAGGTTTTAGCAAGATGGAGTGGTCCAGCTATCTGCAACGTATGCCAGAATTGTTGAAGATACACTTGTGCTTCTGGCTCGCCATGTGTGAGGGCGTGGCGAAGTGGGTGCCCTTTGAGGATTTCTATAATGACGGGGGCATCGCACCGAAAGCTGTCCAAGTCCACCATGTAGTTGTTGGGAATCAGGGCCGCCCATTGACTTATTGGAAAGATCTGCTCGGGTGGTGGGACATAGGTACGCGTGTTGAGTTCGATGCGAGCGACGTCCCTCTGGATTGCAGCCGCCTCAAGAGCTTCAAGTGTACCTTGATCTTTGTTGGTCATATCTGTGCTCGACAGTAATTGTAATATGATTAGTACTGACTAAGTCGCGAGAATATGGACATAAATAAGTCGTGGGTGAAACAATGGAAGTGGCCTCAAATAACACATAGACATGTTGAGAAAATTTTCGCATTTTGTGTAAAATTTCGCATGTAATGGAAATTTTGCAGATTATAACACGTAGACATGTCGAGAAAGTTTTCGCATATTGTGTAAAATTTCGTATGCATGGAAAATTTTCGCAAGTAGTCAAAATTTTCGCATGCAATGAGAAATTTCTCAGCACTTAGAAAATTTTTAAATTGAAGACAATTTTCGCATATAGACATGTCTAGAAAGTTTTCGCATATTGTGTAATGGAAAATTCGCATATCAAGGAAAAGTTTCGCAGATAGAGAAAATTTTCGCATGTTGTGTAAAGGTTCGCATGTAATGGAAAATTCCCTAAGTGTAACACGTAGAAATTTTCGCACGTAATGTTACTTTTCGCATATCAAGGAAATTTCGCAGATAGAGAAAATTTTCGCATGCATTAGGAAATTTTCGCAAGTGATAGCACATAGACATGTCGTGAGAAATTTTCGCAGACTGAGTAAAATTTCGCAAGTATGGAAAATTTTCGCAAGTTATAGCACATAGATATGTCGTGAGAAATTTTCGCAGACTGAGTAAAATTTCGCAAGTATGAAAAATTTTCGCAAGTTAAGAAATCTCGCAAGTTGTCCAAATTTTTCGCATGTAATGAGAAAATTCGCAAATTATCTTACATAGACAAATCGAGAGATATTTCGCATATTTCAAGGAAATTTCGCACTCAGTCTATCCACGAATTTTCGCATATAATGAAAATTTCGCACGTTGAAGTGTTTTCGCCTTCAGAGTGAAATTTCGCATGTATCAAAGAGATTTCGCATTCAGTTTGTCCCTGAGTTTTCGCATCTAAGGAAAATTTTCGCAAGTTATGAAATTTCAAAGGATATCCAAAAGTTTCTCGGTTGAAATATTTTCTCAAGAGATATTAAGATTTTTCGCAAGTTATATGAAAGTTTCGCGGAAGGAAAAAGCTTTGTGCATTGAGAGATTTTTGTGTTTCACTGTGGTTGCGAAATAGTGAAGATGCGAAAAGATGTAATGTGAAGTGAAGTGTATGAGAATTTCGCCGGGCTAAACTCACTGTAGCAGAGAAAGTTTTGGCGTGAGGAAAAGGATCTTCTCGGATAAACTTTCGCGGGACTTAACATGTTGTAGCAGCGAAAAAAAAAATTTTTAACACATGTAAATTCTCGGACGAAAGTTTCGCATTTCCTTAGTCACTGTAGCAACGAAAATTTTAACGCTAGAAATTTCTCGGATAAAAATTTCGCGGGACCTCACTCACTGTAGTAGCGAAAATTTCAACGTAAGAAATTTCTCGGAAAAATTTTGCGGAACCTTGCTCACTGTAGCAGCGAAATTTAACGTTTAAAGCAATTTTTCTGAGAATTTTTCTCGGTGAAGAACACAATGCGAAAGCGTGCGAAACGACGCAGTGAATTTTTGCCTTAGACCTACTCAAATTTCAACCAAAATGCAATAATCTGGACTCAATCGACTCGTAATTGGATGGGCAATGCATATTTGGGGGTTTTAAACATCAATAACCTAACATGCGTTCATTCAGAGCCGAGAAAATTAAACCTAACCTAACAGATTTAATCAATACGGGGCAAAACAGGATAAAATGAATGGAAATTGATTTATTTGAGGTGTAGTCATACCGAAAAGCTGATTTGCGACAATGGAGTTAGCAGGAAACAGATTTTGAAAGCAGATTTGACGACGACGACGATGCGAGGAGTTGCGAAATTTTTGAAAAAGGGGTTGCGAAATTCTTTAATTTTCTCGGGAATTTTAGGATTGTGAACAACGTTAAGGGTTTTGGGGTTTTAGGGGTTTTAGTGACTGTTCATGCGAAATTTTGTGTTAATGGGCCGAAATTCGTGGGCTTGGTCAAAGATGGGTCCAGATCTGATTTTCGCGGGCTTGGTCAAAATTGGGTCCAATTGAAGTTCAATTGGTCCAATTTTGACCCTGTTTGATCAGAAAATTAAAAATTCAACCCAAAACATTTTAATCGGTCCAATTTTGACTCAGTTTGACCAAACTTTAAAATTTCAACCCAAATTTTTTTTTTTAAAATAAGCAAAATCAGAAACTCCCCCTTAATCTAAAACTCCCCTTTTTAAATAATGGAAAAATCAGAAGCTCCCCCTTAATCGAAAATTCCTTTTAAAAAAATGGAAAAAATCAGACGCTCCCCCTTAATCGAAAACTCCCCCTCAAAAGACATAATTCAGAAGACACATAGACAATGGAGTGAAGTGGAAAAGGAAATATGTACACTTTATCAAAGTTCATGTAGGGTCGATTGATCACAACTGAATATTCAACATGCCCAACATAGTCACTAGGTGTTGGAATCGTTTGACATCCAACGGTTTTGTGAAAATGTCGGCCAGTTGATATTCGGTTGTGACGTAGTGCAATTCAATCGTCCCTTGTTCGACATGTTCTTTGATGAAGTGGTGACGAATATCTATGTGTTTCGTTCTCGAGTGATGTACCGGATTACTCGTCATTGCAATCGCACTCTTTGAGTCACATATGGGAATTTTATCAACATGAAAATTAAAATCTCGTAGTTGGGTTCTCATCCACAAAAGCTGTGAACAACAACTAGCGGCGGCGACATATTCTGCCTCCGTTGACGAAGTTGAGACACAGTTTTGTTTTCGAGACGACCAACTCACGAGTTTACCGCCCAAGAAGTGTGCAGCTCCAGAGGTGCTTTTTCGATCCATCTTGCATCCTGCGTAATCCGAGTCAGAGAATCCAACCAGCTTGAAGTCCGATTGAGTGGGGTACCACAAACCCAGATTGGGTGTTCCTTTGAGATAGCGGAGAATCCTTTTGACAGCAGTGAAATGGGATTCCTTCGGTGTTGCCTGAAAACGAGCGCAGATTCCTGTCGAGAGAACGATATCCGGTCGACTAGCAGTGAGGTACAAAAGAGAGCCTATTATCCCTCGATAGACGGTTTGATCAACGGGAGCACCAGATGGGTCCGCGTCGGGTCGGCCAGAGGGTGACATAGGTGTAGCAGCAGTCTTTGCATCCTTCATTCCATATTTCTCGAGGATGTCATGGATGTATTTGGACTGATTGATGAAGATTCCGTCGGGGAGTTGCTTTACTTGAAGACCAAGAAAGAAATTCAGCTCGCCCGTCATACTCATTTCGAACTTCTCCTTCATCAATTCTGCGAACTCTTCACACAGTTGTGGTTCAGTCGATCCAAAAATGATGTCATCGACATAAATCTGTACAATCATGATGTCCGGCCCACTCCGCTTGGTGAAGAGAGTTGTATCCAGAGATCCTTTCTTGAATCCAGACTGAACAAGGAAGTCTGAAAGGACGTCATACCAAGCTCGGGGAGCCTGTTTTAGTTCGTAGAGGGCCTTGTAGAGTCGATATACGTGATGAGGAAACTCTTCGCTCAAGAACCCTTCAGGTTGATCAACGTACACTTCTTCCTTGAGAAACCCATTCAGAAATGCAGTCTTCACGTCCATTTGGTAGACTTTAAAGTTCTTGTGTGCAGCAAAGGCAAGAAAAATTCGTATGGCTTCGATCCTGGCAACTGGGGCAAAAGTTTCATCGTAGTCGATGCCTTCTTGTTGGTTGTACCCCTTAGCCACAAGTCTTGCTTTATTGCGGACGACAACACCGTCTTCATCCTTTTTGTTCTTGAAGATCCACTTTGTGCCGATAATGGATGGATCTATTGTGAGGTCGTGGTACGAGTTCCCAAACTTGTAAACGTTCAAACTGATTTATTTCCTCCTGCATTGCAATCAGCCAATCAGGATCGTTGAGAGCTTCAGCTACTCGTGATGGTTCGACTTGACTGAGATAGCAAGCGAACAGACTTTCATTCATCGTAGCCGAACGTGTCGAGACACCAGATGTGGGATCCCCAATAATCTGATCTGTAGGATGAGAGAGAGCCCAAAGTGGTATATTGGTCTGAGAGGAGCTGGCCGCATTTGTATCGGTTGGAGGTTCATTGGATTGGGGTCCGGTGTCCGAAGAAGAGATCTGAACCGTAGTAGATTGAGAGGGTTCAGCATCTGGATCAGCAATGTTCCCAGGGTTGGGTAAAATGTCGTCTTCGTTGAGATTGAGTGCATCTAAGTTTGGAGGGACGACGTCATTGCCGATAGCTGGTGGTGTAGGTGGAGTAGGTGCAGCGGTAGGTTGAGTGGTGGCGGCGGGAGTCTTGGGGACTGGATAGAAGTACTCGAAAAGCAGATCGAGATCCAGTTCACCAGAATCGCCCTCAGATGAGGAAGTTCCCGCCATTGAAGGTTGACCTTTTGTCAACGACTGTAGAAAACCTGGTTCTGGACTGATATGAGCAGAAGCTATGAGGTCGCCTTCGCTTTCGTCAAATGTAACATTTGTGCTCTCTATTACTGATCGTTTCTCTCTAAGATAGACTCTGTATGCCTTTGAGTTCAGCGAATATCCAACAAAGATGCCTTCAATTGCTTTTGGATCAAGCTTCCCAAGATGTTGGCGATCATTGGCCACAAAACATCGACAACCGAAGACCCTTAGATAAGATATATCTGGGATACGACGGTTATTCAGCATCTCGTATGGGGTGCGGTTGAATCTCTTGTGGATTGAAACCCGGTTTTGTGTGTAACAAGCCGTTTGAATAGCTTCGCCCCAAAGAGAATGAGGAAGGCCGGATTGGATGAGGAGAGTCCTAGCTGCTTCAACTAATGTCCTATTTTTACGCTCAACGACACCATTTTGTTCCGGTGTCTTCACAGCTGAGAACTGCTGGGTGATGCCCTGAGTGGCATAGAAATCACTGAGCTTCTTGTTCTTAAACTCACTTCCGTTGTCAGTTCTGATAATCCGAACCTTCTGTTGATGAAGAGTTTGGGACGTAACAACAAACTCGATGATTATATCAGGAACTTCATCCTTTGTACGAATGAATTTCGTCCACGTGTAGCGTGAAAAATCGTCGACAATCACAAGAATATACCGTCTTCCTCCGAGTGTGGCCGTAGGCATTGGGCCACATAGATCCATGTGTAAGAGCTCGAGGAGAAGCTTAGAGGACGGTGTTTCCTTGGAGATGTAAGACGATCGCTTCATCTTCCCCAATTCACAGGCAGAGCAGAGGTGTTCCTTATGATATGTCAGTTGGGGTAGACCGTTGACGAGTTTATTCTGACGCAGTTTGTTGATGGTCTTGAAATTGAGATGGGAAAGACGCCGGTGCCATAGATCGTTCAACTTGGGTGCGGCTCGAAAGAGAAGGCATATTGGTCGAGAGGTCGTAAGATTGAGTACGTAAAGGTGAGACGTGCGCGTTCCAGAAAGAAGAGGCTGTCCCGAGGCATCTATAATGCTGCAGATGTCAGATTCGAAGAGAACCTTGTATCCTTTGTCGCAGAAACGACCAATGCTGAAGAGATTGTAGCTCAAACCCTCGACATAAGAGATTCCCTTAATCGTCAGTTTGTCATGGACGAGATCACCAGTTCCGAGAATTGGCGCCATTTGACTGTTTCCGAAGGAGACCCTTCCGAGATAGCGCTCGGAGAAGTTGCTCAACAGCTCCTTGTTCCCCGTCATGTGTGTGGAGCAACCCGAGTCTAGATACCACACATGACAGACCTGCAATCATCAGCAAACGTTGGGTCCCCGTTTACGGACGGGGCCTTCTTGTGAAATAAGTAAAATTTTCATGCGCTTAAAGGGAAATGTGGTTTCTAAATCAGATTGTGTCGGTTCTAGTTTAGCTTTCCCTTCGTCATTTGTTTGATAAGGCGGGATTATGGTTTTTCTAACCCATATTTTCCTAACTTGTGCTTGCATGTATGGTGCCTTATACATGTATTGGCGTGGGGGATGCGGTTGTTGTTTTCCTGCTTCGTTTTTGGTCGCCTTTGGCTTGCGAGTAGTAGATGAGTTTGCGTTTGACGACGAGAGACGTTTTCGCTTATCCTTAGGTTTAGGCGAGATGGGAGAATTCAAAGACGTCGTAGAGGAGGTTCGCTTACGTGGTCGGAGTTTTGCGTGTTCATGTGTTTCATATTCATGAAAGTGTGGGAGAACAAAGTCATTGCAGCAGCACATAGACATAAGCTTGGAAAAAGAAAGATAAGTTTTGGCAACATAATTGTCTGCGACCTTAGGATATTGGGATTCAGTACATAAAGAGGAAAGACGAATATGGGATGGTCTTTTCTTCTTGTCATCGAAGAGCGGGTTCTCCTTTATTTCATACAAACTCCCTTCCAGAGACGTCGAACTCACATTCCCTGTATCCATAAGAATACGCGAGTTAGTGTTAGAACATGTGTTAGCTTCAGGAGTCATCTTCGCCGTCCTCTTACATTTACATGTTTGAGAATCGGGTACTTGACTCGACGTAGAAGGTTTGTTCGTATTGTGAAATTGCTCTAGGGTAAAGATTTTGTTAAGTAGATCTTCTCGCTCTTTTGCAAAGGCTTTCCGCTCTACTTCTATGGTTCGTTCTAGTTCTGCTATGATCAGGAGTTTCTCTGGGACATAGATGCGAGAGAGTGCTTCTCGAAAAGCGATTTCCTGTTCTTCGGTTGGGAACTGAGACTTGATGTCTTCAGAGAGTGAAGGCTTTTTAGTCTTATCACTAGCATTCAAGTCCGTGTAGTCGTACGCGATTTCTGCCCAGAGAATGTTCTGTTCCCTTTTTTCTTCCGAAAGGACAACGGAGGAGGATCTTACAAACGGCATGAGCTGTGAGGGAGTACCCTTCTTCGTTTGTAGAAATGATGTACTGTACATGTTATACCTTTTAACAATTAGCGGCGTTGGATCGCAGTTGCTGGCCAGGCCGATTCCCATCCGGGCGTCGTAGAATTCTGTTTCAACTGGTTGGTTCAATAGGCATAAGATGTGTGCGGCCTTTTTCCTGAGGTGGAGTTGCTCTTCAAGTTCTTTCACCTTGCGGTATAGCCTAACTCTTTCCTTCGTAAGCAGTTCATATTGGGAGGCCGTCAGGAGGCGAGAAGTTTCACATGAACTGATGGCTAGTGTAGTTTCCTTAACCTTAGTCTCACTTTGTTTGTTCTTGCTTTGCAGACGTTTGACTAACGCTTCAGAGGCCATTAGGCGTTCGTTTGCACAAGCGAGCTCTTCTACTTTTAGACTAAGTAAGGCATAGTTGTTTTCAAATTTTAGCTTAAGTTCATTATAATCCTTAGCATCTACGGTGGGTTTGTTAATGGTGTGTCGGTGATTAAACACATCATCGAGTTGTGAGATTCGTACCTTAGACTCGGCGTTGGTGGGAGTCTTAGCTGTGTTCTCATCGGTGTTACCCATCTCCTCGTCCTCGTCCTGTTCGACCAGCCTTGCCATGCAGCAATCTTCATCCTTAGGCTCCTCGTCTTCTGAAGTGTCGTTCACCCACTCAGCCTCTTCGGTGAGAAGAACTTTCCCACTTTCCATTTTGCGGGTCAATCTGGCCTTACGGTCGTAGTAGCCAGAGTCCTTGACGCGTGGTGCGTGGCATTCCCTGGCAAAGTGGCCTGACTTTCCACATCGAAAGCACTTCACAGACTTTAGAGGTGCTGATTCCTCCTCTTTCTTTGTTGGTTTAGCTTCCTCCATGGGAGTGCTCTTTTTGGTGCCGTTAAAGGTTCTTTGGCGATTGGAGGAGGATGAGAATTTTTTCCCGATCTTCTTTGAGACCAACTTGGTGAGCATTGCCAGTTGCTTGCGTAGATCATGAACATCTTCATCAGATTCTGTATCAGCTTCGGATCCTGAAGAGGTGTCAGATACAGCAGCTGGTAGCTTCCCTTTGTTCTGTTTGGTCTTAGTGACGAAAGGTCGTTCATTGGTCTTGTTCGAGAGGAGGGCAAGTGGGTCGACTCGAGTGTTGGTGGACTGAGGTTGCACGTAAGGAGCATAGGCAGACAGACTGTCGTAGAGAGCATGGATGGATGTGTTAGAGAGGTCCTTACTCTGAATCATCATCACTATTGCATTGCACCAATGTGGTTTGAGGCTACCAAGGAAGCGGTTGTTGATATCGAATTTGTCCCTCGAGATCCTGGCTTTCTTGAGTTCATTGATGACCTTCAAGTATCGGAGGTATGTGTCACGCAGTTCCTCTCCTTCATAGGCCTGGAAGTGTTCATACTGCGAGAGACATGCTGATTTCCTCCCTTGAGCACTCTCAGTTGTGCCTGCCATAATTTCAACGAGTTCATCCCATATTTCCTTAGTAGTTGTGCAGCACTCAATGTGAGCGTAGACCTCGTTTCCCATAGCCTGGAAGAGATATCCTTTGGCAGTCTCATCGGCCTGTATGCGAGCCTGTTCATCCTCATTAATGGGACCTCTTGGAGTGCGGCGTTCATCCATGGGAGGGTTTGCGTTTGGCTGTGCAGGGATGATTGTCCAGGACTGTGCTGGGCCGTTGAAGATGGAGTCCAGAAGGTATTGAGAGAGTGGTGCGCCTTTGTTCCTGATGAACGTGAGGAACCGGTTTGTCCATATGCTGTAGTCGCCTTGTCGCAGCATCGGAGGCCTGGTGTCGGAGCCCACTGTTGAGATGTCATTCGTGGTAGACATGGTTGGTGCAGTCGAATCGTCCGTGGTTTTGATCTTGTATAGATAAGAGAGTTAGTAACGAACGAGATGAGAAATATGAGTTTAACGTGTAGAGTTTTGAGAAGAAAATTGTTTAAAGAATTTCTTAGAACTAAGTGAGCGTGTGTGATGGTCGATAATGTATGAAGGGAAAATATATCTTGAAATTAGGAGAAGTTCTAGAAATTTAAAAACGAGATTTGAGGCGAGAAAAAATATTTTATGTCAAAAGTGGTCTAGGGTGATAGGACTAAAGTGTAAGGATCAAATCTTAAATAAATTTGAGAAAGATTTAACTCGAGAAAATTTTAACCCTAGAAAAATTTAACACGGTAGAAAATTCGCAAGTTGAAGAGACGTGATTGTATGGCGAACTATCCGAGAATTTGTGTGTTGAGAAATTTTAGTGTTTGTGCGTTTTAAAGAGGAATTCTCGGAAGAAAAATTCTCAGTTGGAAAATTTCTCGGATTTTAAAGTTTCGCATGAAAGTTTCGCAAGTTGAGAATTTTAAAGCTTCGCAAGAAAATTTCGCAAGTTATAAGAATTTCGCATCGAGAGTTGAAGTGTGGTTTTGAAAGACTTTCTCAGTTTAAAAAATTTTGACTTAGAAATATTTCTTAGCTTTTGAAAGTGAGCAGTTGAGAAAATTCTTGAGATGAAATTTCGCAAGTTATGAAAATTTCGCGGTTTAAATAAATTCTTGAAATGAGATTTCTCGCATATGGAATTTCTCGGATTATGAAGAGTAAGCAAATTTCGCAGATGAAAGTTTCTCGGATTTTGAAAGTAAACAGTTGCGAAAAAATGCTGTATAAGTGAAAGTTTCGCGGTTTTAGATAAATTCTCGGGATTAACTTTCGCGGATATGGAAATTTCGCGGACTTGAACGATTAAGCACAAAATTTCGCGGTCAAGAACGATCTTAGTACTGTTCCATTGCTTTCACGCGTTTTGCCAGAAAATCGTCCCGTTCTTGCTCAAATCTCATCCAAAATCGCTCAAACTTGATCCTAGACTTCAGAAATTCTTCCCTAAACACATAATCGACCGATTTGTGAGCTAAAAACAACAAGAAATAGGTCAAATCGACCAAAAACAGAGAACGGCCGAGATGTCCTTTTCTGAAAAGATTTTGCTTCAATCTTGCTCAAAACTCGTTAAAACTGATCCAAATGTGTTTTAAAAACATCTTAGGCATAGAATCGATCTGGGGGAAGGTTTTAAACACAAAAACAAAGCATAAATACCCCAAAACGAGCTAAAAATGCCCGAAAGTGATTTTTATCCAAAAACACCTTTGATCTTTCTTGGAATCGAACGAAACTGGATTCAAATCAATGCAGATCGATCCACGTTTGCAATGATACCACTTGTTGGTCCCGAAAGCACCAAACAAGGAATCAAAGAGGCTTTGATGGAATGAAAAAGGGAGATTTCTCACCTTCAAGTGTGTGTAGTGTGTGAAAACTAGGGTTAGCCTTTTGATTTTTGATTAATTTTTCAAATGGAGTTGGTAAAACCTTATATACCACATTAACCCTAGGTATATTAAGGCCCAAACACCAAATATTAAATAATTACATTCAAGTCCAAAGCCCAAGCTAAAAGGTTAATTACAAAATTAATCCCAAGACTTAAACTATTGACACAATCACTAAATATCCTAACATAAGGACATAAATGAAATAAGAAAAAAAAAGAATAATGAGGAGGTGGAGAGGAGAACGTGAGGGAGAGGAAAGGAAACAAGAAGAGAGAAAGGAAAAAAAAAGAAAGAAAAAAAGAGAAAGAAGAGAAGGGGAAGAGGGAGAAGCTCGCGGACGAGGAGGAGCTCGGGATCGAAACTCTAGGGTCGGGATCACACGTAACAATCTGTTACGTAGCTCTCTATGGAATAAGGTAGGTGAAGATCACCTACATACGTAAACAATATTAGGATTTGTGAATTTTACGTGGTTTGCATGTTATTCATCGAATTCTTCGTGTTTATGTGATAATAATAATTTGCTTGCATGAATTATCGTTGGTTAGCTTAGGGAGCATGAGATTGAGAATTTTTAGAACTATGAATATTTGGAAATAGGGATAGATGACTTTAGATTAAGAGGATAGAGCAATAATTGGGGAGAATTAGGGTTTTCTAGGGTTTTCTTTATCCATTTCGGCCAAGAGATTCAGAAATTCATATCTCACAATCTAGACCTCGGATTAAAACTTCCTTTGGATAGAATTAAGATTTGCAAGTCCTTTATCTGTGGTTAAAATTTCAGGTCCATTAGACATCGTTTACTTTGTGATCATTGAGAAAACCGAAACTGTCGCAAAACAGCCGTATAAAATAGTTATTTTTAAAATTTTGGGACTTAATCGAAATTTTACAAAATCCAGGGAATCTGTGTTATAAAATTACGAAGAGGGGATATTTTTAAAGAAATATGAAGCTTTTATGACAGATTTAAAATTCGGAATAAATAATTGGGGTTCTTTGTGTAATTTTCAAAAATTCGAGTACTAAATTGAAAAGTTTTAAAAATCAAGGGGCTGAGAATGTAAAATCCGAACGGGGGAGATTTTTAAAGAGATATAAAGCTTTCGGGGCAAATCTGAAATTTTTAAAGATTCGGGGCAGATATGAAACTTAGGAAAATTTTCGGGTCCTAAAAATTAAATTATGAGATTTTGGGGTTTTAAGTGCAAAATTCAGAAAGATATTTTTAAATTAGAAATTTAAGTGATATTTTGAAAGTTGGACGTTAGAATTTTAAAATATATTAAATTAGGGACCAATTGTGAACTTAGATTCTTAAAGTGAAAAGGATTAAATTTGGGAACTCTTAGTGAAATTTCGGGGAGAGTTTCGGTGGTTAAGGTTTCGGGCCGATTAAATCGGAACGCGGGCTTCGGGCCAAGATTATATCTCGAGCCGATATGTTGTTATTTAATATGATGCATTTTATATGTTGCATTCTACTTGCACGACATTTGCATACACATGGTACGAGAAGAGAGAAGTGTGCGGAGTCACGGTAATATTGTATAGCGATGTTGAGTCGGGTAGTTTGTGACTGATTGATGGTCGTCGAATTGTATGAATAGTGAGGTTAGGGCTAAGGCGCACTATATGATTGAGATGTGGGGAGTGGGCCTCCCGAGCTACTGACCCTTGTGGGGATGGGGCCTCCCGAGCTACGGACCCCTGCGCGCGCGTGTTGCCTTTAGTATCTAAGCCTCGGGCCCTGATGTGATGTGATGAGATGAGTTGAAATGAGATATGAGAAAAGAGTCGAGCGTGCATTTTGTGAGATGTGTCGGGATGGGAGTCGAGTGAGAACATTTGCATTCTTGCATATTTTCATCTACTGGGCAAAAGCTCAGGGTTTACGTGTGTAGGTACGAACGAGTCGGACGTTGAGAAACGTCACGACTAAGCGGCTGATGGCGGTGACTCCACGGACTTTTGAGGGCGGCGCAGTACATGGGACGCGACCTGTGAAACGAGTTTATGTTTCGTGTTTTTAAATTTGGGCTAGGACTTCTTGAGCTTCGGCCCAATGAATAGAAATGTGTTTGGTTTTGGACCTATGGATTTAGACATTTAACGTATTTGTATTATTATGTTTTAAAAGTTTTAATTAAATAGGCTTTCCGCTGCTTACGCTGCGAAAATCCGCCAAAATACGTATCTAAGAAGTCGGGTCGTTACAGGTGGTATCAGAGCGTTAGGTTATAGGTTCTGTAGACTGTCCATGTACTGCCGCTCAAAAGCCTGGAGGGTCAGCCTACGTCTGTAAGTTTAATACGTAATTTATGATTTTCGTATATATGCTTTACGTGAATATTTGGGTGATTTTATGTGCTCCTTGATGTGTTCGGAAGTTAGAGATTTCGTTCTTTTACACTTAGATTGGTAGGAGAATCTCGATTAAATTAAGGTAGGGAGATAATAATAAAAAAAATTAATAAAAAAAATAATAAATCGGACTTTTGATAGAATTTGTGGTTGCTTAAAAATTCGGGTCAATTCGGAATTCGGCGCAATTTAAATTTTGGACCTTTTCAAAATTTGGGCTTTTTTTAATTTAGGCTTGACCGAATTGGACCAAGCTGAAATTCGGAAAGTTAAAATAAATAAACGGCGAAATAAAAGAGAGTCGACCGATATAAAATTTTTAAAAATCGGAACTTGTATACAATTTTAAAAATGAGACGAGGACGTAGAGAAACATGGGTTAATTATAGAAATTTAAGAAGCGAGACGAGAACATAGAGAAAACATGATAGAGTCGATGCATAACGATTACATAACTGAAAATCATATTACAATCCGAATACATAAAAAAAAAACCGTAGAAGATAAAACATCAACGACGTTCGGGAAGTTCTGCCGGCGTCTTCTTCCAATATGCCAGAAAAAGGCGCGGCTTCCCATGACATAACCTTTCACAAATTAAACGCAACTGCAGTGAGTGGCAACCCACATCACAAAAATGGCGATTGCAGCGAAGAGCAATCCCAAAAGAAGGAATAACTCAAATTTAAGCTTTTCGAGATTTTCCCTCCAAAAAGGTTCCTGAGGAACATCCTCACGATCCGCATTTCCTCCAATATTATACATTGCAAAAATTAAATGATGTGGTTGGAGAGAATGTGTTGTGGTGCATAGCGTGCATCAAGCACCTATTTAAAGGCGTGAGTGAAGCAAAGGATAAGCAGCATTAATTTCGAGTTTTCCTTCGAACGCCGTATAAAGATAAACTTCATAAATTTCGAGATCAGATTTTTCTTCGAAACGCCGTAATCTTGATTTGAGAGATCATGCACAGGAAGAAAATCACATTGGACTTTTATCACAAAAATCCAATCCAAAATCTCGAATAAAGATGTTGATGTCCATTGCGACAAAGAAATTGTGCTCTCGTTTAAATCAATGCCGTATTTACATGCACTGCGTAGACTCTGTCGCATCAATGAAATTAGTACGGCGAACTAACGCACAAACACGACTGAACTTCATCCTATGTCCACGGATCAACCGAGCTTCCTTTCTTATTGATCACAACACGGAAGTTACAGATCTTTATCTCTAGTGTGTGTAATGTCACATATATGTATATCCCTAGTGGATTTGACATCTATGATGGTGCATAGCGAGATTGAAAAGCCGAGGGCCCAATATGAAATGAGAAAACAAGGAGAACGAGAGCATTAGAAAGCAACTGACGCGTTGTATTTTAGGACACGTGCATTTCATGCATACAGTTTCCACTTACTGAGTTCTATAGCTCACCCCTTACGTTATATGTTGTAGGCGCACGCGAACACGGTACGTGATCGCTTAGACGGCAAGGCGGTCTTTTGAAGCTTCCAAGCGTCTTTTGGGGGTTTGCATGGATGACGACCTGTGGGGCCGGGCGCATAGATTTCTTTTGCTGTGCATGTATACACTTCTCATGTAATTAGGACTTGTATGAATTTAGGAATTTATGTAATTCTTTTGTCATGTAAAGAAACGATTTCCATTACATAAATGGAAAAATTCTTCAGCATTTTCGCATGTCCTTCAAAATTATAACATTGTAGTCACGTAAGTTACTCTAAGATAAGGCAGTAAGTGGCGGGGCGCCACAGTTTACTAATCCCCATTCTGAGGACGTCAATGCCAACACTGAAAAAACACAAAAGCTTTTATATACTTCCTAAATTCATCAACCTGCGATGGTAAGATTCTGTGGATTTTGTCATGACGAACAAATAATGTAAAACCATTTCGCAGAACGTGTACTCCACTGCCATCCACGCTTTAAGAAACCATGTATAAAAATTGGAAATGTTATGTAAAATATTTCAATTGTCATACTATCTGATATTTTGTATTAACAATTATGTTAAATATTTATTATGTTTTTTTTATAATGGTCTTGCAATATCCAAGCGCAGTTTGGTTCAATCTTACAATAAGAATATTTGTGGAAAGAATAAGCTGCCAATAGTTTTGATGGTCAGTAGTGCAATTATAATTACTTGAGCAAATCAATATAAATTCTAGTAGTAGAAAATACTTAATTAATCATACAACTAAATGGCAAAAAAATAATATACTGTGGGAGGGTTTTTTTAACTGTTACTTCTCATTTTTCATTCTTAAAATTTATAATCACGGTTGAAAATTATATGGTCAATATCAATGTGTTATATGAAATAAAAGTTCGTGTGATAACAACTTTTGTAATGATATTTTTTTTTATTAATCGTGTCATCGTTAATTTTTTGCGTGACATGTTTGAATATTTGTCAGTGGTGCGAATATAATGTTCTAATGTATTGCAGTGGGCGAACAATTTGTTAAGAGTCATTTAAGTCTTCATCGGCAGTGTATTCTCATAGATTTCCTAAGTTATTCTATGCATTCATAAGACAAACTATTTCGCGCAAAGTAAATAAATCTATCAATACGTTCTTTAAATTTTGTTCAATATAATGTTTCTGATGAGATGTTACAATTGCATGTCAAACCTGTAAAAACATATCTGAATGGATGTATGAAATCTCCTAAACTCAGTATCAAACATTTTTTTACTTCCTTTACGTCTACAGTTACCCTATCTTCATCCAATAAATTATTATATAAGCATGCATTATGTACACTTACGGCCGTAACATTTTTCATATGAATGCACGACTGATGTATACTGTTATAATGCACTATTGCGGCGCTCTTACATGGTTCAGATCCATTTGAAAATATGCACGACCTCTTGTTTGTTAAATTACACGACTGCTTTAATAACAATCGTGCAGAAATAGGACAAACCCTTAAATTACACGACTGCTTCAATAACAGTTGTGCAAAAACATGACAAACCGTAAATAAATGTTAATCATGGATTATGAAATTAGAAACATAATTATGTAGAACTTCAAACAAAGAAATCAGAATAAATGTTCCAATACATACTCTCTACACCCGCAAGAAATTTGATGACTGTACGAAAACTATTGCACGACTATTATTGAAACAATCATGTAATTTAGGAAACATGAGTAAGAATGATGCAGTAGTGTATTATAACAGTATACATCCGTTGCATTATGTTCTTATTACATACCGTTAGTTAAGCAATCTCTCACCCAATTGTTGTAGACTTCATACTCTTTACACCCGCAAGAAACTGCACGACTGTACAAAAACTATTGCACGACGTTTATTGAAACAGTCGTGGAACGATGTAGTAGTGCATCATAACAGTATACAACAGTAGTGCAGTATGTTTTTATTACATACCTTTAGTTAAGAAATCTCTCACCTAATTGTTGTAGACTTCATGGTAAACAATGTTGACTATTGCATCATCTTCAAGTTCATCTTCTTTCTTCATCCCACGTTCTATCTGAGTCCAATACCGAAATGCTTTCATTAGCCAGGTTTTGTCATACAGATCAATCTTTTATTGTGTAATATAAAATTGCAGGACTATTCATAGCTTTTTATAAAAATAATAATGAAAAGCAGATTCTACAGTCTCTCAGCCGTGCAGTCTTACAGTCTTACAATGTCTAAGTAGTGCAGTTGATAAATGTGCATCGTATGTTTTACAATGTTTAAGTATAAGTTGTGCAGTCTTACAATCATACAATGTTTAAGTTGTCTAGTCTCATAACCGAGTGCAGTCTCATAGTCGTGCATCGTACAGTCTTACAATGTTTTAGTAGTGCAGCTCCACAGTCTTATGGTCTCGCAATCATACAAAATTAACATCGTTCTTTCGGTCACACAGACGTGGCACTGTCTTAAACCTTCACACTATATATTCTGAGATATTTTGTAATATGATCGCAATACACTGTAGTTGTTAGCCTATGAGCGATTAATTATGTTGCATTTTCTTAAGGGACGCAATATCAAAGCAAACTTTTTTAATCTTCCATAAATAAAATATGTAGAAAGGCAATGACATTGGTTCGAAAATCTACGACCATTTCTTGCAGAATACGCTCATACTTATATTATTGGTTTGTGCATATAATACGCTCATACTTCTGAGTATTAATACAGCGTTATGGCAGTTTTTAATACATGTAGTTTGTGGCTACTGCTAGATTTATCATAGAGGGTCATGATGCCCTGCAGCACGAACACAAACCTGCCTTTGCAAAACACATGACAGAAGGCGTAATATGATTCAGGAAAAGATGGTATTTTCTTTAATGTATGTGAAATAGATTTGATTTTTTTAGTATTTATACGGTATCAGCGTAGATGACCTTTGCGCCTCCGCCGGAGACCATTGTCCAAATGCATCATTTAGGTTCAACACCGTAAACTTCATAGATTCGGTCGTCTGAAAAAGGATGTAATAGGATGATTATACGGGAAAAATTTTTCTCATGAGTTTGAGGATTCGAAAAGTACCTTTCCGTCTAGGGAATGGATGAAACTCTCAGTAGGCCTCATAACTCTTCTGAAAGGCAATGGGAATTCGATGCTTTCTCATCTGCAACATTAAACAATAAGAAATCATCACATCCTCGACCTAGACCACCCTCTATTCAAGAAATTTTGTTGGCCCAAGCAGATGATGATAATGGATCTGGCTTTCACGATGAATGATGAAAAAATGCCAATTCTCTTTACGGTTGATTAAAGATAAAACTTTTCGTTCTCCTTACGATTGATTTGACGTGTTTAGGTTTTTCTTTCAATATACACCAAGTACGTGGCTCGAGTCAAGAGTAGAATGAATTGATGATGCCATCCATGTAATTCCACTGACACATAGACCTAAAATAGTTATTATCTATCTAAAAGTTGAAGTGTCATATAGCAATTGGCTATAGGGGTAGTCAATATAATAAATATACCGGCCAGTCACTACTAATTTGAGGTTGGAATAATCAATCGTGCATTTGAGGTTGGTATAATCAGTCGTGCGATTGCGTTGAATAACGTATATCAATCTATATTATAGTAATTCAACCCCCGCTCGTACTACATAAACATTATTGACAGCAACAGTCTTATGATTCTTCATTTTGTGGTTGAGTAATATATGTTCATGGTATCCAGATAGTTTGTGGGTCATTGTCTATATTCGATGTATGGGACTAAAGAAAGAATACTGCGTATAATTTTTTTTATGCACGGGATATTTTTTTTAACATATAAATACAATTTTCAGATTAATATTTTATTAGCTAGTTTTTGTCACACACATCGATATTTTATTGTGTAATATAAAATTATGTAGGATTATGCTTAGCTTTTCATGAAAACAATAATAAAAAACATATTATGTTGTCTCATAGTCGTGCAGCTTACAGTCTTTCAATGTCTAAGTAGTGCAGTCTTATAGTTGTCATCGTATAGCCTTACAATGTTTTAGTAGTTGTGCAGCCTTACAGTCTTACAATGTTTAAGTAGTGCAGTCTCATTGGCGTGCATCCTACAGTCTTACAGTGTTTAAGTAATGCAGTCTCACAGTGTTACAATCATACAAACTTATTCTTTCGATCGCACTGACGTGACACAGTCTAAAACGCACTATATATTCTGAGATATTTTGTAATGTCTACATTGCGATTGTTAGCCTATCAGCTATTAATTATGTGCAGTTTTTAAGGGGACGCACTACGCAATATTCAGAGCAAATTTTTAAATCTTCCATGAAATAATAAACTATCTTGACATCCTATGACATATTTATATGGTTCGAAGAACTAAGACCAGCTGTTGAAGAAACGGTGAGGAATCTCCTGAAACTCCTAAATCTTCTCGGGCGAAACATCGTGCGCATCGTCGTCTGCATACATCAATGAAAGAGCCGTATGGATACACCACATTCGTCGCTCATTTGTACAGACAAAAGAAATGAAAAATTATTTTACGAAATAGTAAATGTAAAAAATAAATACATTAAGGATTTTGTAATACCTTCTCGCGTGATGGGGGAACTCATGGTCTCTATATATAATGAAGTTAATTGTCGAGTCTATCATGCCCAAATCTCGAAGAACATATAATATCGTAAGATGTGTTTTTTGAAATGCCTTTTCAAAGAATCTTATCCCGATCAACCGAAGGTTCACAACGAACACCGAACAATACATTAAAGATGTCTACATAACTTTGTAAAAAATGAACACAAATGATATGGAGCTTTATATATATACATATATATATATATATATAAAACACATAATTACATATAGATATATATATACACACATTGTTTTAGGAAGTCACATTCCACAATTTTTTTTTACGATAGGCAAAAGCCCACATAGGCCTCGAGTGGCTCCGGCACTGACTGCAAGACTGGGAACTTGCACGATTGCTAATTTTCAATACTATTTGCAAATGTGCAACTGCAACTTTGTAAGACCACCGACTGCTTGACTTAAGGACTGCATGATTGTTGAGGTTGAACAATTGCAATATTGCCATACTACTGTGGCGACCCTACTTTTCTAATTAGGATTAGTGGCAGATTTCCGCAACATAAGCTGCGGAAGGCCCGTCTAATTAAAACTTTTTCCTAAAATAATATATACGAATATAAAAATCCGTCTACATCGTTATCTCTGTACACGGGCCGAAGCCCCAAAAATATCAAAAGAACGAAAAGTCCTAAAGCCGCTCCACAGGTCTTCATCCATGTACCGCACCGCCCTCAAAAGTCCGTGGAGCACCGCCACCAGCCGCCTTAGTCTCGACGCGTATCGGCGTCAGACTCAGTACCTACAACACGTAAACACTGAGCACTTTGCCCAGTAGGTGAATAAAATGCATGTATGCAAGTGTGCACTCAACCCCAATCCCAATTTCTCACGACATGATATAATGCACACTCTTTCTTTTCCCACATTCCTATTTCACACAATACAGGGCCCTAGGTTAGGCTCGACACCTCCGCGCGCAATAGACTACTGGGAGGCCACCCCAAAGTCTCGCGGACGCCGGTAGTGCACTGATCGATCACGTCAATGGCCTCCTACCAGGTCGTATATCTCCCGTACCAATCAAAAATCCCATCCGGCGGTATGCACCTCGAATCGATCACGTCCGAGTAGACAGATCGATCACGTCTGTCTCCGCCAGGTGCCCAGTGAGCCCAACCTCGACTCCTCTAAGAGTCGCCAATCACAAACATCTCATTCTACCCCGTACGTCAATATCTCATATCCTACCGTCACACCACGGTATAATCATCTCTCGCCCTAACGTGATATGCACGTGCCATGCATATAAAAATATCATAAAACATGTAAAACGTACGTAAAACATATGAATCACATAAGTCACGTAAATCACATCATCACATGAAAACACATAATTGTGTTTACGTATTGTAGATGGATGATCCACCTACCTGTCCTCCTGCTATTGTCAAATAAGAAGTCCGGTGTAGTCCCTATATATCGATCCTCTGAATATAATAAATATTTTCATATTAATATATTTAATAAGTCATATAAATTTCGAAAATGCTAAAATTATCAAAACACTAAAATTTATGAAAACCTAAAAATAATGAAATCCCTAAAAATAAATAAACCCTAAAATATTGAAAACCCTAAAATTCCTAAAATGCTAATTACTAATTATCGAAAACTATTATATTTCGAAATATTTGTATGATATATTTATCACATCTCGAAATCTTTCTATAATATATATGTCGAAATATTCATACAATGTCGAGAGCTTATTGTTGAAAAGTAAATATCGATACAATCTCGAGATTTTTGATAAGCTTGTCGAAATCTTTTGTTGGGAAACCAACGTTGAGGTCATCAAGCCATGTCGACATCTTATAAATGTCGGGAACTTAGAAATGTCGAGACCTCCATATATATATAAATAATATCGAGATCTTACTTACAAATGTCGAGGTCTTTACCACTATAAATGTCGAGACCTTGCTTATTACTTGTCGAGATTCCTTACCTCTCAAGGTCTAATAAATATCGAATTATATTATGGAGGATGTCGAGATTGATGATGTCGAGACCTCGCCTATATAAGCTTATCGAAGTCTAGCTATTATACCTATTTCGAAATCTATTTATCATAAAGTCGCTAGATCTCGACATCTCCCTACGAAAAGAACTTCGAAATCTTTCTAACAGATACATCTCGAGTTCCTTCTTAAAGTATTTCGAAATCTTTGTAGTGTAGACCTCGAGATTTTCTCGAAAACCCTAAAACAGTAATTATCAGAATTCTCATAACCTCTTTATCTATTAAAATTCATCAAAGTATATATTTATCACTTAAATACCTATGAAATATAAAATTCGAAGCTTAAGGATTGTTAGGGTTTTCTACACATTACTTTCGAAACCTCCTTTCCTCGTTACCTACGCATATAGCTTTCATGACATGAATTCTAGCTAAAATCCTAAGTTCTTATGTGCAGTAACCTTCGAACCCCTCCTAGGGTTAGTATTAAATTCATTTAACAACATGTAACTATCGAAACAAGTCTAAGTGTAAAAGGTTAATTATATACCTCACTTTGAAGATTGGTTTTCCAAAATTGCTAAGCTCCTTTACGTTGTGAAATTTCTTGTTTTCTACTCACACCTTCAGCTCCTTTTTGCTTTCGTTCATGAGGGTTTTCTCTTATTAATGACCAATGATCTTTGCTATATGGTATATATTAGATAAGTATTACACCATCGAGAATATCATTGATGGGACAAGTTAATGATCTCATTTTCTTTTCCTCATGGCCTAAGCAATTTCCTTACTTATCTTTATCCCTAATACTTGGGCCTAATAATAATAGTCCAATTTCTATTTCTTATTAATATTATTATCTGATGCTTTGGATTACTTATATTTAGCCCTGACTAATTATTTCTTTCACCCAAAAATCTTGGACCTCATACGAAACTATTTCTAACCCCAACTTGAATCTCCTACTCTGAAAAATAATTATAAAGATAGTTACAGCAAAATCCCGTATTAAAATTTACGGGTATTACAACTACACAGTTGAACGACTGCAAGAACATCTCGTAAGACTGCGCGACTGCAGAACCGCACGACAGAGAACCTCAAGATATGTAAGAATGTTAGAATGTTTACAGCAATTCATAAATGTAAAACTGCACTGCTGCTATTCACGACTTCAAGTCTAAAGGAACTTATAAGAAATGTTCCAATTTTAAAGGGAAGTACAATCATAGGTAAGAATATTATTACTTTATTTAATATATCAAAACACTTCCAAAAGATAAATGTCAAAACCAACGCTAACAACAAAAAGACAACTACCATCTCAACATCGTGCACATCGTCGTCTGCATACATCAATGAGAGAGCCGTATGTATACACCACATTCGCCGTTGATTTGTACAGACAAAAGAAATGAAAATTTATTTTACGAAACCGTACGATTATGAGAAACTCGCACGGGCCTTGAGCGTCGAAACCGTGCGATTATGAGAAACTCGCACGGGTCTTGAGCGACGAAATGGTGCGATTATGAGAAACTCGCACGGGCCTTGAGCGTCGAAACCGTGCGATTATGAGAAACTTAAATTTATTTCTTGGAACTATTTCATTAAATCCTAGTAATATAAATAGACAATTAATTTTTAATTGTGTACATATGTCTCGAAATCACATTATCAAATACTTTTTTAAATAATCCCAGAAACAAAACTGCAAAGAATGCTGACGGATGCCCAAATCGTCGCCCGCCTCCACGAGATCGTCAGTAGCTCCGACCTCAGGACTACCACGGCCACTGCCGTCTGCCGCCGTCTAGAGGCCACCTCGGCGTCAACCTCTCTCAAAGGAGGGCGTTCATTTTGGGCGAGATCGACAGATTCCTACACGGCGACGATGATGCTATGAGAGGTGATCGAAGGACAAGCAGCCAAAGCTGTCCGGAACGACGACGACGATTCTCTGAGGGAAGTGAGCCAAGGACAAGCAGCCGAGGCTGTCCGAAACGACGCCGTGCAGAAGGATGTCGAACAAGCTCGGATTGGAGAATGGCGAGAAAAAGAAGGGTAGAAAAAAAAGGAACTTTTTTTTTTTGTGGTTTTTCCAAGCTACGTTGTTGATATCTCTTAATTTGTAACTTTATGTATTTTCGTGGTTAAATAAAAATAAAAATAGTTAGAATTAAAAAAGTTGATTTAATATGTTAAAAACTCAATTAGTTTTGTAATAACGGAGATGCGCATGAGACCCCTGCGCATCTTTGCGGTTCCCGCCGGGTCCCCTGCTCATAACGCGCGGATCCCGTGACCTTTCGCGCAGGGAACCCTGGGTTCCCTGCAGGGTCCCCGTACTTATACTCAGGGGACCCGGGCATGGAACGTTAAGCCCACCTTCACCACCTTCAGTTACGTGTCATGGCAAATCACACATCAATCTCATACTGAAAAAAGCTTGGAAACACAGAGAAATTAACCTTTACAATTCTAAAAACCCTAAATTCGTATCCAACTCACGTAAAAATTAATATCAGACACGTAAATTTAAAATTCACCACATAAATTCAACACAGAAAAATTTTATTCAAGTAAACCTACAAACTAACATCTATAAAGACTTCAACTAAACCATCTCCAAAATGTCCAAAATCACCTACAACTTAATACTTCAAAACTCAACCCAACAAATGGAGCATACAGTTATGCTGGTCACGCAATATCCGTACAGCCATAATGGAGCGATATATTGAAATATTGACTTGCCTTTGATATTCATTAAAGTCGGGCGTGTAAACCATAACCGTCTCCACTATCAACGCCGCATGAATCCCGCAATTCAAGTTGTCAGCCTTTTGGTTCCTATTCATTTTGTTATTCAACTTCACCTTTGTGACAATATCGAACTTGAAACGCCAATATGCAGAAAGAAACTCCGCCTGCAAAAGATAGCAAATGTTACGAACATGTTACTAAATAAATAAAAATGATAGATATACGGATTTGAGCTACTTACGAACACTCTCCCGGCGAATTGCACCCGGTGTGCGCCCAATGAATCATTAAGGACGAAGGTTTGCATTGACACGTCAAAAATAAGCACTGCCCAGTGATTTCTTGCGCAAACAGGAGAGATGATGTACTTGCATCGCACCAATTCATCCTCCGTGAGACGCTCCAACCAGCTCCGACTGCTTGTCGACAATCCATTGAGGAATTCATCCATATCATCCACCGTCACATTCGCCTTATTATTCAACTCCTGCGCCTTTCTAAAGTGCTCGTCTTGCACGTAACATGGAAAGACGAAGACGTGAGGATATAACTAGCGGAGTCCGCATAGATTCGCCTCAAGCAATCTAGATATGCTCAAGACAATTGGACTTGAGCATATCATCGAAGAGCAACATGTAGAAGCCTTGGGCATCCACGTTGAACATGTCACTTTCCCAAACGTTATCACTGCAAAAGAAAATTATTACATGTTTATGTACGATAAATGAGTTTGACATCGAAAGAAAAAATTTACCTAAATCTTGGCGCTTCAAGGTACTTGTCAATGAGCACGCGATCATCTGCATGAACCAATTGATGCCCGGAGAAGTCCACTTGCCCGAGGTACTTCTTGCTCCACTTCTCATTTCTATCTGCTTCTGAATCCTCATCACTTAGATCAACAATTTCTTCGGTCGATTTGCCTTTCCTCCCCTTCGTACGTGGTGTGGAGGTGCCCGGTGAAGTAAAGCCCGAGCGCGAGTCCCTCTTCTTTTTTAGATCGCCTCTTCTTCGAACTCCTCAGGCAATCGACGAAACAACACAATCTCCAGCCTCAGCCACCGCCACAGGTATGGGAAACTCTTGAATAGGTACAATCGGTAAATCCTCGTGAGGCATCATCAGATCGTCGTCGCGACGACCACCGCTCTCGATCTGGGGAATGGCCTCAACTTCAAAATTCTGTCGGCTAGGACCCTCGCCGCGATCACGTTGCCCACGGGAACAACTAACATCGACTCCCTGCAGGAGTAGGCCCGTCACACGCTCGAATAGCTCGTGTGCCGCCCCAACGTCAAAAAGCTGTCCGAAAGTACGCCGCCTCCAACTCGTCCGATGACGGCACTAACAACCCTCGTACAGGGGACCCGTCGGTGGCAGCTGTGACGGTCCTAAAACTCGGGCATCCCTTGTGACGCCAATCGTTCGTCACCCACCTCAGCATGCGTGGCGTGAGATCTTCTTCTCTGTGCCGCGCAAACTCGTGTGCAACGCCCGATATGCACTCGTATGCTAGTATCTGAATACAAATAATGCAAAAAATATTAGCAATTATTTATATTTCAAAACAAGGAATGGCAAAGCTTAATTATAAATCACATGAAGTGGCTGTAAGAACCCACTGATCAGTCACTCCCGTGCCCTCTCCCGTAGATTAACCTTTACAGCGCGTATGACCTTCTTGAAAGCCACGCTGCCCCAAGGATACTAGGAGAAAGCAAACCGGTCTTCGACGAGACTAAGGGCCCGAGAACAGACGACGTGTCCTTCTTTGACTGTCGAGGCATCAACACGGCGGTGGCGAAGTAGACGTCCGCCAACTTCAGCTTCTCGAAGTCCACACCTTCTTCGTCGCTAGCCAACTCCTCCAACGCATGCTTGACGTGCGACATGCAGACTGTTGCTCTGTCGCCAAAATGTCTCGCGGTGAATTCTGAGTCGCGGTTCACCGGCAGTAGCTCGGCTGTGAACTTGAGCCCGGTGATTAGGCAATACTCCGATTTTGAAAATCGGAGTGGTTTGTTGCCAACAATCATCCACTGCTCTTCGCGGTTGTGCAGCGTCGTCTGCCTCTGGATGAGGTACCACAACAACTGGGCCGATAGGTTAAAATCCAGCTCGGCACTAACAAGGCGGCCGGAAGGACTCTCGTTCCTAAACATCTCCTACTCCCTTTGGTTCAGACACTGTCTTATCAGATGGCTGGCCTCGCCGTATAACGAGGTCAGCGTAACACGGCAATCCGGAACTTCGTCTTCTGTGCCAAACTGCTTCTTCATCACAACCTAATTTATACGTAAAACACATTTTAGCTAATTACGTGGTATGAATATTGAAAATAGAAAACCCTTATGCACAGATGCGCAGGGGGCCGCATCGCATATGCTGAGATTCAAGCACAGATGCGCATGAGACCCCTGTGCATATGCGCGGTCCCAGCACGGGTCCCCTGCGTACAAGCGCGGGTCCCCTGCTCATAACACGCGGGTCCCATGTCATTGTGCGTGCCCAAGGTCACGGGGACCCGCGCGTTAAGGGCAGGGGAACCGCGGTTATGATCAGGGGACCCGCGCTTGTACGCAGGGGACCGATGCTGGGACCATCATCTTATGGGCGGGTCACATGAAATACGCACATGTCCCCTGCTCATAAGCGGGGGTCGTATGCTTGCAAGCACGGGGCCCGTGCATTAAAAGCGACGTACGCTTGCAAGCACAGGTCCTATGCTAGCAAGCACGGGTCCTATGCTGCCAAGCACGGTCCTATGCTTGCAAGCACGGGTCCGCACCAAATTAGGGTTCGACGCGTCGTTCCCAGATCCCCTTCTCGCGTTAAATTAAAGAAGACGAAGAGTAGAACAAATACCTTCACTCTTTGGGTGTTCGCGTTGATTGCCATTGTCGATTGAGTCGATTGAAGTTCGGATTTGGGTTTGAGTTGCAGAGAAAACGATTTGCAGTGCAGGGGAGAGACCGCTTCGTGTGCAGAACGATTGAATGAACTAAAAGTGAAAGTGGTTGCTTTTTTTTTACTTTTACCCTGCTATAGTAACACCTGTAAACCCTTTAATTTTTTCGTTAAGTGTTGTTGAGGTTGTTGATTGCCATTAAAAGGGTAAAATAGTCTTTAGTGCAGAGTTAGTAAGGGTACGAAGGTAAAATCCGATTTTGGGTGCTATTTTTTAAAAGATGACAAAGTCAAAGGCTATTTACTTAAACAATCCCACACCCACCTTACCTCATCGTCTTTCTCACTGTATTTTTAACCCATTTTCTCCGTCTTGAAATCAGAGATGCTTGCTTCTTAATCAGCTTGTTTATCTTCTCTTCTGCAGCTCAAAGAGGAATCACAGACCAAGTAGATTCCCAAAAGATCTCAATATCATATAAACAATGCCCCGTGGAAGAGGAGGAGCCGCAAATGTCCCAGAACAACCACCTTCTGCCGTCGTCGAATCGGAAGAAATCAGGTACTACGGCGTGCGCAAGAGGCGTTGGACAACGTAGTCATTGGCCAAGACTCTGTCCTTGTTCGCTCCCACCGGGCAGTTTGTGACCAGCCCACATGCATAAAGGACCACCATTACGTTGGCATCGTTGTCGACCTTCGGTTTTGATGGCCCATTTAGCGATACTTCGAGCGGATTGGGGGCAGGCCGTTGGAATGTTACTTGCAAATTTTTGGAATCGATTGGCAAAACGTACTGAAAGGGATGGAACATTTAGCCTATGCAATCATGAAGAAAACAACCCAATCGATTTCGTTCGACGGCCCAGAATTTGTGTGACTCGCTCGATTTGATCTTGTCTACCCACGACTGGGTCGAGCTTGCCCTGAGAAAAACTTCAGCAGCTCTTTTACGTAAGAAATCAAAGTAAATCTCGAAAATATAGGTATATATATATAATATATATATATACCTCCTCGGCAAGCTTGGTGAGATTGGTGCCATATTCCTCGAGCGTAGGCATCTTTTGGCCAGAGTTTCCGCCTCTAACCCCAGCGCCAATTGCCTCAGCGCTTTCGCCCACCATTCTTATTACCTACTCGCCAAGAATGAAATGCCCAAGAGTTGAGTCACATAGCAGAGAAGATGTTAATGATTTCGAAGACCGAATGAAGAGAGAGAGATTCTCACCTGAGTTCGAGTGTTGCTCGGCTCAGCGCCTAAGCTTTCAAGAACGCGAGCAGCCACGCCTTCGCCTTCGCGCAACAATCCCAAGAGTAAGCGCTCTGATCCAATGTAATTGTGACCTGCATTGGTTGTATGCAAGTGTCAAACTGTTAAAAGAACACCAATCCATGGAGAAAATTAATTCTTGGTCGATGTGGTTTTCGCAAACTTTTGCTACAGTAATTTGCGAAATGTTTTCTTTCATATAACCGAAAACTTTCCCCTTTTTTTTAGTCACAAAAACTTATGTTAAGTTTTTTATTTAAGTTACGAAAACTTTCCTTTTTGTGCCGAAAATTTCTTTTTTTTTAACTTAAGTTTTCGGGTGGCAGTTTGGTAAATAAGGGGTTTTCGTTTTTTTTTAACGAAAACTTTAGTTATGTATTGATGACATGACATTTTAATGTGTTGCGAAAACTCTCTTTTCCCTTTTTTCATAACTAAGTGGCATTTTCGTAATTATGAGTTACGAAAACCTTTTATCAAGAAAACTCCTTTTTTTTTTAGATTTTCGGTGACATTTTTCGTAATTATGAAAGCCGAAAACTTTATTTTTATATTATCTGATGGCATTTTCGTAAATAATAGTACCTAAAATTTTTTTCTTTTTTTTTTTATTTTGCTGAAAACTTTCTTTATTTGAGTATGATGGCATTTTCGTAAAAGCCAGTACCGAATTTTTTTTTCACGAAAAGTTTTGAAATACCGAAAACTTTCACTTTACCGAAAAATCGATCTAAAACCCAGAATTTGTTCAACTTTGCCCTGTTTGATGATAGAAAACTAACATCCTAGCACCAAATACTTAATCAAGCATCAACAACACCAAAACATACAAAATTTTCGAAAATTTTGAAGAATACGAAGAACACCCAAAAAATATTTTTCGAAAATTTCTTGTCAAATATGAGCACGTTTGGCTCTGATACCAATTGAAAAGGCCTAATTTATCCAACTAGACCAAAGATTAAGGAGTTTTACCACGATTTATGATGGAAAGAATTGAATTCGCGTGGGGTGTGCGTGCGTTCTTGAGGAGGGGTTGCTAAATAATACTTGGTCCTTGTAAGTCCATTACAAAAATAAGCTCATTGGGCTCTCAACCATTAAAGTCCAGTTCACTTAAATAAAATACGAGACTAAGATAAATTAATTAATTGAAAACAACAAAAAATTCCTAACATTCTTGTTATTTGTGTAGTCTGCCGCAAAGTGACCTTTCCTGCCACAAGCAAAACAAGTGTTAGTATCTTAATTATTTTCGTTTACATACTTACTATTTTGTTATCTCAAATTGGTCGAGTTTCTTCTCATGAGTTTCCGAATTTCTTGATGAAAAGGGCCATTGCTTAATCACTCATATCCTCAGCGTTCTTTGAGGAGCTTTTATTCTGCTGCAGCCATGGCCTTGACCTGTTGAATTCCACTTAAAATTGTAATTAAAAATATAATAACATATATAATTTACTTATACATCTATTATTTAATAAATAGTAATATTTTTAATAGAGGCGGGCCTGCCCACGGCCCGTCCATCAAAGCCCGCCGCCCGCGCGGGCTTGTCCGCCCAGGCCGGCCTCAAGGCAGGCCTGAAATTTCACAGCCCTGATGGGGCAGGCCGCGGGCATTTTTTACGGTTCTAGCAAAGAGCACTAGTATTTCTTTTTAAAAAAACATATTGCCTCTTCTCATATCTATCTCCATCTTCTTTTCATTTATTAAAATAAAACAATCGTCGGCGTTCTTTATCCACGAAGTCATGGATGCATCTTTCTTTGACTTCTTTTAACATAACAAAATATGTTGAAAACATGTAATAAATGTACAAGGAAATGTCACCCCATCACAAATCATTTGAAAATAAGAAAGTATTTGAGCTTAAATACTAATTTCAAATTTCAAAATAACCTTGCATAGTTGTCTTAAAGTTATATATAGTTATACTCTCTACACACTCAAATGTGTGTGCTCTAACATACAAATATATAATACTAAATTTATTTAATTTAAAATTGTTAATCGAAATAAACATCATGATAATTTTTTTAAATTCTAGTGGATAATTAAACGTTGCCTTCTATTTTTGCTTCAACACAAGTTTCACACTTGTGGTGAGATTCGGATTTAACTTTTCGTATCAAATCTAGATTCAAGAATATTTTAATTGTGTTAAATTTTACATGTTCAAGTCTATCATGCCACAGATTTGAACACTCCAACAAATAAGAAATGCTTTCTTTATTCTTCGCCTCTTGGCGGATTAAATTCATAACATTCATATTAAAAAGGCTCTCATTTAGGTACCCTTTAGCTAAGAATATACCACTCTTAGTAAACAAACTTATCTTATTTAAAGACTAATCTAAAGTCGGCTTTGCTCAAAAGAGCGCCGGATACCAAGTTTTTTGGATGTCTGAGACATGCCGAACTTCCGTTAGCGTCAATTCTTTGCCCGGTGTCATTTTTAGCACTACCTTGCATGTCCCCACGATGTCAAATATCGAAGAGTTTTCCATGAACAGCTTCCTTTCATCAGTCTGTGTGTAGGACAAAAACATATTTTTATCAGCAAATGTGGCGATATGCTCCCGTATCAATCCACCATTCTCGTGGATTATCAACCAAGTTAACTTCTTTGATCATGATCGTGTTCTCATAAATTGTGAACCCAAGCTTACCGCCCTGGTTGCTTGCGCTTCTTGTTGAAGCTTGGCTCGGCGAAATTTGCCTTAGCCTCGAACTCATTTCGCTTTGCCTTTGCTTCAAATTTTAAGTTGTCTTCCTCAATTCGGAGTCGCACTATCAAATTTTCAAGTCGCATTTTCTTACGTTCATGCATCAGATAGTTCTTGAAGTCTTTTGTTGGAACTATTTTATTGTATTCAATTAATAGAGTTGTCTTAGTCTTGCTATGCAAATTAGTAGTCTTGGGTTAAATTGTAATTAGTCATTTTGTAGGACTACTTGTGTAAATATACCACGAGGTGGTATATATAAGTGAACTCCTTAGGAAGTAAGGAGTGCGTTGTACAAGGGAATTCAGATAGAATAGAAGAATTGGAATTTTAGAGAGATGATTTTAGCGCCAAACCTTGCTTGTTCTTCAATTAACTTCTCTCTCAAGCTTGAATGGTAAATCTTATGCTTTAACTTTCGAATTGATTAGATTTACAATCCGTTCTTCGTAGATTCGATCTAGGTTGGATATCTGGGGTCCTAACAATCGTTATCATAGCCAAACGTGTTAGGATTTGGATTAAATTGGGATGAATTTTTGAAATTCTCGAAACTGATTTTTCAATTGCCGAGTGTTGTTCTTCGTCAAAATCAGATTTAATTCTTCATAATTCGCCTTGATTTGCTGTTTTTGTTGATCGATCGAGTGTTCAAAACGTTTCTATGCTCTAATATGATCGATCGAAGAAGTATTCTGTTCAAATTTTGAACATCGATCGAAAATCCTCTTTGACTGTTCTTCGTCAAATTTCAAGAAATTCGGCCGATTTTGCTATTTTCAGGTTAAATTGATTGTTCGTTCCTGTTAATTTGCTCATACCGATCCATAACCCAGGCTGATTTTGAACAATTTTGTGTTCGGATCGAGAATTCGGTGTTTTTTTTACTTGCGATTTTTTTTTTCGTCTCTGTTCTTCATCGTATTCAGCAAAAAAAAAATTCTGTTTTAAGCTCGAAAAATCGATTCCGCGCGAGAAACATGGATCAACGCTCGAAAAATTCGTTCGAGAAAAGTTTACGATCGCAAAATCTGTTGTCTTGATTTTCTTCAATCGTGAAAAACCCAGCTTGCTTAGCTTTCTCGTATCTGTTTCGTTACTTACCATCGAAAAAAATTGATTCTGTTTTAAGCTCGAGAAATCAAGTCAACGCGAGAAACTTGAGTCAACAATCGAAAACTCGATCGAGAACCTTTTACGATCGAGAAATCGTTTGTTTTTTATCGGAAAAGTTTCTGAACTCCATCTTCTTCGCGTTCATAGAGAGATACAAATATACATACACGTGATTTTACAGGGCTATTTACAATTTGAAACAAAAAATATTATTTCAAGTCCTTGTAGTTACATTTCAGTCCCAAATAGTTTTCAATTAAGTCTTGAAAGTTCTGATCTAGTTCAAAATTTTCAATTGAACCCCAGAATTTTCAATTTTATTGAATTCTCACTCATTTACGTGACTTATGTTCGCAAATTTTTGTAAGTTGCTTTTACAGGTCATCGTCGCAAATTTTTTCGCAAAACCTTTTGCGATCGAAAAAAAATTTTGAGTTTAAAGGTTTAGATATTAAAGTCTCAAAATGACGACGTTTTATCAAATTGCAAAACTTTTACGATCGTAAATCTATACAAAACTGTTTGAAATTCAAAACTATTTTCTAGAAACAGTACCTTGTCGAAAAATTTAACAATCGAAAACAGTGCTCCATGTATTCACTCGAAAAAAAACTTTTAATCGAGAATTATTTTCAATCGAAAACAGTAACATTCTAATTGGCACATTATAGAAAAAGCTTTTGGTATTACTCTAAGAATTTTCAATCAAACCTTATTAAACCAAAAACTTTTCGAAACTGAAATTTTAAAATCCAAATATTTTAATCGATATTAAAAATTCAAATCCACAAAAACTTGTCAACGATCAAAATATCCAACCCAAAATTAAACTACAATAAAAACATTATGAATCCAACTATAAATAAATTACAAGACGAAGTAAAAACTTTACAAGACAAAGTAACTGAGCTAAATCGTCTCGAACTCAAATCAACTCAGTGGAATGAAGTCACTGAACAATATGAGATTATCCTAACATATCGTAATATCTGGTACACTAGAGTTATCTCTTTAGAGAAAATTATTACGAAGCTAGTTGAAACTAACACATCCTCTCGGGAGCCAGTGATTTCTAACTTTACATTGTTGAACATGTTAGAATCCTTACAATCTAGATATACTAACATGAAAAATGAGCGAAAAAGTACAAGAGAGTTAGAGGACAAATTTACTAAGTCTAAGGAGGAAATAGCTAGTCTCGAATATAAGCTTAGGAGCTCTAGTGCGAAAATTGAAGAATTATCTAAGAGCATCAATATTAGCGAGACTAAGTATATTCCCTTAGTGAAGCATAGGTCGATAGTAAAAGAATTAGAGGACAGGCTAGACAACAACCATAAATGTCTACTTAGGAAGAATCTGGACGAGAAAAGTCTTCTTAAATGTAGACTAGAAGGTATGAGCAAAAAGGTCACTAGTCTAGAAGCCGAAATAGATAAATCTAATTCTAAGAATAGTGAATTAACTAAAAGTCTAGACAGCTGTCAAGCCGAGAAGAGTACTGCTCAAAATAACTATGCTTTCTTAATAGAAGAACGTGGGAAGCTCTATTCTAAGATTAATCAATTAGAAAATCTTCTTGCAATTTCTAAGACCAAGGAAGCACAATCTCGTCATTCTGAAAATTCTTCTTCCGTTGATATACCTTCTATTCTTAAGAACATCAAGGATTTAAATTCTACATTAGAAACGGAACGAAAGAATTTTGAAGCAGAAAAGAATACACTTCTAACGGAGATATCCAATCTCAAAGCTTCCTCCATGTCAAAACACTATAAAGGGACACAAACGGATGATCTCGTTCCTACCATCGAAACGACTTTTACTAATTCTATTTCAATTTTGACCAAAGTTGAAATTCAAAGTAAAAGTCCCACACTTTCTATAGTTAAGGAACAAGTCCCACGGAAATGGGAGAACGGTAAAGCTCCAAAACGGAATGATAAAGACCAGAAGCTTTCCTCTCCCGATCACGAAAAGAAAAATTTTCACGAAAATATTTCAAGCTCTAGCGCACAAACTTCATCGTGTGCTTCAAATGATTCTACTAATTTTTCATTTAAAAAGCCTAGACTTGAAAATAATTTTCGAAATTTTTCTCATTCTAATGTGAAAGGTGTGAATTCTAACAATAGGAAATACGACTTATGTGCGATAGATGCTTATAATTTTATATGCTCGTATTCCTACATGCAATATCCGGTCAAGGTTCATTCAAAGAAACATCTTATGCGCTTGGCCACGGAGAAAATTTTTAAGCCTTCTCCCAAACACACTTTCACCCGAGCGGAAAAGTTTTATCCGAGTCAAATCCCTCCCACATGGGTTCCTATTTCTCCACAAAATTTAGGTAGTCCCAAACAAATTTGGGTACCGAAAGGTTCATTAATGGATGATTTAGGACAACGTTTAAATTTGATACCTTTTATGCTTAAATCGTTATCTACTAATAAGGGAGGACCCACACAACAATGGGTACCAAAGTCCCGATAGTTTTACAGATTTCCGTCATGTATGGTACTTCGATGATAGTTGCTCCACATACATGATCAAGGGCGAGCGGCAGAGCAACTACAAGAAATCCCTACCTAAGCGACAAACTCGGTGACGAAATTCCTTACACATTTCTTTTAAATGCTAGGATGAGTCGCTATTAATTTTTTAGGATCACAATTTGGTACATTATGCATCTGAGCTGAAATGTTAAATGCCAAATTTTTTACGCATTTTCTGCATATAACTATAAAAAAAAAAAAAAAACCTCTCTTCATGCATTTTTTCTCTCTCATTCTCATGCATCTTCATTTTTTTTGAAAAATAAAAAAAAAATAATAATAATAAAAATAAAAACATTAAAAAAAATTCATGCATAATTTTTTCTTTCTTTCTATGTTTTGGTATCATGTTCATATCTGTTTGTTCATAATATATATATATATATATATACATACATAAAATAATAATAATAAAAATAAAAACATTAAAAAAAAAAATTTCATGCATTTTTACTTAATTTTTTTTCTTTGTTTTCATATCATGTTCATTTTTTTCCTTAATAAAAAAAAACGTTTTGAAAAACAACATTAAACTAAAACAAAAACAACGAAAAAAAATTGGGGAGTGACGATTACTCAATCTACTTTGATTTGTTCACAAAAATCTTCCTTGATATATGATCGGTTATTTGCTTAATATTGTCTGTCTAGTCGCCTTCTTTTGTCTAAAGATCACTCGTTTGTTCCACTAGACACAAAGCCACATCATATATGTGAGATTTTGAGCCTTATTATTTTTTTTCGGGAATTTATCCTTGAGCGAGTCACACATCAAATGCTTGTCTTAACTTGTATTTCTTGGCCTCATACTCGCCTTGCGTTAAATTGTTAGGAAAATGATTAGGGCACGTAGGAAAATTCCTCACTTGGCCAAAATCAAAATATCATCCTTGAAATTATTCCTCTAGTCATCCCTTTTGAGCCTTCTCCGATGTCCTTTTCTTCATTTGTATCCCGATCAAGCCTTCAACCGTAGTTCATAAATTTTGGAGGGTTGCCTAAACGAGAAAAGGAGGGGAGAAAAAGGCGACGAAAGAAAAATAAGAAAATGATGACAAAAGGAGGTGGAAAACGCACACGAGGAATGCTCAACGCGCAATAAATAGTCCAAAAGAACCTGCCTTCCCAATTATTGAAATCTTGTAGAAATCATAAGAAGAGGGCATGGATCTTGCTGTGAACTTCTCCATCGATAATCTCGTACACTCGTCAGAACGGCTGGAAAGAGGAGCGCCTAGAATTGAACTTCTCCAACGATAATCCGGTATTATATCGAGACAACGAGAAGAGGAGCACGGCCTTGGGTTCGAATTCCATAACCATGAACTTCGTCAAATCGATAATCTCTGAAATCTCTCTAGGGAATAAGAGAAAAGGAGCATGGTATCGGCCCGAGAACGAACAAGAAGAACTTCGCCTTAGATAATCTCTCAGCCTCGTAGAGAAGCGGAGCTTCAGCTTGAGCAAATGCAGACGAATATGAAAAAAAATTAAAGGATGAGAATGAAAAGACGAAAAAGAAAATGCCGGTGAAGAGGACGACGAAGAAAAGGAAGAAGATCTTTAGTCCACAATTCCTAAATATTTCCCTTCCCTTCTAAGTCAGAACCAAAATACTAAATCCCTAAGTCCCTTTGATTCCGAATCGACGATCTCTCGCTCGGTGAAATGATTAAAAGCGCCTTGATAGCAGGTTAATTGATATAATTTTGCTTGTGTTGACATGAGTGATATATCTAGTATATAAATCCCGTGATAAAAATAATTGAGCGCTAGAGCGAACCTCGTGAGAGTTGTCGAAATGGATCACTCTATGAACTTAGGACTTTAGTTTGATGACGTGACTTGACGGCAAATTATTATTCTATGTGTCGTGAAATATTTGCCTGGACATGATCAAAGTGACGTAATCTGACCCCAAAACAAAATAAAAAAAAGTAAAAATAAAAAAATATATAATAATAAATATAAAAATCGTATAGTCTTGTTTCAAAATTTTCTTTACTTTTATTTTCTTTGCAAATTTTTTTATATTTTTCATGCATTTTTTCTTGTATTTTTGCATTTATTTTTACTTTGCATTTTTCTTATGCATGAAAATATTTCGCACATTTTCAAATGCATTTGCACATGCATTGGCACATACTTGTTTAAAAGCGAAATATTTCTTGCTTATATGGTTACGCAAATTTTCATATGCATGCTTAGGAGTTCATGCATATAAGCTAAAATGATTATATGTGTTTCTACTCGTTGTGTCATATGTGTTACATTCTCATATGCATATCTTGGTGAATATGTATATCTTTGCGAAATTGTTAAACACAATATGGGCACTACTTGAGGGGGAGTCATGATTCTTAGTGGTCGAAAACATGAATTAAGGGGGAGAATGAAAAATTACTCTATTACATTGAAATTACTCCGTTATATGTTTCCAATGAGCATGAATTGAGGGGGAGTAATATGAATTTAAGGGGGAGTAATTTTAACTATTATAATTCATGTTTACGCTTTTAGAGTGTACTTTAGAATCATGAACTCTCCTTGAATATTTTTCAACGACTAAATCCTCGGAGGAGCTTTTTAGTGATTTCAGGTGTGTGAAGTGGACGCTTTTCAAGAAGATCTTCCAACCACCACTTCTAATTCTGCTCTCGAAGATTTAGAAAATGAAAAACAAGTCGGCAATCCACCAAATTCCGCCGCGCGTATCACTTTGAAACCGGGCTCTCTCCCAACGCCACATTCAAAGGAGGTTCGGTACAACTTAAAACAATCAAAGAAAGAGACGGCCTACCTTCTTCCGGAACTAGAGACGCTTCTTCGAGGCCGAACCAGACAACTTCCATTCGGAGAAGACGAATCTCCTCGACTCTCTCAAGCCCCTTGCTTCCGGAAGAAGAAGCAAGGACTGAGGACCGAATGACACGTGACTCAAGCATCATCAAGGACTGAAGTTGCCAACTGTGTCCACTGCATCAAGCACCGAAGTTGCCAACTGTGTCCACTGCATCAATGATCGAGGTTGCCAACCGTGTTCACCTCTCCAAACCTCACAATCGGACGCCCTGATCTCAACACAAGGTTGACCCAAATAGGGGGAGTTTCGAGTTTCGGGTGCTTTCAACGGGAGAAATGGAATGCGGACATTCTAAATCCGGCAAGAACTTCTTACATCTTACGGCTTTTAGGAGAAGAACTTCAAAAGAAGATTCGAAGAAAAAGCCGATGCCTAGAAGACCAGGTGAGCTTGAAGATTTTCTAAAGAGGATATTTCGAGGACTCGAGGACTCTTTCCATTGCAAGACGAAGACAACCCGCGCAATGTTCATGATTGAATAGAAAGGGGGAGATTGTTGGAACTATTTTATTGTATTCAATTAATAGAGTTATCTTAGTCTTGCTATGCAAATTAGTAGTCTTGGGCTAAATTGTAATTAGTCATTTTGTAGGACTACTTGTGTAAATATACCACGAGGTGGTATATATAAGTGAACTCCTTAGGAAGTAAGGAGTGCGTTGTACAAGGGAATTCAGATCGAATAGAAGAATTGGAATTTTAGAGATATGATTTTAGCGCCAAACCTTGCTTGTTCTTCAATTAACTTCTCTCTCAAGCTTCAATGGTAAATCATATGCTTTAACTTTCGAAATTATTAGATTTGCAATCCGTTCTTCGTAGATTCGATCTAGGTTGGATATCTGGGGTCCTAACATCTTTCCACATAGACGGCAATTGTTCAATTATTGCAGCCACTTGAAAAGCCTCGTTCACGATTAATTTTTCGGCCGACAAGTCTTGCAGAATAATCTTATTTCTTGCACTTGACTCACACTGATTTGGTGTTGACCAACGTACTTTAGGAATTTTCCGAACGAGAGATTTCTTAATCCCGACATCTTCCGACTTGTACTTTACCTCAAAAGAATTCCATAATTCCTGGGCCGTTTCAATCGGACTATAGACATTCTAAAGGACATCGTCTAGTCTGTTTAGAATGTAATTTCTACATAAGAAATCACTATGATGCCATGCATCCAAGACCGCACGCGTTTGAGCGTCGGTCTCATCTTCGGGACCGCCATCGGGTCCTCCGAAAGAAATCGAGAAAGAGACAGATTTGTAAGGTAAAACAACATTTTTGTTGCCACCTTTTGAAGTCGGCGCCGCTGAATTTTGGCGATCTTTCGCCATGCATATGAGCGGTTGCCACCATGGGAACGATGCGGGCGGTAGACTATGCTATATTTTGATTATCTTCAATTGCCACTATTTGAACTCGCTGAAGGAACGTGATGCTTCTTTATTTCCTTTCTGCACAAGTACGTGGCTTTGCTGCTTGCTTTGCTTAAGGTGACCTAATCAATTGCAAACTATGATTAATGAATGTTAATTCTGATACTAGTATGCTTTGAATCAGCGTGGAAACTTCGTGACCAGCCTTGAATTATAGAATACTGAGTTTCATCTTCGGATATTAATGTAAGAGCAGTAGCAGTCGAAAAAACTGTTGGTCCGTTTATATCCAACCAAAGCATATTTCAAGCAATTATACCACGAAAATAAATGGAAGAATTCACTTAGAGTGGGGTGTGTGCGTGTGTTCTTGAAGAGAGGTTGGTGACTCCTTCTCGAAAAGATTCTCTTTCTACTAATTATCACGCACAAGACATCTAACTATGTGCTAGGGTTTTAGTATTTATACCACATGTTGGTATATAATACTTGGGCCCTTGTAAGCCCATTACAATTCTAAGCTCACTGGGCTCTAAAACATTAAATGCCAGTTCACTTAAATAAAATACAAGACTAAGATAAAAAAAATTTATTGAACACAATAAATAATTCCTAACAATCTCCCCCTTTGTGTTCAATTTGCAATTCAACGTTGGTTATCTTCGTCTTGTAATCGTCCCGAGTCCTCAAAGAACACGTATCGCAGTTGTGTACGCGAAAGCCTTTGCATGCGTATTCTTCTTCAATCACATCCTCCTTTGTTTTGTCTTGTGACCTCTTCTATAAAAGATCTTCCAAGCTCATCCTCTCTTAAACTTCTCTTCTCTTAAGTGCTCAAAGCTACTTGTTGGATCGTCGCTTTTTGTGTTCGATCTCTCCCCTAGATAGTCACACTCCCCCTACGTTTGTTCAACCTTTTGTTGGGATTGAGGAGTTCTCTTTAAATTTGGAGAGACTTACAAGAGTCGGCAGCTTTGATGCTTGAAGTTCGTGCTGAAGTTGTTGGCTGTATCTTATCTTTTTGTGTCCGATCTCTCCCTTCAACAATGGCACAACTCCCCCTACATTAGTTTAACCTTGCATTGTGATTGGGGTGTTTCTTTAAAATCGGAGAGTCGTACTTGAGGCGACAACTTCAATCGTTGGACTTGTGGTCTTCGCTTGATTCTTGACGATGCTTGAGATTTGGCATTTTCTGATCTATATTGCACTTTCATCGTGGTGTTGCTCCCATTTTGCTTTAGCACTCCTCCCCCTCATGAAGATCGAGCTGGGGAGATCGTCATGCGATGGGTCAAAATGGGGCATCGTCTATGGAAAGATGATCGCGTCGTCGGGACAAGATGATGGAGTTGACTGGTGGTCACGGTTACTCTACTTCTCGGTGTCAGATTTGTCATCTTCGAAGGAAGTTGTCTTGTTCGACCCTGACAAGGCTTGTCTGGCTCCAGAAGAAGGTGTACGTGGGGTGTATTTTCCGAAATGTGTCTGGGCTTCTTCGGATTATCCCTCAAAAGAGCATGAGAGCCCACCTTCAGAGCAGTATGCGCGGCTTCAGAATAACCTGACGGAGCCACAAAGGCAGTCCATCGACACAACTTCAGAATTAAACTCTGAGACGTGGCCTGTGAGAACAGGGCTGAGAATCCGGAGACACATAGGCGATGGCCTGAAACCGTTGTTGTTTTGATGTTGCAACGGTAGGACTTCCTTCCGATCATCGAAGCATGTCGTAGTAGGACATGTCTACGAAAGTTCTGATCTGGTCACAAAGTCCAGATAAGAAAAGAAGTGTATGTGTGTAAAAAGATATAAAACATGAGGATGGTGAGGACACACTATTGTACAATAAAATTCAGTGGTGTGGGGCTGACTACCACTTAATTCAATCTCCTGCTTCCAAGTGAAGCAGTGATAGATTACGTGGCTCCCCGTGATTTAGTGAAACATCGGTCTGTTGGGAGATCGATGAGTGGGTAAGGCTCGGTTGTGCATGCGCCGTTGGACCTAATGCGGCAACTTCTACCCGGGGGCTAATAAAATTAGCACCTGTACCTATGGGGGTTGGTCCGAGTAATTTGTGAGCTAAGGGAATTTTGTATCTTCTGCTCTTCGGTCTTGTCAAGAATTTCCAAGGGTAGCTTTATGAGTTTGAGATCGTCACTAACACTCGGCTGTGTTCCGGGGATAGGTCAGTTTTGTCTATTGAACCATGGGAACTTGAAATCCATACATCCGGTACGAAGTGATGCGTGCTGCTTGATTTTGGTCAGCGGTTCGGAGCAGGTCTGTTGGAGGTCATTCCAGAGTTAGCACTAGAAGCAACCATCGCCTTTTGAAGAGAGTTGATCGTTGTAGGCTTGAGATTCGTCCTTGAAGTTTATCTTTGGAAGACGGGGGAATTCTTTTGAAGCAAGATTACAAGATTATGAGGCCTCTTTTTTTTTTACATAGATGTGTATTATCTTATTAGTGTAATAGTAACTATATATTATATTATGTATATATAAATAGATATAGATATATAATTTTTTTATATATTATCTTATTAATAATGTAATAGTAACTATATATTATATTATTTATATATGTATATATATATATTTTATTCCTCCCCCTCAAATCATGCTTCTTAAAACTGAATTACTCCCCCTCAAAAGATGCATATTCGGATTGAAATTATCGTTCGAGAGTCTCTTTCCCTAAGTTCACACATTAGAGTTCGCTCCCCCTCAAAATTTAATTATTGCTCCCCTAAAGACAAATATAAGAGTTGCTTCTCTTTAAAAAGAGTAGATCCCCCTCAAATTTAGCTCATTTTAAAAAATGGTATTTATTATTTATGTGCAGAATATGCATTTGGAATTTCAAAATCTGGCAAAGTTTTGAAAATGCATTTAAAAAGTACCATTTTGAAAGATATATGCATTTATCAATTCAGCTTATATATATATGTAAAAATTTAAACCCGAAAGTTCTATAAGATGTATGCATAATAAAAATGTACCTATAGCATGGTATTTAATGCATTTCAGTTCATGTATGCCTGCGAAAGTTTGGAATTTAAAGTATTTTTGAAGCATGCATAACTATAATGTACCAATAGGAGGGTTTTTAGTCATTTCAGTTCTTATGCATGCTAAAATTTGAAATTTAAAGTTCTTTTAAGCATGCATAGCTATGATGTACCCTCGTTTGGTTGCTCGCGTCGCTAACCAACCGTGTATGTGGAGCAACCCAAGATACCATACACGTTGGGATGTTTGGCTACCCTCGTCACATATCATTCATGAGAGTGGAGCAGCTCTCTTAGTACCTACCCATGCTGGGATTCCTGCAAGACATTACTGGGACTTTGGTACCCATTTTTGGATGGGTCCTCCCTTATTAGCGGAAAATAAGTTAAGCACATTTGGTTTAGATATTGATCCTAAATCATCCTTTAAAGCCCTATTCATTTTATTTTGTGATTTAGGAATGCAAGTTTGGTGAACCGTAAGGGGAAATGACAATTCAGTGCCGGCAAATGTGTGCCTAGGTTTAGAAGATCAAAAGATATTCTCCCTAGCCAATCGCAGAAGGTGTTTCTCGGACTTAACATGGACTGAATATTTCAGGAAGGCATAAGAACATATAGAATTATAGGCTTTGTTAGTACATGAAATGTTCTTCCTACGTGAAGTGTTCACACGATTCACATCAAAATTATGACTTTTCTTAGAACTTTGCTTACTAGAATGATTAACATTTTTGGATGAGTAAGTAATTCCACATCTATCATTCTTTAAAGAATGAGATGTTTTTGGGACTTGAGAAGTTCGCTTGCTTGAGCTTGGAACTTCTTCTTTATAAGCTTCCTTTTTAATATGGATATGAGATGAAAAATCTTGACCTTTTGCAACTTTATTTTTGGAAGACAATTTCGATTTTCCTTTCTCCTTAATTTTCTTTATTTGTTCCTTAGCAATTATTAGAGCTCTACTTTTACTTAACTTTTCAGCTTCAGTCAATATTGACTTAGAATCATTCATAAAAGTTTTCTTTGTTTTAATTTTGGGAACAAAAGCGTCAATTTGAGTTTCCTTATCCTGCTTAGACAATGATATTTCTATAGAAGGATTATTTGGGACATGTAAGGGTGGGGAATATTTGAGATTTGATATCTCCTCTAAAAGTTTTTCCTTTTCCGCTTGAAAGCCTACTCTTTCCGATTCCAAGGTTGCGTTCAATTCGGAAATTTTACTGGCAACCTCCGGAATTTCCCAACAGGAAATACGTTTTTGAGAATGTAAGTTACTTTTCCCGTTTGACGCTAGGTTCTTAGAGGAATTTTGATCCGCTTGCCCTCTTTTTGTTAGAATGTCCTCTAAACTCCTAATTTTAACGTATAACTCGCTACGCTCGCTATACATGAAGTTATATTGACAAGTCTTAGTGAGTCTCTCGTCTTCGCTCTTTTTCAAACTAGTAGTTAACTCACTAAATTTTTGCTTTCAGTCTTTTTATTTCTTTGTTACGATCATCGATTCTCATTTGCATTGCTTCAAGCTTGCAATTGAGAGATGCTATTTCTCTTAAGCTGACAAGGAGACAGTTATGGTTATTCTCTAAGCGAGCTTCTAATTCCTTTATAGTACTTTCTTGATCGATAGAGAAACTTTTCGTTTGTACAGAGGTAGAAATCGTTGCGTTTAAGTCCATGTCCTTTTTTTTAATTTAATTTAGTTGGATATTTGATCGTTTGACGCGTTGTTTAGATTTGAATTTTATATTTAATTTTTATCTATTATTATATTATTATTATTATTATTATTATTATTATTATTATTATTATTATTATTATTATTATTATTATTATTATTATGAAGGTTTTCGAATGATATGAGAGAAAGAAATGTTTTGCGAAGTGAAATTTTCAAAATATGTGTTTTCGACATTAATTCTCGAATGATGGATTTTCGAAATTGGAGATTGGTTGAGAGTATGCGTGTGTGATGATTTTCGAAAGGTTATGTGAAGTGGATGATGACGTGATGAATGCTATATTTATATATATATATATATATATATATATATATATATATATATATTAGGCATGGCAATGGGGCGGGTATGGGGTGGGTTTTGCCGGACCCGAGACCCGCCCCGGCCCAGGTCAGACCCGAGCTGGGCGGTCCAACCTGCCATACCCGGTTATATTGATTTTTTTTATTTTTTTCTTTTCTTTTTATATTTTAAAAGATAAAATGGATAAAAGTATTCCTTTAGACTCGAAACCTTATGTTTATAATACCAAACCTCTACCATAAGACCAACAGATTTTCTATTCATAATATTAGCAATAATTCTATATAATACATAATTACGAATTGAAGTATAATATATATATTTCCGGGGCGGGTTTCGGGCCGGGTCTCGGGGCGGGGTTTGCCAGACCCGGGACCCGCCCCGGACCCGGCCGGGTTCCTTCTTTTGAGACCCGGGACCCGCCCCGAGACCCGGATTATCGGGTAAAACCCGGTTATTTCGGGGCGGGTCCAAGGCGGGTCCGGGTCCGGACCCGCCCCATTGCCATCTCTAATGATGTGTGGTAATTGACTAATAAAGATGATGCAATGATGACAAAAGAAATGAATTGTGATTGGTTAGAGACAATGTTGTAAAAATCGCTAGGCGCTAGTCGGACGGCCGAGGGGGCCTAGCGCGTAGGCGGTCTAGGCGGGGACTAGGTGGTTTCTAGGCAAAAATTAGACGGTAGACTCGTTTTTTATTTTTTTATTTTATATGCTATATACCAAAGTAAATATATATTTAATTTATTTATCTACGGAAATAATATCCTTAATAATATTTTTTTGTATTAAAAATATTTCAAAAAAAAAAAATTATAACTCGGCCGCCTAGCCCGAGTAATCAGCCGCCTAGCCCGAGTAATCGGTTCGACATCCAACGCCTAGCCAAAAATCGCCGCGGATGGCTCCGCCTAGCGCCTAGGCCGAGTTTTACAACCATGGTTAGAGATTCTCGAAAAGGAGATGAGGTAGTGCAATTATTTTCGAAAAGTGATGGTTTTCGCAAAGGTGATTTTCGATATGTGGTGAGAGTCTCTTTTGAGTTATTTGATTTTTAGTCTCTTTCGAAGTCTGTTTCGAAAATGTGGGTTTTTTGATTGAGTCTCTTTCGAAGTCTCTTTCGAAAATGTGGGATATGCTGATTGGCTACTGAATTTCGAAAGATTAGAGAGCATTAGTTTTCGAAGGATAATTCGAGGCTTTAACTTTCGAAAGTGGTAATTTTCGAAAGGTGGATTTTCGCAACAGACTTGCGAAAACTTCTGACGAAAACAGACACACGATAAACACATCAAACTCCTAAACACATAATCAACTACAAAGACACCAAAACATATAAAAAAATTCGAAAATCTGTGAAGAACACGAAGAACACCCAAAATATTATTTCGAAAGTTTCTCAAATCTGAGCGCGTTTGGCTCTGATACCACCTGTTGGTCCGTTTATATCCAACTAAAGCATATTTCAAGCAATTATACCACGAAGAATTCACTTAGCGTGGGGTGTGTGCGTGCGTTCTTGAGGAGTGGTTGGTGACTCCTTCTCTAAAAGATTCTCTTTCTATTAATTATCACGCACAATACACCTAATTATGTGTTAGGATTTTAGTATTATACCACATTTTGGTATATAATACTTAGGCCATTGTAAGCCCATTACATTTCTAAGCTCACAAAGCACAGTTCACTTAAATAAAATACAAGACGAAGATAAAATATTTAATTGAACACAATAAATAATTCCTAACAAAAACAAATAAGTTTGGTCAACTTGTTGAATATTGCTTCTTGCTTTCCTCTCTCGTGTGGTTAATTTCGGCTTGTAAAATACAGCGATCGAACTTAAAAAATATTAATTGATGCGATGAGCAACGTAATACACGCTATTTTCAACACGAAATTACCCCGCTAATACCTACGGTTTACGGTAAATCCCTCCAAGATACAACGACTTACGTTTGGAATATAGCGGTTTCTCAGATTCGCCAAACTTCGGCGAACAATACTCTTGCTTGAGGTTAACAACAAGACAAATGCTATGAGTGAAATGCAAAGATTTTTTTGAATGCTTTTTTAAGAATTCTAATTGCTGACTAATGTGAGGCATTTATAGGTGTAGGTGAGTACAAGTGTCATTTTACTTGTGTCTATGCATGTAGAGAGGCATCTTTACGTAAAGGAAACCATATGTTTCCATATGTACCTATTTGCTTTTCATATGTAACATTGGTTTAATTAATACACATTTTCAAATGTACAATTTAGAATTAATTTATTGTACCTCTTAGATTATTTCATTCACGCATTTTCCAACCTCATCTTCAATACAAAGGCAAAATTCTAATGATGAAGTTAACATACGTAGAAATGTATGATTTAATCTGGAAGAGAAAGAAATTAATTAATTATACAAAAGATATCAGCAAATCATTAAGATAAGTTCTTAGTAATTTAAATTTAAAACAGAATATTTTATAGCATAAAATCCATAACCACAAGACAATAAAACAACAGTCCATAATTTAAAAAAAAAAAAACACCAAACAAAGTGACATTTTCTTGAAAAAACACATAAATAGATTAAACGGAAAAGAAAATCCAAAGGTACAACAAAACCCTCGAACGATGACAACATCCATGAAACAACAAGCTCGCAATTCTCCATCGATCTTCCAGCAAAATTTCCTAATCCTACTGGTGTTATGTTAGGACTGGTTTAGTGTTTAGAGGAGGTGAATAAATACTTTTAAACTTTTAAAAATACTTGAGTTGTAATAACTCAGTTCTTGAAAGTATTTGAGTATCGAGAGATTAAACGAGGTGATATTCACATTACGGTGAATCACTGTGATGTCGTATCACCTAAACAAACTCCTTCATAGTATTGATATCGACGTGGATTGTGAGTTGTGATGTTATTGACAGAAAAGAAAAAGTTAATTGAGTTAATAAGTTTGCTTGATATTCGTCAAACTTGAACATGGACCAAATTACACAGTCCAAGTTGTATAAAACTTGACCGCCTCTCTGGATTGCCTCGTCTAGAATCCTTATTTAGATCATCTCCAACCGAAAAACGCATTCTCAAACTCAAACTTATTCCTAAACTCAAAATGCAGTCATTCTTCTCCAACCGTTAACTCATTCGCAAAACTCAAAGGACCATATTCTAAATATTCCCATGCACACCTACCTTGAGAAATTTTCAATTCTATCCACTTATTATCTAACTTAACAAATTATACCATGATGTTATCTTAAATTAGATTGAGAGGAGACAAACCGCTAAGTAAACTCCCAAGAACCGAGTATGTAAAAATTATAAGTAATGATAACAAGAACAACATGAATATCCTTTTTTATCGTTAAAGTGATCAACATAGACATAGAATTGAAAAACGATTTATACAGTCAATCATTGAGTCTCATTTATACGAAAAAGTAGCAATGTTGTTGTTGAGTTCTTCGCCACAGTTTGGACATGGAGAACTTGTTGTAAGAAGGTTCACCGATTTCTTTACAAGTGATGCATCGATGAGTAGGCATTTTCTAGCTTCTGCAAAACATCAAAAAAGCCATAGATATATGTGAAATTAGTCAACGATGCAGCTGAGAAGCTTAAGCAGATGAAATTGAATAGAATTCCCAAATGCAGATTTACGACTGAATCCCATAAACATAATAAAAATCTTTATCGCAAAATTGAATTGCTGTCAATTCGATTTCGGCATAGATGCTACGGCTCACATGGAACAGAGAAGGCTCAGTAATCGGTCTCTGTAATGAAGGCATTGAAGAGAACTGTCGAAGGGTATATATTTCTTGAAGATGTTAAGCTCTGAAGAAACGAAACCCATAGATTTTTTCAACTAGTGTAAGCCCAAATCATGTAATTGACAATGTAATGAAATGCAAATAAAATAGAAAACAATCGGAAACAAAGTGAGAACACCAAGAAATATAAGGAAAGAAAGTAGAAAGAGAAAGTCCAAAACAGGACTCTTTTTCAATTATTAAACATGAGACGCAAACGTCAGTTGAAACGCAAACTTGCGTTTAATAGGAGAGAGAAAGAGCATGAAACTCATTTTGGGTTTCGTTTCTGGTATCGGTTGGAGCAATTTTATCCCATATTTTGGGTTTGGAGTACCATTGGAATTGCTCTTACAAACTGCAATAAATTTGCACCACAGTCAATGGACCACATCAAGTTGCATTTCTTGAACTTCTATTTTCTCAGTAGACTAGAAATAGAATGGAATTATATGTAGAGCAATCTACACATAAATCCCCCTACCCCAAACTATACATCAACTTACTCCCCCCTTCCAATTCAATTATCACAAAACTCCCCATTTCAAACTTCTATATCACATAGCTACCTAATGGATAAATATACCCCTGTAAAACATAAATATTCCAAAATAACCTAGTGAATTCATTACAGAGAGAATGACGATGAACAAAATGCAGACAACGAAGAGTAGAAGAACGAAAACGAGTACAGAGAAGTCGACCGATTCTCAGCTTCACCTCCACAACGAGCAACGAACGAGAGATTAGGACTTCGCACCTTTATTCGACTTGGCATCATCTCAACGGTATACTCGCTTGACACCTTCATTTTTCGACTTTAATTTTTCGTTTTTTGTGGCATTTTGGGTTAATGTAGAGATTAGGGCTTTCATAGTTGCATTTCTTGAAGGATTTCATGTCGGGCTATGTTTAATTTTGTGATTACGGCTCGAATTTGGGGTTTATGGAAAAATTAGGGTTTAATTATTTCATTTTTCGAATTGGGAACTTGGTATCATTCAAATTAGGGTTTGTTAGCTTTTAAATTCCCTGCTCGATGTAAAGGTGCTGCATTTTTACTGTCTTGGTACGAATCTTGGTTTTTTGGGTACAATAATTGAATTGGTGCTTGTATATGTTTTTTTGGTACCGTATTACATAGTTAATTGGTACCGTAAAGACGATTTTACCTATTCGCTGAAGCACAATCACATGAAATGGCCGACAAGATCATTTGTAAGTTTGAATTTTATTAAATTAAACGCTTTATCATGTTCTTAACTTGTTATATTGTTACAGGCTCATTTTCTGTCGACCTGTTGGACTTCGAGGTGGGACTATAAGCCCAAGTCAATCATGTCAGGGTCTGAGTCCACGAGGGAGCAGAGTCCAGATGGCGTGGATTGCGGCGTACATTCTGCAATGTCCATGGATCGATACATCGTTCGACCGGTGGCTTGGGGAGGTATCTTAACGAAGTTGACGTTGAATTGTATAGTGGCTTCATGGCTGCCACGATACTTACGGACGATCTTAGTTGCATACTCTACTTGTTTGAGTGATGTTTATTTGTGTTTGGAGACTGATATGTTGTTGATCCTCATAGTTTTGTGACTTGTTTATGTTTCTGTTCCAGGTATTTTTGTAGTATCTGAACAAACAGATATGTAGTACCAATATTGCTAGCTTGCAGTACCAACGATTTCTTTACTGTAGTATCATATGTAGGTCATTTGTAGTATCTTTTACGTACCATGCGAGCGGCTTCAAAATACGCGGACTCTAATTTGTGGTACCAATATAAAGACTTTTGTAGAACCTACATGTTGACAGTTGCGGTATCATATTATATGCTTTGTAGTACCATAATAAGGTTATTTGTAGTATCTTTTACGTATTCTGTGCACGGAGTCGAAATACGCTGATTCTAATTTGTGGTACCAATATAAAGACATTTGTAGTACTTAGTGGACAGTTGCGGTACCATGTTATATGTTTCTGTAGTACCATAATTAGGTTGTTTGTAGTACCTTTTACGTACCGTGAGAGCGGCCTGGAAATACGCCCTCTAATGTGTGGTACCAATATAAAGACATTTGTAGTACCTACATGTGGACAGGTGCAGTACCATAGTATATGCTTTTGTAGTACCAAAATTGGGTTGTTTGTAGTATCTTTTACGTGCCGTGCGAACGGCTTCGAAATACGCACTCTAATTTGTGGTATCGATATAAAGACGTTTGTAGTATCGTGCTCGCGGCTTCGAAATATGTAGATGTTTGTGGTACCACAACATAAGCTAGTGCGGTACCATGAGTAGGTTACTTGCAGTATCTTTTTCCATACCACGTTTTTAATTATCGAAAACGCGTAGATTATTGTCCAAACAAGGCCTGAGAACTTCCAAAATACGGCATATGATAAAATTAAACACATGGTAGCATAAAATATAAACACCAACTTTCAATCGATAAAAAATCTTGACTATGTGGTAATATGTTCTTACTAGTATCATAATAAGTAGAAAGAAAGTTGGGGTTTTGTTAGGATATTTAATAGATTGTGTCAATAGTTTAAGTCTTGGGATTTATTTTGTAATTATCCTTTAGCTTGAGCTTTGGACTATAATGTAATTAGTTAATATTTAGTGATTGGGCCTTAATATACCTAGGGTTAATGTGGTATATAAGGTTTTACCAACTCACTTTTGAAAGTAATCAAAGATCAAAAGGCTTTTTCACACAATACACACACTTGAAGGTGAGATCCTCTCCCTTTTCATTCCATTAAAGCCTCTTTGATTCCTTGTTTGGTGCAATCGGGACCAACAAGTGGTATCAGAGCAAACGTGGATCGATCTGCATTGATTTGAATCTAGTTTCGTTCGATTCCAAGAAAGATCAAAGGTGTTTTTGGATAAAAATCACTTTCGGGCATTTTGAGCTCGTTTTGGGGTATTTATGCTTTGTTTTTGTGTTTAAAACCTTCCCCCAGATCGATTCTATGCCTAAGATGTTTTTAAAACACCTTTGGATCAGTTTTAACGAGTTTTGAGCAAGATTGAAGCAAAATCTTTTCAGAAAAGGACATCTCGGCCATTCTCTGTTTTTGGTCGATTTGACCTATTTCTTGTTGTTTCTAGCTCACAAATCGGTCGATTATGTGTTTAGAGAAGAATTTATGAAGTTTAGGATCAAGTTTGAGCGATTTTGGATGAGATTTGAGCAAGAACGGGACGATTTTCTGGCAAAACGCGTGAAAGCAATGGAACAGTACTAAGATCGTTCTTGACCGCGAAATTTTGTGCTTAATCGTTCAAGTCCGCGAAATTTTCATATCCGCGAAAGTTGATCCCGAGAATTTATCTAAAACCGCGAAACTTTCACTTATACTACATTTTTCGCAACTGCCTATGTTCAAAACCCGAGAAATTTTAAACCGCGAAACTTTCACTTATACTGCATTTTTTCGCAACTGCCTACTTTCAAAATCCGAGAATTTTTAAACCGCGAAACTTTCACTTATACAGCAATTTTTCGCAACTGTTTACTTTCAAAATCCGAGAAACTTTCATCTGCGAAATTTGCTTACTCTTCATAATCCGAGAAATTCCATATGCGAGAAATCTCATTTCAAGAATTTATTTAAACCGCGAAATTTTCATAACTTGCGAAATTTCATCTCAAGAATTTTCTCAACTGCTCACTTTCAAAAGCTAAGAATTTCTAAGTCAAAATTTTTGAAACTGAGAAAGTCTTTCAAAACCACACTTCAACTCTCGATGCGAAATTCTTATAACTTGCGAAATTTTCTTGCGAAGCTTTAAAATTCTCAACTTGCGAAATTTTCATGCGAAACTTTAAAATCCGAGAAATTTTCCAACTGAGAATTTTTCTTCCGAGAATTCCTCTTTAAAACGCACAAACACTGAAATTTCTCAACACACAAATTCTCGGATAGTTCGCCATACAATCACGTCTCTTCAACTTGCGAATTTTCTAACGTGTTAAATTTTTCTAGGGTTAAAATTTTCTCGAGTTAAATCTTTCTCAAATTTATTTAAGATTTGATCCTTACACTTTAGTCCTATCACCCTAGACCACTTTTGACATAAAATATTTTTTCTCGTCTCAAATCTCATTTTTAAATTTCTAGAACTTCTCCTAATTTCAAGATATATTTTCCCTTCATACATTATCGACCATCACACACGCTCACTTAGTTCTAAGAAATTCTTTAAACAATTTTCTTCTCAAAACCCTACACGTTAAACTCGTATTTCTCATCTCGTTCGTTACTAACTCTCTTATCTATACAAGATCAAAACCACGGACGATTCGACTGCACCAACCATGTCTACCACCAATGACATCTCAACAGTGGGCTCCGACACCAGGCCTCCGATGCTGCGACAAGGCGACTACAACATATGGACAAACCAGTTCCTCACGTTCATCAGGAACAAAGGCGCACCACTCTCTCAATACCTTCTGGACTCCATCGTCAACGGCCCAGCACAGTTCTGGACAATCATCCCTGCACAGCCAAACGCAAACCCTCCCATGGATGAACGCCGCACTCCAAGAGGTCCCATCAATGAGGATGAACAGGCTCGCGTACAGGCCGATGAGACTGCCAAATGATATCTCTTCCAGGCTATGGGAAACGAGGTCTACGCTCACATTGAGTGCTGCACAACTGCTAAGGAAATATGGGATGAACTCGTGGAAATTATGGCAGGCACAACTGAGAGTGCTCAAGGGAGGAAATCAGCATGTCTCTCGCAGTATGAACACTTCCAGGCCTATGAAGGAGAGGAACTGCGTGACACATACCTCCGATACTTGAAGGTCATCAATGAACTCAAGAAAGCCAGGATCTCGAGGGACAAATTCGATATCATCAACCGCTTCCTTGGTAGCCTCAAACCACATTGGGGCAATGCAATAGTGATGATGATTCAGAGTAAGGACCTCTCTAACGCATCCATCCATGCTCTCTACGACAGCCTGTCTGCCTATGCTCCTTACGTGCAACCTCAGTCCACCAACACTCGAGTCGACCCACTTGCCCTCCTCTCGAACAAGACCAATGAACGACCTTCCGTCACTAAGACCAAACAGAACAAAGGGAAGCTACCAGCTGCTGTATCTGACACCTCTTCAGGATCCGAAGCTGATTCAGAATCTGATGAAGATGTTCGTGATCTACGCAAGCAACTGGCAATGCTCACCAAGTTGGTCTCAAAGAAGATCGGAAAAAAATCCTCATCCTCCTCCAATCGCCAAAGAACCTTTAGCGGCACCAAAAAGACCACTCCCACGGAGGAAGCTAAACCAACAAAGAAAGAGGAGGAATCAGCACCTCTAAAGTCTGTGAAGTGCTTTCGATGTGGAAAGTCAGGCCACTTTGCCAGGGAATGCCACGCACCACGCGTCAAGGACTCTGGCTACTACGACCGTAAGGCCAGATTGACCCGCAAAATGGAAAGTGGGAAAGTTCTTCTCACCGAAGAGGCTGAGGGGGTGAACGACACTTCAGAAGACGAGGAGCCTAAGGATGAAGATTGCTGCATGGCAAGGCTGGTCGAATAGGACGAGGACGAGGAGATGGGTAACACCGATGAGAACACAGCTAAGACTCCCACCAACGCCGAGTCTGAGGTACGAATCTCACAACTCGATGATGTGTTTAATCACCGACACACCATTAACAAACCCACCGTAGATGCTAAGGATTATAATGAACTTAAGCTAAAATTTGAAAACAACTATGCCTTACTTAGTCTAAAAGTAGAAGAGCTCGCTTGTGCAAACGAACGTCTAATGGCCTCTGAAGCGTTAGTCAAACGTCTGCAAAGCAAGAACAAACAAAGTGAGACTAAGATTAAGGAAACTACACTAGCCATCAGTTCATGTGAAACTTCTCGCCTCCTGACGGCCTCCCAATATGAACTGCTTACGAAGGAAAGAGTTAGGCTATACCGCAAGGTGAAAGAACTTGAAGAGCAACTTCACCTCAGGAAAAAGGCCGCACACATCTTATGCCTATTGAACCAACCAGTTGAAACAGAATTCTACGACGCCCGGATGGGAATCGGCCTGGCCAGCAACTGCGATCCAACGCCGCTAATTGTTAAAAGGTATAACATGTACAGTACATCATTCCTACAAACGAAGAAGGGTACTCCCTCACAGCTCATGCCGTTTGTAAGATCCTCCTCCGTTGTCCTTTCGGAAGAAAAAAGGGAACAGAACATTCTCTGGGCAGAAATCGCGTACGACTACACGGACTTGAATGCTAGTGATAAGACTAAAAAGACTTCACTCTCTGAAGACATCAAGTCTCAGTTCCAAACCGAAGAACAGGAAATCGCTTTTCGAGAAGCACTCTCTCGCATCTATGTCCCAGAGAAACTCCTAATCATAGCAGAACTAGAACGAATCATAGAAGTAGAGCGGAATTGCAAAAGAGCGAGAAGATCTACTTAACAAAATCTTTACCCTAGAGCAATTTCACAATACGAACAAACCTTCTACGTCAAGTCAAGTACCCGATTCTCAAACATGTAAATGTAAGAGGACGGCGAAGATGACTCCTGAAGCTAACACATGTTCTAACACTAACTCGCGTATTCTTATGGATACAGGGAATGTGAGTTCGACGTCTCTGGAAGGGAGTTCGTATGAAATAAAGAAGAACCCGCTCTTCGATGACAAGAAGAAAAGACCATCCTATATTCATCATTCCTCTTTATGTACTGAATCCCAATATCCTAAGGTCGCAGACAATTATGTTGCCAAAACTTATCTTTCTTTTTCCAAGCTTATGTCTATGTGCTGCTGCAATGACTTTGTTCTCCCACGCTTTCATGAATATGAAACACATGAACACGCAAAACTCCGACCACGCAAGCGAACCTCCTCTACGACGTCTTTGAGTTCTCCCATCTCGCCTAAACCTAAGGTTAAGCGAAAACGTCTCTCGTCGTCAAACGCAAACTCATCTACTGCTCGCAAGCCAAAGGCGACCAAAAACGAAGCACGAAAACAACCGCATCCCCCACGGCAATACATGTATAAGGCACCATACATGCAAGCACAAGTTAGGAAAATATGGGTTAGAAAAACAAAAATCCCGCCTCATCAAACAAATGACAAAGGGAAAGCTAAATTAGAACCAACACAATCTGATTTAGAAACCACATTTCCCTTTAAGCACATGAAAATTTTACTTATTTCACAAGAAGGCCCCGTCCGTAAACGGGGACCCAATGTTTGCTGATGATTGCAGGTCTGTCATGTGTGGTATCTAGACTCGGGTTGCTCCACACACATGACGGGGAACAAGGAGCTGTTGAGCAACTTCTCCGAGCGCTATCTAGGAAGGGTCTCCTTCGGAAACAGTCAAATGGCGCCAATTCTCGGAACTGGTGATCTCGTCCATGACAAACTGCCGATTAAGGGAATCTCTTATGTCGAGGGTTTGAGCTACAATCTCTTCAGCATTGGTCGTTTCTGCGACAAAGGATACAAGGTTCTCTTCGAATCTGACATCTGCAGCATTATAGATGCCTCGGGACAGCCTCTTCTTTCTGGAACGCGCACGTCTCACCTTTACATACTCAATCTTACGACCTCTCGACCAATATGCCTTCTCTCTCGAGCCGCACCCAAGTTGAACGATTTATGGCACAGGCGTCTTTCCCATCTCAATTTCAAGACCATCAACAAACTGCGTCAGAATAAACTCGTCAACGGTCTACCCCAACTGACATATCATAAGGAACACCTCTGCTCTGCCTGTGAATTGGGGAAGATGAAGCGATCGTCTCACATCTCCAAGGAAACACCGTCCTCTAAGCTTCTCCTCGAGCTCTTACACATGGATCTATGTGTGACGCCCCGCCATCTACTACTATTTTCTTACAATGAGTTTACGTGACTAAAAACATATACAATATATTACATATGAAAATACTGATATTTTTTTTCTTTTTACATATCAAACTCCACACTGCTATTTTACAATGCGAATATTATTCAAATCTTACATACAATAAAAACTTATTTTACAAAAACACAACATAATTAAACATAACGCCCGCCTCACAGGTTGCATCCATGTACACACCACTCTCAAAAGTCACCGGAAGTTCCAGAAGGACCAGCCTTACTATCTAAGCGTTCATATACCGTGTTTACTGCATCTACAACACATAAAAACATGGGATGAGCTATAAAGCTCAGTAAGTGGAAATATGCATGTATGCACGTGCCAAAATAGCAAAGGCATCCGCGCCAATGCTTTCTAATACTATTCTCACATCATACTCATTCGTTTCTCATTTTCATCAGGGCCCATAGCTACTTACTAACCGCACCATCATATCATGTGCTCAAATCCTATACGGATAAAAATACGATAGTGGCCCACACTGGCTAGGATAAAATTAGGATTTATCTCCAATCTTATCATTCACCAGGTCACCCCTCTATCAAATTACTTTCCTGGCACTATAGTTATACTACGTGCCTTCCCATTACCTAAATAATTTAGGTAAATATATTCGACGGTTTTACCCCCGTCATGGTGCCTTTGTAGAAGTAGCTATATTCTCATCTATCTATACTACATATAACTCGCTTTCCACTCGAGTAATATAATGCATGCTCATTCCTCAAAATACTCAACATGATTCATACGTGCACATGATCATGCTACATAAATAATGCGACAATACATATTCCAAACAATCGCATGTAACAGATAATTCACATACCACGTATTCATCGAAGCAATTAGTCACGTAGTAATACACATATAAATCAATTTATGTGTTGTAGGTGAAATTCCCACTTACCTGGTATCCTTAGCTTATCGCACGATTAAATCGCTAACCTTCGAATCCTAATTATAAAAACATATAAAATTATAATTCATTATTTTAGTTACAATTTCATGAAATTATTTAAATTTGAAAACCCTAGTTCAAACTTTTATAAATTTCAAAACCCTAAAATTTAAAATTTTAACCTAAACTGAAAAATACTATTGATATAAATCTCAGCATGAATTAAAATATATTTCGACATCAAATATAGCTCTAACATAAAGATCGAGATATATATATATATATATATATATATATATCGATATCTCGACATGTATTAACAAATAAATCTCGAAATGAAGCCGGAATTGATCTCGACATTTCATGATAAAATCTCGAAACTACTCTATACTAACACGACATCTTACTCGATATATTTTAAAAAACTCGAAACAGTACACTTCAAAACCCCACAAAGAAAAATGTCGAAACAATTCTACCCACACATATCGACATTGTAATCTATTTCGACATCTTGTTTCCAAATTCCATCATGACCAATATCGACGTCTTGTCTCAACATTCTTAGAAATTTCAAACCCTTACACACACACATATCGACATCTTCATCATAATTTCGACACCAACCAAAATTTCACAATAGTTCGACATTTATTAAATAGTACCCAAAGATGTCGAGACTTCTCACACCAAAAATCTCGAAATCATTTCACCTAAGACACATATCATTCGACATTTTCATTCAACATTCTATATCATCATTTATATATATATCTCAGTATTATAACTCCTTTCGAGATTTTCACTTCCCAAAACATATCATTCGACATTAAACAAACCCTATTATTCCCGAATCCTAAACACTATTTAATTCTTAACCCTTAAAATCTTTCGATCAAAATCTTATCTATCATGAACACCTTAATTATCACAAGAACACTTTAAATATCATATCAACTCTAAATAATGTTCTTCTTTTTTCAAAAATCAAAAACCCTAAAAAAATATAAACTTACATAAATTTCATGTTTAATAACTTAAATAAGCCAAAACCTAATTTAAAATATAAAGATTATAGTAAGAACTCTTACCAAATTCCAAGTTACGTTATGGAAACTATTTCAGTTCTTCGCCTCCTTCCTAGACTTGTTCCACGAAAATTTCATCTAACAGATTTCTTTCTTTCCTTATTGTTATATTAAAGCTTTTATTTATTATTATTACCTTAGATTTATGTCGTTTTCTGCTTTCCCTTTTTAATTTGGAATGTTTTGACTCATCCCATTGCTAATCTTATAATAAATTCAATGATGAAGACGTTTACCAAATCTTTAAACCTTAGATTAGTCATTATTTAATATTACATATGTTATTAATAATTTCAAAATCCCTATTAGAAGATGTCGAAACATATTCTTTGAAAAAAATTTCGAAGGATAGTTCGAAATTTTCTTTGTTTCCAACTTTATCCAAATTTCGAACTTCTTCCATAAAATTCCAAAATCATCACCTAGATTTCGAAATTCTCCCTAACTACTAATTCCAAACTTCTTATTCATTTGTTTCGAAATTAATCCAAAAGAAACCCTAAATTTCTAAGTTATCGTATTTCAAAATTATCTTACCCACACAACCAAATTTCAGATTTCCTCAAACTCGATATCTAATTTCCAAATGATGTTAGGTATCATGTAGGCACAAAATTTAATAAATACTAAACATGAAATCACATAATCACATAAGCATGCAAATTTATTGGCCAACTTACTCACGGGACCCGGGTATTACATTCTCCCCCCCTTAAAAAGGATTTCGTCCCCGAAATCAGGTTAGTTGAAACAATTCTGGATAGCGACCTCTCATATCATCTTCACGTTCCCATGTAGCTTCTTCTATTAACTGATTCTGCCATAACACTTTCACTAACGGAATCTCTTTATTCCGAAGTCTTTTCACTTCATACATCAAAATCTCCACCGGCTTCTCTTCATAACTTAAATCTGGCTTGAGCTGTTGGTATAGAAATTCATTTCTCAAAACATGATTTGGGTCAGCGACATATTTCCGCAATGTCGACACATGAAAAACATCATGAACTTGTGCCAATGAGGCTGGTAGTTCCAGTTGGTAAGCTACTTCACCGACTCTTTTAATTATTTTAAAAGGTCCAATGTATCTTGGGCTCAACTTACCCTTTCGCCCAAACCGTTTCACGCCTTTCATCGGAGATACTTTCAAAAACACCCAGTCATCAACTTCAAATTCTAACGGTCTACGTCTTTTATCTGCATAACTCTTTTGTCGATTTTGAGCTGTTTGCATTCTTTCTCGTATCTTTGCTATTGCCTCAGTCATCTCTTGAACCATGTCAGGTCCTAACATCGCACGTTCACCGACTTCATCCCAATGTATAGGAGATCGGCATTTGCGCCCATACAAGGCTTCATACGGTGCCATCCCAATAGTTGCATGATAACTATTATTATAAGAAAACTCGATCAATGGCAAGTATTTGCTCCAGTTTCCCTTAAAATCCAAAACACATGCTCTCAACATGTCTTCCAAAGTTTGGATAGTTCGTTCTGATTGACCATCCGTCTGAGGATGATAAGCCATACTAAAAGACAATTTTGTCCCCATTGCTTTCTGCAGACTCTTCCAAAAATTTGATAAGAACCGTGAGTCCCGATCCGAAATAATTGATAATGGAATCCCGTGGAGTCGAACAATTTCTTGGATATATATTTCTGCATATCGCTCCAGGGAAAACATCGAACTTATGGGCAGAAAATGAGCAGACTTAGTCAATCGATCGACTATAACCCAAATAGCATCATAACCTTTTATAGTCTTTGGTAGGCCAACAACGAAATCCATCGTAATATGATCCCATTTCCACTCAGGTATTGGCAAAGGCTGTAATGTCCCCGCCGGTCTTTGATGTTCCGCCTTTATTTGTTGGCATGTTAGACATTGACTTACAAATGCCGCAATGTCTCTTTTCATTCCCGGCCACCAATAATTTATTCGCAGATCTCGATACATTTTTGTAGCTCCTGGATGTACTGAGTATGCCGTCGTATGTGCTTCTGTCATTACTATTCTTCGAATCTCCGCATCATCAGGTACATATAGACGGTCCTTGTAATATAGACTTCCGTCTTCTTGCATTTTGAAATCAGTTGAAGTTTGCTCCGTTTGTGCGTTTTTTATTTTTAGATATAACTCATCATTTCCTTGCACCCGTTTGATTTGTTCCAATATCGTAGGTTGTAGAGTTAATGCTGCTAACTTTGCTTCGACTTCTCCCAATTGCACTACCTCCACCTCCAATAATTGTAACTCCACGCTTACCGCTTTTCGACTTAATGCATCAGCCACCACATTCGCTTTGCCTGGGTGGTAACTAATTACACAATCGTAGTCTTTGACAAGTTCTAACCACCGTCTTTGCCTCATATTTAATTCCTTTTGAGTGAAGAAATATTTCAGGCTCTTGTGGTCCGTGAAAATTTCACATCGTTCCCCATATAAATAATGCCTCCAAATTTTTAGAGCAAAAACCACAGCAGCTAGCTCCAAGTCATGAGTCGGATAATCTTTTTCATACTCCTTCAATTGCCGAGAGGCATATGCAATTACTTTTCCATGTTGCATTAGTACACATCCTAGACCATTCCTTGATGCATCGCTATAGACTGAAAATCCTCCAGTCCCCGACGGTATTGTAAGAACTGGAGCTGAAGTGAGTCGCTTCTTTAACTTTTGAAAACTTTGCTCGCACTCCTCACTCCAATGGAATGAAATATTCTTCCTTGTCAGCTTCGTCTGTGTTGACGCAATCTTTGAGAAGTCCTTAATAAACTTCCTGTAGTATCCAGCTAAGCCAAGAAAACTCCGTACTTCTGTAACATTGGTTGGTTGAGGCCAATTGTTGATAGCTTCAATTTTGCTAGGATCCACAGAAATTCCTTCTCCAGAAATAATGTGGCCCAAAAATGCGACTTGACTCAACCAGAACTCACATTTCTTGAACTTAGCGTATAATTTATTTCCTCGTAATATCTCAAGAATTGTCTTCAAATGTTGCTCATGTTCCTCCTTCGTTTTTGAGTAAATAAGAATGTCATCAATGAACACAATGACAAACTTATCCAAAAATTGTTTGAACACTCGATTCATTAGATCCATAAATGCCGCTGGCGCATTAGTCACCCCGAAAGGCATAACTAAAAATTCGTAGTGTCCATATCTGGTTCTGAACGCCGTCTTCGGAATGTCTTCTTTTCGAACCTTCAGTTGATGATATCCCGATCGTAAATCTATTTTTGAAAACACCGTTGCGCCTTGGAGTTGATCAAATAAATCATCTATTCTTGGTAATGGATATTTGTTATTGATTGTGATCTTGTTCAGCTCCCTGTAGTCGATACATAGTCGCATCGACCCATCTTTTTTCCGCACGAACAAAACTGGCGCTCCCCAAGGAGAAAAACTGGGTTGAATGAATCCTTTCTGTAATAAGTCGTCCAACTGATCCTTTAACTCCTTCAATTCAGTCGGCGCTAATCGATAGGGAGTCTTAGAGATTGGAGCAGATCCCGGTATTAAGTCAATTGTAAATTCAATTTCTCGATCTGGTGGTAATCCTGGTAAATCTTCAGGAAATACGTCAAGAAAATCACGCACCACTGGCACATCCTCTAATTTCGTAAATGAACGTTCCTCTGATTTCACTGCGAAGACTAGATAAGCTTCACATCCCACTTTGATCAAACGTTGTGCTTTCGTCGCTGAAATTCTAGAAACATTCTTTTCTTTGTTTGTTCCCACAAAAATGAAAGGCTCCTTTTCTTCAATATTAAAAGTAACTGTCTTGCGATTACAGTCGATAACAGCTCCATATTTCGAGAGCCAATCCATTCCAAGAATCACCTCATAATCGTTCATTGGAATGACTATTAAGTCAACGGACAATTCTCTTCCGTTTATTAACACCGGAGAATTCCGTAAAACCAGATTGGTTCGCATCGCAACTCCGTGTGGAACAGTCACATTATATTCACAATCAGACAAGGTGGTGTAATCTCGAGTCTCGCCACATATTTAGTGGATGCAAATGAATGCGTGGCTCCTGAATCTACTAAAATGCATGTCGGAAGTTTGTGAATAAGTATAATACCTGCCACCACGGATGGATTAGCTTTTGCTTCCTCTGCAGTCAATGTATACACACGTGCTGGCACAGTTGGTGGTTTCGCTTGAACCATAGCTTGATTTCCTGGTGTCTTCTCTAAACATGATCTTGCGTAATGCCCCGTCTTTCCGCATTTGAAGCAGATAGCATTCTGTGAAAAACAGATACCCGAATGATGTCGTCCACATCTTGGGCAAGCTGGCATTGGGGCCGGGGGTCTCCATTGATTAGGATTTTGTTGCTGAGGTGGTCCAGGCCTATTCTGAAAATTTGGCTTCCCACCTTTTGGAAAGAACTGTCGTTTCTGATTACCCCCATTCCACTTTGCTCCTTGCACAAACTTTCGCTTTGCCTCTTGAGCACGAATGATTCGTGTCTCAGCTTGTTCTGCAACCATCGCCCGCTCCGCCACTTGAGCATATGTAGTTCCTTGTAGTCCGGCCATATTAACGTCACGATACAACTCCGGCTTCAGACCTTCAAGGAATCGTTCAATCTTTAGGGCATCAGTGCTAACCATATGAGTCGCGAACCTTGACAGTTGTTCAAATTTTCTGATGTATTCCGCCACTGTCATCGCCCCTTGTTTGAGATTAATAAACTCATTCATGCGTTGGGCTCGCACGGGTGCAGTGAAGTATTTATTTCGAAATAATTCCTTGAAACGTTCCCAACTCATGTTAATTGGATTCTCTATCGCCAAAATAGTGTCCCACCAATGCCCTGCACTTCCTCGCAGTAGAAATGCAGCACACAGAACTTTCTCATTCTCAGGAATTCTGCTATATTGGAACATACTCTCTAATGTTCTGAGCCAATCTTCAGCAGATGTTGGATCGATAGCATCCTCAAAAGTCGGTGGGTTCAGTTTACGAAATCTTTCACCCACTGCTTCAACCCTATCAGCCTGAGAGATTCCGTTATTCCTTGTCCCCTCAGAGTTTTGCTGCTGAATCAATTCCCGAATCTGTTGAGACTGTTGACGCACTAATTCGGTGAGCTGAAGGATAGCCGAATCACGATTGTCAGTCGGGTTTACATTTTCGCCTTCATGATTATTTCCTCCGCTGCCTTCTCCTCTAGTTCTAACCATGTTGTCTCTCTTACCCTAACAGTCCCTAAGGCCAATAAATTATGCAATGCAAGAAATTCATAATACCAAATAACTTACAATCAAGGCTGTCTTCCGTGCTTTTGAGTGTGTGTACATGGACAGTCTACAGAAACTGCAACCGAAGCTCTGATACCAAACCTGTGACGCCCCGCCATCTACTACTATTTTCTTACAATGAGTTTACGTGACTAAAAACATATACAATATATTACATATGAAAATACTGATATTTTTTTTCTTTTTACATATCAAACTCCACACTGCTATTTTACAATGCAAATATTATTCAAATCTTACATACAATAAAAACTTATTTTACAAAAACACAACATAATTAAACATAACGCCCGCCTCACAGGTCGCATCCATGTACACACCACTCTCAAAAGTCACCGGAAGTTCCAGAAGGACCAGCCTTACTATCTAAGCGTTCATATACCGTGTTTACTGCATCTACAACACATAAAAACATGGGATGAGCTATAAAGCTCAGTAAGTGAAAATATGCATGTATGCACGTGCCAAAATAGCAAAGGCATCCGCGCCAATGCTTTCTAATACTATTCTCACATCATACTCATTCGTTTCTCATTTTCATCAGGGCCCATAGCTACTTACTAACCGCACCATCATATCATGAGCTCAAATCCTATACGGATAAAAATACGATAGTGGCCCACACTGGCTAGGATAAAATTAGGATTTATCTCCAATCTTATCATTCACCAGGTCACCCCTCTATCAAATTACTTTCCTGGCACTATAGTTATACTACGTGCCTTCCAATTACCTAAATAATTTAGGTAAATATATTCGACGGTTTTACCCCCGTCATGGTGCCTTTGTAGAAGTAGCTATATTCTCATCTATCTATACTACATATAACTCGCTTTCCACTCGAGTAATATAATGCATGCTCATTCCTCAAAATACTCAACATGATTCATACGTGCACATGATCATGCTACATAAATAATGCGACGATACATAGTCCAAACAATCGCATGTAACAGATAATTCACATACCACGTATTCATCGAAGCAATTAGTCACGTAGTAATACACATATAAATCAATTTATGTGTTGTAGGTGAAATTCCCACTTACCTGGTATCCTTAGCTTATCGCACGATTAAATCGCTAACCTTCGAATCCTAATTATAAAAACATATAAAATTATAATTCATTATTTTAGTTACAATTTCATGAAATTATTTAAATTTGAAAACCCTAGTTCAAACTTTTATAAATTTCAAAACCCTAAAATTTAAAATTTTAACCTAAACTGAAAAATACTATTGATATAAATCTCAGCATGAATTAAAATATATTTCGACATCAAATAGAGCTCTAACATAAACCTCGAGATATATATATATATATATATATATCGATATCTCGACATGTATTAACGAATAAATCTCGAAATGAAGCCGGAATTGATCTCGACATTTCATGATAAAATCTCGAAACTACTCTATACTAACACGACATCTTACTCGATATATTTTAAAAAACTCGAAACAGTACACTTCAAAACCCCACAAAGAAAAATGTCGAAACAATTCTACCCACACATATCGACATTGTAATCTATTTCGACATCTTGTTTCCAAATTCCATCATGACCAATATCGACATCTTGTCTCAACATTCTTAGAAATTTCAAACCCTTACACACACACATATCGACATCTTCATCATAATTTCGACACCAACCAAAATTTCACAACAGTTCGACATTTATTAAATAGTACCCAAAGATGTCGAGACATCTCACACCAAAAATCTCGAAATCATTTCACCTAAGACACATATCATTCGACATTTTCATTCAACATTCTATATCATCATTTATATATATATATCTCAGTATTATAACTCCTTTCGAGATTTTCACTTCCCAAAACATATCATTCGACATTAAACAAACCCTATTATTCCCGAATCCTAAACACTATTTAATTCTTAACCCTTAAAATCTTTCGATCAAAATCTTATCTATCATGAACACCTTAATTATCACAAGAACACTTTAAATATCATATCAACTCTAAATAATGTTCTTCTTTTTTCAAAAATCAAAAACCCTAAAAAAAATATAAACTTACATAAATTTCATGTTTAATAACTTAAATAAGCCAAAACCTAATTTAAAATATAAAGATTATAGTAAGAACTCTTACCAAATTCCAAGTTACGTTATGGAAACTATTTCAGTTCTTCGCCTCCTTCCTAGACTTGTTCCACGAAAATTTCATCTAACAGATTTCTTTCTTTCCTTATTGTTATATTAAAGCTTTATTTATTATTATTACCTTAGATTTAAGTCGTTTTCTGCTTTCCCTTTTTAATTTGGAATGTTTGGACTCATCCCATTGCTAATCTTATAATAAATTCAATGATGAAGACGTTTACCAAATCTTTAAACCTTAGATTAGTCATTATTTAATATTACATATGTTATTAATAATTTCAAAATCCCTATTAGAAGATGTCGAAACATATTCTTTGAAAAAAATTTCGAAGGATAGTTCGAAATTTTCTTTGTTTCCAACTTTATCCAAATTTCGAACTTCTTCCATAAAATTCCAAAATCATCACCTAGATTTCGAAATTCTCCCTAACTACTAATTCCAAACTTCTTACTCATTTGTTTCGAAATTAATCCAAAAGAAACCCTAAATTTCTAAGTTATCGTATTTCAAAATTATCTTACCCACACAACCAAATTTCAGATTTCCTCAAACTCGATATCTAATTTCCAAATGATGTTAGGTATCATGTAGGCACAAAATTTAATAAATACTAAACATGAAATCACATAATCACATAAGCATGCAAATTTGTTGGCCAACTTACTCACGGGACCCGGGTATTACATTATGTGGCCCAATGCCTACGGCCACACTCGGAGGAAGACGGTATATTCTTGTGATTGTCGACGATTTTTCACGCTACACGTGGACGAAACTCATTCGTACAAAGGATGAAGTTCCTGATATAATCATCGAGTTTGTTGTTACGTCCCAAACTCTTCATCAACAGAAGGTTCGGATTATCAGAACTGACAACGGAACTGAGTTTAAGAACAAGAAGCTCAGTGATTTCTATGCCACTCAGGGCATCACCCAGCAGTTCTCAGCTGTGAAGACACCGGAACAGAATGGTGTCGTTGAGCGTGAAAATAGGATATTAGTTGAAGCAGCTAGGACTCTCCTCATCCAATCCGGCCTTCCTCATTCTCTTTGGGGCGAAGCTATTCAAACGGCTTGTTACACACAAAACCGGGCTTCAATCCACAAGAGATTCACCGCACCCCATACGAGATGCTCAATAACCGTCGTATCCCAGATATATCTTATCTAAGGGTCTTCGGTTGTCGATGTTTTGTGGCCAATGATCGCCAACATCTTGGGAAGCTTGATCCAAAAGCACTTGAAGGAATCTTTGTTGGATATTCGCTGAACTCGAAGGCATACAGAGTCTATCTTAGGGAGAAACGATCAGTAATAGAGAGCACAAATGTCACATTTGACGAAAGCGAAGGCGACCTCATGGCTTCTGCTCATATCAGTCCAGAACCAGGTCTTCTACAGTCGTTGACAAAAGGTCAACCTTCAACGACGGGAATCTCCTCATCTGAGGGCAATTCTGGTGAACTGTATCTCGATCTACTCTTCGAGTACTTCTATCCAGTCCCCAAGACTCCCGTCGCCACCACTCAAACTACCGCTGCACCTACCCCATCTACACCACCAGCTATCAGCGATGATGTCGTCCCGCCAAATTTGGATGATCTCAATCTGAACGAAGACGACATTTTACCCAACCCTGGGAACATTGCTGATCCTGATGCTGAACCTTCTCAATCTACTACGGTTGAGATCTCTTCTTCGGACACCGGACCCCAATCTAACGAACCTCCAATCGATACAAATGCGGCCAGCTCCTCACAAACCAATTTACCACTTCGGGCTCGCTCTCACCTACCGATCAGATTATTGGGGATCCCACATCCGGTGTTTCGACGCGTTCAGCTACGATGAATGAAAGTCTGTTCGCTTGCTACCTCAGTCAAGCCGAACCATCACGAGTAGCTGAAGTTCTCAATGATCCTGATTGGCTGATTGCAATGCAGGAGGAAATAAATCAGTTTGAACGTTTACAAGTTTGGGAACTCGTACCACGACCTCACAACAGATCCATTATCGGCACAAAGTGGATCTTCAAGAACAAAAAGGATGAAGACGGTGTTGTCATCCGCAATAAAGCAAGACTTGTGGCTAAGGGGTACAACCAACAAGAAGGCATCGACTACGATGAAACTTTTGCCCCAGTTGCCAGGATCGAAGCCATACGAATTTTTCTTGCCTTTGCTGCACACAAGAACTTTAAAGTCTACCAAATGGACGTGAAGACTGCATTTCTGAATGGGTTTCTCAAGGAAGAAGTGTACGTTGATCAACCTGAAGGGTTCTTGAGCGAAGAGTTTCCTCATCACGTATATCGACTCTACAAGGCCCTCTACGGACTAAAACAGGCTCCCCGAGCTTGGTATGACGTCCTTTCAGACTTCCTTGTTCAGTCTGGATTCAATAAAGGATCTCTGGATACAACTCTCTTCACCAAGCGGAGTGGGCCAGACATCATGATTGTACAGATTTATGTCGATGACATCATTTTTGGATCGACTGAACCACAACTGTGTGAAGAGTTCGCAGAATTGATGAAGGAGAAGTTCGAAATGAGTATGATGGGCGAGCTGAATTTCTTTCTTGGTCTTCAAGTAAAGCAACTCCCCGACGGAATCTTCATCAATCAGTCCAAATACATCCATGACATCCTCGAGAAATATGGAATGAAGGATGCAAAGACTGCTGCTACACCTATGTCACCCTCTGGCAGACCCGACGCGGACCCATCTGGTGCTCCCGTTGATCGAACCGTCTATCGAGGGATAATAGGCTCTCTTTTGTACCTCACTGCTAGTCGACCGGATATCGTTCTCTCGACAGGAATCTGCGCTCGTTTTCAGGCAACACCGAAGGAATCCCATTTCACTGCTGTCAAAAGGATTCTCCGCTATCTCAAAGGAACACCCAATCTGGGTTTGTGGTACCCCACTCGATCGGACTTCAAGCTGGTTGGATTCTCTGACTCGGATTACGCAGGATGCAAGATGGATCGAAAAAGCACCTCTGGAGCTGCACACTTCTTGGGCGGTAAACTCGTGAGTTGGTCGTCTCGAAAACAAAACTGTGTCTCAACTTCGTCAACGGAGGCAGAATATGTCGCCGCCGCTAGTTGTTGTTCACAGCTTTTGTGGATGAGAACCCAACTACGAGATTTTAATTTTCATGTTGATAAAATTCCCATCTATTGACTCAAAGAGTGCGATTGCGATGACGAGTAATCCAGTACATCACTCGAGAACGAAACACATAGATATTCGTCACCACTTCATCAAAGAACATGTCGAACAAGGGACGATTGAATTGCACTACGTCACAACCGAAGATCAACTGGCCGACATTTTCACAAAACCGTTGGATGTCAAACGATTCCAACACCTAGTGACTATGTTGGGCATGTTGAATATTCAGTTGTGATCAATCGACCCTACATGAACTTTCATAAAGTGTACATATCTCCTTTTCCACTTCACTCCATTGTCTATGCGTCTTCTGAATTATGTCTTTTGAGGGGGAGTTTTCGATTAAGGGGGAGCGTCTGATTTTTCCATTTTTTTTAAAAGGAAGTTTTCGATTAAGGGGGAGCTTCTGATTTTTCCATTATTTAAAAAGGGGCGTTTTAGATTAAGGGGGAGTTTCTGATTTTGCTTATTTAAAAAAAAAAAAAATTGGGTTGAAATTTTAAAGTTTGGTCAAACTGAGTCAAAATTGGACCGATTAAAATGTTTTGGGTTGAATTTTTAATTTTCTGATCAAACAGGGTCAAAATTGGACCAATTGAACTTCAATTGGACCCAATTTTGACCAAGCCCGCGAAAATCAGATCTGGACCCAGCTTTGACCAAGCCCACGAATTTCGGCCCATTAACACAAAATTTCGCATGAACAGTCACTAAAACCCCTAAAACCCCAAAACACTTAACGTTGTTCACAATCCTAAAATTCCCGAGAAAATTCAGAAATTTCGCAACCCCTTTTTCAAAAATTTCGCAACTCCTCGCATCGTCGTCGTCGTCAAATCTACTTTCAAAATCTGTTTCCTGCTAACTCCATTGTCGCAAATCAGCTTTTCGGTATGACTACACCTCAAATAAATCAATTTCCATTCATTTTATCCTGTTTTTCCCCGTATTGATTAAATCTGTTAGGTTAGAATTAATTTTTCTCGGCTCTGAATCGAACGCATGTTAGGTTTTTGATGTTTAAAACCCCCAAATATGCATTGCCCATCCAATTACGAGTCGATTGAGTCCAGATTATTGCATTTTAGTTGAAATTTGAGTAGGTCTAAGGCAAAAAATCACTGCGTCGTTTCGCACGCTTTCGCATTGTGTTCTTCACCGAGAAAAATTCTCAGAAAAATTGCTTTAAACGTTAATTTTCGCTGCTACAGTGAGTGAGGTCCCGCGAAATTTTTATCCGAGAAATTTCTAGCGTTAAAATTCTCGCTACTACAGTGAGTGAGGTCCCGTGAAACTCTCGTCCGAGAATTTACATGTGTTAAAAAAAATTTTCGCTGCTACAGCATGTTAAGTCCCGCGAAAGTTTATCCGAGAAAATCTTTTTCCTCACGCCAAAACTTTCTCTGCTACAGTGAGTTTAGTCCCGCGAAATTCTCATACACTTCACTTTATATTACATCTTTTCGCATCTTCACTATTTCGCAACCACAGTGAAACACAAAAATCTCTCAATGCACAAAGCTTTTTCCTTCCGCGAAACTTTCATATAACTTGCGAAAAATCTTAATATCTCTTGAGAAAATATTTCAACCGAGAAACTTTTGATATCCTTTGAAATTTCATAACTTGCGAAAATTTTCCTTAGATGCGAAAACTCAGGGACAAACTGAATGCGAAATCTCTTTGATACATGCGAAATTTCACTCTGAAGGCGAAAACACTTCAACGTGCGAAATTTTCATTATATGCGAAAATTCATGGATAGACTGAGTGCGAAATTTCCTTGAAATATGCGAAAATATCTCTCGATTTGTCTATGGAAGATAATTTGCGAATTTTCTCATTACATGCGAAAAATTTGGACAACTTGCGAGATTTCTTAACTTGTGAAAATTTTTCCATACTTGCGAAATTTTACTCGGTCTGCGAAAATTTCTCATGACATATCTATGTGTTATAACTTGCGAAAATTTTCCATACTTGCAAAATTTTACTCAGTCTGCGAAAATTTCTCATGACATATCTATGAGTTATAACTTGCGAAAATTTTCCATACTTGCGAAATTTTACTCAGTCTGCGAAAATTTCTCACGACATGTCTATGCGCTATCACTTGCGAGAATTTCCTAATGCATGCGAAAATTTTCTCTATCTGCGAAATTTCCTTAATATCTGCAAAAGTTTTCACTACGTGCGAAAATCTAACACTACATGCGAATTTTTCCAATATCTGCGAAACTTACTCTCGACCTGTCTAAGTGCGATAATCTGAAAATTTTCTCATTAAATGCGAAAATTTTGGGCAAATTGCTAAATGTCTTAACTTGCGAAAAAATTTCCTGCGCGAAATTCTACATTAAATGGATTTTTTTCTCTCGGCCAGTTAGTTTTATTTATATCCTTACGATTTTGCGCACTTGTTTGTTTCACTTTATTGTTATACCCACAAATTACGTATATCCATTTTCTTGCAACTTAGTCCGTACTAATCATGTTAAAATTACTGTCAAACACAGATATGACTAGCAAAAATCAAGATACAATTGAAGCACTTGAGGCGGCTGCAATCCAACGGGACGTCGCTCGTATCGAACTCAACACGCGTACCTATGTCCCACCACCCGAGCAGATCTTCCCAATAAGTCAATGGGCGGCCCTGATTCCCAACAACTACATGGTGGACTTGGACAGCTTTCGGTGCCCCCGTAATTATAGAAATCCTCAAAGGGCACCCACTTCCCACGCCCTCACTCATGGCGAGCCAGAAGCACAAGTGTATCTTCAACAATTGTGGCACACGTTGCAGATAGCTGGACCACTCCACCTTGCTAAAAACTTATCCGCCATAATTGATCAAGAAACGGTGGTCCTCACTCGAAAGATACTCCAAGAAGTGCTTCAACTCCCTGTCTACTCCCCATACGACCCGCTACCAACCCATGAACAACTCATCGAGGACATAGACCGGCTGGGCTATCAACCAGAAACCAAGAAGAAGAAGGGCCCACTTGTCCTCAGTGAAGTCACCACCCGCAATCTACCTCAACCGTGGCGAACGTTGTACCTGCTGGTGAACAAATGCATGTCAGGGAAGCATGCTGGTCAGGACCGCGGAAACTTTCAAATCCTCACCATCCTCACCGGCATCGCCCACAACCGCAAGTACAACTACGCCGACATCATATGGATGGATCTCGTCTCCATGATCCAACGTCGCGACCGGAAAGTCGCCAAGGGAGTCACAAACCGCTTCGTCCCCTACATGCGGTGGCTCCCAGCTGTCATCAAACATTTCCGCTTGCACTCCACCAACATTCGCCTCCGCCCGGCAACGGAACACTTCCAAATCCTCACTGTCGAGAAGTTCGCCAAGAAAAACACTCCGGCGAAAGATCGACACGCAATGATAATCCCAGACGACGTCCTCGCCTACGCCGACCCGACCAACCTGCACGTCCAAGAATACCGTGCCTCTACAGCCTCTTTCCGCGAAAGCCCTCATCCACTCCCTCATCCACTATCCACTGTCCCTACGGCGCAGATCAACCCCACTGCTCCTAACCCCGGGACTAGCCAAAACCCCGTCGCCACCTCCAAAAAGTCATCGAGTCGCGCCGCATCCTCTTCCACCCGCGCTCCAAAAAAAGGTCGCGAGAGGATGACGTAAGCCGCCCCACGGAGCGTCGATCGAAACAAAAACACGATCGACCTCCTCAGCCACAAATAAGCCGAGCCGAACCAATAGGTACAGGAGGTGGTGTTCACCTCCCGAGTAGAAGACGTGGCATCTGGCTCAACCACGCAACCGACCCCACCAACCCACTTATCTTCCTCTCTACAGGAAGATATTTCATTCCACGAGGAGCCACGTATACCATCGACATCCCACTTGGAGATGATCGATGTTGAAACAAGCAGTCCCTCGCCTCAGACTGCATCCTCTTCATGCACATCGAGTATAGTGCCCTCACTCCCCATAGCTTCATACGTTTCTAGGACACATACACCTTCTATCGCACTACAGAGTCTTCGTGATTCTGTCAGAACGCTCGGTGATGTCTCTGTGACTGAGAGCGGAAGACCTAGCACGGCCAACATCACAACAACCGTGAGCCTAGGCCATCATTCGACTGAGTCTGTCTCATCGATGATGCCAACGGGAAGTCTGAGTGACCCCGTCTTTTCCCGTCCTGTGCAAACGGGCGGCCGATCGGCTATCTTCTCCGATTCGGTGACAGTTGGAACTCTTCGTGATTCCAACTTGTTAAACTTACCCCAGTTCGTGACTGAGACCGCGTTAGAGACTCGTCTTCAAGAGTTTGCAAAGACTCTTGAGACGTCTATCCTCGATAAAGTCTACGCGCGTCTCGATGCGTCCACCATCGACAAAGGCAAAGGTGTGGCCCCGGAGACGCCACCACCAACTCAAAATGTGGACGCTGAGGCTGTTCTCTCCTCCATCTCCGCAAAGGAACTCTTCTACATCCTACGAGCAAGATTCGAGTCAATGGCGGAACTCGACGAGGAGGAACGGCAGATGAAGAGGATGATGACTCAACCGATGACTTGCCGCACTCAAGGCGAGTCGAGCGGGATCAGGCGCGACGATCAAGACGATGATCAAGATCTCCGCGAGGGGGAGAATAGGCCGCAAGCCTCACAAACTCAAGGACCCATACAATCGACGCCGCCCTCCTCCTCTGCACCTGAAACAACGCCCGCAGAAACCTCACACCCCACTAGCCAAAAAGCCCACCCTATCAACCCCGAGTCACCAGCCAAATCACCCTCACCTCCACCTACTACCGTCTCCGAAACTCTAACTGTCACATCGGCATTAGAGACCACAACCACCACATCTACACCAACCGACGCCCAAATCATCCTAGCCAAAACCATCACCTCATCCGAACCACCAGAATCTCCACCACAACCATCCCCACAGTCCTCAAACTCCTCCGATGCAACACCCTCGCCACCACACAGCCATACCCCTCTCAACACCGATTCCAACGTGGCTTCCGAAGACGTCTACTGCGCACAGAACGAGATCGAGGCCTATATCTTTAATGATGAATGGCTGTACACACCCGCCGATGCAGTAGCAGCCAGGAAGTTGGTGGAAAACGCTCGACGTCTGCTAATGGAAGCCTCACTAACGCTGATCAACACTGCAGACAACGAGAACAGAGAGGAGTACGACGCTGAACCTGCCGAGCTCGAGAACATCCTACAATTCCAAGCGCAGCAAGCTGAGGCTCCTGCTGCTCAACCAGATGTGCCCACGGCGGATATACCAGAAGCACCGTGGGAAAACAAAAAGATCACCGCGCCATTCCAAGAGGAGATCAGGAAGAGGATCTGGCGGCGCAAGGATCAGATCATAACGGCCTTCGATGAGTTCGAGCTGATGAACATCCAAAATTGGAGCGAAGAAAAGAAGAAGCACTATCGATGGAGCCTTCTTTGTCACAAGTGCACAAAGAGGACGCTATCCGATGAAGAAAACATCGCTCTGGAAATGAATCGGGCCCCCATTTGCAAAGTCACTGACCTCCGCCAAGAGTCGAAAGGACGTGTTCACTATCCAGTGTTCACGGTAATGAGGCAGGATGAGAGCTACAGTGAAGTCAGTGAGGCGGACTTCAAGTTTCTGCGCCTTGGTGACCTGTACAGCATGCTGGAATCCATGAAGCAGTTCAGACTCGTCCCCAGAAGTTCTGGACATCTCGTACGGGCTGAACCGGTCACCATGGGATATGTGGCTCTCAAGCGCCACATGCTCCGACAGGTCAGATTCTTCGCCACCCACGATCTGCAGATGGCAGTGGGGCACAACCTGAAGAAGGTGAATCTGACTCGCCCATCTTTCAAAAACGCGGACGACTACCGAGAAGGCGATGTGATCGACGGAGATGATCCGGCGGTCGCCTACTCGAACTACAAAGGAAAGATGAGGTTGCTGCGCTGCTCCGAAGTGGCAAAATTCTCAGATGGGACGCTCAACATCATCCAAGACAAACTCATGAGAATTTGCCGCATCCTTTCAGAAGAAGATCCCCTCTGCCGATCCAAGTTCACGAAGTTCATTGACGCTATAGCTGATCGAATGGTTCTTCGAATGAATCTCCGCGCCTTCGAGTTCAAGCTAGGACTTCGCGAAACACTCACCCGCTAATCCACCACCACAACGCTCAAGATCCAAGACTCCCAACAATTGACACAAAGGGGGAGATTGTTAGGATATTTAATAGATTCTGTCAATAGTTTAAGTCTTGGGATTTATTTTGTAATTATCCTTTAGCTTGAGCTTTGGACTATAATGTAATTAGTTAATATTTAGTGATTGGGCCTTAATATACCTAGGGTTAATGTGGTATATAAGGTTTTACCAACTCACTTTTGAAAGTAATCAAAGATCAAAAGGCTTATCCTATTTTTCACACAATACACACACTTGAAGGTGAGATCCTCTCCCTTTTCATTCCATTAAAGCCTCTTTGATTCCTTGTTTGGTGCAATCGGGACCAACAGGTTTCAATGTAACAATCCCTAATTCTAAATATTCACCCACAAATATTGATTCCAAATCATCATTAAAGTATTTATAACTATGGTAACATAGTCAAGGACCAAAAAAACTCGGACGGGGTCGAAAAATTACTACCCAAATTTGTAGTACTAATATACATATATTTGTAGTCCCAACATCTAGATGTTCGTAGTACCATACCCTACCATAGTGTAATACCACGTGTTTGTTTCTTGTAGTATCTTTTTCGTACCACGTTTCTAGCAATCAAAATTCCTAGCCAAATTTGTAGTACCAATATACATATGTTTGTAGTTCCAATATATAGATGTTCGTAGTACCATACCCCGCCATAGCGTAGTACCATACGTATGTTACTTGTAGTATCTTTTTCGTACCACGTTTCTAACAATCGAAATTCCTACCCCAAATTTGTAGTACCAATATACATATATTTGTAGTTCCAACATATAAATGTTTGTGGTACCATAACATAAGCTAGTGTAGTACCACGAGTAGGTTACTTATAGTATCTTTTCCGTACCACGATTTTAATTATCGAAAACGCGTAGATTATTGTGCAATAAGGCATGTGAACTTCCAAATTACGGTACATAATAAAATTAAACACACGGTAACACGAAATATAGACACTAACTTTCAATCGATGAAAAATCATGACTATGCAGTACGATGTTCTTACTAGTATCATAATAAGTAGAACGAAAGTTGGGGTTTCAACGTAATAATACCTAGTTCTAAACATTAACCACCAATATTGATACCAGATCATCGGTAAAGTATTTATAACTATGGTAACATAATCAAGCACAGAAAATAACTCGGACGGCGTCGAAAAATTCCTACTCAAATTTGTAGTACGAATACTGTGACGACCCCACTCTCTAATCGCTGATTAGCGACAACTCACGCCGGGTTTAGCAGCGAAAGCCGCAGAGAACTCATTTTACAAAAACATTTGTTTATACAAATGTTAATACGAACGGGCCGAAGGCCCAAATCATCCTATCACTCGCCCACAGGTCGTCATCCATGTACAGCCCGACCTCAAAAGCCCATGGAAGCTCCGATAGCCAGCCTCGATCGTCGATTACCTACAACACGCAAACACTGAGCTATTGTCCAGTAGGTGAAATAGTGCACATGCACGTGTGACCCACTCGCGTTCACTCACACCCAATTCTCACCAATGCAATGCCACTCATCATCACTCATCGCAACCGGGATACACTCACCACCTCACCACGGGCCCTGGGCTCCATGCTGTGCACCATCACGCGAAATCACTACCACGATCACGAACACAACCACAACACGATCACTATACTACGGTAGTAGCCTACACTGAGCAGCCTCCCTGAGCCGTATCAGGTCACTCTCAGGTCGCCTCTTCTACCAATGCGGTAGAATATCATTTGTAGTCCTCGTGAAATCAACTGTAGAATTCATCCTAGGTTTTACAAACAGTAGTCTTTCGAAATTTCTTCCAAAAATCCTTAGGAAAATTGATTAATCAAAATCTCCGAAATTCATATATTTTCATGTTCGTCGTCGAAGTTATTTCTAATCCCGAAATTGTACACCCTAAAAATCAATTCCTTAAGAATATCATTTGTTTCACAATCATTGAAACTTATATTACATCAATTCTCATTAACTGAATCTCAAAAACTTAGGGTTTTCTAAATCTAATCCCCTTAATTTGTTTCAAGTATCTAAACGTGCAAGTGCTGAAAATGTTTAAAGCTCTCCAATATATTCACAAATCGAAGCTACCTAGCACCTTGAGATTTCTAATCTCGCATAAAACTTCTTAAACCTAAATCATAGCTTAAACCTATTTTTTATTATCTCGAAATATTCATATAAAACATGGAAAGATCATATAATACAACCATACAATGGATTACAAAAATAGCCATGCCTTGTAGTTGAGGGTTTTACCTATTTCACGAGTGAAACTTTCCTTGCTTGATTGAATTCCCGTCCTTAAAGTTTTCGCCTCTTTTCTATTTTTATCCTTCTGTGCTTGCTCTTATTGATAACTATATCTTATAGATATATATTAAAGAACTTGATTTGACAAGGAGGTGACGAAACATTTTCCTCCCATGCTAAGAAAGACTTCGTAATTATCTATCTTATCGAAAACTTTGATTCTCATTTTATCAATGTGTTTTACATCGAAAACCTCCTTTGATTTTAGTGTCTTTATTATGATTTGGACTTACAATTTATGGTTATTGAGTTTCGAGACTTCTCCAAATATATATATATATATATATAAATATATATATATAATATATATATATATATATATATATAATATCGGACTTCAATAACTCGAAAATTTTCAGGTAATCACAGTAGTAATTTATATCCCCATTTCCATATTAAATTTTTACCGGTATTACATCCCTCCCCCCTTAAAAGAATTTCGCCCCCGAAATTACGCCGATCAGAATAACTCGGGGTATCAAGTGATTGATCTCTACCCTTTCTGAAAATTTTCAAGTCTTATTTAAATCATTATTTCTTGATTTTCAGCTATCTCCTGTTACTTAATTTAATTGGATTGCATCACTAGATAAAATATTTATATTATCTTACAATACAAAATATTACCGCTCCTAAGTCACAAGTTTCACAAAATGAGGGCATCCTATCTTACATATTCGGTTCTACCCTAGGTTGTTCTTCATCTCCTTCAGCAGTGAGGGTAAATACCCTAGCGGGCACCCTCAGAGGTTGATTCTGTACAGGTTGTTGATTCTGTGCAGGAGTCAGATTACCGGCGGATTCTCGCGACAAAATCGCGAGATATGTCCCGCCTTCCCACAATTAAAGCACTTGATATTAGGATTAGGTCCAAAACAGACGCCGACATGTTGACGTCCACACTGTTGGCAAGTCGGCATCTGCGGTTTGGCCAGAGCATTATTGGGTCTCGCATTTGGCCTTTGTTCCCATCTGGGTTCATTTGGCCTCCCGCGGTTTGGCTGATTAGGAGCATGGACGACCAATTGTTTCTTCTCATTTCCTTCACGACCGTATTGTCCCTGCTCCATCTTTCTCTTTGCCTCTCGATCTTTAGAAAGTCTCAACTCGGCTTCTTCGGCCACCAAAGCTCGTTCGGCAGCCTTAGCATAGGTCATATCTGGAGATCTCGTCACCGCAACATCTCGCTACAGTTCAGATTTCAAGCCGATTAGGAAACGTCCCACTTTAAGGGTGTCTGTCGCCACCACGTGGGGAGCAAAACGAGAAAGTTGTTCGAATTTGCGGATGTACTCCGCAACAGACATCCCGTCCTGACGTAGATTGATGAATTCCTCCATTTTTGTGACACGGGCAGAAATGCTAAAATACTTTTCCTCGAAGAGCTCTTTAAAGCGCTCCCAGGTCATCATATTTGGATCTTCCATCACTGTGATGGTGTCCCACCAATATCCGGCATTTCCCCGGAGTTGGAAGGCACCACATAGAACTTTCTCCTCTTCGGGAGTTCGGCTATATTGGAACGTGGATTCAATGGTCCTAAGCCACTCACCCGCCGCAATTGGATCCACAGTGTCTTCGAAAATGGGAGGATCGAGTTTACGGAACCTATTCCCGATGATTTCGGTTCTATCGATCTGGGGCGGCACATGTCGCTCCGATGAATTTTGGTTGTGGATCAGAGCATTAATTTGTTCGGATTGGAGTCGAACAAGATCTGCAAGCTGGGAAATTGTACGATTCGAGTCATGTTCATCGGGGCTGGATTCCCGTTCCTCGTGGTGTTGTCGGCTTGGTTCACCATTAGACTCACTCCTAGTTCGTACCATTTTATCCTACTAACTATAATTAAAACATCACATCAGCACATAAGAATAATCACAGAGACATAAACACTTACAGACGAGGCTGGGCTTCCATGCTTTTGAGCGGCCGTACATGGACAGTCTATAGAATCTATATCCTAAGCTCTGATACCACCTGTGCCGACCCCACTCTCTAATCGCTGATTAGCGACAACTCACGCCGGGTTTAGCAGCGAATGCCGCAGAGAACTCATTTTACAAAAACATTTGTTTATACAAATGTTAATACGAACGGGCCGAAGGCCCAAATCATCCTATCACTCGCCCACAGGTCGTCATCCATGTACAGCCCGCCCTCAAAAGCCCATGAAAGCTCCGATAGCCAGCCTCGATCGTCGATTCCACAACACGCAAACACTGAGCTATTGCCCAGTAGGTGAAATAGTGCACATGCACGTGTGACTCACTCGCGTTCACTCACCCCCAATTCTCACCAATGCAATGCCACTCATCATCACTCATCGAAACCGGGATACACTCACCACCTCACCACGGGCCCTGGGCTCCATACTGTGCACCATCACGCGAAATCACTACCACGATCACGAACACAACCACAACACGATCACTACACTACGGTAGTAGCCTACACTGAGCAGCCTCCCTGAGCCGTATCAGGTCACACTCTCAGGTCGCCTCTTCTACCAATGCGGTGCCCACGCTGGTAGCCTACGCTAGGTCCCGTAAGGGTACCCAGGTCGCAACCTCCAGGTCGCCTCCTACCGCATGTGACAGCGTGGCCTACACTAGCTAGCCTACTTGGGGATATCCCAAGTCGCTCCTTTCTAAGTCGCCCGCAGTCTGCCACATAATGTCTGACGGGCCAATGGCTCACCGTCACAGGCGCTGGCACACAGCAGATGCCCACACTCACGTGACTCCTCTACGGGTCGACAGCCAATATCGGCTACTCGCTCACTAGGTACAATACAGTACCACCGTTCCACCATGGTACACTCCGTGAAATGACGTGCAATGCGCATGCAGGCATTTAACGTCATAACACATGATATCGTGATGTCACATAAAAACGTACGTAAACACATAAAACACATTATTCATCAAAGCACATAAAATCACATAAATATCACAATGGTGTTTACGCGTTGTAGATGAAAATTCACCTACCTGTCCTCCTGTTACACTCAAATAAGAAAGCCGGTGGAGTCCCTAACTATCGATTCTCAAAAAAAATAAATATTATTAGTGTATGTACTAATTTAGAACCATACTGGTTTGAAATAATTAATTTTCGAAATTAGATTCGAAGTCAACGGTCAACTCGCGAAACCCTTACTGGTTCGCAAACTTTGTTTGATTCGCGAAACGTTTTTAGTTCGCGAAAGTCTTAGGGTTCGCGAAGTCCATACACCCCGCGAAATCGCATAGTTTGCGAATCCCCTCAAGACCCGCAAACCCACTCAAGGTTCGCGAAGTATTTATTTTCTCACGACCCGCGAAAACCATTTGGCCCGCGAAATACTTATAGTTCGCGAAGTCCTTGGACCCGCGAAATGGCCCGGGAGTTCGCGAATCATCAGGACCCGCGAAACTCTTCCCTCATAGTTTGAATTCGCGAACTACTCTAGCCCGCGAAAACTTCACGCCTTCATAGTTCGCGAAACTCAGTTCGCGAACCTTTCTCTTACTCACAACCCACGAAACATTTAAGATTCGTGAAATCCTACGTCTTCGCGAAATCAACTGTATAATTCATCCTAGGTTTTAAAAACAGTATTCTTTCGAAATTTCTTCCAAAAATCCTTAGGAAAATTGATTAATCAAAATCTCCGAAATTTATATATTTTCATGTTTGTCGTCGAAGTTATTTCTAATCCCGAAATTGCACACCCTAAAACTCAATTCCTTAAGAATATCATTTGTTTCACAATCATTGAAACTTATATTACATCAATTCTCATTAACCGAATCTCAAAAACTTAGGGTTTTCTAAATATAATCCCCTTAATTTGTTTCAAGTATCTAAACGTGCAAGTGCTGAAAATGTTTAAAGCTCTCCAATATATTCACAAATCGAAGCTACTAGCACCTTGAGATTTCTAATCTCGCATAAAACTTCTTAAACCTAAATCATAGCTTAAACCTATTTTTTATTATCTCGAAATATTCATATAAAACATGGAAAGATCATATAATACAACCATACAATGGATTACAAAAATAGCCACGCCTTGTAGTTGAGGGTTTTACCTATTTCATGAGTGAAACTTTCCTTGCTTGATTGAATTCCCGTCCTTAAAGTTTTCGCCTCTTTTCTATTTTTATCCTTCTGTGCTTGCTCTTATTGATAACTATATCTTATAGATATATATTAAAGAACTTGATTTGACAAGGAGGTGACGAAACATTTTCCTCCCATGCTAAGAAAGACTTCGTAATTATCTATCTTATCGAAAACTTTGATTCTCATTTTATCAATGTGTTTTACATCGAAAACCTCCTTTGATTTTAGTGTCTTTATTATGATTTGGACTTACAATTTATGGTTATTGAGTTTCGAGACTTCTCCAAATATATTATATATATATATATATATATAATATCGGACTTCAATAACTCGAAAATTTTCAGGTAATCACAGTAGTAATTTATATCCCCATTTCCATATTAAATTTTTACCGGTATTACAAATACAGATATGTTTGTAGTTCCAATATATAGATGTTCGTAGTACCATACCCCATCATAGCGTAGTACCATACGTATGTTACTTGTAGTATCTTTTTCGTACCACGTTTCTAACAATCGAAATTCCTACCCCAAATTTGTAGTACCAATATACATATATTTATAGTTCCAATATATAGATATTTGCGGTACCATAACATAAGCTAGTGTAGTACCACAAGTAGGTTAGTTGTAGTATCTTTTCCGTATCACGTTTCTAGCAATCGAAATTCCTAGCCAAATTTGTAGTACCAAATGTTCGAAGTACCATATCCTACGATAGTGTAGTACCACACGTATGTTACTTGTAGTATCTTTTTCATACCACGTTTCTAGCAATTAAAATTCCTACCCAAATTTGTAGTACCAATATACATATGTTTATCGTTCCAATATATAGATGTTCGTGGTACCGTACCCTACCATAGTGTAGTACCATACGTATGTTACTTGTAGTATCTTTGTTTGTACCACGTTTCTAGCAATCGAAATTCCTACCCAAATTTGTAGTACCAATATAAATATGTTTGTCGTTCCAATATATAGATGTTCGTAGTATCATAACCTACCATAGTGTAGTACCATACGTATGTTACTTGTGGTATCTTTTTCGTACCACGTTTCTAGCAATCGAAATTCCTACCCAAATTTGTATTACCAATATACATATGTTTGTAGTTCTAACATATAGATGTTCGTAGTACCATACCCTACCATAGTGTAGTACCATACATACGTTACTTGTAGTATCCTTTTCGTACCACGTTTCTAGCAATCGAAATTTCTGCCCAAATTTGTAGTACCAATTTACATATGTTTGTAGTTCCAATATATAGATGTCAATAGTACCATACCCTACGATAGTGTAGTAGCATATGTGTGTTACTTGTAGTATCTTTCTCGTACAACGTTTCTAACAATCAAAATTCCTGCCCCAATTTGTAGTATCAATATACAGATGTTTGTATTACCATATACATATATGTATAGTACCATAGATTATGATAGTGTAGTACCGTGGGTAGATTACTTGTAGTATCTTTTGCGTACCACATTTTTAACTATCGAAAACACGTATATTATTGTGCAAATAAGGCATTAGAACTTCCAGCAAATAATTTTATTGGAACACCATGAATAATACGACATCAGTATTAATATTATTCATCCAACAATAGTATTGATATCAATATATCTACCATTTTAATATGATTCATCCACCAACAATATTAATATCGAACATGTCGACAATATTAATATCATTTATCCACCAACATCATATCAAAAACATATCGTCGTAAGAATGTGTGATAACATATCGGCAACATACCAACAAAAAGAATGCTCCATAACCTATCGTTTCATTGGTCAAACAATAAATATGTGCTCTTCTTATATTCCACACATGCAAACAACGTGAGCCCACCAAAGACATTCGTAGACAACATATCTTCGTATTAAGTTACCTGTTAAAAGTAAAATAACAAACGATTACCATATGATACTACTAGAAATCTTCAAAAGGTACTTCATAAAAGAAATGTGGGTACTGTAATTCAATATACTTTGGTACTGCATATAATAAATTGCTTTAACAGATAAATTAGCCAAATCTTAAGCAAATACTAACCTCTCTTGACACCCACAGTATGCTAACAGTAGAAAACATGAGAAGAACTCAGCTTTTTCCACCTCGAACCCAAATCGCAACACCCACGGCTTGCACCCAAATCGCGACACCCACAACCCGATACCCATTTTATGTCCATGCTACTGTCACAAACATTTATTGTACACCTCATCAGAGTGTTCTCTAACTCAATTTCGTTCGCTCGAGGCCGGGAAGCTCGAAGGATAACCCACAGTGAAAAAAAAACAACAAAAACCTACCTCAATTTACCTGGACCGAGAAACCCACGATGAATTAGGCAAGCTCGGAGCTTTCCGGTGCGGGCAGAGGCTTTTCCATCGCCGGCGGGAGCTTTTCTAGTTGGAAGATGAGGCCTGAAATTAAAAGCTACGTGGCTGTTGATTTGGGGAAGAAATGATTAAAAAATAATAACTGAGGGCTAAAATCGTCATTTCGGGTAAATAGGTAGTGATGTGTAAGAATGTTTTGATTTAGGATGTTTGATAATAAATGAGTTGAAAGGGGGAGTTAGTTGATAAAAAAATTAGAAATAGGGGTTCAATTGAGGTTGCCCCTTATATTTATTTATATAGTTATTTATAGAGAATGTTGTTCATACTGATACTCATTGAACAGTACAAATCAAAGCCCTATTTCTTCAATTGCCAATACTCGCCAGACACCATTTATATTATCCTCAGATAGAGAAGTTTTTGCGACTTCTGGTGTGAATGGAATCCGATGAGAAAATTGCGGTTCGAAATGGAGAAGGAGCATCAGTAATCTACGGCGTTCGTAAAGTGAGTATTTAATTGATTAAATTTAGATGGATATGTACGTATTTATGTTCGCCGATAAAATATTATTATGGGTATTGTGTGCTTTATGTGCTTAGATTGTTGAGGCTTATCATGATTGGTCGAAACCGCCTGAGACATCTGCGGGGGAAAGCTGCTTGTTGGCTGAGGATGCTGCAATGGTTTACATTTTTTCATATATTTATTTTATATTTTTCTTTTTCGTTTTCATTTATTTGGGAAAATGAAAAATGATAATTGCCAATAAATCTGCGGTGTGTTTGGGTGTTGTTTATCCACAACGTAGCAGCGTCAGCAGCTGTGAATGTCAGGTGAATTCATTTCATTAGATTTGATTTCTATCATCTTATGACTGATTTATCGATTTGTTTTTGGTTTATTACATTTGACATGCAATTGCAATATTATATGATGTCTTGTGGTATGACAGAGAGGTTATATTAAATTAGGTCTTATGAAAAACATGCTTGTATATTAGCTTTGTTTCTATGTGAATGTGATCGACCATCCCAATTAAATCATATCTCCTTTGATTTCTTGGATTCGAAAATGGAAGGTGATTGGACTGAGCACATTGAATAATTCAGATGACATTTACAATCGTTATGAATTGATTTACTGTGATAAACTCAATCAACCTTGTCAGTGTTCTTACTGTATATGTTAGCAAACGTATTTCACGCTTTGCACTTGAAGAACAATAGTTGATTCTACTATTGCGAATATATTTATCTCGAATAAAAGTAACCTCAGAATTTTTCTATTTTGTATTTCATATATTTAGGTTACAGATGCTGTCAACAGAGCTAGTAGAAACACTTAGAAGGCAATAAACAAAAGCTATTTGGTGCAAAAGGAGCACGAAATGACATAAACAATAGAAAGTAATGAGAGCAAAGGTATGGAGCTCTTCTGTCCTCATCACATCACCCTCCTATTATGACTTTATAAAAGGTCCCCAGTTCTTTTTTCCATCAACTGCTCTAACCATGTGGGGCAATTTTAATATATATATAAAAAACTGCATCCTGTTTGATTATCAAATTGAAAACTTGTCTGTTTTTCATGTACATTATTGAAAAATATTGAAAAATATATAGAAATTTGTCTGTTTTTCTGTCTGACGAGAGGTTAAATACAAGAGCCAAGAGGAACTGAAAACTTGTCTGTTTTTCTGTCTGACGTTTGCAGAGCCTGGTCCAATTGCTTACATGCATATAGTAACAGAAATTTTGAAACTGATTGTAGTAGCAACAAGTATTCAGAGACAGTTAGATGTGTTTAACTATTTACATATCTTGCTTGATCTTTTTGTCGTAATCCATGATGTTTTGCTGTTTTCATCTAACGTGGGTAATGTGGTTAGATTAGTAGTTCGATTTATTCACTATATCTTGTGTAGTTTATAGTACAAGAAGATTGACTTGCAGCAATGGTCCTACCTATGATTATTGTTACCTGAATGGTAATCAGAATTTGTAGGTCAAGAATATACGCAAGAATTGATCATTTATGACATATTTGTGATCAAGGGTCAAATTCAATTTTGCAACTTCCTCTAACTGCGCCCCTTATTATCCTATTCTTTAAAAAATAGTAGATGAGTAGCTTAGTAGAGTTGAAACAAACAACCTAGTTCATTTGCCAAAATAGGAAAAGTCCGAAGAATTAAGAAAATGATAAATATAAAACTAATATTTTTTGTTTAGCCAGCTATTTATAACACCCACCTCCTCCACCTCAAATGGTGATTGCTCTGTGTCTGGAAAAGTGATACAATAACATAAGATTTCGTTTCTGAAGCCTCATCTCCCTTATTTTAATCCTTATTAATCAAATTTCCAAGAAATATGGGAGGAAAATCTTCTTCCTGTTTTTCTTCAAAGTCGAAAAATGGGAGTCTTGAAGCCGAGAATAAGCTTGAAAACCTCAGTGAGTCCCATTTGTCTGGTGCATATATTAGGAACCTTGTTAAACAGTTATCCTCTTCAAGAACCGAAGGCCAGGGAAAATCATCTGCAAATATGTCATCTGATATTGGATTTTCTGATCATGACAGCAAGCAAGAAAGAACTTATCAGCCTTCTTCTACGCAGCAGAAGAGGAAGCAAGTGAGGAGAAGGCTTCACACAAGCAAGCCTTACCAAGAAAGACCGCTTAACATGGCTGAAGCTAGAAGAGAGATTGTCACAGCCCTCAAGTTTCACAGAGCAGCTATGAAGAAAGCCAAGGAGGAAGAATATGAAAGACAACACCAGAAAACAGAATCAGGGCAGATAAACCAACCCTTTGAGCCATCCCCTGACCATGAGCAAGATTCTAATTCAAATTCTTGGAGAAATCCGAGGAGGATTCATGCCTCCAATTCTTGTATTTCCAATGAATTCCCTGGTACGAATTTGGATAGTTTCTTCCACCCTCCTGGGATTTATGCCCCTTGTTCTTATTCAATGCTTTCAATCCCACCTACCCCACTACATCTTACCCAAAGAAAAGTTAACCTTTCCCTCCCTAGCCAAACACTTGGGCTCAATCTCAATCTTCAAGATTTTAGCAACTTAGATGCTTCGGGTTTTACCTCTTGCAACCCTTCATCCATTTATTCTTCGTCTTCTTCCGCTTCAACGTCTTCATCTCCTCTCTCAGCCTACACAGAGGAGACTCAATGCACTGCAGCACAAGGTTCTTCGTTGCAGCGTGCGGTAGGCGGTAAGGAAATCGATGAATTGAGATCGATTGGTGAACAGTATCAGATTGAGTGGAATGATAGCATGAATATGGTTAACTCGGCTTTGTGGGGAAAGTGTTTGAATGCTATGGAAATGGGGACGGTTGACGGAAGAGGCGATGATCTCATGAATAACTCGCCGTTTGATGACGTCATGGAGTTTCCATCGTGGCTAAATGCGAACGGTGAGTGCTGCGTCAAAGATGAGTACTTTTGGGATCCTACTCTGCCATGGTAAGTAAAAGATTTTGGTCCTACGTACAAACTTGATACTGATTAATTTTTGTTCCTACTCTGGCATGATTGGCTTTGCAATGGATTATATACTTGCCTCGAATATACAAATCGCTGATTGCCTATATGATTTGCTTATTTTTATTTAGTATGGACATTGGAGAGATTGATGGGATGGATGCTGACTGGTTAGCCTAGCCTGAGAAACATTTGAGTTTCTCCTTCACCACAACTTTAGTTGGTGTTTGAAAATGGTGAAGATTGGTAAAATAAGACACTTATTGGGTTGGTAATAATCCGTTGAAGATGGTAGACGTGCCGGTAATAATCCAGGAGGAAATTAGTTCATTCCTTTCTCCTTAGTTTTTTGTTCATGCCATTGTTTCCCAATCTCTTTATGTTATTCATAGTAAGTAATATAAGTTATAGACTCTATGAATCCTTTCTTTGTAGTTTTTTTTTTCTAAAAGCACTTAGCTTGTTTGGCACGCTTGTTTTTTAAATTTTACTGAGTTCAAATTAGTAAGGCTTATATATAAAACTAACTAATAAATATAAACAAAATGCGTGTTTCACTAGTGGGTGGGTCGTGTTTTTCCCTAAATACGTAGAAATGAGTTTAGACTTGTGTTATATAAACTCATAGTAAATATTAATATATATATATATATATATATATATACACGTATCAAATAGCTTAACGCCTATGAAATCCGTATTTAAATACTTAAACCACACGAATCAAGTAAGGCCTTAGTATCGAAGGAAAAACTCGACTTACATTACCCCGGCTGAGCACCTCTTACAAAATTGCGAACATGGGCGTTAACATCGCTGACCATCTTAGACAAATCGGTGAACTTTCTAACAAGCATCGACATGACATCACTGTCGACGTTCCTCACGGTTTTGCGACACTTGTTAACCGTACGAACGCTGTGGGAGGTCATTTTCTTCAGCGCGTCGACTTGAGAGATGAGTTGGATTTCCGAGTGATCCAAATAATGCCTTAGCCTATGTAGCACTGACTTGGCTCGTCTCAACTCTGGCACTAGACGGCCGACGCAGTGCGTTAGCTTTGCGTTTTTCTCGTCTTTGTCGACTACGCTCTTGAGATGTGGCAATTTCTCGACGAACCTTTTGGTTTCTTGAACCTCGCAGATGCATAGGTTGATTGCGTCGTGGGCGGCTATTTTCTCTCTCGAGTTTGCGTTCGTTTTGGCAGAGGCGTATGAGATCGAGGAAATTATTGCCAGGATTGTAATAAGAGCTGCTGTGATGAAGCCTTGGTGTTTCATCTCTTCTCTTTCCCTTTTCTTTTTTTTTTAAGAAAAAGGGTGATGGAACATGAAGGAAGGAAGAAGGTTTTTTTTTTTCCTTCCAAAGAAGGAAGAAGGTTTTTAAGTTGGGTGTTTTTATATGTATGAATGTTGTGAGAGCTTCTTTGGGCCTTGATGGACTTCAACTTTTAATTATAAATAGGCGGGAGGGGCACTTGGTGTGTCTGAACTGTGAAGAGTTTGTTGAATTTTAAGATTTGTGTTTGGTATGTAGCGATGAAAGCTCTGCTGGATAGAAAATAAAGACATATTATAGAAGGATTAACCGAATTTTGATTTCATGGAAACTTTTTTTTTATTATTTTTTTATTTTTTTATTATTATATTCTTTTATCATAGAAGAATTACGTTGCCACCAACTTCAACAAGAAGTAGTTGGTATATGTTGCTGCTGCACTAGACCTTTTTCTTATTTTCGAGGATTATTGTGCCGTTGGTAAGTCAATAATGAATGCTACGATAAACTTTTCGGCGTCGAGCTCTATGAATTTGTCATGATCGATGAAATTAATTCGTGTTTTAGTTCGCGGGCATTCAAGTTAATTCTTTGTAGATCCCATTTCGAGATTTATTTTGAATTGAAAACTGATTCATAGCATGGCTGATCGCGGACTAGACGTGATAAGCCGCAAGGGATATTCGAGGCTATTTCTGAAATTTTCATCATCATTCAGAGGAATCACCTCACTCTCTTTGGAGCCCATGTCCCCAGCTTCTTCATCTTCCTAGAGGTAACATTTTTGTGATGGGCTTTTAGTGGGCTACTAAGCCATTGGGCCTAGAGTGGGTAATAATCCACTTAATAAAAGTTGTCCCGGATTTAATTAAATCGGGAAGCCGTCGATCATCGAAACGAAAAATCGTTGAAAAATTACGAATATACGTTTCGAGCTAACAAATATTGATACGCTCAAAAGCGAGTTCGGATGTGAGAAATTAATTTTCGAAGTAAGCCCAATAACCATAAAATGGTTGATAGTGTATAAGGAGGGGATAAAGTGTCCGACATTGGTTAAATACTAGGAAAATCTTCACTATAAATATAGAAATCATTGTGGGTTTAGTCAAAGGGACTTGCCATGTGAACGGGCTTGAGAAATGTGGGTTTTGGCCCAATAATAGCCCGGGTGCGAGGACCTCGCACCGACGAGCACTGGGCACCGAGCCCGTGCCCTGGGCGAGGCCGAGGCCGAGCCGTGCCAAAGTGCACAATGGGCCCTTTGAGGTGCACTACGCATCGAAGCGAGGAGCACTGAAGAGCTTAAATTTATGCTATGGTGAAGCGGTGACGGCGACGGTGATGTCACTGGTGACGTGGCGGCGGTGGACGCATTGGAGCGATGAGCATTGAGGAGCGACGCATCGGAGCGAGGAGCATTGAGGAGCTTAAATTTATGCTCCGATGAAGCGGTGACGGCGGCGGTGATGTCACTGGTTCCGGTGACGTGGCAAGTATAGCCTACGTGTCAAATGACAAGTGTAAAGGTGAAGACGCGTGGCGCTGATGCAACACAGACTGGACTGTCGGTGGGACATCTCGGGCCTATCGGTGGTCAGATCGGACGGAGCGAGAAGCATTGGGGAGCTTAAATTTATGCTTCGGTGAAGCGGCGAATGTCACTGGTGACGTGGCGGTCCCGGTGACGTGGCAAGTACAACCTACATGTCAAATGACAAGTGTGAAGGTGAAGAAGCATGGTGCTGATGCAGCACTAACTGGACTGTCGGTGGTTAGATCGGCCTATCGGTGGCACGACTCGGGGCTGTCGGTGGTCAGATCGGATCGTCGGAGGATCGAATCGGACCTGTTGGTGGGTTGAATGTTTTAATTAACGGAGTAGTCCAGAAGTTGCTACCTTTCGTATTCTGACCCCTGGACTGAAAAGTCAAAATATCAAAAGCAGTCCAATAGTTTCATAAATTTGCAATGAAGTCCCTGCGAATACTGAATGCTATAAATAGCCCCATATGAGTTGGAAAATTCATTCATTCCAACCCAGACAAAATTGTATCATTCACTTCCAAACTCCCCAGTTTCCCGAAGCAAGAAAAGCTTGAGTTTCGAGCACGATTCGCCGGAAAAACTCGAATCGTTGTGCTGCGATAACGAGTCCCAGAAGTCGTTGTATCTTGGGGACGATCGCCGCTAACCGAAAACACTAAATATCGGGGCGATTTCGTCTTACGGATAGTGTGTACAACACACGCCTCGACTAGCTATTTCAGACGAAGTTCCCAACTATGTCCCTGATAGCTACTGCTACAAATCACCAATCCAGGAACCAAATATTCACAAGGGACCATTTAATTCTATCTGCCTCCGACCAGACCGCAACCACGTCGAACGTCCTGAACGGGATGAAGTTCAAACGTTGGCAGCAGAAGATGATGTTCTACCTGACGACGCTCTACTTGGTCCGATTCCTAAAGGAGACTGCCCCTACGGTGACAGAAGTCGCCCCACTAGCTGAGGGTGAAAACCCTGACGACGCAGATTATGCTGCTCGTGTGGCTCATCTGAGCAAGAAAAGGCTGCGTTAGACGCATGGAACCATAATGATTTCATGTACCGCAATTATATTCTGAACGCCCTCGATGACTTCCTATACAACGTCTACGCAGTGGCTACGACTGCGAAAGAGTTGTGGGAATCGTTGGACAAGAAGTATAAGACCGATGATGTTGGACTGAAAAAGTACATCATCGGCAAATTCTTGGACTATAAGATGATCGACTCTAAGCCGGTGATGGATCAAGTCTGTGTCTGCAGCTAATTATTCACGATATTCATGCTGAAAATATGCAGATCAGCGAAACCTTCCAAGTAGCTGCGATTATCGAGAAGTTGCCGCCTCTTTGGAAAGATTTCAAGAATTACCTTAAGCACAAACGAAAGGAGATGGGGCTTGAGGACATGATTGTGTGGGTTCGGATCGAGGACGATAACCGAAAGAACGAAGCCAAGAACAAAAGGGGCAGTATGGAGGCGGGAGCTAACTTGGCCGAGCCAAATTCTGGCAACAAGAGAATAGGCCGAGTCCGCCGCAGCAAAAGAAGCGAGACCCGAATTCCAAGAGAATTAAGGGCAATTGCTATAACTTCGACAAACATGGACATATGGTCAATGATTGTCGTAAGAAGAAGAGAGTTAATAAAACTCGGACGCACCTGACTGAAGAGAAGCAGCTGGCGATGGGCCTGTCGGAGCTAGACCTGACTGCAGTCGTGTACGAGGCGAACGCCGTGGACAACCCGAACTCCTGGTACATCGACAGCGGAGCAACGCGCCACATCTGCTCCGAAAAATAAATGTTCTCCACCTACACGCCAATTTCGGGTAGGACACTCAATATGGGGAGCGCGGCGACGTCCAATATCGTAGGATTGGGATGGGTGGTGCTGAAGACGACCCCAGGGAAGGAGGTGACGCTTGTGGATGTGATGCATGTCCCAGACATCCGCAGGAACCTGGTGTGGCGCTCTGCTTGGTTACGCTGGATTTAGACAAGTGTTTGCGGCTGCAAATTTGTACTGACCAAAAATGGTCATTTTATAGGCAAGGGTTACCTCGAGAATGGCCGTTATATGTAATGCCTGTAAAATGCGAAGTTAAGCTCGCTGATAGTAATAAAGTCAGTTCTTCTTACTTGATTGAGTTGTCTAATTTATGGCATGGTAGATTAGGGCATGTGAATTTAAACAAACTGAAAAAGCTAATAAGTTTAAACCTAATTCCACAAATGGAAATCGATTCACAACACAAGTGTGAAGTCTGCGTTGAAGCAAAGATGGTCAATGCACCATTTTTCTCTGTCGAGAGAAATAGTTCACCACTAGAATTGATCCATACGGGTATATTTGAAATTTGTGCAATCTAGAGGTGGAAATAAATATTTTATTACGTTTATCGACGACTGCACAAAGTACTGTCACGTATATCTTTTAAGTGGTAAAGACGAAGCCTTTGTTGCCTTCAAAAGATATAAGAGAAGTTGAGAATCAATTTAACTCTAAGATTAAAATATTAAGAAGCGACAGAGGAAGAGAATACGTGTCAATGGTTGAGGAATTTTGCCGAGAACATGGTATTGTTCATCAAACAATGGCGCCATATTCACCTCAATTGAATGGCGTTGCTGAACGCAAAAATAGAACTCTAATCGATGCGATGCTAATCAGTTCAGGGCAACCCCAGAATTTGTGGGGGAAGCCATACTGTTATCAAACCGCATTCTAAATATGTTGCCATACAGGAAACAGGATAACACCGTACGAACTGTGGAAAGGTAGACAACCTTCCTACGTATATCTTAAAGTGTGGGGGTGCCTAGCAAAGGTCGAAGTACCTAAACCAAAACAGGTTAAGATAGGACCAAAAACTGTTGATTGCATTTTCATTGGATATGCGGATAATAGTAATGCATACAGATTTCTGGTGCATAAGTCAGAAATTCTCGACATGAATGTTGGGATGACTATTGAATCAAGAAATACTGGTATTTTTCGAGGAAATCTGTTATAAGAAGGAAAGAAATGAAATAAGTGCTAGAAAAAGAATCTATGAAGCCGTTGAAAGTTCTCCTCTAGAAGCTGTAAACAGCGAAATTGAGTCCATCATGCAGAACCACACTTGGGAGTTAGTAGATCTCCAAGTGGATGTAAACCTTTGGGATGTAAATGGGTCCTTAAAAGGAAATCTAAAAATGATAGATCAATTGAGAAATATAAGGCTCGTTTAGTAGCCAAGGGATATTCCCAAAAGGAGGGGTACGATTTCTTCGACACCTATTCACTCAAAACGAGAATTACGTCAATACGGATTCTATTTGCTATTGCAACATTATATGACTCGAGGTACACCAAATGGATGTAAAAACGGCATTCTAAATGGGGACCTCGAAGACGAAATATACATGCATCAACATGAAGGATGTATAATACCTGGGCAGGAAAACAAAGTGTGCCGACTCGTGAAGTCGCTTTACGGGCTTAAACAAGCATCGAAATAATGGCACCAAAAATTCGATATGACTATGCTATCGAGTGGATTCAAAATCAACGAGTGTGGCAAATGTGTTTACATTAAGGGCAAACCCGATGAATTCGAAATTGTCTGTCTTTATGTGGACGACATATTAATCACGTGAAGCAATCGGAAAATGATTGTGAACACAAAGATTATATTGAAAATCTTTTCAGTATGACGGTATGGGTTTGGCTAGTGTCATATTAGGAATAAACGTCTATAAGACGCCCGAATGAGTTATGCTGGCACAATCTCATTATGTTCAGAACGTGTTAAAGAAATTCAATGTTATTCGATGACTTTCCGGCTAAGGCTCCTGTAGACCTAAATCTACACCTGGACAAGAACAGAGGAGAACCTATATCACAACAAGAATATGCTCGAGTGATCGGCAATCTAATGTACGTATGGAACAGCAATCGACCTGTAAAGCATATTCAATCAGTAGGTTTACGAGTAATCCTGGGAGTAATCATTGGATAGCCTTGAGAAAGGTGCTCAGATATCTGAAGCACACTATTAATCATGACATACTCCACTCGAGATATCCAGCAGTTCTTGAAGGATAATGCGATGCCAACTCAATATCTGGCAGCAAAAGCTTCAAGTCCACGAGCGGTTATGTGTTTACATCGGTGGGAGCAATCTCTTGGAAGTCCTTCAAGCAAACGTGCATAGCTCGATCTACGATGGAATCGGAGTTCACTGCACTACATAAAGCCGGCGAAGAAGCAAAATGGCTTCGAAATTTTTTGGAGGATATTCCTTGTTGGAATAAACCTATACCGCCTATTATGATACATTGCGATATATATAACGGTAAGTCTCGACACATTCGTCGGAGACATAATACTGTACGATAACTGATCTCTAGTGGAATAAGCTCTATTGACTATGTGAAGTCTAAAGAGAATATAGCAGATCCTTTGACGAAAGGCATTGCTAGAGATCAACACTACAACACAGTAAGGGGAATGATGCTTAAAAACTACACACTCAAGAACGCTCAGAGGTAACACAACCATGATGAGTAGAGATCCCACAAACTTGGTTCAATGAGACAGCTAAGCTGAGTTTAGTTCAGTATTTTACTTGGAATTTTCTAAGAAGCTCATTCGCATAAGCTACCTAAGTAATTACCCGGCGACGCGTGGTAAAGGGTAAGCAAATTTTGCTTTTAATGATGGCTATACCTGATGGTGGAGTATTTCGGGATACTCCAGGATTAAGGTCCTAATAGTCGACCACCTATATAAATGAGAAGTGATGCCGCTTCAATGGTAACACTTATGAATCCAAGATATGGTCCAAGGCCGAAATGGCACAACGTGAGAATCAAAGAAATTAGATTTGTCACTATGTGTACGTTTTTGTCTTAATTTACACAAAAGCTTCCAGTTCAAGACATCATGATCACCGAGCGCAAGTAAATTTGACTGCGTTTCACTAGGGAAAGCCACAAGCTACCTATCTCGACGCAGTGACGGGTCGTCGAGTTTTTCTTGCAAGAGTCAGCATGCATAGCATTTGAATAAGTTCCTTTCATGTGAGGGATTGTTGGGTTTTTAGTGGGCTAGTGGGCCATTGGGCCTAGAGTGGGTAATAACCCACTTAATAAAAGCTGTCCCGAGTTTAATTACATCGGGAAGCCGTAATCGTCGAAACGAGAAATTGTTGAAAAATTACGAATCTACGTTTCGAGCTAACGAATATTAATACGCTCAATACCGAGTTCGGTGAATGAGAAATTAATTTTCGAAGTAAGCACAATAACCATTAAAATAGTTGATAGTGTATAAAGGAGGGGATAAAGTGTCCCACAATTGTTAAACACTAGGAAAATCTTCACTATAAATATAGAAACCCTTGTGGGTTTATTCAAAAGGAATTGCCATGTGAATGGGTTTAAGTGAGCTTAAGTGGGCTTGAGAATTTAGCCTGGGTGCGAAGAGGTGCCTCGCACTGACGAGCACCGAGCCCGTGCCCGAATACGAGGCCGAGCCCGAGCCCGAGCCGTGCCAAAGTGCGCAATGCGCGCTTTGAGTTGCACTTCGTACAACGCATCGGAGCGAGGAGCATTGAGGAGCTTAAATTTATGCTCCGGTGAAGCGGTGACAGTGATGTTACTGGTGATGTGGCGGTCCTGGTGACGTGGCAAGTATAGCCTACGTGCCAAATGACAAGTGTGAAGGTAAAGACGCGTGGTGCTGATGCAGTACTTACTGGACTGTCGGTGGGACGACTCGGGCCTGTCGGTGGTCAGATCGGACGGAGCGGGGAGCATTAGGGAGCTTAAATTTATGCTCCGGTGAAGCGATGATAGTGATGGTGATGTCACTGGTGACGTGGCGGTCCCGGTGACGTGGCAAGTATAGCTTACGTGTCAAATGACAAGTGTGAAGGTGAAGACGCATGGCGCTGACGCAGCACTGACTGGTCTGTCGGTGGTCAGATCGGGCCTGTCGGTGGGAAGACTCGGGCCTGTCGGTGGTCAGATCGAATCGTCGGTGGATCGAGTCGGACCTGTCAGTGTGTCGAATCTTGTAATTAAGGGAATAGTCCAGAAGATGCAACCTTTCGTTTTCTGACCCCTGGACTGAAAAGTTGAAATATCAGACGCAGTCCAACAGTCTCATAAATCTGCAAATAAGCCACTGCGAATCCTGAAGGCTATAAATAGCCCCCATATGAGTTGGAAAATTCATTCATTCCAACCCACACGAAATTGCATCATTCACTCCCAAACTCCCTAGTTTCCCTAAACAAGAAAAGCTTGAGTTTCGAGTACGATTTGCCGGTAAAACTTGAACTGTTGTGCTGCGATAACGAGTCCCAGAAGTCGTTGTATCTTGGGGACGACCGCCGCTAATCGAAAACACTGAATATCGGGGCGATTTCGTCTTACGGACAGTGTGTCCAACACAAGCTTCGACTAGCTATTTCAGACGAAGTTCGCAACTATGTCCCAGATAGCTACTGCTACAAATAGTAATCGAGGAACTAGAAATTCACAAGAGATAATTTCATTCTGTCTGCCCAGACCGCAACCTCAGAATCAACATCCTGTGTAGAGATTTTGTTTAGTAGAGATAGCGAAGTTATTCGTATAGTTTTTCTTTACCATGAATTTAGTGTTTGTCATTTGATTGCAAGGGTCTTACTTTGTTAAGGTACTTGTTTTAGAAACTAGGAATCAAGTCAAGGAAGCAACCGAGAGCAACAGTGCTGAGAATTCTTGTCTCCCTTTTGCTTTGCTTAACAATTCTGCAAGACAGAGCGTAAACTGACGTCCCTTTTCTTTGAGAAAGTGAGAGAAACATGCAATCTTTTTCTTCATCCTTTGCTGGTCAATCTTTCTATATTGACTCAGATATCCCCTCTGAACTTCGAAGCAAGGTAAGAAGATGAAAATAAAATTTTGTAACTTGTTACGAGTTTAGCTGTTCGGTTCATACGTTTTCGATTAGAACATAATTTCTTTGGTAGCGAAGGATTCAACCACGGACCACCCAAATCGACCATTGCTGCCTCCATCAAATGCGAGCAGTCTCCGATCTAATCGATTACTTCGAGTGGAGGGATGTCGTGGCAATCTTCATCGACGATGATTATGGCCGAGGTGAACCTAGCTAAAGAAGGCATTTGTAAGCGGCGAAATTATCGAATGGAGGTTCCAAGTTATTATTATACAATTAAAGAGATATGATTAGCTAAATCAATGATTGTGTCTCAAAAGGCTAGTTTAGAAAATACCAGCTATATAATGAATCCATCATCGATTGTAATAGAACAAGATATGAAACACAAGTCTTTCTCTTTTATCTCTACGTGCATACTATGAAAAACTAACATGACATCAGAGCAGGCGCAACAAAAATACCCACTGAAGAAAAAAGGTCTCGAAGAGATCTCGATCATTGCAAAAAAAAAAACTACATTCACAAAAGCTCTCGAAAACCATGTAAGAAATCAAACCATGGTTGGAAGCAAAAAGCCACAAAAAACCGGTGTCTCCATTTCTCGAGAACCCAAGACACAATACGACACAACGAAGAAAACTATGACCTATCACAAATCCCCATCACTAGACCCCTACACCTCTCAATTCCTCTACGCAATTGCCGCACCTATCCGAGCCATCAAGAAACAGAGCTGCCACAAAAGCAAATGGGTTCTCTCCAAAAGCCCCAACATGAGAGCCATCGTGGTACCCATGACCTCCTCGACTCTCGACATATCCGTTCTCGCCATGACGAGTTGTTCGAGTCTGAGCCGGAATTGTGGTGTGCGCAAAACAAACCCGATGGGATGAACGAGGACGGCTGAGGATATTGGATGAGGACAGAGACAAACACATAGAAGTTTCGATGGGATCAAGTGAGAAGCAAGATGGGATATATTCTTTGAAAGAAACGATTGAACATTCCAGAGAGAAATTCCGGAAAAATGGCAGATGGGCTGAACCAAAAGGAATTGGAGATACTAAGTTGTTGGGCCAATATCAAAGTGGGCTAAAGCAAATGCTGATCCAATGAACCAAATCTCTTGTGCGCATAACAGGTAAACACACCCAGGTATGAAATTCCAATTTAATTTTTCCAGGTATGAGTTATGAAAAAAGAAATATTTTGAAAAATTATTGGATCATAGATTCAGGAGCTACTGATCATATGACTTGTGATAGGAATAACTTATCGAATGCAAATTATGAAAATGCATCTCAATTCGTAACTGTAGCAAATGGTAAAATTCCAATAATAGGTATAGGTACCTCATAAGTTTTTTCAAAAAAACTACCGAATACTCTTTCTTTGCCCAAATTAAAAATCAAACCTATTATCCGTTAAAAGAATTACTGAAGATCTTAATTATAACGTAATCTTCACCGATAATAAAGTTATATTTCAAAATAAGACAACAGGAAATATCATTGGGAACAACGGACTATATCTAGTCGACATTCCCATCAATATCCTATACACCGCAAAACTCCTCTAACCAAAGTAAAATTTTGCATAAACGATTTGGTCATCCTTCAGATAGAATTCTTACTAAAGTTTTTCCTGATGTTACTTTTAGTACTCATAGTTGTGATATTTATAAATTTTCAGACCAAACTAAATTACCTTTTCATATTTCTACAAATATATCTGAAAAAATGTTTGTTTTAATACATTATGATGTGTGGGGTCCAGCCCCAGTTGAATCTTATAATAATTTTAAATATGAACATTTATAGACGATCATTCTCGCATCACATGGCTTATTAAAAAATAAATCTGATGCATTTTCATGTTTTTTATAATTCTCATACCTTGTGCTAAATCAGTATAATTCGAAAATTAAAATCTTCAGATCCGATAATGGTTAGTGTGTAAACTCAATAAGTCAATCTATGGTTTAAGTCATGCACGTCTTGCACGAGGATTTGGTAAAAGCTCTGCTGATACATTGATGTTCGTTAGAAATCATAATAAAACTACTATCATAATTTAATATATGTGGATGACATAATTATAACTGAAAACAATAACGGAGAAGTAAATAACCTAAAAAACTACTTGAAACAAAAGTTTGAAATTATAGATTTGGGACACCCAAATACTTTCTTGGGATAGAAATCGCCTATTCAGAAAAGGGTTTATTTCTCTCCCAATGAAAATACACTTTAGATTTACTCAACGAAACTGGAAAGTTGGGAGTAAAACCCTCTAGAACTCCCATGGACTCTAATAAAAAATGGAATCAATAAGACGGAGAACCTCTGCAAGACATCGGTTGATTTCAAAGATTAGTAGGAAAACTTCTATATCTGACTACTACACGACTTGGCATTTCATTAGCTGTTAGTTGTGTTAGTCAGTTTATGCAAGCTCCCAGGTCCAATCATCTCGAAGCGATAGACAGAATTTTTAAGGTATCTATAGGGGACACATGGACGTGGAATCTGGATGAGACCAAACAAGACAGACGACATTGTTGGCTACTCCAATGCTGATTGGGCAGGAAGCTGATAAAAGATCAACGACATGTTACTGCACTTTTGTTGGAGGGAGCCTTGTCACATGGAGAAGCAAAAAACAAAAAGTCGTAGCCAGATCAAGTGCTGAAGCAGAATATCGAGCTATGGCTTTAACAACACGCGAGCTAATATGAATAAAACAACTACTACAAGACATGAAGATAGATGCGAAGAACCGATGCAATTGTATTGCGACAATAATGCAGCGAGACGCATAGCATCCAACTCGGTGTTCCACGAGAGGACAAAACCTGTTGAAGTGGATTGCCATTTCGTTCGTGAAAAAGTACAAGCTAAAGAAATCAAGACACCATTTGTCAAAAGCCAAAATCAGCTAGCAGACATATTTATAAAGGTGGTTGATGGACAAAAATTTGAAAGGTTTTTAATCAAGTTGGCTTTATAAATATATATGAACCCAACTTGAGGGGGAGTGTTGAAGATTGAAGGAAAGGCTACACCGATCAAGGCACATCAGAAGCAAGTCAAAGATTATACAATTAAGGAAAAGATATGATTAGCTAAATCAATGATTATGTCTCAACGGCTAGCTTAGAAAATACCAGCTATATAATGAGGCCATCCTCAATTGTAATAGAACAAGATATGAAATACAAGTCTTTCTCTTTCTTCTCTACGTGCATATACTACAAAAAAAACCCCGTTTTGGCGACTACAAATACTGACTACATGTCGCGTAGTCCCCAATATAATATAGGGAAGATTTCTGTTCAGTCCCCCTAAAGTTTCCATTTACCCGTCAGACCCTGTCAGAAAATGAATAAATTTAAGAGACCTACTTTTTGTAAAAATCGAGTAAAGGACCCAAACATAGAATTTGACGAAAATACCCTTTGCTCTTTTTTTCCAGCAAAAGTCACGACGTGCTTTTTTTGGTCTTATATGAAGCGTTACTTTTACTTCATTATATGTTATACAGTTACAGCATATTGTTACTTTAGAAAACAGATACGTTATTTTTCAACAATATTGTGTTACTTTGCTACTGCAAAACGTTATCAACAGAATTTTTTTCGAATTCATTTTTCTTATACTGAATCGAGCACAAAAAATTTCGATTGACCCATCCAACCGATTAGACATGTCATGTTGGATTCATTATGATATTGACGATGCACGAGGTAGAATTTGCTTGTCTAATTAGGGTGCAAATTCGAAAAAATAATGGTAAATCGAATCTAGATATCGACATAAAGTGCAAGTAATCGGTGTAAATTCGAGGTACCCATGCGAAATCGAGGTCTATTTTACCTTATTGAGTCAATAACGCCGAGATTATGCAGTTTTCATCCGTTTTTACTGTCGTTTGTGATTTTCATTATATTCCCCCCGATCCATTGCTTGTATACAGAATGTGTTATTGACGACAAACATAGCATTATTACCTTTCAGTGAAGTGTTACTTATAAGTCAACATTAGTTATTAACCATAAGACGTTTGTTATTAGTTCTATGTTATTTCTTTTTTAACAATTTAGGGCAAACATAATATCCGTATCTTGCAACTAATCGGTATAAATTCGAGGTACCCATGAGAAATTGAGGTCTATTTTACCTTATTGAGTCAATAACGACGTGATTTATGCAGTTTTCATCTGTTTTTTTAGTGTCGTTTCTGATTTTCGTTCTTTATCTCCCGATCCATTATTTGTATACAGAATGTGTTATTTACGACAAACAAGGCGTTATTACCTTTCAGCGACGTGTTACTTATAAGTCTACATTTGTTATTAACCATATGACATTTGTTATTTTTTGCTATGTTAGAAATATTTCTTTTTTACACGATTTAGGGAAAATATAATATCCGTTTCTTGCATGTAATTGGTATAAATTCGAGGTACCCATGAGAAATTGAGGCCTATTTTACCTTATTGAGTCAATAACGCCGAGATTTATGCAGTTTTCATCTGTTTTTTAGTGTCGTTTGTGATTTTCGTTTTATTCCTTTCGATCCATTATTTGTATACAGAATGTCTTATTAACGACAAATAAGGCGTTATTACCTTTCAGCGACGTGTTACTTCTATGTATACATTTGTTATTAACCATAAGACATTTGTTATTTTTTGCTATGTTATAAGTATTTCTTTTTTACACGATTTAGGGAAAATATAATATCCGTTTCTTGCAAGTAATCGGTATAAATTCGAGGTACCCATGAGAAATTGAGGCCTATTTTACCTTATTGAGTCAATAACGCCGAGATTTATGCAGTTTTCATCTGTTCTTTAGTGTCGTTTGTGATTTTCGATTTATTCCTTTCGATCCATTATTTGTATACATAATGTGTTATTTACGACAAACAAGGCGTTATTACCTTTCAGCGACGTGCTACGTCTAAGTCTACATTTGTTATTAACCATAAGACATTTGTTATTTTTGGCTATGTTATAAGTATTTCTTTTTACACGATTTGGGGAAAAAATATAATATTCATTTCTTGCATGTAATCGGTATAAATTCGAGGTACCATGAGAAATTGAGGCCTATTTTACCTTATTGAGTCAATAACGCCGAGATTTGTGCAGTTTTCATCTGTTTTTTCGTGTCGTTTGTGATTTTCGTTTTATTCCTTTCGATCCATTTTTTGTATACAGAATGTGTTATTTATGACAAACAAGGCGTTATTACCTTTCAGCGACGTTTTACTTCTAAGTCTACATTTGTTATTAACCATAAGACATTTGTTATTTTTTGCTATGTTATTAGTATTTCTTTTTTACACGATTTAGGGAAAATATAATATCCGTTTCTTGCAAGTAATCGGTATGAATTCGAGGTACCCATGAGAAATTGAGGCCTATTTTACCTTATTGAGTCAATAACGCCGAGATTTATGCCGTTTTCATCTGTTTTTTAGTGTCGTTTGTGATTTTCGTTTTATTCCTTCCGATCCATTATTTGTATACATAATGTGTTATTTACGACAAACAAGGCGTTATTACCTTTCAGTGATGTGTTACTCCTGAGTCAACATTTGTTATTATCTTTAAGACATTTGTTACTTTTTTCTATATTCGTTATTTTTGATGATTAATGCTGGAAAATTAGATATACAAATCATACCAACGATCAAATTAACAATAATTTCAACATATTAGGTCATAAGTTTTAATATTTTCGGCTACAGTCTCAACAATTTCTGTTATTTGTGTTTATCAGTTTTTTTCTGTAATTAGCTTCCATAGATTTTTTGAAGATTTTTTTCAATCTCAAAGATTTATGTTTATCATTTTCGGCTACAATGTCAACGATTTCTGACGATTAAAGTTGCAAATTAGCAATACAAATCGAGCTTGAAGATTTTTTTTGAGAGGATTCGAGCTTGCAGCGAAAATCGCTCGTTGGAGAAGACGATGGCAAAGGTTTGTAAATTTCGCATCTGTTAGAGGGTATATATGTCATATCGCATAGTTTGATTATTTTTCTCTAAGAGTTTTGAAAAGTAGGTCCTTCATACTAAATGGAACTTTATTGGGGCCCGAACACTTGTTTAAAATACTATCAGGGCCTGACTGATAATAAACCCTATAAAATAATACCTGACTACAAAAATCAGATGGCGACTAATGGCTCTAGTCGCAATTGCGGCTACAATATTAGTCGATGTGTCTTACTATGTAGTCGCTAAATAAAAGACTAAGCGACGAAATTAGTTGAACTGGTATATTTACTAAGTAACGACTAGTTTTTTTAATCAAGCGACTACAACTATGTAGTAGCTACGAAATTCCTAAAATTTTCCCTTAGCTCGTCATTTCCCTCGCAAATGGACGAGCCCTAAAAAATTAAAATCCCCGATTCGCCGCCCCCCACCCATCCCCACGTTGCCATCCCCGCCGGTCGCCGCTGCTCATCGATGTTCGTACTCGTCACCATCGCCCGCTGTCATCGCGTTCTTTTTTCTTCTTCTGGTGAGAGTTTTGGTGGTTGCTAGCTCTCCTCTCGTAGCTTCAATCCGTTTGCACCCGTTCGTGTATGTGTGGCAAAGACAAGGTGCGTTTGTATATGTGTGGGCGCTTGTAATAAAGGAGAAATCGAATCACTTTTTTGATGGGTTTCATTGGAAAGTGTTCGTTTCCTTATGCTACCATATTGTTTTTTAGTACCTTTGATTATTCCGTGCTGGTGTGACGTTAATAGAAAGGATCGATGAGCGAGGAGGAGAAAAGCTTGCGAGCAGAGATCAAGCAGCTCTTAAAGGAGGCGAATTCTTTGTCACAGTGAGTGTTCTTCCTTTCCGTTCCTGCAATGAAATGTTGTTAGTTTTGTAAGTTGCTTTTGTAGTTGTATGGCGTTTTATTTCTTTGTTGAATCTTGCCTAGATTGTCAATGAAAAGGTCTGCAGTTAGTTTTTGAGGTATCTCCTCAAATTTATTACCTGTTTGATGATTTATTGCCAGAGTTTTGTTTTCTAGAGATAAGCCCAGAGCTCTTTGGGCAATGCTATTTAGCGCTTGTTGATGGATAATGCTATGTCAAATAACTATGTTCCGTGTTGATTTCAGGCCTTCGTCCATCTCCGTGCTTGATAACTTCTTCGGAATGTCAAAAATCACGAAAGTCAGTCGCAAGTTTCTGTTGAGTGTTCTAAGCTGTCTTTTCTCTGATAATTGAAGTTTGATTGTTTATATATTTATGCATTTACCAGATTTAAATGATGATTTTGAAGCCACTGTCTATGTACGAGAAGTTCGATGCCATGACCAAAAACAAGAGTAGCCTGAGTGTCGGACTGTCGACTTCCAAAGAAGCACCACGAGGCCAATATGGTGAAAGACATCACCAAAGAAGTTGAGGACTTGAGCCTCGTCGCGGTGGTTTCGGAGGTAAACATGATTGGATCGAATCCACAAGAATGGTGGATCGATACTGGTGCTACACGTCATGTGTGCACGAACCGTAGACTCTTCTCTACCTGTGAGCCGATTGAAGGAGAAAAGATCTACATGGGCAACTCGGCTGCTGCTACCGTCGAGGGAAAACGAAGCGTGCTGCTCAAAATGACTTCCGGGAAAATATTGACGCTGAAAGATGTGTTATACGTTCCGGAGATACGGAAAAATCTGATTTCGGGATTCTTGTTGAACAAGCATGGTTTTCGTATTGTTATTGAATCCGATAAAGTGATACTGTCTAAGTCGGGTGTGTTTGTTGGTAAAGGCTATGCCTGTGATGGTCTGTTCAAGCTGAATGTAATGACTATTGTAAATGAGAATGAAAAACGTTCTTCCGTTTACTTGCTTGAATCTTCCAATTTATGGCACGGTAGATTAGGTCACGTTAATTTTGAATCGATACGTCGATTAATTAACATGGACCAAATTCCAACATTTGAAATTAGTTCGAAACATAAATGCAAAATTTGTGTTGAAGCAAAAATGACGAGATCGTCTTTCCCCTCGGTAGCAAGAAGTACCGAACCGCTTGAATTGATTCATAGCGATTTATGTGATTTGAAATACGTTCAAACACGTGGTGGCAATAGATATTTTATAACATTTATTGACGATTGCACCAAATATTGCTATGTTTATTTGCTTAAGAGCAAAGACGAAGCATTAGAGAAATTCGTTCTCTACAAAACCGAAGTTGAAACGCAACTTGGCAAGAAAATTAAAAGATTGAGAAGTGATCGAGGCAGGGAATACGAAGCGCCAATTGGGAGCTTTTGTGTGGAACATGGTATCGTCCATGAATTGACCGCCCCGTATTCACCTCAATCAAACGGAGTGGCCGAACGAAAGAATCGCACATTAAAAGAAATGATGAATGCGATGTTACTGAGTTCAGGTCTACCGCCTAATATGTGGGGCGAAGCTATCTTGACGAGTAATTACCTATTAAATAGGATACCTCGAAAGAAAATGAATTAAACTCCATATGAGTTATGGAAAGGAAAGACGCCTTCGTACCAACATTTGCGAATGTGGGGGTGTTTGGCGAAGGTAGCCGTACCTGCGCCTAAAGCGGTGAAAATTGGTCCTAAAACGGTGGATTGTATTTTCATAGGATATGCACACAATAGTACGGCATATCGGTTTCTTGTATATAATTCGAAAATTTCGGATATACACAAGAACACGGTCATGGAATCGAGGAATGCGTATTTCTTTGAAAATGTATTTCCTTGTAAATCCGATTATGGATCCGGTACATCTAAACGGGATGATATAGAAACCGAGACTCCTAGTACGGTTCATGAGATTGAACCGAGACGAAGCAAGCGTGCCCGAATAGAGAAATTTTTTGGTGATGACTTTGTTACATTTTTGATTGAAAAGGAACCGCTGACTTATAACGAAGCAGTGAGCTCCGTGGACGGGCCTTTATGGAAAGAAGCCATAAAAAGCGAGATTGATTCTATTTTGCAGAATCACACTTGGGAGTTAGTTGATCTTCCAAAGGGATGTAAACCTTTAGGATCAAAATGGATCTTTAAAAGGAAAATGAGACCAGATGGGTCTGTAGAAAAGTATAAAGCCAGACTTGTTATCAAAGGATACAAGCAACGCGAAGGCTTAGATTACTTTGACACATATTCTCCTGTGACGAGAATAAATTCGATAAGGATGATACTTGCTATCGCGTCCTTAAGAAATTTGGAAGTACATCAAATGGATGTCAAAACAGCTTTCTTCAATGGTGAATTAGACGAAGAAATCTATATGGAGCAACCCGAGGGTTTTCGTGCTCCGGGAACCGAAACGAAAGTCTGTAGATTGATCAAATCTTTGTATGGTTTGAAACAAGCCCCTAAGAAGTGGCACGAAAAGTTTGATCATGCGATGATCAACTACGGCTTTAAAATCAATGAGAGCGATAAATGCGTTTACTCAAAGGAAACAGGCGATAACTACGTCATTTTATGTCTGTATGTAGACGACATACTCATTGTTGGTAGTAATGACAAAATGGTCAAGTCTACCAAGGATATGTTAAATTCGAAATTTGACATGAAAGATATGGGACTTGCGGATGTGATTTTAGGAATTAAAATCATACGAACGAGTAACGGTCTTGTTTTGAGCCAAGCTCATTACGTAGATAAAATTCTCGACAAATTCTGCAAGGGTGATTCTGGTGTTGCCAGAACGCCATTAGATCGAAGCGTTCATTGTCGAAAAATCGCGGGGAGGCTATTTCTCAAGTAGAATATTCCGGGATTATCGGAAGCTTGATGTATCTAATGAGCTGTACTAGGCCAGATATTGCTTATGCTATAAGCAAACTGAGTTCGTACACGAGCAGTCCGAGTGCGGATCATTGGACCGCTATAATACGGGTTTTGAGATACTTACGGTATACTCGAGACTATGGATTACACTATGGTCGATATCCGGCTGTGTTAGAAGGTTACACAGATGCAAACTGGATATCTGATATGAAGGACTCTAAGAGCACAAGCGGCTATGTGTTTACACTCGCTGGAGCTGTTGTGTCTTGGAAATCCTCGAAACAAACGGTTATAGCAAGATCCACTATGGAATCCGAGTTCTTTGCCTTGGATAAATGTGGAGAAGAAGCTGAATGGTTACGCCATTTCTTGGAGGATATTCCTAAGTGGGAAAAACCTGTGCCGCCTATATGCATACACTGCGATAGCCAATCGGCTATTGGACGAGCACAGAGTACTATGTATAATGGTAAGTCGAGACACATACGTCGTCGACATAATACCATTAGACAACTGCTCTCAGTTGGAGTTATCTCGATTGATTATGTGAAATCGACGGATAACATTGCGGATCCGCTAACCAAAGGGTTAAATAGAGATGCGGTTGAAAGGTTGACGAAAGGGATGGGCTTAAAGCCTTAAAGTATAGAAGTGCTAAGAAGGAAAACCCTACCTATGTGACTGGAGATCCCAAGATCTAGGTTCAAAGGGACAACCTAATTTTAGGACTTGGTATCACTGTGGGGGATAACCCCGCTCATTCCTGTCAAGAAACAGTGAAGACGGAAAAGGCTAGCATTATGATGCTTTAATGACTATCATAGAGTATTGATAGAAAATACTCGCGACGTGAAAAGTCACCTATGTTAGGGAGAAGTGGGGCCGCTTCAAAGGAGAACTGAAAGGCTTAGTTCTTTAGAAACCCTCGCAGAATCAGGACATGTCCATGGCTGTACTGGACGAAACCATGAGAACGGAACAAGAGAAAAATGGTCTCCGTGTATTGTACGTGGGTTCGTTTACACGAAAAGCGGGACAGTTCAAAGACATCGTGTTCTACTGGACTGCAGTAAACCAAGCGTGCATACAAGGAGGAAGTTCAAATGGTAAAACATACTATCCTCTATGCAGAGTATCATTAGATTAGCAGAAATATTAACCAAATAATTCTCATTCACGTGGGGGATTGTTAGATAATTTATATTATAGTTGATTTATAAATTATCTTTTGTGAATGAGAATTAATTAAAAAAAATATTTTTACTTATTGAAGTGGGCTTTGAAATTAAATGTTATTGGGCTTCGGGTTTGGCCCAATAAAGGCCCAACTTCTAGAAGGCCCAACTTCTAGAAGTTGGGATGGTGGCTTTGTGATTGGAGTGGTTAATTAAACCACTCCTCAACTCAAACGTGATTCATCATAATTTAAAAAAAAATATATTATTTTTTATTACAAAATTTTGGCTATAAATAGGCCATTAATTCTAAGGAAAAAAGACACAAGAAATAAAAAGAAAAAAAATACTACTTCATCAAATATAGTTTATGCTATAATTCTTATTCCGTTCGTAGTCGGTGTCGTTTTTGTGCTAAACGAACGCCGTGTTTTTTCGAAGTATCCTGGGAAATAGACGCTCGTTAAAAAACCTCTAGCACATACGTGAGGGAGCGAATCTATTTTAAGGAAATTGTGTACTACACAATCTTCGAATATTTTTCTTTCCCACCCAACAAACAGCAACTCTAATGTTACTTAACCTCATCAAAATATGTAATAATAGAAGATAAGGCGTGCGATATCAATCAATCAGTACCTTAGATTTGGATTTTTCATAAGCTTCCTCGTTCATAATCACATGGCCATCAACTTGTGGCTGTTTCTTAGGGTTTTCCTCCAATGATTTCTTCAAAACATGATTATTATGGTCCTCGGTAGCGTTCTTTGGAGGTCGACCTCTCCGTTTCTTTTCAGCCCCATCCACTTTATGAAGTGCAACGCTCTTCAGTGGACGCTTGCAAACCCGCCGCCCCTTCGCCGGCGGAGCTCCGTCGTCATGGTTGACCTGGCATTTTGGGGGCCGACCGGGCCGTCTCTTGCAGGCGTTAATGTCCATATCAGCGCTGAGTCAAGAGTAGTGTAAAGGCAAAGTACTAGCGAGGGTTTTGTCTGAGACTGAGCTGGGGTTTTCTTGATTCATCAAAGAAGTACACATCATCTGTACTTATTTGTATTCTGACCTCGATTTTATCTTTATTTTTATTAATAATGGGTCTTTTAGCCTGAGATCATTCACATGGCTCTGTCAATCTCTGCTGCACTGCAATTTGATCCTGTCTTTCTTACCTGCAGTTCCCTTTTTTCGTTTTCAGTCCTTTTTCCATCATAATGTAAGTTCTAATAAAAATTTCTTTTCAAAGTGGGACACGTAAGTTTGGAAAGCTTTTAAGTTTTATTGATGATTACTTTAATTGAGTGATTAATTTTCGGAGTAATCCTTAACATGTATCTCTTCGTTCAGTTTCAAGTTCGCCTTTCTGTGTGCGAACAAACAGTTTTGATGATACGTCGGAACAATAAAAATATTCTAATTTGATGATTAGAGTAACCAAAACAAACGTGTATTCCATATGGATAGGTTGATTGGAGACCGCTGAAACCATGGTATAACATTTTTACTGTTATCTTTCTAAGAAATGAAAGGCTCGTCCGAACTCCGAAGAGGCAAATTAAGTAACATTGCATTATTGCATCGCCGCCGCAATTGAGGGTTACTGACTTCACAATTCTTATTCTTACGAATGCTTTTGTGAACGGACAGTAAAATCTGTTGAAAAGGCACGCAGGTGGAGAATATTATTATTTTAGCAATATATTATTGGACAGCGAAACCGTCGTTACTTTTATACAATATCTCTCTCTCTGATTGCTTCTTTACATTTTTATACTGAATTCAGTATTCCATGGATTTGGAGATGGACTCCAGAAGTGGGTTATACCCAACAAAAAATTCCATGTCTTCAACGAAATTTTTATATAAAATTTTGGAAAAAGATGATAAGAAAAACTGCTACTGGTGAATATGAAAGCCAGCAGACGATTGATAAAATCGAAGAAAAAATTTTTCAGTATAAAGAGATGAAACTTCTAAAGAAGTTATTCCTAAATCTGAACCATATAGTATGTCCGAAGTAATAAAGTTACTTCATAATAAAAATAAATTTAAAACCGAATCACCTACTAATATTAGAGATTTAAATTCCGAAATTTCAAATCTTAAATCCGAAATTAAAAATTTAAAATTAAGTCATATTGATCTTGAAAGAAGATTTTCTAAATTAAAAAAAGGAAAAGAAATTGTTGAAGAGTTTACTAACGAAGAACTCGCTAGTAGTTCAAAAATTATTGACGATAATAATTATCTTTCTACTTTAGAAGTTATTACTTCTCAAAAATGGTTAGTAAAGATTTCATTACTAATCGATGGAAACTTTCAGAAAAATCTGATTGCACTAATCGATAGTGGAGCAGATTTAAATTGTATTCAAGAAGGAATAATTCCTACCCAATATTTCCATAAAACAACTCATTCTCTCAGCTCAGCAAGCGGAGAAAAATTGCAAATTAATTACAAAATTCCTAAGGCCTTTATTTGTAAAAATAAGGTCTGCATTCCTACGTCATTCTTACTCGTTAAGAATATTACGAACCAAGTAATTCTTGGTACGCCTTTTCTTAGGAAAATATTTCCTATTAGAAATATTGATGAATACGGGTTCAAAGGAAACTTCGAAGATAAAGAAGTATACTTTGAATTCATTACTGAACCTTTTTCTAGAATTCTTAATGAAATTAAGGATTCTATTCTTATTAAAGCTAAAGAAAATCAGGTAAATTACCTTAAACAAGAAATTAGTATACTTACGATTGAGGATAAACTCCAGAATCCTAAGTTACAAGAAAAAATTAAATTATTATATAATGAATTTACGTTGCAGATATGTAACGATCTTCCTAATGCTTTTTGGAATAGAAAGAAACATATTGTTTCTTTACCCTATGAAGATGACTTTAATGAGAAAAATATTCCCACTAAAGCTCGTCCTTGTCAGATGAATTCTGAATTATTAGAATTATGTAAAAAAGAAATAACTTCTCTTTTACAGAAAGGTTTAATAAAACCTTCAAAATCACCTTGGTCGTGCACTGCTTTCTATGTTAATAATCATGCCGAAAAGGAAAGGGGAGCACCAAGGTTAGTTATTAATTATAAACCTCTAAATAAGGTTCTAAAATGGATTAGGTATCCTATTCCAAATAAGAAGGATCTTTTAGATCGATTATTTAATGCAGTTATATTCTCAAAATTTGATTTAAAATCAGGATTTTGGCAAATACAAGTTGCTGAAAAAGACAGATATAAGACTGCTTTTACAGTCCCAATTGGACAGTATGAGTGGAGCGTTATGCCTTTTGGATTAAAAAACGCTCCCTCTGAATTTCAAAATATTATGAACGATATTTTTATTCCTTATAGTAATTTTATTATCGTTTATATCGATGATATACTTATCTTTTCTAAAGACATTGAAACTCATTTTAAACATCTTGATATTTTCAAGAAAATTGTTATTCAAAATGGATTAGTCATATCCAGCCCAAAAATGGTTTTATTTCAGACCAAAGTTCGTTTCTTGGGTCATACTATTGAAAAGGGTAATGTTAACCCTATTAATAGAAGTATTGAGTTTGCGTCAAAATTTCCTGATCAAATTCTTGATAAAACTCAACTTCAATGATTTTTAGGGAGTCTTAATTATATTTCTCCTTATTATAAAAATCTTGCAATTGATACATCTATTTTATATGATAGATTAAAAAAGATTCCTTGTCAATGGACAAATAGTCACACTGAAGCGATTAGAAAAATTAAGAATAAGGTTACGCACTTGCCATGTCTTATGATTGCTAATCCTAATTGGCAAAAAATTATAGAGACTGATGCCTCTGACTTAGGTTTTGGAGGAATCTTAAAACAAGTTTCTCCAGAAGATAAAAAAGAATATTTAGTTAGATTCCATTCCGGGAAATGGAACAATGCTCAAAAGAATTATGCTACTATAGCTAGAGAAGTCCTCGCTATAGTTAAATGTGTCCTTAAATTTCAGGATGATTTATATAATCAAAGGTTTTTAATAAAAACTGATTGTCAAGCTGCAAAATTTATGTTTCTGAAAGACTTTAAACATGATGTCTCTAAACAAATATTTGCGAGATGGCAGGCTCATTTAGCCCCATTCGATTTTGAAATAATTTATAAAAAATGGAGTGATAATAGTCTCCCCGATTATCTAACTCGTGAATATCTTTCATGAATTTTGCAGATATGTCCCATTATGGGAGAAATTTCCCCTCTAATAGAGGTGGAAGAGGTGGAAAAAATATTGTTGCTCAAATGGGCAATAAAAAGCTCGTTAAAGAGAATCTTTCAGCTTCCTCAAGTAATACTTTGAGTAGCGAAGATTACAAAGAATTCCTTGAATTCAAGAAACAGAAAGCCAAGTCTTCTAATGAAGGCACTTCTTACGCAAAGGTTATTGCGGAAGAAGAGGACGATGTTGACTATGAGAAAATTTCTCATACTGAGGTAATTATATTACTTGAATTTAAAGATCTAAAATGGTCTGATGAACCTTGGACTATAATGACAAGGTATTTAGAAAGAGCATCATATGCTGCCACGTTTTATAAAAATCGTGATAATTATGAAAATATTCTTAAATCCACTGGTACGTGTGATTTTGATCATTTCAATGCAGGAAATTCCCAAACAGCTTTGAAAAAGGGTTATACCTTTAGTAAAATTATTTTCAAGCAAATTATTTCGCCTGAAAAATGGGCTATTCACCCTTTAAAGGATAGAGAATATCTCCATCCTGAGTTAAAAACTATAGTCAAATTCAATTATTATGACTATATCGACGCTTTTTATAAAGTATTTTTATACCAGAATGAGAATAGAAAACATTCTTGGTGGATTAAGATCTGTTCGGATGTTTATAAGTCCGAGATTCCTAATTGGTTTTATCAATGGTGGCTTTCTTATGGAGCCTCAATTGAAATTCTTAAAGAACCCTTTTTTGGACTATATCAAGAATGGGTTAAAATTTCTCCGAATTTAATTGAAGCGGAGCATAAACATGAATGTATTGAAGGAATGGCTTCTTTACATTTTTATACTGAATTCAGTATTCCATGGATTTGGAGATGGACTCCAGAAGTGGGTTATACCCAACAAAAAATTCCATGTCTTCAACGAAATTTTTATATAAAATTTTGGAAAAAGATGATAAGAAAAACTGCTACTGGTGAATATGAAAGCCAGCAGACGATTGATAAAATTCCATACGGAGGATCTTTTTACAGAAATAAAAACTTTACAAAAAGGTGATGATGGTACGTGGCAAAATCCACCTAACAAACCATGATAATGGTACTTAGTCAAACAAAACCAATTGGGTCTAGTGATTAAACTGAGAAACAGTTTAACTCACTTTGAACCAAAGGTAGTCACACTTTCATACCATGATCGGTGTCTCGTTTGAAGGCAGTTCAACCGATATACCAAACATCAAAATAAAAGATGAATAATGGTACGTGGCGTTGTTAAACTTATTAGTCCAGTTATCAAGCTGTAAACAGTTTGATCCCGTTCGGACCCAAGGTATTCCAGCTTTCTTTTTCCATTTGGAAACTAGTTTGAGGAGGGTAAACTGAATTTAGATTTTTCCCCGTTGAAAGTTTATAATTTCTTTCAAGAACTGAAACCATGTTTTTAAAATATTTTTCTAAAAACCAGGGAATAAAAGGTAACATTTCATTTCGTTTTGATAAATCATTATAAAATTCATCTTGGAAAATAATCTTATCTTCCTTATTAAAATTTCCAAAAAACCATTTTCGGAAAAGTTCCCATTTGGGTAAATTAAATTCCTGATTAATTTTCTTTCTTACCGGAGAACCCGGACTAAAATCAATATTGGGTTTTATATCCATTAAACATGAAAATCCATTTCTGACTCGGTTATTTCCTCGTCTTGATTTTTAAAGACTCCATGAACAATATTATCAGAATTAATTCTTAATTCTTCTACTTTATTTTGAAGGTATTCACTAGGGGTTGACTCCCTGATTTGAGAAGTCGAAGCTCTAGAAGGAGATCTTATCATATTATCACATGGTGATATATGATAATGTGACGAGCTTGATCTAGAAATTCTAGATCTCGTAGTTTTTATATCGACCGATTTTCTATCCTGCTCAAATTGTATTTGAACTGTTCCATCTGTTGTCTGTATTATTTGAGTAGGATTTTTCCTAATTTTGGGTTGCAGAGGCATAGCTCGTTCAATAACCCAATTTTCTGGGAATTGAATTTCTTCCCATTTAATAGATCTACGAGTTGTGATGTTAGATCTACTAAAATTGGTTTCTATAAGAACAGTTTCGTTGATAGGTTTATCAACAATTTTGCACTGAGGATTCAGTGTATATAAAGGTTTATAATAAATTCTATAACAGATACAAATTACTTCCGAACCCGGAGCGTAATTATATCCGTGAGTTTTGACATTTAATGTCAGAGCATCTAATATATTGACATCAGTCAATGATAATTGGAGATTTGGATAAACATTAAAATAGACTGGACCATGTGCCAGACTAGACTGGATTATTCCCATAAGGGATTGTTTCCAGTCGAGATTTCGACCGTCTCTAAGAGCTGCTATAAAACTCTCTGGTAAACCTTCTAAAGTCAAAGGCTTAAAGGCTACCTGAACTAACCCGATATGAATAAATTTATGGTTTATTCTATATTTTTCTAAGTCTCTATTACTTAGAAGCCTAATAACCATCTCTTCATTGTTAAGAGAGATAGTTTCTTCGGTAGTTTTAACTACCTGTTTTAAACCTAATTTTTCAAAAGTTCCTAATTCGTCTCATCAAATTTATCATTTGATAAAGACCGTTAAACTACACCTTAACTTCTTAATACTCCACCATGGCTCTGATACCATACGGAGGATCTTTTTACAGAAATAAAAACTTTACAAAAAGGTGATGATGGTACGTGGCAAAATCCACCTAACAAACCATGATAATGGTACTTAGTCAAACAAAACCAATTGGGTCTAGTGATTAAACTGAGAAACAGTTTAACTCACTTTGAACCAAAGGTAGTCACACTTTCATACCATGATCGGTGTCTCGTTTGAAGGCAGTTCAACCGATATACCAAACATCAAAATAAAAGATGAATAATGGTACGTGGCGTTGTTAAACCTATTAGTCCAGTTATCAAGCTGTAAACAGTTTGATCCCGTTCGGACCCAAGGTATTCCAGCCTATATACCATTAATCCAAAAACAACATAAAATAAAAATTATTTTTGTGATCATAAGAATTATATTGTCGAATACAAGGACTTTTACATAATAAAATTTTTCATTCAATTAATTCAATCGGTAACAGCCTTACCCTTCAAACGCCTTTACTGCGGCAACACGGGCTAGCCAAGAGCCGACACAGAATTAATCAAAATCAAATTTTATTATAACCTTTATTCAAAATTTAATTCTTTCAATCGATTTTTAAAGGTTTTTTATAAAGAAAAATATTACATCATATTAATATATGTATATATATATATATATATATGATATAAAACCATGATTAAAGTATCAAGGCATCTTGGTGTAGTTTAACGTGGAAATTAGCCTTCCATTAAGGCTAAACTAAATAAAAGATAAATATAAAAAAGAACAAAATTTAAAAACTCACTTGAGAAAGAGAGGAGTCGTACAACAAACTTCAATCTTTTATGATTTTAATATTAATATTTTACAGGGAGAGAGGGAATTACAAGAGAGAGAGAGTGCATAATGAGATGCGTACAAAGTAAATGGCTTAAAGCCATTTTATAGACAAGAAGGAAAAAAGCATAGTAAACATCAATAATTCGCCGAAGAATTTTCTTCGACTCTTGCCTAATGAGCTGTCCACCATCTTTAAATGTAGACCGTTGCTTTTTCTTTATTAAAGTTATCAACTTTGTCATAAAAGTCTTCGTAATGATCCTTACTTTAGGAAATGGACAAAGTAGGGCATCATTTCTTCTTATCTTTTTCTTGAATTTTCTTGGTGATCGTGTCCTTGAGTAGATCAATGGCATCATCCACCAAAATATTATCCGGATCTTCCGGATCTTGTCCTTCTCCACCAAGACAAAAGTCTTCATCTTTTGACGAAGTTTCCATTGAGAAATCCACCGAGGCTTCAATGCCAAGATTTTTGTGGATATCCTTTTTCATTAGGTCAAAATAAGCCTGAACAATTTCTTCAGACTTCATCTTTCCCTTTTGAATATTCATCCTTCTTGAAATTATTTCAAAAGGACTTGGGGGTTCCCTTTGTTGATGATTATTAATCATCTCTTTATACTGAAAAATTTTTTCTTCGATTTTATCAATCGTCTGCTGGCTTTCATATTCACCAGTAGCAGTTTTTCTTATCATCTTTTTCCAAAATTTTATATAAAAATTTCGTTGAAGACATGGAATTTTTTGTTGGGTATAACCCACTTCTGGAGTCCATCTCCAAATCCATGGAATACTGAATTCAGTATAAAAATTTAAAGAAGCCATTCCTTCAATACATTCATGTTTATGCTCCGCTTCAATTAAATTCGGAGAAATTTTAACCCATTCTTGATATAGTCCAAAAAAGGGTTCTTTAAGAATTTCAATTGAGGCTCCATAAGAAAGCCACCATTGATAAAACCAATTAGGAATCTCGGACTTATAAACATCCGAACAGATCTTAATCCACCAAGAATGTTTTCTATTCTCATTCTGGTATAAAAATACTTTATAAAAAGCGTCGATATAGTCATAATAATTGAATTTGACTATAGTTTTTAACTCAGGATGGAGATATTCTCTATCCTTTAAAGGGTGAATAGCCCATTTTTCAGGCGAAATAATTTGCTTGAAAATAATTTTACTAAAGGTATAACCCTTTTTCAAAGCTGTTTGGGAATTTCCTGCATTGAAATGATCAAAATCACACGTACCAGTGGATTTAAGAATATTTTCATAATTATCACGATTTTTATAAAACGTGGCAGCATATGATGCTCTTTCTAAATACCTTGTCATTATAGTCCAAGGTTCATCAGACCATTTTAGATCTTTAAATTCAAGTAATATAATTACCTCAGTATGAGAAATTTTCTCATAGTCAACATCGTCCTCTTCTTCCGCAATAACCTTTGCGTAAGAAGTGCCTTCATTAGACGACTTGGCTTTCTGTTTCTTGAATTCAAGGAATTCTTTGTAATCTTCGCTACTCAGTATTACTTGAGGAAGATGAAAGATTCTCTTTAACGAGCTTTTTATTGCCCATTTGAGCAACAATATTTTTTCCACCTCTTCCACCTCTATTAGAGGGGAAATTTCTCCCATAATGGGACATATCTGCAAAATTCATGAAAGATATTCACGAGTTAGATAATCGGGGAGACTATTATCACTCCCTTTTTTATAAATTATTTCAAAATCGAATGGGGCTAAATGAGCCTGCCATCTCGCAAACATTTGTTTAGAGACATCATGTTTAAAGTCTTTCAGAAACATAAATTTTGCAGCTTGACAATCAGTTTTTATTAAAAACCTTTGATTATATAAATCATCCTGAAATTTAAGGACACATTTAACTATAGCGAGGACTTCTCTAGCTATAGTAGCATAATTCTTTTGAGCATTGTTCCATTTCCCGGAATGGAATCTAACTAAATATTCTTTTTTATCTTCTGGAGAAACTTGTTTTAAGATTCCTCCAAAACCTAAGTCAGAGGCATCAGTCTCTATAATTTTTTGCCAATTAGGATTAGCAATCATAAGACATGGCAAGTGCGTAACCTTATTCTTAATTTTTCTAATCGCTTCAGTGTGACTATTTGTCCATTGACAAGGAATCTTTTTTAATCTATCATATAAAATAGATGTATCAATTGCAAGATTTTTATAATAAGGAGAAATATAATTAAGACTCCTTAAAAATCTTTGAAGTTGAGTTTTATCAAGAATTTGATCAGGAAATTTTGACGCAAACTCAATACTTCTATTAATAGGGTTAACATTACCCTTTTCAATAGTATGACCCAAGAAACGAACTTTGGTCTGAAATAAAACCATTTTTGGGCTGGATATGACTAATCCATTTTGAATAACAATTTTCTTGAAAATATCAAGATGTTTAAAATGAGTTTCAATGTCTTTAGAAAAGATAAGTATATCATCGATATAAACGATAATAAAATTACTATAAGGAATAAAAATATCGTTCATAATATTTTGAAATTCAGAGGGAGCGTTTTTTAATCCAAAAGGCATAACGCTCCACTCATACTGTCCAATTGGGACTGTAAAAGCAGTCTTATATCTGTCTTTTTCAGCAACTTGTATTTGCCAAAATCCTGATTTTAAATCAAATTTTGAGAATATAACTGCATTAAATAATCGATCTAAAAGATCCTTCTTATTTGGAATAGGATACCTAATCCATTTTAGAACCTTATTTAGAGGTTTATAATTAATAACTAACCTTGGTGCTCCCCTTTCCTTTTCGGCATGATTATTAACATAGAAAGCAGTGCACGACCAAGGTGATTTTGAAGGTTTTATTAAACCTTTCTGTAAAAGAGAAGTTATTTCTTTTTTACATAATTCTAATAATTCAGAATTCATCTGACAAGGACGAGCTTTAGTGGGAATATTTTTCTCATTAAAGTCATCTTCATAGGGTAAAGAAACAATATGTTTCTTTCTATTCCAAAAAGCATTAGGAAGATCGTTACATATCTGCAACGTAAATTCATTATATAATAATTTAATTTTTTCTTGTAACTTAGGATTATGGAGTTTATCCTCAGTCGTAAGTATACTAATTTCTTGTTTAAGGTAATTTACCTGATTTTCTTTAGCTTTAATAAGAATAGAATCCTTAATTTCATTAAGAATTCTAGAAAAAGGTTCAGTAATGAATTCAAAGTATACTTCTTTATCTTCGAAGTTTCCTTTGAACCCGTATTCATCAATATTTCTAATAGGAAATATTTTCCTAAGAAAAGGCGTACCAAGAATTACTTGGTTCGTAATATTCTTAACGAGTAAAAATGACGTAGGAATGCAGACCTTATTTTTACAAATAAAGGCCTTAGGAATTTTGTAATTAATTTGCAATTTTTCTCCGCTTGCTGAGCTGAGAGAATGAGTTGTTTTATGGAATTGGGTAGGAATTATTCCTTCTTGAATACAATTTAAATCTGCTCCACTATCGATTAGTGCAATCAGATTTTTCTGAAAGTTTCCATCGATTAGTAATGAAATCTTTACTAACCATTTTTGAGAAGTAATAACTTCTAAAGTAGAAAGATAATTATTATCGTCAATAATTTTTGAACTACTAGCGAGTTCTTCGTTAGTAAATTCTTCAACAATTTCTTTTCCTTTTTCTAATTTAGAAAATCTTCTTTCAAGATCAATATGACTTAATTTTAAATTTTTAATTTCGGATTTAAGATTTGAAATTTCGGAATTTAAATCTCTAATATTAGTAGGTGATTCGGTTTTAAATTTATTTTTATTATGAAGTAACTTTATTACTTCGGATATACTATATGGTTCAGATTTAGGAATAACTTCTTTAGAAGTTTCTTCCTCTTTTTGAATTATTCTTTTAATAATCAGATTCTTTAAATCTGGATCATCTGTTTCTTTTAATATTTCGAGAAGATTATTATCAAGAACATTTATTTCTTGAAACTGTGATATAATTTGGTATAAATTATTATCTTCTAATTCAGATTCTGAACTATCTAAATTTTTAGAGCAAGGTTGTCCTATTTGACAATCTTGACATTCATCGGATCCTGACGATGAAATATCTTCGATGATATTATTTTCATTATTCGAAGAAGTTTCACTGTCTGATTCCAACAGAATTTTGGATAATGTTTCTTTTAATTCATTATTAATTTCTAAATTGTTGATTTTCTTTTTGGTCCAGCAGGTACTAGCTTTATGACCTACTTTTCCACATTTTCGACAGATGATTGGAGGAAATTTATTTTTGTATTGATAATTTTTATTATCTTTTGAGAATTTTTGTTCTCTTCTTTTAGATCTTCTAAATTTTTTCTTTTCATATTGTTTAGAAGAATATTTTTTAGTTTTGTGTTCTTTACGAGTTTTACTCGTAGAGGGACTTTCCATGCCAAATTGGCCACAGAATTCTCCTAATTGTTTTTTCTCGTCTAGAGAATGTCTCTTGACTTGTTTATTTAATTTAATTTCATTACATAAGGCTAAACCTTCCTGTATGCAAGTTCCTATAAGTTTACCGTAGGTATAGGAGTTATAATCAATACTTGACTCTCCTTTTCTAAGGTTATTTCTTACCCTTTCTGCAAAGAGTGAAGGTAAACCGTCTATAAATTTAGACTTCCAATGAGTACTATTTGACTCAGGAAGTTCCATGACTCGACTAAGGAAAGTATCCTTATACCATCTAAATGATGTAAGAGTTTTACATCTAAGATTTTGTAGAAGAGTTCTGATATTTTCAGAATTATCAGACCACCGGCCTGTGAAGTGTTCAATAATGTTTACACATAAAGTATAAACAACATTGTCTACTTGTTGACCATTTTCTTCTTTAATGGTTTGGTAAATGTCATCTTTTTCATGTTGAGATAAATAATTATCCCACCATCCTTTTAACTGACCAGTAAAGCCAGCGACAATCATTTTTGCAACCGCTTTATCATTATTTTGATTAGCTTTGCAAATAGTGCTATACATAAGCATCCTATGGATCATATTATAGATCTGTCTTTCAGTATAACCGTCTAAGTTCCATTCGTATATGCTTCTACCACTATACGAATTATTGAGCATAAATTCTTGTTCTTCGAACAAGATATCTTGAGGGGTAGGCCTAGGGTAATAATATTTACTTTGAGTGGGCCTATCAGCATATTTTGTATGTTTTAATTTATTAATTTCTTCGTTAAACGTATCTTGAATATCCCGAATATTATCAGAATTTTCAAGTCGATTTTCAAATTCTTCACTTAAAGTATTAAGCTTTAAATCTTTAAGTTTTTCTTCGAGTAAATTTTCGATATGAGAAATTGATTTTAATTTAAAATCAATAATTTCAGGAGGAGGCTGAATACTGGGAGAGGCAGTATCGACCTTTTCAATTTTTACTTTATCTTTTAAAAGATAATTCTTTATATCTTTAACTGAAGACGAAATTTCTTCAATATTTTTCTTTAATAAAGAAATTTGTTCTCCTAAAACAATAACATACATATTTGTATAATTTTGTTGTTTTAAAAGACAATTAATATGACTTATGGTTACGGTAATCGTATCATTTTCAAATAATTTTTGAAAAGCATTGAAATATCGAATCTCATTTTCTTTTTCCATTTGGAAACTAGTTTGAGGAGGGTAAACTGAATTTAGATTTTTCCCCGTTGAAAGTTTATAATTTCTTTCAAGAACTGAAACCATGTTTTTAAAATATATTTCTAAAAACCAGGGAATAAAAGGTAACATTTCATTTCGTTTGATAAATCATTATAAAATTCATCTTGGAAAATAATCTTATCTTCCTTATTAAAATTTCCAAAAAACCATTTTCGGAAAAGTTCCCATTTGGGTAAATTAAATTCCTGATTAATTTTCTTTCTTACCGGAGAACCCGGACTAAAATCAATATTGGGTTTTATATCCATTAAACATGAAAATCCATTTCTGACTCGGTTATTTCCTCGTCTTGATTTTTAAAGACTCCATGAACAATATTATCAGAATTAATTCTTAATTCTTCTACTTTATTTTGAAGGTATTCACTAGGGGTTGACTCCCTGATTTGAGAAGTCGAAGCTCTAGAAGGAGATCTTATCATATAATCACATGGTGATATATGATAATGTGACGAGCTTGATCTAGAAATTCTAGATCTCGTAGTTTTTATATCGACCGATTTTCTATCCTGCTCAAATTGTATTTGAACTGTTCCATCTGTTGTCTGTATTATTTGAGTAGGATTTTTCCTAATTTTGGGTTGCAGAGGTATAGCTCGTTCAATAACCCAATTTTCTGGGAATTGAATTTCTTCCCATTTAATAGATCTACGAGTTGTGATGTTAGATCTACTAAAATTGGTTTCTATAAGAACAGTTTCGTTGATAGGTTTATCAACAATTTTGCACTGAGGATTCAGTGTATATAAAGGTTTATAATAAATTCTATAACAGATACAAATTACTTCCGAACCCGGAGCGTAATTATATCCGTGAGTTTTGACATTTAATGTCAGAGCATCTAATATATTGACATCAGTCAATGATAATTGGAGATTTGGATAAACATTAAAATAGACTGGACCATGTGCCAGACTAGACTGGATTATTCCCATAAGGGATTGTTTCCAGTCGAGATTTCGACCGTCTCTAAGAGCTGCTATAAAACTCTCTGGTAAACCTTCTAAAGTCAAAGGCTTAAAGGCTACCTGAACTAACCCGATATGAATAAATTTATGGTTTATTCTATATTTTTCTAAGTCTCTATTACTTAGAAGCCTAATAACCATCTCTTCATTGTTAAGAGAGATAGTTTCTTCGGTAGTTTTAACTACGTTTGAACTGTTCCATCTGTTGTCTGTATTATTTGAGTAGGATTTTTCCTAATTTTGGGTTGCAGAGGCATAGCTCGTTCAATAACCCAATTTTCTGGGAATTGAATTTCTTCCCATTTAATAGATCTACGAGTTGTGATGTTAGATCTACTAAAATTGGTTTCTATAAGAACAGTTTCGTTGATAGGTTTATCAACAATTTTGCACTGAGGATTCAGTGTATATAAAGGTTTATAATAAATTCTATAACAGATACAAATTACTTCCGAACCCGGAGCGTAATTATATCCGTGAGTTTTGACATTTAGTGTCAGAGCATCTAATATATTGACATCAGTCAATGATAATTGGAGATTTGGATAAACATTAAAATAGACTGGACCATGTGCCAGATAGACTGGATTATTCCCATAAGGGATTGTTTCCAGTCGAGATTTCGACCGTCTCTAAGAGCTGCTATAAAACTCTCTGGTAAACCTTCTAAAGTCAAAGGCTTAAAGGCTACCTGAACTAACCCGATATGAATAAATTTATGGTTTATTCTATATTTTTCTAAGTCTCTATTACTTAGAAGCCTAATAACCATCTCTTCATTGTTAAGAGAGATAGTTTCTTCGGTAGTTTTAACTACGTTTGAACTGTTCCATCTGTTGTCTGTATTATTTGAGTAGGATTTTTCCTAATTTTGGGTTGCAGAGGCATAGCTCGTTCAATAACCCAATTTTCTGGGAATTGAATTTCTTCCCATTTAATAGATCTACGAGTTGTGATGTTAGATCTACTAAAATTGGTTTCTATAAGAACAGTTTCGTTGATAGGTTTATCAACAATTTTGCACTGAGGATTCAGTGTATATAAAGGTTTATAATAAATTCTATAACAGATACAAATTACTTCCGAACCCGGAGCGTAATTATATCCGTGAGTTTTGACATTTAATGTCAGAGCATCTAATATATTGACATCAGTCAATGATAATTGGAGATTTAGATAAACATTAAAATAGACTGGACCATGTGCCAGACTAGACTGGATTATTCCCATAAGGGATTGTTTTCAGTCTACATTTAAAGATGGTGGACAGCTCATTAGGCAAGAGTCGAAGAAAATTCTTCGGCGAATTATTGATGTTTACTATGCTTTTTTCCTTCTTGTCTATAAAATGGCTTTAAGCCATTTACTTTGTACGCATCTCATTATGCACTCTCTCTCTCTTGTAATTCCCTCTCTCCCTGTAAAATATTAATATTAAAAGAATAAAAGATTGAAGTTTGCTGTACGACTCCTCTCTTTCTCAAGTGAGTTTTTAAATTTTGTTCTTTTTTATATTTATCTTTTATTTAGTTTAGCCTTAATGGAAGGCTAATTTCCACGTTAAACTACACCAGGATGCCTTGATACTTTAATCATGGTTTTATATCATATATATATATATACATATATTAATATGATGTAATATTTTTCTTTATAAAAAACCTTTAAAAATCGATTGAAAGAATTAAATTTTGAATAAAGGTTATAATAAAATTTGATTTTGATTAGTTCTGTGTCGGCTCTTGGCTAGCCCGTGTTGCCGCAGTAAAGGCGTTTGAAGGGTAAGGCTATTACCGATTGAATTAATTGAATGAAAAATTTTATTATGTAAAAGTCCTTGTATTCGACAATATAATTCTTATGATCACAAAAATAATTTTTATTTTATGTTGTTTTTGGATTAATGGTATATAGGCTGGAATACCTTGGGTCCGAACGGGATCAAACTGTTTACAGCTTGATAACTGGACTAATAGGTTTAACAACGCCACGTACCATTATTCATCTTTTATTTTGATGTTTGGTATATCGGTTGAATGAGTTATGCTGGCACAATCTCATTATGTTCAGAACGTGTTAAAGAAATTCAATGTTATTCGATGACTTTCCGGCTAAGGCTCCTGTAGACCTAAATCTACACCTGGACAAGAACAGAGGAGAACCTATATCACAACAAGAATATGCTCGAGTGATCGGCAATCTAATGTACGTATGGAACAGCAATCGACCTGTAAATCATATTCAATCAGTAGGTTTACGAGTAATCCTGGGAGTAATCATTGGATAGCCTTGAGAAAGGTGCTCAGATATCTGAAGCACACTATTAATCATGACATACTCCACTCGAGATATCCAGCAGTTCTTGAAGGATAATGCGATGCCAACTCAATATCTGGCAGCAAAAGCTTCAAGTCCACGAGCGGTTATGTGTTTACATCGGTGGGAGCAATCTCTTGGAAGTCCTTCAAGCAAACGTGCATAGCTCGATCTACGATGGAATCGGAGTTCACTGCACTACATAAAGCCGGCGAAGAAGCAAAATGGCTTCGAAATTTTTTGGAGGATATTCCTTGTTGGAATAAACCTATACCGCCTATTATGATACATTGCGATATATATAACGGTAAGTCTCGACACATTCGTCGGAGACATAATACTGTACGATAACTGATCTCTAGTGGAATAAGCTCTATTGACTATGTGAAGTCTAAAGAGAATATAGCAGATCCTTTGACGAAAGGCATTGCTAGAGATCAACACTACAACACAGTAAGGGGAATGATGCTTAAAAACTACACACTCAAGAACGCTCAGAGGTAACACAACCATGATGAGTAGAGATCCCACAAACTTGGTTCAATGAGACAGCTAAGCTGAGTTTAGTTCAGTATTTTACTTGGAATTTTCTAAGAAGCTCATTCGCATAAGCTACCTAAGTAATTACCCGGCGACGCGTGGTAAAGGGTAAGCAAATTTTGCTTTTAATGATGGCTATACCTGATGGTGGAGTATTTCGGGATACTCCAGGATTAAGGTCCTAATAGTCGACCACCTATATAAATGAGAAGTGATGCCGCTTCAATGGTAACACTTATGAATCCAAGATATGGTCCAAGGCCGAAATGGCACAACGTGAGAATCAAAGAAATTAGATTTGTCACTATGTGTACGTTTTTGTCTTAATTTACACAAAAGCTTCCAGTTCAAGACATCATGATCACCGAGCGCAAGTAAATTTGACTGCGTTTCACTAGGGAAAGCCACAAGCTACCTATCTCGACGCAGTGACGGGTCGTCGAGTTTTTCTTGCAAGAGTCAGCATGCATAGCATTTGAATAAGTTCCTTTCATGTGAGGGATTGTTGGGTTTTTAGTGGGCTAGTGGGCCATTGGGCCTAGAGTGGGTAATAACCCACTTAATAAAAGCTGTCCCGAGTTTAATTACATCGGGAAGCCGTAATCGTCGAAACGAGAAATCGTTGAAAAATTACGAATCTACGTTTCGAGCTAACGAATATTAATACGCTCAATACCGAGTTCGGTGAATGAGAAATTAATTTTCGAAGTAAGCACAATAACCATTAAAATAGTTGATAGTGTATAAAGGAGGGGATAAAGTGTCCCACAATTGTTAAACACTAGGAAAATCTTCACTATAAATATAGAAACCCTTGTGGGTTTATTCAAAAGGAATTGCCATGTGAATGGGTTTAAGTGAGCTTAAGTGGGCTTGAGAATTTAGCCTGGGTGCGAAGAGGTGCCTCGCACTGACGAGCACCGAGCCCGTGCCCGAATACGAGGCCGAGCCCGAGCCCGAGCCGTGCCAAAGTGCGCAATGCGCGCTTTGAGTTGCACTTCGTACAACGCATCGGAGCGAGGAGCATTGAGGAGCTTAAATTTATGCTCCGGTGAAGCGGTGACAGTGATGTTACTGGTGATGTGGCGGTCCTGGTGACGTGGCAAGTATAGCCTACGTGCCAAATGACAAGTGTGAAGGTAAAGACGCGTGGTGCTGATGCAGTACTTACTGGACTGTCGGTGGGACGACTCGGGCCTGTCGGTGGTCAGATCGGACGGAGCGGGGAGCATTAGGGAGCTTAAATTTATGCTCCGGTGAAGCGATGATAGTGATGGTGATGTCACTGGTGACGTGGCGGTCCCGGTGACGTGGCAAGTATAGCTTACGTGTCAAATGACAAGTGTGAAGGTGAAGACGCATGGCGCTGACGCAGCACTGACTGGTCTGTCGGTGGTCAGATCGGGCCTGTCGGTGGGAAGACTCGGGCCTGTCGGTGGTCAGATCGAATCGTCGGTGGATCGAGTCGGACCTGTCAGTGTGTCGAATCTTGTAATTAAGGGAATAGTCCAGAAGATGCAACCTTTCGTTTTCTGACCCCTGGACTGAAAAGTTGAAATATCAGACGCAGTCCAACAGTCTCATAAATCTGCAAATAAGCCACTGCGAATCCTGAAGGTTATAAATAGCCCCCATATGAGTTGGAAAATTCATTCATTCCAACCCACACGAAATTGCATCATTCACTCCCAAACTCCCTAGTTTCCCTAAACAAGAAAAGCTTGAGTTTCGAGTACGATTTGCCGGTAAAACTTGAACTGTTGTGCTGCGATAACGAGTCCCAGAAGTCGTTGTATCTTGGGGACGACCGCCGCTAATCGAAAACACTGAATATCGGGGCGATTTCGTCTTACGGACAGTGTGTCCAACACAAGCTTCGACTAGCTATTTCAGACGAAGTTCGCAACTATGTCCCAGATAGCTACTGCTACAAATAGTAATCGAGGAACTAGAAATTCACAAGAGATAATTTCATTCTGTCTGCCCAGACCGCAACCTCAGAATCAACATCCTGTGTAGAGATTTTGTTTAGTAGAGATAGCGAAGTTATTCGTATAGTTTTTCTTTACCATGAATTTAGTGTTTGTCATTTGATTGCAAGGGTCTTACTTTGTTAAGGTACTTGTTTTAGAAACTAGGAATCAAGTCAAGGAAGCAACCGAGAGCAACAGTGCTGAGAATTCTTGTCTCCCTTTTGCTTTGCTTAACAATTCTGCAAGACAGAGCGTAAACTGACGTCCCTTTTCTTTGAGAAAGTGAGAGAAACATGCAATCTTTTTCTTCATCCTTTGCTGGTCAATCTTTCTATATTGACTCAGATATCCCCTCTGAACTTCGAAGCAAGGTAAGAAGATGAAAATAAAATTTTGTAACTTGTTACGAGTTTAGCTGTTCGGTTCATACGTTTTCGATTAGAACATAATTTCTTTGGTAGCGAAGGATTCAACCACGGACCACCCAAATCGACCATTGCTGCCTCCATCAAATGCGAGCAGTCTCCGATCTAATCGATTACTTCGAGTGGAGGGATGTCGTGGCAATCTTCATCGACGATGATTATGGCCGAGGTGAACCTAGCTAAAGAAGGCATTTGTAAGCGGCGAAATTATCGAATGGAGGTTCCAAGTTATTATTATACAATTAAAGAGATATGATTAGCTAAATCAATGATTGTGTCTCAAAAGGCTAGTTTAGAAAATACCAGCTATATAATGAATCCATCATCGATTGTAATAGAACAAGATATGAAACACAAGTCTTTCTCTTTTATCTCTACGTGCATACTATGAAAAACTAACATGACATCAGAGCAGGCGCAACAAAAATACCCACTGAAGAAAAAAGGTCTCGAAGAGATCTCGATCATTGCAAAAAAAAAAAACTACATTCACAAAAGCTCTCGAAAACCATGTAAGAAATCAAACCATGGTTGGAAGCAAAAAGCCACAAAAAACCGGTGTCTCCATTTCTCGAGAACCCAAGACACAATACGACACAACGAAGAAAACTATGACCTATCACAAATCCCCATCACTAGACCCCTACACCTCTCAATTCCTCTACGCAATTGCCGCACCTATCCGAGCCATCAAGAAACAGAGCTGCCACAAAAGCAAATGGGTTCTCTCCAAAAGCCCCAACATGAGAGCCATCGTGGTACCCATGACCTCCTCGACTCTCGACATATCCGTTCTCGCCATGACGAGTTGTTCGAGTCTGAGCCGGAATTGTGGTGTGCGCAAAACAAACCCGATGGGATGAACGAGGACGGCTGAGGATATTGGATGAGGACAGAGACAAACACATAGAAGTTTCGATGGGATCAAGTGAGAAGCAAGATGGGATATATTCTTTGAAAGAAACGATTGAACATTCCAGAGAGAAATTCCGGAAAAATGGCAGATGGGCTGAACCAAAAGGAATTGGAGATACTAAGTTGTTGGGCCAATATCAAAGTGGGCTAAAGCAAATGCTGATCCAATGAACCAAATCTCTTGTGCGCATAACAGGTAAACACACCCAGGTATGAAATTCCAATTTAATTTTTCCAGGTATGAGTTATGAAAAAAGAAATATTTTGAAAAATTATTGGATCATAGATTCAGGAGCTACTGATCATATGACTTGTGATAGGAATAACTTATCGAATGCAAATTATGAAAATGCATCTCAATTCGTAACTGTAGCAAATGGTAAAATTCCAATAATAGGTATAGGTACCTCATAAGTTTTTTCAAAAAAACTACCGAATACTCTTTCTTTGCCCAAATTAAAAATCAAACCTATTATCCGTTAAAAGAATTACTGAAGATCTTAATTATAACGTAATCTTCACCGATAATAAAGTTATATTTCAAAATAAGACAACAGGAAATATCATTGGGAACAACGGACTATATCTAGTCGACATTCCCATCAATATCCTATACACCGCAAAACTCCTCTAACCAAAGTAAAATTTTGCATAAACGATTTGGTCATCCTTCAGATAGAATTCTTACTAAAGTTTTTCCTGATGTTACTTTTAGTACTCATAGTTGTGATATTTATAAATTTTCAGACCAAACTAAATTACCTTTTCATATTTCTACAAATATATCTGAAAAAATGTTTGTTTTAATACATTATGATGTGTGGGGTCCAGCCCCAGTTGAATCTTATAATAATTTTAAATATGAACATTTATAGACGATCATTCTCGCATCACATGGCTTATTAAAAAATAAATCTGATGCATTTTCATGTTTTTTATAATTCTCATACCTTGTGCTAAATCAGTATAATTCGAAAATTAAAATCTTCAGATCCGATAATGGTTAGTGTGTAAACTCAATAAGTCAATCTATGGTTTAAGTCATGCACGTCTTGCACGAGGATTTGGTAAAAGCTCTGCTGATACATTGATGTTCGTTAGAAATCATAATAAAACTACTATCATAATTTAATATATGTGGATGACATAATTATAACTGAAAACAATAACGGAGAAGTAAATAACCTAAAAAACTACTTGAAACAAAAGTTTGAAATTATAGATTTGGGACACCCAAATACTTTCTTGGGATAGAAATCGCCTATTCAGAAAAGGGTTTATTTCTCTCCCAATGAAAATACACTTTAGATTTACTCAACGAAACTGGAAAGTTGGGAGTAAAACCCTCTAGAACTCCCATGGACTCTAATAAAAAATGGAATCAATAAGACGGAGAACCTCTGCAAGACATCGGTTGATTTCAAAGATTAGTAGGAAAACTTCTATATCTGACTACTACACGACTTGGCATTTCATTAGCTGTTAGTTGTGTTAGTCAGTTTATGCAAGCTCCCAGGTCCAATCATCTCGAAGCGATAGACAGAATTTTTAAGGTATCTATAGGGGACACATGGACGTGGAATCTGGATGAGACCAAACAAGACAGACGACATTGTTGGCTACTCCAATGCTGATTGGGCAGGAAGCTGATAAAAGATCAACGACATGTTACTGCACTTTTGTTGGAGGGAGCCTTGTCACATGGAGAAGCAAAAAACAAAAAGTCGTAGCCAGATCAAGTGCTGAAGCAGAATATCGAGCTATGGCTTTAACAACACGCGAGCTAATATGAATAAAACAACTACTACAAGACATGAAGATAGATGCGAAGAACCGATGCAATTGTATTGCGACAATAATGCAGCGAGACGCATAGCATCCAACTCGGTGTTCCACGAGAGGACAAAACCTGTTGAAGTGGATTGCCATTTCGTTCGTGAAAAAGTACAAGCTAAAGAAATCAAGACACCATTTGTCAAAAGCCAAAATCAGCTAGCAGACATATTTATAAAGGTGGTTGATGGACAAAAATTTGAAAGGTTTTTAATCAAGTTGGCTTTATAAATATATATGAACCCAACTTGAGGGGGAGTGTTGAAGATTGAAGGAAAGGCTACACCGATCAAGGCACAAAATCAGAAGCAAGTCAAAGATTATACAATTAAGGAAAAGATATGATTAGCTAAATCAATGATTATGTCTCAACGGCTAGCTTAGAAAATACCAGCTATATAATGAGGCCATCCTCAATTGTAATAGAACAAGATATGAAATACAAGTCTTTCTCTTTCTTCTCTACGTGCATATACTACAAAAAAAACCCCGTTTTGGCGACTACAAATACTGACTACATGTCGCGTAGTCCCCAATATAATATAGGGAAGATTTCTGTTCAGTCCCCCTAAAGTTTCCATTTACCCGTCAGACCCTGTCAGAAAATGAATAAATTTAAGAGACCTACTTTTTGTAAAAATCGAGTAAAGGACCCAAACATAGAATTTGACGAAAATACCCTTTGCTCTTTTTTTCCAGCAAAAGTCACGACGTGCTTTTTTTGGTCTTATATGAAGCGTTACTTTTACTTCATTATATGTTATACAGTTACAGCATATTGTTACTTTAGAAAACAGATACGTTATTTTTCAACAATATTGTGTTACTTTGCTACTGCAAAACGTTATCAACAGAATTTTTTTCGAATTCATTTTTCTTATACTGAATCGAGCACAAAAAATTTCGATTGACCCATCCAACCGATTAGACATGTCATGTTGGATTCATTATGATATTGACGATGCACGAGGTAGAATTTGCTTGTCTAATTAGGGTGCAAATTCGAAAAAATAATGGTAAATCGAATCTAGATATCGACATAAAGTGCAAGTAATCGGTGTAAATTCGAGGTACCCATGCGAAATCGAGGTCTATTTTACCTTATTGAGTCAATAACGCCGAGATTATGCAGTTTTCATCCGTTTTTACTGTCGTTTGTGATTTTCATTATATTCCCCCCGATCCATTGCTTGTATACAGAATGTGTTATTGACGACAAACATAGCATTATTACCTTTCAGTGAAGTGTTACTTATAAGTCAACATTAGTTATTAACCATAAGACGTTTGTTATTAGTTCTATGTTATTTCTTTTTTAACAATTTAGGGCAAACATAATATCCGTATCTTGCAACTAATCGGTATAAATTCGAGGTACCCATGAGAAATTGAGGTCTATTTTACCTTATTGAGTCAATAACGACGTGATTTATGCAGTTTTCATCTGTTTTTTTAGTGTCGTTTCTGATTTTCGTTCTTTATCTCCCGATCCATTATTTGTATACAGAATGTGTTATTTACGACAAACAAGGCGTTATTACCTTTCAGCGACGTGTTACTTATAAGTCTACATTTGTTATTAACCATATGACATTTGTTATTTTTTGCTATGTTAGAAATATTTCTTTTTTACACGATTTAGGGAAAATATAATATCCGTTTCTTGCATGTAATTGGTATAAATTCGAGGTACCCATGAGAAATTGAGGCCTATTTTACCTTATTGAGTCAATAACGCCGAGATTTATGCAGTTTTCATCTGTTTTTTAGTGTCGTTTGTGATTTTCGTTTTATTCCTTTCGATCCATTATTTGTATACAGAATGTCTTATTAACGACAAATAAGGCGTTATTACCTTTCAGCGACGTGTTACTTCTATGTATACATTTGTTATTAACCATAAGACATTTGTTATTTTTTGCTATGTTATAAGTATTTCTTTTTTACACGATTTAGGAAAAATATAATATCCGTTTCTTGCAAGTAATCGGTATAAATTCGAGGTACCCATGAGAAATTGAGGCCTATTTTACCTTATTGAGTCAATAACGCCGAGATTTATGCAGTTTTCATCTGTTCTTTAGTGTCGTTTGTGATTTTCGATTTATTCCTTTCGATCCATTATTTGTATACATAATGTGTTATTTACGACAAACAAGGCGTTATTACCTTTCAGCGACGTGCTACGTCTAAGTCTACATTTGTTATTAACCATAAGACATTTGTTATTTTTGGCTATGTTATAAGTATTTCTTTTTACACGATTTGGGGAAAAAATATAATATTCATTTCTTGCATGTAATCGGTATAAATTCGAGGTACCATGAGAAATTGAGGCCTATTTTACCTTATTGAGTCAATAACGCCGAGATTTGTGCAGTTTTCATCTGTTTTTTCGTGTCGTTTGTGATTTTCGTTTTATTCCTTTCGATCCATTTTTTGTATACAGAATGTGTTATTTATGACAAACAAGGCGTTATTACCTTTCAGCGACGTTTTACTTCTAAGTCTACATTTGTTATTAACCATAAGACATTTGTTATTTTTTGCTATGTTATTAGTATTTCTTTTTTACACGATTTAGGGAAAATATAATATCCGTTTCTTGCAAGTAATCGGTATGAATTCGAGGTACCCATGAGAAATTGAGGCCTATTTTACCTTATTGAGTCAATAACGCCGAGATTTATGCCGTTTTCATCTGTTTTTTAGTGTCGTTTGTGATTTTCGTTTTATTCCTTCCGATCCATTATTTGTATACATAATGTGTTATTTACGACAAACAAGGCGTTATTACCTTTCAGTGATGTGTTACTCCTGAGTCAACATTTGTTATTATCTTTAAGACATTTGTTACTTTTTTCTATATTCGTTATTTTTTATGATTAATGCTGGAAAATTAGATATACAAATCATACCAACGATCAAATTAACAATAATTTCAACATATTAGGTCATAAGTTTTAATATTTTCGGCTACAGTCTCAACAATTTCTGTCATTTGTGTTTATCAGTTTTTTTCTGTAATTAGCTTCCATAGATTTTTTGAAGATTTTTTTCAATCTCAAAGATTTATGTTTATCATTTTCGGCTACAATGTCAACGATTTCTGACGATTAAAGTTGCAAATTAGCAATACAAATCGAGCTTGAAGATTTTTTTGAGAGGATTCGAGCTTGCAGCGAAAATCGCTCGTTGGAGAAGACGATGGCAAAGGTTTGTAAATTTCGCATCTGTTAGAGGGTATATATGTCATATCGCATAGTTTGATTATTTTTCTCTAAGAGTTTTGAAAAGTAGGTCCTTCATACTAAATGGAACTTTATTGGGGCCCGAACACTTGTTTAAAATACTATCAGGGCCTGACTGATAATAAACCCTATAAAATAATACCTGACTACAAAAATCAGATGGCGACTAATGGCTCTAGTCGCAATTGCGGCTACAATATTAGTCGATGTGTCTTACTATGTAGTCGCTAAATTAAAGACTAAGCGACGAAATTAGTTGAACTGGTATATTTACTAAGTAACGACTAGTTTTTTTAATCAAGCGACTACAACTATGTAGTAGCTACGAAATTCCTAAAATTTTCCCTTAGCTCGTCATTTCCCTCGCAAACGGACGAGCCCTAAAAAATTAAAATCCCCGATTCGCCGCCCCCCACCCATCCCCACGTTGCCATCCCCGCCGGTCGCCGCTGCTCATCGATGTTCGTACTCGTCACCATCGCCCGCTGTCATCGCGTTCTTTTTTCTTCTTCTGGTGAGAGTTTTGGTGGTTGCTAGCTCTCCTCTCGTAGCTTCAATCCGTTTGCACCCGTTCGTGTATGTGTGGCAAAGACAAGGTGCGTTTGTATATGTGTGGGCGCTTGTAATAAAGGAGAAATCGAATCACTTTTTTGATGGGTTTCATTGGAAAGTGTTCGTTTCCTTATGCTACCATATTGTTTTTTAGTACCTTTGATTATTCCGTGCTGGTGTGACGTTAATAGAAAGGATCGATGAGCGAGGAGGAGAAAAGCTTGCGAGCAGAGATCAAGCAGCTCTTAAAGGAGGCGAATTCTTTGTCACAGTGAGTGTTCTTCCTTTCCGTTCCTGCAATGAAATGTTGTTAGTTTTGTAAGTTGCTTTTGTAGTTGTATGGCGTTTTATTTCTTTGTTGAATCTTGCCTAGATTGTCAATGAAAAGGTCTGCAGTTAGTTTTTGAGGTATCTCCTCAAATTTATTACCTGTTTGATGATTTATTGCCAGAGTTTTGTTTTCTAGAGATAAGCCCAGAGCTCTTTGGGCAATGCTATTTAGCGCTTGTTGATGGATAATGCTATGTCAAATAACTATGTTCCGTGTTGATTTCAGGCCTTCGTCCATCTCCGTGCTTGATAACTTCTTCGGAATGTCAAAAATCACGAAAGTCAGTCGCAAGTTTCTGTTGAGTGTTCTAAGCTGTCTTTTCTCTGATAATTGAAGTTTGATTGTTTATATATTTATGCATTTACCAGATTTAAATGATGATTTTGAAGCCACTGTCTATGTACGAGAAGTTCGATGCCATGACCAAAAACAAGAGTAGCCTGAGTGTCGGACTGTCGACTTCCAAAGAAGCACCACGAGGCCAATATGGTGAAAGACATCACCAAAGAAGTTGAGGACTTGAGCCTCGTCGCGGTGGTTTCGGAGGTAAACATGATTGGATCGAATCCACAAGAATGGTGGATCGATACTGGTGCTACACGTCATGTGTGCACGAACCGTAGACTCTTCTCTACCTGTGAGCCGATTGAAGGAGAAAAGTCTACATGGGCAACTCGGCTGCTGCTACCGTCGAGGGAAAACGAAGCGTGCTGCTCAAAATGACTTCCGGGAAAATATTGACGCTGAAAGATGTGTTATACGTTCCGGAGATACGGAAAAATCTGATTTCGGGATTCTTGTTGAACAAGCATGGTTTTCGTATTGTTATTGAATCCGATAAAGTGATACTGTCTAAGTCGGGTGTGTTTGTTGGTAAAGGCTATGCCTGTGATGGTCTGTTCAAGCTGAATGTAATGACTATTGTAAATGAGAATGAAAAACGTTCTTCCGTTTACTTGCTTGAATCTTCCAATTTATGGCACGGTAGATTAGGTCACGTTAATTTTGAATCGATACGTCGATTAATTAACATGGACCAAATTCCAACATTTGAAATTAGTTCGAAACATAAATGCAAAATTTGTGTTGAAGCAAAAATGACGAGATCGTCTTTCCCCTCGGTAGCAAGAAGTACCGAACCGCTTGAATTGATTCATAGCGATTTATGTGATTTGAAATACGTTCAAACACGTGGTGGCAATAGATATTTTATAACATTTATTGACGATTGCACCAAATATTGCTATGTTTATTTGCTTAAGAGCAAAGACGAAGCATTAGAGAAATTCGTTCTCTACAAAACCGAAGTTGAAACGCAACTTGGCAAGAAAATTAAAAGATTGAGAAGTGATCGAGGCAGGGAATACGAAGCGCCAATTGGGAGCTTTTGTGTGGAACATGGTATCGTCCATGAATTGACCGCCCCGTATTCACCTCAATCAAACGGAGTGGCCGAACGAAAGAATCGCACATTAAAAGAAATGATGAATGCGATGTTACTGAGTTCAGGTCTACCGCCTAATATGTGGGGCGAAGCTATCTTGACGAGTAATTACCTATTAAATAGGATACCTCGAAAGAAAATGAATAAAACTCCATATGAGTTATGGAAAGGAAAGACGCCTTCGTACCAACATTTGCGAATGTGGGGGTGTTTGGCGAAGGTAGCCGTACCTGCGCCTAAAGCGGTGAAAATTGGTCCTAAAACGGTGGATTGTATTTTCATAGGATATGCACACAATAGTACGGCATATCGGTTTCTTGTATATAATTCGAAAATTTCGGATATACACAAGAACACGGTCATGGAATCGAGGAATGCGTATTTCTTTGAAAATGTTTTTCCTTGTAAATCCGATTATGGATCCGGTACATCTAAACGGGATGATATAGAAACCGAGACTCCTAGTACGGTTCATGAGATTGAACCGAGACGAAGCAAGCGTGCCCGAATAGAGAAATTTTTTGGTGATGACTTTGTTACATTTTTGATTGAAAAGGAACCGCTGACTTATAACGAAGCAGTGAGCTCCGTGGACGGGCCTTTATGGAAAGAAGCCATAAAAAGCGAGATTGATTCTATTTTGCAGAATCACACTTGGGAGTTAGTTGATCTTCCAAAGGGATGTAAACTTTTAGGATCAAAATGGATCTTTAAAAGGAAAATGAGACCAGATGGGTCTGTAGAAAAGTATAAAGCCAGACTTGTTATCAAAGGATACAAGCAACGCGAAGGCTTAGATTACTTTGACACATATTCTCCTGTGACGAGAATAAATTCGATAAGGATGATACTTGCTATCGCGTCCTTAAGAAATTTGGAAGTACATCAAATGGATGTCAAAACAGCTTTCTTCAATGGTGAATTAGACGAAGAAATCTATATGGAGCAACCCGAGGGTTTTCGTGCTCCGGGAACCGAAACGAAAGTCTGTAGATTGATCAAATCTTTGTATGGTTTGAAACAAGCCCCTAAGAAGTGGCACGAAAAGTTTGATCATGCGATGATCAACTACGGCTTTAAAATCAATGAGAGCGATAAATGCGTTTACTCAAAGGAAACAGGCGATAACTACGTCATTTTATGTCTGTATGTAGACGACATACTCATTGTTGGTAGTAATGACAAAATGGTCAAGTCTACCAAGGATATGTTAAATTCGAAATTTGACATGAAAGATATGGGACTTGCGGATGTGATTTTAGGAATTAAAATCATACGAACGAGTAACGGTCTTGTTTTGAGCCAAGCTCATTACGTAGATAAAATTCTCGACAAATTCTGCAAGGGTGATTCTGGTGTTGCCAGAACGCCATTAGATCGAAGCGTTCATTGTCGAAAAATCGCGGGGAGGCTATTTCTCAAGTAGAATATTCCGGGATTATCGGAAGCTTGATGTATCTAATGAGCTGTACTAGGCCAGATATTGCTTATGCTATAAGCAAACTGAGTTCGTACACGAGCAGTCCGAGTGCGGATCATTGGACCGCTATAATACGGGTTTTGAGATACTTACGGTATACTCGAGACTATGGATTACACTATGGTCGATATCCGGCTGTGTTAGAAGGTTACACAGATGCAAACTGGATATCTGATATGAAGGACTCTAAGAGCACAAGCGGCTATGTGTTTACACTCGCTGGAGCTGTTGTGTCTTGGAAATCCTCGAAACAAACGGTTATAGCAAGATCCACTATGGAATCCGAGTTCTTTGCCTTGGATAAATGTGGAGAAGAAGCTGAATGGTTACGCCATTTCTTGGAGGATATTCCTAAGTGGGAAAAACCTGTGCCGCCTATATGCATACACTGCGATAGCCAATCGGCTATTGGACGAGCACAGAGTACTATGTATAATGGTAAGTCGAGACACATACGTCGTCGACATAATACCATTAGACAACTGCTCTCAGTTGGAGTTATCTCGATTGATTATGTGAAATCGACGGATAACATTGCGGATCCGCTAACCAAAGGGTTAAATAGAGATGCGGTTGAAAGGTTGACGAAAGGGATGGGCTTAAAGCCTTAAAGTATAGAAGTGCTAAGAAGGAAAACCCTACCTATGTGACTGGAGATCCCAAGATCTAGGTTCAAAGGGACAACCTAATTTTAGGACTTGGTATCACTGTGGGGGATAACCCCGCTCATTCCTGTCAAGAAACAGTGAAGACGGAAAAGGCTAGCATTATGATGCTTTAATGACTATCATAGAGTATTGATAGAAAATACTCGCGACGTGAAAAGTCACCTATGTTAGGGAGAAGTGGGGCCGCTTCAAAGGAGAACTGAAAGGCTTAGTTCTTTAGAAACCCTCGCAGAATCAGGACATGTCCATGGCTGTACTGGACAAAACCATGAGAACGGAACAAGAGAAAAATGGTCTCCGTGTATTGTACGTGGGTTCGTTTACACGAAAAGCGGGACAGTTCAAAGACATCGTGTTCTACTGGACTGCAGTAAACCAAGCGTGCATACAAGGAGGAAGTTCAAATGGTAAAACATACTATCCTCTATGCAGAGTATCATTAGATTAGCAGAAATATTAACCAAATAATTCTCATTCACGTGGGGGATTGTTAGATAATTTATATTATAGTTGATTTATAAATTATCTTTTGTGAATGAGAATTAATTAAAAAAAATATTTTTACTTATTGAAGTGGGCTTTGAAATTAAATGTTATTGGGCTTCGGGTTTGGCCCAATAAAGGCCCAACTTCTAGAAGGCCCAACTTCTAGAAGTTGGGATGGTGGCTTTGTGATTGGAGTGGTTAATTAAACCACTCCTCAACTCAAACGTGATTCATCATAATTTAAAAAAAAATATATTATTTTTTATTACAAAATTTTGGCTATAAATAGGCCATTAATTCTAAGGAAAAAAGACACAAGAAATAAAAAGAAAAAAAATACTACTTCATCAAATATAGTTTATGCTATAATTCTTATTCCGTTCGTAGTCGGTGTCGTTTTTGTGCTAAACGAACGCCGTGTTTTTTCGAAGTATCCTGGGAAATAGACGCTCGTTAAAAAACCTCTAGCACATACGTGAGGGAGCGAATCTATTTTAAGGAAATTGTGTACTACACAATCTTCGAATATTTTTCTTTCCCACCCAACAAACAGCAACTCTAATGTTACTTAACCTCATCAAAATATGTAATAATAGAAGATAAGGCGTGCGATATCAATCAATCAGTACCTTAGATTTGGATTTTTCATAAGCTTCCTCGTTCATAATCACATGGCCATCAACTTGTGGCTGTTTCTTAGGGTTTTCCTCCAATGATTTCTTCAAAACATGATTATTATGGTCCTCGGTAGCGTTCTTTGGAGGTCGACCTCTCCGTTTCTTTTCAGCCCCATCCACTTTATGAAGTGCAACGCTCTTCAGTGGACGCTTGCAAACCCGCCGCCCCTTCGCCGGCGGAGCTCCGTCGTCATGGTTGACCTGGCATTTTGGGGGCCGACCGGGCCGTCTCTTGCAGGCGTTAATGTCCATATCAGCGCTGAGTCAAGAGTAGTGTAAAGGCAAAGTACTAGCGAGGGTTTTGTCTGAGACTGAGCTGGGGTTTTCTTGATTCATCAAAGAAGTACACATCATCTGTACTTATTTGTATTCTGACCTCGATTTTATCTTTATTTTTATTAATAATGGGTCTTTTAGCCTGAGATCATTCACATGGCTCTGTCAATCTCTGCTGCACTGCAATTTGATCCTGTCTTTCTTACCTGCAGTTCCCTTTTTTCGTTTTCAGTCCTTTTTCCATCATAATGTAAGTTCTAATAAAAATTTCTTTTCAAAGTGGGACACGTAAGTTTGGAAAGCTTTTAAGTTTTATTGATGATTACTTTAATTGAGTGATTAATTTTCGGAGTAATCCTTAACATGTATCTCTTCGTTCAGTTTCAAGTTCGCCTTTCTGTGTGCGAACAAACAGTTTTGATGATACGTCGGAACAATAAAAATATTCTAATTTGATGATTAGAGTAACCAAAACAAACGTGTATTCCATATGGATAGGTTGATTGGAGACCGCTGAAACCATGGTATAACATTTTTACTGTTATCTTTCTAAGAAATGAAAGGCTCGTCCGAACTCCGAAGAGGCAAATTAAGTAACATTGCATTATTGCATCGCCGCCGCAATTGAGGGTTACTGACTTCACAATTCTTATTCTTACGAATGCTTTTGTGAACGGACAGTAAAATCTGTTGAAAAGGCACGCAGGTGGAGAATATTATTATTTTAGCAATATATTATTGGACAGCGAAACCGTCGTTACTTTTATACAATATCTCTCTCTCTGATTGCTTCTTTACATTTTTATACTGAATTCAGTATTCCATGGATTTGGAGATGGACTCCAGAAGTGGGTTATACCCAACAAAAAATTCCATGTCTTCAACGAAATTTTTATATAAAATTTTGGAAAAAGATGATAAGAAAAACTGCTACTGGTGAATATGAAAGCCAGCAGACGATTGATAAAATCGAAGAAAAAATTTTTCAGTATAAAGAGATGAAACTTCTAAAGAAGTTATTCCTAAATCTGAACCATATAGTATGTCCGAAGTAATAAAGTTACTTCATAATAAAAATAAATTTAAAACCGAATCACCTACTAATATTAGAGATTTAAATTCCGAAATTTCAAATCTTAAATCCGAAATTAAAAATTTAAAATTAAGTCATATTGATCTTGAAAGAAGATTTTCTAAATTAAAAAAAGGAAAAGAAATTGTTGAAGAGTTTACTAACGAAGAACTCGCTAGTAGTTCAAAAATTATTGACGATAATAATTATCTTTCTACTTTAGAAGTTATTACTTCTCAAAAATGGTTAGTAAAGATTTCATTACTAATCGATGGAAACTTTCAGAAAAATCTGATTGCACTAATCGATAGTGGAGCAGATTTAAATTGTATTCAAGAAGGAATAATTCCTACCCAATATTTCCATAAAACAACTCATTCTCTCAGCTCAGCAAGCGGAGAAAAATTGCAAATTAATTACAAAATTCCTAAGGCCTTTATTTGTAAAAATAAGGTCTGCATTCCTACGTCATTCTTACTCGTTAAGAATATTACGAACCAAGTAATTCTTGGTACGCCTTTTCTTAGGAAAATATTTCCTATTAGAAATATTGATGAATACGGGTTCAAAGGAAACTTCGAAGATAAAGAAGTATACTTTGAATTCATTACTGAACCTTTTTCTAGAATTCTTAATGAAATTAAGGATTCTATTCTTATTAAAGCTAAAGAAAATCAGGTAAATTACCTTAAACAAGAAATTAGTATACTTACGATTGAGGATAAACTCCAGAATCCTAAGTTACAAGAAAAAATTAAATTATTATATAATGAATTTACGTTGCAGATATGTAACGATCTTCCTAATGCTTTTTGGAATAGAAAGAAACATATTGTTTCTTTACCCTATGAAGATGACTTTAATGAGAAAAATATTCCCACTAAAGCTCGTCCTTGTCAGATGAATTCTGAATTATTAGAATTATGTAAAAAAGAAATAACTTCTCTTTTACAGAAAGGTTTAATAAAACCTTCAAAATCACCTTGGTCGTGCACTGCTTTCTATGTTAATAATCATGCCGAAAAGGAAAGGGGAGCACCAAGGTTAGTTATTAATTATAAACCTCTAAATAAGGTTCTAAAATGGATTAGGTATCCTATTCCAAATAAGAAGGATCTTTTAGATCGATTATTTAATGCAGTTATATTCTCAAAATTTGATTTAAAATCAGGATTTTGGCAAATACAAGTTGCTGAAAAAGACAGATATAAGACTGCTTTTACAGTCCCAATTGGACAGTATGAGTGGAGCGTTATGCCTTTTGGATTAAAAAACGCTCCCTCTGAATTTCAAAATATTATGAACGATATTTTTATTCCTTATAGTAATTTTATTATCGTTTATATCGATGATATACTTATCTTTTCTAAAGACATTGAAACTCATTTTAAACATCTTGATATTTTCAAGAAAATTGTTATTCAAAATGGATTAGTCATATCCAGCCCAAAAATGGTTTTATTTCAGACCAAAGTTCGTTTCTTGGGTCATACTATTGAAAAGGGTAATGTTAACCCTATTAATAGAAGTATTGAGTTTGCGTCAAAATTTCCTGATCAAATTCTTGATAAAACTCAACTTCAATGATTTTTAGGGAGTCTTAATTATATTTCTCCTTATTATAAAAATCTTGCAATTGATACATCTATTTTATATGATAGATTAAAAAAGATTCCTTGTCAATGGACAAATAGTCACACTGAAGCGATTAGAAAAATTAAGAATAAGGTTACGCACTTGCCATGTCTTATGATTGCTAATCCTAATTGGCAAAAAATTATAGAGACTGATGCCTCTGACTTAGGTTTTGGAGGAATCTTAAAACAAGTTTCTCCAGAAGATAAAAAAGAATATTTAGTTAGATTCCATTCCGGGAAATGGAACAATGCTCAAAAGAATTATGCTACTATAGCTAGAGAAGTCCTCGCTATAGTTAAATGTGTCCTTAAATTTCAGGATGATTTATATAATCAAAGGTTTTTAATAAAAACTGATTGTCAAGCTGCAAAATTTATGTTTCTGAAAGACTTTAAACATGATGTCTCTAAACAAATGTTTGCGAGATGGCAGGCTCATTTAGCCCCATTCGATTTTGAAATAATTTATAAAAAATGGAGTGATAATAGTCTCCCCGATTATCTAACTCGTGAATATCTTTCATGAATTTTGCAGATATGTCCCATTATGGGAGAAATTTCCCCTCTAATAGAGGTGGAAGAGGTGGAAAAAATATTGTTGCTCAAATGGGCAATAAAAAGCTCGTTAAAGAGAATCTTTCAGCTTCCTCAAGTAATACTTTGAGTAGCGAAGATTACAAAGAATTCCTTGAATTCAAGAAACAGAAAGCCAAGTCTTCTAATGAAGGCACTTCTTACGCAAAGGTTATTGCGGAAGAAGAGGACGATGTTGACTATGAGAAAATTTCTCATACTGAGGTAATTATATTACTTGAATTTAAAGATCTAAAATGGTCTGATGAACCTTGGACTATAATGACAAGGTATTTAGAAAGAGCATCATATGCTGCCACGTTTTATAAAAATCGTGATAATTATGAAAATATTCTTAAATCCACTGGTACGTGTGATTTTGATCATTTCAATGCAGGAAATTCCCAAACAGCTTTGAAAAAGGGTTATACCTTTAGTAAAATTATTTTCAAGCAAATTATTTCGCCTGAAAAATGGGCTATTCACCCTTTAAAGGATAGAGAATATCTCCATCCTGAGTTAAAAACTATAGTCAAATTCAATTATTATGACTATATCGACGCTTTTTATAAAGTATTTTTATACCAGAATGAGAATAGAAAACATTCTTGGTGGATTAAGATCTGTTCGGATGTTTATAAGTCCGAGATTCCTAATTGGTTTTATCAATGGTGGCTTTCTTATGGAGCCTCAATTGAAATTCTTAAAGAACCCTTTTTTGGACTATATCAAGAATGGGTTAAAATTTCTCCGAATTTAATTGAAGCGGAGCATAAACATGAATGTATTGAAGGAATGGCTTCTTTACATTTTTATACTGAATTCAGTATTCCATGGATTTGGAGATGGACTCCAGAAGTGGGTTATACCCAACAAAAAATTCCATGTCTTCAACGAAATTTTTATATAAAATTTTGGAAAAAGATGATAAGAAAAACTGCTACTGGTGAATATGAAAGCCAGCAGACGATTGATAAAATTCCATACGGAGGATCTTTTTACAGAAATAAAAACTTTACAAAAAGGTGATGATGGTACGTGGCAAAATCCACCTAACAAACCATGATAATGGTACTTAGTCAAACAAAACCAATTGGGTCTAGTGATTAAACTGAGAAACAGTTTAACTCACTTTGAACCAAAGGTAGTCACACTTTCATACCATGATCGGTGTCTCGTTTGAAGGCAGTTCAACCGATATACCAAACATCAAAATAAAAGATGAATAATGGTACGTGGCGTTGTTAAACTTATTAGTCCAGTTATCAAGCTGTAAACAGTTTGATCCCGTTCGGACCCAAGGTATTCCAGCTTTCTTTTTCCATTTGGAAACTAGTTTGAGGAGGGTAAACTGAATTTAGATTTTTCCCCGTTGAAAGTTTATAATTTCTTTCAAGAACTGAAACCATGTTTTTAAAATATTTTTCTAAAAACCAGGGAATAAAAGGTAACATTTCATTTCGTTTTGATAAATCATTATAAAATTCATCTTGGAAAATAATCTTATCTTCCTTATTAAAATTTCCAAAAACCCATTTTCGGAAAAGTTCCCATTTGGGTAAATTAAATTCCTGATTAATTTTCTTTCTTACCGGAGAACCCGGACTAAAATCAATATTGGGTTTTATATCCATTAAACATGAAAATCAATTTCTGACTCGGTTATTTCCTCGTCTTGATTTTTAAAGACTCCATGAACAATATTATCAGAATTAATTCTTAATTCTTCTACTTTATTTTGAAGGTATTCACTAGGGGTTGACTCCCTGATTTGAGAAGTCGAAGCTCTAGAAGGAGATCTTATCATATTATCACATGGTGATATATGATAATGTGACGAGCTTGATCTAGAAATTCTAGATCTCGTAGTTTTTATATCGACCGATTTTCTATCCTGCTCAAATTGTATTTGAACTGTTCCATCTGTTGTCTGTATTATTTGAGTAGGATTTTTCCTAATTTTGGGTTGCAGAGGCATAGCTCGTTCAATAACCCAATTTTCTGGGAATTGAATTTCTTCCCATTTAATAGATCTACGAGTTGTGATGTTAGATCTACTAAAATTGGTTTCTATAAGAACAGTTTCGTTGATAGGTTTATCAACAATTTTGCACTGAGGATTCAGTGTATATAAAGGTTTATAATAAATTCTATAACAGATACAAATTACTTCCGAACCCGGAGCGTAATTATATCCGTGAGTTTTGACATTTAATGTCAGAGCATCTAATATATTGACATCAGTCAATGATAATTGGAGATTTGGATAAACATTAAAATAGACTGGACCATGTGCCAGACTAGACTGGATTATTCCCATAAGGGATTGTTTCCAGTCGAGATTTCGACCGTCTCTAAGAGCTGCTATAAAACTCTCTGGTAAACCTTCTAAAGTCAAAGGCTTAAAGGCTACCTGAACTAACCCGATATGAATAAATTTATGGTTTATTCTATATTTTTCTAAGTCTCTATTACTTAGAAGCCTAATAACCATCTCTTCATTGTTAAGAGAGATAGTTTCTTCGGTAGTTTTAACTACCTGTTTTAAACCTAATTTTTCAAAAGTTCCTAATTCGTCTCATCAAATTTATCATTTGATAAAGACCGTTAAACTACACCTTAACTTCTTAATACTCCACCATGGCTCTGATACCATACGGAGGATCTTTTTACAGAAATAAAAACTTTACAAAAAGGTGATGATGGTACGTGGCAAAATCCACCTAACAAACCATGATAATGGTACTTAGTCAAACAAAACCAATTGGGTCTAGTGATTAAACTGAGAAACAGTTTAACTCACTTTGAACCAAAGGTAGTCACACTTTCATACCATGATCGGTGTCTCGTTTGAAGGCAGTTCAACCGATATACCAAACATCAAAATAAAAGATGAATAATGGTACGTGGCGTTGTTAAACCTATTAGTCCAGTTATCAAGCTGTAAACAGTTTGATCCCGTTCGGACCCAAGGTATTCCAGCCTATATACCATTAATCCAAAAACAACATAAAATAAAAATTATTTTTGTGATCATAAGAATTATATTGTCGAATACAAGGACTTTTACATAATAAAATTTTTCATTCAATTAATTCAATCGGTAACAGCCTTACCCTTCAAACGCCTTTACTGCGGCAACACGGGCTAGCCAAGAGCCGACACAGAATTAATCAAAATCAAATTTTATTATAACCTTTATTCAAAATTTAATTCTTTCAATCGATTTTTAAAGGTTTTTTATAAAGAAAAATATTACATCATATTAATATATGTATATATATATATATATATATATGATATAAAACCATGATTAAAGTATCAAGGCATCTTGGTGTAGTTTAACGTGGAAATTAGCCTTCCATTAAGGCTAAACTAAATAAAAGATAAATATAAAAAAGAACAAAATTTAAAAACTCACTTGAGAAAGAGAGGAGTCGTACAACAAACTTCAATCTTTTATTCTTTTAATATTAATATTTTACAGGGAGAGAGGGAATTACAAGAGAGAGAGAGTGCATAATGAGATGCGTACAAAGTAAATGGCTTAAAGCCATTTTATAGACAAGAAGGAAAAAAGCATAGTAAACATCAATAATTCGCCGAAGAATTTTCTTCGACTCTTGCCTAATGAGCTGTCCACCATCTTTAAATGTAGACCGTTGCTTTTTCTTTATTAAAGTTATCAACTTTGTCATAAAAGTCTTCGTAATGATCCTTACTTTAGGAAATGGACAAAGTAGGGCATCATTTCTTCTTATCTTTTTCTTGAATTTTCTTGGTGATCGTGTCCTTGAGTAGATCAATGGCATCATCCACCAAAATATTATCCGGATCTTCCGGATCTTGTCCTTCTCCACCAAGACAAAAGTCTTCATCTTTTGACGAAGTTTCCATTGAGAAATCCACCGAGGCTTCAATGCCAAGATTTTTGTGGATATCCTTTTTCATTAGGTCAAAATAAGCCTGAACAATTTCTTCAGACTTCATCTTTCCCTTTTGAATATTCATCCTTCTTGAAATTATTTCAAAAGGACTTGGGGGTTCCCTTTGTTGATGATTATTAATCATCTCTTTATACTGAAAAATTTTTTCTTCGATTTTATCAATCGTCTGCTGGCTTTCATATTCACCAGTAGCAGTTTTTCTTATCATCTTTTTCCAAAATTTTATATAAAAATTTCGTTGAAGACATGGAATTTTTTGTTGGGTATAACCCACTTCTGGAGTCCATCTCCAAATCCATGGAATACTGAATTCAGTATAAAAATTTAAAGAAGCCATTCCTTCAATACATTCATGTTTATGCTCCGCTTCAATTAAATTCGGAGAAATTTTAACCCATTCTTGATATAGTCCAAAAAAGGGTTCTTTAAGAATTTCAATTGAGGCTCCATAAGAAAGCCACCATTGATAAAACCAATTAGGAATCTCGGACTTATAAACATCCGAACAGATCTTAATCCACCAAGAATGTTTTCTATTCTCATTCTGGTATAAAAATACTTTATAAAAAGCGTCGATATAGTCATAATAATTGAATTTGACTATAGTTTTTAACTCAGGATGGAGATATTCTCTATCCTTTAAAGGGTGAATAGCCCATTTTTCAGGCGAAATAATTTGCTTGAAAATAATTTTACTAAAGGTATAACCCTTTTTCAAAGCTGTTTGGGAATTTCCTGCATTGAAATGATCAAAATCACACGTACCAGTGGATTTAAGAATATTTTCATAATTATCACGATTTTTATAAAACGTGGCAGCATATGATGCTCTTTCTAAATACCTTGTCATTATAGTCCAAGGTTCATCAGACCATTTTAGATCTTTAAATTCAAGTAATATAATTACCTCAGTATGAGAAATTTTCTCATAGTCAACATCGTCCTCTTCTTCCGCAATAACCTTTGCGTAAGAAGTGCCTTCATTAGACGACTTGGCTTTCTGTTTCTTGAATTCAAGGAATTCTTTGTAATCTTCGCTACTCAAAGTATTACTTGAGGAAGATGAAAGATTCTCTTTAACGAGCTTTTTATTGCCCATTTGAGCAACAATATTTTTTCCACCTCTTCCACCTCTATTAGAGGGGAAATTTCTCCCATAATGGGACATATCTGCAAAATTCATGAAAGATATTCACGAGTTAGATAATCGGGGAGACTATTATCACTCCCTTTTTTATAAATTATTTCAAAATCGAATGGGGCTAAATGAGCCTGCCATCTCGCAAACATTTGTTTAGAGACATCATGTTTAAAGTCTTTCAGAAACATAAATTTTGCAGCTTGACAATCAGTTTTTATTAAAAACCTTTGATTATATAAATCATCCTGAAATTTAAGGACACATTTAACTATAGCGAGGACTTCTCTAGCTATAGTAGCATAATTCTTTTGAGCATTGTTCCATTTCCCGGAATGGAATCTAACTAAATATTCTTTTTTATCTTCTGGAGAAACTTGTTTTAAGATTCCTCCAAAACCTAAGTCAGAGGCATCAGTCTCTATAATTTTTTGCCAATTAGGATTAGCAATCATAAGACATGGCAAGTGCGTAACCTTATTCTTAATTTTTCTAATCGCTTCAGTGTGACTATTTGTCCATTGACAAGGAATCTTTTTTAATCTATCATATAAAATAGATGTATCAATTGCAAGATTTTTATAATAAGGAGAAATATAATTAAGACTCCTTAAAAATCTTTGAAGTTGAGTTTTATCAAGAATTTGATCAGGAAATTTTGACGCAAACTCAATACTTCTATTAATAGGGTTAACATTACCCTTTTCAATAGTATGACCCAAGAAACGAACTTTGGTCTGAAATAAAACCATTTTTGGGCTGGATATGACTAATCCATTTTGAATAACAATTTTCTTGAAAATATCAAGATGTTTAAAATGAGTTTCAATGTCTTTAGAAAAGATAAGTATATCATCGATATAAACGATAATAAAATTACTATAAGGAATAAAAATATCGTTCATAATATTTTGAAATTCAGAGGGAGCGTTTTTTAATCCAAAAGGCATAACGCTCCACTCATACTGTCCAATTGGGACTGTAAAAGCAGTCTTATATCTGTCTTTTTCAGCAACTTGTATTTGCCAAAATCCTGATTTTAAATCAAATTTTGAGAATATAACTGCATTAAATAATCGATCTAAAAGATCCTTCTTATTTGGAATAGGATACCTAATCCATTTTAGAACCTTATTTAGAGGTTTATAATTAATAACTAACCTTGGTGCTCCCCTTTCCTTTTCGGCATGATTATTAACATAGAAAGCAGTGCACGACCAAGGTGATTTTGAAGGTTTTATTAAACCTTTCTGTAAAAGAGAAGTTATTTCTTTTTTACATAATTCTAATAATTCAGAATTCATCTGACAAGGACGAGCTTTAGTGGGAATATTTTTCTCATTAAAGTCATCTTCATAGGGTAAAGAAACAATATGTTTCTTTCTATTCCAAAAAGCATTAGGAAGATCGTTACATATCTGCAACGTAAATTCATTATATAATAATTTAATTTTTTCTTGTAACTTAGGATTCTGGAGTTTATCCTCAGTCGTAAGTATACTAATTTCTCGTTTAAGGTAATTTACCTGATTTTCTTTAGCTTTAATAAGAATAGAATCCTTAATTTCATTAAGAATTCTAGAAAAAGGTTCAGTAATGAATTCAAAGTATACTTCTTTATCTTCGAAGTTTCCTTTGAACCCGTATTCATCAATATTTCTAATAGGAAATATTTTCCTAAGAAAAGGCGTACCAAGAATTACTTGGTTCGTAATATTCTTAACGAGTAAAAATGACGTAGGAATGCAGACCTTATTTTTACAAATAAAGGCCTTAGGAATTTTGTAATTAATTTGCAATTTTTCTCCGCTTGCTGAGCTGAGAGAATGAGTTGTTTTATGGAATTGGGTAGGAATTATTCCTTCTTGAATACAATTTAAATCTGCTCCACTATCGATTAGTGCAATCAGATTTTTCTGAAAGTTTCCATCGATTAGTAATGAAATCTTTACTAACCATTTTTGAGAAGTAATAACTTCTAAAGTAGAAAGATAATTATTATCGTCAATAATTTTTGAACTACTAGCGAGTTCTTCGTTAGTAAATTCTTCAACAATTTCTTTTCCTTTTTCTAATTTAGAAAATCTTCTTTCAAGATCAATATGACTTAATTTTAAATTTTTAATTTCGGATTTAAGATTTGAAATTTCGGAATTTAAATCTCTAATATTAGTAGGTGATTCGGTTTTAAATTTATTTTTATTATGAAGTAACTTTATTACTTCGGACATACTATATGGTTCAGATTTAGGAATAACTTCTTTAGAAGTTTCTTCCTCTTTTTGAATTATTCTTTTAATAATCAGATTCTTTAAATCTGGATCATCTGTTTCTTTTAATATTTCGAGAAGATTATTATCAAGAACATTTATTTCTTGAAACTGTGATATAATTTGGTATAAATTATTATCTTCTAATTCAGATTCTGAACTATCTAAATTTTTAGAGCAAGGTTGTCCTATTTGACAATCTTGACATTCATCGGATCCTGACGATGAAATATCTTCGATGATATTATTTTCATTATTCGAAGAAGTTTCACTGTCTGATTCCAACAGAATTTTGGATAATGTTTCTTTTAATTCATTATTAATTTCTAAATTGTTGATTTTCTTTTTGGTCCAGCAGGTACTAGCTTTATGACCTACTTTTCCACATTTTCGACAGATGATTGGAGGAAATTTATTTTTGTATTGATAATTTTTATTATCTTTTGAGAATTTTTGTTCTCTTCTTTTAGATCTTCTAAATTTTTTCTTTTCATATTGTTTAGAAGAATATTTTTTAGTTTTGTGTTCTTTACGAGTTTTACTCGTAGAGGGACTTTCCATGCCAAATTGGCCACAGAATTCTCCTAATTGTTTTTTCTCGTCTAGAGAATGTCTCTTGACTTGTTTATTTAATTTAATTTCATTACATAAGGCTAAACCTTCCTGTATGCAAGTTCCTATAAGTTTACCGTAGGTATAGGAGTTATAATCAATACTTGACTCTCCTTTTCTAAGGTTATTTCTTACCCTTTCTGCAAAGAGTGAAGGTAAACCGTCTATAAATTTAGACTTCCAATGAGTACTATTTGACTCAGGAAGTTCCATGACTCGACTAAGGAAAGTATCCTTATACCATCTAAATGATGTAAGAGTTTTACATCTAAGATTTTGTAGAAGAGTTCTGATATTTTCAGAATTATCAGACCACCGGCCTGTGAAGTGTTCAATAATGTTTACACATAAAGTATAAACAACATTGTCTACTTGTTGACCATTTTCTTCTTTAATGGTTTGGTAAATGTCATCTTTTTCATGTTGAGATAAATAATTATCCCACCATCCTTTTAACTGACCAGTAAAGCCAGCGACAATCATTTTTGCAACCGCTTTATCATTATTTTGATTAGCTTTGCAAATAGTGCTATACATAAGCATCCTATGGATCATATTATAGATCTGTCTTTCAGTATAACCGTCTAAGTTCCATTCGTATATGCTTCTACCACTATACGAATTATTGAGCATAAATTCTTGTTCTTCGAACAAGATATCTTGAGGGGTAGGCCTAGGGTAATAATATTTACTTTGAGTGGGCCTATCAGCATATTTTGTATGTTTTAATTTATTAATTTCTTCGTTAAACGTATCTTGAATATCCCGAATATTATCAGAATTTTCAAGTCGATTTTCAAATTCTTCACTTAAAGTATTAAGCTTTAAATCTTTAAGTTTTTCTTCGAGTAAATTTTCGATATGAGAAATTGATTTTAATTTAAAATCAATAATTTCAGGAGGAGGCTGAATACTGGGAGAGGCAGTATCGACCTTTTCAATTTTTACTTTATCTTTTAAAAGATAATTCTTTATATCTTTAACTGAAGACGAAATTTCTTCAATATTTTTCTTTAATAAAGAAATTTGTTCTCCTAAAACAATAACATACATATTTGTATAATTTTGTTGTTTTAAAAGACAATTAATATGACTTATGGTTACGGTAATCGTATCATTTTCAAATAATTTTTGAAAAGCATTGAAATATCGAATCTCATTTTCTTTTTCCATTTGGAAACTAGTTTGAGGAGGGTAAACTGAATTTAGATTTTTCCCCGTTGAAAGTTTATAATTTCTTTCAAGAACTGAAACCATGTTTTTAAAATATTTTTCTAAAAACCAGGGAATAAAAGGTAACATTTCATTTCGTTTGATAAATCATTATAAAATTCATCTTGGAAAATAATCTTATCTTCCTTATTAAAATTTCCAAAAAACCATTTTCGGAAAAGTTCCCATTTGGGTAAATTAAATTCCTGATTAATTTTCTTTCTTACCGGAGAACCCGGACTAAAATCAATATTGGGTTTTATATCCATTAAACATGAAAATCCATTTCTGACTCGGTTATTTCCTCGTCTTGATTTTTAAAGACTCCATGAACAATATTATCAGAATTAATTCTTAATTCTTCTACTTTATTTTGAAGGTATTCACTAGGGGTTGACTCCCTGATTTGAGAAGTCGAAGCTCTAGAAGGAGATCTTATCATATAATCACATGGTGATATATGATAATGTGACGAGCTTGATCTAGAAATTCTAGATCTCGTAGTTTTTATATCGACCGATTTTCTATCCTGCTCAAATTGTATTTGAACTGTTCCATCTGTTGTCTGTATTATTTGAGTAGGATTTTTCCTAATTTTGGGTTGCAGAGGTATAGCTCGTTCAATAACCCAATTTTCTGGGAATTGAATTTCTTCCCATTTAATAGATCTACGAGTTGTGATGTTAGATCTACTAAAATTGGTTTCTATAAGAACAGTTTCGTTGATAGGTTTATCAACAATTTTGCACTGAGGATTCAGTGTATATAAAGGTTTATAATAAATTCTATAACAGATACAAATTACTTCCGAACCCGGAGCGTAATTATATCCGTGAGTTTTGACATTTAATGTCAGAGCATCTAATATATTGACATCAGTCAATGATAATTGGAGATTTGGATAAACATTAAAATAGACTGGACCATGTGCCAGACTAGACTGGATTATTCCCATAAGGGATTGTTTCCAGTCGAGATTTCGACCGTCTCTAAGAGCTGCTATAAAACTCTCTGGTAAACCTTCTAAAGTCAAAGGCTTAAAGGCTACCTGAACTAACCCGATATGAATAAATTTATGGTTTATTCTATATTTTTCTAAGTCTCTATTACTTAGAAGCCTAATAACCATCTCTTCATTGTTAAGAGAGATAGTTTCTTCGGTAGTTTTAACTACGTTTGAACTGTTCCATCTGTTGTCTGTATTATTTGAGTAGGATTTTTCCTAATTTTGGGTTGCAGAGGCATAGCTCGTTCAATAACCCAATTTTCTGGGAATTGAATTTCTTCCCATTTAATAGATCTACGAGTTGTGATGTTAGATCTACTAAAATTGGTTTCTATAAGAACAGTTTCGTTGATAGGTTTATCAACAATTTTGCACTGAGGATTCAGTGTATATAAAGGTTTATAATAAATTCTATAACAGATACAAATTACTTCCGAACCCGGAGCGTAATTATATCCGTGAGTTTTGACATTTAGTGTCAGAGCATCTAATATATTGACATCAGTCAATGATAATTGGAGATTTGGATAAACATTAAAATAGACTGGACCATGTGCCAGATAGACTGGATTATTCCCATAAGGGATTGTTTCCAGTCGAGATTTCGACCGTCTCTAAGAGCTGCTATAAAACTCTCTGGTAAACCTTCTAAAGTCAAAGGCTTAAAGGCTATCTGAACTAACCCGATATGAATAAATTTATGGTTTATTCTATATTTTTCTAAGTCTCTATTACTTAGAAGCCTAATAACCATCTCTTCATTGTTAAGAGAGATAGTTTCTTCGGTAGTTTTAACTACGTTTGAACTGTTCCATCTGTTGTCTGTATTATTTGAGTAGGATTTTTCCTAATTTTGGGTTGCAGAGGCATAGCTCGTTCAATAACCCAATTTTCTGGGAATTGAATTTCTTCCCATTTAATAGATCTACGAGTTGTGATGTTAGATCTACTAAAATTGGTTTCTATAAGAACAGTTTCGTTGATAGGTTTATCAACAATTTTGCACTGAGGATTCAGTGTATATAAAGGTTTATAATAAATTCTATAACAGATACAAATTACTTCCGAACCCGGAGCGTAATTATATCCGTGAGTTTTGACATTTAATGTCAGAGCATCTAATATATTGACATCAGTCAATGATAATTGGAGATTTAGATAAACATTAAAATAGACTGGACCATGTGCCAGACTAGACTGGATTATTCCCATAAGGGATTGTTTTCAGTCTACATTTAAAGATGGTGGACAGCTCATTAGGCAAGAGTCGAAGAAAATTCTTCGGCGAATTATTGATGTTTACTATGCTTTTTTCCTTCTTGTCTATAAAATGGCTTTAAGTCATTTACTTTGTACGCATCTCATTATGCACTCTCTCTCTCTTGTAATTCCCTCTCTCCCTGTAAAATATTAATATTAAAAGAATAAAAGATTGAAGTTTGCTGTACGACTCCTCTCTTTCTCAAGTGAGTTTTTAAATTTTGTTCTTTTTTATATTTATCTTTTATTTAGTTTAGCCTTAATGGAAGGCTAATTTCCACGTTAAACTACACCAGGATGCCTTGATACTTTAATCATGGTTTTATATCATATATATATATATACATATATTAATATGATGTAATATTTTTCTTTATAAAAAACCTTTAAAAATCGATTGAAAGAATTAAATTTTGAATAAAGGTTATAATAAAATTTGATTTTGATTAGTTCTGTGTCGGCTCTTGGCTAGCCCGTGTTGCCGCAGTAAAGGCGTTTGAAGGGTAAGGCTATTACCGATTGAATTAATTGAATGAAAAATTTTATTATGTAAAAGTCCTTGTATTCGACAATATAATTCTTATGATCACAAAAATAATTTTTATTTTATGTTGTTTTTGGATTAATGGTATATAGGCTGGAATACCTTGGGTCCGAACGGGATCAAACTGTTTACAGCTTGATAACTGGACTAATAGGTTTAACAACGCCACGTACCATTATTCATCTTTTATTTTGATGTTTGGTATATCGGTTGAACTGCCTTCAAACGAGACACCGATCACCATACGGAGGATCTTTTTACAGAAATAAAAACTTTACAAAAAGGTGATGATGGTACGTGGCAAAATCCACCTAACAAACCATGATAATGGTACTTAGTCAAACAAAACCAATTGGGTCTAGTGATTAAACTGAGAAACAGTTTAACTCACTTTGAACCAAAGGTAGTCACACTTTCATACCATGATCGGTGTCTCGTTTGAAGGCAGTTCAACCGATATACCAAACATCAAAATAAAAGATGAATAATGGTACGTGGCGTTGTTAAACCTATTAGTCCAGTTATCAAGCTGTAAACAGTTTGATCCCGTTCGGACCCAAGGTATTCCAGCCTATATACCATTAATCCAAAAACAACATAAAATAAAAATTATTTTTGTGATCATAAGAATTATATTGTCGAATACAAGGACTTTTACATAATAAAATTTTTCATTCAATTAATTCAATCGGTAACAGCCTTACCCTTCAAATGCCTTTACTGCGGCAACACGGGCTAGCCAAGAGCCGACACAGAATTAATCAAAATCAAATTTTACTATAACCTTTATTCAAAATTTAATTCTTTCAATCGATTTTTAAAGGTTTTTTATAAAGAAAAATATTACATCATATTAATATATGTATATATATATATATATATGATATAAAACCATGATTAAAGTATCAAGGCATCTTGGTGTAGTTTAACGTGGAAATTAGCCTTCCATTAAGGCTAAACTAAATAAAAGATAAATATAAAAAAGAACAAAATTTAAAAACTCACTTGAGAAAGAGAGGAGTCGTACAGCAAACTTCAATCTTTTATTCTTTTAATATTAATATTTTACAGGGTGAGAGGGAATTACAAGAGAGAGAGAGTGCATAATGAGATGCGTACAAAGTAAATGGCTTAAAGCCATTTTATAGACAAGAAGGAAAAAAGCATAGTAAACATCAATAATTCGCCGAAGAATTTTCTTCGACTCTTGCCTAATGAGCTGTCCACCATCTTTAAATGTAGACCGTTGCTTTTTCTTTATTAAAGTTATCAACTTTGTCATAAAAGTCTTCGTAATGATCCTTACTTTAGGAAATGGACAAAGTAGGGCATCATTTCTTCTTATCTTTTTCTTGAATTTTCTTGGTGATCGTGTCCTTGAGTAGATCAATGGCATCATCCACCAAAATATTATCCGGATCTTCCGGATCTTGTCCTTCTCCACCAAGACAAAAGTCTTCATCTTTTGACGAAGTTTCCATTGAGAAATCCACCGAGGCTTCAATGCCAAGATTTTTGTGGATATCCTTTTTCATTAGGTCAAAATAAGCCTGAACAATTTCTTCAGACTTCATCTTTCCCTTTTGAATATTCATCCTTCTTGAAATTATTTCAAAAGGACTTGGGGGTTCCCTTTGTTGATGATTATTAATCATCTCTTTATACTGAAAAATTTTTTCTTCGATTTTATCAATCGTCTGCTGGCTTTCATATTCACCAGTAGCAGTTTTTCTTATCATCTTTTTCCAAAATTTTATATAAAAATTTCGTTGAAGACATGGAATTTTTTGTTGGGTATAACCCACTTCTGGAGTCCATCTCCAAATCCATGGAATACTGAATTCAGTATAAAAATGTAAAGAAGCCATTCCTTCAATACTTTCATGTTTATGCTCCGCTTCAATTAAATTCGGAGAAATTTTAACCCATTCTTGATATAGTCCAAAAAAGGGTTCTTTAAGAATTTCAATTGAGGCTCCATAAGAAAGCCACCATTGATAAAACCAATTAGGAATCTCGGACTTATAAACATCCGAACAGATCTTAATCCACCAAGAATGTTTTCTATTCTCATTCTGGTATAAAAATACTTTATAAAAAGCGTCGATATAGTCATAATAATTGAATTTGACTATAGTTTTTAACTCAGGATGGAGATATTCTCTATCCTTTAAAGGGTGAATAGCCCATTTTTCAGGCGAAATAATTTGCTTGAAAATAATTTTACTAAAGGTATAACCCTTTTTCAAAGCTGTTTGGGAATTTCCTGCATTGAAATGATCAAAATCACACGTACCAGTGGATTTAAGAATATTTTCATAATTATCACGATTTTTATAAAACGTGGCAGCATATGATGCTCTTTCTAAATACCTTGTCATTATAGTCCAAGGTTCATCAGACCATTTTAGATCTTTAAATTCAAGTAATATAATTACCTCAGTATGAGAAATTTTCTCATAGTCATCGTCCTCTTCTTCCGCAATAACCTTTGCGTAAGAAGTGCCTTCATTAGAAGACTTGGCTTTCTGTTTCTTGAATTCAAGGAATTCTTTGTAATCTTCGCTACTCAAAGTATTACTTGAGGAAGATGAAAGATTCTCTTTAACGAGCTTTTTATTGCCCATTTGAGCAACAATATTTTTTCCACCTCTTCCACCTCTATTAGAGGGGAAATTTCTCCCATAATGGGACATATCTGCAAAATTCATGAAAGATATTCACGAGTTAGATAATCGGGGAGACTATTATCACTCCCTTTTTTATAAATTATTTCAAAATCGAATGGGGCTAAATGAGCCTGCCATCTCGCAAACATTTGTTTAGAGACATCATGTTTAAAGTCTTTCAGAAACATAAATTTTGCAGCTTGACAATCAGTTTTTATTAAAAACCTTTGATTATATAAATCATCCTGAAATTTAAGGACACATTTAACTATAACGAGGACTTCTCTAGCTGTAGTAGCATAATTCTTTTGAGCATTGTTCCATTTCCCGGAATGGAATCTAACTAAATATTCTTTTTTATCTTCTGGAGAAACTTGTTTTAAGATTCCTCCAAAACCTAAGTCAGAGGCATCAGTCTCTATAATTTTTTGCCAATTAGGATTAGCAATCATAAGACATGGCAAGTGCGTAACCTTATTCTTAATTTTTCTAATCGCTTCAGTGTGACTATTTGTCCATTGACAAGGAATCTTTTTTAATCTATCATATAACATAGATGTATCAATTGCAAGATTTTTATAATAAGGAGAAATATAATTAAGACTCCCTAAAAATCTTTGAAGTTGAGTTTTATCAAGAATTTGATCAGGAAATTTTGACGCAAACTCAATACTTCTATTAATAGGGTTAACATTACCCTTTTCAATAGTATGACCCAAGAAACGAACTTTGGTCTGAAATAAAACCATTTTTGGGCTGGATATGACTAATCCATTTTGAATAACAATTTTCTTGAAAATATCAAGATGTTTAAAATGAGTTCCAATGTCTTTAGAAAAGATAAGTATATCATCGATATAAACGGTAATAAAATTACTATAAGGAATAAAAATATCGTTCATAATATTTTGAAATTCAGAGGGAGCGTTTTTTAATCCAAAAGGCATAACGCTCCACTCATACTGTCCAATTGGGACTGTAAAAGCAGTCTTATATCTGTCTTTTTCAGCAACTTGTATTTGCCAAAATCCTGATTTTAAATCAAATTTTGAGAATATAATTGCATTAAATAATCGATCTAAAAGATCCTTCTTATTTGGAATAGGATACCTAATCCATTTTAGAACCTTATTTAGAGGTTTATAATTAATAACTAACCTTGGTGCTCCCCTTTCCTTTTCGGCATGATTATTAACATAGAAAGCAGTGCACGACCAAGGTGATTTTGAAGGTTTTATTAAACCTTTCTGTAAAAGAGAAGTTATTTCTTTTTTACATAATTCTAATAATTCAGAATTCATCTGACAAGGACGAGCTTTAGTGGGAATATTTTTCTCATTAAAGTCATCTTCATAGGGTAAAGAAACAATATGTTTCTTTCTATTCCAAAAAGCATTAGGAAGATCGTTACATATCTGCAACGTAAATTCATTATATAATAATTTAATTTTTTCTTGTAACTTAGGATTCTGGAGTTTATCCTCAATCGTAAGTATACTAATTTCTTGTTTAAGGTAATTTACCTGATTTTCTTTAGCTTTAATAAGAATAGAATCCTTAATTTCATTAAGAATTCTAGAAAAAGGTTCAGTAATGAATTCAAAGTATACTTCTTTATCTTCGAAGTTTCCTTTGAACCCGTATTCATCAATATTTCTAATAGGAAATATTTTCCTAAGAAAAGGCGTACCAAGAATTACTTGGTTCGTAATATTCTTATCGAGTAAGAATGACGTAGGAATGCAGACCTTATTTTTACAAATAAAGGCCTTAGGAATTTTGTAATTAATTTGCAATTTTTCTCCGCTTGCTGAGCTGAGAGAATGAGTTGTTTTATGGAAATATTGGGTAGGAATTATTCCTTCTTGAATACAATTTAAATCTGCTCCACTATCGATTAGTGCAATCAGATTTTTCTGAAAGTTTCCATCGATTAGTAATGAAATCTTTACTAACCATTTTTGAGAAGTAATAACTTCTAAAGTAGAAAGATAATTATTATCGTCAATAATTTTTGAACTACTAGCGAGTTCTTCGTTAGTAAACTCTTCAACAATATCTTTTCCTTTTTTTAATTTAGAAAATCTTCTTTCAAGATCAATATGACTTAATTTTAAATTTTTAATTTCGGATTTAAGATTTGAAATTTCGGAATTTAAATCTCTAATATTAGTAGGTGATTCGGTTTTAAATTTATTTTTATTATGAAGTAACTTTATTACTTCGGACATACTATATGGTTCAGATTTAGGAATAACTTCTTTAGAAGTTTCATCTCTTTATACTGAAAAATTTTTTCTTCGATTTTATCAATCGTCTGCTGGCTTTCATATTCACCAGTAGCAGTTTTTCTTATCATCTTTTTCCAAAATTTTATATAAAAATTTCGTTGAAGACATGGAATTTTTTGTTGGGTATAACCCACTTCTGGAGTCCATCTCCAAATCCATGGAATACTGAATTCAGTATAAAAATGTAAAGAAGCCATTAGAGAGAGATATTGTATAAAAGTAACGACGGTTTCGCTGTCCAATAATATATTGCTAAAATAATAATATTCTCCACCTGCGTGCCTTTTCAACAGATTTTACTGTCCGTTCACAAAAGCATTCGTAAGAATAAGAATTGTGAAGTCAGTAACCCTCAATTGCGGCGGCGATGCAATAATGCAATGTTACTTAATTTGCCTCTTCGGAGTTCGGACGAGCCTTTCATTTCTTAGAAAGATAACAGTAAAAATGTTATACCATGGTTTCAGGGGTCTCCAATCAACCTATCCATATGGAATACACGTTTGTTTTGGTTACTCTAATCATCAAATTAGAATATTTTTATTGTTCCGACGTATCATCAAAACTGTTTGTTCGCACACAGAAAGGCGAACTTGAAACTGAACGAAGAGATACATGTTAAGGATTACTCCGAAAATTAATCACTCAATTAAAGTAATCATCAATAAAACTTAAAAGCTTTCCAAACTTACGTGTCCCACTTTGAAAAGAAATTTTTATTAGAACTTACATTATGATGGAAAAAGGACTGAAAACGAAAAAAGGGAACTGCAGGTAAGAAAGACAGGATCAAATTGCAGTGCAGCAGAGATTGACAGAGCCATGTGAATGATCTCAGGCTAAAAGACCCATTATTAATAAAAATAAAGATAAAATCGAGGTCAGAATAGAAATAAGTACAGATGATGTGTACTTCTTTGATGAATCAAGAAAACCCCAGCTCAGTCCAGACAAAACCCTCGCTAGTACTTTGCCTTTACACTACTCTTGACTCAGCGCTGATATGGACATTAACGCCTGCAAGAGACGGCCCGGTCGGCCCCCAAAATGCCAGGTCAACCATGACGACGGAGCTCCGCCGGCGAAGGGGCGGCGGGTTTGCAAGCGTCCACTGAAGAGCGTTGCACTTCATAAAGTGGATGGGGCTGAAAAGAAACGGAGAGGTCGACCTCCAAAGAACGCTACCGAGGACCATAATAATCATGTTTTGAAGAAATCATTGGAGGAAAACCCTAAGAAACAGCCACAAGTTGATGGCCATGTGATTATGAACGAGGAAGCTTATGAAAAATCCAAATCTAAGGTACTGATTGATTGATATCGCACGCCTTATCTTCTATTATTACATATTTTGATGAGGTTAAGTAACATTAGAGTTGCTGTTTGTTGGGTGGGAAAGAAAAATATTCGAAGATTGTGTAGTACACAATTTCCTTAAAATAGATTCGCTCCCTCACGTATGTGCTAGAGGTTTTTTAACGAGCGTCTATTTCCCAGGATACTTCGAAAAAACACGGCGTTCGTTTAGCACAAAAACGACACCGACTACGAACGGAATAAGAATTATAGCATAAACTATATTTGATGAAGTAGTATTTTTTTTTCTTTTTATTTCTTGTGTCTTTTTTCCTTAGAATTAATGGCCTATTTATAGCCAAAATTTTGTAATAAAAAATAATATTTTTTTTTAAATTATGATGAATCACGTTTGAGTTGAGGAGTGGTTTAATTAACCACTCCAATCACAAAGCCACCATCCCAACTTCTAGAAGTTGGGCCTTCTAGAAGTTGGGCCGTTATTGGGCCAAACCCGAAGCCCAATAACATTTAATTTCAAAGCCCACTTCAGTAAGTAAAAATATTTTTTTTTTAATTAATTCTCATTCACAAAAGATAATTTATAAATCAACTATAATATAAATTATCTAACAATCCCCCACGTGAATGAGAATTATTTGGTTAATATTTCTGCTAATCTAATGATACTCTGCATAGAGGATAGTATGTTTTACCATTTGAACTTCCTCCTTGTATGCACGCTTGGTTTACTGCAGTCCAGTAGAACACGATGTCTTTGAACTGTCCCGCTTTTCGTGTAAACGAACCCACGTACAATACACAGAGACCATTTTTCTCTTGTTCCGTTCTCATGGTTTTGTCCAGTACAGCCATGGACATGTCCTGATTCTGCGAGGGTTTCTAAAGAACTAAGCCTTTCAGTTCTCCTTTGAAGCGGCCCCACTTCTCCCTAACATAGGTGACTTTTCACGTCGCGAGTATTTTCTATCAATACTCTATGATAGTCATTAAAGCATCATAATGCTAGCCTTTTCCGTCTTCACTGTTTCTTGACAGGAATGAGCGGGGTTATCCCCCACAGTGATACCAAGTCCTAAAATTAGGTTGTCCCTTTGAACCTAGATCTTGGGATCTCCGGTCACATAGGTAGGGTTTTCCTTCTTAGCACTTCTATACTTTAAGGCTTTTAAGCCCATCCCTTTCGTCAACCTTTCAACCGCATCTCTATTTAACCCTTTGGTTAGCGGATCCGCAATGTTATCCGTCGATTTCACATAATCAATCGAGATAACTCCAACTGAGAGCAGTTGTCTAATGGTATTATGTCGACGACGTATGTGTCTCGACTTACCATTATACATAGTACTCTGTGCTCGTCCAATAGCCGATTGGCTATCGCAGTGTATGCATATAGGCGGCACAGGTTTTTCCCACTTAGGAATATCCTCCAAGAAATGGCGTAACCATTCAGCTTCTTCTCCACATTTATCCAAGGCAAAGAACTCGGATTCCATAGTGGATCTTGCTATAACCGTTTGTTTCGAGGATTTCCAAGACACAACAGCTCCAGCGAGTGTAAACACATAGCCGCTTGTGCTCTTAGAGTCCTTCATATCAGATATCCAGTTTGCATCTGTGTAACCTTCTAACACAGCCGGATATCGACCATAGTGTAATCCATAGTCTCGAGTATACCGTAAGTATCTCAAAACCCGTATTATAGCGGTCCAATGATCCGCACTCGGACTGCTCGTGTACGAACTCAGTTTGCTTATAGCATAAGCAATATCTGGCCTAGTACAGCTCATTAGATACATCAAGCTTCCGATAATCCCGGAATATTCTACTTGAGAAATAGCCTCCCCGCGATTTTTCGACAATGAACGCTTCGATCTAATGGCGTTCTGGCAACACCAGAATCACCCTTGCAGAATTTGTCGAGAATTTTATCTACGTAATGAGCTTGGCTCAAAACAAGACCGTTACTCGTTCGTATGATTTTAATTCCTAAAATCACATCCGCAAGTCCCATATCTTTCATGTCAAATTTCGAATTTAACATATCCTTGGTAGACTTGACCATTTTGTCATTACTACCAACAATGAGTATGTCGTCTACATACAGACATAAAATGACGTAGTTATCGCCTGTTTCCTTTGAGTAAACGCATTTATCGCTCTCATTGATTTTAAAGCCGTAGTTGATCATCGCATGATCAAACTTTTCGTGCCACTTCTTAGGGGCTTGTTTCAAACCATACAAAGATTTGATCAATCTACAGACTTTCGTTTCGGTTCCCGGAGCACGAAAACCCTCGGGTTGCTCCATATAGATTTCTTCGTCTAATTCACCATTGAAGAAAGCTGTTTTGACATCCATTTGATGTACTTCCAAATTTCTTAAGGACGCGATAGCAAGTATCATCCTTATCGAATTTATTCTCGTCACAGGAGAATATGTGTCAAAGTAATCTAAGCCTTCGCGTTGCTTGTATCCTTTGATAACAAGTCTGGCTTTATACTTTTCTACAGACCCATCTGGTCTCATTTTCCTTTTAAAGATTCATTTTGATCCTAAAGGTTTACATCCCTTTGGAAGATCAACTAACTCCCAAGTGTGATTCTGCAAAATAGAATCAATCTCGCTTTTTATGGCTTCTTTCCATAAAGGCCCGTCCACGGAGCTCACTGCTTCGTTATAAGTCAGCGGTTCCTTTTCAATCAAAAATGTAACAAAGTCATCACCAAAAAATTTCTCTATTCGGGCACGCTTGCTTCGTCTCGGTTCAATCTCATGAACCGTACTAGGAGTCTCGGTTTCTATATCATCCCGTTTAGATGTACCGGATCCATAATCGGATTTACAAGGAAATACATTTTCAAAGAAATACGCATTCCTCGATTCCATGACCGTGTTCTTGTGTATATCCGAAATTTTCGAATTATATACAAGAAACCGATATGCCGTACTATTGTGTGCATATCCTATGAAAATACAATCCACCGTTTTAGGACCAATTTTCACCGCTTTAGGCGCAGGTACGGCTACCTTCGCCAAACACCCCCACATTCGCAAATGTTGGTACGAAGGCGTCTTTCCTTTCCATAACTCATATGGAGTTTTATTCATTTTCTTTCGAGGTATCCTATTTAATAGGTAATTACTCGTCAAGATAGTTTCGCCCCACATATTAGGCGGTAGACCTGAACTCAGTAACATCGCATTCATCATTTCTTTTAATGTGCGATTCTTTCGTTCGGCCACTCCGTTTGATTGAGGTGAATACGGGGCGGTCAATTCATGGACGATACCATGTTCCACACAAAAGCTCCCAATTGGCGCTTCGTATTTCCTGCCTCGATCACTTCTCAATCTTTTAATTTTCTTGCCAAGTTGCGTTTCAACTTCGGTTTTGTAGAGAACGAATTTCTCTAATGCTTCGTCTTTGCTCTTAAGCAAATAAACATAGCAATATTTGGTGCAATCGTCAATAAATGTTATAAAATATCTATTGCCACCACGTGTTTGAACGTATTTCAAATCACATAAATCGCTATGAATCAATTCAAGCGGTTCGGTACTTCTTGCTACCGAGGGGAAAGACGATCTCGTCATTTTTGCTTCAACACAAATTTTGCATTTATGTTTCGAACTAATTTCAAATGTTGGAATTTGGTCCATGTTAATTAATCGACGTATCGATTCAAAATTAACGTGACCTAATCTACCGTGCCATAAATTGGAAGATTCAAGCAAGTAAACGGAAGAAAGTTTTTCATTCTCATTTACAATAGTCATTACATTCAGCTTGAACAGACCATCACAGGCATAGCCTTTACCAACAAACACACCCGACTTAGACAGTATCACTTTATCGGATTCAATAACAATACGAAAACCATGCTTGTTCAACAAGAATCCCGAAATCAGATTTTTCCGTATCTCCGGAACGTATAACACATCTTTCAGCGTCAATATTTTCCCGGAAGTCATTTTGAGCAGCACGCTTCGTTTTCCCTCGACGGTAGCAGCAGCCGAGTTGCCCATGTAGATCTTTTCTCCTTCAATCGGCTCACAGGTAGAGAAGAGTCTACGGTTCGTGCACACATGACGTGTAGCACCAGTATCGATCCACCATTCTTGTGGATTCGATCCAATCATGTTTACCTCCGAAACCACCGCGACGAGGCTCAAGTCCTCAACTTCTTTGGTGATGTCTTTCACCATATTGGCCTCGTGGTGCTTCTTTGGAAGTCGACAGTCCGAACTCCGACGACTTGTGGCCTAGTTTGCCACAATTGAAGCACTTTCCCTTGAACTTATAGTTTGGCTTAGCGACGCCTCCGGTCGCCCCAAGTTTTGCTTTGGGTTTAACCGCGCCTTTGCCCTTTTTAGAGCTATGCTCCACCATATTTACTTTCGGTTCAGATGAGCTCGACACTCTCTTTTCCGACCTTTTGTTGTCTTCTTCGATTCGAAGTCTAACAATCAGATCCTCCAAAGACATCTCCTTGCGCTTATGCTTGAGATAGTTTTTGAAGTCTTTCCAGCCCGGCGGCAGCTTCTCAATAGTAGCCGCAACTTGGAAAGATTCACTCAGAACCATCCGTTCTGCATGGATCTCGTGCAAGATCAATTGTATCTCTTGCACTTGACTGATCACAGTCTTAGAATCGACCATCTTATAATCAAGGAACCGTCCGACAACAAATTTCTATGTGCCGGCATCCTCAGTTTTATATTTCCGGTCTAACGATTCCCACAATTCCTTAGCCGTAGCGACCGCACCATACACGCTGTACAGAGTATCGCTTAGGGCATTCAGAATATAATTACGATACAGGAAATCAGAGTGTTTCCATGCATCAACAGCGATCACGACCTCAGCGTTCGTCTCGCCGTCGTTCACCTTAGGCTCGACCTCTTTTAGGTATGTTGCTAGGTTCAGCGTGGTGAGGTAGAAGAGCATCTTCTGTTGCCATCTTTTGAACGTCGAGGCTGTCCCCATAAATTTCTCAGGCTTCTACAGGTGGTTGACCGGTACGTTTGGCTTCGTAACCACAGGTATGGCAGTGGGATAAAAGTAGTAGGGAGAACGCCAATGTTTTCATCGTTTCCCGTAGATTCTTGGTTGTTGAGGAAGTCCACGTAGTCTGACATCTTTGCGGGATCGTCGATCTATTTTAAGATTGTTGGCTGGGAAAGAAAAATATTCGAAGATTGTGTAGTACACAATTTCCTTAAAATAGATTCGCTCCCTCACGTATGTGCTAGAGGTTTTTTAACGAGCGTCTATTTCCCAGGATACTTCGAAAAAACACGGCGTTCGTTTAGCACAAAAACGACACCGACTACGAACGGAATAAGAATTATAGCAGAAACTATATTTGATGAAGTAGTATTTTTTTTTCTTTTTATTTCTTGTGTCTTTTTTCCTTAGAATTAATGGCCTATTTATAGCCAAAATTTTGTAATAAAAAATAATAATTTTTTTTTTTTTTAAATTATGATGAATCACGTTTGAGTTGAGGAGTGGTTTAATTAACCACTCCAATCACAAAGCCACCATCCCAACTTCTAGAAGTTGGGCCTTCTAGAAGTTGGGCCGTTATTGGGCCAAAACCGAAGCCCAATAACATTTAATTTGAAAGCCCACTTCAATAAGTAAAAATATTTTAATTAATTCTCATTCACAAAAGATAATTTATAAATCAACTATAATATAAATTATCTAACACTGTTTTTTCTTAGAACGCTAATATTGCTGCAACTTACTCAAGCGGGTCGGGAGAGTCTAGTGGCTTAACCTACAAAAGCTTGTACGTCACTGCAGAGAAAAAGGTTCGTGCATTTTTTCTTCATTCTCTTTCGAATAATAAAAAAAGAACAAACAGAAAATGGCTTGATATTTATGTGGGAAATGGTTTCATCGTATTATTCTGTCTTTGCAGATTGATGTCTTGATGGAGGAGAAATTCGCGCTGCTCCAAGAGTTGCGGTAAATTAAAAGTTATCTTTTCGACTAACCTTTAATATTCCCATAAAATTATTAGTTGCTCTTCATAAGAAAAGGAACGTAATTAGATTTTCTTGTGTTTATTGTTGTATGAACAGTATGAGAAAATGATGCATGTGGTTGCTACTTCTAAACAAGCCACATTTCTTCGATCTTCCGCTGCTGATGAGGATCGTAGTGCATCTCCGAAAGACAAAAATGTCTCTGAAGGAATGGTGTAGGAATTGATGAAATGTGCATATTTGAGTTTCGCTTCAGAATACGTTTGATGTTTTTGACGCTCACGTCACAATTAGAATCATTTTGAAAGCTCTTGCCGTTGGCGGTCTTAATTGTCTCTGGTCAATATATTTGATGAGAACGTTTGTGCATTTTTGTGTTTGAAAATCAGCTGTTTAGTCCTTTGGATTGATTAGTCGATGGAGTAATGTCAATTAAATTCTATATTATGTTTCTGCATCTTCTTTGTCACCAGTTGCTACGTTTTGTCAGTTTCATTGGATGCCTACGTGAGTTCTGAAATATTTTTGGAACTTCAATTTTGTTATATATATTACACTACAAAAAAAGTTCGGATAGCGACAACGCCAACCGTGGCATTTCCGTCGCTAACAAGCCTTTTGCGACGGATTGCCACCGTACCTAAAAGGCCCATTTGAAAAAAAACTGGTCGCTAACAGCCGTCGCTATATTTTTTGCGACGACGAGAATCCGTCGCAACATTTTTTGCGACGAGCAAATTTCCGTCGCAAAAACTGGGTAAAAAATAAAAAAGAAGTCTGCCGGTGAACCGGCAAGCCACCGTCGACGGAATCTGGCATCCAGCTCGTCGTCTCCGCCACTCGTCGCTGCCAGCTCGTCGTCGCCGCCGCCTCATCGTTGCCGCCAGCTCGTCGCCGCCTCCGCCGCCTCGTCGTCTCCGCCGCTGGTCGTCGCCACCCGCTCGTAGTCGCCGCGGCTAGTCCCGCCCCAGAAAGATCTGCCGTCCACCAGATCTGCTTGCCAACCTTCCCTCGTTGCCAGATCCGCCGCCACAACATCCGGCAGCCACCAAATCCGCCAGATCTGAGCAGCTGAGGAAAAAAGAAAAGAGAAGAACGAAGGCGAAGAGAAGAGAGAGAAGACTGGGGAGAGAAATGAGAATGAAAAGAGATTATAGAATGTTTATTTCAGGTGTTTTAAAATTTCAAAAATCCGTCGCAAAATTTCGGAGAAAATTCCAGAAAATTGTTTTTCCATTGCGACGGTGATAACGTCGCAAATATCCGTCGCAAAAAGTTGCGACGGAAACCCTGTCGCAAAATCCCGGCGGGTTTTGTCGACGACTTTTCCGTCGCAATGCGACGGGAAAATGGTCACAAAAATTTGCGACCGATTTGGCACGGATATTCCGTCGCTATACTTTTTGCGATGGAGTTTCCATCGAAAATTGCCGTCGCTATATTTTGCGATGGAATTTTTGTCACGGCTTCCGTCGCTATTCCTTCTTTTTTTTTTGTAGCGTTATATATTTATATGTAAATATTGGCAGATGTTACTTTTACTTTTTCATATCGGAAATTGCAAATCACTAGTTGTTGGATCATTTGTACCATATTATGAAATATGCACGAGGGTTTAACTTGGTCAAGGTCGAGGTGTTTCAAGTATTTGAACGGAGGTATATATGTTCTATGACTATCAAATAGTCCGAGTTAAACTTGTCATTGATGTACTTATTCTAATGTAGTTAGTGACGTGTTGCAGGTTGTTGATTGTCCTTCGGATTTACTTCTGAAGTGGTCCCGATATGGATGTGTACTAAGTTATAGAACTGGTGATCTAAATGTTGGAATTAATGTTGAGGTAACACGGAACCTAACACAGAACGCACAGCGGAAGTTATAAAGAACTTAGTAAAGAATAACGACTAACACGAGCTTTAAAATTGTGCAGCCAGTTGTAAAACTCGCTGCGAGCCTTCAGGGCAAAATTCTACTATTAAAAATGGATTACAAAAACACAACTATCGCACGATAATAAAACCAAGCCTAGAAAAAACGAATCTTACGATCCTATTAAACCTACAAAGTGTTAAGATTTTGCAAAGAGAACATACTAGGCTAAAACAGTAAAAAGATTATGAACGCTCTCTTGTTCTTTTCAGATCTCGTTCGCTCAGTATGTCTCGTGTGTTTAGCTCGTTGCCGCTCAAAAGTTACTCCATCAAAGCTCACATAGGCAGCTAGAAAATCTTCTTTATTTGTAGGCCTTGTATCTCTTTTGAATTGGTAAAATATCCCTTGTGAATCTCCTAAAATCTCTCCTCGAAGATCTCCCAAATATAGTAAATATTTGAGCTCGAATCTTCTCATGATATTGGCTGATCCCATCGCTTGACTGATTATCTTTTGATATTCAAATCTTCTATTTTTGGTAGCCGCTTGACTAATTCTCTTTTGATATCAAATCTTCTATTTTTAGCAAGCGCACTCCTGTTTTTGCTCCAGCTCATTCCACTCGATTCTGACTCGTTTCAGTCCTTAATCACATCCTGCACATCAGTAAATAAAGCCACAAAAATAGGTTAAACGGTTTTTGGGCATGACAGATAAAATCGAAGGTTGACAAATTCACAGACAACAATGTTGACTGGAATGTTGTCCCAACATTGTCAATGTTGATGTCTCAACATTAACAATCTCCCCCTTTTATCTTACTTCCCAAAACCCGTGCAGAATTAGAATTCCAAAACTCCCCCTGAAGGCAAAATATACTCAACCAAAAACAAATCAAACATGGTTAGAGTAAAAATAACAAAGTACCAAAAATTAGTACAAAGGCGTTCAATGTTCCAATATAAAATCTGCAAAAACCAAACATTCGGCAGGCAATCAAACACGCAGACATATCAAAGAAGCAAATCAGCATGCATATAAACACAAAACTTAATCAGACATGCGAAAGAAAAGCAAATCAGCGTGCACATAAACACAAAAATCAATTAGGCATGGAAAAATCAATGATGATAAAAAATGCAGACTCTCAATGTAGTATTAAGCATTCTCCTGTTCAGCTTCTTCTTGTTTCAGCTCTAGCTCCCCCTGTCGAAGTTCCCTCAGCACGCAAAAGTTGCACCACCTTGATTAGCATCATCTGCACCATCTTCTCCCCCTTTTTGGAAAGAAAGTAACCGCAGAGAAGCAAATCTTTGAGCAACAGAAAGTAATCTCCTTCTTCAGGTGAGATGTTGAGACAGATGTGGAATCAACAACTAGATCAACATTACTCAAAATTGGGTGAGTTCGCCATAGAAATTCGAGATAAAGCATACCGAAGTAGAGCACTATAAATCTTGAAATCTATAAAGAGCTTAAAGAGTTTCTCAAATTTTACAGAGATTGCCTAAATTATGAAATAGGATTTATAAGTGGAAGATATCAAGTAGCCAAGCCTAGTGAAATATAAATCAGGATTCCCAACGGTAAAAATAAAACGGTCATACAGCATATATGCATCGTGAATTAAGTGAAAACCAAAAAATAACCGTTGGGACCTAATAGGATAATATTAAACAGTTCTATTTCAAGATATTAGCGAATAATCCTAAACTGTTTAAAAGAAGACCGAGCAATGTGAAGCTAAATATATTATATCACACCCGAAATATCAGGAGCAAGTCATGGTTCAGCGAAACATACCAAGTCAAAAATCAAAGTAGAAACGAGCGATACTAACCGATTTAGTACGATGATGAGCACATGAGACAAGCGTAGCAGGCTGTTCTTCGAGAGATACTAATGCAATCTGAGAGATATAGATACTAGACACAAGATACTGACACATGCAATCCTAAAACTAAAGCACATAAACAAAAACACTAAGAATATATCATGATCAAACTGACAGTCACATATATTGCCCCAACATAAGACTCAACATTCTTACTCTGAAATCCCAGACTTTTCTGTTCGACACCCTTAACTCAGTTTCCTTTCACATTCTGCCCTTTTCACCTTAGATATTGATATGAATTATTGTGCACTGCCCTTATTCCCTAAACACCAAGGTTTGGCGTTTTGTCACAAAGAATACATTGTCACCGCGAATGCCGTATACCTAGGGATACTTATTATCAAAACCTATATCTTGAAAAAGGTTAATGAGCATGCTTGTTGCAAGGGAATGGGTCATTTCAGAAAACGGTCAAGGTGAGTCGAATAATTTCACAGAATAATAGAGAGAACGTTAAATCAAGCATCAAAGCAGTAACCATCAAATTCAACATATGCTATGGTGATCCAAATGTTGGACCAGCATTCAGACACACTGATGCAGGCCTATGGACTTTTTTAGGCCGGAGAACCTTTCAAATTCCAATGCTTTCATAAATATATCAGCTAATTGATGCTTAGTATCTATATGCTCTATTCTAACGAACTCTTTTTCGACCATATCTCTCAGAAAATGATGCCTAATATCTATATGCTTGGTACGAGAATGTTGAATAAAATTCTTCGAAATATTAATGGCACTTAGATTATCACAATACATGAGCACAAATTCACAGCAATAATCACTTAACATGCTATTCAACCAAATAAGCTGAGTACAACAACTACCCGCAGCTACATATTCAGACTCAACCGTAGAGAGAGAAATGCAGTTTTGTTTCTTACTATACCAAGACACAAGATTATTACCTTAGAAGAAAAAACGACCACTTGTGCTCTTGCGGTCATCTTCGTCACCTGCCCAATCAGCATCGCTATTTCCTAGAAAATTCGTGTTAGTATCCTTCCAAAACCATAACCCTAAACTACACGACCCACTCACGTATCTTAATATACTCTTCACAGCATCTAAATGAGAAATTTTTCGCTCAACCTGATATCTAGCACAAACACAAGCACTATACATAATATCAGCTCTACTCGCTGAAAGATATAAAAGACTGCTTATCATGGAACGATACAATGTGGGGTCAACATTCGGAATCTTTACTTACCTTTTGTGTTGAACCCGATTTTTCATTACCGTGGCAGTGTCTGGCTCGAATTTTTCATTGTGTTCTTCGCTTATTTTTCCTGGCACATGAAAATGTCGCCGCTGCTTTGCTTAACCTGCAGTCCTAAGAAAAACGTTAGCTCACCATTCATACTCATTTCGAATGTAGAATTCATAGCATGTACGAATTGGTCTAACATCGATTGAGAACTAGAGCCGATGACTATATCATCTACATGAATATGAGCTATTAAAATATCGGAACCAACTCTTTTTACAAAGAGTGTTAGATCAGCCGCACTGCGCACTAACCCAAATTCAAGTAGAAACGTAGTCAACCTACCATACCAAGCTCGAGGCGCCTATTTAAGGCCATAAAGCGCTTTTTGCAACTTAAAGACATGATTAGGAAAATGTGGATCTTCGAAACCTTTCGGCTGCTCAACATATATCTCTTTATCTATATATCCATTAAAAAACGCACCCTTAACATCCATTTGATGCAAGGTAATTGCTACGAGTATTTTATAGCGTTCAATTCATTGTGTTTATCTTAGTTGGTTTGTGTTTAATTAACTTTGGGCTAGTTTGTAATATTTTAGTTCTTAGTTACTAGGGGTATTATATATCGACTCATGTGGTATGTATACCCCCAAGCCCTAATTCACTAGGGTGTGTGTTTTGGGTGTTGTATGTGTGAGTGCGTGTGTGTTGAATAGAAAGAAAAGCATTTTGAAAGCATTCATCGTCTACACTATCACACCCCACGCCTCAGCCTTCAAATCCATATCATTCGCGTGGTAAATCGTCCTAGGTCGGTATTGTTGGATCGAAATAGGGACCAACACGTGGTATCAGAGCAAACACGTTCAGATTTGAGTGAGATTTCTGAATTTTTTGGGTATTTTCTTTGGTTCGAATTTCAGCGTTGTTCTTGAGTTTTTGAGTTGATTTTACGAATTTTGCAAGCTCTAGAGCAAATCAGGCTGTTTCGAGTGATTCTCAGTGTTTACCCAACTGTTTTCAGCAAAAATTTGAGTCCATTGAAAGCAAATTTTCGGTCCGAAAAAATTTTCGGTGTAGACTGCTTTTCTGTCAAATTTTTGAAAGCAAATCCACAAACGTGTCAACGATCACTTATCCAATAATCTAATTAGGACATTTTGGCAAATTATAGAAAACGTCTTGGTCATCTTCTCGAAGTTTTCGAAATTATCTCAAAATTTTTAGGTGCACACCAAAACTTTTCGACGCTCATTCTCTTCGATACTTCATGATACTTCTGAAGTAACCCAAACTTTTCGGAACAGAACTTCAAAAGCCAAATTTTTATTTAAAAATAAATAAAAAAATTAAATTAAAATGGATGCTCAAGCTAGGAAGATTGAGGAATTAGAAGCAAGATGTGCTAATAATTACTCCGTGTTGCTTAAACAACAAGAACGCCTAGCTAATGCTAATGAAGAGTTGACCAATGCAAAGTCAAAGATCATTAGCTTAGAAACTAAGTTAGAAGATAGTAAAAAGAGGGTCTTCGAGATAACTAACAGTTACGTTCTTGCTAAGATGAGCGAAATGAAGTCTCATCAAAATATGAGACTATCAAAGAGATCAAAACTCTCATTCTAACTTAATTTCTAACGGGGAAACTAATTTACATGATAAATAACCGACCCTATGTGACACTCCAGAAACTCTTCGTAAATTGAAAGATTTAAAAGATACTTTGGATTCTGAAAGGTAGGTTTTGGCGCTGAAAAGGAAAAGCTTTTAAAGGTATATCTAAAAAATTCCCCGTCTTTATCTGTTTCAAATGATTTGGCAAATAATACGTCTTCCTCAAAACAGGTAAAGAAAACAAAAACAAAAAGAAGCATCCTTGTTCCTAAATTTGAGAAAGCTTTTACTAATCATTACAAGTCAATATTGACTAAAGCTAAAACGTTAAGTAAAAGTAGAGCTTTAAAATTAGCTAAGGAACAAATTAAGATTAGGAAGGAGCAAGTAAAATCAATATTATCTTCGAAAATTAAAGTCGAAAATGTTCAAGATTTTCCTCTCCCATTCCTATCAAAAGGGAAGCGTGTAAAGAAGAAGTTCCAAGCTTAAGCAAATGAACTTCTCAAATCCCGCACATTCATAATTATAGAGTGAATGATGTGAACTCTCGTAGGCAATATGACTCATCATCCAATGACGCATATAGTGCCACAAGCTCATATTCCTACTTGAAATACCCAGTCCAGATTCATTCTGGAAAGCATCTTATGCGACTGGCTAGGGAGAAAATCTTTATGTCTTCTGAACCTAGGCACACATTCACCGGCGTTGAATTGTCATTTCCCTCTAAGGTTCACCAAACCTGGATTCCTAAATCACAAATCAAATTGAATTGGACTTTAAAGGATGATTTAGGATCAATATCTGAAACAAATGTGCTTAACTTATTTTCTGCTAATAAGGGCGAACCCATAAAAAATGGGTACCAAAGTCCCGATAAAGTTTTTGCGATCCCAGCACGGGTAGGTATTAAGAGAGCTGCTCCACACTCATGACTGGTATGCGACGAGGGCGGCCAAACATCCCAGCGTATAAGTTATCTCGGGTTGCTCCATATACACGGCTGACTAGCCGAGCAACCACACGTGGGTACATTAGAAACATGCATGATTCTTAAGAACTTTAATTTTATATTTTAGCATGCATATCAGCTGATATGACTAAATACCCTCATATTGGTACATTTTCATTATGCATGCATCTTAAAGAATTTTCGAGCTTAGATTTTTCTGTATGCATATGAGCTGAAGGGCAAAACACCTATTTTAACTTAGAGCGATAAAAAGCAAAAAACGTACATTTTAATATGCTCATCTTTAAAGAAACTTACTTTTTCAAATTTGCATCGGATCTGAAAAGAAAATACGTTATTTTCATCATGCTCGTTTTATTGGGAGGAAGTTTACATTTTTAAACGTGCATAGACTGAGGGGGAGTATCACTCTATATTTACGAGGGAGAGTACATTTGTAGGGGAAGTACATCTTAGGTGCACGATTTTGAGGGGGAGAAACTTACTTTAAGCCATATACATATATGTATACATATACCTATATCTATTACGATACTACATATCTACTACTATTACGATAATATGTATATATATACATATATATATATACATATATATATATATATATATACATATATATATATATACATAGAAGTCCTCTCAAGCACTCTAACCTCTAAGACGGACTCCAACAAAAAACAAGCAACCCTTGAGAACTCAAGAATTTCAAAAAGGCGAAGGTGGCATCCTTACACTAACAAGAAGACGACATCAACCGACCTGCTCCGACTTGCTGATCAAGCAGCACTCACCACAATTGACGGACGCATGGATTCTAAGTTCCAATGGTTCAGTCAGACCAAACTGAACCTAAGCCCGGAATGTAGCCGAGTGTTAGTGAAGATTTCAAGTCCATAAGCCACATTCCCATTTGGCAATTCTTGACAAGACCGAAGAGCAGACGATACACATATCCCCCACCTCACAAAACATTCGGGCCATCCCATATAGGTACATGAGTTGATTTTTATCAGCTCCCGGGTAGAAGTCGCCTCATTTGGTCCAATGGTGCATGCACAACCGAGCCTTACCCACTCATCGATCTCCCAACAGACCAACGTTTCACTAAATCATGGGGAGTCACGTAATCTATCACCGCTTTACTTGGAAGCGGGAGATTAAGTGGTGATTAGTAGCCCCACACCACTGAACTTTCTTGAACAAATCCAGTCTAGGTGTCCTCACCACCTAAATGTTTTACATTTTTAGGACACATACACTTTTTCTTATTTGGATTTCATATCAAAACTTCCATAGACACGTCGCTCGTGATTTCAAGATTGGAAGGAAGTCCTATCGTTGCAACATCAGAACAACAACGGACTAGGCCATCGTCTCTAGCTAGACTCTTGAACGATGTTAACGGGACGCCTAAGTGGCCCTGGTTTATCAAGTCCTGTTGTCACATGCCACGTCTTTGAGTTAGTCTCTGAAGTCGTGTCGACGGATTGCCTTAGTGGCTCCGTGGTTACTACCGGCACCGACCTACGTTTGTGGATACGTATAAACAAACAGGTCGGACCACCCACAATTTCTGCCGTGCGTACCACTATGAAGCTGGGCTCTCCTGCACTCAAACGTCACATTCAGAAGGAGCTTTGGCACATTTTATAAAACATCCCACGCTCACCATCAAAATTCCGCCGCGCTTACCACGATAAAGCCGAAGTCCACTGGAACCTACAATGTCACATTCCAAAGGAGCTTTGGCACATGTTAAAAGACACCCCACGCATACCTTCTTCTGGAGCCAGAGAAGCTTCCTCGAGGCCGAACCAGACAACTTTCTTTGACGAAGACGAATCTGGCGCTGAGAAGAAGAAGATTGGAGAAGACTTGATGACTTCAAAATACGGAAAAAGACAAGGACAAGATGCAAATAAAATTTCAAAGATCTGCGACATCATCAAGAAACGGATGTCGGGGCGTGGATCACAATATACAGTCGGTCTACAACGTATAGCATCAAGACAAGAGGGTTCTAGCTGAAAGTGCATTTAAATACTTCACAAGAAGAGGAGATAACCTTTGCAGGGGGGCAGGGGGGGGGGGGAGGAGGAGATTGTTAGGACTCGAGAGATTCTCCATGTGCCCAACAAAGATAACCCGCGTTGAATTGATGATTGAACACTAAGGGGGAGATTGTTAGGAATATTTTATAGTGTTCAATTTCATTGTGTTTATCTTAGTTGTTGTGTTTAATTAACTCTGGGCTAGTTTGTAATATTCTAGTTCTTAGTTACTAGGGGTATAATATATCAACTCATGTTGTATATATACCCCCAAGCCCTAATTCATTAGGATGTGTGTTTTGGGTGTTGTATGTGTGAGTGCGTGTGTGTTGAATAGAAAGAAAAGCATTTTGAAAGCATTCATCGTCTACACTATCACACCCCACGCCTAAGCCTTCAAATCCACATCATTCGCGTGGTAAATCGTCCTAGGTCGGTATTGTTGGATCGAAATAGGGACCAACAATGTTGAGCTAACATGCAACAGCAAGTAACAACCTAATCTATTCAAGTCTAGCAACATGAGCAAATGTCTCACAGAAATCTATACCCTCGACTTGTGTTTAGCCGTGGGCAACTGAGCGCGCTTAATTCCTAACTACTTTACCATGCTCATTGGATTTATTCTTAAAAATCCACTTCGTGCGTATGCCATTAATGTCTTTCGGCTGTGGAACCAAGGTCCAAACTTGGTTTTTCTCAAATTGTAAAAGTTCCTCTTGCATGGCATTGAAACTGTCCTTGAGGGCTTCAACAACGTTTTTAGGTTCAATTTCAGACACAACAATTATAGCGATCTCGCTGTACACGGAATTCATGCATACATTCTTTACCATAGACTTGTAGTCCTTCCATGGCTTGTCCCTGGTCTTACGTCCTTCGTTCAGTTCTCCAATGATCAGGTCAGTGGGATGGTCTTTCTGGATTTTCGCTACGGATCTCGTCAAACTTCGCTGGGTCCTTCCTATGTGGTCTGTTCAGGCCATTGTTTTAAAAAGCGTGATATAGCGCGCTTGTAGCGCGCTATCGCGTATTTTCGGGACAAAACGCGTCAACACGTACTAAAAATCGCGTTTTTCCCTAAAAGCTTACGCTATTTTACGCTTTTTTACGCGTTTTTACGCTTTATTACGCTTTTTTACGCTTTTTGCGCTATTGCTTAAAATACTCGCGCTATTTGGGTATTGATCAAAATCAACTGTGTAATTCGTAAATTTATTCATAATAATGTGGTCCATGTTTAGACTAATTTTGGAATAGTAATACATCGATAAATTGTGTAATATGGTTAAAGTACAATTGAAAATATTAACTAATTTATATCCACAAGTCATTCCAGTATCCACAAAACATTAATAGTGCAAAAAAATATTTTTTATTTTATCTTTTAAAGTAATTTCACATAAATTTATATTAATATCCGATAAAAAAGATTTAATAATTTGAAACATAAATTTATTAGTTAAAATACTATTGATTATTTAGTCTCATAACTACAATAATGACCAACGTAGCATATTTATATTTATTATATATTATATATAATTTATGACATTATATATATATTATAATATATATGTATATATATATATATATATATATATATTACCCGGAATACTCACGCAATGCTACGCTATTTACGCTACGCGCTACCGGCACTAAAACGCGACACACTACGCTATACGTTTTTTAAAACATTGGTTCAGGCACATATGTTGAGTCTGATGTTGGCTCAACATTTACCTCCACATTAGCCTCTGTCTCACCAACATATTGGACAATATCTGTAAGTAAGTTGTGGAGCATTCCTGCTAAGGTCAGAAGAGCAATCAAACACTATATTCACAGATTCCTGAACAGATTTCAATCGCCGATTATAAACAACGTAAGCACGACTGTTCGAAGAATAACCAAGATTATGCATTTATCACTTTTCGAATCGATCTTAGTCAAATATTCACGATCATTCAACATATAGCAATAACACCCAAAAACATGGAAATACTTGACAGTCGGGTTTTTCCCTTTCAACAATCCATACGAATTTTTCTTAGTATCATGCCGAAAATCAACACGATTCGAAATTTGACATGCAATATTCAAAGCTTCAGCCCAAAACCTTTTCGAAAGATTCTCAGACTGTAACATCACAAGAGCCATCTCCTGTAGTGTTCTATTGTTTCTTTCGGCCACCCCATTTTGTTGGTGTGTCTTAGGAGAAGAGAACTCATGAATTATGCCTTTCTTATCACATAAATCATTAAAGGACTGATTTTCAAACTCCCTATCATGATCAGACCTAATGCAAAATATAGGGGCACAGAAATTATTCTTAATCATAGCACTGAAGGTTTTGAAAAAATCGAACGATTCAGATTTTTCCCTAAGAAAAAATATCCATGCATATCTAGAATAGTCATTAACAAGCAAATAATCATACTTTCTACCACCAATGCTATCTACTTCCATGGGACCCATCAAATCCATATGAATCAGTTGAAAACAATGAATAGTTTTGAAATATTGAGCAGAATGTTGGTCAACATTATGACTATCATGTACTTGCTTACCCTTAATTCAAGGCTCACAAATAAACTTACCAAACTCCTCAAGCTTGGGAATGCCTCTGATTGCCTCATGTTTGATAAGCTGCTCCAAGGTTCTGTAATTGATGTGACTCAATTTGTAATGCCAAAGTATGACATCGTCTTCGGCTTTCGATAGTTGGCACACGTCCTTGGATCCGGATTTATAACAGGCTAGATAGCAATTATTGCTAGATCTTTTACCTGCCATAACACAAACACTCTTGCTATTAAAAACTTTACAACATTCCTTGTTGAACATTACCTCGAGGTCATCATCGCAAAGCTTACTTATGCAAATCAAATTAGCTACAAGGTCATCGACGTGTAGAACGTTGCTCAGCTTCGGGAAATTGGGCACATTCAACTTGCCACGACCGAGAATCCGTGCTTTCGCACCGCCTCCAAACATCACAGATCCACTGCTCAAGGGCATATAGTCAATAGGGAACTCTTTAGTACCCGTCACGTGGCGTGAACATCCGCTATCTAAGTACCATGAACCTGTCACGTTAGCTCGCAAAGCGGTACAGACAACATTGCAGATATGTACGGATTTCTCTACCCAAACTTTCTCAGATGTCGAAACAGCAGTATGTTCACCAGAATTTGAAGGTGTCAACTGAAATTTCTCCAGACCAACTTTTCAACACTGATTTCTCAATGTTGACTGGAATGTTGGACGATATTTCAGTCAACATAGATTTATGCAAAATCTCCCCTTTCAATTTCCAGCAGAACGGCTTGATATGACCAGGCTACATACAATGATGACATTTATACGATCTATTCTTGGGTTACTGGCAGCATGCTTCGAATTTTCCTTAACAAAGACAATCTTAGATAGATCACTAGCAACAGGATTAGGAACATCAAGAGTAGGCTGAGAATTGAATCATAAACCTTGTTTGTTAATCGTAAACGTTTCATCAGCTTCATCGACTTGCATATGAAGTTTGTTCGATTTTCTTTATCTTTTCTTGTTAGCACGGCTTCCGTCTTGTTCATCCCTTCTACTACGCTTTCTATTATCTTCTGGCTTTTTTCGTTTTCCTCGGACAAGGTTTTGACGATCGCTTTCAGTTCTGAAGTTTTCTTCTTTTACTTCGAATACTCAACGGATAGCAGTTGAAAGGCATCATCCATCTGGACCTCATCACAACTCTCAATTTCCTTCCCTGTATCATCAGCACTCAAATACCCATCAAAATAGTTTGAGTCATCATAATAAAAAATAATGTATTTCTCAGATGTTGAGTCCAATGTTGGATCCACATCTGGTACCGTAGTGAATCCGATATGGTGTTCTTCATCTTCATTGTCAGAGAAGATTGGATTAGATATGCTCGTCCATTGGCAACCTTCTTCAGATCAATAAAAGGTACATCTTCCTCATCATCGGACAGATCCACCCAAAGTGCTTTTCCTCGTTTACGAAGGGTGTTGGCACATTCGTTTGCGTAATGGCCCCACCCTTGGCATGCATGGCATTGGACAGTCTCCCATTTGATATTTCGTTTTGTCAACAGGGTTTCGTTTTATGAAAGGTGGTGCGGAAGACGGTTCTTTGACATTCTGGCTTTTCTTGAATGTTGGGCCAACATTCGGTTCCACATCGTGTTTCATGAACTTCTTGAATTTTCTCATGAGCATAGCCATATTCTCCTCATTGTCAGGATCATCCTCAGATTGAAAATCAGAGGATTGACTGACTAGAGCAAGGCTTTCCCCGAGAGGCTCTCTTTTGGACTTCGAGGTTGGTCTCGTAGTTCTTCATGATGTTCATCAAGGAGTTGAAATCCATCGTGGACAGATTGTTTGCTTCCTCGACTGCCACTATCTTCACGTTTTACTTTTCAGTTAGAGAACGAATTGCTTTAGAATTAAGTACCTTATTAGAGATAGGGTCTCCTAAGCTAGCACACTCGCTCTAAATGGTCAGAAGCTTTCCTAAGTAAGTGGTGATGTCCTCGTCTTCCCTCAATCTGAGATTCTCGAACTGATTGTGGAGGAGTCGAAGTTTGGTTTCTCTAACACTCGCATCTCCCTCGCAGTACCTTTGGAGCATTTCCCACGCACTTTGAGCTGTAGTGCAATTTTATATAATTCTAAACATAAATATGTCAACCGAAGAAAAAAGATGGCATGTAGGGCTTTGTCATTGAACTCGGAGGCATTTCTTTCAAGAATAGTCCATTCGCTATATGGTTTGTCTACGACTTCCCCATCAGCTTCTGGATCAGATCTAGGTGGGATATACCCATTAAGAACAGCGTCTCAAGCACGAGTATCTACCGACTTTATGCGTTGGCGCACACAACCTTCCCAATAGGCGTAGTTCGATCCGTCTAACACGGGAACCTTGCCAAAATAATTTGAGCTTAAACATCCATTGAAAAGGATAAAAAAACGCTTAGTTACATCAAGCGGAGGCTCTGATACCACTTTGAAGTGGTCCCGATATGGATGTGTACTAAGTTATAGAACTGGTGACCTAAATGTTGGAACTAGTCTTGAGGTAACACGGAACCTAACACAGAACGCACAACAGAAATTATAAAGAACTTAGTAAAGAACAACGATTGACACGGGCTTTAAAATTGCGCAGCAAGTTGTAAAATTTGCTGCTAGCCTTCGGGGCAAAATTCCACTATTAAAAATGGATTAAAAAACACAACTATCGCACGATAGTAAAACCAAGCCTAGACATACGAATCTTACGATCCTACCAAAACTACAAAGTGCTAAGACTTTTGCAAAGAGGAAATACTAGGCTAAAACAATAAAAAGATAATGAACTCTCTCTCGTTCTTTTCGGATCTCGTTCGCTCAATATGTCTCGTGTGTTTCGCTCGTTGTCGCTCAAAAGTTACTCCATCAAAGCTCACATAGGCAGCTCGAAAATCTCCTTTATTTATAGGCCTTGGATCCCTTTTGAATTGGTAAAATATCCCTTGAGAATCTCCTAAAATCTCTCCTCGAAGATCTCCCCAAATATAGTAAATATTTGAGTTTGAATCTTCTCATGATATTGGCTGATCCCATCGCTTGACTGATTCTCTTTTGATATTCAAATCTTCTATTTTTGGTAGCTGCTTGACTAATTCTCTTTTGATCTCAAATCTTCTATTTTTAGTAAGCGCACTCCTATTTTTGCTCCAGCTCTTCCACTCGATTCTGACTCGTTCCAGTCCTTAATCACGTCCTGCCCATCTGTAAATAAAGCCATATAAATAGGTTAAACGGTTTTTGGGCATGAAAGATAAAATCGAAGGTTGACAAATTCACAGACAACAATGTTGACTGGAATGTTCTCCCAACATTGTCAGCGTTGATGTCTCAACATTAACACCGTCATCCTTTGGTCAGGGTTTATCTGGTTATCCAAAAAAAGTATATTGAATACTATATTAAATTCAATTTTAATCATCATTTCTCATGATGTCGGAAAATGCGATCTAGCGCCCTGGGTTATGAGCTGCCTTCTTCCTCTTTCCTTGCTACGAGCCTTGTCTGACCTCCCTGAGTCGTTGCCTACGCTGCCCAAAAATGGGGGGTGAGGGTATTTTCCTTCCTGTCTTGGTCAATAGGGTGGTTTTTTTTCGGCGGAGGAGGTGCTAAGGTAATAGAGTAATAGGAAAAGAGTAAAAAGTATAGTTGAAAAAGTAAAGAGTGTCGATGAATAGTGCACTCTAGGAGTGACTGACGCATTTAAAGTTCATAGGATTTGTTTCTAGTCATCGGTCGTAGTCCCATATACCACGTTCTTCGGCATTCGGTTGATCCCACGTCTCGCATTCTTCGGCCTTCGGTTAGTCACACATTTCGTGTTCTTCCCACTGGTTTTCCCACTTTCACGTTCTTCTCAAGCTCGTGGTCCTGCCACGTTCATCTTCTTTCCGGAAAATCCGCTAGAACACTTCAATCTGGTTTTCCTTCCTAAGTAGTCTCCTCGGGTAAACTCCCGAATGGTAAGAGTCTCGAGTGATGCTCATTCAGGTAGTCCGTACTGGTTCATTTTCTTCCCTCATTCTTGTCCGTCCCCCTCGTTCTTCTTAGTTTAATGTCCTCTTCCTTCTCTTTTGTCCTCTTTCTTCTTCTTGGTTTGTCCTCTTCCTTTTTGCTAGAACGTCCTCTTTCCTTTTTTAGTTCGTTCTCTTCATCCCTCCTGATTCGCCCTCTTCCCTCTTCCCTCTTCATACTTCGTTCTCTTCCTGATTCGTCCTCTTCTTGATTCGTCATCTTCCCTCTTCCGTATGTGGTCTTCTGATGCGCGTGGTTTGGTGATCATGCAAGCCGACAATCTTTCCATTTTCACCACTTCTGATTGAGCAAAGACGAAGTCCCTGCATTCCTCAGACGATTTCTTGAGGGTTTTTTTCACCCTCCGGGCTTCCCGAGGGGATGGCATAATGGGACATTGACGTCTGAACAAAGACATGCGGCTTAGTATAAAAACAAGGGCAACCTTCACTCGGGATTGACGGCTGCAAGTAATGACAATCAACGGCCAAGAGCGAGACAACTCGAGTACCGTGAAGGGGCAAATTCCATACCTTTTAATACTTTTTGTTTCGGCAATGTTTTCTTTCGATTCATTGTCGTCTTCGTTTATTAATATGCTAGCCCAATTTTTTTTGTGAATTGAGGCCGAGTTAGGCTGGATTATGACTATGTATCAACAACATTCATATTTTAGTTTAACAGTTTATTTATGTTACGAGTTCTTCCTTTGAGTTTAATAACGTGTGCGTGATCATACACCACCCACACAATCCTTGACCTAGTATATGAGACCGGAAAGGTAATTAGCAGTTAGAACAAGACATTGAACACCACTACGTAAATCGACCAAAAATGTAATTCGTTTTCGTATGTGTGGTTTCTGAGATGTTAGGGGATGAAAACGTCTAAACTCGGGGTATTTCACAAAGATCAAATGCACGTGAAGAAACTATACTAATATAATATAATTTATTGGTTCACTATTCATGTATCCTAGTGGTAATAGAGCTGTTAGTTCTTCAATTGGTCATGGGCTGAATTTAGGCCTTAGCAATATTTCTTTTAGTTATAGATATTATCAATTTTCTTTTCTTTTTGTTTTTTGGGTTTTTATTAAATGCATATGCAGGCGTTGTGGCTTTAAAGCATTTTGAATTCTTTTTAGTAGTTTTTACTATTTTTAGTTTTTAGCATTTTTGGGTTTTCTTTACTGAAGCTAACATTAAATAATTAATACTTATATATTTAATTTAATTATCCTTTTACTTTTCTAATTTCAATTTAATTAATTTTACCTTTGTTACCCTCGGGATTTCTAGCTAACGGTAAAATAATGTTAACGATAAAATAACCCGCGAGTATTAAGGCGCGAAGAGACACCTCGAGTGGGTGGGGAACGGCTCAAGGTGGAAAACAGCCTGCTCGAGGCAGTCGAGTCCGAAGGAGGACTAAGAAGAAGGAATAAGAAGTCGGATCGGGACGAAGTGCCCGAGAAGATCAGGAAGAAGAAAGCGCTCGAAGATGAGTTGCCCGAGAAGGGAAGGGCCGAGGAACTGAGGCCAGATCGGGTTGGCGAGACATCGTGAGTCAATAGCCCGAGCAGGAGGAACAGTCCGAGTGGATGATGCCGCCTGATGGAGACGAGGTCGTGAAGGAAACTGGAAGGAAGAGGAGGAGATGAGAACGTGGGATCGTGGGGAAAGCCACGTTCTCTCCGTGAGGTCCGCGCGAAACACGGGCCAGGGTGAAAGACTAGGTCAAAGCAAGATGAAGTCAGGTTAGTATAAATAGTGACAGTTAATCCATTTTCCAGGGGCGCTTTCGAAAGACCAAAACTGATTTACGAGCTAAAATACCTATTCTCACCCGTTTTCTGACTTAAGCATCGGAGGGGATACGCCGGCACCAAGCCCGGCCCCCTTCTGACGTGTTTTTGAGTTTGTGAGTGTTAGGCTCGACGGTGGTAGTCGACGGAGAGTAAGGGATTCGCGCCAGGGAGATTGCGAAGGAGGAACAACCGTTTTAATCGCCGTTTTCAAGAGGTCGTTTTACGCGGTCCACATCAATTGGCGCCGTCTGTGGGAAGATAAATCAGTAACATGGTGGACACCGCAAACGACACCCAACCACCGCTGATGGAAGAGGTTCTAGTGACCGACTGGACGGAGAAGAATCATGAGGAGATACACAACGCTGATCAGACTGAACTTGGAAAATTGAGGGCGGAAGTAGAGATGTTGAGAGCGGAACGATCGCGAAGAACTCGCGTGAAGTCGCCACCGCGACAGGAGACGGAAGAGGAAGAAGCGGAACGGTTGCGTCGCGAGGAAGAACACGCGCGGGCCAAAGAACAAGAGAAAGAGGCAGAAGAAAAGACGTTGAGGGCGGAGGTCAACATCTTATGGGCCGAGAAAAAAAGAGCCCCGGAAGAGAGACAGATCGTGGAGTGGGAACGGATGAAGGAAGAGATTCAAAGGCTGAAGGAACTGGCCAATCCGCAGATGCCTCTCCCGATTCAGCGAGGCTCCCCCTTCTCGGAGGAGGTCCTTCGCGCTCCTTTACCGAACAACTTCAGGTTCCCGGACATGAACCGTTATGACGGGTCGGGGCCTCCTGAGGACCATCTGGCCAGCTTTGACGAAAACGCCGCATTATATCAATTAGGAGACGCAATTAAGTGCCGAGTGTTCGCTACCACCTTCGCGAAGGGAGCCCAACAGTGGTTCACCATGCTACCCGCAGGGGAAATTCATAACTTTGCGGACTTCACTCGGGCCTTTCTGAGACAATTTTCTAGCAGCCGTAGGAGACCTTTCTCGGCTGTAAACTTGCTGAATATGAAACAAGGAGACCAGGAGAGTTTGCGAGACTACTTGAAGCGATTCAATCGGACTATGATGGAAGTCCCGACCGCCACCTCAGACTTGTTGATCGGGGCCTTCCACAATGGGCTAAGAGAAGGAGACCTCTACCGGTCGTTGGTGAAAAAGTACCCGACTACTGTAGAAGACCTGATAATTAGAGTAGAAAAATATGTAAGGGTGGAAGAGGCGCACAATTTCAAAAAAGGAGATAAGAAGAGAGCGATCGGGACAGTGTAGGTTGCGCGAGAGCCAGCTCGCCTGCCCCACAGGATCAAAGGAGGAAAATCCTCGAGTCCAAGGGAGATCCCGACCGAGCAATATTCAATGGAGGGTGAGCAAAGCTCGGGCTTTTGAAATTTGCGAAGGACGATACTTCATTAAGAGACCGGCTAAAAGTAAAGAAGGACCCATGAATCCCATTTCAAAATCATATTGTGAATTCCATCGGGAGTACGGCCACACGACTGAGGCCTGCTTCCACCTGAACGATGAGCTTGAAAGAATTGTGGCGGCCAACCCAGAAGCCCGAGCCGAGTTAGTGGTGGGCGGAGAAGCGGGCGCCCCACAAAAATATTTCAGGAAGGACTTCGAACAGGGACCTCGGAGGGACCATCTATACGCTAACAGTAGACTACAAGGCAGGTCTCCAGAACGGAGACGAGGAGAGTACAGAAGGGAAGATAAATCCAACCGAGAGCGAGGGAACGACCGGAAAACACCAGAGCGTACTCGGGCGCCCGCGGAGGCATACATGCCTCCACGCAGGATCAATATGATATCTGGAGGACCCGCAATCGGGGATTCAAAAAGAGCTAGAAAGGAAGAAGTAAGGAAGCTCGAGAGCCTGAGAGTGACATCGGTACCAAGGCGATCGGGGCCCACCATTTCCTTTGGGCCCGATGACTTTCGTGGAGGAGACTACGCGCATGAGGATGCCTTAGTAATCACGATGTAGGAAGAGTCTTTGTCGACAATGGGAGTTCCGTGAACATCATCTTCAAAGAGACCATGGACCAGATGGAACTGGGGGAGTACCGGACGGACCCTGTGGAAACGGCATTGTTCGAGTTCACCGGGCATGCCATCGAAGCTGTAGGACTGTCCAGCTACCCTTGACCTTGGGATCGGGGGAATTGAAGAAGACCCGAATTGCCCCTTTCCTAGTGGTCGACATGTCCTCTTCTTATAACGTCATACTGGGACGCCCGGCGTTCAGCTCCTTCGCGGCGATCGCCTCAGCCCTACATCAGAAAATGAAGTTTCCAGTGGGAGACCGAGTAGGAGAGGTACTCAGGGATCGGAAGATAGCGCGAAAGTGCTACGTGGAAGAAGGAAGGATCGAGTTAAAGTCATTGAAAAGCCGACGAGAGGGCCATCCCAGAAGCCAAGGAGCCTTTTTTGCCATACATACCCTTCAGGAAGTAGGAATTGAGGGCGAAATAGAAGAAGTCGCGATCAGACCTCCCTCAGCAATGGTTAAGATTGCCCGAGATTTACCCCCCGAGCTAAAGGCGGACCTTATTAAACAACTGAAAAAGAACGAAGATGTGTTTGCCTGGTCGGCGAACGAACTCACGGTGATACCAAGGGACATAATGGAGCACCGACTAAACATCTCCCCCACGGTCAGGCCAGTCTTCCAGAAAAAGAGACATCTCGGTGCACAAAAGGACGCGATAGTTAAGGAACAAGTGGGGGACCTCCTGAAAGCGGGGTATATTCGGGAAATACAGTTCCCGACCTGGCTGTCAAACGTGGTGTTGGTCCCTAAGTCGGCGGGAAAATGGCGCATGTGCGTCGAATTCCCAGACCTGAACAAAGCATGCCCGAAGGATTGTTACCCCTTGTCACGCATCGACCAGTTGGTAGACTCCACAGCCGGACATGAGTTGTTATGTTTCCTGGATGCCTTTCAGGGCTATCATCAGGTCGGGCTAGCTGAGGAGGATCAGCCTAAAGTCAGTTTCATTACGTCAGAAGGAACCTTTTGTTATGTGGTCATGCCCTTTGGGCTGAAAAATGCGGGGGCCACGTATCAGAGGCTGATGGATCGAGTTTTCGAGGCCCAGATCGGGAGGAACGTGGAAGTATACGTAGACGATATTCTGATCAATTCCAAGACGAAAAATAGCTTCTCGGGAGACCTGAGGGAGACTTTTGCCACGGCCAGAAGGTATGGCCTGAAGTTAAACCCAACTAAGTGCACGTTCGGGGTACGGTCGGGGAAGTTCTTGGGATACATGGTATCGCGATCAGGCATTGAGGCCAATCCCGATAAGGTGAAAGCCATTTCTGACATGACTTCCCCGAAGAATCTTAACGAGGTCCAGAGGCTGACAGGGAGGATCACGGCCTTGTCCAGATTCATTTCAAGATCCGCGGAAAGAAGCATGCCCTTCTTTAAAGTGTTGAGAAAGGTTAAGGATTTCGAGTGGACGCCCGAGTGTGAGAAGGCCTTTCAGGAGCTGAAAAAGTATTTAAAGGAGTTTCCAGTATTGAATAAGCCAAAACCCGGGGAGGAGCTCATCGTTTACCTTTCAACTACTCCTCGAGCAGTCAGCTCCGTGATGGTCCAGGAAGAGGAAAAGGTACAGAAGCCGGTCTACTTCGTTAGTCATCTCTTGAAAGGTGCCGAAGTTCGATATACTTCCCAGGAAAAATTGTTGTTGGCCTTGGTAGTTACGGCCAGGAGGTTGAGGCCCTATTTCCTATCACTCCCGATCATAGTACTTACCAACAGTCCGTTGGGGGTAATTGTGACTCGACCAGATATCTCAGGAAGATCGATCAGATGGGTAACCGAGTTGGGAGAATACGACATCCAGTTTCGACCCCGAGTAGCCATCAAAGCTCAGGCCCTAGCTGAATTCATTGTTGAGATGGCAGAAGAGGAACCAATCGAGATATGGAAGATCTATGTGGATGGTTCTTCCTGTCAGTTTGGAAATGGCGTCGGGCTGGTAATCATTTCACCCTGGGCGAAGAAACTAGCTTAGGGGTAAGGTTGGACTTTCGAGCCTCTAACAACGAAGTCGAGTACGAAGCTCTCTTGCTCGGGATGAGAACAGCGATAAGGATGGGGTTGACCCGAGTAACTCTGTATTCTGATTCACAGTTGGTAGTTCAACAAACCGAGGGGAACTTCGCTATCAAGGAGGACCGGGCTGGCAGAATATGCGAAGTCTTTTGAAAAGATAAAGGAAAAATTCGAAGAAGTCAAGTTGGAGCTCATCAACAGAAAAGAGAACGAAAAGGCGGACAGAATCGCCAAGTGGGCCAGTGCGTTGAGTATGCCTGAAGGGGGGGATTAAAGTAGAAAGAGCACCCCAGATCCATCAGATCGAGGAAGTAAGGGAGCCGGAACCCGAAGACTGACGGCGCGACATTTATCGTTATCTCGAGAAGCAGATCCTTCCAGAGGATAAAATCCAGGCTCGAGTAACACAGAAGAGGTCCAGCCGCTTCACCATCATCGATGGGATTCTGTTTAAAAGATCCTACTCGGGCCCCCTGTTTGAGATGCCTATCGAAGGAGGAAGCCGAATAAGTCTTGGTCGACATACATGAGGGTAGCTGTGGAAGTCACATTGGGGGAAGAGCCTTGGCACGCAAGGCGATGTTGGTCGGTTTCTTCTGGCCTACCATGAGGGCAGACTCGATTAAGGTGGTGCGAAGTTGCCTCCGATGTCAGAAGCATGCGAACTTACAAAGGGTACCGGCGGAAATGATGAAGGCGGTCGTGTCGGCCTGTCCGTTCGATCAATGGGGGTTAGACATCGTCGGTCCATTCGAAGGCAATGCCTCCCAAAAGAGGTTCCTCCTAGTCGCGATCGACTATTTTTCCAAATGGGTGGAGGCCGAAGCCCTGGCACGGATCACTGAAGCTGCTGTAATTGCATTCCTTTGGAAAAGTATCCTGTGCAGGTTTGGGATCCCGAGAAGGCTAATAAGCGATAACGGGAGACAGTTCAGTGGGCGCAAGTTGAAAGAATGGTGCCATGGATGCAGAATCGAGCAAGCATTCACTTCTGTAGCTTATCCCCAGAGCAATGGTCAAGTCGAGGTGACAAATCGAACGATTGTACAGGCACTAAAAGTCCGGCTGGATGGGCTGAAGAGAGCTTGGTTCAACGAGTTGCTGAGCGTACTCTGGTCCTACAGGACCACGCCTCGAGCTGGGACGAAGGAAACCCCGTTCAACTTAGTATACGGAAGCGAAGCAGTGTTACCCGTGGAAATAGGCCAAGAAAGTGCTCGAGTGATAGGATATTCGGAAGAGAATGACCAGCTCCGGGCCGATGAGTTGGACCTGATCGAGGAAGGGAGGCAGAAGGCCGCGCTTAGGATGGCAGCCTATCAGAGAAAGATTACCCGAGCCTATAATCAGAAGGTATGCCTGAGAAGGTTTGAAGAAGGAGAGCTTGTCATGAAGGAAATACAACACAAAGGGGAACGAGGGAAGCTAGATCCCAAGTATGAAGGACCGTATAAGGTGGTCAAGAAGGCGGGGGAAGCCGCCTATTATCTAGAAGACTTGGATGGAAAGAAGTTGGAGAGACCGCACAACGCTCGGCATTTGAAGAAGTATTACCCGTGAGACGTTCTCGGGATCGCACCTCATTTATCTGTCATATTTATGCCTTGTTTATTTTCTTAGTTAGGAAAATCTACGTATTACAAGTTGTCTATCTATTTCCGAACACTTGCATGTTTTGAATGAAGTTAATTGTGTCCGAAAGAACGTGGAGTACGACAGGGAAGAAAAGTCCTCGGACGAGGCCCGATCACCCGTGAGGGTGAAGAGAATCTCCAAACGAAAATGATGAAAAGTCCTCGGATGAGGCCCGATCACCCATGAGGGTGAAGAGAATCTCCAAACGAAAGTGAAGAAAAGTCCTCGGATGAGGCCCGATCACCCGTGAGGGTGAAGAAAATCTCCAAACGAAAGTGAAGAAAAGTCCTCGGATGAGGCCCGATCACCCGTGAGGGTGAAGAGAATCTCCAAACGAAAATGAAGAAAAGTCCTCGGATGAGGCCCGATCACCCATGAGGGTGAAGAGAATCTCCAAACGAAAATGAAGAAAAGTCCTCAGATGAGGCCCGATCACCCATGAGGGTGAAGAGAATCTCCAAACGAAAATGAAGAAAAGTCCTCGGATGAGGCCAGATCACCCGTGAGGGTGAAGAAAATCTCCAAACGAAAGTGAAGAAAAGTCCTCGGATGAGGCCCGATCACCCGTGAGGGTGAAGAAAATCTCCAAACGAAAGTGAAAAAAAGTCCTCGGACGAGGCCCGATCATCCGTGAGGGTGAAGAAAATCTCCAAACGAAAGCGAAGAAAAGTCCTCGGACGAGGCCAGATCACCCGTAACGGTGAAGAAAATCGTCGGGAAGAGCACGATTGTTGATCAATGCTAAAACAATGGAGGATGCATGAAAAAGCAAGACCGATACTTAAGAATACGAATGCAAATACACAAAAGAGCAAAGTCTGCGAAAAACTAGAAGTCCCGTGATTTGTAGAGCTGAATAATAAAACGACAGTGTAGTGAAAAATGGCATACGTAAAATATCTATCGCATCATCTCCCGAGCATAGGGCGTCCCCAGATATCGGATCCCCGAGGAAGTAAAGGCCTCTTCATCTTGAGGAATCTTCGTGCGTCTTAGCGCCGAAGTCCTTCCCGAATATGGGGATACAATACGCCTCATCCGATTAGGGGGTCGAGCCCGATTATTTCTCCCTCGGATCCTTGAACGAGTGTCTTGGTCCTCAGCAGGGGAATCGGGCAACAACTCCTTTAGTTCAGCGATTTGGCGATCCTTCTCGCCCAAGAAGGTAGTCAGTACAAGCATCCTCATAGTACTGGAGCAAGGCGCGTTGTTGTGTATAACGCCGATGTCCCTCACAGGAGAGTGAGTAGGACTAACGAAGAAAGGTAGGAAAGAATAAAGAAAGAAGGAGAATAAAAGGCGAAGGCCAATATGACTGACCCGACTCTCGCTTAAAGCCCACCAATCCCAGAAGCTGGAATCGCAAAATCTCGCCAGACGTCGCTTTTCATTGGGCTCGAGAAAATTTTCCATGAACTGACGGGAGGAAGCACCATTAGCCTCCAGGAGGAAACGAGGGGTCCGGCGAAGTCCTCCCAAGGGGAATGCCTCTCGAGAAGGGCGGGCCGCGACGACTTGGCCTTCCCTGTGCGGAAAATCCGCATTCATGTTTAAAGCAAAACCTGTTGCCTCCTCCCATAAATCCCAGAGAGGGCGCGAGGGGGGATCTAAATGGGGGTTTCTCCTGAGATGAGAGTGCGCTATTCCGGGATCCATCAACAAGCTCGGTAAAGAAGATAAAAAGCTCAGGAGATAAGATAAAACGAGTATGTTATGAACTAAGAAGAAAAAAGGGAGTAAAACCCTAAGTTGGATCGACGAAATAACCTGAAGGAAATAAACTTAGTGAAGTTTGAGGAGAGAGTAGGGCTGATTGGACAAGTACCGATTCTATAAGATGTTGGGCCCGCAAAAGTCGGACTGTTACAACAAAGATTGGATCTTGAGGGGAATTCGAAATTTAAAGGGAGGAATACGAGGTCCGGGGATAAAAGGACCATTGGGCAACGTTCATGCCCGAACAGAGAGGAAGAAGGGAGTTCTCAAGAATCGCTTGTGAGGGGCACAGCCTGATGATTATAGAGGGCGCTCGCTAGAACGGCGCGACGAAAGAAGTTCTCGAGTACAGTGGGATCATGCCTTCTAATTTTATAGAGTTTATAAACGAGGAAGAATCATAAGCGCGCGAGGAAGAGACATTTGTCGACAGGGCGCAGGAATAATAAGAGCAAGCATGATATGCCGCGTGAAAAATACATGAATACACTAATATAATACGGTCTGAAATAAAAAGACACATTAGAATCCGGAAAAAGAAAAGACAATGAAGGAAAGACAGCCCATTTTTCAAACAGGATAAAAATCTTTAGGATGGAGCGGCCGATCCGGCCTGATGGGACTCCATCGTCATCTCCTTTACCCCGGTCACTGCGGGCTCGACCGGGGGTGCTCTCTCCTCGTCGGGACGGGGGTTTTCTTCTCCTTCCTGAGTAGGAACCCTCAGGACTTCGGGGGCGCATGATCAACTTTCTCTGGCTCGGCAAGGGGCTCAGAAGCCTCAGTAGGTCGCTCGGGAGCTCGGACGGGGGAGGGGAGAGCCTCTTCAGTTTCCTCACTTGAGGAAGTGGCCACGATTTCCTCTGGGACGGTGTCTTCGGAACCCCCCTGAGCTATCGACTCAGGTTTATACCCCTCGGGAGGACACTCGGCGAGAGCCTGATCGGCGTCTAGAAAGTCAAACTTCCACTTGGGGCGCGCCCAGACCTTAGGAAGTTGATGGAGGCATCCCCAGAAACCGTACTTGAAGTACGTGACGACCTGCCTCCCATAAGCCTCTCGAGGTAGATAATCCCGATCGACGCTCTCCTCTAGATCACGAAAATTCCTCTCCGCCTCCTCCCGAGCCCCTGTCTCCTTAGAAAGGGCTTTCACCGCCTTTTCCGACTCGGCACGAGCACTTTTCACCTGCTTTTTCAGCTCGTCTTCCCTCAGTTTGGCCTCCTCCTTGACCTGAGCCAGTTCCTCCTTCAATTTCTTCACAGAGTTGGTAAGAGCGATGCAGTCTTCGTGCATGAAAAGCATCCTCTCCAAGGCCTCGGCACCACAAGCAAAACTCTGGCAGGCAAAGAGGGAGTAATTAGGATTGAAAGAATGTGACGCAGGCGGAAGAATAAAGAATAGGAAGAAAGTTGATACCTGACCCATATGTTGAGCAAAGAGAGGGAAGAACTCCCGAGGGTTCATATTCGAGAGGTGATTGGTTGGCCTCGTTCCGGAAACCCCGAAGAAATTCCACGCAGTGAGCCCCGCGAGGGCGATGGAAGTAGTCGGGTTGCTCGACGGGGTCTGTGGGGGAAGGAGTGCCCTCGACGACGCCCACGCTTGGCCGGGCGCCAGATTTAGTTTTCTTCGCCACAGAGCTGCTCGGGGCGATAGGTGCCTTCCTTTTCGGAGCCGGTTTGGGGGATCCCGAGGAGGTGGCTGGGGCTTTACCCTTGCCTTTGTTGAGAGCCCGAGTAACGGAGGCAGGAGGAGGAGCCTGAGAGGAACCTCCCTTCTTCATCTGCTCTTGTATTTTTAGCAGGTCGGCGAGGTCCATGCGTGAATCTATCGGGAAGAGATCAAGTTAGAGATAAAGTTGAAGAAGAGAAGTAGAAAGCTGATATGATATACCTAAATTATCTACTTTTAGCCCTTTGGAACAATAACCAAAATGGCAGAGTAAATCATCCTTTACAATCTCAGGAGCGCTGAAGCTTCGACCCCCGAGGACTTCCATGAACCTCTCAACCTCTGAATCGGGAGCAAGAGGAAGAGGAGTGGATACAGATATGGCTTTGGGCCATTTATCGGTAGTGTCGTTCTCGGGACTTCCCTCGGGAGAACGGACGTAAAAGAATTTCTTCATCCATCCCTTGTGAGAGGAAGGATTCCCGAGAAGAAATTCTGTCGTAGCGGTGGAAGAGAAGAAGAATTTGCCGATTTCCTTCTGGTTTATTTTCAGGAAGGAGAGAAGAAGGGAGAGAGAAATGGGGAGGTGGAAATATTCGATAAGAATCGCCATAGAAAGGAGAAGACTGTAAGAATTGGGAGTCAATTGACTCGGTGATATTTGGTAATGGTTGCAAAGTTCGGCTATGAAAGGGGCAAGAGGAAGGCGGAGGCCCATGTCCAGCTGATCCAAAAAGAAGGTATGAAATCCTTCGGGAGGGCCGCTGACCACATCCCGAGGCCCAGGAATCCTGACTTCGAATTCAGGACTCAGCCCGGCCCGATCGATAATCAGAGGGATGTGAGATGCCCGAAGAGAAGAAATGTTCACTTCATTGCAGGGGAGCTTGATCTCCTCGCGAAATTCTTCCATTTGTGAGGTCCAGTCGGCTAAAGCTCGTAGAAAGACTTTCTCGCTCGGGAACCCTACAATCTGGGGGGGGTGAAAAATATCGAGGTCAGGGAATTTACTCAGGACCTCCATGGCATTGAGAAAGGAAGCGAAAAGTGATGAAGAAGAAGACGAGGATTCTGGGTAGCTTAGGGTCGAAAATGAAATCGGATGGACTGAGGAAGACGAAGTCGCGGGGCTGCTCATGACGAAAAGGGATGAAATCCTAAAATAGCTAATGGAGTAAATACAGAGATACATGAAATGGAAAAAGAAGGGAAGACGGAGTAAAACTGGAAACAGCACCTAGGGCTACAATCATGTGACTCACAGGCGAAAATCAAGGCAGAGACAAACGAAATCAACGAGAGAGAAGAAGAGAGAGGAGTAACTTACCGGTGGTGATGGCAGAGAAGACGAATCGCAGGGAAGGAAATGTCGATTTGAGGAAGAAGCTGACGCGCCGACGGTTTTTGAGAGAGAAGATATGGGAAAATGGGGGAGGCGAAGATCGAAAACCCTAAAGGAAGGGGAAAGGGCACGAAAAATAAGAAAAAGAAAGAAGCGACGTCAAGCCGTTGGATGAGAGCGACGTGGCGAAAGTGATCTGATCGTGATATGATGGGGCGGCAAGTTTCCTGCCCAAGGGAATCGCGACGTGGCTTGAGGAGGTAAGGTTAAAAGCGGAAGCGTGGTGGGATGCCCGAGTACTAAGATGCCCGATAAGGTTCATCGAGAGGGGTCGGAAGGCTCCGTGACCAATTATTTTACCGATAGCTGACGTCCAAATACTCGTTACACTCTTTTTGGACTATTTTAGGGGGGGAATATTGTTACCCTCGGGATTTCTAGCTAACGGTGAAATAGCGTTAACGATAAAATAACCCGCGAGTATTAAGGCGCGAAGAGACACCTCGAGTGGGTGGGGAACGGCTCAAGGTGGAAAACAGCCTGCTCGAGGCAGTCGAGTCCGAAGGAGGCCTATGAAGAAGGAATAGGAAGTTGGATCGGGACGAAGTGCTCAAGGTCGTTTTACGCGGTCCACATCAACCTTTATACTATTAAATAAGAATCTAATTATTTAACCAAATGATTGATAATAATAAAAAATAAATATCGTACATACATAATTTTAGATGTTTGGCATGGTGTATATAAATTTTGTCATAAAATTAACATTTCTTATAATATAGATTAAACATTATTCGTCTTTTTTCAGTTTATTCGGGTTCCATCAATGGCTATCATCGTAAGAATTATGGTTTCAAGTAAATTTTTTTTTATTATGAACTTACTGTATAAATGTAAGTTATATAAATTTATATCCAAATTATTAAGTTAATGAGCCTTGAATATTTTTTTAGAATGAAATTTTCATTTACCACGAAAACAGTCTTTTACAACCACACCCCTCTAATACATCCGATATTAAACTGGGCTAAATGCAACAGCATGAAATGTGGATCGATTGAGCTTCTTCAGATGGCTAAAGTTCTGTAACCACATTCGCACTTCCTGTTTGATCATCGAAATGATCTGCTCCGCATCTCTTACTCTAGCCTAATGCACTCGCCTATTACGTTCACACCACATGTGATGAATTGTAGCTGCAATACTAGCCACACTAATGTGGTAATGAGCATTTCTCTTCCTCCCGACTAGCTCCATCCGACTGCATAATTCTGCAAACGACTGAAGAGAGCCTTCAATATTCACCCTTGCATTGATCCTCGTAATTACTTGTTGGCTGAAAGGGCAAGCCAAAAATAAGTGCTCTACAGATTCAGATTCCTCATCACATAGCCTACAACTTGTGTTAGCAATGGCCAGACCCCATCGAGTCAGTCTATCCACTGCTAAAATCTTTTCTGCAGAAGCAACCATAGAAGGAAGGAAAGTCTGGGTATGTTTAATCTGTTCCAAACTGCTCTGTAGTAGGGGAAGGCTGGTGCAGAGCCCTTGAGCCATTCATAGCCACTTTGAACAGTATAAATCCCATCCCTAGCAGGTAGCCATTTCCTGCCAAGATATCCCAGTCTGAACTTCTCTTTGAGTCTGTTAATTTTCTTCCAGTGCCAGCTAGAGTCACTTTCTGGTAGAAACTCCGAGAAATTCGTACCCTTTAAGTAAATTGCACTTAACCATTTGATCCATTGGGAATCCACTACCACAGTGATATCCAAGATCTGTTTTCCAGCTAAAGCAGTATTCCAGGTAGCACAATCCCTCAGATTCAGCCCACCTCTTTGCTTTGGACTGCAGACACTTTCCCAGTTAAATAGGGGGATGCATTTACCATGGATTTTCTTACCCCCCATAGGAATTCTTTGCAGATTCTGTCTACTTCTTTGGTCACTACTTTGGGCAGTAGAAAAATGGATCCCCAGTATCCATGAGTTGCCAACAGGACAACATTTATCAAACACAGCCTACCTGCATAGGAGAGGTTTCTTGTGGCCCAAGATTGGATTCGAGCTGTGATCTTTTTCACTAGAGCTTGGCAGGAGGTCCTGTTCCATTTAATTGGGGATAGAGGTACTCCCAAGTATCTCATGGGGTAACTATCCTGCTTAAAACCAAACTTCAATATAATCTGTTCGGTTACCACATGTGAAGTGCCAGCCAGGTATAAACTGGACTTCTGTTGGTTGGCCTCCAAACCAGAAACTTGTTGGAAGTGCTCTAGTGTTTCCATGACCACTAAGACAGCCCCAACATTGCCTTTACAGAAGATCATCAGGTCATCCGCAAAACATAGATTCACCAAGTTGAGGTGCTTACACATTGGATGGAATCTGAAGCGAGTGTCTTTAGAGGAGAGTAGCAGCTTCCTGGTCAAGTATTCCATGGAGATCATAAAGAAGAAAGGTGAGACAGGGTCCCCCTGTCTCAGCCCCCTAGATTCCTTAATAGCCCCAGAATGAGAGCCATTGATAGAAAGAATATAAGACACCGTGGTTATACACTCCATGATCCATTGCACAAACTTAATGGGAAATCTGAGAAGGCATAACCAGTTCTTCAAGAACCCCCATCCACTGTGTTATAAGCTTTCCTGAGATCAACTTTCATAAGGACCCGAGAAGAGGCATTCTTTCTGTTGTAAAGCCTAATCAAATCCTGGCATAGTAGTATGTTGTGCACAATTGATCTCCCCTCCACAAATGCGCTTTGATTGCCATGGATGAGTTTGGGAAGTAGGGCTTCATTCTGCCACAAATCAGTTTAGCAATGCATTTATAGATGGTGTTACAGCATGCTATGGGTCTGAAATGAGAGGCCGGGTTAGGATTTGCTAGCTTAGGTATGAGGCAGAGGACTGTATTATTCAGTCTGGGCAGCAACTTGCCTGTCTCAAAGAAGTCTAAGATGGCTCTTGTGACCTGCTCCCCCACAATACTCCAGGCTTTCTTGAAAAATCCACTCCCAAATCCATCAGGTCCCGGGGCCACCTCATCATGGATGGACTTCATCACAGACCAGATTTCTCCCTTTTCAAATGGTCTAATAAGATTGTGCTGATCTTCCAGGGTTAAGAGATAGCCCTCTGCAGCCACCCTCTGATCCAATTCATTGTTGATAACCTTCCCTTTTCCGAGTACCTCTTGGAAGTAGTCAGTGAAGTGCTGAGTAATGTGCCCACCATCTGAAATAATCCTACCATCTGGGGCAGTTATGGACAGGATATGGTTGGAGTAAGCTCTTTGTTTTATTCTAGCATGGAAAAAGGCAGTGTTCTGATCCCCCTCGGCCAGCCATCTGGCTTTGGCTTTTTGTCTCATGAACCTGTCATTGGCCTTGCTCAAGAATCCAAACTCTGTTCTGGTGGCCTGTTCCTTATCTAAAAGTTCCTGGTTTAGAGGGTCTGCATGAAGAGCTGCCTGCAGTTCCTCTAGCCTGTGCCTGACCATTTCCGTGTTGGAAACTATATTAGCAAACTGGGATTTATTTAAGCACCTCAATGGCCTCTGCAGCTTAAACAAATTCCAACATACATCTCTCATTACTGAACCAGAGTGAGAACTCAAGTATCCCTCCACAATGCTGAGAAAAGAATGGGCCATTGACCACATGTTGTATTTGAAAGCCTTCTTTGGAGCTCTAGTCTGCCCTGTATCCCTGAGCACAATGGGGGTATGGTCAGAAACACCCTCTTGGAGGAAAATAGTAATGTGTTCAGAGGATTTGGAGATCCAGGCTGGGTTGGCAAAGGCCCAGTCTATTTTGCTCCAGATTCTCTTCTCATGTTGCTGCTTGTTGGTCCAGGAGAATTGACAACCACTTCTTTTATTTCCTCGAGTTGACAGAAACTCAGGCACTGGTTAAAATCTCTGAACTCAGCAGCATTGATGGCTGCTCCACCCAGTCTGTCTGCAAATCCTTTGATATTGTTGAAGTCCCCCCAAATCATCCATGGCTCATTTAGAGTCCCTCCAATCTGCATCATAATTTCCCAAAGTTTACTCCTAGCAGCGGCTCATTGTGTCCATAGACACATGTGAGATAGGTGACAAAAGATCTGTTCTTCCAGATTTTGAAGTGCAGGGGCTAGTCAGACATAGAAACCAGTTCCAGTTCTGTTCCACCTTTCCAGACCACCACAATTCTACCATTAGGATGCTCACTAATGTTATGACAGTAATCCCAACCTACAAAAACTTTATTGATTGTACTCTTGACTGATTCCTCTTTAAGTTTTGTTTCTAGCATACATAAGAAGTTTATTCGGTATTTACTACAGAAGAGAGCCACATCCCTCTGTTTAGCAGGGCCATTAAGGTCCCGTACATTCCATGAGGCACTATATCCATTATCCACCTCATAGACAATCTGCTTGGAAGGGTTGTTTTCAGATGCAGCCAGATTATTCACTTCATCTCTCTGGACCATGTCTGCCCAAGACTTTCTCATGCCAATATCTGAAGGATACCCCTCCTTGTCATCCTGTTGAGGAGGCTCTTTTTGTATCTGTTTATCCCTGAGTACTGTCACAGTGATTAGTCCACTTGGATTATGGACTACTGGTGGTGGATCAACAGTTTGCTTTACTTTGTGGACAGGCTGCCATACCTTTTGTATCCCTTTCTTGCACACAGCCTCCTCATGACCATAACTCTTACATTTATTGCAAAGCACAGGTTTTCACTCATATGTGATTCTCTGTTCAAGCAGTTGTCCTTTCTCGCTGAGAAATTGAATGCAATCTTTTACAGGTGAGGTGAGGGCATGAGGACTTAATGAATTTTAAGTAGCAATTACACGTGGCAGGCAGATAAGAAATCGCCGAGCTCAAATTGAACAAGTTGGAATCGGCCGATTGTGAGGGTTATACATAATAGGAATCGCCGAGTAATTGGTTGGAATCAGGCGATTAGAAATGATTACCATGCATTGCATGAATCGGGTAAATTGCATACACACAACTAAGATCGGAGATTCTCCTACTTAGGAGATGAAATCGCCGAGTTATCGAGCTACGAAATCAGGCAATTTGTACACAACACAAGGTGGAATCGACCGATTTCAAGAAGAGACATACATTCGGCCGATTGCAACACATGATAAGGCCAACTTTCGCCGATTAAGATGAAACCTAACTAAGAATGGAATCGTACGAAGTGGAGATAACGATTCATGTCAACTTTCGATTGACTAAGTACCATACCACGATTTCTTAACGAGTGAGGAAATTATTAGCCACCTAGTTGTCACATCAAACCCATTATCCAAAGTCTAGGTTTAATAATTACTAAGTGAAGCAAAGGAACGAAGGATAAGGATCAGTATAAGAAATAAAAATAAGAGAAAAACCCTCATAAAACACTTAACTCAATCAAAAAGAAAAAGAGAGAAGGCAATCGGGCGATTGGAAGGTGACGTGAGCACGCGGCGATTTGAGGAACTTCACACCACAAATCGGGCAATTCCATGCAATCGACCGAAGCCAATCCATGTGAGGTCAAATCGGGCGATGTGGAAAGCAAGGCAATCGGGCGACTTAGGTTCCCAAAACCGATTCATGAATCGGCGAAAACGAGTTCCATTCGTGAGGGATCTATCGAAAGTAGTTTCCATGCATAACTAATCGGGCGAATGGGACGTTGATTTTGCTTCACTTTCGCCAAGCTTCACATGTAGTATAATTGAATACTAACTAGGACTTAGACCATGAATCAAGACTTAGAGTTCATGTACTAAAATCGGGTACTAACTTTACTTGCGAACTATATGTTAAAATGGGACGGCAATTTATTTAGACAAGAAAGTCGAGCGATCCAGGGTTTAGCGAAATAACGTAATTAAGTTTAAGTCGACATGGCCATTTAAGATGGATTGTGCATTGACACTATAACATTTCTGTTTTAAGGGTCGAGCAGTAGGAATTTCCCGAAGCCGTAAATTTAGCTTAGCTCGGATGACAAGTAAGTGGCAATTCAACTACAACAGATAACCCATGTTGTACGTGCTTAAATTATGTGAATTATGTGCCTCTGTGTTTACATGAATTAAGTGAAACAGTTGATAAGCCTACGCATGGTAAGTAGTCTAGTATCAGTACATGTTGCATATTCACGAGCATGCACGATCATATGTGGGGGTTGTGCGAGTTGAGTATGCATGTCACATGTCGCTTGAAAGCGATCGATACTTGCCGATGTGGGCATTTGTTATCAACTCGTGGTGGAGTCAAGGACGGCTTCTATGGCACCGAGACGGCGTTGATGCGTCGTCAGTCACCGCTAGCGTTGATGTGTTGCCGATAGTACTGATTTGGTAACAGGGTTGATTCCCTAACGGTGTTGATGCATCGTCGATATTGGCGGGAAGGAGCGACCTAGGGGGAGTCCTAGCGTAGGCTACCGCATGGCAGAGGGGACGACCTAGGAGGGTGCGACCTAGGGAAACCTAGTGTAGGCTACCCAGTGTAGGTCACTGTCACATAATTATGGTAGATCTCTTATACGGTGCATATTAAGTTAGCCGAGGGCCCTGAGTGATATGAGACCTAGTCTAATTTATGCGAGCTAAGGTGCATTGGCGCGGATTGCCTTTGCGGGGGTTGACACGTGCATACCATGCATAATTTCTGCTTACTGAGTCTGGCGACTCACCCCTTACATTATGTGTTGTTGGCCCACACGACCACGATACGTGATCGTTTGATGGCAAGGCATCTTTTGAAGCTTCCAACGACTTTTGAGAGACGGAGTGAACATGGATGACGACCTGTGAGGCCGAGCGACCTAGTTTACTTTTGCTGCACATAGACGCACTCCCATGTATTTAGAATTGGAAGTATTCTTTTGATATGTAGAGTGCACTCTCCATTATATAAATGGAAAAAGTTATTACGCATTTTCGGATGTCTTCCAACTTACAACTCAAATAGGCACGTACGATAACGTTAGAATAGGTTAGTGGATGGCGGGGCATCACATCGATTGTCCTGAGTTTGTATGAGATTGATGTTGAATTTGAGCCACGGATTGCTTACCGATGTGTGCGCAGGTGCTCAATTAGGTGAACTGGCCAATTTAGGCCAATCCTTCTCCAATTGTTCCTCATCACACAGCCTGGTTGGAGATTGGCGCTTGGCAGGTGACACCGATGGGCCAGTGCACGTCAATTCATCAGACCGTCTACCACTCAACTGTTTATGTGCACTAGGACCAGGTATACTAGCCGGATTGTGCCCTACCTTGTTCAATTGCCCCTCAGAGTCCAAATTGATTGGAGATTGTAGCTTTGCAGAATTCAGTAATGGAACAGTGCACCTCGAAGGATCATAGAGCTCCCTTGCAGCTGAGTACTATCCCTGGCGATCATGCTCTTGCCAGTCGATTGCCCCTCGGGAGGGGGCGGCGTCGTCACCACCGCGACCGGCGCCGCCCTCTGTGTCGCCGTTCTTCTCTTTATTCACCATTAGCAGAAGAGAGAAAATTGAGCCTTGAATATTTAAACAATCACTTTTTTAAGTAAAAAAACACATCATCAAATAAAAAAGCAAAAATAAATATTACAGTTTGTCTTCAAAAATTTCGAATGAATACACAGTTTGTTTTCATCTGACATGTGACTTATGCAATAAGAGAGCAAATGAAACTTTATCTTTTATCACCCACGCAAATATACTATACTACGCCCCCTGGATCTGGCCCTAGGAATGGCAATTATTTTGGACCCTGCCCATACCCATAGGACCCTACCCATTAATTATGGGTATGGGTCTTTAAAAATTAAATTTAATGGGTATGGACCAGACCCAGACCCAATTAAACTAATTTGGGTCTTAAATGGGTATTACCCATTTACCCATTTAACAATACCATTTAAACTAGAGGTTATTCTAGTCATTCAGTTTTCCACAATTTTCCAAATTTAGGGTTGACACATACGTACAAAATTTCAAACTAACATTCGGTCTGGGCTGTTTAGGTGATTCTTCTTATTTCTGAGACGATCTGCAATTGGTTCTACAGTGCAGTTTTTCCATCACTACGTCTAGCAGTGCAAGGTAATTTTTCGAAGTCCTGTGTTTATATACTTTAATACTACGTTGAGTCAATTTTTAATCTGGATGCGATTGCGTTTGAAGTGTACAATCTGCGACCAACCTATTATTGTTTGATTAAGAATTTGAGTCAGTTTTCTTTATTGAATAGCTCGTTTTCAGATTGATTTTTGTATATAATATGTATGTTTTGGTTTTTGTATACAATTGGCTACCAACCTCTGTATGTTTTTGGTTTTTGTTTTGGTTTTAGTAGGTTGGGAATTGGGATTGTAAGCTCTTTTTTATTTTTACGAATTTAGACATGTTATATGTTTTTTTCTTCATTTAGAACTTGTAAGTTTATAACTAATTTGTGGGTTGTTTCTTATAGACTATGACGCAAGAAGACCACACCCAAACTCCACAAAAATCTCTTTCGGAAGATATTGAAATGAAAGAGTGAAACACAAGAATCATCATCCAAGAGGACTAGGAAGATAACGTGAAAGGTTTGGGATCATTTTGATAAAATTTGTATGGATGGTCAAGTCAAGGCGAGATGTAAGTATTGTGCTTCCATGCTCTCTTGTGCAACTAATAGTGCAAGTTCGCACCTTAAAAAGTACATTGAGCATTCATGCACGAGTAGACATTTGAAGTTGACCAAGGGTAAGAATAAAGTGGATGAGTGGAGTAGTTTAGAGCCTTTTCAAGAAGAGACCATTAAAATGAGTTGATAAATATGATAGTAATGCATGAATATCCATTATCGATGGTTGAGCATATTGGTTTTTGGAGATATTCTAATAGCCTCAATTCCTCGTTTAGAGTGATGTCAAGGAAACTTTGAAGAAGAACATTTTGAATATATTTGAAACGGAAAAAGTTATACTCAAGAACTTGGTTGAGCGGAATTCTGGAAGAGTTGCCATCAATACAGACATGTGGACTTGCTCCAACCAAAGAAAAGGTTTTATGGCAATCACTTCTCACTTTATTAACGAGGAATGGATCTTAAGAAGTAGGGTATTAAAGTTCTCATATGTGTCGTGTCCTCATACAAGCCTTGTTCTTACAAATCTCGTTATGGATTGTTTTGGGATTGAGAATAAAATTTCAGCGATAGTCGTCGACAATTGTAGCACAAATGATGCAATGTTGATTTCTTTGTGTGAAAAACTTGAGAGTACTGAGCTATTGTTGCGCGGGCGTTTCTTGCATATAAGGTGTAGTACCCATATTTTGAACTTGGTAGTCAAGGAAGGGTTAAAGCAGATTGGGCACGTAATTGCAATTAGGGAATGTGTCTCTTTTTGGATGTTAACGCCAAAAAGGATTGAGAAATTTGAAGATGCTTGTCGTGCATAAAACTGCTTACCAAAAGATTAGTTCTTGATTGTGACACTCAATGGAATTCAACTTATCTAATACTTGTAGCTGCTATTCCTTATAAGGATGTGTTTCAAATGGCTTAAGAGGTTCAATATGTAACATCCCGTCCCATACCGGGTGTTACTGTAGCATCGGTCCCTAGCGGGACCCGTGGGGTTTGGCCCACCACACTTCCGCTGATAGTCTGACCCCACTGTATCACCACTTAACCTTCCAGCATGCTTTGTCCTCACTCACACGCACCCTGGGCAAACTTCCCAGGGGGTCACCCATTCTAAGATTGCTTCAAGTCAAGCACGCTTAACTTCGAAGTTCTTTCGGATGGACTCTCGAAAAGGTAGGTCGACCTTGGTGATATGAGTAGTACTATGAATTCCTTTATACGATTCTTAGCCTGACACGCCCATACATTGTCAGTCTCAGGATCCCCTCTCATTCGGGTATCGGATCGGTTCGTTCATGTACCCCTTCGCCTAGAAGCCTGCTAGGAGCCGCTCATTGTCCGTGCACCCTGGCACCGGCGATCACTCCCCGCCCTCTTCGGCCCCGGGCGTCACATGCCCACCAGCTTCCGCCTGGTTCGTCCCCGAACCAGCACCGTACTGCGAGAGGTTGTGCACTGATACCACTTGTAACATCCCGTCCCATATCGGGTGTTACTGTAGCATCGGTCCCTAGCGGGACCCGTGGGGTTGGGCCCACCACACTTCCGCTGATAGTCTGACCCCACTGTATCACCACTTAACCTTCCAGCGTGCTTTGTCCTCACTCACACGCACCCTGGGCAAACTTCCCAGGGGGTCACCCATCCTAAGATTGCTTCAAGTCAAGCACGCTTAACTTTGAAGTTCTTTCGGATGGACTCCCGAAAAGGTAGGTCGACCTTGGTGATATGAGTAGTACTATGAATTCCCTTATACGATTCTTAGCCTGACACGCCCATACATTGTCAGTCTCAGGATCCCCTCTCATTCGGGTATCGGATCGGTTCGTTCATGTACCCCTTCGCCTAGAAGCCTGCTAGGAGCCGCTCATTGTCCGTGCACCCTGGCACCGGCGATCACTCCCCGCCCTCTTCGGCCCCGGGCGTCACATGCCCACCAGCTTCCGCCTGGTTCGTCCCCGAACCAGCACCGTACTGCGAGAGGTTGTGCACTGATACCACTTGTAACATCCCGTCCCATACCGGGTGTTACTGTAGCATCGGTCCCTAGCGGGACCCGTGGGGTTGGGCCCACCACACTTCCGCTGATAGTCTGACCCCACTGTATCACCACTTAACCTTCCAGCGTGCTTTGTCCTCACTCACACGCACCCTGGGCAAACTTCCCAGGGGTCACCCATCCTAAGATTGCTTCAAGTCAAGCACGCTTAACTTTGAAGTTCTTTCGGATGGACTCCTGAAAAGGTAGGTCGACCTTGGTGATATGAGTAGTACTATGAATTCCCTTATACGATTCTTAGCCTGACACGCCCATACATTGTCAGTCTCAGGATCCCCTCTCATTCGGGTATCGGATCGGTTCGTTCATGTACCCCTTCGCCTAGAAGCCTACCAGGAGCCGCTCATCGTCCATGCACCCTGGCACCGGCGATCACTCCCCGCCCTCTTCGGCCCCGGGCGTCACATCCTGTAACGACCCTCATTTTCTAATAAATAGTTTGGCGAATTTTCGCAACGTAAGTCGCGGAAGACCCGTCTAATAAAAACTTTTTCTAAAATAAATATAATAAAATAAACATCATCTATGTAGTCGTATATTTACACAAGCCGTAACCCTAAAATATCAAAATATTAAAATCCTAACATCCCATCCACAGGTCGCCTCCATGTACCGCCCTGCCCTCAAAAGTCCGTGGAGTCACCGCCATCAGCCCGCCTAGTCGTGACGCGTATCAACGCCGGACTCGTATATACCTACAACACGTTAACTGAGCTCCTTGCCCAGTAGATGAAACATGCATGTATGTAACGTGCGCTCAAACCCATTCCCAAACACCTCACAAATGCACGCTCGACTCGTCTCTACTAATTTCAACACCTCACATGACTCGACACTTAGTACATTTCAAATACCCCGTTCAGGTCTCGTTAGAATGGGTTCGCACTCAGGTCACTTTAGAATGGAATATCCCACGCAGGTCTCGTTAGAGCGGGTGGAGTACTCAGGTCTCGTTAGAATCGCCCTATACTCGAAATGTCCTATAATGTCGTAACACATCCCGTCACTCGACACCTCATACGCTCGGCGGCCAACTCAGGTCACGTTAGAGCTAGCATGCACCCGAGTTCCCCTCTACCCAACGTAATAACCTACACCTCCCATCGACATCCCAAACGTTACCGTTCCACACGGTACTCGACTCCCTCGCACTGACGTGGTATGCAAGTGCAATGCAAGTCACACATATACATAATAACAGGCAGAATATTTAATACATATAAATCACGCAAATCACTAAACCACATAATCATATAAGCACATAAGTATCACTTAATGTTTACGTGCCGTAGGTGAGTTTCACCTACACACCATGTTATATAAAATTCACACATAATCATGTAAGCACATAAATACCGCATAATAATACACATAACCGTTTACGTGCCGTAGGTGTATTTCACCTACCTGTCCTCCTGATATAATCAGTTGTGGTAGTGGTATCCGATGGAATGCCTAAACCTCGGACCTCTGAACATATAAGTATTATAAGTATCTATATTAATTCTTGAACTGTACTAGTATAAAATAATTATATTTTTATACTAGTCTAGAGGTCAATGGTCAATTCACGAAATTAATTAATCAATTCGCAAACTTCAGTCAACCCGCAAAAACGTATAGTTCGCGAATCCGCTCAAGACCCACGACTCTCTAGTTCGTGAACCCCTCAAGACCCGCGAAAGTTTCACTATTCGCAAAACCCTTAGGACTGGCGAAACGCGTTCGGCCTGCGAACCCATTTTACGACCCGAAAAACCTCACAGCTCGCGAGACTTAGTTCGCGAAACTCATTTTGAAAATCATAAAAACATTAGTAAACCTATCTTTAAAGAATCATAATCATAACCCTTCGAAAATCTTCAAAAACCCTCAAAATAATAATTTATTGAAACTTATCAAAACTCATACCCCTTTCAACTCATGTTCAAAAGTAATAATAATCCTAGAAATTCTTACACCCTAAAACAATAAATTATAAAGAACCCTATAAATCCTAAAGAACATTATATAAACATTAATGAATTTAAACCGAATTTCTAGGTTTTAATCTATGTTCAATCACCAAAAATCACCCCTGAAAGCATCAACGTACACTTATCAAAATAATATGGAAAATCTAGACTTTAGAACCTAACATATAAGGTCATATAAACTTCCTATGATCCACTTTCAACCTATATAATATCAGATAAATGCCGAAACCAGATTACTCTAATGAACATGGTATAATATGACTTCAATGTATTAATACGTAAGACAGAAGGGATAGTTTTACCTAGCTCACTCTTGGAACAGATCTGCTAAGGCTTGAATTGTCGAATTTTCCTTCTCAATTTTTATTAGAGCTTTGAGTTCGATTCTGGTTATGTGGCGTACTCTTTCTTTACTTGCTTTCATTCAACTGCTCTTGTTTTGTTATTGAATGGCCTTATATTATCTATGAATCTCGATACATATCAAGTTATAAAAAGTATTTTGATGGGACATTAAGTGACGTGCATTCCCTTCATCCCAACTAGTAATAGTTGTCCCTAATACTTGCCCTAAGTAAGCATATAATATAAGCCCAATTTATTATAACAATCCAAATTTATTATTATTATTATTATTATTATTATTATTATTATCATTATAAAATTCGAATTCCCTATATATATTATAGCTCTTATTAATAATTTTTCTTACCAAAAATTACGTGCCCTATACGAAATTATTCCTAAGTCTTAAGCAATCTATTATATGCCCTTTTATTCAAAACTTTGGGTATTAATAATATCCCTTTTAACTAATTAAGCTATGCCCCAATCTAATTTATACTATGCTTATTACCAATGTTTATTTCTAATAACTTGGCCTAAGTTAGAAATTAAATATATACATTTTATGCTCACTAATACTTATTTTCGCTTAATTCCTTGATTAAATTCCGGAATATTCTCGGGACTATTTTATTATTTTAGTTTCATCCGAATTTCGTTTAAAATATTTATTAGGTATTTTATTCTTAACACTTTCTTAGCTAATTATCTTGAAATTTCCAATCGTAATCCCGCATTTAATTTTTACGGATATTACATTCTCCCCCCTTAAAAGGAATTTCGCCCCCGAAATTCGCCGACTGGTGAAACTCGGGATAGCGATTTCTCCTATTCTCTAATCTGTTTGTATCCTATTTAGGTAGAATTTATTCCTACCTTTATATCACTCAATCTTGGAGACACATTTAAATGTGTGCCTCATATTCAATTCCCGAAGATCAGCAATTTCTCTACGTCCTTAAGACATAACTATTCCTATTCCTATTCCGACCACGCTTCCGCTGCACAACTCTGAGATTGAGCAATTCAGAAAAACAACGGTACATGGTTTCACTTAAATAGAGCAGGAATCATTTTCACTCACGTCAATATATTTATTCAACACGAATAAACATGCGACCCTGAAATTAAGTGATATAGGAATTGGTATGCTTACAAACATTAAAACATACCCGTCATCATTGGTGGGTTCAATTCTTCCTCTTCATTTGTTAGAGCGTACACCCGAGCTGGTGCCAGCGGAGGTTGTACTGGCGCTTGGTTTGGGTTTCTGGGACGATTTTCTTGACAATCTTTGACAACATGTCCTAGTTTTCCACACTTGAAACATCGCGGGTTGAACTTAGGTCCGGCTCCGAAACAAACACCGGTGTGATATCTCCCGCATTGTGGACATTGAGGATTGATAGTTGGCGGTCGAAACGGAAAATTAGTTGCCCCTGAGTTTGGTCTTGGTCACCAATTTTGCGGTCCTTGGCGAAAATTTTGGTTGTTGTTGGGGCCTATTTCAAAATATTGTCGTTTCCGATTCCGTTCCCTTGATTATTATCAATCTTCTTCTTTGCCTCCTGAGCTGCCAAAATTTGGGATTCTGCCTGTTCTGCAATCATTGCTCGTTCCCCCACTTGAGTAAACGTAACTCCTCGCGTTCCAGCCATACTAACGTCTCGGTAGATCTCGGGTTTGAGACCTACTTGAAATCGTTCTATTTTTAAAGCATCGTTCGCCACCATCTGCGGGGCAAAGCGGGCTAATTCCTCAAACTTGCGAATATATTCCCCAACAGATTTTTCGCCTTGCTTCAGGTTTATGAACTCGTTCATTTTTCGAGTTCGGTCATGGGTGGTGAAGTATTTGGCACGAAATAATTCTTGAAATCTTTCCCACGGCATAGTTGTTGGGTCCTCCAAGACTTTGATGGTGTCCCACCAAAACCTTGCGTTCCCACGCAACATAGAGACAGTGCACAACACTTTCTCGTTTTCGGGGATTCGACTAAACAGGAACATGTCCTCGACAGTTTGCAGCCAATCCTCGGCTACGGTAGGATCGACAGCATCCTCGAAAATAGGAGGATTCAATTTTCGAAACCGTTCTCCTATGATCTCTACACGTTCAGGTTGAGGAGACGGTTGTTGTGCGGAGAAAACTTGGTGCTGAATAAGATTATTAATCTGATCCGATTGTCGCTGGATCAGTTCAGTAAGTCTCATAATCGTCGAGTTGCGTTCATGTACAGGAGACTCAGGTTCATCCCTGCGACTCGAACTGCCTACGTACTCCCTACTTGTTCTCCTCATTTATCACTATCATATACAAATAACCACGTAAGCAAATATATTATTTAAGCAAATAATCACATCGTACCGTAAAACATATAGGCAAGGCTGATCCTCCACGCTCTTGAGCGGCTGTACATGGACAGTCTACAGAACCTCTAACCTAAGCTCTGATACCACCTGTAACGACCCTCATTTTCTCATAAATAGTTTGGCGAATTTTCGCAACGTAAGTCGGGGAAGACCCGTCTAATAAAAACTTTTTCTAAAATAAATATAATAAAATAAACATCATCTATATAGTCGTATATTTACACAAGCCGTAACCCTAAAATATCAAAATATTAAAATCCTAACATCCCATCCACAGGTCGCATCCATGTACCGCCCTGCCCTCGAAAGTCCGTGGAGTCACCGCCATCAGCCCGCCTAGTCGTGACGCGTATCAACGCCGGACTCGTATATACCTACAACACGTTAACTGAGCTCCTTGCCCAGTAGATGAAACATGCATGCATGCAACGTGCGCTCAAACCCATTCCCAAACACCTCACAAATGCACGCTCGACTCGTCTCTACTCATTTCAACACCTCACATGACTCGACACTTAGTACATTTCAAATACCCCGCTCAGGTCTCGTTAGAATGGGTTCCCACTCAGGTCACTTTAGAATGGAATATCCCACGCAGGTCTCGTTAGAGCGGGTGGACTACTCAGGTCTCGTTAGAGTCGCCCTATACTCGAAATGTCCTATAATGTCGTAACACATCCCGTCACTCGACACCTCATACGCTCAGCAGCCAACTCAGGTCACGTTAGAGCTAGCATGCACCCGAGTTCCCCTCTACCCAACGTAATAACCTACACCTCCCATCGACATCCCAAACGTTACCGTACCACACGGTACTCGACTCCCTCGCACTGACGTGGTATGCAAGTGCAATGCAAGTCACTCATATACATAATAACAGGCAGAATATTTAATACATATAAATCACGCAAATCACTAAACCACATAATCATATAAGCACATAAGTATCACATAATGTTTACGTGCCGTAGGTGAGTTTCACCTACACACCATGTTATATAAAATTCACACATAATCATGTAAGCACATAAATGCCACATAATAATACACATAACCGTTTACGTGCCGTAGGTGTATTTCACCTACCTGTCCTCCTGATATAATCAGTTGTGGTACTGGTATCCGATGGAATGCCTAAACCTCGGACCTCTGAACATATAAGTATTATAAGTATCTATATTAATTCTTGAACTGTACTAGTATAAAATAATTATATTTTTATACTAGTCTAGAGGTCAATGGTCAATTCACGAAATTAATTAATCAATTCGCAAACTTCAGTCAACCCGCAAAAACGTATAGTTCGCGAATCCGCTCAAGACCCACGACTCTCTAGTTCGTGAACCCCTCAAGACCCGCGAAAGTTTCACTATTCGCAAAACCCTTAGGATTGGCGAAACGCGTTCGGCCTGCGAACCCATTTTACGACCCGAAAAACCTCACAGCTCGCGAGACTTAGTTCGCGAAACTCATTTTGAAAATCATAAAAACATTAGTAAACCTATCTTTAAAGAATCATAATCATAACCCTTCGAAAATCTTCAAAAACCCTCAAAATAATAATTTATTGAAACTTATCAAAACTCATACCCCTTTCAACTCATGTTCAAAAGTAATAATAATCCAGAAATTCGTACACCCTAAAACAATAAATTATAAAGAACCCTATAAATCCTAAAGAACATTAATGAACATTTATGAATTTAAACCGAATTTCTAGGTTTTAATCTATGTTCAATCACCAAAAATCACCCCTGAAAGCATCAACGTACACTTATCAAAATAATATGGAAAATCTAGACTTTAGAACCTAACATATAAGGTCATATAAACTTCCTATGATCCACTTTCAACCTATATAATATCAGATAAATGCCGAAATCAGATTACTCTAATGAACATGGTATAATATGACTTCAATGTATTAATACGTAAGACAGAAGGGATAGTTTTACCTAGCTCACTCTTGGAACAGATCTGCTAAGGCTTGAATTGTCGAATTTTCCTTCTCAATTCTTATTAGAGCTTTGAGTTCGATTCTGGTTATGTGGCGACTCTTTCTTTACTTGCTTTCATTCAACTGCTCTTGTTTTGTTATTGAATGGTATCAGAGCCATGGTGGGAGTATTAAGAATTCAAGGTGTAGTTTAACGGTCTTTATCAAATGATAAATTTGATGAGACGAAAAGATACTGTTAAAAACAGTATTGAAGAGGAGTATGATATTCCTCAAGATTTAGATAAATTAAATCGTTGGACAATTCCTAAGATAGATTATAAAATAATCTATGAATTAGGAACTTTCGAGAAATTAGGCTTGAAACAGGTAGTAAAAACTACTGAAGAAACAATCTCTTTAAATAACGAAGAGATGGTTATTAGACTTCTAAGCAATAGAGACTTAGAAAAATACAGAATAAATCATAAATTTATTCATATCGGGTTAGTTCAGGTTGCATTTAAGCCTTTAACTTTAGAAGGTTTACCAGAGAGCTTTATAGCAGCTCTTAGAGATGGTAGAAATCTCGACTGGAAACAATCCCTTATGGGAATAATTCAGTCTAGTCTGGCACATGGTCCAGTTTATTTTAATGTTTATCCAAATCTCCAATTATCATTGACCGATGTCAATATATTGGATGCTCTGACATTAAATGTCAAAACTCATGGATATAATTACGCTCCGGGATCGGAAGTAATATGTATCTGTTATAGAATTTATTATAAGCCTTTATATACGCTGAATCCTCAGTGTAAAATCGTTGATAAACCGATCAACGAAACTGTTCTTATAGAAACCAATTTTAGTAGATCTAATATTACAACTCGTAGATCTATAAAATGGGAAGAAATACAATTTCCAGAAAACTGGACAATTGAAAGAGCTATGCCTCTTCAACCTAAAATAAAAAACAATCCTACTCAATAATACAATCTACTGATGGAACTGTTCAAATACAATTTGATCAAAGTCGTAGATCTATTGATGACAGAACTCCTAGATCTAGAATGACTAGATCAGCCTCTTCTCATTATCATATATCACCATGTGATTATATGATAAAATCTCCTTCTAGAGCTTCGACTTCTCAAGTCAGAGAATCAACCTCTAGCGATTATCTACAAAATAGGGTAGAAGAATTAAGAATTAATTCTGATAATATAGTTCATGGAATTTCTAAAAATAAAGACGAGGAAATAACCGAGTCAGAAATGGATTTTTGTGTTTAATGGATTTAAAACAAAAAATTGATTTTAGTCCGGGATCACCGGCAAGAAAAGAAATTCAAAAAGAATTTAACTTACCCAAATGGGAGCTCTTTCGAAAATGTTTTTTGAGAGTTTTAATATTGAAGATAAAATTATTATCCGAGAAAAATTTTATAACGATTTGTCAAAACGTAATGAAAAATTACCTTTTATTCCTTGGTTTTTGACAACATATTTTAAAAATATGATTTCTGTTCTTGAAAGAAGCTATAAGCTTTCAACGGGGAAAAATATGAAATCAATTTATCCTCCTCAAAGCAGTTTTCAAATTGAAAAGGATAATGAAATTCGCTATTATAATGCTTTTCAAAAATTATTTGAAAACGAAACTATTACTGTTACTATAAACCATATAAATGGTCTTTTAAAACAACAGAATTATACAAATATGTATGTTATTGTTTTAGGAGAACAAATTTCTTTATTAATGAATAATATTGAAGAAATTTTATCTTCGATAAAAGATATTAAAAATCATCTTTTAATAAATAAAGATAAAAATGAAATTAAAACAGCTAATATAGCTTCTACTAGTATTCAACCTCCTCCCGAGATTGTTAATTTTAAATTAAAATCAATTTCTCAAATTGAAGATTTAATCGAAAATAAGCTTAAGAATTTAAAGCTTAACACTTTAAGTGAAGATTTCGAAAATCAACTTGAAAATTCTGATAATTTATATAATACTTTTACTGAAGAAATCAATAAATTAAGAAATTCTTCGAAATTTGCTAGTAAACCAATTCAGACTAAATATTATTACCCGAGGCCAACTCCTCAAGATGTTCTAATTGAAGAACATGATCTTACTATTAATAATTCATATAATGGTCATTGTATTTATGAATGGAATTTTGATGGCTATACGGAAAGACAAACTTTCGGTATGGTTCATAGGATGATGATGTATAGTACAGTCTGTAAAACTCAAGGTAATACAGACAAAACTATAGCTCAAATGCTAGTCGCTGGCTTTACTGGTCAGTTGAAAGGTTGGTGGGATAATTATTTATCTCAGCAAGACCGAGAAAGTATCTTCCTTACTGTAAAGGAGGAAGATAATGCAATTATTGAAAATGCTGTTTATACATTATGTATAAACATCGTAGAGCATTTTACAGGCCGATGGTCTGATAATTCTGAAAATGTCAGAACTCTGCTCCAAAATCTTAGATGTAAAACCCTTACATCATTTAGATGGTATAAGGATACATTCCTTAGTAGAGTTATGGAACTTCCTGAGTCAAATAGTACTCATTGGAAATCCAAATTTATTGATGGACTTCCTTTCCTATTTGCCGAAAGGGTTAAGAAAACCCTTAGAAATGGAGAATCTAGTATAGATTATAATTCTTATACTTACGGAAGATTAATAGGAACTTGTATACAAGAAGGTTTAGCTTTATGCAACGAAATAAAGCTTAACAAACAACTTAAGAGACATTCTCTTGACGAGAAAAAACAATTAGGAGAATTCTGTAGTCAATTTGGTTTAGAAAACCCCTCTACGAGCAAACCTCGTAAAGAGTATAAACCCAAAAAATACTCTCCTAAACAATATGAAAAAAGAAAATATCGAAAATCTAAAAGAAGAGAACAAAAATTCTCAAAAGATAATAAGAATTATCAATACAGAAGTAAATTTCCTCCAATTATTTGTCGCAAATGCGGTAAAATTGGTCATAAAGCATCAACTTGTTGGACCAAGAAGAAAATTAATAATTTGAACATTGATAATGATTTAAAAGAAACATTATCTAAAATCCTTCTAGAATCTGACAGCGAAAAAGATTCCTCCTCAAACGAGGAAAACAATATTATTGAAGAAGATATATCATCTTCAGATTCCGAAGAATGTCAAAACTGTCAAATAGGTCAGTCTTGTTCTAAAAATATTAAAAGTTCAGAATCTGAACCAGAAGATAATTTATATCAAATTATATCTCAATTTCAAGAATTAAATGTTCTTGATAATAATCTTCTTGAAATGTTAAAAGATACAGAAGATCCGGATTTAAAAAATCTAATTATTAAAAAAATAATTCAAAAAGAGGAAGAAACTTCAAAAGAAGTTATTCCTAAAATCATTAAATCTGAACCTTATAGTATGTCCGAAGTAATGAGATTACTTCGTAATAAGAATCAATTAAATAAAAATGAATCAAAAGTTAATATCAAAGATTTAACAAATGAAATCTCGAATTTAAAAGATGAAATAAAATACCTAAAATTAAGTCATATAGATTTAGAAAGAAGATTTTCTAAATTAGAAAAGGGGAAAGAAATTGTTAATGAATTTAAAATAAATAAAGAAGACTTTGCTAGTACTTCTAATAATTTTCATGACGACAATTATCTTTCAACTTTAGAGGTTATTACTTCTCAAAAATGGTTAGTGAAAATTTCACTACTTATTGACGGAAATTTTCAAAAAAATCTTATCGCTTTAATAGATAGTGGTGCAGATTTAAACTGCATCCAGGAAGGAATAATTCCTACCCAATATTTCCACAAAACAACTCATTCTCTTAGCTCTGCAAGCGGAGAAAAGTTGCAAATTAATTATAAAATTCCCAAGGCTTTTATTTGTAAAAATAAAGTCTGTGTTCCTACGTCATTCTTGCTAGTCAAGAATATTACAAACCAAGTAATTCTTGGAACTCCATTCCTTAGGAAAATATTTCCTATTAAGAATATTGATGAATATGGATTTAAAGGAAGCTTCGATAATAAAGAAGTTTACTTTGAATTTATTACCGAACCCTTCTCTAGAATTCTTAATGAAATTAAGGGTTCTATTCTTATTAGAGCAAAAGAAAATCAGGTAAATTACCTTAAACAGGAAATTAATATACTTACGATTGAGGATAAAATCCAAAATCCTAAGTTACAAGAAAAAATTAAATTATTATATAATGAATTTACGTTGCAAATATGTAACGATCTTCCAAATGCCTTTTGGAATAGGAAAAAACATATTGTTTCTTTACCTTATGAAGATGATTTTAGTGAGAAAAATATTCCCACTAAAGCTCGTCCCTGTCAAATGAATTCTGAATTATTAGAATTATGTAAAAAAGAAATAGCTTCTCTTTTACAGAAAGGGTTAATAAAAACTTCGAAATCACCTTGGTCGTGTACAGCCTTTTATGTCAATAATGCGGCAGAAAAGGAAAGGGGAGCACCTAGGTTAGTCATTAATTATAAACCCCTTAATAAAGTTTTGAAATGGATTAGGTATCCCATCCCTAATAAAAAGGATCTTTTAGATCGTTTATTTAATGCTATTATATTTTCAAAATTTGATTTAAAATCAGGTTTCTGGCAAATTCAAATTGCCGAACAAGATAGATATAAAACAACTTTTACAGTCCCAATTGGACAGTTTGAATGGAACGTTATGCCTTTTGGTTTGAAAAACGCTCCGTCTGAATTTCAAAATATTATGAACGATATTTTTATTCCTTATAGTAATTTTATTATCGTTTATATTGATGATATTTTAATCTTTTCAAAAGATATTGAAACACATTTTAAACATCTTGATATATTCAAGAAAATTGTAATTCAAAATGGATTGGTTATATCTAGTCCCAAAATGGTTTTGTTTCAAACTAAAATTCGTTTTTTAGGTCATAATATTGAAAAGGGAAATATTAATCCAATTAATAGAAGTATTGAGTTCGCGTCAAAATTTCCAGATCAAATTCTTGATAAAACTCAACTTCAAAGATTTTTAGGGAGTCTGAATTATATTTCTCCTTACTATGAAAATCTTGCAATTGATACATCTATTTTATATGATAGATTAAAAAAGATTCCATGTCAGTGGACAAATAGTCACACTGAAGTAATTAAGAAAATTAAAAATAAGGTTACGCATTTACCTTGTTTAATGCTTGCAAATCCTAATTGGCAAAAAATTATTGAAACTGATGCTTCTGACTTAGGCTTCGGAGGAATCTTAAAACAAGTTTCTCCAGAGGACAAAAAAGATTATTTAGTTAGATTCCATTCGGGGAAATGGAATAATGCTCAGAAAAATTATGCTACTATAGCTAGAGAAGTCCTCGCTATAGTTAAATGTGTCCTTAAATTTCAGGATGATTTATACAATCAAAAGTTCTTAATAAGAACTGATTGTCAAGCTGCGAAATTCATGTTTCAGAAAGATTTCAAGCATGATGTCTCCAAACAAATGTTTGCGAGATGGCAGGCTCATTTAGCCCCATTCGATTTTGAAATTATCTATAAAAAGGGAAGTGATAATAGTCTTCCTGATTATCTTACTCGAGAATATCTAACATGAATTTTATGCAAATTGCAGCAATGTCCCATTATGGGAGAGGTTTCACCTCTAATAGAGGTGGACGTGGTGGCAAAAATGTTATTGCTCAAATGGGCAATAAGAAGCTGGTAAAAGAAAATCTATCAGCATCCTCAAGTAATACCTTGAGCAGTGAAGAATTCAGAGAATTCCTTGAATTCAAAAAGCAGAAAGCAAAGTCTGCTGAAGGAACATCTTACGCAAAAATAATTGCGGAAGAAGAAGATGATGTTGACTATGAGAAAATTTCTCATACTGAGGTAATTATATTACTCGAATTTAAAGATTTGAAATGGTCTGATGAACCTTGGACTTTAATGTCAAGGTATTTAGACAGAGCATCATATGCTGCTACTTTTTATAAAAACCGTGATACTTATGAAAATATTCTTAAGTCCACGGGAACATGTGATTTTGATCACTTCAATACGGGAAATACCCCATATGCTTTGAAAAAGGGTTATACCTTTAGTAAAATTATTTTCAAGCAAATTATTTCGCCTGAAAAATGGGCTATTCACCCATTAAAGGATAGAGAATATTTCCATCCTGAGTTAAAAACTCTTATTAAATTCAATTATTACAATTATATCGATGCTTTTTATAAAGTATTTTTATACCAGAATGAAAGTAAAAAATATTCTTGGTGGGTAAAAATTTGTGCGGATGTATATAAGTCCGATATTCCAAATTGGTTTTATCAATGGTGGCTTTCTTATGGAGCTACAATTGAAATTCTTAAAGAACCCTTTTTTGGATTATATCAAGAATGGGTTAAAGTTTCTCCGACTCTTATAGAAGCGGAACATAAAAAAGAATGTATTGAAGGAATGGCTTCTTTACATTTTTATATTGAATTTAGTATTCCTTGGATCTGGAGATGGACTCCAGAAGTGGGTTATACCCAACAAAAAATTCCATGTTTAAAAAGAAACTTTTATATAAAGTTTTGGAAAAAAATGATAAGAAAGACAGCTACTGGTGAATATGAAAGCCAGCAGACGATCGACAAGATCGAAGAGAAAATTTCTCTTTATCAAAATGCGATTAATAATCGTGAACAAAGAGAAGCTCCTAGTCCTTTTGAAATGATTTCTCAAAGAATCAAATTACAAAAGGGTAAAATAAAGCCCAATGAAATCATCGATGTCTACTTCGAAGAAATGAAGAAAGACATTGCGAAAAATTATGGTATGGATATCGGAGATATTTCGATGGGGACATCTTCAAAAATTGATGAAGACGAAGACTTTTGCCTTGCTGGTGAAGGACAAGATCCGGAAAATCCGGATGATATTATATTAGAAGAAGTTAACGACAATACAATGGACCTCATAGGACAAGAAATGGCCATCATTAAAGACAAGGTGGCGCAAATTGCTAAGACCCGTGAAGAAATCAAGGAGTCTAGCGCCAAAGATGCCATCAAAATCAAAGAAATTAAAGATGCTATGGATAAAATCAGAAAAAGTTGAAAGTGATATCAACGATGGAAAGTTGATCACTATTAGCTTTAATAAAGTTAAAGAAGACTTTCTCGAGCAAATGGAAAATAGCTGTCAAGATTCCTTTACAAGTGGGGCGGCTACGAAGAAAAATTTTCTTTACTTTAATTATTGTACTTTACTTCCTTCTTCTATTTATAGAGTCGAAGCTCATATGCTTCAGGTGTGCTTGGATTTACACTCTCTTGTACTCTCTCTTCCTTCTCTTGTAATTCCGCTCTACTGTAAAATATTTTAAGGAATAAACGTTGAAGTTTCCTGTACGACTCCTCTCATTAAAGTAAGTTTTTTTAATTTTGTTATTTACTTATTTTTATCTTTCTTAGCCTTAATGGAAGGCTAAATTTTACGTTAAACTACACCAAGATGCCTTAATACTTTAATCATGGTTTTATATCATATATATATACATATATTAATATGATGTAATATTTTTCTTTATAAAAAACTTTTCAAAATCGATTGAAAGAATTAAATTTTGAATAAAGGTTATAATAAAATTTGATTTTGATTAATTCTGTGTCGGCTCTTGGCTAGCCCGTGTTGCCGCAGTAAAGGCGTTTGAAGGGTAAGGCTGTTACCGATTGAATTAATTAAATGAAAAATTCTACTATGTAAAAGTCCTTGTATTCGACAATATAATTCTTATGATCACAAAAATAATTTTTATTTTTATGTTGTTTTTGATTAATGGTATATAGGCTGGAATACCTTGGGTCCGAACGGGATCAAACTGTTTACAGCTTGATAACTGGACTAATAGGTTTAACAACGCCACGTACCATTATCACTTTTTGTAAAGTTTTAATTTTTTTAAAGATCCTTTTTTCCTTGATTAAATTCCGGAATATTCTCGGGACTATTTTAGTATTTTAGTTTCATCCGAATTTCGTTTAAAATATTTATTAGGTATTTTATTCTTAACACTTTCTTAGCTAATTATCTTGAAATTTCCAATCGTAATCCCGCTTTTAATTTTTACGGATATTACACAATATGAGCCTGAAATTTGTTGCTCCTTCCGAGATGATTGGAGAATAGCTACGATTATTTGTGCGAAGCTTGAGAAGTTTTATACAACTACTAATCTTTTCTCGGGTCGGAATTATCCTACTATAAACTTGTTCTTCGGAAAAGTTTGTGAAATGAAGCTTGATTTGATTGATTGGTCCTCAAGTGGTGCTAATGATGAAGAGAATATGGAAGTTGTTAATGAAATGGCAGATGTTGTGCTTAGGAAGCTAAACAAGTATTGGGATAAATTCTATGGGATCATGGTTGTATTTTAGATCCAAGATATAAAATGGATTGTGTGCGTTACTATTTTGAGAAAATGTATGGCGATAATGCCGAAAATGAAGTTGACAAGGTTACCAACTTGCTTACCGAAACTTTGGATGAATATAATAAAAAGGTTCTAATGTAATGGCGGTTCTAATGTAATGGCAAAAGGTTCTCGTAAGCTGGCAACACCTCTTGTGGATGGTGGCGAAGAGGATGGGTTTGCTAGATCAAAGAGAAGAAAAGTGAGACACTTTAATAGTATTCGAAGTGAGTTAGAGACCTATTTGGAAGATGATTTTTGGATGAGCATAAGGATTTTGACATCCTTCATGTTTGGAAAGTGAATATCAAATATCAAACTCTTCGAAAAATTGCAATGGATGTGCTTGCTATTCCCGTGTCTACAGTGGCTTCTGAGAGTGCGTTTAGCATGGGTGGGAGAGTTGTTACCCCTCATCGTTCAAGGCTTCATGCAAAAACTGTGGAGGCTTTGATGTGCTTGCAAAATTAGATGACGGATGACCTCAAAGGTATGTACTTTGTGTCTATAGTCTACTTGTTGTGCATTGCAATCTCTCTGATATCTCTTTCATGAATCATGCTATGTTTTTTTTTTGTTATGGAAAGAGTATTATGATGTTTTGCTCTCTGTTTTTCTCGGTTCTTATGCTAAGTTTGTACTACTTTTCTAATGAATGTGTGTTGGATTTATCATATATGATTGGATGCAATGAATGTGTGAATTGTGAAGGAACTCCAATGGAAGACATATTTGCGCTTGGCTCGGTTATTGAGGATTTGGATGGAGATGAACAAAGAAGTTGAAGAAGTTGAGATATTTGACATGGTATGTTTATATTTGTGAAAATTTGAAATTTTTCTTTAATCTTATCATTGTTGAAATATTTTTTTATTTATTTTAAGGATCTCGATGATGTGCAACCCTCTCACTTCGAAGATGATATTTGAAGATTGGACTTGGAGCATTGATTTACAGCATAATGACTATTGCTATCATTGTTATTGTTATATCAATTGATACTACAAAATACTTATTGGCTCATTTAGTTAATTTTCTGTTAAAAGTTAAAGATTCGTTCAATACCCAGTTAAGACCTGATTACCCATTAGATTTAATGGATTTGGGTCCATACCCAATTAATTGGACCCATTAAAGATTGGATATGATCCATACCCATCTATTTAATTGGGTTTGGGTATGAGTCTACCCATACCCTACACATTGTCATCCCTATCTGGCCCTGTACGTAGGGTTGCTAGACACGTGAGTGACTGATAGCATGTATGTTAAATAATTCCACCTTAATTTGATTCATATTGATTAGATAGATTAGATTGCATGACGGCGTATGAATAGAAGCGCTGAGCATGTGTCTTGATTACGTTCGTCGTCTTTTTTTCTATCCTCTTTCATTTTATTTCCTTTTATATTATTATTTGCATTTTATCTCTATTATCAAATTATCAAAACTATAAAACTCCCTTAGTCTAAATAAGAATTAGGACTAGTATCATAGGATTAATCGAGCTATCTTCATGGATCGATACTTGGGCTTCATCGTTTGACTACTTGAACGACCTATTACACTCGCTAGTATTCGAGCATGCGTGCCATGTTTTATTTTAATCCACACCATAATCTCGTTCTGTAGTAACTCCTGCTTTTAACCTTCTCACATGTTAAAGTAAAACAAATTTGTTGTCCACTAATGATGCTCGTAGACATTAGATTATTTACACAATATTGTTCTCAATCACTTACTAATATTTAAAAATTTGCGCAAATTTTGAACACTTCCATGGAATATCCACCATCTTAACCCACTATAAAGCAAATAAGTTTTCCATATCACTGTATTAAACCAATCTATAATCGTCTCTTTTTCCAAATTAATAGGACAAAAACGAGAGAAAGAAATTAAAAACAAACATGAAGATCAACTCAATTGCAATCACGCTTGTCGACGGGTTGGTACAATAATGGGAATAGGTGTTTTCACAACATTACGATAAGTGGTAATTGGAAAAATTGGTGGCTATGATGGTCGATGAGTGTGATTCAACCATGGGATGTGATGATGAACACTCGTTGATGCTTCGAAGGCTGTTTGGGAAGCTCTGGGAGTTCCGGAGAGTGACTGGGGTGAGATGGATATCACTTGGTCTGAATAAATGATGCTTTATTTAATCAGTACAATATGTTATGACATTTGTACAGTTTTAATGTACAAGTGATATTTGTACCTGTTTGTAAAGTTGCGTTGAAGTAAAATATTTACTTAGAAAATTTTGTGCAGACAACAATCAACAAGTTGAAGCACGAAAAAAAAGGCACGAGTAGAAGATAAATGGAATATATCATAATAAAACTATAACTGCTTCGCAACAGTATTAATAAAAGCACAATCCGAGCAACAAAGCCAAATGCCTTTTCATATAATAGCTCAACTTCATGCTTTTAGTGTAAATAATTTTATCGAACTCGGACAGAGATATGTTTAATATATACTTATTCCTATTTGAATAATTACATGCTCTGGATATATGTTCAACTTATGGACAATAGCATTTTTAGTCCCACTATTTTGGGTAATAGGAGTTTCTGGTCTCCCATACTCCGAGACGACACTTAAAGTCGCCAACATTTCCAACTTCGGCCATTTTCGGTCCTCCGATTAGTTTATTCGTGAATTTAGACGAAGTCTAACACGCGATAGCACATGATCTCAATTTAGTGTACTTTAAACCCCATAACTCATCTTCTTCTTCAACTTAAGTACACTTGAGCATCATTACGCATCGCATTTGACTCAGCTTTAAGGTCGACTATCTTTTCCTTAATATGACAATGGATAAACCTAGCGAAAACAGACGAAGATAGCTTAGTATAGCCATTCGTGGAGTTCAACGAGGTCCGAGACCAAAGAGAACAACATAGACTTTTACCTTCGTTTTATTTATTACCTAAGTGAATATTGGCCAAGACAAACGTCTTTTTTCCTTTTCACATATTGATGCAACCCTCCTAATTATTTTTTTGTATGTTTGCTGGCCGAGTTTTGAACGTAATTTTAGTCAAAAAATATTTTAATGCGGAAAAAAAAACGAAACGATATGGATGAGAATAATAATTTGCAACAACATCAAATTAAACTTTTTATTTTAATCCGCACCATAATCTCGTTCTGTAGTAACTCCTACTTTGAACCTTCTCACGTGTCAAAGTAAAACAAATTTGTTGTCCACTAAAGAAACTCGTAGTCATTATATTATTTCCACAATATTGTTCTCAATCATTTATTAATATTTGAAAATTTGCGTAAACCTTTGACCACTTCCACGGAATTTCCACCAGCTTAAATCCAATATAAAGCAAATAAGATTTACATATCACTTTATTAACCAATCTATCTATCGTCTCTTTTTCCAAACTAATAGCGCAGAAACGAGAAAAAAGAATTAAAAACAAACATGAAGATCAACTCTATCTCAATCACGCTTCTTCTCATTCTCATGCTTAATGTTAACGACACCGTAGCCGTTCGAGTGCTCGAAACGTGCGATCCAAGCGGGCAAATAGTAGGGGTAAAGCCACCACCAGGACAGTGCAACCAAGAGAACGACTCAGAGTGCTGCAAACCCAGAGAATCTTACAAGACATACACGTGTTCTCCGCCAGTGTCAGAGGCCACAAAGGCCGTTCTTACACAGAACAGCTTCCAAAAGGGCGGAGATGGCGGTGGCCCTTCGGAATGTGACGGTCATTACCACTCCGATGACACACCGGTTGTTGCATTGTCGACGGGTTGGTACAATAACGGGAATAGGTGTTTTCACAACATTACGATAAGTGGTAATGGGAAAACTGTGGTGGCTATGGTGGTCGATGAGTGTGATTCGACCATGGGATGTGATGATGAACACGACTATCAACCACCGTGTAACAACAATATCGTTGATGCTTCGAAGGCTGTTTGGGAAGCTCTGGGAGTTCCGGAGAGTGATTGGGGTGAGATGGATATTACTTGGTCCGAATAATTGATGCTTAATTTAATCAGTACAATTTGTGACGATGTACAAGTGATATTTGTAGTTGTTTGTAAAGTCGCGTTGAAGTAAAATATTTACGTAGAAAATTTAGTGCGGACAACAATCAACAAGTTGAAGCACAAAAACGATGGCACGAGTAGAAGATAAAAGGAATATATCAGAATAAAACTATAACTGCTTGGCAGCAATATTATAAAAGCACAATCCGAGCAACAAAGCCAAATGCCTTTTGTTATAATAGCTCAACTTCATGCTTTTAGTGTAAATAATTTTATCGAACTCGTCAGATAGACAAAGATATGTTTAGTATGTACTTATTCCTATTTGAATAATTACATGCTCTGGATATATGTTCAACTTATGGACAATAGCTTTTTTAGTCCCACTATTTTGGGTAATAGGAGTTTCTGGTCTCCCATACTCCGAGACGACACTTAAAGTCGCCAATATTTCCAACTTCGGCCATTTTCGGTCCTCCGATTAGTTTATTCGTGAATTTAGACGAAGTCTAACACGCGATAGCACATGATCTCAATTTAGTGTACTTTAAACCCCATAACTCATCTTCTTCTTCAACTTAAGTACACTTGAGCATCATTACGCATCGCATTTGACTCAGCTTTAAGGTCGACTATCTTTTCCTTAATATGACAATGGATAAACCTAGCGAAAACAGACGAATATAGCTTAGTATAGCCATTCGTGGAGTTCAACGAGGTCCGAGACCAAAGAGAACAACATAGACTTTTACCTTCGTTTTATTTATTACCTAAGTGAATATTGGCCAAGACAAACGTCTTTATTCCTTTTCACATATTGATGCAACCCTCCTAATTATTTTTTTGTATGTTTGCTGGCCGAGTTTTGAACGTAATTTTAGTCCAAAAATATTTTAATGCGGAAAAAAAACGAAACGATATGGATGAGAATAATAATTTGCAACAACATCAAATTAAACTGTTTTATTTTAATCCGCACCATAATCTCGTTCTGTAGTAACTCCTACTTTGAACCTCCTCACGTGTCAAAGTAAAACAAATTTGTTGTCCACTAAAGAAACTCGTAGTCTTTATATTATTTCCACAATATTGTTCTCAATCATTTATTAATATTTGAAAATTTGCGCAAACCTTTGACCACTTCCACGGAATTTCCACCAGCTTAAATCCAATATAAAGCAAATAAGATTTCCATATCACTGTATTAACCAATCTATCTATCGTCTCTTTTTCCAAACTAATAGCGCAAAAACGAGAAAAAAGAATTAAAAACAAACATGAAGATCAACTCTATCTCAATCACGCTTCTTCTCATTCTCATGCTTAATGTTAGCGACACCGTAGCCGTTCGAGTGCTCGAAACGTGCGATCCAAGCGGGCAAATAATAGGGGTAAAGCCACCACCAGGACAGTGCAACCAAGAGAACGACTCAGAGTGCTGCAAACCCGGAGAATCTTACAAGACATACACGTGTTCTCCGCCAGTGTCAGAGGCCACAAAGGCCGTTCTTACACAGAACAGCTTCCAAAAGGGCGGAGATGGCGGTGGCCCTTCGGAATGTGACGGTCATTACCACTCCGACGACACACCGATTGTTGCATTGTCGACGGGTTGGTACAATAACGGGAATAGGTGTTTTCAAAACATTACGATAAGTGGTAATGGGAAAACTGTGGTGGCTATGGTGGTCGATGAGTGTGATTCGACCATGGGATGTGATGATGAACACGACTATCAACCACCGTGTAACAACAATATCGTTGATGCTTCGAAGGCTGTTTGGGAAGCTCTGGGAGTTCCGGAGAGTGATTGGGGTGAGATGGATATTACTTGGTCCGAATAATTGATGCTTAATTTAATCAGTACAATTTGTGACGATATTTGTTCAGTTTTAATGTACAAGTGATATTTGTAGCTGTTTGTAAAGTCGCGTTGAAGTAAAATATTTACGTAGAAAATTTTGTGCGGACAACAATCAACAAGTTGAAGCACAAAAACGATGGCACGAGTAGAAGATAAAAGGAATATATCAGAATAAAACTATAACTGCTTGGCAGCAATATTATAAAAGCACAATCCGAGCAACAAAGCCAAATGCCTTTTGTTATAATAGCTCAACTTCATGCTTTTAGTGTAAATAATTTTATCGAACTCGTCAGATAGACAAAGATATGTTTAGTATGTACTTATTCCTATTTGAATAATTACATGCTCTGGATATATGTTCAACTTATGGACAATAGCATTTTTAGTCCCACTATTTTGGGTAATAGGAGTTTCTGGTCTCCCATACTCCGAGACGACACTTAAAGTCGCCAATATTTCCAACTTCGGCCATTTTCGGTCCTCCGATTAGTTTATTCGTGAATTTAGACGAAGTCTAACACGCGATATCACATGATCTCAATTTAGTGTACTTTAAACCCCATAACTCATCTTCTTCTTCAACTTAAGTACACTTGAGCATCATTACGCATCGCATTTGACTCAGCTTTAAGGTCGACTATGTTTTTCTTAATATGACAATGGATAAACCTAGCGAAAACAGACGAAGATAGCTTAGTATAGCCATTCGTGGAGTTCAACGAGGTCCGAGACCAAAGAGAACAACATAGACTTTTACCTTCGTTTTATTTATTACCTAAGTGAATATTGGCCAAGACAAACGTCTTTTTTCCTTTTCACATATTGATGCAACCCTCCTAATTATTTTTTTGTATGTTTGCTGGCCGAGTTTTGAACGTAATTTTAGTCCAAAAATATTTTAATGCGGAAAAAAAACGAAACGATATGGATGAGAATAATAATTTGCAACAACATTAAATTAAACTGTTTTATTTTAATCCGCACCATAATCTCGTTCTGTAGTAACTCCTACTTTGAACCTTCTCACGTGTCAAAGTAAAACAAATTTGTTGTCCACTAAAGAAACTCGTAGTCATTATATTATTTCCACAATATTGTTCTCAATCATTTATTAATATTTGAAAATTTGCGCAAACCTTTGACCACTTCCACGGAATTTCCACCAGCTTAAATCCAATATAAAGCAAATAAGATTTCCATATCACTGTATTAACCAATCTATCTATCGTCTCTTTTTCCAAACTAATAGCGCAAAAACGAGAAAAAAGAATTAAAAACAAACATGAAGATCAACTCTATCTCAATCACGCTTCTTCTCATTCTCATGGTTAATGTTAACGACACCGTAGCCGTTCGAGTGCTCGAAACGTGCGATCCAAGCGGGCAAATAATAGGGGTAAAGCCACCACCAGGACAGTGCAACCAAGAGAACGACTCAGAGTGCTGCAAACCCGGAGAATCTTACAAGACATACACGTGTTCTCCGCCAGTGTCAGAGGCCACAAAGGCCGTTCTTACACAGAACAGCTTCCAAAAGGGCGGAGATGGCGGTGGCCCTTCGGAATGTGACGGTCATTACCACTCCGATGACACACCGATTGTTGCATTGTCGACGGGTTGGTACAATAACGGGAATAGGTGTTTTCACAACATTACGATAAGTGGTAATGGGAAAACTGTGGTGGCTATGGTGGTCGATGAGTGTGATTCGACCATGGGATGTGATGATGAACACGACTATCAACCACCGTGTAACAACAATATCGTTGATGCTTCGAAGGCTGTTTGGGAAGCTCTGGGAGTTCCGGAGAGTGATTGGGGTGAGATGGATATTACTTGGTCCGAATAATTGATGCTTAATTTAATCAGTACAATTTGTGACGATATTTGTTCAGTTTTAATGTACAAGTGATATTTGTAGCTGTTTGTAAAGTCGCGTTGAAGTAAAATACTTACGTAGAAAATTTTGTGCGGACAACAATCAACAAGTTGAAGCACAAAAACGATGGCACGAGTAGAAGATAAAAGGAATATATCAGAATAAAACTATAACTGCTTGGCAGCAATATTATAAAAGCACAATCCGAGCAACAAAGCCAAATGCCTTTTGTTATAATAGCTCAACTTCATGCTTTTAGTGTAAATAATTTTATCGAACTCGTCAGATAGACAAATATATGTTTAGTATGTACTTATTCCTATTTGAATAATTACATGCTCTGGATATATGTTCAACTTATGGACACACTATTTTGGGTAATAGGAGTTTCTGGTCTCCCATACTCCGAGACGACACTTAAAGTCGCCAATATTTCCAACTTCGGCCATTTTCGGTCCTCCGATTAGTTTATTCGTGAATTTAGACGAAGTCTAACACGCGATAGCACATGATCTCAATTTAGAGTACTTTAAACCCCATAACTCATCTTCTTCTTCAACTTAAGTACACTTGAGCATCATTACGCATCGCATTTGACTCAGCTTTAAGGTCGACTATCTTTTCCTTAATATGACAATGGATAAACCTAGCGAAAACAGACGAAGATAGCTTAGTATAGCCATTCGTGGAGTTCAACGAGGTCCGAGACCAAAGAGAACGACATAGACTTTTACCTTCGTTTTATTTATTACCTAAGTGAATATTGGCCAAGACAAACGTCTTTTTTCCTTTTCACATATTGATGCAACCCTCCTAATTATTTTTTTGTATGTTTGCTGGCCGAGTTTTGAACGTAATTTTAGTCCAAAAATATTTTAATGCGGAAAAAAAACGAAACGATATGGATGAGAATAATAATTTGCAACAACATCAAATTAAACTTTTTATTTTAATCCGCACCATAATCTCGTTCTGTAGTAACTCCTACTTTGAACCTTCTCACGTGTCAAAGTAAAACAAATTTGTTGTCCACTAAAGAAACTCGTAGTCATTATATTATTTCCACAATCTTGTTCTCAATCATTTATTAATATTTGAAAATTTGCGCAAACCTTTGACCACTTCCACGGAATTTCCACAAGCTTAAATCCAATATAAAGCAAATAAGATTTCCATATCACTGTATTAACCAATCTATCTATCGTCTCTTTTTCCAAACTAATAGCGCAAAAACGAGAAAAAAGAATTAAAAACAAACATGAAGATCAACTCTATCTCAATCACGCTTCTTCTCATTCTCATGGTTAATGTTAACGACACCGTAGCCGTTCGAGTGCTCGAAACGTGCGATCCAAGCGGGCAAATAATAGGGGTAAAGCCACCACCAGGACAGTGCAACCAAGAGAACGACTCAGAGTGCTGCAAACCCGGAGAATCTTACAAGACATACACGTGTTCTCCGCCAGTGTCAGAGGCCACAAAGGCCGTTCTTACACAGAACAGCTTCCAAAAGGGCGGAGATGGCGGTGGCCCTTCGGAATGTGACGGTCATTACCACTCCGATGACACACCGATTGTTGCATTGTCGACGGGTTGGTACAATAACGGGAATAGGTGTTTTCACAACATTACGATAAGTGGTAATGGGAAAACTGTGGTGGCTATGGTGGTCGATGAGTGTGATTCGACCATGGGATGTGATGATGAACACGACTATCAACCACCGTGTAACAACAATATCGTTGATGCTTCGAAGGCTGTTTGGGAAGCTCTGGGAGTTCCGGAGAGTGATTGGGGTGAGATGGATATTACTTGGTCCGAATAATTGATGCTTAATTTAATCAGTACAATTTGTGACGATATTTGTTCAGTTTTAATGTACAAGTGATATTTGTAGCTGTTTGTAAAGTCGCGTTGAAGTAAAATATTTACGTAGAAAATTTTGTGCGGACAACAATCAACAAGTTGAAGCACAAAAACGATGGCACGAGTAGAAGATAAAAGGAATATATCAGAATAAAACTATAACTGCTTGGCAGCAATATTAATAAAAGCACGATTCGAGCAACAAAGCCAAATGCCTTTCCTTATAATAGCTTAACTCCATGCGTTTAGTGTAATTAATTTTATCGAACTCGTCAGATAGACAAAGATATATTTAATATATACTTATTCCTATTTGAATAATTACATGCTCTGGATATATGTTCAACTTATGGACAATAGCATTTTTAGTCCCACTCTTTTGGGTAATAGGAGTTTCTGGTCTCCCATACTCCGAGACGACACTTAATGTCAGGAACCAAAACCAAAACCTTATATGATAATATCATGCATTCATGCATTCATATAAGTTGTTTTGAAACAGAGGTACATGTAGAATAAAGTATTATAGTACATGTGGCAGACGCATTAAGTCGAAAAACATATTCATTATCGAATCTGATCAGTCTAAGGAAGATGAATATTGAAATAGAAGTGAACGATGTAGGTGTTGTATGTGCTTCAATGGTAATTCATCCTGTTATGTTGGATCGAATAAAGCAAGCTCAGTTTATGGACGAGAAATTGGCAAGTATTGCAGAAAAAGTAAAACATGGGTTGACGAAGTCGTTTGTCATAAATGAAAATGGTGTTATGACGATCAATAGTCGATTATGTGTCCCCAATATTGACAATATTCGACAGGAAATAATGGATGAAGCGCATACTGCCCCTTATGCTATGCATCCGGGCAGTACAAAAATGTATCAAACCATCAAATCTCATTATTGGTGGCCAAGAATGAAGAAAGACGTAGCGGAATACGTGTTAAAATGTTTAACTTGTCAACAGATTAAAGCCGAACACCAAGCACCTGCTGGTAAATTACATCCTTTACCCATACCTGTTTGGAAATGGGAGCGTATAACGATGGATTTTCTATATGGTCTTCCTCCAACCACTAAGAAAAATGACGCCGTTTGGGTAATTGTTGATAGACTTACGAAATCGGCACACTTCTTGCCATTTCGATGGGGTTCTACGCTGGAATATCTGGCGAAAAGATACGTCAATGAAATAGTCCGACTACATGGAGTACCTACGTCAATAATATCTGATCGTGATCCCCGATTTACTTCCAGATTTTGGGGAAGTTTGAAGGAGCGCTCGGAACTAATTGCATTTTAGTACGACGTTTCATCCGCAGACAGACGGACAGTCAGAAAGGACAATACAGACCCTGGAAGACATGCTTCGAGCGTGTGTAATCGAATTCAAAGGATCATGGGATGATTATATAGCGTTAATGGAATTCGCCTATAATAATCAATATCACTCAAGTATTGGTATGGCACCTTACGAAGCTTTATATGGTCGAAAGTGCCGAAATCCAATATGTTGGGACATGGAAGGTGAACGGGTATTAGAAGGGCCAGATCTGATTCAAGATACAATGGAAAAGATAAAAATTGTTAAAAGTCGGCTTAAAGCAGCTCAAGATCGACAAAAGAGTTACATCGATCAACATCGACGGGAAATGGAATATGAAGTTGGAGAGAAAGTATTTCTACGAGTATCGCCATGGAAAGGTGTTCTAAGATTTGGAAAGAAAGGAAAGTTAAGTCCATGTTATATTGGACCCTATGAAATACTTGAAAGGATTGGACCATTAGCGTATCGGCTCGCATTACCACCTGAACTATCGCAAATACATAATGTTTTCCATGTCAGTATGTTGCGACGGTATAGGTCAGATCCATCTCATGTTCTACATGATGAACAAGTGAACGTTTCAGAAGATCTTAATTATGTAGAGGAACCGGCGGAAATTCTTGAATATACTGATAAACAGTTACGGAATAAAACGATTCCGATGGTAAAAGTAAGATGGAAGAATCACTCAGCTCGTGAAGCCACATGGGAAACAGTAGAAAATATAAAGAACCAGTACCCATGGTTATTAAGCGAAACAGGTACGAAAATTCGAGGTCGAAATTTTTAAAGGGGGGAGAATTGTCAGGAACCAAAACCAAAACCTTATATCATAATATCATGCATTCATGCATTCATATAAGTTGTTTTGAAACAGAGGTACATGTAGAATAAAGTATTATAGTACTAAGTCTTCAAAGAGATAGAAGTGAATGTTACGGAAGTTAGAAATTTCTAGGGTTTTATCAGGTTTTGAGGAACTATATATATATATATATATATATATATATATATATATATTGAAGTAATTAAATAAATTAGGGAGTTTGATGATATTTTGAGATTTTTTTTTTCAAGAAAAAAAGAAATATTTCAACAACATTAAAGTATAAGTAAGGATCATTCAAAACCCTAGGTATAATATCGAAACTCTTGGAATAAGGGTATCGAAATTTGTTTAGAAGGGATTTTGAAATTCTTCAAATTAAGAATTTCGAGAATTTCGAGATTCTTGATATAAAGAATTTCGAGATTCTTGATATAAAGATTTCTAGAACTCGAAACATTTTTTTTAACAAGGATTTCGAAATTGGTTCATAGGACTTCGAAATCCATTACTTAAAGGATCTCGAGATTTTCTAGAGATAAATATCGAAATTCTTATTATAGAGATCTCGAAGACTTGTGGAAACTTAGTCAGTAACTATAACAATAAAATAATTCATATCACTTAGCAATTAGGATAGACATTAAATTACCTAACGTGAGGGGAACTGATTTGTCTTCTAATTGCTAGTCCAATTAACTTTTATAATACATATTTATAAGACTTTTTCAAGTAAGTATCATTTGTGCAAGTTGAACAACGAATAGACTTAGAAACCAGCTTTAAGCAAAGGAAATTGGAAGTAAACTCAATCCTCAATCATCGAAACATTGGAGGTAAGGAATTATATAATATTTTGCAATAGACATATAGATATAACGATTAATAAACTATAAGCAAGTGTACTTAGAAGATTTCGTAGTTTAATGTATATTAGGGTTTTCAGATTTTGAATAAGGTTATCTTCTGAGATAAATTGATAATTGAAGTATACTAAAGGTTAATATAGATTTGAGTTAGGGTTATCTTTTGAGATAAGTTGATAATTGAAGTATGCTAAAGGTTAATATAGGTTTGAGTTTTTTTTTTTAAAGTATCTGGACGTGATGAATATAATGGTACATGAACTGTATGAAGTGTTGATGGAATTCATCTTGTTTTTAAGAATTCAAGGGAGGGGAATCTCAATATAAGATGTTGGTTTATGTTATAATGTCGAGATCAGAAATCGAATTAGCTAAAATGTCGAGATGTATTTCTAGATGTTATATTAAGTCCTCGACATAAATTTCGAAGCAGTATAGGAGATTGTCGAAATGTGATCTGAAATCCAAAGATCTCGATGTCATATAAAATCTCGACATAGGTTTTGAAATTGGCTGGAAACGTCGAGATGTGTTTCGAAATCATTTATGCTATATTTGAAGATCTCGACATGATACACTTGAAGATCTCAACATGTTAAACTAAAAAGATCTCGACATATGAGGTCGAGTTATGATAATTTATTCAGATAGGATCTCGAGTTATATATCGAGATTTAGAACTTCATTTAAATAGGATGTCGAGTGGTGATGTTGGAATATGATTCGAGATTTTAAAAATTTAATCAGATAGATGTCGAAATGTATTGTTCATTTGAAATTCAAAATTTCGATATTCAGTTAAGATCTCGACATATACTATTAAGATGTCGATATGTAAATAAGATTTCGACAGGTATAGATTTCGAGTATGACTTCGACATTTAGAAAGGAACATCTCGAGATTAAAGAATTTGAACATTATTTCGAAAGGTTGATCTTGAGACATGACGAAATTAGCTAGGAAGATGTCGATATGTATTGTATATTGAAACTCAAAAATCTTGATACCAATTGAAGATCTCGACATTTCCTTAATTAAAGATCTTGATAATTAGCTAATCAAAGATTTTGACATTTAGAAATATAATTGGAAAGATTTCGAGTTCTAATGTTTAATTTATGTAGGATGTAGATTTAGAAATTCAATAGAATTTCGAGATATATGAAATAATAAAATTTCTGAACTTAATGAAATTTCGAAATAAAGAGAATGGTAATTATAGATATAAGAATTTTAATATCACATAAAGCGTTCGATATTCAAGGTTTATAACATAATAAGAATTAGGATTTTCAATAATATTTCGCTATAGTATAGTTATCAATTTTTAATGCAGGCTTCAACATTGAAAAAAAAATATATAACTTCTAAGCCAAGAATGTAATATATTATAAGTAATGAACAGAAAGGCGAAGGCTACGGATAGAAACAATCATGCATAATAAAGCATGCATATCACGCACGCATGTTATTATAGGATTTCATTTTTACGGGTAAAATATTTTTATAGGTCAGGATTCAGAAAAAAGGCAAGGACAAAGTCGAGTGAGGCTTTAAGCCATACTGTGAGTATGATGTGCAACATGTGTTCTGTTATTATGTGCTTTATGTGAATTACATGATTGATGGTTTTTCTTATAGACATAATATATTTGAAATGAACGTGAATTATGTGGCCATAATGTGTTACGGTGATAAGTGTTATTCAATGGTGCATGGGATTGTAGTGTCATATAAGGTGAAAGTATAGCGTTGCATACGAATAATAATGAAAAGAGAAACCGTTATGACTGCTACGGCATCGGACGACTTGATACACAGCTATGGTTACATCCCTACAAATAGGGGGATTACAGAGTCCTGTACAGGCAAGCAAAAATATATCTACAGTTACAGAGTCCCATGCATGGGCCCCTACGGGGTCAATAGTACGAGTCTAGCAGGTCACAACGGAAATATCAGAAATAAATGATCATGTAGATTTGCATTAGTCTGGATTACATGAATGATTTTATGGACTATGGTTATATGACAAACTTCGATGATTGATTAAGGGATGATTATGTGAGTTAAAGTGTTTATAGTACGAGTGTTATGAATCTACGGATTCTATGAACAATGGTATATTCTTTAAAAAAAAATTCTATGTAAGCAAACGAAAGGAAGAAATTAATTTTCTGCGACAGTTTTGGTTATTATTTGTATAATGGAATAACATGTTGCGATCATACTCTGAATAATTATTTCCACAGTTGCTGTAGATATTTAGCAGGCAACTTAGAGTGCATCTTCATACGAAAGCATGGATTCAAGGTTGGCCGGCTACACTCTCACCTACTCCCCTAAGTTCATCGTGTGCATGTAGTATAAGAACCATTAGTGTCTTTCATATGATGTATAAGAAATATGATACGTGCATATATATGTATAATATGCATGAAAGTGACGAGACCAGATGTACGCCCGTTTATGTATAAAGGTATGGTTGTAGAAAGGCGAAAAATTTTATGTGGAAAATATAATAGCTGCGCAAGTAAAGTAAAAGAAAACGGGACGTTACACTTAAAGTCACCAATATTTCCAACTTCGGCCATTTTCCGTCCTCCGATTAGTTTATTCGTGAATTTAGACTAAGTCTAATACGCGATAGCACATGATCTCAATTTAGTGTACTTTAAACCCCATAACTAGGGTTGTCAACGGGGCGGGTTCGGGGCGGGGATCTAATCCCCGTCCCCGCCCCGCGAGGCAAAAGGGGACGAAATCGTCCCCGTCCCAGTCCCCGCGGGGATCCCCGTCCCCACGGGGATTCCCCGCCCCGTCAATATTTTAAAAAAAATTCAATTTATATTATTTTAATATTATTTAAACTATATTTTAATATTAATTAAATTATTAAACTATATTTTAATCATATTTATATTATTTTAATATTATTCAAAGTATATTTTCATATTATTTATCTTATAATAATATTAATTGAATATAATAATTATTATTTTAATTTCGGGGACGGGGCGGGGAACGGGGCGGGGATATCCGCGGGGAAAAATATTCCCCCGTCCCAGCCCCGCGGGGATAGAATAGCGGGGATTCCCCGTCCTATTCGGGGCGGATCCCCGCGGGGACGGGGAATCCCCGCCCCATTGACAACCCTACCCATAACTCATCCTCTTCTTCAAGTTATGTACACTTGAGCATCATTATGCATCGCATTTGACTCAGCTTTAAGGTCGACTATCTTTTCCTAAATATGACAATGGATAAACCTAGCGAAAACAGACGAAGATACCTTAATATAGCCATTCGTGGAATTCAACGAGGTCCGAGACCAAAGAGAACAACATAGACTTTTACCTTCGTTTTATTTATTAGCTAAGTGAATATTGGCCAAGACAAACGTCTTTTTTCCTTTTCACATATTGATGCAACCCTCCTAATTATTTTTTTGTATATTTGCTGGCCGAGTTTTGAACGTAATTTTAGTCCAAAAATATTTTGATGCGGAAAAAAAAACGAAACGATATGGATAAGAACCATAATTTGCAACAACATCAAATTAAACTGTTTTATTTTAATCCACACCATAATCTGTTGTCCACTAAAGATACTCGTGGTCATTATATTATATCCACAATATTGTTCTCAATCATGTACTAATATTTAAAAATTTGCGCAAACCTTTGACCACTTCCACGGAATTTCCACCAGCTTAAATCCAATATAAAGCAAATAAGATTTCCATATCATTGTATTAAACCAATCTATCTATCGTCTCTTTTTGCAAACTACGCAAAAACGAGAAAAAATACTTAAAAACAAATATGAAGATCAACTCTATCTCAATCACGCTTCTTCTCATTCTCATGGTTAATGTTAACGACACCATAGCCGTTCGATGAATCGAAACGTGCTATCCAAGCGGGCAAATAATAGGGGTAAAGCCACCACCAGGACAGTGCAACCAAGAGAACGACTCAGAGTGCTGCAAACCCGGATAATCTTACAAGACATACACGTGTTCTCCGCCAGTGTCAGAGGCCACAAAGGCCGTTCTTACACAGAACAGCTTCCAAAAGGGCGGAGATGGCGGTGGCCCTTCGGAATGTGACGGTCATCACCACTCCGACGACACACCGATTGTTGCATTGTCGACGGGTTGGTACAATAACGGGAATAGGCGTTTGCACAACATTACGATAAGTGGTAATGGGAAAACTGTGGTGGCTATGGTGGTCGATGAGTGTGATTCAACCATGGGATGTGATGATGAACACGACTATCAACCACCGTGTAACAACAATATCGTTGATGCTTCGAAGGCTGTTTGGGAAGTTCTGGGAGTTCCGGAGAGTGATTGGGGTGAGATGGATATTACTTGGTACGAATAATTGATGCTTAATTTAATCAGTACAATAGGTGACGTTATTTGTACCGTTTTAATGTACAAGTGATATTTGTAGATGTTTGTAAAGTCGCATTGAAGTAAAATATTTACGTAGAAATTTTGTGCAGACAACAATCAACAAGTTGAAGCACGAAAAGGCACGAATAGAAGAGAAATGGAATATATCATAATAAAACTATAACTGCTTGGCAGCAATATTAATAAAAGCACGATTCGAGCAACAAAGCCAAATGCCTTTCCTTATAATAGCTTAACTCCATGCGTTTAGTGTAATTAATTTTATCGAACTCGTCAGATAGACAAAGATATATTTAATATATACTTATTCCTATTTGAATAATTACATGCTCTGGATATATGTTCAACTTATGGACAATAGCATTTTTAGTCCCACTCTTTTGGGTAATAGGAGTTTCTGGTCTCCCATACTCCGAGACGACACTTAAAGTCGCCAATATTTCCAACTTCGGCCATTTTCCGTCCTCCGATTAGTTTATTCGTGAATTTAGACTAAGTCTAATACGCGATAGCACATGATCTCAATTTAGTGGACTTTAAACCCCATCACTCATCCTCTTCTTCAAGTTATGTACACTTGAGCATCATTACGCATCGCATTTGACTCAGCTTTAAGGTCGACTATCTTTTCCTAAATATGACAATGGATAAACCTAGCGAAAACAGACGAAGATAGCTTAATATAGCCATTCGTGGAATTCAACGAGGTCCGAGACCAGAGAGAACAACATAGACTTTTACCTTCGTTTTATTTATTAGCTAAGTGAATATTGGCCAAGACAAACGTCTTTTTTCCTTTTCACATATTGATGCAACCCTCCTAATTATTTTTTTGTATATTTGTTGGTCGAGTTTTGAACGTAATTTTAGTCCAAAAATATTTTAATGCGGAAAAAAAAACGAAACGATATCGATGAGAATCATAATTTGCAACAACATCAAATTAAACTGTTTTATTTTAATCCACACCATAATCTCGTTCTGTAGTAACTCCTACTTTGAACCTTCTCACGTGTCAAAGTAAAACAAATTTGTTGTCCACTAAAGATACTCGTAGTCATTATATTATTTCCACAATATTGTTCTCAATCATGTACTAATATTTAAAAATTTGCGCAAACCTTTGACCACTTCCACGGAATTTCCACCAGCTTAAATCCAATATAAAGCAAATAAGATTTCCATATCACTGTATTAAACCAATCTATCTATCGTCTCTTTTTCCAAACTAATAGCGCAAAAACGAGAAAAAAGAATTAAAAACAAACATGAAGATCAACTCTATCTCAATCACGCTTCTTCTCATTCTCATGGTTAATGTTAACGACACCGTAGCCGTTCGAGTGCTCGAAACGTGCGATCCAAGCGGGCAAATAATAGGGGTAAAGCCACAACCAGGACAGTGCAACCAAGAGAACGACTCAGAGTGCTGCAAACCCGGAGAATCTTACAAGACATACACGTGTTCTCCGCTAGTGTCAGAGGCCACAAAGGCCGTTCTTACACAGAACAGCTTCCAAAAGGGCGGAGATGGCGGTGGCCCTTCGGAATGTGACGGTCATTACCACTCCGACGACACACCGATTGTTGCATTGTCGACGGGTTGGTACAATAACGGGAATAGGTGTTTTCACAACATTACGATAAGTGGTAATGGGAAAACTGTGGTGGCTATGGTGGTCGATGAGTGTGATTCGACCATGGGATGTGATGATGAACACGACTATCAACCACCGTGTAACAACAATATCGTTGATGCTTCGAAGGCTGTTTGGGAAGCTCTGGGAGTTCCGGAGAGTGATTGGGGTGAGATGGATATTACTTGGTCCGAATAATTGATGCTTAATTTAATCAGTACAATATGTGATGATATTTGTACCGTTTTAATGTACAAGTGATATTTGTAGATGTTTGTAAAGTCGCATTGAAGTAAAATATTTACGTAGAAATTTTGTGCAGACAACAATCAACAAGTTGAAGCACGAAAAAGAAGGCACGAATAGAAGAGAAAAGGAATATATCATAATAAAACTATAACTGCTTGGCAGCAATATCAATAAAAGCACGATCCGAGCAACAAAGCCAAATGCCTTTTCTTATAGTACCTCAACTCCAAGCTTTTAGTGTAAATAATTTTATCGAACTCGTCAGATAGACAAAGATATGTTTAATATATACTTATTCCTATTTGCGTAATCATATGCTCTGGATATATGTTCAACTTATGGACAATAGCATTTTTAGTCCCACTCTTTTGGGTAATAGGAGTTTTTGGTCTCCCATACTCCGAGACGACACTTAAAGTCGCCAATATTTTCAACTTCTGCCATGTTCGGTCCTCCGATTAGTTTATTCGTGAATTTAGACGAAGTCTAACACGCGATAGCACATGAATTTAGTGTACTTTAACCCCATAACTCATCTTCTTCTTCAACTTAAGTACACTTGAGCATCATTACGCATCGCATTTGACTCAGCTTTAAGGTCGACTGTCTTTTCCTAAATATGTCAATGGATAAACCTAGCGAAAACAAACGAAGATAGCTTAATATAGCCATTCGTGGAGTTCGACGAGGTCCGAGACCGTAGAGAACAACATAGACTTTTACCTTTGTTTTATTTATTAGCTAAGTGAATATTGGCCATGACAAACGTCTTTTTTCCTTTCCACATATTGATGCAACCCTCCTAATTATTTTTTTGTAGGTATGCTGGCCGAGTTTTGAACGTAATTTTAGTCCAAATATATTTTAATGCGGAAAAATAAAACGAAACGATATGGATGAGAATAATAAATTTTAACAAGATCAAATTAAATTGTTTTATTTTATTCCACACCATAATCTCGTTCTGTAATAACTCCTACTTTGAACCTTCTCACGTGTCAAAGTAACACAAATTTGTTGGCCACTAAAGATACTCGTAGTCATTATATTATTTCCACAATATTGTTCTCAATCATTTACTAATATTTAAAAATTTGCGCAAACCTTTGACCACTTCCACGGAATTTTCACCAGCTTAAATCCAATATAAAGCAAATAAGATTTCCATATCACTGTATTAAACCAATCTATCTATCGTCTCTTTTTCCAAACTAATAGCGCAAAAACGAGAAAAAAGAATTAAAAACAAACATGAAGATCAACTCTATCTCAATCACGCTTCTTCTCATTCTCATGGTTAATGTTAACGACACCGTAGCCGTTCGAGTGCTCGAAACGTGCGATCCAAGCGGGCAAATAATAGGGGTAAAGCCACCACCAGGACAGTGCAACCAAGAGAACGACTCAGAGTGCTGCAAACCCGGAGAATCTTACAAGACATACACGTGTTCTCCGCCAGTGTCAGAGGCCACAAAGGCCGTTCTTACACAGAACAGCTTCCAAAAGGGCGGAGATGGCGGTGGCCCTTCGGAATGTGACGGTCATTACCACTCCGACGACACACCGATTGTTGCATTGTCGACGGGTTGGTACAATAACGGGAATAGGTGTTTTCACAACATTACGATAAGTGGTAATGGGAAAACTGTGGTGGCTATGGTGGTCGATGAGTGTGATTCAACCATGGGATGTGATGATGAACACGACTATCAACCACCGTGTAACAACAATATCGTTGATGCTTCGAAGGCTGTTTGGGAAGCTCTGGGAGTTCCGGAGAGTGATTGGGGTGAGATGGATATTACTTGGTCCGAATAATTGATGCTTAATTTAATCAGTACAATATGTGACGATATTTGTTCAGTTTTAATGTACAAGTGATATTTGCTGTTTGTAAAGTCGCATTGAAGTAAAATATTTACGTAGAAAATTTTGTGCAAACAACAATCAACAAGTTGAAGCACAAAAAAGATGGCACGAGTAGAAGATAAAAGGAATATATCAGAATAAAACTATAACTGCTTGGCAACAATAATAGCACAATCGAAGCTAAATGCCTTTTCTTATAATAGCTCAACTCCATGCTTTTAGTGTAGAAAATTTTATCGAAATCGTCAGATAGACAAAGATATGTTTAATATATACTTATTCCTATTTGAATAATTACATGCTCTGGATATATGTTCAACTTATGGACAATAGCATTTTTAGTCCCACTCTTTTGGGTAATAGGAGTTTCTGGTCTCCCATATTCCGAGACGACACTTAAAGTCGCCAATATTTCCAACTTCGGCCATTTTCGGTCCTCCGATTAGTTTATTCGTGAATTTAGACGAAGTCTAACATGCGATACCACATATCAATTTAGTGTACTTTAAACCCCATAACTCATCTTCTTCTTCAACTTAAATCATTACGCATCGCATTTGACTCAGCTTTAAGGTCGACTATGTTTTCCTAAATATGACAATGGATAAACCTAGCGAAAACAGACGAAGATAGCTTAATATAGCCATTCGTGGAGTTCAACGAGGTCCGAGACCGTAGAGAACAACATAGACTTTTACATTCGTTTTATTTATTAGCTAAGTGAATATTGGCCAAGACAAACATCTTTTTTCCTTTTCACATATTGATGCAACCCTCCTAATTATCTTTTTTGTAGGTTTGCTGGCCGAGTTTTGAACGTAATTTTAGCCAAAAAATATTTTAATGCGGGGGAACAAATGAAACGATGTGGATGAGAATCCAAATTTACAACAACATCAACTTACACTGTTTTATTTTAATCCACACCACAATCTTGCAAGACTCACGTAGGGTTGCTAGACACGTGAGTGACGAGTAGCATGTATGTTAAATAATTCCACCTTAACTTGATTCATATTGATTAGATAGATTGGATTGCAAGAAGATTTAGGAATAGTTTGTGATGAGCATGTGTCTTGATCACGTTCATCATCAATAGTTCTATCCTCATTTATTTATTTTTGTTTATAATATTATTTTCATTTTTTATCTCTTTTATCAAATCATAAAATCTTTAAATATTCCCTTAGTCTAAATTTAAATTAGAACTAATATCTTAGAATTAATCGAGCAATTTTCACTAAATCGATACCCGCACTTACGTCTGTTTAAATGTAGGCCTTATTTCCACAGTAGATACCCCATGATACTTGATAGTTATGCAAATTTCTTGAAATTTGGTGATGTGGGCATTAGCGTCCTCATTAGTTAGCCCATGGAATTTGACCGCTCCTGTCACCATATGCAAAGTCATCGGCTTGATCTCAAATTGATTGTTGGGTCCTTCGGCGATCACTAATCGGGTCATTACCGTCAAAGGGGCCTAGAAGTGCTCCATTTAGTAGGGTCATTCTAGGAAGATTCCCATTGTGATTAACCTCCACTTCACGGTTTGCCTTCTTCCTCATGATAGTTCAGCATTAATCTTCGATTACATTTGTTACGACGGCACGTTGCTTCAATTTCGAAATCGAATAGTAGAGGTCCTGTGCGTGAGCAACATGTCATGCACCAACCTCAATCCTACTCAAGATGAAAATTAAGTAAATCAAGTAGTAGAAATAAAATAACCAAAGAAATAGATAAGTAAAAGGTCTAAACTAAAACATTGAATAACTCCTTAAACTAATATACCCGCTGTCCCCGGCAACGACGCCAAAACTTGACACTTTCGAATACTAGCAAGTATATTAGGTCGTACAGGAAAGCGTCAGAGTGTTTCTCGTAACTATCTCATGCATCCATCACTAGCAGGGAAGCAAGCCAAGAATCCGAGGAAGTGAACCAGATCCAGTCGAGGCAAAAGGATTTCTATTCGAACACGTACAACCCAAGTTGGAGGGACTACCCGAACCGATCATAAGCCACCACAGCAGCCGAAAGCTGACTGGAAGTGGCCTTCGAAAAAATGGCAGCAGTTAAAGGAGATCAAAACCGCAAAACGGTGGAGATATTCCATTATGTAGAACGCAGAGTTGAGGAAAACTTCAAAGACATACATGTGGCAATAAAATATTTAGCGATTCAAGTGGGGCATCTTTCAATTATGGTGTTCGAGCACAAGCTAGCCTCATTTTCAAGCAACACATAAAAGAACCCTCGAGAGTATGCGAATGCTATTGAACTGAGATGTGGAAATAAGCTTGAATCGTTCCAAGAGCCCACGGAGATGGAAGAAGCGAAAGAAACAGCAAAACCCGACAAGTACACCCCCACAACCACTAACACTGATGTTCACGGCCGTGGGATGGATCAGAATGTGGAGACAGTCGATGAAAAGTCATATTCCCTCTCACAAAAAAAGAAGGTCAAGCCGCTTTCACCGATAAAAACCCGACCTCCATTGCAGTAGCTTTACGAAAAAGGAAGAACGATAAAGATTTTGAGCGTGTTATTAATATTTGTAAGATACTGGAAGTTAATATCCTTTCATTGAAGCTTTATTGTGGATGCCAAAATATGTCAAATACCTGAAGGATCTGTTATTCAAGAGACACAAGCTAGAAATATACGGAACGATAGCTCTCACCGAAGAATGTTCAACCATATTCCAGAAGAAGCTTCCACCGAAGCTTAAGGATCGAGGGAGTTTTTCTATTCCTTGTTCCATTGGGTCTCTTTCATTTAATAACGTGTTATGTGATCATGGTGTCATTATTAACTTGATGCCATGTTCATTATTTAGGAAGTTGGAACTTGGCGAGCCGAAGCCCACATAGATTATCCTCCAGCTCGGTGATAGATCAATCACATATCCACAAAGAAGACGTATTAGTGAAGGCCGGAGAGCATTACTTCCCGGATCCTTTTATCGTGTTGGATACGAAAAGAGACGACGATCTTCCTTTGATACTTGGGCGTCCGTTCTTAAAACGCCCCACTGATGAATCTTCCTCATTTATTGATATTTTTTACCCGTATGCTTTTCAGTGTTCTGAGTCTTTCAGGTACAACTTGCTGGAGAGAATACCAGCAAGCTGAACGATCGTAAGAACACGACGGCTAATGCTCACATAGACCCGTCAAATGGGACGAGGCTAAATCGAACAGGTGGAGCCAACGACTATAAAGTAGCGCTTCTTGGGAGGCAACCGAAGGCCTATCGATGCACATATTGTTTTATATTTCAAGCCTATTTGCTTTATGTTCTATTTTATTTTTCGTCTAACGAAAGTCGCTCTCACGGTGCTGCCTAATCACGTATTCTCACAGGCTCACAACGAGTTTGGGGGTGATTCGTTAACGAAGGTTGCATGCTTATTATGGAGCAACCAGGTCTTCTATATTGATCGACGTGAAATTTAGGCAGTTTCACTTCAACTCTCTCTTTGTTTTATTTTACACATTGAAGACAATGTGATATTTAGCTTGGGGTGGAATGTGACACATGCTAGACCTCATATGATGTTCTCATGTTTAGGCATCGATGCACTTCGGTTCATTTAGTGTGTTTAATTGATGAAAGTTGTGATTGAACGTCATTTGTGGGATCTCCTATCAATGATGAAAACTTTTTATATTTTCTTGTGTCGTGATATTTCGACGAGTTAAGTGTGATAGTCTTACATGTTGCATTGTTTTGATATTAGTATGATTATCTTGCTACATTGACTGCTTTAGGAAAGTATTGCGTATCATGAAGCACAAACCCAGTTATATATGTGAGTTCTTGAGCCTTCAGGGATAAATTCAAAGCAACTTATTATGCTCGGTGTTTCTTCTTGTGTGATACACATGGATTGAATATTTTTGAACTTTCTCTGTTATGCATATCAATAATTAATATGTTGATTCGTGTACGAGAATAGAAGCGCACTAGGATTGAGTCATTGGCCTAAATATTTTCCTACTTTATGCATTTATCACTTATCAAGCCCCTTTGAGCCTTATTTGAGTTTATTGAGCCCAGATATTTAGCCATATTGCCCCAAAGTTAGCCTATACGACCTTTTATTAACGTATCAAATTTTTCGGTCGTTTGGGAGCATGATTGGGAAGGTGTAGTGAAATACGTCGATGCTTTTTTATCTATGAGCTCATCTTATGATGATTATTGCCACATGCTAGAAATTTCGTCTTAAAAAAAAGAGGGTGAAAAGTGAAAACAGAAGCAGCAAAAAAATAGAAAAGAAAAGAAATAGAAGAGAAGAAAGCGAGCGGGAAGTGCAATAACGAAAAGGATGAGACGATTGAAAGTAGGCAGGACATAGAAGAGCAAAATAGTGGTGAAGAGAGTGATTCAATAATTGACACGTTTGATACTTTTAGCTCACTTATCCCATATGACACCTTTTAAAAACTCAAGCCCCATTACAACCCGTGATGAAAGACTCTTCAATTCTTGCATGACTCCTATAGTAATATCTTTTCATGTCATGAATTGAGCGTCTTAATACATATCCCTTTGAAACAAAATCATTTCGAGTGACTTGAGCGAGCCTTGTGGGAGTTGTGGATTGATGCGTAATACAATTCTAAAAATGTATTTTTTATGATGTGAGGAGATTGCAACCTACTGCTTCATGCCTCATGTTTTTGTCTTGATCGTTCGTTAGTTGATGATCATTTCGACCTTAGATGCTTTTTATGTTTCCAGAGATGAAACATGAGAAATTCATTGATTGATGTTCAATTATCCCTTCAGTTTTATTCGGCATTTTTTATGATTGAGGACGATCAGAGCTAGTTTGGGGGTTTTTGATAAGCTAGTATTTTACGTGCATTCTATAACCTTAAACTTGCATTATTCGATCATTAGGCATATGAATACCCTTGAATACCTCTACATTGTGCTATATATTATGTTTAGTAGGTATTAAGGTAAAAAGAACTGAAAAGATAAGTTTCGAGCACAAAACAGTTGAAATCGCCCAAGTGCACACATCGCACGGCGTTGGAAACCTAGCCGATGGACGTGGGCACCTTCCAATAAACCCACGGCCATGGGAACACAAGCAAGAGGCCGTGGGACACTATCCCACGGCGGTGGATGCCGTATAAGGTGCCCATGGGCATCTACTTAGCTCACTGCCCGAGCGCCACGGACGTGAAGATCAATATTTGAGGCCGTGGCACCATTCTTAGCCCTCTGCCCGAGCACCATGGCCGTGGTGATGTCTCAAGAGACTGTGGATGATAGCCAAACTCTTCTCCCATGATTCACGGCTGTGGAAGATCAAGGAAGAGTCGTGGCAGACTTTTCTGCTCTCTGCCCGCACCACATCTTTGCGAGGTCAAAATATCATGTCCAGTAAGTCCCACGGTCGTGGGCACCTTTGTGGGGCAGTGCATATCTTCTATTTTTTGCACCGAATCTCAATTTTGGGCCAAATCGGTTGAGATAAAAGGAGGATTAGATATCTTTCGAATCCTAGTATAAATGGGGACCAAAGAAGGCTTAAAAGATAGACTTTTGACGGCCAAGAAGAATAGAGAAAGCTAAGAGCGATCCCGAGCCTCTCCATGGCGACTCAAGCATCGTGAGGGACAAATTCTATACATTTATTTCCTTCTTTTCGACAATGTTTTTCTTATATTCGTTGTTAATTTCGTTTATTCACATGTTAGCTTAAATCCTTATGTGACTATGGCCGTCTAAGGTCGGATTATGATTCCGTATGCTTTTCTTATTCTATTTAATTCATTGAATCAAGTCATGTATTCTTTATTTGTGCTAAATGTGCCTGTCTGTGATTGGTCTCCATACGTATGCTCCTTGATTGGAGACGGACTAAGTGATTATACTGATTAGAACAAAACATCGAATATCATTACGTATAACCGACCAAAGATGGAATTCGATTTCATATGTGCCGTTTCCGATATGTTAGGTGCCGAAAGCGCCTAAACTCGGGGAATTTCGTAAAGATTGAATGAATGTGTTTGAGTGGTTCTCTATTCACGTAGGTTGCTATTGTGGGACAAACGAGTAGCACGTATTTTATGAAATTCTACATTTACTATGTTCATGTCGATTAGATAGAATTGATTTCATGAAGACGTATGATTGACCTGTGCTAAACGTGTCCCTTGGTCACTCGTTGTCAATTGATCTTTATCTCATGTTTGCATTTTATCATAATCAGAAATATAAAAATCATCTTAGTCTATATTAGAATTAGGAATATATCTTTGAATTAATCGAGTTGTCTTCGTGGATTGATGCTTGGACTTAAGTCCGTTTTACTACTTCCACGACCTAGTACATTTTCTAATATTCAAGTGTGTCATCAGAGAATCTAAATTTTGTTATAAAAAATTATCGGATGAACTTTAGAGCATAATGTTGGTCAATATTAAAGGGGAACTCGTATCACAACTTTGAGGAGATGAAAGCATAAATGCTTGCTCCCAAGGCAAATGCTCCCGTTGAAATTACATGTGGCGCCGTACAATTATATGCTCTATGTAAATGTTCGATCCACATAGCCTATATGTGTCTTTATTTTCGTAGTAAATCCAACAAGTATTGAAAGTTATACGACATATAATAAGATGCAAAGAACGGTCTACTTTTTATACTTTCTCAGCTTCAATACTTGAAACCGAGAAAGTTGGTGACTAATGATATGGGAATTTATAAAGTTAGGCCATATAGCCCTAAATAAATTTGGGGACCAACACACCCAAACAATATAATTGGTGCAACAGCCCATTTAAAAGGACCACACCACACCACACCACACAACAGACGCCGATGAATTTTCTGTTTTTTTTTCATGAGTTTTCTTTTTTTTTTTTACACTTTTGGCGACTGTTGCTACACACAGCAGTCGCCAATGAGTTATGAATTTTTATCTTTTTTATTGTTTGTAACTATTGGCGACCGTTACGCATAACAACTGTCGCCAATGGGTTTAAATTAAACCCACAAAACCTCTGCTTTTTCATTACAGACACGACGCGAGGAACGAAGCGATTCAAAGGCGATCGATTTCCGTGACAAGTAGCTTCATTTTCGGCAATTTCGAGCTAAGAGAACACGGTAAACACGGTAAAATACCTCAACCCATTTCCTTTCACTAAGCTTTCATTTTATTGCTTTAATTTGTCGAAATATCAAGATTTTCACAGATGTGGTTTTCGATTTTGAGCCGAATTCGGGGCTAAATTTATGTGATTTGAGGTTAGGTTTAGGCTTAGGCCTGTGTTATATTCGATTTGAGGTTGATTTGGAGCTTTATTAATGCAAAAAAGTGGCGAAATTTTGGTTTTTTGGGCTTAGATTGAGTTCGAATTTTTCGACTTTGGAGTTGTTTTGTGCGATTTCATGGCTTAATTTCTGCTATTTGAGGCTTATGCTTGTGTTATATTCGATTTGAGGTTGATTTGAAGCTCTATTAATGCGAAAAAGTGGCAAAATTTTGGTTTTTTGGGCTTACGGTGAGTTCGAATTTTTCGACTTTGTAGTTGTTCTATGCGATTTCATGGCTTAGTTTCTGCTATTTTAGGCTTAGGCTTGTGTTATATTCGATTTGAGGTTGATTTGGAGCTTGGTTTGTGCCAAAAATGTGGCGAAATTTTGGTGTTTTGGGCTTATTTTGAGCTCGATTTTTCCGAGTTTGGAGTTGTTTTGTGCGATTTCATGGCTAATTTTATTCTATTTGAGGTGTGTTATATTCGATTTGAGGCTTAGGCTTAGGCTTGTGCGGAAATTTGTGGCTAAAATTAGTTCTTATGTTTGTTTCTTTGTTCGTTTATTGATTGATTGCTTTAGAAAGCTGAGCTGATTCACAAACCGAATTCAGTGGCAATAAGCATCAATTTGATGGCTCATTTATGTTTCCATGTGACGCGAGCCGGGAGCTAGCCGAGAAACTCGTAAGTTTTACACTCTAATTCGATTGCTGCATAGAATTTAGAAATTAATCGTGTTTAACTAATAAAGGAAGGATTTGGGAAAGCCCGATCATAGCGGGCATCCTAGGGGTTTCCCTTCCCAATACTCCATCTGAGATATGTCGGCAATCCTACTGAGGGCCGGGGGAGTTCTAGTGCTGGATCAGTTGAGGGCCGAGATGGAGGCTAGATTGAGAGAGGAGGTGAAGCGAGGTGGAGACCAGTTGAGAGAGGCGGTGAGGGCCGAGATGAGCGCGATATTATCTCAAATGGGGATGTCGATGCCGAACACGAACCAGGAACCCAATTCCAATACCGGCTCCGGCAACGCAGCTCATACCGGTCGGAGTTCATTTGGATCGGCCTCGCTCGAGCCATTTCGCTCGTCGAATCTCGTATAGGTAAGACTTATTTGTTTAACGTTTATTGTTTAACGTATCGGATTTATTTTATACTCCCTCCGTCCCAGCAACTTTATCACATAAGTTGCTGGGCACGCAAATTAAGATGGCATTATTATAATAATATAGTACAATGAAAAGGTAAAAAAGTGTATATTTTGACACGTCTTTTAAGAATATTTAATATTATTATATTGATTATTTGTGATAGTTTTTTTGCTAAGGAAAGGTGATAAAATTAATGGGACACCCGAAATGGAAATGTGTGATAAAATTAGCGAGACGGAGGGAGTATTAAACTTTTATTCATTTGAAATCGTATAGTATCACAGGGTTCGACTAGCAATTTGTAATATCGACGGGGCGTTAGAAGTCGTGGCTCTTGGGACAGTGAACGAGGGACGTGATAGTGTTCATCATGTCCCAGTGTCCGAATCGAACGTCGTAGTCACGATCGATCTCATAGCTCAAGGAAGGGAGGAGGAATATCTTCCGGTACCCACCTCGGAGTTTATGATGTTAGGAGATGCAGTGAGCAGCTTCGTACAGTGGCCCCGCCATTTGACATTATCGTCAAATGTGGTATGTAAATAAATATATAGATATTGATCTAATTTAAATAAATTAATTTGTAATTTCCTATGTAGGCACTTCCTACGCCGAGAATAGGGAATTCGTCATTGGAGTCCAGCAATGTTCAACGCAATGACGACGATATCGCACACCTAGACGAGAGCTTGGTTCGGGGTCTAGGCAAGTATTGTCGGTATCTATTCGATAACCTCTCCTCTCGGGTTGATCGCTTAAATTGCTCTTTTGTATTCTCTATGAGAGATGTTTAACAATCCGGGAGGAGAGGAGTTATTCTCTGTTGTCGATGCTATGGATATTAATCACTTCTTTAAGGGCGAGAGTTTGGATTCTGGCGTCATTCAACTTTTCTTGAGGTAGGTTGATTTCTTTAAGTTTAAATTTAATGCTAAATTTTATTGACTGTCGTTCATTGTAGGTTTCTTCACCTGGAACTGGCGTCGGAGATTGTGTGCTTCAACCCTAATCGGTTAAGCCTGATGAAGAATGACCCCACGGAAGTTGAATACATGACCACCGTTTTCAAAAATGCGTAGGCGCATGTACATACTTCTTCGCGCCTTACTGTGAAGGGTAAGTATCAGATTTGTTTTATTTTTTATATTAAAAGTTTTTCTTTTACATATTTTTTTGTAGTATTTATAGTGATCATTGGATACTTCTCGTCATCTATTATGGCGCCAACACTGTTTATGTTTCGACTCGTTGGCACCTAAGGCGGGGGTCAGAAAGATTGGAATTCGCGATCAAGTGAACAAGTAAGTGCAATATAAAAAACAGTATGTATACTTTTATTTTATATGAGATGCTTCTAATTATATACTTTTGAATTTCAAGTGCAATGAAGGTCGCGACAATGTTTGGAGCCTCACAAGTTAAGAGGAAGTCTCCCACTACTTCTTGGAAAGCATGCAAGGTTTGCATTTCTTTTGAGCGATTTCTATTGAAATTATTACGATAATAAGTAAATATAGAATATGATCTTTGTATAAACTTAGTGCCCACGCCAACCGGGTGGTAGTCAACTATGTGGAAATTTCGTCATGCGCTACATGTACGACATTGCGAGAGATGTCTGTTACCAGCAGCAAAATCTGACAAAGGTATGATAAATTTAAACTTTTACGAATCGTGTTAATGTTTTAGGTATTGGAACACGCGTCTACGACAAAGAAATACATGAAGAAGTTCGAGAGTTGTGGGCGAAGTACTTCATTGAAGTATGTCTTCAAGAGTAGGTTAAGATTTCCCATTTCGTTTTGTAGTTCACTTGAGGCTTTAGGTTGTTTTGTAATTATGTGATTGAGATGGATATTTTTAATGATTATATTGAGTTGAACTTCTCAACCTGTGTCGTGTATCATTTGAATGTTGTTTTGGATTGCTGGGCTACTTATACAGGTCTTGGGGTAGTAAAAAATAAATAAAATATTTAAAAAAAAAAAGAAGGAATCGGCGACCGTTATAAGAAAAAACGGTCGCCAATGCACGTTTTTATTTTTTTATTTTAACTTTTGGCGACTGTTGTTACAAACAACAGTCGCCAATGCCTATTTCTTTTATTTTTTTTAACTTTCGGCGACCGTTGTTAGAAAAAACTGTCGCCAATGCACGTTTTTATTTTTTTTATTTTAACTTTTGGCGACTGTTGTTCTTAACAACAGTCGCCAATGCCTATTTCTTTTATCTTTTTTTTTATCGGCGACTGTTGTTAACAAACAACAGTCTCGATGACTGGAATATGGGCGTCCGATAACAACGGACGCCGATAGCCCGACCTATTGGCGTCGGTGCTCCCGGCGTCCGCGACCAACCGCCCATTTAGCAATTACAACAGTCGCCAAAAGTGGCGACTGTAGTAGTGTGTCTTTTACTTAACCTACTCATTTAGGTCGTTCCCCAAAATCCGTCACCTAGTGTTTCTTGCGTGATCTCAAGTTGGAGCTCACCTCGTTGGTTCATGCGAACCGATAGGGAACGATGTAATCAACCCGGATCAAACAAAAATCAAATCAAAACATTAGTCGGGTAATATATTCTTTTCGGAAGAATGTGTACTTGAGAATTGATGTTTAAAGAGTAAATTAGGGCAAAGTCTAAAATAGTCCCCGATGTTTACCCTGTGAACCAATTTAGTTCCCGATGTTTCGCGGGGACCAATTTAATCCCCGATGTTATCGAAAATGAACCAAATTGGTCACTCTGTCAGTCCGAGCGTCAATTTAGACGGCAATGCTATTTGCGACGGTATTAGCGACGGATATTCCGTCACTAAATGAAAAAGTTAAGAAAATGATAAAGTAAACATTAAAAATGAGGAAAAAATCCAAAAAGAGAAAAAAATTCAAAAAATAGAGTAAACAATTCAGAAAAAACAAGAGAATATTACTAATAAATTAAATAAAAAAATAAATAATAAGAAAAATAAAATCAAACACTAAATTAAAATAAAAAGTGATAAATTAAACATTAAAAATGAGGAAAAAATCCAAAAAAAGGGAAAAAAAAAAATTCAAAAATAGAGTAAAAGAAAAATTGGGTTTTTGGTAACATTCGGGACCAATTTGGTTCATTTTCGGTAACATCGGGGACTAAATTGGTCCCCGCGAAACATCGGGACTAAATTGATTCACAGGGTAAACATCGGGGACTATTTTAGGTTTTTGCCCGAGTAAATTATGTTAAGGTCTTTTGCTACGCGAACAAACTCGAGGATTTTTTTTTTAATCTTATCAAGTAACGTTCCTTTTGGCATCTTGTCTTTCAGCGTTACCACAGTTTAGCATTTACATGAGCTTGCCTATGAGACGTGTCGTGAAGGTATTTGTAATATTCACAAAATAAGTACTATCCAAACGAACAAATTAAAGTTATTGCACTCCTACATTACATTCACTCCACGAAAATGATAGCACCGAGGTTTCGCTAACGTGTTGCTTCAAAGCAATTGACATTACACTACTGCGTAATTATCACACTTCTAACATTGCCTTTGAAAGGATATATATAGAATATGTTTGGTGGCCGCTTCATCATACCTCGAGATTTTCATTCACGCCCTTTCCAATCCTCCCGAAAATCAAGCAAGGATTGTAATATTATGAGGTATGTAATTTATAACTTCTGGTCGCCGTCTATCATATATTCTCTTATAATCCAGATGGGAGTATTTCACAATTATGTAGTATTGTTGTCGCCTTAATACATTGGACACATATAAGAATCCTTCGGTTATAGCTGATATGGGATATTTCAATATGATATTTCGTCTATCAATTCCAATCTTTCTTTCGTCACGGATTATATTAGGTGATGAAAGAAGGGCGATATTCTAAGTTTGGATCACCCTGAAAAACCTAATTGAACCCCGGTTACCTTGATAGTGTGATGTTTCCAGGTTTTTTTTGGATAAAAGTACTCTTTATATTTTAACAATTATCTCTTAAATGTCGTATCTTTGTTTGTATTTTAAAAAATATCTTTGTTGCTTAACAAAATAAAAGACTTATGATGGATTATATAAAGCTGTTATAATTAATGTTCAAAATTAAAACTTGATAATGAAGCATAAATCATTATCGCGTAAATAGCTCCTCAAAATATGCATAGAGAGGAATTTTATGGTGCTCACCTTATGTGAGCACCTTATGTGGGCACCTAGTGATTGGCACCGATTCGTGCCATTTCAACCTCTCACATTGACATCTAAGTTATGTCGTCTTAATTAACACCTTCGAGGCGCCATTAATCGACATTTCGGATGCTGATGTGGCATATTGACGCGATATATTTCATTGATACGTAAAATATTATGTAAGGCGTCAATATGCCACATCAGCATCCGAAATATCGATTAATGGCGCCTAGAAGGTGTTAATTAAGACGACATAACTTAGATGTCAACGTGAGAGGTTGAAATGGCACGAATCAGTGCCAATCACTAAGTGGCCAGATAAGGTGAAGCACCATAAAATTTCTCTAGATTTAAATATGACATTTACTTATCACCCTACGCATAACGGCAATTGAAAAAACACGTTATTTCTGTATCACATGCAAAATGGAATACCAATCCAAAACAAATATATACTGATGCCATATTAATTTTATCTACGTTCGGCCGATACTCATATGACGGTTATATATAAGATCATCTTAATGTTAAATTAGCTGAAAAGGACACCCTGTAGTTTATTCGTGATCCAGGTTATTCTATTGGTTTTTGGAGTTGGTGTGGTTTACTTATTCTAAAAGATTTTAAATGAAGCGCGTGGCGGAAAGTCTCACATTTATAAGTCCGTTGACTTTGACTATCCTTTCATGTTATATCTCATTGATCATCATCTTTGCTGACATAAAGCTGCATCTGCAATCTTCATGTTTAACTCTAGTACTGTTACTCTATAAATTCTTCAATGGCTCTCAAGTGTCGTTTGTGATTTAAGTTGTTTAATACGTTTATTAAGCTACTATAATCTTTATTATATCATTATTATATGTTTTCATACTATAATAACAATATTCTAGAATCCTTTGACCCTTCTTTTTCATATATCCTAACTAACGCCATCTCTCGCCCGTGGACTTTGAAAAAGATATACACATACACATACTTTTCTATCTATGGCATATATATCATGAATCCTGCGTATTTATAGTCTTTTGATCAACATTTCCTTCGCTTCTGCATATATAGGACCATGTTCCAAAATCTCTTCGTTTCCCTGTTGCCTCTCTTCTTATTCGGACAACTCATTCAACTCTCTTTCGCTGACATTGGCACTGCTAGCCAATACCTTCCTCCTTACACACGTAAGCTACTTCTTCATCTCCCAAAAATATCTTCATAACACGTACACATATACATGTGCATATCTTTATGTTACTAGCATACCTTAATCAATGATCTATTGCGGAATGATCCTCCAACTAAACTTGAAGCATGTAAGTTGCGTATCATCTTTTACTTTTATGTACTATATTTCTAACATATCAGTAAAACATTGTCATTACGCATTCCTTAATCATTATCTGTTGGGTTTGGTTTCAAACTCTAGTCACACGTTGTCTAATTAGAATAATTGTGATCTCCTTATATGTTTGACAAAAATTCTTACATGTTGAATGACCACTTCACCTAAAAGCTTAAACCGTAGTGTGTTACCATTTTCTTAATTTTATATATTATATTTCTAACAGATGGGTACTTGGTCACTCTGCATTTATCTATGCAGCGACTGCTTGTTATGGAAACGATTTGTCGGAATTTCCGATCAGCAATCACTTTGCGGCGGCGGGCGAGAGCATTTGGGACAACGGGGCGGCTTGTGGGAGGCAATACCTCGTACGGTGTATAAGCGCAGTAGTTCCAGGCGCTTGCATACCCGGGCAAGTCATACAAGTGAAGATCGTTGATAGGGCGCAAACAACTGCATCTAGGCCGTCTAGAGAAGGGAGTAGCCTCGCCCTGTCTAATACTGCTTTCGGAGCCATCATCTCGGCTACGAATCCATCGTTGACTTACTTGAACGTCGAGTTTAGGGAGTAAGTATATAGATATATTTAACAATATAACAGATTGCGGTATCTATATATATAATATATATGGAGAAAGATTGTAGATTACATTGGGTAATGTTTCATTCATACATATCTGCAGGGCTTGAGCTGATCGATTTGCTGCTGGTTGGTTCTTTTCATATCTGAGGAGAGCTGACTTGGACAAATCTCGGCGAGGGTTTCAACGTAGGAATATATATGTTCAATTGGATTGTGTTATTCGTTGCCCGTTGTAAGTTGATTTGATAAATATTGTAGTATCCTTTATTAGATATCTTCTACATGTGTTTCTCTTTACGAATAGCCAATATGTTTAGTTGGCGGGTTTAAATAATGATGTTCGATATGTTAGGTAGATGGGTTTAGATGGTATTATATTTAATTAATTTAAATTACGAACATACCCTTACTTTGTTCTGATTGAACATATGGTCCTAATTATGGATGGTTATGTCCTGAGGGAGAGATGTATTAGAGAGAGAGAGAGATGGATTCGAGAGAGAGAGAGAGAGAGAGATGGATTCGAGAAGAGATTGTGAGTGATAGAGAGAGAGAGATGGATTCAAGAGAGAGAGAGAAAGATGGATTCGAGAGAGAGAGAGATATGGATTCGAGAAGAGATTGTGAGTGATAGAGAGAGAGATAGAGTTTAGTGATATAACGGAGAGAGAGAGAGAGAGAGAGAGAGAGAGAGAGAGAGAGAGAGAGAGAGAGAGAGAGATGATGGTTTAAGTCTAAGATGGGTGGGATTAGGGGGAGAAGATCCATTTAATTAATACCTTATTAGAGGTATTAAGGGGGTATTAGCCAATTCTCTCCTTTAAATAATCCCTCAAACCAAACACTACTTTAATTAATTCAAACCCCCTAATCCCACCTAATACCCCCAACCAAACACACCCAAGGGTAAAGTTGTACTAAAACTTTTCAGATTGACAGAACAATTTAACAATTTTTAAACACCCGTCTGCATTTATATAAGAGTATAAATGCTCAAATAGGTGTAGTATCAAACAAACAATCCAAAAATATATTATTGTTGTACTTGTAATATGTAAACTCACGATAAATATTTTGTAATAAAACTATTGCTGTCAGTTACTATTATAATTAAGATAATGAAGTATGAAAGTTTTCCAGTACGTTTTGTTCTGTTTTATAAAATACAACTCTATATACATATTTATGCTACGACATTTCGCAATTATAACTAAGCACATCTAATTCAATTTTAATCACTCTCAATTAAAATCATATGCACCGGTAATACAACTAACATGGTCGTCATTTAATACAATATTTCTCATCAACAGTTCAACTAATTTAATATTTAAAAGCATCGAATCAAGCATGCATGGTTACGATTTATGTGGGACCCATTTGAACAAATGTTTAATATCCGCAATGTGGATGTTTGAAAATTCACGTTCAACTCGCACGCCGTATAAACTTATCAGGCGGCGCAGATTGTGATATGTAGCGAGACAATTATGGGATTACATGCACTGTTCATATATATATAAATTTGACGACCAAGTCAATATGAGAGAGAGAGAGAGAGAGAGAGAGAGAGAGAGAGAGAGAGAGAGAGAGAGAGAGAGAGAGTTTTAGTGTTTAATTTACAATATGATAGCTTCTTCGTTGACGAGCGAGAGAGTTGATTTTCCAAAGTCAAAAGCTATGATTGAAGATGATTAGGTCAATCAGTTTTACAGGAGACAGACTACTAATTTTTCTTTCTTTTTTGTTTATATTAATTTTTTTCCGTGTGTTGTGTTCACAATTAGAAAACAATTGCAACTGCAGAGCCTTAACCTCAACTGTAATAATGATAGAAGTTCCTGGCTGCGAATCTCTTTTTCTAGAAAAACTTGCTACAATATTATTTTTTATGAGGTTACAAAGAGTGGGAGTTGTTCCAAATAGGAAAATTGAAGTTGCTAGCCTCAATTAATACAACAAAAGCCGACTTCGTTTATTTCAATTGGTTTTGGGGTTATGCCATCAATTTCAACATGTTATCGGAGCGTATTCAATCTATGTGTTCTTACGCTTGTTTGACTCACCCCGATTTTGATACGTCCATGTGTTGGGTCTTGAATCATGCACCAACAAGTGTAGGGCCGTGTTGAAGTTATTTCTCCCATATTAGGATATTAACTTCACTCGACACATTATGGAAAGCAAAGAACCATCTAGGGGTGTTCAAATTAACCGAAAAACCGAAAAAACCGATCGAACCGTAAAGAACCGAACCGAAAAGACCGGAACCGAAAAAAATCGAACCGAATTGTAAAAAACCGTACCGAACCAAATTAAAATGGTTCGGATATCGGATTACGCATACGTAAAACCGAAAAAACCGAAAAACCGAATTGAAATTATCATACTACATTAAAAATAGAAAAATATCATAAATAATTTGTTTTTATGCAATAACGTAAACAACACAGTAAATATAATTTCATTGGTATACTTTTTCCATTTTGATGTGAATGTTTTCCTCACCAATCAAATACTATTTTCTCCCAAATAATTCATAGTATCTTCAGTTGAATATTTTTTTATTTTGGTTAGATTTTGTTCCATTTTCATGTTGTTTTTTTTTTTCGGACCTTTGAATTATTTTGCTAATCCACAAATCTTCTTGTTTTTTAATAACCATAAATTGTTTTATGTATTTTTCAGCTCATAATATTTTTTTTTGTTGCTATTAAATTCCTAACCGAAAAACCGAACCGAAAAAACCGAACCGAATTATAAAAAACCGAACCGAACCAAATTAAAACGATTCGGATATCGGATTAAGCATACGTAAAACCGAAAATCGAAAAACCGAAACGAAATATGAAAAAACCGAACCGAACCGACCGATGAACACCCCTAGAACCATCTCCTTCTATCACAATTTTAATTTGGATAAACTGTTTAACATCTAATATCAGTTTGTAAAATACGCTAGGCGCTAGTCGGGCGCCCGGGAGGGGCCTAGCGCCTAGGCGGTCTAGGTGGTTTCTAGGCGTAAATTAGACGGTATACGTATTTTTATTATTATTGTTTCATATATGAAATATATTAATATTTTATCAAATTATGTATTCAATTATCCAAACACTCTAGACAAATAATATCAATCTTAACAATTCGCAAAAAAATTAGTAAAAACTGATGTTTTTGGATGATATTGGACAAAGTTATTCCATTTTTTATTTCATTTTATGTATTTTTTTCAATTATTTTTTAGTTTATAAATTTTAATTTCATTTTTTTTTTATTTTCCATCTTTTGCTTATATTTAGTTTAATATTTTAGTTAATATTTTTTTATTTCAATCTATGTATTCTTTTATAAATGGACAAGGCATTGTAGTAGAACTTGATTATGAGAGAATTACACAAATAATGTTATTTTGAGAATAAAATCACAAAACTATTTGAGTTTTTAAACTAGTTACAAAACTAATCAACTTTTTTAATTCAAACTATTTTATTTTCATTTTTACCACGAAAATACTTACAATTATAAATTTTCACTATTGTTATCTTCAAATAGCACAACACTTGTTAATAATTAAAATTTTACCCCAACCTTTAACTCAAATATATTAAAAATATCTTACTTACAGAAATAATCAAAAGAAAAATAAAATTATTTGGCATGACCGTGACCTACTCCTCCCACGTGAGTTCGATATCTAGAACTGTCAAAACGGGCCGCCAGGCCTGGCTGGCCCGTAGCCCGCCGAACCCCGCCTTGAGCAGGGCAGGCGCGGCTAAGCCCGCCGTCTGGCAGGCCTAGAAATTGAAGGCCCGTCCCGCCCGAATAATAAAAACAAATTCAAAAAAGCAAAGAAAAAACAATAAAAATTAAATATTTAAGCTCGAAATTAATATCTTGTAATAATAATTTATTTATATTATTAAACTTGCGTAAATTAAAAATCGGAGCTAAAAAATACCAACATACCTATATAGTTTATTTATATATCAATATTTAATAAAAAAATATCACATTGAGCCCATCGGGAATTATAATATGATAATTTTTATTAAATATTAATACATAAATAAATTATATAGGTGTGTTAGTATTTTTTACCTCCGATTTTTAATTTACTCAAGTTTAATAATATAAACAAATTATAATTACGAGATTAGCTTTAATTAGAATTAATTACGAGCTTAAATATTTAATTTTTAATGTTTTTTCTTTATGATTTTGAAATTTTTCTTTTTTTTTTTTTTGAATTTTAACTTTTTTTAATTTGGGCGGGGCGGGCCTTCAATTTCCAGGCCTGCCAAATGGCAGGCTTACCGCGCCCACCCCGCCCATGGTGGGATTTGGCGAGCTACGAGCCGTCCCGTTTTGATAGCTCTAGATATCGAAATCACGTGGGAATAGTAGGTCACGGTCACGCCAAATAATTTTATTTTTTTTTATTATTTCATTAAGTAATATATTTGAGTAAAATAAGTTGGGGTAAAAATTTAATTATTAACAAGTGTTGTGCTATTTGAAGATAACAATAGTGAAATTTGTAATTTTAAGTATTTTCGTGGTTAAAATGAAAATAGAAATAGTTACAATTAAAAAACTTTATTAGTTTTGTAATATGTTTAAAAACTCAACTAGTTTTGTAATTCCATTCTCAAAATAACATCATTTATGTTATTCTCTCACTTGATTATCCCTTGTCCCGCGGACGTCGATTGGTTTGTGTAACTATTGCCGGAAGCCTCTCTACATAAAGAAACGTCACCCTAGTCTAAATTCATGTGGATTTTCAATTTCAATGCAGTCTTTGACTGCTTAGGGAATATCACAAATAGTAAAATCTTTATTTATTAATTATTTATTAGGTCCGACTCTCAAAATTAGTGGGCCGACTTATCTAGTTGGCCGACATTTTGGATTAGTCGGCTGATTTTTGCAATAATCGGCTGTCTTTTCGGGATTATTCGACGAATAGTCGTTTTGCTGATTAATTGGCCGTATAGGGTGTTTTCGCCTCGGTGGTTGGCCGAATAGCGCTTAGGCGGCCGCCTAGGCAGAATTTTACAACATTGTCTAATATATTAGAACTTGGGAGGTTCATCATAACTTCCATTTGGTAATAGGTGAAGTTGCCTATTGTTAAACTAATTGAGCTTAAAACTGTAATTTTTCAATGTAGGGTCACACACATCTTATAATCTCAACATGCCAGTCGCCACCTCATGTGTGGAATAGCTGAATGCTAACACATGAACATATAAAATATGCCAGTCGCCACCTCATGTGTCGAATAACTGAATGCTAACACATGAACATATAAATAGGGTGCGATTAGCCAAACAAGCATATTATTACAAAAAACCGAACCTGCCCGATATAATATTAGAAATTTCATCCTAAAGTGATATGTGATGAGTATAACAACTTCTAATGTGGGACAAAATCCACTTTATATTCTCAACACACACGCACATCCTCACGTGTGAGCCAAACAAGAGTGATAACACACAAATCGACCGTATATTAAAAAGTTGAGGGTTTTATCCTAAAACCAATTGTGATGAGGCCTCTTTGATTAAAATAATGAGTCTGGTCGATCTTAATCTTGAATAACAAATTGTGATGAGGCCGAAGCAGTATGGGGCAAATAATTTGAAGTATAATTAGGAATGAAAATCATTTCACTCGTATTGATTGTAGACTAGTTCTTAGATGCCAGGCCTCAAGTCTCGACTTACATATTGGCCGTGTAATGTACCTACACCCATCCGCCTAGGTGCTAATCGGATACATAGCGTGGCGAAAACCAGCTACTCGGGGCCGACTAAATCGGAATCGACTAATCGGCGATTAATCCAATTAATAGGCAATCTCATTAATTGGCCCATTATTATTTTTATTAAATTAAAAAATCCAATATTTATACTAGTAGGTAGGCTTGCAAAAGCCACGTGATGCTGCTTAAATAATCAAGAGCGGAGTGGCTTCCTTCGTAATGTTGATGCCTTTATATAGATAGAACTTCCTCTTTCCTTACAAGCACTAACCGTTGTGGGACAAAGGTCTGCTATCATTTATCAAACGCTTAGAACTTGAAAGAACTTTTGCTGCATTTGGTTTGTAAGATAGGAAAGGAGATATAATTTATCCTAAGATAATTTACCGTGACATATCCTGAATTGGACTAGATTACTATCTTGTGTACATTGCAAGATAAAAATTATACTATATTAAATTAGCTTGTTAAGTTACCATTCTCACACTGCATTAAAGAAACATTGTTAATATTATAAGTTAATTCTTATGAATATTAAAAAATATATGATATGGATATCATTTTGTTGGTCATAAAAGGAAGAATAAATTAGATGTGTTTAATTATTTTTATAATATAAATCACATAAAATAATGATGATTTTATGGTGGAATTGTCATTTCAAGGGCATTTTGTCATTTTCCAATTGTAGTATGGATGGATTAATAATCTTGGCAATTCGTTTGAGATAAGTTATCTCGGGCTTTCTATAAAACATTGTGGGAAATGACAAGTTAACACTGCACAAATAATAACTTATCTTGCCTTATCATATGAAGTAAACACAGCCGACAATAAAATATTAATTAGTAAAATGCCAAAAAATACATATGGCTCAATGGTTGGAGGTAGACAGATAAATATTGGGCTTATTTGGGATTAGGGTTCAATTCCATTTTTTAACTATTTTTTTTAGCTATTTTTAGTATGAAGAGATTAGGAGTTATTTTATAATAATAAAATGACATTGAGATTAGGGTTCAATTTTTTTTGAAAAGAAATTGTTAGAACATTTTTTTGGGAAATTTTTTCTAAATACAAAAAATATTATTGGATTGACGTTATTTATTTAAGAGTTAATTTCGTTTCAGCCCCACATAAGCAACTTTCATTTGGATTCAGCCCCAATTGCATTAAATTTCAGTTTAAAACACCCATTTCAAGTTTGCCTTAGAGTTAAGGACCCAATTGTGCTAAAAAGACCCATCTGCCCTCATATGTTGCGAAAATTTACTAAGCTATGCCATCATCCCTCTCATACGATTTTTGTAGATCTGTGATTCTTACAACACCCAAACGCCTTGAAATCTCCGAAATCTTCGACGTTATTGAGCGGAAAAGGTAAAATCGAGCTCAATATCTCATGGGTTCTCGTAACCAAGGAAAACTTCGATGTTATGTTGGAATCATGCTTCAAACTCAATTCGAAAATTTTGGTACAAACACGAGTGAAATCTGACGTTTGTGCTCGAAGAATGTGGATTCACACCAATTCGGATGTGGGTCTTAGTAATCGACACGAAATTACAACGAATCTTGACGCGACCTAATATCCAAACATTTTCAATTTCTCTAACAAATCACTTTACCTGGATACCACTTTCTGCTCGTACTATAACACTACCATAAAAAACTATACCATATTCTTAACATTAACGAATAAATGTTGCTCATAAAAAACAACTAGTTCTTCGAAAAAAAATGGAATAAATAATTAGAACACAATAACGTGTCACGAGAAAGATAAAAAATTCCAGTAACACATTACGTCACCTTGCTACCACTTGCGTCTCTTTCGGAAACAACATCCTCATAAATAATTACAGATGACTAGTACTTAGGAACAAATGTTGCATTATGTATAACAAAAAATGAAAAAACAGAAACGGTTTATTTCCTATAATAACTACATGCAACTAGTAGGGACTAGGGTGTCAAGAGGAAGATCAAAAATTTCGACGCGAAATTACAACGAATATTGCCGCGACCTAAGATCCAAACATTTTCAATTTCAGTAACAAATCACCTTACCTAGGTACCAGGTTCTGCTCGTACGAAAACAGTACCATAAAAGACTATACCATATTCTTAACAGTGACGAATAAATGTTGCCTCAGAAATAACAAGTAATTCTTTGAAAAAAAAAGTAATAACAAATAATTAGAAAACAACATAAATAATTGAAAGTGTTTTTTGCTTATAAAAACATTGTGGCTGAAAACGCTTATCATAGAGTAACGTTTTTTGCTGCGTTATTACCAGAAACCCTTCCACTGTGAATTAAACCAACATCCCGTCAAAGAATACCAAAAACACCTAAGTTCGAACGCAAAAACATTCCAGATGGCTCGAAAAAAATCATCTCCCCTTCGCGACGATTTGGCCATAATCCGGTGAAAGAAGGCGTAAAGAAGGCCGGGTCAGACTCCTCTAGGACGAAGCCGTCGACCTCTGTTGGAGAGAAAAGCTTAATCCCAAGAAGTAGATGCCAACCGGAATTTTTCCGCAAGAAGATGACCGAAATTCTAGGAGATGGTGGGCCTCATCGACAAGCTTTGGAGAGGACGCCATTTGCTCCATTCCTTGGTGTAAGCCCATGTGAAATCCTAGGCGGCATTTTTGTCGATTTAAGTTTCAAACCTGTCGAAGAAATTCCATATCTTAGGAGATGTTTTCCAAGTTATGAAAAAAAAAGATTAGAATTTATCGAAATGAAGTTGTTAAAGTATTAAGGAAAAAATCTGATAGGGTTAGTCTAGAAGATTTCGCTCATCTGTACGTATTATTGGTGTTTGTCTGCATTTTATTTCCAATGTCGACTTACTGCATCCCGGAGTTCCTCTTTGCGTATGTCGAGGAGATTGAAGCATTAGATGATTATGCTTGGGGTCAGGCATGTCATGCCTTTTTAATCAGATCAATCCTTCAGAAACCAACTTATGTTGATGGGTGCACACTCGGTTTGTTGGTACGTACGTTGGATTAATATTTTCGGTTTTTGAGGTATACGTCGTTCAACATAACTACGACGACTTTCAGATATTGGTCTACGAGCATGCCCCGTCACTCGGTAAGAGAGAGGTACTTCACGCCATTCCTCGTTTCATGGGGTGGATGGACCCAACGACACGACCTAGGGAGGCAAAGACCGAAAAGTTCATCGGGAGTTTGAAGTCGTACGAAATTCCACATCCCATTGTTCTCCGCACGGTAGAGTACGAGAGATTTATTGCTCTTCCAGATGGCCTAACTACTGCGGAAGGCAAGAATATAGATGAGGCAACGAGGCGTGGAATGAGCGGATTCGACGTGGATGAGGCTAATGTTGCAGATGAGGTGAATGCGGGTAATAAAGATTGTGGGGCTGCGAAGAATGTGGATGCTGATTTGTTGCTAAAGAGGTGAATACAGATAAGCAAGATGAGGTTGAGGCTGAGGCTGTGAGGGAGGATGAGGTTGTGAATGAGGCTGAGAGGGGGGTTAGAGTTGGGTTTGAGGATCATTTAGAGGATGAGATGGAGATTGATGCCGAGGCTGATAAGGAGGTCTCAGGTGCCGAGTCTGAGGCTGAGAAGGAGGTAGTGAAGGGTGGCGAGTCTGATGTTGAGGCTGAGGAGGCCAAGGGTGTCGAGGCTGAGAAGGAGGTCTCGGGTGCCGAGTCTGAGGCTGAGAAGGAGGCAGTGAAGGGTGGCGAGTCTGATATTGAGGCTGAGGAGGCCAAGGGTACCGAGGCTGAGAAGGAGGTCCAGGTTGCCGAGTCTGAGGCTGAGAAGGAGGCAATGAAGGGTGGTGAGTCTGATGTTGAGGCTGAGGAGGCCAAGGGTGCCGAGGCTGAGAAGGAGGTCCAGGTGCCGAGTTTGAGGCTGAGAAGGAGGCAGTGAAGGGTGGCGAGTCTGATGTTGAGGCTGAGGAGGCCAAGGGTGCCGAGTCTGAGGCTGAGAAGGAGGCCAAGGGTGCAGATGCTGAGAAGGAGGCAGTGTTGGATGCCAAGGCTGAGAAGGAGGCATTGAGGGGGGCCGAGTCTGATGGTGAGTCTATGGCTGGCCCTGATGTTTATGCGCTACTTAAGCGTTTTTATGGAGGTGTTTTGACGGTTGATATGGAGTATAAGCAATATGTAGCATCCTATGAATGGTGAGCTTTTGGCTCAAGAAGAAGAAGTGAGAATGGCGTACAAATATCTGAGTGAGGCCAATGTCAAGTTCCTACGACAAAAAGCTAAAGTCAGATGGTTAAATGAAGGGGACCAGAGCACAAGTTACTTTCACTCTGTGATCAAACAGAGAACCTACGCTAATAGAATCTACGCTATTACCACCCCGGAGGGGACCACAATTTCTGATAGCGGAGAGATACATAGACATTTCCTTGCCTACTACCAGAACCTGCTAGGTAGGAGAAGCATTATAACTGAAGGACTGGATGTGAAGGCAGCAGAGAAGGGTTACCTCCTTTCACTCTCAGATCAGCTGCAGCTTGTTCAGCCTTTTAGTAGGAAGGATGTGGCTGATGCCATGAAGAATATTCATGAGGAGGCTGCGCCTGGACCAGATGGGTACGGTAGCGGATTCTTTCACAAGGCATGGGAGATTGTTGGGGAGCAAGTAACTGATGCAGTGCTGGAATTTTTTGCTACTGGAAAATTGCAGTCGAGGGTAAACAGCACCACGTTGTGTCTGATCCCGAAAGTTGCTCATCCTGCCACAGCTATGGACTTTAGGCCTATCTCCTGCTGCAACACTTTATATAAGTGCATTGCGAAGTTGATATGCTCCAGGTTAAAGAATCTGTTGCCTAAGATCATTAGTCATAACCAAAATGCTTTTGTGAATGGGAGGTCTATCGTGCACAATGTTCTGCTTTGCCAAGACCTTATTAGACTGTATAAGAGAAGGAACGCATCTGCTAGAGCCCTGCTTAAGGTGGACCTTCGGAAAGCATACGACACTGTGGAATGGGAGTTCCTGAAGCAATGGCTCTGGTCCCTCAGATTCCCGAGGAAATTTGTCACGTGGGTCATGGAGTGTGTGACAACAGCTTCCTATACCATTTCTCTAAATGGGACAACAGAAGGTTTTTTCAGGGGGACTAGGGGTTTAAGACAGGGTGATCCCATGTCCCCGTTACTCTTTGTGCTGGTTATGGAGTATCTTACCTGGAAGCTGCAGGTTGAAGCCCAAGATCCGAGATTCCGATACCACCCTCTATGTAAGCAAATCAACCTGATAAACCTCTGTTTTGCAGATGATCTTATGATCTTCTGCAAGGGCAAAAAGCAAGCTGTGGCAGTGGTTAAAGAGACATTGGATCACTTCAAGGCTGTGTCTGGGCTGGAGGCTAATGACCTGAAATCCAATCTGTTCTTAGCTGGTATATCCTGTCAAGAGGCTCAACATATAGTGCAGACCACAGGGTTTAAGTTGGGCAGCTTTCCTATGAGATATTTGGGAGTGCCTTTAGCTCCCACCAAATGGAGTAGACAGGAATGCCAGGCCCTCGTTGAGAAGATCACGGCTCGAATTCGCTGTTGGTCCACAAGGAACTTATCATATGCAGGGAGGCTCTGTTTAATAAATTCTGTTCTATTGGCAACGCATGGGTATTGGGGGTCAATCTTCCTGTTGCCTAAAGCTGTTGCGAAGGAGATTGATAAAGTCTGTAGGACATTTTTGTGGGGGAGGTCAGCCAATGGGAAATGTGTGCCCTTGCTGAATTGGGACAGAGTATGTCTGCCGAAGAAACATGGAGGTTTAAGCCTACGGGATTGTGTGTCTTGGAACTTGGCCCTCGCTGGAAAGCAGATATGGGACATCACTAGGAAAACTGATACTTTATGGATTAAATGGGTTCATGTGGTATATTTGAAGGGAACCAGTTTTTGGGACTTTAATCCTGCTCTTGATTCCAGCTGGCATTGGAAGAAATTGCATAGGATAAAGAGGAAGTTCAAGGATGGTTATCGGGGAAGGGATTGGTGTTTGACTGCTGATGGGAAGTACACAATCTGCTCTGGTTATGAATGGATTAAAGGAGCAGTTGATCCATTTCCTCTGGCCAAAGCTGTATGGACTAGATATACGATACCGAAACATTCTTTTATTCTTTGGCTGCTCGTAAATAGAAGGTTGCTGACTAAAGATAGAATGGGAAAGTGGGGGTTGAACTTGTCTGATACAAGCTGTCCCCTATGCAGGCTATGTGAGGAAACAATCGACCACTTATTTGTGGAGTGCTGTTTTAGCAAAATACTGTTGGGAAGAATGAATGAATGGCTCAATGTTAATGTGGGCTTTGCATCCTTTGAACAGATGTGCGAACGGCTCCTGATGCTGGGAAGGCCAAGGAAGCCGCAAAATCGTATTTTGTTAGCATGCCTATCGTCGCTGTTTTACCACATATGGGCTGAGAGAAATAAGCGAATGCATGGTGGGGGACCTATGACTGAGGATCAAATTTTGATAATGATTGAGCAGGAAATGAAATGGAGGATTAGAGGAGTTTGCCAAGTGAAGAAGGCTGCAGAGTTGGAAATTTATAAGAGGGTGTGCTATTTTAATAGACAGTAGTTTATATTCTGTGGTGATGCATATAGCTGTACAAAAAATGTTGTTACGTGGTTAATGAATAGTTCATTTGACCAAAAAAAAAAAAAAAAAAAAAATATGTAGCATCCGTGAATGTTCCTGAGGTGTCCACTCCACAAGCTTCTATTGCACAAAATGTAATGAAAAGGGCCGATAGGAGATGAAAGAAGGACGAAGCATTCGTTACGCCTCCTGGAACCACGACACCAATGAAAAATGCAACAACAAAAGGGCCCGCAAAGAAGGGGAAAGTAGCTGAGATTGTTGATGTGTCGTCAGCCAAAATAACGAGTGAGGTCGATGCAAGTGTGTCTGAGAAGGAGACGGTGGATATTGCTAGAGAGTTTCCGGGGAAAATAACACTATCTAGCGACGAAAAAGCCCTCGTTGACCAGTTCATTGACAAAGGCGACTACAAGTAAGTTGTTGTTAATACTTGTTTCGATTACTACTGTATTTTGTTCTCAGTACTAATGGTTGTTACAAACGCAGGTGCGTCGTATGGGAAGATGAATTTGTATCTCTGAAGGGGTGTCATTTGGCTGAAATGATGCTAGGTCATGCTCTCATTTCAGACGTGATCGATGCCATGTTCAAGTACATTTCATCGTCGAATTACAAAAGACGTTATGAAGTGACAGTAGAGACATACTTTGTTCCTACGCACGTAGCGGTGAGTCTTATATAAAAACTTCTGCTTTTTATTATATGATATAAAAGTATTTCGATATGTTACGCACCAAAATATTAAGGGCGTCTTGACGAATGGCCATTTGAAGATTACGACGAAAAAGGGACTTGAAGACTTCCTTGGAAAATTGTCAGCCGTTACGAAGGCGGAGCTGGAGAAGCTGCCGGGGGCGATGCAACAATCCTATAAGTACATCGTCTTCCCGCTGCATCATGGATATCATTGGCATATGCTGGTCCTAGACGTACCCAATAGATCTTTCCTCCACTACAACTCGCTGCCTAGTCCGAAAGCCAATGGTGTCGCAAGCCGATGTGTAAGTCTCGTATGATATTTATTTGAAGAAGTTGTCCGCTCTCTTAATTAATACTTTGACTTCTCTATTTAGGCATCTGCCATTCGACAGTACATGCAGCACATAAAAGTTGCGTCGCTGCCAGATTCGAAGGTTGCAAATGCTAGTTGTCGACGACAGATTTACGGTAGCACGGATTGTGGGGTTTGGTATGCATGTTCAGCGAGGCTCTTTGTCACAATGATGTGTTGTTTTGTGCCAAGGTTAATGAGACTGAGGCTGTAGAAAGCTTTAGCAAAAATTTAGCAATTACCAGATCATATCATATGGAATGTCACAAGTTACCATGGAATGTCGCAGATTATCAGCAAATTTAGCAATTACCGGAGCATATCATATGGAATATCACAAGTTACCATGGAATGTCGCAAATTATCAGATCATATCAGTTTGCTCCGCCTACGTATGTGCGGAATTCCTTAATCCTTAACAAATCACAAACTCAAGCACATAGAGATTAAAACATAAGCATATAAAAGCAAGCCGATAATATTATAGCATTCCAAGATAACAAAGGGCCAAAAGTGAACGACCCGACACCAAACCAAAACACGACATTAATTGCCCAAAATTCTCCCCTTTCAACATCAAAAGGAGGGACCCAAACATCACCAACTTATCGAAAACCTACAATTAACCACGTCGTTCCAAAAACCAGCAAAATAAAGGAATTAGAACGAGACGCACACGAGAACTAGGCATACAAGAACTAGGAGATCACTAGGAATCGAAGTTCCAAGAGCTTGAATCGCTATCAGATGAGGCAGGTGAGGATTCAACGATATTCAGAGCTGTGGAGATCTCCTTCATAAACTTTTTAATCCTTTTAAAGTGCCGTGAGATCTCCCCGACTTTCTTTCTTTTATCATCCTTGATGCCCTTGATACTCCTTTTCAACTCAACTATAGTCTCTGCTCGTCGTCGCTCTCTTGATTCTTTTTCTTCTTGCTCGGACTCTTTGGAGGAGCTTTCAGATCTTTGGTATTGAACCATCCCCGGCAATCATCGTAGCATATACCAACTCGTTTCAGTGTGATCAGATTCACATCATGCTTTGAGTTGTCTTCTCAAGGTTTGGACAGAGGATTCTGTTAGGAAAATATTGCAGCTTCCTTTAATTATAGTAATCTTAGGTTTATATGTTGTTATTTAAAGGGTTGTAGTAGTTTGGGGTAACAAGTGATATTTTGTATAAGTTAGGTGACTGGGCTTTAATATACCAAATACTTGTGGTATATAAAGTCCAAACTTACCCTAATTAGGGTAATCAAAAGAATTCCAAAAGTAAGCCACTTTGTACTTTTCCTTAGAAAAACACACAGTTACGCACACTCAAGGTGTTCTTCACGTTTTGAGCATATTACTCTTTCTTTTGATCCTTTTTTGGTAATATAAGGACCAACAAGTGGTATCAGAGCCTAACGTGGATCAATATCTTTGATTTGAATCCAGTTTCGCTCGATTCCGACGTGATTTGATGAAGATTTTGCTTGAAAACTCATTTTCAATTTTTTCTCTGTTTTTGGGTGTTTTCAAATCGTTTTCACTGATTTCTTTCCCCTTATACATTAGAAAACTGATTATGAGTACTTTTCTGGTCTTTCACGTCGATTACCGTCAAGTTTGAGTAGGATTTGAGCAAAAAAGAGTCTGAAAATCTGGTTTTTATGGGTCTGTTCATCACTTTCGGGTAGACATATAGAACAATACTAAGAAATTTGAAGGTTTCGACCGAAAGGATACTGTTAAGAGTTTCGGCCGATTCAATTCTCGGCGATTTTCAGTCGATTTGACTCTATCGCCCGACGCTCAAGTCGTCCGAAAGGCTATAGTAGCCCATTTTTAGTTTCGCCCGATCAAATTCTCGACGATTTTCAGTCCATTTTACTCTATCGCCCGACGTTCAATCGGCCCATAAGCTACAATACCCAATTTTAGTCAATCGAAATGCTTCCAATTTGGACCAAAATCGCCCGAAACTAAGCATCGATTATCTATATCGCCCGACTCGCTTCACTCCGAATTAAAATCACCCGAAACCAAATTTCTTGTAACTCTGTCGCCCGATTCAAGTCTTTAGGATCTATGTCGCCCAATTCATATCATCGCCCTATTCTAGCGCTTTGATATTGAATTTTTATCGCCCGATTTTGACAATTTAGAATCTGAACGATTCTCAGCACTTAGGACCAAAATCGCTGAACTTTCTTCTATAGGATTAGAATTCGATCGATCACTAAAAATTGAGTCGACCAAAATTCTGATTTCATAGATCCTCAAGCCTTAGACGAAAATCATCCAATTTAAACATACGACAGAATATATTAAGTGAACTTGCGTATTTTGACTCAACACTTAAAATTCTTCAAACTTGACTATTTCTCATTCGAAACTAAAACATTTCATTTCGCAGATCTATTTCGCGTTACCGGTCATTACGAAACAAAACATGGACGGTCTTGCTATTGGATCTGACAACGTGCACCACTGCTAAGATGGGGAGAGTACGGCATATGGAAGCAACGGTTTATCAACTTCATAGAAATCAAGGATGTAGACCTCGCCAACGACATGCTCTCATCCATTTTTGAGGGACCCACTCAATTTTGAACCATCATTCCTGCTCAACCCGATGCGGTTCCTCCCATTCGAGAGAGAACTCCTAAGGACCCCAGTCGATACAATGACGCCGATAGAGCACGAGCCAAACCGGACAAGCTTGCTCGACACTACGTACTTCAAGCTCTACCAAATGATGTCTACAAGCAAGTCGACGCAATGGTCACTGCAAAGGAAATCTGGGATGTAGTATGCAAAATGATGGTTGGGACAGAAGTTAGCAACCTGTCTAAGAAATCTAGCATCCTCACTGCCTATGACTTCTTCAAAGCCAAGGAGGGGGAAGAGCTTCGAGACAGTTATCTCCTTTCCTGACCATCATCACTGAGATGAGAAAGATCAACATCCAACGTTCCAACCTTGAACTCAACATCAAGTTCCTCTCCACACTTCAACCCTGAGTGGGGACGGATTGCAGTTCTAGTTAAGCAACAGAACAAAGATCTATATGCTATGGACATTCATTCCTTACATGATAACCTCTCTCAATACTCCCAGTATGCTAAAGAGATCAAGAACGAAGGAAAGACAAATACCGACATGGAACCCATTGCACTCGTGACCTCTAAATCAAGCCACAGAAGCTTGAAAACTTCTAAAGGAAAGCAAGTCATACAATCTGACACATCAGACAACGCTGAGTCAGACCTAGAATCTGAGGATGAACTCTAATCGATCAGAAAGAAACTAGCTATGATCTCAGAGACAGTTAATAAGATGAGCGCCAAGAAATCATCACCTTCCTTCAACAAACAACGAACCTCTGGCGGGAAACAAAAATTCGTTGCTCCCAAAGAGGCTGAAACAAAAAAAGCTGAAGTATCAAAGAAGTGCTTCAACTGTGGTAAACCGGGTCACTTCGCTTCAGAATGCTTCCGGCCTACGAAGAAAAACACTGAATACTACAAGACGAAGTTTCAGCTCTCACAACGCAAGGAGGAGGGAATTTTCCTTGTTGATGAGGAAGAGGAATGGATGGAGGACACGTCTGACGGGAGGAGGATGAAATGGCTTTCATGGTAAAAAGCAACGACTATGATTCCGACGAGGAAGAACCAGACATAGGCACAGACAGGACGGACGTCTCTTCATCCGACCAAGAGGTATACTCCCCTTACGTAAATGATATCATTAAACTAGAACATAGGATTAACGAACTTTCCATGCATCGTCTGGATCAAACAGAACTCCAAAGAAACTTTGACAAAAATTACACTCTACTAGGTAAACAACAGGAAGAACTAGCTATTCTTCAAGAAACCTTAACCTTGTCTGAATCCAAAGTAAATATGTTAATAGAAACTGTAGAGGATAAAGAAAAACAAATCAATGAGCTATGTAAGAAGTTAAAAGACAGTGAAGGCGAACGAATAAATGTGTCCTCTCAATACGAACTAATCACTGAAGAGCGCGTTCGACTATATAAGAAAGTCAAGGAGTTAGAGGATCTTCTCAACAAAAGAGGTCAAACTGATCGAACCATCTTTCTTAACAAAGCTAAAGATGTGGAATTTTATGATCCCCGCGAAGGATTGGGCTTTCAAGTGACGACAAACCCAAAGAAAGATGAAGTACTTCCTCTGTACAACACTAAACGCTTTGGGTTGAGCATTGGAAACCTAATGCCCTTCGTAGGATCGATAGAGGTGACCGAATCTGATGAACAGAAGTGGAGAAACAAAGATCTGGGCCCAAATTGCATGTGATTATACAGAACTAAATAATAGCTGCAAAACGAAAAAGACAACGCTCTCTGACGATTACATGTCACCATTTGGACCTGAAATTCAGGAAAGCACTGACAAACAGGCTAAACCCATTTATTCATCTATCTACATTCCAGAGATTATTCGCAAAATAGGCAACCTAACATCCTCTCTAGAATCAGAAAAGAAAGTCCATGAGGAAGAGAAATCTATTTTGTTAAGCAAAATTTATACTCTTGAAAACTTTCCTGATGCTTACAAACATTCCACCTCCCGTCCTGTTCCCAAGGAGAACAATCCCATATAAGAAGTCTCGTGTTTTTAAATCTTTTGCATTTCCAAAAGTGACTTCTTGTAATGTCGCAGATCATGTTTCATTATTCTATGCCCAGAAATCTAAATATTGTTATGTAAACAATGATGCATTTTCACATTCTCTTGACGATCTATTCAGCAAAAACGCTTCCATGTCACATAGCTCTCGTTCTAAGGACATCTCCCAAGCTCAACAATCATACTGTCAAATCTAAGAGAAAGAAACACACCACTTCCAAGATCGAGCAGAACAAGAAATTAGGTCAAAAACAAATCTGGATTCCAAAATCCCAACTGCATCCCATAGGCAACTGTCGTGTTTGGGTTCTAAAATTAATTATCCAACAATCTAACAAAGAACTCACTCTAACAACAAATACGTTAGATTCTACACCTGATATCAAAGATGAGCCCATCTATAAATCGGTGCCTAAGCTCACTTGATTCCTTTTTGCAGGTCCGTCATGTGTGGTACTTAGATTCAGTTTGCTCCTCACACATGACTGGAAGCAAAGAGCTGTTGAGCAACTTTTCTGAAGGAATTCTCGGGAAGGTCTACTTCGGAAACGGTCAATCCACACCCATGTTAGGAACGAGTGATCTCATCCATGACAGACTAACTATCAAAGGAGTCTCCTACATCGAAGGACTGAGCTACAATTTATTCAGCATTGGACGTTTCTGTGACAAAGGCTACAAGATGAATTTCGAGACTAACAAATGTAGCATCACCGATGACAATGGAAAAGAAGTACTCACTGGCCACAGAAAAACAAATCTCTACTCCATTGATCTCAAGACTGTCCGACCGACTTGCCTCATCTCCCGTGCCTCTCTACATCAGAACGACCTCTGGCATCAGTGACTCTCTCATCTCAATTTCAAAGACCTTAACAAACTGCGATCAGAAAATTTGGTCAAAAGACTTCCCTCATTCAGATATCACAAAGAGCATCTCTGCTCGGCGTGTGAAATGGGAAAGATAAGGAAAGCATCCCACCGGACCAAACATATAGCTTCAACCTCCAAACCCCTCGAACTTATTCTTATGGATCTGTGTGGACCTATGCGCACTCAGACCATCAATGGGCGAAGATATGTGTTGGTTATTGTAGATGATTTCTCGCGCTACACATGGACCAAATTTCTCATAACCAAGGACGAAACCCCAGGTCTAATCATTGAGTTTATCCCGTACAAAACCTCTACCAACTAAGTGTCCAAATCATCAGAACTGACAATGGGACCGAATTCAAGAACAAAAAGCTCAGTAACTATGCTTCACTTGGAATCACCCAGCAGTTCGCAGCAGCAAAAACACCCCAACAAAACGGTGTAGTTGAGCGCAAAAACAGAACTTTAGTTGAAGCAACTCGAACACTCCTTATTCACTCTGGATTACCTTACTTCTTGTGGACTGAAGCAATGAACACAGCTTTCTTCACTTAAAATCGTGCCTCCCTCCACAAGAGGTTCAATAGGAGTCCCTACGAGTTGATCAATGGCAGCGTGCCAGACGTCTCTTTCCTGAGAGTCTTTGGATGCAAGTGCTACGTGGCAAACGATCGTGAAGACAGAGGCAAACTCGACCCAAAAGCGTTTGAAGGGATACTGGTGGGATACTCGACAACCTCCAAAGCCTATCAAGTATACCTCAAGGAGAAAGATCGGTTATGGAAAGCATTAACGTGACATTTGATGAAGTAGACCGAGTGGCTTCTTCACAAATCAGTCCAGAACCCGGACTTCTACGAGAATTGATGAAAGATCAACCACGCACCTCCACAGTGGGCAAACCTACACATTCCAACACATTGACCGATATGAAACTTGACCTCTTATTTGAGGATTGTTTCTCAAGACCACCGCTGCCCATTGCCCCAACCACTTCTGAAGCACCTAGCAATGATGACTCTGGTGCACCTTGCTTTGTTAACTCACCTCCTTCATCAGAAAATCTCCACATTGATGACGACAGTGAACTTCCAACTAATACTGAGATTATCTCCAGCTCAGATGCAGAAGCACCTCAGCCCACTGATTCGACAATGGAAATTTCTTCAGGAGAGTCAGTACTACATCAACCTGGAGAAGCTACGGAACATCAGGCTGGTCAAAGTGAAGAAGCAATGGGGGATACCAATGTAGCAGAACCATCACAACCTCATATAAGAAAGTGGACCCGCGCACACCCAAACTCACAAATAATTGGCGATCCCTCCACTGGCGTAACAACTCGAGCGTCAACGATAAATGAAAGCCTTTACTCATGCTTTCTCAGTCAAAAGGAGCCCAGCAAAGTAGCTGAAGCCCTCGCCAACCCAGATTGGATAATCGTAATGCAGGAGGAAATCAATCAGTTTGAAAGGCTGAAAGTCTGGAACCTGGTGCCAATATCGACTGGGAAAACTATCATAGGTATTAAATGGGTTTTTAAGAACAAAACGGACGAGCAAGGAATTGTAATACGGAATAAAGCTAGGCTGGTAGCAAAAGGATACAATCAACAGGAAGGAATCGATTATGATGAGACTTATGCTCCATTCGGAAGAATTGAAGCTATCAGGATTTTCATAGCTTTCGCTGCACACAAGAACTTCACAGTCTACCAGATTGATGTCAAAACTGTATTTCTCCATGGAATTCTGAAAGAAGAGTTTTTGTATCTCAGCCTGAAGGTTTTGTGAGCAAACAATTCCCAGACCACGTCTACAGACTCGATAAAGCTTTATATGGACTTAAACAAGATCCCAGAGCCTGGTACGAGGTCCTCTCAGATTTTCTCATCTCTTCCGGATTCACAAAAGGGAATATCGATACGACTCTTTTCATCAAGAATGACGGTTCTGACATTATGTTAGTACATATTTACGTTGACGACATCGTCTTTGGCTCGACGGACGCAAGAATGTGCAGGAACTTTGGAGATCTAATGAAGCAGAAATTCGAAATGAGTACGATGGGAGAACTAAGCTTCTTCTTAGGCCTCCAAGTTAAGCAGCTTCATGATGGAATCTTCATCAGTTAATCCAAGTACATTCACGACATCCTCAAGAAGTACAACTTGGACAACTCCAATCCTGCCAGCACTCCCATGTCCACTTCATGCAAGCTTGATGCAGATTTCATCAGGAAAATCTGTTAACAAAACGATTTATCGAGGCATGATAGGATCTCTGCTCTATCTCACGTCCAGTCGACCTGACATAATGTTCGCCACGTGTCTCTGTGCTCGCTTTCAAGCTGATCCAAAGGAGTCTCACATGCTCGTCGTCAAGAGAATCTTCAAATACCTTAAGGGAACTCCCAACCTAGATCTATGATACCCAATGGATTCAAACTTCGAACTCGTAGGATACACGGATGCAGATTACGCCAGATGCAAGCTGGATAGGAAGAGCACCTCAGGAGCCGCTCAATTTCTCGGGGGTAAACTGGTATGCTGGTCATCTCGAAAACAAAATTGTCTCTCAACTTCTATAGCAGAGGTAGAATATGTCGCTGCTGCGAGTTGTTGTTCACAAATTTTGTGGATGAGAACCCAGCTACGAGACTTTGGCATATCATTAAATCGTATTCCCATCTTTAGTGACTCCAAAAGTGCAATAGCTATAAGTAGCAATCCCGAACATCACTCCCGCACAAAACATATAGACATTAGATATCACTTTATCAAGGAACATGTAGAACAGAGTACAATCGAAATGCATTTTGTTCACACAGACCTTCAACTTGCTGATTTATTCACTAAAGCATTGGATGAAAAGCGATTTCAATTCTTGGTGTCTAGGTTAGGGATGTTGAACCGTAAGCCATGATCGATTCTCCCTACATGAACCATGTATTGTGTAAATAGGTCACTTAATTTTCTCCATATGTTTTCTTGTGTGCGTCGGAAATTGACTATCATATCTAGGGGAGTCTTGAAAAATTATGCACAAATTTAGGGGGAGTCTTTGAGCATTTTGCACAAATTAAGGGGGAGTTTCTATGATTTTTCTTCAATCTTTCTTCAAAATCGATCTCTAGGGTCTTGAGATAGAAATTTTCATTACTTTTAAAATAAAAAATCTCTTAAACGGCGAAACTCAAAATTGATCGAAACTGAAATATACGAAAGCTTTAAAATTATTCTCGGCGAAACTGTGTATCACCCGAAACTCAATTTGAATTGATCGAAACTAACATTTTGTAAAGGCTCGTAATTTTCCACGGTGAAACTGATCATCGCCCGACTGATTTGAATCGATCCAAATCAACATTTTCTAAAGGCCCTCATAATTCTACTCAGCGAAACTGAGAATTGCCCGAAACTACTTTCGATCGAAACTCATCCTATATATATAGTGTTTTGCCCGAAACTCAACCATTTCTCATCGATTATCCCGATTTACTCCCAAATTCTCTCTGCAATCACACTCGAATCTCGTCACCATCACACACAAATCCTGCATTTTTCACGATTTTTTGAAGTTCAACACTCACTATCGGTAAGAAAAACATGTAATCTGCAAGTTTTAACTGATATCATTCTTGTTTTTGTAGGATTTGCAGATTAGGGTTTGAATAAGTTCACTCGAATCGCACCCAGATTGCGTTTCGACTGGACTTCGTTCGCCCGAATGACGCTAATCGCCCGAACTCTTTCCGAACTTAATTCCAAACTTCAATCGGCCGATTCATTTTTACAATAAATCTTGACTTTCGCCCGAAATTGAGTTAAAATAAAACAATGTTTTACTTTCGCCCGAAACTGAGCTTAATTTACCCAATGCTTTACTTCGCCCGAAACTGAAATATAACTACACGTTGATTTGAATCGCCCGATTCAATATTTTACCCGAAACTGAGTTACAACAGTATTGAAAATCAGATCGCCCGATTGAAGACATTGCCGGTTGATTGTTCAATTTCTCTTTCTTGAATCGGCCGATCCAAACTTGATCAAATTAACTTCTCAATTTTTTCTAAGTCCTAAATGGTCACGACATTTGATATTTTAATGGACTTGTCAAAATTATTTCGCGACCTCATTTTTAAGTACTACAACATTTGATATTTTCTCCTAACCTTTTGATTTTATCTTACAAAATTATCAAAATGATGCGAGCAATAGATGATGTTTTTGCTTCAAAGGACTGGGCACAAAGAATAGCTAACAACTTACAACTAGACTTTGCTAACACCTCCTGCCCAGAACCAATCATTATCAAAATCCTAGACAATCACCCTTTGAAAACCGCCCTCAATATCACCGAGTGCGTCCCTGAAGTGTATGTACAACAATTCTGGGCCACTCTTCAAAACCCAACTGATAACCCAAAAACCATCCGTCTCTCCGCCAAAATCAAGAATACCATTGTCGTTTTTACACCAACCATTCTTCGCAACCTACTAAACCTCCCATATTCACTTTTCTATGATGTCTATCCCTCTAACGACGACCTCATCAGAGACTTCCTATTCATGGGCCACAAACCTAACGCCCAAAATTTCATTCACCTCCCCGACTTCACAATAAAAGATATCCCGGACCCTGGCGGACCCTCTTCCTAATCATCAACAAATGTCTTTCTCCAAAGCACGCTGGATCCGACCGGTGCAACCGCAACATTATGCTGATCTTCCACGGCATCGTCTTCAACAAAAATTATGATATCGCCCAACTGCTCTGGACGGACATCCTTGACCAATTTAGAAGACGAGGTCTAGGATCAACAAAGAGAGTCCTTCCTTACTTACGGTGGCTCCCTGTCATCGTCCAGCATTTCGTGGATCTTCGTCCAGAAATAGAGCACCGACCCCCGGCCGAGGGCTATCAAACTCCAAAGCTCACCAAAATACAATCAACAAAAAGCAAGCTCGATCAGGAGGCCATGATCATACCAGATTATCTCCTTCAACTCCTTGATCCAATTGACCCCGTGCTCCAAAATACCTTCGAGCAAACAACCTCGAAGACATTCCCATGATTCAACACATCCCAGTTGAACCTAACCCAAGAATAAGCCAACCCTCACAGCCAAATATAGGTCTAGGAAGCTCCTCCTCCCCAAAACAAAAACAAAAGAGAAAATCAAAAGGGGATGACGGAAAAAGTAAACAGGAACGGCGTACAAAACATAAACACGACCGTCTTCCTCAGTCCTCCAGTCCACAAACAAGCCGGACCGACAATAGGTGCATGGGACGACTTTGTCTTCCCTCGAGTAGAAGTCGCAACATCGGGTCCAATCGCGCAAACTACCCTACCTAGCCACTCATCTCCCACTAGATGATTGTTTCAGATATACACGAGGAGCCACGTCAACCATCACCACCTCGCTCGGAGCAGGTCGATGTTGTAACAAGCAGTCCTCAGCCTCAGACTGCACTTTCATTGATCACGACAAGTCTAGTGCCCTCACCCCGCATAATGTTTACCTTTTCTAGGACACATATACATATTTCTGCATCGACAGGTCTTGGTGATCTGCCCCGAACGCTCTTCGATTCTCTATACTAGATGTTAGTCAGGGACTGAGCGGAACACCCACAGCGGTTAACACAACTATAGCCGCTGCTTTGGGCCATCGATTTGAGCAAGTCTCAACATCAATGTCAACGATGCGCCGGAGTGGCCCTGGTTTCTCAAGCCCTGTGACGGCGGGACGTCTTCGTGACCCCGCCACGTTATTTTCCCCATTCATGACCGAGGCAAGACTCAATGCCCAACTTGAAGAGTTCGCAACTCGAATTGAGGACTCAATCATGACCCGAGTCCACGAAGCACTCGGTTCGTCCACTCGCGACAAAGGCAAGACCCCCGTCATCGAAGAAGCACATGCGGCCCCTGAGTACACTAATCCAGATGTTGGGCCATGGAACGTCCCAATAGACGAACTCATCGACGTCCTGATGGCCAGACTCCGCACTGCACCAGATCTCAGCGAACGGGCTCAGGAGGTTCTACGACGGCTCGAGGTTCCTTTCAACTGCCGAGGCGAGGCCGGTACATCGAATGAACCACGTGACGACCTGGAAGATGAGGATCGTCCTGAGGGGGAGATGGCGCAAGACAAAGGGCCTCAACTTCAACAGTCGCAACCAAGAGTCACCCAAACACCTACCCGAATCAAATAACCTACACCCACACAAACAAAAAAATCCACCCGAACTACTACCAAAACAACCCAACAACCCTCCTCACCAGCTGTGAGACTTTCATTTCCTCATCCCACAATCAAAAGCAGCCCTTCGATGTCTCTATCATCTCTCACCCATCCCGCAAGCCAAACAAGTCCTTCGATATCTCTATCATCTCCAATCCTATCCCTTCAGGCAGACAATCCAATCCCACAAACTGAAGAACAGTACAATCCCCACGATGCCGTGGAAAACTATATCTTCAACGAAGATTGGATAACAAAACCGATGGATCCGGACATGGCCAGGGGCTTGATGGAAAATGCAGGTACTTATTGATGAAGGCAAATGGAAGCCTGGCCCTAATCGGCGACGATGAACTCGAGGAAGCTGAAGACTACGAAGCGGAAATTCCAGAACTTCCCGAGCTTCTCCAACACACTGTCGTCGATGAGGAATGCCCACCAATGAAGTCAAAGAAAGGAGAAGAGCTGAAATTACCGGGAAACGCCAAGGTTATTGCTCCATTTCAAGAAGAAATTCGAAGGAGAATCTGGAGGAAGGAGGATAGGATCGAGAAGCTGGACGAGCTTGAGCTTAGAGGACTAAGTCATCTTCCAAGACCAAAAGCAGTCCAGTACCTGCTATCTCTTCGCCGAATTTGGATTTTCAGATGAAAAGGAGGTGATGTAGATCCTCTCAGAAGAGAAGAGGCGAAGAGACCCAGAATCAGAGAACTCCTGGGAGTAAGTAAGTTGTGATTTGCAGATATGGAAATTTCTATCTACAAGGTACGGCGAGAAGATGAAACGTACGAAGAACTAAATGAAGCAGACCTTGCCTACATTAGAGGTGAAGATGTTGAACCAATGGTGAGAGACTATAGAACACTTGGATCACTCAAGTCTCCAGAGACTAGGCTACTACGCACTGAAAAGATTCATTCTGCGCCAAGTCAAGTTCAACGCAACTCATGATCTTCAAATGGCAATAGAGTAACAAGAAGAAGGTGAATCTCACGAAGCCATCCTTCGAAGTCCCAGATCCAAGTTTTGGTGAAGGCCACATCATAAATGAAGACAACGATCCATCAATTGTCTACATCAACTTCAAAGGAGAGAAAAGGCCTATGAAAACGTCAGAGATTCACAAGTTCAGCGACGGAATCTTACTGATCATTCGAAACAAACTCAGAAGCATTCTCGAGCAGCTAAGATACGAAGAATACGAAGTTCAAGAAAAATACACGAAGCTAATCGAGACCATCTCTGGGAGAATATCTTTTCGAAGAAGGTTGCAATCGTTTGAGCACTTCTAGGACTCAGAAAGTCTCCCTACCACCTTGTGAAACCCAAGAAAAAGAAGACACAAAGGATGCCAAGGCGAAAAGGATGCTAAGGGGGAGATTGTTACGAAAATATTGTAGCATCCTTTAATTATAGTAATCTTGGGTTTATATGTTCTTATTTAAAGGGTTGTAGTAGTTTAAAGTAACAAGTGATATTTTGTATAAGTTAGGTGACTGGGCTTTAATATACCAAATACTTGTGGTATATAAAGCCCAAACTTAACCTACGTAGGGTTATCACCAAAAGTAAGCCACCATGTACTTTTCCTTAGAAAAACACACAGTTACACACACTCAAGGTGTTCTTCACATTTTGAGCATATTAATCTTTCTTTTGATCCTTGTTTGGTAATATAAGGACCAACAGATTCCCTCAAATTCGAAGAGATGTGTAAGCAGCATACTGTAGGGAAGTTCCTTGTCTGAGCTTTTGATTGCATAGATCATATACTTAAGGACGAAGTATCCTAAGTTGAGCGGCTTGTTCTGAGACATCATATAGAGCGTGAGCATGCTCATGTTTATTCACCGTAGTGGAATGTCCTCCACTTCCAACTCGGGCGCTCCATAGCGTCATGTGCAGAACATTGTAGAGAAGGAACAGATCTACGGGAAGTTTGTTCAAAGCTTCGCCTTCAGCAAACTTTGGCCTATAAGGGAATTCCAAAGAGCTTTCACACAATCTCGCAGGGTTACCTCAGAAGTGCACTAGCGAGTAAAGTCGAAATAACAGAGCCCTTCATTCTCTACCCCTAGCATCTAATTCATCTTTGCACAATTCCACTCAAGTTTCTTCCCAAGCACATACGACATCATAGTGATCTCAGTTCCATCTTCAACGGAAGTTAGATTAGCATAGAACAGTTTCACCGCCTCCACATACATGGACTTGTCAATTCTCAGAAAATTTTCCCAGCCATAGTCACTCAACCACGTCACTACTTGACTATCAGCCAACTCATCAAAGTTAACGCACCTACCTCGTGCAACTTGTCTCTTCTGAAGCTTCCATGAAGTTCCTTGGCGCTCTCATTCAGGAGAAAACTTAATTTCGTCAGTGATTTCTTCCAGATTATCAGGGTTGAACATCATCTCCTTTCCGTGTGAATCGGCGGGAGTAAAAGATTTTTTGAGAGAAGCAGATTTCTCTTGAGAGACAGATTTCTCGAGAGGGGCAAACTGATCATGAGAAGAAGCAGGGGATGGAGTAGGGGTCTTAAAGATCTCTACATTTTTGAACGAGTGGCTTTCGGAGAGAGTGGGGATTTGTTTATCAGAGCAGCCTTTTGTTTCTTGTCGGAGTAGATCCGGCGCCTTTGGTTTTTTTCATGGTTGAGATCGAAGGGTTTGAAGAGTGAAATAATGAAGTGAGAGAGTTAGGGTTGGATGGATTCTGGAAGGAAGAGAATGGGTGGATATAAAGGCCAAAATTTCTCTTCGATAAGAATGGAACGAAGTTATGGATAGATGTGATATCGATTAGACATGTGACAGTGATTTCAAATTTTGAATTAAATCATTGGTAGAAGGAGAAATTGCCCGTTAGATGGAATTAAATGAAGATAAGAGGATATCTCGTAGGGATTAAGGAAGGAAATAAATACTAAGATTAGAGTTCAAAAATAGGAAGGGATTTTCGGCTGAAAAATAGATTTTAACATAAATCTCGAAGAAAATCTATTTAGAGAGATAATTTTTTAAAAAAATTCTCCCCATGAACGGAAAGAATTAGGATAGATAAGGAAGGTAGAATCAAGAAAGAATACTAATAGAATCAAAGGATAAAATCGAAAAGATAATAAGGGCTAACTTATCTAGTCACCTTTCTTATTTGAGCTCAATAATTTCTAATCGATTACGGATATCACAGAATCTACTCTCAATGAGGGGTTTCGTGATGATATCAGTCAGCTGATCATTAGTTCCTACGAAGTTCACACTGACATTCCCTTTCTGAACATGATCTCGAATAAATGATGTTTCACTTCCATGTGCTTAGTTCGAGAGTGATGTACATGATTCATAGTAACACTAATGACACTGGTACTATCACAGAAAATAGGAATTTGGTCATACCATAAACCGTAATTACTCAAGGTCTGTTTCATCCAAAGGATTTGTTGAGAACAACTTCCTAAGGCCATATACTCTGCTTCGGTTGTGGACAGGGTGAAAGTATTTTGTTTCCGACTTGACCAAGTTACCAGGGATTTCCCGAGTAATTGGCAAGTACCACTAATAATTTTCCTATCTTCTCTAGAACCGGCATAATCAGCGTCTGAATATCCATTATTGGGAATTCCTTGGGATTTGGATACCAGATTCTAAAATTGATTGTTCATTTTAAATATCTAAGTATCCGCTTGACTGCTGTCAAGTGAGATTCGTTAGGACTCGACTGATATCTAGAACATAGACCAGTAGCAAACGTAATGTCGGGTCTGCTTGCCGTAAGGTAAAGCAAACTTCCGATCATACCTCTATACTTAGTTTGATCAAAAGGTGTACCTTGTTCATCACTGTCAATTTTGGCGGTCTGATGCATAGGAGTGGTAAGTACCTTGGTATCAGCGATTCTGAATTTTTCAAGTAGTTCCTTCGTGTACTTCGTGTTAGGAATATGCCCTCGAATGCTATACGAGGATTAGATTGTATAGGGCATTAGCTTATATATCATTCGACCTTTTATGTAATAAGATATTTTTTGTGTGTTTATTGAAAGGCGTTGTTCCTTTATTGGATATAAGAGTACTTTACTAAGCATCCGGTAAGGCAATAAATGAACAAATCCAAATGTGTCGAGTTGAGTCACTGTTCTCGATGAGTACGAGAGAGGAAGGCACCAGTGGACTCTTAACCTCAAGCATTAAAAGTCCGTAAGCCTTAGGCTCCAGTTGGGTGCTGGATAACCGATTACGGCTTATTTTTCGATGACCTATCGAGTGCCGATACCCCCTTGGAAGCGGAGGTCATGACTTGTGATGCGAGTCGAATCAAGGGATTGAATCGTTTCATGGACACTGACTCACGGGTCGTACGGTCGAACATGGCTTATTACTCAAGGAGTGTCAATGACCGACAACAACACTATAGTAGTCTACGTGAAGCTTAGACCGAAAGGGACTTTGGCGGAGTTGACTTCGAAGTCTCGACTGTCACTGGTTCCCCTCGACCCGATTTGTTGTTGCATGGGTCAGCGGGCCATATGCGGTCTTGATGACGATTTGTGATTGCCGGGCTTAGACCGCCGAGTACGGATTCACAGTTTCGCAAGTAATCGAGATAAGTGTCTTATGAGGACCGCGACGGGAAATTACGAAACCCTTGGCCAAGGTATTGAACTAACTCATGTTAGACATGGAGGGTAGTTTGGTAATTTGCCTCGTCCCCGTTTTATCATAGAATCGAGTATAGTGAGTTTGACATAGACCATGGCTCTCACTCGATTGGGACACAGCTGAAGGGTTTATACGTAGTACTATAATCTATAGTAAGGTTCTCGAAAAAAGACTGGGTCGAAATTCGCACTCGAATCGGGTTACGGTCCGGTACTGCGGGATTGGCTAGGTAACTGCCGGACTCTTGGATTCCTCCCATGCCGATTGAGTCGAACCTAGAGAGTCGGGTTTAAAAAGGATCATCAAGGTGTACTGATAAGGAGAGAGGGGCGTTAACGGGCCTTGGGCCATTGGGCCGCGCCTTAGTGGGCCTCAGGCCGTTTAATGGACCGAAGTCGGACTTCGTATGAAACTAACTTTGAGACTTGGGCTTGGCCAAGTGCTTAAAAGGCTTGAGGGTAAAATTAGAATTGGACCCTAAGCTAATTTTCGAATTATGTCTTGGGAATTAATTTCGAAAATTAAATATAAATATAGAAATAATTTATTTGGAATATTATTTATTTTGAGGTGAAAATTTCGAAATTAATCATGGATTAAGTTTCGAATTTATACCATATTTACGTATACTTAGTTTGACTTAGTATTTAAGTTAGTTGTCTAATTATGATAAGTATCCTTATATGAATTTTGAATTAAATAAGGGAGAGAAAGATATGGCAAAATCTCTCCACTTAAGGAGCAAAATCAAAAATCATATCTTTGAGATATCCTAGGGATTTCCAAATATATCATAGTATAAATAGGGCAGCCCTATTTCATAATTTGGAGTGAAAATTTCGTCCATAACAAAGGCACAAAACACACACCGAAAAAAAATACTTTTCTCCCACGCGACGGCTCGGTTCTCTCTAGCCATCTTTAGAGAACTGATTCCGTGGTACACTGCGAGGTCGGCGTGACGATCTAGTGCCATCACCACCATCGACGAAGTCTTGAAGAAAAGGACGAGGAGCTGCCACTCGCTTCAACTGGTAATTCTCTACCGGTTTGACCCGCCCTATTACATGTCTATGTGTTACTATTCTGATCCGAGCAACGAGGGCAATAAGGGAACCCGGAAAATTTTTGTTCCGCACCGTACCGGGGGACGTGGCGTCTCCGGGAGACACTGGGTAACCCAACATTTCGTTTGAGATATGAATATTCCCGTGTCCATTTGCTTGATTTGCAGTCCAAGGAAATACTTCAGTTCTCCCATTAGGCTCATCTCAAATTCCTGCTGCATAGACTTAGAAAAATTCTCGCAAAATGTCAGTATTGCCTAATATGATATCAACATATATTTACACAAGCAGTAGGTGATTCTATAAAGTCCAGATAATCCGAAAAACACAGATTAACTTCAATGGATTAAAGCTTTGAAAGTTCCTGTGAACAGTGCTTTGGAGGCGTATGTGTGTATTAGAGTTTTGAACAATGGAAAACTTAATTAGTGATGGTTAGGGTTTAAGCTTAAATACCTTGTAAGGTATTTAAGCCTATTGGGCCCCTAACAAGCCCATTACAACTACAACCCATCTAAGCAAAGTATAACATATAAAAAACATAGTAAAGAAATAACAAGACTTAGAATAAATATTTTGGACACTTCTAAAATATTCCTAACATTCTACCCCTAAGTGTCCAAATTACAAATATGCCTATTATCTAAATCTTCATGTCTTCTTTTTCTTCGAGCGAGGAGAAGGCAGAGGTTCCAGAAGTTCGTAGGCTGATCTTCTAAGTCCAAGTCTTAATTCATATGACCTCAATCTTCTACGAAAGGAGATTTTGTCAGAGATGATTTCGATCATCTTATGATACTTCTCTTGTACTTCAGATTCTACTTCTCTCATTTCCTCTACGATCCTCTTGAGCTTAGCAAGAATAATACGGAGAGTTCCATCACAGAACTTGTGGATTTCTGATGTTCTTATCAGTCTCTTTTCTCCCTTGTAATTGAATTAGATTACTGAAGGGTCTTCTCCGTCAAAGATATGGCCTTCTCCATATCTCTCTGACTCAGGTGCTTCAAAGGAGGGCTTCGTGAGATTCACTCTTTTATGTTACTTTGAAGTGCCATTTGGAGGTCATGTGTAGAGTTGAACTTGACTTGACGCAACATGAATCTTTTTAATGAAGCATAACCCATCCTTAATTCTAGTGTCCTGAGTACTCCAAGCCTCCTATAATCCCCTTCTAATTGATCAATGTCTTCACCTCTGAGATAGAAGAGATCCCCTTCATTCAGTTCTTCAGCTGAATCATCTTCACGTCGTACAATGTAAATAGGGAAATCAATGTCTCCAAATCGCTCCTTTCGAACAGTCAGAATTTGTTTGATTCTGGGTCGTTTTGCCTCAAGTCTTCGGAGATCATCAACGTTCGTTCCTTTTCCTCTGAACATCAGTGTTCGATGGATAGAAAGCAGGTACTGAATGGCTTTTGGTCGTGGGAAATGCGTTAAACCTCTGAGGTCAAGCTCATCCACCGTCAAGATCTTATCTTCCCTCCTCCAGATTTTCCTTCGTATTTCTTCTTGATAAGGAGGATTAACCTTTACGTTTTTCCATGGAAGTTGTAGCTCGTCTATTCCTTGTGTGTATCTGGAGGGCAATCCTCGTCTATGACCGTGTGTCGGAGAAGTTCGGGAAGTTCGGGTATCTCTGCTTCATAGTCTTCACCTTCCTCGAGCTCCTCATCTTCAATTTGAATTAGACTAATGTTATCTTTTGAGAGAAAGTATCTAGCATTGTCCATAAGGTTTCTGGCCATAATCGGGTTTTCAGGGTGAGTTCTCCATTCCTCGCCAAAGATGTACCTCTCCACAACATCATGTGGATTGTAAAGTTATTCTACAGGATTGTAGAGTTCTTCGACTGAAGTGTTTGGATTGTCGATCTGAATGGATGGGATGGAAGATTGGGGATGGATCATATGATTGTGTGGCTTGTGGGATGTGGGGTTGTGGTTGTTTGAACTGATTGGGTGGAAATCCTCAAGGAGCCAGATTCGACTTCGCCAAGGGAAATTGTCTGGTTCGGCCCTGGCGTGGCTTGTCTGCCCCTAGAGGACCTTGGTGGTGGGTTGGATTGTCGGGAAGAACCTCCTCCACGAGTTAGAACCCCGCGTCCTCGTCCGCCGCGAGTGACCGGAGACTTGATTCTTGGCTCTTCTCCCCCTCAAGGCGATCCTGGTCGTCAGGATCGTCATGACGACGTTTCTGACTTGAGCCTTCTTGACGACATGTGGTCGGGGGAGGTATGATTCCACCTTTAATCAGCTTTTTGTAGAAATCTTCTTCGTCCGGAGTCCGCTGATTGTCGAGTTCGATAAGGCGAGAGATACCTACGTCGAAGAGCTCAAGTAGAGGCATGTTGTATGGACTGGGTTCAGGAGTTACTCGTGGTGGTGGTAGTGAGATGAGACGAGGCTGTGACGGTTGTTCTCCCACGGGTGCCTTTCCTTTGTCCGTGGAGGCTGATTGCATGGCATCCTTAATGAGTCCTCGAACCCGTGGTAAGGTGACGGATTCAAAGAACTCAAAAAGGCGATTCTCTAGGTAGGCCATCGTCACAGTTTGAGGAGTTGATGATTGTGCACCGGCGCTGCTTGGTTTAGCCGTTATCACACGTTCAGAACTAGGTTCTGTACGGTGGCCCTCGTCAACCGAAGTCTGGTGGACTTCAGTTTCCGCGGGTCGTCCGACCTCTCCTTGCGACACATCTTTAGAAGATGGTGCTCGGGTCGTTATGGGCACATCAATTAAATGGGCTTGTGTGGAGCTTTCACGGGGCCACTTCCCGTTATCACTCGTCCAGAGCTAGGTTCTGTTGGGTGGCTCTCGGATGCTGTGCTGCTGAGGTCATCATCATCGGAGAGGCTTCCGTCCAATCCTCGAAGGGCCTCAATCTGAGGCTCTTCTATGGGCGTTGATGCCTGAAGGACAAGCTGAGACTCGGGCTGTGTTGTAGGGATGGTTATTATTTGTTGTGGAGTGGACACAAAACCCGAGGTGACAAGTATTTGGGGAGGTTCTGGGGATTTTGAGACATGTGCCTGTTGGGAGGCAGGTGAATGGTCTGGTTCTTGTTGAGTTTGTGCCGTTGGGTCGACTGCGGCGTCTCCTATCCTAGGGGGTGACCCGGCTGTATCTGGCTGGGGAATTTCGATTGTTTCTAACATGGGAACGACAATTCATGGTTGTTCTGGTTGCTCTGTTGATGGTCGTTCCTCGTGAGGTTGATCAGGAATGATTGATTGTTGGGTCGGTTGGGATTGTGGAGGTACTATCGGTTGTTCTAAGGGTGCTCTCATGTCCTCACTCGCCTCCCTCGCTCTCTCACTATCCCCTGGGACAGACTCTGAGGGGTTTTCAAGAGTCGTGGGGATATACACATTGTATTTTTGTCTGTAGGCTTCGATTTTGTCTGGGCTTGCTAGGGCTAGTAATTCTAGTGGGATTGGCATGGCTGTTCTTGAGTATTTCTCATCAGTCTTCCCTTTTTGCAGAAATTTGAGTTTGGGTGGACTGTAGTTCTCTTCTGCTGGTCTTGGAGGTATCCCAGGTGTTGTGGTCAGAAAGTGGTGGATCATTAGTGAGAACCACCGGGGATAGGGCAGGTTCTGTGGCTTCTTTGCTTTTGACTTCGATCTTTGGTGAAGCTGATCATCCAGGTCCGAGATGATCAGTTTGGCATAGTCGTAATTCTTACGGAGGCATAGTCGTAATTCTTACGGAAGGCGATCCCATGGAAGATCCGAAGAATCGTGAGATTGCATCTGTCCCAGCCGGAGTGCTTGGGTGAGAAGCACTCGTTAACAATTGCAAAAAGGGTTCGCCATGGGTGTGGAATCATTGATTGCTGAAAACGGGAAACAAACTCAAGTGATGAGTAGTAACCCATTCGGAGCATATCAGTGATGAGCTCGTCCTCGGATGCCGCATGTTCGTACTCAGGTTGACTGGGTAGGCGAAGGATTTGCTGTATGAAATCTTTTGTGATCCTGACGGTTTCATTTGCAATCTGAGCTTCATAGGAGATGTTGTTATCCTGTGCAATCTTAGTCGTCATTGTTCCCCAGAATTGTTGAAGGTAGACTGTGGGGACTTGGACAGAAGCTGAGAAAGCGTATCCAAGGTGATGATTCCTCAAAATGGATGGGATGATCTCGTCCTGACATTTGAAAGTACTCAGGTCAAGTTGATAATTATTGTCCTTGATCACGATCCATTTTGAAGTTGCAAACACAAGATCGACCGGTGTTGTCATCATTTTTTTGTTCTTTTTTTTTTGGACATCGAAAAATCCTGCGTAAACTGCATCACGAGAGATAACGGATTCGGATAATAGATAAACATGTGTATGTCTCATGAATAGTGTAGACTTGTTAATTTGTAGGAAATGAGATTGAGTTCGGCCCATCACTATTTGGCCCAGATTGTGATTTGAGAAAGTTGTCGAAATTTTTCTAAGTGTTTTTCGCGAATCAGTGAAGAAAATCAGTTTTAAAGGTTTGCTAAATGTGGTTCGCGAACTGCCTTTAAATTTTTTGTAAAGTTTCGCGAATCAGTTTGAAAGGATTGACTTGGTCAAATTTTGACATCGCGAAATTTTTGAGTTCAAAAAAATTTGATTAAGGGGTTTTGCGAATTACGTATGCAATTTTGCGGGTAAACAAAAAGATTCTGCGAATTCAATTGGGAACACGACAATTCGCGAAATGACCTGGCCAACAAAGCAGCGAAAATCGTCAGTTCGCGAATTGGTCAAACAAGTCAAAACTGAGTTTTAAAATTGAAGGATTCGCAAAAAGCACTTCGCAAATTGGCTTTGGCAAAAGTTAAAAAAAAAATTGGCGAACTTAACAATTTGCGAATTGGTTTGGTCAAATGGCGAACTCGACAATTTTGCGAAGTGACTTGGAAAATGGTATTTCGCGAATTGGTCAAATAAGTCAGATTCGCGAAACTTAAAAACGGAATTCGCAGTCCTATTGAAGTAGTGAAAGGCTCTTCGCAAATTTGACTTGGTCAAAAGCTAAAGGAATTCGCAAAACACATTCCTGATTCGCAAAACAAACTTTGAAAGATCAAAAATTGGTTTTCTTTAAAACTGTTCGAACCCTATATTTAAAATTTGACGATTATCCGACAGAACCCAGACTTCTAAAAAATTGAAATTAAAAGGATGATAATTCTTCAAATAAACTTTAAACTAAGATTGTCCTAATGCAAAAAACAAAACCGATTTTCCTTTTTTATTTCAGAAACACATCGTTACTCTTCTTCCTGGACGAAATCGATACCTGCAAAAGCAATATTCACTGAAAAATCGTTAGATGTTGGGTTTCTTACCACGACGAAGTTGGCGAGTGTGTTAGAAAAGACTCTGAAGCGAATCTGGTGAGGTGTTGAAAGGAATTTTGAGGAGAGTTCATAGATTTTTTTTTTGTTCGTGATCAGATTTGGGGATTTTGCGAATTAGGTTTAAGTAAGTTTTGCGGGCTAAGAAGGTTTAGATTTGGGCCGCAAAATTTTTGAGAAGATGACCCACTTGTGATTCGCGAATTGTGAATTTGTGCGAGTTGTAGATTTCGAAGTCTTAGATTCGCGAACTTGCGTTGACAATTTTGACTGGTCAGCATATGAACCAATTTGCGAAGTGTACCATCAGTGATTTCGGGAAAGTAAGTTTGCGAATCATAGAATTCGCGAATTGAAGGTTATAAGTTCGCAAAAAAATCTTTGACTAGTCGAAGTTTTAGAGGATTCGCGAATTAGCACTTCGCGAAAATGAAATAAAGTTCATAATTTTCCCAAAACTGAAAAATGTGAAGTTTCATAAAATCATAATTAGCACTTCATAATTTTTTTTAAGACGTTAATTCGACTCAATAAATCATAAAATTTCAAATCTACGAGTTTTTCAAGAATGATTTATCTGAGCCAAATTTCGAAAAAAAAGGACAAAGAAAACATCGCTTTCTTTTGCGGCGATGAATCCTCAAGTCAAAAATTTATCTTCCCTGTTGATTATGTTGGTTGGAGCATTAATGATGTTATTGTTCATATTGTGCCTATAAATAGACATAACTCGAACCAAATTCATAATTCATAAGTTGTCGCAAAATAACTCTCACATTTTCATTATTCTCGCAGGGATAAATGAATTGGATGCAGCAGCAAGTATATGAATCTGAGGAACATGTGGAGTTAAGGTGTAACTTTGAGCGCAATATGGATAAACTAGTGTTTCTTATTTTTCTTCTGTTGTGCTTAATCGTCGTCTTACTAGCTGTTCTGTTCTGGGCACTCATTGGGCGTGCTAGCTTTGAGATTGTTTTGAGTTTTTGAGAGTTCATGAAAACTCATTGAGACTGTTTTGAGAGCTTATCCTATTTGTATTATGTATTTGGATATTTTTTTCGCATTTCTGAGAGACTCGTGTAACTCTGGAATATCAATTAAGCGAAAATAATTACTCCCCCTCAATGTGCGAAAATAATTACCCCCTCAATGTTTTGGAACTTTGGAATAGTTACCCCAAACTCACCCTAAATAATATGCCTATCGAGAATCTTAAAGCATTTAATTAATAGATTACTTACTCCCCTCGATGCATGGATATCACATTTCTCCCCCTCGATGTAATGCCATCAGCATTGGCTTTACATCGACTTATTGGAAAGCAAGAAACAAAAATAATTAGTGAAAATAAACTAAACCTAGAGAGAGAAAATAAAAAAAAATAATTAACAAAGAGACACGAACAGAGTTGTAGAACTGAAAACGGAGCAGATGGACACATGGTGAACCGTAGGGAAGCATAATCGAAATTAGAGATTGAGATTCAACATTCCCAGTTTTGCCACTAAGAATTGGAATCGTTTCTCATCCAATGCTTTTGTAAACAAATCGGTTAGTTGATCTCTGTATTGACAAAGTACATTTCTATTATGCCTCTTTCTACTTGGTCTTTTATGAAATGATACGTAGGTATATGTGCTTAGTGCGTGAATGGTGAACAGGATTGCAAGTAATTGCTATGGCACTTTTAGAATCACAATAAATAGGAATTTATTGAAATCAAACCCGTAGTCTAGTCTCGTAGTGGGTTCGAATCCACAAAATTTGGGAGCAACAACTGGCGGCAGCCACATATTCTGCTTCTGCCGTGGAAGTTGACACACAATTTTGTTTGGAAGCCCAACAGAGAAGCTTATCTCCAACTACGAAATCTGCATCAGAATATCCTATTAGTTTCATACCTGAGTTTTTAGGATACCAAAGTCCAATGTCTGGTGTGCCTTTCAGATATTCAATATTCGCTTGACAGCATGGAGATGTGACTCCTTTGGATTGACTTGGAATCGAGCACATAAACATGTGGAAAAGAGAATATATGGTCGGCTGGCAGTGAGATAGAGCAGAGACCCAATAATGCCTCTATAGTGCATTGGATCAACAGGCTCGCCCAAGTGATCTGCATCGAGGGTGCATGAGGTTGACATTGGAGTGCTGGAAGATTTGCTCTTGTCAATCCCATATTTTCTGAGGATGTCGTGAATGTACTTCGACTGGTAATAAATACCCTTCCTGAAGTTGCTTAATTTGCAGTCCAAGGAAAAATGACATTTCCCCATCATACTCATCTCAAACTGTGATTTCATCAACGTGCTGAATTCGACACAGAGTTCTGGATTTGTAGAGCCGAAGTTGATGTCATCCACGTAAATCTGCACAAGCATGATTTCGGGACCAGCCTTTTTGACAAACAGTGTGGTGTCAATTTTTCCTTTAGTGAAGCCTGAGTTGATAAGGAAGTCAGATAAGACCTCGTACCAAGCTCTGCTTGCTTTAGCCCATATAGAGCCTTGTCGAGTTTGTAGACGAAATCTGGATGTTCTGGATTGAGAAATCCGTCTGGCTATGAGACATATACTTCGTCCTTCAAAATTCCATTCAAGAAGGCAGTCTTTACGTCCATTTGATAGACAGTAAAGTCTTTGTGTGCCGCATATGCAAGAAACAGTCTGATGGCTTCAATCCTTGCTACAGGGGCAAAAGTCTCATCATAGTCAATTCCTTCTTGCTAATTGTACCTTTTAGCTACAAGTCTGGCCTTGTTACGAATTACCACACCTTCCTCATCTTTCTTGTTCTTAAATACCCATTTCGTTCCGATTATTGTCTTACCTTTTTGGACGAGGAACTAAGTTCCAGACCTTGAGACAACTGATTGATTCCTCTTGCATGGCTACTATCCAGTTTGGATCATGTAGTGCGTCAATTACACTGGTAGGTTCTGTTTGACTCAAGAAACAGGTAAAGTTACACTCATTTGAGAGCGAACCTCTAGTCTTTAGTCCAGTAGTGGGATCCCCAATAATTTGATCTGCTGGATGACTTCTAATCCATTTCTTCTCATGAGGTAGGTTTGTAACATTTGTTTCTTATCCTTCATTTAGTGGATACTCAATCACAGAAGTAGTAGGATTGCATGCGGAAGTTGATGAGTCCTCTGGCTGTGTTGCTGGGATTGAGGTTTCAACGTTTGAAGGTGGAAATGTTTGTCAGGAATAGGGTCGGATTCAGGAGGGGATGGACAAGCACTGGTTTCTGTATTTGAAAAGGAATTGGTGATTGGCCTGTTTAGAGAGATGTATATGCGCTCAAATGGTTGATCCAGATCCATTTCTTCTTGAGCTTGTTGACTGAAACATGTTGGGTTTCTGTGTCGAGATCATCAGCTGTATGTTGTTGATCTTGCCTGCTTTGTTTAATTCTAGTTCTGAACTAATGTATTCAGAAGCTCTACTTGAGGACTCGCCTAATTCCATCTGTAGTTGAGTAACACCTTGTTGTGTGTGGTCGGGTCCTGAGCTGTTTAGTCCAGATTGAGTTTCTAGACCCTCATCAAATGTGACATTTGCACTTTCAATGATCATTCTCCTTGCACGAAGATATACCCTATATGCCTTAGATTGCGCAGAGTAGCCCACAAAAATTCCTTCAACAGCCTTTGGATCAAGCTTAGATTTGTCTTCTCGGTCATTTGCAACAAAGCATTTGCATCCAAAAATCCTCAAGTGAGCAATTGGGTAATCTGTCGTTTATTAATTCATAAGGAGTCTTTCGAAATCTTAGGTGAATGTTGGTTCGATTCTGAGTATAGCAGGCGGTGTTCATGGCTTCTGTCCAAAGAAAATGAGGTAGTGAAGTTGTATAAGCATCGTTCGGGCAGCTCTACAAGCGTCCGATTTCGTCTTTCTACGACTCCATTCTGTTGAGGCGTGTGGACGGCAGAGAATTGTTGGGTAATCCCTAGAGATTCATAAAATTCACTGAGTTGTTGATTTTTGAATTCGTTGCCATTGTCAGATCGAATTACTTTAACATTGCGCTGTAGCAGTTCTGCGTTGTCCTAATGAGATTTGGAATGTGGGTCAACTGTCTCTGATTTTGTCCGGAGGAATCGGACCCAAGTATAGCGTGAATAGTCGTCTACAACAACCAGCATATAACGCTTTCCACTGATACTGTCTGTTCGCATGGGCCAAAAGGGCGATGTGTAATAGCTCTAGGATGTTGTGAGTCGATACTGTGTGTTTTGTAGGATGAGTTTAATTGATTGTGTCATAGTTTAAGTCTTGAGATTAAATTATGTAATTATCTTTAACTTGGGCTTTGGACTAGATGTAATTATTTTATTTTTAGTGATTGGGCCTTAATATACCTAGGGTTATGTGGTATATAAGGTGTTACCAACTCACTTTGAAAGGTAATCAAAGATCAAAAAGCTAAAATTCGTTTTCCACACACTACACACACTACAAGGTGAGAAATTCTCCCTTTTCATTCCATTCCATTCCATCTAGCTTCTTTGATTCCTTGTTTGGTGCATTTCGGGACCAACAAGTGGTATCAGAGCGAACGTGGATCGATCTGCATTGATTTGAATCCAGTTTCGTTCGATTCCGAGAAAGATCAAGTGTGTTTGAGCAAAATACTAGTTTTCGGCATTTTGGTTTCGTTTTGGGGTTTTTATGTGGTTGTTTTTTGTGTTTAAAACCTTTCCCCAGATCGATCCTAGGCCTAAATGTTTTTAGAACACTTTTGGATCAGTTTTAACGAGTTTTGAGCAAGATTTAAGCAAAAGTTTTCCAGAAAAAGTCATTTCGGCCATTTCTCGTTTGGTTGATTTGATCCTTTTTTGTTGTTTTTAGCTCACAAATCGGTCGATTATGTGTTTAGGGAAGAATTTCTGAAGTTTAGGATCAAGTTTGAGCGATTTTGGTTGAGATTTGAGCGGACGAGACGATTTTCTGGCAAAACGCATGAAGGCAATGAACAGTACATCGATGTTCTTGCCGCGAAAATTCTTGCTGAATCGTTCTAGACCACGAAAATTTCTTGTCCGCGAAATTTTATCCCGAGAATCTTTGAAACCGCGAAACTTTCCCTTAAACTGCATTTTTTCCGCACACTACAGCCTTTAAAATCCGAGGAAATTTCATATCCAAGAAAGTTCATTCCGCGAATTTCTTTAGCTGCGAAATTTTTTTTCTTTTCCAAACTTGCGAAATTATTTCTTGCGAAGCCTGAAAATTTCTTGTCCGCGAAATTTTATCCCGAGAATTTTTTAAAACCGCGAAACTTTTCCTTAAACTGCATTTTTCGCAACTGCCTAGTATCAAGATCCGAGAATTTAAGCCGCGAATCTTTCACTTATACATTTTTTTTCGCAACTGTTTACTCTCATAATCCGAGAAATTCCAAATCCAAGAAAGCTTACTCCAAATTTCTTTTGGCGCGAAATTTTTCATAACGTGCGAAATTTTTTTCTTGCGAAATTTTTCTTGCAAAGCTTTAAAATTCTCTTCGTGCAATTTTTTCCTTCATGCGAAATTCTAGTGCGAAAGATTTAAAATTTCTCAACTTGCTAAGATTTATCACTTGCGAAAATACTTCTGCAAAACTTTAAAAATTCTCACATGCGAAAAGTTTTATAACTTACGAAATTTTTCTTGCGAAGCTTTAAAATCCTTATATCTGCGAAAATTTATACCGTGAAAATTTCATAAACCATACTGTCCACCTCTCGATGCGAAAGTTTCCTTAACACGCGAAATTTTCTTGCTTACACTGTTCATCTCTTGATGCGAAAGTTTCCCATTGCGAAAATTTCCAAAACCACTCTTCAACTCCCATTGCGAAATTTTGTGACTTGCAAAATTTTCTTCTTGCGAAACTTTAAAAACTCTTAACTGAGATTCATTCTCTCATACAAAATTTATCAAAAATCCGAGAAATTTTTCTTTGAAATCACGATTGTCATATCCACGAACTTTATATCTCGGTTACAAAATTCTTTTTCGCATATACCAAATTTTCTCATCATCAAAAATTTCTCGGGTCCAAAATTTACTCTCATGTCCAAAAATTTCTCGTGTTGAAATTCGCCCCCAAGTCTCGATTTAAAATTTCTAAGACTTCCCTTAAATTCAAGATATATTTCTCGTTCATACATTATCGACCATCACACACGCTCACGTAGTTCTAAGAAATTCTTTGAACAATTTTTCACAAACTCTGCTCGTTAAACTCATCTCTCTCATCTCGTTCGTTACTAACTTTCTTATCTACGCAAGATCAAAAACCACGGACGATTCGACTGCACCAACCATGTCTACCACGAACGACATCTCTCCATAGTGGGCTCCGACACCAGGCCTCCGATGCTGCGACAAGGCGACTATAGCATATGGACAAACCGCTTCCTCACGTTCATCAGGAACAAAGGCGCACCACTCTCTCAATATCTTCTGGACTCCATCTTCAACGGCCCAGCACAGTTCTGGACAATTATCCCTGCACAGCCAAACGCAAATCCTCCCATGGATGAACGCCGCACTCCAAGAGGTCCCATCAATGAGGATGAATTGGCTCGCGAACAGGCCGACGAGACTGCCAAAGGATACCTCTTCCAGGCTTTGGGAAACGAGGTCTACGTCACGTTGAGTGCTGCACAACTGCCAAGGAGATATGGGATGAACTTGCTGAAATTATGGCTGGCACAACTGAAAGTGCACAGGGGAGGAAATCAGCATGTCTCTCGCAGTATGAACCACTTCCAGGCCTATGAAGGAGAGGAACTGCGCGACACATACCTCCGATACTTGAAGGTCATCAATGAACTCAAGAAAGCCAGGATCTCAGGGACAAATTCGATATCAATAACCGCTTCCTTGGTAGCCTCAAACCTCATTGGGGCAATGCAATCGTGATGATGATTCAGAGTAAGGACCTCTCCAACACTTCCATCCATGCTCTTTATGACAGTCTGTCTGCCTATGCTCCTTATGTGCAACCTCAGTCCACCAACACTCGAGTCGACCCACTGGCCCTCCTCTCAAACAAAACCAATGAACGATCTTCCACCACTAAGACTAAACAGAACAAAGGAAAGCTACCAGCTGTTGTATCGGACCACTCTTCAGGATCCGAAGCAGATACCGAATCAGACGAAGATGTTCGTGATATACGCAAGCAACTGCAATGCTCACCAAGTTGGTCTCAAAGAAGATCGGGAAAAAATCCTCATCCTCCTCCAATCGCCAAAGAACCTATAGCGGCACCAAAAGTTCACTCCAGCAGAGGAAGCCAAGCCAACAAAGAAAGAAGAGGACTCCGCCGCACCTCAAAAGTCTGTGAAGTGCTTTCGATGTGGAAAATGAGGCCACTTTGCCAAAGAATGCCATGCCCCCACGCGTGAAGGACTCCGGCTACTACGACCGTAAGGCCAGAATGACCCGCAAGATGGAAAGTGGGAAAGTTCTACTCACCGAAGAAGCTGAATGGGTGAAGACACTTCAGAAGACGAGGAGCCTAAGGATGAAGATTGCTGCATGGCAAGGCTGGTCGAACATGACGAGGACGAGGAGATGGATCACACCGGTGAAAACACAGCTAATACTCCTACCAACGCTGCGTCCTGAGGTACGAATCTCACACCTAGATGATGTGTTTACTCACCGACACGCCATTAGAAACCCACCGTAGACGCTAGGGATTATGATGAACTTAAGCTAAAATTTGAAAACAACTATGCCTTACTTAGTCTAAAAGTAGAAGAACTCTGTGCAAACGAACGTCTAATAGCCTCTGAAGCTTTAGTCAAACGTCTGCAAAGCAAGAACGAACAAACAAAGTGAGACTAAGGTTAAGGAAACTACACTAGCCATAAGTTCATGTGAAACCTCTCGCCTCCTGACGGCCTCCCAATATGAACTGCTTACAAAGGAAAGAGTTAGGCTATACCGCAAGGTGAAAGAACTTGAAGAGCACACTTCACCTTAGAAACGAAAACACACCATCTTAAGCCTTTTGAACAACCAATGGAAACAGGTTCTACAAACGCCAGGAGGGGGATCGGACTGTCTAGCAATTGCAATCCAACCCCGCTTATAGTTAAAAGATATAACATGTGCAACACTACGTTCTTGCAAACAGAAATGGTGCCCCCCGCAACTTAAACCATTTGTGAGATCAAACATTCGCTACCGTCTCAGAAGAAACAAGAGAACAGAACATTCATTGGGCAGAAATCGCGATATGACTACACAGAATTGAATTTTAGAGATAAGACTAAGATACCTCACTCCCAGAGAATGTCGAAACCTTACTCCCTAATAAAGAACAGGAAGTCGCTTCTCAAGATGTGATTTCTCGTACTTCATCCCAAAGAAACGCTACTCATAGCAGAACTTGAACGACAACTAGAAGTAGAAAGGAAGGCCTTTGCAAAAGAGCGAGATGAGCTACTTAGCAAAATCTACACACTAGAAAAATTTCCCCAATACGAACTATCCCTCCACATCAAGTCAAGTACCCGATCTCTAACATTAAATGTAAGAGGACGGCGAAAAAAAATGACTCCTGAAGCTGACATATGTTCTAACACTAACTCTAGTATTCTTATGGAAACAGGAATGTGAGCTCGCGTCTCTGGAAGGCAGCTCGTATCAGACAAAGGCAAATCCGCTCTTCGATGACAAGAAAGAAAAGATCATCCTATATTCGTCTTTCCTCTCTATGTACTGAATCCCAATGTCCTAAGGTCGTAGACAACTATGTTGCCAAAACTTATCTTTCTTTTACCAAGCTTATGTCTATGTGCTGCTGCAATGATTTTGTTCTCCCACGATTTCACGAATATGAAACACATGACACACGCAACACTCCGACCTCGCAAAAGCGGAACCTTCTCTGCGACGTCTTCGAATTCTCCCATCTCACCAAAGCCTAAGGTCAAGCGAAAGCGTCTCTCGTCGACAAACGTAAACTCACCCACTTCTCGCAAGCCAAAGGTGACCCAAAACCGAGAGCACGAAAACGACGACCACTTACCACGCCAATTCATGTATATGGCACCATACATGCAAGCACGAATTAGGAAAATATGGGTTAGAAAAACTACAATCTCGCCTAATCAAGCAGACGACAAAGGGAAAAGCTAAATTAGAATCAACACAATCTGATTTAGAATCCACATTTCCCATTAAGTGCATAAAAACTTTATTTGTTTCACGAGAATGCCCCGTCAGTAAAACGGGGACCCAACATTTGCTAATAATTGCAGGTCTCATGTGTGGTATCTAGACTTCGGGTTGCTCCACACACATGACGGGGAACAAGGAGCTGCTGAGCAACTTCTCCGAGCGCTATCTCGGAAGGGGTCCCTTCGGAAACAGTCAAATGGCGCCAATTCTCGGAACTGGTGATCTCGTCCATGACAAACTGACGATCAAGGGCTCTCCTACGTTGAGGGTTTGAGCTACAATCTCTTCAGCATTGGTCGTTTCTGCGACAAAGGATACAAGGTTCTCTTCGAATCTGATATCTGCAGCATCATAGGATGCCTCGGGACTGCCACTTCTTTCTGGAACGCGGACGTCTCACTCTACGTACTCAATCTCACGACCTCTCGACCAGTATGCCTTCTCTCTCGGGCTGCACCCAAGTTGAATGATCTATGGCACCGACGTCTCTCACATCTCAATTTCAAGACTATCAACAAACTGCGTCAAGATAAACTCGTCTCAACGGTCTACCCCAACTAACATATCATACGGAACATCTCTGCTCTGCCTGTGAATTGGGGAAGATGAAGCGATCGTCTCATGTCTCTAAGGAAACACCGTCTCTAAGCTCATCCTCGAACTCTTAACATATGGATCTATGTGCCCAATGCCTACGGCCACACTCGGAGGAAGACGGTATATTCTGGTGATAGTCGAACGATTTTTCACGCTACACGTGTGACGAAACTCCTCTCGTAGTACAAAGAGGATGAAGTTCCTGATATAATTATCGAGTTTGTGTTAATCCCCCACACACTCCATCAACAGAAGGTTCGGATTATCAGAAGTGACAACGGAACTGAGTTTAAGAACAAAAACTCAGTGATTTCTATGCCACTCAGGGCATCACTCAGCATTCTCAGCTGTGAAGACACGAACAGAATGGTGTCGTTGAGCGCAAGAACAGGACACTAGTTGAAGATGCAAGGACTCTTCTCATCCAATCCGGACTTCCTCATTCTCTTTGGGGCGAAGCTATTCAAACGGCTTTGCTACACACAGAACCGGGCTTCCATCCACAAGAGATTCAACCGCACCCCATACGAGATGCTGATACCGTCGTATATCCCCGATATATCTTATCTAAGGTCTTCGGTTGCCGATGTTTTGTTGCCAATGATCGCCAACATCTTGGGAAGCTTGATCCAAAAAGCTCTTGAGGCATCTTTGTTGGATATTCACTTGAATTCAAAGGCATACAGAGTCTATCTTAAGGAGAAATGGTCAGTAATAGAAAGCACGAATGTCTCTTTTGATGAAAGCGAAGGCGATCTTGATAGCTTCGGCCATATCAGTCCAGAACCAGGTCTTCTACAGTCTTGACAAAAGGTCAACCTTCAAAGGCGGGAACTTCCTCATTTGAGGGCAATTGTGGCGAATTGGATCTCGATCTGCTCTTCGAGTACTTCTACCCAGTTCCCAAGACTCCCGTCGCCACCACTCAACCTACCGCTGCACCCACTCCGCCTACACCACCAGCTACCGGCAATAATGTCGTCCCTCCAAAACTTGGATGCTCTCAATCTCAATGAAGGCGACATACTACCCAACCCGGGAATATTGCTGATTCTGATGCAGAACCCTCTCAATTCATACGATTGAGATCTCTCTTCGGACACCGGGCCCCAATCTAATGAGCTTCAAGTAGACACTAATGCGCCAGCTCCTCACAAACCAAGTGCCACTTTGGGCTCGCTCTCACCCTACCGATCAGATTATGGGGATCCCCATCCGGTGTTTCAACACGTTCGGCTACGATGAATGAAAGCTTGTTTGCTGCTACCTCAGTCAAGGTCGAACCATCACGAGTAGCTGAAGCTCTCAACGATCCTGATTGGCTGATTGCAATGCAGGAGGAAATAAATCAGTTTGAACGATTGCAAGTTTGGGAACTCGTACCACGACCTCACATAGATCCTAATCGGCACTAAATGGATCTTTAAGAACAAAAAGGATGAAGATGGTGTTGTTGATTCGCAATAAAGCAAGACTTGTGGCTAAGGGTATAACCAACAAGAAGCATCGACTACGATGAAACCTTTGCCCCAGTTGCCAGGATCGAAGCCATACGAATGTTTCTTGCCTTTGCTGCTCACAAGAACTTTAAAGTCTACCAAATGACGTGAAGACGGCATTTCTAATGGATTTCTCAAAGAAGAAGTGTACGTTGATCAACCTGAAGGGTTCTTGAGCGAAGAGTTTCCTCATCACGTATATCGACTCTACAAGGCCCTCTACGGACTAAAACAGGCTCCCCGAGCTTGGTATGACGTCCTGTCAGATTTCCTCGTTCAGTCTGGATTCAAGAAAGGATCTCTGGATACAACCCTCTTCACCAAGCGGAGTGCCCGGACATCATGATTGTACAGATTTATGTCGATGATATCATTTTTGGATCAACTGAACCACAACTATGTGAAGAGTTCGCAGAATTGATGAAGGAAAAATTTGAAATGAGTATGATGGGCGAGCTGAATTTCTTTCTTGCCTTCAAGTAAAGCAACTCCCCGACGGAATCTTCATCAACCAGTCCAAATACATCCATGACATTCTCGAGAAATACGGAATGAAGGATGCTAAGACTGCTGCAACACCTATGTCTCCCTCTGGCCGACCCGATGCGGACCCATCGGGTGCTCCAGTTGACCAAACCATTTATCGAGGATAATAGGAATCTCTTCTGTACTCACTGCTAGCCGACCAGATATCGTTCTCTCGACAGGCATCTTGCGCACGTTTCCAGGCAACACCAAAGGAATCCCACCTCACTGCTGTCAAAAGGATTCTCCGCTATCTTAAAGGGACACCCAATCTGGGTTTGTGGTACCCCACTCATCCGGACTTCAAGCTGGTTGGATTCTCTGACTCGGATTATGCAGGATGCAAGATGGACAGAAAAAGCACCTCTGAGCTGCACATTCTTGGGCGGTAACTCGTAAGTTGTCGTCTCGGAAACAAAACTGTGTCTCAACTTCGTCGACGGAGGCAGAATATGTCGCCGCCGCTAGTTGCTGTTCACAACTTTTGTGGATGAGAACCCAACTACGAGATTTTAATATTCATATTGATAAAATTCCCATTTATTGTGACTCAAAAAGTGCTATTGCGATGACGAGTAATCCAGTACATCACTCTAGAACAAAACACATAGATATTCGCCACCACTTCATCAAAGAACATGTAGAACAAGGGGACAATTGAATTGCACTACGTCACAAAGCCGAAGATCAACTGGCCGACATTTTCACAAACCGTTGATATCAAACGATTCCAACACCTTGTGACTATGTTGGCATGTTGAATATTCAGTTGTGATCAATCGTCTCTACATGAACTCTGATTAAGTGTACATATTTCTTTTCCACTTCACTCTATTATCTATGTGTCTTCTGAATTTTTATGTGTCTCATGGATTATGTCTTTTGAGGGGGAGTTTTCCGATTAAGGGGGAGCATCTGATATTTTGTTTATTAAAACTAAATTTTTTTTTTCGATTAAGGGGGAGCGTCTGAAATTTCATATTTAAAACGAGAAGTTTTACAATTAAGGGGGAGTTTTTTCTTATTTTTTTCTTATTTAAAAAAAAAAAAAAAAAAAAAAAAAAAAAAAAATTTTGGGGTTGAAATTTTAAAGTCTGGTCAAACTGAGTCAAAATCGGACCAATCAAAATTTTGGACTGAATTTAAAATTCTCTGGTCAAAAAGAGTCCAAATTGGGACCAAATCCGCGAAATTCAGCCAAGTTGAGGTTTTGACCAAGCCCAGCGAATTTTCGGCCCATTTTGGACTGAATTTAAAAATTTCTCTGGCCAAAAGAGTCCCAATTGGGACCAATCCGCGAAATTCAGCAAGTTGAGGTTTGACCAAGCCCGCAAATTTCGGCCCATTTACTCAAAAAATTCGCATTGTACAGTGTCTCCAATCGTAAAAAACAAATAACCCTAACCCAAACTCCTTAACCTTTTTCCTCATTAAATGTGAAAAAAAAAAAAAAAAAATAAAATTCGCACCTCTCCTCTCAAAAATTCGCAACCCTCTGTCAAAAATTCGCAACTCCTCGCATCGTCTTCTTCGTCAAATCTGCATTCAACTCATTTCCTGCTAACTCCATCATCGCAAATCATTTTTTCGGTATGAATGCGTCTTAAATAACCCAATTTCTGTTCGATTTTACCATGTTTTGCCATTTATTAAACTGCTAAGTTAGGGTTTATATTTTCTCGGCTCTGAATCGCATGTATCTAGGTTCTCTTTGTCTGATATCCCCAATATGCATTACCCATTCATTACGAATCGATTGAGCCCAGATTACAGCATTTTGGTTAAGATTTGAGTAGGTCTAGGGCTAAAATTTATTACGTCGCTTCGCTGTTTTCAACTATGTTCTTCACCGCGAATTTTCTCAGATAAAGTGCTTAGAATTGTTAAATTTTCGCTGCTACAGTACCATAAGCCCCGCGAATTTTTCTTTAATCACCGAGAAACTTTCTCAGTAAAATTGCTTTAAATGTTAAAATTCGCTGCTACAGTGAGATGAGCTCCGCGAAATTTTTAAAACGTACCCGATGAAAATTCTGCGCTAACAGTGAGTGTAGCCCCGCGAAATTTTATCAGAGAAACTTTCGAATGAGAATTTACATTTGTTAAAACCTCGCTGCTACAGTATGTGAAGCCTCGCGAAATTTTTTACACTTCACCTCATTATACATTTTTTTCCGCATCTTCACTTTTCTCGCATCTACAGTGAACACAAATTTTTCTCAACCCACAAAGATATTTCAACCCGCGGAACCTTCGTAAACTCGCATCTACAGTGAACAAATTTTTTCTCAACCCACAAAGATGTTTCAACCCGCGAAAATTTCATAAACTCGCATTTACAGTGAACAAAAATTTTCTCAATCCACAAACATTTTTTCAATCCGCGAAATTTTCATTATATGCTGAGTGGCGATTTTGCAACATGAGAATTACTTAACATTTGAAACATGAAAAACTATCATTACGTGCGAGATTTTGAAATTCTGAAATTGTGGCTAAGTGCGAAATGTTGAAACTTGAGAAATTTTTTTAACGTGTGAGATTTTTGTGACTAAGTGCGATTTTTCTGGAACCTTGAGAAAATTTCTATAATCTGATAAGTTGCGATTTTTTTCCTCTCATAACATGCGAAAATTTTTACAAAGTGCGACCTCTTAACTTACGAAAATTTTCCGTACTTACTAAATTTTACACAAAATGCGAAATTTTTCAAATTTCAATCTTATCAACTATTTAAGGGGGACCCTAACTTAGCTTTATGTGAATTTTTCTTATATATAATTTGGGCAATTCTATCATTCTCGTGACTTCGATCACACTAATCATCTTATAATTATTGTCGAGCACAGAAATGACGGACAAAGACCAAAGTACCCTCGAGGCACTTGAGCAGGCTGCAATCCAAAGAGAGGTCACTCGCATCGAACTCCATGCGCGTAACCTATGTTCCACCACCGGAGGAGATTTTTTTCACTAATCAATGGGCGGCCCTGTACCAACAACTACAAGGTGGACTTGGACAGTTTCGGTGCGATGCCCCTGTTATTGTAGAGATTCTCAAAGGACACCCACTTCGCCACGCCCTCACTCATGGTGAACCAGAAGCTCAGGTGTACCTTCAACAATTCTGGCATACGCTACAAATAGCTGGACCACTACGTCTTGCCAAGACACTATCCGCTCAAATCGATCAAGAAACCGTCGTCCTCACTCCAAAATACTCCAAGAAGTTCTTCAACTCCCGGTCTACTCACCATACGATCCACCACCCACTCACGACCAACTCATTGAAGACATCGACAGACTGGGCTATCACACCAGATGTCAAGAAGAAGAAAGGCCCACTTGTCCTCAGTGAAGTCACAACCCGCAACCTACCACAACCCTGGCGTACACTGTACCTGCTGGTGAACAAGTGCATGTCTGGAAAGCATGCTGGTCAGGACCGCGGAAACATTCAAATCCTCACAATCCTGACCGGCATCGCTCACAACCGCAAGTACAACTACGCCGACATCATCTGGGTGGACCTAGTCTCCATGATCCAGCGACGCGACCGGGAAGTCGCCAGGGAGTCACGAACCGGTTCGTCCCGTACATGCGATGGCTCCCAGCTCTAATAAAGCACTTCGCCTACACTCAACCAACATCCGCATCCGTCCCGGCAGCAGAACATTTCAGATACCACTGTCGAGAAGTTTGCCAGAAGAACACACCGGCGAAGATCGACACGCAATGGTGATCCCGACGACGTGCTTGCCTACGCCGACCAGACCAACCCGCACGTTCTAGAATACCGTGCCGCAACCGCCACATTCCGAGAAAGCCCGCACCTCTATCCTCTGTCCCTATGGAGCAGATCAACCCCCCTGCTCCTAACCTCGGGACTAGACAACCCCCCTCCACCACCTCCAAAAGGTCAACGAGTCGCGCCGCATCTCCTCCACCCGCGCTCCGAAAAAACGGTCGCGTGAGGATGACGTAAGCCGCTCCACGAGCGTCGATCGAAACAAAAACACGATCGACCTCCTCCGCCACAAATAAGCCGAGCCGAACCAATAGGACAGGAGGTGATGTGTTCACCTCCCGAGTAGAAGTCGTGGCATCTGGATCAACCACGCAAACAACCCCACCAAGCCACTTATCTTCCTCTCTACAGGAAGTTATTTCATCCCACGAGGAGCCACGTATACCATCGACACCCCACTTGGAGGGTGATCGATGTTGAACAAGCAGTCCCTCGCCTCAGACTGCATCCTCTTCATGCACATCGAGTCTAGTGCCCTCACTCCCCATAATTCCTTACGTTTTCTAGGACAATACACCTTCTACCGCACTACAGAGTCTTCGTGATTCTGTCAGAACGCTCGGTGAAGTCTCTGTGACTGAGAGCGGAAGACCTAGCACGGCCAACATCACAACAACCGTGAGCCTAGGCCATCTGTCGATTGAGTCTGTCTCATCGATAATGTCAACGGGAAGTCTGCGTGACCCCGTCTTTTCCTGTCCTGTGCAAACGGGCGGCCCGATCGGCGATATTCCACCGAATCGGTGTCAGTTGGAGTTCTTCGTGGACTCCAACTTGTTAGATTTACCCCCATTTCGTCACCGAGACCACGCTAGAGACACGCCTTCAAGAGTTTGCAAAGACTCTTGAGGCGTCAATCTTGGATAAAGTCTACGCGCGTCTCGAAGCGTCCACGGTCGACAAAGGCAAAGGTGTGGCCCGGAGACGCCACCACGCAAAGCAACATGAGGACGCAGAAGCTGTTCTCCGTTTCCGTCCATTTTTCCGCCAAGGAGCTCTTCTACATCCTCAGAGCTCGCTTCGAGTCAATGACGGAACTCGACGAGGAGGAACAAGAGTGAAGAGCATCATGACGCAACATTGTCTTGCCGTACTCAAGGCGAGACCAGCAGGACCAGACGCGACGATCAAGATGATGATCAAGATCGCCGCGAGGGGGAGATAAATAGCAGCTTGGCGCACAATCCCAAGGATTCGTACAATCGACGCCGCCCCTCCTCCTCTGGACCTGAAACGGCACCCGCAACAGAAACCTCACAACCCACTAGCCAAACATCCCATTCCATAAACCCCGAGTCACTAACCAAATCACCCTCACCACCACACACCAACGTCTCCAAAACTCTAATCGTCACATCGGCGATAGAGACCACCCCCACACCGTCTCCACTCACAGTTTCCGAACCTCTAACTGTCACATCGACGTTAGAGGTCACCACCACATCTACACCACTCGTCACCCAAATCATCCTTGCCAAAACCATCACATCAACCGAACCACCAGATCTCCACCATTCCATCCCCCCAATCCACAGACTCCTCCGACGCTGCTCCCTCGCCACCACACAGCCATAACCCTCTCAACATCGATCCCAACCTGGCTTCCGAGGATGTCTACTGCGCTCAGAACGAGATCGAAGCTACATCTTCAATGATGAATGGCTGTACACGCCCGCCGATGCAGTAGCAGCTAGGAAGTTGGTGGAAATGCTCGACGTCTGCTCATGGAGGCCTCGCTTACGCTGATCAACACCGCAGACGACGAGAACGGAGAGGAATACAACGCGGAACCGGCCGAGCTCGAGAACATCCTGCAATTCCAAGCGCAGCAAACTGAGGCCCCTGCTGCTCAGCGGATGTGCCCCACGGTGGACTGGAGTGGATACCGGAAGCACCGTGGGAAAATCAAGAAGATCACAGGCGCCATTTCAGGAAGAGATCAGGAAGAGGATCTGGCGGCGCAAGGAGAAGAGTCGTCACCACCTTCGACGAGTACGAGCTTGTGTGAACATCCGAAGTTGGACAGAGAGAAAGAAGCAACTCTATCGATGAGCCTTCTGTGCCACAATTGCACAGATAGGTACGCTGTCCGATGAGGAAAACGTCGCTCAGGAAATGAGTCGGCCCCCATCTCAGTCAGTCACCTGACCTCACGCCAAGAGTCCAAGGACCTGTCCTTACCCAGTATTCACGGTAATGAGGCAGGATGAGAGCTACAGTGAAGTCAGTGAGGCGGACTTCAAGTTTCTGCGCCTGGGTCCCTATACAGCATGCTGGAATCCCTGAAACAGTTCAGACTCACGTCTCCTCAGAAGCTCTGGACATCTCGTACGTGCGAAACGGTCACCATGGGATATGTGCTATCAGCGCCACATGCTCCGACAAGTCAGATTCTACGCCACCCACGATCTGCAGATGGCGGTGGAACATAATCTGAAGAAGGTGAACCTGACTCGCCCATCTTTCAAGAACGCAGACGACTATCGAGAGGGCGATGTGATCAACGGAGATGATCCGGCGGTCGCCTACTCGAACTACAATGGGAAAGATGAGGCTCCTGCGCTGCTCCGACGGTGGCAAAAATTCTCAGATGGAACACGCTCACCATCATCCAAGACAAACTCATGAGAATCTGCCGTATCCTTTCGGAGAAGATCCCCTATGCCGACCAAGTTCGCGAAGCTCATTGATGCTATAGCTGACAGAATTGGTTCTTGTGAAGGAATCTCCGCGCCTTCGAGTTCAAACTAGGCTTCGCGAACACTCACACGCTAATCCACCATCCCAACGCCAAAGATTCAAGACTTCCAACAATTGACACAAAGGGGGAGATTGTTAGATATTTAATTGATTGTGTCAATAGTTTAAGTCTTGAGATTAATTATGTATCTTATCTTTAACTTGGGCTTTGGACTAGATTGTAAGTATTTTATTTTTAGTGATTGGGCTTAATATACCTAGGTTTAATGTGGTATATAAAGTGGTTTACCACTCACTTTGAAAGGTAATCAAAGATCAAAAAGCTAAAATTCGTTTTCACACCACGGTACACACTACAAGTGAGAAAATTCTCCCTTTTCATATTCCATTCCATTCCATCTAGCTTCTTTGATTCCTTGTTTGGTGCATTTGGGCCCAAGATACAATCAACAGGGAGGAATCGATTATGATGAGACTTATGCTCCATTCGGAAGAATTGAAGCTATCAGGATTTTCATAGCTTTCGCTGCACACAAGAACTTCACAGTCTACCAGATTGATGTCAAAACTGTATTTCTCCATGGAATTCTGAAAGAAGAGTTTTGTATCTCAGCCTGAAGGTTTTGTGAGCAAACAATTCCCAGACCACGTCTACAGACTCGATAAAGCTTATATGGACTTAAACAAGATCCCAGAGCCGGTAACGAGGTCCTCTCAGATTTCTCATCTCTTCCGGATTCACAAAAGGGAATATCGATACGACTCTTTTCATCAAGAATGACGGTTCTGACATTATGTTAGTACATATTTACGTTGACGACATCGTCTTTGGCTCGACGGACGCAAGAATGTGCAGGAACTTTGGAGATCTAATGAAGCAGAAATTCGAAATGAGTACGATGGGAGAACTAAGCTTCTTCTTAGGCCTCCAAGTTAAGCAGCTTCATGATGGAATCTTCATCAGTTAATCCAAGTACATTCACGACATCCTCAGAAGTACAACTTGGACAACTCCAATCCTGCCAGCACTCCCATGTCCACTTCATGCAAGCTTGATGCAGATTTCATCAGGAAAATCTGTTAACAAAACGATTTATCGAGGCATGATAGGATCTCTGCTCTATCTCACGTCCAGTCGACCTGACATAATGTTCGCCACGTGTCTCTGTGCTCGCTTTCAAGCTGATCCAAAGGAGTCTCACATGCTCGTCGTCAAGAGAATCTTCAAATACCTTAAGGGAACTCCCAACCTAGATCTATGATACCCAATGGATTCAAACTTCGAACTCGTAGGATACACGGATGCAGATTACGCCAGATGCAAGCTGGATAGGAAGAGCACCTCAGGAGCCGCTCAATTTCTCGGGGGTAAACTGGTATGCTGGTCATCTCGAAAACAAATTGTCTCTCAACTTCTATAGCAGAGGTAGAATATGTCGCTGCTGCGAGTTGTTGTTCACAAATTTTTGTGGATGAGAACCCAGCTACGAGACTTTGGCATATCATTAAATCGTATTCCCATCTTTAGTGACTCCAAAAGTGCAATAGCTATAAGTAGCAATCCCGAACATCACTCCCCACAAACATATAGACATTAGATATCACTTTATCAAGGACATGTAGAACAGAGTACAATCGAAATGCATTTTGTTCACACAGACCTTCAACTTGCTGATTTATTCACTAAAGCAATTGGATGAAAAGCGATTTCAATTCTTGGTGTCTAGGTTAGGGATGTTGAACCGTAAGCCATGATCGATTCTCCCTACATGAACCATGTATTGTGTAAATAGGTCACTTAATTTTCTCCATATGTTTTCTTGTGTGCGTCGGAAATTGACTATCATATCTAGGGGAGTCTTGAAAAATTATGCACAAATTTAGGGGGAGTCTTTGAGCATTTTGCACAAATTAAGGGGGAGTTTCTATGATTTTTCTTCAATCTTTCTTCAATCGATCTCTAGGGTCTTGAGATAGAAATTTTCATTACTTTTAAATAAAAAATCTCTTAAACGGCGAAACTCAAAATTGATCGAAACTGAAATATACGAAAGCTTTAAAATTATTCTCGGCGAAACTGTGTATCACCCGAACTCAATTTGAATTGATCGAAACTAACATTTTGTAAAGGCTCGTAATTTTCCACGGTGAAACTGATCATCGCCCGACTGATTTGAATCGATCCAAATCAACATTTTCTAAAGGCCCTCATAATTCTACTCAGCGAAACTGAGAATTGCCCGAAACTACTTTCGATCGAAACTCATCCTATATATATAGTGTTTTGCCCGAAACTCAACCATTTCTCATCGATTATCCCGATTTACTCCCAAATTCTCTCTGCAATCACACTCGAATCTCGTCACCATCACACACAAATCCTGCATTTTTCACGATTTTTTGAAGTTCAACACTCACTATCGGTAAGAAAAACATGTAATCTGCAAGTTTTAACTGATATCATTCTTGTTTTTGTAGGATTTGCAGATTAGGGTTTGAATAAGTTCACTCGAATCGCACCCAGATTGCGTTTCGACTGGACTTCGTTCGCCGAATGACGCTAATCGCCCGAACTCTTTCCGAACTTAATTCCAAACTTCAATCGGCCGATTCATTTTTACAATAAATCTTGACTTTCGCCCGAAATTGAGTTAAAATAAAACAATGTTTTACTTTCGCCCGAAACTGAGCTTAATTTACCCAATGCTTTACTTCGCCCGAAACTGAAATATACTACACGTTGATTTGAATCGCCCGATTCAATATTTTACCCGAAACTGAGTTACAACAGTATTGAAAATCAGATCGCCCGATTGAAGACATTGCCGGTTGATTGTTCAATTTCTCTTTCTTGAATCGGCCGATCCAAACTTGATCAAATTAACTTCTCAATTTTTTCTAAGTCCTAAATGGTCACGACATTTGATATTTTAATGGACTTGTCAAAATTATTTCGCGACCTCATTTTTAAGTACTACAACATTTGATATTTTCTCCTAACCTTTTGATTTTATCTTACAAAATTATCAAAATGATGCGAGCAATAGATGATGTTTTTGCTTCAAAGGACTGGGCACAAAGAATAGCTAACAACTTACAACTAGACTTTGCTAACACCTCCTGCCCAGAACCAATCATTATCAAAATCCTAGACAATCACCCTTTGAAAACCGCCCTCAATATCACCGAGTGCGTCCCTGAAGTGTATGTACAACAATTCTGGGCCACTCTTCAAAACCCAACTGATAACCCAAAAACCATCCGTCTCTCCGCCAAAATCAAGAATACCATTGTCGTTTTTACACCAACCATTCTTCGCAACCTACTAAACCTCCCATATTCACTTTTCTATGATGTCTATCCCTCTAACGACGACCTCATCAGAGACTTCCTATTCATGGGCCACAAACCTAACGCCCAAAATTTCATTCACCTCCCCGACTTCACAATAAAAGATATCCCGGACCCTGGCGGACCCTCTTCCTAATCATCAACAAATGTCTTTCTCCAAAGCACGCTGGATCCGACCGGTGCAACCGCAACATTATGCTGATCTTCCACGGCATCGTCTTCAACAAAAATTATGATATCGCCCAACTGCTCTGGACGGACATCCTTGACCAATTTAGAAGACGAGGTCTAGGATCAACAAAGAGAGTCCTTCCTTACTTACGGTGGCTCCCTGTCATCGTCCAGCATTTCGTGGATCTTCGTCCAGAAATAGAGCACCGACCCCCGGCCGAGGGCTATCAAACTCCAAAGCTCACCAAAATACAATCAACAAAAAGCAAGCTCGATCAGGAGGCCATGATCATACCAGATTATCTCCTTCAACTCCTTGATCCAATTGACCCCGTGCTCCAAAATACCTTCGAGCAAACAACCTCGAAGACATTCCCATGATTCAACACATCCCAGTTGAACCTAACCCAAGAATAAGCCAACCCTCACAGCCAAATATAGGTCTAGGAAGCTCCTCCTCCCCAAACAAAACAAAAGAGAAAATCAAAAGGGGATGACGGAAAAAGTAAACAGGAACGGCGTACAAAACATAAACACGACCGTCTTCCTCAGTCCTCCAGTCCACAAACAAGCCGGACCGACAATAGGTGCATGGGACGACTTTGTCTTCCCTCGAGTAGAAGTCGCAACATCGGGTCCAATCGCGCAAACTACCCTACCTAGCCACTCATCTCCCACTAGATGATTGTTTCAGATATACACGAGGAGCCACGTCAACCATCACCACCTCGCTCGGAGCAGGTCGATGTTGTAACAAGCAGTCCTCAGCCTCAGACTGCACTTTCATTGATCACGACAAGTCTAGTGCCCTCACCCCGCATAATGTTTACCTTTTCTAGGACACATATACATATTTCTGCATCGACAGGTCTTGGTGATCTGCCCCGAACGCTCTTCGATTCTCTATACTAGATGTTAGTCAGGGACTGAGCGGAACACCCACAGCGGTTAACACAACTATAGCCGCTGCTTTGGGCCATCGATTTGAGCAAGTCTCAACATCAATGTCAACGATGCGCCGGAGTGGCCCTGGTTTCTCAAGCCCTGTGACGGCGGGACGTCTTCGTGACCCCGCCACGTTATTTTCCCCATTCATGACCGAGGCAAGACTCAATGCCCAACTTGAAGAGTTCGCAACTCGAATTGAGGACTCAATCATGACCCGAGTCCACGAAGCACTCGGTTCGTCCACTCGCGACAAAGGCAAGACCCCCGTCATCGAAGAAGCACATGCGGCCCCTGAGTACACTAATCCAGATGTTGGGCCATGGAACGTCCCAATAGACGAACTCATCGACGTCCTGATGGCCAGACTCCGCACTGCACCAGATCTCAGCGAACGGGCTCAGGAGGTTCTACGACGGCTCGAGGTTCCTTTCAACTGCCGAGGCGAGGCCGGTACATCGAATGAACCACGTGACGACCTGGAAGATGAGGATCGTCCTGAGGGGGAGATGGCGCAAGACAAAGGGCCTCAACTTCAACAGTCGCAACCAAGAGTCACCCAAACACCTACCCGAATCAAATAACCTACACCCACACAAACAAAAAAATCCACCCGAACTACTACCAAAACAACCCAACAACCCTCCTCACCAGCTGTGAGACTTTCATTTCCTCATCCCACAATCAAAAGCAGCCCTTCGATGTCTCTATCATCTCTCACCCATCCCGCAAGCCAAACAAGTCCTTCGATATCTCTATCATCTCCAATCCTATCCCTTCAGGCAGACAATCCAATCCCACAAACTGAAGAACAGTACAATCCCCACGATGCCGTGGAAAACTATATCTTCAACGAAGATTGGATAACAAAACCGATGGATCCGGACATGGCCAGGGGCTTGATGGAAAATGCAGGTACTTATTGATGAAGGCAAATGGAAGCCTGGCCCTAATCGGCGACGATGAACTCGAGGAAGCTGAAGACTACGAAGCGGAAATTCCAGAACTTCCCGAGCTTCTCCAACACACTGTCGTCGATGAGGAATGCCCACCAATGAAGTCAAAGAAAGGAGAAGAGCTGAAATTACCGGGAAACGCCAAGGTTATTGCTCCATTTCAAGAAGAAATTCGAAGGAGAATCTGGAGGAAGGAGGATAGGATCGAGAAGCTGGACGAGCTTGAGCTTAGAGGACTAAGTCATCTTCCAAGACCAAAGCAGTCCAGTACCTGCTATCTCTTCGCCGAATTTGGATTTTCAGATGAAAAGGAGGTGATGTAGATCCTCTCAGAAGAGAAGAGGCGAAGAGACCCAGAATCAGAGAACTCCTGGGAGTAAGTAAGTTGTGATTTGCAGATATGGAAATTTCTATCTACAAGGTACGGCGAGAAGATGAAACGTACGAAGAACTAAATGAAGCAGACCTTGCCTACATTAGAGGTGAAGATGTTGAACCAATGGTGAGAGACTATAGAACACTTGGATCACTCAAGTCTCCAGAGACTAGGCTACTACGCACTGAAAAGATTCATTCTGCGCCAAGTCAAGTTCAACGCAACTCATGATCTTCAAATGGCAATAGAGTAACAAGAAGAAGGTGAATCTCACGAAGCCATCCTTCGAAGTCCCAGATCCAAGTTTTGGTGAAGGCCACATCATAAATGAAGACAACGATCCATCAATTGTCTACATCAACTTCAAAGGAGAGAAAAGGCCTATGAAAACGTCAGAGATTCACAAGTTCAGCGACGGAATCTTACTGATCATTCGAAACAAACTCAGAAGCATTCTCGAGCAGCTAAGATACGAAGAATACGAAGTTCAAGAAAAATACACGAAGCTAATCGAGACCATCTCTGGGAGAATATCTTTTCGAAGAAGGTTGCAATCGTTTGAGCACTTCTAGGACTCAGAAAGTCTCCCTACCACCTTGTGAAACCCAAGAAAAAGAAGACACAAAGGATGCCAAGGCGAAAAGGATGCTAAGGGGAGATTGTTACGAAAATATTGTAGCATCCTTTAATTATAGTAATCTTGGGTTTATATGTTCTTATTTAAAGGGTTGTAGTAGTTTAAAGTAACAAGTGATATTTTGTATAAGTTAGGTGACTGGGCTTTAATATACCAAATACTTGTGGTATATAAAGCCCAAACTTAACCTACGTAGGGTTATCACCAAAAGTAAGCCACCATGTACTTTTCCTTAGAAAAACACACAGTTACACACACTCAAGGTGTTCTTCACATTTTGAGCATATTAATCTTTCTTTTGATCCTTGTTTGGTAATATAAGGACCAACAGATTCCCTCAAATTCGAAGAGATGTGTAAGCAGCATACTGTAGGGAAGTTCCTTGTCTGAGCTTTTGATTGCATAGATCATATACTTAAGGACGAAGTATCCTAAGTTGAGCGGCTTGTTCTGAGACATCATATAGAGCGTGAGCATGCTCATGTTTATTCACCGTAGTGGAATGTCCTCCACTTCCAACTCGGGCGCTCCATAGCGTCATGTGCAGAACATTGTAGAGAAGGAACAGATCTACGGGAAGTTTGTTCAAAGCTTCGCCTTCAGCAAACTTTGGCCTATAAGGGAATTCCAAAGAGCTTTCACACAATCTCGCAGGGTTACCTCAGAAGTGCACTAGCGAGTAAAGTCGAAATAACAGAGCCCTTCATTCTCTACCCCTAGCATCTAATTCATCTTTGCACAATTCCACTCAAGTTTCTTCCCAAGCACATACGACATCATAGTGATCTCAGTTCCATCTTCAACGGAAGTTAGATTAGCATAGAACAGTTTCACCGCCTCCACATACATGGACTTGTCAATTCTCAGAAAATTTTCCCAGCCATAGTCACTCAACCACGTCACTACTTGACTATCAGCCAACTCATCAAAGTTAACGCACCTACCTCGTGCAACTTGTCTCTTCTGAAGCTTCCATGAAGTTCCTTGGCGCTCTCATTCAGGAGAAAACTTAATTTCGTCAGTGATTTCTTCCAGATTATCAGGGTTGAACATCATCTCCTTTCCGTGTGAATCGGCGGGAGTAAAAGATTTTTTGAGAGAAGCAGATTTCTCTTGAGAGACAGATTTCTCGAGAGGGGCAAACTGATCATGAGAAGAAGCAGGGGATGGAGTAGGGGTCTTAAAGATCTCTACATTTTTGAACGAGTGGCTTTCGGAGAGAGTGGGGATTTGTTTATCAGAGCAGCCTTTTGTTTCTTGTCGGAGTAGATCCGGCGCCTTTGGTTTTTTTCATGGTTGAGATCGAAGGGTTTGAAGAGTGAAATAATGAAGTGAGAGAGTTAGGGTTGGATGGATTCTGGAAGGAAGAGAATGGGTGGATATAAAGGCCAAAATTTCTCTTCGATAAGAATGGAACGAAGTTATGGATAGATGTGATATCGATTAGACATGTGACAGTGATTTCAAATTTTGAATTAAATCATTGGTAGAAGGAGAAATTGCCCGTTAGATGGAATTAAATGAAGATAAGAGGATATCTCGTAGGGATTAAGGAAGGAAATAAATACTAAGATTAGAGTTCAAAAATAGGAAGGGATTTTCGGCTGAAAAATAGATTTTAACATAAATCTCGAAGAAAATCTATTTAGAGAGATAATTTTTTAAAAAAATTCTCCCCATGAACGGAAAGAATTAGGATAGATAAGGAAGGTAGAATCAAGAAAGAATACTAATAGAATCAAAGGATAAAATCGAAAAGATAATAAGGGCTAACTTATCTAGTCACCTTTCTTATTTGAGCTCAATAATTTCTAATCGATTACGGATATCACAGAATCTACTCTCAATGAGGGGTTTCGTGATGATATCAGTCAGCTGATCATTAGTTCCTACGAAGTTCACACTGACATTCCCTTTCTGAACATGATCTCGAATAAAATGATGTTTCACTTCCATGTGCTTAGTTCGAGAGTGATGTACATGATTCATAGTAACACTAATGACACTGGTACTATCACAGAAAATAGGAATTTGGTCATACCATAAACCGTAATTACTCAAGGTCTGTTTCATCCAAAGGATTTGTTGAGAACAACTTCCTAAGGCCATATACTCTGCTTCGGTTGTGGACAGGGTGAAAGTATTTTGTTTCCGACTTGACCAAGTTACCAGGGATTTCCCGAGTAATTGGCAAGTACCACTAATAATTTTCCTATCTTCTCTAGAACCGGCATAATCAGCGTCTGAATATCCATTATTGGGAATTCCTTGGGATTTGGATACCAGATTCTAAAATTGATTGTTCATTTTAAATATCTAAGTATCCGCTTGACTGCTGTCAAGTGAGATTCGTTAGGACTCGACTGATATCTAGAACATAGACCAGTAGCAAACGTAATGTCGGGTCTGCTTGCCGTAAGGTAAAGCAAACTTCCGATCATACCTCTATACTTAGTTTGATCAAAAGGTGTACCTTGTTCATCACTGTCAATTTTGGCGGTCTGATGCATAGGAGTGGTAAGTACCTTGGTATCAGCGATTCTGAATTTTTCAAGTAGTTCCTTCGTGTACTTCGTGTTAGGAATATGCCCTCGAATGCTATACGAGGATTAGATTGTATAGGGCATTAGCTTATATATCATTCGACCTTTTATGTAATAAGATATTTTTTGTGTGTTTATTGAAAGGCGTTGTTCCTTTATTGGATATAAGAGTACTTTACTAAGCATCCGGTAAGGCAATAAATGAACAAATCCAAATGTGTCGAGTTGAGTCACTGTTCTCGATGAGTACGAGAGAGGAAGGCACCAGTGGACTCTTAACCTCAAGCATTAAAAGTCCGTAAGCCTTAGGCTCCAGTTGGGTGCTGGATAACCGATTACGGCTTATTTTTCGATGACCTATCGAGTGCCGATACCCCCTTGGAAGCGGAGGTCATGACTTGTGATGCGAGTCGAATCAAGGGATTGAATCGTTTCATGGACACTGACTCACGGGTCGTACGGTCGAACATGGCTTATTACTCAAGGAGTGTCAATGACCGACAACAACACTATAGTAGTCTACGTGAAGCTTAGACCGAAAGGGACTTTGGCGGAGTTGACTTCGAAGTCTCGACTGTCACTGGTTCCCCTCGACCCGATTTGTTGTTGCATGGGTCAGCGGGCCATATGCGGTCTTGATGACGATTTGTGATTGCCGGGCTTAGACCGCCGAGTACGGATTCACAGTTTCGCAAGTAATCGAGATAAGTGTCTTATGAGGACCGCGACGGGAAATTACGAAACCCTTGGCCAAGGTATTGAACTAACTCATGTTAGACATGGAGGGTAGTTTGGTAATTTGCCTCGTCCCCGTTTTATCATAGAATCGAGTATAGTGAGTTTGACATAGACCATGGCTCTCACTCGATTGGGACACAGCTGAAGGGTTTATACGTAGTACTATAATCTATAGTAAGGTTCTCGAAAAAAGACTGGGTCGAAATTCGCACTCGAATCGGGTTACGGTCCGGTACTGCGGGATTGGCTAGGTAACTGCCGGACTCTTGGATTCCTCCCATGCCGATTGAGTCGAACCTAGAGAGTCGGGTTTAAAAAGGATCATCAAGGTGTACTGATAAGGAGAGAGGGGCGTTAACGGGCCTTGGGCCATTGGGCCGCGCCTTAGTGGGCCTCAGGCCGTTTAATGGACCGAAGTCGGACTTCGTATGAAACTAACTTTGAGACTTGGGCTTGGCCAAGTGCTTAAAAGGCTTGAGGGTAAAATTAGAATTGGACCCTAAGCTAATTTTCGAATTATGTCTTGGGAATTAATTTCGAAAATTAAATATAAATATAGAAATAATTTATTTGGAATATTATTTATTTTGAGGTGAAAATTTCGAAATTAATCATGGATTAAGTTTCGAATTTTATACCATATTTACGTATACTTAGTTTGACTTAGTATTTAAGTTAGTTGTCTAATTATGATAAGTATCCTTATATGAATTTTGAATTAAATAAGGGAGAGAAAGATATGGCAAAATCTCTCCACTTAAGGAGCAAAATCAAAAATCATATCTTTGAGATATCCTAGGGATTTCCAAATATATCATAGTATAAATAGGGCAGCCCTATTTCATAATTTGGAGTGAAAATTTCGTCCATAACAAAGGCACAAAACACACACCGAAAAAAAATACTTTTCTCCCACGCGACGGCTCGGTTCTCTCTAGCCATCTTTAGAGAACTGATTCCGTGGTACACTGCGAGGTCGGCGTGACGATCTAGTGCCATCACCACCATCGACGAAGTCTTGAAGAAAAGGACGAGGAGCTGCCACTCGCTTCAACTGGTAATTCTCTACCGGTTTGACCCGCCCTATTACATGTCTATGTGTTACTATTCTGATCCGAGCAACGAGGGCAATAAGGGAACCCGGAAAATTTTTGTTCCGCACCGTACCGGGGGACGTGGCGTCTCCGGGAGACACTGGGTAACCCAACATTTCGTTTGAGATATGAATATTCCCGTGTCCATTTGCTTGATTTGCAGTCCAAGGAAATACTTCAGTTCTCCCATTAGGCTCATCTCAAATTCCTGCTGCATAGACTTAGAAAAATTCTCGCAAAATGTCAGTATTGCCTAATATGATATCAACATATATTTACACAAGCAGTAGGTGATTCTATAAAGTCCAGATAATCCGAAAAACACAGATTAACTTCAATGGATTAAAGCTTTGAAAGTTCCTGTGAACAGTGCTTTGGAGGCGTATGTGTGTATTAGAGTTTTGAACAATGGAAAACTTAATTAGTGATGGTTAGGGTTTAAGCTTAAATACCTTGTAAGGTATTTAAGCCTATTGGGCCCCTAACAAGCCCATTACAACTACAACCCATCTAAGCAAAGTATAACATATAAAAAACATAGTAAAGAAATAACAAGACTTAGAATAAATATTTTGGACACTTCTAAAATATTCCTAACATTCTACCCCTAAGTGTCCAAATTACAAATATGCCTATTATCTAAATCTTCATGTCTTCTTTTTCTTCGAGCGAGGAGAAGGCAGAGGTTCCAGAAGTTCGTAGGCTGATCTTCTAAGTCCAAGTCTTAATTCATATGACCTCAATCTTCTACGAAAGGAGATTTTGTCAGAGATGATTTCGATCATCTTATGATACTTCTCTTGTACTTCAGATTCTACTTCTCTCATTTCCTCTACGATCCTCTTGAGCTTAGCAAGAATAATACGGAGAGTTCCATCACAGAACTTGTGGATTTCTGATGTTCTTATCAGTCTCTTTTCTCCCTTGTAATTGAATTAGATTACTGAAGGGTCTTCTCCGTCAAAGATATGGCCTTCTCCATATCTCTCTGACTCAGGTGCTTCAAAGGAGGGCTTCGTGAGATTCACTCTTTTTATGTTACTTTGAAGTGCCATTTGGAGGTCATGTGTAGAGTTGAACTTGACTTGACGCAACATGAATCTTTTTAATGAAGCATAACCCATCCTTAATTCTAGTGTCCTGAGTACTCCAAGCCTCCTATAATCCCCTTCTAATTGATCAATGTCTTCACCTCTGAGATAGAAGAGATCCCCTTCATTCAGTTCTTCAGCTGAATCATCTTCACGTCGTACAATGTAAATAGGGAAATCAATGTCTCCAAATCGCTCCTTTCGAACAGTCAGAATTTGTTTGATTCTGGGTCGTTTTGCCTCAAGTCTTCGGAGATCATCAACGTTCGTTCCTTTTCCTCTGAACATCAGTGTTCGATGGATAGAAAGCAGGTACTGAATGGCTTTTGGTCGTGGGAAATGCGTTAAACCTCTGAGGTCAAGCTCATCCACCGTCAAGATCTTATCTTCCCTCCTCCAGATTTTCCTTCGTATTTCTTCTTGATAAGGAGGATTAACCTTTACGTTTTTCCATGGAAGTTGTAGCTCGTCTATTCCTTTGTGTGTATCTGGAGGGCAATCCTCGTCTATGACCGTGTGTCGGAGAAGTTCGGGAAGTTCGGGTATCTCTGCTTCATAGTCTTCACCTTCCTCGAGCTCCTCATCTTCAATTTGAATTAGACTAATGTTATCTTTTGAGAGAAAGTATCTAGCATTGTCCATAAGGTTTCTGGCCATAATCGGGTTTTCAGGGTGAGTTCTCCATTCCTCGCCAAAGATGTACCTCTCCACAACATCATGTGGATTGTAAAGTTATTCTACAGGATTGTAGAGTTCTTCGACTGAAGTGTTTGGATTGTCGATCTGAATGGATGGGATGGAAGATTGGGGATGGATCATATGACTTGTGTGGCTTGTGGGATGTGGGGTTGTGGTTGTTTGAACTGATTGGGTGGAAATCCTCAAGGAGCCAGATTCGACTTCGCCAAGGGAAATTGTCTGGTTCGGCCCTGGCGTGGCTTGTCTGCCCCTAGAGGACCTTGGTGGTGGGTTGGATTGTCGGGAAGAACCTCCTCCACGAGTTAGAACCCCGCGTCCTCGTCCGCCGCGAGTGACCGGAGACTTGATTCTTGGCCTCTTCTCCCCCTCAAGGCGATCCTGGTCGTCAGGATCGTCATGACGACGTTTCTGACTTGAGCCTTCTTGACGACATGTGGTCGGGGGAGGTATGATTCCACCTTTAATCAGCTTTTTGTAGAAATCTTCTTCGTCCGGAGTCCGCTGATTGTCGAGTTCGATAAGGCGAGAGATACCTACGTCGAAGAGCTCAAGTAGAGGCATGTTGTATGGACTGGGTTCAGGAGTTACTCGTGGTGGTGGTAGTGAGATGAGACGAGGCTGTGACGGTTGTTCTCCCACGGGTGCCTTTCCTTTGTCCGTGGAGGCTGATTGCATGGCATCCTTAATGAGTCCTCGAACCCGTGGTAAGGTGACGGATTCAAAGAACTCAAAAAGGCGATTCTCTAGGTAGGCCATCGTCACAGTTTGAGGAGTTGATGATTGTGCACCGGCGCTGCTTGGTTTAGCCGTTATCACACGTTCAGAACTAGGTTCTGTACGGTGGCCCTCGTCAACCGAAGTCTGGTGGACTTCAGTTTCCGCGGGTCGTCCGACCTCTCCTTGCGACACATCTTTAGAAGATGGTGCTCGGGTCGTTATGGGCACATCAATTAAATGGGCTTGTGTGGAGCTTTCACCGGGGCCACTTCCCGTTATCACTCGTCCAGAGCTAGGTTCTGTTGGGTGGCTCTCGGATGCTGTGCTGCTGAGGTCATCATCATCGGAGAGGCTTCCGTCCAATCCTCGAAGGGCCTCAATCTGAGGCTCTTCTATGGGCGTTGATGCCTGAAGGACAAGCTGAGACTCGGGCTGTGTTGTAGGGATGGTTATTATTTGTTGTGGAGTGGACACAAAACCCGAGGTGACAAGTATTTGGGGAGGTTCTGGGGATTTTGAGACATGTGCCTGTTGGGAGGCAGGTGAATGGTCTGGTTCTTGTTGAGTTTGTGCCGTTGGGTCGACTGCGGCGTCTCCTATCCTAGGGGGTGACCCGGCTGTATCTGGCTGGGGAATTTCGATTGTTTCTAACATGGGAACGACAATTCATGGTTGTTCTGGTTGCTCTGTTGATGGTCGTTCCTCGTGAGGTTGATCAGGAATGATTGATTGTTGGGTCGGTTGGGATTGTGGAGGTACTATCGGTTGTTCTAAGGGTGCTCTCATGTCCTCACTCGCCTCCCTCGCTCTCTCACTATCCCCTGGGACAGACTCTGAGGGGTTTTCAAGAGTCGTGGGGATATACACATTGTATTTTTGTCTGTAGGCTTCGATTTTGTCTGGGCTTGCTAGGGCTAGTAATTCTAGTGGGATTGGCATGGCTGTTCTTGAGTATTTCTCATCAGTCTTCCCTTTTTGCAGAAATTTGAGTTTGGGTGGACTGTAGTTCTCTTCTGCTGGTCTTGGAGGTATCCCAGGTGTTGTGGTCAGAAAGTGGTGGATCATTAGTGAGAACCACCGGGGATAGGGCAGGTTCTGTGGCTTCTTTGCTTTTGACTTCGATCTTTGGTGAAGCTGATCATCCAGGTCCGAGATGATCAGTTTGGCATAGTCGTAATTCTTACGGAGGCATAGTCGTAATTCTTACGGAAGGCGATCCCATGGAAGATCCGAAGAATCGTGAGATTGCATCTGTCCCAGCCGGAGTGCTTGGGTGAGAAGCACTCGTTAACAATTGCAAAAAGGGTTCGCCATGGGTGTGGAATCATTGATTGCTGAAAACGGGAAACAAACTCAAGTGATGAGTAGTAACCCATTCGGAGCATATCAGTGATGAGCTCGTCCTCGGATGCCGCATGTTCGTACTCAGGTTGACTGGGTAGGCGAAGGATTTGCTGTATGAAATCTTTTGTGATCCTGACGGTTTCATTTGCAATCTGAGCTTCATAGGAGATGTTGTTATCCTGTGCAATCTTAGTCGTCATTGTTCCCCAGAATTGTTGAAGGTAGACTGTGGGGACTTGGACAGAAGCTGAGAAAGCGTATCCAAGGTGATGATTCCTCAAAATGGATGGGATGATCTCGTCCTGACATTTGAAAGTACTCAGGTCAAGTTGATAATTATTGTCCTTGATCACGATCCATTTTGAAGTTGCAAACACAAGATCGACCGGTGTTGTCATCATTTTTTTTGTTCTTTTTTTTTTGGACATCGAAAAATCCTGCGTAAACTGCATCACGAGAGATAACGGATTCGGATAATAGATAAACATGTGTATGTCTCATGAATAGTGTAGACTTGTTAATTTGTAGGAAAATGAGATTGAGTTCGGCCCATCACTATTTGGCCCAGATTGTGATTTGAGAAAGTTGTCGAAATTTTTCTAAGTGTTTTTCGCGAATCAGTGAAGAAAATCAGTTTTAAAGGTTTGCTAAATGTGGTTCGCGAACTGCCTTTAAATTTTTTGTAAAGTTTCGCGAATCAGTTTGAAAGGATTGACTTGGTCAAATTTTGACATCGCGAAATTTTTGAGTTCAAAAAATTTGATTAAGGGGTTTTGCGAATTACGTATGCAATTTTGCGGGTAAACAAAAAGATTCTGCGAATTCAATTGGGAACACGACAATTCGCGAAATGACCTGGCCAACAAAGCAGCGAAAATCGTCAGTTCGCGAATTGGTCAAACAAGTCAAAACTGAGTTTTAAAATTGAAGGATTCGCAAAAAGCACTTCGCAAATTTGGCTTTGGCAAAAGTTAAAAAAAAAATTGGCGAACTTAACAATTTGCGAATTGGTTTGGTCAAATGGCGAACTCGACAATTTTGCGAAGTGACTTGGAAAATGGTATTTCGCGAATTGGTCAAATAAGTCAGATTCGCGAAACTTAAAAACGGAATTCGCAGTCCTATTGAAGTAGTGAAAGGCTCTTCGCAAATTTGACTTGGTCAAAAGCTAAAGGAATTCGCAAAACACATTCCTGATTCGCAAAACAAACTTTGAAAGATCAAAAATTGGTTTTCTTTAAAACTGTTCGAACCCTATATTTAAAATTTGACGATTATCCGACAGAACCCAGACTTCTAAAAATTGAAATTAAAAGGATGATAATTCTTCAAAATAAACTTTAAACTAAGATTGTCCTAATGCAAAAAACAAAACCGATTTTCCTTTTTTATTTCAGAAACACATCGTTACTCTTCTTCCTGGACGAAATCGATACCTGCAAAAGCAATATTCACTGAAAAATCGTTAGATGTTGGGTTTCTTACCACGACGAAGTTGGCGAGTGTGTTAGAAAAGACTCTGAAGCGAATCTGGTGAGGTGTTGAAAGGAATTTTGAGGAGAGTTCATAGATTTTTTTTTTTTGTTCGTGATCAGATTTGGGGATTTTGCGAATTAGGTTTAAGTAAGTTTTGCGGGCTAAGAAGGTTTAGATTTGGGCCGCAAAATTTTTGAGAAGATGACCCACTTGTGATTCGCGAATTGTGAATTTGTGCGAGTTGTAGATTTCGAAGTCTTAGATTCGCGAACTTGCGTTGACAATTTTGACTGGTCAGCATATGAACCAATTTGCGAAGTGTACCATCAGTGATTTCGGGAAAGTAAGTTTGCGAATCATAGAATTCGCGAATTGAAGGTTATAAGTTCGCAAAAAAATCTTTGACTAGTCGAAGTTTTAGAGGATTCGCGAATTAGCACTTCGCGAAAATGAAATAAAGTTCATAATTTTCCCAAAACTGAAAAATGTGAAGTTTCATAAAATCATAATTAGCACTTCATAATTTTTTTTAAGACGTTAATTCGACTCAATAAATCATAAAATTTCAAATCTACGAGTTTTTCAAGAATGATTTATCTGAGCCAAATTTCGAAAAAAAAGGACAAAGAAAACATCGCTTTCTTTTGCGGCGATGAATCCTCAAGTCAAAAATTTATCTTCCCTGTTGATTATGTTGGTTGGAGCATTAATGATGTTATTGTTCATATTGTGCCTATAAATAGACATAACTCGAACCAAATTCATAATTCATAAGTTGTCGCAAAATAACTCTCACATTTTCATTATTCTCGCAGGGATAAATGAATTGGATGCAGCAGCAAGTATATGAATCTGAGGAACATGTGGAGTTAAGGTGTAACTTTGAGCGCAATATGGATAAACTAGTGTTTCTTATTTTTCTTCTGTTGTGCTTAATCGTCGTCTTACTAGCTGTTCTGTTCTGGGCACTCATTGGGCGTGCTAGCTTTTGAGATTGTTTTGAGTTTTTTGAGAGTTCATGAAAACTCATTGAGACTGTTTTGAGAGCTTATCCTATTTGTATTATGTATTTGGATATTTTTTTCGCATTTCTGAGAGACTCGTGTAACTCTGGAATATCAATTAAGCGAAAATAATTACTCCCCCTCAATGTGCGAAAATAATTACTCCCCCTCAATGTTTTGGAACTTTGGAATAGTTACCCCAAACTCACCCTAAATAATATGCCTATCGAGAATCTTAAAGCATTTAATTAATAGATTACTTACTCCCCCTCGATGCATGGATATCACATTTCTCCCCCTCGATGTAATGCCATCAGCATTGGCTTTACATCGACTTATTGGAAAGCAAGAAACAAAAATAATTAGTGAAAATAAACTAAACCTAGAGAGAGAAAATAAAAAAAAATAATTAACAAAGAGACACGAACAGAGTTGTAGAACTGAAAACGGAGCAGATGGACACATGGTGAACCGTAGGGAAGCATAATCGAAATTAGAGATTGAGATTCAACATTCCCAGTTTTGCCACTAAGAATTGGAATCGTTTCTCATCCAATGCTTTTGTAAACAAATCGGTTAGTTGATCTCTGTATTGACAAAGTACATTTCTATTATGCCTCTTTCTACTTGGTCTTTTATGAAATGATACGTAGGTATATGTGCTTAGTGCGTGAATGGTGAACAGGATTGCAAGTAATTGCTATGGCACTTTTAGAATCACAATAAATAGGAATTTTATTGAAATCAAACCCGTAGTCTCGTAGTTGGGTTCGAATCCACAAAATTTGGGAGCAACAACTGGCGGCAGCCACATATTCTGCTTCTGCCGTGGAAGTTGACACACAATTTTGTTTCTTGGAAGCCCAACAGAGAAGCTTATCTCCAACTACGAAATCTGCATCAGAATATCCTATTAGTTTCATACCTGAGTTTTTAGGATACCAAAGTCCAATGTCTGGTGTGCCTTTCAGATATTTCAATATTCGCTTGACAGCATGGAGATGTGACTCCTTTGGATTGACTTGGAATCGAGCACATAAACATGTGGAAAAGAGAATATATGGTCGGCTGGCAGTGAGATAGAGCAGAGACCCAATAATGCCTCTATAGTGCATTGGATCAACAGGCTCGCCCAAGTGATCTGCATCGAGGGTGCATGAGGTTGACATTGGAGTGCTGGAAGATTTGCTCTTGTCAATCCCATATTTTCTGAGGATGTCGTGAATGTACTTCGACTGGTTAATAAATATCCCTTCCTGAAGTTGCTTAATTTGCAGTCCAAGGAAAAATGACATTTCCCCCATCATACTCATCTCAAACTGTGATTTCATCAACGTGCTGAATTCGACACAGAGTTCTGGATTTGTAGAGCCGAAGTTGATGTCATCCACGTAAATCTGCACAAGCATGATTTCGGGACCAGCCTTTTTGACAAACAGTGTGGTGTCAATTTTTCCTTTAGTGAAGCCTGAGTTGATAAGGAAGTCAGATAAGACCTCGTACCAAGCTCTGCTTGCTTTAGCCCATATAGAGCCTTGTCGAGTTTGTAGACGAAATCTGGATGTTCTGGATTGAGAAATCCGTCTGGCTATGAGACATATACTTCGTCCTTCAAAATTCCATTCAAGAAGGCAGTCTTTACGTCCATTTGATAGACAGTAAAGTCTTTGTGTGCCGCATATGCAAGAAACAGTCTGATGGCTTCAATCCTTGCTACAGGGGCAAAAGTCTCATCATAGTCAATTCCTTCTTGCTAATTGTACCTTTTAGCTACAAGTCTGGCCTTGTTACGAATTACCACACCTTCCTCATCTTTCTTGTTCTTAAATACCCATTTCGTTCCGATTATTGTCTTACCTTTTGGACGAGGAACTAAGTTCCAGACCTTGAGACAACTGATTGATTTCCTCTTGCATGGCTACTATCCAGTTTGGATCATGTAGTGCGTCAATTACACTGGTAGGTTCTGTTTGACTCAAGAAACAGGTAAAGTTACACTCATTTGAGAGCGAACCTCTAGTCTTTAGTCCAGTAGTGGGATCCCCAATAATTTGATCTGCTGGATGACTTCTAATCCATTTCTTCTCATGAGGTAGTGTTGTAACATTTGTTTCTTATCCTTCATTTAGTGGATACTCAATCACAGAAGTAGTAGGATTGCATGCGGAAGTTGATGAGTCCTCTGGCTGTGTTGCTGGGATTGAGGTTTCAACGTTTGAAGGTGGAAATGTTTGTCAGGAATAGGGTCGGATTCAGGAGGGGATGGACAAGCACTGGTTTCTGTATTTGAAAAGGAATTGGTGATTGGCCTGTTTAGAGAGATGTATATGCGCTCAAATGGTTGATCCAGATCCATTTCTTCTTGAGCTTGTTGACTGAAACATGTTGGGTTTCTGTGTCGAGATTCATCAGCTGTATGTTGTTGATCTTGCCTTGCTTTGTTTAATTCTAGTTCTGAACTAATGTATTCAGAAGCTCTACTTGAGGACTCGCCTAATTCCATCTGTAGTTGAGTAACACCTTGTTGTGTGTGGTCGGGTCCTGAGCTGTTTAGTCCAGATTGAGTTTCTAGACCCTCATCAAATGTGACATTTGCACTTTCAATGATCATTCTCCTTGCACGAAGATATACCCTATATGCCTTAGATTGCGCAGAGTAGCCCACAAAAATTCCTTCAACAGCCTTTGGATCAAGCTTAGATTTGTCTTCTCGGTCATTTGCAACAAAGCATTTGCATCCAAAAATCCTCAAGTGAGCAATGTTGGGTAATCTGTCGTTTATTAATTCATAAGGAGTCTTTCGAAATCTTAGGTGAATGTTGGTTCGATTCTGAGTATAGCAGGCGGTGTTCATGGCTTCTGTCCAAAGAAAATGAGGTAGTGAAGTTTGTATAAGCATCGTTCGGGCAGCTTCTACAAGCGTCCGATTTCGTCTTTCTACGACTCCATTCTGTTGAGGCGTGTGGACGGCAGAGAATTGTTGGGTAATCCCTAGAGATTCATAAAATTCACTGAGTTGTTGATTTTTGAATTCTGTGCCATTGTCAGATCGAATTACTTTAACATTGCGCTGTAGCAGTTCTGCGTTGTCCTAATGAGATTTGGAATGTGGTCAACTGTCTCTGATTTTGTCCGGAGGAATCGGACCCAAGTATAGCGTGAATAGTCGTCTACAACAACCAGCATATAACGCTTTCCACTGATACTGTCTGTTCGCATTGGGCCACAAAGGGCGATGTGTAATAGCTCTAGTGGATGTTGAGTCGATACTGTGTGTTTTGTAGGATGAGTTGCCTTTTTTATTTTTCCTTTCTCACAAGCCGGGCACAGATGTTCCTTTTGATATTTCAGTGGTGGAAGTCTAATAGCCAATTTGTTAGTCGCCAGCTTGTTGAGAGTTTTGAAATTTAGATGGGATAGCCGCTGGTGCCATAAGTTATTCTGAACTGAAGTTGCGCGGGAGATCAGACATATATTCGTCTTTGGTGTGACTGTTCTAATGTCAATGGTGTATAGATTTGTTCTGCGAGTTCCAGTGAGAAGTTCGTCACCATTGGCATTGAGAATTTTGCATGTTCTCTTCTGAAACATAACTTGGAGTCCTATGTCACTGAACTGTCCTATAGAGAGGAGGTTGTGTGTCAGCCCTTTAACATACGAAACTTCCTTGATTGTGAGTCGATTGCATATGAGATCGCCATAACCAAGAATTCTGGCTCCATTGCTATTACCAAAGCGTACCAGCCCACCTGGCCTATCAACGTAGTCGCTCAGCAGTTCCTTTGTCCCAGTCATGTGTGTGGAGCAACCAGAATCTAAGTACCACACATGAAGGGCCTGCAAAATAAAAACTAGAGGGTTTTAGGTACCCATTTAAATATGGGTCCACCTCTGTTGTGTTTGTTAGTCCGTTTAGACTCTCTAGATTTTCTTTTGTTAGTGGATGACACAGAGTCACTGATTGTTTCTAGGGTTGGGATTTGGGTTTCTTCAGTCTTAAGCTTTGGAACCCATTTTTGCTATAGTGAAGGTATCTTTGTCTTAAGCTTAGAGATGAGTTTTTGAGGTTTGGCAAGTTTGACAGGTTCCTTGGTAGCTTTTGGTTTTGATTCTTTCCTTGTCTTTATATTTTGTTTTTAGAAATTGTTTTGAGAGTTAGTTTGGTGACCTGATCATGCATGGAGAACTTTGTTTTTGATTGAAAAGATAATTTTTGCGATACATGCCGAAATAAAGAGGTACAAAAGTTTTTGAAGGAAAATAATCAATAACAAAAGGTGTATTGAGATCGCGGTTCTCCTTCAAGATATCTTCCTTTCTACCCCATACTTGACCTTTCAATGGCTCTTTTGTGGGTCCTGAAAATTTCAACGCACTAGTGCAGGAAATTTTGTCATGCGAAACTAAGGTATATGAAGTTGTGTGTAATCTTAATTTTTCTTTAAGTGAGGAGATTCCTCAAGAAGTTTCTGCCTTTCTTCATCAAATGACTTTCTCTCTCTTTCGAGAGTGGAGTGTAGATCACTGATTTTCTTTATGCAATCAGGCATATATCCTGTTGCATATGTAGATATCGGTGCCTTACTTGACGAAACTCTTAAGGTCTCTCTTTCATTTGGACATGGAATATCATACTCAAATTCAGTTATTGCTGGACAACTTCTTTCTTTATAACTATCATTTAACTCTGTGTAGTCAAATGATGTTTGAGTTTTACTATGTGTTGGTGTCTTATTTTCACTGACAAAAGACATGAGATTTGCCAGGCAACCTGTCTGCATGAATTTGAGATCATAAAGATAAGGTGCACTTGATATGACTTGTTTTAGCTTACATGGGTTTTCAAAACTAGTCCCTTATAAGGATTGTAGAAATCTACATTAGCTGGTTTGTTCAAGAATATCGTTTGTTGTGACTGATCTCGTCGGGTTAAGATGTCCTCCAAGTTTTTGATTTTGGAGTATAGTCTTTCCCGTTCTTTACAGAGTAAGTCATATTACGTTGTAGCGTCTATTGCCTGATCTCGATGAGATTTCATTTCCTTTTCTAAATCCTTGGCTTTAGCTTCAGATTTTTGCACTTGTATTTCTAGCTTAGCAACCCTTTCATTTGCTACATTTTAGGGCTGTGCGTTCGGTACGAACCGAACCGAACCGAACCGAAATTTCGGTTAACCGAAATTTCGGTTCGGCGATCTCCTAGACCGAATACCGAACCGAATTTCTCGGTTCGGTATTCGGTTATAACCGAAATTTAATTCGGTTTTTTCGGTTAACCAACGGTTAACCGAATAAAAAAAATTAAAAGAAATGCAAAAAATTCAGGCAGCTCAACATGAAAACGGTTTTTAGATGCGTTGAATTCCTTCTTGCAACCGAGCTTTTTAGCTTCACCATATCAATTTACTGTGTTGCTCTGCTAGGCTTTCACATTTGAAGAAGTTCGAAATATGCAGAGATTTTTGAAAACGCACTCACCCGAATAGAAACTCCGAAGGCTATGAAGACGGCTGCGTTCTGCGAGGCTCTTGATGTGAGGCGATGCGATTGGCTAGGGTTTTCAATTCGGGGCTAAGGGTGAGCTGAGCTGAGAGAGACGAGAGGTGAGGCAGAGAGAGACGACGAGAGGTGAGAGATGAGAGAATTAGATAGATCCATTTTATTTCTTATTGGGCTGGGCCGTTTAGTTGGTTTAATATCACTGAATAATACTAATGGTTTGGGCCGCGTCCAAAGTGGGGCAGTTTTAACACATTTAATATATTTTTTAATAATAAATATAACAATTCGGTAATTCGGTTCGGTACGGTATACCGAACTAGTATATCTGTACCGAACCGAATTACCGAAATTTTTTTTTGAAAACCGAATACCGAACCGAATTTTTCGATTCGGTTCGGTTTTGTACCGAATTTTCGGTTTTTCGGTATTTCGGTTCGGTTTACCGAATAGCGAACACCCCTACTACATTTACACGATTCTTCTCACATGCATAATCATATCTAAATTTATCAAGTACTACTAAATTCTTTTCTAAGTTAGCTTCTAGTTCTTTGATTTTTCTTTTACCTAATTTGTTAGATTTATATAAAGATAAAAATTCATTTTTCATCTTAAGTAAAGAGTCATAATCTGCTTCGCTTGCCTCCACCATGTCTGAGTTGTTGGAGGTTTCCCTGTCTGATTCGTTTTCTTCAGCTCCAGTTCCATCATCCTCGTCATCCAGTTTGGCCATCAGTGCCACGTTCTCATCCTCGATGCTGAGGTATCTTCAAGCCAATGATCCTCTTCTGCCATTAAGACCAGTCTTTTTTCCTTCTGTTCAGCTAATTGAACTTTTCGGGGATAATAGTTGACATCCTTTTTCTGGGCATTCTGCATTTTCTGGCAAAGTGTCCAGTCTTACCGCAATTGAAGCATTTTCCGCCTTAATGAGGAGTTTCAGAGTTGTTTTCCTCATCTTGATTCTTTCCTTTTGAGTTGGAGGATGTTCTTTGACGATTGGAAGAGGATCCAGTCTTCTTATAATATTTCTTCTGCACAAAGTTCGAGACCAAAGCGAGCTGCTTAGCAAGATCTTTGAGTGTGATCTCCTTGTCTCCATGTTTCATAAGACCCTTGAGTTCACAATCAGAATCAGAGTCTCCTCCCTCCTTAACTTGTGATGACTGGATAATTTCTTTATCTTTGAATTGCTTTCTTGATGATCGTTCAGTCACAAGAGCGAGTGAGTCGCTTCCTACTGATTTGATTTCCTCCCGTCGTTTCTCTACGTGATTAGAATGTTGATTGAGGTAGTCGAATAGGGTATGGATGCTAACTTTGGTTAGGTCGTTCATTTGTCTTATCATTATTGCAGTGGCCTCCCATTCTTTTTTTTTTGGTGAAATGATATTTCATTTACCACGTAACTGAGCAGATTTTTACACCTACACCCACGCAAACAGCCAATCAAACAGCCACCAAGAAAGGCTCAGCACAACACCATGAACAACACAAATACAATATATGCTAGACTGAATTAAAACTGAAATTCTTCACCTTCTTCAAATGACTGAAGCTCTGCACTCTTATCTCCATTTCCTTTTTTATCATAAGCGTTATCTGCTCAGAAGTCTTTGATCCCTCTCCATGCACTCGTCTGTTTCGCTCACACCACAAGTGGTGGATAGTAGCAGCATAGCAGGCTACACTGATGCAGTGTTGAACTGCTCTTTTCCTCCCCATGAGTTCCATCCAGCTGCGCAGGTCTTCAAAGTCTTGAATCAGATCTCCTATGTTTAGCCAAGCATTGATCCGCATAATCACTTGCTGGCTATATTGACACGACAGAAATAAGTGCTCTACAGATTCCTCCAACACTCCACACAGTCTACGACTGGTGCTGGGAATGGTTAGACCCCAGCTCTTCAACCTATCCACAGTTAAGATCCGCTTCTGTAATACCAGCCATAGTAGGAAGGAATGCTTGGGAAGGTTAAACCTATTCCACACAGCATTGCAGTGAGGAAAGATTGGTGAATTCCCTTTTAGCCATGCATAGCCGCTCTGAACAGAGTATACTCCATCCGGAGCTGGTAGCCATTTGCTCCCCTGGTATCCCAGTCTGAATTTCTCCTTGAGTCTATTGAGTTTTCTCCAGTGCCAGCTCGTGTCAGCTGGTGGCCTATACTCCCAGAAGTTGCTCCCCTTCAGGTATATAACATTTATCCACTTAATCCACAATGAGTCCACTGCAAGTGTGATATCCCAGATCTGTTTGCCTGCTAAAGCAAGATTCCATGTTACACAATCCCTGAGGTTCAGCCCACCTTGCTTCTTTGGCTGACAGACACTTTCCCAGTTTAGGAGAGGGAGACATTTACCATGAGATTTCTTCCCCCACAGAAATTCCTTGCACACTCTATCCACCTCTTTGGTCACAGCTTTGGGCAGCAGGAAGATGGAGCCCCAGTAGCCATGGGTTGCCAACAGAATTGCATTGATTAAGCACAATCTCCCCGCATATGAGAGGTGTCTAGTGGCCCAACATTGTATGCTGGATGTGATCCTTTCCACTAAGGCCTGACAGGAGGTCTTATTCCACCGAGTAGGGGACAGAGGAACCCCCAGGTATCTCATGGGGAACCTACCTAGGGAAAAGCCAGTGCTCTGTAGAATCTGCTCAGTGCTCGCAGGATTAGTACCTGCCAGGTAGAGACTGGATTTTTGCTGGTTGGCAGCCAGACCAGATACTTGATGGAAATGCTCCAATGCTTCTATGACCACAGTTACAGCGCCTTTACTACCTTTGCAGAAGATCATGAGATCATCTGCAAAGCAAAGACTCACCAACTTCAGTTGCTTACACATTGGATGAAACCTGAATCTGGAATCCAGGGAGGACAGCTGAAGTTTCCTTGTCAAGTACTCCATAGAGATAACAAAGAGAAGTGGGGAGACAGGGTCCCCCTGTCTCAGACCCTTAGCACCTTTAAAAGCCCCAGTCTGTGACCCATTGATGGACACAGAGTATGATACAGTAGTTACACAGGCCATGATCCAAGTCACAAACTTTCTAGGAAACCTCAGGAGGCAGAGCCACTCTTTTAAGAAATCCCAGTCCACCGTGTCATAAGCTTTCCTAATGTCAACCTTCATGAGAGCACGGGCTGATGAATTCCTCCTGTTATACTGTCTGAGCAGATCCTGGCATAACAGTATATTATGCACAATTGATCTCCCCTCCACGAATGCACTTTGATTTGCCTGTATGAGTTTGGGGAGTAAGGGTTTAATACGACTACATAACAGCTTAGCAATGCATTTGTATATGGTATTGCAGCATGCTATGGGTCTGAATTCCTGGGCAGATCTAGGATTGGGTACCTTTGGGATTAAGCATAGCACTGTTTGGTTCAGCTGGGGGTGCATTTTGCCAGTGTCAAAGAATTCTAGTATGGCATTGGTGACTTGTTCCCCCACAACACTCCAGGCTTTCTTGAAGAAGTCACTGCCAAAACCATCAGGACCAGGAGCTACCTCAGAATGAATGGACTGCATCACTGCCCAGACCTCACTTCTCTCAAATGGCTGAGTGAGCCTCAGTTGATCTTCCAGAGGAAGAGTATATCCAACTTCAGCCACTCTATGATCCAGTGTGCTGTGAGTAGCCTTCCTCTCTCCCAGCACTGCCCGAAAGTAATCCAAGAAGTGCTGTTGAATTTTGCCATTTTCAGTAAGTATACCAGCTGGAGTATCTATGGATAAGATTCTGTTGGAATAGGTTCTTTGTCTGATTCTGGCATGGAAGTAAGCCGAATTCTGGTCACCCTTGGCCAACCATCTGGCTTTAGCCTTTTGTCTCAGGAATTTATCTTGAGCCCTGCTTAGGAACCCAAATTCTACTCGTGCAGCCTGTTCTTTAGTTAGTAGATCCAGATTTAGGGGGTTTTCATGAAGGGCAGTCTGCAGATCTTCTAACTTCCTTCTGACCAATTCTGTATTTGTAACTATGTTAGCAAACTCAGTTCTGTTTAGGGCTTTAAGGGGTCTCTGCATCTTGGCCAAATTCCAGCACACATTCCTCATAGCAGACCCAGGCATGGTGCACCAATGATCTCTAACTGTGGTGAGAAAGGAGGGGGCCATTGACCACATATTAAAGTACTTGAAGGATCTCCCCTTAGGTGGCTGTTGCTTAGTGTCTCTTAGCACAATAGGGGTGTGGTCAGAAACACCCTCTTGTAGGAACATGGCTATGTGACTACTGAATCTGCTTAGCCAGTTGGGATTGGCAAAAGCCCAATCAAACCTACTCCATATTCTCTTCTCATGACTTTGTTGATTGGACCAGGTGTAATGCGCTCCACTTCTTTTTATTTCCTGAAGCTGACAGGTTTGCAAGCATTGGTTGAAACCCCTAAAATCAACTGCACTGATGGACACACCCCCCAATCTGTCCTCAAAGCCCCTTACATTATTAAAGTCACCCCAGACCATCCATGGGTCATCTAGTACACCACCAATCTGCTCCATAATTTCCCACAGTTTGCATCTAGCATTTGGCTCATTGTGTCCATAGACACAAGTGAGGTATGTTACAAGGGTCCTGTTCTTGAGCATCTTGAAGTGCATGTGTTGATCAGATTTGGACATCAATTCTAGCTCTACTCCTCCTTTCCAAGCCACTACAATTCTACCATTAGGGTGCTCACTGCTGTTATGACAGAAGTCCCAACCTTCAAAGACTCTATGCATTGTGCTATTTACAGATTCCACTTTTAGCTTGGTTTCTAATAGGCATATTATATTTAGTCTATATCTACTACAGAAGAGGGCTATCTCCCTCTGTTTAGCAGGGCCATTGAGGCCCCGAACATTCCAAGAGGCACTACTATCCATTACCTGATACACAAGCCCTCTGCTTGGAAGGGTTGCTGCCAGGTATAGCCGGATTTCTCACCTCCTCTCTTTGGACCAGGTCTGCCCAGGATTTTCTGATTCCACTACTCGGTGGGTGCCCCTCCTTCCCAGTTGTGGTAATAGGGTCAGTGGGAATTGGGTCCTCTGTAAAGTGGTCCGTCACTACACTGAGTGTATGTCCATCAGTGTGATTCCCACTCGGTGCCTGTCCCTCTGGAGCTGGTTCATTACTCATTTGCTTCTGTTTATTCCTGTGAATAGGTTGCCAATCATTCGGGATCACTTTTTTACAAACAGCTGTCTCATGACCATAACCTTTGCAGTTTGTACAGAGCACTGGCCTCCACTCATAGGTGACCCTCTGTTCCAGTAGCTGCCCTTTTTCACTTACAAACTTTATGGTGTCCTTGAGAGGCTTGTTGAGGTCAACTTCCACAAGGACTCTAGCATAGTGGATGCGTTCTTTTTTCCTCGTAACATCATCAGTCATAACTGGCCGCCCAATCAGACTTGCCAGTTTGCTCAGAGTTTTAATGCCCCAGTATTTGAGCTCCAATTGAGGGAGTTGTACCCAAATCGGAACACTGTCGACCCCTGTTTTGTTCAGCTCAGTATCCTCCGTCCAAGGGGTTAGCACCACTGGCTTCCGATCAAAATGCAGAATCTCAGTTTGCAGTATGATGTTCCTCGAGGCCACACTGTCAAACCTGGCCAGGAAGAGGCCTTGCCTCACTTGCCAGATATTCTGCAATCCTACTTTATCCCATTTCCGCTTCAGAAACCCAGCCATGACACTATAGGGAGGGTTAGCCCCAAGGACATAGCAAAGTAGGGCTGAGTTCCAGTGGTCGACTTCCTCCTGAATCTCCTCAATCGCTACCATGCTTATCTCCTGGCCCTCCTCAGTGGTAGGAGCAACATAATCTAGCCGATTATCCTTTTTGTGCAGAAGCTTAGCATTGAAATTGGTCCAACTACTTGCAGTCTGTGGTGCAATCACTCGATTACCTGAAGTAGATAATTTTGGCCACTCTCTATCCATATGTTCATCAGCGGCCAAAGTATTTGGGGCTTGAGGACTACCAGCGTTCCCCAGCAGACCTTCGCGTGGCAGTTCAATAGGTGTTTTGCCTCGTTGCTGGATGCGATCACCCGTAGTAAACCTCAATTGAGATCGTGTTGCCTCCAATTGTCCATCGGTACCCAAATTGATTGGAGATTGAATCGGCGTCACCAATGGACCAGTGCGCGTCAAAGTCTCAGTTGCACGGTCGCGCCGCCAATCCACATCACTCGATCTGTCCTCTGTGTCCGTCAAATGCTCGTTGGGAGGGGGCGGCGGCGTCACCACCGTGACCAGAGCTGCCCTCTGTGTCACCACTCTACTCTTTTTCGCCATGGCTGAAAGGAGAGAAAATTGGCGCGGTAAATGTGGCCTCCCATTCTGGATGGAGTGATCCTAAGAATTTGATGTTGATCTCCATTACATTTTTTGTGACTCCATAAGAAGGACAAGAAATCGATGGAAAGTGTCTTGGAGAGTTTCCCCTTTGTTAGCATGAAAGCGGTCATAAGAGATGAGAGTGTTCGCCATTCTTGCCATTGTGTTGACTTCTGTCCCCTGCATCATAATTCGAAGAGCATCCCACATTTCTTTTGCGCTTTCACCACATTCGAGTTGCATCAAAATGTCATTGGGAATGGCTTGCATCATGTATGATTTGGCTATTTTATCCGCCTTTAGTCGTAGTTTTTCTTCATCATTGCATTGGTCGGCTGTTCGCAAAATCCTTTGTTCTTCTCTTGCAGGAGTAGTGTCGGTAGTGGCTGGTATTATGGTCCAGTACTGCTTAGGTCCATTGTAAATAGATTCCAGCAAGTTCTCTGAATTGTCCTTGCTTTCTATGAAGTTGATGAACCTTCTCTTCCAGACTGCGTACTCTCCATGTCGGATGATGGGAGGTCTAACATCATTTCCCATGCTGAAAGAGTCCATTGTTTGTGTTTTGGATATGATCGTTAACGTGTAATGCGAGGAAAATTAGGTTTAGGTCGAAAATTTTGGTCAAAGTCAAATCTGAGAGTTGACTTGAAGCTTTGTATAATTTGTGAAATTGGATAATTATGAGAGTTCGTAAAATTAGGATAGGATTTTGTTCACGAATTTGGTAGTTTGTTTTTCGAATAGGTTTAGATCTGGGTTCGCGGATTGATCGGGTTTCACGACTCAGGGTTTGCGGGTTGGTAAAAACCAAGTTCGCGAAATGAAACGGATTTGCAAATTGAAGCTGGAATTCGCAAATTGAACAAATCTCGAAGTGACTGGATTCGTGAAATGTGAAGTTCGCGAAATGGTCCGAGTATCGGGTTCGCAAATTGAGCTTAATCCGTGAAACTCAGTGGTTCGTGAAATAAACCAAGTCGCAAAATGAAAGTTCGCAAAGTGAGAGTCCGCGAAGTGAAAACTGGATTCGTCAAAGATGGATTCGTAGAAGTGATCAAATGAACTGATTCGTAGACGATGTGTGATTCGCGATGCTGACTGGTTCGCGAATTGGAATACGAGTTCACAAATTGATCTGCGGACAAGGATTTGCAAAATGTTGGATCCGCGAAATCTTAGTTCGTGAGAAATAAAATTCTACATCTGAGACGTTAATTCTGAAAGATCTGACGGCCCGTATATTTCCACTAAGTTAAGTTTAGAACTTCCGATTTGCGAAATTCCTTTCAAGGTCAGAATTCGTGAAATTTCTTGTAAATTCGCGAATTCCTTAAACCCTACGCAGGCGCCAATTGCGAATCAAGAACAAATGATGAGCTGTAGCTGTTCTTCACTTTCGGACCAAAATCTCGGACAGATAATCTCAAACTCGACGGGAATAAATCTGAAAATTCTCAGGAATGATAGTTATGCAATGTAGCTGCTTGACTCACTTAGCAGATGCTTCATAAACAGCTTTAGAGTTCGATTTCTGACATGTGACGAAATCTGAATGGCCTGCAATAAAAAACTTGAAATCTTGATTTTGGGTTCCCTAGTGAAGTTTCCTCACCTACACGCTTGCTCTGATACCCGAAAAACACAGATTAACTTCAATGGATTAAAGCTTTGAAAGTTCCTGTGAACAGTGCTTTGGAGGCGTATGTGTGTATTAGAGTTTTGAACAATGGAAAACTTAATTAGTGATGGTTAGGGTTTAAGCTTAAATACCTTGTAAGGTATTTAAGCCCATTGGGCCCATAACAAGCCCATTACAACTACAACCCATCTAAGCAAAGTATAACATATAAAATACATCGTAAAGATTTAACAAGACTTAGAATAAATATTTTGGACACTTCTAAAATATTCCTAACAGATTCCATTCGTATTTGATAAACAGAGTGTTATTGATTGTTCCTGTTGTAAAGTCCATGTCTATCAAAAATTTGCTCAATCTTTAGTACCATACCCTAGGTGCATGTTTAAACCATATAAAGCTTTGTTTAATTTGAAGACGTGATTTAAAAAATCTTCTTTTTCAAAACCAGGATGTTGTTCGACATAAACTTCCTCATTTATAAAACCATTTAAAAATGCGCTATTCACATCCATTTGAAAGAGTTTGAATCTTTTAAAAGATGCATATGTAAGTAAAACGCGTATTAACTCAAGCCTAACTATCGGTGCAAAAGTTTCTCGAAAATCTATACATTATTCATGGGAATAACCTTTGGCAACTAACCTGACCTTGTTCCGTGTCACATTATCGTTTTCGTCCAGGTTGTTGCGAAACACCCACTTCGTGCCTATGATGGACTTTTCGTTAGCTCTTTCCACAAGAGTTCACACATGGCTCTTTTGAACTGTGCTAGCTCTTCTTCCATGGCAATCACCCATGATTTATCGTCAAGAGCTTCATTCACTGTCTTAGGTTCCATGGTTGATAACAGCACGTTATGCGATTCCTCAGCACTATCATTCCGTACAGTTGCTCGCATTTTGATCCCTGAAGTGATATTCCCTATGACCTGTTCAGTGGGATGGCTGGAGGCATGTTTGAATTTTATGCGTTGTTGTTCGTCTGAAGCCTCGTGTTCCTCTGACGCAGTGTCGAGTTCCAACGGAATTGCGTTTACTTCCTTGTCAGTAACCTGTATACCTGCAGGAGATACAACTCTACATTCCTCAGTAGCATCTGCGTTAGGGAATTCATCAAATGTAACATGCACAGATTCTTGAACACTCTTCTTCCTATTATTAAACACTCGAAAGGCTTTGGAGTGAAGGCTGTAACCTAGGAATATCCCTTCATCTACTTTGGAATCAAATTTTCCTCTCTTATCCCTATCATCTAAAATAAAACATTCGCAGCCAAATACATGGAAATATCCTATGTTAGGGGTCTTATCATTTCAAAGTTCATAGGGAGTTCTCTTAATAATCGGTCTAAGGAAATTCTATTCGAGACATAATAAGCCGTACTAACAACTTCAGCCCAAAAATGTTTTGGAGTATTATATTCGCTCAGCATAGTCCTAGCCATTTCTTACAATACTCTGTTTTTCCTCTTGACCACTCCGTTCTGTTGAGGCGTAATAGGGGCTGAAAAGTTATGACTATAACCATTTCCATCACAAAAGGATGCAAAAGATTTACTATCAAATTCTAGACCGTTATCACTCCTAATCTTGCGGACTTCCATCTGTTTCTTGTTTTCTAGCTTCTTAACTCAGTGGTGCGAAGTTATCTAAAGCCTCACTTTTGTGCGCAAGAAACAAGACCCATGTGTACCTAGTATAGTCGTCTACAATAACAAAGGCATATCGTTTACCTCTCAATGACATAACCTGTACCGGACCAAAAAAGTCAAGATACAACAATTCTAGTGGTCTGGAGGTGGATATCACATTCTTAGGTTTGAAGGATGTCTTGGTCTGTTTCCCCATTTGGCACGCTTTGCAAATTCTGTCCTTGGTGGCTTTCATATCTGGGATACCTCTCACTGTTTCATTGCATGAGATGAGATACATCAGTTCCATGTTAGCATGTCCCAAACATCTTTTCCATACCCATATGATATCCCGCATAATTGCTAGACACTTGACATTTTGTTTAGCAATATCATCAAGAGTAATGCAATAGATGTTACCATGCCTAGATGCACTGAACACAACCTTATCATCCTTTTTGACAAAGCATTTATCTTTAGCAAAGGCTACCGTATGTCCATCGTCACATAGTTGGCTAATGCTTATCAAATTATGTTCTAAGTTCTTAACAATACATCTATAGTGTTAGGAATTATTTGTAGTGTCCTCTAATTAGTTAAATCTTGGATTTATATTTTGTTATTTTACTGGTTGTAGTAGTTTGGGGAGCCAAATTGTATTAAGTAGAAGTTTGGTACTTGGGCTTTAATTACCAATTAAATGTGGTATATAAAGCCCATACTTACCCTAGTTAGGGTTAATCAAAAGAAATTTGTTTTGAAGCCGCTCTCGTTAAACACACACACTTAAGGTGCTTCATACGCTTCTAATCTTTCGATCCTTGTTTGGTAACAAGTGGACCAACAAGTGGTATCAGAGCCAAAAGTGGATCGATCTCAACGATTTGAATCCAATTTTGTTCGATTCCGACAAGCTTTGAAATAACATTTTCTCAAAACCCATTTTTGATTTCTCATGTGTTTTATAATGTTTTAAAACGTTTTAACTGCCTTTTGGTGAGAAAAATCATTAATGAGTGTAATTCTGTTCTTTTTTGTCGATTCCAGCCAAGTTTGAGTTGGATTTGAGCCAAAAATCGAGTCCGAAAATTTTTTTCTGGGTCTGTTCGTCACTTTCGGGTAGAATTATCACACACTTCTTTGTAGTTTGAAGGATTCGACTGAAACGTCTTGATTCTGCAGGGAATCGCCCGATCAAAGCCTCGGGGAATTTAAGTCTCTAAGACTAAATCGCCCAACTTCCAATCCTATAAGAGAATTTTCTTTCTTTTGAAACTTGACTATAATTGTTCGAAACTAATATTTCATTTCGCAGATCACATCCACGTAACGATCACTACCAAACAAAAAATGGACTCATTAGCTATGGGAAGCGATGTTCGTTTACCAGTCCTAAGACGTGGCGACTTCGGAGTTTGGAGAAGCAGATTCCTCAACTTTCTTGACATAAAAGACAATGGCGAGGACATCATCGAGTCTCTCGAGAAAGGACCACAACAAGTCTGGGTCACAGTCCGTGGTGATGATACAGTCACCCCAGCAGTTCAAGGAGGCACAATGCTCTCCTTCGCAATACACTGATGCAGAAAAGAAACGAGCTAAAGCAGACCTTCTGGCAAGAAACTACTTGATGCAAGCTTTGCCTAATGACATACTGATCCGAGTCGATAGCCTTCCAACTGCTAAAGCAATGCGGGATGAAGTCGCAAAACTAATGCAAGGAACAGAGAGTGGACTAAGAGCTAAGAAAGCCAATATCCTAGCAGCATACGATTTCATAAAGGCTAAGCCCGATGAGCAAATTGGTGAGACCTACAACAGGTTCATGGTCCTCGTGAACGAAATAAGGTAGATAAGCATCATAAAGACGAACATGGAACTCAATGTCAAATTCCTCACCACACTACATCCAGAATGGAAGAGAGTCACCACACACTTCAGACTTAACAAGGACCTCGATCAAATTGACATTCACAGCGTCTACGAAAGTCGGGAGCAGCACAGTGACGATGTTCGTGAAGCAATCGGAGATCAGAACGGTAAGGCAGTCACAGACCCCATCGCCCTAGTAACAGATATCACTCTTAAGAAAAGCACAAAAGCCGCAAAGAATAAGTCTGCTAAGTCCTCCAGACCATTAGACAGTGAAGACTCTGGATCAGAATCAGATCCCAAATTCAAAGACTTCAAGAAGCATGTGGCTTATGTAACGAAGAAAATGGCAAAACAGTACTTCAAGAAATCATCATCATCCGCCAATCGACAAAGGATCTCGTCAAGTTCCAACACCAAAACCTTTTCAACAACCCGACTCCAGGAACGACTCTGAGCCTAGCAAATGTTTCAATTGTGGAAAGCCTGGGCACTTTGCTAGAGACTGCTACCTTCCCAAGAAGAAAGATGAGGAGTACTACACTAGAAAACTTCAGTTGCTCAAGCAGAAGAAATCTGGAGTTGCATTGATGGATGGATGACACGTCTGAAAGTGAGTCAGAGAATGTAGCCCTGATGGCTCTGGTAGAAGAAGGTGACTCTGAGCAGAAGAATCTGGAAGCTAATGCTGGTGATGAGGACAAGGAGCTGTCTTCAGGAAATGAGGTAGAATCTTTTAACCAAAGAGTGCATTCTGAACTTGAAGAAAACTATGTAATACTTCAAAATGAACTTAAATACTTCAGGTCAACAAAAGTGAAATTAGCTAATACATTAGAGGTTCTAAATACGACCCGTGAAGAAGTAAGTAGTTTAGAAACTAGTTTAGCTGACTCGAGAGCCAACTTAGCTGAATCTGAATCAAAAGTCAATGACTTATAAGCTCGTTTTGATAATAATTATGCATGTCTACGTAAGCAATTACGTGATAATAGCAACTTAGATTGTCTGCTAGAAGTAGCGCAGTCAAAAATCGATAGTCGTGACTTAGAAATAGAAGGTTTGAAAACACAGCTTAGTGAGCTAAATGCCAAATGGACAACGAGCGAAGACGAGAGAATTACTAAAACATGCGAATTCGAAATCCTAAGCAAAGAGCGTGGAAATTATATGCTAGGATTAAGAAGCTAGATGACCTCTTTACTAAGAGAGGACAAAAATATAGTACGATTTTTTTGAATAAGCCTAGAGACATTGAATGTTATGATCCACGTGAAGGATTGGGATTCGTTCCAGACTCTATCTCAATCGTGAAGAAACCCCTACCTCTTTATGACATTAGTTTCCTAGGACTAAATATGCCTGGTCTTATGCCTTTTACGAGCTCATCTACACTCGATGCGCTAGAGAAGAATAAGAGAAATAGAGAGGACTGGGCTGAAATCCCGCTTGACTATGAAAAACTGAATAATAGTTACAAGACAAGGGAGATACCTTTGTCTGATGACTTTACCTATTTATACGCCCTCTTCTGAAGAAGCATGTGTCGAAAAACCGAATACCTCTAATGCATATATACCAGCTATAATCAGGGAAATATCTGATTTGCGATCAAATCTAGAGTCAGAAAGGATAACTTTCCAGATTGAGAATGAAGTATTGCTTAGTATAGTTTCCTCACTAGAAAACCAAATCGACACGAGCAGAACTACAGCCTCAACTCTAGAGTCAGCGAGGATAACTTTCCAAGTGTGTGCAAACTTGTTTAGTCGACTCCAAATAGACATCCCTACCAAAACTAGAACGAAAAGAAAGCAGATTGCATCTAGAAAATCCAAGCTTACAAACTCATCTTTGCATGTACTCACAGGCAATTCCCTAAATAAGAAAGGGAAGAAGAAAGCCACAGGAGAAAGCCAAGAACGATGTCGCTTACTCTCTTAGAAAGAAGAAGCCCGTTAATTTTGAGGCGTCTGGTTCTAATTTTTGTAATAGGCGTCAAGTGTGTGCTAAGAATTATCTTTTTGAACCTCCATCTATTATTCTTAAGCCTGTAACGACTACTAAGTATCGCAACTTCTATTCCAGCCATAATGATACTTTTATCCTGAATGCTCAATACCAATCAGCAAATACCAGCACAACCAAGGGAACACCACGACCTTCTCTTAAATCAGGATACAAACCTGACAAAAGTAAGGGACATGTTGACAAAACAAAATCCCATAAAACTGAAGCAAAAGCCAAAGTTATAGGAATGCGTAGCATATCAGTTACAAAACAATAACTTATAGCATGGACAAATCTCTGTCATCCTCTAGGAAAGCAATCGTCTAGAATCATAGATAAATCTAGCGCTGAATTTAGAAATAGACCCGTAAGAAGGGCATACGTAGACTCTAATGAGGGAGGACCCGTCCTTAAATGGGTACCTAAATCCCATTAATTCATTTTGCAAATCCGTCATGTGTGGATACTTGATTCTGCACACACATGACTGGAAGAAAAGAGTTGTTAAGCAACACACCGAATGCTTTTTGGGAACAATCACGCGGCTCCTATCTTAGGACACGGAGACCTCATTCATGAAAACCTAACGATCAAGGAGGTTTCATATGTCGAGGGTCTCAATCACAATCTCTTCAGCATAGGTCAATTTTGCGACAGACGACTAAATGTTCATTTCCATGCTGAGGGGTGCAGTATTACTGATGAAGGTGGTACGGAGCTTCTCACTAGAACAAGGAAAACAAATCTCTACACCATCAATTTGAAGACTACTCAACCCTCGTCCAAACTCTGTCTCATGACAAAGAGCTCAATTCAAAAAAGTGACCTTTGGCGTAGACATGCCCAAAATCAGCCGTAAATGACGGTTGAACCGTCGAACCGCCGGTTACGGTTTGTAACCGTAACCGGCAACCGCAAATGGCCGGTTACGGGGCGGTTGGTCGATTTGACCAACCGGAAACCGCCGGTTAGGCGGTTAACCGGCAGTTAACAAACTTAAAAAAAAAATTTAAAATTCAAATTTTAAATATGCCGCCGTTAGTTTTATAAAAAAAATATGAATTAGCTGTTGTAACCGGCGGTTGACCTGGCTAACCGCCGGTCGACAAACCACCGGTTACAATGGTAAAAAAAACTTTCTTTAAAATGTTCTCAGTCTCTCTCGCTCTCTCTCAGTCTCTCTCTGTCGATCTCTCTCTCTCTCAGTCTCTCTCTCTCTCTCTCTCTCTCTCGCTCTCTCTCAGTCTCTCTCGTTCTCTCTCTCGCTCTCTCTGTCGATCTCTCTCTCTCGCTGCCTCTCTTCCACGCCACCACCTCCCGCCGCCGCCGACCACCTCCGCTCCGCCAGCCCCCACCACGCCACCCCCACCGCCCGCCACCTCGCCCGCCACCACCTCCCATCCGGTGCCGCCGCCCACCACCTCCCGCCACCGCCGCAGCCGCACGTCTGCCACGCGCCACCACGCGCCGCCGCAGCCGCCGCTCACCACCACCGCCGCACCACCGCGCCAGCCGCCGCCCGCGCCGACCACCACGCGCCGCACCACTGTCCTCCGCCAGGCGCCGCCGCAGCCACCACCACGCGCCGCCGCAGCCACCGCCCGCGCCGACAGTCGCCGGCTGCCGCTCCACCGCACCACCGCACCGCCACGTTTCGCCTCGGCCCCCGACCCTTGGTATCCTTTTTTGGCCGTTTTTAGTTTTTTATCTAACCATATTTTTCGTACCCGTGTGTTGATTATTTTTAGATGGATCGTGGTGGTGGCCGACGTGGTTCTCGTGCATCGAGGGCCAGTAAAGGGAAGCAAGTCGTTGGTAGTTCATCGCAAGATGACTACCAACAATACGACTCGAACGAGTTCTTGGATATCGCCGACGTGCTCGGCGGCGACTTGAACGAGGACGCGGCCGGGTTCGAACCGTCGCCGGGAGCAATCTCGCATGCCGCGCAAAATACGGAGGTGGAGGCGGAGGAGGAAGCGCCGACGCAAACCGGCGCACCCCGGCGGCTACAGTCGGACATCTTCGGGTACACTTCAAGAAGGTTCCTACTAGTATAGTTAACCAATTTAAAGCTATTTGTAACTACTGTGGTAAGGAGTATAATTTTAGAAAGGGGGCGGATATGGGTCAATGAATTCCCATCTCCGTTCAAAACACCCACTAAGTTAGGTATAGCACAAAACTAACAGCAAATGTTCGGCGGAACAGACTCCTCCGCGTCAGGACCGACAGGCGAGAGCGGAAGCGCAACGTCGTTGTTTCATTACAACGAGGACGTTGCGCGATGGGAGCTCGCCAAGTTCGTAGCCGCGAAGCACCTACCATTTTGATTTGCCGATGATCCGATCTACGAGCATTGGATCAAAACCGCATACAACCCTCAGGCGAAGAAGGTTTCGCGGAGCACCCTGACGCGGGATACTAGGAAGACAGTAATCGCGCTTAAGCGCGACTTAGTAGCTTTATTAGGTAGTTTAGGAACTAACGTGTCGATTTGCTCCGATATATGGAGCGATCATTGGCAACGTTCATCGTACATGGACGTGACATGTCATTGGGTCGATGATTCGTGGACGATACAAAAGCGCTTGATCGCATATAGGGAGTTCGATGAACCACACACGGCGCAAAACATTGCGATCAAGCTTAGGACAATCTTATCAGAGTATAGGATAGTCAACAAAGTCTTTTCAGTATCGTTCGACAATGCGAGCGCAAACAACACGAGCATTGAACGGTTGAAGGAGTATTGTCAGCCGTCAGTCGGAGGACGGTTTTTCCACGTGCGTTGTTTTTGCCACATACTTAACCTCTGTGTGCAAGACGCGCTAGTTAGTTTAAAGGAGCAGGTGCATCCTATACGCTACGCAATCTCCTACCTGATGCGGCACCCGTGTTTGTGGAAGAAGTGGAAGCGTTTCTGCGCTAGAGAGGATGTACCAGCCAAGAAGTTTAGTTTAGACGTACCCACCAGGTGGAATTCCACCTACAAGTTGCTGTACAGTTCGATGGAGTATCGACAGCATCTGTGCGACTTCTTTGCCGAAAACAGAGTGTTGCCGTACATTTTAGTTCCGGAGATGTGGGACCCGTGTAACAGTTTATGTGAGATACTTCAAGTATTTCACGATGCCACCGAGCCGATGTCGGGTTCATATTACCCGACTTCCATACTTGCGGTAGATCATTGCGTTAAAGTCGCAATCATACTCGACGGGCTTCGGTTTGATCCAGTAGTCGGCGAGGCCGTTGGGAGCATGACTACCAAGTGGCTCAAATATTTTTTTGAGTTACCGGATATCTTCATTATAGCGAAGATATTGGATCCGAGATGGCGTTTAGATGGTACGGGTAGACTACTAAAATGCTACTATACGAAGGTATCGTCGGGCAGGGTAGTCGATAGCATTTATTGGCGAGCGTACTCGATCGAGCGCATGGCTCTTTAAAGGATCTCTTTAAAGAGTATAAGCCCGATTTTGGCCACGACTCGTCTCGATCGGGATCGGGGCGCGGTCAATCTAGTTCCACTAGTAGTCGATCTCCACGATTAGCTGACTACTACGACATCCTCAACGCAAACAAGCGTCCAAGGTCCTCCCAAAACCCCTACATAGAACTCGATAACTTTTTGTCGACGACTTTCGAGTTCGAGGACGAAGATGAGTTCAATGTCCTTAGATGGTGGTCGAGGGTGTCGCCAATGTATCCAACGTTGGCGAGGATAGCTCGGGAGATCCTTGCCGTCCCGGTCTCGACCGTCGCGGTGGAGCATGCTTTTAGCATGGGCGGTGTGACCTTGAGCGAGAAGCGTTCGAACTTGAGTGTCGACAACCTCGAGTACCAATGTCTTCTCGACGATTGGACTTGAGCCGAGTATCGCACCCAAGATGAGCGTGCCAGCGACTCGCCCGACGACCTTTTCGAGGACACCACCGGCACGGAGACAAGCGCCGGCAATGGCGGCGACGGCGAGGATTATTAGAGGCATTCGGCGAGGCGTGGTCTCCACATCAACAAACAAGTCCGAAAAAAAAGATAAGTATCCAACTCTTATATTTTTTTGCATACAAATATTTATTATGTTTATATTGCTAACTAATGAATTGTTATTTTCAGGTACTAATTTATTTGAACAAGCCTAACGATGAAGCCCGAAAAAAATAAGTATCCAACTCTTATATTTTTTTGCGAACAAATATTTATTATGTTTATTGGCTAACTAATGAATTGTTATTTTCAGGTACTAATATATTTGAACAAGCCTATTACGACGAGTCACGACGAAGCCCGAAAAAAGATAAGTAAATATTTGTATAATTGCTTCTTGTTCTTCTTTTAAAATTAAACTTATAATGTAAATCATGTTTATGCATTTTTTTATAGGGAAGAAGATTACGAAGAAGGGGTTTCGGTAAGTGCAAGTAAGTTAGCAACGTGTGATCTCCGGATGCTTTAACGGATCATAATCAAGGATGATTCGTTAAGGCTCCAGAGATCATACGCTGCTTTCTCGCCTACACTTGCGGAAGCCCGACCGAAAAGTCGAAGAATCGTGGCTTCGCCCGTGATGGGCTTCAACAGGTGCAGGCGTCGGGCCGGGCGCGTTACGTAACTTTCACTTAGGACTTGGGAGTTCGGCGCATGGACTTGTTGTAGCCTTTCTCGGACGAAGTCCCGAAAGAAGACTGATTTAATTTACATTTATGTATTATATTGTAATTGATTAATTAAAATTTTGTAATACAATACAAGTTCTTTGTAAAAATGTAAAATGTAATTTTTTGTAATTGTCTTGCAAATTATATAGTAGATTTCGATACATAATTCGATTTGACCAAATAATATATCAAACTTTACACAAACACTAAGAATTAAAATATCTTAAAAAAAAAACCGGAGGTTGGTCTAACCGTCAACCGGGGGCGGCTAACCGGCAACAGCCCCCGGCCGGTTAGACGGCGGTTAGTCCGATGGACTAACCGCCAACCGCCGGTTACGGTTAACCGGCGGTTTGGCAAGTCTACTTTGGCGTCAAAGACTGTCCCACCTCAACTTCAAACCGCTGAATAAACTACACACTGACAAACTAGTTAATGGACTACCAGCCTTGAAGTATCACAAGGAACACCTCTGCAGTGCTTGTGAAATGGGGAAAATGAAAAGAGCATCACACAAGACAAAGTTCGTAGCTTCAACTGACCACTAGAACTACTACACATGGATCTGTGTGGACCCATGAGAATACAAAGCATCAACGGACGAAAATACGTTCTGGTGATCGTGGATGATTTCTCTCGATATACATGGACAAGATTTCTTAGGACAAAAGATGAGACCCAGACTTAATCATAGACTTTACGAAGAAAACTCAAAACTCACTAGAATGCAATGTTCAAGTGATCCAAACGGACAACGGTACGGAGTTCAAGAATCAAATGCTTGATAACTTCTACTCATCATTTGGAATCTCTCAGCAATTTTCAGCAGCTAGGACACCCCAACAGAATGGAGTCGTGGAAAGAAGGAATCGTAGCCAGATTGAAGCGGCTCGCACAATGCTAATACAGTCGAAACTTCCTCACTTTCTCTGGGCCGAAGCAGTCAACACAGCTTGTTACTCCCAGAACAGAACAAGCATCCACAAATTTGGGAAAACCCCATACGAGCTCATTAACAAGAGAATACCCAGTATCGGATTTCTTCGATTTTTTGGCTGCAAATGCTTCGTCCTAAATGATAGAGAAGTGTTAGGAATATGCCCTCAAATGCTATACAAGGATTAGATTGTATAGGGCATTAGCTTATTTATCATTCGACCTTTTGTGTTATAAAATATTTTCCTGTGTTTATCGAAAGGCATTGTTCGTTTATTGGATATAAGAGTTCTTCACTTAGCACCCGGTAAAGCAATAAATGAACAAATCCAAATGTGTCGAGTTGAGTCACTGTTCTCGATGGGCACGAAAGAGGAAGGCACCAGTGGACTCTTAACCTCGAACATTAAAAGTTCGTAAGCCTTAGGCTCCAGTTAGGTGCTGGATAACCGATTACGGCTTATTTGTCGATGACCTATCATGTGCCGATATCCCGCTTGGAAACGGAGGTCATTACTTGTGATATGAATCGAATCAAGAGATTGAATCGTTTCATGGACTCTGACTCACGGGCCGTACGGTCGAACATGGCTTATTACTCTAGGAGTGTCAATGACCGACGACAACACTATAGTAGTCTACGTGAACCTTATACCGAAAGGGGCTTTGACAGAGTTGACTTTGAAGTCTCGACTGTCACTGGTTCCCCTCGACCCGATTTGCTGTTGCATGGGTCAGCGGGCCAGATGCGGTCTTGATAAGGATTTGTGTTTTGCCGGGCTCAGACCGCCAAGTACGGATTCGTCTCGTAAGAAATCGAGACAAGTGTCCTATGTGGACGGGAAATTACAAAATCCTTGGCCAAGGTATTGAACTAACTCATGTGAGACATGGAGGGTAGTCTGATAATTTGCCTCGTCTCCGTATTATCATACAATCGAGTCTAGTGAGTTTGACATAGACAATGGCTTTCACTCGATTGGGACATAGCTGAAGGGTTTATACGTAGCACTATTATCTACAGTGAGGTTCTGGAATAAAGACTGGGTCAAAATTCGCACTCAAATCAGGTTACAGTCCGGTACTGCGGGATGGCTAGGTAACTACCGGACTCTAGGATTCCTCCCTTGCCAATTGAGTCGAACCTAGAGAATCGGGCTTACAAAGGATCATCAACATGTACTGATAAGGAGATAAAGTGTTTTGGGCCTTAACGGGCCTTGGGCCTCGCCTTAGTGGGCCTCGGGCCGTTTAATGGACCGAAGTCGGACTTCATATGAAACTAACTTTAAGACTTGGGCTTGGCCAAGTACTTAAAAGGCTTGAGGGTGAAATTGGAATTAAACCTAAGCTGATTTTCGAATTATACCTTGGGAAATAATTTCAAAAATTAAATATTAATAGACTTAGTTGGACTTGGTATTTTATTTATTTTAAGTTGGAAATTTCGAAATTAATCTAGGATTAAATTTTGAATTTTATATCGTATTTAAAGAGACTGAGTTTGACTTGGTATTTAAGTTGGTTTTCTAATAATAGCACGTTTCCTTAAGTTTGGATTTAGAATTCAAAAGAGAGTAAAATATGGCAAAAGAATCTCTCCACTTAAGGAGTAAAATTCGAAAATCATATCTTTGAGATATTATTGGGATTTTTTATTCTAGCTTAGTATAAATAGGACAGCCCTATTTCATATTTAAGAGATAATTTTCGTGCTCCATGAGAGAAAATTTCGCCCATCACAAGGCACTAAAACACACACCGAACGCACACACGTTTCTCCCACGCGACGGCTCGATTTTCACTAGCCATCTTTAGAGAACTGATTCCATAGTACACTGCGAGGTCAGCGTGACGATCTAGTGCCATCCACCACCATCGACGAAGTCTTGAAGAAAAGGACGAGGAGCTGCCACTCACTTCAACTGGTAATTCTCTACGGGTTTGACCCGCCCTATTACGTGTCTATGTGTTACTATTTTGATCCGAGCTACGAGGACAATCGGGGAACCCGGAAAATTTTATTCCACACCGTACCCGGGGAGGTGGCGTCTCCGGGAGACACCGGGTAACACAACAAGAAGATCGAGGAAAATTTGATCCTAAAGCAAGCGAAGGGGTATTCATTGGATACTCTGCTGAGGCCAAGGCATACAGATTTTACCTACCACCAAAGCGAACTATCATGGAAAGACCATCTAATCTCATACATTCGATGAAGACGAGCTGGATCTTTTGTTTGATCAAATATATCTATGCCCTCGTCCACAATTAGACCCTCCTCAAAACAACGAGAGTAGTGACACATCAGATCCATCTGTATACAGTTCAACTGGAACTGATGAGATACCTTTAAGTAGCCAACCTCAAGTTATCACGACTCCTCAACCAGTTCACAATGAAGATGTAGAAAATTCTCCTTCAGATAACTCAGGAAACGAAGCTCAAACCCCTATTGAGATCTCCAGCACCAACGAGACTGAAGCAATGGAGGAACTTAACGACGAGGAATCGATTCAACCACTTCCCCACACAAGGAAATGGACGAGAGATCACCCAATGTCTCAAATTATTGGAGATCCAATCAAGGAGTAAGCACCCGCTCCTCAACAATGAATGAGAATCTATATGCCGTTTTCTGAGTCAAAACGAACCAAGTAAGATCAAAGACTGGATACAAGCCATGCAAGAAGAAATCAATCAATTTGAGCTACTCAAAGTGTGGAGATTAGTCCCAAGACCACCGGGCAAAACCATTATAGGAACAAAATGGGTTTTCAAGAACAAAAGAGATGAAGATGGGATTGCCATTAGGAACAAGGCTCGATTGGTAGCAAAGAGTTACAATCAACAAGAAGGAATCGATTACGATTAAACCTTTGCCCCCGTAGCTCGAATCGAGGCCATCCGACTCTTTCTCGCTAATGCTGTCCACAAGAACTTCACTATTTACCAGATGGACGTCAAGACAGTCTTCCTAGATGGTGTCTTGAAAGAAGAAGTCTACATGGCGCAACCTGCAGGCTTTTCGTGAGCGAAACTCACCCTGACTATGTGTACTCTCTAGAGAAGGCTCTCTATGGACTTAAACAAGCCCCACGTGCTTGGTACGAGAAGTCGGGGTTCACGAAAGGAAAGATTGACACAACCCTCTTTATCAAAGGACATAAATCGGGAATTTTTCTTGTTCAGATATATGTTGATGACATAATTTTTGGGTCTCCAAATCCTAAGTTGTGCAAAGAATCCGGTGATCTAATGAAGACGAAGTTCGAGATGAGGTACAACTTGGATAACTCAACATCGAAGAACTCCCCGATGTCTCCTTCCTGCAAGCTTGACTCGGACCCGGATGGAAAGCCAGTTAATCCCACCATATATCGAGGAATCATCGGATCGCTCATGTACTTGACAAGCAGACCTGACATCATGTTCTCTACATGCCTATGTGCTCGCTTCCAAGCCAATCCAAAGGAGTCACACATGCTAGCTGTGAAAAGAATAATGAAGTATCTTAAAGGAACCCCGACGCTCGGTCTATGGTATCCTAAGAATTCAAATTTCCAATTACTTGGTTATACTGACGCAGACTTTGCAGGATGTAAAATAGACAGGAAAAGTACATCTGGAGGCCCACAATTCTTAGGTGACAAACTAGTAAGTTGGTCATCTAAGAAACAAAACTGTGTTTCCACCTCCACTGCCGAGGCGGAGTACGTTGCTGCAGCCAGTTGCTGCTATCAAATCCAGTGGTTGCAAACACCACTACAGGATTACGGGTTTGATTTAAATAATATTCCTATATACAGCGACTCAAAGAGCGCAATTGCTATCACTTGTAACCATGTTCACCATTCTCGCACAAAGCACATAGATCTTAGGTATCACTTTATAAAGGACCATGTGGAGAAGGGCACAATTGCTATGTACTTCGTCAATACTGAGGTTCAGTTATCTGACTTATTTACCAAGGCTTTTTGGATGAAATACGATTTCATTTTCTTGTATCTGAGTTGGGCATGCTGAATCGCGAACCTTAGGCAATTTAACTCCAGGGCGTCTTTTGTAAAGTGTACATATTTGGTGTCTTTATTAGCAATCATATTTAATACATATAAGGGAAGTTTCTTTGCATAACTTAGGGGGGTGCTTGATAATATATGCTTACGTTGAGGGGGAGTTTTTGCAAGTTTTACACTCATCTAGGGGGAGCATTTGAATGATACGCACTAATTTAGGGGGAATTTTGAAATATTTCAATAATTTTAGTTGATAAATTTTTGGGCTAAAGCTTTACAAATTTATCTCTATTTTTCTCGGCGAAACTGTCAATAGCCCGAAACTAGCTTTGGAACTCTTAAATCGACCGAATTATGAATCGGGAACTTATTTTTTTCTCAAAATATTTCCCGCCGATAAGTTTTTATTTTAGAGGTTCTAAGTCACAAAAATCCTAATATTGAGGGGGAGTAGTTCTTTTTCACGAACTGATCTTTAAACGTTTCGTGACAACATTTCAAAATACGAAAAACACTTTCACAACGCGAATGCGCAAAACACCCTCAAATGCGAAAAATACTCTCACAACGCGAACTATGAAAATTACAATATCAAAATACGTCAAACATTCTCAAAAGCTAGTACACCTTGTAAGAACCCAAAACAGAACAGCCATTAAAGCGACGAATAAGCACAAAAGAAAGAAAAGCTCGAGCATCAACATATCTAAATTGTGCTTAAAATTACACCTTAACTCTGAATGTTCTTCGTCCCTTTTTCCATCGTCTTGCTGCTGCATCCAGTTCATCTGTGCGACTGAGAATGCTGAATATGAGGATCGAAGACGAGTAAGGTGTTGTTTAATGGTATTGCCGTATCGTTCGAGTCATGACTATTTATAGGCATGAATTGAACAACTAAATCATTACAGTCCCGACAAACATAATCAATGATACAGACGAACTTTTTACTTGAGGGTTCAGCGCCGCGAACGAAAACGATGCTTTCTTCGTCGATTATCAGTTTTTGTCTCATACAAATCGATTTTGAAAAACTCGTTGATTTGATATTAATTTGGGGCCTAATTTTTGAATTTTATATCATAGACTAGTTGAAAATTTCGCATATGACAGTTTAGGGTATTCTCTTCAATTTTCCTAAATCGATTTTTGAATACAAATTCTTAAGTTAGAGATTTCAGACTATTAAAATATTTCAAAGCTAAATCGCCCGATTTCAACTCATCTCGGCAAATCCAAGAATCGACCGATTTTGTGAAACGACCGACACAAAGACTTTCTATAAAATATCTTTCGGCAATGCTTCAAATTGCCCGATTCTTCAAGTCGATCGAATTGCTAAAGTATATTTTTCGGCGATTTCGCAATTCGCCCGATTCCTAAATCAATCGATTTGCTACAGTACATCTCCATCATATATATATATATAGAAAATCGCCCGATTCCTCATCACTTTCCCCAACTTTACGCGATTCCCAGTTTAAAAGCTCTCTAAAATTTCGAACGACCTTCGTCAATCTTGCGCTCAAATCACCTCTATTTGTGTTTTCTGCAAATCCCCACTCATCTTCAGTAAGGAAAATCACTGAATCTGCAAGTAATAACTGGTTTATTACTCGTTGTTTGAAGGATTTGCAATTTAGGGTTCAAGAGTTCGTTCGTATCGAATCCTGATTTCATCCGTTCGAATCGACGAAAATTCTCTTTACAGATGTTTACTGATTTGTTCTTTAACAATCCTAATCTCATGCCCAATTGGCTTTAGATTGCATTTGATTCCATCTATTTTACAGTCGATTTCGAGTTTCGAACTCCCTTGCCCCGATTTCCCTTCACTCAGCAATTTAGGATAAAATGTTTTTTAATCGCCCGATTCTACATCCTAATTCAATTGCTCGATCGCCTGATTCTACCTTGTTTAATAGCATTTCAATCGCCCGATTCCACATTCTGATTAAATCGGCCGATTTCGTCGATTTACTACAGTCGTATTCAAAATCGCCCGATTCACTCGACTTTAACTGAAAGTTCAATTTCAATTGCCCGATTCTACACCCTGTCTCAATCGCCCGATTCCATCGACTGTAACTGAACGTTAGTTTTAATCGCCCGATTCTGCCTTCTGATTGAATCGGCCGATTTCGTCAATTTTACTTAAAGTCATTTTACAATCGCCTCGATTCTACCTTCCTTTATATTTTTGCGATTGAAGTTACCCGATTGAACGCATCGCCCGATTTATCATCCTTAGCACCTTCCACTGAATTACATTCGCCCGATTCTCACTTTCAAATTCTATATTTGAGTTCGTCCGATTTTGAAAATTCACACGATTCTTACTTCATTGCAAATCCCAACTTCATCGCCCGATTGTCATCCAAATTAATTTTCTCACATTCTCTAAGTCCCGTAACATACATATTTACAATCGTGCGACCTCTACTGAATCATTACACACATTAACTGTTACTTCGCCGAAACTTAGAAATTTATTTCTAAGTGTCGTGACAATTGGGTTAATAAGCAAGTGCTTACTAATAATTTGATCTTATTTTACAGATTATTCAGTATGGTGCGAGAAATCGACGAAGTTTTCCCTTCTAAAGATTGGGCACAACGACTACGTGCAGTTAGACTTTGAAAACACACCCTGCGTAGACCCTATCATCCTCAAAGTCCTACAAAACCATCCTTAAAATTGCACTTAGTGTCATCGAGTGTGTCCCCGAAGTCTACGTACAACCATTTTGGGCCACTCTTCAAAACCCGACAGACAATCCAAAAACAACCAAACTCTCAGCCTACATTGATAAAACCATAGTGGTCCTAACACCACCATAATTCGCTCACAACTAAACCTCCCAACCTCACCACACTACGACCCACAACCCTCTAATGATGAGCTAATCGCAGACTTTCTTTCCATGGGACACAAACCTAACACACAACGATCCATCCATCTTCCTGACTTCCCAGCCAAGGACATACCCCAACCCTGGCTAACCTTTTTCATCATTATCAACAAGTGCTTATCTCCGAAGCACACTGGGTCGGATCGGTACAATCGGCCAGTACACAAATAGCCCGGACCGAGCCCATAGGTACAGGGGATGACTTTGTCTTCCCCCGAGTAGAAGTCGTGACATCTGGTCCAATCGTGCATAGTACCCCTTCTGGCCACTCAATCATCTCTCAACAGATGATTGTTTCATATTCTCATGAGGAACCACGCCAACCATCACCGCCTCGCTCGGAGGCGGTCGATGCTGAATTAAGCAATCTTCCGCCTCAGACTGTCCCTTCCTTGGTCCACAACGAGTCTAGTGTCCTCACCACTCATATTTTTTCCATCTTCTAGGACACAAACATCTCTTTTTGCACCGATAGATCTTGGTGATCTGTCTTGAACGCTCGTCAATGTCACTGTACTAGATGCTAGTCAGGGGCAAAGCGGAAGCCCCACAGTAGTCAACACAACTACAGCTGCTGCATTGGGCCATCGATCTGAGTCCGTCTCAGCGTCGATGCCAACGCTGAGCCTTAGTGGCCGCGGTTTCTCAAGTCCTGTGCAAACAGACGGCACATTAGCACCATCGTCTTCTGGTGCTGTGACGGCGGAACGTCTTCGTGACACCGCCCCGTTATTTTCCCCATTCATGACGGAGGCCAGACTCGACGCTTGACTTGACGAGTTCGCGAAAAGTCTCGAAGACTCCATCATGACCCAAGTGTACAATGCACTTGGTACTTCGACTCGTGACAAAGGCAAGGCCCCTATCATCGAGAACGAACCTTCTCAACCTGATCCTTCTGCTGATGGCGACGCTGGCCCATGGAACATTCCAATAAAAGAGCTGCATGACATCCTGTTGGCCCGCCTTCGCAGTGCACCCAAACTCAGCGCAGAGGAACAGGAAATCAAATGACGGCTTGAAGTTCCTTTCACATGCCGAGGGGAGGCCGAGGCATCCAATCAACCACGTGAAACGACCCAGATGATGAGTGTAATACCCGTAACATCTAATTACGGGACTTATGACTTAATTAGCAGGTAGGTTAGAAATTTCGTTAGATTAAATAAAAAAAGAAAATAGGACTTTAAGTGATACGATGCTTTCATGCTTTTATGTTCTTATATGACTTATGTGTTTATATGATTTCATGCTATGTGATTTATAATTCTTATGTGCGTTACGAATTTTGACTTATGTGACGATATTAGAAAGCTTGGCAGAGGAAATTTATACTGCGAAATTAAAAGAAGAATTTCAAGAATTCTAAGTTGATGTCGAGATTCACTAAGAGCTAAATGGAAATTATAGTAGTAGATTTAAATAAGTTGGACTATATTTATAATTGGGATCAATTCTAATTGGGTCATAATTAAATCTTTGAAGCCTAAAATCTTAAAGCTCGAAATCAAAAGATATTGGTAGAATGTCAAGTTGATGTCGGAAGTTAGCATGAATGTCGAACTAAGGATTTGAGAATGTCGAGATCTAACAATGTCGAGATCAATCTTTGAAGAATCAAATCAATCGATTGTTGAGTCTAGTGAGATAATATTCAACCAATCATGTTCAAGTAAAGTTGAATAACTAAAAAAGGCACGAACGACTTCCTTAATACAAGAGGTAAAAACAACTAGCTTAGTCACCAACTTGTCCCATCACTTATAAGATCAATACTTATCTAATAGACACGTTTGAAATTAGAGAAAAGAAACCCTCATTTTAACACATAAGAACCTCAAAACAGAAAGGTGAAAACGAAAAAAAAAAAATGAGAACTCAACAGTTTAGGAACCTTAGCAAGGCTGACATCGAATTTTTCAAGTAAGGAACAGAAAGGTATAACCCTCGATGTTTTGTACTCAAATTAATTTCGGTATTATTATGCTATATCATAATCCTATGAAGGCTGCAAGAAAATTCGAAAGGCTTATAAAGGTTCTTAGAATTTTCAGAATCTAGTTCATAGTCATAGGCAATTAAGTGGTAAAATGTTTCATGAAAAAATCGGCTACTTTGGGCTGTACCACTTTCCGGAATTAGAGTAATCTTCTAAGATGAGTACAATAATGGAATAATGATGTTCTGTTCTTTGGAAATTTAGTAGGTATAATTCTTTTGCTATGTTTTATGTTTTATCCAAATAGTAGCATGCTTAGAAATTTTAAGCGTGAAAATATTTAAGTGCTAGGGTTTTATACGGATTTTAGGTTTTAAGGAATGAACTAGTTAAAGTTTTTGCAAGGTTTAAACTATTCTTGAGAAAAAAATAGATTTTGATCGAAGGGCTCTAGCACTTAAAATAATAAAACTGTTTGTAGCTTTACTAAGGGCTCGAAATTTTTGGTGGCACGAAATTTGGAAATGTCGAGATCTTTAGATCTGGAAATATTGGAAAGTCGAGATCTTTGAGTCTCAAAACCTTTGAAGCCCGACATTTTTGAGTGTCAATATCCAAGAATGTGAAAGGATGTCGAGCTGAAGAATCTCGAAATGAATAAATGTCGAGCCATTGAATGTCGAGATATACATCGAAATGATGTGTTGTATAAATCTCGAAACCAGAACCAAGATTCATATCGAAATCTTTGGTTATAAGGTGACACATCTCGAAATCTGTTTTGGTGTGTTAACCTATCGAAATCTTTATTATAATTTCATAACCATAGCTCGAGATTTATATTCTAATTTAGCAATAAAGCTCAATGTCCATCTCGAGATTTATAGCTACACCCATGTCGAAATTGTGTATAACATCTCGAGACCTTTACTTATAAATTTTAACATATATCTCGAATTCCTTGTGAAACAAATATCGAACTCTTATATACATTGTGTCGAGATTTATTTTACAAGACAATTTGAAGTTCATATCGAGATTTACCTCATGTGCCATATCGAAATTTTGTACATATCATGTCGAGATCTTTAGGAACTTCGAAATGATATTTTTCCCATTCAAGACAAAGTTCGAAATTTTAGGATTTCGAAACTCATGGAAGTCGAAACTAGGGTTTTCAAATTAAGCCAATTTCGGGAAATTACAGTTAGACTAACAAACCCTAATTTTATATGTTTCTATCGTAGGGTTTGAAGGTTAACAATTTACCGTACGATAAGCTAAGGATACCAGGTAAGTGGAAATCGCAACTACAACACATAATTATATGTGTATGAATTATGTGTCTATATGCCTTTCATGATTTTATGTGACTTCTATGATTTCTATGTGACGTAAATTTACGTGATTTTATGGGACGTAAATTATTCTATGAATATTGCACGCATGTTTATATGATTCATGGCATAAGCACGTGCACGCACGACTAGTATGAGAGTCAGGGAGATAGCGTGCATGAGTATAAGGTCGCTTGAAAGCGATATGTACATTTGCCGATATGGGCATTTGTGTCGACTTAATGAGGAGTCACGGCTCTTCTATGCTACCACGGCGATTCACGAAGCCGAATTACCTGATTCACGAAAGGTAGGGGAAATATATTACGGCGATTCACGAGGCCGACTGCCTGATTCACGAGAGGCAGGTAAATACCCCGTAGCGGGAGATGCAACCTGGAGGATGCGACTCGAGGGTATGAGCGGCACCGAGGGAACCTCGAGTGTTGGCGACCTCGCAGTAAGCTACCAGTGAGAAGCGCCCGCGTGTCAGACCGCATTGGGATGGAAAGGCGCCTTAGGGTTAAACGAAATTTGTGTGCCCGGGTTAGCCTCTCAATGGGACCGCATTGGGATTGAAAGGCACTATTAGCCTCTCAGTGTGGACCGCATTGGGATTGAAAGGCGCTATAGGGATAAGCACAGATGGAGTACTCGGGTTTAGCCTCCCAGTGTGTGTACTGCCACTTATACCCTTAGGGGTTTGAGCTCTATATGGTGCATAGTAAGATTGAAAGCCGAAAGGGCCCAAATATGAAATGAAAAGAACGAGAAGGATGAGAGAAGTCAATAGCATTGGCGCGGATGCCTTCGGTATTTAGGTCACGTGCATTGCATGCATGATTTTCACTTACTGAGCTTTATAAGCTCATTCCACGTTTTTATGTGTTGTAGGACCCCGCGATCACGGTACGTGATCATTTTCACGGCGAGGCCAACTTTTGAAGCTTTCGTGGGCTTTTGAGATGGAAGTGTGTGCATGGATGCGACCTCGTGGAGGCCCAGTAGATAAATTTATTTTGACCCGCATGCGCGCTTTCCTATTTAAATAGGACCCATGATAATTTTGTAGGAACAGTTACGATTCCTTTTTACGAAAGGAAAAATTTTATTCTAAATTTCGTACTATTTATTTCTTTTCTACGACACAAGTTACGTAAACTAGTTAAGAAAGTAGTGGTGGAAGGCGGGGCTGCCACTAGTGGTATCAGAGCTTAGGATATAGGTTCTGCAGACTGTCCATGTACACACACTCAAAAGCACGGAAGCGGCCTTGCCTGTAAGTTTATGTTTTTATGAATTTCTGGTATTACATGATTTATTGATCTTAGGAACGTTAGGATAAAAGAACGATGGGTAGAACAAGAAATGAAAATAGTGCGGGTGCAGATAAAGGTAAAGAACCCGCAGCCTCTACTGATAGTCGAGATGAGACTATCCTTCAGCTCGCGGAACTAGTCCACCAACAATCTTCCCAAATTCAGCAACTGATCCAGCAACAAAACGCTGGCGGGCAATCGAGCAATGGACCCCCTCAAGCTGACAGAATCGAAATGGTCGTGGAAAGATTTCGTAAACTTAACCCTCCAATCTTCGAAGATGCTCTTGATCCAACCTCGGCTGAGGATTGGCTTCGAACCCTAGAAACAATGTTCCAGCATAGTCGTACCCCTGAACCAGAAAAGGTCTTGTGCGCTAGCTACCTATTAAGGGGAAGCGCAGGTCATTGGTGGGATACCATGCTAACTCTCGAAGATCCCTTGACAATGACCTGGGAGCATTTCAAAGAACTTTTCCGCAATAAGTATTTCACTGCTCCCGTTCGTGCTCAGAGGATGAACGAGTTCATCAATCTCCGCCAAGGAGCAATGACGGTGGCGGAGTATATCCGAAAATTCGAAGCTTTCTCGATTTGCAACGCACATGGTGAGTACGGATGCGTTAAAGATCGAGCGATTTATGGAGTGTTTAAAACCAGAACTTTATCGCGACATGAGCATGGCTGGATTCCAAGGGGTTACTTATGCCCAAATGGCGGAACGAGCCCTGATGTCTGAGCAAGCTGAAAGCCGAATTGTACGAGCCCAAGAGATTAAAAGAAAGTTCGAACAAGGATCCAAAGGGGACGGAAATAACCCGAAAAAACTGTTTGTTCCTAAGAACGCGAAACCCAATTTCCAAAACCGCCCTGGACCACCTCAACAAACGAATCCGAATAAGGGGAGACCCCAACCAAACGCACCCGTATGCCCAAAATGTGCACGACGTCATCTAGGCGTCTGTTTCTCCCAAAACTCCACCTGCTTTAAATGTGGCAAGACAGGCCACTATTCCGTAGCCTGCCCAGAGAATGCGTCTGGAAGTCAAGGAGCAAATCAGGCTAAGCCGCCGACGGCAACCGCTCGGGTATATATGCTTGCGGCGGAAGAAGCTGAAAACAACCCATCCGAGATGGAAGGTAGCCTTCTAATCTATTAAACCTCAACATGCATTTTAGTGTACTTAGGTTCCACACTTTCTTTGATATCTCCCACTTACATGGTAAGACTCGGGACTTCTTTCCGCCGACTCGGTTGATATCAATTTGGGTATCAGCCTGAATCGTAATTGAAACAAACAGGCTTCCAAAATAGGAAGTCATACATGAATTCCTGAAACCTAAAATCCAATAATATCCAGGGTATAATCCTATGCCCCTTTTGATCATCCTGAGAAAATATGTTCGTTCGATATCAGAGTAGCGCAGCGGAAGCGTGATGGACGCTAATGATTTTCGATCTCTGCCTAAGTTAGAATTTTAGGAATTTATCTTAGCTCTTCGAGAAAATACGAGTTCCACTAACTGGACCCAATCTTCATGTTTACATCACCAGGATTCTATTCCTTTCGATCCTCGAAAATTGTTTGAGATTCCTTGATAATTTCCTCGGGTGAATTTCTATCACCCAACCAAGCCAGTTTAACTCCCTACCAATCATTATCCCGAATTGAATTGTTCCAACCGACGGAATTTCGGGGCGAAATTCTTTTAAGGGGGAGAGGATGTAATACCCGTAACATCTAATTACGGGACTTATGACTTAATTAGCAGGTAGGTTAGAAATTTCGTTAGATTAAATAAAGAAAGAAAATAGGACTTTAAGTGATACGATGCTTTCATGCTTTTATGTTCTTATATGACTTATGTGTTTATATGATTTCATGCTATGTGATTTATAATTCTTATGTGCGTTACGAATTTTGACTTATGTGACGATATTAGAAAGCTTGGCAGAGGAAATTTATACTGCGAAATTAAAAGAAGAATTTCAAGAATTCTAAGTTGATGTCGAGATTCACTAAGAGCTAAATGGAAATTATAGTAGTAGATTAAAATAAGTTGGACTATATTTATAATTGGGATCAATTCTAATTGGGTCATAATTAAATCTTTGAAGCGTGAAATCTTAAAGCTCGAAATCAAAAGATATCGGTAGAATGTCAAGTTGATGTCGGAAGTTAGCATGAATGTCGAAATGAGGATTTGAGAATGTCGAGATCTAACAATGTCGAGATCAATCTTTGAAGAATCAAATCAATCGATTGTTGAGTCTAGTGAGATAATATTCAACCAATCATGTTCAAGTAAAGTTGAATAACTAAAAACGGCACGAAGGACTTCCTTAATACAAGAGGTAAAAACAACTAGCTTAGTCACCAACTTGTCCCATCCCTTATAAGATCAATACTTATCTAATAGACACGTTAGAAATTAGAGAATAGAAACCCCTCATTTTAACACATAAGAACCTCAAAACCGAAAGGTCAAAACGAAAAAAAAAAAAATAAGAACTCAACAGTTTAGGAACCTTAGCAAGGCTGACATCGAATTTTTCAAGTAAGGAACAGAAAGGTATAACCCTCTATGTTTTGTACTCAAATTAATTTCGGTATTATTATGCTATATCATAATCCTATGAAGGCTGCAAGAAAATTCGAAAGGCTTATAAAGGTTCTTAGAATTTTCAGAATCTAGTTCATAGTCATAGGCAATTAAGTGGTAAAATGTTTCATGAAAACATCGGCTACTTTGGGCTGTACCACTTTCTGGAATTAGAGTAATCTTCTAAGATGAGTACAATAATGGAATAATGATGTTCTGTTCTTTGGAAATTTAGTAGGTATAATTCTTTTGCTATGTTTTATGTTTTATCCAAATAGTAGCATGCTTAGAGATTTTGAGCGTGAAAATATTTAAGTGCTAGGGTTTCATACGGATTTTAGGTTTTAAGGAATGAACTAGTTGAAGTTTTTGCAAGGTTTAAACTATTCTTGAGAAAAAAATAGATTTTGATCGAAGGGCTCTAGCACTTAAAATAATAAAACTGTTTGTAGCTTTACTAAGGGCTCGAAATTTTTGGTGGCACGAAATTTGGAAATGTCGAGATCTTTAGATCTTGAAATATTGGAAAGTCGAGATCTTTGAGTCTCAAAACCTTTGAAGCCCGACATTTTTGAGTGTCAATATCCAAGAATGTGAAAGGATGTCGAGCCGAAGAATCTCGAAATGAATAAATGTCGAGCCATTGAATGTCGAGATATACATCGAAATGATGTGTTGTATAAATCTCGAAACCAGAACCAAGATTCATATCGAAATCTTTGGTTATAAGGTGACACATCTCGAAATCTGTTTTGGTGTGTTAACCTATCGAAATCTTTATTATAATTTCATAACCATAGCTCGAGATTTATATTCTAATTTAGCAATAAAGCTCAATGTCCATCTCGAGATTTATAGCTACACCCATGTCGAAATTGTGTATAACATCTCGAGACCTTTACTTATAAATTTTAACATATATCTCGAATTCCTTGTGATACAAATATCGAACTCTTATATACATTGTGTCGAGATTTATTTTACAAGACAATTTGAAGTTCATATCGAGATTTACCTCATGTGCCATATCGAAATTTTGTACATATCATGTCGAGATCTTTAGGAACTTCGAAATGATATTTTTCCCATTCAAGACAAAGTTCGAAATTTTAGGATTTCGAAACTCATGGAAGTCGAAACTAGGGTTTTCAAATTAAGCCAATTTCGGGAAATTATAGTTAGACTAACAAACCCTAATTTTTTATGTTTCTATCGTAGGGTTTGAAGGTTAACAATTTACCGTACGATAAGCTAAGGATATCAGGTAAGTGGAAATCGCAACTACAACACATAATTATATGTGTATGAATTATGTGTCTATATGCCTTTCATGATTTTATGTGACTTCTATGATTTCTATGTGACGTAAATTTACGTGATTTTATGGGACGTAAATTATTCTATGAATATTGCACGAATGTTTATATGATTCATGGCATAAGCACGTGCACGCACGACTAATATGAGAGTCAGGGAGATAGCGTGCATGAGTATAAGGTCGCTTGAAAGCGATATGTACATTTGCCGATATGGGCATTTGTGTCGACTTAATGAGGAGTCACGGCTCTTCTATGCTACCACGGCGATTCACGAAGCCGAATTACCTGATTCACGAAAGGTAGGGGTAATATATTACGGCTATTCACGAGGCCGACTGCCTGATTCACGAGAGGCAGGTAAATACCCCGTAGCGGGAGATGCAACCTGGAGGATGCGACTCGAGGGTATGAGCGGCACCGAGGGAACCTCGAGTGTTGGCGACCTCGCAGTAAGCTACCAGTGAGAAGCGCCCGCGTGTCAGACCGCATTGGGATGGAAAGGCGCCTTAGGGTTAAACGAAATTTGTGTGCCCGGGTTAGCCTCTCAATGGGACCGCATTGGGATTGAAAGGCACTATTAGCCTCTCAGTGTGGACCGCATTGGGATTGAAAGGCGCCATAGAGATAAGCACAGATGGAGTACTCGGGTTTAGCCTCCCAGTGTGTGTACTGCCACTTATACCCTTAGGGGTTTGAGCTCTATATGGTGCATAGTAAGATTGAAAGCCGAAAGGACCCAAATATGAAATGAAAAGAACGAGAAGGATGAGAGAAGTCAATAGCATTGGCGCGGATGCCTTCGCTATTTAGGTCACGTGCATTGCATGCATGATTTTCACTTACGGAGCGATAAGTTACGATTTTCACTATTTCTTATGCCCTTTAAACATGTGTTTTTGGTCATTGTAAATTAAATTATACATGAATATGTTAATTAAGTGCATTGCAGTGTCAAAAGAAAAAGTCACGGAAAAGGGGGAGAACCGTGGAGTGAAATTGGCAAATTCATTGGTACTGTATACATGAGTAGTGGACACCTAAAGACAAAAGTGAAGACATTGCAAGCAACTAGCTTGTTACACGCACACTGATATTCAATGTTTGAGACAGAGTACATAAAGTTGAAAGCTCCACTACCTAATTTATTGCTGAAAATTGGGAGGTGAAAAGAAGTCATGCATTATGGAGGAAAATCCGTTCCATGTTCCATTCCATGTCCTTGTCAACGTTACTAAAGAAAGCACCCACCTCAACTATAAAGTGAAGCATCCATTTCAAAGAGGAGAGAAGGGAGAGACATCTTACGGGCCACTAAAATTCACCATCAAGCATACACCTCATTTTTCTCACCTCACACCAAGAAGCTCTCGTGATTTCTCCTCCAACGAAAACCACACTTCACACAAAAGCAGCCCCAAGCCACGCATCAAGCCGCAGCTCCGACGAAACGTTTCTCACGCAACGGAGATCCCGACGGAACTAGGCGTGATCCGTTCGTCGTGATAGTCAACGTTCATACATCGTCCTACGCGAAAACAGGAATGTTCACCTCTATCTTTTTGTGTTTTTCGTTTATTAATATGTGTGCTTAAGTTTAATTGTGGTTAAGGCCGTATTAGGCCGGATTATGAGTTCGTATTAATGTTATTCGTATCGTATTTAATCGTATGAATTAAGTTACGTGTTCTATATTTGAGTTTAATGCTTGCGTATGCCTGATCAACATATGCTTGATTCTTGATTGGTTTATGACACTGAAAAAGTAATTAGACCGGTTAGAACAATAAATATAGTGCACCACGACGTAAAACCGACCAGAGATGGAATTCGGTTTCGTCCGTGTGGTTTCCGAGATCTTAGGCGCCGAAAGCGTTTAAGCTCGGGGAAATTCATAAAGCCGAATGCGTGTGGGGTAACTACAGTCATATATGAATATAGTTGATTGGTTCATTTTCGCATAGAGTTGCTACTTACGTGAATAACGGGTAGCACGTACGTTAGGAATTTCTACCTTAACTAGATTAATATTGGTTAAATATATACGATTGCATGCAGACGTAGGATTAATCTGTGCCGAATATGTGCTTTAACCACGCTTGTCGTTAATTGATAAAAACCGTTATCTTTATTTGCGCTTTTCTTAAAACCATCTTAAACAAATCTAAAAAATATATATAAACATATATAAATATATTTAAAAAAAAACCGCTTCAGTCTAAATTAAATTTTGGATTAATATCTTAGAACTAATCAAGCTGTCCTCGTGGATCGATACTCGGATTTACGTCCGTTTTATACTACTTGCACGATCTAGTATACTTGCTAGTATTCGAGCGTGTCAAGTTTTTGGCGCCGTTGCCGGGGACAGCGGTATCATTAATTTTAAGCTTATTCCGAGTTTAATTTATTATTATATTTTATAAATCTTTATTCGCATTATTATTGTTGTTATATATATATTTTTTTCTCTCGTAGTAGAAGCGTTATTAATATTATTTTCATTATAATATCATTATTTTATTTTTATTTTAGCACTGTTATTATTATTATTTTTGCTTACGTCACTACTACTTTATATATATATATATATATATATATCTCTAAAAAAAAATTTATTATTATTATCATTATTATTATTATTATTATTTTTATTTTAGAAGTATTATTTTTTTCTTCTTCTTTTATATAAATATTATTTTTTAAGAATATTAGTAGCATTACTATTATTATAATCATCACTAATATATATATATATATATTTATATATATATATATATTACTTTAGTATTTATTACTATAATTTTTTTTTTCTAAGTCATCACAGTATTATTATTATCATTATTATTATTACTATTATTATTATTATTTTTACGGCATTTATTTACGTTGATTTGAAAACCTTTGCAGAAATATTGTTCGGTGCATGACACGAAGCTCAAATAAGGAACCACTGCTATTTGACGCGGAAATAGAAGCGACGTGCCGACGTAACAACCGAAATCGTAGACGGAAGATGGAGGATCAAGAACAAGAACACCACGAGCAACACGATCGCGAGATGGTTGCTCAACGACCCAGTCTGCTAAGTAGAGCACTTCCAGGCTATTTTGATGATAACGATCCAATCCTCATTCCCGAAGGACCACACAACCAGTTCGAGATAAAACCGGTTACTATACAAATGGTGACCGGCGCAGTACAATTCCACGGGCTGACGAACGAGGATGCGAATTCACATCTTTTGAAATTTTCTCAGATTTGCAAAACTATTAAGTACCCTGGCGTTTACAAAGAAGTGATACGACTAACGTTTTTTCCATTCTCTTTGACAGGAAAGGCATCAGAATGGTTCTCATCCTTGCCACACGCTTCTATTACCAGTTGGGAAGAATTGACGGAATGTTTTCTGGGTAAGTACTACCCATTGTCAAGAACTAGCGAAATTCGAAGCCAACTCGTCAACTTTAAGCAAGAGGGTGGCGAAACTCTAAGCGATGCTTGGGCTAGATACAAGAGTCTCCTAAGGCAGTGCCCAAACCACAGCATACCCTTGAGCGTTCAAATGCAATCGTTCTTTCTGCGGCTTAGTACACAAAACAAGCGGATCGTCGATGGAGGGTGCGCAAGGAATTTTATGGAGTTAGCCGACCAAGACGCACTCCAAGCCATAGAACGGATTGCAGCCTACCCGGCGAGATACACGGAGCAAGATTTGGATCGACGTAATGTTGGCGTGCATGAGTTAAGTGGATCGATGGTGTTACAAGTAGAGGCTATCTACCGAATGTTGGACGCAATGAAAGGAAAAGAGCCCGAGACGGTTCATCACATCCAAAACAGATCAAGGAACACATACTCTAACACATACAATCCTAGCTGGAGAGATCATCCAAATCTATCTTATGGTAACTCAAATTACTTAAAGCCATCAAATTCCCAAAATTATCAAGAACAGGTACCATTTCAAAAACATCATGGGCAACATGATGTCATTCCATCAAAACAAAAAGCAACTTGGGAGGAAGCATTGGATAAAGTAGCTGAGCTACAAGCAACGCAAACCAATTTGCATGCCGACTTGAGTCGTCGGACAGATGACCGATTTCAGAAGCTAGAAGCTAAAGTTGACACAAATTTCCAGGATATAATGCATCAATACAGAATCTGGTGAAAACAGTAGGACAACTTGCAAATACGGTGTCCGAACAAAACAAGGCACACTCCCGAGCGACACCGAGAAGAATCCTAGAAAGTATGCAAAAGCCATCAAGCTAAGGAATGGAAAGACATTCGAGTCAGTTCCAGAGACTAAGAAGGTGGATGAAGAAATCCAAACAGATGGTGATCAAAACACGTCCACAATCACTGACACTGATGTCTCGTCGTCCGAAACGAAGGTCGAGCCGCTACCACCAATAAAGATTCGACCTCCATTCCAACCGCACTACGAAAAGGGAAACCTGATAAGCAATTTGAGCGTTTTATAAATATCTTTAAGAAACTTGAGATAAATATTCCTTTTGTTGAAGCTCTTTTGCAGATTCCGAAGTACGCAAAGTTCATGAAGGAGCTATTATCAAATCGGAACAAGTTAGAAGAACATGGTACGATAGCCCTCAATGAAGAATGTTCGGCCGTACTACAAAGGAAGCTGCCACCAAAGATCAAAGATAGGGGGAGTTTCTCTATCCCTTGCTCGATAGGCTCTCTTTCATTTACTAATGTTCTATGCGATTTAGGTGCAAGCATTAACCTGTTACCTTTTTCTCTTCTTAAGAAGCTAGGTGTCGGCGATCCGAAGCCTACATCCACAATACTACAGCTAGCGGATAGGTCCATCACATACCCACGAGGAATCGTAGAGGATGTGCTAGTAAAGGTGGGAGAACACTACTTCCCAGCTGATTTTGTAGTATTAGACATGGAGGAAGATACAGATATGCCATTGATACTTGGGAGACCGTTTTTAAACACGGCAAGAGCTTTAATTGACGTCGGTAATGGTAAACTTATTCTACAAGTAGGGGACGAGGAGGTAGAGTTTGACGTTTACAAGGCAATGAAACACCCTACTGATGATCATTCATGTTCCTTTATTGATATTATTGACTCATATTCTTTTGAGTATTTTAAAGTTTTCAGGAACAAGGATGAGTTAGAAGCATGTCTAACCGGAGAATCCGTGGATAATAGAGAAGATATGGAGTATGTCATGGCAAGCCTAAACGCGAATCCTCCTCACCGAAAGACGATTAAACCGAGAATTGAGCCACTCAATCGATCTTTAGGACAACAACCACGACCATCAATCAAAGAACCTCCGACTTTGGATTTAAAACCCTTACCTAATCATCTTAAATATGTTTTTCTTGGCACCGCTGATACTTTACCAGTAATTATTTCTTCCTCACTAACAGGTCTCATGGAAGAAAAACTATTGAGAGTGCTAAGAGAGCATAAGAGAGCGTTTGCATGGAAGGTAGCAGATATAAAAGGAATAAGCCCGACAATCTGCATGCACAAGATATTAATGGAGGATTCATATAAACCAGTCGTACAATCACAAAGGCGTCTGAATCCAACTATGCAAGAAGTGGTGAAAAAGGAGGTAATCAAGCTTTTGGACGCAGGTATTATTTATCCAATTTCTGATAGTGCATGGGTTAGTCCAACACAAGTCGTTCCTAAAAAAGGTGGTATGACCGTTATTAAGAATGCTTCAAATGAATTGATTCCAACTAGGACTGTTACGGGATGGCGTGTTTGCATAGACTATAGGAAATTAAATGATGCTACCCGTAAAGATCATTTCCCTCTTCCTTTTATTGATCAAATGTTAGAAAGGCTAGCTGGACATGAATTTTATTGCTTCTTAGATGGTTATTCAGGTTATAATCATATTTCTGTAGCGCCCGAGGATCAAGAAAAAACTACTTTTACTTGTCCTTATGGTACCTTTGCTTATAGACGTATGCCGTTTGGATTATGTAATGCTCCAGCTACTTTTCAGAGATGCATGCTAGCTATTTTTCATGATGTTGTTGAGAAGTTCATGGAAATTTTCATGGATGATTTTTCTGTATTTGGTTCCTCTTTTGACGTATGCCTCGATAACTTAGCATTTGTGCTTAAACGATGTGAAGAGACTAACCTTGTATTGAATTGGGAAAAGTGTCATTTTATGGTACAAGAAGGAATAGTTCTCGGACATAAGGTATCGCACAAGGGAATCGAGGTAGATCGGGCCAAGATTGATGCTATCGAGCAATTACCACCACCCACTTCGGTAAAGGCAGTTCGAAGTTTTTTGGGACATGCAGGATTCTATCGACGTTTCATTAAGGACTTCTCAAAAATAGCTAAGCCTTTATCTAATTTGCTTGTTAAAGATGTTGTTTTCAATTTTACTGATGAGTGCTTGCAGGCTTTTCAAACGTTAAAGGAGAAACTCACCACTGCCCCAGTAATTATCGCACCGAATTGGACTTTACCATTTATATTGATGTGCGACGCAAGCGATGGTGCAGTCGGCGCTGTTTTGGGACAACGCAAGGATAAGATATTTCAGACCATCTACTACGCCAGCAAAAACCCTAGACGATGCACAAAGAAACTATGCTACTACCGAGAAGGAATTACTAGCTGTGGTATTTGCTGTTGATAAATTTCATTCTTACCTTGTGTTGAATAAGGTAATCGTGTACACTGATCATGCTGCACTTAGGCACTTATTCGCTAAGAAAGATGCTAAACCTAGGTTGATTCGTTGGATTTTACTACTTCAAGAATTTGACTTAGAGATACGTGATACGAAAGGTGTCGAAAATGTGATAGCTGATCATCTATCTAGGTTAGACACTTCACCTAAGCGGGATAATGAAATACCAATTGACGAGTGTTTTCCTGATGAACAATTGTATGCATTACTCGATACGTCTTTACCTTGGTATGCGGATTTTGCGAATTATGCTGCTACAGGTGATATTCCGACAGGCTTGACTTTTCATCAGAAGAAGAAATTTCTTTCTGATGCAAAGCATTACCTATGGGATGATCCATTCTTGTTCAAAATCTGCTCAGATCAGGTAATCCGATGATGCATTCCTGCCGAAGAGGTAAATTCTGTCCTAACTCATTGTCATTCTGGTTTGACGGGTGGACATCACGGGCCAACTAGAACTGCATTTAAAGTGCTTCAATCAGGTTTATTCTGGCCCACTTTATTCAAAGATGCTCATGTTTATGTGGCTTCTTGTGATCGTTGTCAACGCACTGGTACAATTTCTAGAAAACATGAGATGCCTTTGAATATTATGTTAGAAGTTGAGCTATTTGATGTTTGGGGTATTGACTTTATGGGACCATATCCTACTTCATGCTCTAGTAAATATATTCTCGTTGCAGTAGATTATGTGTCTAAGTGGGTCGAGGCTGAAGCATGTAGAACAAATGATGCACGAGTAGTTATTCGCTTTCTTAAGAAGAAAATCTTTACTCGCTTTGGTACACCGCGTGCAATAATTAGTGATGGGGGTAGTCATTTTTGCAATAAGTTATTTGCTAATTTATTATCGAAATATGGTGTTAAGCATAAAGTGTCTACCCCGTACCATCCGCAAACCAGTGGACAGGTAGAAGTTTCTAATAGGGAGCTCAAACAAATTTTAGAAAAGACGGTAAATGCTTCCAGGAAGGATTGGTCTTTAAAGTTAGATGATGCATTATGGGCATATCGCACTGCATTTAAAACATCGATAGGAACTTCACCTTTTAAATTAGTTTTCGGGAAAGCATGTCATTTACCTGTTGAGCTAGAACATCGTGCATATTGGGCTGTTAAAAAACTAAATTTTGACTCTATTGAGGCAGGTAAAAACAGGTTACTCCAGCTCAATGAGATGGAAGAATTTCGTCAAAATGCATACGAGAACGCAAAACTTTACAAAGAGCGAACGAAGAAATGGCATGATAAGCGAATTGTACAAAGGGAGTTCAAAGTAGGAGATCGAGTTCTGCTATTTAACTCACGTTTGCGATTATTTCCAGGAAAACTAAAGAGTAAGTGGTGTGGACCCTATATAGTAGAGAAAGTGTTTCCATCAGGAGCCGTAAAGATCCGCATTAACGAAAATGACTCGCAAACGGTCAATGGACAACGCTTGAAATTATACGACGATCGGGACTTTGGAGAAACAACCTTGGTATATCTCGTGGAACCCGTTATTACTAACACTACTTCTTTGAGTTGTTTTGTGCCTTTCAAGGATACCTCGTCTGGAGAAACTACCAGCGAGCTGATGGACTTCCAGCACGCCGAAGCAAGTCCAAATACCGATCTACCTTGATCGGTTTGAGAGTCGAGCTAACGACTATAAAAACAGCGCTTCTTGGGAGGCAACCCAAGTGCTATCCCTGCATTAAAGTTTCGTATTGTTGAATCGTGTCTTTGTTATGTATTACTTATTATGTTTCACTTTCTGGAGTGTGTTATCACGGTGTCGTCCAGTTATGTTTTCTCACAGGCTCATAATCAGTTTGGGGGTGGTTTGTTCGCAGAGCTAGCTCGATGTATGAAGGAACCAAAATCTTCTCACGACCCGTCCACATCGATCAACGGACTATTCAGGGCAGTGTCACTTAAACTCTCTATTTGCTTTAAATTTTTACACATTGAGGACAATGTGATAATTAGTTTGGGGGTGGGGTGACACATGCTAGATTTGATATCGATCTCTTTGATTTATTAGTTGGTATGAACTGATGAAGGTTTTGATTTAAACGTCACTAGTGAAATCTCCTGTCGGTGATGAAAATTTTTAAAATTTTGCTGGTGTCGAGATATGATTTAGCTAATTGAGTGAGAAAGTCTTGCATGTTACTTGTATTGATATTAGCATGATTATCTGACCACATTGATTGCTTCAGAAAATAATACGTATCATGCGCCACAAACCTAGAAAATTTTGTGATTTTGAGCCAAAAAAAAAAAATTAGAGCAACACAATACTTGCTCGATGCATTTTTTATAAGTGTCACGCATGGTCTGAATATTTTCGAACTTGCTTTGTTATGCATGTCAAAATCACTTTGTGGATTTTTGTGTACGAAAATGATAAAGGCGCTTAGGATGAGCCACTGGCCTAAATATCTCAATACCCGACTTATCTATCAATTAGTGAGCCCCTTTGAGCCTTATTAGCCTTATTCTTTGATTTGGAGCCACGATATTTAGCCACATTTTCCCTTATTTTATACTTCATCCTCGAACCATTGTCGGCATTTTAACTTACTAATCGCTTTAGAGTATTGAGTCTATTATATTAAAGGAAAGACGATTATGTCATATCTGGTTGTGGTAGTCTGTTTCATATTATTTGAAAAAAAAAAGAGCGAAAAAAATATATAGTAGAAAAAAATATATAATTTGCAAAAAAAAAAAAAAAAAAAAAAATAAAATAAAAAAAAAAAAAAAAAAAAGAAAAAATATATAGTAGAAATATTTTTTTGAGTAGTAATATTTTGAGTGGGTTTCTATAGTAGTACGAGTTTCCATTGTTTGAGTCATATTTTGTGCTATAGAGTATAGGCAGGGCGATTTAGTAACTAATACGCTTGACCATATTACCTCACTTATCGCATATATCACACCCTTATTACCCTGAGCCCCATTACAACCATTTTTAAAGACCTTTTGATTCGTGCATGAGATTCACTAGTGCATTATGATGTGATATATTTGCAAGCATAGAATAATATCATTCTATGTTGTGAGTTGAGCGATTTTATACAGATCCCATTAAACATTTTGAGTGAATTGAGCGATCCATGTGAGAGTTGTCACTTGATACGTGTTACAATCTGAAAATATTTTTGTGCTATGATATGATTGCGAACTATCATTTCATGTCTCGTGTTTAGCTGGATCATTCATTAGTTGATGACGATTTCGACCGATTGTGCTTTTGCTTTTCTGAGACTACACATGAGAATTCATTTAGTGACGTTATAAAATCCTAACTTGATTTAGTTTATTCCGCTTTTATGATCGAGGACGATCGAAGCTAGTTTGGGGGTTGTTGATAAGTTATGATTTTCACTATTTCTTATGCCCTTTAAACATGTGTTTTTGGTCATTGTAAATTAAATTATACATGAATATGTTAATTAAGTGCATTGCAGTGTCAAAAGAAAAAGTCACGGAAAAGGGGGAGAACCGTGGAGTGAAATTGGCAAATTCATTGGTACTGTATACATGAGTAGTGGACACCTAAAGACAAAAGTGAAGACATTGCAAGCAACTAGCTTGTTACACGCACACTGATATTCAATGTTTGAGACAGAGTACATAAAGTTGAAAGCTCCACTACCTAATTTATTGCTGAAAATTGGGAGGTGAAAAGAAGTCATGCATTATGGAGGAAAATCCGTTCCATGTTCCATTCCATGTCCTTGTCAACGTTACTAAAGAAAGCACCCACCTCAACTATAAAGTGAAGCATCCATTTCAAAGAGGAGAGAAGGGAGAGACATCTTACGGGCCACTAAAATTCACCATCAAGCATACACCTCATTTTTCTCACCTCACACCAAGAAGCTCTCGTGATTTCTCCTCCAACGAAAACCACACTTCACACAAAAGCAGCCCCAAGCCACGCATCAAGCCGCAGCTCCGACGAAACGTTTCTCACGCAACGGAGATCCCGACGGAACTAGGCGTGATCCGTTCGTCGTGATAGTCAACGTTCATACATCGTCCTACGCGAAAACAGGAATGTTCACCTCTATCTTTTTGTGTTTTTCGTTTATTAATATGTGTGCTTAAGTTTAATTGTGGTTAAGGCCGTATTAGGCCGGATTATGAGTTCGTATTAATGTTATTCGTATCGTATTTAATCGTATGAATTAAGTTACGTGTTCTATATTTGAGTTTAATGCTTGCGTATGCCTGATCAACATATGCTTGATTCTTGATTGGTTTATGACACTGAAAAAGTAATTAGACCGGTTAGAACAATAAATATAGTGCACCACGACGTAAAACCGACCAGAGATGGAATTCGGTTTCGTCCGTGTGGTTTCCGAGATCTTAGGCGCCGAAAGCGTTTAAGCTCGGGGAAATTCATAAAGCCGAATGCGTGTGGGGTAACTACAGTCATATATGAATATAGTTGATTGGTTCACTTTCGCATAGAGTTGCTAGTTACGTGAATAACGGGTAGCACGTACGTTAGGAATTTCTACCTTAACTAGATTAATATTGGTTAAATATATACGATTGCATGCAGACGTAGGATTAATCTGTGCCGAATATGTGCTTTAACCACGCTTGTCGTTAATTGATAAAAACCGTTATCTTTATTTGCGCTTTTCTTAAAACCATCTTAAACAAATCTAAAAAATATATATAAACATATATAAATATATTTAAAAAAAAAAAACCGCTTCAGTCTAAATTAAATTTTGGATTAATATCTTAGAACTAATCAAGCTGTCCTCGTGGATCGATACTCGGATTTACGTCCGTTTTATACTACTTGCACGATCTAGTATACTTGCTAGTATTCGAGCGTGTCAAGTTTTTGGCGCCGTTGCCGGGGACAGCGGTATCATTAATTTTAAGCTTATTCCGAGTTTAATTTATTATTATATTTTATAAATCTTTATTCGCATTATTATTGTTGTTATATATATATTTTTTTCTCTCGTAGTAGAAGCGTTATTAATATTATTTTCATTATAATATCATTATTTTATTTTTATTTTAGCACTGTTATTATTATTATTTTTGCTTACGTCACTACTACTTTATATATATATATATATATCTCTAAAAAAAAATTTATTATTATTATCATTATTATTATTATTATTATTTTTATTTTAGAAGTATTATTTTTTTCTTCTTCTTTTATATAAATATTATTTTTTAAGAATATTAGTAGCATTACTATTATTATAATCATCACTAATATATATATATATATATTTATATATATATATATATATTACTTTAGTATTTATTACTATAATTTTTTTTTCTAAGTCATCACAGTATTATTATTATCATTATTATTATTACTATTATTATTATTATTTTTACGGCATTTATTTACGTTGATTTGAAAACCTTTGCAGAAATATTGTTCGGTGCATGACACGAAGCTCAAATAAGGAACCACTGCTATTTGACGCGGAAATAGAAGCGACGTGCCGACGTAACAACCGAAATCGTAGACGGAAGATGGAGGATCAAGAACAAGAACACCACGAGCAACACGATCGCGAGATGGTTGCTCAACGACCCAGTCTGCTAAGTAGAGCACTTCCAGGCTATTTTGATGATAACGATCCAATCCTCATTCCCGAAGGACCACACAACCAGTTCGAGATAAAACCGGTTACTATACAAATGGTGACCGGCGCAGTACAATTCCACGGGCTGACGAACGAGGATGCGAATTCACATCTTTTGAAATTTTCTCAGATTTGCAAAACTATTAAGTACCCTGGCGTTTACAAAGAAGTGATACGACTAACGTTTTTTCCATTCTCTTTGACAGGAAAGGCATCAGAATGGTTCTCATCCTTGCCACACGCTTCTATTACCAGTTGGGAAGAATTGACGGAATGTTTTCTGGGTAAGTACTACCCATTGTCAAGAACTAGCGAAATTCGAAGCCAACTCGTCAACTTTAAGCAAGAGGGTGGCGAAACTCTAAGCGATGCTTGGGCTAGATACAAGAGTCTCCTAAGGCAGTGCCCAAACCACAGCATACCCTTGAGCGTTCAAATGCAATCGTTCTTTCTGCGGCTTAGTACACAAAACAAGCGGATCGTCGATGGAGGGTGCGCAAGGAATTTTATGGAGTTAGCCGACCAAGACGCACTCCAAGCCATAGAACGGATTGCAGCCTACCCGGCGAGATACACGGAGCAAGATTTGGATCGACGTAATGCTGGCGTGCATGAGTTAAGTGGATCGATGGTGTTACAAGTAGAGGCTATCTACCGAATGTTGGACGCAATGAAAGGAAAAGAGCCCGAGACGGTTCATCACATCCAAAACAGATCAAGGAACACATACTCTAACACATACAATCCTAGCTGGAGAGATCATCCAAATCTATCTTATGGTAACTCAAATTACTTAAAGCCATCAAATTCCCAAAATTATCAAGAACAGGTACCATTTCAAAAACATCATGGGCAACATGATGTCATTCCATCAAAACAAAAAGCAACTTGGGAGGAAGCATTGGATAAAGTAGCTGAGCTACAAGCAACGCAAACCAATTTGCATGCCGACTTGAGTCGTCGGACAGATGACCGATTTCAGAAGCTAGAAGCTAAAGTTGACACAAATTTCCAGGATATAATGCATCAATACAGAATCTGGTGAAAACAGTAGGACAACTTGCAAATACGGTGTCCGAACAAAACAAGGCACACTCCCGAGCGACACCGAGAAGAATCCTAGAAAGTATGCAAAAGCCATCAAGCTAAGGAATGGAAAGACATTCGAGTCAGTTCCAGAGACTAAGAAGGTGGATGAAGAAATCCAAACAGATGGTGATCAAAACACGTCCACAATCACTGACACTGATGTCTCGTCGTCCGAAACGAAGGTCGAGCCGCTACCACCAATAAAGATTCGACCTCCATTCCAACCGCACTACGAAAAGGGAAACCTGATAAGCAATTTGAGCGTTTTATAAATATCTTTAAGAAACTTGAGATAAATATTCCTTTTGTTGAAGCTCTTTTGCAGATTCCGAAGTACGCAAAGTTCATGAAGGAGCTATTATCAAATCGGAACAAGTTAGAAGAACATGGTACGATAGCCCTCAATGAAGAATGTTCGGCCGTACTACAAAGGAAGCTGCCACCAAAGATCAAAGATAGGGGGAGTTTCTCTATCCCTTGCTCGATATGCTCTCTTTCATTTACTAATGTTCTATGCAATTTAGGTGCAAGCATTAACCTGTTACCTTTTTCAGTCTAAATTAAATTTTGGATTAATATCTTAGAACTAATCAAGTTGTCCTCGTGGATCGATACTCGGATTTACGTCCGTTTTATACTACTTGCACGATCTAGTATACTTGCTAGTATTCGAGCGTGTCACTTTATAAGCTCATTCCACGTTTTTATGTGTTGTAGGACCCCGCGATCACGGTACGTGATCATTTTCACGGCGAGGCCAACTTTTGAAGCTTTCGTGGGCTTTTGAGATGGAAGTGTGTGCATGGATGAGACCTCGTGGAGGCCCAGTAGATAAATTTATGTTGACCCGCATGCACGCTTTCCTATGTAAATAGGACCCATGATAATTTTGTAGGAACAGTTACGATTCCTTTTTATGTAAGGAAAAATTTTATTCGAAATTTCGTACTTTTTATTTCTTTTCTACGACACTAGTTACGTAAACTAGTTAAGAAAGTAGTGGTGGAAGGCGGGGCTGCCACAATGAGGGCCATCCCGAGGGGGAGAAGACGCAAGACAAGGAGCCTCAGCCTCAACAGCAACAAGCAACCGTCACCAAAACATCTACCCGAACCAAAACACCTACCCGAACTACTACCAAAACAACCCAACAGGCGCCCTCACCTCAAAGAGAAGCCTCCTCACCATCTATGAGCCTTTCACTATCTAGTCCCACAAATCTAAGAAGCCCCTCAAATCCTCCATCATCTCTCCTATCCCTTCAGGCAAATGAACCTTTCTTCAATCCTCACGCTACCGTTGAAAATTACATTTTCAACGCTGATTGGAAAACAAAACCGATGGATCCAGCCCTTGCCAAAGGCTTAATGGAGAATGCAAGATTCTATCTGATGAAGGCAAACATGAACCTAGCTCTTATCGACGATGACGAACTCGAAGAAGGTAAACATTATAAAGCTGAACTTCCAGAACTTCCCGAGCTTCTCAAGCACACAGTTATTGACGAGGAATGCCCCCCTCGAAGTCGAAGATAGGAGAACATGTGAAACTGCCATGGAAAAATGCCAAAGTGGTGGCTCCATATCAAGAAAGATTCGAAGAAGAATCTGGAGGATGAAAGATAGGATCAAGAAAGCTGACGAACTTGAACTTAGAGGCTTATCTCATCTTCCCTGACCAAAAGCCATTTAGTATTTGCTCTCTCTTCGTCGAATACTTATGCTCAAAGGAAAAGGAGGTGACTTGGATAACTCCGAAAAGAAGGGCGAAAAGACCCAGAATCCAAGAAATTCTGGGATTTAAGAAGGAGCGACTTGCGGATATAGAGATTCCCATCTACAAGGTACGGCGACAAGATGGGACATACGAAGAGCTGAATGAAGCCGACCTCGCCTATATCAGAGGTGATTATGTTGAACAGATAGTGCGCGACTATAGAACGCTTGGAGCTCTCAAGACCCCAGAACTCAGATTTGGCTATACCACATTGAAGAGGTTCATACTGCGCCAGATCAAGTTCAATGCAATTCATGACCTTCAAATGGCGGTAGAGAGCAAGATGAAGAGGGTGAATCTCACGAAGCCATCTTTCGAAGTCCCAGATCCAAGTTTTTTGTGAAGACCACATCATCAATGAAGACGATGATCCATCAGTGGTCTACATCAACTATAAGGGAGAGAAAAGGCTTATGAAAACATCAGAGATCACCACGTCCAGCGACCGAACCCTCCTGATCATTCGAAGCAAACTAAGAAAGATTCGGGGGCACCTAAGAGACGAAGAAGCAGAAGCCCAAGACAAATACGAGAAGCTGATCGACATCATCTCAGAACGAATATCCTTTCGCAGAACGTTGCGATCGTATGAGCATTTCTTAGGACTCAGGAAATCTCCTTACAATCTGGTGAAGCCCAAGAAAAAGAAGACACAAAGGACACCAAGGCAATGAGGACACTAAGGGGGAGATTGTTAGGAATTATTTGTAGTGTCCTCTAATTAGTTAAATCTTGGGTTTATATTTTGTAATTTTACGGGTTATAGTTGTTTGGGGAGACAAATTGCATTAAGTAGAAGTTTGGTACTTGGGCTTCAATATACCAATTAAATGTGGTATATAAAGCCCATAATTACCCTTGTTAGGGTTAATCAAAAGAAATTTGTTTTGAAGCCGCTCTCGTTAAACACACACACGAGCAACATACGCTTCTAATCTTTCTTGTTTGGTAACAAGTGGACCAACAAGTGGTATCAAAGCCAAACGTGGATCGATCTCAACGATTTGAATCCAGTTTTGTTCTATTCCGACAAGATTTGAAATAACATTTTCTCAACAAATTTTTGATTTCTCATGTGTTTTTGAATTGTAAACGACAGTACCAACTCCAACGATTTTGGCTTTTGCGTCGTTAGCGTACGAAACGTATCCTCCACCACACGCCTTTAACGACACAAATTTGCCGATATCACCTGTCATGTGGCGGGAGCACCAGCTGTCGAGATACCACCTGTTTTTCTTGCAATTCCTCCTTTGTACCTGCAGATAGAAGTACTTTTCTGAGGTACCCAATTCTGTTGGGTCCTAACATGTTAGTGGAGAAATAACTTCTGTTAACGTACGAGATATCATTCTGCATGGATGGTGCTCTCCTGTCACAGTCAGATACAACAGTCGTACTCACAGATAATTTCTTAGGTCTCCAAACATACATAGCTTTATCAACTTTCTTTAAAGGATAGTTGTATGCATAATGGCCATTTCTACCACAACAGAAACACTTAAGATTCGGCACAGAATTTTTTGCATGCTTTTCTTCAATGGAATAACCTATTCCTGACCTACCGATGTTCCTAGGAGTGCTTAACATCATATCTAGGTTTTGCTTACCCTCAATGAGTCTATCAACCTTATGTTTTTCTCTATCTAAGGAACTTCTGAGTTCTTCGATATCTCTAGATAAGTCACTGTTTTTCTTTTCTAATTTCTCACGGTCACATGGAACTTTCTCAGCAGTAACTAATTCTTCTTTTAGTCGCGAAATATCTAGGTCCGCCTCATGTTTTTCCTTAGCGAAGTCATCTCATTGCTTTTCTTATTCAAGGAATTTAGTGACTTAATCTTTCTCTCTCCATTTTGAAGTAATTCACACAATTGTTTCTTACTTTCTTATATATCAGAAACAGATGAGTTACTTTCATAGTCATTGTTAAATAAACAGTTTAGGATATAAATTTAATGAGATACCTGATCATCATCAGCCGTATAAGCGTGATCCTCGTTCTCGCTTTGTTCCATTGCAGAGTCGCTTTGGAATCTTTCGAATCTCTTTGTGAGCATGGCCAAGTCGTTCATCAAGCCTTCTTCGTCGTCGTAAGAATAGATTCTTCTTGGTTGGATTTGAATGCAATAGACTTCTGATTTTTGTTCTGCAACTTACTCCCTCCGTCCCACTAATTTTATCACATTTTGCCATTTCGGGCGTCCCATTAATTTTATCACCTTTCCTTATTTAGCAAAAAAATTATCACAAACAATCAATATAATAATATTAAATATTCTTAAAAGACGTGTCAAAATATACACTTTATTACCTTTTCATTGTACTATATTATTATAATAATACCACCTTAATTTACGTGCCCGGCAACTTATGTGATGAAGTTACCGGGACGGAGGGAGTATCATTTATTGACTTTTGAATCATCTCGTAAGAGATCCAATCAATTCGTAGATGCTTAGTGCTTCCAGATCCTTTGCTTCGTAAATAGCTGTAACCTTGGCATTCCATTCTCTTGGAAGTGATCTCAATATCTTCTGACATGTTCACTGTCGGGAACCTTCTTTCCAAAAGAGAACATTTGGTTGATGATTCCCATGAATCTGGCATACATCTGGCTTATAGTCTCATCAGATTTTCCATTGAGAACAGTTTGTACTGATGAGTGAGCAGAACCAGTCTTTCTTGCACAACTCGTTGGTTCCTTCATGAGTAACTTGGGCCATATCCCACATAGCCTTTGCCGATGAGCAGGAACTAACCCGAATGTATTCTTCCCGTGTGAGTGCGCATGCGAGCATGTTTTTGCCTTTGCATTTTGCGTGGTTCCCTTTTTATCATCAGCAGTGTATTCTTTAGCAATCTTTGGGGTTCCATCTTCTTCGCAGCCGTGTATGGTCCATTGGTGATTGTATCCCAAAGATCGTTGTCGACAGCAATGAGAAATTCGATCATACGATTGTTCCATACTGCTTAGTTCGTTCCATCGAAGAGAGGTGTCCTGGAGTGGGATTGACCCTCTGCAAATACATCAACACTCGAAAAATCCATTAGACCTTTAACTCAGACGTGTTAGGCCTGTAGTTGAGTAACCCGCTCTGATACCAAATGAAGTGTAAATTATGCCTAAGAAGGGATGAATTAGGCTTTAAAAAAATTTGGCTTGTTCTTCTTTGAAAATACTTTTCTTAAAGAAGATATTGCAGTTGACGATATTTCCTGAAAAGCAGTAGGAGTATCAATGTTATATCCCTAACCCTGTTTCAAAAATATCATGTAGTTTTCTGCAAATCGTTTCAAAGATATTACCTTGTTATTTGAAAGCGTTCTGGGTTTGTCTCACAGAAAAGTAAATAACTGAAGGTAAAGTGAGACGGGATTTTTACATAGGTTGTATCCCCAACTGGGGTTTAATCCTGTCCTTGGGGTTCGTTCTCCCCCAAGAGTTCCAATCAATCTCTAAGTATTACTGGTTATGGTTACAAAATGATTCACCCTTACACAATCGAAGCACTATGGAAACTTGACCTCCGGCTGCCACATGTCGAGTTTCGTTCTACGTCGTTTACCCAGGAATCACAATTCCCCGACTAGACACAGCTCGCTTCCAAAGGGCCCCCGAATCCATCGACTCGTCCCTTCACGTGCAGAAGACTCCACTCGTGCTCTTTTGTGCGCTCAACACGTCCGAAGCCAAATCATATCCGAAGACAAGGTTTTGGATAAGGTGTTACAATCGCTCCCTCAAAAGGGTACTGATTTCTCAAATGTACGCTAAACACAAACTACGAATATTTTGCAAATCAAAGCTCAATCACTCAAAGGAATTCGTTTGCTCATGTGTATATTCGGTTACCCTTCGACGTGAACTGTGTATCATCAATATAGACCCAAGAATAGCATCTACACTTCACAAGGAAAGTTAAGCATAGAATATGCAAGAGAAAGCTCAAAGATCACGTGCATGAACTTCATATGATTATGCAAAGAATAAGCCATATAAACACAATAGTCATGCATGATCACTTACCATAAATACCACAGACTTACTTTTCTTCCGCGGTAATCTCATCCGTTGTCAGCATATTCCATATATAGTTCCACTCAGCATATTATCAGTAGTAAGTTCAATCAACTGATTTCTTTCCAAATTATGATAGCCAATTTGCACAAGGAAATATTTGATCTACTGATAATAATGCAAAGACATCCATGTGTGATGATCTCATCCGATTCCAGCACATTCCATAAATAAACTCAATCAGCATCTTATCACATATAAGCATAATCAATTAATCACTTTCCAAAATATAATTCCTAAGTCGCATAAGGAAAGATAGATCATTGATTCACTGATTTAAAAGTCAACTAAGATTGCACTTAACGGATATATCATAATATTCTTTCCAAAAATAGATCAATCACGTGTACAGCACACGTATGACTCAGACAAAATATATTTTCCATATATAGCACACAGTGATATTCGAGTCATACTAAAACATTCATATCCAGGTGATCACAACAATATTCCAATTAAGGACAAGATCACATAAATTCGATTATCTTAACAACTAAATCACATCTAAGCACTTAATCGAATATTTGTACATACTTAAACATCATAGATCACACATATCGAGTTTTCTAAGTTGTACCCCCCCATTTTACATAATTACTTGGAATATCAAAACTCTTATAAGCATTGGACCAAAAAGGTCAACAGTTATTAAGGTCTCATTTATGTATGCTCGAAAATATCGTTGTTATTCTTCGAACTCGGCTCAAATTTACCTAGATGCGAGCAGAAATTTTTTGCGTCAAGCTCCAAGAAAGAAAAGGAGAATTCGGTATATCAAACATTCAAGTAGGCCAAAATGGCCGATCTGGAAATCGCCGCATTTGAAGGCAAGTTTGCAGTGCTCAATCTTGACTAGGGAATCTTCGTTCAAGTCAACTAAGCTCAAATCAATATTTGTAAACATCTCCCATATTATTTAAACCTTGAATCAATGCATATAATGTCAACGTCCCTGTGGGTGTAAGATTATCGGTATCCCAATAACGGAAACTAACGGAGTGAATATGAATATATGAATACAAATATGATTGTTGAGGTGTACTGAGAAAAAGACGACTTGGGTGCTCTATGCATCTTCAGCCATGTCATGTAGGCCTAGGAACTGGTGGAGATTACGCAGAGTTCTCTTATAGGAAGACAAAAGCACGCAATAGAGGGAATTGTGACCCATTCTTCTTAGTTAAGGATTCACATTTTTCGGATCGAAGAGGTACGAGATTAAAAACGGCATGGAATCTGTCGATTATCAAGGTGTATGTGTGTGTGTGTTTATTATATGGTAGATATGTCAACTTTATTTACAAAGTTCATATATGTTAACTTCCAATATAATATTATACTAAAAAATTTTGATGGGGACTCCCATGAGGACAGTTCTACAAACATCACTAATAATATCAAGAGCCTTAATCGCAGTCATACAAAATTGATGTTGGAAACATACCCCATAAGCAGCCGTGCATAGTCTAACAATCACAGTCTTACAAAGCTAATGTTTGAACCATACCCCGTAAATAGTCGTGCATCAACTCAAACTTAGAAAAAATGTGAACAGTCTAACCATCGCAACATTATGAACTCAATCTTATGAAAAACGCCGCCCTTATTACTACACAAATAATATTTATTTGTAAGTTATATTATCCATTATTTAAATGCTTATGTTAGTATTAAACATGTAATAATTGTCTGAAATTTGAAATACCAGCAACTTATAAAGATGTGTATCATATGAATTGCGGGGCAAAAACAATATATGGAAGAAAAGCTACACCCTATATGCCACACAGTTGAAACCAATATAAGCTACGGTTGGTCCGAACACTACTACTCAGACACTGCTATCATATATGATAAGGAAATTTATATTGAGTCAACAGCTATGGGATTGAGATATTGTCACATTACTCAGACATATATGCTTTACTAAATTATTTAGCGGTCAAATAGCTATAATCATATATGATTTATGATTTTCATATATGCTTTATATTGAGACACTAATAATCAATATGTGCATACAATGTAACAATCTTTTCGAAATGGCATCGGTCAAGCAACAAAGAACATTTACATACATTACTTGGAACTTTGTAACAACCTTTTCGACATTGCAACAGCCACATCATCTATTCAAGAAGCGTTCGGCCCAATCAGGGTTTACAATATATTTTTGCCTTCACGTATTTGGTAAGTAATGTCTATTAGTAAGAGTCGATGGTTGAAACTAAAGAGAGTTGGCGTATACCTTCCGAAGTTGTTTGAATGGTCAATTGTATGTTATCGTGGATTGAGATCAGTGTTTTAAAAAGCGTGACATCGCGCGTGTCATCGCGCTCTAAAGCGTAAATTTTCGTAAAAACGCTATGATGCGTAAAAAAAAGAGCGTACGGAATTTGAGTGTATTATATTACGAGGAAGAGAGACTGTGGCAATGTGTCCTTTAGTGATGTGGCAGTGTGTCCTTTACTGATAAGACGTGAGCTAAATAGATTCATTTTATTTTTTGAAAATTTTAAACTATTGTTACTACCAAATTATAAATAAACGATTATTTGATGTAATTTATCTGATAAAAACAAATAATGTTTTTTAATTTATTCTTTGTTTAACGACGATCAAAATGACATGCATATCTTATATTTTTCGATATCCATAAAGATTATTTTTAAAAACTACATATTTATGACTAGGATGGATAAAATTTTAGTAATTCTTATTATATTTTTTTCAGAACCTTAGGTGTTGTTTAGTATACTTAGTTGTCAATTATGTGAATAATCTAGTTGATCTGATGATAATTTCCTAAACTGATGATAATTAATATCATATTAGTTAATTTAACTACTATATTTATTTATAATTATCATATATTATAATATTTATATTATAAGTGGACTGCCTGAAATACTCACGCAATGCGCTAAGCTATTTACGCTATGCGCTGTCGGAACCAAAACGCGACGGATACGCTATGCGCTTTTTAAAACACTGATTGAGATATGTCTCTAGTAGGAATCAAGATTATAATCATCAAAGAAAATCAGATGGGGATACCGCGTTCTTCAACATATTATACCACAAAAATTTTAATACCATAGAATATAATATCTTACCGTAATTTTTTGTTGAATGTTGCGTATTACTTACTGTATTTGATGAGTATCGATCTCAGCAGTACTTAAATATCATGTTTCTCTATTTTGCATATCAGCTTCTTTGCAACGGGTTGAAGTATGAGGAAGAGATCTCAAGTCCACTCTACCACTTTCAAGCTAAGGAATCGGAGATTGGTAAGACTTTTTTAACATCAATATTGCAAGACTGCTCCGTTGATCGACTATTATTCAATGTAAGGGTAAGTTGATAATGTAAGATTATTGCTAATAGCAATGTTATAAGATTGTTTCACGGGTTGACATTATATTATGTTGTGATAAAACTAACTTTGTTAGACGGCAACTAAAAGATTGTTTAATATAACAAACGCTCGAGAGTAAAATATCTCGACTCCAACGAGTCAAATCTCATGTTTTTGAACTTCAACAGGTCAAAATAGAAGAATAAGGTCTTCAACTCACATACTATATTCTAATAATGTTTTGCGGGCTACGTTTGCTCTGCAAGACACACCTAGAAAAATGGGTTGAAAATTAATTACAAACCCATTTTATCATTTTTGGTTATCTAGATGAAGCCCGTGAAAATTAAAAAAGCTCGTACTTAGAAAACTGGCTCTTATATAATATATCTCATATGGACCCTAATGATTAATTTATCTTGGATTTTCCATTACCTTTTTTTTCTTGGGCTTGAGACTTTCTACTAAATAAATTACCAACCAAACATAGCATTATAAGACAGTCCGTTGCATCATCGCTTGGGCAAAACTAGTAAAAACAAAACGGTACTTTTGCTTACACAAGACGCAATCACGAAACCCCGACCTAATTAACAGATTAATACAAATGGAAAATAATCTCTTTAAATAAAATGGAAAATAATCTAAAATAAGACAACATCCTAGTCCATTGACTTGACTCCAGAACATGTCTAAAGCGTCATTTGCCTCCATCGTCACGTTGAGGCTTATGCCTATCAATTAGGGCAAGCAAAACAAAATAATATTAAAATGGAAGAAGCGTAAATTCTCGAAAACCAAGGGCTGAAATGTAGATGTAGGAACATACGCGTACTGTCTTCCCATTCGCGGTCTCTATTGAATGACGCTTTAGTCCTTGTGCGTCTCTCATGGCTTTAAGATCGCATAGGCCTAGTTTAGGTATTTCCGGCCAAATGAATGGTTCAGAAAAGGTAATTTGGCTAATTAAGAAGGGCTTAACGGTAAAGTGTCCTGAGAACAGAACCATTATGATATCTTCAGCAACTCTTCGATCCACCAACGGAAGGTAAATCAGAAGTGAAGAGAATTTCTTTACTACTCTGCAAAACAAGCAGCTACTTGGTACTTTTTCTATTAAATTTGTACCTACGTATATATAATGTATTAACGAGAAACGAAGCCGTAAAAGAATTGGGTAGGAAGAGAAATAGAGAAAGGGTCGTGTTTCTTCTTCTTTATGCTTCTGCAATGAGACTTTTTAGGTAAATCTTTAGTCCATCGACTTCGGTTTGAAGTTTTCCTTGACTAGTGAAACCACAATAGCTACCTCGTTCAGGTTTCCTGGGATATGTATTTTTGTAAATGCCTTCTCCTTTTTTTTTTTCTATAAGCTCTGTTATCGAGGTAATGAAAACAAGCTAGAATTTTTCACATGTAATGTTTTGATGGGGTAGTTATTTTTGCAGAGGCGATTGGTGAGAAAAATATAAGGAAGTTTAGTATTTCCAAATCTGGGAGTTTCCTTTGGCTACTGAGGTGAAGGAGAAAAGATGTCTCAGACCAACTGGGAAGCTGATAAGATGTAACCTTTAAGCCCTATTTCCAATCTTGCCAAAGTTATCTTCTTGCGAATGTTATGAGTATTGCAGTGTTTGTATTATTTATTTTTTTTTTGGTAAAGATTCGTGATTTGTGCCATGTTCGTTTGGTTTTTCCCTAAGAAATCTGCTTCTTGATTTATTTCCGGTGTTTTCTTTTTGGATCAATCTCTACGTGTTTCTATTTCTTTCAATAAATTTTTGTTCTTTGCACTAGAAGCCCTTTTCTTTGCATATGCTCAATAGGCCCTCTCTCTCTCTCTCTCTCTCTCTCTCTCTCTCTCTCCCATATCTTGCTGTCCGAAAAAAATGTCTTGTTTGCTCTAATGGTTTTCTTTCCCTAGATTTTCATTTCTAGACACTGGAAAATTCTCTTATTATTATCTTGTCATGCCACTTTGCGGAAGTCCCTCTGCAAATGTGTGCGCTTTCTAATTGTCTATATAAATTGTGATATTAGTTCTGTAAAATACATCGGAGCTTTCGATTTCCAGGCTTGATGTCTATATCCACGATTATCTAGTGAAGAGAGATCTAAAAGCCACTGCTCAAGCTTTTCAAGCTGAAGGAAAAGTTTCTTCCGATCCCGTCGGTGAGTATTATACTTTGTGTTTCTGTGCTAAAATCGTGCATTAGCTTTATCAAAATAGCTAACCTCTCTCTCTCTATCTCTCTCTCTATCTCTCCATGATTTAATATTTGACAGCTATTGATGCTCCTGGTGGATTCCTCTTCGAATGGTGGTCTGTTTTCTGGGATATATTTATCGCCAGGACGAACGATAAGCATTCAGATGTTGCTGCTTCTTATATTGAGGTTTGGCCTTTACATATATTCCTTTTTTTTTTTTTTGCCTTTTGTTTAACATGACATGTTTTATATAGGACATAGGTAGAAAACATCTCATCATTACTAAGGATTTGGTGGTCAATAATCCATGTTTATGGAACGTTACTACTTTTCATATCTCACATTATTCTTACAATACAAAATTAAAACGGTTAGCTAAAGTATGATAGTTTTGATAAGTCACAATGTTAACTTACTTAAATCAGACTCAGATGATGAAAGCAAGAGAACAACAACAACAACAGCAACAACAACCACCACCGCAACATCAACAACAGCAACAACTTCCTCAAAATTCTCAGCAGCAACAACAGTTACAAATGCAACAGCTTTTATTACAAAGGCAAGCTCAACAGCAGCAACAGCAGCAAAACCAAGTGCAACAAAACCAAGTACAACATCAGCAACAACAGAATCAACAGCAGCAGCCACCGCCACATCAGCAAAGGCGCGACGGTGGGCATATGCTCAATGGGACACCTAATGGGACGTCGGGAAGCGATCCCTTCATGAGACAGCAGAATCCCGGCACTGCGAATGCCTTGGCGACTAAGATGTACGAGGAGAAAATGAAGAGGGAATCCATGGAAGATGCTGCCATGAAGGTAAAAAAGATTGAGTACAGTACAAAGTGTTAGATGTACGAATGCTGATCTTTTAAGTTTACTTGCAGCAAAAGTTTGGTGAGAATTCTGGGCAGATTATGGATCCAAGTCATACGTCGATGTTGAAGTCAGCTGGTGGGGTTGGTCAGCCTTCGGGGTATTGTTATAGGAAGTTATCTTGATTTTATCTATGCTTTCATCTGTTCTTAGTGTGGATCCCTTCAATGTTACTGTGTGAATGTCTGTTGTGTCGATATTTTGGGCAACTCTTTTGGGTATGTTAATAGCTTTAAGCAAATTAATGACATCTTTATCATCATTATCTTGATTTAATCTCATTATTAAATATTAATAAAAAAGAATGTTCTTTTTTTTCCAGGCATTTGTCTCACGGTGCAGCTGGTGGAATTTCTCCACAAGTTCAAGCACGAAACCAGCAATTTCCAGGACCTACACCAGTAGTAAGTATTATGTTTGTTTAGATGATGCTAGTTAATTTTCACTGACATTGTTTTCTTGGATAGGATATTAAACAAGAAATGAATCCTCTTTTAAACCAAAGAGCTGTAGGTCCCGAGGGATCTTTGATGGGAATACCAGGTATTATTTTTTCGCCCCAATAAATTAGTGAAATCCTCTTTCTGCTCATGCTTAATGATGGTGTTAATGTAGTTCACTATATTCATTATCATCACGAGTTTCTGCCGTCAAGTTGACACTTTACATCTGCAAGACCATAACAAGGCTAGATATTGCTATCTGTCACGTTTAGCGTTGTCCCATGGTACACTTTGGTTAATTAATACCGTACTTATTCTTTCAGGGTCAAATCAAGGTGGCAACAACTTAACTCTGAAAGGATGGCCTTTAACTGTGGTAAGAGTACTGCCTTCATAAGCAACTTTAACAATGTAGTTAATGGTACCTATGGTCAGTTCGTCTGTGCATGCCATAGTTTTACCCACTGAAATGGTCAATTTATCAAAGTCAATTCAGTTCAATCTTTTGTATATTTCATTCTCTCTTCCTAATTTTTGCATCTTAATTTTTTTAGGGATTAGATCCACTACGATCTGGGCTTCTCCAGCAACAGAAGTCATTCATGCAAGGCTCTCAGCCCTTTCAGCAGCTACAGATCTTAACACCTCAGCATCAACAGCAACTATTGCTCGCACAACAGAGTTTGGCTTCTCCATCTTCAAACGACGTGGAGAGCCAAAGGCTGAGAATGCTCCTCAACAGTCGAAGCTTATCTATGGGAAAAGATGGTATTCAAAACTCAGTTGGCGATGTCCTCCCTAACATAGGCTCTGTCTTGCAAGCTGGTTCTCCCGTTCTCCCACGTTCAGATCAAGAAATGCTAATGAAGGTTTCGTTCTTTTCTTTTTTAAGCTTAAATATCATCAAGAGCTTTTTTAGGCATTTGAAGTACTAGGATATCGTCGATGAGGTCTTTGTTTAATTTTATGTAGCTGAAGATTGCACAGCTTCAACAACAACAGCAACAGCAGCAGAACAATAGCCAGGCTCAGCAGCAACAGCTTCAACAGCATTCTCTTTCTGGCCAACAGCCTCAAATGTCAGGCCACAGTCTTCAACAAGATAAACCTATGGTTTCTGCTAGTCTAACTGGCGATGGTAGCTTGTCGAACTCTTTTCGGGGAAACGACCAGGTCTTACTTTTTTCCAATAATGCCAAAAGATTGCTCTTGATGCGTTGTAATGTTTGGGCACCTTTACAATGTGTTTGGTTTGAAGAGGTATGGAAAAGAAAATTAAAGAGAAACTGATTTTACCGAGTTTTTCTTTCGTTTTTCTCACCATTTGGTAAGGTATTGGTTTTTCTTAGAAGTAATAAATTTAATTTAGAGATTTTTTCCTTTTCCTCTACGTATTTCTTCGATGAGCCCAACATAAAAACTAGTTTTCCTTTTTCTTTCCATCTTTTCCCTACTAATTTTCACAAACCAAGCACACCCTTAATTTTCAAGAATTGGTAACTTGTCAAACTCTTTTTGCATAAATGACCAGGTCTCACCTTTTTCCTATAATCGATCAAATGCTTGATCAGTTGTAATATTTGTGCACCTCTAATTTTTTGAAAAAGGGTGGATAACATCTAACTAACTCAGTTCCCTTCCCATATCTTGTGTTATGTTACCTGTTAAATCTTTGTACTCTCTTCATTTAAACGAACTTAAAGTGTGTAACATTTATCAACTCATAGCATATTAGAAGCTTAGCCATTGTTAAACGAATCTATATGATCTGTTTTAAGTCCCTTTTGGGCTATGGATAAGATTAAGTTTCTCTCATATGCAATACTCAAGGCCTCGAAGAATCAGACTGGAAGGAAAAGAAAGCAGCCCGTTTCATCTTCTGGCCCGGCAAACAGCTCGGGCACTGCAAACACCACTGGCCCATCTCCAAGCTCGGCTCCATCGACGCCTTCGACTCATACGGCAGGAGATGTAATGTCAGTACCAGCTTTGCCTCACAATAGCAATTCGTCGAAGCCCTTTATGTTTGGATCTGAGAACGCTGGCACTTTGACGTCGCCAGCTAATCAATTGGTGTGAAAATTACTTACTTCCCTTTGTGCTTCTTCAGAAATCTCTTTCTTCGTATAGTTTTTTTTTTTTTGAAGGATTTGGTTTTTTGACAGTGGGACGATAAAGATCTTGTACAAGCTGATATGGATCGTTTTGTGGACGATGTGGAGGATAATGTGGAGTCTTTTTTATCCCACGACGATGCTGAACCTCGAGATGCAGCTGGTCGTTCTATGGACGTCGGCAAAGGTAATAATTTAGTTGAAAATTTTTTATTTATTGAGTCGATGGTTAGTGTTATTGATAACTAACGATCCGTGACATTTACAGGATTCACATTTAATGAAGTCAACATGGTGCGTGCTAGCTCTAGTAAAGTTTCTTGTTGCCACTTCTCATCTGATGGGAAGCTCCTTGCCAGTGGTGGCCATGACAAAAAGGTGAGAAAACAAAATTTGTGTAATATATTCAACTGTATTTTATCCTATTTGTATCTTAATCTTTTAAATTTGATGACATTGACTGCTAATTGAAATTATTCAGGCTATACTATGGTACACAGACACCTTGAAGCAAAAAACCGTACTCGAAGAACACTCTTCGCCTATCACTGACGTCCGTTTCAGCCCTAGCATGTCGCGCCTTGCTACATCGTCTTATGATAAAACTGTCAGAGTTTGGGATGCCGATAATGTTAGTTAATAAAATAATACTATGATTAATAAATTATCTTGAAAGGTTGTTCTCATGTTCTTCGATTTTTTCTACAGCCGGGCTATTCACTTCGTAATTTTACTGGACATTCCACTGGCGTCATGTCCGTCGATTTTCATCCCAACAAGGAAGATCTTATTTGCTCGTGCGACGGCGATGGTGAGATAAGATACTGGAGTATTAATCAGGGCAGCTTTGCAAGAGTTTTCAAGGTAAACAATTCAATAGAATATTTTTCGAATGTTTGTCGAGGGGTAATGATCATACATGTATGTGTGCGACGATAAAATGAAATATAAATTTAACTTTCCCAATGATTGAATTAGGGAGGTACGTCGCAAGTGAGATTCCAACCTCGTATGGGACGATATCTCGCAGCAGCTGCTGAGAATGTTGTCTCAATTCTTGATTCAGAAACGCAAGCTTGCAGACACTTGCTGAAGGTTCATTACCAGCTTTTTCTGCTCTTCAATACTTTTCATTCTTTGATATTCTATTTGAAGGGCAAGAATATAATCTAAATAATGGGTACTGTTCGAAATGTAATAGGGTCACACGAAACCTATTCGTTCCATTTGCTGGGACCAATCTGGCGATCTTCTGGCATCTGTTAGCGAGGATTCGGTTAGGGTTTGGTCTTTGAGATCTGGTAATGAAGGAGAATGTCTCCACGACCTTAGCTGCAATGGAGACAAATTCCAATCTTGCGTTTTCCATCCTACTTATACTTCGCTGCTCGTCGTCGGTTGTTACCAGGCATGTTTTCCCGCCCCATTCTTTTTTTTTTTTTCTTGATTTAGGTCCTTTTTTTCTTATATTGAAAGTAAATATTTATTTCTGTGGGGGGATATTTATTTATTTACTTACCAGTCCCTTGAGGTTTGGAACATGGGCGAGAACAAAACGATGATATTATCTGCTGCACACGAAGGGCTGATTGCTTCGTTAGCTGCGTCGACGGCGGCTGGTTTAGTGGCTTCCGCAAGCCATGACAAGGTTGTTAAGCTATGGAAATGAATTTTCTCATCTTAGTTTTCTATTTTCTTGGAGAATTGACTTTAGTATTTGCTTTCTGAATATGTATGTGAATCTTATGCATGTTAAACGGGGATTAGAACATGATGTTTGATATTTGTAGGAGTTTTTTTTTTTTTTTTGCTGAATCAAGTTTTAATTGTCTACTATATATAACTTGGTAGTATTTCCATGTTGATGAAAACGCTCATCTCATATCACCAAAGAAATGAAAATGGTTTCTTCTCTTAAATTGAAAGCGTAAGGCTGCGTTTACCTCGTAAGATTGGAATAGATTTGACAAAAATATCATTGGATTATTAATCACAAGTGCTATACGGATCATTTGTTCACTTTGCAAATTATGTGTTGAGTTAAGTTTAGTATTATTTGTAAAATGACAAACATAACCTTTAATTGAGCAATGTATAATTTACAAAAATAAGCATTCCTATGGATATCGAAAAATATGAGATCTGCATATCAATTTGATCGTCATGAAATAAAGAATAAATTGGTGTTACTTATTTATTTTTATCATATAAATAACATGAAATAACAATGATTTTAGGATAAGGTGGAATAAGGGTGCTTTGGTCTTTTTGTAGTAATGTGGATTAATTATACAGGCTCAACCCATCGTTGAATTAAAGCGGGCTTGTTGGATAATAAAAGCGGGCCAATGTCTTTTTGGGGGCCTTAATAGATGGTCTTTATTTACAGTTAACGGTATTACACCGGATAATTTGCTCTTTAACTTGGATAATCTCATAAAGTAAACGGAGCCTAAGCTTATCATGCACGTTACATGATGTGTTTGTTATTCAGCCATGAGAGAGAGAGGGTTTCTAAAGTGCGAGATCAATCTAAATGGGGTAATTAAACCAGGCAACAGATATAATTAAAGATGGATGAAGAGAGATTGATCCAAATTACCACCAATTATAATATATAATATATTAACTTGTATTTTAAGTTATTTTTACTTATAAAATAACTTTAATTTTGTATCACTTTTAAGTATGTAAAAATATGACTTTATTTATAGAATGTAACTGGAATATATAATTAATGATAGAAAAGTAATTATAATGACTGTCACACACCAATCAAATTGAGAGTATTAATTACTTTAAGTGATCTAACTTGATAAAATAGAAAGATAATACCAAGTTTTCTAGGATGTTTCCTACCTACATAAAGACAACGTGCGACACTTATTAGCTATTTCGTTTTTATTTACTAGTTTTTTTTCGAATTTATTTACTAGAAATTGAGACGCACAAAATAGATTCTGAGTGATTTATTATATAAGATGCTAGTTGATTACATATGGAACGTATTGTTATGGAAAACATCATCCAGAATATAAATATATGCCTTCATGTCGAATCTGTGCTTTTTTGTGGAAGAAAATCATGCTATCCTGAGCTAGTGACCATTGTTATATTAAATTGTTGGCATGATTCATTTAGCATATTGATTACTCGATGATTTCATGAATTGAGTGCTTATTTGGTTATTAATCTTATGATTGACTTTACATGTAAGTGTTTATTGGAAAAGGTATATATGTGTGAGCAACACTTAGATTGTTGAGTGACTGAGAACTTGTGAATATACGTACACGGGAGTTATTAAGCAGAATGATACGATTTAGAGCCATCTCAAACATGCGATATATCTTTGGCTGTTTGAGTGTAAACTTGTGATCACCTTCTGCCGACCTGAGCGTTAACTTGCGAATCCATCACTGCTCGAGTGATTTATCTTCAGTATCCACATCCTCCATCCATATATTCTGTCTTCGGACGTGTTGTCTTCAGACGTGAGCAATACACTATGAGGCAAGGTCGCGTTTACGCGCACGTGGAGGGAATGACGAGTTCTCGGGGGCCTTCGGTAGCGAGCTGTTTCCTGTCAGGAATTGGAGATTCCCAAGAGCGAAACTCAACGTGCGGTAACCTAGTAGTGTCTAGTGTTCGACTTGTATCGGTTGTGTATTGGGCCTAATCAATCAGTTTTGTAACCAGCAAATGTAACATTATAGTTATTGATTAAACTCTTGAGGAGCAAACCTCAATGAGAGGAGTAAACCCCAGTTGGGGATATAACATCTATAAAAATCATGTCTCACATTTACTTTTCAGTACTTTACACTTTCCTTTGAGACAGAACTAGGAGATAACCGACGAACCGATAAAACTTGTAGAAGTAAACGTTTCTAGGATATCACATCAGAAGGTTTTTAGAAAGAAGAAGCAATATGTTTATTAAGCCTAATTATCCCCCAGTTGGGGATCATCTATAAAAATCATCTCACATTTACTTTCAGTACTTTACATTTTCCTGTGAGACAGAACTGATATGCAACCGACACAACTAGGAGATAACCAATGAAACGATACAACTAGTAGAACCAAACATTTCTAGGATATTACATCAGAAGGGTTTTTAGAAAGAAGAATATTAAGCCTAATTAACCCACCCCCTAGACATATTTTTTACTTCATTTGGTATCAGAGCGGGTTACTCGAACGACGGGCCGAAATATCGAAAACTTAGCTATATCGAACAATTTATGCATTCCGAAAACTTCCTAGGCCTATACCGAAAACTTTGTGAACAAAGGTTAAATGTCGAAACTTATGTGAGTGTACCGAAAACTTTATATATAAATTCAAGTGCCGAAAACTTTTCATTCGAAAACCTTGTGAAGTAACAATATCGAAAACTTTCTAGATAGAATAATTGATGCGAAAACTTCACATCAGTACCGAAAAGTTTATTTGAAGACTTAATACGGAAACTTTATACTTCAACGAAAACCTCCAACTAGCATACCGAAAACTCTGAACACCTACTCCTCAAAACATTAAAAGTGTTCATGTATCGAAAATATATTCTATTCCACCAAAATTAAACTTGTCAGAACATATTTATTTGGAAGAACTTGAACACTTTTAAACACTAACATGTTTTAATATCAAAATTTATCCAAATAAGCATGTATGCAATCTTTTCAAAAAAAATCTAGAAACCCTAATATATCTAAGATTACGAAAACCTCCCATAAACACTAAAGTATACTTAATCATAGCTATTAACCATACATATATATATATATATATATATAGGTCACGAAAACCTCATAACCTTCGAAAAGATTTTTCCTTGCTTTAGCTGAATACGTTTCTGGCTGATATTTCTTTTTCTCCCTTCGTTATACTTCCTCTCTTTCTCTCTGTTTCTCTCTATTAAAATATTTTTACCCCCTTACTCATTTACTTCATGAAGGTTTTATTAATCAACTTATGGATATACATCAATGTTTCGAAACTTGCGTTGACATGACAAGAAGGTGACGAGCTTTTCCCTATATATTAAGCAAGATATTTCTCTATTTAACTTAAGTTGGCCATGCCGAAAACTTTGTTTACCCCTTATATCGAAAACTTACATTCCACTAGAGTTAGTTTTCCACCAATAACTTTTATCCTACTTAGAGGTCACGAAAACTTTCTTTACTTGATATTCCGATGGAAAACTTCTTATAAATAAAGTTTACTTCAATTACTTACTTTCGTCAAGGTAAGGTTTTACTACAATGAAGATAACATCCTTTTTCGATTGGGTAGGGCTTCGACTAGGTCAACTTCAACTGAATAGAAGGAAATTGCAACTGGATCTCCAACTCTTCTTACTCCAGCCCTTTGGTTTGGTATGCCCTAATCTGTGAGCGCGGATGAGTCATATGGCTCAAAGCCCTCTAGCATTTCTATCGGATAGCTATTTCAATCCCATTCCCGCTCTTTCTTTACTACGTGATCCTGATTTTACAGTGGTTGCTAGTGGTCGTCCCTGTCTCTAAAAAAAAAAAGGTTGAAATAGGATAGATAGAAGCTGAAAGCTCTTATGTAAGGAATATGATTGGATTGTAGGGAGGGGGTCGAGACACTGAAGAAGGAAATCCAAGTAGTCAATCGTTTCCCCTGGGAATTTCCTAAAGAATCAGACTAAAGAAAAGCCATAAAAGGTAATCTTCTCCTAAGGATCTTCCCGTCTCTTGTTCTTTTATTCTTTCGTGAACTAATAACTTATTATACCTTAATCAAATATTATTATCATCTATATACATATCTACAAAATTAATTATATATACGTGCATGAATTCGTGAATGCATGAAATGATGTAAGGTTTTGGTTTCGGTTCCTGACAGTGGGCTTGATCACGAATCTTAATTGGACTTCGTCGGTTCGTTCGTGGGGTTTTGAGCTTAATCACGAAACTAACTTGGACTTGATATTTCCCAAAGGCGCTTTGTTCGTGGGATTCTGGGCTTAATCACGAGCTTAGCACTTTGGACTTGGAGATCACTTTCGGACGTTTCGATCTTTGGTTCAAACACGAACACTTCGAAAGAATTGAATGCTTTTAACATATCGTCTAACGAAGTGTTGCACTATCCCGCATTTGAGTTTCGAATACGAAGAACTTCGAAAGAATTGAATGCTTCTAACATAAAGACTTATATCGTCTGACGAAGCTTCGCACTATTCCACCTTTGAGTTTTGAATACGAAGAACTTCGAAAGAATAATTGAATGCTTTTAACAAAAAGACTTATATCGTCAGCTTCGCACTATTCCGCCTTTGAATTATGATGCGAACACATTGAAAAAATTGAATGCTTTTGACAAAAGACTTATATCGTTTGACGAAGCTTCACACTATCCCGCCTTTGAATTTCGATCCGAATACGGACAACTTCGAAAGAATTGAATGCTTTTAAAAAAATGCTAATATCGTCTAATGAAGCTTCGTACTTGATTCCTGTCTTTGGACAGCGATTTGAATACGATGAACTTCGTTGAGAAAATTGAATGCTTAAGTCTTATATCGTCTCTCGAAGTTTCACTTCGTCGCCCTCCTCTGACTTGTCTTTTTTTTTTTAATCTGAAGCCTCGTATTTATAGGCGTAAAAATTCTTAATAATGGAAAACATAATCGCCGGGTGTATTTTGTCCATATTTAGGTTGATTTTATCAAATATGGTTTGATATTGATTTGATTTGATTTATTCCATATTTTGCTTGATTTTCACAACATTTGATGATTTCCCTTACTTATTTAACAAATCTCTATGGCTTTCCTTAGGTAGATTTCTGTATTAAAGGAATATATTATCATCACTTATGATAATATTTTATTAATTAAATTAACTATTTATTAATTTGAGATTATTTTATATATCTCAATAATAGCAATTTAATTAAATAGACAATTAATTTTTAATTGTCTACACACCAATTTTTATGTAGTGGTTCCTCAATATTTGCGGGGAGCTGTAAATGGGTGATGGAGTGTCGGGTATCAAACTGCGGCCGATCTACAATGTGCTAGAATTATGTGTTAGAATTTGTGATTTCTTTTCGAACATAACTTTCTTATATTTATATGAAGGCTTGCATTTTCAACGATTGTGACCCTTTTATCGAATGTTTTTACAAGCATTTCATGGAAAAATTACAGTTATATTTTTGCTACATAAGACAAGCATTTTTTATAAAGTTGCATATTAGAAACTTCTAAAAAGTTGATAATTAAATATCAATCTTCATCACTTTCAAAACTCACCCTGAAACAAACACCTTAATCCACATCAGCAAGGTGACATACAGAGTGTTAAATACTACATTTACACAACATCACCCCACACATTTCTTGATTAAACAAACACAATATTCTAATATCACCATGATATGCAAAATAAAATATCACCCCAAAACAAACACAGTGATATCACGTTGATCTACATCACAGTGGTACTCAGATCACGGTGAAGTGTATATCACCATGATGTTGGATCACTTGAAACAAACACCCGCTTAATGTTAAGTATATACAACACCATTTTACTAATTCTTTTAACTAACAAATAATGATGATCTTAAGTCTATAAATTTTTTTTAGCTAATAAATCATATGACAATTTTAGTCCTTTCAACTAGTTTATCATACACTACGCGATCGTTTGAAAAAAAAACTAGTTTATCATACAGCAAGCGCATCTGGTTTCCCATAATAATATATATTAGCTTGTCTTTGTTTAACATTTATTTAATTTTCTTTTTACCTTTTCTAATTACTTTCATTATCCATTTAAAAATCCTACTCTATTTTCTGTAAATTATATTAATGTATTAATGTAATATACAAACCGTAAAGCTTAGCTTTGATATCACATCACGCTTCACGTTTCGCATTATTAATATCGTGACATGTTGTCTTTGCTCGATCTCCATCAAGATTACCGTTGATTTTTATATATTTATATATATATATATATATATTGATAATTTGTTACGTATGTGTTTTAAAATTCAAATATTTCAATGAAAAAATTTACCGCATTGATAAATTGTATTCAATGTGGTAAAGTTTTTCATAATAAGACGTCCAATGAGAATGTCTCAATAATGATGGGATTAAAATTGAAAATCTTTACACTAGAGAGACCCCACTTACAATAATTAAAAATATAGGTTATGAGGTCCTGTTGGAGACCAGACCTGTAATACCCGCAAGATTTGAAGTGCGATTACGATAGGAGATTTAGAGAATAGCGAAGAAAGTATTAGGAATAAAATTCCTAATAAATATTTATTAAAGAAAATTCAGATGAAGCTAAAATAATTTTGGGCTTGAATAAAAATATGGCTCAAATAGTATCTAACATAAATAACTCTGCCCAACTTAATAGAAACTTGAATATGGGATTTTGATGTAATTAACAAATATTAATGTTATGTTAGACGTTTCACAACAATATTGAGTTACGGATTCCGGAAAATAGATTCAAATTTAGGTCGAATAAAAATAGTTAGCTGGAAAATAATTTAAACTAAGGTTAGTACCATAAGAACTAACCTCTGAGATGAATTTATTGTAAGGATAAGTAGCCAAGGAAATAACTAATATTAATGAGGAGTTTACTTAACCTAAGAGGGAAAAACTCGTCACTTGCTTGCTAGTCATGTCAAACCACATTATCGAGGTATTAATACATATCCACAAGTGATAGAAACAAACGATTGGCACTAACAAGAAAGAATTTCGAGTAGGAGGTGTCAAGGGGAGAAATAAGAAGCTAGCAATATAAGCAACTTCAACAGTGAAAAAATCATACGAGAGGTATGTTAGAATTTCATGCTTAGTATGATTAATAGGTTTTCAAAATAGAGAAATCTCTACGTACCCTTGTATTTATCATAGAAGGTTTCGAAGTTTTTTTTGTTAGGAAACCCTAATTCCTTAAATTTTGGGTTATATTCATAAGTTTTTATGTAAGATAAGTAAATGAAGTCGAAGCCTGCGATGTTCTTAAGAGATTATTGTATTTGTAGAAGACTATTTCTAGTTGTGCTTTGATTTAATTAGCTGTCTTCGTAGATTGGGGCTTTTATTGTATTTTTCCTTAGTTTAGGACTTACTTGTTATTTATACCAAGTATGTTTGGTATAAATAGATGTACAAACATTGTGCTTAATAGAGAAGATTTTAGAAATTGATCCGAAAGGCTTGCAATTCGATTTCTAGAGAGAGAAATAACAAATATCTTCTCTCACTACTCGAAATTCTCTCTCGAACTCTTCAAGAAAGTTTTCGATCGAAATCTCGATCTCCACAATTCTTATCGATTCCTTTAGAATACATGCCTAGGATCATAGAGTTGATAAATCAGGACCTAACAATTGGTATCAGAGCTAGATTCGTTCTGTTTTGAATCAAAATTGTTAGAATTCGGATCGAAAATTTTATTCTGAAACCGTTCCGTGCGAAGAACAGATTTGGCGCGAAAATTGATTTTCGATCTGATTTGCTTAATTTCGTGCTAAATTGGCTTGAATTTGATGTTCCTGTGCTTATTGTAGTGATATACATTGAGTTCGATTAGATTCGTAGCTGTTTGAACTTCATTTTAGCAGTTTGGATTAATCTGAGAAGTTACTGTTCATGCGAAGAACATTTTCAAGACGTTCTAATTTTGATTAAATTCGACATGTTTTGCTTCGCAATGTGTTTAATTGTGTGTTCGTGCGTATTCATTATCTGATTACGAGCAATTACCTGCAATTCATCGTCTAATTCATCGTTTTTGCTTAAATATGTCTTAACTGTATTCTGTGAATTTTTGCGATAATTTCAATTTTTCTCGCAAGGTTCTTTGATCAGATTAATTTCTCGATCGAAAAACTCTGCGCGAAAATTTTTTTCGATCAAAATACTAAGTCAGACCTAAAGTCGCCTCTATCAAGAACGACTAATTTCTCGAGCATTACTTAGCGAAAAACTTTTTCGATAAAGACCAATCTTGACTTTGCGCGCGTAAAACTTACTGTCGAAAAACTTTTTCGGTCAGACTTCTCAGTTTGACTAAGCGAAAATCATTTGTGTCCGAGAAACTTTTCCAGTCAACGAATTTATTTTGACCCAGCTAGAAACTTATTAAACAATACTGTTTCTCCGCGCTCGAAATAAATTCGCGATCCAAAATTTTTCTCGACCAAAAGACTTTGAGCAATTTTTCTCGCTCGCAAAATTTTTCGCTGACGTACTTTCTCGCACGAGAACAGTAACAGCGACAATTTTTCTCGACGAATTAATTTTTGATCAAACTTTAAAGATTGAGTCAAAAACTATTCTCGAAACTAATCTAGAATCAAACGCTACCAACTAATCTGCTACTTGTGAAGTACATCACATCAGTTCAAGACATCAAAACAACAAACGGAGATCCTACATCAACTCGAAAAAGAAATGAATGCCTATTCTCTAGGAAATGATAACCGTCCTCCGATTCTCAAGAGAGGAGAATATACAGTCTGGAGAAGCCGATTTTTAAATTTCATAGAGCTAAAGGAACAGGCAGAAGACCTTCTCTCATCAATTGAGCAAGGTCCACCTCAGTTCTGGGTAAATGTTCCCGGTGACAACACTGCAAGCCCTCCAATTCCTGCCTCTAGGCGAGTGAAAGAGCCTAGGGAATATAATGCGGAGGAAAGAGTGAGAGCGAAAGCTGACCTAATAGCCAAGAAAGGAATCCCAAATAATATCTATCGACAGATCGATAGTATTCCAACCGCTAAGGGAATGTGGGATGAGCTGCACAAGATGATGCAACGAACAAAAGTCGGTATCAAGGCCAAGAAGGCTAATATTCTCACAGTCTACGATTCATTCACAGCTAAACCGGAGGAGTGCTTACATGATCTCTACCAGAGATATCTCACCCTCTTAAATGAGATGAGGAAAATCGAAATCACTAAGACAAACATGGAAACCAACATCAAATTTCTTTCCTCTCTGCCCTCAGAATGGAAAAAGATATCCACTCAGATCAGACAGAATAAAGACCTTGAGGAGCTGGATATCCATGCCATGTTTGACAATCTCGCACAGCACGATGAAGACATAAGCGAGATTCAGAAGGAGCAAAAGGGCAAACCTATCGACGACTCAGTTGCCCTAGTCTCGGACAAGAGGAGCTCAAAATTGCGAAAAGAAAAGAAGTTAAGCCTCCTACCCCCTCAGAATATGAAGTCGAATCAGATTCAGACATGGAGCCTAACATAAAAATGCTGGGAAAGCAGTTGGCGCTAATTGGGAAAATGATGAACAAATAGTACTTCAAAAAGAAGTCCTCATCATCAGCCAATCGACTTAGGACCTCAAGCACGAAGAACAAAGAACGTGCACCTGAGACTTCTGAAGTCAAGACTATCAAAGAACCGACCAAATACTTTAACTGCGGAAAACCTGGTCATTATGCCAGAGAATGCACTCTCTCGAAGAAGAGAGACGCTAATTACTACTCTAGGAAGCTTCAACTTACAAAACAAAAGGAAGCTGAAGTAGCTCTAATGGCAGAACAAGACCACTGGCTCGAGGACACGTCTAGCTCAGAGGAAGAGAATCTAGCCCTAATGGCCCGCCTAGACAAACATTCTGACGCCGAAATCTCAAGCACAACGGACGAGGACCAAGCATCCGAATCTTTACATGAGGTAGTCTCTCCTTCCACATTATTGACCATGTTAGAATCGTATCAATTAGCATACACTAACATGCAACGTGAGCAGAAAAGCGTAAAGAAGTAGAGAAGAAACTAGCTAAGACTCAGGAGAAAATAACTAGTCTTGAATCAGAACTTAGAAGCTCTAATGACAAAATAGAAGAACTAACTGAGAGCTTAAGACTTAGTGAGACTAGCAACCTTCAAATTAAGGATCCTCCAAAAGAGACATGATTTAAAAGTTAAGGAATTAGAAGACAGGCTAGAAAATAACTATAATTGCTTGATTAGAAATCTCAATGAGAAAGCTAATCTCAATTGTATATTAACAGAAGCAACTTCCAAAATCACTCATCTAGAAGCCGAATTAGATAAATCTAATACTAAGGTTTGTGAAATTGTGAAGGACCTAGATGCCTGTAAAGCCGCCAAATTAACGGTGGAAAATAACTTTGCTCTCTTAGGAGATGAGCGTAAGAAGCTATATAATAAAATTAAGAAATTAGAAGATCGTTTGGTGAAAAGGGCACATACTGATCAAACTATATTTTTGAATCAGCCCAAGGACTTAGAATTCTATGACTATAAGTATGGCTTAGGCTATGAGAACCCATGTAACTTGAAGAAGGTTAACTGCAAACAACTTTATGATATCTCGTACATGGGTCTCGGACTAACTTCTCTCATGACCTTTACTAACGCAAAAGCAACGTTTGAGGAAGAAGAAGCCAAGAGACAAGCCAACACTAGGGCTAAAATACCCTTTTTCTTACATCGAACTGAATCAACGCGCCAAAACTTGGGTACCTCCCAAGGGCTGGAGCCTTGAAACAGATAATTTTCATGAAGATCATTCTAAAAATGAGGAAGTTCAAAATCATCATTCTGAAAATTCTCTCTACGTCCCTCCCATAGTTAAGAAAATAGAGGAATTACGAGATGCCTTAGATAAAGAAAGAGAGAATTTTGAAGCTGAAAAGACAAAATTCCAAAAAGAGATGGAAAATCTCAAAGCTTCCTCCATCTCAAAAGCCATTTCTCACGCATCTCCTCCAAAAGAAAATATCATTCTGAAAAGCGTGAAGAATGAAAAAGCCTCTTCAAAAGCTCAGAAAATTAAAAGTTATCAGAAAATGTCTAAATCTAATCCTACTTTACTTACGTCCACAGGGAGCGTAGAGCCAGCACTAGAGACGAAGGCGAGAGTGTCTTGTCTAAAAATAGAGAAGGAGCCCGTAGATTTGATTGCTAATAAGAATTTATCTCCTTCTGTAAAAATAAAAGACACTCGTAGAAATAAAAGAGCCGTTTCCACTCTCAAAATAATTGCTTCTACTTGCTCTTTAAAGCCTACCACATTTAGAGCACTAATTTCGAAACAGGCTCTACTTCAGCAATAAAGGACATTCATTCTAAGACAAACGCTTCTAGGATGACCCGTAGGAAACAAGATCCAGCCATAAAGAAAGCATGTGGCGCTATACATGCTTGTTCTCACCTAAAGGTATCCCGTTAAGATTGAATCCCCCAAGCACCTTAGGAGACTATCCAATGAAAAGATCTTTTCCACGCTCAAGCCTACTAAAGCATTTGTCCGCGCTGAAATTAATATTCCTTGTCAGGTTAAACCCAAATGGGTTCCTAAATCTCCGCCCAAAAGGATGAAAGTCGTAAAGGCCAAGTCTTTTGAAAAAGACAAACCCAAATCAACTTCTTTGAAGATGACTTGGGTAACCAAAGCTGCAACTAACAATAAATTAGGAACCAAATCTGAACCAACACCTAAATCTGCTAATCTGCGAGGACCCATTTATAAGTGGGTACTTAAAACGCTATAATTGTTTTTGCAAATCCATCATGTGTGGTACCTCGACTCTGGTTGCTCCACACACATGACGGGAATACAAGAGCTGCTGAGCAACTACAAAGACCGACCGAATGGAAAAGTCAGATTCGAAAACAACGACTCAGTCCCCATACTAGGAGTTGGGGACATCATTCTGGAAAATCTGACGATAAATGATGTCTCTTACGTCGAAGGTCTCCGCCATAACTTGTTCATCATAGGCCAATTCTGTGACAAAGGATTCCAGGTGGTATTTCTTGCTGACCGGTGCAGAATATTGGACAGCCATGACAAAGAACTCCTCCAAGGCTTTCGGAAATCAAATCTTTACACGATCAACCTGACGTCCGTGCGGCCTTCAATAGCTGTTTGTCTCATTTCTCAGACTGTAATTCAGAGGAACAGTTTATGGCATCAACGTATGTCTCATCTCAATATCAAAGCTCTTCAACATCTGTCAACGAAAAGGTTGGTTCACGGTCTACCAACTATTATCTTACAAAAAGAGCATCAGTGTTGGCATGTCAACTAGGAAAAATGAAGCGAACCTCATCATGCAAAACTAGTTCCTCCACTTCACGTCCTTTGGAATTGCTACATATGGATCTCTGTGGATCTATGCAGACACAGAGTATTAGTGGGCGGAAGTACATACTAGTTATCGTTGATGATTACTCCCGCTACACATGGACGAAGTTCCTCCGAACTAAAGATGAGACAAGGGACTTGATAGTTAATTCGTACACTACTCAGAATTTGCTGCAACAATCCATCCAAGTCATCCGAACGGACAACGGCACTGAGTTCAAGAGCAAGTATCTCAGTGAATTTTATCAGAAACTTGGCATTAATCAGCAATTCTCAGCCGCTAAGACCCCTCAACAGAACGGGGTTGTTGAAAGGAAGAACATAACTCTAGTGGAGGCCGCCCGTACAAATTGTTATCCATTCCGGCCTCCCACACTTTCTTTGGACTGAAGCAATAAATACCGCTTGTTTCACTCAGAAAAGGACGGTGGTTCACAAGCCCTTTGATAAGACTCCGTACGAAATAATAAACAAGCGAGTACCCAATATCTCATTCTTCAAGGTCTTCGGGTGCAAGTGCTTTGTGGCGAACGACAGAGAGCAACGTGCTAAGTTCGACCCTAAAGCATTCGAAGCCATATTCGTTGGGTATTCATCAACGTCAAAAGCGTACCGAGTTTACATCAAGTCCAACCAATCAATCAAAGAAAGCTACAACGTAACTTTCCACGAAGTGGCAGAAATGGCTCCTGCACACCTCAGTTCAGGACCCGTGCCAAACTCGATGGCTTCTGAATACGACAGTTCAGAACCCGTATACACTGGTGTGTTGGCACAAAACCAACAGAAGATGGTAATAACTCCAGATTCAACGTTTGAAGAAGCACTGAAACTTGCGTTGGAAGATTTGGACTCTCTCTTTGAGCCCGTATATCGTCCAGAAACAATTATTGCAACACCTTTAGTGGAGCCCCCACTCGACGAGGCCAATTTACCAAGCTCTTCAAATCTCCCTACATCACCCGATTCAGAATTACCACAGATCAATGAAGAACCTACAACAGTCAATGAGGAAGTCTCATCAGAATCACTCAATCCAAGTACAGAATCTGACTTACCTCAATCGAATGAACAATCTGAAATCATTGGAAGTCTCAGTCCAGAAATGACCGATGCGTCTAGCTCTGCACTACCTCATGGCGAAAGTGGACTAGAGCACATCCGGTTGATCAGATTATTGGTGATCCTTCGCGTGGAGTACGGACACGTCATCAACACAGTCTATTCAGCTGCTTCTTAAGCCAAAATAAGCCAACTAAGGTAGCAGACGCGCTAAAAGACCCGGATTGGGTAATAGCTCTGCAAGATGAAATCAACCAATTTGAGCGTCTTCAAGTGTGGACCCTAGTATCCTGTTCGCATGGGAAAACAATCATCGGAACGAAATGGATATTTAAGAACAAAAAGAATGAAGATGGCGAAGTGATTAGGAATAAAGCTAGATTGGTTGCGAAGGGCTATAAGCAACATGAAGGAATTGACTACGACGAGACATATGCTCCTGTTGCCCGAATCGAAGCCATTCGTCTCTTCCTGGCTTATGCGGCTCATAAAGACTTCAAAGTCTACCAAATGGATGTTAAGACCGCCTTTCTTAATGGCGTGTTAAAAGAGGAAGTCTACGTCGCTCAACCAGAAGGCTTCGTTGATCAAGAACATCACGATCACGTCTATTGATTGGACAAAGCTCTCTACAGACTGAAACAAGCTCCACGTGCTTGGTATGACGTCTTGAGCGATTTCCTCGTAAAATCTGAATTTATCCGAGGAACGATCGATACGACCCTCTTCATAAAATGGCAAGATAAAGATTTGATGGTCGTCCAAGTTTATGCAGACGACATCATCTTCGGATCAACAAATCCACGGCTATGCAAGAGATTTGGAGAATTGATGAAGAGCAAATTTGAAATGAGCCACATGGGAGAGATGCAGTTCTTCTTAGGACTTCAAGTCAGGCAGCTCGATGATGGGATATTCATCAGTCAGACTAAATACATCAAGGACATCTTGAAGAAATTCCATCAAGATCAGAGCAAGCCTATAAGCACTCCCATATCCACAAGCTGCAAGTTGGATGCCGATCCCACAGGAAAAGCGGTCGACATTACATTATATCGGCTATCGCAGCATCATCGGCTCTCTTCTTTATCTCACCTCGAGTCGACCAGACATCATGTTTGCCACATATCTATGTGCCCGTTTCCAAGCCGACCCCAAAGAATCTCACATGCTCGCGGTCAAGCAGATTCTACCTATAGGGAACTTCGACCTTAGGTTTATGGTAGCCTAAAGGCACAAACTTCAAATTGATTGGCTATACTGACGCTGATTATGCAGGTTGCTGAATGGACAGGAAAAGCACATCCGGTGGCGCTCAATTTCTCGGCGAAAAGCTAGTCTGCTGGTCCTCGAAGAAACAGAACTGCGTTTCGACATCGACGGTCGAGGCAGAATACGTCGCGGCTGCCAGCTGTTGCTCGCAAATGCTATGGATGCGGACTTAGCTTAGCGATTATGGGTACGGTCTAAATAATATATCCATTTATAGCGATAGCCAAAGTGCCATTGCGATTACATGTAATCATGTTCACCACTCACGCACAAAACACATAGACATACGATATCACTTCATCAAAGATCACGTAGAAAAAGGCACGATTGACATGTATTTTGTGAACACGAAATATCAACTAGCCGACATTTTCACCAAGGCATTGGATGAAAAACGGTTCCAATTCCTTGTCGAAAAATTAGGCATGTTGAACCTTCCGTGATTTGTGCATTATGTGATCCTATGAGCTTTCACGTGTTCTATGCTATGTGTTTTCTATACTTAAAATGCCATATCTTGCGTGAAATATTTCATTTTAATAAAATAATAAAAATAAAAAATAAATAAAAAAATCATTTTCACACTAACACACCAAAACAGTTTCAACACGCATCAGACATGCAAGTTCTAGAGAGATATAGACTAGGCACGTCACACAATCAAGAAAAATGAGCATAAGCTCGTCAGGCTCAAACTCTCACAACGAAACAGGGTTATGTGTACGAATCTCTTAAAACAGTGCTATATCTATTCAGGCAGACATGATTCGATCAGTCATGCATATCCTAATTGCTCACAAGAATTCATAATAATGCAGACTAACTCGAGATAATGCGCAAAAATCGTGCCTGAATTCAATAAATTCATGCCTTTCAACGAAATTTATAGCTCACAGACACGTCATAAAAAATTAAAAATTTTCACGTAAGTTTTCAACCTAAATTCCCCTCCCCACACTTAAGCCGTACGTTGTCCTCAACATTTGAATAAACGAAAGGGAAAAGTAGGTGTAAGAGAACGAAACTTCCCTGACGAAAAATGTTGACGTGGTCGTGACTAAACGCGTGATGGTTGTCGTATCATGACTCGTGATGCCTGACATGACTAAAAGGAAAACTAAACGTAACAGAAAAAAAAACATGAATGATAATAATAATAGACATAATAAAAAAAATACTAGATAGATAAAACCTGGGTTGCCTCCCAAGAAGCGCTTCCTTTACCGTCTTTAGCCGGACGTGCTTTCGTTCGCTTAGGGTGGCTGGAAGTCGAGGTACAGCATCTCTTTTTTGCTTAAGTTTCCCTCGCCTGCATCCATACCTTGGAGGTGTCGCCTTTCGTCGGGCAGCGGTTTCAACTCTAGTGGCGGTCGCTCCTCGACTGGGCTCTTGTCCTTAACTTCTTCGATGCTCTCGTCGATGGCTATGATGGGTTCGTCGATCTCCTCCCCACACTTATCGATTGCCATAATCGTGTGCCTATCATGCTCGCCGACCTGTGACAGACCTTGCACGGAAAAGAGAAAATCGTACTCAAAGACATCTAAGAAATAGCATTTATCATCTTGCTCGTTGCTCTTTTTCATCGAGTCAACCATATTGAACGTAACTTTTTCGCCGTCTACTGTCAAGGTTAATGTTCCATTCCTAACATCTATCATGGTCTCGCATGTAGCTAAGAATGGTCTACCTAGAATTAATGGAATATTTTCATCCTCGTCCATGTCTAAGATCACAAAATCAGCAGGGATAACGAACTTATCGACCTTAACTAGAACATCCTCGATAACACCTAGAGGGTATTTTAACGATCTATCGGCCAGTTGAATATTCATTCTAGTGGGTCGTGCTTCACCTAATCCTAAGCGCTTAAACATGGAGTATGGCATTAAATTTATACTAGCGCCTAGATCAGCTAAAGCATGCTCAACAACTAAATCACCTATACGACAAGGAATAGTAAAACTCCCTGGGTCCTTGAGCTTTTTCGGTATCTTGCTCTGGAGTATCACCGAGCACCCTCCTCGTAGATATACCGTGGAGACGTGTTCGAGCTTCCGTCGGTTCGTCAGCAAGTCCTTCAGGAACTTAACGAAACTGGGCATCTGCGCAATAGCTTCAACAAACGGTAAGTTAATATGTAATTCTTTGCACATACCCATGAATCTGCCAATTAGCGCCTCGTCTTTGTCCTTCTTCAACCATGTTGGATATGGAATCTTCGGCTGGTACGGCATCACTGGTGGCCGCTCGTTCTCCCTCGCTTTTTCTATTTCGGGTGCAGCCTCCTCCTTTTTAGGTTGAACCTTCTCTTTTTCAGGTGCAACTTCCCTCAACCGAGCTGGGTACGGGATCTTTGGTTGATACGGCTTCACGAATGGTCGCGTCTTTCTCTCGTCATCCTTGACCTTCTCGACTCCGTCGCTCTTGCTTTCCTCCACTTCTGGCTCGTCGTGGCCCTCGAAATCGACTTTCTCCTTTAAATTCTGCTTGGTGGGAGCTTCTTGTAATCCTCTCCCGCTCCTCAGGGTTACCGCATTGCAATACTCCTTGCGTTTGTCTCGATGTAGCTCGGGAGTGATCCTTGATTTTGCCCCGCCATTTGCTTTGCTAATTGCCCCACTTGCTGCTCCAACCTCTTGATCGAGGCGTCTGTATTCTGAGCACGGATGTCATTCGCCTCCATGTACTCCTCCATCTTTGTCATTCGGCTTTCGTGGGCTGCGGTGGTGCTGCTGAAATTCGTGAGGAGTGTCTTCATCATATCCTTCATTTCCTTCATATCATCGGATCCTCCTGCGGGCGCGTTCTGGTACTGTCGTGGCGGCCCGTTTTGGAATCCGGACGACCTCGGCTGAAATCCCGGCGGTCCTTGCCCTTGGTTGTTCTGATTCCCATACGCCAGTTGGGGTGCGCTCGGGGCTGGTAACTTCGCTGGCCACCTTGGTAATTTCCCATATAGTCTACGTGCTCCAATGATTGCCCAAGTTGGCATTTCGATGTCTCGTGGGCTGCGCCACAGATCCCGCACAATGGCACGTATGGGGTGTGCTGCGTCGGTGCGGTGGTCATCACGGCGTTCACGGGCTGAGTCTGCCCGGACTTCGGGAGTAGTGCGCCGATGACTGTCTGCAGCTGAGAGTTCGTCGCAGCGATCTGTTGCTGAAGCGCCTCAAATTTTGCATTCGTGGCCGTCTCCTCGCTCACTCCAAATACTCCTGTTGTTTTCATCCTCGTATTGCCCCTCATGAAACTATTCCTCGAGTAATCCTCAATCAGGTTCCAAGCGTCGGTCGCGTTGAGCTTCACGAGTCCTCCTCCTGCAGCTCCGTCTAGCATATGGACAGTCTGGTCGTTGAGCCCCTCGTGGAACCGGTTGATCTGGGCTGCCTTCGACATCCCGTGCTGTGGGCATCTCTTCAATAGCGCCTTGTATCGTTCCCAAACTACGTAGAGATTTTCTGAATCCTTCTGATGAAACAGAGAGATCTCCGTTTTTAGTCTGAGCACCTTCGACAGTGGGAAATAGTGGTTGATGAAGGCGGCTCGCATCTCCTCCCAGGTAGTGATCGACCTGGGCGGCAACATATCTAACCAGTCCTTCGCCCTGAACTTGAGCGAGAACGGGAATAGCATCAGCTTGATCGCGTTGCCCGGGACCCCGTTGATTTTGATGGTGTCGGTCACCGTAAAAAACGCCTTCAGATGGGAGTAAGGGTCGTCGTCGGGGTTACCCACAAACTGGGCTGTCTGGAATATCATCTGAAGCCAAGAGTACTTCAGCTCAAAGTTGTTGTTCTCGATCGGCGGGATGACAATTGCCGACTCCGTACCGCCTAGCGCGGCATTCTTGAGGAGGTCCTGAAGTGATGGCTCCTCCTCGTGGATGGGCACTCTATGGTCCGCCATGTCTACTTCTGTGTAGGGACTATCTACGGCTGCCTCTACACTAGAGTTTTGGGTAGATTCCTGTGAACTATCCTCTGAATAGCACACTAAGGGATCCTGAGAGCTAATGGAAGCTCCTTCAGTATCGTACTTAAGCTTCCTTCGCAACTTTCTCTCAAACTCAGGGTCTGCGTCAACGATGGGACCCGGTGGATGGCTTCGAGTCATTCACCGCTGAGTGGTACCTTCAATGAGTGAAAACGAAAATTTGCAAAGAAGTAAACAACTACGTCGAAATTAATACGAGACTAATAATCACGTAGGAAAACAACTAACGAAATTAAAACTAATAACGCAAATAGTAAAGAAAAAGAAAACGTCAAATAAAAGTGGCTAAATTACCGAACTACGGTGTTCCTAATATCAATTTATTCCCCGGCAACGGCGCCAAAAACTTGATCGACACGTGGTGTGTGAATGAAAAGTGTGACAAGTAATAATTAAAACGAATACCTAATTACTATCACCGACGTGCGATAGGCAGTGGACCTATCGTTTGTAGTGCAGTAAAGTGAGTAAACGAGTATCGAACACAAGGAATAAATCAAGTACTAGTAGTGACCTATCGACTCGATATTTAGCCTAATAAAATATGCAGATTGTTTTATGACTTAACCTAACAGATTATATCTAACTCAACTAGAGATTCAAATACGCTTAAAACTGATACGAAGCTTTAGATAATAAAGATGTGCTCGGGATTCGAATCCCGCTAGGTGCTATCGGCTAAGATAAAAATCGTTCCTACGTGATTTTGACTAGATCGCAGTAATTTCCTACCCGCTAGCGAGTTTGCTGTCGCCCTAAACACTCGCGGGGATCTAAAATTCAGTAATTACTAACGGCGAGGATCGAGTATTTGCTTTCGCCCCATACTCGATTCCTATCTTCTACGAACGGCCTAAGCGTTGTTTAGTTGTCGCCCTAAACGTTTTTCCATACGATTACTTTAACACATAGACATATTAAAGTAACGAAACAAATTCATAAAACGATAAATAGTCAAACACATAGTCACGATAATCATAAGTCTTAACTACGAAACATCCTAGCGTTCATCTAATCCCAAACACAAAGGGGAATTAGCTACGCATAATCGACGGGAAAACAGCGAAAGAAATAAGGAATAAAGGTGAAGAATTCATTATCTTGATATACGGATGATCTGTGATGAAAGCGTTGATGATTCTTCGTTCTTCGCTAAATTGGGCGTGAATTCGTCGATGATCCCTCTCTTGCGCTCCGGGACGCGAATCTGTGTTCTTTTGTGCTATTTTTCGTCTCTAGAGTAGACTTGCCAAAAATCAACCGTAACCGGCGGTTGAACCGTCGAACCGCCGGTTACGGAACCGCCGGTTACGGTTTTGTAACCGTAACCGGCAACAACCGTAACCGGCAACCGCAAATGGCCGGTTACGGGGCGGTTGGTCGATTTGACCAACCGCAAACCGCCGGTTGAAAACCGCCGGTTAGGCGGTTAACCGGCGGTTAACAAATTAAAAAAAAAGTTTTGAAATTCAAATTTTGAATATGCCGCCGTCAGCTTTAAAAAAAAAAATATATATATAATTTGAATTAGCCGTTGTAACCGGCGGTTAACCGGACAAACCGCCGGTTACAACGGGAAAAAAAAATTTTTTTTTAAACGCGGCTCAGCTCAGTCTCTCTCTCTCACTCTCTCTCTCTCTCTCTCTCTCGCTCTCTCTCAGTCTCTCTCTCTCGCTGCCTCTCTTCCACGCCACCACCGGCCACCGCCCGCCGCCGCCGACCACCTCCGCTCCGCCACCCCCCACCACGCAGACCACCTCCGCTCCGCCAGCCCCCACCACGCCACCCCCACCGCCCGCCGGCCGCCACCTTGCCGCCGCTCACCACCACCGCCGCACCACCGCGCCAGCTGCCGCACCACCGCGCCGCGCCACCTCTGACCCCGCGCCACCTCCGACCCCGCGCCGCCCGCCTCCTCCCACCACCACGCCGCGCCACCAGCCCGCCACCTCCCACCACGCGCCACCACCGCCCGCCACCTCCCACCGCCCCCAGTCGCCTCCCACCACCACGCCGGGCCGCCGACGCCGCGCCACCAGCCCGCCACCTGCCACCACGCGCCACCACCGCCCGCCACCTCCCACCGCCGCCAGTCGCCCCAAACCGCCGCCGGCCGCCGCGCCACCTCCCACCGCCGAGCCACCACCGCCTCGTCGCTGCCGAGCCACCACGACGCGCTACCACCGCCGTGTCGCTGCCCGCGCCGTGCCGCCTCGCCGCTTCGGTATCTTTTTTTGCCGTTTCATTCTTTTATCTAACCATATATTTTGTACCCGTGTGTGTGTTTTTAGATGGATCGTGGTCACGGCCGTCGTGGTTCTCGTGCGTCGAGGGCCAGCAAAGGGAAGCAAGTCGTTGGTAGTTCGTCGCAAGATGACTACCAACAGTACGACCCGAACGAGTTGTTGGATCTCGCCGGCGTGCTCGGCGACGACCTCAACGAGGACGCGTACGCCCCCGGGTTCGAGCAGTCGCCCCCCGGGTTTGAGCCGTCGCCGGGAGCAAGCTCGCATGCCGCGCAACGGACGGAGGCGGAGGAGGCGGATCCGGAGATCGAAGCGCCTACGCAAACCGCCGCCGCCCGGCGGCTACAGTCGGACATCTTTGCGGTACACTTCAAGAAGGTACCTACTAGTATAGTCAACCAATTTAGAGCTATTTGTAAGGGAGGCGGATATGGGTCAATGAATTCCCATCTCCGTTCGAAACACCCGACTAAGTTAGGTATAGCACAAAACCAACAGTAAATGTTCGGAGGTACGGATTCGTCAGCGTCGGGACCCGCCGGCGGGAGCGGAAGCGCAACGTCGTTGTTTCATTACAACGAGGACGTTGCGCGACGGGAGCTTGCAAAGTTCGTAGCCGCGAAGCATCTACCGTTTCGATTTGCCGATGATCCGATCTACGAGCATTGGATCAAAACCGCATACAACCCTCAGGCGAAGAAGATTTCGAGGAGCACCTTGACGCGGGATACTAGGAAGACAGTAATCGCGCTTAAGCGCGACTTAGTAGCGATATTAGGTAGTTTAGGAACTAACGTGTCGATTTGCTCCGATATATGGAGTGATCATTGGCAACGTTCATCTTACATGGGCGTGACATGCCATTGGGTCGATGATTCGTGGACGATACAAAAGCGCTTGATCGCATATAGGGAGTTCGATGAAGCGCACACGGCGCAAAACATTGCGATCAAGCTTAGGACGATCTTATCAGAGTATAGGATAGTCAACAAAGTCTTTTCAGTATCGTTCGACAATGCGACCGCAAACAACGCGAGCATTGAACGGTTGATCGAGTATTGTCAGCCGTCAGTCGGAGGACGGTTTTTCCACGTGCGTTGTTTTTGCCACATACTTAACCTCTGTGTGCAAGACGCGCTAGTTAGTTTAAAGGACCAGGTGCAGCCTATACGCTACGCAATCTCCTACCTGATGCGGCACCCGTCGTTGTGGAAGAAGTGGAAGCGTTTCTGCGCTAGAGAGGATGTAGCAGCCAAGAAGTTTAGTTTAGACGTACCCACCAGGTGGAATTCCACCTACAAGTTGCTGTACAGTTCGATGGAGTATCGACAGCATCTGTGCGACTTCTTTGCCGAAAACAGAGTGTTGTCGTACATTTTAGTTCCGGAGATGTGGGACCCGTGCAACAGTTTATCTGAGATACTTCAAGTATTTCACGATGCCACCGAGGCGATGTCGGGTTCATATTACCCGACTTCCATACTTGCGTTAGATCATTGCGTTAAAGTCGCAATCATACTCGACGGGCTTCGGTATGATCCAGTAGTCGGCGAGGCCGTTGGGAGCATGACTACCAAGTGGCTCAAATATTTTTTTGAGTTACCGGATATCTTCATTATAGCGAAGATATTGGATCCGAGATGGCGTTTAGATGGTACGGGTAGACTACTAGAGTGCTACTATACGAAGGTATCGTCGGGCAGGGTAGTCGATAGCATTTATTGGCAGAGCGTACTCGATCGAGCGCATGACTCTTTAAAGGATCTCTTTAAAGAGTATAAGCCCGATTTTAGCCACGACTCGTCTCGATCGGGACCGGGGCGCGGTCAATCTAGTTCTACTACTAGTAGTCGATCTTCACGATTAGCTGACTACTACGACATCCTCAACGCAAACAAGCGTCCAAGGTCCTCCCAAAACCCATACATAGAACTCGATAACTTTATGTCGACGACTTTCGAGTTCGAGGACGAAGATGAGTTCAACGTCCTTAGATGGTGGTCGAGGGTGTCGCCAACGTATCCAACGTTGGCGAGGATCGCTCGGGAGATCCTTGCCGTCCCAGTCTCGACCGTCGCGGTGGAGCATGCTTTTAGCATGGGCGGTTTGACCTTGAGCGAGAAGCGTTCGAACTTGAGTGTCGACAACCTCGAGTACCAATGTCTTCTCGACGATTGGACTCGAACCGAGTATCGCACCCAAGATTCGCGTGCCAGCGACTCGCCCGACGACCTTTTCGAGGACACCACCGGCACGGAGACAAGCGGCGGCAACGGCGGCGACGGCGAGGATTATTAGAGGCATTCGGCGAGGCGTGGACTCCACATCAACAAACAAGTCCGAAAAAAGATAAGTATCCAACTCTTATATTTTTTTGCATACAAATATTTTTTATGTTTATATTGCTAACTAATGAATTGTTATTTTCAGGTACTAATTTATTTGAACAAGCCTAACGACGAAGCCCGAAAAAGATAAGTATCCAACTCTTATATTTTTTTGCGTACAAATATTTATTATGTTTATTGGCTAACTAATGAATTGTTATTTTCAGGTACTAATTTATTTGAACAACCTATTACGACGAGTCACGACGAAGCCCGAAAAAAGATAAGTAAATATTTGTATAATTACTTCTTGTTCTTTTTTTAAAATTAAACTTATAATGTAAATCATGTTTATGCATTTTTTTATAGGGAACAAGATTACGAAGAAGAGGGGTTTCGGTAAGTGCAATTAAGTTAGCAACGTGTGATCTCCGGATGCTTTGACGGATCATAATTGATAGATAGTTGATTCGTTAAGGCTCCTGAGATCATACGCTGCTTTCTCGCCTACACTTGCGGAAGCCCGACCGAAAAGTCGAAGAACCGTGGCTTCGCCCGTGATGGGCTTCAACAGGTGCAGGCGTCGTGCCGGGCGCGTTAGGTAACTTTCGCTTAGGACTTGGGAGTTCGGCGCCTGCACCTGTTGAAGCCTTTCTCGGACGAAGTCCCGAAAGAAGACTGATTTAATTTACATTTATGATTTATGTATTGTATTGTAATTGATTAATTAAAATTTTGTAATACAATACAATACAAGTTCTTTGTAAAATGTAAAATGTAATTTTCTTTTAATTGTCTTGCAAATTATATAGTAGATTTCGATACATAATTCGATTTGACCAAATAATATATCAAACTTTACACAAACACTAAGAATTTAAATATCAAAAAAAAAAAAAAACCGGCGGTTCTAACCGCCGGTTAACCGCAACCGGCGGTTAACGAACCGGCGGTTGGTCTAACCGTCAACCGGGGGCGGCTAACCGGCAACCGCCCCCGGCCGGTTAGACGGCGGTCCGCCAACCGCCGGTTACGGTTAACCGGCGGTTGGGCAAGTCTACTCTAGAGGGATTAGGGTTGATCTCTGGTAAGTTTTTTTTCTTTCTGGGTCGAATTTGGGCTTTTTATAGTGAAATTCGACACTGTCACGGCCTAGGACAAGATAGGTCACGGCCGTGACACTCTCTGGGCAAAAATTGAGCTCACTGCCGCTCGTCACGGCCTGGTGCAGTAGCGTCACGGCCGTGACCCTCTCAACAGCTTTGCGACAGTTTCGTATTTCTCTCGGATGCAGGGGTAAACGATGTCCGATTGACCTGAAATTTTAACCATAGATAGAAGACTTGCCAATCTTCATTCTGACCAAAGGGATTCTCAATATGAGGTCTAGATTGAGAGATATGAATTTTTTAATGTTGCTGCTGCTATGGGTCACGGCCTGGTGCAATAAGTGTCACGGCCGTGACCATCTTCATTCCAACTCTCTGCCCAAAGTCACGGCTTAGTGCACCATGTGTCACGGCCGTGACCTTCACCAGTTTTCATCGTCTTCGCGCCGTTTTGCCTCGTTTTCGCTCCTTTTCGCACGAAACTCGTCCTAGAGACTTATAATACCAAAATAAGTAGAAATGAGGTTAATAAGTGCATAAAATGACTTCGAAAACTCTATTATGAGCCAATTAACTACTACGATAAACGTCCTACAATACGTTTATCACTTGCGCAGATCGTATTATGCCCGACGAGGACAGACAGTACGGAAGTGAAATCAAGCACAAAGGGGAGAATGTAGAATACTATTTCTAGTTGTGCTTTGATTTAATAAGCTGTCTTCGTAGATTGGGACTTTTACTGTATTTGTCCTTAGTTTAGGACTTACTTTTTGTTTATACCAAGTATGTTTGGTATAAATAGATGTACAAACATTGTGCTTAATAGAGAAGATTTTAGAAATTGATCCGAAAGGCTTGCAATTCGATTTTTAGAGAGAGAAACAGCAAATATCTTCTCTTATACTCGAAATTCTCTCTCGAGCTCTTCAAGAAGGTTTTCGATCGAAATCTCAATCTCCACAATTCTTATCGATTCCTTCAGAATTCATGCTTAGGATCATAGAGTTGATAAATCAGGACCTAACAGTATTCTTTAGAAACTTAGTATTTTAGGGCGTAAGATTTTCGAGATTTAAAGAAACCAAAAACTTGATTCTTGAGTGCGCAATGATATAACGTGGTTCGGATTATGTTCAATCCTACATCCATGGCCAAGAACCCTAACTTTTATTGATGAACTCTTGGCAGAATTACATAGATTCTAAAGAACACAGCGACACACACATACACACAGTGCTTTTCGCGCTACATTTAACTACTGCACACTGTTCACTATTTATATTTAAAATCCCGCTCCAAGTTGTTATCACTGTCCTTGGAAGAATCGCTCATACCATCTACGTCTCTATAAGATGAACAACTTATGTTATCCACGCTTTCATGAGCTGGCAACTCGTTTGTTTTTGAATGCGACTTAGCTTTCTCAAACGTTCCCATCTCTGATTTCCTAAACTTCATCATTCTTGAGCTGCTTCTCCCACTTCGATCTACATTTTCAAGCACTGGTTTCAAGAGTATCTGACCAATACTCTATGGTATACCTGACTAAAAGAATAATGAACGAGCTACATTCAAGAGATGTTGATGCTTCCGCTCAACTATTGAATTCTGCTGTGGGGTCTGCACACAAGACAGATGGTGTACTATCCCTCTTTCCGTGAATAAATCTGCCAATTTAAACTCTCCCCCATTGTCTGATCTAACTGTTTTGACACTACATTTAAACTGAGTCTTTATCAGTGCCAGAAAGTATGTCATAACTGATCTCACTTCATGTTTATGTCTCAGTATAAAGACCCAAGTGAATCTCGAGTGATCATCTACAATGGTGAGGAAATATTGATGTCCTAAGTGAGAATGCACATTGAATGGCCCCCAGACATCACAGTGTATCAAGTCAAAAGATGAACAAGCTCTTTTATTATCATTAGGAAAGGTGTTTCTCTTTTGTTTGGCTACAGGGCAGATCTTACAATACTTGCTAACATGTCTATTATTCTTGCTAACCAAATCACCAAGTATATCTAAAACTCTATCTGATGGATGCCCCAATCTGCTATGCAACAACTCAGTTGACAGCTTATTCAAGAAATTGGATCTATCACAGCTAACAGGATGATCACTGGTGTCAGCCTGCATTATGTATAACCCAGCTACTTGGTCACCCTTGCCAATCATTCTTTGAAACTGATCCTGCACCACAAATCCATCAGACTCAAAAAGGAATTTACACATGTTTTCCTTTGCCAACCAGCTGACAGAAACAAGATTAAAATGGAACTGAGGCACCAAAAGTACTTCTGTTAAAATGATGAACTGGTTTATGACAAAAGACCCTGCCTTATGGACCTTAATCACTGAGTTATCAGGGAGTATAACACTTGACTGCTCTATTTCACGCACATCTGATAACAAGGTCTGATTCCCACAGACATGTCTCGTTGCACCCGAGTCAATTAACCAGATTTTAGAGTCTGTCAGCCTTGGCAAGTTAAATGAGAGACACATACCTGTCCCCTTCTCACCTGGTTGAATCTGCTCTCCAATGACTGGTTGCACATCTGATGCTTTCTGGTTGAGCAGGGCTTGTAAACTCTACAACTGAAAAGGAGTGAGCTGAAGCTGCAACATGGCATCCCCTGCTCCTGACTGGTTATTCCATTGCTGACTTCCTTGTCTTATTGGTTTAACAGTTGTTTCCACAATGCTATGATTAACTCTTGTTCCCCTGAACCTTGAGGCTGTCCTAAACCCTGGTGGATACCCATGTAGTTGATAACATGTCTCAACAGTGTGCCCCCTCTTACTGCAATGGGTGCAAATGGGCTTTGTCATATCCCTCATCTGGTAGAAAATGCCCCTCCTTGTCTGATCTTGTTCATTTCTTGCGGCTAAAATGGCCATGTTGTTGGCCAGATCATCCCAAGTTTTGATTGTTCCTGACATCATTGACCTTTGTTTTTCTTCTTGAACCAACAAAGAGAACACTTTATTGATGAGTGGCAATGGCTCCATTAAGAGAATTTGTCCTCTGATTTGAGAATAAGCATCATTGAGACCCATCAAGAATGTCGGGACATATTCTTCTTCCAAGTGATCTTTGATTGCCTTTACACCTCCGCAAGTGCACTAATATGGTGGCCTATAACTGCTTAATTCATCCCACAGAGATTTCAGTCTGGTAAAGTAGACTGCCACATTATCAGTTCCCTGTGCTAAGTTAATTAACTCATTCTTCAGCTGAAAGATTCTGGGCTTATTAGTCTGCCCAAATTGTTCTTGAAGATCCAGCCACACCTTCCTAGCGGAAGAACTATACAAAATACTTGCCGAAATCTCTTTAGAGACTGAGTTTATTAGCCAAGAAATTACCACACTGTTATTTCTTTTCCACGCGCTGAATTGATTCTGGGAAGTCTGTTGATCTTGAGCATTTTCAACAGGCGGCAGCAAGGTTCCATCCACAAACCCTTCCTTGTTCCTTCCTATGAGAGCAACCATCATTGCTCGGCTCCACGTGACATAATTCTCCACTCTCAGTTGCTCATGAACAAGGAGTTGTCCAGACGTGTCGTTGTTATTGAGGAAGTAGGGATCATTGATCAGCACCACAGCACTCGAAGATCCTCCCGATTGAGTAGACGCAGTCATCGTGTTTGATAGAATGATTAACACGAAATCTCAGATTCTTGTTTTCTCTGATACTATAAAGAGACCAAAAACTTGATTGTTGAGTGCGCAATGATATAACGTGGTTCGGATTGTGTTCAATCCTACATCCACGGCCAAGAACCCTAACTTTTATTGATGAACTCTTGGCAGCATTACAGAGATTCTAAAGAACACAGCTACACACACATACACACAGTGTCTTTCGCGCTACATTTAACTACTGCACACTGTTCACTATTTATATTTAAAATCCCGCTCCAAGCTGTTATCACTGTCGTTGGAAGAATCGCTCATACCATCTGTGTCTCTATAAGTTGAACAACTTATGTTATCCACGCTTTCATGACCTGGCAACTCGTTTGTTTTTTAATGCGACTTATCTTTCTCAAATGTTCCCATCTCTGATGAACTTCATCATTCTTGAGCTGCTCCTCCCACTTGATCTACATTTTCAAGCACTGGTTTCAACAGGATTTAGCAAAGTTTTTAGAGCTAATCTTAATCCTATACGAATTTCTGGGTTAAAGAGGAACATCGGGCGCTGTGAATTTCTGTGAGTTTCGACCGAAACTAGGGTTTTCTTTGTTTGACCCAATTCTTGACTAAGGCTTAAGTAAATTCTCGGCCGATTTAGTTATATCAGGCCTTGGAATATTTTAATACTCTAGCATAATGACCTTCGGTCGATAGTGATTCGCTGAGCTATGATGAGTTTCGACAAAGATGAATCGCCGAATGAGAGATTTTAATAATTGGTTAAATGAGACAACTTTCGATTGATTTAGATTTTCTCAAGTTCTAGAATATTTTATTAATTTCACTACGATGACCTTCGGCCGATAATAAAAATTGCCAAGTGAGAGTAAGTTGTTGATCGACAAGTTAAATTGGGCAACAATCGGGCGACTTGATGTTAAGTAATCGGGCAATTTAGAATTTAGGTAAATCGAGCAAATCTTGAAGCGGCGAAACTCATTCCATGCATGATACAGTCGGGCGAATCTGAAAAGTGACAACACTCGGCGAAAGTGAATTTCGAACATGACAAGATCGGGCGAATGCGATTATTGTACTTTCGATCGAAACTTGGTTTTAAATGGTACCAATCGGGAGATTCATGGATGAGATACCACAAGTTTCGATCGAAAGTTATTAAATACTAGCTTAACTTAGATTAGTATTAAAATATAGTTATTTTATACATGTACAGTTCGAAGAAATTAGAATTCATACTAATAATATTTATTTATTCAGAGGATCAACAGTTAGGGACTTCACCGAGTTTCGTAATTAAATGTAGCAGGAGGACTAGACCTGTCAAAACGCGCCGGCGGGGCGGGCCGGACCGTAGCCCGCCAAAGCCCGCCCACTGGCGGGGCGGGGCGGGGCGGGCTAGCCCGCCAAAGCCCGCCCACTGGCGGGGCGGGGCGGGCTAGCCCGCCAACCAGGGGGCTTAAGAAAGCTAGGCCCGCGCCCGCCCACTGGCGGGCCGCGGGCCCGGCGGGCTTAGCCCGCATAAATTAAAACAAATCAAAAAAAACCTGAAAATCAAAAAATAAATAAAAAATATATTTAATATATTTTAACTTTAGAAAATATTAATTAATTTATCTTTAATTTTATACATTATAAAAAATATAAAAAATTATTTATAAAAAAATTATATAAATTATATAATTTATATATATATATATATATAAATATATTTATCATTTAAAATATATTGTTAATTATTGGCGGGCCAGCCCGCGGGCTAGCCCGCTGAAAAATCAGAGCCCGCCCCGCCCTTTTGGCGGGGCGGGGCGGGCCGGCCCGCGGGCCGCGGGCAATATTGCCAGTACTAAGGAGGACAGGTAGGTGAATTTTCATTACAACGTGTAAACACCTATCTGAAAATTATGTGCTTTTATGTGCTTCAATGAATTATGTGTTTACGTGTTTTATGTGCGGTTCATGTGGCATCATGTTACCATGTATTATCACGTTAAATGCCTGCATATGCATTACACGTCATTTCACGAAGCGTACTGTGGTGGAACGGTGGTACTGTATTGTACCTATCGAGCGAGTAGCCGATATTGGCTGTCGACCCGTAGAGGAGTCATGTGAGTGTGGGCACCTGCTGTGCGCCAGCGCCTGTGACGGTGAGCCATTGGCCCGTTGAACATTATGCGGCAGACTGCGGGCGACCTAGAAAGGAGCGACTTGGGATATCCCCTAGTAGGCTAGCTAGTGTAGGCCACGCTGTCGCATGCGGGAGGAGGTGACATGGAGATTGCGACCTGGGTACCCTCATGGGACCCAGTGTAGGCCACCAGCGTCGGCACCGCACTGGTAGAAGAGGCTACCCGAGAGAGTGACCTGATACGGCTCAGGGAAGCTGCTCGGTGTAGGCCACTATCTTAGTGTTGTGATCGTGTTGTGGTGTGTTCGTGATCGTGGTAGTGATTTCGCGTGATGGTGCACAGTACGAAGCCTAGGGCCTGTTGTGAGGTGGTGAGTGTATCCCGGTTGTGATGAGTGATAGTGAGTGGCATGGCATTGGTGAGAATTGGAAGTGAGTGAACGTGAGTGAGTCACACGTACATGCATTATTTCACCTACTGGGCAATAGCTCAGTGTTTGCGTGTTGTAGGTAATCGACGATCGAGGCTGGCTAGCGGAGCTTCCACGGGCTTTTGAGGGCGGGGCTGTACATAGATGACGACCTGTGGGCGAGTGATAGGGTGTTTTGGGCCATCGGCCCGCTTGTATTAACATTCTGTATTAAGAAATGTTTTTTTGTAAATGGGTTCTCCGCGGCTTTCGCTGCTAAACTCGACGCGATTTATCGCTAACTAGAGAGAGAGGGGGTCGCTACAGGACCCCACTAACTAAAGTTTCTACCTCCGCCAGTGGGTGGGGGCGGCAAACTTCTTTCATGGGACTTACAAAATTTTTGTCAGCAAAGAACGAGGTTGGACGGGATCGATGGGGATTGTATCCAACTTCTTAAATCCGAGATATGGGCTCGGCTAAGGTTGGAATTGGCGACGGTCTAGCTTTGGCCAGATTTATTTGATTCCATGGGTTTTGATGGTCGTTCGTATCCCCACGATTCAAATATGGTTCTGATTTCGAACAGGACCAGAAATTTTAGTGATTTAACCGGTATAAAATCGGACTCAAACATAAGTCAAACCGGTATCTTTAAATATAATTAATATATATGTTTTATGATTGAATCAACCAAATAACATAGATTATATACATGTTTATTTAGTAACTTTGTTCTATAGTATAATTTTATAAAATTGAGGGTGGAAATTAAATAAAGTAAATTGTGTTGGTGGTTAGAAATTAACTATACCATGGGCTACAGAAATAAAATCTATAAAATTTGTGGTCAAAATAAATAAAATAAAATATAAAATAAAATATATGCTTCATTCCTGCCGGTTTGCCGGTTTTCATCTGAATTGGCCGGTCCGGTTTTAAATACCTTGTATCTAAATGATTTATTATATTTTATTTGGTGATTGTCAGTAATAATATATCCATTTTTAAAAAATAACGGAACACATCTTAAAATATATGACATATTTAAATCTTCAACTTGTTTGAGCTTTATTACGTTTGCTAAAAGGAATCACTTTGTAATAAAACTCCAACCGAAAACTCATTCTAAAAGTCAAAATGCGGCAATGGGCAAGTCAAAATGTAATTATTACTCAATATTAAACTCATTCTCAAAAAATCAAAAGAATAGTTTTGAAATATTCTCTTTCATCAAGTTTTACAACTTTTCATCACTACCCACAGCAATTTTTCATTACTACCCACAACAACTTTATATATAGGGCACAGTATTATTTTAAACTCGATTGAATAAATATTTAATAACGTCATTAATAAAAATTTTATTTATACATATAAAGACCGAAAAGAATTAAAATTACATGTCCGCTTATATATTTTCATTTTTAATTTTTTATAATTTAAACAAACAAAGCAACTCCTCTAACCTTAAATCCATTTAAGGAAACTCATTTCCACAACCGTTTTAAGGGGAGAAAACCCAAAATGGTCCATATTGTTTATCTGATGGACCAATTTAGTCCCCGATGTTTCCCGTGAACCAATTAAGTCCCTGGGGTGTTGTTAAAATCGAACCAATTTAGTCCCCCCATTAGTTGACCATTAGTTTTGACCGAAAGTGACACGTGTCAACATATGATTGGTCAGTCTTAAAATGAATTAACATTAAAAAGGGAAAAAATTCTAAAAAATCTATAAATTAAAATAAATTAAACAATAAAGAGAAAATAAAGAAAAACAAAATTAAAAAACAAAATAAAAATAAAAAGGGAATAAAAAATATATTTAAAATAAAAAATATTAAATTAAATAAAAAAGCGAAATAAAGAGAGAAATTGTAGCGCCCCGTTTCCTATTACCTTTTTCCGCATCCATAAAATATTCACATAAAATTTTTGGCGATTTCCATAACTATTTCCTTTAACAAAAATGGGTGCGTACATCCGGTCTAGTTTCTTTCACAATAATGTACATATATGTACCTTTCAAAATGGGTGCGTACATCCGGTCACAAAATGCAACAATCTAAATCATTTCTATTCTATATGCTAACAATTAACAGAGGGGTGCAGGAGGAGAGCGTAGACGGCCAACCTTGAATCAGAGTATGATCGCAACATGTTAACTATAACAAGTAATAATAAATTAACCAGAAGTCCATTCCTTCCCGTCAATATCATAACGATGCCATCATAAAATCATCGTGCATATAACTGTCGTTCATAAGATCCGTAGATCACATGCCATTCTATATGTCCATTTATTTTGATACTCCCGTTATAGACTAGCTAGACTGTACTGTACCCCCAGTCGGCGTCCATGCATGACTCTTTAACCATTTCGTAATCCCCCGATTTGTAGAGATACGTATTGCCTGTACAGGACTCTGTAAAAACCCCCGATTTGTAGGGATATATGCCGTAACATCCGTATCATACCATCTGTAGTTGTAGCAGTCATAACGGTTTCTCTCTTATTTTATATGTATGCAATGCTATATAAAATACCTTATATGACACATAAATCATATAAGAACACGTTACGGTCACATGGTTTACGTCGATTCATAAATATCACATATATCACGCACTAATCATTTAATCCATATAGAACATGTAAGCGTATACGGCACATAAGGTACATGTTGCAAATCATACTCACAAGTTTCGCCTATTTTCCCCGTCCGCTTACTCGGCCTTGTCTTTGCCCTTATCCAACTCCTGACCTATATAATTATTTTACATGATAAATATGAATGTCCTATAATGAATAATATGCGTGGATGACATGCATGGTATTATGCATGATTCTGATTCCTATTTATAGTCTTTACCTGTAATTAATTTTCTGCCTATGCTATATTTCGAAAATATATTATTGAAATCATGTACGTTAGAAAATCAGTTAAATAATCAAAAATCTGTTAATTATCAACAACTAACTTTGATCTATTGAAAATAAATTTTCGAAATCTTTTATTGTGAAAATTCATTTCGCGAATCCATCTTATAATTCGCGAACTATCACCTGATCCGCGAACTCTATACTTCACGAAACCTTTAGAATTTGCGAAGTCGATTTCCAGTTCATGAAATCCTTTTTACGTCCGTAGAAGCTTTCACTTCGCGAAATCCTTAAGGATTCGAGATGTCCGTTTCAGCCCGCGTGAATAACTTTCCAGCCCGAGCCTCTTCGCAAAATTCGCGAACTCAGCCCGCGAAAATATTCGGCCCGCGAAAATATTTGGCCCTAATTTTAGAAATTGGCCCGCTAAATATACCATTCGTGAAACTCTTTCGCGAACCCATTTTGCGAAATCCTTTTTGCGAAACATTAATTCTTTCGAAATCATATAATTGCAAAACTTTCGAAATTCCCTTCGAAATTCCTAAGCACAATTAACTTAATATTTCAAAAATCTTAACTTTAATATTTCGGAAATTATTAAAAAAACTAATCAAAATCAGGAAATTCGTACACTTAAAAACACATTTTTCTTTCCAGACTTTGGAAGAATTTCGATCAAACTCTAAAACTTTAAGAATATGAAGACCTTTAAATATTTCGAACACCTTCATATCTAACACCAAAACTTTATAAAATAACTATGTCGATATCTGTCAAGTTATAACAAACCCTAGAAACCAAAAATCCTATTCTGTCGAAAGCCTTAAAACTCTTGATCATTAAAATACTAAATATTCATACATTGAAACCATCTGTCTAATTAAGGATACCTAAACTGCCAAACATTTTTATCCAAAAGATTCGAATTTCTTTCCATCCCTTTTGTCCTAACATTAAAATTTATCCACATATGTAAATATGCAATCCCGACAAAATTCTACAGAAATCCTAATCTATCAAAGTCATGAAAACCTTCTAAATACACGTAATAGCTTATTATCCTTATGTGTTACGCATATGTAATTCTTCCATAAGTATGAGAATTCCTAGTAATGTAAACTTACGGAACCTCCTATAATTATTGAAGTATACTTAATCACTTAATCATAGTTATCCCATCATAATTGTTCCTATTTATATGCGTATGTAAATTATAAAAACATCATATGACAGTTCTCACTTCGAATTTGTCGAAGGTTTGTGTTTGCTTAATACTTTCTCCTAAAGCTTCTTCTATTCTTATTTTATTTACGAGAGATTTTTATTCGATGTATTGTAGATATATTAAAGTGATTTAACAAGTAGGTGTATTTACCTCACATGCTAAGAAACCTTCTTATAATTATCTCTTTCTATCGAAAACTTGTTCTCTCCTAAATTAATTTTCTACCAATAGTATTCATTCTCTTTTCATCATCACAAAACTCTTGACATGTAGGTATACGCATACTTTATATATTTCTTCTAGAATTGAGAGACCTAGTCATACTTATAAGGGACCTCCAAGTGTTACTCTAGGTCTTCTTAGGGTTGTAATTAGATTGATATATATATATATATATATATATATATACAATATATGAATTCGACATCTCATCATTATTATCCTATAACTTCAACTATAAACATTATTTTATTATTATTTTACCTTTCCCTCACAACTAAGTTTTCGAACTATGAAAACTTTGAATTCCCAATGACCCGTAAAAAAACTTGCCTTTCTCTTACTTCGCGAATTCAATTCGCGAAGTTATTAAATACTATACTTTTATTTTTATTTTTTATTATTTTTTTTCAAAAATCTCAATTTCGTACTACCTATTTCGAAATTCATACTTAGAAAGTTCTAACTTCCGTAGCCTTTATTTCTTCACAACTTATACTTCTTTGAGAACCTAGAACTATAATACTTTAAATCCTTGTTCTTATCTATACCTCTGTTTTAAAATGACTTATATGAATGCATGAATTTATATAAATGCATGAAATTATACTATGAGGTTCGGTTCCTGACAGAAAATGTTAAAAATAAATAAACTAATAAATAAGGAAATATTACTAAAAATTTAAATATTTTTGAAAAATAAGATAAAAAATTCCACTGAAAATTTACTAGAATATCTGACCCCGCCCTATCAAGTTAACGAGGATGCAATCGTCCCAGATCTCTAGAGATGTTTTTTTATAAAATATAAATATATTAGATAATTTCAAAGAATCTTTAAAAAATATATGATTTTTATATAAAGTATTTGTTTTCTCGGTAACTTGGCAGGGACGAGATTCTCGTAAACTTCAAATGGTATTTTTTATCTTTATTTTTGTTTTTAATTAGGTTTTTAGTTTTTATTTTTATTCGAAACATATTCTATCTTTTGTATTATTTAATTTTTCAATGTATTTTTAATTTTAGAATATTTTTTTATTCTCTCTTTTTGTTTAAATTTTGGTTTATTTATTATTTAAAAAAATTGCTCTTAATTTTATTTTATTTTTTTAATTTACAATATTTTTTTCCTTTTTTTGGAACTTTTCCTTTTTATAATGTTAATTTATAATTTTTTAAGACTGGCCAGTCACATGTGGACACGTGTCACTTTTGGTCAAAATACTGTCAAACTAACGGTGGGACTAAATTGGTTCAAATTTAATAACATCGGGGATTAAATTGGTTCATGGCAAACATCGTGGACTAAATCGGTCCATAGGGTAAACACTGGGGACTCTTTTGTGTTTTCTCCCAAGTTTTAAGTATGAGAGAGGAAAAAAAAAAGAATTTTGAGTTTGTGTTCTTTGGATGTGTTTTTCTGTTTTTAGTGTTGGGTTGGAGAAGTCCTTAGGGCCGCAAATCTTTGACCAGACTAAACTTGATGTGTGAGCTTCATTTAAAGTTGATTCACAGCTGTACTTCACGTAAAGGAGACCAAACATCCCTCTTAGGACTTGGTAATAAAATCCATTTGCGTAAATAATCACATTACATGTATCTTATTATACATTTTGTTGAAGGAATATTCATGTTAGCAATCGGACATGGTGGAGTGCAAGATAAACACGGTTATAACATATCTGTCTATCTATATGTGTATGTATACATCCACCCAGAAGAGATTATGCAAAAAAATATTTGGTCATTAAATATAGATATATAAGGAAGATCATGGAAAGGTTTTGGATTTGGAAATTAATATTGTCCGTGACCTCAGTTGGTATGAATGCTACGAAGGTGAATGTCCTTCAAAACTATGGCGATGCTTTGTCGAAGAGTATATTGTTCTTTGAGGGGCAAAGGTCGGGGAAGATACCTTCGACACAGCGTTTAACATGGAGAAGTGATTCGGCTCTTTATGATGGCTTTGACGAGGGTGTAAGTGTATTTATATATGTTTTAATTGATTTCTCTTCATCAATTAGTTAAGTTTATGTGTAGTAAAAGTACCATGCATGTAAGTGATTGATGCTTAGATTAGATCGATCTTGATATATCAATCATTTTGCAACGTGCTATATTATTTGTAATTTGAGATCCATTTTATATCTGTTATTTCCAAATTATCAATATTGAGATTTCTATTCTGTTCAATTCTAGCTCTCAAACCTAATTAATATATCAAGAGACAAATCACCTCTATCACCAATTGATTTTAGGAAAAACGCATCTATTTGAAGAATTCAATGATTATTTTGTATGATGTGTTTCTTGACGAATCAAACTCATATTCGATTTGTTTCTTACCAAACTAGCTAATAGATTGCAATAAAAACACAGGTGGACTTAACCGGCGGCTACTATGACACGGGAGACAACATAAAGTTCAACTTCCCAATGGCTTTCACCACAACAATGCTCGCTTGGGGCGTCTTAGAATACGGAAAATTCATGGGACAAGAAAACCTAAATCACACACTCGATGCAATAAAATGGGCGACCGATTATTTCTTGAAGTGCACTTCAAACCCTAACGTTGTATACGTCCAAGTTGGAAACCCTATCGCCGATCACAATTGCTGGGGAAAGGCCCGAAGATATGGACACGCCAAGAACAGTTTTTCAGTAAGTCCCGAGGCTCCAGGCTCGGAGGTCTCAGCAGAGATGGCATCTGCTTTGGCGTCAGCTTCGATAGCTTTTAGGGTTTGGGGAGATACCAACTACTCTCATGTGCTTCTGCAAAGAGCACTAAAGGTTAAATTTATTGAACACATGCATGATTACTAGCTATTGTTGCGAAATGGACAGCTTAACGAAATTGGAAATGTCTATGAGGATAAATGGAACACGGGAATTTACGTGGAAAACCCCTTTTTAACTTGGGGTAAAAAACCACGGGCGAGGTAAAAATTTATTACCGGGTAAAAACAGGGGTTACAACCTCTCAATCTATAAAGGAGAAAACACTCACTATCTCTCTTTATAGTCGGAGTAAATACCGAACAAACCCTCAATTTTTTTTCTACCCTCTATTTCTTTCTTTTCTCTCTATTTTTTTTTCTTTGTTTTTGTGTGTTTTTAGCTCAATGCCTCGTAGCCTATTTATAGGCAAAGGCATACCCTAATACAAATATAATAATAATATTAATATAATATTATATATGTTAATTTCTTGGGCGGTGGTCTTGGGCGGTGTCCCATTCCTTGGAGTAGGTGAGCACATGGTTTACCAAACCATCTGACAATCTCCCACTTGAAGATTTGATTGATTCCCAATCAGATCTTCACACCATTCTTCTAGCTCGCCTTTGCATGTTAGTTATGCTCGGTCAATCCACAGGAGGAACGACACCACATAAACTTGTCCACAGGAATTGCTTTGGTCATGTAGTCTGCCAGATTATCTGCAGTGTGAACTTTTTGCATGTCCACAGTCCCCGCTTCCACTTGTTCACGAACAAAGTGGTATTGGACCCGGATGTGTTTGGTTCTTGAATGATATGCTGGATTCCTTGCAAGATGCAACGCACTCTGGCTATCACAATAGAGAACAATATTCTCTTGTTTATGGCCGAGTTCTTCCAGCAACATCTTCAACCATATTGCCTCTTTACTGGCTTGCGTAGCTGCCACATATTCTGCTTCCGTTGTTGAGGTTACAACAATGGACTGCAGTTTTGAAACCCAGCTTACAGCACCGCCAGCAAGATTGAACACATATCCGGTTGTGGATCTGCTTTTATCAAGTTCACCTGCATAATCTGCATCAACAAAACCATGGACAGTAAAATCTGTACCTCCGTAACATAAGGCAAAATCCGAGGTTCCCTTGATATATCTGAGAATCCTCTTAACAGCACTCCAGTGCTCGCGGCCAGGGTTGGACATGTATCGGCTAACAACTCCCACTGCATGGGCAATGTCTGGTCTGGTACAGATCATTGCGAACATTAGACTTCCTACCGCCGATGCATATGGCAGTCGAGACATCTCTATCCTCTCGTCTTCATCAGTAGGACACATCTCGGAGGATAGCTTGAAATTAGTAGCAAGAGGAGTAGATATTGGCTTACTATCTTGCATGTTGAACTTCCGCGAGATTTTCTTTAAATAATTCTTTTGGGAAAGCCAAATTTTCCGCTTGCTTCTGTCTCGAGATATTTGCACACCAAGGATTTTGTTTGCTGGCCCCAAGTCCTTCATTTCGAATTCACTGGCCAGTTGAGTCTTTAAGTTGGCGATACGACCTTTGTTGGGTCCTGCCACCAGCATATCGTCGACGTACAACAGCAACATGATGAAATCGTCATCGCCAAATCTCTTGAAATATGCACAAGGATCTGAATATAGCTTGTTGTAGCCAAGACTAATTATGAAGGAGTCAAATCTCTTATACCAGCATCGAGGTGCTTGTTTGAGCCCGTAGAGAGATTTGATCAGTCTGCAAACCAGATCTTCTTTTCCTTGTTCTTCGAAACCTTCTGGTTGAAGCATATATATTTCTTCATCCAGGTCACCATGGAGAAAGGCCGTCTTCACGTCGAGCTGCTCAAGATGCAAGTCAAATGTAGCACACATTGACAAGACCACCCTGACTGTTGTAAGTCGAACCACCGGTGAGAAAATTTCGTTGAAGTCAATCCCTTCTTTCTGAGCATATCGTTTTACAACCAGTCTAGCACGGTATCGCTCTACCTGGTCATCACCATTCCGCTTGATTTTGTACACCCATTTATTGCCAATGGGTTTCCTTCCTTGCGGCAATGGCACCAACTCCCATGTCTTATTTTTATAGAGAGCTTCCATTTCCTCTTGCATCGCTGAAATCCACAGACTCGCATCTGAATTATTCAGTGCTTCTTGGAAAGTGGTTGGCTCTCCATCCTCCGTTAGAAAACAGTATGCAAGATTGCTCTCTATCTCATAATCTGAGTGCCAACTTGGCGGCCTACGCTCGCGTGATGACCGCCAGAGATCCGGTACTTCAGATTCGACTGGGTTGAGCTCTTCGTGCGCCGGTTCAGCTTCAGAAGAATTATATTGCTCCAATTTTCTTTTCACCGGTGCAGTCTTTGTCACGCCTTTTGGACTGCTATCATTTTTGACTTGCTCCTCATCGCTATCTTCCAGGAAGATAACATCTCTGCTAATAATCACTTTGTGGTCAGTGAGATCCCACAAGCGATACCCCTTTACTCCATCAGCGTACCCCAAGAATAGGCATTTCCTGGACTTTGGATCCAACTTCGTTGTTTCTTGGTTGTGGTACATCGCGTACGTCGAACTTCCAAATATATGGAGGTTTGAATAATCTGCAGGTGCACCAGTCCACATTTCCATCGGTGTTCGCATCTCGATAGCAGTAGATGGAGCCCGATTCACCACATAACAGGCAGTACAGACCGCTTCTGCCCAGAACTTCTTTTCCAGGCCCGCAGTTCTCAACATTGCCCTCGTTCTTTCCAACAGGGTTCTATTCAACCGCTCTGCCACTCCGTTCTGTTGTGGGGTGTAAGCCGTGGTGAACTGCCTTCTGATGCCCGCGTCTTTGCAGAATTCAGTGAATTCTTTGCCATTATATTCTCCTCCATTATCTGACCGGAGACACTTGATTTTTCTGCCGTTTCAAGTTCAACTCGCGCCTTGTATGTTTTGAAAATAGGAAACACTTCGTCCTTCTTCTTGATTGGGTACACCCAGCATCTCCTGGAGTAGTCGTCTATGAATGATACGAAGTAGCTGGCTCCTCCCAGGGACGCAACCGGTGCTTGCCATACATCAGAGTGGATCAATTCTAGAATTTCTTTGCTTCTAGAATTTGAAGTGGAGAACTTCAGGCGATGCTGCTTGCTCACAATACAATGCTCGCAGAATGGTAGCGTCACCGTCGTGAGACCAGGAAGTAGATTCTTTTGCGCAAGAATTTTCATGCCTTGTTCAGACATATGACCAAGTTTCTTGTGCCAAGTCATCGTAGACTTTTCATTTGAACTTGTCGTGGCAACGGATGCCTGCCCTTCTTGCAGAGTCTCTCCCTTTAGCATGTATAGATTTGCAGCTATCTTTTCTCCCTTCATCACCACCAATGCTCCTTTGGAAACCTTCATGATCTTGTTTTCCAATTCAATTTTGAAACCAAGATCATCAAGTTGCCCCACGGACAACAGATTTTTCTTCAAGCCCTCCACATGTCGCACAGCATGGATGGTACGCACAGTGCCGTCGTACATCTTTATTTGAATTGTACCCACCCCAACAATCTTCAGTGCTTGGTCCTGCCACACGTCGTTGAATCTTCTCTTTTCAGCGATAGTGGTTGCGGCTTTCACACACCAAGGCAATTCCATCGTCGGTAGTGTTAGCGACATTTCCTTGGGCATTGGGATTCTTGTTTAGAGCCCAACAATCTTTCTTCAGATGACCTTTCTTGCCACAGTGGTAACATTTTATAGCCTTCTTATTTTTGGTAACAAGGCTTTGCCGTTTTTGACTCCCACTTGGTCCAGACTCTCCGGGTCTTGTCCGTTTTCGGCTCACGTTTGGACCACGTGCTCCTGATCTTGCCCTCGTCACTGCCAATGCTTCCGCCTGTTGGGACGTTATCAACTTGTCTTCTTTGTTATTGCGCCGACTTTCTTCTTCGAGAACCGCAGCTGCAATATTGTCGAACACAAGTTTTCCCGCAGCTTGGTTGTTGCTCAGATTGATGACAAGTTGATCGTAGGAGTCTGGCAGGCTTTGCAGTAGAAGCTCGGCACGTTCACTTGACTCTATTTTGTAGTCCAAGTCTTTAAGTTGAGAGAACAGAGTATTCAACTTATTGATGTGCTCGGTCACTGAAGAAGATTCTTCCATTCGTAGATGGTATAATTTTCTTTTCAGGAAAATTCGGCTGTGGAGTGACTTGACTTGATATAACTTTTCAAGATGATCCCATATTTCTTTCGCACTAGTCTTCTCTTCTACACTTGATAATATGTCATCTGCTAATGTCAGATGAATATTGGCGATGGCTCTCCCATCTATCTTCCTCCACTTGGCATCACTTGTAATTGTTGTTGGTCTGCCAGTGATCGCCTCCAGACAATTTTCTTTGAGTAAAATTGCCTTAATCCTCATTTTCCACAGTGAGTAGTTTCTCCCGTTGAATTTCTCAATTTCATTTTTAGCTGCCATTTTTTCCCACGTCGCTATCGTCGGAGAAATTCAACAGTCCAGCCAAATAGTACTGATCAGATAATTTGCAGAAAGGGTAGCGACCAGCTTTCAAGACAAAATTACCCTTCTAAGTAAATTCCCAGATGAGATCTGGTGGGGTCACTATGTGTCCCGCTTGGCACCAGCCACCTAGACAGAACTTACTTACACAGTCTATTACCACGACTTGCCAAAAAACTCGTCCGTAACGATAAACCTTTTCGATATCCTTTCTGATGTGGAAGATCAGACAAAGCTGCAACCAGAGAGCATAATTGGAATATCAATCAGGGCTGGCTCTGATACCACTTGTTGCGAAATGGACAGCTTAACGAAATTGGAAATGACTATGAGGATAAATGGAACACGGGAATTTACATGGAAAACCCCTTTTTAACTTGGGGTAAAAAACCACGGGCGAGGTAGAAGTTTATTACGGGGTAAAAACAGGGGTTACAACCTCTCAATCTATAAAGGAGAAAATACTCACTATCTCTTTTTATAATCGGAGTAAATACCGAACAAACCCTCAATCTTTTTTCTACCCTCTATTTCTTTCTTTTCTCTCTATTTTTTTTTCTTTGTTTTTGTGTGTTTTTAGCTCAATGCCTCATAGCCTATTTATAGGCAAAGGCATACACTAATACAAATATAATAATAATATTAATATAATATTATATATGTTAATTTCTTGGGCGGTGGTCTTGGGCGGTGTCCCATTCCTTGGAGTAGGTGAGCACATGGTTTACCAAACCATCTGACAGCTATTAGGGTTAAATTGCAGTGTTGCTCATGCATGATTACTAGATTTGAGCAACCTTATTTTGATAGTTATTTCATTTGTTTAATTCATGGTGTGGTATTAGGTTTTTGATTTTGCTGACAAGTACAGAGGTTCTTATAACAGCAGTATTGGTTCTGGAGTTTGCCCCTTTTATTACGATTACAATGGCCATCAGGTAATGAAAATTTAAGTTTAAAAAAAAAGGAGAGAGAAAATATAAGAAGCTTAATTAAAACTTTTGATTTTAAGAATCTTAATTTTATAAAATAAATAAGATAACTGATATTTTTCAATTATTTGTGCAGGACGAATAGCTATGGGCAGCAGCTTGGATCTACAAAAGCAACAAAACGGAAATATTATTGGAACTATCTTTTGCAGAACACTCAAAACTTCATGCCTCAGATACAATTCAATATGATAGAATTTGGATGGGATGCAAAACAAGCAGCAATCTGGGTACTTGGCAAACAAATGTTGGGCGGGAAAGCTGAATCTCAGTATTATTTTGGGCGGGATCTCGTATGTAGTATATATTCATGTAATGATGTGGTACTAGAAACACTTTATATGTTACAAATGACGGTTTACACGCTAGGGTTTCCAGTTTTATGTTTTAGAGTATCGGGGCTTTGGGTAAACGGTTTCGGGGTTACGTAAGGGTTCACTATCCGTAAGATTTGTTATATGATTGACGTATAATGTTGGTTAGGATACATTTGTTGTAATTCATAATGGTAAATATCAATGGGATGTAAATATAGTTGTCTACGATTTGCATTGGTGTATATTTTACATGATCAAACCCTCATTACTTGTGACTACTTACATCATATTTGCATAAACGTGACAAAATTAAGGAACTTGGTGGTTTAAATACATCAAATCATATATTTCCATGATTTTCATTCTTCTACAACCGAAAAAACCAACTTTTATTTACGAAATTATTCGAACCATTAATATGGTACATATAATTATTATCTGGTATTACTACGAATTAATGTGGTATTGTTTCGTAATGTATTGTTACCAGGATAGTGTAAATGATTACCAAAATATTATTAAGTAATATAATTTACATGTGATGTGGTATCATATAAAGATGGAGAGACCATATTCACTGACGGCCCATGAAGCTTCTGGAATGTTCTTATTTTTTATTATCAATGGAGTATAAATTGGTACTAAACTATACTGAAGTGGTATAATTTACATGTGATGTGGTATTGTATAAAGATGGAGACGGTTTGACGGCCCGTGAAGCTTCTGGAAAGTTCTTATTTTTTGTTACGAATGGAGTATAAATTGGTACTAAACTATACTGAAGTGGTATACTTTACATGTGATTTGGTATTGTATAAAGGGAGACGGTTAGACTGCCCATGAAGCTTCTGGAATGTTCTTATTTTTTTGTTACGAATGAAGTATAAATTGGTACCAAATTATACTTAAGTGGTATAATTTACATGTATGTGGTATTGTATAAAGATGGAATCGGTTTGACGGCCCATGAAGCTTCTACAATGTTCCTATTTTTTGGTACGAGTGGAGTATGAATTGGTATGAAATTATACTTAAGTGGTATAATTTACATGTGATGTTGTATTGTATAAAGATGGAGACGGTAGCAGGCCCATGAAGTGTCTGCCTGCAACGTTCCTATTTTTTTTTGTACGAGTAGAGTATAAATTGATACCAAATTATACTTAAGTGATATAATTTACATGTGATGTGGTATGCAATAGAAGTTGTTCAAAACGCAAAATACAGTAAAAAACAGAAGCAGGGCCATCATTCAAAACAGCATATCACCTCAGAGCCATCATTCAAAACAGCGATCGACGCCGTTCTTCTTCCCAGCAACCTTCTTCCGGCTACTTTCTTGCCGATCGACGGGGTTCTTCTTCGGAGCCATCGCAAGATTCGTCGATGAAGTGTCGAAATTGGTAGGGTTTCGTCGATTAAGGGTGCAAATCGGTAGAAATTTCTTCGGATTTTCTCAATGAAGGGGGAAAATCTAATTTTAGGGTTTGTGGTACTGGAAATCGATTTTGAATCTGAGTTCGTGTCTTAATTGGTTACCATAAAATTTATAGATCATTGAATAAAAACACTTCAATCTTAATAAATACCACTTTATAACACGTGAAGATTTAGGTCTAAAAAGTTTGATGTAATTTCGGAAAAAATAATGGTAAAAAAGTCTTTTCAGTCTGAATGGATTCTTATCCCGACGTAACTATTGTTTGGGTCTTTCTTTCTATTTAAAATGAAAATATAAAGAGGGTCTGATTCCTACTGCCTCAAATCCAATAAGCCTTATTTTTTTCGTTATCTTGGCAGCACAGTACCGGAAACAACAGGAAGCTGCTACTAATCTTCAAAATGGCTGTTCTAGTTCTTCCCTCAGTCGTCAAGTCCCACCAACATTATCTCTTTGGCAATCTATACAGGTTCAGGTACAACAAAATCCTCACTCGGTCTCCTAATAATTCCCTTGTAATTTATATAGCAAAAGTTTTGGGGTTGCTCTCCAGGGAAAGCTCTCAAAGGAGTTGGGACTCATGCTGTAAAAATTACCGATTACGCGTGAGAAATAGAAAGATGGCTGATTCTTCAAGACCCACTCGGCAAATTACTATCTCGAGGAGGGATTTGATGTTCCTGGGATTGTCTTCTTCGGTGTCCCTTATGTTCCCAGTTCACGGTATAAACGTTTTAACCCTCGTAGAATTATCTTTGAGTTCATCGTTTAAAACGGTGAATGTGAAAGAATGCTGGAAAGGTTTGTTTTTAATGCTTGAGATGGGGAACATGGTATTTTGCAATGACAGTAGTTTAGTTTGGGTGAAGTGGGGTTTCTCTTCCTACATATTCTACTTCGTTAGTGCGACTATTTGCAATAGTTACTCTGTTTCATGTGGGTTAGAACCAATCAAGACTTTATGCCCGAAGATTTTCCGAAATCGGTTACTGATCAGTTGTTCTTGTGGTACATTGCTAGGGGCTGTTGCTGAAGAAGAATTAAAAATGGATTTAGTAGTCGATGAGATAAATGCTTACTCTTATTTGTATCCCACCAAAGCGCCTTCAGATAACTTTGTCTTCAAATGGTATGCATGCCAAGATTTTAATGATCGTTTCTTTCATCTTTTCAAAGAAATTTTTTTTTTTGTATGCCTTATTTTTCTCAGTATGCTCGAAATTGTAGGAACCTTACTCTTTTCCCATCTATTTGAAGGGTTGAATCCAGGAAACCCGAGCGTTACTCATCAGCTGCACCATTGTCCCGTAAGTCTATTGATTCTTATATTTTCAAACGAAAGAAAATATCATAATCCACGTTCTAACTCAAGTAAATGTTTTGGCATTATGAAGCTGATGCGCGCCTACGGATTGTGTCTGAAAGGGTCGATTTCGTCGACAACCTCATCATTTCTGTTTCCGTAATTTCCCTTCTATTCTTCCATTTCATGTTATTTACATGCATAACTGCTTGATGATATTATTAATCTTGTGACATGTTTTTATCTTTCAACTCTCTGATTAAGATCGGCCCTCCAAATTCACTTTTCTTGAAATCTAAAGACAAAAGTATGTGGAATGCTAAAGACGTGGCTGATTCTGTTTTAGCTGATAAGTCTGCACTGGTAAACTTTTTACTATCTTGTCTAATATTTGCCAGTTAAGTTTTGACGTATGTTATATCTTTCTCGTAATATGATATACTGAACTTAGCTTTCGTTTCCCTCTATGCTTTATAAATAATAAACAATGCTAAGCGTGAGATACTGTTTCTTTATCACAGCGTGTAACCTCTACCCAAAGAATGGAAGAGAGTTCACTTCTTGATGCACATTCGTCCACTGTAACTTTTTTTTTTTTAAGTCGTCTCCTTGAATAGCTTTGTCTATAATAAATTACTACAGCTCTATATTCCAAGCACTAATAATGTGCTTTTTTTTGTCTTTGCTGTCTTCCTCAGGTTGATGGTGAGCCATACTGGTATTACGAGTATTTAGTTCGCAAGTCGCCAACACAAAATGTAAGTTCTGAGTTCTACTGTGTTTCTTGGAAGAATATTTTTAGTACAGAGAAAAAAGGAATAATAAGTTGCTTATCTAAGTATTTCTTCACATTAATTTAATACATAATGTATGATGCAGACTCAGCAGCCAAACCTATTCCGTCATTTTGTTGCATCGACATCTGAACGCGATGGTAAATTACAATACCAGTTTCGAATTTCCTTCTAATTGTTCTAAGATGAGAAAATCAACCACCTTCGGGTTTGTTTTTGGAGTCATTCCTGTGGTACCGAAAAAATGAAATTTATTTTCACTAGTTTATACGAAACCAAATGAATTGTTAAGCTTCCTTCATGAAGTGCTTCTTTGCATACATCTGAGACTGACATATAGATTCATACATTTTGTCAGACCCTTGTATTAATCTTTATGCACAAAGCGCTTGGCCAAAAGGAAAAGCATTCGAGCAACACGGTTGTAATATTACTTGCTTATTACAGTTTTGATTTCCATGAATGAATACTATTGCAGGATTTCTTTACACACTCAGCGCATCAACTCTAAGCAAGCAATGGGAAAATGTGCGGTTTTTTTTTATCGGTCCCATTTTAATTTGTGTAAGAATTTGGTGAAGAATTTGCTACAAAATGGTTGGCTTTTGTGGTGCAGATGGGACCGTTCTTGCAGAAAACCGTTGAATCTTTTCGGCTTCTCCCTCCTACTGAGAATTACGTTCCACCTTATAAGGATCCATGGAGATTTTGGTGACAAATTTTTCCGTAATATTAATTTATTGAATGTACTTATGTATGTTTAGCGGACGAATCGGCATTGTTAGCGCATCAATTTGTGGCGACTCATGCAAAAAAATACTATTATGTTCCTATATTCGAACGAGGTTATTACATTTCATTGAGTCGGAGCGCATCTTCCCCAGGTATGGCGCTGACACATCATCATAAATTCAAAATTTTTTAGGGGCATTTACGTTTCAGGCCCCCATTTAAGTTTCACTTAGAGTTCATACCCCTGTCAGAAATTTCATAGTTTTAAGGACTTAGTTTTTTCAGAAACGCTTCATGGTCCCCCAATACCACTTCATGGGTCTTGTTGACACTTCACGGGTCTGTGGTAACACTTCATGGGTCTTGTTGACACTTCACGGGTCTGTGGTACCACTTCATGGGTCTGTGGTAATGGGTCATTTTCTCTAAATGAAACTTAAACTGGGTCCTTATCTATAAATGAAACTTACATGTGTCCTTATCTCTAATTGAAAATATGAATTAGGGTATGACTCGTAATTAGCACAATTTTTTTACCACGAACATATCTAACGGAATACGAGAAAAGTTATATAGAAGCAATTCTGATTGATTTTTAAAAGCAAACTGATCCCCAATAAAATGAGTATTCAACATTTACCTAGTATTAAGATCCAAAGAAATATGTATTTCTATTATAACATCAATCGACAACCCTTTTGCTGTATATACATCCAACTTGAGTTTAACCATTCCTCGTTAAACAATGCCTTTTTTTAATGAAACTAATGGCTATGTTCGGTTCGTAGCCCATATAATACAAAGGTCCAAGTCCAAGAAAAAGTCATATTAGAAAATCCAAGATAAATTAATACTACTGGTCCATTTGGGTTAAGTTATAGAAGGGCCCGTTCAAAATTATCGGGTTTTTTTACTTTTCACAGGCTTCGTCTAGACTACCAAACATGAGGATATGGGTTTATAGTTATTCTTGCAACCTATTTTCTAGTTTTGTCCCACAAAGCAAACGTAAAAGAAATGTGCGGTATTGAAATACACACTTTACTGAAGCTTTTTCAAGAGTCCTTGTGAACGTTAGAGTATGGTTTAAATAGTTAATTGTTAAAACTTGAATTGCAATATTAATTAACTTTTTAACACTATTGCAAAACTAATCATCTTTTGTAATTTTAATTATTGTTATTTTCTTTTTCACCACAATACTATAAAAATACAATTCACATTAGCCTAGAAATTATTAATAACTATATTTTTAACCACAATTCATTTTTAGTAAGTTTTATCCAAATAACATATCTAATAATAATATAGTTTATTACCATTTCAATCATAATATTTTATTATATGTAGCGAGTCGATTTCAAGCTTCTTCGTCGATCTCCACAATGTCGAACTGTAATTTTCTTTATGTCTGATTAATTAATGCATATGTGTAGACGTATTCATTCGGTTTTAAAAACTCAGAAATGAACTGACGGTCTACGGTTCCGGTTCAAAACAAAATCGGACCGTTGTTTATAGCAGTTGTTTTTCCATCTCACAAACATAAAACTAACGGTCATATGATCATTGGTTTTAATACTGTTACCCTCGGGATTTCTAGGTAAAATAACAATAACGATAAACTAACTCGCGAATTAAAAAGCGCGAGAGGGATGATAACGAATGAAGCAGGGAGCCTGAGGATGAGCCCAAGAAATAAGAGTAGCCTTGCGAAGGCAGACTCCCGAATAAGATGCGGAAAGCTCGAGAGGGATGGTCCCATGACCAGGAAGAGGGGCCAAAAGAAAAACGGTCCAGTCGGGCGTTGGTGGAAAGCTCGGTCGGGACGGCCGAGTGTGAGAGACTCGATCGAGTTGACCAAGCCTGAAGGAGAATGAAATGCCCGAGTGAATTCCTCCCGAGGAGGGAAGGAGGGCAAACCAGTCGAAATCGCTGAAAGAAGAGCATGAGCCCAAGCAGGAGCCTTTGAGTATCGAGGAGAAAAAGTCAGAAGAGAAACCGAGGAATAGAAAGGATGAGAACGTGGGATGGTGGGAAAGGCCACGTTCTATCCACGAGGTTCGCGAGAAATGCGGACTAGGGTGAGGAAAATGCAAGGCAAGAAGAAACAAAGTTAGTATAAATAGTAACGGTTAGATCATTTCCAGGTACGTTTTTTCAAAAAAACAAAACCACTTACAAGCCTAAACACCTATTTCCACCCGTTTTCTGACTTAAGCGTTGGAGGGGTTACGCCGGCACCAATCCCGGCCCCCTTCTGACGTATTTTTGAGTTTGAGTGTTAGGCTTGACGACGACGACCGAGGAGCCGAAGAACTGGCGCCGGAGGAATAATGAGAAGCAGAGCAGCCGCGCCAAAAGTCGTTACGAAGAGTCGTTTTACGCGGTCCACATCAATTGGCACTGTCTGTGGGACGATATATCAGTAACAACATGGTGGATGCCGCAAACGACACCGAATCACCGCCGATAGAAGAGGTGCTCACGGCAGAGTCGATGGAAAGAAGGATGAGAGAGCACTAAGGGCTGAAGTCGAAATGTTGAGGGCTCAGTGGACGCGAGAAACCCGCTACGAAACATTGGAGCAGCTCGAAACGGAAGAGGAAGAGGCAGAACAGTTACGCAAAGAAACGAAATCTCGCGCGCCGAAGGGCAAGATAAGGAAGGAGAGGAAAAAACACTGAGGGTGGAGATCAATGCCCTGCGAGCGGAAAAAAGAAGAGGAATGGCGGAGACACAAATCACTGAGTGAGAGCGGATGAAAGAAGAATTCAGACACTGAAGGAGCTGGCTATCCCGCAGGTGCCCCTTCCAGTGCAAAGGGGATCCCCGTTCTCAGAGAAAGTCGTTCAGACCCCTTTGCCGAACAATTTCCGATTCCCGGGCATGACCGATATGATGGCTCAGGACCCCCCGAGGATCATCTAGCCAGCTTTGAAGGCAACGCTGCGCTCTATCAGCTGGGAGACGCGATCAAATGCCGAGTGTTTGCCACGACCCTCGCGAAAGAAGCCCAGCAATGGTTCACTATGCTGCCCGCGGGCGAGATTCACAGCTTCACAGATTTCACTCGTGCCTTCCTGAGGCAGTTCTCCAGCAGTCGAAGATGACCTTTCTCGGTCGTGAATCTGCTGAACATGAAACAAAGAGATCAGGAAAGCCTGCGAGATTATCTGAAGCGGTTCAACAGGACTACGATGGAAGTCCCAACTGCCACCTCAGACCTACTGATTGGGGCCTTCCATAATGGGTTCAAGGAAGGAGACCTCTACCGATCATTGGTGAAAAAGTACCCGACTACCATGGAGGAACTCATAATCTGAGTGGAGAAGTTTAGTGGAAGAAGCACATAACTTCAAGAAAGGAGACAGCGAGCCACATGGACGGTGGATGTGGCTCGGGAGCTGATCCGACCCCTGAAGCAGAAGGAAGAAAATACCCGAAGGGATATCCCGAGAGGCTCTAGGCCCAGCAATATCCGATGGAGGGTCAACAAGGTCAGAGCACTGGAAATATGTGAGGGGCGATACCCTATTCGAAAGCCAATTGGGAGCAGAACGGACCTAGAAACCCTGTATCAAAATCGTATTGCGAGTTCCATCGGGAATATGGTCATACGACCGAGGCTTGTTTTCATTTAAACGACGAGCTCGAGAGACTCATAGAGGCCAACCCAGAGGCCCGATCAGAATTAGTGATCGAGGATGGAGAGAACGCCCCACGAAAGTATTATAGAAGCGAATTCGAGCAAAGATCGGGAAGGGGTCAAGCATATGCGAATGAGAGGCCACCAGGCAGATATCCCCGAGCGGAGGCAGGCCGAACGCTGAATGGAGACTAGGCCAATCAGGAACGGGAAAACAATCAAGAAACCCCGGAGCACGCTCGAGCACCCGCAGAAACATATGTGCCCCCACGCAGAATCAATGTGATATCTGGAGGACCCGCAATCAAGGATTCAAATAGAGCCAGGAAGGCAGAGGCGAGGAAGTTGGAAAGTTGGGGGTGACATCGGTGCAGAGACGCTCGGGACCTACCATCTCATTTGGACCCGAGGATTTTCATGGAGGGGGGATTCACATGAAGACGCCCTGGTGGTCCGAGCTGAGATAGCCAACCACGACGTGGGAAGAGTGTTCATCGACAATGGGAGCTCGGTGAACATCATTTTCAAAAAAACTATGGACCAAATGGAACTAGGAGAATATCAAATGGATTATGTGGAAACGGCGCTATTCGGGTTCACGGGACACGCCATCGAGGCAATGGGCCTGATCCAGCTACCTCTAACCTGGGGATCGGGTGAGCTGAAAAGACCCAAATCACTCCCTTCTTAGTGGTCGACATGACCTCGTCCTACAACGTTATACTGGGGCGCCTGGCACTAAGCTCATTCGCGGCCGTCGCCTCGGGCTTACACCAGAAAATCAAGTTTCCGGTAGGAAATCAAGTAAGAGAGGTACTCGGAGACCGAAAGGTGGCACATAATTGTTACGTGGAGGAAGTGAGGATCGAGTTAAAATCGTTGAAGAGTCGGAGAGATGGCAACCCCTGGAACCGCAGATCTTTCTACGCAATACACACAGTTCAGGAAGTCGCGATCGATGGAGAAATAGAGGAAGTCATGATCAGACCTCCTTCGGGAACAGTCAAGATCGCTCGAGACTTGCCCCCCGAGCTGAAAGCAGATCTTATCAAACAACTAAAAAGGAATGAGGATGTGTTCGCCTGGTCGGCGAAAGTGTTGACGGTTATACCCCGAGACGTAATGGAACACCCACTAAACATCTCTCCTACTGTTCGGCCAGTCTTCCAAAAGAAAAGACACCTAGGAGCGCATAAGGACGCGATAGTCAAAGAGCGGGTCAGGGAGCTCCTAAAAGCAGGATCCGTGAGGTTCAGTTCCCGACCTGGCTCTCAAATGTGGTACTGGTTCCCAAGCCCGCAGGGAAGTGGCGTATGTGCGTCGACTTTAGGGATTTGAACAAACCTTGCCCGAAGGACTGCTATCCCTTGCCAAGAATAGATCAATTGGTGGATTCCACAGCCGGACATGAGCTTTTATGTTTTCTGGACACCTTCCTGGGATATCACCAGATCGCGGCTAGCCGAGGAAGATCAACCCAAAGTTAGCTTCATCACCTCGGAAGGAACATTTTGTTATGTAGTCATGCCATTCGGGCTGCAGAACGCCGGAGTCACGTATCAGAGGCTGATGGATCGGGTCTTCGAGACCCAGATCGGGAGGAACGTGGAAATCTACGTGGACGATATGATCAAATCCAAAAAAAGAGAGTAGGTTCTTAGGACACCTTTGGGAAACCTTGGCCACAGCCAGGAGGTACGGCTTAAAGTTGAACCCCGCCAAGTGCACATTCAGGGTGCGTTCGGGGAAGTTTCTGGGATACATGGTGACTCGATCAGGCATCGAAGCCAACCCCAACAAGGTGAAGGCCATTGCCGACATGACGTCCCCGAAAAATCTTAATGAAGTCCAGAGGCTAACTGGGAGAATCCCGGCCCTGTCCAGATTTATTTCATGATTCGCCGAACGAAGCATGCCTTCTTCAAGGTGCTCAGGAAAGTGAAGGATTTCGAATGGACGTCTGAGTGTGAGAAAGTCTTCCAGGAGTTAAAGGAATATTTGCAGGAGCTGCAGGTTTTGAATAAACCAAAGCCCGAGGAGGAGCTCATAGTTTATCTTTCGGCACTCCCCGAGCGGTCAGCTCGGTCACGGTCCGGGAGGAGGAGAAGATGCAGAAACTAGTTTACTTCGTCAGCCACCTCATGAAGGGCGCGGAAGTTCGATACACCTCCCAGGAGAAACTACTGCTGGCCCTGGTGATTACGGCCAGAAGATTAAGGCCGTACTTTCTATCACACACAATTATGGTGTTGACCAATAGCCCGCTGGGAGTCATTGTGACCTGGCCAGATATTTCGGGAAGAGTGATCAAGTGAGTTACTGAGTTGGGAGAATGTGATATTCATCAGATAGAACAGAGGGGTAGTCCGGAGCCCAAGTTTTTACGATATGACATCTACCGGTACCTGGAGGAACAAATCCTTCCCGACGACAAAGTTCAAGCCCGAGTAACGCTGAAGTGGTCAAGCCGCTTTACGATTATTGATGGAATCTTGTTCAAAAGATCCTACTCGGGCCCTCTGTTAAGGTGCTTGTCGAAAGAGGAAGCGGGAGAAGTCTTGGTGGACATGCATGAAGGGAGCTCTGGAAGCCACATCGGAGGAAGAGCCCTGGCACGAAAGGCAATGCTGGCGGGCTTCTTCTGGCCTACCATGAGGACAGACTCGATCAAAGTGGTGCGAAGTTGCCTCGGATGTCAGAAGCATGCGAACCTACAAAGGGCGCCCGCAGAAATGATGAAGGCGGTCGTGTCGGCCTGCCCATTCGATCAATGGGGTCTGGATATAGTCGGGCCATTCGAAGGCAACGCCTCTTAAAAGAAGTTTCTCTTGGTCGCGATTGATTATTTCTCCAAGTGGGTGGAAGCCGAAGCCTTGGCACGGATCACTAAAGCTGCTCTAATCGCCTTTCTGTGGAAAAATATTCTATGCAGATTCGGCCCGAGGAGGCTGATAAGTGATAATGGTAGACAGTTCAACGGGCGCAATGGTGTGAAGGGTACGGAATCGAGCAAGTGTTCACCTCCGTAGCAAACCCCCAGAGCAATGGCCAGGTGGAGGTGACGACCCGAACGATTGTCCAGGCATTGAAAGTCCGACTAGATGGGTTGAAAAGGCTTGGTTTAATGAGTTGCAGAGCGTACTCTGGTCCTACCGAACTACGCCTCGGGCTGGGACGAAGGAGACTCTATTCAGTCTGGTGTACGGAAGTGAAGCTGTGTTGCCCATGGAGATAGGGCAAGAAAGCGCCCGAGTAATAGGGTATTTAGAGGATAATGATCAGCTCCATGCTGACGAACTGGCTTGATCGAGGAAGGGAGACAGAGGGCCGCGCTCAGGATGACAGCCTATCAAAGGAAGATCACCTGAGCTTATAACCGGAAGGTACGCCTGAGAAGGTTTGAAGTGGGAGAGTTGGTCATGAAAGAAATACAGCACAAGGGAGAAAGAGGGAAGTTGGATCCCAAGTACGAAAGGCCGTACAAGGTGATTAAGAAGGTCGGAGAAGCTGCCTATTATTTGGAGGATTTGGAAGGATAGAAGTTGGAAAGGCCGCACAACGCTCGGCGCCTGAAGAAGTATTATCCGTGACGAGCCCTCGGACTCGCACCCTATCCCCCGCACCATACTTATGCTTGATTTGCCTAGTTAGATAGTCTACTTAATACAAGTTATTTGTCTTTATTCCCGAACATTGCACCTTTTGAATGAAGTTATTTATTTTCGTAAGAATGTGGTGTAAAATTTAATAAAGTCCTCAAGAGAGGCCAGATTGCTCAAAAGAGTGAATTTGCAAAAGTCCTCAATAGAGGCCCGATTGCTCAAGAGAGTGTATTTGGTAAAAAGTCCTCAAGAGAGGCCCGATCGCTCAAGAGAGTAAAATTTGATGAAGTCCTCAAGAGAGGCCTGATCGCTGAAGAGAGTGAATTTGAAAAAGTTCTCAAGAGAGGCTCGATCGCTCAAGAGAGTGAATTTTAAAAAGTCCTCAAGAGAGGCCCGATCGTTCAAGAGAGTGAAAAAAGTCCTCAAGAGAGGCCCGATCGTTCAAGAAAACGAAATTGAATAAAGTCCTCAAGAGAGGCCTTCAAGAGAACGAAATTGAATCAAGTCCTCAGGAGAGGCCCGATCGCTCAAGAGAGTAAAAAGTCCTCAAGAGAGGCCCGATCATTCAAGACAACGAAATTGAATCAAGTCCTCAAGAGAGGCCCGATCGCTCAGGAGAGCAAGATTAAGTGGAGTCCTCGGGAAAAGGCGTGAGAAGCCCTAGCTGATTCGAAGTACGATAGCCGGGAGGATGATGCTGAAGTAAACGATTGAAGAAAGTAAATGCTTAGGAGTAATTGATAAGAATTCACGAGAAAAACGAAAACCACGCGAGACGGTAGAGATGAAACGAAGAATATAAGTGAGAAGATTGAAGAAACAAAAACGATAAAAAAGGAGATAATAAGTCTTCCAACCGACAATAGAGAAGAGATAAAACAGTAATATAAATAATATGCCCAGAAATATTTATTATATCTTATCCCGAGCATAAGGGGTGCCCGGATGCCGCATCCTCGAGGAAGTGAAGACTTCTTCATCTCGAGGAATTTCCTTACGCCTTAGCTAAGAGATTCCACTCAAGCAAGGAGAAAAGGCACGCCCCGCGCGACTTGAAAACCTGGTCAGGCTTCTCTCCATCGAGACCGCGAACGAAGCCCTTGATTCGCAGCTCGAGACTCGGCTAGCAACTCCTTCAGCCTGGCAATCTGTCGATCTTTCTCGCCCAGAAAAGTCGTCAGCCGAGAATAAGCATCCTCGTAATATTGAATTAAGTCGCGTTGTTGGGTACAGTGCCGAAGTCCCTCGCAAGAAAGCGAGTAGGACTAAAGAAGAAAGTTAAGGAGGAGTGAAGAAAGACGAAAGATAAAAGGCGAAAGTTAATATAGCCTACCCAACTCTGACTCAGAGCCCACCAATCCCAGAACTCGGAGTTGGAAAATTTTGCAAAACGTTGCTTCTCGCCAGGGTCCAGAAAACTCTCCATGAACCGACGAGACGAAGTACCCTCGGTCTCTAATAGGAAGCGAGGATATGATCAGGTCATCCCCGGGGCGCTCCTCGAGAAAGGGGGGCCATAGGGACTGGGTCCTCCCTACGCGGAAATCTGGCGTTGGTATTTGAGGTAAAACATGTTGCCTCCTCCCATAAATCCCAAAGAGGACGAGTTGGAGGATCTTGTCTGTGTTTAAAAATAAAGGTTCTCCCCAGGATGAGAGTACGCAGCCCTCTTGTTCATTGATGAGCTGATCATGAAATGAAGAAGCATAAGAACCCAAGAAATAAGAAAAATCGATCGTTCTACGCGACGACAAATAAGAGCAAATAAATACATAGCGACGAGGAAACGATAGATCCTGAAGCTGACGGAAAAATGATGAATCTAATGAAGCTTGAGCTTGCGATGAAATTTGAGAATCCGACTTGGCAAGTACTGATTTTATAGGAGAACGACCCCGCGAGTCTCGAACTCTTAAAATCTGAAGATTCAAATTAAGGTATCCGAAATGTAAGGATTTAGAGACCGTTGGTTCGAAGGACTAGTGTTCGAAATGATTCGTGATTTGAACGAGAGGGAACCCCGGATGATCGGGTCTTCCTGAATTTAAAAGTTTGAATTACGAAGTGTGGGAGATCTGCGAAATGGCTTTCAGTACCCGAGGACCGTGCTCGGGAAAAACACCACGGAGGATTAACCACATGGTTGTCGGGCGTCTCAATCTTTAAGTCATGGAATTTAAAAGATGGCGGAGAGTTACGAGATCGCGGGAAGAAAACATGCGCGTGGAGGTTGACGATACACATCTATAGCGAAAATAAGCACAAAGACGCTGAACAGGAAAGATATGACAACGCTAATATAATAGAGTCTGAAAAGAAAAGACATAGTACAATATTGTTCGGAAAAGAGAAAGCAGAAAAAGGAAAGGCATATTAATAAGGTTCAAAAAAGAAAAACAGAAAGTGGTTCAAAAAGACAGATAGGAATTTATAAGTGGAGCGGCCAAACCGGCCTGATCGGACTCCACCACTATCTCTTCCACCCCAGTCGCCACCGACTCCACCAGGGATGCCAACTGCTCTTCCTCCTGAAGGGGGGCCTAGGGAGCTTCTTCACGGACTTGCTCATCAACTTCTTGAGGGATAACGAGCTCAGGGACCTCGACGGGCTTCTCGGGAGCGTGGACGGGAGACGGGGGGTTCTCTTCGCCTCCCTCGCTGGAGGGAGGGGTCATTATATCCTCTAGGACGATGTCCTCGGAACCCCCCTGAGCCACGGATTCGAGCTTATATCCCCCGGCCGGACACTCGATAAGAGCCCGATCAGCATCCAGGAAGTCGAGCTTCCACTTCTGGTGGGTTATGCCAACTTCTCGAAGCTGACGAAGGCACTCCCAAAAGTTGTACTTGAAATACGTGATGACTTGCCTCCCGTATGCCTCTCGGGGGCATATAGTCTCGCTGAACGCTCTTCTCCAACTCCTGTCGAGCCTTCGCCTCTGCCTCCCGAGCATCCTTCTCCATAGCCAGAGCCCTCCTCGCTCTCTCGGACTCCGCACGAGCATCCCTCAGCAGCCTACGCAAGTCGTCTTCTCGCGACTTGGCATTCTCCTTTTCTTGGCTTATCTCCCCTTTCATCTTCTCCTCGAGCTGGGTGAATTCAATGCAGTCCTCATGCATAAAGAGCATCCTCTCTAGAGCCTCGACGGCGCAACCGAAACCCTGACAGAGAGGTTGGGACAACAGAAAATAAGGAAAAAACGAAGGAAGGTAAACACATAAAAGAAAGAGAAGGCGAGTGTGAAGAGGTTAGTACCTGGCCCATGTTCTGGGCAAAGGTGGAAAAAAACTCTCGAGGGTTCATGTTCGAGAGATGAGACCGGTTGGCCTCATTCCGAAAACCCCGAATAAATTCCATGCGCTGGTCCCGCGGGGACGGTGGAAATAGTCCGGTTGCTCGACTGGGATGCTGGGGGTAGGAGAACCCTCATGATGCTCGCGCTCGCCTTAGCGCCGGACTTAGCTTTTTTTGATGAGGCATCGCTTTGAGCAGCGGGCGCTTTCTTCTTCGAGGCTATCTTCGGGGATCCTGAAGAGCTCGGTGGAGCTTTTGCCCTTGCCCTTGTTAAGGGCTCGGGTGACGGAGGGTGGAGGAGGAGCCTGGAAAGAGCCGCCCTTCTTCATTTGCTCCTGGATTTTGAGCAGATCGGCGTGGTCCATGCGTAGATCTGGTACGAAGGAAAGAGAGACCTGGTCAGAGACAGAGCCGAGGGGAGAAAGAAAAACTTGTATAATATACCTAAGTCATCTATCGTAATCCCCTTCGAGCAAAAACAAAAGTGACGTAGCAGGTCATCCCTGATGAGCTCGGGGGCGCTGAAACGCCTATTTCCGAGAAGCTCTTTAAACCTCTCTATCTCTGACTCGGGAGCGGGAGGAAGAGGAGTGGATATGGATGTGGCCTTAGGCCAGTTGTCGACATTATCGTTCTCGGGACTCCCTGCCGGGGACCGAACGAAGAAATATTTACTCATCCACCCTTTGTGGGATGAGGGGTTCCCGAGAAGAAATTCTTCTGAGGCCGTGGAAGAAAAGAAGAGTTAGCCATGTTCATAGAAAATATAGAAGAAGGGAAAGAGAGAAGGGGAGCTGAAAATACTCGATGAGGATAGCTAACGAGAGGAGGAGGCTGTAAGAGTTAGGGTGTTAGTTGGCTCGGGGAAATTTGGTAATGATTGCAGAGGTCGGCTATGAAGTGAAGAAGAGGGAGACGAAGACCCGTGTAAAGCTGGCCCAAAAAGAAAGTATGAAAGCCCTCGGGAGGCCCACTGGCTACCTCTCGAGGGCTAGGGATCCTCACCTCGTGCCTGGGAGTCAGTCCCGCTCGGTCTCTAATAATCGGGATGTGGGATTCCCGAAGGGTCGACACATTTACCTCGTGCCAAGGAAGTTTGGCAGATTCGCGGAAATCTTCCATTTGGGAAATCCAATTGTCTAAGGCTTCAAGGTAGGCTTTTTCGCTGTGATATCCTACAAGACGAGGGGGATAGAAAATATCCAGATTAGGAAAGTTACGTATGGCTTGAGCCGCGTTTTGAAAAGAAGCCAGAAACGAAGAAGAAGAAGGACGGGATTCTGGAGAGTTTCGGTTTGAAGGGGGGCTGGTTCATTTGAGGGAGGAGGAATCGCAACGTGGTTCTCAGCGAAAAGATCCATCACCCTAGAAAAGAGCTAGCGGAAACGAAACACAAAAAGGAAAAAAAGAAAGAAGAGGAAACAGAGAAAGAAGAATCAGGGGGTCGCCTATGGCTAAAAACCGCACAGTCCAAGCTCGAAAAGCAAATAAAAAACAGCGAAAAAGAGGGAAAAGAGATAAGATAGAAAACTTACTGTTTTCGGCGACGAAGGAGACGGCGAAATCTGAGGAGTGAACCGCTGCAGTGGAGGGAGAATCGTCACACTCAGTGAAATCATGGGGAAATGAGAATTCGAAACCCTAGGAAAGAGGAAAAGGGCGAAAATAAAACAAAAGGAAAAAGAAAAAAAGAGAGAAGAAAAGAAAGAGGGGAAAAGGAGACGAGACGTTAATCTCCCGGATGAGTAACACGTGTTAAGGCTGATTTGATCGTGATTTGATGGAATGATAATTTTCCCGCCCAGTGGAAATGGTGACGTAGTGTCGCAGGAGACCACCGAGAAGGACATAGGGCAAGAATTGCCCGAGGATAAGTGAAAAAGTTGGAAGGGCCCCGAGGAAGTTCGTGAGGGAAGAACAGGAAAACCTTAAAACTAATTATTTTACCGATAGCTAACGTCGAAATACTCGTTATACTCTTTTTGGACTAATTTAAGGGGAGACTATTGGTACCCTCGGGATTTCGAGCTAAAGGTAAAATAACAATAACGATAAACTAACCCGCGAATTAAAAAGCGCGAGAGGGATGATAATGAATGATGCAGGTAGCCCGAGGATGAGCCCAAGAAAAAAGTAGGTGCGCGAAGGGAGACTCCCGAATAGGATGCGGAAAGCTCGAGAGGGATGGTCCCGTGACCAGGAAGAGGGACCAATAGAAGAACAGTCGGGCGTTATTGGAAAGCTCGGTCGGGACGGCCGAGTGTGAGAGACTCGATCGAGTTGATCAAGCCTGAAGGAGGATGAGATGCCCCACTGAATTCTGCCCGAGGAGGGAAGGAGGGCAAACCAGTCTAAATCGCTGAAGGAAGAGCATGAGCCCAAGCAGGGGCCGTTGAGTATCGGAGAGAAAAAGTCAGAAGAGAAACCGAGGAATAGAAGAAGGGATGAGAGCGTGGGATGGTGGGAAAGGCCACGTTCTATCCACGAGGTTCGCGAGAAAAGCGGACTAGGGTGAGGAACATGTCAAGGCAAGAAGAAACAATGTTAGTATAAATAGTAACGGTTAGATCATTTCCAGGTACGTTTTTTCGAAACAACAAAACCACTTACAAGCCTAAACACCTATTTTCACCCGTTTTCTGACTTAAGCATCGGAGGGGTTACGCCGGCACCAACCCCGGCCCCTTCTGACATGTTTTTGAGTTTTTGAGTGTTAGGCTTGATGACGATGACCGAGGAGCCGAAGAACTCGCGCCGGAGGGATAGCGAGAAGCAGAGCAGCCGCTCCAAAAGTCATTACCTAGAGTCGTTTTATGTGGTCCACATCAAATACCGTTTGTTCTTTATTTTTTTATATAACGATCATATGACTGTTTTATCTTTATCTTTTTTGCTTGTAAATATCGGGGACCTATTTGGTTTTTCACATTTTTTATTCTCAAATCTATATCCGACCGCTTTTGAATCTCCCTCTTATTTCTAAGTTTGAAATATAATTTTTTTATATTATTAAAAAAATTGAAATTTATGTTTCAATTAAAAATGGAAAAATAAACAAAATTCATAAAAGAAAACAAAATTAACAGTTTGGACAGAAACGAAACCGGATCAACCGATTCCAAATTGTAATCGAAACTATTGTTACCACAGCTTGGTTAACGTTCGAGGTTTGGTTCAATAGGAACCGACGGTTCCACATCGGGACGATTGAATACACCTACCTAAGTTTACATATTCTGAGGGTTGAAATTTTTAAAAATAAATTGGGGTTAAAATATAATTTATTATGAATTTGTATGCTATAAGATAATAACGTGAAAAGTTAGCATTTTAAACAATTTGTGATGAAAAGATAAAAGAACAATAATTAAAATCAGAAAAGTTAGATTAGTTTTGCTCTAGAGTTAAAAAAGAAATTAACTAGTTTTGCAATTCAATTTTTAGAACTTATGCAATTCTCTCCTCGTTCATAACCGATAGTCATGCTATATCAATACATTCTTTTTATAAATCTTTCACTGAGTCATGTATTTGTCTCCACTTATATGCTAACACATTGTTCAAAAATTTTAGGTTATATATTATTAACTAATATAGGTAGGAAATTTTAGAAATTTTCTTATGAAAATATAGGGAGAAAAACTACATACTATATTTTTTTAGGAATTTTTCGAACTTAGTTCCTAAAAGTTTCTAGAGAATTATATGAATGGCAAATGGCTGGAAAAGAACATTGATGGTCTGTGGGTCATGTTGTAATTATTTTGAACCTTAGGAGCGTCGTGTAATTCCCATTTCCTAGAGGATAGTAAATTTTTCGTGTGGGTAAGATAGAATTTTAGTCATGAAGTAAATAAAAGCAAAACCCTAGCAGATCAATTTAGGGGAAAAGGACTAATATTGAAAGTAGAAAAAAAAAACCTTTAAATTAAGGGAGAGAGGAAAATCTGCAAATCAAATTAGGGTTCCAAATCAAAACTGGCACATCTATGTTCCCTTTATCCCAATTTCACCTAGTCAAGAGCGATCTCATGCTTGATCTGCAATTCTTCAAATTTGATGTAGCTCCTCTCTGAATGAAGGTAAAGAAATCAAAACGTTTCAATATGTTTCCCGATCCACCACTTGCATGTACTATTTGCAATCTTCCGATGTGTTTTTTCATTCATTTTTGTCGTTAATTTTCCTTTGAAGGGCTTTTTCTTGAGGAAATGCTTTTATATTGATTGATGACGCATGGTGCTTGATTTGATTGTTATGTGTTACTTGTTGTTGGCAGATCTGAATGGGACAAGAATTAACCAAGGTTCTTGTTGGGTGACTTGATTTCTGTGTTGTTGATGGAAAATAGCAAAAGAAAACCAGGGAGTGTTGTAGCTCCGAAGAAAAATAGGCCGTTAGACCTTAAGAGTCTCTATAGTTCTGAGGTATTCGAAGTTGGAGGGAATGAGCAGAGAGTTTCTGTTGAAAATGATCAGGAAAAAGCTAAGAAGCATAAGAGGGAAAGTGGAAGAGAGGCTTCGTTGAGTAGGTTTGGATCTGATGCAAAGAAGGGTAGAAAGGATGGTTTGATTGGTGTAAACCAGAATATAGTTCATGGGCACAAATCAGACTTAACTGAGGCATTGAAAGGGATACCGTTATCTTTGGGTCAAAAGGGAAGTGGTTTTAGTATTCCAAAACGTCCACGTGGAACAGCACGAAGAAAAAAGACGGAGAGTGATAAAGTATCTAAGCCCATTGACCATATTGGATCATCAGGAGAAGATAACATAATCTCTAGTGAAGATGCTGGCCCTTTAAACAGGTTATCTCTATCATTTGCAGTTTCGGCCGTTAATAACGATCAAAGTACTAAATCTGGTAAAGAAGTTATTGTTACTAATTCTCCATCAGAGAAGACAGATTCTGGGCCCGCTTTGAATTCCGTAACCTCAAATTCCAAATTAAAGCGTAAGGCTGGCGTTCGTGAGTTTAATGAAACTCTCAACAGTCATGAAGAGAAAGCTCTTACAATGGGTGCAAATCCTGATGGTACCTCATCGAAAAAGCCCCGAAAAAAATTTGGTAAAGGAAAGGATTTAGTAGCTGTTAGAGATGATAAAAATCATTTGCGAAAGATTTCTGAGCCATCTGCTGATTGTTCAAATGTGGATGGTGTCTTCATTGATCTCCTTGATGGCGATGACGATGATGAGGAGAACCTAGAAAAAAATGCAGCTAGGATGCTCTCATCTCGATTTGATCCAAGTTGCACTGGGTTTTCATTAAAGAGAACCACTTTACGTAAGAAAGCCAATGGACTCTCTTCTCCTGTTCCTTTGCCACGGGACTCTATTAATCAAGAGCCCTTCGCTTCTGGTGGTGGAGAGTATGATGAGGCAGAAAACAACAGAGCACTTAGACCAAGAAGAGAAGACAAAGGAAGAATTGCTTCAAGGAAGCGCCGTCATTTTTATGAACTAACTTCCTGTGAGTTGGACAGTCGTTGGATGCTGAAGCGCCGAATAAAAATATTTTGGCCATTGGATGAGAGCTGGTATCATGGTCTTGTAAATGATTACCATTCAGAAAGTAAGCTTCATCACATTAAATATGATGATAAAGATGAGGAATGGGTTGATCTACAGAAAGAGAAATTCAAACTCCTGCTTCTTCCCAGCGAGTTTCCTGGAAAAAGAAAATCGAAGAAGCAGTCTAGAGGAACCAAGGATCCACATTTATCTCCAGAAAAAGTTGAAAGTGACGGAGTGAACACCCTTGACTTGGAGCCTATTGCATCGTGGGTAACTAGTTCATCTCAACGTGTCAAAGCTCTTCATAGATCCTTGAAAAGTCAGATGACTTCACAAATGCATCAACCCCTCAATTCTTCATTGTTACCTGAGAAAGCTGACAAACCAGAAAGCATGGTTGTCGCCTCTGACAATGTCAAAACTACAATTAGTTACAAATCTGCTGTTGAAGGTAGTTTAGCAGTGCGTGGAGTGATTGATAAATCTGTGCTTGAAACTGCAAGCATTCCTCATAATGGTGAACATGTGGTCTATTTCAGAAGGAAATTTCGGAAAAGAGCTGGTAATATTTCTTTTCCTAGAGATGTCAATGCTTGTGGAAATTGTTTGGCTCCCGGCACAGTTGGCTTTTCGGCTATGGGAGGAAAGACACCTTGTTATGATTCCATTGACTGGTCGTTGAATTATAAAAAATTCAAATTACTGGTATGCTTGCCATCATTTTGTTTTCTAGAGTTTTCTCTTGGAAAAAGGGATCTTCAGTTGATTCATGACATAATGATGCTTCAACATGGAGTTTTGGCTTCTACCTCTCCTGCTGTTGTTTTGGAGATGCTTTCAATTGACACCAATCGTGGTTTGAGCTTTCTCTTGTATGATGGTAGTCTGAAACAGGCATTGGCCTTTGTCTTCCGCATTTTGGTCCTCCTCGACGAAGTTGTTGACCCTTGTGATGGTAGCATGAATTTACCAGCTACCTCATTAAGATTTGGGTTTTCTCGGCCTCAAAATCGGATGGAGCAGGACGTTTTTTCTTTGGCGATTTACAGTTTTGCCAGACTGCCAAGTTCAAAGTGGTGTCGCCTGGAATCTGAGATTCTCCGGGACTTCATTCTGATAAAACAGCTGCCAGCCGCAGACTGTACTTATGACAGTATGAAGGAACTTGAATGTGATCATCTTGACCAGAAGAAGTTTCATGTTGATTTAGAGCTCTTCCTGAAAAAGGTAATACCATTTATTAATGCAGTCACGCAATACCATCTCCAAACTAGGCGAGTTGACCATTCTCATTCACATGAGATTTGTGTGGCTCACATAAAGTGTTTCCCTAATTTGGAATGAAAGTTAATTTTAAGAAAAATATCATCCCATCTTCTTGCTTATTCTTTAAAGAATCTGTTCCCGACACATGGTCAATCTCGAAGTTACATATTTAGTTCCAATTTTCCTAATCTTTGTGCCAGTTCAATTGTGGATTCTTTATTATTTGGATCTATTGAGCTAATAAAAGTTGTTTGTTCCTTCTTCATGAAGCACCATGTGAGAAAGTTGGCATTTTTATGATATTATTACGCATCTAATTTCTTTACTTTTACATAACCAGGGTTCCGAAAAGAAATTTGCGTCAGTCGGTGCTTCCGCTGAAGCGTCTAATGCGAATCTTGAAAGAGATAGTCAAGACGAGCCAACCTTTTCTTCTGCACCGAAAACCTTCCTCAATCTTCATCTTCATTCACTCATGGCGAACTGTGTTGCTCTACACCACTCACTAGAAAATTCAGGACCTGGTGCCGAAACTGCAGAATTTTCTAGGTCAGATCCCATGAGTATTATTACTCGGGGTGTCTCTGTCAATCAGGAAGATGAAACAATGGAGAAAGAGGATACTGATGTTATGGGTTTGTCAGGTTCTGATCCAGTTTTGGGGAGGAAAGTTTTTTCTGATGACAACGTTATAGATAAATCCATATCATCTGAGAAATTGCAGAACATGGATCAAGTAGATGATGAGAAGGATGTCAAGGTTAACGAAGATACAGTAGCTTTGCATGAATTTGTGCCTATATCGACTCCTAGTCGCATAACAAATCCTGCCGCTATTCCCTTAGGCCCCCCTAACGATAGCACGAGTGCTAACATTCTATCCGGTGATGATGGCCTTGTTTGGAAGCAGAGTCTGAGCTCTACTTGTGATGGGAAGACACAGTTCCACGATGGATTTAGTCGTGGACCAAAGAGACCCCGCACTCAGGTTCAGTATACTCTACCTTTTACAGCTTATGATATCAGTGCGAGGCAGAAAACCAAAAACCAGAGGTCGTTACCTTGCAAAAGAATCAGAAGAGCTAGTCTGAAGAGGATCTCTTATGATGGTTCTAGGGAGACCGAAAAAAAACTGGACTCATTTGTCATCGATGCTAATGTTCTTGTCACCCATGGGGATCAAGGATGGAGGGAACGCGGGGCACAAGTTCTCTTGGAACTTGCTGATCACAATGAGTGGAGAATATCTGTTAAGCTTTCAGGTTTTGTGAAATATTCATATAAAGTTAAGCATATGATGCAGCCTGGATCCACTAACCGCTTCACATATGCTATGATGTGGAAAGGAGGAAAAGACTGGGTGTTGGAGTTTTCTGACCGTAGGCAATGGTCGATTTTCAAGGATATGTATGAGGAGTGCTACAACCGAAATATACGTGCTGCTTCTGTTAAGAACATCCCAATACCTGGAGTGCAGCTGGTTGAGGAAAGCAGTCATTATGAAACCGAAGTCCCATTCGTTCGAAATCCTACAATGTATATTCGACAGTTTCAAAATGATATTGAGAGGGCTTTGGATCCTTCACGTGTTACGTACGACATGGATAGTGACGATGAACAGTGGTTGATGGACAACAGAAAGCTTAATGAAGGCAACATATCTGAGGATTATTTCGAAAAGATAATGGACATGCTCGAGAAAGTTTCGTTTGTTCAGCTCCGTGATAAATTCACCGAAACTGAAATTGAAGAGCATTTGCAAGGGACAGGGTCCTTGGAAGCTGGTAAACTCATTTATGAATACTGGCTGCAGAAGAGGGAGATGAAACACATTCCATTGATCAGACATTTGCAGGTGCTAATTCCATGTTCATTGGTTTGCTATTTTAATCAATTTATTCCAAAATTATCTTTTCCCCTCTCCCTCTCTCTCTCTCTCTCTCTCTCTCTTTCTCTCTCTCTCTCTCTCTCACTCACTCACTATGAGTGTTGAGCGGAGGAAAGGATTGCAGGAGAAATCAAACTCGATATTTGTTATGTATCCTCTGCATGCACGCCTCTGCCTTTGTCTTTAACCTTCAATTTATTTCGTCATTTTCCATATCATAAGACTTAGTGCATTGAGCTTCATTGTTCTTTGTAATCAGCCACCTCTTTGGGAGATATACCAGCACCAGCTAAAAGACTGGGAACAACACACTGTTGGCCGAAGCAATGTTGCTTTATCTGTTGGCCCTGACAAAGCGCCTTCACCTGAGAAACCACAAGTGTTTGCGTTCTGCTTGAAACCACGTGGTTTGGAGGTTCCTAACAAAGTCTCGAGACAGCGCCCTCAGAGGCGACTCTCAGTTACTACCCACCATCACTCGTCATATGCCGACCAAGACGGTGCTCTTTCTCTCGGTAAAATCCTTTTTTATCATACTCATTCTCCTATTCGATCTTCTCTCACTTTCTCATTGGCCATCCAATATTAAATTTCAGGAAGACGATCAAAGCGCTACGCATTTGAAGATGAAAAGATGCTGTACTCAACCACTGTGCATTATTCTTCTGATGCTTCACAAGCAGTTCGCAGTTCGACGAGGGTTTTCTCTCCTGCATCTAACAGGGACCATGATTGGAATCCTTATCGAAAGGTTTTCAAGAAAAAGGGAAGAAAAGGTGGAAGAAAGCCCTCTTTCTCCACTCAACATGCAAAGCACTACAACGATAGGAACAGAAATGGAGTTAAACAGCAGAAAATGGTTTTGCTTGAGTCGTCAGCACAAGGCCAATATGCTCAAGATGTTGGGGTTGATGATCACTTGAACGATCGTTATCTTGAAGAGATTCGTGTGAGAGATGCAGAAAACACGGCGAAACTTGCAAGGAATACAGCTAAGATGAAAAGAGGAAGAGCTCAAAGATTGTTCGTGGAAGCAGAAAAAGCTATGCACAAAGCTGCAATTGCTTTGATGAATGCTGAGGCTATGAAAGGACCCTGCCTGGACTCGAATGGAGGAGTTAAATGAAATTGTTGAGCTATTACCAATCACAGTAGCTGTTCTGAGGTAATATAGCTGATGATAGGACATCGTCAGTCAGTCTGAACATAAATAACAAGTTTTTAACTTTGCATAAAACGTTGGGTATACTTTAGACATGTTTTAAAAGAGGCAGAATGGTTTTTACATATATAGATATATATGTTATATATATCATTGTTGCACATATGTCCTAATATCTGCAACATAGTCAATTGGAAGAAAAGCTTTTGGGAGCAACCTTCACCCAAGGATGAGGCTTCAATTCCAGTGATTATTATTGTTATAATTTCTTCGCCTTTTACTACATGATCGAACCCGCTAAGTGCAGATTCTGTGTTTGCTTGGGAATGAGTTGTACATAACATTTTTTTCTTCCCCCCCCCCCCCCCCCCACCCACTTTTTCGATCGTTAGCTTTAGTATGGGCACTCACTTTAGTAGTGATGAGCTGCAATAATAGGTGTGGCCTTCTCTTGAATGGCCTTTTACAGCCCTTGGTAGCATTACTTGCCTTGTTTATGCTAAAAGAGATACTTTCGCGTAGACAAGTTGTCGAATGTTATTATTACCTTTGTTTCGTGATCCTTAAAAATTTTATGTTCCTCATTCTTGTCTGCTATGTTTCTGTTTTTAGCTGCTTGCAAAGCCATTAGAATAAGTTAAGCAGATCAGAAGATAAAACATTAAAAGAAATCCACAATTAGTAGTAATCAGGCGCGAGACATCAAAACAAATTCCCTTCTACGCCTTTGCAGAAGACAGCAGAAATGACGTCAACTGCAAAATTGCAACACAAGCAAAGCTTTAAAAACCATTTATGTAGGATATTAAATATTCAGTTAGTTGGTGGATTTGGTCTTCTGGACTTTTATGCACAGACAGCCCTTTATTTTGCCCTCCCCTCTACAAAACACTAAATGAAATAACATGAGAAGTTAAATGAGAGAGAGATAGATTTCCTTATAAATGGAGAGTAGTAATAAAAAATCAAGAATCACTTTAGTGTTGGTATCACTTGTGATTTTGCTAATAATGTTGAATGGTGGGAGGTCACAGATGTACACTTGCTGGGGCGGATGCTACAACGTTTGCTTCCTTTTGAAGAGTAGTAACCAAACACAGCAGCAATCGCTTTCATGTTATTACCAATGCCTTAGGACATGCCGTGATGGGGACGACGGTACAAATCAGCAGCTTTCCAATTATTGCAAGATTGGATGTTCTCTGCAACGCTGTGTTCCATTGAGCAATGGTAGTGTATATATATGTGTGTACGTACATACATACGTGTTTTTCTTTTTTGGTATATATGGTATTTGTCTTGAATGGAGTTTCTATTGCTTTGCAGATGGGGCGAAAGGATGCCTTAGTAACTGCGCAAACGACTGCAGTGATCAGAGAAAGTGAGAAGAAGAACTGATGAAGTGTTGTGTCTCTCAGCTTTCATGCTATAGATAATAAATGTGATCATGTCAACTTTGTCTGCGTGTGTGTTAAATAAATAAACCTTATTGTTCAGCTTACGGCGTTTGTTGAAGAAAACAAAACATGTCAGCTCTCGCATTAAAAGTTGAAGATGAGGCTGGAATATCAAAAAGAAATTACCACGCGTGTTTCCATTGAATATAGTATCCATAAAAATACCCAATCTTTCGTGCAAGGAAGAATTTGAGCTTTAGATTGTTCCAAATTCAAACCGAAATTGTTTGGATCCAAAAATAAAAAGATCCCTGTGATATATCACAGTTGATCAGAGGCTCCTGTCAAGGCCGTATTTTTAATTTTTGTGGCCTGGATAACAAATGGAGCCAGCCATACGCTCATTTTCTTGCAGTACATATAGGGGTGTCCGTTCGGTACAAACGAATCGAACCGCAAAATTTCGGTTCGCCAATCTTAAGAACCGAATACCTAACCGAATTTCCCGACTCGGTATTTGGTTTTTATCGAATTTTTTTCGATAAATACGGTTTTTCCCGAAATAACCAAATTTTCAATAAAAAAAATAAAAAAAGAATTTTTAGTAATATTTAAATTGATAAATATATATATTTTAATATAATTATAGTTATATTTCACTATTAATAAAATATAATATATTTTAATTTAAAAATTTCTGTAATTCGGTATACCGAATTTACCGAAATAATAAAGCTATACCGAACCGAATTATTGAATTTTATTTAAGATACAAATACCGAACCGAGATTTTGATTTTTTGGTAATTCGGTTCGGTAACCGAATTATGCACACCCCTAAGTACATATATAACTTGTACTACAATTGCTAGGATGGCCGAGTGGTCTAAATGCAACAACCTACAATGATGGGAGCAGAAATGGAGTCAAACAATGGCCATGTAAATCGTGTGCCTCAACATTCTCCTGTATGTGTACTCAATGTTGTAAACTTCGACAGAGGCTAGTCGGGAGTATGAGAGTCTAGTGCCTACGGCATAAGCATGGCCTAGGCGGCTTCTATGTGAAAATTAGACGGTATACATGTTTTTTTTTTTTTCAAATGCCAAATACGCTGACATTCTATCAATGTAAAAGTGCTGCATCTAATTTATCTAAATATTCTAAATAAATAATATCACACGCAACACACAAAATAATATTAGTACAACAATAACGTTTAAAGGATGATTTCGGAAGCAGTTGTCCTATTTTTCTATATCAGCAGGGGCGGATCCAGAAATTTTTAGTCGAGGGGCCGTATATTTTTTTATCACGAATTTCTCCAACTTAATTGACTATGATTTTACATTACGCACTCCTATCCGATGAGACTAACCTTAGGTATAGAGAAAATATTCCATTTGATATATATTTTTATTAGTGACTAGTTCAATTTGGGAAGATCAAGTCTACCAATTTGACTATAAAAGGTATTAAAAAAATAATAATAAATAGTAAATATTAAATAAATATTTGTTAATGAATAAATATTAGTGTATTAATAAAATAAAAAAGAAAATAACTAAGAAGTGTTAAAATAACTAAAAACAACTCATAAGAATAAAAAATAAAACAGAAAGGAAATAATTAAAAATAATAATAATAAGAAACTAAAATGCATAGGAAAGAACTAAAAAGAATGAAAAAAAAATAAAAGAAAAGAATAAACAGAAAAAAATAAAAAGGACGACAAAAGGTGTCATGTGGGCCTGGGCGGATTGAACCCACGACCTTGCAAGTGAAAAACACATCTAACCGCTATGCTGCTTGTTTATAAACATAACAATTCAATTATAAAAGTTCCTTTATACGTAAAAAACAAATGGTACATATATCATGTTTATCACTCAATATTATTCTAAGTTTTCTGAAGTCAATTTTATGATAGTTGATAAAACAAAAATAAAATTAAATATGGTGAATAACTTATCATTAGATATTATGACAAGAGCAATAAATTATATATTTAAAAGACGGTTAACCGCCGGTTTGCGGTTAGGAAAATGAAGAATCGTAACCGAACCTTCATAAGTTACGGTACCGTAACCGTTGACCACGGTTAACCGAACCGTTGACCGACGGTTCGGTTACGGTTTGGTTACGGTTTTTCAAACCGTCTGAACACCTCTACCCCACGAAGTAGACGTATATCAGTATATATACTTTTTTATATTTCAGCCCATGACTATGTTTAATAACTTTTTGGCAAATGCATCAAAGAGGTAAATACTTCATTCGTCGGTGCAAATTAATGATATTACATTTGCCAATTAAAAGACTGCACAAGGAAACGGTGTTGGTGAAGTTGGTCTTGAGGTGGTAAATGGGTCAGAACATGATGACGGGTCCATTAAACCCATAAATAAGACTATCGTTCCTAAAAAGAAACCACTTTGTTCCACATCGATTCATATGTAATGAGAGTAGACAGATATTCTATACATACACAACCTTTCCTTGGAAATCACACAGTTTGCTTGCCACATTAAGCAGCACGTGTCAATTTTGAAGGGATTTTCGGCACGGTGATTGATCGACACGCGGTGTACTAATGTAAAGTGCAGGTGCGACAGGTGATAAATAAAACGATACGTAATTACTATCACCGACGTGCGACAGGCAGTTGACATATCATTTGTAGTGTAGCAAGGTGACTAAATGAGTATCGAACACGAGGAATAAACTTGATTACTAGTAATAACCTATCGACTCGATATTTAGCCTAAATAAAGTGTGCAAATTGGTTATACTACGAACTAACCTAACAGACCAATCCTAAAGCAACGAGAGATTAAGAGAACATGACTATAACTGGTGAGAGTGCTTTCTGATAATAAAGGTGTGCTCGGGATTCAAATCCCGCTAGGTACTATAGGCTAAGAAAATAAAATATCGCTCTTACGTGATTCTTGACTAAATCGCAGTAGTTTCCTACCAACTCCTGAATTTCCTATCGACCTAGACGTTCCTGGAGATCTAAGATTCAACAATTACTAACGCCGTGGATCGAGTATTTGCTGTCGCCCTATACTCGAGTCCTATCATCTATGAACGGCCTAATCGTTGTTTGCTGTCGCCTAAACGATTTTCCACACATTCACTTCAACACATAGACATATTAAAGCGAAGAAACACTTTCATAGATAGATAAATAGTCAAAATACACGAGTCACGATAAATATACGTCTTAAGTACGAATCGACCTAGCGTTCATCTACTCCCAAACACAGAGGGAAAATAGCTACTTTATTCAACGGAAAAACAACAAAATAAATAAGGAACAAGGATGAAAGACTTGACTACTGATGGATCTGGGATGGTATCGTGGATGAATCTTCATTCCTCGTTCAATTCGGCGTGAAATTGTTGTTTATCCGTCTCTTGTGCTTCTGGAGAAAGTTCCTCTGTTTTTGATGTCTTCTTTTCTTCTGATTGATCAGGGTTTAGTTCTGAAAAGTCCCCCTCTTTTTAAGTAGAAATTGGGTTTTTAAACAGACTTTCGCAACCTTCACGTCCTGGGCTATGGGCCTTCACGGCCGTGACACTCGTTACTTTGCTTCGTATCTCTCTCAGCCATTTGTCACGGCTAGGTACACTCTGCTTCACGACCGTGACACTCTTCTGACGGCCTATCATTGTTTTCGCACTTCTGGCACAGCCTAGTGCACTACGCTTCATGGCCGTGACTGTATCTGGTTTGGGTCTCGCACTTTTGTCACGGCCTAGTGTACTAGGATTCACGGCCGTGACTTGATTTAAGGTTGGTCTCGGCATATTGTCACGGCCAGGAGCAAGAACATTCCCAGCCGTGACTAACTTGAACTCAAGTTTCACACTTGTGTCACGGCCTTGTGCATGATGTGTCACGGCCGTGACAAATTCCTGGTATCTTCATACTTGCTCCGTTTTGCCTCGTTTTCGCTCCTTTTCGCCCGATAGCCGTCCTAAGGTCCTACAATACCAAAATAGGTGTAAATAGAGCAAATAAATGCATAAAATGATTACGAAAACTTTATTATAACCCAGAATAAATACTACAATAAACGTATTAAAATACGTTTATCAAACCTCCCCACACTTAAGCATTTGCTTGTCCTCAGGTAAACTAGAAGTCAGAAAAGGCATCAAATCAAGATGACGGCATAATTATTCGTAACTTATCATCATAGCTAGAAAGCATAAAATGAAATCAAGCAAACAATCAACGACGGTACACTAATGATCGGCATCTATCAACCTGAACTTCCTTAGCACTACTAATCGAGACCCATACCTCACAAGGATTCGCTCAAATCACTCAGTGTATAGGCTAGTATATCAGTGAATCGCTCAAATCATGCGCTAGTCCAACCCCTACCATATGCTTGCAAGTTAATCACATATCTACTACTTAAGGTGGTATGCGTAAATCTGAAGGTCTTTTCGGGTCGTAACGGGGTCAAATAACAATGAGGTGACACGCATAGACACTGACACATGCAATCCTAAAGCTAAGACACATAAACGAAAACACAAAGAATATAGCATGATCAAACTGACAGTCACATATGTTGCCCCAACATAAGACTCAAAATTCTCACTCTTAAAGCTAAGACACATAAACGAAAACACAAAGAATATAGCATGAACAAACTGACAGTCACATATGTTGCCCCAACATAAGACTCAAAATTCTAACTCTGAAATCCTAGATTTTTCTGCCCGGCCTCTCAACTCAGTTTCCTTTCATTTTCTGCCCTTTCACCTTAGTACGATCTGATTTATTGTGCACTGCCCTTATTCCCTAAACATCAAGGTTTGGCTTCGCAAAGAATACATCGTCACAGCGAATGCCGTGTACCTAGGGATACTTATTAAAAACGGTCAAGTAGGATCGAGTCACTCACCGAATAATAGAGAAAGAACATTAAATCAGACATTAAAGCAGTAACCATCAAGTTCGACATATGCTACTTATGCTTAGTATATTAACTCGGGTTCAGATGATCTCTGGAGGCTTATTCGGGTTAGCGGCTTTTATAATTTACGAGGTGAGAAACGAATAGGCTCAGGCTCAAAGTGGATAACTAACGGTGAACAGTCGTGGTTGGGAACTTTATCCGTGGACTTATTTCCTAATGCCCTCGTCATTTCCACACGAACGCACCACAAGCAGTTTTCAACGCAAGCAAGTTCTAGAGAGATATAAACTAAGCACTAATCACACAACCAAGAAAAATGAGCATAAGCTCGTCAGGCTCAAACTCTCGCAACGTAACGGGTTACGTGTACGAATCTCTCAATGTAGCGTGTCTATTCACACAGACATGATTCAATCAATCATGCATATCCTAATCGCCCACAAAATTTCATAAAATGCAAACCAACTCGAGGTAAAACGCAAACAATGATGACCGATTTCAATAATTCATGCATTTCCAACGAAATTAATAGCTCACGGACACGTCATAAAAAAATTTCACGAGAATTCTCAACCTAATTTCAATTCTCAATCTAATCTCCCCAAAACAATTTCACGTGAATTCTCAACCTAATCTCCCCTCCCCACACTTAAGACCTACGTTGTCCTCAACGTAAAAAATGAATAAAAGAAAAGGAAATGAAGGTTAAAAAGAACGGAACTCCCCTGACGAATAAGTGACGTGGTCGTGACTGAACGCGTGAAAGTTGTAGTATCGTGACTCGTGATACGTATCCTAACATAACTAAAAAGTAAATAAACGTAAAAAGAACATAGACATAGATAATAATTATAGACATAGTCATATGCATCCTAGTCATAGACAAAATAAAAATAGAAATAAACGACTAATTAAACAAAAAAAATGTCTAAAGAAAAGAAAACATCACTAAGGTGGGGGCGGGGAGGGTGTCCTCGGGCGAAGATGCTCCATCGAACGTCGCGTAAGCTGAATTGCAGCGTCCATGTCCATCGAACGTAAGATGCTTCACAGTACCGGCGGTGCGCTTTCTCGTTCCGTCGCTCGTACTCTTCCTGTCGGCGCCGAGTGTGGCGCCCCGCCATCTACTAACCTTTCTAACGTTACCTTACGTGACAAAATATAATATAATATAAACAATACGCAAAAATGCATACTAAATTTTTCCTTTATATAAAGGAATTCATCCTGTACATGCTCAAAATGTCGCTCCAACCCTATATACATGGGAAGTGTATAAGTGCGCAACAATAGAAAACTCTAACGCCCGGCCACACAGGTCACATCCACGTACATACCACCCCCAAGTCGCTGGAAGCTTCGAAAGGTAAGCCTTGCCATCAAAAGCGATCACGTACCGTGGTCGCGCGCACCTACAACACATAAAGTAATGGGTGAGCTGAGCTATAAAGCTCAGTAAGTAGGAATATGCAATGTCGTGAACGTGAAAACCCCGCAAAGGCATCCGTGCCAATGCAGCTCACACCTCGTAAATCAAACTCGATCCCATATCTCTCAGGGCCCTCGGCTAACTTGCTATGCACCATAAAGAGCTCTAATCCAACACGGATAAATGTGGCAGCGACCTACGCTGGGTAGCCTACGTTAGGTTTTCCTAGGTCGCACCCTCCCAGGTTGTCCCCTCTGCCGTGCGGTAGCCCACGCTGGTAGCCTATGCTGGTTAGCCTATGCTAGGGTTTCCCCTAGGTCGCTCCTTCCCAGGTCGCACCCTCCAGGTCGCATCCCTCCGCTATCAGGGTATCAAGCCAAATAAAACAAACAGGGAAGAAGCTCAAATAAATATATAATATAATCGACGACGCACCACGCCGTCATGGTGCCATAGAAATAGCCCTGATTCAACTGCGAGTCGACATCAAATGCCTATATCGGCAAATATCATTCGCCCTCAGGCGATAAATACTGTGCATGCTCATCTCACATAAACCCCAAATGTCTCGTGCATGCACATGAATATGCAATGTGAATTATTATCGTAAACACTTACCATGCAGAAGCATGTCAAATAATTCACGTAATAGTATAAACACCCAAGCACATAGTCACGTAGTTCAAGCACATACAAATAAATTATGTTTTGTAGTTGAAATTCCCACTTACCTGTAGTCCAAGCTAAATAAATTTACTGCTCCGGAAAATTCCTATTTTTCGACCCTTAAATAAAAATATTAAAGTATCAGCATAATATCTAGATTAGATGACTATGTCCAAATAAATTGGTTTGACTACACTAATTTGCTCAAAAATACCTTCGGTGTAACATAATATTTTAAAACCTTAAATCGTCCGATTAATAGTCTAAATTAGGTCAACACCCGATTTTAATCTATATAACTCGGCGAAGGTAGATCATGTTCGAACATTGTTGCCCGACAGTTCACCTGAAATTGGGTCAAGGTTATTATGGGTTTCGGCCGAAAGTGAGGTTGTCTGATTTTGAATTCGCCGAGAGTTTATCCTATAGTTCAAATCGCCCAATTATTTAGCCCTTAAATCGTCCGATCACTTAATCTCCAAGTCGCCCTATCACTATTCCTTCAAATTGCCCGATCCAATGCAAGTTAATATATATATATATATATATATATATAACGACGAAAGTTTCTTATTTTTAAGATTGATTCGCCCGATTTGTTCCCCTCAAAATCTAATTGCGTTGAGACTCTTATTCCACAGGTTGAATTCACTCGAAAGTTTTCCTTAGTCATAATGAATATTAAAATAATTCTACCCGAGAGTTGACCTAAGTATTCTAAATTTCAGACCCTTAAAACTTTAATTGCTCCAACATTGTTCTTCCTATCAGAAATTAGATCGATTTTATATACAACCCTAGGCAGCCATGTTAGCATGCTTTTATACTCGGAATTTAGGGTTTTCCTCGAGAACACTTTGAATACTCTAAGAGCTTTAATATTTCTAGACCTTCTAAACTTAAGATTTGTATAAGTACCTAAACAGATAACCTTTTTCGTGTCTAATAATCCTTAGAACATGTTTAATGGAATAAATTAAGGCTTTATTCTAGGCTATAATTGAGGGGTTCTAATTATAGTATTGATTGTATACTTTATTTGTAATTAATGTTGATAGGTAGAGAGTAGTATTCTTGTATAAATATCATACGATGTAGAAGGAATAGATCAAGGGAAAATATTATACCTATCTTCACATGGTATCAGACTAACAACGAAAACCCTTCTCTCCCATAGCGTATCTTCACGGTTATGGCTGCTCCAAGCTCCTCTTCCTCTCTTTCTGATCAATTGCCCTACGGAACCTTAATTCATATGCTCATTAAGCAATCATCAACAAACTATTTGCTGTGGCGAAGTCAAATATATCCTCTTCTCATTGGCCAAGGCCTTCTCGCTTTCAATGACGGCTCTCATTCTCCACCACCGTCTGAGATCGAAATCAATGGGAAAAACGTCCCAAATCCAACCTTTCAGACATGGCGTGTCGATGATAGTAGGCTGGTGAGTCTTATCTTCTCTTCGTTAACCGAAGAAGCCATGTCCGTCGTAGTCGGATGTACCTCCGCTCGATCTGTTTGGCTGGCTTTGGAAAGTCACTTCAGCCATCAATCCAAAGCACGTGAGTTTCTTCTCATAGGTCAACTCCAGACGATTAAGAAAGGCGATGGATCCGTTGCAGAATTCGGCCGTTCCTTCAAGCTCGTTTGTGATCAATTATCAGCAATTGGGTGCCATCTTGAAAATACGGACAAAATTCACTTGTTCTTGAAAGGTTTGGGTCCGGCTTTTTCCAGTTTTTCAGCTACACAGATGGCCATGTCGCCTTTACCCTCGTTCGCTGACCTACAAAACAACACCGAAGCTTGGGAAATGTTTCAACAAGCCATGGAGCCATCTATCCCAGTTCAAGCTGCCTTTACCGCGACCATCCCGACATCACCTCATACTTCTCGTACGCCCTCAAATAATAACTCTTACGGTCGTGGTAAGAATGGACGTCGTAGTAATGGTCAAAGCGCCAACCTCATTGTCAGATTTGTCGGACAAATGGCCATTATGCATCTGTTTGTCCTGATCGGTTCAATCGTAAAATTGCCGTTCCGTCGGCCAATATCGCTGAAGCCTTCTCTGCGGCATGCAACATTTCAGATCATCCAACTTCTGATTGGTACTTAGACACAGGTGCATCGTCGCATATGACTCCGGATACAACTCAGTTGTATTCTACTTTGCCATACACAGGTTTGGATTCGGTGGTTGTCGGTAATGGTGCATTGTTGCCTATTTCTCATGTTGGATGTTGTCGTTTGAATTCCTCTATTATGTTATCTGATGTACTGGTTGTTCCTGGACTCACAAAAAATTTGCTGTCTGTAAGCAAGTTAGCCAGGGATTTACCCTTAAATGTTATTTTTACTGATAATCATTTTACGATTTAGCATCGGGTCAGTCGGGACACAATAGCACAAGGAAGGCGCAGTAATGGACTTTACAGACTGGATATTCCTCATCGGGCATTGGTGGCAACTCGTATTCCTAAGGCGTCATTCGAATTATGGCATTCCCGCCTCGGTCACGTTTCTTACGAAGTAATTTCATATTTAAATAAAGTTGGGAGCATATCTGTTACTGCTTTATTACCCAAACCTGTCATTTGTGACTCTTGTGAAAAAGCTAAGAATAAAAGATTGCCGTTCATTATAGATGATAAGCGAGCATCTTCTGTTTTGGATATTGGTCATTGTGATCTGTGGGGGCCTGCACCTGTTAGTTCTGATTCTGGTTTTCGATATTATGCTATTTTCGTGGATGACTTCTCCAGATTCACGTGGTTTTAAAGTCAGACTTCTATGACATATTGATTCAGTTTTCTACGTTTGCTGAAAATCAGTTTTCTCGTCATATTAAGATTTTTCACAGTGATGGAGGAACGGAATTTACTAACAATAAAGTGCAGAAATTTTTTCGTGATTCAGGCATTCATCACATTCTTTCTTGTCCTTATACTCCATCTCAAAATGGACGGGCAGAACGAAAACATAGGCATGTTACTGAAACAGGTCTTGCGATGCTTTTTCATTCTCATACTCCAATGAAGTTTTGGGTCGAGGCATTCAGCAGCGGCGTGTATGTCCTAAACCGTTTACTGTCCAAAGTTAGGCGGAAAATCACCGTTTGAGTTGTTATTCTCAACTGCTCCAAATTTTGATAACTTTCATCCCTTCGGTTGTCGGGTATATCCATGTCTTCGAGACTATACTGCAAATAAATTTGAGCCACAAAGCACAGCTTGTGTCTTTATGGGTTATAGCAGCTCGTATAAAGGTTTTCGTTGCTACGATCCTCTTTCATTCCGCATTTATATTTCTCGACATGCAAAATTTGTCGAGTCCTTTTTCCCGTTCGCTTATTCTCATGACAGGTCAAGCTCACACTCTCTGCCTGTTTCGGAGTTCTTTGAACCAACAAGAGCGATTGGTCCACTGCCCAAGCCCTCAAGTTCACCGGACGTTTCAATCGAAAATTCTCAGCATCGACTTTGCACAATCTGTGATGATCAGCTCAAGTCGTTGCCTTCTGTTCCACCTGTTATGCTTGCCTCTCAGGACCAGACAACCTAGCATGTTACTGAACACATTGTTGAACCAGAAGTACTGACACAATCTAGTCCATCAACCCAAGTGGAATCTCTTGCCGAGCGACAACCCGTTACATCTACTCATCCTATGCAAACTCGGGCACGGTCAGGTATCTTCAAACCAAAGCATTTGACTTATTATGCTTGTACTCGCCTTTTCAATGCTCTTGTTACGGTTAGTGAACCTCGTGGGATCAAGTCTGCATTAAAGCGACCAGAATGGGTTGCCGCTATGAATGAAGAATTCGATGCTTTGCAATCTAATCAGACTTGGGATCTTGTTCCACGTCCTACAAATACCAATATTGTGGGATCTAAATGGGTTTTTCGAACCAATATTTTAGCCGATGGATCGATTGATCGTCATAAAGCTCGTCTTGTTGCTCAAGGTTTCACATAACTACCGGGTTTTGATTATTGTCATACCTTTAGTCCTGTGATTCGGACTTCTACAGTTCGCATTGTGCTTTCTATTGCAGTAATGAATAATTGGCCTCTTCATCAATTGGACGTCAAAAATGCTTTTTTGAATGGTATTCTATCAAAACCTGTATTCATGGAGCAACCACCTGGATTTGTTGATGCCAAGTTTCCAAATCATGTTTGTCGTCTTAAAAAGGCCTTATACGGCCTAAAGCAAGCTCCTCGTGCATGGTTTCAACGGCTCAGCGATTTTCTCTTGAGTATTGGATTTATCTGCAGTTGTACCGACTCGTTGCTCTTCATTTATATCCGTGGTTCATCAGTTATATATCTTTTAGTATATGTTGATGATTTCATTATGACAGAAAACTCAACAGAAAACTTGCGAGCCTTCATTACTCGCCTTCGTGAGGAGTTCGCCATTAAGGACTTAGGAAAATTAAATTATTTCTTGGGTCTTGAGGTTTCTTATACTTCTTCGGGCATTTTTCTTAATCAGGCGAAATATGCTCGAGACATACTTAAGCGAGCATCTTTAGAAGACGCCAAACCTGTTTCCACTCCCTTACAGGCGGGGTGTCAACTTTCTACTGATGGAAAGCTTTTTGATGATCCTACCTTATACCGATCTTTGGTTGGAGCTCTCCAACATCTCACCGTTACACGCCCTGATTTATCTTTTGCTGTAAATCTGGTCAGTCAACATCTGCAGAATCCAACTATAGAACATTTTCAAGTGGTGAAGCGAATTCTTCGCTACGTGAAGAGTACACCGGCCTTTGGTTTATCTTTTACTCGTGGCTCTTCGCCTACTCTCGTTGCATATTCTGATGCTGACTGGGCTCGTTGTGTGGAAACGAGACGATCGACTTACGGATACTCCATTTTTCTTGATGGAAATCTTGTTTCCTGGAGTGCTAAGAAACAGCCGACGGTTTCTCGTTCAAGTTGTGAATCTGAATATCGCGTTCTTGCTAATGCAGCCTCAAAAATTGTTTGCGTGCTTCAGCTACTTCGCGAGCTTCACATCGAGCCTACCTCTTGTCCTACTCTATATTCGGACAATAATTGTGCTCTTTTTCTAAGTCAAAATCCGAGTTCTCACAAGCGCGCCAAGCACATCGATATCGATTTTCACTTTGTTCGTGAACTTGTTTCAAGTAAGCGCTTACACACACAGTTCATTTCGTCTGACCTACAGATTGCGGATATCTTTACAAAAGCTCTTCATCGTCCGCTATTTGAATTTTTTCGTGCCAAGCTACGAGTTGGTCCTCATCCCACGTCTTGCTTGAGGGGGGCTAATGGAATAAATTAAGGATTTATTATAGGCTATAATTGAGGGGTTCTAATTATAGTATTGATTGTATACTTTATTTGTAATTAATGTTGATAGGTAGAGAGTAGTATTCTTGTATAAATATCATTCGATGTTCAAGGAATAGATCAAGGGAAAATATTATACCTATCTTCACAATGTTATTATAAAATAAAGCATAAAATTAATGTAAGAAGATATACCAACCTCCAAGCTTACGAAAGAGTCTGGTTTTGAAGTGTCTTTTTTTTTCTCTCTTCTGAAGTTTTCGATGGTGTTTTCTTTTTTTTAGCTTATGATTATATTTTTCTATAGACTACGCCTAATCTACTAGATAAATATTAGAGCTTGGAAATTGGTGTTTGAGTTGACAACTAGGTGACTAAGCTAACGTTCTTTACCTCCTATATTAAGAATCCTTAGTTATTCGTGTTCTGATATTACATAAACTAGGTTTAGACCCGTGCGATGCACGGGGTTTCTTTTTCATCCCAAGTATATACACGACATACATATGTTAATAAGAAAAAGGTCAGTCATTTATGCAGATAGATAGCATGATGGATGAATTACTCTTGATGAAACCACAAAATGACATGTATGACCGTTACTTATATTGATTTGGCTATACGATAAAGGAAGTAAGATGGTGTATGTTGTAAATTATGTATGAATACTCCATTTCGTATTTCTTTGATTGATGACTGCTATTATCGACACATAAAATAAATCGCACGTTTGATGAAATAATGTTTTATAGTACCTTTTCGGATTACTTTAAATGCACGACTGTTCATTCTACATTATCCTCTATTCCTCCATTACATATCATGAACGCATATGAGTTTAATATTAGTATTTAAAACCATGCACGACTGACTTTCATCGATCACAGTAAAATAACATATTTGCAGTTGTATTTAAATTTCATGACTAAAAACATCCCCGTGCATCGCACGTCCATATGTTCGCCATTACTACGCATAGGTAATATTTTATGAATTACTCGTCCATATTTTTGTAACGGACTCGGTCCCTGCCCCGTCTCAGGAGAAAGTCATCCTAACTCGCGTCAAACCCCGAATAAGCGGGATCTAACAGGGCAGATCCGCCAGTCCCAATTGTTGTATAGTTTAGGTACATGGCAGATTATCTGAAATGATAGTGTATTGTACAGCCGTGACAGAATAATATGTGGAGAAACATATGCAGCACTATGTTCATCACAAAGAACAAAATTATTCACGTCCATTGACCTGATATACTCCGTCGTAAGGCTGCATCAGTGTAAGCCTGCAATTTGTGACTTTCCAATATTTACACCAGTGTAAGACTGCGAATTTGTGTAAAATTACAAAATTGCTTGTCAAGTATATATCCGCAGCTTTATAAGATTGCAAACTGGCAAGACTGATTACAACAGTATAAACTGTAAGATCTCGCAAGACTGCTGATAGCAATGTAACACTGTTCCAGAAATGTAACAATGACTTTAGATTTGCAAGTATGTAACAATGAGAGAACACGGAAGAGTAAGCCTAATAAACGAACGGTACATTTCTTCGATTATTTGTAAAAATAATCGTACAACCGAGCAATCCAACTCATAGTAGCCCCCTAATTTGAATGGGCCTCGAGTATCAATTAACGGTGAGCTCCGTGTACTTCTTTTCATGTCCATTTTCTTTTTCCTTTTCTCATTTGCTCTGATTTTGCTCGATACCTACTTTGTAACAAGTGGTTCTTTTACGTGCTTAATGAATCATCAATGAATGAATTTATATCATTATTATAGCTATAGCTCTTTGTTTTTAATTATGTTTCATAAAATAAAATTATTTTTACGATACGATGATTTATTGATGCGTTGCTTTTATAATATAAAACATACTAAATAAAATGGAAAATATCATATTTGAAAAATTGTATTTAAATTTCATGACTAAAAAAATCCCCGTGTATCTTCCATATGTTTGCCATTACTAAGCATGTGTAATATTTTGTGAATTACTCATACATATTTTTTGTAACGGACTCGGTACCCTCCCCGTCTCAGCACAAAGCCATCCTAGCTCGTGCCAAACCCGGAATAAGCGGGATCTAACTGGGCAGAACCGCCAGACCCTGTTGTTGTATAGTTTAGGTACTCTGAATGGCATATTATCTGTGATGGCAGTGTATTGTACAGCATGACTGAATAATATGTGGAGAAATATTTGCAACAATATGTTCATCACAAAGAACAAAATTACTCACGTCCATTGACCTGATATACTCCGTCGTAAGGATGCATTAGTGTAAGACTGTAATTTGTGACTTTCTAAGATTACACCAGTGTAAGACTGCGAATTTTTGTAAAATTGCAAGATTGCTTGTCAAGTATATATCTGTAGCTTTGTAAGATTGCAAACTGGCAAGACTAATTACAACTATTTAAGCTGTAAGATCTCACAAGACTGCTGATAGCAATGTAAGACTGTTCCAGAAATGTAAGACTGATACAATGACTTTAGATTTGTAACGATGTAACAATGAGAAACAACATGGAAGAGTAGGCATAATAAACGAACGGGACCTTTCTTTGATTATTTGTGAAAGTAGTCGTACAACCGAGCAACCCAACTCATAGTAGCCCCTAAATATTGAATGGGCCGTAAGTGACCTGTAACGATGAGCTCTGTATAGTTCTTTTCATGGCCATTTTCTGGTTTTCTTTTCTCATTTGCTCTGTTTTTGCTCGATAGCTACTTTGTAACAATTGGTTCTTTTACGTGTTTAATGAATCATCAATGTGTGATGAATATATATCATTATTATAGCTATAACTCTTTGTTTTTAATTATGTTTCATTAAATAAAAGTATTTTCAAAAAATATTATTTTTACGTTACGATGATTTTTTGCTGCATTGCTTTTATAATATAAAGCATACTAAATACAAGGAAAATATCATATTTGAAAAATTGTATTTAAATTTCATGGCTAAAAAAATCCCCGTGCATCGTCCATATGTTTGCCATTGCTAAGAACGTGTAATATTTGTGAATCGTCCATATTTTTTGTCACGGACTCGGCCCCGCCCAGTATCAGCACAAAGTCATCCTAGCTCGTGCCAAACCCCGAATAAACGGGATCTAACCGGGCAGAGCTGCCAGACCCAGTTGTTGTAACGAGGTTTCCGAAATCTCTATCGGGAGAATGAGATTTTGAGAAAAATAGTGGGAGGCAGGCCAAGTGAAAAAGTCCGTATCAGAGCATGACGAATAATACGTTCGACCCGATAATTGTTATGTCTTCTGCATTTTATATTTCTTTATGTTATGATTGACAAACCCATTTTATTTGTATAGTGCTTTATCGTTCGGTGGGACTAAACAATATGGATTTTATCCAATCTAATGATGGTCCTAATATGGATTTTTCAAAAATGCATATTCTCGTAAAATGGATCGTTTGGTAATAATTTGTAACTAGCCATTGTGGCATGAGTTGGCGGTATTACTCTATAAAATGGGCTTTGAAGGAGCATATTCGAAAGCTCAATATTTAATAATTTATTTAGCCTATCGGTCCAAGCATAAAGAATAAAAGAACGTACTAAAAGGGACCAATTGGATTGGACAAGTATTTCCAAGGGCGGGACATTGGAAATTGGACTTTCCTAAACTTTGAGTTGAGGGCCTTCTATGTTTGAATAATATGATTTTGAAACTAATTATTCTAAAACAATGTACTGGATTCTAGATAAGTTGAGAAGGTACTCACTTATGAGTTTAGAACGTATTAGATTCCAGTGGGAGTTTTCAGCATTGAGATATTATGATCAATGTTAATATGGACACAATGTCCAAATAATTATATTGGATCAATATTTCTCTATTTAAATTTAGGAATTTTTCAGTTACATAATTGCATTGAAAATACCCAAGGGGTTATTAAATACATTATTTTGAAAAAATGTAAGCGATTTTATTTTCAAAAATAAATTCGCTGGCAATAAATAACTGTTAGAAAAATAATATTGTGTTATTGTCCATATTTGAACTGTGAAATAACTTACCAACAAATGCAACTTTGAGCTGATAAAGAAGAATTTATGTCTCCTTGATCTGATCATGCCGAAGTTCGAGATTCAAGTATTGTATAAACACGGCATTGTTAAGTCTTGGGAATCTCGTAAAATCGATAAAACGTGATAAATCACCCTTCACAGGGAATTAATAAGAAGAATCATAAATCTTCTGGGTTTTACCCGCACTAACGTTTTAGGACAGAATATTGTAATTGCCGAAGGTTATTTCTATTGATTTGTAAATTTTACAAATAATCACTCTTCTTAGAGATTAGAGTATGTGTTAAGTTATAAATTTTAAATCCTTGATTAGATCGAGGAAATTAAATAAAACGAGATAATAAAAGCATTTTGATTTGATCAAAGTGGCTAATTACTCTCGATTTGGAATGAGTTCTTTGGAGAGAACGTTATCTTTTCATAATTCAACTAAAAACGATGTTTTGGTTGTCTTAACAACGTTATTGAAAAGTTAGACTTCATGCACGCGGACCATCATAGATGATATAATGCATGCGCTTCAACAGTTGTGTTTAATCAAACAGTATTGGATAAAGTTTGATTTATGCTGAATTACATTGTTCTTATATGGTGTGGGTTTGCGTAATAACGCAATAAACATTCTATACAGAATTCCTTTGAGGTCAATTAATTCTGTAACTTACGAAATTTGGAATTAGTAAGAAACTGAGCTTAAATGATATAGTGGGGTTGCCCAATTTGAGTGAGAAAGCTTATGACTGACATGTATATTACAAACGAGAATATTAGGGTCGTTGTCGTGGGACTCCACGTTGACAACCTCTCTTTCGACAATTTTTTGAAAAACGTCAAGGCCTTAGAGGCTCACGGTTCTTGAAAAATAGTTTATTCGAGAATGAAGAGTGGGAGTGATAACACTGGGAATGTTGACCGAAACAACTTAAAGATGTTTTAGTGCTAGACCGCACTTAAAGAAAAGTCCGAGATACACCCATAGTTGCATAGGTCGGGTAGAGTGTCTCGCCAGCCTGAGAGATACTGTATAATACATGTCGAGCACAGGGGTTGCTGTGAGCTGTATAGTACACATCGAGCACGGGGTTGCTGCGATGAAGGGATATGTTATTAACAATTCCACTACCCTTGACCAAGCAATAATGGTTAAACTTGCTGAGATGGCTTATTCTGTGGGAGTAGATGAACTCTATGCACAACAACCATGTCATGATTAGATCTAACAGGCTGGTTGAAACATATGAAGCAAAGCTTGTATGGAAAAGGTTGAGTCTTAAATGATGGGGAGGAAACCTTTTCGACTGTTGCAATTAAGTTCACTAAATCTTACTAACACAGATGCACGCATTTATGAGATCAGGCAGACGGATGTAAAAATTGTATTTCTCTGGGAGATAAATAAACATAGCCCAATGATTTTACATCGCAAGCAGATGCTCATAAGTGTGCAAAGTTGTAGAAAAAGAGTCGTAAAGACTTAGTCAAGCCTCCAGAAGTTGGTGTCTTTGTTTGATGAAATAGCTGGGAACTATGGATTCATAAGTACAAAGATAGCCTTATGTATCACAACAAAAGTAGTGGGAGTTAGAATAATCTTCATATTGTACGAGAGATGTTGCTCTTAGGAAAGGGAATAATATCTAAATACTCCGAATAGTAAAGTGGGGCTTTGACCAATTCTCCATAAACGACTTGGGATAAAAGACCTACATTCACAGAACAACCTATTTGGAGATATTGTTTAGTACAAATTGTAGGTTTATCAGAGGCCCTTTACTTGAAAAGACGAGGTCAATTACAAGAAAAGGGTTCTTACCTACGATTTAGTTTTCTGTATTATCGTTGCGAGGCAGATAGGAAAGCTGAATCAAGTTCCATATACAATTATAATTAGTGGCCTTGAATATGCGGAGTTTGACTCGCATTTTTTACAAAAGATAAATACGCTGAGAGCATTTGTCAAAATTCAGGCAACCTGGGTAAGAACAATAGTCCATGATGATGGTCTATGTGGATGGAGAATTATAAGTGGATAGTTAGACTTATTTTCGAACTTCAGTTTGACGTGGATGATCGAAAATCCACTTAGGGTTTAGTCTACAAATTTATAGTAGAACAGTACCGTGAAATGATTTCAGGGAAGCACTTCCTGTTAGTACATGGGAATCGTGAGCTCGAATCCCAAGTCAACCATGCGCACGAACGCAGATACTTACCCGGGAGGTAAGGGATCAGTTTGGATATCAAAATTTCTTGGAAGAACTTCGAATAGTTCCAGGCATTGTGGATCAACTGCTGCCATTGTGGTGCGACAATAGCAGAATGATCACTTTAACCGACGAACCTTTGTCTCACAATATATCCAGACAAATAGAAAGAAAGAAATATTACATGTTGCATGTTTCGTTGAAAAATGGCTAAATAGTCGTGCTGAAGAAAGTGCCACGGAAACGTGGTCTTCCCGTTCACTGTGCCTTTCATACGGGTAGTGCTAAATAATGTCTTTACAAGACGAGTATTAGATACTCTCAGCATATGGCACCGAGTGCAAGTGGAAGATTGTTGGGGATATGCCCTCGGAATGCATTCGAGGATGTAATGAATAGGGCATAGACTAAACGTGTTATTCACTTTAATATTAGAATATTGTATTCGACTATTTATTTATGAAATTACAAAAAGGCATATTATTTATTTACCATTAATTCTTGCTTGGCATCCAGCAAGACGGTAAATAAATAAAACACATATATACGAGTTTAGTCACCGATTCTCATGGGATGAGAGAGGGGGCACCAGTGAGCTATTATTCTCAGATATTAAATTAGTCCACAAGTCTTAGACCTCTCAGTAGGGTGACTGGGTGTCGATCATGACTTATTTGTTGACGACTCCTAAATGGTTGTGCAAACTATTCACTTGGGAAGTGGGAGGTCGTAACATTGATATGAGTTGAATCGGGGATTAACTATATTTGGACACGACTCGTAATCGACGATCACATGGCTAATTCCTCGCTGGGTGTCAATGATCGATTGATTGACTATAGTAGTATACGTGGACCTTAGACCGAAGGGTCATTGACAAAGTTGGCTTCGGGGTCCTGACTTGTCACTAGTTTGCTAGGCCCGCCTTGTTCGAGGTAGAACATGGGTCAGCGGCGACATGCAGTCTTAACAACGAAGTGCAGCAGCTGGGCTTTGGCAGTCGTGAGGGATTCGCAACCTCGCAAGTAATCGAGGTATATGTCCTATGTATATTCGGGGACGAGAAATTACGAAATCTTTGATCAAAGTATTAAAACTAACTCACGTGGGACGTGGAGTGTAGCTTAGTAATTCGTTGTCACGAATTTATCATAGTATCGGGTTAGTGAGTTTGACATGACCATGGCTCTCACTCGATCGGGACATAGGTGAAGGGTTTATACGTATTACGACGATCTATAGTCGGCTCATAAAATACGAAGATCGTACTCAACATGGGATCTATGTGGTACCGGGGCATTGGCTAGGCGCTTACCGAATTCTTGGATTCCTCCCTTGCCGGGTTGAGACGAACCAAGAGAGTCGGGCTTGGAAAGGATCACTGAGACAGTATCTGATAAAGTGAGATGTGTTATTATTTAACGAGCTTGGAGTCGTTAATAAAATCTCAAATAAAGTTTTAAAAACTATATAACATGTAATTTTATTCCTGGAACGAAACAATTAAGCATGGAGCACAGATAGGGTTCACAACCACGAGCAAGGCTCGTCACGGTTGTGAAGCCCGTCTGAAAAGTAGCAACGGATTAACAAATTCGTATCTCCCAAGAATCCCTTTGGTCAGAATCAAGATTGGTGAGCCTTTTATCTATGCTTAAAATTTAAGGTCCATCGGACATCGTTTAGCCCTCAATTTGAGAGCAACACGAAACTGCGGCAAACTTGCCGAAAGCGCCACGGCCATGGGATATGATGCAAGAGGCCGTGGGCCAGGGCAGAGGCTGGCCATGCTCTTGGCACTGGCCCACGCATTCAGGGGACAAATTTTGAACTTCCGCTGCGCCTGGGGTTAGATCTCGGGACACCCGGGATTCCCCAACAGTAGACGCGTATGGCGCGACACCGGACGACTAGCCCTTGTGATATCCGGATGAGTAGTGGCCTCCGATCATGTCGGTGTCCACCGGGTAGAGGCCCTCAATGTGCAGCTGATCGGCGGGGACGTCGCCTTGATTCGGCTGGCCACGATACATCTCGTGCCAGACATACACCTTATTCGCTCAAGTCCAGGCGGGCGCCTTCACGAGCATCTTCATTTTGGCGACCATCTTCATAACGAACGCCCCCACGATGATCTTTTCACGGCTCCGGGTTTCTGCCCAAATGGACTGCTTCGCCTCGCTGCATCTTGGCTAAGTAAAAGAGATCACGGGTGCCGAAGGTAGTCCTTATAGTGTTTGTCCGGGAATGGCCCTTCGCGCACGAAATATGGTACCGGCACTCAAAGAGCCCGGCAAAGTCGTCGACGTCGACCATGTGCTCCACGTTAAATGTCCGAAATTTGGCTGTATTATGGCCGTATTCCTCATGGGAGAAAGTGGACAGGAACTCCAGTGTTAGCTCCTTGTACGCCGGTTCGTCTATGTGAAAAAGTGAGCTATCCACTGAGCGACAAGTAGTGGTCCACTTGCTGGTTGATGTGGTGCTTCGTTGGTGTGTCGTGGTCTATTTGTTCTGCCGGGATGAACTGCATCTCCCGTAGCCTGTTGTACCGTACTGTCTGTGCAACATCAGTGAATTGCTGCTAGCGGCTAGCAGTGCCGGCGTGGTCGGGCGTCGCCGTTGACGAACCGGCGAGCGCGAGGTTGGGTCACGCTGAGCAGTGGATCACTGTCTTGGCATATTATCTATAAAAACGCATGTGAGCTCAAAAAATATAGCAAATAAAATCAATATAGCTCGACTCGACCAAAATAGTGACAAAATTGACAATTCTTTAACATGAACATATGAACATTTCAAAGCGGCATTTTGTCGAACACATAATGAATAAGCTAAAATTTGCATTCCAAGGTCAATAATTGACCAACCAAGCTTACTCATAGACGTCATATGATGAATTAAGGCTAAATAACACCATTCAAAGCAATGAATTCGCCAAACATTTACAGAATCTCCAAAAGTCGAAATGTTAGGTCCTACAATTAACAACTCTATGATCCTAGGCATGAATTCTAAGTAATTCGATGATAATGATTGACATTAAGATTCGATCGAAAAACTCAAATGAAGAACAAGAGAGAGAATTCGAGTAGAGTGAGAAAGTTACTAATGTTTCTCTCTCTAGAAATTGAATTGCAAGCCATTCGGATCAATTTCCAAAACTTTCTCTATTAAGCTCAATGTGTACAATCCTATTTATACCAAACAAACTTGGTATAAATAACAAACATGTCCTAAACTAAGGACAACTATACAAAACGCCCCTAATTACAAGGACAACTAATGAAATCAAGCACAATTCTAAAAGTATACTCTACACGAAATTTAAGTAGCATTAAATAAACATCAAAATTCATAGTCGAATTCAAGAAATTAGGCAAACCCAAGGTGTTAATAGAATGTATCTAACCATAACAGAGCAAGAGAAATACCAAATTAGACCCAAGTTCTGAAATCCTCAAATTCGAAAATTAGGGTTCATCATAAAAGAATTCGAAATTCATGGTGAAATTCAATGAATTAAGCATACCCATGACAATCCTAACGCGTCTTAGATAAAGAAAAGCCTATTCATACCCAGATTTAGCAAAAATCGATGAAATCCAAACTAATTAGGGTTGAAAAAGAAATTTCATACCTTGCGAGCTTAAGCAAATGTGGGTTAATCACGTTAGGATTGAGGTTTAGGGGGTTTCGCCGGACTGTGCGACGCATCGCGGAGGTGATCGATGAGTTTTTGGGTTTTGTGTGATCGGCCATGAGAGAGAGACGAGAGAGAAAAGGGGAAAAGAGAGAGATGGGTTTTGGGGGGTTTGCTCGATCGCTTAAGGTTATTAATTAATTTTTTTTGAGTAACCCGTAAGTGTCACGGCCGTGAAGCTTAAGCTTATGGCCGTGACAAAATGCCGAAAGTGGTATTTTACGAAGTCACGGCCGTGAAGCTTATGCTTTTGACAAAATGCCGCAGATGCTGTTTTACGAAGTCACGGCCGTGAAGATTAATCTTGTGGCCGTGACAAAGCACTGCGAAGTACTTCGCTGTGTCACGGCCGTGACATGTATGTCACAGGCCGTGAACCCGCTTTTTTTTTCGCAAAGTAGTGAAATGCCTAAAACATAAACGAAAATACCTAGGTTGCCTCCCAAGAAGCGCTTCCTTTACCGTCTTTAGCCGGACGTACCTTCGTTCGCTTAGGATGGCTGGAAGTCCAGGTTTAGCACCTCTTTTTTGCTCACGTCTCCCTCACCTCTATGATAGTGCTTCAAGCTGTGGCCATTCACCTTAAAAGTACCGTGCTCAATACCTGAAATCTCGACAGTACTGAAAAACACGAGTAACAGTGAACGGTCCCGACCAACGTGATCTAAGTTTGTCGGAAAAAAGTCTAAGTCGAGAATTAAAGAGGAGGACTTGGTCCCCTTCCTGAAACTCCCGCCTTTGCCTAATTTTCTTATCATGGTATGCTTTCGAGCGCTCTTTATACAGGTGAGCGTTATCGTAAGCTGAGAAATGCCACTCGTCGAGCTCATTAATCTGGAGTTACCGCTTTCCGCCGGCGTCTCCCAAATCAAAATTCAAGGACTTGATTGCCCAATAAGCCTTATGCTCAATTTTTCCAGGAAGGTGGCATGCGTTCCCATAGACTAATCTATACGGTGTAATGCCTATGAGTGTCTTATAAGCAGTCTTATATGCCCAAAGTGTATCGTTCAACTTATTCGCCCACTCCCCACGGTTCCCTTCTATGGTTTTTTAAAAGATGCATTTCAACTCACGGTTCACTACTTCGACCTGACCGCTAGCTTGGGGGTGGTGTGGTGTAGATAGGTTGTGTCTAACACCGTAACGTTCTAATGTACTTGCAAAATGGGTGTTACAGAAATGAGTGCCTCTATTGCTAATGATGCATCTAGGTGCCCCTAATCGTGAGAATAATGCTCGTAAAAACCTAACGATTGGCCTAGCATCGTTTGTGGGCAAGGGTTGCGCCTCGGCCCTCTTGGACACATAATCCACAACGACTAGAATGTACTTGTTATTATATGATCTAGGAAATGGACCCATGAAATCTATACCCCATACGTCAAAAATCTCACATACCAATATAAAGTTCTGAGGCATTTCGTCGCGTTTCGAGAGATTACCTGCGCGTTGGCACTGATCGCAAGTGTCAACGTACCTTTGGGCGTCTTTGAAGATCGTAGGTCAGTAGAATCCGTTTTCCAGCACCTTCTGAGCAGTTCGGTTGGCTGCGTAATGCCCTCCGGTCGGTCCGCTATGGCAATGCATCAGAATCCGTGTCGTCTCAGGGAATGAGACACATCGACGTATCACCTGGTCTGCACATTGCCTGAAAAGGTACGGATCTTCCCAAAAGTAATACCTCAGGTCAGAAATGAATTTCTTCTTTTGCTGACTAGTGTACTCCTTTGGTAGGACCCTCGTGTACAAGTGCTCGTCTGGGCATCTATCTTGTATCGCCTTTCCGTCCTTGTGGTTTCGGACTCCTCTAGTCGAGAGAACTGATCAGCCGGGGGTTGGCATCCGGCTTTGCTAACAAATATTTAAGGGCAGAGTGGTCAGTAAACACAATAACCTTTGATAAGATAAGGTATGACATGAATTTGTCGAAGGCGAACACGACAGCTAACAACTCCTTTAGTGGTCATGTAATTGGCTTGGGCTGCGTCTAACGTCTTACTAGCATAGTGGATTGGCCTAAAATGGTTGTCCTTGCGCTGCCCTAACACGGCTCCGACTGCATAATCACTAGCATCGCACATTAGTTCAAAGGGAAGCCCCCAGTCGGGGGCGACCATAATAGGTGCTGCCATAAGTCGTTCCTTAGGTAAATTAAACGCATGCAAGCACTCATCATTAAATTCAAACGGAGCATCTTTTTCGAGTAGTCTAGATATGGGTCGTGCAATCTTAGAAAAGTCCTTAATAAACCTACGATAAAATCTAGCATGTCCTAGAAAACTCCTAATCGACTTCACGTTCGAGGCAACATGTAGTAATTTAGCCCTGTCCACTTCGATTCCTTTAGAGGAGATCCTATGGCCCAAAATTATGCCCTCTCGAATCATGAAGTGGCACTTTTCCCAATTAAGTGCCAAGTTTGTTTCCTCGCAGCGTGCGAGTACGAGCTTCAAATTAGATAAACATACGTCGAACGAAGACCCAAAAATAGAAAAATCATCCATAAATACCTCCATTACCTCAACTACCAGCTCATCGAATATGGCCATTATGCATCGCTGAAAGGTGGCTGGGGTGTTACAAAGACCGAATGGTATCCTTCGGTACGCGAACGTCCCAAACGGGCAAGTGAAAATGGTCTTCTCCTAGTCCTCGGGCGCTATAGGAATCTGCAGGTATCCTTATAAGCGATCAAGAAAATAATAAAATGAATGTCCGGATAATTTTTCTAACATCTGATCAATAAATGGTAAAGGAAAGTGATCCTTTATCGTGACGTCGTTCAACTTCCTGTAGTCGATACACACGCGTCACCTAGTCACGGTCCTCGTTGGAATCAACTCGTTCTTGTCGTTGGTGATGACCGTCATGTCTCCTTTCTTTGGGACCACTTGGACCGAGCTGACCCATGCGCTAGCTGAATGGGATAGATCATCCCTGCGTCTAATAGCTTGATCACCTCCTTCTTCACGACATCCTTCATATTGGGGTTGAGTCGCCTTTGACGTTAAGCGACCGGCTTGTACTCGTCCTCCATTAGGATGTTGTGCGTACAGTAGCTCGGACAGATTCCCCTGATGTCGGATATCTTCCACGCCAATGCCTTCTTGTGCGCTCTCAATACGTCCAAGAGTTGGCTCTTCTGTCCGTCGTCGAGGCTTGATGAAATGATGACCGGAAACTTTTCGTTGCTGCCGAGAAAGGCGTACTCGAGGTGGTTGGGCAGCGGCCTCAATTCTGGTACTGGTGGATCCTCCGTTGAACTTTTCTCCTTGTCCTCCTCCCTGCTCTCATCGACGGCTATAATGGGCTCATCGTCCTCCTCGCCTTCGTCGATCGCCATAATTGTGTGCGTATTCTGCTCGCCGACTTGTGACAGACCTTGCACAGAAAAGAGAAAATCATGCTTAAAGACGTCTAAATAAAAACACTTATCATCCTGCTCATTACTCTTTTTCATCGAGTCGGCCATATTAAACGTAACTTTCTCTCCATCTACCGTCAAAGTTAATGTCCCATTCCTAAGATCTATCATAGTCTCGCCTGTAGCTAAGAATGATCGACCTAGAATTAATGGGACCTTATCATCCTCTTCCATGTCTAATATAACAAAATCAGAAGGAATCACAAACTTATCGACTTTAACTAGGACATCCTCGATAACACCTTGAGGGTATTTTAACGATATATCAGCTAATTGGAGGCTCATCCTAGTGGGTCGTGGTTCACCTAATCCTAAGCGCTTAAACATGGAATACGACATCAAATTAATTCTAGCGCCTAAATCAGCTAACGCATGTCCGATTAATAAATCGCCTATAATACAAGGAATAGTAAAACTCCCTGAGTCCTTAAGCTTCTTCGGGATCTTGCTCTGAAGTATCGCCGGGCACTCTCCTCGAAGGCATACGGTGGAGACGTGTTCAAGCTTCTGTCGGTTCGTCAGCAAGTCCTTCAGGAACTTTGCGAAACTGGACATCTGCGTAATAGCTTCAACAAACGGTAAGCTAATATGTAATTCCTTGCACATACTCATAAATTTACCGAACTGCGCCTCGTCTTTGTCCTTCTTCAACCGAGCTGGGTGGGAGATCTTCGGCTGGTATGGCTTCACCGGTGGCCGCTCGATCTCCTTCGCCTTTTCTTCTTCGGGCTCGAGCTTCTCCTTCTCCACCTCGGTCTTCTCAACTTCGTCGCCTTTGCTTCCTTCCATCTCTGGCTCGTCGTGGACCTCGAAATCAGCCTTTGCATTGGATTTCTTTTTGGCGGATACCTCCTGCAACTCTCTCCCGTTCCTCAAGGTCACCGCTTTGCAATACTCCTTTGGATTCGACTCGGTGTAGCTTGTGAGTGATCCTTGAGTTCGTCCCGCCAACTGCTTCGCCATCTGGCCCACTTGTTGCTCCAACTTCTTGATAGAGGCATCAGTGTTCTGAGTGCGTACGTTGTTTTACTCCTCCATCTTTGTCATTCGACTCTCGTGAGCCTCGGTGGTGTTGCTGAAATTCGTGGGAGCGTCTCCATCGTGTCCTTCATCTCCCTCATATTGTCAGATCCTGACCCCGCGGGTACATTCTTATACTGTCGTGGCGCCCCGCTTTGGAAGTCGGATGGTCTAGGCTGAAATCCTGGTGGCCCTTGCCAATTGTGGTTCTGATTCCCATACGCCAAGTTCGGATGCGCTCGAGGCTAGTACCTCCGCTGACCGCCTTGGTAATGCCCCATATAGTCTACATGCTCTAGGGGTTGCCCGAGTTGGTATTCAGACATCTCGTGGGCTGTGCCACAGACCCCATACAGTGGTATGTACGGTGTGTGCTGCAATGGTGCGGTGGTCGTCACGGCGTTCACGGGCTGTGTCTGCCCGATTTTGGGAAGTAGTGCGAGAATCACCGTCTGGCTGAGAATTTGTCGTCGCGATTTGTTGCTGGAGCGCTTCAAATTTCGATTCGTGGCCGTCTCCTCACTCACTCCGAACACGCCTGGCGTATTAGTCCTCGAATTGCCTCTCATGAAACTGTTCGAGTAGTCCTCGATCAGGCTCCATCTAACATGTGAACGGTCTGATCGTTGAGGCCCTCGTGGAGATCATGGCTACCTTCGACATCCCGTGTTGCGGGCACTTCTTCAGTAGCGCCTTGTATCGCTCCCACACCTCGTACAGATTCTTTGAGTCCTTCTAGTGGAAAAGTGATATCTCCGTCTTCAGTCTTAGCACCTTCGACAGTGGAAAATAGTGGCCGATGAATGCGGCTCGCAGCTCCTCCCATGTAGTGATCGATCAGGGTGGAAACATCTCAAGCCAATCCTTCACTCTGAACTTCAGGGAGAATGGGAATAGCATCAGTTTGATCGCATCGCCCATGACCCCATTTATCTTAATGGTGTCGGTCACCGTCAGAAAGGCCTTCAGGTGCGAGTAAGGATTGTCATCTGGATTTCCCTCAAACTGGGCCATCTGAAAAATCATCTGAAGCCAAGAATGCTTCAACTCGAAATTGTTATTCTCGATTGGCGGAATACAGATCGCCGACTCTGTACCGCCTAGTGCGGCTTTCTTGAGCAGATCTTGTAGTGATTGCGCCTCCTTTGGAAAGTTATGGACAGGTATTCTATGGTCCGCCGTCCCTACTTCTGTATCTGGGCTATCTACGACGTCTCTACTCGAGAATTTTGGGCCAATTCCTGAGAGCTATCCTCTGAGTAGTTAACTAACGGTTCCAGAGAACTAGTGGTTGCACCTTCGGAATCGTATCTGAGTTGCCTTCATAACTTACGCTCGAATTCTGGGTCTGGATCAACAATGGGACCCGATGGATGGCTTCAGGTCATTCACTGCTGAATCGTACCTTCAATAAACGAAAATTAAAATTACCGAAGAAACAAATAGACATGTCGAAGAAACAACAAAATTAATAATGTTGTAGAAACACAAATAACGCAAATAGCGACAAACTAAGAAAACGTCAATCTATTTCCCGACAATGGCGCCCAAAACATGATCGACACGTAGTGTACTAATGTGAAGTGCAGGTGCGACAAGTGATAAATAAAACTAATACGTTACTATAACCGACGTGCGATAGGCAGTGGACCTATCGTTTGTAGTGTAGTAAGGTGAGTACGAGTATCAAACACGAGGAATAAAACTGGTTATACTAAATAAAGTATAACACGACTCGATATCTAGCCTAAAGTATGACCTTGCGACTCGATATCTAGCCTAAATAAAGTGCGCAAATTGGTTATACTACGAAGTAACCTAACAGACCTATCCTAAAGCAACGAGAGACTAAGATAACACGACTAAAACTGGTGAGAGTGCTTTCAGATAATAAAGGTGTGTTCGGGATTCTAATCCCGTTAGGTACTAACGGCTAAGACAATAACATATCGCTCCTACGTGATTCTTGACTAAATCACAGTAATTCCTACCCGCTCTCGAATTTGCTATCGCCGTAGACGTTCGTGGAGATCTATGATTCAACAATTACTAACGGCGAGGATCGTGTATTTGTTGTCGCCCTATACTCGAGTCCTATCATCTGTGAACGGCCTAATCGTTGTTTAGCTGTCGCTCTAAACGACTTTCCACACATTCACTTCAACACATAGACATACTAAAGCGAAGAAACACTTTTATAGATAGATAAATAGTTACAATATACGAGTCACGATAACTATATGTCTTAAGTACGAATCGACCTAACGTTCATCTACTCCCAAACACAGAGGGGAATTAGCTACTCATATTCAACGGAAAAACAACAAAAGAAAGTAAGGAACACGGATGAAATACTCATGATCTTGAGTACTGATGGATCTGGGACGATATCGTGGATGAATCTTCGTTCCTCGTTCAATTTCGGCGTGAAATTGTTGTTGATCCGTCTCTTGCGCTTCTGGAGAAAGTTCCTTTGTTCTTGACGTCTTCTTTCGTCTCCGATTGATCAGGGTTTAGTTCTGAAAAGTCCCCTTCTTTTTGAGTCGAAATTGGGCTTTTATACAGACTTTCGCAACCTTCACGGCCTGGGCTATGGGCTCTGGGATCCGACTGTTAGTATACCCCTGCCCTCCCACTTTTTGGGCTCACGGGCCGGGGTTGCCTTCATGGCCGTGACACTCTTTACTTTGCTTCTTATCGCTCTCAGCCATTTGTCACGGCCTGGTGCACTCTGCTTCACGGCCGTGACACTTTTCTGACGGACTATCATTGTTTTCGCACTTCTGTCACGGCCTAGTGCACTACGCTTCACGGCCTTGACTGTCACTAGTTTGCCTCTCGCACTTTTGTCACGGCCTAGCGTACTAGTATTCATGGCCGTGACTTGGTTTAAGGTTGGTCTCAGCATATTGTCATGGCCAGGAGCAAGAACATTCACGGCCATGACTAACTTGAACTCTGGTTTCGCACTTGTGTCACAGCCTTGTGCATGAGGTGTCACGGCCCTGACAAATTCGTGGTATCTTCATACTTGCTCCGTTTTGCCTCGTTTTCGCTCCTTTTCGCGCGATAGCCGTCCTAAGGTCCTACAATATCAAAATAGATGTAAATAGAGCAAATAAATGCATAAAATGATTACGAAAACTCCATTATAACCCAAATAAATACTACAATAAACGTATTAAAATACGTTTATCAGTGATTGTTCGACCAGCGCCTAGACGGCCGGTTGACTGAGTTTTACAACGATATATATACCTACAGGTAACATATATGGGCGGATCTACACCGTGGCTGGTCTTTCATTTTTTTTGCTTCGCTCGTAAATCAATCCTTTAACAAGTTAGCATCGCAAGGGAGCCGGGTTAAGGCTCTTTCGTCGATATTCAATAATTCGGCCTGATGTGGAAAATGTAGATTCCGAAATGACACTCGACTCTTGCACGGCTAGAAGATCTAATGCGATGGCCAGGGGCGGACCCACGTTAAGCCCTGGGGTGAGTTGACCCACCGGCCGGAACTAGACTTAAGTATTATATGTGCTAATTGTATTGAAAAATGCCTTTGGTCTAGTGGTTTTTTTTAGTGCAGTAAGTCTTTCCACAACCGTCCCCTGCTCGGTTCTTGGAGAAAATGGTCAGTTAACTCCTTTTGGTTTGTCAATTCACCTCAAGAAACCTCTCGTAATAGTCAGAAAACATATTAAAAATGCCTTACCACAACTCGGATCGAGTAAAGCCGTCAAGCCGTTGATAATTGGGATTTATTCCCAATATGCCTTGACCTTTTTTGCCATACTTCCGACAAAAGTGCTCAAGTATGGATGTGTTTGATTTTCAACAAACTTGTTGAACATGCCAAAATGGTCTAGTTAAAATGAATGCGATGCTCGCTAATAAACGCCGGGAAATTGTATCCGTTGCCTCTTTGAGTACATGAATCTACATTTTTAATCTTACTAAGAAACCAACAATTTTTTTTGATTTCGTGACAAATTATACCACAACCAGTTAAAAAAAATGGTACTGCTACATTCCCTTTATAAACGCACTACATATGAAACAAGTAACATAAAATATGTCCAATGATCCACGATATAACTAAAATTGACATCACATAACGTTCATATGCCAGCTTAGGATTTTCGAGAAATTAACGCCATTAATAGCAAAAACGAAGCTCTTACATTTATAGTTAGCTTTACATGCGTCAAAGGCTTAATCATTTTTAACATTCTTGAGTTAACCTTCATCAAAGCGCAATTCCGTTTTCTTCATGTCACTATCTTGTCGTCGAGGTTTACTTGGTCCCAAAGTCATGGTTCCTTAGTTTACCCAAAAGTTAGTTGACAAGACATTATTACAAAATATCAGCAGAGGTAAGGGTGAATTATGAGTCCAAATGACTACAAACTCTACGATTTGGCTTAGCTGGAATTCTTGATGTCAGTTCGAGCTTGAACTTTACCTTATGACTCTAAAGCTCAGCTCAAGCTCCTTCGCAACTGTACAAAATTTCTCATGAGGTGAGGTGACCCGTGAATTTTTTATATTTTAATTAGGTTTTCTTGTTTTATCTAATCTGAATTTAAATTTGGGCTTTTAATTAAAATAAAGCTATTTAAAACGAAATTTAATAAAATAGGATTCTTTCGGTCAAAGTTAATAAAATCGAGGGAAACGCGTCAAATAAGCACGACGTCGCCCTTATTGAACGCGTCGTCGCGGCTAATAGCCGCGACGCACTTCATCCTCATTTTTCTTCTTTCTCATCGCATTTCATCCTCTCTCTGATCTTCTTCGGTTCGATCCGTCCGCGAATCACCATGAAAACAAAGAGCACACCACCCGGGATCCTTGGCGTAGCTTTCTTCTTCCTCGTCATCTTCGATTTGGGTAAGAAATTTGCATTTTGATTTTCGAATGTTCTTTAAATTTTGTTGACTTTGTGATCTTAAATCTATGTTCTTGGTATGATATGAGCTATGAATATCGTGGTTTGATTTTGCATTGATATAACACGTCAATTTTGAATATTTGATTCGATTTAGGAAAATTTCCCCAAATTTGAAACCCTAATTTTGAAATTAGGGGTTCTAGCTTGATGTCGTTTGAATTTTTGATACGTGATTCAATTTATGTGTTGATGCTGTGTTTGTTTGTTATTATTTGTGGCGATATTGACTTGAATGCTAATTTAGGATGGATACGAACGAATATTACGGTCCGATCGATTGATCACTGTTGATATTCCAGGATAGTCATCGTTGTAACGATGTACTATCCAATTCTGATGGTGCCCTAGACACGCCTTTGACCGTTAGGGGTTTGGAGAGTGTCGTGTGGGGTAAGCTTTGACGATCGGTGCGGTTGCAGGGTCGTATTCTGGAGAAGTTAGATACGATGTTCTTCTACGGTGTCTATAGTTGTGGATCTTAGAAGTTAGATCCACACTTGATCACAGCTCTCGTAGAGAGGTGGAGGAAGGAGATGCACACGTTTCACTTACCTATGGGTGAGGAGACCATCACATTTGAGGACATCGGTGTGCTGTGGGGACTCCCCGTCGATGGTCATTCAGTCAGTTGTGTGATCCACAGCAGGACGCAGGATCAGTGGATCGATTACCTGGAGGAGCTGACTGGTTACAAACCTGTTGTGCATGCGTACAGCGGGACGAAGGTGTCGTTGAGGAAGTTTGCAGACTGGTTAGAAGCCAACGAGATCGAGGATGACAGCCCAGATTTTGAGGTCGATCTGCGTGCACGTGCATATGCGCTGTTGCTCATGGGATCGGTGTTGTTCCCCGACTCCAGCGGAAGCTCGACGTCCATGACTTTTCTTCCGTTGCTCGAAGACATAGATGCCGTGCACACTTACAGCTGGGGCAGTGCCGTTCTGGCTTTCTTGTACAGAGAGCTGTCTACTTAGTGCCACCGTCAGACGATGAACATTGGTGGAGCTCTGCGGTTGCTTCAGGTGCGTCCTTTTGTGTAATTGAATTTTCTAGAGGCGTACACATACTAATTCTATAATTTAAATTTTGTGTAGTATGGGCGTGGATGCGTATATTACCTGTGCGGCCCATTATTATCCGTCCTAGAGTAAAATGATGCCCACCATTGAAAGATGGAATTGATTTGCCCATGTCGCCACATGCTGCGAGGTAGTAAGACGATGTTTATTTAATATTACGTAGTTCTTGAAATTTTTATTTTAATCTAATTTTTATAATTTCATGTGGAATGAGCTGTTCGACCATATGTCATCGACGCACTTGAACTTGTGTGCAATTCGAGATTAGCTCGATAGCATATCGATGGAACAGTTTGTTTGGGCTCCCTACGACGATCAGGCCCCGGAGATTACAGCGTTATGAGTCGAATGTTGACCAGCGTGCTGTCGTTCATCGTGTGCACTCATATTCTACAACATCGTTGAGTGGCACTTTCCCGATCGTGTGCTCCGACAATTCGCAATGTTTCAGTCCGTCCCGCAACGTCTGAGAGGTCTTGATGTTGATCTTTATCGACACAATATCCGTAACGTCTCTGGAAGGGATTTGAGGTCCTACCACGAGCAGTATGAAGACTTATGGGTGTCTCGGTACGATAGGATCGTCGATGCAATAGAGATCGCTGGCGGTGCACAGTGCACTCCAGATTATTTTCCATGGTACTGGAAGGTCACCCATCGTTACATTTCTCCATCGACGATTCATATGGACTGAGGATTCCAGATGGGAGATAGTGCATTTATCGACGTTATGGTTAATTATTTTTTCCATTAATTTTTTTTTTTATTTTCGGCGTGTCGTTTAAGATGTTAACTTGTTACCCATTAGGCACAGCACGTCGATCGGGCGGAGCAAATTTTAGAGGTGGAGACATGGATGGGGGATTTAGACATCATACACCAGATGCAGAAGCTTGTCATTGACATGCGTTAGCGAAGACATGTGCAGTTTGCTGATATCCCGTCGACACAGATGAGTGGCCCGTCGTCTACCGGCTTCTGACTCAGTACCCTGGCCTGTCATCTTCACGTGGTCCGATGCAGGACCCTGGCCCGTCGTCTTCACGGGGTCGCATGGGATTATACGAGGATGGTAGTTACTTTACACCGTCAGGTTACGGTGTCGACTACGGCGATGATGATGAGGATGACGAGACGCCTCCATATTAGCCATTTGTGCAGCAGTCACCGCCGCGACCGCAGCAGCGACGTTGTCGCCCTGAGCAACCCGAAGTTCCTGTTGACCATGGCCATCTGCACAGGAACAGACGACCACGTAGATGTGGCACCGGATCGCATTATATTCGTTAGTTATTATTATGTTTTTATTTCTGTTCATGTAGTCAGAGATTCGATGGTTTTTTAGTTGTGTTTAATTTTTCTAGTAACTTTTTTAGTCGTAAATCGATGATATTACTTCAAAAGACTTAAACACGTATATAACGACATACTACATCAACCAACATAGAAAATGACAATCAACGTCAACGACCTCTCCGACGCTGTCTCCGACTTGTGCTACCCTGATCCATTTCGTTGCGAATACGAGCTGTCTTTGGCCTACCCGGTTCTTTTCTGCCACGTTGGTCTTCATTATGTACAAGCGAAAAATCAGCAGGCTCCCATTATCGCTCGTCATACAGTGGATGAAACGTTTCCTGATATGACTAAAAGTATGCTACTTTACTGTAGAAAGGAGCAATGAACTGTGTGCTAGTAACATTCCACTAGCGGCACGCTGCCTGCGCATGAGAACATGGAATGAAATGGGTGTCCCATGTTTTCTTTGAGTCACCGAAGAAGAAGTATACCCCTCTGCTGTTTGCATTCGCGGGTCAAATGCAGTTACGAAACGGCCGAAAAAGTCAGTTGACCAGTCACTGAACATCCTCCATGCATAAGGAGACCATTCGGTCTCAATCATCGCAGCTGCTTGTTGATACCTATCACGAAAGTATGCGGCACATCGATGAAATCTGAAGTCGACTAGCGCTTTAGGAGGCAGTAAGCGAGCCCCTTTGAACACACCATTAAGTGCTTCTGAGATGTTCGTCGTCATTAAACCACACCTAAGCTCACCATCATAAGCAAATGTCCTTTTCTCTCGATCAATCTCGCACAACCAATCGTAGGCTTCTTCCTGAAGGCTCTTAATATGCTCCATGATCCGTTCGAACTTTTCCACCGTATGCGCCACCCCTGCTCTGTGGCACAATTTTTTAAGGTCACTGTCTTTGAACTCCTTGTTAAAATTTGATACGACGTGAAGTAAACAGTAACGATGCACTCGATTTGGAGACCTATAAGCTTCGAGCTGATCTACTGCTGACAGTAACCTGCATTACAGTTCGTAAGTAACATGAACTAATTTTAGTAAAATGAAAAAAAAAATCAACAACTTGATCCATTTTTAAGTAACATACCTGTTTGGCGATCTGAAATTAGGCATACCGCTTGTCCCTCCAATACATTGAAAATAAGCAAGTTCAAGAACCATCTCCAAGAATGTAAGCTTTCGGTTGTAACGATGGCAAAAGCAAGTGAAAAAACTTTCTGATTTGCATCGAGTGCACATGCAATCAACATTTTATGCATGTACTTCGAATACAAGTGCGTACCGTCGACACAGACCACTCTACGACAATGCTTGAAGCCGTCAATGCAAGGTCTGAATGCCCAAAATACATACCCGAATTTTTTTACTCCGACATATTTTGAAGATGCCACCACTTCACCACTGTTCTGGGGTTGTAACGTCGCAACGCTTTCATGAATATAGGAAGTTGTTGGATTGACGTTTCCCAAGTACCATAAACAATCTCTTTTTCTCTCTTTAGTCCATGCCATGCTTGAATGTACGGGATGTCGTACCCAAAAGTATCTTTACCAGCTGCTGCACGTTTTTGGGTAAACACTGAGGGTCGTCTTCACCGTTTGGATTAATATTCTCGCAATTTCGTTACGCGAAACATTGCGATGCGTGCTTGCCAACTCGCGCGTGAAGCAAGTCTGAGGTCCTCCGTATCTCGTCACCTTCCAAAGAAAACTTTTTAGTTTGGAGACTGCTCGCAGTTTTCAATTACAGTATTCGCTGTGATTGCATCTCACGCTCCATGCGGTTCTATTACTTTCGGTCACGTGGTACTCATGTCTAACAACCCACAAATGGTAATCGTTAACAGCAAGTTTCAAATGTTCTTTGCTATTAAACGTCATACTTACGAAAAATGCGGGGTCGTCCCTATCGTAAAAATCACCACAAGTTTCGTCAACTTCTGGGGGAGCCATATTATATGCGCTATTAAACGGCACCGACTGGTATAATGCTCAGTTCTCTTCTGGTTCACTTGGCATTGGTTCATCGTTATTATCATCATCGTCATCCGCGGATCTAGAAAATCGTCTAGTGCCCCACCCTCGTCATCAGCTTCAGAGTCGCTGCCGTCACTATCTTGGACGACGTCATGAACGATCGGCTGCGCCACCGTCGAATTAGTAGGAACGCAATGGCTACTCCAACGTATATCTTCGTGAGGGGCAAACGAAATATTGGTCAACCGTTCAGTAACTGACGTAATGTTAAGAAACGAATCCATCGGCGCGGGAATCGTGTACTCGTCGGGAGCATCTACGTTGCGATCGAACTGAAGGATCTCAGTTGCCTCGGCAAAGACCTTAATGTAATCGAGTTTGGCATCAGATCCAAGAAGTATGCGAGGTCAGCATCACTAGACATCAGTAGGAGATTATGATACAGTCGAGAGTGTTTATAATATTTGTTCTTCACCGAACGATTAGAAAGAAAGAAGTGCTGTCGACGGAAGTCATATCGTACAGCATACTAAGAAATTGATCGAAATTGGTTTCGCGACGAATTCGTCGATAACCGATGGGTTGAAGACTATATCGAATGGTGTTCGATTCGTGTATGATTTCACCGCCATAATAGACAACTATTTGAATTTCTTTGGACACTATATTGAATATGTATTAAATTTATGAATTGTATAAGCAATGAAGCTCGGCTTAAATAAGCGCAACCGCCGCGTTCAATTGCAGCGGCGACGCGTCCATTGGGCGCGACGACGGTCCATTACCGCGACAACACGTAATGGGCGCATAGTGGGCCGTCCCATCATGGGCTGCGTCAACCCGTCGCGGCTATTAGCCGCAACGACACGCCCATTAACAGCATCGCTGGGCCTAATATGGGCCCAATCGCAAAAAGACGCCAGCCACGTCTTCGTCGCGGCTAAATGGAAGCGTTCTCCTCTATTTTATTAATTTTGAGCTAAACAATCCTATTTTATTATTTTCGAATTAAAAAGCTTTATTTTAATTAAAAAGCCTCTAAAATTTCGAGCTCTAAGCTCAAACTTGGGAATATGATAACGAACGAGCTCAAGTCTAGCATTTAACTTTTGAGCTCGAACCTAGAAAATAAGCCAAATCTGCTCGCTAGACTCACAAATCGAGTCCGAGGTTACACAATTAAAAGTGAACCGTAACGGTTATTATATCTATAATTTGTCTTCAAATAACTCGTCGATTATTTGGGAGTAACATCATAATATCCAAAATAATCATCAATCAATTACACTCTCAACCTGCCCTGACGGGCTATGCGTCTAAGGCTTTTAGTTTTATGTATGTCCTAAAACAAATAGCACAAAGCAAACTGCTTAAAAAGAGCATCAGTCTCATCCCACATTCCACTTACATCCATCTTTTCAAGCTCCTCAACAGATTTACATGAAATCTTCCTCAAGCTCCTGTTATGACTTGTTTGTTGATGCTATGTCTTTGTTCGATGTCATCTGCTCAGCTACCATCAGATTTTTGTAGCTCCTCAGTTCTACTTGCTTCTCCTTTTAAAACCTTCCAACTCCTCTCGCTTTTTCTGAAAACATTGAACAATATCATACTAATTAATCCTATTATGTTATAAGAACAATCAGAAATACCATGGTTGCTGGGCTCATTTGTAACAAAGAGATCAGAAAGAATTACAGGGGTAATGTAACGCCTTCAGGATATTGAAAGATTATTAGGTAAATAGGTAATGTGCTATGTGCATACAGTATCCATTTTCTAAACTTTTTGGTTTGAAATATTCGAGTTCGTGTTAAAATCTTGATCCAATAATGTAAAATCACTCCTCACTATGAAAAGCACGAGATATGTAACTTACTTTTTCTCTCAGCTGCAGTTTCCTCTCTGACTTTTCAGCTGCATTAACAGCCTCTCGTTCAGCTGCCAGAATGTCGATGAAATCATACGATGATGTAAATCAATACTTGATGTAAAAACAGAAAATAACTTGAACAATGCGAAGAAACTCTTAAATTTCCGCAGCAGATAAAGAGGAGGATTTGGTTGGAGGTTCAAAGGGGAATTTTACCTTTCAAATCTGTCGTCCTTTCAACCTTAGTCCTGTTCAATCGGTTCACTATCTCGTTTATTCTCTTTTCCACTCGTACGGTGCGAACCTACGAATGGAAAGTAACAGAAAATTTAACTTCAATGTTCATAACTGATCAAGTATTCAAAGCAGACGAATACGTATCGCTCACCATTTTTGAATTGTGGAAACTAACTTGCCCAACATCCATCGAGGCAGTCTTCTTCAGATTTGACCATGGAGTGTAAACAACATCAACATTGTTCACTTTGTTTCCTGCCACGTTACGCCACCACTTCAATAAGCTTATTGTAATTCTCAAAGGGTGATAGTGATACTGAATAAGTAAGCATCATCAGACAAGGAGACAAACACTAGCCTTGAATAGAATTTGCTTTCACTAATTGAGCACAATCTTCCAAGATACCTTCGGGTATATCATCGATGGTTTGACCCTTTAGTAACCTCAGATAGACATGGGTTGAGGACATTTTATCTACATGGAACCTGCCATTATCGGCAACCAAATTGTCAATTAATGACTATTTCATAACTTTACTAGATAAAGTTACAACTCCGTTAAGCTAAGGACCACCCTCCACAAGAAATACGCAATCCCAAAAGGAAAAAAAAAACAGACAAACACGCAACAACAAAAAAGACTGAAGCTTTCCCAAATCTATGCCGATTTGAGCCCTTAATATCCACTAAATAGGGCATTATCAATTCCAATCACACAAAATTCGAGGTCCTATTCAATAGACAATGCTAAGAAACAGCAACCAATTAGGAAGATCGTACCAAATATCTTCAGGGAAGCCATACTTAATTAGCTCCTCGTTCTCGTACTTGTCGATGCCCATGAATATGGTGTAGCCCCCAGCTTTGGGTCGTGCCTTGAAGTAGAATACCATCTGATTATCTCTGCTAAGATAAACGTAGGTACGTACCTATGTATGTGTATGTGGGGAGGAAAGAGGGAGAGTAGACGGTGATGGGTAACGGATCGAATCCTATACTTTTTACCGGGTCAAAGCTCTGGTTATAAAGTTTAAATTAGGAGTGGAAGAGAGATAGGATTCCAATTAACTCTATTTACGACGAATCCTTTGGGAATTCTATGTAGGGGTGGGCACTGGTATTATATGTTGGGGTGGGCAGTGGGCACTGGTAATCTAGTATTCGTGTTTTACCAGAATTCGTCGAATTCGGGTTGTTCGGGTATTTTACCATTGGATTATGGATACCCGATAATTGTTGTTTATGTGAGATATGATGTAGTAATTTGCTATATAAGGGTTCGTCGGGTACCGTCATAATTTTTTTAAATAATATTTTAGATTTTCTATCATAGTAAGTATATATATTAGAAAAAAACTGCAGTAGCTGAGACATACAAAAAAATGATTTCAAGTTAATAAACACACTGACTAGGTGCGATTTCACACACACTGCGACGTATAGTTCCATTGATCGGACCTCTTCCTCTCTTGGCGGCGATGCCGTGCTATGGCAAAGAAAAAGAGAACGGCGCGACTGGTTGATTCCTCGCCACCTGCTGAGGTGGTGAAATCACCTACTAGGGAGATTATTGCCCCAAACCCACGCACCCCGTCTGCCTCAAAATCCCCTGTATTGGATGATATCACCAAACTTATTGACCAATACGTGAGTAGCTCAGCAACCAAAGAAGCATCAATTCTAGCTAGGGCTGTGAAGGAACTAGAACAATCTGCGTCAAAGGTGGGTCAGGATACGGTTGAACAGACAATGGAATTGACTCAATCTGTTTGGGCGGATTTTGATATATCGAAGTTGCGAAATGCTGGTACAAAGCTGGCTTACTTTGAACCAGAAACAACTGGAACGCATGAGGTTGGCCGGATTGTAATGGATGATATCGCTGATGAGGTGAAGTACTGGAATTCAGCTATTATCTGCTATGTGCTCGGGTCTAACGCCCCCTTTACTGTGATGAATGGGTACCTGAACCGTGTATGGAGAAAACATGGTTTGCAGAAAGTTATGCAAGTTAAAGCGGGACTGTTCCTGGCTAAGTTTGAAACTGAGGAGATCAGAAACATGGTTCTCCAATCTGAGGTGCTTCAGTTTGACAAGAAGCCAGTGATACGTGCACCATGGACGAATAGTACGCAATTCAAGAAAGGGGACATAGATAAGGTCCCTACTTGGGTTTAATTTCCTCATCTCGAACTCAAATACTGGGATGAAGGGGCTCAGCAAAATAACCAGCTTGGTGGGGACTCCTATTATGGCAGACGAGGTTACAATGAAGAAAGACAGGATCCAATATGCTCGAGTATTGGTTGATGTTGACCTGAAAAAGGAGTTGAGGGAGAAGGTTACTTTCCTTAATGAACATGATCAACTTGTGGAGCAAGAGGTTACCTATGAATTGAAACCTGTTAAGTGTAGTACCTGTGGGAAGTTTGGCCATATCACTGCAGTTTGTAGGAAAGCTGGCAGACAGGAATGGCAGCCTGTTACCAGAGATGAACCAGCTCCTGAAGGTTTAGGGAAGGAGGCTGTAGAACAGAAGGCATCTGGTGATGAGGAAGGTTGGATCACACAAGGGAAAAGGAAGCTAACAATTCCTGGAACTAATAAGTCACCTCCACGGCTTGGAAGAGATACAATTTCTTATCCTGGGCAATCAAGTGGCAGGCTGAGTGAGGGGCAGCAAGAAAATTCTATTCAACTATGAGAATCTGAGATAGACCCTGGGCCACATGTGTTGCAACAAGGGAGTGTGCGGGGTATGAACACCCCGAATAAATAGGCACTCCTTTGGAATGTGCGGGGTATGAACACCTCGAATAAATGGGCTGAGATTAGGCTGAGGTGTGGGAGACTTCAGACTACTCTTGTCTGCCTGGTTGAAACAAAACTGAAGAGAGATAGTATGAATACAGTCTTGGACAGGTGCTTTAAGGGGTGGAATAGTGTACATAACCTTAATAACCACCCAAATGGGAGAATCATAGTTTTGTGAACTCACTGGAGTATTAGAGTCATACATCAAACAGACCAACTAATTCACATGGAAGTTGAGAAACAGGGGGAGATCTTCAGTATGACTTGCGTATATGGGCATAACAATGGGGCCCTGCGAGAGGAATTATGGGCTGACCTCAGACAGCTAACCCATGCTGATAGGCCATGGCTTGTATGGGGTGATTTTAACAATGTCTTGACAAGTGAAGATAGACTGGGGGAGCTAGTGTGCAGGCTGCTGAATATGAGAGTTTCTGGCACTGCCTAAGGGAGTGTGGTCTTGAAGAAATAAGACGGAAAGGTCAGCATTATACCTGGAGCAATAAACAAGGAGCTGAAACCAGGATTTACAGCAAAATTGATTGGGCTTTTGGCAATGTTCACTGGCTGCAAGCATATATGAATACTGAGGCTCATTTCCTGCCTGAAGGAATATCTGATCACTCTCTCATTCTGCTTAAGAATGGTAGGGCCCCACCTTTGCCTCGCAGAGATTTTAAGTTCTTTAACATGTGGGTGGACTCTCCAAATTTCATGTCTGTGGTGGGGGATAATTGGGATCAGGGATTGTTAGAGGCATCTAAAGGGAGACATCTTGTGAATCAGCTGTGTAAGCTCAAACGCCATCTGAAGCAACTTAATTCTACCACATATGCAAACATAGTTCACAAGACAGAGGCCGCTAGAGTGCGACTGGAAACTGTCCAAGCTGACCTCAGCATTGATCCTCTTAACTCTGCTGCAATTGAACAAGAGAGAGCTGCTGCTGTAGACTTCATGTTTCTCAGTAAGGCTTGTGCTAAGTTCCTGGCCCTAAAGGCGAAAGCTACATGGCTCAAGGAAGGCGACAAGAACACTAAGTATTACCATGCACTTATTAAACAAAGGGTGTACAGGAATAGGATTACTTCAGTAGAGACTGATGAGGGCCTGGTCTTGGAGGAGCCTAGATCCATTGTCTCTCATTTTGTGGCAGATTATACTCGAATTGTGGTGTGTGCAGATGGGAACCTGGAGGGGATTGATGCACAGGCCATCCAACAGGGGCCAGTCTTGACTGTTGAGGAACAGTTCATTCTCATTGCTCCTTTTGCTGGGAAGGAAGTCAGAGATGCTATGTTCTCCATCCATAGTGATAAGGCTCCGGGACCGGATGGGTATAATAGTGAATTTTTCAAGGCAGCTTGGCCTGTTGTGGGGACTGATGTAACTGAAGCTGTCCTGGAATTCTTCAGGACTGATAGGCTCATGAACTCTCTGAATGCCACAACTATTACACTTGTGCCTAAGGTAGATCAGCCCAGAAAAGGCAGGGATTATAGTCCGATAGCATGCTGTAATACAGTTTATAAATGCATCTCTAAACTTCTATACTAGATTAAGAAGGGTGCTGCCAAGAATTGTCCATACTAACCAGGGGGCTTTTGTGCCTGGCTGATCAATTGGTCATAATATCATGCTATGTCAAGAATTGCTCAGGTTGTATAAGAGAGGGAAGGTGTCAGCTAGGTGCATGATGAAGATTGACCTTAGAAAAGCTTATGATACAGTTGAGTGGGAGTTCCTAATGAACCTCTTAAGGCAGTTAAACTTCCCAGTTAAGTTTGTAGCTTGGGTAAGGGAATGTGTCTCTACTGTCACTATAAATTGGCCATTAATGGGAGACTTGAGGGGAATATAAAAGGGGCTAGGGGACTGAGGCAAGGTGACCCCCTCTCTCCTCTATTATTTGTGCTGATCATGGAATATCTCACTAGGAGACTTAGTCTAGCCTCGAACAATGCTGGTTTCAAGTTCCACCCATTGTGTAAACAGTTGAATATAGTGAGTATGTGTTTTGCAGATGATCTGTTGATTGTATGTAAGGCACACTACCCTTCAGTAGACCTGGTTATGGGCAGCTTACAACACTTCCAACGAGCCACTGGCCTGGCAGCTAATCCCCTGAAATCTAGTATCTATGTTGCAGGCACTTCTCTGACAATTAAACAGAGTATTCTGACTATGATAGGCTTCACGGAAGGTTCATTTCCCATGAAGTAACGTGGGGTTCCAATCTCCCCAACAAGATGGAGCAGGACTGATTGTTAGGCTTTGGTGGATAGGATTGTCAAGAGGATATTATGCTGGACATCAAGGCTCTTGTCCTATGCTGGCAGATGTTGCGTTATTAATTCTATTCTGCTGGCTTTACATACTTATTGGGGGTCTATGTTCTTACTGCCTATCAGTGTAGTGAAGAGGATTGATCAAATATGCCGAGAGTTCTTATGGGGCAGAGGTATTGGGGGGAGGGTCAAGGCTCTGGTGGCCTGGGAAACAGTTTTCCTGAAGAAGAACTGTTGGGGCTTAGACATTAAGTGGGTACACTGCTACTATCTAAAGGATGTTGGGTTCTGGGATTACCAGCAAGTGGGGGCTAGCAGCTGGCAATGGACTCAAATTATCAAAATGAGAGATTTATTTCGAGAGGGATATGTGGCAGGGAAATGGTATGCGGCAAAGGATGGCTATTATAGCATTACCTCAGGATACAACTAGCTACAGGGACACAGGGAGATGATGGCTTCAACAGCAGCAATATGGAACAGATGGAATGTACCTAAACATGCTTTTATTATGTGGATCATCATGCATAGGAAATTGCTTACACGAGACAGATTGGCGCAATGGGGGATGACTATACCAGATCTAAGGTGTATACTATGCCTGCAGAATGATAAGTGCCTATCCCATCTGTTCTTTGAATGTGATTACAGCATGCTGTTTATCAATGAGGTTAGCAGTTGGCTACAAACTGCAATTCCTTCTAACTTTGATGGCTGGGTGCATAAGCTAGGCCGCATGGGCAAGCAAAAAACCGTGATACCGAAGATCCAAGTGGCGGGAGTGGTGGCTACTACTTATACGTTGTGGAAGGAAAGGAATGCTCGGGTGCATGGCTCGGAGCTCACGGAGGTTAGGGAGTTGTTCCAGATTTTTAAGCGGAGCTTCAAGGATCAAGTCCGTGGCATGAGGTTTGCGAAGTTGACCCATCGGGCAGAGGAGTTTATTCATGAAATATTATATACCTAGTGCTTAGTTTGGTTGGTTAGATGTGATTACATTGTAGCAAACATTCGGTTTCTGTGGTAATGAAAATTTTTCATACCAAAAAAAATAGTATATATATTAGATGCAGGGCCGGATTTGGGCATGTGCAAGTAGGCCTACAGCACTAACGCGCCAACCCGTTTAAACTTTAAAAAAATGCAAGAAAAAAATTAAATAAACAAAGTTATAAATTCAAATTAAACAAAACAATAGAGAAAAATTTGTTTTTCTAAATCATCAACAAGTAAGGAACAATTAAAGTTGCAAAGTCTCAAAAAACATAATTAAATATCAAGTTATTTCATAGTCATTAGGTATCAACAGAAGCCGATGATAACTAACCCTAACTTTCAACCATGCTCACTTCCAATTGATCGTTCACCCTCATTTTCATGACATCTCAGCATAATTCATCGAGCATAAGATCCATTTTTCCTTTTATTTTATTTATGTTAAGGATATTTTGATAATTTATATTACTCGGGTTAAATGGGTTGATAAACGGGTTGGTTTCGGGTTGAAAATTCGAACCCTAACCTGACCCACTAATATTTGGGTTGTTTCGGGTTTACCCTTGTACTTAAACAAGTCGAAAATGCAAACCCAAACCTGCTATTTTCGGGTGCGGTTCGTGTCGGGTTGGCGGATCTGGTTGACTTTAACAGCCTACTTTCAAGAGTGCTCGAACAGCTCCACGAAGCTTACTGGCAAGGGTACCCGACAGCCCTAGGAACCTGACCGGCAAGAATGCCGAGCAGCTATTAGAGACCCCCAAGGGCCGGCCACACTAGCTCGAAGGTGTTCATCGCATCGGGATAAGGCAGAAGAATGATTATTTTAGGTGTTTGATTCATTTTAAAATTTCTCAACATCTCAATGAGCAACCGCAAAATGTAAACGAATGAGGATTAAGCCGCTTTACCTTTAAACCAATTGCTCGAACTCGCCTAGCTCCTACTTTATTCGAACTCGCCTACATTGATTTCACTTATCTCGTCTTGCTCGATCTTTACAAACTTCAAGCTCGTGTCTATCTCATCAGATCGAGCTTGCTGGATGCAACTCGTGCCTTAGCCCAATCTAATCGTCACGTGCATAAAGCTCTCTATCCATTACCGTTTAGATCGCACAATGACCTCGAGAACTCACAAATGTCAACCTAACCTTTGGATTGTGAGAATTGGGAGGATGGAGATGGGAAGAGTGTGTATGCGTGTCTCTGTGTGTGTTGGTATTTGTTCAATTCAATCAAAGTGATCGAAAGTTGAGATTAATTTAGATCAAGGCATGTTACGGGGCTAAGCATTTCCTCTTTTGCCCTCATGTGTCACCACTTACATGGGTCATTGCTTCTAATCTTATCCAAAACAAAGGGATACCTCACCATATTCTAGGAGCTCCATCCTTAATGGTATCCATATTAAATCCCCATTTATCTCGCCTTATTCTCTAGCGAAAACACCACAAACCAAAAAATTTCTTCTCACCCTTCCTCCATGTATGGAGGTTGGGGGAGCATTTTCTCTCCTTTTTTTTGTTTTTGCTTTTCTGTTTTTCTTTATTTTTTCTTTTGGCTGTGTTCGAGTCACCCGATTTGGGAGTTTTTGTCTCCTCTCGTAGGAGTTCCTCCCGTGAGGGAGTTTTGTTCTCTGTTGGGAAATACGAGCCTAAACTCGCTGGAGGAAGCATGGGAAATGGCCGGAAAGTTGGTCGGACGACAACTGTTCTTGAAGGAGCTGTTTTAAGATGAAAATAAGCTAAGCTGCCAGATTAAATATGAGCCGTCAGATGATTGCCGCCAGATCTGATGGCTAAGATTTGAATCTGGGATTATGAATACCAGCCGTTAGATGTTGAGCTGATGATCAAAGGCTGAAATCTAAAGCTGGAAGCTTAACGCTTTTATAAGTGAAAGCACACTTTCAGTATTAAGCTCCAGCAAGTGTTAACCGTTGGATGGCTTGGAAACTGATCTAACGGCTGTTGGCGAGCGAAGACATGAGAAACAGCTGAAGGTGTTGCTATAAATTGCAGAAATGGAGTTCGACTTCATCACTTTGAGAGCTCGTATCTTTTGCTAGGGTTAGAGTTAGCGAGAGAGGTTAACTAGAGATTTGTAGAAGACACGGAAATCTGTAAGATTCGTGATGTGATCAGTACAAATTGGAGCTCTGTTGGTCCGTGGATGTAGGCCAAGCGTTGGCTGAATCACGTTATATCTCTGTTTTTCGTTTTCTATTTTCGGTTGCTGTTTTCGATCGAATCGAGCTGCGATTGCTTGATTGAGCTAGATCGAAACACACACACACACACTAAAACACAGGTCTATTGTGAGTCTATTGCAGCTGGAATCTCAACAATTGGTGCGGTGCGCTGCGGAACGAAGCGATCTAACAGAGGATGGCTGCAACTCGTCTCGAAATGGAAATCTTCAACGGTTCGAATGACTTTGGCATCTGGAAGTTGAAGTTGAAGGCTGTTTTAGTTGAGAAGGGGCTTGAGGAAGAGATGGAACTGAAGACGATGACTGCTGCTCAGAAGAAAAAACTTCATGAGAAGCTTATTCAGCTTTGATTTTGTGCTTGAGCGATCAAGTGATTCGTAAGGTTGCTACAGAGACCTCGGCGGAGGAATTATGGAAGATACTTGATGCTGTGTACATGACGAGTCTTTGGCTAAGCGTTTGTACTTGAAGCAGGCTCTATACTGGTTTACAATGCTCGATGAAGTGCCAATCGAACCTCAGATTTATCAATTTTCGAAGCTTGTTTTGGATTGCAGAACATCGGCGAGGATATAACCGATGAAGATCAAGCATTGTTGCTTCTTTGTGCATTGCCTAGGAGCTACGATTACTTCAAGGAGGCTCTCTTGTGGGGAAGAGAGAAGTTGAAGCTCGAAGACGTGCACGCTGCGTTGAGCTCAAAGCAGCTAAATACGAAGAAAAATCGTGAAGCTGCTGAATGTTCAGATCTGGCTGCGTTGATGTTTGTGAAGGAAAAATCAAAATCCTGGAAGAATAAGGGCAAGGAGAAGGAAAGGAATGAGGCTAGGAGGTCTGTGATATGCTATTACTGCAAGGAAGAAGGCCACATTCGAAAGTTCTGTCCCAAAGTATCAAACAACAACTTGGGATCAAGAAAGAAAAACGCTGCAGCTGATTTTGATTGTGATGGCTTCGATTACGCTGATATTTTGAACGTGTCTGAGCACGAGGAGAGTAAGGAGTGGATCCTTGACTCGGGCAGTTTTCACATCACTTGCAACAAGGATAGGCTGAGAGGATTCAAGGAAACGAGCACTGGAAAGTTGAAACTCGGAGATGGAAAATTCTGTCAGGTTCGGGGGATTGGTTCTGTGCATTTTCGGTTAAAGTCAGGTGTTGTGGGCATTCTTAAGGATGTTAGATATGTCCCTGAGTTAAGGAGGAACTTGATATCCATCGGAGTTATGGATGAGAGGGGATACAATACGATTACGAAAGCTGGAAAAATCTCAGTGCTGAAACAGAACAGGTTGGTTTTATCGGGTTTTCGGAGGCATGGAATCTATGTCTTGGAGAGTTTTTTTGTGATGGAAAGGGCACCTATGGAAACTAGGAAATGTGGAGTCTCAAATGTAGTGCAAGGGAAGCCAAGAAAACGACAAATTAAGGGGAAGCGAGCTGCTGCAAAACACCTAGTTGGAGCAGTTTTGACAGAAACTGCTGTGGTGAATCTTGACAAAGTGAGCTCAGCTTGTGATGATTCCGTGTAATGACCCTCAGTTTCTAATAATAGTAAATGGTGGATTTCGCAACGAAAGTCGTAGGAAACCCATTTTTACATTTTTTTCGCATAAAATATTATATTAAAAGTTGTTTTATAAAATTCAACGTAGCACAAAGTTTCAGATACGAAATATTTAAAAGCGCACAATAAAACACACGATACAGTTCCACAGGTCTTCATCCATGTACAGTCCCGCCCTCAAAAGTCCGTGGAGTCACCGCCTTCAGCCCGCCTCAGTCACGATGAGTCTCATTGTGAAACTCGGTCATATCTACAACACGTAAACCCTGAGCGAATTTAGTAGGTAAAAATATACATGTATGCAGCGTGTGCCCAACACCCTTCCCAATACATCTCATAAATGCACGCTCGACCTTTTACTCTCATCTCAATCTAACACATCTTAACATATCTCAATAGGGCCCTAGGTTAGACTCGGCACCACGCGCGCACAACAATTTACGGGATAAGGGGATTCGCACCATCGGGTAGCCTACACAGGTTACTCACGTTAGGTCGCTCCTTCTCGAGGTTCCGCCTGTTCTCAAGGTAGCCTACACTGATTTCGCACAAGGTAACCAGGTCACTCACGTTAGGTTACCCGACCAGGTCGCTCCTTCTGATAATAAACAACGGGTAGACAGGTCACTCACGTTTGCCTCCCAAGTGGTACCTAAGTACTAACCTCAATTCTATTATGCTGTCCACGACCACATATCTGTCACGTTCTACTCCATTCGTCAACCATTTTAAAATATCACCGTATCAATATGGTCATCCCCCTCACCCGATATGAAATGCATATGCCGTGCGAATGAAACACAACAATAAATATTTTCCCCGAAATTCCAACCCAACTCAACCTGAAATTCACTAAAATAACCTCCCTGAATATTCTAATTCTGTTCAAGGACGAATATATCTACCTTATATTTAAAAAGCCAATCATATGTACTCAACAAAGAAAGTCAACCTTCGAAAACAAAACCAGTGACATATTGCTAACTTCTAAATGCTTCAAAATATACTCCTAATACCAAATAATGAATCACATATGCACAACGCATTCCTCACATAGCTCTTTTAAATTTCTGATATCTATCACCATCATACAAAAAAAATCACGAAAGCTTTACATTGGCCAAACACCTAAATACTGAAAATTTTATAATATTTATACCAACCACTTGAAGAGTTACCAAAACCATCTTTTGTTTGATAATTAAACTAATATTCAAATTAACTCGAATCCAAAGAATTCTTAGTGTCAAAGAGATATGAACTCACGTAGCTAATTCAAAGTTTGAAGTCTAACATTCAACCTAACAATCACGAAAACTTTCATAATAATCACAAAAGCCTAAAACATTATATTAAACCTAAAAATACCCAAATCTTTCAACTTATAAAACACCTAATAGCCGAAAACTTCTAGGTAAAATAAAAGGTACCGAAGATCTAAATATTACCAAAAGAATCTGTAAAGAGGTAGAAAAAAAAACCTAACATACTAAAACCCTCGCCAAAAACTTCCACAAGTTTCAATTACTTTAAGCACACAAGTTTTGTATGTACCCACACATGCACTGACAGAAACTCTCCCATTGGAAATAATACAACATCGAAAAGAATCATACGTTGTCACTATGTACCTGCACATGAAAAGTTAAGAAAACATTCCTAGTTCAATATCCCAAATTCATACCTATATTGACCCAACACCACACATGAACTACACTTTTAATGCCATTCTCTATATGGTATTAATTTTGAAGAATATTCATAGAAGCTCCCACGCACCATAAAAAAAATTTTCTATAATTCATTCCAACATGTACAGTCACGAAAAACATCATATGCTTTATCTTCAACCCGTATTAAAATAACGTAGTCTCATAATCACCAAAATAAAAATTATAACTACCCTAATAATCATAATCACGTAACACAAATAAATCACATATATCATGTAAAACATATAACACACATAGCACAAAGGTATTTACGTATTGTAGACGAAAATTTTACCTACCTCACGTCCAAATCTGGACTTAAAATTGATCTCCTCAAGCTAATTCTTCTTCTTCTTCTTCTTCTTCTTCTTCTTCTTCTTCTTCTTCTTCTTCTTCTTTTAAATCCTCTGTTCTTCTAATTTTCGTTCTTTCTCTATTGCTAAGTGCTATCTACCCCTATATATTTTAGTTCTTGTGGTGGGTCTTTTTATGAAATGGTAATTGGTTATATGTCTATTATTGAGACGAAGGTGATGTTCGCGACATGTAACAATTAATTGCCTCCCACATGCTAAGAAAACTATGCGAAAACTTTGATGTAGACCTAGAAAACTTTCTAGCTTTAATTCACCACCAAAACTTTCTTAGCACTAATATCCATGGCCACCATGTGTTCTACTTTAGTTTCTTTGATAGGTCATTATTATTATACATATATATAGGTGTATGTAGTCATATCATTTAATTAATTGTGTATAATATCTAACTTTACACCGAGAATGTCCATGCCATTCTAATATTTAAGACTTAAATGCCTCTTCTTAGTAATGGTTTAATGTTTAAGATATCTATTAAAATCATCACTCGTAAGACATGACAAGTAGAGTAGGTGAATGTCATATTCCCATTTGATTAAGTAATCTTCATCTCTTGTATGTATTGTATAACATTTATTAGTAGTTTTTTCCAAGCTCATCCAGGAGAACTTTAAGTGTGCCTATGACTTGTGCCAACCAATAATTGTACTTGCATCTATACCACTAAATATATGACTTAAGATAAGAGGTAAGCGAGGATGAGCTAGCAAAAACCTTTTAATGAGAGAGTGACAAAAGTATATATATTTGTGTATCGAAAACTTTGTGATGTTACTTGATGTACCGAAAATTATAATTGAGGCTTGCCGAAGTCATTTTCCTATAGTTTAGTTTTCATACCAAAAACTTCTTACCAACAAGAACTTACTTTGAAGCCTAAAAACATTCCACTTGACTATTTAATATATTGGGATACAACTTTATTAAAATATTCAATTTAATTCAAGCTTCTAAAACTTATATTTTCTTTATCAACACTTCTAAGTTGCGAAATCATTTCACTAATTACACTGAAATTCCGCATTTAATTTTTACGGGTATTACATTCCGAGCCTGAGGTGGAGGCGATTTCACCATCAGAAAGTAACATTCTCAGGCCACAAATGGGAAGGAGCCCTGAGGTGGAAGAGTGTGCTGAGAAAGAAGTCGAAACGGAGTACGAAAGCTCGACGGAATCTCACGTTTGTGCTGAAAAAGCAGAAACGGCTGTTGCTATGGCTGATGCATTGTGGGCTGCCGCTGTGCCTGTGAAAGGAGCCAAAAAGCAGCGTGTGGCTAGCCGGATGTGGGTCGGGAAACAGGCTCAGGTTGCTAGGATCGAAGGATCATCATACGAGATGAAGAGCGAAAGCTCGAATGGGAAAGTTGCTGCGAGTGATCATGTACAACAACTTGCTGTGACGCCTCATGATAAGGAGGCCAAGAGGAATGAAAAGGGCAGCTGTATAAGGGCCTGGAGGGAGGTTCTCGAAGCTGTGAAAGGTGAATCTTCGGGAGAAACGAAGATTGGAAACTCGAAAAGCCGAGTTGGTTCCAAGTGGAAGATTTCAATCTCGCTTGGGCTCGACAAGGTCTCTTTCGAGGCTCGAAGCTCCTAAGGGAGCTTGATGACCAAAAGAGCTGAAGTATGAATCGAGGTGGAGCATCGGTTGGAGCTGCGAGAGGAATTTTGGAAGATATGACAGAAAATTCTTGAAGCTGTGACGGTGTTGGCTGTTTCTGGTAAGATTTATGGTGCTTGTTGCTCACATTGAAGCTGTTACGATGGAGCTTGATGCTGGGATTGGGAGTTCTAGGCTCGAGGTGGAGTTTGTTGGGAAATACGAGCCTAAACTCGCCGGAGGAAGCTCGGGAAATGGTCGGAAAGTTGGTCGGACGACCACTCTTCTTGAAGGAGCTGTTTTAAGATGAAAATAAGCTAAGCTGCAAGATTAAATATGAGCCGTCACATGATTGCCGCCAGATCTGATGGCTAAAATTTGAATCTGGGATTATGAATACCAGCCGTTAGATGCTGAGCTGATGATCAAAGGCTGAAATCTAAAGCTGGAAAGTTGCTTAACGTTTTTATAAGTGAAAGCACACTTTCAGTATTAAGCTCCAGCAAGTGTTAACCGTTGGATGGCTTGGAAACTGATCTAACGGCTGATGGCGAGCGAAGACATGAGAAACAGCTGAAGGTGCTGCTATAAATTGCAGAAATGGAGTTCGACTTCATCACTTTGAGAGCTCGTATCTTTTGCTAGGGTTAGAGTTAGCGAGAGTGGTTAACTAGAGATTTGTAGAGGACACGGAAATCTGTAAGCTTCATGTTGGGATCAGTACAAATTGGAGCTCTGTTGGTCCGTGGATGTAGGCCAAACATTGGCTGAACCACATTATATCTCTGTTTTCCGTTTTCTGTTTTTCGGTTGCTGTTTTCGATCGAATCGAGCTGCGATTGCTCGATTGAGCTAGATCGAAACACACACACTAAAACACAGGTCTATTGCGAGTCGATTGCAGCTGGAATTTCAACATTCTCGAAGAAGACAAGATTTTGAAATTGAAGACGGATGAAAATGAAAAGTACCGTAGATTTGAGTTTAGTAGCCATTTTATGGAGTATTAAGCTGATCTTGTAGAATACTATTTGTAATTGTGCTTGATTTCATTAGTTGTCCTTGTAATTAGGGGCGTTTTGTATAGTAGTCCTTAGATTAGGACTAGTTTGATATTTATACCAAGTTTGTTTGGTATAAATACTTGTAAATCAATTGAGCTTAATAGAGAAAGTTTTGAGAATTGATCCGAAGGGCTTGCAATTTGATTTCTAGAGAGAAACAACAGTAACTTTCTCACTCTACTCGAATTCTCTCTCTTGTTCTTCATTTGAGTTTTTCGATCGAATTCAATTGCTTATCTAAACGATCGAATTACTATGAATTCTAGCCTAGGATCGTAGAGTTGTTAATCGTAGGACCTAACAATTGGTATCAGAGCAGATTCGTTCTGTTTTGAATCGAAAATTGTTAGAATTGGATCGAAAATCATTTTCTGGATACTGTTCATCGAAGAACAGTTTGGCGCGAAAAGCTTTTTCGATCCAATAGCTTAATTCTATGCTTAATTGACTTGAATTTGGTTTTTCTGTGCTTGTTTAAGTGATAGATCATCATTGCGATCAGTTCTGTAGCAGTTTAAACTTCGATTTCTGGAATTGAATTGCTTCTGCGTGTTACTGTTTGCGAAGAACATGAAGAACACGTTCTGATTTTGATCAAATTCGATATATTTTGCTTCATAACGTGTTTAATTGCTTGTTCGTGCGTGATTTGTACTTAATTGCGAGCAATTGCCTCAAATTTCACTATCTGATTCTTTGTTTTTGCTCGAATTAGTGTTAATCGTATTCTGTGAATTTTTCTCGATTGCTCAAATTTTTCTCGCTAAGTTTTGCGATCGGATTAGTTTCTCGATCGATAAACCTAGCGCGAGAATTTTTCTCGGTCAGAATACGAAGTCAGCGCTAGAATCGTCATCAGTAGAAACGATTTTAGTTAGAAATATTTCTCGAGCATTATGGCGAACAACGTTTTCGAGAGAGACTTATTTTGACTTTGCATGCGTAGAAACTTTCACTCGAAAAACTTTTTCAGTCAAACCTTTTAACGTTTGACCAGGCGAAAATCATTTATACGCGAGAAACTTTTCTAGTCAACAGATTTATTTTGACTTGTCGAGGAACTTACTAACGTACTGTTTCTTTACGATCGAAATAAATTCACGATCAAGAAATTTTTCTCGACCGAATGATTTTGAGCAATTTATCTCGCTCGTAAAGTATCTCGCTGACAAAATTTCTCGCACGAGAACAGTACTCAGTACACTATCTCGACGGAATTAATTTCGATCAAACTTTAAGATTGAATCGAAAATAATTCTCGATCTAATTTTCGAATCAAACGCTACTAACGAATTTTGTCACTTGTGAAGCACATTACATCATCTTCAACCTTCAAAACAATTAACGAAGATCCTTCAACAACTCGACTACAATACAAACATGGATGCATACTCACTCGGAAATGACAACCGTCCGCCGATCTTGCAAAGAGGCGAATACACAGTGTGGAGAAGCCACTTTCTGAATTTAATTGCTCTAAAGGATCAAGCCTAAAATCTACTGAAGTCCCTTGAAGAGGGACCGGCACAGTTCTGGGTTCATGTACCCGGGGATGAAACAGCTGCTCCAGCAATTCCAGCTTCTAGGCGACTAAAGGAGCCTAGAGAATACTCTCTGGAGGAAAGAGCTCGAGCTAAGGCTGATCTAGTAGCCATGAATACCCCTATGCAGGGCATCCCCAACGATATATACAGACAAATCGACAGCCTTACATCGGCCAAAGGAATGTGGTATGAGCTGCATAGGATGATGCAAAGGACGGAAGTTGGCATAAAGGCCAAGAAGGCGAACATTCTCACTGCTTACGACTCATTCAAAGCAAAGCCGGAGGAGAGTCTAAACGAGATCTACCAACGATACCTCACTCTTCTCAATGAAATGAGGAAGATAGAAATAACAAAGACAAACATGGAGACAAACATAAGATTTCTATCCTCTCTGCCCACGGAATGGAAGAAAATATCCACTCAAATACGACAAAACAAAGATCTAGAGGAGTTGGATGTCCATGCCGTGTTCGATAATCTCGCTCAGCATGAGGAGGATATCCGCGAGATTACCAAAGAGCAGAAAGCAAACAAACCGATGACACGGTTGCCTTAGTCTTGGAGAAGAGGAGCACAAGGTCAAGAAAGAAAAAGATCGTTAGGCCACCTTCATCATCAGAGTCGGAAGAGGAATCGGACTCCGACATCGAGCCGAACATGAAAGCCCTTGGAAAACAGTTAGCTCTCATTGGGCAAATGATGAGCAAGAAATACTTCAAGAAGAAGTCTTCAACCTCAGCCAATAGACTTCGGACTACAAGCTCCAAGAACAAAGAACGTGCTCCGGAGAGTTCCGAGGTCAAGAATCCCAAAGAGACTAACAAATGTTTTAAATGTGGCAAAGCAGGTCACTTTGCCAGAGAGTGCACTCTCCCGAAGAAAAGAGATGCAAACTACTACTCCAGGAAGCTTCAATTGACAAAACAGAAAGAAGCTGGAGTAGCTCTCATGGCTGAACAGGACCAATGGCTCGAGGACACGTCGAACTCCGAAGAAGAGAACTTAGCCCTCATGGCCCGTCTCGACAACGAATTGGACGCCGAAACATCCACTCGTACGGACGACGACAACGCATCCACGTCTTCAAATGAGATCCATCATGTGTGGTACCTCGACTCTGGTTGCTCCACACACATGACTGGTAGTCAAGAGCTGCTGAGCAACTACAAAGACCGACCAAACGGCAAAGTCAGATTTGGGAACAACGATTCAGCCCCGATTCTAGGACTTGGGGATATCACTCTGAAGAATCTGACCATCAAAGATGTCTCGTACGTCGAAGGTCTCCGCCATAACTTGTTCAGCATAGGCCAATTCTGACAAAGGATTCCAGGTGGTCTTCCATGCTGACCGGTGCAGAATTGTGGATAGTCAGGACACAGAACTCCTTCAAGGACTTCGGAGATCCAATCTTTACACGATCAACCTGACGTCGCCCTCGACAGCTGTATGCCTCATTTCTCAGATTGATTTACAGAGGAACAGCTTATGGCATCAACGACTGTCTCATCTGAATATGAAAGCTCTCCAACGTCTTTCTACGAAAAAGTTGGTTCACGGTCTTCCAAATATACAACTACAAAGGGAGCATCACTGTTCGGCATGTCAATTAGGAAAAATGAAGCGACCATCTCATCACGTCAAGCAAATTGCATCTACTTCTCGACCATTGGGACTAATTCACATGGATCTCTGTGGTCCGATGCAGACTCAGAGTATCAATGGAAGAAAGTATGTCCTAGTGATTGTGGATGACTATTCTCGCTACACGTGGACTAAGTTCCTCCGAACGAAAGATGAGACTGGTGACTTGATCATCAATTTTGTGACCACAACTCAAAATCTGCTGCAACAGACTATTCAAGTTGTTCGAACAGACAACGGCACTGAGTTCAAGAACAATCACCTCAGTGAGTTTTATCAGAAACTTGGAATAAGTCAACAACTTTCAGCCGCCAAAACACCTCAACAAAATGGGGTCGTTGAAAGGAAAAATCGAACACTAGTGGAAGCCGCTTGTACAATGCTGATCCAATCGGAACTTCCACACTTTCTATGGGCTGAAGCAGTCAATACCGCTTGTTTTACTCAAAACAGGACGGTGGTTCACAAACGGTTCAACAAGACTCCGTATGAGATTGTGAATAATAGAGTGCCCAACATCTCTTTCCTTAAAGTCTTCGGGTGCAAGTGCTTTGTGGCGAACGATCGAGAGCAACGTGCAAAGTTCGACCCTAAAGCATTCGAAGCTACATTTGTCGGGTATTCTTCAACATCAAAAGCGTACCGAGTATACATCAAGTCCAACCGAACTATTAAGGAAAGCTATAATGTCACTTTCCACGAAGTGGCAGAGATGGCTTCTGGTCAATTCAGTCCAGGACCCGTGCCTAACCCGTTGGCTTGTGAAGACAACATTTCAGAACCCGTAATCACTGGTGTGTTGGCACAAAACCAACAGAAGATGGCAACAACTTTAGGATCAGTGTCAGACGAAGCAACGAGACTTGCAATAGACGACTTGGATTCTCTCTTCGAACCGGTATATCAGTCATACACGCCTACACCAACAATGGATTATCTACCGAACGAGACCGACGTACTAAGTTCATCTCACACCTCTACCCCACCCGATTCAGAATTGCCACAGAACACCGAAGAACCTACAATGGTCATCGAGGGAGTATCATCTGAGACGATCAATCCAAGTGCAGTATTGGAACTTCCTCAGACAAATGATCAATCTGAGACTATAGGCAATCTAGATCCACAGATAGCTGACGCATCGACTTCAGCCTTGCCTCATGAGCGCAAGTGGACGAGATGCCACTCGGTTGATCAGATAATTGGCGATCCCTCGGTTGGTGTGAGGACACGTCGTCAACACAGTCTTTTCAGTTGCTTCATGAGCCAAAACGAGCCTACCAAAGTAGCAGACGCACTTCGAGACCCGGATTGGACAATCGCAATGCAAGAGGAAATCAATCAATTCGAACGTCTTCAAGTGTGGACCTTGGTACCCCGTCCACATGGGAAAACAGTGGTCGGAACTAAATGGATTTTCAAGAATAAGAAAAATGAAGATGGTGAAGTGATCCGGAACAAAGCAAGGCTAATTGCTAAGGGATACAATCAACAGGAAGGCATTGACTACGACGAGACTTATGCTCCTGTTGCCCGTATCGAAGCTATCCGCCTCCTGCTGGCTTATGCGGCTCACAAAGACTTCAAAGTCTATCTGATGGATGTTAAAACCGCCTTTCTCAACGGCATGTTAAAAGAAGAAGTCTACGTCGCTCAGCCGGAAGGTTTCGTTGATCAAGAACATCCCGATCATGTCTATCGCTTGGACAAAGCTCTCTATGGACTAAAACAAGCCCCGCGTGCTTGGTACGATGTCCTGAGTGATTTCCTCGTGAAGTCTGGATTCATACGAGGAACGATAGACACAACCCTCTTCATTGAATGGCATGACAAAGATCTGATGGTCGTCCAAGTATACGTTGACGACATCATCTTCGGATCAACAAATCCTCGGCTCTGCAAGAAGTTTGGAGATCTCATGAAGAGCAAATTCGAGATGAGTCACATGGGAGAGATGCAATTTTTCTTAGGACTCCAAGTCAGGCAGCTCAATGATGGAATTTTCATCAGTCAGACAAAATACATCAAGGATATTCTGAAGAAATTTCATCAAGACCAGAGCAAGACTCTCAGCACTCCTATGTCACCAAGCTGCAAGTTGGATGCCGATCCCTCGGGCAAGTCGGTCGACATCACACTGTATCGCAGTATCATTGGATCTCTTCTCTACCTTACTTCGAGCCGGCCGGACATCATGTTTGCCACGTGCTTGTGTGCCCGTTTTCAAGCCGATCCCAAAGAATCCCATATGCTCGCGGTCAAAAGAATTTTACGCTACCTTAAGGGCACCTCTACCCTTGGCCTATGGTATCCAAAGGGTACGAATTTTAAACTTATCGGCTACACTGACGCTGACTATGCAGGTTGCCGAATGGACAGGAAAAGCACGTCCGGTGGCGCTCAATTTTTAGGCGAAAAGCTGGTTTGCTGGTCATCCAAAAAGCAGAACTGTGTGTCAACTTCGACGGCCGAAGCTGAATACGTAGCTGCTGCCTGCTGTTGCTCACAGATGCTGTGGATGCGGACACAGCTTCGCGACTATGGGTACAATCTGAATAATATACCCATATATAGTGATAGTCAGAGTGCAATCGCCATTACTTGCAATCATGTTCATCATTCACGCACAAAACACATAGACATTAGATATCATTTTATCAAAGATCACGTAGAAAAAGTCACGATAGAGATGTACTTTGTGAACACGGAGTTTCAACTAGCCGACATTTTCACCAAGGCATTGGATGAGAAACGATTTCAATTCCTTGTCGGAAAATTAGGCATGTTGAATCTTCCGTAATATTTGCATTACCTGATCTTCTGTGCTATCACATGCTCTATTCTATGTGCTTTCTATGCTTATTTGTTCTTATCTTGCGTGATAAAAATAAATATAAAAAATAATAATAATAACATATATATTTCTATATATAATATAAAGGGGTATGACGAAATCCTTTAGGATGCTTTGATCTAAAGTCACTTAGAATTTTACCCCGACATGCGATCGATTTAATTGCTTAATTTTGTCAGTCTAAGTCGCATTCTTGTGTCTAAAGGTCATTAGGTTGCTCCACTAGACACAAAGCCACTATAAATGTGAGGATTCAAGCCTTGTTATTTTTTTCTTTCTTTGGATCTATTTCTCGAGTAAGTCACACATCAATTGCTTGTCTTAAGTAGTGATACTTGGCTTCATACTCATCTTGCGTTAGATCGTTAGGAAAATGATAAGGGAGTTTAAGATATTCCTCATTCGGCCTTATATAAATTCCCCCACGTTAGCCCTTAGTCATCCACTTTGAGCCTTCTCCGACGTCCTTTTCTTCAATTAAAACCCATTCCCAGCTTTCAACCGAACTTTATACTCTTCGAATGGTTGTTCAAACGAGAAAAGGAGGGGAAGATAACAAAAGAAAAAGTAAAATGATGACAAAAGAAGGCATTGCTCAACGCGCAAAAATCAGACCAAAGGAACCGGCCTTTCGACTACCTTGTAGAAAGTGGCATGGATCCTGCTGTGAACTTCTCCAACGATAATCTCGTACGCTCGTCAGAACGGCTGGAAGAGGAGCACCACGAAGTGAACTTCTCCAACGATAATCCGGTCTTATATCGGGAAACGAGAAGAGGAGTGCAGCCTCGGGTACGAATTCCATAACCGAGAACTTCTCCAAATTGATAATCTCTGAAACCTCAATAGGGATTAAGAGAAGAGGAGCTCAGTATCGGCCCGAGAACCAACAAGAAGAACTTCGCCTACGATAATCTCCTAGAGCCTCATGGAGAAGCGGAGCTTCAGCTTGAGCATAATATAAAAAGGGATAGTTCTTAAAAGAAAAGGAGGGAGAAAAGATTGAAAAGAAGAAAGACGCCGAAAAAAAGACGGACGTAGAATTGGAAGACGATGAAGAGATAAGCTCACTTCCCTTTAAATTCCTTCCGTTCTAAGTCTTAGCCAAATTATAACCCTTACAACCCTTTGATTCTACATAGACGGTCTCTCGCTTAGGTGAAATGATTAAAAAATGTCTCGATCACAGGTAAATTGACTAAAAATTGCTTGTGTTGACTTGAGTGATGAAAATATAAAAATCCCAAGATAGCTAATTGAGAGCAAGAGCGAACCTGGTGAGATGTCGAAATGGACCAGTCTACGGAATTAGGACTTTAGTTTGACGACATGACTTGACGGCATTTTCTTCTTTTAAATGTCTCGTAAAATTTTAGGCGTGACGATTGATCGAAGCAAAATAATCTGACCTCATAAATAAATATATATATATATATACATATATATAATAATAAATAAATAATAAATAATAAAATTCGCACATTTTGACATGAAATATTATGTTTCATAAGCGTTGAATTGAATAAATGCGAATTTCTTTAGTGTATCGCACATTCTAAATGCAATTATAGATTGCATTGGTACTGAATTGTTTAAATGCGATACATTTCTCATTGCTTCTACCCTCACACAAAACTTTAAAGTACATGTTTTCGGGGACCATGTATACATGCTTACTTGGTAAATTTGTGTGCTCGTGACTTGAATTGATTTCATATGCTTGCATAATTAGTCAATTCATGTGCATCATTTGAGGGGGAGCAAGTATAAGACTTGTAGATTAGCTCCAAATATTTTTGACGTTTCTCTGAGTATTTCAGATCTTTCAAAATTAAAGAGCGAGACGTTGACACTACAAAGAGAGGAGCTAGACACAAGACCAAATATTTCAAAGATAAAACTGCCAAAAATAATTGTTGATTAACTCCATTATTACTAACGCTTATCTCTAAGTGGTACAGATTTTTAAATTTCTGCAAGGGGAGCTAGACGTTACTACACGGAAAATACAGGGAGTTAATTGCATTTATTTTAAAGACTAAGGGGGAGTCTTACAAAGGGTTTTATTTTGAAATAGGGGTCAATCTGAAAAATTTTAGAAGTACTTACTATCGAGAAACTAGATAGCAGACTTAATTCACGATCATAAGTTTCTCGATCGTAAACAGTCTTAATTGAATTCCGATTTAATTGAGATACTGTTTGTGTCGAATTAGTTTTTCGATCGGTAAAATTCTGATTTAGTCGCCAAGATAGAAGATTTTGACCGAAAAAGTTACTTACCATCGAGAAATCTAATTAGGATTTTTGTGAGCGAAAAACTTACGCACTGATTAGACAATTTAGATGCAAATTTTATCGAGCGTAAAACTTACTATCGCAAAATAGAAATTTTCGATTCAATTTCAATTTGATCACAAAAATTTAGCAGCGAGAAATTAATTTTTCAACACGTAATATTTCGATCGCAAAATTCGCCGCTTGGGATTTAATTGATTGGAAAATTTCTCAACGATTGACTTAGTCTTTCGTTGACTAATTTCTCGATAAAATTATATCGCAGCGAAAATTATTTTACTTACAATCGAAAATCACATTCCGCTCGACAAATTTCAAATCGAAAATTTTATTCAATCGAGGAAAATTTCTCGATAGTAAATTTACCTGAGAAATAATTTCTCGATCGTAAATTTACACGGAATTTTTCTCGATCGTAAAATAGGTCGACTACAGTCTCGATTTCAACTTCAATACTTAGAAAATTTTACTAAGTCTTTTACTCTGTAGCGGACCTTTGTGAATAAAATTTTCTCGATCGAAAAATCGAACTGAGTCATTACAATTGAAATCAATGCATAGGAAATCATTTTCAAAATCAATTTATCGAGCGAAAATTTTCTCGGCATGAACAGTGTCCTTTTTCACGAGTCAACACTTAGAAAATTTCGAACTATTTTCACGCGATTTATACTTCATTCGAAATTACATTCATGCCATTACGATTTTTCAAAATTGAGCATATACTATGCATTTGATATGATTTCAATTTCAAAATTCATCGAACATGCTATTACTTGCGATATTACTATAGTTTGATGAAATTTATTCATACTTCGACTGAAAATAAAATTGAACTAATAAACTTTTATATATCTTATTTTTTAGATGGATCGCTATCCATGATATAATCACATATACGACCACAACCTGTATCTGAAAGTCCGGAAATTTTCAGCTCGATCTGAGCACCTTTCGATGCCCGGACGAGATCATTGTCTCTATCCTGAGAGGTCACCCCATCTGGCACGCATTGACGGTCACCGCCTCAGTGCCAATGGTCTATCTCCAGCAATTCTGGGGATGTATACAAGGAGTTGTAGCGAATGGGGCATTCTCCTTCACAACAAGAATTGGGACGCGGCATATTCATATGAGCAAGAGCCAGTTCGGGATGATACTGGACTTGCCACACAGCGACAACTACAACCCGCTCCCGTCGAACGCAGAAATGGTCCATGACTTCATGCACATGGGATATCAACTGCAGCTCACCAAATTAGCTCAGGTCCAGAGCAGCGGTATCCCTCACCCCTGGAAGACACTATTCGGGATCGTGAACAAGTGTCTATCACCAAAGCATGCCGGTTTCGACAAGGGCAACGGCAATATACTGCGAATCTTTCACGGTCTCGCCTTCGCCAGAAACTACGACTTCGCACAGCTAATCTGGAATGATCTAGCTGAACAGATCCGGCTGAAGGAAAACCGAAGGTCAAAGAACGTGCCCTATGCTCGATGGTTCAACGTGATCATCAGGGAGGTCATGGAGCTACATGCGGAGAACATCCCACAGCTGCCTCCTGGTGGAAACTATCAGCCGCCAAGGCTAAAGTTCTTCCACAATCCACGGCTCACGGACTTGGACCAACCGTCGATGCCGATTCTGCTCCAACTACTCAGGCTTGCCGACCCCCCGGGAGCTGAGTATCAAAGATTCTGCCGGGAACACCATTTAACGGAGCAAATGATCAGAGGGCCCCCGGCAGATTACCATGTGAGCCCTCCCCACCCGAAACACCAACCAAGCCCTGACGACGCGATGATAGATGTTGTCGCTCAGGAGCTTCAACAGGAGTCTCCCTTGATCGAAGAGCCGATGCCCGACGTAAATGAGACCTTGATAGACGTCGTGGCTACCGAGATGGCGCTCGAGGCTCCTGAACATGAATACCAAGTGGAAGTGCCCGTACATGTAGGCGTGCTCGAAGAAACCATTGAGGAGGTTCTTCTACAAGAAGCACAGCCCGAGACAGAAATTGGGCAAAGCTCGCTTCCACTGGTGACGGATCAGGCTCTAGGGGATGTTGAATGTGATCCCACTCCTCACATAGCTACACCATCCGACACGGAGTCAGATGAGGAGATTAGCCTGATAAGACGGACTCCCAGACGACTTAGTATACAAATGGAGTCCCTCTTCCCGGCCGTCATCAACCCACCAGATACTCCACTGACCACAACGACAAGGGTTGATGGCACTTCTTCGCTCAATCTTGAGCCGCAACCAACTCACGTGGTATCTGGTTCGCAGGCGCAACCCGAGCCTGCAACAACACCCATAGAGACGAATCCTCAGGATTCGACTCGAGGATTGGGTGGAAGTCTCATACAGTCACAACCTCAAGTGACTGTGAGCCAACCCACAGAGTCGGTGTCTACTCAAGGGTTGATAACAGGCGACGTCAGTCGTCCTGGTCCATCTAAGGAGGCGTCCGCATCCTTCGTGACGACCGAACAGTTCCAGGCCGCTCTCTCTGCCGCTGTACAGTCAATGGAAGAAAAGATCACAAAGAGAGTACTCCAAGCACTCGAGGCATCCCGAAGAGATACCGGGAAAGCACCTGCCTCTGAAGGCCCTTCGTCACGAACCAACCCCACACCTCCACAACCCACACCCACCGACCCTCTAGCCACTTCCTCCATCCTCATCAACCCATACACAATCCCCATCACCAAGCTCCATGACATTCTCCTCGCCCGTGTGATAGACCTTTCCATCCGATCGCCGTAAGAAGAATCCCTCTATAGGCGATTGGTGGACCATCCTGAGCCACCGACTGACACCTGCCGAGGCCAAAGCTCCCACTCCCGGCGCAGACATGACGATCCTGACAATCAGGACCCTCATGAGGGGGAGAAGAGGCCAAGGACATCAACAAGTGGCCAAGGACAAGGCTCGGGCGCCACGCAGACAAGCGCCGGAGCTGGTGAAACCCAAACACAAACCTACCAAACCCAAACACAAACCACCCAAACTACCTACACCACGCACCGCACTGCCCACATCGACCGACCAACCTTTCACCTCAGGAGGCCTCCGTCCACACTACCGATCTACTCAAGCCCCTTGCTTCCGGAAGAAGAAGCAAGTGCTGCAATGCTTGTAGCTCTAGCAGCTACCCAAGCCACTCTCTCAGCCGCTCCAGACCAACCGGGACCCTCTGGACATGGTGTTAATCCACACGAGGCCCTAGACAAGTACATCTTCGAAGGACAGTGGATGACCCATTCCATGCCCGAGGACATCAAAGACGACGGATTCACGACGTTCGGCACTTTCTACAACAAGCGTCTATAGACCTCGTAATCATAGAAGACGACGAACTTCAGGAAGGTGAAGACTACCAACGAGACATCCCAAGGCTATCAGAGTTGATCGCACAACGAGCGGCCTCCCCCACAAGGCAAATGCCAGGGACCGTTCGGATTGACACGCAATGGGAAAACATCCAAATAGAAATTCCCTTCCTAGAAGAAGTTCGTGAGAATATTTGGAGGTCTCCGGACAGAGTGAAGAAGCCGAACGAGTTCGAGCTTAGAGGGATCTCTCATTGGGATCAGCAGAAGAGGATGACCTACCTCTGGATGCTGACAAAACTAGGACCTGATGTTAGGCTGGGGATGACTAAGGCACAAGCCAAGAGCCATTATAAGAGTCTCTCCCCAATATGCCAACTCCTCAGCGTCTACTGTGCAAAAGGAGGACTTCCAACACCTTACGTCATTGAAAGAGTGGACAGGACCCGAGAGGAACTGAGCGAGAGCGACCTACCGTACATCCCTGCTGATGAGGTGTACAACCTCTACAAGCTGTACGTAGAGAAGTACAAAGGTCCTCAGGGCTTCATCAAGAAAGAAGGCCTCGAAGGGCTCTACCGGTTCATGATGCGCCAAGTCAAGTACTATGCCGACACGACCTTCAGATGGCTCTGGAGAGCAATATGAAGAAGGTCAACATGACCGCTCCACTCAACAAAGGACCTGAGATCGAAGGGCTTCCCAACAATCACGTGCACATCAGCTTAATCCTAGGCATCACCTACCACAATCCAATAGCAAAGGAGAATAGGTTGATGCTGAAGACTGAGATTCATAAGTTTTGCGATGGGACGCTCAAGGTCGTCAGGAAAAACATCGAGCAGAGGTTGGAAGAAATCAACAGAGACACTATGCTGAGGATCCACAGGTTCGTGAGAGAACAGCCGCTCCTAATAAAATTGCTTGAAGATATCGAGGAGCGACTGGAGCTTAGGATCACTCTGAGGAACTACGAGCATGCGCTGGGCTTGCGCAGATCATATTACGCCCGACGAGGACAAACGGCGCGGAGACGCAATCAAGCACAAAGGGGGAGATTGTAGAATACTATTTGTAATTGTGCTTGATTTCATTAGTTGTCCTTGTAATTAGGGGCGTTTTGTATAGTAGTCCTTAGATTAGGACTAGTTTGATATTTATACCAAGTTTATTTGGTATAAATACTTGTAAATCAATTGAGCTTAATAGAAAAAGTTTTTTGAGAATTGATCCGAAGGGCTTGCAATTTGATTTCTAGAGAAAGAAACAACAGTAACTTTCTCACTCTACTCGAATTCTCTCTCTTGTTCTTCATTTGAGTTTTTCGATTGAATTCAATTGGTTATCTAAACGATCGAATTACTATGAATTCTAGCCTAGGATCGTAGAGTTGTTAATCGTAGGACCTAACAGATCTGTAGTAGGTTCTTTTAGTATGATCTTTGAACATTCATTTTTTTCCGGGCTTGTTTTTCTTTTTTTCTTTGTCGAGTTGTGCTCATTTCTCTCTCGATGAGAGTTTTTGTCCCTACTAGATGTTGATTGTATCCAAAAGGCTCTGTTGGGCTATTTTGCTATGAATCTTTGTCTATATATTAACCATAGTTTCAAAACAAAAAGACTATAATTAATTATGACTCAATATCGAATACTTACACTTTAAAAATTAACTCGTTAGTCTTATTTTTACCAAGTCAAAATCAATTAGTCACACCTAATTTAGTCGACTTTCCAAGTCTTATGCCCGTAACCGAACCTCAATTCTTTCTCAATCTTAAGTCCAATCCAATATTAAAACAGTAATTGTTAAGCTATTATACAGAGGGATAAACATATAAAATATCACTTTGATATGCAAAATTAAATATCACCCAAAAACAAATAAAATGATGACATAACACATTGGTCAATATTTCAACGATACTCAAGTAACGGTGATGACAATTTCACCGTGATGTAAAGTTACATCAAACAAGCACCACTTACTTTTGAATTAAATTGTTGATGGCAATTTATCGTTCGTCAAAATCGCATTTAACTACTAAAAATTTATGTGACAAAATGGATGATTATCAATCACACGGGCGGAGCCATGCTTTGCCTAGGTAGGCATGCCTACCCTGAAAAACAACTGTATGTGTGTGTGTATATATATATATAGAGAGAGAGAGAGATAGAGAGAGAGAGAGAGTTGCTATGGTGTCCACCCGCCGTGAGCATCTACAGCAACTCTCTCATTTTCTGTGTTTTTTCAATCTCTGACACCGACATTACCTCCGTCGACTCTGTCAAATAAGTTTTCATGTAAATCACCGTCTTCGATACTGTGATTTGTAAGAAAATTCATCATTTAGGTATGTCGTCCACACATGAATAATAATAATGAATTTTCTTATAAATCAACATTATCGAATAGGGTAACGACTGATTTGAGGGTGTCAACTGAGGTAATGGCGGCGTCAGAGATTGAAAAAACACAGCAAAATGAGAGATTTGCTATCGGTGCTCACGATAGGTGGGCACCATAGCAAATATATATATATATATATATATTATGAGGAATTTTATGGTGCTCAATTGATGTGAGCACCTTGCGTGGGCACCTGTTGATCTGGCACCGATTCGTGTCAAGTCTGTTGGGGATATGCCATCGGAATGCCATTCGAGGATGTGATGAATAGGGCATAGACTAAACGTGTTATTCACTTTATAATGTTGGAATATGTATTCGAATATTTATTTATGAAATTTACAAAAGGCATATTATTTATTTACCATTAGTTCTTGCTTGGCATCCAGCAAGACGGTAAATAAATAAAATCCATATATACGAGTTTAGTCACCGATTCTCATGGGTTGAGAGAGGGGGCACCGGTGAGCTATTATTCCAAGATATTAAATTAGTCCATTAGTCTTAGACCTCAGTAGGGTGACTGAGTGTCGATCATGACTTTGTTGACGACTCCTAAATGGTTGTGCCAACTATTCACTTGGGAAGTGGGAGGTCATAACATTGATATGAGTTGAATTGGGAATTAACTATATTTGGACACGGCTCGTAATCAATGATCACATGGCTAATTACTTGCTGAGTGTCAATGATCGATTGATTCACTATAGTACTATACGTGGACCTTAGACCGAAGGGTCATTGACAGAGTTGGCTTCGGAGTCATGACTTGTCACTAGTTTGCTAGGCTCGCCTTGTTCGAGGTAGAACATGGGTCAGCGGTGACATGCAGTCTTGACAAAGTGCAACTGCTGGGCTTTGGCAGTCGTGAGGGATTTACAACCTCGCAAGTAATCGAGGTATATGTCCTATGTATATTCGGGGACGAAAAATTACGAAATCTTTGATCAAAGTATTAAAACTAACTCACGTGGGACGTGGAGTGTAGTTTAGTAATTTCGTTGTCACGAATTTATCATAGTGTCCGGTTAGTGAGTTTGACATGACCATGGCTCTCATTCGATCGGGACATATGTGTGACGTCCGGGGCCGAAGAGGGCGGGGAGTGATCGCCGGTGCCAGGGTGCACGGACCATGAGCGGCTCCTGGCAGGCTTCTAGGCGAAGGGGTACATGAACGAACCGATCCGACACCCGAATGAGCGGGGGATCCTGAGAACTGGTAGCGTATGAGCGTGTCAGACTAAGAATCGTACAAGAGAATTGATAGTACTACTCATATCACCAAGGTCGACCTACCTTTTCGGGAGTCCATCTATAGAAACTCCGAAGTTAAGCGTGCTTGACTTGGGGCAATCTAGGGATGGGTGACCCCCTGGAAAGTTTGCCCAAGGTGCGTGTGAGTGAGGACAAAGCACGCTGGAAGTTTAACTGGTGATACAGTGGGGCCAGACTATCAGTTGGAGTGTGGTGGGCCCAACCCCACAGGTCCCGGTAGGGACAAATGTTACAAGTAACACCCGGTATGGGACGGGATGTAACAATATGTGAAGGATCTATACGTATTACGACGATCTATAGTCAGTTCGTAAAATACGAAGATCGTACTCAACACGGGATCTATTTTGTACCGTGGGAATGACTAGGCGCTTACCGAATTCTTGGATTCCTCCCTTGCTGGGTTGAGACGAACCAAGAGAGTTGGGCTTAAAAAGGATCACAGAGACAGTATCTAATAAAGTGAGATGTGTTATTATTTAACGAGCTTGGAGTCGTTAATAAAATGTCAAATAAAGTTTTGTAAACTATATTTACATGGACTTTTATTCTCGGAACGAAATAATTAAAGCATGGAGCGCAGATAGGGTTCACAACCACGAGCAAGGCTCGTCATTGTTGTGAAGCCCGTCTCAAAAGTATCAACGGATTAACAAATTCATATCTCCCAATCTAGACCTCAGATTGAGAATCGCTTTGGTGAGAGTCAATACTCATGAGTCTTTTATCTATGGCAAAAATTTCAGGTCCATTGGACATCGTTTAGACCTCGATCTGAGAACAACACAAAACTGCCGCAAACCTGCCGAAAGTGTCATGACCGTGGGATATGATGCAAGAGGCCGTGGGGGCAGGGCAGAGGCTGGCCAAGCCCACTGCCTGCCTCCCATGGCCGTGGGCTTCAACTTGGAGGCCGTGTGGCCTTGACCATGGCCGTGAGGGTGGCCGTGGTTCTCTCCACGGCCGTGAGCTCTTTGTTAGAGGCCTTGGACCGACGGTCTTTTAGTCAATTTGATCCAAATCAAGTCCAAATTCATCCATTGTGTTTTTGTTAGATTTGTGGGACAATATCTAGTAATTTGATGATTTAAAAACAATGGAATCAAACAAAATTGAGTCATGTAGGACATGATTCAATTTTATCAAACTTAAAGTCATTTTCATGGTTGAAAAATGGATCTTAAGTTAAGGACTTGCATAATTTCGTGGCTCATGAGTTCAAGTCCAATTCTCACTCTAAAGAATGGTGCTAGAGAGAGTTGAGAGAAAACTTAGGTTGTTCTTTGAAAAACCTAAGTTTGTGAGTAACTTTTTAGTAAATCACACACATACACACATCTCTTCTAAACATCTTCCCCACCTCTCTAGCCATCCTTGGGAGGTGGTGGAATTTGGTTATGTCCCGGGGTCGGCGTGACGATCTTGCCAAGTCGTTGGAGTTCGGAGGGCCACGGCGTTTCTCGGAGCGAACTACAACAACCGGGACAGCTAGGTGAGAGCTGGGATCTTCGCTACAAGGGTAAGGTTCTCAAAACACCAAAATACGTGTCATGCATGTTTTCTTTTCTATAACCAAGCGATCCGGGGCTCCTTACGGGGATCCGGGATAAAACTTTAAACTTCCTGCGCCCAGGGTTAGATCTCGGGACAGAGCCCGAAATGAGTTTGGTTGTGCAAATCACCGAGTCGCTCGAGCATCATAGCATGAGTTGCTCTCGGTTTGAGTTTGCAAATCGAGAGCTCGCATGGTCGGAACATCGTCTCGTTGTGAGCGGCCCGGCGAAGGGCAGCGTCGTGTTGAGAAACCGTAGCGGTTGTCTCCCCGCGGATGATAACTTCACGCTTGGAGGCGAGTTAAAGGGTGTACTTTGTGTAGGTGGCATAAATCTAGTGGTCTTTGGTCGATCCGCATAAAAACACGTTAGACGTGGTTTAAACGGAATTTCAGCGATATCTATAACGATAATAGTGAGACTGAGAGCTCAAAACGAGCTGCTGCCCCTTGTCGTGCGTTATCTTACGTATTACTTTTACCGGGACCATGACGTTCAACGGATCCGGGTTTTAAATCCGGTGATGGCGAAGTCCGACTCCGGTCGGGTAGCGATAACGGCCGGTAGTTTTAATTTTGGGTTACGGGGATTTTAGAAACCTCGATCGGCCGATAAGGTTATGGCCCAATTCCTTCCATATTTGGATTTAAGAGGTTTGGCCCAAAATATAGTATCATGGGCTTAACTAGATTAGGCCAAGCTAAGTAACCCTAATGGGCCTGGCCCAATACAAGCCCAAATTTCGTTTCGGTTTCTTGGAGCGTTTGTTGTTGCGTACGTGTTTATGTTATGTATGTATGATACGTTAAAGGCGTCAGCGTGGACTTAGGCTCTATTTCCGGGTGATATGTTAAGGGTGACAAGGTCCCCCCCGGCTTGTATTTTATTTGATAATATACTGGTTGTCCGGGACAGCTGATCCCCCCGTTTTGTACTTTATTAATTTTTGGAAAATTAATTTAATTATGGTGGTCGTACGAGTACGAGGCGAAAATACAAATAATGTCGTTCGAGGGCTTGGAGGTTGCTCGAAGATATGGTGTTACCCCAAAGATGAAGAGATGTTATTTTTTGTAAAATAAATGTAGTAGAGAAGAAATAGTCCGCGCTGATTGTCTTGTAGGCAAACTAGGTTTACCGCGATTTCGTGCATGTTTGTTTGACGTTACGTGCATTACTAAGTGCTTGCATGTGAGACGTATTCTCCCGTTGGACAAAATACTAAGTGAGTAAAGGGACTTGGTTCCTGTCTTCTATCAAGCTCGAAACTGTTGCGGCTTGAGTGTGTGTGCGGTTTGTTCCGAGTTATCGGCGCCAAACATTTCGCTCTTGTTGTAGTCAGCCCGGGTGCGTTAAGACATTTAAAGTCAAACTCAATATTGATATGGCTTGAGTGTGTGTGCGGTTTGTTCCGAGTTATCGGCGCCAAACATTTCGCTTTTGTCATGGATATTTCAGGTGCCTGTCGAAATGCCGCTCTCCGAAACATATTCACGCCTTATAAAGTGTTATCCTACGGGCAGGAATTTCCACATGTTAGGATTGAGCCAAACATTGATAGGTTGCACTTAGACCGGTTATTTCCCAATTATTCTTGTTAGGGTGAGGGTTCCTGACTGGAGACGAAGTTGCTGAAACACTCATGAGATGGGCTTGTGCGGGACACGGGTCCGTCTATGGGTTCGTGTGGGACACGGCGCCGTCCGATTAATGGGCCAACAAACTGTTAGGCTGAGGCTTATTTCTGTGGAGCGGAGAACTTAACCCCACTATGAAACAATCTACGAGGTTTTTGGAATCTCTATCAGGAGAATGAGATTTTGAGAAAAATAGTGGGAGTTAGGCCAAGTGAAAAAGTCCTTATCAGAGCCTGACGAATAATACGTTCGACCCGATAATTGTTTTGTCTTCTGCATTTTATATTTCTTTTTGTTATGATTGACAAACCCATTTTATTTGTATACTGCTTTATTGTTCGGTGGGACTGAACAATATGGATTTGATCCAATCTAAGGATGGTCTTAATATGGATTTTTCGAAAATGCATATTCTCGTAAAATGGATCGGTCGGTAATAATTTGCAACTAGCCATTGTGGCATGAGTTGGCATAAAGTATTACTCTACAAAATGGGCTTTGAAGGAGCAATATTCGATAGCTCACTATTTAATATTATTATGCCTATCGGTCCAACACGCATAAAGAATGAAAAACGTACTAGAAGTGACCAATTGGATTGGACAAGTATTTCCAAGGGCAGGGCATCGGAAATTGGATTTTCCTAAACTTTGAGTTGAGGGCCTTCTATGTATGAATAATATGTTTTTGAAACTAATTATTCTAAAACAATGTACTGGATTTTAGATAAGTTAAGGTGATATTCACTTATGAGTTTAGAACGTACTAGATTCCAGTGGGTGTTTTCAGCATCGAGAGATTATGATCAATGTTAAATGCGGACACAATGTCCAAATAATTACCTTGGATCAATATTTGTCTATCTAAATTCGGGAATTTTCAGTTACATAATTGCCTTAAAAATACCCAAGGGGTTATTGTTGAAGAATAAGAAAGATCTCAGAATATTTTCATCATTGATCTCTTACCATTCTCAGCCTCAGCTAATCAAGGCAATGATTGCCGCTTACCTAATCGAGATAGCATCAAAGATGTTGACCTTTTTGGTCTATGTATGTTAGAGAGTTTTGATGGACAATGTAATTGCAATGACATTAGGTCTATAAAATAAGCAATTCGATTTGGGACAAATAAAATGTCTAAGTTCATGTTAATATTCAACCATGCATTGTTTATGAGCTATAAAATCGATTAAGTGTTGAATATATGAATTGCGTGTGATTCTGTGATGATTTGAGGAACTAGGTGATCGCATGTTATAGACAGTCCATGAGATAGGATATATCGTACTGTGCTATACATGGAAATAATGCATGAGATATCCTACTGAGCTATATATGGAAAATACGCTGTTTATATATGGAAAGTGATATATCCGTTGATACTAGTTTATTCCTGGACAGAAATCACTTATGCGATTCTTTGCATGCCTTCCACTGAATTTAATGTGCAATATTAAATTGATATCTTTCCTTATCTTGATTGGAATATTATATTTAGGAAAGATTTAATTTGACTGATTTTCTGGATAAGATGTTATATGCTATAAACGGATGTGATCTCTGAAATAAGGAAAGTTTGGGCCGTGATTGACAAATCGTATTAAGTATTCTCGGATCTGACTTCTGTGCTAAACATGGTAATTATACTATGAATTATACATAGAAAACGTGCTGATGTGATGCTATCTTATGTGCTACACTTGGAAAGAAAATCTGGATTGACTTAGTCTAGAAACAGATAGCAGGGAATCTCTTGTGGAAGATCCTGATATGGTAATTATATGCGAAATGCGTGAATATGCTTGAGAACGAAATTGACCTTTCTATATGGAATATAATCATGCGTAAATATGCTATATGACCGTTGTGATGATTTATTAAGAGCATGATTTATATGGTATGATTGCATGGAAACTATGCTTGATTAGGTAATTATTATTTGATATGATTTTCCATGAGAAGTGCTATTTAAAAAGTATTATATATGAGCTGCACTTCAGACTCTAAAGGCACTTAGAATTTGCGAATATAAGCCTACGTAAGATTCTTGAGCAGAAATATACTGAAAGATTCCTGAGTTCCCACTTGAGATAGCTTTCTGCCCACCTGAGCGTTAACCGGCATATCCATCACTGAGCGAGTGATTTATCCTGTTATTCCATAATCCCTGCCATACATTCTGTCTTCGGACGTGAGCGATACCAAGGAGGCAAGGTCGACGCTTACGCACACGTGAAGGGAAGGACAAGTCCGGGGGCCCTTCGGTAGCGAGCTGTGTCTGTCGGGATCAAGGAGATTCCGAGGAACGAAACTCGGCGTGTGGTAACCTAGTAGTGACTAGTGTTTCGACTTGTTTCGGTTGTGTATTGGGCTAACCAATCAGTTTTGTATCCAGCTACGGTGCATTATAGTGATTGGTTAAACTCTTGGGAAGAAAATCCCAAGGAGAGGAGTAAACCCCAGTTGGGGATATAACCTCTATAAAAATCCTGTCTCGCATTTACTTTTCAGTTATTTCTTTATCGCTGTGAGACAGACCCGACGCACATCCGACGTTACTAGGATATATCAGGCACTCGTCACAAACATCAGTAGGCATATCTAAGTCACCACACTTAGTATTTGTGAAAAGAAGCAAAAATTTCTATAGGCCTAATTCACCCCCCCTCTTAGGCACATTTATATCTTCATTTGGTATCAGAGCGGGTTACTCAAACGACGGGCCTAACAAGCCTGAGTTAAAGATCTAATGGCTTCTTCGAGTTTTGATGTTTTTGCAGAGGGACAATCCCATTCCAGGCCACCACTCTTCGACGGAACAAACTACGCCATATGGAAAAATCGCATGAAGGAATTCCTGATCGCTACAGACTACGACCTGTGGGATATCATCGCAACAGGACCTTACATTCCCAAAAACGAAGATGGAACTCCAAAGAAAGGCCCTGATTACAATGTAACAGACAAGCGGGGAATCTCCCTAAATGCCAAAGCTAAGAACATGATAGCTTGCGCACTCACAAGAGAAGAGTACAATCGTGTGAGCTCATGTGAATCTGCCAAAAATATGTGGGACATGCTTCAAGTCACACATGAAGGAACCACTCGAGTTGTGCAAGAAAGGATAGCCCTCTTGACCCACCAATACGAGCTGTTCAAGATGGAGGACAACGAGACCATAAGCCACATGTATGCCAGATTCATGAACATCATTAATCAAATGTTCTCGTTGGGAAAGAAAATAGAAGATGGTGAGAAAGTGCGAAAAATCCTGAGATCTCTTCCTAGAGAATGGAATCCCAAAGTGACCGCCATCTATGAAGCAAAGGACTTGGATGAACTTTCAGTGTCAGAACTGATCGGATCTCTGACCACCTACGAGATGACTCAGATCTCCATCAAAGAAAAACCACCAGTCCAAAATCAACCAAACATTGCCTTTAATACCGAACAAGAACACGACTCTGAAGGCGAAGAAGAATCTGAGGAGGACCTAATGGAGCAGATCGCCATGCTGACCAGAAAGTTTGACAAATTTCGGATGAGAAGAAAGTTCAAGGGAAATTCAAAGTTCCAACCTAGGAACAAGGGAATATCGTCATCCGGAAACAATGTACAGAAATGCTTCAAGTGCAACAAGCCAGGCCACTTTGCCTCAAACTGCCCGATGGAAAACGGTGACAAAAAGATAAAGAAACAGAAGGCCATGGTCACAAACTGGGAAGAGGCCGGGAGCGAAGAAGAGGAAGATCTCGCCTACATGGCCGCGGATGATGATCAGGTATCGGACTCATCTACTATTAAGAAAATATTATTTCTGAATGAACTATATGCTAGGCAAGATGAATCTCATGATAACGCTTCCTCAGCCTTTGAAGTAGATGAAAAAGAAGAGATGTTTGAGATAATTCAAAATGCAGAAAGAAGGATTAAGTCACTCAACTCACAAGTGAAGGGTCTAATTAGGCAACGAGATGAAGTAGCTAGAGAGAAGCATCAAACGGATCTAGAAAATGAGCGCCTGAAAGCCGAGCTAGAGACTCTTAAGAAAGAAAAGGCCTTGTGTAATTGCGAGAAACTTAGGAAGCAAAAGAATATATCTAGGGACATGTCCGCTCTCAAGGATTTCTTAGAAGAAAATTCTCGTACTAATGTTAGATTTCTTGAGGGACAACAAAATCTTGATATGTTACTTAGTGTTCCTGCACAAATGGGGAAAAAGGATTAGGATATTCCACAACACATGAACATGCTGCACCTCCACAAAACGTTAGGAAACCTAAATGTTTTTCATGTGGTCGTCTTGGTCATTATGCTAACCACTGTTTCTTGAAGAAAGCTGATAAATCCAGATATGTCTGGAGACCTAAGAAAGTTCCTGAAGTTTCTAATTCTGGTCAGCCTGTGACTGAGAGATCACAGCCTGTGATACATGATATGCCACGTGTTAACAGGAATTACTTTGCTGCTAACCATTTAGGACCCAATCAAAATTGGGCACCTCAGAAAAGAACTGATTCATGCAGGTACAAAGAAGAAAATCCAGTAGGAAGAACAAGTGGTACCTCGACAGTGGGTGTTCCCACCATATGACAGGTGATATCAGTAAGTTTGTGTCGGTGAAAGCACATGATGGAGGATATGTCTCCTACGCCGACAACACAAAAGCTAAGGTTATAGGAGTGGGAACTGTCGGTAACACGTTACATACTACTATAGATGACGTATGGTTGGTTAAGAATCTAGAACATAATCTCATTAGCATCAGTCAATTATGCGATAAAGGTCATACGGTTACGTTTGAAAATGATAAGTGTGTAGTTAGAAATAATGATAAGGTACTATTCAGTGCATCTAGGGATAGAAATATATATTGTATAACTCTTGATGATATCACTGACCAGAATGTCAAGTGTTTAGCAGTTACACAGGATGACACCTGGTTATGGCACAGACGCCTAGGACATGCCAACATGGAATTGCTATCTCACATCACAAGCAATGCACTGATACGAGGTGTTCCTGACATAAAGTTTGTCAAGGACAAAACATGCAAGGCATGCCAGATGGGCAAGCAGACTAAGACATCTTTCAAAGCAAAGAATGTGATATCTACATCCAGACCTCTGGAACTGCTGCATCTCGACCTTTTTGGTCCGGTTCAGACGATGTCTCTGCGAGGTAAAAGATATGCCTTTGTCATCGTTGATGATTACTCCAGGTATACTTGGGTGATATTCCTTGCACATAAGAGCGAGGCATTAGATAACTTTGTCTCACTAGTAAAGAGACTTGAAAATGAAAAAGAAACGAACTTATGTAGGATACGAAGTGATAACGGTCTGGAATTCGATAGTAAGTCGTTTGCATCATTCTGTGATCAGTATGGATATAGTCATAATTTCTCTGCTCCTATAACCCCCCAACAGAACGGTGTTGTTGAACGTAAAAACAGGGTATTACAGGAAATGGCTAGATCTATGTTACATGAGTATGATATTCCTAAACAGTTCTGGGCGGAAGCCGTTAGTACAGCCTGTTACGTATCTAACCGTGTCTTCCTTAGGCCGATATTAAAAAGGACTTCTTATGAAATCTGGCACGGTAGAACTCCAAATATAGGTTACTTTCATGTGTTCGGATGTAAATGTTTTATCTTGAACGATAGAGATAAGAGAGGAAAATTTGACTCTAAGGTTGATGAAGGGATATTCCTTGGTTACAGTCTTACGTCTAAGGCATATCGTGTTTATAATAAAAGAAAGCTGACTGTTCAGGAATCCATACATGTTACTTTTGATGAGATGCCTAACACAGATGCTACTGATGAGGAAGGTATAGATTTGCCCTGTGCAGAATTGCAGGATATTAAAGACAGTGAGGAAGATATTCCTAAAGACGAAAATACTGAAGCAGTGGAACCAGAAGCTGGAGAGCTGCAACCTAGAAAATGGAAACATGCGTCCAGTCATCCAACAAATCAAGTGATAGGAAATATCAGATCTGGAATCAAAACTCGAGCAACTGTACGAAATCAAGATACGGAGGAATCTCATGATGTACTGCTTTCAATGATGGAACCAAAGACAGTCCATGAAGCTCTAGATGATATATCTTGGGTCTCGGCCATGGAAGATGAGTTATCTCAGTTCGAAAAGAGCGAAGTGTGGACACTCGTAAAAAGACCAGACGATAAATCCATCATAGGAACCAAATGGGTCTTCCGAAACAAACTCGACGAACACGGTAATGTCACAAGAAACAAAGCGAGGTTAGTTGCAAAAGGTTATTCCCAGGAGGAAGGTATTGATTTCGATGAAACTTTTGCACCGGTAGCTAGATTAGAATCCATACGTGTCTTACTTGCATATGCATGCTTTAAACGTTTTAAACTTTTTCAAATGGACGTAAAAAGTGCATTTTTAAATGGTTTTATAAATGAGGAGGTTTATGTAGAACAACCACCGGGCTTTGCTAGGGAAGATTTTCCAAATCATGTTTTTAAATTAAATAAAGCATTCTATGGTTTAAAGCAGGCTCCTAGGGCATGGTATGAAAGGCTAAGTAAGTTTCTGATTGACATAGGATTCTCGACTGGAACTATTGATAACACGCTGTTTATTAAGTATGAAGGTGATCACATGATACTAGTCCAAATTTACGTTGATGATATCATATTTGGAAGTACTAATATCCTTCTCTGCGAGGAATTTTCTAAGTCTATGCAGAAGGAATTTGAGATGAGCTTAATGGGTGAGCTGAACTACTTCCTCGGGTTGCAAATAAAGCAGCTTGACAATGGAACCTTCGTATCCCAGACGAAATACAGCAGGGAATTACTGACTAAATTCGGGATGAGTGATTCCAAAGCGATTTCCACCCCTATGCATCAGACCACCAAAATAGACATTGATGAATCAGGTACACCGGTTGATCAAACACAATATCGAGGTATGATCGGAAGCCTTCTTTACTTAACTGCTAGTCGCCCTGATATCATGTTTGCTGTTGGTATGTGTTCGAGATATCAGTCTGACCCTAGGGAATCTCACTTGACCGCAGTCAAGCGAATACTTAGATATATCAAGGGTACTGTCAATTTTGGTCTATGGTACTCCTATACGGATGACTTCCCATTAATGGGATATTCCGATGCCGACTATGCGGGCTGTAGGGAAGATAGGAAAAGTACTAGTGGAACTTGCCAATTACTTGGAAATTCCCTGGTAACTTGGTCTAGTAGAAAGCAAAATGCTGTCGCCCTCTCCACAACCGAAGCTGAATATATGGCCTTAGGAAATTGTTGTCAACAAGTTCTTTGGATGAAACAAACCCTTAGTGACTTTGGGTTAGGCTATGACAAAATTCCCATTATGTGTGAATAGCACTAGCGCTATTAGTATTACTAAGAATCCCGTGCATCATTCTCGTACTAAGCATATTGAGGTTAAACATCATTTCATACGAGACCATGTTCAGAAGGGGAATATCAGTGTGGAATTCGTAGGAACAAATGATCAGCTCGCTGATATCTTCACTAAACCCCTAATAGAGGCAAGATTCTGCGACATCCGTGATCGATTGGGAATCCTCGAGCTTAATAAGGTTAGTAAATCTGCCTAATTCTATCATTTACTCTAGGTTATTCTATTTTAGATAGAAATTCATAGTTATCCCATCTTAAGATATTCAGCCCTTAGAATACTTCTGTGGATCCTATAGATCTTTTCCTTAAGTAAAATTCTCGTATTTTAGGAAGAAATTCGTAGTTATCCCTTCCAAGATATTTCTTCAGCCATCTAGTTTATTTTAGGAATATCCGATCTTCTAGATTCGTTCTTAAATGTGATTAGGTTATTTAAGGTAGGAACGCGTGGATATTATTTCAGCCGTCCAGTTATTCTAGGAAACTCATTTTCCTTTATAATATATTCCTATCCAGTCCAGTCACATCCCTTCCTTAATTATGAAATCCCGTCAAATCAGTCTGATATCCCTGACAGTTTTTCCATTATCTTTTTGAGATTTCAAATTTCAAATTTCGAAATTCATCCTTATCTCTTCTCAAAATAAACCGATCCTATTCTTTAAAAATTCAGAACCGTTCCTTAACCTTCATCATTCAATCATCTTCTCCAAACACTCTCTCGATCTTCAAACCTTCATCAATGGCCAAAACTTCCAAAGTTGTCAACCCTGAATCATCAAGCCGTAAACGCAAGGAGCCCAGTTCCGACACTGAAGAAACCCCACTCGGATCACCTTCCAAATCACCAAAACAAGCCTCGCCTTCTGCTCGCAAAACCCGATCCAAAGCCAAATCCTCTGAAAAGATCTCAACCCCTTCCAAAACTACAAAGAAGAAGAAGAAAACCAAGAAATCCAAGACGCCCGAACCAGAAAAGTCTGCCTCAAGCTCTGAAATTCCTGAAGAAATTCCCAAGGTTACCCAGGAATCGCCGCCGCGATCCCCAACTCCAGTTGAAACCCAGAAATCACCTCCGCCAAAGTCTCCTGAAAAACAGCCATCACCACTTGAAAAAACCTCTCCATTTCCGCCATCAAGTTCAAAGTCCTTTACCATTCCGCCTCTTGATCTGTCCAAAACGAGTGAGATCCCTGCTGAACACCTTTTTCTGGAAGAAAGTAACCGCACCACCTACAAAAGCTTCCTCAAAAGAGATATCGCTCGTGGTCGCGCTGTTGCCTTTGACAAGCTGCCTGCTGGAACTGTTATAACCTGGCTGAAAGACTACGGATGGGAGCAATTCCTTAGTCTCAACACGCCCTTCTATCCTGAGGTCGTCAAGTTGTTCTATGCCAACTTCGACTATGACGAGTTTGAAGAACATATCACCATCCGTTCCTATGTTCTCGGACACAAGATCGAGTGGACCACTAAGCAGATGAATGCTATGCTTGCAGTTCCTGATGAACCCTTCTGCCACTACGACATGAACGACTGGTGCCATGCTGATGGCTTCGACCCCAGTGATGTCCTTCAGAAACTCTGGAATACCCGCACCAAGCCCCGCTTTTCAGATGGAGAAGCTCTCAATCAACTTCCCATAGACTTCTTCTTCCTTCATAAGCTACTGAACATGACCTTGTGGAGTGCCAAAATCGGAAGTGGCGGCCACTCTACCACCATGAACTTCATGAGCACTTTTGCCGTGTACATGATATCCCAGAATCGCAAGTTCAACCTCGGATATACCATCATGAAGCACATGATTCAGGCCGTTGAGAGCAAGGACAAGGCGCTGCCCTATGGAATGCTGCTCACTCATATGTTTGAGTGCGAGGGCATTACTTTGCCACCTGGCTGGGAAGATAAGGCCGTCCACATTGTGGACCTTGTGACCTTGAAGCGGATGGGTATTCACTACACAAAGGGCCAAGGTTGGTTCAAGGCTAAGGAGAGTAGGTCAGTGGATAGCGCTCAGAAGCGGTCGGCTGCGAAAGGAAAAGCGAAGGTCAAAAGCGACGAGGACGATGACTACGAGGATGAGCTGAGCATAGGGAAGGAAGGAATCTCAATGTTGCGCCGCGATATCTCTGATATCAAGGCTGATAATCAGAAGCGCTTCCGCAAGCTCAAAGAGCAGTATACCGAACTTTCACTGAAACTATCCAAGCTCTCGAAGCTCATCAAGAAGTCCCTCTCTAAGCCCGCAGATTCCGAGACCTCTTCAAGCCAGTAGGCTGCCCCTCTAGTTCCTTTCTGCTCCTAGTTGCCACTAGGATATTCCAGTTCCTTTCAGTTTTTAGTTGATCCTCCCGCCTTTTTTGATGATGAAGGGGGAGTAGTAGTAAGGTAAGTTTAGACGTTTGGCGTCTAAGTATGTTAGTGGTAAGTATGTATAGGGAGGCTCGTTGAACCCTAATATAATATTTTGCTGCTATTATGATATATCTCCTGTGCTTAAAATCTTTTGCTCTGATCTTAGGATATATCGTATGTTGATCTCATACTCTGATGCGTAACTGTGCTACTTGACTTGAATAAAATTTCTTGATAAATGCTAAGTGCCTGCTGAGATGATTACATGACTGCTTGAACCATGCTTGGAAAATGCGCACTTAGGCAGGGGGAGCACACTCACGGGTAATCTCTAAGTTTTTAAATACTCAGGATATAACTTAGAAAAGATAGGATATATCCGCACTTAGACAGGGGGAGCAAAATTAGTCCAAGATATATCGTAGCATGTCATTGAGATAACTGCACGTAGGCAGGGGGAGCAAATATGTATCACATGTTATTAGGAAATATCGTATGCTCTGCTTTGTGATTATAGAACACTTAGACATATGCGCTAGGACTTGCGTGATCGAATATGCTTATATGCTTCCGTGCTGTGTCAATTACATGTCATCATCAAAAAGGGGGAGAATGTTGACCTTTTTGGTCTATGTATGTTAGAGAGTTTTGATGGACAATGTAATTGCAATGACATTAGGTCTATAAAATAAGCAATTCGATTTGGGACAAATAAAATGTCTAAGTTCATGTTAATATTCAACCATGCATTGTTTATGAGCTATAAAATCGATTAAGTGTTGAATATATGAATTGCGTGTGATTCTGTGATGATTTGAGGAACTAGGTGATCGCATGTTATAGACAGTCCATGAGATAGGATATATCGTACTGTGCTATACATGGAAATAATGCATGAGATATCCTACTGAGCTATATATGGAAAATACGCTGTTTATATATGGAAAGTGATATATCCGTTGATACTAGTTTATTCCTGGACAGAAATCACTTATGCGATTCTTTGCATGCCTTCCACTGAATTTAATGTGCAATATTAAATTGATATCTTTCCTTATCTTGATTGGAATATTATATTTAGGAAAGATTTAATTTGACTGATTTTCTGGATAAGATGTTATATGCTATAAACGGATGTGATCTCTGAAATAAGGAAAGTTTGGGCCGTGATTGACAAATCGTATTAAGTATTCTCGGATCTGACTTCTGTGCTAAACATGGTAATTATACTATGAATTATACATAGAAAACGTGCTGATGTGATGCTATCTTATGTGCTACACTTGGAAAGAAAATCTGGATTGACTTAGTCTAGAAACAGATAGCAGGGAATCTCTTGTGGAAGATCCTGATATGGTAATTATATGCGAAATGCGTGAATATGCTTGAGAACGAAATTGACCTTTCTATATGGAATATAATCATGCGTAAATATGCTATATGACCGTTGTGATGATTTATTAAGAGCATGATTTATATGGTATGATTGCATGGAAACTATGCTTGATTAGGTAATTATTATTTGATATGATTTTCCATGAGAAGTGCTATTTTAAAAAGTATTATATATGAGCTGCACTTCAGACTCTAAAGGCACTTAGAATTTGCGAATATAAGCCTACGTAAGATTCTTGAGCAGAAATATACTGAAAGATTCCTGAGTTCCCACTTGAGATAGCTTTCTGCCCACCTGAGCGTTAACCGGCATATCCATCACTGAGCGAGTGATTTATCCTGTTATTCCATAATCCCTGCCATACATTCTGTCTTCGGACGTGAGCGATACCAAGGAGGCAAGGTCGACGCTTACGCACACGTGAAGGGAAGGACAAGTCCGGGGGCCCTTCGGTAGCGAGCTGTGTCTGTCGGGATCAAGGAGATTCCGAGGAACGAAACTCGGCGTGTGGTAACCTAGTAGTGACTAGTGTTTCGACTTGTTTCGGTTGTGTATTGGGCTAACCAATCAGTTTTGTATCCAGCTACGGTGCATTATAGTGATTGGTTAAACTCTTGGGAAGAAAATCCCAAGGAGAGGAGTAAACCCCAGTTGGGGATATAACCTCTATAAAAATCCTGTCTCGCATTTACTTTTCAGTTATTTCTTTATCGCTGTGAGACAGACCCGACGCACATCCGACGTTACTAGGATATATCAGGCACTCGTCACAAACATCAGTAGGCATATCTAAGTCACCACACTTAGTATTTGTGAAAAGAAGCAAAAATTTCTATAGGCCTAATTCACCCCCCCCCCCCCTCTTAGGCACATTTATATCTTCAAAAGAGGGCAAAGATCAAGGCATTATCCTATCATTAATTCAATTAATGTATAATAGGAAATTGGATGATATCACTAATTAGTCTCCAACGGCTATTATAGAAGATTGCTTGTATAAGAATAGTTGATATCAGCCTGCAATGTACACTGCGATACATAGAAAATATATGAAAAGTCCTTTGTTCATCCTATGAATTTCAACATGGTATCAGAGCTTTGAAGCTCCAAACCAAACCACGCCAACAATCACACAATAAAACAAATCAGCTAACATGGCCGACCCAAAACCTACCACAGACCCAAACTTCTCGAGGCTAACCTCCATTCTGCTAAATGAAAAAAACTACGTAAATTGGGCTCGTGCAATCACAATTTCCCTCAAAGGCAAAGGGCAATGGGGGTACGTCTCCGGCGAAATCAAACAACCGAAGGCAACTGGCAGCAACGTCTCCGGTGAAACTACGCAACAACCAAAGGTTGATGACAGCGCCTATGTGATGATCGACAATCAAGTTATGGCTGGATTATTGAACTCGATGGAGCCCAGTATCGCTGAGCTTTTTCTTGCATCGACGAGCGCCCACGATATGTGGAATTCAATTACGGCTATGTACGGAAAACGGAAGAATTTCGCTCATGTTTTTCAACTGAAGAATGAAATCGCACACGAAAACAACCAACTCAATCGTTCACTCAGCACTTTGGGATAATGAAGGCCAAGTGGGACGAGCTTGATATTTACCAACCCCACACGACAGAGGCAAAAACACTCAAGGAAAGAAGGGAGCAAGACAGAGTATTCCAACTATTGGCGAGTCTGGATTCATCCTACGAACAAGTTCGAACTCAGATTCTCATTGGGACAGAGTTACCTACAGTCGAAGATGTCGTAGCCACGATCGAGTCGGAGGAGTCCCGGAGGAAGGCGATGACCTCGGACCCGCTCCTCTCATCTGAAAATCAAGCCCTGACCGCCAAAGGGGGAAACCCTAAATTCGGCCGGAGACAAAAGGAGCACCAAGCAAACCCCGATGCGATAATTGCAAGAAAGAAGGACACAGTCGAGATGGGTGCTGGTTCCTCCACCCTCATCTCCGACCGAAACGTGACGGAAGGAACGGCGGACCTAAGGATCGTGATCGAGGGTTTCGTGGCTTAATCGCTCAAGGAGATGACGCAGAAAGAAAAGGAGAAGAATGGGCCCAGAGAGAGAAATGGCTTAATGATCGATTAAGGGAAATGTGGGCTGAATCCAATACAAGGCCCAATTCAATTTATGGTGGGGCTTCTGGACCTATTGCAGACTCTTCCAAGGCCCAATGGTCAGAAAATGGTCCAACAGATCGCTTCGGGCCAGGCCCAACCTCTCACTCCACCAGTCATTTTTCGGGCCACCTCAAACCAGGTAAACACAGCACAGGTATTTATCAACCTTTTATTGGCATGATTAATTCCAATTTAAATCATTCACGTGATTTTTGGGTAGTTGATTCTGGTGCGTCTGATCATATGACATGCAATCCAAATAATATCGAAAATTCTATCAACCCAAAGACCATGCAATTTGTGACGGTTGCTAATGGTAACAAAATACCAATTGAAAAAATTGGAACCTCCAAATTATTCTCAAAAAGTCTTCAAAACACACTCTATCTACCAAAATTAACCTCAAATCTTCTATCAGTAGGACAAATTACCAATGACCTAAATTGCAATGTAATTTTCTCACCAAACAAAGTAATTTTTCAGGACAGGATCACAGGGAACCTGATTGGTGAGGGATGGCTAAAAAATGGGCTCTATATAGTAGAAACCAACCCTAAGTCTTCAAGAGCAAATAATGTAATGCATCAACGAATGGGGCATCCTTCTGATAAGATTCTTAGAAAATTATTTCCATTTACTTCTATTGATTCATGCGATGTATGCAAATTCTCTAAATAAACGCGACTGCCTTTTTCAAAATCTATGAACAAAACTAATAAGATATTTGAATTAGTACACTCAGATGTTTGGGGACCTGCTCCTGTAGATTCCTACAACAACTTTAAATATTTTGTAACTTTTATTGATGATTACTCTAGAACAACCTGGCTTTATCTCTTAAGAAATAAATCTGAGGTTCTTTCAAAGTTTCAAGAATTTTCAAACTTTATTGAAAACCAATACAACTCTAAAATTAAAATTCTTAGAACTGATAATGGGACCGAATATGTTAATACAAATTTCCTTGAATTAATAAAAATCAAAGGTATATTACACCAAATTACTTGTATGAATACTCCAGAACAAAATGGGGTATCCGAACGAAAAAATAGACATTTGCTAGAAATAACAAGATGTGATTCGTGAAGTGTGGAAGTGCAAAGTGTTTTTATGAATTGAACTTTGAACCTTTGAAGTGGGAAGTTTCTCAGGGTGCGTGTGAGCGAGTGCACGAAGCACGCTAAAAGGTTAAATGGTGGTACAGTGGGGCCAGACTATCAGTCGGAGTGTGGTGGGCCCAACCCCACTGGTCCCGGTAGGGACCGATGCTATAGTGACACCCGGTATGGGACGGGTTGTTGCAGGACTATTTCAATCAAATGTACCTAAACAATATTGGTCAGATGCAGTTCTAACTGCAGCATACCTAATCAACAGACTCCCAAGTGCTCAGCTAGAGTATAGAAGTCCCTTAGAAATCTTATTAAAAAGAAAACCCAACATTGAACATCTAAGAATATTCGGATGTACATGTTTCGTTCATATAAAACGACACGACAAACTTGATACCCATTCCATTAAGACTATCTTCTTAGGATACTCCTCACAGAAAAAAGGATATAAATGTTATGACCCCAAGAAACGAAAATTATATATTTCTAGAGACGTAATATTCATCGAAAATAAACCTTATTACTCAAACCAAGTACATGACAACACAAATCATGAAGAAAAATATATTATACCACTACCAGAACTCTCAAGACCATCAATAAACGATCAGAACCATGAAACAAACGAATTAGAAGAACTTAATCCAACTGAAGAACAAATTCATGAAACCAATGAAACACCTGAATTTCACTCAGGGGGAGAAACAATAGAACCCCAAAACTTGAGACGTTCCAGACATTCGACCGCCAGAAAGACTAAAAGACTTCGTGTCAAATCAAGTTACTTATCCAATACAAGACTACATATCTTACGACAAAGTTTCACCCTCATACTACGCATTTTTAAGTAACATTGCACATGAATGTGAACCTAACAATTTTGAAGAAGCAAACAAAAAATCTGAATGGCGTAAGGCTATGAAGGAAGAATTAGAAGCCCTCGAAAAAAATCAAACATGGCAAATCACTTCTCTTCCAACTAACAAAAAACCAGTTGGTTGTAAATGGGTATATAAATTAAATACAATAGTGATGGAACCATTGAACGATTCAAAGCACGACTGGTGGCAAAGGGGTTCACTCAGACTCAAGGAATAGACTATGAGGAGACTTTTGCACCAGTCGCTAAAATGAACACAGTAAGAATTCTTCTATCTGTAGCAGTCAACTCGGGATGGAGTCTCTCACAGATGGATGTCAAAAATGCATTCTTACAAGGAGATCTGAATGAGGAGATATACATGAATCTCCCACCAGGCTATCAACCTGAAATCTCTCATCAGAAACTTGTATGTAAATTAAATAAGTCAATCTATGGGTTGAAACAATCCCCAAGAGCATGGTACTCAAAATTGAGTCATGCACTTCTTAACTACGATTTTACAAAGAGTTCAGCGGACTCGTCTATGTTTGTAAGAACAACTAATCAAATCATTGTAGTTGTACTTATTTATGTGGATGACATCATAATAACAGGAAACAACAAATATGAGATTGATAAAGTTAAAGAATATATCAAGAGTAAATTCGATATCAAAGATCTCGGACAACTTAAATATTTTTTGGGAATTGAAATTGCCCATTCACCTAAAGGGTTATTTCTATCCCAAAGAAAATATGTCCTAGATCTTCTAAAGGAAACTGGAAAAAGTGGAGTTAAACATTCAAAAACTCCAATGGAAACCAACAAAAAGTTGAGCCCCGAAGATGGAAAGCCATTGAAAGATATCCAAAAATTTCAAAGGCTAGTAGGGAAACTTATTTATTTAACAGTTACACGACCTGACATATCATTTGCTGTTAGTTGTGTTAGTCAGTTTATGCAGGCTCCCATGACCAGTCACCTTGAGGCCGTTGAACGTATTCTAAGGTATCTCAAGGGAAATCCAGGGCGAGGGATCTGGATGAAAAGAAACAGTGCTCATGACGTGATTGGATACTCAGACGCAGATTGGGCAGGAAGCTTTGATAGAAGATCCACAACGGGATACTGTACATTCGTGGGAGGCAACTTGGTCACGTGGAAAAGCAAAAAACAAAAGGTTGTAGCAAAATCGAGCGCAGAAGCGGATTACAGAGCCATGGCTTCTACAGCAAGCGAGCTTGTATGGATAAGACAGCTCTTACAAGACTTAAAGATCGAAAGCAATCAACCAATGATGATGTATTGTGACAACCAAGCCGCACGACACGTCGCAACAAATCCTGTCTTTCACGAGCGAACAAAGCACATTGATGTTGATTGTCACTTTATTCGAGAAAAAGTGCAGAGCAAAGAAATAGAAACGCCATTTGTGAGCAGCAAAGAGCAATTGGTCGACATCTTCACCAAAGCCGTGGATGCTCGTTCCTTCGAAGACATACTCGCCAAGTTGGGCTTAATTAATTTATTTAAGCCCGACTTGAGGGGGAGTGTTGAAGAATAAGAAAGATCTCAGAATATTTTCATCATTGATCTCTTACCATTCTCAGCCTCAGCTAATCAAGGCAATGATTGCCGCTTACCTAATCGTGATAGCATCAAAGAGGGCAAAGATCAAGGCATTATCCTATCATTAATTCAGTTAATGTATAATAGGAAATTGGATGATATCACTAATTAGTCTCCAACGGCTATTATAGAAGATTGCTTGTATAAGAATAGTTGATGTCAGCCTGCAATGTACACTGCGATACATAGAAAATATATGAAAAGTCCTTTGTTCATCCTATGAATTTCAACAGTTATTAAATACATTATTTTGAATAAATGTAAGCGATTTATTTTTGAAATAAATTCGCTGGCAATAAATAACTGTTAGAAAAATAATATTGTGTTATTGTCCAAATTTGAACTGTGAAATCAATAACAACAAACGCAACTTTGAGTTGATAAAGAAGAATTTATAGTCTTTTTGATATGGTCATTCCAAAGTTCGAGATTCAAGTATTGGATAAACACGACATTGTTAAGTCGTGGAATGTCCTAACATCAGCAAAATGTGAAAAATCACCCTTCACAAGGAATTAATAAAACGAGTCATAAATTTCCTGGGTTTGATCCGCACTAACGTTTGTGGACAGAATATTGTATTTGCCCAAGGTAATTTCTATTAATTTGTAAACTTAACAAATAATCACTTTTCTTAGAGATTAGTATATGCGTTAAGTTGCAAAGTTTTAAATCCTTGATAAGATCGAGGAAATTAATTTAAATAAACTACGAGATAATATAAGCATTTTGATCAAAGTGGCTAATTAGTCTCGAATTTGGGATGAGTTCTTTGGAGAGAACGTCACCTTTTCACATTTCAACTAAGAACGATGTTTTGGAGTCTTAAAAACGTAATTGAAAAGTTAGACTTCATGCACGCGGACCATCATTGATGATAGTAACGCATGCGCTTCAACAGTTGTGTTTAATCAAACAATATTGGATAAAGTTTGATTTATGCTGAACTACATTGTTCCCATATGGTGTGGGTTTGCGTAATAACGCAATAAACGTTCTATATAGAATTCCTATCAGGTCATTTAATTATGTACCTAACGAAATTTGGAATTAGTAAGAAACTGAGCTTAAATCATATAGTGGGGTTGCCCCATTTGAGTGAGAAAGCTTATGACTGACGTGTATATTACAAATGAGAATATTAAGATCATTGTCATTGGACTCCACTTTAACAACCTCTCTTTCGACAATTTTTTGAAAAACGTCAAGGCCTTAGAGGCTCACGGTTCTTGAAAAATAATTTATTCTAGAATGAAGGGTGGGAGCGGTAACACTGGGAGTGTTGACCGAAACACCTTAAAGATGTTTTAGTGCTAGCCCGTACTTAAAGAAAACTTCGAGATACACCCATAGTTGCATAGGTTGGGAAGAGTGTCTCGCCAGCCTGAGAGATACTGTATAATACATGTCGAGCACAGGGGTTTCTGCGAGCTGTATAGTACACATCGAGCGCGGGGTTGCTGTGATGAAGGGATATGTTATTAATAATCCCACTACCCTTGACCAAGCAATAATGGTTAGACTTACATTGCTGGGACTACACAGGACACTAAGAGCAAGCTATTGACATTCACAGGCTTCACTGAGGGTAGTTTCCCCATGAAGTACCTTGGGGTACCTGTGTCCCCTACCAAATGGAAGAGGGTTGAGTGTGATACATTGGTGGAGAGGGTTGTGAAGAGATTAAACTGCTGGACAACTAGAACTTATCCAATGCTGGGAGGTGTTGTTTAATCAACTCCATATTATCCTCTCTACACAGCTACTGGGGGTCCCTATTTATTCTACCTAGAAGTGTTGTGAAAAGGGTGGTCCCTACTTATCCTATTTATTCTACTGGGGGTCCCTATTTATTCACTCGGTCTACTTGAAAGGGGTGGACTTTTGGAGTTATCAAGGGCCCAGTGGGGATATAAGTTGGCAATGGAGACAACTGAGTAACCTCAGAGCTCTCTTTGGTGGTGGGTATGCTGCAGGGAAATGGAATCTTTCCCTGGATGGGTGCTATTCTATCAACTCGGGGTATACATGGCTTAAGGGGACTAGGGCGGGCTTTGTTGAGGCTAAAGCGGTTTGGAATAGATGGACTCTACCCAAACACAGCTTTATCCTTTGGGTTATCATGCACAAGAAACTACTTACCCGGGATCGACTTCTCCACTGGGGTATGATGGTCCCTGATCGACGGTGTGTTCTGTGCTATTTGGAGGATGAGACCATGAGCCACCTCTTCTTTGACTGTCCCTACAGCAAAGATGTTAAAAACGAGGTAAGTAACTGGCTTGGGATGAAAAGTTCGGATGCTTATGAAAGATGGAAGAAAGATCTTGTTGCGATGGGGAAGTGTAAGAATGTGCTTGCAAAGGTAAATATTGCGGGTCAAGCAGCTATTACGTACCATTTGTGGCAGGAGCGGAACCAGCGGATCCATGATGCTGGTGAGAGATCCAGCTTGGAGCTTGCAGTGGCCATCAAAGCGAGTTTCCGTGTCCAGGTGAGAGCGATGAGGTTCAAGAAGATGACGAAGAGGGATGAAGATGAGCTTCGAAGGATTCGGTGGAGTAGCTGATTAAGGTTTGCTGTGTTTGGTGCGATTGAGGGGTGGAGATTAATTTGGGCGTGGTTTTGTCTTTTTTGATGTGGGTTTCTTAGTTGGGCTGTGGGTTATTGTAATTGGGCCTCGGTCTTTGGTAATAAAATCTCATTTTTACCAAAAAAAAGTAATGGTTAGACTCGCTGAGATGGCTTATTCTGTGGGAGTAGATGAACTCTATGCACAACAACCATGTCATGATTAGATCTAACAGGCTGGTTGAAACATATGAAGCAAACTTGTATGGAAAAGGTTGAGTCTTAAATGGTGGGCTTCGACTCTGAGGAAACCTTTTCGATTGTTGCAATTAAGTTCACTAAATCTTACTAACACAGATGCACGCTTTTATGAGATCAGGCAGACGGATGTGAAAATCGTATTTCTCTGGGAGATAATAAAGATAGCCCAACGATTTTACATCGCAAGCAGATGCGCATAAGTTCGCAAAGTTGTAGAAAAAGAGTCGTAAAGACTTAGTCAAGCCTCTAGAAGTTGGTGTCTTTGGATTGATGAAATAGCTGGGAACTATGGATTCATAAGTACAAAGATAGCCTAATGTATCACAACAAAAGCAGTGGGAGTTAGATATAATCTCCGTATTGTACGAGAGATGTTGCTCTTAAGAAAGGGAACAATATCAAAATACTCTGAATGGTAAAAGTGGGGCTTTGACCAATTCTCCATAAACGACTTGGAATAAAAGACCAACATTCACATAACAACCTATTTGGAGATAGTGTTTAGTACAGAATGGTAGGTTTATCACATGCCCTTTAGTTGAAAGACGAGGTCAATTACAAGAAAAGGGTTCTTACCTACGATTTAGTTTTCTGTGCTCTCGTCGCGAGACAGATAGAAAAGCTGAATCGAGTCCCATATACAGTAATAATTAGTGGCCTTGTATATGCAGAGTTTGACTCGCATTTTTGACAAAAGATAAATACGCTCAGAGCGTTTGACAAAATTCAGGCTACCTAGGTAAGAACAATAGTCCATGATGATGGTCTATGTGGATGGAGAATTATAAGTGGACAGTTAGACTTATTTTCGAACTCCAAATTGACGTGGGTGATCGAAAATCCACATAGGGTTTAGTCTACAAATTTATGGTAGGACAGTACCGTGAAATGGTTTCAGGAAAGCACTTACTGTTAGTACATGGGAATTGTGAGCTTGAATCCCAAGTCAATCATGCGCACGAGTGCAGATACTTACCTGGAAGGTAAGGGATCAGTATGGATATTCGAAGTTTCTTGGAAGAATAGTTCCATGCATTGTGGATCAACTGATGCCATTGTGGTGCGACAGTAGCAGAATGATCACTTTAGCCAACGAACCATTGTCTCACAATATAGCCAGACAAATAGAAAGAAAGAACTATTACATGTTGCATGTTTTCGTTGAAAAATGGCTACATAGTCGTGCAGAAGAAAGAGCCACGGAAACATGGTCTTCCCTTTCATTATGCCTTTCATACAGGAAGTGCTAAATAATGTCTTTAGAAGACAAGTATTAGAAACTCACAGCATATGGCACCGAGTGCAATTGGGAGATTGTTGGGGATATGCCCTCGAAATGCCATTCGAAGATGTAATGAATAGGGCATAGACTAAACGTGTTATTCACTTTATAATATTGGAATATTGTATTCGAATATTTATTTATGAAATTTACAAATAGCATATTATTTATTTACCATTAGTTCTTGCTTGGCATCCAGCAAGACGGTAAATAAATAAAACCTCTATATACGAGTTTAGTCACCGATTTTCATGGGATGAGAAAGGGGGGCACCGGTGAGCTATTATTCTCAGATATTAAATTAGTCCATAAGTCTTAGACCTCAGTAGGGTGACTGAGTGTAGATCATGACTTATTTGTTGACGACTCCTAAATGGTTGTGCCAACTATTCACTTGGGAAGTGGGAGGTCGTAACATTGATATGAGTTGAATCGGGGATTAACTATATTTGAACACGACTCGTAATCAACGATCACATGGCTAATTACTCGCTGAGTGTCAATGATCAATTGATTGACTATAGTAGTATACGTGGACCTTAGACCGAAGTGCAACTGCTGGGCTTTGGCAGTCGTGAGGGATTCACAACCTCGCAAGTAATCGAGGTATATGTCCTATGTATATTAGGGGACGAGAAGTTACGAAATCTTTGATCAAAGTATTAAAACTAACTCACGTGGGACGTGGAGTGTAGTTTAGTAATTTCACTGTCATGAATTTATCATAGTATCGGGTTAGTGAGTTTGACATGACCATGGCTCTCACTTTATCGGGACATATGTGAAGGGTCTATACGTATTATGACGATCTATAGTAAAATACGAAGATCGTACTCAACACGGGATCTACTCGGTACCGTGGGATTGGCTAGGCTTACCGAATTCTTGGATTCCTCCCTTGTCTGGTTGAGACGAACCAGTAGAATCGGGGTTAAAAAGGATCACTTAGACAGTATCTGATAAAGTGAGATGTGATATTATTTAACGAGCTTGGAGTCGTTAATAAAATGTCAAATAAAGTTTTAGAAACTATATTTACGTGGACTTTTATTTCCGGAACGAAACAACTAAGCATGGTGCGCAAATAGGGTTCACAACCACGAGCAAAGCTCGCCACGGTTGTGAAGCCCGACTGAAAAGTAGCAACGGGTTAACAAATTCATATCTCCTAATCTAGACCTTGGATTGAGAATCCCTTTGGTCAGAGTCAAGAATGGTGAGGCTTTTATCTATAGTTAAACTTTCAAATCCATTGGACATCGTTTAGCCCTCGATCTGAGAGCAACACAAAACTGCCGCAAACCAGCAGAAAGCGCCACGGCCATGGGATATGATGCAAGAGGCCGTGGGGGCAGGGCAGAGGCTGGCCAAGCCCACTGTCTGCCTCCCATGGCCGTGGGCTTCAACTTGGAGGCCGTGGGGCCTTGACCACGGCCGTGAGGGTGGCCGTGGTTCTCTCCACGGCCATGAGCTCTTTGTTAGAGGCCTTGGACCGACGGTCTTTGAGACAAATTTGATCCAAATCAAGTCCAAATACATTCATTGTTTTTTTTGTTAGATTTGTGGGACAATATCTAGTCATTGATGATTTAAAAACAATGGAATCAAACAAAATTGAGTCATGTAGGACATGATTCAATTTTATCAAACTTAAAGTCATTTTCATGGTTGAAAAATGGATTTTAAGTTAAGGACTTGCATAATTTCGTGGCTCATGAGTTCAAGTCCAATTCTCACTCTAAAAAATGGTTCTAGAGAGAGTTGAGAGAAAACTTAGATTGTTCTTTGAAAAACCTAAGTTTGTGAGTGAGTTTTTAGTAAATCACACACATATACACATCTCTTCTAAACATCTTCCCCACCTCTCTAGTCATCCTTGGGAGGTGGTGGAATTTGGATACGTCCCGGGGTCGGCGTGACGATCTTGCCAAGTCGTTGGAGTTGGGAGGGTCACGGCGTTGCTCGGAGCGAACTACGACAACCTGGACAACTAGGCGAGAGCTGAGTTTTCTTTTCTTTAACCAAGCAATCCGGGGCTCCTTACGGGATCCGAGAAAAAATTTTAAACTTCCGCTGCGCTCGGGGTTAGATCTCGGGACACCTGGGGTTCCCCAACAATGTCAACATCCCACATCGACATCCGAGGTTATGTCGATTTAATTGACACCTTCTAGGTCCTATTGATCGACATCCCGAGTACTGATGTGGCAGATTGACGCCTCAAGTAACACTTGTGTCCATAATTTTATGGTGCTCACCTTATGTGAGCACATTATGTGGGCACCTGTTGATTTGGTACCGAGTCGTGCCATGTTAACTGCTCACATCGACATTGAGGTTATGTCGTTTTAATTAACACCTTTTAAGTGCCATTGATCAATATCTCGGATGCTGATGTGGCATGTTGACTTGATATATTTCATTGATACGTAGCATGTGTTATAAAAGGCGTTAATCAACATCCGATATGTTGATGGCACCTAAAAGGTGTTAATTAAAACGACATAACCTCAGATGTCGATGTGAACTGTTGACTTGGCACGAATCGGTGCCAAATCAACAGCTGCCCACATTTGTGCTCACATAAGGTAAACACCATAATATTCCTGATATGTGTGTGTATGCTTCTTGTATTTAGTGTGGAGAGTGAACCGTGGGGTATCTTTTTATATACAATATCTATATCAATATTATTTTACTTTTGAATTTAGATACAACAATATGAGCCCAATAAACTAACCTTCCAACATTGTTAACATATAATGGATTAAGTTCCATAATCAGACCTCAAATTAATTTACAAATTAAGCCACGTGTAACTAATAACAAAGCAGCCTAATAAAAATTATTAGATATAGTTTATCATATCCTGTAATCAGCATTAAGTTACAACAAACATAACACAGAACGTTCTATCCCATATACAATCAACATTTTATTCATACTCCACTATATTTTAAGAAAAAAAATTCTAAAATCTGACGAACAAAGAGATGTTAGTTTTGAAATTTTTTATATTTTACGACTACAAACAGACCTTAATTAACGACTGTAATTTGCAACTACGATGCTAACATTCGGTACAAGCTCGAAGGGTGTATTTTCTGTAAGTTTTAAGATAATTTTTTGTTCTATTTTATATTATTATTCTATATGAGTATTATTATTTTTTTGCCTATCCTGATACAGTTTCCTAGCTCCGCCCCTAATCAATCATTTCCAGCGGAATAATGAATTGCTAATCAAATTCCAGTTCATAAAGGTTAAGAAGAGTATCTATGGATATGATAAGCGGTCGAATTTCTAATATTTCCAAATGATTTCATGTATACTCTTTGACTAATACCATTTGTTTGAACTTGAGATAATACATGCATATTAGAGAATTAGTCTCTGACGCAACAGAGTCGTCGCATGGCCGATCATGAGCTTAACATTCAACTAAACTTAATTCAAGTTGTGGGAATAGCTCGTGACCCAAAGAAAAGGTTAACAAAAAGAACAAACGAAACTTGATCTCTCTCTGATTCCTATCCGGCATAAATGCATCATTCTTTCATTTTATTTTCCTTTGCTTCGACGCCTTTTATGTCAAACAGATTCCCAATATCTTGCTTAAAAGTTAGAAGGAATAATTGAAAAAGATAAACAAACATTGACAATGACAACTCAAGCAAGGGAAACTATATATCATATTTCACAAAGACTTGGCTTTTAATCTTTAATTGTTTTAGCACATAAGGGTTATCCCCACCAATGTATCTGTCACAACAATATCTTACCTACATCTTTCGCGTCATCGACCATTCTACACATTAAAAATGCCGAGAATAAAAACAACTCACGCGTGGTACTTGCAAAGATTCTCGAATCCCATATACTCGTGTCTGTTTATTTCACCTATCACGTTCGAAATCCCAACTCCACCTATACAGAAGAACGAGCATAGATGCGCAGATATGATCACATAAAGAACTCTATCTAACCCCAAAACAAAAACAGAAAAAAAAAGATAATAAAATGATCTTATTGCTTACCTAGTGAAATGGCACTAACAAAGATGGTGACCGAGAGAACGAATATGATAATGGACGCTCGCCCCATTACGTTGATCAGCTTTCTTACAATGTGTTGTCCGAACAATGCGGCAAATGTGACCACCACAACAAAGTACACAGCTTGATTGTGTGGTAAACATTAAAGAGAGTTAAGGGTATCAATCATAATATTGTCTTTATTGAAGAAAGGACATATAGTTGTGAGTTGTAAGCGAACACACTCACTGTAAGGAACTGGGAAACGTTTAAGGAGGTAATACTCAACAGCAGACATGGATGAGGAGAACATCATAGCAAATGTAGCTGTTGCACTTGAAACCTAATAAACACACAAGTAAAGTGAAAGTGTCCAAAAAGATGAGTCAGAAAGTGATATATGAAGAATACTGACTAACCTGAGGATCAACACCTAATTCAAGAAACAACGGGCCGATGATCGATCCGCCCCCGACGCCCAAAAGCCCGCCAACCATACCGGCGAGTAAACCGAAGGAACAATATGTCATCAGTTGTGTGACTTTGAAATTAGTACCATAATCTCCCTTCGATGCGATTCTTCGCCAGCCCTTGTAAAGGCTAGTTGCTTCAAATCCCGACACACCTAAAGATACTGGAATCTGAAATAAGCATATAGCAAGCAATATCAAGAAATGTAAATTATTTAAAGAAAGAAGTTCTCACATTCTTGGAACAGATTTAGCAAGATTGAGAAAAATATGAAGGCGAGGGAGGATGGTAGAATATTTTTCCTCTAATGATACTTTATTACTTCACAAACATATAGAAGTTATAAATAAGATAAATACGGAAAATATCAATGAGAATCAATTGTGATCAATGAAAATATATGGGGAGAAAGGGATTTGATATTATCCGTTGTCAATGATTATATGTTATCAGAGGAGCAGGAGATACCTGGAGTAAGTTCACAACCCAGAATATGGCTGAACAAGTATGGGTGTAGTTCTGTTATGATTCAAATGATGTGATGTTAATGATACTTACAACATGGTTATCGAATTTGCAGTTCTAAAATATCAAAGCCATTTGCGATATATATCGAAGAAGAGTATGAAACCTTGGCGATCTGAAGTGCAAGAAATGCGACCCACACAAAACATAGAAGTCCAAACTCCTTCCAGCATACGTTCTCGACGATACCAACCTGAAAATTATACTTAGAATTGGTCATTACTTTCCTCGAAATATTTCTTTTAAAAGAAACTTTAGTCACCTTTGGTTCTTCTTCTTCCATGTTTTTGGCATCGTTTGCAGTTGCATGGCTGGGCCCACCAGGTAGAAGCTTATATTCAGCTTCATCTTTGATGGCATCACCTGTCATTGTCATAAAATATAAGATCACTTAGATTTAGCAGTGGTTAGAAGGGATTCTTGCAATAATAAAAAGATGTTGCACATATGTATAACTCCACCATCTATCTCCAACCTCTCTGCAGCCTCCTACGGTAGAGAAAAAATGAAACAAAAACAAGCATGAAATAAATGCTAAACTTTCTCCAGGAATACAAACAAACGTAACGTAGGATAGGAAATGCTGAAACCAAGCCATTTGTCTTAAATTACCTTTTTCACTACAGTCTCTTTCTTCCAAGCCTCAACTCCTTTAAAAAAGGCCTTAGTTGATGTTACTGCAAAAAAAAAAACATAAACCCGAATTAAAGATCTGAAAAAGTTACATCTAAGGAAAGAATATGACAAAAGAAAAAAAAAACATACCGATACAAAGGATGATTAGAAGAACTGTAACCATCCAATCGGCAAATATCACATTTAATGAAACTCCAATGCTAATGCCGAGCATAAGCATAGGTTGGATTAAGAGAGCCAAGTCATAGTCGATAATGGGCATGTCCAATGTGGGATGTCTACGCTTAAGGTTGTAGCAAACAGTTGAAACAGCAGTTCCCATGATCATACCTTGAGACATTTTACATTGTCTTAAGCATGATTATTGTAATGCTTCTATATTTAGTTTAAGAAAAAATATAATAGTAGGCTCTCACATTTTGAGACTGCAGTTGCAGATTTTGGATCAAATCCGATGATAAGTGTGAGCATAGGCACAAATGTGCCACCACCACCAACACCACCAACACTTCCGCATGCAGCTCCTAGGAATCCAATGACAGTACCAACAATGATTTGCCAGTTAAATCCTAGACGCTGTACGTGGATCAAAATAGAAATTTTCATATTGATTGGATTATTTTAATTAAATAACCATGAAAGAGTTTCTAAAAGTAGCATCATAAAGTCTATTATAAATTCAGTAAATGCTCATGTTAAAAGCAAAGCGTTTCTGGGTGAGAGCACAGACGGACCTAGTATTTATAGATGGGGCTCCGTTACCATACTTTTCTCATTTTTTTTTCGAACAGCGATATTTTTCGTCCCCAATGCTTGGAGCATGGGCGTTTCTGGTCCTCTATATTTCGATAACACTTTTAGTCGTGCGCTTTTCGGTCGCTTTAGTCCCACTGTTAATTTAATCGTCAGCTTAAACGGAACATAACACGTGAGAGCTTTATCTCATTTTATTCAACATAAACCATAGTAAGTCATCTTCTTCTTCGACTTAAACGCACGCGAGCATGATTACACGTCACAGTTAAAGAATGATTGACGATCTTGAAGCTGAGTTAAATGTGATGCGTAATGATGCACACGTGCATATTAGTCGAAGGAGATGAGTTATTATGGTTTAAGTTCACTAGATCATGTACTCCCACATGTTAGTTTCCGTCTAATTTATTGATTAAATTAATTGATGTATCAAAATGGCCCAAGCTCAGTAACACTGGGAACTGAAAGTGGGATATGAAAAGATGAAGGATCAGAAATTAACGCCCATATCCCAAACATTGGGGACTAAAAGTAGAAATGCTCGGTTACGAAGTATACCACTCAATCGGTTTGAGGTCATGTGAGTCTCACTCCCTAACGAAAGACAATCTCACAAGTGGAATCAAACCCAATACCTTCAAACAGAAATATCACGGATCTATCCACTCAGCTATGAGCTAAATGCTCGTGATAAAAACTACTAAGGATGCCTTTGGAATGGTATATTTCGTCTCTGCTCGCCTAATTTCCGACAAATGACTGAGACAAAGTCATCCTTTTTCTTTTTATTACACGGTCATCACCACCTTGTGAACCCCATTAAACTATCTATGGGACACACCCATCCAACGAAAGAAGTAAGAAAGTAACCATGATTTTATTCTAGGATTAGGCCCATATGAAGATCAATCATATAATAACTCACCGGCCAGACGTGGTGGTAACCTGATTTATTAACTTGCCATATGAAATTGACAAAAGATGATAACGACTCGGATTCTGAAGCATCTTTTGAAATCAAGGAAGACGATTCTTGCTTTAAGCTGATCCTCTCAGCAGAGACGAGGACGACTGAGGACAGCAAAAAGCTCCACAAAACTGAGAAAGTTGGCCCAAATGCCTTCCATTTCTCTTTACTCGCCATTAAAGAACGCCAAAGTAGTATGAAACGCAATTATCAGACATCACTGATATCTTTGTGTGGTAAATGGAAATGGATCCCCTTTTAAGCAAATATCACTGTTTAAAGCTTATCTTCACTAATCAAAGCACTTGGTTGCATTTCTTTGGTAAGCCACATCGTGGATTTATTGCATAAATGAGTGCGTGATGTCACAATAACCTACTACATACACATTTAAGTTCTGAATCAAAATAGTAAAGAAATATCCGTACACCAATCAGACGTCGTCGTAAATCGTAATTACATGGCTTATAGGAAGGAAATATAGATGTTAATCAGTTCAATATAATAATTTCTGCTTCAAATGTAGCTAACCGAAGGGACGCTGCCTGGACCTGCAAATATGTGGCTGTATGGTCCCATTGCTTGCCTTTTTTTCTTGCATTAATTGTGCTCAAAGGTCACTTCAATAAATCTCCACTTTAACCTTGGGTTCGTAAATAACTCCAGTAATACCTTTGTCTTCCTCCGACTTACGGGCTAGTTCACCATTTCTGAAACACCAATCAAGTCCAAGTAATGCTTCAACTTGGAGATAGCCTTCGTAAACATATCTGCAGGATTATCCTTTGTGTTAATCTTCTTGATAAACACCTTCTTATCTGTAATGATATCGCGGATAAAATGATACTTAACATCAATATGTTTAGTCCTTTCGTGATACATCCGACCCTTTGTCAAATGAATCGCACTTTGACTCTCACAGAAAATAGTAATAACTCCCTGATTCTGAGTTAATTCGCTGAATAACCCCGTCAACCATAATGCTTCCTTGATCGCGTCAGTAATCGCTATGTATTCTGCTTCAATAGTAGGCAACGCCACTACGTGTTGTAGAGTAGCTTTCCAACTAACTGCACAACCTCCAATAGAGAATACATAATCGGTAAAAGATCGTCGTCAATCGAGATCACCTGCGTAGTCTGAATCAACGAAGCCAACGAGAGTATCACTATTTCTGTCAAACTCCAAACAAATACTTAGAGTACCCTTCAAGTATTTGAGAATCTACTGCTTGCCAGTATTTTTTCCCTAGGGTAGCCATATATCTGCTAACAACACTAACAGCCTCGTGTACATACAAATGTACATTAATCAGTTCAACATAATAATTTGTGCTTCAAATGTAGCTAACCAAAGGGACGCTGGCCTGGACCTGCAAATATGTGGCTGTATGGTCCCATTGCTTGCCTTTTCTTCTTGCATTAATGTGCTCAAAGTCACTTCAATAAATCTCCACTTTGACCTTCGGTTCCGTAAATAACTCCAGTAATACATTTGTCTCCCTTCGACCTTAGCCCTGACGGGCTAGTTCACCATTTCTGAAACACCAATCAAGTCCAAGTAATGCTTGAACTTGGAGATAACATTCGTAAACATATCTGCAGGATTTTCCTTCGTGTTACTCTTCTTGATAAATACCTTCTTATCTGCAATGATATCACTGATAAAAATGATACTTAATATCAATATGTTTAGTCCTTTTGTGATACATCTGACCCTTTGTCAAATAATCGCACTTTGAATATCACAGAAAATAGTAATAACTCCCTGATTCTGAGTTAATTCGCTGAATAACCCCGTCAACCATAATGCTTCCTTGATCGCATCAGTAATCGCTATGTATTCTGCTTCAGTAGTAGGCAACGCCACTACGTGTTGTAGAGTAGCTTTCCAACTAACTGTACAACCTCCAATAGAGAATACATAACTGGTAAGAGATTATTGTTTATCGATATCACCTGCGTAGTCTGAATCAACGAAGCCAACGAGAGTATCACTATTTCTGCCAAGCTCCAAACAAATACTTAGAGTACCCTTCAAGTATTTGAGAATCTACTTCACTGCTTGCCAGTGTTTTTTCCCTGGGGTAGCCATATATCTACTAACAACACTAACAGCCTCGTGTACATACCAATGCATACGTAATACTGCCGACTGCGCTCGAGTAAGGAACTCGTGCCATATACTCTTCTTCCTCATCTAATTATGGTGACTTAGCAGCGCATAGCCTAAAATGACTAACAAGAGGCGTACTGGTTTGGCATCGTTCATGCCAAATCTCTCCAAAATCTTCTTGAGGTAACTTTCCTTGGTCAGGTATAACTTACCAGCTCCTCTATCACGTCTAATCTTTATACCAAGAATCTTCTTAGCTGCTCCCAAATCCTTCATCTCAAATTCACTGTTGAATAAGTCCTTCAACTGGTGAACTTCTGCAAGATTCTTAGCCGCAATGAGCATGTCATCAAACAATAGATAAATGAACGAAATATCATTTAACTTCCGGAAGTAAACATAACTATCATACTTGCTCCTGGAGAAACCATGACCCAACATAAAATAATCAAACCGTTTATATTACTGTCTTGGAGACTGCTTCAATCCGTAAGGATTTCTTCAGTAAATAAACTTGTTCTTCTTTTCCTTCAACTATGGAGCCTTCAGGTTGCTTCATATAAATCTGTTCGTCTAAATCGCCATGTAAGAACGCCGTCTTGACGTCATGCTGTTCTATCTCCAAATCATACATTGCAATGCAAGTAATACACGAGTAGAGCTATGTCTAATCACATGTGAGAATACATCATTAAAGTCAAAACCTTGTTGACTATAGCCTTTATGACGAATCGTGCCATATACCTTGCATCGTGAGAACCAGATGAAACTTCTTTCATCTTGAAGTCCCGCTTACATCTGGCTATCTTTTACTTAGGCGGTGGCACAAGACTCCACGTATCATTCTTGTGCAGAAATTTTCCATTTCTTCATTCATCGCCACCAGCCACTTATCAGAATTTGTATCACTTATTGCCTCTGAATAGGCAGAAGGTTTGCCGCCTCTACCTATCTCTTGTGTCACTGATAAAGCGTACAAAACTAAATTCACATACCATTGTGGTAGTCGAATCTTCCGTCTCTGTTTATCTCTGACCATAGAATATTCCTTCTCGGTGCTTTCATCTTCAATAGGATCGGGTTCCGGCTCATGCTCATCTTGATCTGTTGAACTCGTTGCAGGGTCATCTGAAAAATATTTGTTGATCTCGAGCTCCACCTCGCTGTGTGCACTATCCTTCTTTTCTTGATTAGAAGAATTAGTAGACTCTTTTGAAGGATGTAACATAGAAGACTCGTCAAATGTAACATCGCTACGAATTATAAATTTGGGTGACTTGGGATAAGGATTATATAGTCTATATCCTTTTACCCATGAAGCTTAACCGAGAAAAACACATTTCTTAGCTCTAGGCTTTAACTTTCCCTAGTTTACGTGCGAGTAATCAGCAGGAGTACCTGACCATACTTCCTCAGTAGTCTTGAAATTGATCGGTGAACATGGTGAGCGGTTGACAATATAACATGCTGCGGCTATAGCTTCAGCCCAAATATTATTTGTCAACACAGCGTTGGAGATCATACATCGAGCTCTCTCTAAGCATCCGATTCATGCCTTCGGCAACACCATTTTGTTGAGGCATCATTCAAACAGTGTGATGCGAGCAATTCCTAATTTTTGCAAAATTCGTTGAACTCGCTTCACAAAATTCTAAGCCATTATCTGTCCGCAACCACTTGATTTGTTTTCCTGTCTGCTTTCCAATCAAAGCTTCCCATTGTTTAAACTTAGGAAAACATCACTCTTCTGTTTAAGAAAATAGATCCAGAATTTCCTTGAAAAATCATCAACAAAAAGTCAACATATATCTTGCACCACCTTTGAACGGAACATTAGAAGGACCCCATGCATCGGAATGAATATAGTCCGTACCTTTTGTCCAGTGGGCAGCTGTCGAATTGAAACTGACTCCTTTCTGCTTCCCAACAATACAATATTCGCAAAAGTCCATCTTACTAGTACTTTGACCACATAGTAGGCCCCGCTTGCTTAATATCGTCAAACCTTTTCTCTCTATGTGTCCAATTCGCACATGTCGTAATCTCGTGGTATCAACCTCCGGGAATGTTGAAATTGCATCGAAACCTGTAACAGTAGTTCCCTGCAAAATATTAAATTTCTAGACCTGCAAGCTTTCATCACCGCAATGGCACCTCTGGTAATTTTCATAACTCCGCCTTCACCTGAGAACCTGCACCCTTGAGATTCAAGTGTGGCTAAAGAGATAAGGGTTCTCTTCATCTCTAGAACATGTCTGACTTGTGTGAGCGTTCAGATAAGTTCGTCGAACATCTTCAACTGAAATGTGCCTTTACCAACAACTTTACACGGAGAATCATTTCCCATTAAGACGTTTACACCATCAAAATTTTCATATGTGGGAAAACAATCTTGACTCTGACTTATGTGGTAAGAACAATCCAAATCTAATCACTCATTATCTGACCTAACAATATTTGCAGTTACTACAAGAATAGTTCCATCGCTCCCATCAGCAGCTACACTAGCTTCGGCGGGTTTATTATATTGATGATTCTTTTCTCCTTACTTTTTAATGTATAACAATCAGATTTGATGTGACCCTTTTTCTTGCAAAAATTACAGAATTTATTTCTGTACCTGGTGACACACTCAAATACTAGCAAGTGTACTATGTCGTGCAAGTAATAAAACGGACGAAGTCCATTACTTCTAATATATATCCCTAATTCTAATCTGACTAATCTAATTTTGATATTTTGAGATTGGGATAACTATGCAGATATAAATAAACGCAGATAAATAAGTGAGGTAAAGATAAATTGACGGTGATTTACCAAGGCACATGCTCTGCACGGATCAATCATACGTCCTTATGCAATCAACTCTACTACAGATTGTATTCACGGCCGCTTGCACTGGTGTTCATGGCTGTGATGAATTTTTCGATTGTTTCCGCCATCTTTCACGGCCTCCTGCACTGATATTCACGGCCGCGAAGGTTCCTGCCATGGCCATGAAGGTTGACTGGTCCTTCACGTAAAATCCTAACTTATCACCGGGATTTTGACCTTCCTTTAGATATGCTACTTTCAGCGTCTCTATGTTCTGGTCTTCCCCGTGCAAACAAGCCTTCTGTCTGGATACCACTTGTTTCTCCTGTAATATCCCTGTCTATATATTGTTTCGATTGTAACGTAGTTTTGACACTAGAATATGATAATGTATCTTTTCCGTATATAATCGTGTCACGAAAATGTTTTAAAGATGAGGGAAGGGAACATAACATATTATGGCCTGATCTTCGTTAGTCACTTTGACTTCCACATTCGACAAATCAATAATGATCGAATCGAATTCATCAAGATGTGAAAGTATAGAAGTATCTTCCGTCATTTTCATACTGTAAGCCTTCTGCTTTAAATATAGCCGATTCTCCTTAGTCTTTTTCATGTAAATAGCTATCTCACATACTCATGGCCGTCGTCTCCGTGGCAACTTCTTTCATTTCAGTTTGTTTCTTCTTTGTGCTTTCATGCGCCACTTCACAACCGTCTTGAATGAGTATGGCCTCCATCTTGAGACTCCACATTGCAAAGTTGACATTTCTGTCTCTTTTCAATTGACAATTTTGTTATAGTCATGGTGGCTAAAAATAAATCGGGTTGGATGTGATACAAATTTGTTAGGATATTTTGAATCCCCATTAATATAATTGCCGAAAATGTCGATAATAAATAAAAGGACGAAAAAAAAATTGAACATTGAACACAAGAATTTACGTGGTTCGGTCAGAATGACTACGTACACGGGCCGAAGGGTAAAACTTCTCTATTATGTGGAGATATTACACACAGGTACACCTCATAAGGATGAAGTGTCGAAAAGCAGCTACAACGACTGTGAGTAAAAATAAACAGACAGTTATTTCGACTTCGAATCTGTCCATCGACTAAGAAAATAACTGGTGGACACTGAAGATCTATGTTGTGGTGGTGTATTCTATCTTCGATCCTGCACTGTCTTTTTACAGGCGAGGGCTAATGCAAGCAGACAAAATACTTTTCTTATCGCGTGTAAATCAGATTTCACGCAGCAAAGAAAGATCATGCGCCTAAAAAAATCAGATCTCCAATATCATTTATTTGATTGTAAGGTACAATTGCTTGTCTTTTCGTCTTTTGTATTAATTATGCCCAAAGGTCACTTCAACAAACTAGCGCAACAACCAGGATATTAAAAGAGTCTTGAAACGAATGCATTATTTGGAGTCGACAAATAGTTTGATCCTCAAGACTGAGAAAAATCCAATCGCCCTCCATCGAACTTCCTGTTAGGTTTGGGCTTAGCGGGCCTATGGGCCCGAAAGCCAAAACCAATCGGTTTAAATTAATCGATAATTCATCGTCCATCGAAAATTAAATTTGATGAAAGATTCATGAAGAGCATTTGAGTGGAATCTAACAAATATTTATTTGCTCAAAATCGATGTCGGAAGAATGAGAAATTAATTTTTCATGTGGGAATTCTTATTCCACATCGATTAAACACAATAAATATCATCACCTTACATATGGAAGCCCAACTAGTTGTTAAACGGGCTTGCCTAAGGATACACTCAAATGAGCTTAATGGAACCAATGTGATTTTGACCCAAATGATAATAGCCCGGTGCGAGGAGATGCATCACACCGACGATCACCGAGCCCGCTCCGCGCCAAAGTGAGAAATAAGCGCTTTGTAGGCGTACTTTGCAACTTAGGTGTGTAGGTGCAATCACGGAGGATGTGGCACTAACGCGTGTGTAGGTGAGGATGAGGTGGCGCTGTGCAAGCGATACTGGGCAACTTAGGTGTCCGGCGATGACGTGGTGCTGAGAGGTGGTCGGTGACAGGGCTGCTTGGATTATGTGGCGCATTGACGCGTGTACGGATGAGGATGAGGTGGCGTTATGCATGCGCTGACTGAGCAGCTGAGGTGGCATGACCTCGTTGCGTCAATGGGCACACTGGACCTTTCCGAACCGGTGGACCCGAGAACCGGCAGGTCAAGAAGCTTCCAATTGAAGAAGCAGTCCAAAGGTTTGAGACCTTTGGCATTCTCACCCCTGGACTAAAAATTCATACGTCAGAGGCAGTCCAAAAAGTTCAATAATCTTCAATTAAGTCCAATGGAATCGTGAAGGCTATAGATAGGCCCCATATGAGTTGGAACCTCATTCATTCCAACCCAAGCAATCTGCATTACTCACTCCCAAACTCCCCAGTTCCCAGAAGCAAGAGAGTTCGAATTCTAGTACGATTCACAAGGAAACTCGAATCGTCCTGCTGCGATAATGACTCTAGAAGTTGTTCTATTTTGGGGACGATCACCGTTAACCCGGAAGCATTAAATATCGGGGCGATGTCGTCTTACAGACAGTGTATTCAATACATGCCTCGACTTACGTATAAATATAATTATCGAATTTTAAATATTCTTGATTTTAAACTTTTATTTATTAGTGTAGGTATTGTTAAACGAGTTTTAATAAAGTCACGCAAATTATTTTCGAGAAAAAAATCACATTTTATGGGTGAATTCAGGGTGGTCGCCATACATAGGCATCCCCATCTGAATATCATTATCACTCAATATTCGTCTAAGTCTTTTAATGTCAATTACATGATCATTGAAAAAACAAAAATAAAAAATTGTGAGTAAATTAACATTGGTTACTATGATAGGAATCATATAATCATATATTTAATTATATTAATGTGGTTAGAACCACCGTTTTACATTAGAAAAATGAATATCCATAACCGAACCTTCGTAATTGACGGTTTGGTTACGGATTGAAACTTAACCATTGATCGCGTTTAGCCGAACTGTTAACCAATTGTTTGGTTATAATTTGGTTACAGTTTTTCAAACCTTAGGAACACCTTTACCTCGGACACTTCATCATGTATTTGCAGTGGTGACTGGTGAATAACTCTTGGAAAAATGAAGAGAGCGGTAAAAGTTCCTTCATCTTAAGCACTTTTGAAGATAAAAATGTAACTAAGAGGGAGGTGGGGGTGAATTAGGCTTATAAAATTTATGCTTCTTCTTTTCCCAAATCCTAAGTTGTAGTGACTTAGTGATGCCTACTAATGCTTGTAATGAGTATGCCTGATATATCCCATCAGATGTGTGTCGGGTCTGTTTCACTGCAAAAAGGAAATAACTGTAAAGTAAATGCGAGACAGAATTTTTATATAGGTTATATCCCCAACTGGGGTTTACTCCTCTCCTTGAGGTTTGCTCCTCAAAAGTTTAACCAATCACTATAATACACCGTAGCTGGATACAAAACTGATTGATTAGCCTAATAGACAACCGAAACAAGTCGAACACTAGACACACTAGGTTACCACACGCCGAGTTTCGTTATTGGGAATCTCCAATTCCTGTCAAAACACAGCTCGCTACCGAAGGGCCCCCAGAACTCGTCCTTCCCTTCACGTGTGCGTAAACGTCGACATTGCCTTCTTGGTATCGCTCACGTCCAAAGACAACACGTCCGATGACAAATACATGGTGAGGTTGGAGTATCTCAGTACAATCAGTACTTCGCAAGTGATCGCTCAGGTAGGCAGAAAGCTATCGTAAATGAACTATTAGGAATCTCTCAATAATGTTTCTGCTCAAAACTCTCGTAGTCGTACGCAAATTCTTAGTTACTCGAAAATATGAAGTGTGCTCATATATAAACCTTTTTCATTCAACACTTACATGGAAAATCAGATCAAGATATTAATCACCAAATCAAGCACATAATCCATGCAATTTCGAGAGTCAACATGCCATGTAAATCATGCTTTTCATAAATCGTCACAACGGTCATAAGCATTAATTAGCATGATTATAATCCATATAAAAGCTCAGATTCATTCTCAAGGCATATTCAATTATTTCGAATTATATTTACCATAACAGAACTTTCTTTATGTGATTCCCTGCTATCAGTTTATAGAATAAGTCAATCCAGATTTACTTCCCGTGTTTAGCACACGAGATAGCAGCATATCAACATATTTTCCATATTTAGCACAGTATCAGATCAGATCACATCTTACTCGAATTAAGATATCATGGCACTTTCCATATTTCAGAGATCACATCTATTTCAGCACATACCATATATATTTGCATCATATCCACAAGGTCAATCAATCAAATCTTTCCTAAACATATTATCCTAATCAGTATAAGGAAAGATATCAATTTGATTCTGCACAATTAAATCAATGGATGCATGCAAAAATCGTAGATGTGATTTTCATTCAGGGATAAACGATTCTCAACGGGTATATCACATTTCATATAGACAGCATATTTTTCTTATATAACTGAGTATGATATCTCATACGTTATTTCCATAAATAGCACTAAACGATATATCCTAGTATGTGGGACGTCTATAGCATGCGATCACATAGTTTCACCAATAAATTACAGAATCACATGCGAATCAAATATTTGACACTTTAACCATTTTATAGCCCATAATTCATGCATGGTCAAATATTAACATGTACTTAGACACTATATTGATCATTTATCGAATTGCTTTAGACCTAACGTCATTACAATTACATAGTTCATCAAAAAACTCTCTAACGCTCATGAACCAAAAAGGTCAACAACTTTAAGTGATTTTTGTGTTCCACTAAGTATCCAATGTGAATGATTATGAGAAGTACTCGTGTCTAAATTATTGGGTTCGCTAGGCCGCACGAGGCGATCGTAGCGAAAACTTTGAAACGAAACTGTACATTTATCGTATAAACGTTTGCCCCGTCGGTTCCTCTAATGATTGTTGGGATCGTCATCTTTTAAAATCAAGTAAGTGGTACGAATTTTGGTTGGCTAGGGTTTAGTATATTACCTATTCCTTATCTTCTTTTAGCCAGAGGGAATCAATTCCCGGGTAGTGGCAAACACCATCTTCGTGGGTTCGTTGTAGACGCTGCTGTAATCGTACCTTCGCCGTAGGGATTCAAACGTCTCCCCTCTAATTGAGTCCACCTTTTCGATTACAACGCCGAGATGATTCTTTCGCTAGGAGAAACTAACTAGGTAATGATACCATAAACCAAAAGGAATAATGAAGAACTCTTCTTCTCACGTCAAAAGCCGAAAGAGATATCTATGAAAGCAATCAACGTGAGTTTTTATTTTTTTCTTTGTGAGGGTCTTGAGATGATATACACCACTCAACTCATTAAGGCAAAATCATAGTTATGCCTTAACTTCTCTTTAAGAGAGAGGCTACCTACTTATTATATCAAATAAAACCATTTTTCATTATTAGTGAGAGACGTTTCCTTCTCTCATATGAAACTTAATTATCATTTCCTCAAATCATTTAAAGAGAATAATAGTTCTAGACGTTATAAACACTAAGACGTGATGAGCTTTATTTTGAATTTTAAGTCCAACTTAAAATACAATAATTAATTACTCGTAATTAGTACATTAATATATAAAGCCCAAATAATCAATCCCATTGATTATTTTATTCCTTTAATTAAATAATCAAATTATCTAATCATGTAATATTTGTTTAATTCAACAATTGAACTAAACTTATAATCCAACTGTTGGACATATCAATTTCATATCGTCATTTTTCCAAAACTTCGTGTGACCCTTTTAGGTTCACAATCAACACTAGTAGTGAAAATTTACAACTCCTTGTAATTAGCTGAAATAACTCTTTAATCTCACGAATCGACAAATCACGGTAACACCTAGCAATTAGCGTGACTATTTAGTATTGAGTGAAATAGCGAGTAAACCTTTTCAATTGCAAGTGCATACACGTAAATCCTTTCGTCGAGCAGTGAGCTACTAAGGTGCAGTTGTATACTTCACGTCCTTGCTTCAGTTGTGCGCTTGACTCCTTGTTGCAGCTGCAGTCTTCCTTGAGACGAGTGATGGTCGACAGCAACTGAGAGCAGCCTGCGTGATTCTTTCCAGTCGTGAGGTGCTTAGGGCAGCTGAGCTTCAGAGGTGTATGCTTCGGTTCGTAGCTGAGAACAAGCTACTTGGAGCAGCTTTTTGGCGTGAGGTGCGAGCTTGTGAGGTGATCGATGATGGTGCGAGCAAGATTGAGATGTGGTTCAGCATCTCTACGTTTCTCTTTTGGATATTTGGGAGATATCTCAAATGGAGCAGCTCTGTCCCCTTTTAATAAACGTAGAAACCTCGCCATCTACAGCTCAGGCGTGCGTATCAAAAGTCTTTGGTAGTCCTTTTTTTAGCGACAACTCACAACCTTTGAGATCTTCTGCTTCGCGTGCGGTTGATTGAGAGCTTTGTCTCATACATTGTTTTAAAAGGCGTTGGAAAGCGCGCAATAAGGCGCGCCTTATCACCTTTCTCTCCTAAAACGCGTCAAAGCGTTTATAAGAAAGCGTTTTTTCTTTTTATTTATTTTTTATTTTTTATCTTTTAATTAGATTTCCACCAAATAATTACATTATCTTTATTTTTAGTACTTTATACGATAAAAATACAAACATATCCAATTTATTCCTTGTTTCATGACGATCAAAATGACATCCATTTTCATGACGATCAAAATGACATCCATATCATATATTTTTTGAAATATAATTTTCGATATTTATAAGAATCATTTTTTTATATATGTGAAGAAAAAGAAACCTGCTAACAAAGAATAAAAATCGATAAAATTACCATTATAGTCCCTAAACACCCATCAAAATTATAATGAGTTAAAATTGAAGGATAAAATTATAAATAAGTTACATACCAAATTGAATCACCAATTGGTAGTTTTTAAACACCCATCGCCATTAATAAACAGTATATATAGTCAATTAAGAATAATCAAAATATTATGACTAATTTGCGTAATTTAAATACTATATTATTTTTCAATTGAACAAATTATACGAAAACTATAAATTAATATTAAAAGAATCTATTGGAAATAATGCTTATAGAGAAAATATGACTTGTCGTTATACTCACGCAATACGCTACGCCATTTACGCGGAGCTAAAACGCGACACATTGCGCAATACGCATTTTAAAACATTGGTCTCATATAGACAGTTGATGCCAATCAACGTTTATTGCTATGGCTCACATCCTCAAAGGGTCCACCACATAATTGTCTTTAATCACTCTTTGATGGGCTGGTTAATTCATGGGCTGAATTCGTATTGGGATTAATTTCATTGGTTGACCTGCTTGCCTTTATTCTTCAGTGGATGATGAAGTGATTAAATAATAGAGCGACTCGGATGACATGGAGATGCTTGCTTGAGGAATCAACTTCTTTGTTTTCGTCTCGTTTACGCTCGGGTTCACTCCAATTTGCTTCTTGAAATCCTACAAAGCAGTAAATATTAATTAAAGCACTAAAATGTATCAAGACTACTCAATTTACCATAAAAACAATTTATTTAAAGTAATTATAAACGTATAAAAATACATTTATCAAATCTCCCCACACTTCAGATCTCGTCCTCAACGCGTTTATCTAGCATAAAAACAATTTATTTAAAGTAATTATAAATGTTAAAAAATACATTTATCAACGCGTTGATGTAACGACTCGTCCCATACCGGGTGTTACTTGTAACATCCGTCCCTACTGGAACCTGTGGGGTTGGACCCACCACACTCCGACTGATAGTCATCACCATTCAACTTTTCAGCATGCTTCATGCACTCGCTCACACGCACCCTGAGAAACTTCCCAGGGGGTCACCCATCCCTAGATTTTCCCAAGTCAAGCACGCTTAACTTCGGAGTTTCTATAGATGGACTCCAAAAAATATAGGTCGACATTGATGATATGAGTAGTACTATCAATTCTCTTATACGATTCTTAGCCTGACACGCCCATATGTTGCCAGTCTCAGGATCTCCTCTCATTCAGGTGTCGGATCGGTTCGTTCATGTACCCCTTCGCTTAGAAGCCTGCCAGGAGCCGCTCCTTGTCCGTGCACCTCTCTGGCACCCGCAATCACTCTCCGCCCTCATCGGTCCCGGGCGTCACAGTTGAGTACAAATATTATTAAAAACTTGGTTAATGTACACACAAAAAAAGTACTGTTCTCATGTGAACGCATGTGTTATCTACTAGTAATAATAAAAGGGACTCACTCCCTTTAAGTTTTAACTTTTTAAGAAATATAGTCGCTCAATGTGGGATTGATCGCAATCCCCAACTAGGGTTGCAAACGAACCGAACCGAATCAAATTCCTTAATTTTATGTGATATTCGTATTCGGTATTCGATTCTTATACGAATCATAAAATCGATTCGATTCGTTCGATATTGATATTCGAAACGATTCACGAATATTCGAATATTCGATTTTTTTTATTTTTTTCAAAAAATATCTGTTAGTACTAAAAATACGAAATAACACAATTTTGGAACATAAACCAAGAGGCAGCATGATGCAAAAGCAAGAAACTGTCAGCAGAAGCAAGAAATTCAAGAACACCATTGGTCTATATCAATTGACCAATCGGATTTTTTCTACAGCTATTAAAAAATGAAAAAAGCTTATTAAACCACGTAGCTTCTAACCTCATAATAACTACCAAATGCTATTTTTAGTATACTACTTATTAAAATTATTGAATTAAATATTATGCTAGTATTATAATAATAATTAACTACCAAATGCCAGAAATACTAGTATAATATATTATTCTGCATCATATAGTTCCAATCGAATCGAATATTCCATAACTATAACGAATCGAATACCGATATATTCGTATTCGGTAACTATTCGAATCGAAAAAGTATTTGTATTCGTATTCGACATTTGAATATTCGAATTCGAATCTTAAAATTCCTAATTGAATCGCGAATCGAAGAAAAAAGTTTGATTCTTTTGCAACCCTATCCCCACAAAGGAAACCAAATCAATAACTCGATTAAACTAGCGAAAACCTCCGAAAATAGCAGTTCATATTCCTTTCTTTCTTTGAAGTTTGAAGTTTGAACACCTAACCTGATTAAAGGCAAAGATAAAGCACGTAAAAGCAGAACCCTCCTCCAAGTCCAAGTAGAGATGGCAATGGGTAGGGTATGCCCATCTAGACCCATACGCAAACCCAATTAAATAAATGGGTATGGGCACACCCATTTATTTAATGGATAACAATAATTGGGTATAGACCCAACCCCATTAAATTAAACGGGTAAACGAGTCTTAAATGGGCATAAAATGGATCTTTAATACTCTAAAAACAACATTACTTCATTTCATAATCCCATCAAACTGTCAATAGAAAATCAGACATTAAAATAGATCCAGCAACATTCTTGATTAAATCAATCTCTCATAAGAAAATGTAGAAAGAAACAAATCCATGCTCCGAATCCAAGTCGAATCTTCGACATCATCTTCGAAGTAAGAGGATTGCACATCATCAAGATCCTTAAATTTGAACAAAACCATTTAAAGAATGCTAAAATTACAGTAAATTTAAAAATTTTCTGAAATTATAAACATACCATATCAAGTATCTCAACTTCATCAACTTCATGCTCATCTCCATCCAAGTCCTCAATAACCGAGCCAAGCGCAAATGTATCTTCCATGGTGGTTCCTTCATAATTCACACAAATTCACAACATAGAAGCATATATGATAACCGAATGCATATTCATTAAAAAAATGCTTCTTTTTTTAACAGAACTACAAAAAGGCCATACCTTTGAGGTCATCCGTCATCCAACTTTGCAAGCACATCAAAGCATCCACAGTTTTTGCATGAAGCCTCGAACGATGAGGGGTAACAACTCTCCCGCCCATGCTAAACGCACTCTCAGAAGCCATCGTAGACACGGGAATAGCAAGCACATCCATTGCAATTTTTCGAAGAGTTGGATATTTGATATTCAGTTTCCAAAACTGAAGGATGTCAAAATCCTTATTCTCATCCAAAATATCATCTTCCAAATAAGTCTCTAACTCACTTCGAATACTATTAAAGCGTCTCACTTTTCTCCTCTTTGATCTAGCAAACCCGTCCTCTTCGCCACCATCCGCAAGAGGTGTTGCCCGCTTACGAGAGCCTTTCGCCACTACATTAGAACTGCCAACTTCATCACTTGCCTTAACATTTTTTTATATTCACCCAAAATTTCGGTAAGCAAATTGGTAACCTTGTCAACTTCAATTTCCGCATCATCACCATACATTTTCTCAAAGTAGTAACGCACACAATCCATTTTATTTCTTGGATCTAAAACACAACCAATAACCATGATCCCAAAGAATTTATCCCAATACTTGTTTAGATTCCTAAGCATAGCATCCGCCATTTCCTTAACAACTTTCATATCCTCTTCATCATTAAGCACCACTTGAGGACCAATCAATCAAAGCAAGCTTCATTTCACAAACTCTTCGGAAGAACAAGTTTATAGTAGGATAATTCCGACCCGAGAAAAGATTAGTAGTCGTATAAAACTTCTCAAGCTTCTCACAAATAATTGTAGCTATTCTCCAATCATCGTCGGAAGGAGCAACAAATTTCAGGTTCTTATTGAACCTCTTAAGCCTTTGAAACACATCCTTATAAGGAATAGCCGCTCCAAGCATTAGAAACGTGGAATTCCATCGAGTTTCACAATCAAGAACTAATCTTTTGGTAGGAAACTTATATGCACGACAAGCATCTTCAAATTTCTCAATCCTTTTTGGCGTTAACATCCAAAAAGAGACACATTCCCTAACAGTTGCTATTACGTGCCCAATCTGATTTAACCCTTCCTTGACTACCAAGTTCAAAATATGGGTACTACACCTTACATGCAAGAAACGCCCAAGCAACAATAGCTCAGTACTCTCAAGTTTTTCAAACAAAGAAATCAACATTGCATCATTTGTGCTACAATTGCCGATGACTACCGCTGATATTTTATTCTCAATACATATTGGGACAAACAATCCATAACGAGATTTGTAAGACAAGGCTCGTATGAGGACACGGCACATATGAAAACTTTAATAGCCTACTTCTTAAGATCCATTCCTCGTTAATAAAGTGAGGAGTGATTGCCATAAAACCTGTTCTTTGGTTGGAGCAAGTCAACATGTCTGTAGTGATGGCAACTCTTCCAGAATTTCGCTTAACCAAGTTGTTGAGTGTAACTTTTTCCGTTTCAAATATATTCAAAATGTTCTTCTTCAAAGTATTCCTTGACATCACTCTAAAGGAGGGATTTGAGACTATTAGAATATCTTCGAAAACCAATATGTTCAACCATCGATAATGGATATTCATGCATCACTATCATATTTATCAACTCATTTTTAATGGTCTCTTCTTAAAAAGGCTCTAAACTACTCGACTCATTCACTTTGTTCTTACCATTCGTCAACTTCAAATGTCTACTCGTGCATGAATGCTCAATGTGCTTTTTAAGGTGCGAAGTTCCACTATTAGCTGCACAAGAGAGCATGGAAGCACAGTACTTACATCTCGCCTTGAGTTGACCATCCACACGAATTTTATCAAAATGATCCCAAACCTTTGATGTTATCTTCCTAGTCCTCTTGGATGATGATTCATGTGTTTCGCTTTCTTTCATTTGAATATCTTCCGAAAGATATTTTTGTTGAGGTGTGGTCTTCTTGCATCATAGTCTATAAGAAAACCACCCACAAATTAGTTACGAACTTACAAGTTCTATATGAAGAAAAAAACATATAACATGTCTAAATTCGTAAAAATAATAAAGATCTTACAATCCCAATTCCCAACCTACTAAAACCAAAACAAACACCAAGAACATATAGGTCGCAGGTTGGCCCCCAATTAGATCATAAGATCCCATAAAAAAAAAAACAAGTTTACCAACAAATCGAATTCCGACCTTGTAATTAGCTGATAGAAAAAGGAATGAGCTGTTTCTGATTTTTTTCTTCATTTAAGAATTTGATCGAGTAGAATGAAGATAACTGAAGATGGCAGTCTTGATATGGGTTTGCTTGGTAGATGGCTATAAACCAAAAATGAGATCACGAGGCCACCTTTTTCCTTCTTCTCAATAATATACCCACTACACAAAGTATTTCTTTGCATTGCATTCCTCACTCTCTAAGCAAAGCCTAAGAAAGCACACAGATTGAGAAAGGATGGCAAGAAAACAGCAACCTTGGGTTCTCCTGGAGATACTCTTTGTATATGTCAGTATAAATCGACTTAGCAAGAAAATAATAGCCACATATACAAACGGCAAAATAGTAAAAATTACACCCAAATAAGACAACGAGAATAGAACATGGTCAGGCTAGATTCAAACACAACAAAACTCAGAAAAGTAACAAAGATTGAGCACCTTTATTTAAATAGATCAGGACCAACCCTAAATTTCACAATGGTTTCAATTGGGCCTAGAATTTACATACATGCTATATCCTCTGAAGTTTAAGCTCGCGTGATATGTATGGCAGTTCCTAACATATGTATGGTTTCGAACATTCTCTTCTCCTAAGCTCGCATGAATTTCATCGACAATTTTCTTAAAATCTAAACCAAGCACCATGAACAATGAGCACAGATAGTTCAGGCGTTCGCTGCTTCTGACGTTCACTCTGCGAAGGAAACCCTAATTTTAGGAATTTTGGGAAATTGTGGACTAAAATAAACTTTTAGTTTAAAAATGATTTTGGTAAATGGGTAAATGAGTAATACCCATTTAAGACCCAAATTAAGTTAATTGGATCTGGCCCATACCCATTAAATATAATTTTTAAAGACTCATATCCATCATTAATGAATAGGATCATATGGGTATGGCCCGGGTCCAAAAAAATTGTCATCCCTAAGTCCAAGCTGTATTGATTGCATCATAGTCTTCCATGTCGTGCGCTCGGTCCCCAAAGTCGGCTTGACAGGCAGCCCATCAAAACCAAAACCAAAACCAAATATATTTGCTTCCAAGGCCGCCCAAAAGTCAACTACTTAGTTCCACTTTGCTGCTGTTAAACAAATCATGGCTGGGATCCAAGAACTAGCCTTCTTCTTCCTCACCTTTCTTCTTTCCTTCGTCGTGATACTCCAAAAATTACTCAAGAAACCATCGAATGAACATCACCTGCTACCTCCGAGCCCCTTAGCTCTGCCAATCATAGGCCATCTTCATCTTCTCTCGCCTATCCCTCACCAATCCCTAGCTAAGCTCGCATCTAACTATGGACCTCTAATGCACATACGCCTCGGCTCTGTTCCTTGCGTCGTTGCTTCGTCGCCTGAGATCGCTAAAGAACTGCTCAAAACCCACGAATCCTCTTTCTCGGACAGGCCCCAAAGCGCCGCCTCGGATATTCTTACCTATGGCTCCCAAGATTTCACCTTTGCGCCTTACGGCCCTCGATGGAAGTTGATGAAGAAGCTGTGTATGTCTCAGCTCCTCGGCGGTCAAACGTTAGATTCGTTGAAACCCATTAGGCGCCGTGAAGTAGAGCGGCTCGTCGAGTCTTTGACAGAGCAGGCGAACCATGGGAGATACGTAGACATTGGGAGAGAGCTCATTAACATGGTGAGTAACGTTATATCGAGCATGATGTTGAGTCAAAGGTGCTGTGGTGATGAGGATGAAGCTGTTAGGGTGAGGAGTATAATCCAAGAATCTGCTGAGATTTTAGGGAAGTTTAATCTGTCCGATTATGTGTTGTTCTGTAAGAATATGGATCTTCAAGGATATGGGAAACGGTCCAAGGATGTTAGAGATAGATTCGATGAGATGATGGAGAAGATCATAGATGAACATCAACGTGAAAGAATATCGAAGCAAAGAGGAGGTGAGAACAGTGATGATCTTTCGAAAGATATACTCCACATTTTGCTTGATGCATCAGATGAACAAGGCTCACATATTAAACTCAACCGAGAAAACATCAAGTCCTTTGTCCTGGTAATGATTCTTATTACTATTCTATCTTAAACTTGTGTAATAATCCTATTCTTTCATCATATTGCAGGACTTACTAGTGGCTGGAACTGATACCTCAGCAATAACAACAGAATGGGCATTGGCTGAGCTAATCAATCATCCCTCAATCTTGCAAAAAGCAGCTCAAGAAATCGATTCCAATGTAGGAATAAAACGCCTCATCGAAGAATCAGATATCCCAAACCTCCCATACTTGCAAGCCATCGTCAAAGAGACGTTAAGACTCCACCCACCTGGCCCATTACTCCATAGGAAATGCAGCAAAGACTGTACTACTGTTGCAGGCTACAACATTAAGGCCAAGACTTATCTTTTCGTCAACGTTTGGACTATAAATCGAGACCCTAATTACTGGGAAAACCCGCTTGAGTTCAGGCCAGAGAGGTTCTTGGCTGGCAAGGGTGACGGGCAATTGGATGTAAGAGGGCAGAACTTTCATTTCTTGCCATTTGGGAGTGGTCGAAGAGGTTGTCCTGGCACTTCGTTGGGCATGAATGTTGTTCAGACAACTTTGGGTGCATTGATTCAGTCTTTTCAATGGAAGGTTGAGAGTGATGGAGCTGTGGATATGGAAGAAGGTGTTGGGCTAACGCTGCCCAGGGCTCATCCTTTGATTTGCATGCCTATTGCTAGGTTAGATTCAATCCCCAGTCAATCTCTGTAGCACGTAATGTTTTGATGATTGGGATTGTAATGATGATATGGTTGGTGTAGACCTTTTTGGTTCAATGCTTATAAGAGTTTTGATTATTCCAAGTGATTATGTAAATTGGGGGTACAACATAGAAAACTCGATATATGATCTATGATGTTTAAGTATGTACAAATATTAGAGTAAGTGCTTAAATGTGATTTAATTGTTAAGTTAATCGAATTTATGTGATCTTGTGCTTAACTGGAACATTGCTGTGATCACCTGGTTATGAATGTTTTCGTTTGAATGGAATCTCTGTGCTATATATGGAAAATATATTATGTTGAGTGATATGTGAACTGTCTGCGAGATTGAGTTATTTTAGGAAAGAATATCGCTGTGATCACCCGGATATGAATGACTGTATGTTATATATGGAAAAGATATTCTGATTGAGCTGTTAACGTGATTGAGTTATTTTAGGAAAGAATATCACTGTGATCACCCGGATATGAATGACTATGCTATATATGGAAAAGATATTCTGATTAAGTGCTTACATGTGATTGATTTGTTTTAGTAAAGAATATCATGATATATCCGTTTGAGTGCTATATTATTTGGCTTTTAAATCAGTGAATAATGATCTATCTTTCCTTATGCGACTTGGGATTTATATTTGGAAAGTGATTAATTGATTGAGCTTATATACGGTAATATGGTGATTGAGTCTATATATGGAATGTGCTGACAAACGGATGAGATTACCGTGGAAGGAAAGTAAGACTCTGGTATTTATGGTAAATAATCATGTTTGACCGTTGAGCTTAATTGGTTTATTCTTGGCATGATTCTTTGAGTTAATGCACGTGATCATTGAGCTTTATCTTGCATATTCTGTGCTTAACTTTCCTTGTGAAGTGTAGAAGCGATTCTGAGGTCTATATAGAAGATAAAAACTTCATGTTGAAGGGTACGAAACGAACACACAAGCCATCGAATTCCTTAGACTGTTTTGAGCTTTAATTTGCGAAAAATTCGTAATTTGCGTTGAGCTTACATCTGCGAATCTGTACCCGTGAGCAATCTTTAGCAACAGGCTACCCTAAAACCCTTGTCTTCGGACGTGATTTGTCTTCGGACGTGTTGAGCGCACAAAGGAGCACGAGTGGAGTCCTTCGCACGTGGAGGGACGAATTTGGTAGATTCGGGGGCCCTTCGGTACCAAGCTGTGTCCAGTCGGGGAATTGGTTTCCTGGGTAAACGACGTGGAACGAAACTTGGCGTGCGACAGCCTAGAATGAGGTCTAGTATCCATAGTGATTCGGTTGTGTAAGAGTCGATCATTCTGTAACCATAACCGGTAATACCTAGTGATTGATTGGAACTCTTGGGGAGATCACACCCCACGGACAGGATTAAACCCCAGTTTGGGATACAACCTGTATAAAAATTCCGTCTCACTTAACTTTCAGTTGTTTACCTTTCTGTGAGACAAACCCGGAATGCCTGCAAATAACTAGGTAATATCATTGAAACGCTTTCTGAAATTAACGTGATATTTTGTGAAACAGGGTTAGGAGATAACGTTGATATTCTTACTGCTTTTCGGGAAATAACACACTCTGCAAATATCTTCTTAAAGAAAAGTATTTTTCAAAAAAGAACAAGCCAATAATTTTTATAGCCTAATTCAACCCCCTTCTTAGGCATATATTACACTTCAGTTGATTTGATAGGATTAGCAGCTGTTGAGGAATTAAAGAGAGCAAGAAAAGGAATTAAAACAGAGGAAAGTCAGGCTGCAATTATTGATGAATCATAGGTTTCACTTACGACTTCCTAAAAGATATCTAAGCCCCACTTTAACTATGTGAAAAACCAGCTATAAAGATGCCGAAAGAAGTTGCCTCATGATTCATCACTTGCTAGCTATCATAACGGTTCTTCGGAACATGTCAGAATGTCTCAGTCCAGTCGTTCGCTGGTGGACTTCAAATCTTAACTATTCATCACTAGAAATGCTGGTCGTAGTCACTATACAACACGTTTTATCTGCAAGCTAACGATTTCTGTGATGTTTCCTTCTACGTTTTTATATTCGCAAATCTCACAGCAATCATCGACGCAAGCTCAGATCTTTAGCAAAGAACGCGGGATAATGATTGTATTCAGAAGCGAATAAATAGACATAAAACGAAACTACATTTATTTGTATGTTCAAATAAAGGGTTGCTCACCGTCACCACCGTCTCAAGCTATGTTATCTTTGTTGACTTTGATTAATAAAGGGACGTTTTTATTCAGTAGAAAAATAAAAAAAAAAGATAAAATTGTTCTAGAAAACTTTGTTTAAACAAAATGAGTTTTAAAAGTTTTTGTACAATACTATTAGAGGGTGTTTGTTTCCGATGATCCAACATCACGGTGATAATCACATCACCTTGACGTGGATATCACTGTGATGCGGATCAAGGTGATATGTCATCACTGTGTTTGTTTTGGGTCAAGTTTCTTTTATTTTAGGCATTAAATATAAATTTTTTAATATTTAAATATGTTGGTTATGTAATTTAAAATAGGAGTAAGGATATGTAAGGAACGAATGTTAAAAGATAAGGGATAATTTTGTCCAAAGAAATATTAAAAATATCACCCCATCACGGCGATGGAGGATAACCCTGCTTTTTGGGGGTGATCCAAAAGCTGGAGTATCACTCCGTTTTGATCACCTCGGTGATCCTCCATCACGGTGATGACTCATCACCGACGCTAAACAAACGCGGTGATTAGGAAGCGATGGAAGGATCATGATGATGTTTTGGAGGATCACCCCAAAACAAACACCATCTTAAGGGTTATATTTTTCAACTAACTAAATCTTTTTTGGACTTTTGGTCGCGTCGAAAACGGTCAAAATAAAATTTATCACCTTATTCACTAAATACTAGTATAGCGAAAGTAGGGATCGTCTCCACAGAGAAAATGGCTGATCTATTTCTAATTTCAAACAAGATCGATAATAATAATAATAATAATAATAATAATAATAATAATAATAATAATAATATTAGGGGGGTTTGATGATAAAGTTTTTAGCGCAATAGTGAATGAGAAAAATATCGAAACTAACGATAATAAAATATGAGTCGAAGGAATTATTGTCCCACCTAGATTTATTTTACTGATCATCGATTTATAAAATATTATGTCAATGCAAGCATAATCGGTTATAGTTATCGACGAACGCCTAATAACCAATCTTTTCTCTTACTTTATTGGTAATTAAAAGACGCTCTATAATTACTTCCCTAATCGAAAAATAATCTCCGGGACGCCCTGCAAGATTTAAAGTTCCGACATCGTTAAATTCGAAAAAGACCCGATTATTGATTAATAAACTCGGACGCCGGTTTATTAAAATCAAATCGTTTAACTTTACAATATAACTTCACTTACGAATTGTAGAGAAATTGAATATTATTTGCTACTTATTAAAACGAACAAACAATTACGGATTTGTTGATTTAATTAGTTATTGATTACCTAGATCTCATCAACATTGGCCACTATCTATTTAACCTAAGCTCATCGATGTAATTGATTCAAAGATAAACGAATACTCATGCTTTCACGAATGGGTTCGTTGCATCTCAAAGCATAAAAACCTAGGCTTCGAATAATCCTTCTGACTATGGGAATTAGCCGCTAAACATGTTAACGAAAAGGCAACTGAAATTAATCAGTATTAATGACATCGAAATAACTGAAATAAACTTACGACCGTATTGCGACTTGCTGTCTTCCTCAAAAAGCCTCAGACCGTATACATTTTCTCACGAGAATAAAAATAGCAGAATAATTTCTCAGCTATCCACACGTAATGAGCTTAAGACTCTTGTTATCATAAATAACTTATAATATATAAAACTGAAATTTCCAAATGCAGCTATAGAAAGGAAAATAGTAGTTCTTAAATTGAAAAGTCTCCCTTATCTCTCCTGTGTTCTTTTCTTTTCTTTGGTCTGTTCTTTCCTTGTCTTTTGGTCTGAACGACAATTAGCTTCCTTATCTCTTCTTTTATTATCTTTACTAGGGCTAATCTGATTGGGCCGGTTGAAGCTTATATGGACCTTAAGTCCATTTTGTGCAGGAGGGCTCACGTACGCATTCGATTAGAAACATGTCCTGGATCTGCTTGCTGGAGTTAGTAGCTTTGATTTTGTCGGTAATCAAATCGCTATTCGAACTCGATTTTCAGCTTTCCAGTCTCCTCGAAATATCCTCGTCCGAATAATCTCATTTTTTTTGGGTCTGTTTTGCTTCGAAGCCTGTAAGACACGTAATTGAAAGGTAAGCGCAAAATATCCGTGTATGATTCTACAAATATCGACCAAAAAACGCACTTTTAAAGGGTATAAAATATTGTAAATTGTTATAGATCAAATTCCCCCACACTTAAACAATGCTTGTCCTCAAGCATTTACCGAAGATTGAAAATGCGAACATTCTTATCAAGAGTTCACCGACATACGCTAACTTGCCCTAAAGATATCAATTATTCATAACAATTCGCAAAAGACAATCATATCTATTTTCTACAATTTCATTAAAGCCTAACTGCACAAAAGTCAACAACTGTCACATGGATTCTCTCAATGCGCTCAAAGTGTTTATGGGAATATGTGTATACGCTCAAATCAACATTATGAAACGATATTACCAAAAGCTTGCTAACATATCATATTGCGTTCACATAGCGACTTTAGTGTACAAATCAAGAAGGTCTTTCTTTGGGTTGTAATGGGGCTAGGGATTTAGGTAGGATATTTTGGGAACGTAGGCTAAAATTATCGAACCAAATGAATAATAATTGCTAAGTCCCACGACTATCGCACGACTATTTCTCAATATAGATAAAACAGACTAGGAATACTAATAACTATACGAATACTAATAACAAGTGGCTTAATTTGTTTTTGGGGAAGTGGCTAAATTTTTTTTTCTTTTTTTTCCAGCTATAACTATAGGAATACTAATAACAATACGAATAATTAATTTTTTTTCTTTTTTTCTTTGCGCTTAATTTTTCAGCTATAACTATAATACGAGGATATTTTGGGGAAGTGGCTTAATTTTTTTTTTTTCAGCTATAACTATAGGAATACTAATAACAAGTATCTAGCACATTCTCAAGCTCATCAATCTCGTGGTCGTGGAATCTACGCAATTCATATTCATCTAATCCGACAATGGGTTGAAAAGAAAGCCAAAAGGATATATATATATGGGTAAATATAGTGACTTAAATTCAACAAGAAAAATAAGGCTCAGGCTCAAGTTGGCTCACTAAGCGGATAATATTGAAGGTAGGGTCAATGTGAGGCCAATGGCTTAATCCTAAGTGCCTTAATCACTTTTGTACACGAAAATGCCGCCACTGATATCAACATGTATAATAGAGCAACTTCTAGAATATTCAAAACATATGTTACGCTCTCGTAAAAAAACACTGAGTATAAAGATAAATACTCTTTTTTTTTAATAATTTTTTGAAAGGCTCAAATCTCACATATTTAAGTAGGCTTTGTGTCAACTCTTGCACATTCATTCTTCAAATCAGTTGAAGAAAAATGATAATAATCATCGTAATCCAAATCGCTATTCCTAATTGTTTCTCTTATGTTCTAGCAAATGCATATCGGTTTCCTCTAGACAAGAATTATTCTCATCAACTATCACGAAAATCTCCCCCACACCCAAACTCTGCATTGTTCTCAATGTAGAATTCTAATGAAAATAGTAGCTAAAATCTAAAGACTCTCACCCTAATTTTCATTTTAATAATTAAGAGTCTATGTGAAGGAAGTAATGAAAGTGATAATGAAAATAGAACTTCCTTGACAGTTATGGAGTCGTAGAGAACTTCTGAGCGAGGTGATATTTTTACCCTAGCCTAGTGAGATCTTGTAACATACGAAGCCAAGAGCAAGCCTGCTTAATCATCATTGAAAACATAGATAAAACGAAATATTGCAATAACAAAATAAAATAGGATAATATTGGGTTGCCTCCCAATGAGCGCTTTTCTTTAACGTCTTTGGCTAGACGTTGTCGCCGTTCCTCGAATTCATTCATAAATGGGTGGGCTCAGCTTGATCTCTTCAAAGGAAGCTGTAAAATTATTCTCAAAATAAGGTTAAGCCTATGACCATTAACCTTGAAACATTTATCAGAAGATATGCTCTCAATTTCGATAACGCCATTTGAAAAAATATTTTTAACAATGTACGGTCCCATCAAGCGAGATTTTAGTTTACTTGGCATGAATTTCAACCTTGAATTGTAAAGGAGAACTTTTTGGCCTACCATGAATTGTTTTTTATGCAAGAATTTGTCGTGAAAATGCTAAGTGCGTTCCTTGTACATTCTCGCATTGTCGTATGCTTCGAGGCGAATCTCTTCAAGCTCCTGTAGTTGAAATTTCCGTTCCGCACCAGCTTTTGTGGCCTCCATGTTGCACTGTTTAACTGCGCAAAAAGCACGATGTTCAATTTCAACGGGTAAATGACAATTCTTACCAAAAACTAGGCGATATGGCGACATCCCGATTGGTGTTTTAAAAGCAGTGCTATATGCCCAAAGTGCATCGTCTAATCGCAAGCTCCAACCCTCACGATTCGGGTTTACGGCTTTCTCTAAAATATTCTTGACCTCCCTATTTGAAACTTCAGAAATCCTACAACCACTTTAGAATCGTTAGTTCGGGTAGCCTTTGCTTCCACCCACTTCGACACATAATCAACGGCAAGCAAGATATAAAGAAAACCAAACGAGCTTGGAAAAGGTCCCATAAAATCCAATCCCCATACATCGAAAATTTCACAAACTAAAATAGAGTTTTGTGGCATTTCATCTCTAAAAGAGATTGTACATGTTCTTTGACAATTAGGATAACTCTTGCAAAATAAATAAGCATCTTTAAAAATAGTTTCCCAATAAAATCCAAAGTCTAAAATTTTTCTAGCAGTTCGCTTTGGTCCAAAGTGTCCTCCACATGCATATGTATGATAATGAGTGAGTATATCATTAATTTCATCATTTGCAATGCACCTAAGAATAATTTGATCCGAACCAATTTTCCACAAGTATGGCTCATCCCACATATAATATTTAGCGTCGCTTTTAATTTTATTTTTCCTTGAAGAGCTCAAATGTGAAGGCAACAAACCACTTACCAAGTAATTAACTATATCAGCAAACCAAGGTTCTTGATATTCCTTACCTTGAAGGCGAAATAATTGCTCATCTGGAAAAGTTTCAGAAATCGGTAGTGGCTCTTCGTCACGAATCAAACGGCTCAAGTGGTCCGCCACAGAGTTGTCCACGCCTTTGCAGTCCTTGATCTCCCAATCAAATTCTTGAAGCAACAACATCCATCATATTAGGCGCGGTTTTGACTCCTTTTTCGACAACAAATATTTTAGAGCTGCATGGTCAGAATAAACAATAACCATAGATCCCAATAAATAAGACCTAAACTTATTAAATGCAAACAGAATAGATAAAAGCTCTTTTTCAGTTGTGGTGTAGTTGCATTTTGCCGAGTCAAGCGTTTTTGAAGCATAGTATATGATGTGACTCTTCTTTCCATCCTTCTGTCCAAGTACAGCTCCGACGGCGTATTTGCTCGCATCAGACATGAGCTGAAATGGCAGCTCCCAGTTTGGAGGTGGATTATAGGTGCAGTAGTGAGTAACAATTTCAACTTGTCAAACGCCTCCTTGCATTCGTCCCCGAAATCGAACGGTACGCCATTTTGAAGTAGTCTTGACATCGGTTCAGCTATTTTTGAGAAATCCTTAATAAATCTCCCGTAAAAACCTGCATGACCAAGAAAACTTCGAATTTCTCGAATATTAGTGGGGTATGGCAAATTAAAGATCAAATCGACCTTAGCCTTGTCTACTTCAATTCTCCGAGACGAAACTACATGGCCTAGAACTATTCCTTCTTTAACCATAAAATGGCATTTTTCATAGTTAAGTACAAGATTTTTATCGATGCAGCATTTCAGAACTTCTATTAGATTATCAAGGCAATGCTTTAATAAATCTCCATAAACAGTAAAATCATCCATGAATATTTCAATGCATGTTTCAATTAAATCTGAAAATATACTCATCATGCATCGCTGAAATGTACCAAGAGCATTACATAAACCAAAAGGCAGGCGACGATATGCAAATGCACCAAAGGGACATGTTGTAAATCCAGATTATCCAAGAACACTTCAACAGATTAAACCTTCGTAGAGTGTGAATAGTGTGCTTTTGAGGTTTAGTGTTGAATACGTGAGATTTTAGCAAAATGGAAACTTACCCTAATGAAGTTAGGGTTTAAGCTTAAATACCTTGTGAGGTATTTAAGCCCATTGGGCCCCTAACAAGCCTATTACAAATACAACCCTATTACATAAATAAAACATCTATAAAATACATAGAAAAGAAATTACAAGACTTAGAATAAATATTTTGGACACTTCTAAAATATTCCTAACATTCTCCCCCTAAGTGTCCAAATTACAATCGAGCAAATAAACTAAGTCTTCATTTCTTTTTCTTCGAGTGAGGTGGAGGTGGAGGTTCTCTATGAGCCAAGTAGGTCTTCCTGAATCCTAAGGCAGTCTCGAACTGTCTGATGTCGTTCCGAAGGACGATCCGATATCTGATCTTCTCGATGAGTTTCCGTAGGACATCTTTCTCTTCCAGTTCTGTTCCTTCTAGCTTGTCATCTTCGGAAACTGTCTTCTTCTTAGCTCGAAGTTGGTTGAGGATAATCTTCAATGTCCCATCTGAGAATTTGGAGATCTCTGACAGAAGTAGCACCTGCTTCTCTTTCTTCTGAGCTTGTAGGTAAGTGACCCCGGGTTGTGGTTCAAGAAAGATAAATCCCTCTTCATACTTTTCGAGATCCTTATATCTGTTATCTGGACGCGTCAGGTTGACCTTGCTCATATTGCTTTCCAAGGCCATTTGAAAGTCATGAGCAGCGAAATACTTGACCTGCCTCAGCATACACTCTTTGATAGCTCGATAACCATCTCGTCTTGTGTGAGTGTCAAGGGGAAACTTATTGCGATAAATGTTGTAGAGTTTGTTGAGTTCGCCTAGTGGAAGATAGGGAAGATCTGCTTCTGACAATCTTACAATTTTCCTGTCATAACGATCAATAACAAAGACAGGGCCTACATATCTTCCTACCGCCCATTCGACATCCACAATATCACAGATGGCCGATTGATCTCTCATGTACTTCCTGTATTGATCTCTATTCATTCCTTTCTTGGCCGTGACTTCCCAGAGCATAATCTGATGGCTAAGTCCCCTATACGTCCCTCTTAGGTGCTCAAGGCCTCGAAGATTCAGCTCGTTGACTCCCTTTATTTCTTCTTCCTTCCTCCAGATCTTTGGATAAAGATCCTCAAGAAAAGGTGCCTTGATCTTCGCGTTTCTCCAACGAGTCTCTATGAACTCGTAGCCTGGCGTCGGTTCCTCGGGCACCTGATGTTGAAGGAGTTCTGGAAGTTCTGGAAGATCTGCCTCAGGATTTTCTCCTTGCTCCTCTTCCTCTCGCTCGATGAAACAGAAGTCTGCTGCTGCCGCCTTTAATAAATTACGAACACTTTCAATCCTTAGGCGGGACTCTTCTGCTGTCTCTGTTCTCTTCGTCCATTCCTCGTCTAAGATGTATCTGTCAATGTAGCCTTGAGGATCCTTTGGACGAGGGGTTGTAGTTGCTTGGACTGGTCGGGTGGAGATCCTCGAGGGAGCAGACTCGATTTCACCAAGGGAAGTTGTCTGGTTCGGCCCTGGTGTAGCTTGTCTGCCACTGGAGGACCTTGGTGGTCGTGAGGAACTGCCTCCACGCGTTTGAACACCGCGTCCTCTGCCTCTTCCGCCGCGAATAACAGGGGACTTGGTTCTCGGTCTCTTGCTGCTCTCCCCCTCAGGACGATCCTGGTCGTCTGGATCGTCATGACGACGCTTCTGACTGGGGCCTTCTTGGCGGCATGTGTCAGTTGGTATGCTCGCATCAGGAGGTGGGATGATGCCACCTGCAATCAGCTTCCTGTAGAGGTCTTCTTCTTCAATGCTTCGTCTGTTGTCGAGTTCTATTATGCGAACAATGCCAACGTCAAAGAGCTCAAGCAGAGGCACTGTGTACAAGTTAGGTATCGTCGGGTTGCGTGGTGGCAGGGTGAGAAGACGAGGAAGTACCGGCTGTTGAGGAGGAGGTTGGTCAGATATGGGAGCCTTCCCTTTGTCGGTGGAAGTTGCTTGAACCGCCTCCTTAATAAGACCTTTGACCCTTGGTAGGGTTACGGTCTCGAAGAATTCGAACAGCCGATTCTCCAAGTAGGCAGTCGTCACCTGTATTGGAATGGATCCGGCACCACTAGAGGTAGCCGTTGGCACACGTTCAGAACGAGGTTCTGGACGGCGGCCCTCGTCACCCGAAGTTCGTGGAACTTCGGGGTCCTTGGGTCTTCCGACCTCTCCTTGCGACACATCTTTTGGAGATGGTGCTCGGGTCGTTGTGGCCTCGTCAGTGTGACGGGCTTGGGTGGAGCTATCTCCGGGATCGCCAAGGCGTCCCGTTAGCACGCGTCCAGAACTAGGTTCTGTACGGTGGCTCGCGGATGGTGAGTTGCTGAAGTCATCATCATCCGAGAGACTTCCGTCAATCCTTGAAGAGCCTCTATTTGGGGCTCTTCTATGAACATTGAGGCCTGAGGATCAGGCAGAGGCTCGGTCTGTGTCACGGAAATGGGAATTTCTCGAGTTGGTACAGACACAGGAACCGAGCTGCTGGAGGTTTGGGGTGGTTCGTGTTGCGTTGAGACACTTGTCTCTTGGGAGACAAGTGAATGGTCTGGTGGGGTTCGCTCATGCGTCGTTGGGTCGATTACGACGTCTTCTATCCTAGGGATTGACCCGGCTTTTTCTGACTGAGTTAGTGCAGTCGTGATCGTCTCGGGAACATCTATGTGTGGTTGTTCCTCGAGCGATTGTTCAGGTATTGTTTGTTCAGAGGATGGTGGTGGTTGGTCGGGGATTGTTTCTTGAGATGTAGTCTGTGGTGCTTGTGGGATAAATTCGGTTTCTGTGGTTTCTCTCAGTATCTCACTTGTTTGTTCTCTCTCTCTTGTTTCTATTCTCTCAGTCTCACTAACCCCTGGGTTAGACTCAGGTGGGTTGTCCTGTGTCGTGGGGTGAGGAACTTTGTAATTTCTGCAATAGGCATCGATATGGTCGGGGTTTGCAAGAACGAGTAACTCGTGAGGGATTGGCATTGCCTTGCGCGAATATTTCTCATCAGTCTTTCCCTTCTGAAGGTAGCGCAGTTTGGGTGGGGTGAAATTTTCTTCTACTGGTCGTGATGGTATTCCCGGTGTTGTGGTCAGAAAATAATGGATGATAAGTGAGAACCACCGGGGATATGGCAAATTCTGTGGCTTTTTGGACTTTGTTCGTAGGTGAAGTTGGTCGTCGAGATCAGTGGTGATAAGCTTGACAAAGTCGTAATTTCTTCGAAACACAATCCCATGGAAGATGCGAAGGATTGTGATATTGCATCTATCCCATCCAGAGTGCTTGGGTGAGAAGCACTTATTGACAAATGCAAAGAGTGTTCTCCAAGGATGCGGGATCATTGAGTTCTGAAAATGGGAGACAAACTTGATAGGCGAGTAATATCCCAGCTTCATCATGTCCTCTAGAAGCTCATTCTCGGAAGCCTCAGGTTCGTAGTGAGGTTGACTTGGCAATCTGAGAATGCTCCGAAGGAGATCTCTTGTGATACTGACAGTCTCATTTGCTATTTGGGCCTCGTAATAAATACTGTTATCCTGAGCAATTTTGGTCTTCATCGTCCCCCAGAACTGTTGAAGGTAAACTGTAGGGACTTGGACCGAGGCCGAAAAAGCATACCCAAAGTGGTGGTTTCTCAGAATGGATAATATAATTTCTTCTTTGCACTTGAATGTGTGAAGGTCAAGTTGGAAATTATTGTCCTTGGTCGTGATCCATTTTGAGGTTGGGTAAACCATATCCGTAGGTGGGTAGGTCATATCCGTAGGTGTCGTCATCCTTTTTTTTTTTATATATATATTTTGAACACCGGGAAGTGCTGCTGAGACTGCAAGAAGAAGAACAAAAGAGATTAGAGACGTGATATTATAACAATTGAATATCAATAGAGAATGTTGTTTAAGTATGGGCTTTGAAAAAAAATCCGTTTAGAAAAGATTTGGCCTATTCCTGTTGGGCCCATTTATGTTTAACGAAATATTTTGTCCGAAAAATTTTCTAAGTATGGATTGCGGGTTGATCAAAGGAAGTTGGTGATTTTGCGAGTTTGCGGATTCTATATTGCGAATTCTGCGAGAAGTTTGAAAATGAACACTTTTGCGAATTCTTAAATGCGAGCTCAAAGGTTTGCGGGTTGAGTTGAAAAAGACTGGATTGCGGGTTTAGTTGAAAGAGACTTTGCGAATTGAGTGTTGCGAACGCCAATACGCGAAGTGTGTCTTGCGAATATTTGAATTCGTATACTTAGAATTCGCAATGTAAAGAAAATTTAAATTCGCAAAGTAGAGCGGTTTGCGGGTTTGACTAAGTCAAGTCAGTTTGAACTTTACAAAACAGAATGTTTGCGATTCCGACAAGATTCGCAAATTGACCAGGTCAAACAAAGGGATCGCAAAGTATCAATTCGCAGATTGAAACTTATGAATCCCAAGATTCGCGATCTTCGAATTTGCGAATTACGTAGTCAGACGGTCAAAGCCGCAAAGTGAGTAATAAGAGAGTTTGAAAATAAACACTTTTGGACCCGCAAAGTTCCATTTTGAAGAATAAAAAAAAAAAAAGGTACCCCCTCTTTTTATTAAAAAGATTTCGAACCCAGATAAAAGGAAAACCTCGATTTGAAAAACCCGATTTGAGAAGATAAACTCGATTTCAGTACATAAATCAAACAAACAAACTCAAGTTATCACTAAAAACTACAACATTTCTACAGGAACCAACTGCAAACCACCTGTTCTTCGAGAAATCACTCCTGTGATTTAAGAAAAACAATCGTTAAACAAGGAAAAGAAAGAAAGAGTTAAAGCAACGTTGCAGACATACCACAGAGAAGACGCGAGTATGCGATGGTAACAATTTGAGCACTCAACCACAGAAAATGCAAGCTATAATGGAAGATTTGATGAACGGGATTCGCAAAGAAGGGGTTTGTGATTTGGGATTTTTTGTTTTGCGAGTTCAGTTTGCGAATTGGTAAAAATAATAAAAAAACTTCGCGGGCCTAAAGTGTGAACCCTAGTTTAGAGCTGGGCTGTAAAATTTTGAAGTAAAGGCCCACTAGATTGCGAATTCGAAGTAGATTGCGAATTCTAAGTAGATTGCAAAGTCGCGATGGTTTGCGAATAGATCAGTTCGCGATTTGAGAGCTGTGAGTTCGCAATTTTACCCATTGACTGGTCAAAATTGGAGATGGTTCGCGAATTGAGCTTTTGATTCTCAAATGAGTACAGTTTGCGAATCTTAATCCTAATACTTGATTTGCAATAAAATTTTAGAAATGACCCAAATCAATCATAAGGATAATATCAAGTAATCTAGAAATGACCCAAATCAATCACAAGGATAATATCAAATCTATGGATTTTTTTAAGATCGATATTCATGATACGATATCCTTATTGTAGAAAGAAAAAAAAACGTCACCTTAGTCAAAAATTCGTCTTAATGTCAGGACAATAAATGACTTATGTTTCCATCATCAAGTTTATAAGTAGACATGTCTCAAGTCTCATAGAAGTATCTTACATCTAAGAACTAACTAATTTCTTATTTTCTCGTTTACAGATGGATTGGCAGAAGCAAGAAGAAGAAAAGAAGCTCAAGGAGCAGGCAGAGTTAAGACGCAACTTTGAGCATAATTTGAATATGCTTGTTTTTGAGATTTACCTTCTTTTGAGCTTATTCGTTGTTTTACTTGCTATTCTGCTTTGGATTTTTATAGGGAATACGAGTTTTTGAGAGTACGAAAACTCCCCCTAAAAGTTTGGGTTTCTTGAATAAATATTTGTTGAAAAACTCCCCCTAGATATAATGCCTGTCGAGTATCTGAAAAATGATTGAACTCACTCCCCCTCGATGCATGGATATAGCTTTTCTCCCCCTCGATGTATGGCCATCAGCATTGGCGATACATCGACTTATTGGAAACATGAAAAATTTATTGAAAAATAGAAAGTAACCAAAGAGAGAAGAAATAGTAACCAAAGAAAAAAATAAAGTACTAATAAACCAATTAACATAGTAAACACGCACAGAAGAAGAGATTAGTAACATAGCAGATAGATAAATAGTGAACTGTAGGAGGGCATAGACAAAATTAAAAGTTGAGGTTCAACATTCCCAACTTTGCTACTAAGAATTGGAAGCGTTTTTCATCCAATGCTTTTGTAAGCAAATCGGCTAGTTGAATCTCTGTATTGACAAAGTACATTTCTATTATGCCTCTCTCTACGTGATCCTTTATGAAGTGATAGCGAAGATCTATGTGCTTAGTGCGTGAGTGATGAACAGGGTTACATGTAATTGCAATAGCACTCTTGGAATCACAGTAAATAGGAATTCTATTTAGATCGAACCCGTAGTCCCGTAGTTGAGTTCTGATCCACAAAATTTGTGAGCAGCAACTGGCTGCAGCAACGTATTCTGCTTCCGCCGTGGAAGTTGACACACAATTTTGTTTCTTCGAGGCCCAACATACAAGCTTGTCGCCTAGGAATTGGATGTGTCCAGAAGTGCTTTTTCTGTCTAATCTGCAACCTGCAAAGTCTGCGTCAGAATACCCTATTAGTTTCATATTTGAGTTCTTAGGATACCACAGTCCAAGGTCTGGTGTTCCTTTCAGATACTTCAAGATTCTTTTGACGGCGTGAAGATGTGACTCCTTGGGGTTAGCTTGAAATCGAGCACAAAGACAGGTAGAGAATAAGATGTCTGGCCGACTGGCTGTGAGGTAGAGTAATGATCCAATGATCCCTCTGTAATGAGTAACATCTACAGGTTCACCTAAGTGATCTGCATCGAGCGAGCATGATGTGGACATAGGTGTACTCGATGATTTGCTCTTGTCAATCCCATACTTTTTGAGAATATCGTGAATGTACTTTGATTGATTAATAAAAATCCCATCCTGAAGTTGTTTGATTTGTAATCCGAGGAAGAATGACATTTCTCCCATCATACTCATTTCAAATAGTGATTGCATCAGAATGCTAAATTCTTCACAAAGTTTAGGATTAGTAGAGCCAAAAATGATATCATCCACATAGATTTGCACGAGCATGATATCAGAACCTTCTTTCTTCACGAACAAGGTAGTGTCAATTTTCCCTTTAGTGAAACTTGAGGAGATAAGAAAGTCGGATAGCACCTCATACCAGGCCCTTGGAGCTTGTTTAAGTCCGTACAGTGATGTGTCAAGTTTGTAAACAAAGTCGGGATGATCAGCATTGAGAAATTCGTCTGGCTGTGACACATACACTTCTTCTTTCAGAATTCCGTTCAAGAAGGCTGTTTTTACATCCATTTGATAGACAGTAAAGTCTTTGTGTGCTGCGTATGCAAGGAATAACCTAATAGCTTCGATTCTAGCTACAGGGGCAAGCGTTTCATCGTAATCAATTCCTTCCTGTTGATTATATCCCTTAGCAACGAGCCTAGCCTTGTTTCGAATTTCAACACCATCTTCATCCTTTTTGTTTTTAAATACCCACTTTGTTCCGATCACAGTTTTTCCTCTTGGACGAGGAACCAAGTTCCAGACTTTGAGACGTTCGAATTGATTAATCTCCTCTTGCATAGCCACTATCCAGTTAGGATCCCTTAGTGCGTCAACTACCCTTTTAGGTTCTGTTTGGCTCAAGAAACAGGTGAACTGACATTCATTTGAAAGTGATCTTCTAGTCGTTACTCCTGTATTTGGATCTCCTATTATTTGATCAGTAGGATGATGTCGAACCCATTTCTTTTCGTGGGGTAATGTCGTTTCGTCTATTTGCGACTCAGCACTTAGTGGTAGTCGATTGCAGACGCGGTAATGTTGCCAGCTGAAGTTGAAGAGGAGACCTCTGTCTGTGTTGTGGTCAAAGTTGTTGGGGTCGAGACTTCTGCATCTGAGGGAGGAATTGTCTGATTAGGAATGGGTTCTGAATCATGAGTTGACGAACTAGGACTGGATTCAGTATTTTGAAATGGATCAGTGGATGGTCTTGTCTGATTTTGAGAGATATAAATATGCTCAAAAAGTAGATCCAGATCCCGTTCTTCTTGAGCTCGTTGAGTGAAACATGTGGGGTTGCTTTGTTTAGAGTAATCAGTTGTTTGTTGATCTGAAGAGTTCCATTCAGAGGCATCTCTTGAACATTCTCCTTCTTCATCATGAGAATGAATAAGGTGTGGTGTTCTAGAGACTTGTCCCAAACTGCTATGTCCAGTCAAAAGTTCGAGTCCCTCATCAAAGGTGACATTTATACTTTCAATGATTATCCTTCCGTTTCTGAGAAATATCCTGTACGCCTTAGATTGTGCAGAGTAGCCTACGAAGATTCCTTCAGTTGCTTTTGGATCAAGCTTGGACTTGTCTTCGCGGTCGTTGGCGACGAAGCACTTGCATCCAAAAATTCGAAAATGAGCTATGTTGGGCAGTCTTCCATTTATAAGTTCATAGGGCGTCTTTCCAAATCTTAGATGAATGTTTGTGCGATTCTGCGTATAGCAAGCAGTATTCATTGCTTCAGCCCAAAGGAAATGAGGTAGTGATGATTGAATGATCATTGTTCGAGCAGCCTCTACTAGTGTTCGATTTCGCCTTTCAACAACCCCATTTTGTTGAGGTGTGTAGACAGCAGAAAACTGTTGGGTAATCCCTATGGATTCGTAGAAGTCGCTGAGCTGTTGATTCTTGAATTCTGTTCCATTGTCTGATCTAACTATTTTTACACTACTCTGGAGTAGGTTCTGCGTTGTTCTGATTAGGTTTGGAATATGATCGACTGTCTCTGATTTAGTCCGTAAAAAGCGTACCCAAGTATATCGGGAATAGTCATCGACGATAACCAGCATATATCGCTTTCCACTTATGCTTTCAGTTCGCATTGGGCCACACAGATCCATGTGTAAAAGCTCCAGAGGATGTTGAGTGGATGCTGTGTGTTTTGTAGGATGTGAGGCTTTATTCATTTTTCCTTTTTCACAAGCAGAGCATATATGCTCTTTTTGATACTTCAGTGGTGGTAGTCCAATAGCCAATTTGTTGGTTGACAGCTTGTTGAGGGTCTTGAAGTTAAGATGAGATAACCGTTGGTGCCATAAGTCATTTTGAGTTGAAGTTGCTTTGGAGATTAGGCATATGTCAGTCTTTGGTTTGACAGTTCTAATATCAATGGTGTAAAGATTTGTCTTGCGAGTTCCAGTGAGGAGTTCTTCACCATTGGCATTGACAATTTTGCAAGTTTTCTTTAGGAACACAACTTGGAGTCCAAAATCACTGAACTGTCCTATTGATAAGAGGTTGTGTGTCAGTCCTTCAACATACGAGACTTGTTTAATTGTGAGTCGATTGCATATGAGATCGCCATGACCAAGGATTCTGGCTCCATTGCTATTACCAAAGCGTACCAGTCCTCCAGGTCTATCAACGTAGTTGCTCAACAGTTCCTTTGTCCCTGTCATGTGTGTGGAGCAACCAGAATCTAAGTACCACACATGAAGGGCCTGCAAAAAGAGAACTAGAGGGTTTTAGGTACCCATTGAAATATGGGTCCACCTCTATCAATTTTGTTAGTCCGTTTAGACTCCCTAGATTTTCCTTTGTAAAGGGATGACACAGAGTCACTACCTATTTCTAGGATAGGAATTTGTGTTCCTGCAGGTTGAAGCTTGGGAATCCATTTGTGTTCTAGTGAGGGTCTTTTTGTCTTAGGTTTAGACTCGAGTTTTTTGGTTTTTGTAAGTTTGACAGGTTCTTTGATAGCTTTTGATTTTGATTCTTGTTTTGACGTTGTAGTTTTGTTTTTAGGAATTGTTTTGTGAGTTTGTTTGGTGACATGATCACGCATGGAAAGCTTTGTTTTTGTTGAAGAAGATAGTTTTTTCGATACATGACAAAATAAAGATGGTACAAAGGTTTTGGAAGGAAAATACTCAATGACAAAAGGTACATTAAGATCACGATTCTCCTTCAAGATATCTTCCTTTTTAACCCAAACTTGACCCTTCAATGGCTCTTTTGTGGGTCCTGAAAATTTTAATGAATTAGTGCAGGAAATTTTGTCATTTGAAATTAAGGTGTATGAAATTGTGTGTAATCTTAATTTTTTTTTAAGTGAAGATATTTCATGAAGAAGTTTTTGCCTTTCTTCATCAAATGACTTTCTCTCGCTTTCAAGAGTGGAGTGAAGATCACTGATTTTCTTTATGCAATCAGGCATATATCCAGTTGCATATGTAATCATCGGTGTCTTACTTTCCGAAGCACTTGAGGTTTCTCCTTCATTTGGGTGAAAAATATCTGTCTCAAATTCAGTTATTGCTGGACAACTTTCTTTATAACTATCATTTAATTCTGTGTAGTTAAAAGATGTTTGAGTTTCACTGTGTGTTGTTGTCTCATTTTCACTGACAAAAGACATTAGATTCGCAAGGCAACCTGTCTGCATAAATTTGAGATCGTATAGATAGGGTGAACTTGATATGCCTTCTTTTAACTTACATGGGTTTTCAAAACCTAGTCCTTTATAAGGATTGTAAAAATCAATGCTAGCTGGTTTGTTTAAAAAAATTGTTTGTTCTGATTGATCTCGTCGGGTTAAAAGATCGTCCAATTTTTTTATTTTGGAGTACAGTTTTTCCCGTTCTTTACTTAGTAAGTCATATTTAATTGTAGCATCCATTGCCTGATCTCTATGAGATTTCATTTCCTTTTCTAAATCCTTGGCTTTAGCTTCGGTTTTTTGCACTTGTATTTCCAGCTTAGCAACTTTTTCATTTGCTACAATTACGCGATTCTTCTCACAGGCATAATCATATCTAAACTTATCTAATACTACTAAATTTTTTTCTAAGTTAGCTTCTAGTTCCTTGATTTTTCTTTTACCTAATTTGTTAGATTTATATAAGGATAAAAATTCATTTTTCATTTTAAGTAAAGAATCATAATCTGTTTCACTTACCTCCACCATTTCTGAATTGTTAGAGGTTTCCCTCTCTGATTCGCCTTCTTCAGCTCCAGCTCCATCTTCTTCGTCATCCAGCTTGGCCATCAGTGCCGTGTTCTCATTCTCGCTGTCTGAGGTATCTTCAAGCCAGTGGTCCTCTTCTGCCATTAAGACCAGTCCCTTCTCCTTTTGTTCAGCCAATTGAACTTTTCGACGGTAATAGTTAACATCCTTTTTCTTGGGCATTCTGCACTCTCTAGCAAAGTGTCCAATCTTTCCGCAGTTGAAGCATTTTCCGCCTTGATGAGGAGTTTCAGAGTTGTTTTCCTCATCCTGAGTCCTTCCTCTAGAGTTGGAGGAGGTCCTTTGACGATTGGAGGAGGATCCAGTCTTCTTATAAAATTTCTTCTGTACAAAATTTGAGACCAGAGCGAGTTGCTTAGCCAGATCCTTGAGAGTAATCTCCTGGTCTCCATTTTTAGAAAGATCCTTGGATTCGTCATCAGAATCAGAGTCTCCTCCTTCCTTAACTTGTGATGACTGCAAAATTTCTTTGTCCTGGGTTTGTTTTCTTGATGATCGTTCAGTCATAAGAGCAAGTGAGTCGCTTCCTAATGATTTGAATTCCTCCCTTCGTTTCTCCACATGATTGGAATGTTGATTGAGGTAGTCGAATAATGTATGAATGCTAACTTTGGTTAGATCGTTCATTTGTCTTATCATAATTGCAGTAGCCTCCCATTCTGGATGAAGTGATCCTAAGAATTTGATATTGATCTCCATTACGCTTTTTGTGACTCCATTCATCTTTAGCTCGTTTAGAAGGACAAGAAATCGATGGAAGGTTTCTTGGAGAGTTTCCCCTTTGTTAGCATGAAAGCGGTCATAAGAGATGAGTGTGTTCGCCATTCTTGCCATTGTATTGACTTCTGTCCCCTGCATCATGATTCGAAGGGCATCCCACATTTCTTTTGCGCTATCACCACATTCGAGTTGCATTAAAATGTCATTGGGAATGGCCTGCATCATGTACGATTTCGCCACTTTGTCTGCCTTTAGTCGCAGTTTTTCTTCATCACTGCATTGGTCAGCAGTTTTCAAGATCCTCTGTTCCTCTCTTGCAGGAGTGGTGTCAGTAGTGGCGGGGATTATAGTCCAGTACTGTGTGGGTCCATTGTAAATAGATTCCAACAGGTTCTCGAAATTGTCCTTGCTTTCTATGAAGTTGACGAATCTTCTCTTCCAAACTGCGTATTCTCCATGTCGGATGATGAGAGGTCTAACATCATTTCCCATGCTGAAAGAGTCCATTGCTAGTGTTTTGGATATGATCGTTAACGTGTAATGTGAGGAAAATTGGGATAAAATTGTGAATTTTGGTCAAAATCAATTTTAGAATTGATTTTGAAATATATGGGTATGTATCGCAAGAGTGGATAGAGTGGATAGAACAAAGTGTTTGCGAATTGAGGAAGTGATTTGTTACTTTACGAATTGATCGTGAGTTCGAAAAGTTATCGCTTCACGGGTTAATGAGAAGATTCGCAAACTATCTTGATTCGCAAAATGTGCAGAGTTCGCAAAGTGCTATTTGAGTTCGCAAATTGACCTGAATCCGCGAAGTAGTAGCAAGTTCGCAAATTGACCTGAATTCGTGAAGTAGTGGCAAATTCGCAGAGTGACAAGAGTTCGCAAAGTGCTTCGGATTCGCAGAATGGATGGGAGTTCGCAGAGACTTGACTTTGCGAGTTGAAGAATGAACCCGTTGAAGAAGAACTTTAGACGTTGATCTTTGAAAAACTGTCGGCTTGGTAACGTAGAACCCGCAAAGTAGAACTTTGCGAAGTGTCGATGCGCAAACTTGAAAAACAGCAAACCAAGTGTGGTAATTTGGAATCGCAAAGTAGCCTTGAGAGATGAATGAGCCGCGAAACTAAAAGAAATCCTTGAGTTCGCAATCCTAGTTCCCAAAAAATAGTTCCGTTCGTAAACTCAAGAACACACTGAAGTACAGGACAGTTCTTCAAATGTTTTAGACAGAAATCCAACAAAACTGATGCAACCTCCACGGAGACCACTTTGATGACTCAGAATTGATGGCAACACAAGCTTGCCTTAACAAACAAAGTATCTCTGAGAATGGCTTATACACAAGAGTCTAAGCTTTGAAACAGAGAATAGCAACCACGCAAGAGTTCAAACTGCTTAATCCCTAAAAGCTTGAAATGAAGTTTCCTCACCTACACGCTTGGCTCTGATACCACTTGTAAATCCAGATTATCCAAGAACACTTCAACAGATTAAACCTTCGTAGAGTGTGAATAGTGTGCTTTTGAGGTTTAGTGTTGAATACGTGAGATTTTAGCAAAATGGAAACTTACCTTAATGAAGTTAGGGTTTAAGCTTAAATACCTTGTGAGGTATTTAAGCCCATTGGGCCCCTAACAAGCCTATTACAAATACAACCCTATTACATAAATAAAACATCTATAAAATACATAGAAAAGAAATTACAAGACTTAGAATTAATATTTTGGACACTTCTAAAATGTTCCTAACACATGTAAAAGTAGTTTTCTCTTGATCCTCGGGTGCCAAAACAATTTGATAATAACCAGAAATACCATCGAGGAAGCCAAAAAAAGACTTACGTGCCAGTCTTTTTAGCATTTGATCAATGAAGGGTAGCGGAAAATGATCCTTTCGGGTAGCCGCATTTAACTTACGAAAATCAATGCACATGCGCCAACCCGTCTGTAATCTCATTGGTACCAATTCATTCTGATCATTTTTCACAAGTGAGAAACCAGATTTCCTAGGAACAACATGAACTGGACTTACCCATTGGCTGTCTGATATTGGAAATATTATCCCCATATCTAATAATTTAAAAATTTCTTTCGTAACTACCTCTTTCATTGCTGGATTGAGTTTGCGTTGTGCTTCTTGAATTGGCTTAGAGTCGGGCTCAAGTAGAATTATGTGCATGCAAATAGAGGGACTGATTCCTTTGAGGTCGGCCAAAGTCCATCCTATCGCGCTCTTGTATTCCTTCAGAACACGTATCAATTTCTCTTCTTGGGTGGTGGACAAGTCATTTACAATAATGACTAGTGACGTTTCTTCATCTCCTAAATAGCAGTACTTGAGGTGTTTTGGTAGATCCTTCAATTCCAACTTAGGTGACTGTTCTATAGAAGGGACAATTTTGTCATTAGAAATATGTAGAGAGAAAGTATACTTACCTGGTTTGTGGTGGAATTCAGGAAGCGCGTCTAGTGACATGAGCGTATTTTTAATGTCTTCATCCACTTCTAAGTGTAGATCCGATCCTGTTTTGCTACTCTTAATCACAAATTGCGTTATTAGATAAATTACGCTCAAGATCTTCTCGAACATCATACTAACAGATTCGAGCTCATCGGGAAATTTCATAGCATCAAAGACATTCATAGTAAGTTTTTCTCCATCAAATTAGAAAGTAAGTGTTCCCGAATCAACATCTATCTTAGTCTTAGCTGTTTTCATGAATGTTCTTCCTAATAAAATAACAGCGGAATCAGACGCATGTTCATCACCCATGTCGACAATGTAGAAATCCGCGGGAAAAATAAATTCACTACATTTCACTAAAACGTCTTCAATCAATCCTTCAGGATAAATAATAGACCTATTTGCTAATTGAATACAAATATCAGTGCACTTAAGATGTCCCATACTCATCTCATTGAACAATGATAATGGGATAACATTGATAGAAGCTCCTAAATCTAACATGACATTATTTATTTTTCTCGTTCCTATAGTAACCGAGATAGCAAACATACATGGGTCCTTGCATTTTGGGGTAATTTTCTTTGAAGAGCAGCGGAAATATTATCACTTACAAGGATTTTGCCTTCGGCCTTATGTTTTCTTTTGTTCGAACACATTTCTTTCAAAAATTTCGCATATGGAGGAATCTGCTTGATAGCATCTAAGAGTGGGATGTTGATTTCGACTTTGCTGAAAGTCTCCATTATGCTCTTTTCTTCTTCTTCATTTTTCGCCTTAGATAGCCTTCCAGGAAAAGGTGGAGGAATTTCAATATTAGGTTTTATCCAAAATAGAATCGTTACTCACCTTCTTTCCATTGTCTCTAGTCCTATCTCCACTTGAGGATTTTGTGGGGGCTTCGTCATGATTAGGCTGACCGATCTCTTTTAGGTTTCGAAGAGTTATAATACTCACATTCTCTCTTGGGTTGATCTCGACTTGAGCTGGTAGTTTTCCTTCCTCGTTCTGCATTTGACTTATTTGTGCCGCCAGTTGGGCCATTTGCCTTTCTAAGTTTTGTACGCTAGCGCGTGTTTCATGTATGCTTGATTCGTGTCTCCTGCTGAAAAATAGCAGTGCTATTGGCTAAATTCATAACAATATCCTCTAAAGATATACCAGGTTTTGAAGGTGCAGCTTTGTTGATGAGGAATTGGCGGTCGAGGTGCTTGTTGCATGAAACCTGGTGGCCAATTCCCGTAGCTCAGATTTGGATGGTCTCTCCATCCGGGGTTGTAATGACTTTAGAATGGATCATAACGTTTTTTAGATGGTCCTGCAAATCATCCAACTGCATTTGCTTGCTCACCAGTGCCAAATTGATGTGAGGGACAATTCTCCTTGAATGTCTAGTAAGCGTACAAATACCACAAGTCTTCACATGATGAGTTTTTCCTGAAACAAGTTTCTCCATGAGCGAAGTTAGAGAATCTAAGTTTTGCTCAAAAGATGTGCTTACCCCGCTAGCCCGTTGTTGACCTATGTCTTCACGTGTTCCAAATTGTTGCGCATTTGTAGCCATGCTTGAAATTAAACGATGAGCTTCTTCAGCCATTTTATCAACTAATGCTGCACCACTTGCTGCGTCGATCATGTTTCATTCCATTGGTAAGAGACCTTCGTAGAAATACTGGATAAGTGCTAATTCTGAAATTTGGTGGTATGAACAGTGCACATAATCGCTTGAATCTCTCCCAATATTCGTGTAAAGTTTCTCCGGTAAACTGTCGAATCCCATAAATTTCTTTTCGAATGTTTGCGGCACGAGACGCGGGTAAGAATTTTTTGAGGAATTGCTTCTTTAGCTCAGCCCATGTATTTTCAAATAGTACAGCCAATCTTTCGCATGATCGGCCAGTGAGAAAGGAAAAGCACGAAGACTAATTTGATCTTCGCTTACGCCACTAGGCTTCATGGTTGAGCAAACCATGTGGAACTCCTTCAAATGTTTGTGTGGATCCTCACATGCGTTACCATGAAAAGTAGGAAGTAAGTGAATTAAACCTGATTACAGCTACATTTCGACTCTACGATATTTGGCAAGAATGAAATCTTATCGGAACTGTCCATATCCGGTTCATCCTTCAGAACCCAAAGGTGTTTGAGGAATTGGGAATTCAATGCAAAGTGGCTGCTAATGAACATCTAGTTGTTGCTGCTGTTCTTCCATATCGCTTGATGAAAATTCCTCGTCTGACTCGGCGTCCGACTTTGAGATTTTCAATTTATCCTTTTGTCTCTTCACCTTCCGAATTGCTCGTGCGGTCTTCTCTATCTTTGGATCAAATATTAGAATACCAGTACGAGAAGAATGGGGCATAAACTTGAATAATAATAATAATAATCGAATTAACAGAAATAAACCAATTAGACACCAAGTTCCCCAGCAACAGCGCCAAAATTTGGTCGCGTCGAAAACGGCCAAAATAAAATTTATTACCTTATTCACTAAATACTAGTATAGCGAAAGTAGGGATCGTCTCCACAAGGAAATGGCTGATTTATTTCTAATTTCAAAGTCGGTCGATAATAATAATAATAATAATAATATAATAATAATAATAATAATAATAATAATAATAAAGGGGGGGTGTTTGAAGATAATGTTTTTAGCGCAATAGTGAATGAAAAAATATGGAAACTAACGATAATAAAATATTAGGCGAAGGAATTATTGTCCACCTAGATTTATTTAACTGATCATTGATTTATAAAAATATTATGTCAAGGCAAGCATAATCGGTTATAGGTATCGACGAACGCCTAATAACCAATCGTTTCTTACTTTCTTAGTAACTAAGAGACACTCTATAATTACTTCCCTAATCGAAAAATAATCTCCGGAACGCCCTGCAAGATTTAAAGTTCCTATAACGTTAAATTCGAAAAAAGACCCGATTATTGATTAATAAACTCGGACGCCGGTTTATTAAAATCAAATCGTTTAACCTTACAATATAACTTCACTTACGAATTGTAGAGAAGTTGAATATTATTTGCTACTTATTAAAACGAACAAACAATTATGGATTTATTGTTTTAATTAGCTATTGATTTACCAAGATCTCATAAACATTGGTCACTATCTATTTAACCTAAGTTCATCGATTAATTGATTCAAAGATAAACGAATACTCACGCTTTCACAAATGGGTTCGTTGAAACTCAAAGTCATAAAAACCTAGGCTTCTCCTTCGACTATGGGAATTAGCCGCTAAACATGTTAACGAAAACGCAACTGAAATTAATCAGTATTAATGACATATCGAAATAACAGAAATCAACTTACGACCGTATTGCTGTAGACAGTAAAAAATTAATTGTCTATTATATATTATTGGGATTCAATAAGTTAATCCCGAGAAATAAAATAAGATCATTTAATTAAATTGCTATTTATTGAGATCTGTAAATTAATCTCATGTTAATAAATAGTTTATTTAATTAATAAATTATTATCATATATGATAATATATATTCCTTTTATACAAAATCCTATACGTGGAAATATGTGTAGAGATTTGTTAAATAAGTAAAGAAATCAAATCAAATATCATAAAATTGGCAGATATTGAGAGAATCAAGCCAAATATGGAATAAATCAAATCAAATCAAGATCAAACCATATATGGATAAAATCAACCTCAATATGGACGAAATCATCCAAAAGGATTATATTTTCCAGAGAATTCTCTACACCTATAAATATGGGGCTTCAGAATTCACAAGTCAGAGAGCAAAGAGAATACGAAACTTTGAGAGAATCAGAAGTAAGTCTTTCATAGCATTCGGAAATTCTCTCAACGAAGTTCTTCGTGTTCAAGTTAAAATTCGAAGACGTTCATCAAGACCCGTGTGAGTTTCTCATAATCGCACGGTTGCAACGAGGAAAGCCCGTGCGAGTTTTTCGGAAGCGCGCGGTTCAACGCTCAAGACCCGTGCGAGTTTCTCATAATCGCATGGTTGCAACGAGGAAAGCCCGTGCGAGTTTCTCGGAAGCGCGCGGTTCAACGCTCAAGACCCGTGCGAGTTTCTCATGATCGCACGGTTGCAACGAGGAAAGCCCGTGCGAGTTTCTCGGAAGTGCGCGGTTCAATACTCAAGACCCGTGCGAGTTTCTCATAATCGTAAGGTTGCAACGAGTGAAGCACGTGCGAGTTTCTCGGAAGCGTGCGGTTCAACACTCAAGACCCGTGCAAGTCTCTTGGAAGTGTACGGTTCAAAGCCCAAGTCCCGTCCTTTTGAAAATATCAAGTCCAAGTGTTAGCTTCGTGACCAAGCCCAAAAGGCCCACGAAGAAACGTTCGAGAAAACGATTTTCGACAGATAGCAAGTCCAGCTGTCACCTTCGTGATCAAGCCCAAAAGCCCACGAAGAAACGCCCATACTTCAGAAGTTTTCGCTAAGACGCTAAGTCGATCGAGCCCAATGGCCCACGAAGAAAGCCCAAGTCAAGAAATCTCGAAGATTAAGATGCTCCTAAAGTCCTTAAAATTTTATAGAGTGAAGAATCAGAGGAATAAGTAGAGATAGAATTCATTATATTTCATCAAATCTAATTTGTACTATTTTTCTGGTAGTTCGATATTCGAATAAAGAAAATACGCTACAAATTTTTGGCACGCCCAGTAGGACAATCTCTACCTCTCATCTCTTCAAAAAATCGAGAACATCGATGGTTAACTCATCGATCATCACCGCTTTAAGTTCGTCAAGTGAAAGCGTCGGCGTTGTGATTCGAAGTATGTTAAAAATGACTAAGGAGTCTCAACGAACAAGTCACCAAGTTGAGTTGGACGAAAATGATATGACTTACCATGGTGAGAATGAAGATTCCAATAGCGAGTACTCGATGTCATCTCCTCGCTCAACTTCAAGCAATTCGTCAATGCAAAGCAACGCATATGTATACATGACGAATGTCACGACTTTGAAAGAACAAATTGCAAGTCTAACTAGAGCAATCGAAGGGCTTACGAAACACGTGCAAGAACAAGATGCCCTTGCAAAGTTGACTGGCAAGAGCAACAACGTTGATAACAGCCGTGCATATGAGAAGCGGGAGGAATCTTCTGATGAAACCGAGAAAGAAGAGCAAAGGGAACTCGAGAAGCCTGTAGGGAGTTTTCAAGTTTCCAATGATGGGATGATTCCCGTTAGCCAGTTAAAGGAGTTCATCATAGGAACGATGAAAATGGAGGTTCCAAATCATCACCGACGTATTCTAAGCCATAGACTTCAAGAATCGACAACTTAAAGATGCCAAATGGATACCAACCTCCAAAGTTTCAGTAATTTGATGGAAAAGGAAATACGAAGCAGCATGTGGCCCACTTCATCGAGACATGCAACGATGCAGGTATCTATGGAGATCGCCTCATCAAGCAATTTGTCCGTTCACTGAAGGGCAATGCTTTCGATTGGTACATTTATTTGGAAGCTGGTTCAATTGATAGTTTGGATCGAATGGAACATGAGTTCTTAAACCGTTTCTACAGCACTCGACACACGGTTAGCATGGTCGAACTTACTACTGCTCGCCAAAGGAAAGATGAACCTGTCATTGATTATATCAATCGATTGAGGAACCTAAGCCTTAACTGCAAAGATCGTTTATCTGAAGCTTCAAGCATTGAAATGTGCATTCAAGGGATGATGTTGGGATTAAGATACATCCTGCAAAGAATTAGGCCCGCAACTTTTGAAGAGTTGGCAACTCGTGCTCATGATATGGAATTTAGTCTGGCCATAAGTGGGGCAGATGGAGCACCTACACACGATGTTACCAAATTCGGGGAGCGAATGAATTCCGAGAAAGGGGGCAAAGCTTTTGCAAAAGCTCAAATTAAAGAGTCTATGGCGGTGAATGTCACACCACTCAAGCTTCGAGGAAGAGAAAATGGCAAAAAAGTCATGGTAGACTATGCTCCGCTGGAGCTAAAAGACAGAAAATTGACGCTTAAAGAGCTTCAAGCAAAAGAATACCCATTCCTAGATTCAAAAGTATCACTAGTACAAGGGAATCTCATCGATCTCCCTAAAATGAAGCGGCCGGATGAAGCGGGACAAACCAACAATCCCAACTATTGCAAATATCATCGTCTGGTGGGACATCCAATTCACAATTGCTTTGTCTTTAAGGATAAGGTGATGCAATTGGATAGACAAGGAAAGATATCGTTAGACATTGAGTCGGCAAACTCAAATTATATCTTGGTTGGCAATGAAGATTTTGGAAGTGCAAATAAGGATTGTGACGCCTGTTACATGACCCAAGAAAGTGATGATTATCAAGTTGAAGCTAAAACCACCAGCATCGCCAGCACGTGCATGTCTGTTATAGCGTTCACTGACGAAGATTTACATTTAGGCTCTAAACTGCACAACCGTCCTTTGTTTGTATCTGGTTATACTCACGAGAAGATGGTAAAAAGAATATTGATCGACGGAGGCTCTGCAGTGAACATTTTGACTCTTTGGATGTTAAAAGAACTTGAAATTCCAACAGGAAAACTCTCTAAGAGTCGCCTAATGATCCAAGGTTTTAATCATGAAGGCCAACGAGCAATCGGTATGATCAGGTTGGAATTAATAAAGGAGAATATGTCGTCAACAGCGTTGTTCCATGTAATTGATACAAAAACATCCTACAATATGCTTCTGGGTCGTCCATGGCTACACGAAAACGGAGTCGTGCCATCAATTTTGCATTAGTGTTTCAAGTATTATGACAATGGCGTCGTAAAGAGGGTACTTGGAGATACAAATCCATTCACCGAAGCCGAACCATACTTCGCCGACACAAAATTTTACCTTGAACGTGAAAAGGAAGCAAGTAAAGATACGACGCGCGGGAAAGGAAAGGCACGTGCAATTGAAGATCATAAAGCCATGCAAAAGGATGTAGAAGGGATAACTAAATCATTGAAGGCGCTTACATTGCCTTTAACTCAAATTGGTTCTAAGAAACTGCAAAGCTCGCCGATTAAAGTCAAAGGATTTGCTCGTCCGGATCAACGGTCCGAAATCGAGCACAACGAATCTTCAAAAATACAAATGGGTGGAGTATACGGCCCGAAAGCTTATGAACTCCTAACAAAGGCAGGATATGATGTAAATGAAGGACCAATATTCGGATAATTGCCGGAAAATATGAGTAAAAGTCATCTCGAAACCAAAACGTCTAAAAAGGGTCTTGGTTTTACCACGCAAAAGCCTGTTCGAATCGTGTTAAAGAGAGAAAGTGCAAACTACGTGTTTGAAGATGTTTCATACTCAACTAACAATGATTTCAAGAAGACGTGGCATGACTCTGAAGGATTGGGTCCACATAAAGGCTTACGAAATCCTATAATTGATCAACTTGACGCGAAACAGAGGCTGGAATAAACACGAACTCAGGCATTTAACAAGAAGGTGAAACCTAAGTCCTTCCAAGTTGGACATTGGGTACTTACTCTAAGGAGGCCCATTACTAATGATCGAATTGGGGGCAAGTTTAAATCAAAATGGAGCGGTTCCTATGTCATGAAAGAAGTCTGCACAAACGGTGCGTATAAGTTGGTATCTGAAGACAGATTAAGAATTGGCCGGATCAACGACAAATTCTTGAAGCGTTACTATGCCTAAAAAAAGAAAAAAAAAAAAAAAAAAAATAAAAAATAAAAAAAAAGGAAAAAAAAAAAAAGAAGAAAAAAAGAAAAAAAAAAAAAGAGAAAAGAAAAAAAAAAAGAAAAAAGAAAAAAAAATAAAAAAAGAAAGAAAAAAAGGAAAAAAAAAGAAAAACGCTCGGTAACGGACGAGCCTAAACTGCATGTAGCTCCTTACCGCACGAGCCTAAACTGCATGTTGCTCCTTAACGCATGAGCCTAAACTACATGTTACCCCTTGACATACGAGTCTAAACTGCACGTTACTCCTGGCCCGCACGAGTATAAACTATGACAAGGCAAACATCAATGGTAAGTGTACATGTTTAAACTGCTAACTTATCCTACATAGTTCGGTGTGGTTAAACAACGGATACTCCTGGCCCGCATGAGTATAAACTGTGCACGGTACCACCTCCCCACAAAAAAAAAATGAACTACGAGAAATAACTTGATCCCCAAAAGGGTACGTAGGCAGCTTGGAAATCCTCCAAGTTCAGTCATGAAAGTGAAAGTGGGTAACATCTTCGGCAGAATCAAGATTTTGGCATATAAAGGAAGAGACAAGTGGTACATTTAAATTGGGAAAGGAGAACGTATGCACAAGAGACAACAAACCGTTGAAGCACAGGAATTCGAAATGTCAAATTGGGGGCATTTCGTATGAAACATTTTTGAAAGCAAACAACAAATACTTCAAGTTTATTTCCTCCGAAAGTTCGTCAACAAGACTTGAAGTGGGGGCATTTGCAGACAATAAAAATTAATTGTCTATTATATATGATTGGGATTTAATAAGTTAATCTCGAGAAATAAAATAAGATCATTTAATTAAATTGCTATTTATTGAGATCTGTAAATTAATCTCATGTTAATAAATAGTTTATTTAATTAATAAATTATTATCATATATGATAATATATATTCCTTTTATACAAAATCCTATACGTGGTAATATATGTAGAGATTTGTTAAATAAGTAAAGGAATCAAATCAAATATCATAAAATTGGCAGATATTGAGAGAATCAAGCCAAATATGGAATAAATCAAATCAAATCAAGATCAAACCATATATGGATAAAATCAACCTCAATATGGACGAAATCATCCAAAAGGATTATATTTTCCACTATTGAGAATTCTCTTCGCCTATAAATGGCTTCAGATTTCACAAGTCAGAGAGCAAAGAGAATACGAAACTTCGAGAGAATTAGAACTAAGTCTTTGATAGCATTCGGAAATTCTCTCAACGAAGTTCTTCGTGTTCAAGTTAAAATTCGAAGACGTTCATCAAGATCCGCGAGTTTCTCATAATCGCACGGTTGCAACGAGGAAAACCCGTGCGAGTTTCTCGGAAGCGCGCGGTTCAACGGTCAAGACCGTGCGAGTTTCTCATAATCGCACGGTTGCAACAAAGAAAGCCCGTACGAGTTTCTCGGAAGCGCGCGGTTCAACGCTCAAGACCCGTGCGAGTTTCTCATAATCGCACGGTTGCAACGAGGAAAGCCCGTGCGAGTTTCTCGGAAGTGCGCTGTTCAATACTCAAGACCCGTGCGAGTTTCTCATAATCGCACGGTTGCAACGAGGAAAGCCCGTGCGAGTTTCTCGGAAGCGTGCGGTTCAACACTCAAGACCCGTGCGAGTCTCTTGGAAGTGTACGGTTCAAAGCCCAAGTCCTTTCCATTCGAAAATATCAAGTCCAAGTGTTAGCTTCCTGACCAAGCCCAAAAGGCCGACGAAGAAACGTTCGAGAAAACTATTTTCGACAGATAGCTAGTCCAGCTGTCACCTTCGTGATCAAGCCCAAAAGCCCACGAAGAAACGCCCATACTTCAGAAGTTTTCGCTAAGACGCTAAGTTCGTGATCAACCCCAACGGCCCACGAAGAAAGCCCAAGTCAAGAAATCTCGAAGATTAAGAGGCTTCTAAAGTCCTTAAAATTTTATAGAGTGAAGAATCAAATGAATAAGTAGAGATAGAGTTCATTAAATTTCATCAAATCTAATTTGTACTATTTTTCTGGTAATTCGATATTCGAATAAAGAAAACACGCTACAATTGCGACTTGCTGTCTTCCTCAAAAAGCCTCAGACCGTATACATTTTCTCCCGAGAATAAAAAAAGGAGAATAATTTCTCAGCTATCCACACGTTAATGAGCTTAAGACGCTTGTTATCATAAATAACTTATAATATATAAAACTGAAATTTCCAACGGCAACTATAGAAAGGAAAATAGTAGTTCTTAAATTGAAAAGAAAGAACCGATAATCTCCTCAACACTCATGTCTGCTCTCTCACAAAGATTAACAAAAACAAGTCAATAAATTCAAAGATGTGGGAAGAGTGCCTTGTTAACTGTGAGCGAGGATGAGACACCGTCTATCACTTAATCTCGCTCCATCTCTCTGCTACGCTCTCCCTCTTTTCGTTTGACAGCAGCTCGATATTTATAGATGGTCTGTGATTTCTTCTTTTTGTTTCCCACTCGACATGGAGCTGAAATCCCGTTCTTTGGATTCAAACTCAGAAATCGCGTAGCTCCTTTTATCTTTTGTCTGCTTGAATCTTGCGTGTTTTAATAAAGTCTCTCATATATCTCTCCTGTGTTCTTTTCTTTTCTTTGGTCTGTTCTTTCCTTGTCTTTTGGTCTGAACGACAATTAGCTTCCTTATCTCTTCTTTTATTATCTTTACTAGGGCTAATCTGATTGGGCCGGTTGAAGCTTATATGGGCCTTAAGTCCATTTTGTGCAGGAGGGCTCACGTACGCATTCGATTAGAAACATGTCCTGGATCTGCTTGCTGGAGTTAGTAGCCTCGATTTTGTCGGTAATCAAATCGCTATTCGAACTCGATTTTCAGCTTTCCAGTCTCCTCGACATATCCTCGTCAGAATAATCTCATTTTTTGGGTCTATTTTGCTTCGAAGCCTGTAAGACATGTAATTGAAATGCATAACTTTCTGACAATGTTGCAAAACTAAACAACTTTTTCTATTTTAGTTATTATTTTTCCTGTGACCACAAACTATTTAAAGTTACAATTCCCCACTCTCATTACTGCGAAAAAGCAATATTTTGTCGATAACTATATTTTTAACCCCAACTAATTTAATCAATTTCAATTAAAACATTTTAATTAAAACTTAGTTCCCTTTGCCTTGACGTCTCAAGCAACACCTCTTTATCAAGAATATCTGGCATTATATAGAATATCATTCTTTTCAGAATATCATAATTTTAGTATCATTATTTTATTACTGAAAATAATATAAAGAAGATCAGAAGAATAAGATAAGCTATTCGAACATGAAGTTATCATGACAGACAGAGACAACCGCACCACCAATCTACACTAGCTTCGAACAACTATAATTTTTATTAGGTTAGTTTCTCCATATTGTTCCATGTACCGATTTATTTTCATTTTATTTTATGAATAATCTTTTTTTTTGTGCGTGACATTTGCTTTGTTCCTCATCGGTTTCCAATTTGCAGAAATTACGTCGATATCAGTTATTGCAACGCTATACTGGGGTGGTAATTTAATCACAGTTGGCAATCACACAGTTTATGATCAATCTCCAAATGATAGTGGAATATTTTCACGCGATGTTTCGTTCGATACGTTGTTGACTCAGTTGTGAGAAATAGTGGATTGATGATACTGTATTGAAAATACATGTGCAGTATATAGCAATAGATGATACAAATCGTGTTACATATTTTTTCCACGACAAAGATAGTGATAACATGGTTACCTACCTCTTGTAACAGAATGCAACTAGGATATTAAACATGTACATTGAAGAAGTTTCTGTGGCAGAGATTCTAGGTGCATTTTTTATAATGATATTAATTTTTTTCTAACTTCTTTAATATTAATTTCTTTAATAATTTTTAATTGTAGGTCCTCGTCATTCTTACATTTATGCTGAGGATCAACCAATTGAAAGCGAACCTCAAGCTGAGTCACCTAAAGATGCTACAGCAGCGAATACATCATGGAATCCGAGAATTTTATTCACGTCTTCTGTGCCTTCTATATTAGCATATTCCATTGACGTTCCAAACAAGTTTGACAGTTCTACCACTAAAAAGGGGTTATTTGATACAAGTATATGCTTTGCTACTAAAGAGGCTTTTCAGATGGCAGTTCAACGATATTGTATAGAAGTAACTAGAAGGTCCTATATAGTGAAAACTAGTACACGAAAAGTGTGGGAGGTGCATTGTCCACAAGAGAAAGGTATATGGCCTTGTGCTCTATGTACCAAGCACGAGTGTTATATCAGTAGTAACTGTAGGTCCTAGATTATCCAACTAAACAGTATATAGAAGAAATTTTGCCACGTTTGAAGATTGGAAGCGTTGATTTGGCCGTGGGGTGTGTGTGTGTGTTCTTGAGGAGGGGTTGGTGGCTCATTCTCCAAAAATTCTCTTTCTATTAATTATCACGCACAAAGACCTTTAACTATGTGTTAGGGTTTTAGTATTTATACCACATGTTGGTATATAATACTTGGGCCCATGTAAGCCCATTACAAGAATAAGATCACTGGATTCTAAAACATTAAAGTCCAGTTCACTTAAATTAATTACCAGATTAAGATAACCTAATTTAATTGAACACAATAAAATAATCCTAACAATCTTCCCCTTTGTGTTCAATTTGCAATTTAGCGCTTGTCATCTTGGTCTTGTAATCGTCATGAGTCCTCACAGAACACGTGTCAAAGTGTGCGGCGGAAGCGTGTGCGTGCGTGTTCTTCCTCAATCACCACCTCCTTTGTCTTGTTTTGTGACCTCTTCTTTAGGAGATCTTTAAGCTCACTATCACTTGAACTTCTCTTCTCGAAGGTATTCGAAGTTTCTTGCCGGATCTTCTTTCTTTGTGTGTGATCTCTCCCTTCGATTGACACAACCCCCCCTACAGTTTTCAACCTTGTGTTAGGATAAGGGAGTTCTCTTCAGATTCGGAGAGGCGTACATGTGGCGGAAACTTCGTCTTTGGCGATTGTGTTGAAGCTGCTTGTCGTATCTTCTCTTTTGTGCCCGATCTCTCCTTTCAATAATGGCACAACTCCCCCTATATTTGGTCAACCTTGCGTTGTGATTGGGGTGTTTTCCTTAAATTTGGAGAGGCGTTCACACAGATCTTTTCGTTTGGTGTTCCAGCCTCCCTTCGCTAGTCACAACTCCCCTTTATTTGTTCAACCTTGTGTTTTAAGTTGTGTCGAGGCTCCTTCGGAATGTATATTCAATTACTGTGGAGTCCGGCTTCAGAGTGGTACGCTCGGCGGAAATTGGTGGATGGTCCGACCTGTTTGTTTACACATATCCCCTTCTCCCCCTCATGACGATTCGTGTTACCGAGATCGGCATGATTGTATAGGAGGCTAAGAAGGACACAAATGACAGGTCGATTAGGGTAATAACCGGACGAAGCCACAAAGGCAAACCGTCGACACGTCTTCAGAGATAATCTCTGAGACGTGGCCTGTAATGATAGGGCTTGAGAAGTCGGAGCCAGATAGGCATTCCGTTGACATTGTTATCGAGACAAGCTCGAAGACGATGGCCTGAAACTATTGTTTTGATGTTGCAACGGTAGGACTTCATTTCAATCATCGAAGCATGTTGTAGTAGGACATGTCTATGAAAGTTCTGATCTGGTCACAGAGTCCAGATAAGGAAAAAAGTGTATGCGTCCTAAAAAGATATAAAAACATTGGATGGTGAGGAGACACTAGACTCGATGTGTTCAAGAAAATTCAGTTGTGTGGGGCTGACTACCACTTAGTTCAATATCTCCTGCTTCCAAGTGAAGCAGTGATTAGGGCTGGGAAAAAATACCGAAATACCAAAATACCGTCCTTATCGTATCGAATCGTATCGAAAATATCAAAAATATCGAAAATTTTGGTATACCGAAGTTTTTGGTAAGGTATGATACCGTACCGAAAATTTTCGGTACGGTAATGGTATGAAAGTTTTTAAAACTAGGTATACCGATCATACCGAATACCGCAATACTAAAATTTTTAATGTATTTTATATATATATACACACCTACATATATTATATTATTTCAAAAAATATTTAAATGAAAAATTAAGGATCTTCATAAACTTATTTAGCCCATAAATTATTAACTTATACACAACTTTCTAAGATTAGGCCCACCATATTTTACTTATGTAACTCAAGTAACGTTTAATTTTTGCCTTTTTAATGTTTTTTTTCAGGATTTTGAAAGCGTGAAGACGCAATGCAATTACTTTTTGTTAATCTTCACTAATTTTTTAAATATAGCCGCTTCGTTCTAATTAATCTGTATATAAAGTTGTATTTTGTGGTTATGTAAAGTTTTTTGTCTTACTATGGAGACTGGCTAAAATATATAAATTATTTAAGGTTAAAAAATCTTTTTATTTTGAAAATTTTGGTATTAATAATCTATCTTATTGGGGCCTAAGGAGTTTGAATTGATTAAAAATTCCAAAACAACTAATTAACGAGTTACGAGACATGCATGGTAAAAACTGTCCGTGTGAATGGTATAGAAGGTATGATACCGATACCATACCGAAATTTCGGTATGATACCGTATCGAAATTTAAGGTATACCGAAGTTTTGGTATGGTATTTGTATGGTTTTTTTGGATACCGAGATTTTGGTACGGTATACGGTATCACAGTTTTGGTACGGTATACCGTACCGAACCACCCCTAGAAGTGATAGATTACGTGGCTCCCCAATAAACATCGGTCTATTGGGAGATCGATGAGTGGGTAAGGGTCGGTTGTGCATGCACCGTTGGACCAGATGAGGCGACTTCTACCCGGGAGCTGATAGAAATCAGCTCCTGCACCTATGTGGGATGGTCAGGATGTTGTGTGAGGTAAGGGATTTGTGTATCATTCGCTCAGCAGTCTTGAAAAGAATTTCCAAATAGGTATGGCTTTTGTGGGCTCGAAATCTTTACTAACACTCGGCTGCGTTCCGGGGTTAGGTTCAGTTTGGTTGACTGAACCATAGGAACTAAAAATCCATGCGTTCGTCCATTTGAGTGCTGCTTGATCATCAAGTCAGAGCAGGTTGGTTGAGATCATCTTCGTGTTAGTGTAATGATAACACATTCTCCTTTGGAATCTCTAGTTCTCGAGGGTTGAATTATTTCGTTGAAGTCCATCTTGGGATTGGAAGTGCTTGATAGGGTTCTTTCTTTCCCCAACTTTTTATTAATATATATATATATATGTGTGTGTGTGTGTGTGTGTGTGTGTGTGTGTGTGTGTACTATGGTAATAGTAATATGTACAGATATATAGATATATGTATACATATATGTATATGGGTCAAAGTAAGTTTCTACCCCTCGAATTGTGCAATGTAAAATTTTTTCTCCCCTTTAAATCTACTCCCCCTCAATGTATACACGTTTGAAAATGTAGCTCTTCTCCCCAAAGAAAATGAGCGTGATGAAAATAACGTGTATTTCTTTTCAAATCAGATGCATATTTAAAGACATAATTTTCTTTAAAATTGAGCATGTTAAAATGTACGTTTTTCCATTTTTATAGCTCTTAGTTAAAATAGGTATTTTCGACGATTCAGCTTATATGCATACGTGAATGTTTAAGCTCGAAACTTCGTTAAGATGTATGCATAGTGAAAATGTCCCTATTTAGTTGCTCACTTAGAAAAATGGCATCTATGCATTTCAGCTCATGTAGGCATGCGGAAATTTGAAAGTTAAATTCTTTTTGAAGCATGCATAACTGTAAAGTAACCATTTTTTTAAGGTATTTTTCATTTTAGCTCGTATGCGTACGCAATTAATTGGAGAAATTCTTCTATGATACGCATAATTAGAATGTACCTTTTTTTTGTTGCTCTCAGTGCTGACCATTAGTGTATGTGGAGCGGACCTGAGATACCATACACGCTGGGTATTGCTCACGATGCATATCAGTCATGGTTGTGGAGCGACTTGAGAGATACCAACCATGCTGGGGTATCTGCAAAATTTTTTCGGGACTTTGGTACCCATTTTTGGGTGGGTCCTCCTTATTAGCAGAAAACGGGTTAAGCACATAAGGTTTCAAATCTTGTCCTAAATCATCCATTAATGTATCTTTAGGTACCCATTTAGGACTAATTTGACACGGGTATGACATTTCAGCACAGGTGAACGTGTTATTCAAAGAAGATTTAAAAATTTTCTCCGAAGCCAGTCGCATAAGATGTTTATCAGACTTAACATGGACTGAATATTTCAGGAAGGCATAAAAAGAAATAGAATTATAGGCATTGTTATTACATGAAATGTTCTTCCTACGTGAAGTGTTCACACAATTCACATCAAAATGATGATTTTTAGTGGAATTGCTTACTAGAATGATTAACATTTTTGGACGGGTAAGTAATTCCACTTCTGTCATTCTTTAAGAATGAGATGTTTTTTGGGCTTGAGAAGTTCGCTTGCTTGAGCTTGGAACTTCTTCTTTATAAGCTTCCTTTTTAATATGGATAGAAGATGAAGAATCTTGACCTTTTGCAACTTTATTTTTGGAAGACAATTTCGATTTTCCTTTCTCCTTAATTTTCTTTATTTGTTCCTTAGCAATTATTAGAGCTCTACTTTTACTTAACTTTTCAGCTTCAGTCAATATTGACGTAGAATCATTAGTAAAAGTTTTCTTTGTTTTAATTTTAGGAACAAAAGCGTCAATTTGAGTTCCATTATCCTGCTTAGACAATGATATTTCTATAGAAGGATTATTTGGGACAGGTAAGGGCGGGGAATTTTTGAGATTTGATATCTCCTCTAAAAGTTTTTCCTTTTCCGCTCGAAAGCCCACTCTTTCCGACTCCAAGGTTGCGTTCAATTCAGAAATTTTACTGGCAACCTCCGGAATTTTCAACCACGAGATAGGTCTATTACAATGTAAAATATTTCCCCGTTAGACGCTAGGTTCTTAGAGGAATTTTGGTCAGTTTGACCCTTAGCAGCAATGATGCCCTCCAAGTGGTGTACTTTGGAGTGCAATTCGCTGCGAACCGTATATAGAAGATCATATTCACTCAGTTTCATTCTCCGTGCATCTTCACAAGCCCTCAAGTTAGTTGTAGGTTCGTGAAGTTGGGGTTTGAGATTTTCGATCTGAGCATCACGACTTGTAATGCGCTCTTGTGCAACTTCAAGCTGACACATGAGGTTGCTCTGCGGTCTTAGGCTTTTAAGTAAGCACTGATAGTTATTTTCATTCCTAAGTTCTAAGTCCTTTATAGTCTTTTGGTGAACTATAGACGAGCTTTATTTTTTAGCAGAGGCTGAAGTCGTCGCGTTGAAGTCCGTAGATTTTTTATTTTATTTTAATCTAGTTGGATATTTGATCGTTGACACGCTTTGTAGATTCGAAGAATTTATTTATTTATTTATTACTATTTTTATTATTTTTTTTTACTTTTGAAAAATCTGTATCGAAAAGTTTTAGTATTTCGTGAAGTAAGATAAAATTTCTAAAATTTAAGTGTCGAAACCTTTTTATTGCACACCGAAAAGTTTTGAAGTAATGTCGAAAACTTCGAAGAAGATACTATAAACTTTTTCTATAATGTGCCATGTTGGATATTTTGATCGTGTTTTATGGATTTGAAGTTTTTATTTTTTAATATTGAATAAATTATTTGGCTTTTAAAATTTCAGTTTTGAAAAGTCTTTGGTTTATGTTTGATCTAAAAATTTAATAGTATATACCAAAAGTTTTTTCTATAATGTGCCAATTGAATATCGAAAATGTTTTCTAGAGTAAAAGTTTTCCGACTGGCTTTATGAACAGTGAATATTTCCGAATAGTTGTATGGAATTCGAATAGCTTTATGAAAATAGAATGTTCGATGGCTTTATGAAATATAAGTCAGAGTTCAATTATTAGAGTGGTGAGTAAGCTGTGAGTTTTGCCATAGTGTTCGAATAAGTTTTTTGTTTATTCTTAATAGGTGTTCGAATGATTTTATTTAATTGTTTATTTGAGCAAACTTTTTCGACTGGTCATAGCCTTTTGATTTAATTCGAATTGTTTTTTTCAATTATAAAGTTTTTTTGAAAAAAATTCCGCACGGATGAGATTCAAAGCCTAGCGAAGAACTACTGAAACACAGATTTTCACGATTTCGACTGGATTAAACACAATCCAAACAAAACATGTCGAATTTTCGAAAAATTAGAATTAATTTGCGAAGAACAGATTTCTACCAATCTTCAAAATTCGAGAAAACAGTAGGTTCGATCAATCAAAATTCAGCTCAGACCGATTAGAAACACAAAATCAAATCTCAATAACAGCGAAGCGAGTCGCATTATGAAGAATCGAATCGAAATCTAGCTATGAACAATGCGCACGAAAACAGTGAATATCAGTTTGGAAAATTCGAATCAAATCCTAAAAATTTAATCCAAATCCTAACACGCTCGGCTCTGATACCAATTGTAGGTCCTAGATTATCCAACTAAACAGTATATAGAAGCGATTTTACCGCGTTTGAAGATTGGAAGCGTTGATTTGGCCGTGGGGTGTGCGCGTGTTCTTGAGGAGGGGTTGGTGGCTCCTTCTCAAAAAATTCTCTTTCTATTAATTATCACGCACAAAGACCCTTAACTATGTGTTAGGGTTTTAGTATTTATACCACATGTTGGTATATAATACTTGGGCCCTTGTAAGCCCATTACAATGATAAGATCACTGGACTCTAAAACATTAAAGTCCAATACACTTTTAATTACCAGATTAAGATAACCTAATTTAATTGAACATAAAAAAATAATCCTAACAGTAGCCTATCTTTAGAGTAGAAACATTTAAGTGTGAGATTGATTGCATCCAAAATACTTCGTGAACGAAAGGAGATCTGCCATCACTGTTGCTGAGGCTTGCCGACTAATTACAAATAAGTTCAGTTTTGATATTAATAGTACGAAGAATGGCGAGCAGTAAATTTTTGCAGTGCAAGAAATATGTGGCACATTTGAAACATATGTTCCCAAACTGCCGTGATTCCTTCACGCGGTGCAACAAGTTTAATCCATGTAATTCATTATTTGTTATAGTTATTGCACTTTATATATTATTATTATTATGTGAGATCCTCATAACCAAATTTAATATGCAGGTACCATTGTTATGTATGACAATTAGTGCTGTCAATTTGGCGGGGCGGGCCGGCACCGGCCAAAGCCCGCAGTATGGCGGGGCGGGACGAGACTTAAAAACTGTTACTAATAAATGTTTATTAATTATTGTATTTATTAAAAAATTAAGTATAAACATGCCATTAATTATGTATTTATTGATGACATTAATTCGATATAAAAATGAATCATTAATTAAACTTTTAATCAATTTAATATTTATTTTCTATATAATAATATACAGGGGCTAGCCCGCTCCGCTCCGCCCAGCCAAAGCCCGCCCCTTGGCGGGCCTAAAAAACCGCAGCCCGCCCCGCCCTTTTGGCGCGGCTGGCCGGCCCCGCGAGCCGCGGGGCAAATTGACACCTCTAATGACAATATACCTTCAGAGAATGGTGATCCTATGATGAATGATGTTTTTTGGGCTTTCAGTCCGTGTGGTGACGCATACAAGCATTATCGGTCTATTATTACGGTTGATGTGACCACTTGCATTCAAATTATGAATGCAAACTTCTAATTGATATCGCGCTTGATGCGGGTCGTCATATTTTGCCATTACCTTTTGCTTTTGTTGATGCGGAAAACGATAGACAAGCTTGATACCCGATAGTGTTCTGGCTTAATAGGAGCTCTACCATACATACCTGCATTTTCCGAACAAGAGGACTGCTACAGGTTTTGTATGCGGCATGTTATGTCAAATTTTAAGGAGAAATACAAAAGTTCTCACTTGCAGAGCATGGCGTCGTCATCTACATATGCAGAAGATGTTGGCAAGTTTGACAGCATCATGGAGAACATTCAAAAGATAAGTGATGGGGCATATCAATGGTTAAAAAAGATAAACCCATCTCGATGGACCTTTGCTCATGATGGTGGTGCAAGTATGATTTTTTATATCTTTTATTATAGTGATATATATTTACGAACATCAAATTGTAGTTATGGCTCAGCTACATCAAATTGGTCTGAAATCATGAATAGTGTACTCAGGGGCTCTCGTCGGTTACCTCCCACGGCTATTGCACATGCCACTTTTTTCCGTTGTCTAGACTACTTCCAAGAACATAAAATGGAGATAGATCACTTGAAACAAGACCGACATTTATGGCTTGAAAAAGTCCATATTCAATGTAGTCGTTGGGATAAGAAAGCTACCAAACATACAGTTCACCCATACAACACAGTTAGTAAGACAACATTTGTTATTGCTCTAGGTAAACTAGGCTGTTGCCCTCAAGTTCTCATGTTAATCTCAAATATCGTTCTTGTATGTGTGGCAAGTGGCTGGTTTACAAAATCCCATGCCCACATGCAATCGGATATGCGATGAATCATATTATTATTATTATTATTATTATTATTATTATTATTGAAAACTTGTGGCTATATTTTCTTTCAGGTGTGCAAGCATTTTAAAGTTGATCCATGTGAATATATTCCAGATGATTTTGGAATAGAAATATTGGAGGCAACGTTTGATGCCTGTTAGAGGAGTCTCATTGGAAGACTCATTTTCATCTGATACACAATCCTTATGTACACCCAGAGAGAAAAGTCAGACGAAAACGAACACGATGATATCCATGTGAAATGGATCGAAAATCCCGCAAAAAACGCTCAATGGAAATTTATGATGAATCAACTTTTGATAGCTTCTTGGCATTCTCTTGTCCACATGAATCTTTCCCATTTCTCAAGATTTTTGAAAAACGGAGGCAGTTATTGTTAGATATTGCTTGTTTGAACATTTTATGAAAGCCCATATTTGTTGAATATTATGCAACCCCATTTTATGGTCGCCTTTAAAGTTTTCTATTCAAAGGAATGTTCGAAAGGTTTTCTTATTCTTCTGATCTTTATATTTTTTAAGTAATAGAATAATGATAATAAAAGTATGATATTATATAAAGAATGATATTCCATATAATGCAAGAGATTCTCGTCGTCTGCAATGCAAAGGGAACTAGGTTTTAATAAAATGTTTTAATTTAAAACTGATTAAATTTCATTGAGGTAAAAATATAATTATCAATTAAAATATTGCTTATTTGTAGTAATGAGAGTGATGGAATTTAAATAGGTTCGTGGTTAAAGTAAAAAAAATAATAGTTATAATTGGAAAACTTGTTAGTTTTGCAACATTGTTAAAAATTTAGATTCTATTTTAAAAAATATCACTATTTTTGCCTTCTCTCGGAACATTGACCCATTCTATCCGTGTGATGTATTAACAATTTGATCAACGCTGATTACTTAGAAAGTACGAAATAATAAGAAAACAGATATATTTATTAAACAGACAGGAAACATAATATCATCATGAACATATAGACATGGATGTCATTGTTACTCACAGTCGCAGATAGGGGAGCAAACTAGATAATAGGTAATGCATAACAAATATGTAAATGATTGGGGTTCCTGCACATTAATCTCATTTGCTACCAAAAATAAATCTTTCATACTTATAACTCGACACCTAATTCCTTATTAGTAGGTCGAAAGAACAACTCTTTTAAAGCAAAATCGAGTTGTAACAAATGTTTGATCTTCAGCAAGTGATCTATGTTAGTTTTTTCGCCTCCAACACTAAAAGGGTATTGCAACAAATCTTATAAGTAAAAAATTCGTATCAAAAGGTATTGGTACAAATCATATGAAGGAATGGGGTATAAGAAATAAATTCGTATTGCAAAACAAATAGTCTCCGTTGTTTTCTCCCGAATTGAGGTATCGATTTAGCGTACTCGGTTATATATATACATATATATATATACATATATATATATATATTATATATACTAGGTTTAGACCCGTGCGATGCACGGGCTGTTTATTGATGACGTGTTAGTGAAAAGGAAGGATTGCTAAGCAGTCGTGTAATTAATCATAGCGGTGCGATATCTCATTGTACATTTTATTAGTGAAATCAATGTCTTTGCGCATCTCGGAAAGGAAATTAATTGAATACATATGGATCCCACGTCTATTTTTCAGTCGTATCTTTTTCAGTCGTATATTTTTTAGACTGTATTATATAGCAGTCAATAGGAATGTTATTTATAAGCAATGCAGTTTACAATCGTGTATTTTGGAAGAATGTGAACTCCATTGCAAATCGTTGCATCGAATATGAGGGAAAATCTTTGTTTGTCTGGAGAATTCAGTCGTGTAGTATATATTTGGTAAACATGAAGTTTATTGTAAATCTTTCGCCAAATTTTATAGGTGTAACTGTTATGTAAGACGTAGGTGGAATGTTAATGTGTTTTAAGTTTATAACACTCTGCAAGACTGCAACAATTCAATTCCTACTTTACGGGCGGTAACCTTTGAAACTTAAGTTGCAAAACAGTAAGAGTAAATACCTTAGACCGATTGCCTTATCTGTTCTCCCAATTGCTCAAAGTCACGTGTTTTGGCTTCTGCATCACCATCCCACAAAAGACCCATGCCAGTTCTTTCAATCCTGGTCCTCGGAAATACCCTGTGGGCCAACGTGCTTTTGCAACAGCAGCCACAACGACAACATTTCCGTTGTTAAACAATGCTTTGTCACGGATTAGCTTTGCCATATCTTCCGCAATTGCAACGCCAACAAAGGTGACATTTGGATTTAACATGAAATTCTTGAGTGATTCACTGATTTCGTCGAGATGAGGTAGCTGAATGATGATGCATTTACGGTCGATGCACAATTGCCGAGTTGCTGTTCTGCTGACTATTCCGCGAGCCCAAACCGGTGTGCACTCTACGTCGAGGCCAACCAGCGTTGGGACGGAAACGTCAACTTGCTCAAGCCATTCCGTTACAGTGGTTGAGGCGCTTGTCACTGTTGTTTCGATGGTCATATTGCTGAATTGTACACTCAAGATTCTCGTTGGCATTTTAGCTGATAATCTAGATTCTATAATTTTTTTTTTAATTTAGGACCTTCGGCTCTTCATTTGTGAAGTTCGCATATATATAGTCATATGCGAAAGAAAGCAAAGAGGCACATAATTTGCAGGCGACTCTTGGTATGCACTCATTATTGTTTATGGAATGAGGAAATTAATACAGGATCTCCGAATATTTCTCATTGAGTATTGGATACATGAATGTTCATAATTTGATTTTGATGAGTAAGAATTTAAACAGGCTTCTCACTTGACGCTACATAACGCCTTAGGAACATTAAAGTTTGCTACGAAATACAATAATTTTAATTTGGAAATTTTGTATGCCGAATAAAATGGTTGCTTGTCAAGACTCTTTGACTTTTAACATTCTTCTCTATATTTGGGAATAAGTAAGAAATTGCTTTTATTAAATCAATGTCATTTTAACTGTATGAGTAGTTTTTGTTTGATAAATTTAATATTATCAACTTCGTCAACTAATCACCATTATTCTGAACATTGACTATAACTATCCTACTACAATACGATTCAACAGTTGCGTACTGTCATCGATTTTCGAAGTTGTCTATCTCCAAGGTATATTAATATGGTAATGCAATCATAGTAACTTCAGTAAATCAATATAATAGGAATACGAATGGCCTTGTTGTCATAATTAAAAAACAACGTTTTCATACGGTTAGCGTGCGTATCATTAATGATGATACTGAGAAATATCTTTTATGTATAACCCCTAATTAAGAAATGAACTAACGTTTATATTCCGTCAAAGATCTCATTTAGTCGCCTGTTTTCAGTCGCTCAAACATGTTAATCTGGCCACGCTCGAATTGTAGTTCTTGGAGCAGCGTAAACTTCTGTTCCATTAACACGTCAATCTGTAGACATTTTGACGCAAATATATGCTAGGTTGGTAATAGATTTGTAGGAAAAACAATAATATACCTTCTTCTGTGATCGTATGTAGAAATTTTTGTAGCTTATGTTCTCAGGTTGCATCTCAAAGTCGTCAACTGTGTCAACCGTTGGTTCCTTTGCAGGTTCATTGTATTGAACTTTATCGTGTTCCTCAATTGGTTCCTCAAACAACGTTTTTATTCCGTTAGCCTGCGTATCATTAATGATGATACTCAGAAATATCTTTTATGTATAACCCCTAATTATGAAATTCACTAACGTTTATATTCTGTCAACGATCTCATTTAGTCGCCTTTTTTCAGTCGCCCAAACATGTTTCATAAACCTATTAATACGACTCTATAAACGGCCTCATTCAGTTAACTGTTTTCAGCCGTGCAAGTATTTGTAATTAATGTACTTCTAAATGGCGAAGTGTATTGCAGTAGCTCATTCATCAATACATTTAATGCAGTTATAGTAACGTTAGTAAAACAATATTATCATAATACGAAATGAAGAACATTTAATTCATACTTAGATAAATATCTGCGGGTAATTTTTTTTTATTTCTATGACTCCTCTGTGCATTAGATAGACGAATTACCAATAATATGTGTAAGACCAATTGACCTTTACGATGCAGGTTATTACATGTCATCATAATCAAAAGGAAACCGACCTACGAAATCTGATATGGTCAAATAACAGAGGAGTACAGTTCCGAACATGATTGGCTAAACATTAAAAACATTGTCCAACATTACTAAATACCTAACAGAGGAAGAAGTAGTTTGACAATTTTGCAACAGCATATAAAATCATTAATAGTGTTTATATCAAGTAGCTTTTTTAAGTTTCTACGGCACCTGGCGGCATTGTTATGATCCACGGCGTCTTGGACAGAATGCTCAGTGATGAAAGCTTGATTTTTTTTTTCTGAGATAATGGAGGATCAACCACTCGTTGTCTGGAAGCAGCAAGCAGGCACTTCATCTTCTCAAACTGGTTAAGAAATAGTTTTAGAAATCAGTAGTGAAATTCAGAGATTTTGATCTTTAAAGAGTGAAATCATGCTTAGATAGAGATCACCGCAATAATCTGGCCACGCGCGAATTGTAGCTCCTGGAGCAGCGTAAACTTCTCTTCCATTAACACGTCAATCTGTAGAAGGCGGAAAACATTTTTACGCAAATATATGCTAGGTTGGTAATAGATTTGTAGGAAAAAGAATAATATACCTTCTTCTGTGATCGGATGTACAAATTTTTGTAGCTTATGTTCTCAGGTTGCATCTCAAAGTCGTCAACTCTGTCAACCGTTGGTTCCTTTGCAGGTTCTTTGTATTGAACTTTATCGTCTTCCCCAATTGGTTCCTCTAAACTGTAAATAACAAATTCTTCTCCACTGTCCCTGGTGTCGTCAATTTGAGAGGTTTTCACCTGGCATTCTTTTTCCTGTTTGATCCTTTTTATGGGAGTTGCAGATTTGGGCCGATTCGATTTTCGAATAAGCACAATAGACGTTCCTTGACCATGATTCGTTGTTAAGTCCTACAAAAAATCCCAAAATTAGGCATACGGCCGACGGCCGAATCTACTCTACCATTTATTCTTAAACGAATTGAACCCAAAAAAACAACTATTACACCCAAATTTGCGTTGTAGCATCTAGGGTTTGCGATAATATTTAAATAGGGCTATGTCCTCAGTACGAATGTTGAGAGAGCTATATATTTGCCCGCCCAACAATCGAAATAATGCAGGGTCTAAATCGAAGATAATATCGTGGTTACCTCAATGGTAGAGTCGTCCTTGTCTGTGCTCTTTTTCTTTCCCATTTGCTCTTAGTTGTTGCTCAAGTATGCAGATATGCGTATGTAGACTAAGACTGTAATGCCTCCCATTAAGGCATTCAATGATGTTATATATTTATTTCAATATTATGAATGTCTTAATTCAATTGTATATAACTTTGTGAATTCTATGAATGATTTTAAAAAAAGGAATCTTATTGAACCGAATCAAATAAAAATACCTAATATTTAATAGTAATGGAAATTTATGAAATACATTACCAATTTCATGATATAAATATTAAGTCTATGAATATGTGGGTTTTTACGATAAGAATAGTACATTATTAATTTGACTCTGCTTTCCAGACAATTAACATAGGGAAAGAACATAACGGCATCTATTTTGTATTGGGAATGAATACAGGTCAGTATGTTTATATGTTCGACTTTTCATCTTACAATTTGAAGGAAGAGTTTAGGAAACTTTATTTATGAGCGCATTATGTGTAATTAATTGAATCTCATAGCAAGATAGTTAATAACGTCTTCAGCCGTGTATGAATATATACTGCACGGTATAATGTGCGGACCTTCATCACACAATGAGCCTCACAGTGACAAAGAGCGAAATAACTGATCTACGATACAAAAAACACAAATGCAAATGTGGTAGAGAGTCTGATATTAAGATCGTGGGACCGACAGAAAACACAGAAGGTAAGTTGTTCTGTATCTGCAAGAGTGGCTATTGTGATTTTTTCATGTGGTTGAATCCCATAGGCAGCAATATTGAGGAAGATGTAGCAATACCAGACATGGAAGTGTTCCAACCAAGAAAATGTGATATTCAGGCTCAACATATTGGAGACTTGTTTTCTATGTGCGATGATTTTGAAAAGAGATTAGTGTCACTTGAGAAGACAAAAAAAGTGATAAAATACAGTTCAAGCGCTGCTTTACTTCTTATTTGTGGATTGTTATTTAAGTAGTTGACGTATTTATGAAGTCCCTCCTATCAATGTATTGTGTTAGTCCTATTTTTCGAAATGAAGATCCAGCTTCCTGGAATTTTATGGTAAAATTGATGCTTCCTATGCAAGTTTAATAAATACTATGTAACAACAGTCGCAGACGGCATACTCAGTTATGACAGGATGCAAAATGCTTACAATATGTCTGACAAAATTATCAAAATCACAGTAATACAATCACAGCTATGCTTATGGTTCTGTTCATCAGTTTTGCCTAGTCAAAGCTTTCCAACAAAAAGAAAGGACGTTTGTACAATACCTTGTCTTATCATTTCTTTCATCAACCAAGCACTATGGAGGTTTGTTCATTCCACGGGGGCCAATGCCAGTATCTGTAGAACACAGAAGCGGTAAGGTATTGGCGAAATTCCTTTATCTGAGAGGGTTGGAAGTTGTGGAAATCATTCCCGCATAACATCATGGAAAATTGCATTTCGCAATACATAAACGCCACACTCTCCACTGTACAAAGCAAACAAATCTATATTCAGATCTATGAAAATAGAAATATTAATTTGTAAAAGAATTCGTTTGAACATTACCCAATTTCCTGCTGAGGAGTTTTACTGTCCCTGCATACTCTAAACTTAAAATCAGATTTGACGATCCCCAGCATCTTGAAAGCTATTGTAATAACATCAACAGCTCTTCCCAGTGCCGAATTAGTAAGACGTAGATTTTGTTCAAAACTTATTTTGGAGTCAACAATGGCGAATGATTGTCGCTCAGGCGAAGCAACACATAGAACCCAATGTTGTTCATCAACGTTTAATGGGAAAACAACAACTTTAGCTGTTTTCCAACTACACGATGGCGATGAACTGACTTGTCCCATAATAAATGGCATTACATCGGTCAGATCAGCCAGTCCATCCTTTACAGGTAACTTTGTTACGAACTGGCTGAATGCGGTGTTCATAAATGCAATTTGCCTGACTGCATGATAACACAGTCCTTGCATTTCGATGTATCCACGCAGGCACTCATCAATACGCTGCAACATGTTGTTATATAATCATTTGGAAATATTTTTAACTGTTGGCAATATACTTTCATCAAAATAAATGGTTGCTAGATCCCAAAAGTACACTTACTATATCACGGAGCTAGATTCCTGGGGTCATGAGTTCGGTGAAAAACTCAGGTCTTACAGACACACCTAACAGTCCTCTTCGGGAATGCTCTGGTTTCATCTGCCTAATTAATCTGGCTGCATGAGGCCACATCTGCAGCTTATACAACACGTATTCGTCAATGAGATGGTTTCTGTATGGCACCCTCTGACTGTTTGCAGGTGGAGCGATGGCTGCCTCTTCAATCCTCCGCCTCTTTGCATACTGAATCTTTTCTATGTTCTGCCTCTCTGAATTGAAATGAATGTACAACTGTATAAGACATTATCTTCAAATAAAGCCAAAGTAAAATAAAATATGTTTAGTGGCCATGTAAAAATAAGAATGACTCATGCAGTGTATGTCGAACACGTAATATACACACCAGTCTCCGACTCAATGAGCTTCTTCATTGCTTCAGTCATAAAATGAATCTGGTGATCAATATATTGTAAATTTTTCTCTATTGGCTGAAATTTCTGATCAAACCACTGTTCTTGAATATGTATGCTTTCGCTTGCTTCTATGTTAGACAATCTTTCATCAACTTCAATGAAAGACGATTCGATTTGATTCTTCATGCGCAAAACCTGGCCAGCATGAAAATCAACTATATTTCCCACTCCAGCAAGCTCATTCCACACATCTTCAATTCCCTGATCAATTCTGCGATAAACAGAATCTTGATTACATTGCAGTTCAGTCTTTGATTTATCACATTTTTCACCGTTTCATCATAACCTTTAGCCATCTCTTTTACATTCACCTCCTCATCACCGGCACACGCACGACTCGTTACAATATTTTCATTATTGTCGAGGGAATGATTAGAAGAGACCTCGACAGTCTCAGTTATAATAAACGCCGTGGAGTTATTTTTCTCAGCCGAATGTTCATTTCCCAACTGATGCTGGAGCAGTAGCTGGTCAGCTTGTTGAATATCGTGACTATAGCATTCTTTCTCATAAGAGCGTTGTGCCACAGCAAGTGGAATTTCTCCAACATTTCCTTCCAAGTCTCTTATTGGCACACTATCATCTATGCAATTCGTGGGTGGCACGGGTGGAACAGAATTCTCAGCGGTCCCTGCAACTCTGTCTTTCAATATTTTATCAGGACCCAATGATTGATCCAGATTCGTAGAAGATACGGCCACGCCTCCTTCAACTTCCAAACCGGGGCAAACATCTTCTTGATATTCAATAAGCAGTTGCTGGTCTAGAACAATGATCTGGTCCTGGCTACTTCTATCGTAAGTGGGCATGCGTTCGACAAAGGCATTATCTTCTGATTCTCCAACTTTCAACTGCTGCAGAGTAGGTAGAGATAGTACTGAAGAAACGGCAGCAGCCTGGCTGTTATAAGACAATTTTCTTTCCCTCCTTCTTGATCGCAGTTTCTCTAAAAACTCATTTAGAGTTTTTGTCTCAAAACAGCATCCTCATAATTACTTTTTGTATGCCTAGAAACATTACTTTCTGCCTGTACATTCTCAGCACTGCTATAATTAGGCATATGCTCGCGAGGCAATTGGTCACCGTTCTCTTCAGAAGACCGGTAATCCAAGGAGCATCCACCGTCATCGTCACGAACAGAGGAAGAAGATGGTGCAGATTTGGTCGGTGAAGGCAATTCATCATTCAGCGGGGAAGATACGGGACCCTTCTCATCGTTCTTCAGTGGCTGAGAAGACATGTGGCCAACTGTGCTTTTGTCGTTTTTTTTTTTGTGTCTGATGCACACTTTTCTTGCTGGCACTTCCAGCAGGCTCAGATGCAGAAACTTCTCTGTTCCCTGTTTCGTGAAGCACACGCTGCTCCGAATCATCCTCTAGATTAGACAAAATTGATGGCAGACATAGGACTTTGACCCCATTCAATAATAAATTTGTTATCCGCTTGATAACTTCAGAACCGGCTGTCTGTTCAAAACTACTTGCAGCAAAGAAGTCTGCTCTAGACTCATCAACTGTAGGCTGCAGGATGCTCGTCTTCACACCGAACTTCGAAACTACTTTAATTACTTCCTTCATTTTTGGAGAAGCTTTAGTGTTCCACGAATTTGTCTTCCACAAACACATTCGAGGAACTATTCGTTCTCCCATATCCAAATGCGTTGCAAACCTCTCAGCAACACCAGGCATGCATTCATATGCAAGAACCTTTGCAATAGCATATTGAACACACATACTTCATTAGTCACTATATCATAAAACAATAAAGATGAAACTGTACATATTGATAAATTAGACAAAAGATCACATATAATTTCACAGTTTTCTAAACATACCTGCAATGGATGCACGAATCCACCAAGGGTGAATGCCGGTTGCTTCCTAACTCCATCTGTTCTATTGTTAGTTGCATATCGTGATAAGTTCTTTTTCAACAACTTTAGAGCTTGTTCATACGCAATAGTTCCCCATGGATGATTGTTGAATCTGTCAAAGTCCTCCACTAAAGAAAATAATTTAGGATTTACGATTACATTTTTCCGAGAACTACGCTGTTCTAGCACTCCAACGACAAATATAACGCAGGCTAATTTCAACCTGTCTATGTTCACTACACTGGATGAGTTGGTCTTTAATTCCGATAACCGATTACGAACGTCATGTAGATGAACCTTACTCATACCAGGAAAATGTCTGAACATAAACTGTCTGTTGTCAGCAATACTGGGAATCACAGAGAATTTCATTCCTGTTAGGAGACAGAACTCTATAATGGAAAATCGCACTGGCGATTTGTCGATTACCATCCATAATTCTTCTGATTCTCTACATGCAGTTTGTGACTTCATCAAATACCAAATGAGCTGGCTTGATATATGGAAATTGTTGGCACACATAATAAGATTTCCAAACTGCGTGCTAGTAATCAGCTGTTGAAGTTCATTCTTGCTCAAATTATGAATAATGAACTGACTAATCTCTTGATAAGCAGCGGATATTGTTAGCTTACACCGGGGGACCACGTTTGTAGGAAATTGCGTGTCAAGAATCTCCTGAGCAGATAAAATAACATAACACACACTCTAAGAAAAGCAAACAGAACTCGCAAACATGCACACACTTAATAACATTTAGCAAGTAACACTGGACATGGGAATGAAAACTTACTCTAACAACAATATCAGTAGACGTTGCTTTCTGTGATTCCATGTTCGATACATCAACTTCGTCAGGGCGCGATTTTTTCTTAGAGTGCGAACAATAAATGAGGGAAATTTTGACGCGCCTATTAGTAGAGTGTAAAACGTGAAGGCATTCTAAGTTCAATTTGGGCAAATTCAATTTTGCGTCGACATTTACTACAATAGCTTTTCACGCCGTCCAAAACCAAGTATTAGAACATTAATCCTTGACTGAAATTACACAGTCAATCTAAATAATAGAAATACAACTAATACAAATAAAAGCAACATTATTGTTAAATCATGCGTAAACATAATAGATTTACACCTAAATTCTATAAAATTAAATATACTAACATAAATTTCAAATAAACAATTGACAGCTATATCTATTGCACATACTATTACCGACTGACCAAAAAATAAATAAATATGAAAACATTGTTTTTACTATGTTTATTATTGTCCGGATAAGTCAATACCCAAAATATATTAATAAATGATATACAACACAGAATTGAGGAACCTGTATCAGATTTGTAATTGCATTCAGAATGATAAACTATAAACGGACTCGAGGACCCCGTATCATTTATCTCCGGCATTTCGTATCTGTTTCACCGTCGATTTGATTGATGGTTTGTTGAGTTGTTTTTCGTGGTTTGGTTGTTGACGATTTTAACGACGTATACTTTCTTTTTGGACGACTGTTTCTGAATCAGTCGTCTATGCAAACATATGCTACAATGCAGGAACGTTACTCGAGCCGTTGTTATTAGATGTTGTCATATTTTACACGGCTGGTAATGTATCAGTCGTCTAAGCACAGTTTACTAATAAAAAGTTGCTAAACTTGTCATATGAATTTTCTGGAGAAAAACTTTTGCAATCATATGTAAACATTTCAGATTAATATATAAGATATATAAGACGAAAGCAACACATTTTTCAAATACATGGTCATGAATCTCCATGGCATATATAATTACGTACTTAATAAAAAATAAATAAATCCCAACACACTGTTTTCGTTGTACTAATGATTGTCGGATAAGTCAAACATAAGTTTATTACTAACAACAACCTTTTGTAGTTAAATTAAGCCATTATCTGTAGTAATCAATTAAAGTTATAATACCCATTGATTTTGGCCGACTGTAATAAGATACCATGTCCTTTTGAAATACTGTTCATTTAGTGTGTTTGCGTTGTTTGCACGACTGTTAATGAATTAGTAGTTCATTTGAAGCATATGCACTATTTCTAGGAACGTTCTGAAGCCGTCAAGTTTTCAAGCGTATGTTATAATTTAGACGACTGGTAATGTATCAGTCGTGTAATACATAGTTTTCTCAATGGTAGATTAATATTTCTGTCCCGTGACGCCGCTTACGACGTCGCCTCTATTGATGCGATCTTCATAGATCTGAAAGAATTTTTGTTTCGTTCAATTTTTCTCTTTTTTGACTTTGCTGTTAATGTTTCAGTCGTGTTTTTATAAAAGAAATTGCGTGAGCTTTCCAACAGAATTTTCCAACAATGTAAGTTAGTAGCCATTCACGTATAAGAAAATTGAAGATTTTTCTTCATTGTTTCTGAAGTCCTGTATATTATATTTGTAAAATCCCCTTTCTGGCATTAAACTATATAGGACTAATACAACTGTTAGGGAAACATTTATTAGTATTTCAAACATGACATCTATATGCATTTATTCAAACCTTATATTCGAAAAGTCCCTTATAACACATCATCAGTTGCTCAATATATGTCAAGTAAATGCACGTTAGTCTGATAACTTGGTGGAGGAATCCATGAGCTCTTTTATTAAAAAAATGTTTTGTAGAAATCTCTCACCTAATTATTGTAGACTTCATGGTAAACAATATTAACTATTTCATCGTCTTGAAGTTCATCTTCCTTCAAACTGAGAATCTTTATTCCGGTCTGTGATGTTGCTCGAGACAATGCAACATACAGTTGGCCATGCATAAATACCGGTCTTGGAAGATATACACCAACATTTTTTAAACTCTGTCCCTGGCTTTTGTTGATAGTCATTGCATAGCATACTCGTATCGGAAACTGTCTGCGGCGTAACTTAACTGGCAATGTTGACTCTGTTGGTGAAAGAACTATTCTTGGGATAAGTACTTTATTTCCAACATGCGATCCTGTAATAATCTCACATTCAATCACTCTACTGCCCATTCGCAAAACCGTCATCCTTGTCCCATTACATGATCCGTCCTTCTGATTTAGATTCCTCAACAGCATTACGGGAACAACATGTTTGAGTAAGAGCTTGTGATTTGGAAGGCGAGAAAATTCAAGAGTGTTAAGAAATTCAACTGGATATATGTTTTCGATTTCACTTTCATCGCCAGAATTGATCTCCATGCTATCTGAACTTAGATATTCAGTTGATTGTCCAGGAGACATTGACAACATGTACCTGTTGATCTCATCAACAGTCTCATTTCTTGGGGTGAGTATTGCCCTCTTTCTGAGATATGTATGATCAGCGATCTTCTCCTCAAAATCTGCGTAAACATACTGTGCAATCTGTTTCACCGGATCCGTAGAAGGATGAATAATCATATTACTGGGAAGTTTAATAGTTTCTGTACCATTGACTGAAGTTGTCGTTGGATTACCATCTCCAACTTGTAAGATCCATTTTGCAAAATCTATTTCAGACTGATGTACTCTCATATTCTTCTTCAAGCTGTAGAAACGACAATACTTCCATAAGTAAGAGCGGTTTATAACTGATTCAACAATGTCTTGCCATGTACCCTTTGGAATAACCGGCAGTATTTGCCTAAAGTCTCCACCAAGCAGGACAGTTTTCCCTCCAAATATCATTCTTTCAGCACCTGTGTTTTCAACCGACATAAGATCCCGCATTGTTCTGTCCAATGATTCGAAAGCAAATTTATGTATCATCGGTGCTTCATCCCAAATGATTAATTCTGAGCGACGTAAGAGTTCCGCTAACGTTGAACCATGACGTATATCACACATAGAATTTTCATGTAAGGATATTGGTAGCTTAAATCTCAAATGAGCTGTCCTTCCTCCCGGTAGCAATAACGAAGCAATCCATGATGATGCTACAGGAATTATTATCTTGTTTTCTGACCGCAGCTTTTGTATTAGCAAATTATATAAATAAGTCTTTCCTGTTCCTCCTGGACCATTGAGGAAAAAAAGTTTACCATCATTTGCATATACGGATTCAATAACTGCATCAAATACCGGTTTTTGATCTTCATTCAGCGTAGCAATTAGTTCCTCATTTTCCACTGTGCTTCTTTCAATATTGAAGTTCAATTCTTCCATTAGGAACCTATTTCCAAGATCTCTGAGAACACTGTCAGAGTGTGTCGGCATTCCAGGGAAGTCACCAAGTGTTTTCGAATTCTGATTCAATAACTTCTCCACTTCTATTAGGGTGTAACAATGCAGTTCATCTTCTGAAAGCTCCATAGATGAAAATGCAAACAAACGTCTTTGTTTCCTCGTAATATCGTCTGACATAGATTGCCAGAAACTATTCCAGAGTTGCAAAGGATCCGTTATTTCACAGTATGTCAACAATGTAGTGAATAAATGCCGCAACTGATATGGAGTCGCCCAGTGAACAGCTTCCTCCATGGCTTGATGCCATTCAGAATCTCCTTCCAACAATCCTCTTCTGTAACATGCTTCTTTGAAACTTTGTAATACATTTCCGTCCACAGTTCTTATATCTTCATAAGATGTTGGTCCTTTCACAAAATAAGCAACATTTTCATGTAGTATGTTTCACCAGCAGTTGGATGAATATTGACAATTCTTCCAACAACAATTCCTCTCTTTCGTGGTGTCCATGCTTTTTGAGAACTGTTCCATACAAATTTTGATGGAAATTGTATGTAAGTTAGATCCCTTGCTTCCCTATTACGCGAGTTTGTTACCATCCATTCGGTAAACATCGTTTTCCGAATACCATCTCGCACTAATAGATTCTCCAAATCAGCAGCATCATCATAAACAACACTCTATTGTCCTTCAAGATGCAGTGCAAGCCTTTGAACAGCGGGCGATCTATAATGTATGTCAAAGGAAAATATTCTCCACATAGCTTCGCAAGCAGATAAGTACCTACAGTCAAGATATCTCTTTATTTCGTCACTATTAGTGCCATTTTTGCAGAGTTATCAACCGCAGCATCTACCGAATTTCTGCTTTGTATGATCATCGTTGCTTTATCGACTCCCTTCGTAATATACTTGAAGAGGTATTTTATTGCTTTACTCCTATTGCACCATTCAACGTTTATATGACCATGATATTTTTCAGCAGTGGTAGATTATGTGGCACAACATAACTATTATCCATGCGGATTTTCTTCTTTGTAATATAAATCCTATCTATTCTCCTCCGCCGATATCTCACATAACCAGTCTCATCGATTGTGGTTGTCTCATTATACTGTTTAGGGAAGTTTTTTGTGCACCTGTGATTTTCCATGCAAGCATTGTTTGGTCTGTCCAAACCACATGGTCCGTGCATCATAAATTGTTTGACCAAATGATATCCTTCGTCGTCTACCTCTATGTCTGGAATTTCTACTGATATTACTGAGTCTACTTCCGAAGGACTTGGATGTCCATCACGCCCAGTTAGCCAAATCAATATATGTGCATGTGGCAGGCCTCTCTTCTGAAATTCTATTGTATACAACACTACAAAAAAAAACCGAATAAAAGAAATGTTGGTATCGTTGAATACTTTTTGTAAAATGTCGTCGTTATCAACGACATAAAATATTTGAGAGTATTGCGTAGAAAATATACCTGCAACCACGGGGCCAAAAAATATTCCTTTCCGAATATCAGAAATCAAACTGTCCAGCTTTATTTTAAAAACCCGACACTGCAAGTCTGGCCTATCATTAGAGATATCATTGCCATATTTTGCAAATGATCTGTTATTTCGTCCCAATTAGGATTTGCTGTGATAGTAATGAAAAGATGTGGATTATTGTACCACCTGCATAAAGCCAGAGCGTCATGGTAGTTTTCCAACATATATCTGGGAGACCCAGTAAACGAAGACGGCAATATGATCTTCTTGCCAATAGATCTTGCGTTAGTCTCTCCTCTGGTTACAACATCAGCAATGTTACTGTAAATATCCGCTTTCAACGTCTTTTGATTATTTCTTATCCAACGCAGTCTCTCTTGTTCGATCGCGGTGTAAGCATCAACAACATACTGATGGAGTGGACGTCCAGATCGTACAATACCTTGTCCTTCCGATAATCTAGTCTGTATTTGATACGCATAGTATTCACGCATAGTTATGTAACCTCTTTTGATAGAGCTGTGGACCGTATTTGAGTAGGGTATCTGGTCATGGAATCCAGACAGTCCAAACGGAAATAATAAAGGATATTGCATTGCCATAAATGAAGGGTGCGATTCACTGATTCTTTTTAGCGGACCATTTTTGTCTGAACTATGATGTCTCTCTCTCCAATCGTTTCAGGAAGATCTCCAACTATCAATCCAGCAATTTCATCAGTGGAGGGAAGTTCGTACTGCTTTCCTCTACGCCCTCGTCCAATTAGTAATATTGATAGTTCAGAAGTCTCACCAGATTCATATCTGTCTCGTGCCATTCGGAAAATTTTTGCCAGCTTATTGTGTGTATCCATCATTTGAATGAGTGCTGAAACCACCTCTGCATCCAAATTTTCTGAACTTTTTCTGGATAACGTACCTAAATGGTTTGAAACTTCGTTTGATGTGTCGTAGATATAGAGTTGAGCAAATTTTGGCGGCTCACCTTCAGCAGGAAGTAATGAACCAATATTATGACAGTTTTGTCCGTGTATTCTGTAGACGTACGAACATGTCCTTGGTTTTACCGTTGGATCTATTTTTGCACCCTTTGATGTGAAGGAAAGGATGGAGTTATAGACTCGTATAGATTGCTGAAAAGATGTATCTGACAACTTTTCTTCGAGATATAACGGAGGCTGTTCAAGTGGAGGGAGTGAAACTCTTCCTTGGCTGCAACAGAGCGAAAATACTAATTCTTGCTATTCGCTGTTGCTTTTGCGGATTCTGACTTCCACATCAATGCATGACAGTGAGGACATTGGCTAATGTTCTCTGCGGTAATCACTGTAGAAGTTGAGCTGTTCCTTTTATTTGACAATCAAGCTCTCCGAGCGACCCCTGCATTCATATCAGAACATCATTTTTGAAACTATTCAATGACATATTCCTAACAAAGTAAGTTTTTCAATTACCTTGTAACAAAGTTCGAGGTCTTTCTTCATTGTATCCAACAGCTTCTGTATCTTTGCTGTGCATGATGCGGCTTCTCTTTGATGCTGATAAGATTTGCAGATTACATATGTCGATATAATGTTCAGATATATTAGCTTCTAGCATACCAGCACATCAATGTAATATAATTGTAGGGCAACTTTGTAGTACCAGTTTCGCGATGATCCGTATAATCATTGACATTATTTTCCTCAGAGAATAGTCTTTTCCTTCTATGCTGCATCTCTGTATTATAATCTACAACGTTAAATAATAATTGAAGAAGCAGAGAATTTTCATAGCAATATATTGGTAATTAAGGAAAGATTGCAATACCAAGTCGTACGGAATTTCCCTGCAATATTGATTGATACCGATTGTCGAAAATTCGTGATCTGTGTTGCATATATTGTGTATGTGAATCGTAATTCATCAGCAAATTCCCACACTGTCGATTTTCAGTTCTTGAATAACAATCGACTTGTTTTGCTATTTTTCCTGCCAAATGATTAGTCACATCGTGTAGTTCCCGAAACATCTTGTCAATGGAATCTTCAAAATGCTCTTCCATTATCGACTGTTTGCTTTTTAGTAAATGTACTTCGATTCGTCTTCTATTATGTCAAATCCCGTTTTGTAACTATACTTCGACTCTTTATTCTATACTCGGCAAGGGCAAGTTGTTAATGATGTTGGAGTGATATGAGGAGTCAATTAAGATACGTTGCGTTGGAATCAGATACATACAATGTAAGACAATTGCATGAAATTTTGCAATTCCCCGAAACATATAGCTATCACTGATTCTTGCATATAATCAATAAATTTATCCATATTTAACGGGGCTGCCCTAAGGTTAATACATTCATGTATTAATATCAAAAACATTAAAGTGAATTAATTTATCATACAGTTTTTGTCTCTTTGACTTCCTCAAAGATGTCCATAACAGTGTCGCATAATTCTATACTTGGAAAATTTATTATTAATATAATACTGCAAAGAATTCAATAACAGTTGCATAAAATAGGATGTACCGTTTAACTACACGATATCCCCAGTATCAGCTGCGCAAGATACAACATATCTTGTAAACTATCAGGAAACAGGAAATGAGCTCTTGTCATGTAAAATTTACGATTTGTTGTTTAAGGGTGATCCGCGAACAAATGTTAAAATTTCGATGTGAAAATCAAATTAACTTTGTCAATGAACTGAGACTGCTGAATAATTTTCGAAGGTTCCTTTAAATCCTAATAAATATTGTATACTGATAGATTTATTGATTTGTTCAACCCATCTTCTTTACATCAGTAAGAAACTGGACGACTATACGAAAATTACTGGACAACTGTTAATAGAACATAATAAAATGTTTTTACATTACTACACGTAAAAAATTTATATTTCACAATATTTACAACAAACGTCTGGAATATTATTATGGCCCATATCAACTAAAAATGATTTCTAGGGTATCGTGATAATTATGCATATGATACACGGACCCGTATTTTGTTTTTACGGAATGTCCAACACATGCTTTATTTAGAATACCCCAATATAAATTATGGGGTTTTAGAAGTGTTAAATGAAATACTCCATAATTTAACAATCAACGAAGTCGGTGTATAATGTGGATTAATCTATAACAGTAAAACCAGGAAATAATTAGGCAACAGGTTCGACGCATAGGTTATGAAAAGGTTCAACACACGACCTAACATTAGAACAGACATACTTAGATACTAATGTCAACACATAGAGGTTCGACGCATAGGTTAGGAAAAGGTTCAAGATACGACCTAAAATTAGAACAGACCTACTTAGATACTAATGTCAACACATAGCTAAAGATATTATACCGTACACCACAAAAGTCAATTGTCTAATGTCAACAAACGTCCAAAACAGAAACTGCATCAATGAACCATGATTGACGCTCAATCACTCACTCCACGGCGGCCAGTGCCAGTAGGAGAAGAACACACTTGCCGCCAAATATTTTCTGAACTCCGTTAAATGGGACCTGGTTACCTCAACGGCAATATCTTCAGAAAACATCGTCGTAAATGCACTCAAAACTACTTCGACACAGTAATCACCTCTGAATACGATGAAAACACATATCTTGAATGACCTTTCGAATGCACATATAATTTTTATGAAAAACGTCTGGAACTTGCCTGTCATCTAGCTGCGGGAGGCGCTCATATTGCTTAACGGATAACGCGGAGTCCATTGACAGGAGCGATAATTCCTGTAGCAAACGTCTGATTACGATAGAAACATTGTCTATTGCGTTATCAACGGACTTGGCATCTGCATGAGCTCCCCTCCGTGGGTCCCAAATGTGCATTTCAGCGCTATTCGGCCGAATAACGCAGAGAACCCATTCACAGCTATTGACTTCCAGTGGGAAAACTATTGCCTCCGCTCTGCCTCATGGGCACGAAGGCCACCCTGGGTACTTTCCTAGAGTGTATGGCGTAAATTCACTCAAGCTTACAGTTTCGTTTACCCCGGAGAGTGGCATGATAATCTGACTGAATAGCGTGCTCATAAAAGAGACATTCTTTGAGGGGATTTCGCACTTCAATTGCATCTCAATGAAACCACGGATGCATTCATCAACATGCTTTATAAACAAAGAATCAAACAATTCATCAGAGAACCATGAATATGCACATATATATACGTAAATCTTTATATCGTTGTAAAAACCTGTGTTGATATTACTATGACTATCTATATTCAATTACACACTTACATCATTCTGGAGTGGTTGGCCTGTTGTCATTAGGGTCCGGAAGAAAGTTGGCGACAGAGGATTTCCTGAAAGGTCACTCTGGCGGCACTGCTGCATAGTTTTAATCTCTTGTTCTGCCATTGGCCAGAATGTTAGCTTATACAGAATATGCTCGTCAAGCTTACGATAGGTATAAGGTTGTCTCGAAACAACAGAACTGTTACGTAGGAACGCATGCTCTGCAAGCTTAAGCCTTCCAGAAGCTAGAAGTTGCTGATTCTCCTCAACTGCACATGACGTTATATTGTGCACAATATTATTGACATTTTTGGTAATGACACCCATGTCAGCGTCTAGTCTTGTGAAAATAATTTGTGAACAGATGATAGATTTATTTGTAAACAATGCTATTTCAAAATATTAATATCGAAATAAAAAACTAAATACCACCTGTGCACTGAGGGTCTGATAATACATCAACCTGCGCCTTGAGTTGTACTACATTCTCGCCTAATACCTTCAAACCCTCTTCCATGGACGTCATCGTGTCAGTTATGAAATTAATATCCAAAAATGTTCCTCCCTTCTTTTCGACACCAACCAATCTTTGTTGAATTCCCTCCAATGCTTCTTGAAATGACATTTTCATAGCAGATACTTCTCCTGACTGAAGTTGCATTTTGCTTTCCAGCGCCTGCATTTTCTGCACAACTGTACGTAAAGACTTAAGCGTTTGGACCAGGGAAATCCTGAAACCCAGTACATAATGTTAGTGATGATATGCTGAGGCATATAAAACATAGAATTAAATCAGAATAAATCTAACAAACCCGAAATTCCTTCTGCCTGTCGAACGTCTTCATCAGGCATGTGCTGACTGCCTCTGGCACGTTGTGTTCTCGGCTGAACATCCTCATTCTCCATCTTATCGTCTCTTTCGCTCTCTGTATTAACCGTGCCACTGTGCTTCTTATTTGATAACTTTGCTTTTTTCAAAAGAATGGACGAACCCACTTGACGCATCAGTTTCACTCAGACGCTTTGCCTGTCGTGTAAGTTTTTTCGGTTTGGACTTCTGACCAATCACTTTGTTCTTTCCCTTGCCTGATTTCTTACCAGACATTTTCCTACCCTCAACAACAACAACATCTTCTGATATGGAGCCACCACTAGCTGAGTCTTTCCCACCCGATGATTTCGGAGTGTTACGTTCATTGTCCTCTTCTGCGTCACACTCTTCCTCAATCTCTGATGTATCTACATTTCTTGCTTGCTTAGCTGAAACGTTTCCTGCTACTGGAGGACAAATAACCGTAATCCCTTTCTCCAAACACAATTTGATCTTCCTCAGTAATGGAGTGCGGTTCTGGAGTGCGGAGTGACTTGATCTAATAAAGAACAAAGCCGATTCTTCAACAGTTGGCTGCAAAATACATCTGCCAACACCTTCAGAAGAAACAGCTTCTGTGACCTGTTCCAACCTCGGCGAGTACTTAGTACTCCAATCTTTTGTCTTCCACCGACACATTCGTGGAATGCTAGGTCCCACTCCCTCAAGTCTCTTCGCAAACGACTTTGCAACTCCAGGGATACATTCATAAGCAAATATCTAAATAAGGATGAACAATTTATTTCAAAGTCAATGTGAAATAATAGATATCAGTAACTCAAACAATAAACACAGTACTATTACCTGAAATGGATGTACAAATCCTCCTAAACTTAAGTTTGGAATTTTGTTGACTTGCTCAACGGTCGATTCATCAGTGTACTGGGAGAGATCTCTCTTAATTGACGTCAGGGCTTCATTGAATGCTAGGGTTCCCCATTGGTAAGCATTGAATTTCTCAAAATCTTCTACCAAATACATTATTGCAGGATCGACGTAAGCAGTATCTCTATTACTTCGTAATTGAATGATTCCGGCGACAAACATCAAACTTGCCAACTTTAGCTTCTCAACATCAACGGTACTATCTGAAGGGCTTCTCATCGTATTCAGTTGGTTCTTTATGTCTCGCAACATAATTTTTTTTTGTTTCCAAAATGTCTTGTAATAAAGGCCGTATTAACATCTATTCGATAAGTATTCCACCGATGAAAACCGTACGGGTCTATCTTCAATAACCATCCACAGCTCATCTGTGTCATCATATTTGATTTGACACTGCATCATATACCACAACAACTGTCCTGATAACTGAAAATTCTCTACAGACACTATTAAACGTCCAAATTGGCTTTTTGAAACCATCTCAGCTATCTCTGCTCTATTCAAGATTTCCATTAGATGCGCGCATATTTCTTTAAAAGTGGCAAATATCACCACTCTTCCTGGCTTTAGAGATCCTCTAGGGAACTGTGTTTCTAATACTGCCTGTATTAAAACAATGTAAGGCCGGAAATTGATACTCAAAAGAATAACAGCATATCAGTTAACAATATCATATGATACATTCAGAAACCGAAATTGATACTTAGCACAATAACAACATATCATTTAACAATATCACACGATACATTCAAAAACCCAGTCCCAGAAAGTTTGGAGGTTTGGAAAACATCATAATTCACAGCCATAAATACAACATAGTACTAACCTCAAAGACCTTGCTACCCATGGCTTCGGCGACAAATATTAATAGATTCAATCCTACAGAGAGTAATAATCTTGCTGATCTCTCAATTGCGCAACACCAGACCGTGCTTCAAAAATTCCGACAACAATATACTCTGACCGTCTTCGATACTGCCTTTCTTTGCGAGTGAGGGGGTTTAGAGTAGCGGGATTGGAGATTTAATTCAGTAATAAGAAGTTAAACGTTGGGCCACTCGTTCTTAAATAACCCAGTATGCTGAAATAAATAAATTAGTTGTGGGCCGATAATTTAAATCTTACTTCTGAGGTGTTTCTAGGTTTAATAAGTTAGCAGATTTCAGTCAGTATGCGAGCTTATAATGAGTTTCTACAGAAAGTTATTATGCGTTATATACATCATTTAGAATTTAATAATTCGCTTAACGTTGCTTTTTAGCATTAAAGTTTATCAATAACATAACTGTATCCGTACTCAATATGTAATTATACGATATATTATGATTGTATAACTATATGAAATAAACATTGACGCTTTACGCTGTAGCTTGGCGGGGGTAGTTTTCATCTCTTGTAATGGTGAACTCAGTACGCCCATTCGTCAAATGAAGATGGTCAAGTAGAAATTGCATTGTATGCAATGTCCTACCAAAAGCCTGCTTGAAAAATCTCATATCATATCGCATGTTTTGTCTGAATCATGTACAGTGACACTCCCTGCTCTGTAGTCTACTATTGCAAGAACCCAATGACATTGGTTAACATTTACTGGGACAACAATGATATCGGACGCATTCCACGGCGTTGCCGGCCAGTCGAGTACGGTTCCGTCGGCGTAAGCCTTGATTACAGAAAGGTCATATTCGCCTTCCAACCTGTACTCTGCTGCAAATACCTGATTGAATGCGGTATTCATGAATGCAATGGAAGGGCGTGCGATATCTGTTTTCCTCTGGAGTTCAATAAACCCGCGCAGGCATTCATCAATATGCTACAAAAAAACAATTTTTATTCAATTATAGCATCCCAAATATCACTCTTCAATATAACATAACATACCTCGTCAAGCAGCCACGCAGCATTTTTCATCAGCCTTGCAAGAAACTGTTGTCCACGCTGCGCAAAGATCCGATTACGTACACGTCCGGGCCCATGTTCTCAACAATCACAGATACATGTGGAAACATAGCAAGAATCCTACTAATACGATTATGAAATGCACTGTTAGAGGAACTATATGTGACAGTATCTGCGGGGGAATTTGGTATTGTAGTTGGCGAAATGACCGGATGCTTCCCTTTCTTTGCCATACTTGAGAGAGTGCGCTGTATTTTGCGTCGTCGTCGTTGCTCGTCCTCCGCATGAACAGCAGTATTCACTGCCCCGCGCAGATCATCTGCATGTGTACGAATAATATTCTGGAAAATTCATCAGACTCCACATATTTAATATGAAAATAAAGCATATAAATGATTACACAAATTTTCGTAAAACAGTAATACCTAATCTGTTCTCTAACGTCGTCAACTTCAAGTTGATCTGTTCAAAGTGTTGGTCAATCGTTCTTCCCATATCCTTCAGCATAGTGGCATGGACATCATATCTAGTTTGCAATGCATCAAACCTCTGAACAGCACTTTGCGCATAGTCATCAATCTTTCTGTCAATACGGACGATCATTTGAGATAGTGAATTTTGTAAATATGCAAAATTTCTCTGTAAATAACTGCGTATTTCATATATCATTTTAAGTTTTCGAAAACAATAGGTATATTTAGTTCTTTCAAAATATCGCGAGATTAAATACCCAGAGATAAGCTGAACGGTTGCATAGAATTTAATCAGGTACTTCAAGGTGAAGGGGCGCGACCTGCACCGCAGGATACAGATGAGACGAACCAGTCTGAAATGGATGTAAGAGCTGATTAAAGGGCACAATTATTTTAACTATTCACAGAATAGCACGTGTCCAAAAACTATACCCCTTCACATATTCGCCCCAAAACCCTTCAGAACCCCCCACGGAACAATTACTCATTAAATGGACTGGAAGCTGAACAGCTGTCCTATTTCATTGTTATTATAAACGAACTGATATGTATTTAAGTAATTAAATAGTTATTATGGAAAGAATTATAAGCGTGACACAATTTATTTTCAATTATTGTGCATTTATTACGCGCATGATCATATACCGTATAGTCATATCTTGTGATAGCGCACAGTCGTATAAACGTTATGCAAACTACTATTGCAAAACCGAGCTATTTGAAAGTCCATAAACATATTTTATATGTAATTAAGTAGTTAAATATTTAAACAGGGAATTTTAAAGGTCAGTCACAGTTCTCTTTTTGAATAATGGTAATATATAACCAATAACCTATATCAATAACTAAATAAATACAAAAGGCATAGCTTAAAAAGGATCTTTTATCAGCGCAATTAAGTAATGCAACTTATGCATTTTACACACATTTGTCCTTGCGGCGTTCCCCGACTCACGAACACAGTTTGGAATAAGTGTTAGTTGGATAAAAATGAAATACAATATTTAGTAGAACGCATTCACAGCTCAATGTTCAAGGATGTCAAAAATTACTTTTTTTGTAACACTTTTTCTGTAATACACTCTCAGTAATATAATGTTGGTATCGACCTCTAACCATTATTAATACTTAAATAAATACAAAAGTCACCACTTAATTTTAAAAGGAACCTTTAATTATGAATAGTTAGATAGTAAAAAATGAATAAATATTTGACATTGAACAACGCAATTAAGTATAGAACTTATGCTCTTTACTCACATTTGCCTTTAGACTCTATGCGGATTCATGAACAGAGGTTGTTATAATTATATGTCCGATAGTAAAATAATACAATATTCAGTCATGCATTTCCAGTTCTCAAGTTTGAAGAACATCAACACTTACATTATTATAACAGTTTCTATAATACAGAGTCGGTAATATGACGTTGGTATCGATTTCTCATTGCCATTATTATTGTTGTATATATCGATCATATTGAACGATAAATGAACTTAGAATTTCAAGATAGACGGTGAAATAGCTAGCTCAACATAGTAAAGAAGCCATAAACAACGCTAAGATAGGAAAACAAACAGAAAAACTAATGGGGCTGGTCTACTGTTTCCTTCTTGATTTTTTTGCGTTTGCCCTTCTGGAACGTTTCTAAAACAGTATCCTCATCATCTGTATTGCTTTCTATTGTACTGAGATCCTTTGCAGCAGCTCAAGTCCTCATCACGCTTTTTGCCGCATGCGCCTTTGGTTTTTCTAAACAATCCTGCATTTCATCCGAAAGAACGCGTTCAACCATAGATACCCCGTCCGACAGGGCGTGCGAAGCCTGAAGGGCACCAATCGATCCCTGCATTTTTAGAAAGTGAAACACAATCAACCACCATTAAAACATTCGTAGACTATCTCCGACTTTTACCTCGGTGGACTTATGCGGATCGGGCACGGCCTTAACATCAAGAATTTCCGACATACGCGTAACCGTCAAGCTTTTATACAGACTTTTAAAATCAAACGGCTTGATCCTCACGAAAAAGTTAAAAGATTTTCCCACTAAAGAACGAATACAATCAGGAAGCCAACTAACATCAGTTCTCCATTTCTTCTAAAATTAGTTGCTCTCCATGACCGCAACAGCCGAACAATTATTGTAGTGTTTACCATCTTCGAGGTTAAAGAATTAAGTACAGAATAATTATTCGGTAGAACCATGATGATTTTAAAACTACACACAACTAATACTGTTTCTTAATAGTAAGAATTGGACGAAGGATTCTCTATATTTATAAGAATAATATGAAGCGATTTATTGTCATAGGATTAATAGAAAAACCTTTCAACTACATTAAGAGAAGATTAAGCGAATGTTATTTGAAACGGGTGTAGAACATGTATTTGTCATGAGTAAAGGAAAAGTTATTTTTACACCGTGTCATACGTATTTCAGGAAACGTACATTATTCAGCAGGCTCTTTTTCAATCGCCTAAATAATTGTCAATATCGCAAATTTAAATGCCTTAGTGCATTACAAACGATTGAGACGTCATCAATTAATAAAGACAACCATATCAACTTCAGCAGCAGTGTATTCTAATCGGGCCGCAACATTAGCCATAGCTATGTTATCCTAATACGGATAATGAAATTATAGTAATCTAATGATAATGCGAAATCATTTACGTTCAGAGTTAAAAGATTGAGCTACAACACGATTTACAACGATATTGTATTCTCATCTATTTCCAAGCCATGCCAATCGCCATATTATGTTAAATACCGTTAATGTAATTATAGCATCTTTAGTAAATCAATTTAATTAGAACACGAAACGATTTGTTGTCATAATTAAAATTCAAACATCTGAACCACAATAAGATATTGTACAGACAAACCTGTGAAAATCATCAATTGTATATTCTTATCCGATTCCAAACCTTGGCTATAACTATCTTACTACAATACGACTCAACAGCTTTGTACACTCATCGATTTTCGAACATTGTCTATCTCCAAGGTATGTTAATATGGTAATGCAATTATAGTAACTTTCAGTAAATCAATATAATAGGAATACGAATGGCCTTGTTGTCATAATTAAAAAACAACGTCTCGCTTCCATTAACATGCGTATCATTAATGATGATGTTCATAAATATCGATTATGTATAAGACCCTAATTAAGGAACGCACCAACTTTTAGATTTCGTCAACGACCTGCACTCAAAAAAATTTTCATAAACGTATTAATCCGACTCCATAAACGACCTCATTCAGGCAACAGTTTTTTAGCCGGGCAATTATTTGACCAATCATATACTTTTAAATGCCGAAGTGTATTACAGTCGCTCATTAATTAATACATTTAATGCAATTATAATAACGTTAGTAAAACAATATTATAATAATATGAAATGATTTATTGTCAGCGGGACAAACGAAACCTTTGAACTACAGTAAGATTTTCAAAAGTATTGTATTCTATTCGATTTCCAAGCCCTGTCTGTCGCCATGGTATGTTATTGCCATTAATGAAATGTAGCAACTCCATTAAATGCATCATAAAAATCGCACCTGCCACACCTTCAAAACACCTCACACATCACACGCGATAGGATGATAACTGCACGACTGTATCATTACAAAACACTTATGATGTAACCAAAAAATGATAATACGAAATCATAGCAAAAACCTATGAACTACAAAATCATCTGAAAGGTCGTTTAAGGCAATGATACTAACTTTAAAAAATCATTAGGAAACAATTATAGCATTGTTGTTAAAAACATGTGTCATTAGACAATCCGCCCCAGGTATCAAACAACCTTTTATGAATCAGCTAAATCAATACGGAACTATTGTAGCATTGTTGTTAAATAAACACACACATCATTACACAACCTGTTCCACAAACAAATTAAACAAAAATTAAAAGGAAAAATACATCATTAAACATTAAAAAACAAAGGTACCATTAAACTACTCATCACATGTATCAAACGACCGTTTACGTTATAAAATGAAAGGACGTCAATGATCTAAACCCGATCTCGAATCTTGAAACCTGCAACAACAAACAAACATACACACATACAGAGGATTCATAAACAAAAAATGAGATGCAAAAACAACATCAGGGAGACCAAACATTCAGTCAGAGAATACAAATAAGAGCTTCAACCGAAACGACCCTGGGTCTCCCGACCTATGATATTCCAAGCACCGCATTAAATTAAAATGAATAAAAAACAAATCTCATTTATCATAAAAATCGTACAGGACACACCTTCAAAACACCCCATGAATCAAACGCAATGGGATGATAAGTTGACGACTGTATCATTACAAAACAGCAAAAAACATGCACGACATTACGCAGTGGAGAGATAACTACACGACTGCATCGCTTTATACCCGAAACATTAAACAAACAGGGAGATATAATTACACGACCGTATCGAATTCTAATACAATGGCCTCATTGCAAAACGCCAATGATGATAACCAAAAAAAGATCCAACCAACGTTAGAGATGTACTTTCAACAGCAAGAAACATAAACATCCTTCATAATTCAAAATAAAATGAATAAAAAGGCATCATAAAAATCGCACCTGCGACGCCTTCAAAACACCTCACAGATCGCACGCAATGGGGTGACAACTGCACGACCATATAATCATTACAAAACAGCAACGATGATAACAAAAAAATGATCCTACAAACCTTAGAGATGGGCAGACAACACCCAAAAACATGCACGACCTTAGGCAGCGGAAAGACAACTACACGACTGCATCGCTTGATACCTGAAACATTAAACAAACAGGGGAGATATAATTACACGACCGTATCGAATTCCATCACAATGGCCTCATTGCAAAACACGAATGATGATAACCAGAAATGATCCAACCAACCTTAGAGATGTGCTTTCAACAGCAAAAAACATGCACGGCCTTAAGCAGTGGAGAGATGACTGCACGACTGTATCGCTTGATACCGGAAACAGTAAACAAACAGGGGAGAGATAATCACACAACCTATCGAATTCTATCACAACTCCAGTAGGCACTAATCAAACCCGCAGGTAGAGCAACGACTGCAAAATAGCCTGGAACATGCGACAACAAACAAATATATATGAACATATAAATGAAAAACCATAATAAAAAAAGGCTAAATATCAAATTATAACAAATAAACATCCTTCATAAATCAAAATAAAATCAATAAAAAGGGCATCATAAAAATCGCACCTGACACGCATTCAAAACACCTCACAGATCGCACGCAATGGGATGACACCCGCACGACTGTATAAATACAAAACACCCATGATGATAACCAAAAAATGATCATACCAACTTTAGAGATATTATTTCGACCGCAAAACATTCACGACCTTAGGCAGTCGGGAGATAACTGCATGGCTGTAACTCAACATGCACGACCTTAGGCACTCGGGAGATAACTGCACGGCTGTAACTCTTCAAACATGCAACAGTAAACAATCATACGCACATACAGAGCAACGATAAACAACCATGAAATTCTGAAAAAGGCATCATAATCATCGTACCTGCCACACCTTCAAACTGCACGACTGTATCATAGCTTCAAACCTGCAAGAGTAAACACACACACACACATACAGAGGATCGATACACAACCATGAAATGCAAAACAACCCCAGCAACACCAAAACGTCAGTCAGAGCATATAAATAAGACCCCCGATCCGAGACGACCCTTTGTCTAACGACTTATGATATTCCAAGGACCAAATATTAAATTGAATAAGAAATGCATAATAAATATCATCTATCGATCAAGTACAAATCGCATTTATGATGCCACTGATGTAATACAACCCACACATAAGGCTAAAGTGGACATTATTGTTACTACTTTTTTAATGGCATAAATAACCTCATGAAAGCTGACGTGTCACAAAGCAGCCGGCTATAGGGGTGGCAATTTTCGTAAATAAATCATCATATTAGCCCAGATTGAAAGCCATCTACGAACTTTTATATATAAAGGATTATATGGTGGGAGAATCCAAAATAATCCTCGTTGTTTACCCAATTGGTCAATTTAGTCCTTCCCCAAAATTGTCGGCTAACACGTGTTGACAAATTCTGACACGTGGCCTTTTCCCTTTTTGGCATTTACTCCATGGACCAGACTTTCTCCATATATATATATATATATATATATATATATAAATAAAATCGAGTATGCTAAATCGATACCTTGATACAGTTATCCCATTTTTCAGGAGGGCCATTGACAACACTAGACTATAAAAAATTAGAGATTCCAACACATTAACAACTTTTACTACAAAACGAAAATTCTCCCACACGTACAGCTTGAGGCCTATAATGAAGGCACCTTGCCTTCCTACCTTGATCGAATTCCCATAATTTGGTTTTTGGCGATACTTTTCTCTCCATTGTTTGAATGAATTTTATTATTGATACGGGTACGACCCCGATCAACAAGATTTATAGTCCGAGAATTAAGGTGAGGGCCGGTTTGGATGAAGTCGTGGACGGGATATGCGAAATAGGATAGAAAATAGTAAAGAGACAGCGATTTACGTGGTTCGGATTCGGATGAATCCTACGTCCACGGGCCGCCGGAGAATATTCACTATTAACGGGATAAGATTACACACTCTATCTCACGATCTCTCACGTTTACAAGTGCTTCCAAGCTCTAAACAGTAGAAAGAAGATAAAGAGAGGGAGAGAGGACATGTGTGTGTGTTCTTGGTGTATTAGTGTGTGTGGGGTGTGACTTATTATGTAAAATGGATAAGAGCCACCTATTTATACTATTGACGCGTCTAGGGTTTCATACTGCCCTCCTTCGTCAGGTCTCCCAGACGCTTCCTTAGCTCTCCTGGATTCTTCCTCTGCCCTTCAGTATAGTCCCGTAGCTCTCTGGAATATCTCCCGAATTCTTCTTTTGGCCGTTCTGGCTAGTTCCGTAGCTCTGGGGGATATCTCCCTAGCTACTCCAAATATCATCTTCGTACCTCGCTTCTGGTCGGACCTCGTACCTAGTCCATGCCTCCTTCAGACCCGATCTCCTACTCTGTTCCTTGTGAGTTGTCAGCTCAGGAGGAATGCTGGATCGAAGGTCACCCCTATCATCCAGTCCCCCTACTCTGAGTTGTAATATGCTAAGTATTGCAGCTCGGAGTATTATTAAGAAAGCATTCCTCCTCTTGTGTACTTAAATTTCTTCCGCCATTTTCTCCCGTTTCCCAAGAAGTCCTGAACAGCTTAGGACTTCACATGTTGATGGAAAGCTGATCTTTGAAATCCTAGTAGATCATGTCCTCTTTACTAATAGAAAGCTGCACTTGAAAATCCTGATCATACGGATTAGGTCTTCATGAGTCGGCGGAGAGCTGACTTCGAACAATCGGACTAGATAACCCAAGTCTCTGTCTCTCAGTTATATCTGGACTTAAAACATCCGGACGGAGTGCGTCGGATCTTCGCTTGCCAGCCTGGAGCCGGACTTAGGGACCTCGAATAGCTGAATAGGCTCCATGCTAGCATGGAGCCAGCTTAGAAATCCCAAATAGATGAATTGGGTCTTCCCAGGCCAGCAAAGAACTGGACTTGTAAATTAGGATCGAGCAGATCCATCTTGTGGGTGAGAACTAACCTAGAGTCCGAAGAGCTGACCTTAAAATTTGGAGAAGGTAGATCATGTCTTCATTCATTGGTTCGAAGATGGACTCCTGATTGCATAGATCAGGTCTCTTTATCAACGGAGAGCTGATGTAGAACTCTTGCTCCCAAAGCCAGGTCTCCGTATGTTAGCGTGGGAGGTGGGTTACCATGCCGTCGACTTTGTCCGTCTCCCTTGGTAAGTAGGATGTCTGCTCCGCTGGCTAACTCCTGATTGTGGCTTGTCTCCATGGAGCTAGCCGAGCTGCTGAAGCGTAGAGATGCCACGATCAGACGGTTGAAGGATGAATTAGCAAGCTTGCAGCAGAACAAGAGAAGCTCCTCGAGTGCAAGGCTGCAAATCTGTTGGCAAAGGAGCAAAACGCCAGGCTGGAACCTTCAAAGTAAGAGTCAGAGAGGAGGCACGGAGACTTCGTTGCTGGATCTGGATTTTATCCTGCATGAAGCCAATGTGGCGTAACTATCCGCATTCACTTGCGGGGAATCTTGTCTCAACTTCCAGCTCTCCAGCTCTCCGTGGTCCCTTCCTATCAGGGCTAGCCTTGAAGCTTTCTTCGCTTTCCTGTGCCCAAACTTCAGCGAACGGGTCATGCTGATGCTTGAAGAACGCTGGGTCGAGCATTGCCTGCCAGGTTGGAGCGAACTTAGGTATCCCAATGAAGTAGGCCGGGTCTTCGAGTGCCAACACGGGGCTGGACTTAAATATCCCAACAGATTGGTTAGGTATTATGCGCCAGCACGGGACTGGACTTAGATATCCTACTCCAGATAGATTGGATCTTTGAATGCCAGCGCAGAGATGGACTAAGATAACCCAACTTGGGCCTTTCCGTGTCAGCGCGGAGCTGGACTTTGATATCCCCATCCAGATGGATTAGGTTTCCTATGATAGCACGGGCTAGATTTATATTCACAACCACGTAGGTTGGGTATTCTGGTGCCAGCGCTAGATGTCCCAATCCGTATAAATTGGGTTTCCTATGCTAGCGCAGAGCTAGACTTATATATCCCAAACACATCGGTTGGGAATTCTGGTGCCAGCGTGGAGCTGGACTTGGATGTCCCAATCCAGATAGATTGGGTTTCCTGTGCCAAGGCGGAGCTGGACTTAGATATCCCAACAGTTAGGTTGGGTCTTCACATGCCAGTTCGGAACTGGACTTAGATAGACACCCCCAACAGTTAGGTTGGGTCTTCTGTGCCAGCACGGAGCTGGAATTAGATTTTCCAACAGTTAGGTTGGGCCTTTAGGTGCCAGCCCAGAGCTGGACTTAGATATCCCAACAGTAGTTGGGTCTTTGGGCACCAGGCAGCATTAATGGTACTTGCATCGTGCTAGCTACCCTATTTGCTACCTGTTCTCTTTTTTGCACCTTTCTTTTATGGTGCGGGAGCTGGGAGATCTGTGTCGGTTTCTGGCGACCTGCATTGGTCGTCAAGAGGTCCATGCCAGACAGCTGATCTGGAAACCTGCGCCCGAAAGCTAGTCGAAGTATCAATGCTTGAAGTTAGCATTACCTGAACAGGTTAGGGCTTATTGCATTCTGTTTTGTATTCTTGGGACTTGTCATCGGCAGATCCGTAGATCAATAGTAAACGCCGGAAAGTTTCCGCCTAGGCTAGACCGGGGCGTATGATATTCGTCTCCAACTTAGGCTACATCCCCTCCGTATGCACTTTTCTTCTGACATCCTGATGCAATCATATACAGACATTCACCTAAAAAGTTATTGGCAGAACGTGTACCTGGAAGATGTCCGTCAGGGCTAGACTTGGCGCTTATCGCTTTCGTTTTCACGAGTTGGGGACTCGTTTTCACCAGGTCCGTAGATCAACCAAGGAGGTTCCCACTTGGAGCTAGGCTGGGGTCTATGGGCCTTGTTTCCAACTTGGGGTTGAGCCCTGATATAGAAGAGCGAAGTGCAGCCGCTCTTGCTGCCAAGGAGGATGAGCTTGCGTCCCATATGAACCAGCTCGTGGAGAAGCAACAAGCCTTGATCGAATGCAAGGCTATGGACTTGTTGGTAGAGAGGGAGAATGCTATGAAGGCTATTCTGGAACGAGCCTTCGATGCTGGTGAAAGAAGTGCCGAGTGACTCGAGTCCATGCATCGGGAACGGCATTCTGCAGGCAGGTTAGAGGGAACCCAGCTCTGCCAAAAATATCTCTCAGCCTCTCATGCGGCACTACTTCTTGGGAGGTTTCGCGGCCGGATAGGAGCCAACTTCTACTCTGGAAGAGGCTATGAAGGCTACGAGTGCTCCTCCGACCTTTAAAGTGGATCTTGAGGCGGCTCCTAATCCCAGCTTTTGGCTCACCATAGTGCCCTGCTACTCTCTTACTTTACTGAAGATCTCACCCAAGATTCTCATGGAGCAGCTTTCCGGGTTGGAATAGCAAGAGCTGTCTGCCGCTTCTGAGGTTCCAGCTCCGGTGGATGGTTCACACGTTCCACCTTCTTGAACTGTTAACTGAACGATATCCGCCTAAATCGGAGTCGACATCCATCGCTTTTGTTCCAGGTGGGTTGGATGCCCGTCATCACGAAGTCCGCAGACTGACAGGGGAGGCTCCCACCTGGAGATAGGCTCTGGCCTTCAGGCCTTGTTTCCAATCTGGGCGTTGAATCAGGTCTTGGGGGCTTCGTGGCATGTTTTCTTTGCACTTTGCTTGTGCCTTTACCATATTTTGGAGGAATTTTTCTTCTTAAGTATTTTGGGCCCGCTTTGCTGTTAATGTCCGGACTTGTACTACTACCACTCTCCACTCTCCACTCCCCCTACTTCGGATTGTGCTGATGTTCATAAGCACATTCAAAGTACCTGAAGAGTGTTTCCCCTGATTTGCCAACCTCACTCTTTCCATCGTTTCACCTTGGTAGTTTGTGTCGGACCTTCTTCGTAAACAACAAACCTCGGGTGTTTGCTTGCGAGAGGCGTCTGCCCCGACACGTTCTCCTTCCAACACGCTACTGCATTTGCATTCAGATTTTTCGTCTAAGGAGTTGTTGGCGAACAGAAGTGTATACCTGCTGGATCCGACATCCCTCGATTTTGTTTTTATCAGGAGGTCTCCGGAAAAGCTTCTCATCTTGTATGAGGGCAGCGCTGCTATTGTTGTCTTCTACTTACGGGTGAGTCGGAGCCTAGGCATTCTCTTTGTTACCTCGAGCTATCTGGGGCCAGCAAGGTGTATTTCGTGTAGCCAACAAGTATTCAACCCAGAGTAATCCGAGGCTTGGGCGTATCCCAGTTCGGGTTTAACAGGCATTGATCCAGGGTAGCTTGAAGCATCGGTTTGGATATCCCAAACATGTATGGGTTTCGTACGCCAGCGTGGAGCTGGACTTAGATATTCCAAACCGATAGTTTGGCTTTCCCATGCCAGCGCAGAGCTGGACTTCTATACCCCAGCAGATAAGTTGGGTGTTCGAGTGCCAGCGTGGAGCTGGGCTTAGATATCCCAACAGTTAGGTTGGGTCTTCGTACCAGCACGGAGCTGGACTTAGATACCCCAACAGATAGGTTGGGTTTCATCACGGATCGCAGTATCCTGGGAGACACTCGAGTAGGCTGAGTCCGACACCCTCAGTTTTCGTTTATCAGGTTCGCAGAGTACTGGTGAACCTTTTCATCTGGTGTGAGGCAAGCGTTGACTGGTTCTGTCTTCCGTTTGGGGCTGAGTCGGAGCTTAGGAGCTCTTGGCCAGCATTGGCTGGTTCTATCTCATTTCGGGTTGAGTTGGAGCATAGGAGCTCTTGGCCAGCATTGGCTAGTTTTCTCCCATTTCGGGCTGAATTGGAGCATAGAAGCTCTTGGCCAGCGTTAGCTGGTTTTATCCCATTTCGGGCTGAGTTGGAGCTTACGAGCTCTTGGCCAGCATTGGCTTGGGCGTGACCCGTTTCGGGTTTAGCAGGCATCGATCCAGGGTAGTCTGGAGCCTGGGCACATTGGTGCAGGCGCGTTTCGCGCCGTCGACAAGCATTGGCTTAATCGTGACCCGTTTCGGGTTTAGCAGGCATTGATCCAGGGTAGCCTGGAGCCTGGCACATTGGTGCGGGCGCATCTCACGCAGGCGCAGCCGTCGACAAGCATTGGCTTAGTCGTGACCCGTTGCGGGTTTAGCAGGCATTGATCAAGGGTAGCCTGGAGCTTGGGCACATTGGTGCAGGCGCATTTCGCGCCGTCGACAAGCATTGGCTTAGTCGTGACCCATTTCGGGTTTAGCAGGCATTGATCCAGGGTAGCCTGGAGCTTGGGTACATTGGTGCAGGCGCGTTTCGCACCGTCGACAAGCATTGGCTTAGTCGTGACCCGTTTCGGGTTTAGCAGGCATTGATCCAGGGTAGCTTGGAGCCTGGGCACATTGGTGCGGGCGCGCTTTACGAAGCCATATTCGCGCCGTCAACAAGGGCGAATCCCAAATCGGGAGCCATTAGGTATTCAACCCAGGAGTAATATGGGGCTTGGGCTTCTTTTCCCGCCCGGAACTAGGCCGGGGCTTATGGTTTTCAACTCCGTCTGGTGCTAGGAGACTTTGGTTGCCAGCGGAGAGCTGGACCGTCATACCTGGCAAATCTGCAAAGCCACAACCACAAGCAACTCCAACGCACGCGACGCAGTGAGCGTCGTGAGATAAAAATAATAATGATAAAATATCACTTAGTGACTACACAGTGAAAACACTGTGTTATGGCAGGTCAGAAATAAGCCTATACAAATAAATTCTAGCACATAGCCCGGCACTCTCCTTAAACCGGTGATCTAGGAAGGTCAGATTTCGAGATATGGGTTAGCTAAGTAGGAGAGCCAGAGGTCAAAGGTAGCTAAGTAGGAAAGCTGGAGGTCAGTAGCTAAATAGAAAAGCTGGAGGTTCGTAGCTAAGTAGAAAAGCTGGAGGTCAGTATCTAAGTAGGAAAGCTGGAGGTCAGTAGCTAAATAGAAAAGCTGGAGGTTCGTACCTAAGTAGGAAAGCTGGAGGTCAAAGGTAGTGTCCGGAGGAGGTACATAATCCCAGCTAATCCTGACAAGGGTGTTGAAAAGGACGGGACTGTTTACAGCCGACCAGGGGACACAAAGAGGGTGTAGATTGCGGAACATTATGGTCAGACAGAGGTATGTCAGTCTGACAGTAGTACGCCTGTAACTGTATGTCCTAGGCTGTACCTTTTGAGAGCCCTGCTGGAGACCAACTGGGCTAGCAGCCCAATGACAATAATTCCAACAGTCCAAATATTCGGTCCAAATAATTAATTTAAGAGCCTAATAAATCAAGCCCAATTTATGTAAGTCCCCCGACTCTAAAAGTCCCATATTTAATTTATTTTGGTAATCCAAAATAATTAATTCCAGCCGCTATGATAATTAATCTCAATAACTCCAAAATAATTATTTTCAGAAATTAACTAAAATAATTCCAGTAATGGAAAATAATTAATTCTTGCAGCCCAATAGAAGTAATTCATGTAGCCCAATAAAATAATATCAATTGCCCAAATATTATAAAGTCTAGCAAACCTAAAACCCTAATATTTAATTGATTTGAGTATTATCGCCTATAGCCCAGATATAATTCCCACGTATTTAAAAGGCCCAACCTAGTAGAAAACCTAGGTGAAATAACAACAGAACCCCGAATATTATCGGAATTCCAGTTCGTCCCCCAATTTCAGATTTCACAACGTTTGGCCCCAGGGAAAATAACATAATTGACCCCATTATTTCTGTAATTCTACACAACACCCCAAAAGTTAGAAAACATACCATCCGGTCCCAAAAAGCAATCTCCGGTGAGGACGTCGCCGGCGGCCGGAGAGGCGACCACAGCGGTCCTACCCTAGGGCTTGACGGTCGTCGCTTCGGCAGCTGAAGCTCAATGGAGTCCGAAATCCGAGCTCGTTTCAAGATTCTGGTATGGCGACGGCGGCTAGGTCGACATCACCGTCTCTGATGTCGCCGTCCTCCATTGCTGCGCCACGTTTCTTTAGATGGACGAGAGGTCGTCGAAAGTCAATCTCTTACATCGAACTGAAGTGTTTCTTGAAGGGCTTTTCTATTGGTCATGGAGCGATATCTTCACTTACCTAAAGAACCAGATTTCTCAGAACTCGTATGTTAATTTCCTCTCTGTTTCGTCTTTGCCGTCGTCTTCTTCCCCTTGGGCACCCTCAATTTCGAGAGCTCGATGTCGATTTTTCCATTTTCAGATGCGATGGTGTTGGGATTTTTGTCTGCTACTGGGACTTTGTTCCCAGATTTTTGCTTTGAGGGGTGGTTGTTGCTCGCTGTTGCCCAGATGGCCAATGGCGTGACGTAGGCGTCGATTGAGTCGGCGGAAGTCGTCGGCGATGGTGGGTTGGGATCACCGATGGCCATGGCAGCGATGAAGCTTCCTTGGTTATTGGTGGTTCGATGGGGACGAGAAGAGGAGCTGATAGGATGGCGACGGCAGACCACAGCGATACGAGGCAAACGCCGCGGCGTCTTTCGGAGGGCCAGCTGCGGCGAGGGCTGTACGGTGCCGCCTCGATGATGGCTGGGCGGTCTGGGTGATGGAATGATCGTTGACGGTAAGGCGAAGGCGGCCGGTGGCTAAGCACACGGCGGGACAAGCTTCCGCTCGGCAAGTGTTCGACGAAATGCCGTAGAAGAAAACTCAAGAATGGCAGCCCAGAAATCTTCAAAAATCAGTCGTTTAATCCAAGGCATGACTCCATATCTCACGTTCCAAACCCTCGTTCCCACAGACGGCGCCATTTGATGCGGGTACGACCCCGATCAACAAGATTTATAGTCCGGGAATTAAGGTGAGGGCCGGTTCGGATGAAGTCGTGGACGGGATATGCGAAATAGGATAGAAAATAGTAAAGAGACAGAGATTTACGTGGTTCGGATTCGGATGAATCCTACGTCCACGGGCCGCCGGAGAATATTCACTATTAACGGGATAAGATTACACACTCTATCTCACGATCTCTCACGTTTACAACTGCTTCCAAGCTCTAAACAGTAGAAAGAAGATAAAGTGAGGGAGAGAGGACATGTGTGTGTGTTCTTGGTGTGTTAGTGTGTGTGGGGCGTGACTTATTATGTAAAATGGATAAGAGCCACCTATTTATACTATTGACGCGTCTAGGGTTTCATACTGCCCTCCTTCGTCAGGTCTCCCAGACGCTTCCTTAGCTCTCCTGAATTCTTCCTCTGACCCTTCAGTATAGTCCCGTAGCTCTCTGGAATATCTCCCGAATTCTTCTTTTGGCCGTTCTGGCTAGTTCCGTAACTCTCGGGGATCTCTCCCTAGCTACTCCAAATATCATCTTCGTACCTCGCTTCTGGTCGGACCTCGTACCTAGTCCCTGCCTCCTTCAGACCCGATCTCCTACTTTGTTCCTTGTGAGTTGTCAGGTCAGGAGGAATGCTGGATCAAAGGTCACCCTATCAATTATACAATCCGTTACTGAATAGCTCTTTTGAAATCCCATTTTCGTAATTTAGTTTGGCATGCTACATGACTTTAAGTTCATGGATGTATTAATTAGAACACAAAGCCTTTTCTTCGATAGTAGAAAACTTACAGCATGCAACCTCATAGTCTAATTGGATCAGCAGTACTACTATGCAAAACACACAACAAAGAGAGCTATTACACCACGTATATGGTTGAGCAGCTGCTCTATGGTTGATAGATTTTCCCTTTTTTTTGCTAGAGGCTAAGATTCAGATATATGTAACGAAATTTTTTATGATATTAGACTGTTAGAGATTACGCTTGGGTTCTCTAAAGATCCTTGAGTTTGTGTACCAAGGGGGTGTTTGTTTTGGAATGATCCTCCAAAACATCACCGTAATCTTCTTATCGCCTTATAATTGCCATCTTTGTTTAGACTAGGAGATGAGTCATCACTGTAATGATGGATCACCTGCGTAATGAAAATGGGGTGATATTTTACCTTTTGGATCACCCAGAGAAAGCTAGGTGATCTGACATCACGGTGATGGGGCCGGGTCATCTTTCAAATTTTTATTTGGACAACATTACCCCTTAGTTTAGCATTTATACCTAATATATTCTTATTCATAATTTTAATTTTATAACTAAACTATTTAAATCTTAAAATAATATATTTATTAACAAAAATTTATATTGAATAACTATACAAGAATTATTAATTCTTAAAAAGCGTTAAACTCAATATTAAAATAGTAATCATTATTACGTAAATATCATCTCAATATACATACACATATATATATATATATATATATATATGTATATATATAGGGGTGAGCAATAATATCCGGAAACGGATTCCGATCCGGTATCCGGTTTTCAAAACACGAAAAAAATGGATATCCGGTTTTAAAAATCGGATAGGATATCCGATCCGATTTATTTTAAAATAAATGGGATCGGATACGGATAGTGGTTTGTCTAAAATTCGGATATCCGATTTTATATTTAAAAAAATAGTAAAAAATAAAAAAAATAGCCCAAAAAGAAAATTGAAGGTCCAAAAACGAAAAAAACTCAAAGTAGAATATTTAAATTTATATTATTTTGTTATTGCAAACAATAGTTAGAGAACTGAAATAAAGAAACATAAAAACATCGAGATGCAAGTTAAAAACTGATATAAATTTATGGTACTGTACTGTGTTTATAATTTATTACGTAATTTTGAAACATAAATTCACATACTGTGTGAATTACTGTGTATAGAAATTCTTATATGAAAAATATTTTTTTTATTTTGATAAGAAATAAGAAAAATGCTTTTGAAAAGAAAATAATAAAAAATAGAAGAAAAATAAATTTAAAAATCGGATGCGGATATCCGATTTAAATATTCGAATAAGGTGGATATCCAATTTTTGGATATCCGATTAAAACCGGAGCGGATACGGATATCATTTTTCGATATCCGAAAATACGGATATCCGATTTTGCTCACCCCTACATATATACATACATATATATATATATATGTATAAATTTATCTATATAGTATTCGTAGGGTTAAATATGACATTTACACAAGATCACCATAGGGTTGGCAGTGGGCGGGGATTTCCCGTCCCCGCGAGGATCCCCCCCGAACAGGGCGGGGAATCCCCGATATTTTATCCCCATGGGGCGGGGACGGGGAATGATTTTTCTCCGTGGTGATCCCCGCCCCGTTCCCCGAACCCCCTTTTATATATTATAATATATATAATATTAAATTATAATTTAAATAATAGTAAAATAATATCAAATATATATTAAATAATATTAAATTAATACAAATAATATATAATTATAATTTATATAATATTTATAACAAAAATATATTCAAATTTATATATTATCTTAAAAATATTTTTTTTATAAAAAAAATTAAGGGGCGGAGAATCCCCGCGGGGACGGGGGCGATTTCGTCCCCGAATGCATCGCGGGGACGCGGACGGAGATTAGATCCCCTCCCCCGCCCCGCCCTGTTGCCATCCCTAATCACCCCACACATCACCGTAATTAGGTAAACACAATATTCTTATTTCACATTGATATGCAAAATAAAATATCACCCCAAAACAAACACGGTAATGATATATCACATTGATCTACATCACGCTGATATTCACATTACGGTGATGTGAGTATCACCGTGATGTTGGATCACAGGAACAAACACCCCCTAGGAAGTAAAAAACTATTACATATATATAATTAATTGCGTAAATATATACTGAGTAAATACGTTGATTTATATGATTATTAATTAATATATGTAAATACATTACAAAGCGTGTCGCGGAAATGTAATATAAATAATATATCTAATATTGCACGTAAATCCAGTCAAGTTATTATTCTTGTATTAAAATAATCGAAGTTTAAAAAGGAAAACAATTCAGGTGGCAAAAGTCGTTTTGTAGCAAAATATTGTGATAAAAAGAAATTTGAAGAGAAACAGGTTATGATTGCCAAAAGTAAATTACTATTCACAAAACTAGGCTACCGTACGCTATCAACGCGATAAAATACATTTCAGCGAAAGGTTAATGTTCATTTCCCCTTGCTTCAAATCGCGTGAAACGCACTTAAATAGAATATCCATAGTAGCAATCAGACAAGAAACATCGAATAAATAAACATTGATTTGTGAATTTCTTGAATAGAATATATATAAAAAAAATATGTTATATTGCTTCAACATTATGAAAGAACGCAGTACTAAATAGAAGATGCATAAATGTTGGGAAAAACAATAATATTGTCAGCCCAGCGAAAGGTTGACTTTGGACTCTCGACAATTTTATTGGGACAATATAAAACAGATGACACCGAACGAGAACACAAGATCATTACCTGGTACGTTCAATATCATGTTCCTCGAAGAGCACGGTTTTACAATATCGAGAATATTACACCGTACAAATTTAACGATCTTGTTTAAACCCAAACATGAGACCCTTACCCACCCGAGTAATGTATTTTGTATCTACTCTCAACTACCCCAGTAAAACTACACCCGCTCTCTCCCTTATCCACCGAAATGTGGATAAAATTTTCCCTCTCACTTTTCTCTCTCCCTCGAACTGGCTTTTGCTTCTTTCACTTTTGGGTGTATAGAATGAAGCATGATCGAGGCCTTTTATAGGCATAGCTACACTCAAGATGCCAAGGCACTTTTGCTCATTGCTCACCTCACATGCATCGCCACTTCATTTATTTTCCAACTCCCACTATGTTTTGTCCACACATGAAAGCACGTGGTTGGCATTTGCTGGCTGGACATATCAATTCTACCTCCAGCCACATTACGCATCTTCTTCACCAAGCGCTTACCAAATGACTAATCTTGAGAGTTACTCGTTCGTAAATACCACGAACGTCCATTAGTCTTCCTTGTACTAGCTATACATAGTCCCAATCAAGAATTTTGATCCTACCCCATTTGATTCATTCAGCCACAATCATATGTGCAACCGCCGAATGACTCTACCCGTCGGCTTCGAAGAGGGACTTCGAGGCAACCCCTTCCCCAGTAGGACTTATCTTCTCACCATCGTTTACCCTTTCCTCCATGAGTGCGCGATTTTCGTGAACCCATCGAAGCCATATTATATATACCATGCTCCCGCCCATACAATACATCCTTCCACGCTCTTCTCCTTTCTGTAGAACCATTTCCGCCACCTTGTGATTTCCGAACTCCCCATCTATGAAACCCCATAGCCTTTGAAATCTAATTAGCTCAAGGATATAAAAATTCCCAGAACAACTTTGGTACAAAGTCACACCACCCAAACTGTGCACCGCTCCGTCAATCATTTTCATCTTCACCATTCCAACACCTCGAATATCCCCACGATCTCCATCGGCCATGAAAACCGACCTCGTTGGTATCTTCCGGAACGTATCAAAATTCCTTCGCAGCAAACCTGTACATCGACCCCCGAGTTTAATATCTCTTCATCCTAAGAACGAGCATCATCATTAGAGACTGTGAGAACGTCTCCAAGATGAACCATGCGATACCGCCATTGTGAAATTTTCCTAGCTGCTCCTGTCTTTTTCCTCCAAGATGGACAGTTCCTCTTGATATGTCCCGGCTCACCACATTTCAAGCACACCATGCCCTTCCCGCCAACCTAGATTTGGACCTGTTGCTTTCCTCAAATCCCCTTGGCATATAACCTTCCTATCACCATAATTTGGTAGTCTCATCCTTTCACGCACGAAAAGAGTTGAATGTACTTCCACATCTTCATTGTCTCTTTCGCATAAGATGGTTATGACCAAATTATAATTAGAATAAGGAAATGACGTGAGAAGTAAAAGGGACTAGCTTCTTCCTCTAACGACACATCACGGCCCCAAAACTTCCGATCTCCGTCATTTTCTCCGGATTTCCCTAGTCACGTTCATCCTATAGCCAAGCTTGGTGAACAAGCTCACTCACTCCCCTCTGTAAAAGAGTGTGTTAATGTTGAGCCTTCAACACTGGCCATGTTGGGGTAACATTCTAGTCAACATCTGTTGACTGAGAGTGTTCCCTTTCTCAGTTTTATCTTTCATGCCCAAAACGTGTTTAATCCGTATCTTGGCTATTTTTAGTGATGTGCAGGATTTATATAAGGATAGAGAATGGATCATACCGTGTGGAAAATGTGTGGAGCTGCTTGAACGAATTTGGGAAGCGTACTTACCTTAAATAGAAGATTTGAAGATCAAAAGAGAATTGGTTAAGTGACTACCAAGATTAGAAGATCTGAATATCAAAAGAGAATCATTCAACCAGCTACCATAAATAAGAGATAAGAGATCGGCCGATTAGATGAGAAGAATCGAACTAAATATATACTATATTTAGAGAGATCTTCGAAGAGATATTCAAGGAATCTTTTATCAATTCAAGATGGAGCCAAGACCTTTAAATAAGAGTTATTTTCGAGATGCAAAGTACGACTTTCGCGAGAGCTTTCATGGAGTAACTTTGAGCGACATATTGAGCGAAAACGATGAGCGAAACACATATCGAGTTTGAGCGAGTTTTACATATTACGAGAGTTGTCTTTTTAGTCTAGCTTTCCAAAGGTCGAAAGATCTTGTAGTTTGCAGAATCCTTTTTGATTCGTAGGTTTTGCTAGACGTGTTTTTACTATCTTCGGATAGTTATTTTGCCATCCATTGCTGTTAGTGGAATTTCGCCTTGAGGCACGCAGCAAGTTATTTGACTTGCTGCACAGATTTACATCTCGTGTTATTTCAGTTTCGTCACTAAGTAATTACAATATTCCGCTGTGCACCTGAATGTTAGGTTGAGTGTTACCCCGACATTTTACCCAACATCTAGTCTATACTTAGTGTTTTACATCCATATCGTACCGGGACCACTTCAAAGTGGTATCAGAGCCTCCGCTTGACGTGACTAAGCGTTTTTGATCCTTTATAATGGATGTTTCAAGTTCAAATTACATCGGCAAAGTCCCAGTGTTAGACGGCTCCAACTACGCCTATTGGAAGGTTCGTGTTCGACAGTGCATCAAATCCATAGATTTGCGAGCATGGGAGTCTGTGCTCCACGGTTATTCTACACCAAAAACTGCACAGGATGTTGATGGTGAAGTTGTTGATAAACCAGTCAATCAGTGGACAGTCCAAGAGAAGAGCGCCGCCGAGTTCAATGATAAAGCCCTTAATGCCATCATCTCTTCGGTGGACATCTTCATGTTCAAAATCATTCAAAATAGTACTACGGCAAAGGGTGCGTGGGATCTACTTCAGAGGTACTGTGAAGGCTATGCGAGTGTGAAGCAGACACGTTTTCGGCTACTCTTCAACCAATTCGAAAACCTCCGAATGAAGGATGATGAGGATGTTACCACATACTTCGGCAAAATTCTGTCGATCTCGAGCGAGTGCGCCAGTCTCGGGGAGACGATCGCAAATAAGGTATTAATATCTAAAGAAATTCGAACACTAAATGCGAAGTTTAATGTGAAGGTAGCTGCGGTCGAGGAAGCCCACAATTTGTCGACGATGGATCTCAACACGTTGATGAACATCATGAAGAACTTTGAGACCAATCTCGAAGTACAAGATAGGGCCTCCCACGGAAAAAGTCTCGCACTGATCAGTCAGCCATCCAAGGATCTAACTGAGGTTGACCCCAATTGCGATGAGGATATGGCTATGTTCGTGAAGAAATTCACAAAGTTTCTTCAGAAGAAGAATGCCGAGCAGAATGTTGGCCCAACATTCAGGAAGGGCCAGAATGCCAAAGCAGAACCTTCGTCTGCGCCTCCGTTCTTTAAACGCAAGCCAGAAGGTAAGCCAGACGGGAAGAAGAAGAAGAACATCAACTATGAATCAGTAAGATGCTATGAATGCCAAGGTTGGGGTCATTTTGCCAACGAGTGCGCTAACACTCTTCGCAAGCACGGAAATGTCATGTGGGTCGATCTATCTGATGAAGAAGATGACCAAATGGAGACCAAGCAATCGTCTGTTACTATTCAGTCCTTTTCAGATGGTGAAGACGATGAGGATCAGCAAGTCGGCTTCACTGCGGTAGTTGATGTTGAGCCAACATCTGACTCAACATCTGAAAAACAAATCATTTTTTATTATGATGACTCAAACTGTTTTGATGGGTATTTGAGTTCTGATGATTTAGGTACAGAATGTTGCGAAGAAGTTCAGCTGAACGAAGCCTTTGAGTTGATGTCCGCACAATACGAAATTGAGAAGGCGAAAAATTTGCAACTCAAAGCCGTTGTTGAAGTACTATCCGAGGAGAATGAGAAGAATGAAAAACTGATCGAAAGCTTGGTGGATGGTATGAACAAAATGGAGGCCGTGCTGACACGTAAGGACACAGAATTGACAAGCTACAGAAGCGGGTTGACGAGGCTGACCAGACCTTCTTGAAATTGAACAAGGGTAAATCGACCCTTGATGAGGTATTGTCCCTAGGTGTTTTTGATAAGCAAGGTCTAGGATTTAGTTCTCAGCACATTACTGATCCAAAACCCGTAACCCATGTTCAGCCTAAGATAGTTTTTGTTAAACCTCGTGCCACGAATGATGTTAGTGAAAATGTGAGAGTAAATCCGAGTCCGAAGCATGCTACCCCTGAGAATAAGGATAGCTCATATATTTGCCATCATTGTAAGCAAACTGGTCATTTAAAACCATTTTGCTGGAAATTGAAGAGGGAGATTTCTGCAAAGAAATCGATGTCGGCTGAAATGTCATCCAACATCCTACTCAACATTGAGAAATCAGTGTTGAAAGGAGTGTCTGGAGAAAGCTCAGCTGGCTCATCTTCAATTTTTAGTAATCAGAATGCTGTTCTGTCATCTAAGAAAGTGTGGGTTGAGAAATCTATTCATAAATGCCATGTTGTGTATACCTCCTTGCGAGCTAACGTGACAGGTTCTTGGTACTTCGATAGCGGGTGTTCTCGACATATGACGGGTACCAAGGCGTATCTTAGCGATTATATACCATTAAGAAGTGGATCTGTGACGTTCGGAGGAGGTGCCAAAAGGGCGAATTCTCGGCCGAGGTAGACTCAATGTGCCCGACTTTCCCAAGTTGAGTAATGTGCTCCATGTCGACGGGCTCGTTGCGAATCTAATCAGCATAAGCCAACTCTGTGATGATGACCTTTAGGTAAGGTTTAATAAAGAGTGTTGTGAAGTGTTTAACAGCAATTCTGTGCGAGTGATGGCAGGTAAAAGATCGAGCGATAACTGCTACCTAGTCGGCGACAAATCCGGTGTGAAGGACGTGTGCCAACTATCAAAAGCCGAGGACGATGTGGTACTTTGGCATTTCAAATTGTGCCACGTTAACTACCGAACCTTGGAGCAGTTTATCAAACACGGAGCCATCAGAGGTATCCCAAAGCTCAAGGAGTTTGGTAAGGTTGTTTGTGAGTCATGTTTGAAAGGTAAGCAAGTGCATGCTAGCCATAATGTTGACCAACATGTTGCCCAACATTTTAAAACTGCTCATTGTTTCCAGCTTATTCACATGGATTTGATGGGTCCGATGGAAGTAGATAGCATTGGTGGTAGGAAATATGCATATGTGCTCGTGGATGACTTTTCTAGATATGCATGGATATTCTTTCTTAGGGAAAAATCTGAATCTTTCGATTTCTTTAAAAAATTTTGTGCCATGATTAAGAACAATTTTAGTGCTACCATTTTTCGTATTAGGTCTGATCATGGTAGAGAATTTGAAAATCAATCATTTGATGAATTTTGTGATAAGAAAGGTATTGTGCATGAGTATTCATCTCCTAAGACGCCCCAACAAAATGGGGTGGCCGAAAGGAAGAATAGGACTTTACAAGAAATGGCACGTGTTATGTTACATTCTAAGAGTCTTTCGAAGAGGTTTTGGGCTGAAGCGTTGCATACGGCATGTCATATATCTAATCGTGTGTTCTTTCGTCATGGTACTAAAATGACTTCGTATGAATTGTTGAATGGGAAAAAGCCTACTGTCAAGTACTTTCATGTTTTTGGATGCTACTGCTATATGTTGAATGATCGTGAGTACTTGACTAAGTTCGATTCGAAAAGTGATAAGTGCATTTTCTTAGGATACTCGTCTAATAGCCGCGCATATCGTGTGTATAATTTGCGCTTGAAGTCCGTTCAGGAATCAGTGAATATTGTGTTTGATGATACTACTGATCTTAGCAGAATGTCCCCTCAAGTTGATATTTCAGATGTTATACAAGCTGTCAGTGAAACAGAGGATGAAAATGTTGAGCCAACATCTGACTCAACATCTGTGCCAGAACAGAACACTGAGGCTGGACCCAGTGAAGTGCGACGAGATCCGCCAGCTAAGATTCAGAAAGATCATCCCTCTGACCTTATTATTGGAGACGTGAATGAAGGAAGGAGAACCAGAGACAAACCACGCAAGGATTATAAGTCTATGGTAAGAAACGTATGCATGAACACAGTATACGCTGAGGTACGTTTTAATTGTTTTGTGTCTGAAATAGAACCTAAGAATGTCCTTGAAGCTCTCAAGGATAATTTCTGGATAAATGTGATGCAAGAGGAACTCTTGCAGTTTGAGAAAAACCAAGTATGGACCTTAGTCCCACGGCCGAAGGACATTAATGGCATAGGCACGAAGTGGATCTTTAAGAATAAATCTGATGAAATTGGTAGAGTTGTTAGAAACAAAGCACGTTTAGTAGCTCAGGGTTATACGCAAGTTGAGGGCATAGACTTTGATGAGACTTTCGCTCCCGTGGCTAGGTTAGAATCAATTAGGTTGTTATTAGCTATTGCATGTTGGCTTAACATCACTTTACACCAAATGGATGTTAAGGGTGCGTTTTTATATGGGTATATTGATAACGATATCTATGTTGAATAGCCTAAGGGATTCGAGGATCCACATTTTCCTAACCATGTTTTTAAGCTGCAGAAAGCTTTGTATGGACTAAAGCAAGCGCCTCGAGCTTGGTATGGTAGGTTAGCTACATTTTTACTTGAATTTGGATTCACTCGAGGTGAGGCAGACCGTACGCTGTTTGTTAAAAGAGTCGGTTCTGATCTTTTAATTGCTCAAGTTTACGTAGATGATATCGTTTTTTGGTCGAGCTCACAGTCCATGTTAGATCAGTTTGTGCAGGCGATGAACTCCACGTTCGAAATGAGCATGATTGGAGAGCTAACTTATTTTTTAGGCTTGCAGATTAAGCTGAGCGGCGACGGGATCTTTATGTCCCAAGAGAAGTACGCGAAGAACACTGTCAAGAAGTTCGGGTTGGACACAGCAAAGGTAATGAAAACGCCTATGGGGTCTACGCAAAAGGTAAGTAAGGACAATGTTGGACAGAATGTTGACCCAACATTGTATCGATCTATGATAGGCAGTTTTTTGTACCTACCTGCTAGTAGACCTGACATCATGTATAGCGTATGCGTATGTGCTAGATATCAGTCTGAGCCTAAGGTTTCTCATCTTAATGCCGTTAAGCGTATTCTTCGTTATGTGAGTGGAACGTGTAGCCTAGGATTGTGGTTCTCCAAAGATACTAATATGAGTCTTGTAGGCTATAGCGATGCTGATTGGGCAGGTGACGAGGATGATTGCAAGAGCACAAGTGGCGGCTGTTTCTTCTTAGGTAATAATCTTGTTGCATGGTATAGTATGAAGCAAAATTGTGTGTCTTTATCTACTGCTGAGTCTGAGTATGTTGCGGCGGGTAGTTGCTGTACGCAATTAATTTGGTTGAATAGCATGTTGTGTGACTATGGGTTAGAGTGCGAATCTGTTCTCATGTATTGTGATAACCTTAGTGCCATCAACATATCTAGGAACCCTATCCAGCATTCGCGCACGAAGCATATAGATATAAGACATCATTTTCTGAGAGATATGGTAGAAAAAGAGTTAGTTCGCAATTAGCATATAGACACGAAACATCAGTTAGCTGACATTTTCACGAAAGCATTGGATTTGAAAGGTTTTCGGACCTGAAAAAGTCCATAGGTTTGCATCAGACTGTCTGAATGTTGGTCCAACATTTGGATCAACATAGCATATGTCGAACTTGATGGTTACTGTTTTGATGTTTGATTTAATGTTCTTTCTGTTATTCTGTGAAATGATTTGACTCACCTAGACCGTTCCCTGAAATGACTCTCTTCCTTAAAAAAAAAAAATATTTGCTCGTGATCCTTTTTCAAGATACAGGTTCAGGTAATAAGCTTCCCTAGGTACACGGCATTCGCGGTGACGATGTACTCTTTGCGACAAAAATCCTAACCTTGATGATAAGGAACGCATAAGGGCTGTAAGTAATAAGTCTATAACTGAGGTAAAGTAGGGCAGAATATGAAAGGGAATTGAGTTTAGGGTGTTGAACAGAAAAGTCTGGAATTTCAGAATAGAATGTTGAGTCTTATGTTGAGGCAACATATGTGACTGTCAGTTTGATCATGCTATATTTTTGTGCTTTCATTTATTTGCATTAGCTTTTAGGTTAGCATCTATTAGTCTTTTGTGTCTAGTTTAGATATCTCTCAGAATGGCATTAGAATTCCTCGAAGAACAGCTCGTTACGCTTGTCTCAAGTGATCGTCATTGTCGCTCAAACGGTTAGTCTTGCTTAATTCTACCTTGACTTTTGACTTTGTGTCTTTTGGGTTGAATCATGATCTGATGTGCTCCTATTTGCTCCCATGACTAATTCGTCCACATAATATATTTTAGCTCCATGTTTACTTAGACAGTTGTGACCTAATTCGACCTTATCCTCTAAACTGTCTAAATTCTATTTTTTTGGCCTTACTTCTTCCACGATGAAATTATTGCTGAGTGATCTTTTACCGTTGGAGTTGCTCACTGATATTACTCTCTCTGTTCTTGATTGTGGTTGATATAATAGAGGGTTACTCATTCTGTTCTCACTTATTTTTTTTGGATTTATCTTTGATTTCTTTATGGCGAACTAACTTGTTTCTGATTCTCAGAATGTTGGTCCAGATGTTAGCCCCACATTTACCTCGACATCTTCAAGTTGACTAACAGAGAAGTTCTCTGAGTTTTTTTTCTTTCTTCCCAAAAAGAGGGAGAAAGTTGTGCAGATAAAAAGGGGGAGATAAGGAAATTCAGGGGGAGCAGAATAAGGAGCCGAACAAACAGGGGAGCTGACCAAGAAGGAGAAGCAACCGAGAAAGCATCAGAAGGAAACTCCATACTCCATTGAGAGTGAAGATCTGATCCTTTCTATTTTTACATGCATAATTGATTTTTACATCCATCCTTTGCATGCTTGATTGAATTGTTTTTACTATGTGCATGCTGATTTGCTTCTCTGGTATGTTTACATGTTTGCCTGCTTACTTGCCGAAAATATTTATTTTGCAGATGTTTAACTTAATAAGACCTTGTTATGGCTATGTACTATTTTCGTAGTACTTTGAATAGTTTAATCGCTATTCTGTTGCGTTTATTCTAACCATCGTTTGATGTTTTGTGGTTGGGTAGATTTTGCCTTCAGGGGGAGTTTCACTATGTCTAACGTCTGCTTTAGTTTTGGGAAGAAAGATAAAAAGAGGGAGATTGTTATTGTTGAGCCTTCAACACTGGCAATGTTGGGGTAACATTCTAGTCAACATCTGTTGACTGAGAGTGTTCCCTTTCTCAGTTTTATCTTTCATGCTCAAAACGTGTTTAATCCGTATCTTGGCTATTTTTAGTGATGTGCAGGATTTATATAAGGATAGAGAATGGATCATACCGTGTGGAAAACGTGTGGAGCTGCTTGAACGAATTTGGGAAGCGCACTTACCTTAAATAGAAGTTTGAAGATCAAAAGAGAATTGGTTAAGTGACTACCAAGATTAGAAGATCTGAATATCAAAAGAGAATCATTCAACCAGCTACCATAAATAGGAGATAAGAGATCGGCCGATTAGATGAGAAGAATCGAACTAAATATATACTATATTTAGAGAGATCTTCGAAGAGATATTCAAGGAATCTTTTATCAATTCAAGATGGAGCCAAGACCTTTAAATAAGAGTTATTTTAGAGATGCAAAGTTCGACTTTCGAGAGAGCTTTCATGGAGTAACTTTGAGCGACATATCGAGCGAAAACGAAGAGCGAAACACATATCGAGTTTGAGCGAGTTTTACATATTACGAGAGTTGTCTTTTTAGTCTAGCTTTTCAAAGGTCGAAAGATCTTGTAGTTTGCAGAATCCTTTTTGATTCGTAGGTTTTGCTAGACGTGTTTTTACTATCTTCGGATAGTTATTTTGCCATCCATTGCTGTTAGTGGAATTTCGCCTTGAGGCACGCAGCAAGTTATTTGACTTGCTGCACAGATTTACATCTGGTGTTATTTCAGTTTCGTCACTAAGTAATTACAATATTCCGCTGTGCACCTGAATGTTAGGTTGAGTGTTACCCCGACATTTTACCCAACATCTAGTCTATACTTAGTGTTTTACATCCATATCGTACCGGGACCACTTCAGAGTGAAACCTCCCGTACTAATTGTCGTTTTTTTATGCGGTTACCTGTCGTTATTGTCCTCGTAGAGATTCAACTGTCCGGTCTAAATAGCACTGATCAGATAATTTCCAGGAAAGCCTAGCGACCTGCCTCCTTTACAGAATTACCCTTTCAGTTCCTAGAAAGATCGGTGGGGTCCCACTGGTCCCATTTATACACCAGTCACCCAGACAGAACTTACTTACACAGTACTATTGCTACGACTTGCCAAAACTCCTCCACCGCACAAACTCCGCCTGACACTACATCAACGATAACCATCTTGCACCGCCATTTCTTCTGAAAGGATCAGTCCCACTGAACACCGACGTCGACACAAGGGATCAACTCGTTGAACATAGCTCCCTTTGGGCCGTTAAACCTTTTTTATACCTATTTGATGTTGAAGATCACACACAATTGCAACCACATACTCAGACTATCAATAAGGCTAGGCTCTAATACCATTTTTTGGGGAAAACGATAATATTTCAGGCCCAGCGGAAGTTTGATTTTGGACCCTCGAAAATTTTATCGGGACAATATAAAACAGCAACGACACCGAGCGAGAACACAAGATTTTTACGTGGTTTGGCCAATACCGCCTACCCCTACAGAGAGCATTACTATATTTAGAATATTACATTATACAAATTAACACTCGTGTTTAAACACAACCCAAAGACCCCTTACCCGAAGGTGGATAAGTGTTTCCCTCTCACTCTTCTCTCTTCATCGGACTGGCTTTTGCTTCTTTCACTGTGGGTGTATAAAGCATCATCGAAGCCTTTTACAGGCATAGCTACACAAAAGATGCCAAGGCACATTGGCTCATTGCTCACATCACATGCATGGCCACTACATTTATTGTCCAACTCCCTCTATGTTTTGTCCACACATGAAAGTATGTGGTTGGCATTTTGGCTGGACTTTTCACGTAATACCTTACGTATACGTATATTATTAGGAAAGAATGCACTACGCCGACGTATATAATTATAAATATACATTCAAATTAATATTAAGAAATAACGGAATATATCTTAATTCTTGTTCTTGTTCCCCGGGGTGCTGACATATGAATGGTACACTTCTTGATTATTTTTGTTGAAATGAAAAATAATTCAACATCTTATACACTTTTATTTTGAATAAGAAAATCAAGAAGCAAGATAGTTGATAATGAATCAAAATATCATTATACTATGATTTGAAACATATTATACCTAGTCAGGTTATACCAATCACTCCATTGTTTCGCTCTAGATAAGTTTGTCCTTGTTAAAGATAATACAATGTCTTTGATTTGTATGACAGAATATACTCGAGAGTCGTGTTTGAAAATTCACTTTTCAAAGAAACATTTGGATTTTTTCTCTCGAATTCGTCTCGGAATAAGACTAGATAATATGTTCGTTCTTGATTAAGATGAAACTGATGTGTTTATCCAAATTCAAGTGCTTAGGTTAAGATATTTGTTTCGGACTAATACGTTAGTGAATTTCATTGTTTAGGAAAGTCATGATAATTACGTGAATTTTCAATAGATGGACAATTAACTTATATATTTATAAATTATAATAAATTCTCTTGATGAATTTATTATCTTCCAAATTTGAAGAATGAAAAGGCCAAAGGGTCATAACTTCACAGACAAATAACATATGAATTCTTCATCATTAGACATCATGAAAAATAGTATAGTTAGTCCAAAAAAGTAATTTCAGTAGTATTAGGTTTGTTTTTTCCACTATTTCTGTATTTTTCATCTATAATATATCCGCAAGGAAAGATATTACAAAAGTAAAGCTACAAATGTCAATTTTGAAGTATTTGACTTATAAAGAAATTAAAATATTTCTTAATGTTGGTTATGATGCTATCATACAATGATTTTAATATGTAAACTTGAAAAAAAAAACCAACAACATTTCGTAATATATATCGTATTATTGTTTAGTCTTAGTTTTGTGTTAAATTTTTGCCTATCCTGAGATAATTTTCTAGCTCCGCACCGGCCTGCTCCTACCACTGATTGATGAAACTCTCAATATAACATGGTACCAGAGTTCGATTTGTATGTTATCGCGCTTATTTGACTCACCACCACCCGATTTATTTTGTACACATTTTAGGTTTTGAATCGTGCCACACATGAGGGAATCACGGTCACATCGGTAAAATATCTTCACCCGACTCAATATGATATTGTTTTCCTTATCACCCGACTCAATGTAACAAGTGTTTTCAGCACACGCGACGCGTGTGTGCACTGATATATAAATATAAAATAGTATTCTATATTTCAAAGAGTTATTTTTTATTTTAAGTTTTTTAATGTATGAAAATATACCTGCGACAGAGAAATAACGAAACAAGTTTAGTTCTTGGAAATTTTAAGGTTGATTTTGGGTATTTTGAGGAAGAAAGATTTGGGTGTTTACGGTTCGATGTTTGAAGACGATAATTTAGTTCGATAGTTTATAATTTCTATTGAATAATTTTCTTTTTCTTTTTATTTTAACGTTAGCGTGAAACATATCTATTACTATTATAAAAGCCAGAATATGGCCAGTTTCTACAGTGGGTTGCCGGTCACTTAATTAGTGATGATTGGTTGTGTAAGATACTTATATATTCCGGTCCCATGGATTTAGCTCTAGGAGGTGGGAACTGGGAGCATGTCAATGTGTACCATTCCGTGTATATTGTGTATTACATATATGACACGTTATCTATCGTTTATTTGTATATATAAGAAAATTGTACCTCGATCAAAAATATCATAATCACGTCACTTTACCTACATTACATGTAGGCAATCATCACTTTCAATTCAGCTCTAAAGTCTAAAGATACATCTTTATGTCGCTCCGTCGTAGATATGTATGTGTACAAAAAATAATATAATTGTATTGTACTACTGTAAATAGATAATTTGTGATTGTACCTTGACCTTGTGTTATATAATAAAATATGTGCCTTGCTCTTAGTAGAACATTAGAAGCATTTATAACACACGCAATCGTATATTGTAAATCAGTTTAAAATCGGAATATATGAAGACACATAATAATGTCGAAGATAGGCATTGCACATAACCTTGTGTTGATTGGTATCTGAAAGAAGTTGTGGGATGTCGTAATTACGTTGTAATTCTTTACTTTCAGTTTGTGAGGATTATGAGATGCAGTTTCTCTGACGTGATTCAAGTACCTGTATCTGTGATCTGGTCCTGGTGCTCAAGATAACTAACCGCTGAAAGAGTTAGCCGCATAAATACTTTTTTTTGTTTGCATTTTTCGAATTGTATCAGCTGCAAGCATGACGCGCTGCTGGTAAATTCCCTCGGTAAATAGGTTGATAAGATAGGTGGATGATTACAGCAACTTAAAGTTCAGTCGAGTAAAGATACACGAGAATTGATTTTGGCAACGTACGAAATTTGCTTGGTTGTCCTTTTGTGATGCTTGTAGACATGAATGCGCACACTAACATCATATGCTCATTCCCTAAGTTTTGTGCTTTAGCAGCACCATGGACAGCTCGCTATGGAACATATGTTGTGGAGGCATGTAGAAAAATATTTTGAAAATAGCTTCCAAATTATTAGGTCGAATGACGATTGAAATTACGAAATTTATAACTGTACAATGCTAACGTTGTATTGTGAGATTAATATTGGTCAAGCCCATGGAATAAATGTTACATGATTTTTTTTAAGTAAGCTTTTTCTAGGAAATTATATTTGACAATGAATAGTTACTGTCACGGTGATTGTATTTGGTCGCAAATTAACTTTTTGTTTTCGAATTAACGTTGCAGGATTTACGATTCCGGCACTCAATTATCATTTCTGACCATTGTTCGTGTCGTGATATGCACAGATTCAAAACCATGTCATCTCATTCAGTGACGGACGCAGGATCTTATGGTCGATGGCTCAAAGCCGAACCAACCGAAAGTTCAGTTCGGGGATTTTTAAACCGATCTCAGTTCGGTTTCGATTTTTACCGAATTTTTTTCGGTTTGGTTCGGTTAACCGACCGAAAAACCGAATTTTAATTAAAAAAATAAAAAATAATAATATAAACATATTTATAATATAAAAATTTACTATCATATATAGATTTGTATAAAATTTTAATTTACCTAATATTTTCATATTTTATTTAATATGTTAATATTATTTAAATTATAAAAAACATATTATCATATATATGTTTGTATAAAATTTAATATGTTAATACAATTTTCATTCGTTGGAATAAGGAGTAGAACATACAGAGTGGGATAGGAAATATTACGTTTAGGCTTAGAAACTCATAAACTATTGAGCTTTCGCGTGCCATAGGAAATATTATGATATATGTTTCTTATATTTTCCATTAATAGATTCGTGAGCCTTAAATAATTTCTTTTAATTTTCTTTAACTATGATGATATATATTTGAAAATAAAAGAAACTAGTATATTGGGCCACAATCATTTTATATTGAAAATATCACTTGAGGATCTTAGAAGCCCGATGAGAAAGCCCAAGCACAAACCAATTAAATTTAGGGTTTTCTTTTATTTGGGTCGTCGTCTGCAACCACCGAAAAATTTCAGAAATGGTATTGGTAGCGAAAAAATGCCCGGTAAAACACCGTTCCCGTTTCAGTTCGGCCGGTCCGACCGAGAAATCGCCGTTCCTGGCTCAAGACGTCCGTGACACGACAATCCGGGGGGGCTCAACCATGGCTCAACCAAGGAAGTTCGGGGGTCAAATCGAACCCTCTATGGCGAAATCCGGCAACTCGGGGGGGTCAATTGCCCCCCCGAGCCCCCTGCGTGCGTCCCTGATCTCATTCCCTTTAAATTACGAGACTTGTTTACTTCACAATCATTTAACGAATATGTGCTTAAATACCAAATATCCACAGACTTCACAATCATTTAACGAATCTCTGCTTATACACTGTTTACCTATATAGACTTGATAGATAGAATGGTTTGGGATCATAAAAGAAAATATGCTTCGCTTGAAAAAAGACGGGAAAAGAAAAACGAACGGCAGAACGAGAGAAGTAAAGGATATATTAATTTAAACTCCAAGCTTGATCGATTAAGGTTCATAGTTGAAGAACCTTCCTATTGTGCCTAACTGTAAGTTTTGCGATGCTAGACGCTTCTACTTAGAAGCGCCTAGATTATGCGAGACGAAAATGCCACCTGACCTGGTAGATATGTACTTGGGTGTTTTGAGGCTAAGAATTTTCGTCAATACGTCCGCCATTACAACATCGTGTTCGGGTTTACGTCACTAGGAGTACACTACGATAAGTCCTTAGCAAAAAGAAATGATGGAATTTATACGTTTCGGGTGCAGGGCAGCTCTACCATTTATTGGATCCATTAATACCAGCGACTAATGGAATCCCGAAAAATCTGCAGTTGTATTTTTACGAAACAGACCATGAAATCTCGAAATGTATGTTAGCTAATTCTAATTTTAAAGGGGCGGTTGTTGGAAAATTAGTTAATATTTTGCAATCTAATCCTTACGCCGAACTTCAGAAATCTCAGTAATTTTCCTGATCTAAGTGAATATAAAATCGCTCTACACAGTGCTCCTACAACAGATGAACGTGTCTTCAACAGGCCAATACATCTCAAGTTGCTGGAGCGTGGCTTGAATCAGATAGTGTTGAAGCGGTCCCGTTTGATATGGATGTAATACACTAAGTATAAACTGGATGTTGGATGTAATGTTGGGGTAACACTCGACCTAAAACACAAGCGCACAGCGGAATATTTAAGTACTTAGTAAAGGAATGATTGGACACGAGATGAAAATCTGTGCAGCAAGTCAAAAAACTTGATGCGTGCTTCAAGGCGCAAACTCCACTACGAAGATGGATTACAAAACAACAATCCGAAGATAGTACAAATCAAGCCTAGAAAAAACTACGAATCTAACGATTCTGCAAACCTACAAAGTCCTAAGACTTTTGCAAAAGAAACACCAGGCTAAAAAGACAACTCTCGTGATATAATACTCGCTCAAACTTCGTTCATATTCGTCGTAAGCTTTTGGGAAAGTGAAGTCGTCTTTATATAGTCTTCGACTTGGAACAGACTTCACGAAAGACTTGGGCAGCGTCTACTACCTCTTCAACATCCATTAAGATGAATATGATCGTTGGTAGGTAGTTTGAATCACTCCAAATGACTTAGTCTTTTCTTGAGCTCCAATCTTTCTATATTTAGTAAGTTCCTTTCCAAATTTAGCTCCTAGCTACTCCACGCTTGTTCCACACGGTTTGATCCATTCCAAAGCTTATCTAAGTCCTTCACATTACTAAGAATAGACCTATAACCAAATTCATAGGGTTTTGGGCATGAAAGATAAAACTAGAGGTGGATAGCCAAAGATGTTGACTAGCATGTTGTCCCAACATGATTGTCAACATTGAAGTCTCAACACTAACAGTCTGATCCCCTTGTTAAAATCAAAATCAAAATGATACATGGCTTTTCCAACCTATCGAACCGTGGAAAATGGTACTTGGTGTTGTTAAACCTATCGGTTCAGTTATCAAACTGTAAACAGTCTGATCCCGTTCGGACCAAAGGTAGTCCAGCCTATATACCATAACCGGACTCTCGTTCAAAGGTAGTTCAGCCGATATACCAAAAACAAAACCAAAAAATAAAACCAAAATAAAAACTGTTTTTTATGATTGTTAGAATTAAATCATCGAATACAAGAATTTTTACATAATAAAATTATCATTCAATTAATTCAATCGGTAACAGCCACTGCCCTCAAACGCCTTCCAATCGGCAACACGGGCTTGCCAAGAGCCGACATAGAATTAATCAAAATCAAATTTTTATTACAACCTTTATTCAAAATTTAATTCTTTCATTCGATTTTCATAAGATTTTTATAAAAGAAAATATTAAATACATCGTATTAATATATATATATATATATGTATAATATAAAACCATGATTAAAGTATTAAGGCATCTTGGTGTAGTTTAACGTGGAAATTAGCCTTCCATTAAGGCTAAGCGAAACAAAAGATAAATATATAAAACAAAAATTAAAGACTTACTTGTAAGAGAAATCGTACAAGAAATTTTAACTTTTATTTCTTGAAATATTTTACAGCAGAGAGGGAATTACAGTCAAGGGAAGGAGAGAGAGAGTGCGTAAGAAAACGCGTACATAGCAAATGGCTTAAGGCCATTTTTATAGACAAAAATAAAATAAAATGCATAGTATACATCAATAATTCGCCAAAGAATTTCTTCGATCCTTGTTTGTGCTTGATGAGCTGGCTCCACCATCTTTAAATGTTGGCCGTTCTTTGGAAAGTGGACAAAGTGGGGCATCATTTCTTCTTATCTTTTTCTTGCACCTTCTGGTAATCGCATCTTTGAGGAGATCGATTGCATCATCCACCATAATATTATCCGGATCTTCCGGATCTTGTCCTTCTCCACCAAGACAAAATTCTTCGTCTTTTGACGAAGTCTCCATTGAGAAATCCACCGAAGCTTCAATACCAAGATTCTTGTGGATATCCTTTTTCATTAGGTCAAAATAAGCCTGAACAATTTCTTCAGTCTTCATTTCTCCATTTTGAATTTCATCCTTCTTGAAATTATTTCAAAAGGACTCGGGGGTTCCCTTTGTTGATGATTATCAATCATCTCCTTGTATTGAGATATTTTCTTTTCGATTTTATCAATCGTCTGCTGGTTTTCATATTCGCCAGTAGCAGTTTTTCTTATTATTTTTTTCCAAAATTTTATCTAAAAATTTCGTTTAAGACACGGAATTTTTTGTTGGGTATAACCCACCTCTGGAGTCCATCTCCAAATCCATGGAATACTGAATTCAGTATAAAAATGTAAAGAAGCCATTCCTTCAATATATTCATGTTTATGCTCCGCTTCTATTAGATTAGGAGAAATTTTAACCTATTCTTGATATAATCCAAAGAAGGGTTCTTTAAGAATTTCAATTGAGGCTCCATAAGAAAGCCACCATTGATAAAACTAATTAGGAATTTCGGACTTATAAACATCCGCACAAATTTTTATCCACTAAGAATGTTTCTTATTATCATTCGGGTATAAAAACACTTTATAAAAGACATCGACATAATCATAATAATTAAATTTAATTAGAGTTTTTAACTCAGGATGAAAATATTCTCTATCCTTTAAAGGGTGAATAGCCCATTTTTCAGGCGAAATAATTTGCTTGAAAATAATTTTACTAAAGCTATAACCTTTTCTCAAAGCAGCTTGGGAATTTCCCGCAGTAAAATGATCAATATCACACGTTCCCGTGGATTTAAGAATACTTTCATAATTATCACGATTTTTATAAAACGTGGCAGCATATGACGCTTTTTCTAAATACCTCGACATTAAAGTCCAAGGTTCATCAGACCATTTTAAATCTTTAAATTCAAGTAATATTATTACCTCAGTATGATAAATTTTCTCATAGTCAACATCATCATCTTCTTCCGCAATAACTTTTGCGTAAGAAGTGCCTTCATTAGAAGACTTAGCTTTCTGCTTCTTAAATTCAAGGAATTCCTTGTATTCTTCGCCACTCAAGGTATTACTTGAGGAAGCTGAGAGATTCTCTTTAACGAGCTTTTTATTGCTCATTTGAGCAATAACGTTTTTTCCACCTCTTCCACCTCTATTAGAGGGGAAATTTCTCCCATATTGGGACATATCTGCAAAATCATGAAAGATATTCACGAGTTAGATAATCAGGAAATCACTCCCTTTCTTATAAATTATTTCAAAATCAAATGGGGCTAAATGAGCATGCCATCTCGCAAACATTTATTTAGAGACGTCATGTTTAAAATCTTTCAGAAACATAAATTTTGCAGCTTGACAATCAGTTTTTATTAAAAACTTCTGATTATATTAATCATCTTGAAATTTAAGAACGCACTTAACAATAGCAAGTACTTCTCTAGCTATAGTAGCATAATTTTTCTGAGCATTATTTCATTTCCCCGAATGGAATCTAACTAGATATTCTTTTTTATCTTCTGGAGAAACTTGCTTTAAGATTCCTCCAAAACCTAAGTCAGACGTATCAGTCTCTATATTTTTTTGCCAATTAGGATTAGCAAGCATAAGACATGGCAAATGCGTAACTTTATTCTTAATTTTTCTAATAGCTTCAGTATGACTATTAGTCCACTGACAAGGAACCTTTTTTAACCTATCATATAAAATAGATGTGTCACTCGCAAGATTTTTATAATAAGGAGAAATGTAATTAAAACTCCCTAAAAATCTTTGAAGTTGAGTTTTATCAAGGATTTGGTCTGGAAATTTAGACGCAAACTCAATACTCCTATTAATTGGATTAACATTACCTTTTTCAATGGTATGACCTAGAAATCGAACTTTGGTTTGAAATAAAACCATTTTTGGACTTGATATAACCAATCCATTTGAATAACAATTTTCTTAAAATATCAAGATGTTTAAAATGAGTTTCGATATCTTTAGAAAAGATTAAAATGTCATCAATATAAACGATAATAAAATTACTATAAGTAATAAAAATATCGTTCATAATATTTTGAAATTCAGAAGGAGCATTTTTTAAACCAAAAGGCATAACGTTCCATTCGAATTGTCCGATTGGGACTGTAAAAGCAGTTTTATGTCTGTCTTTTTCAGCAACTTGAATTTGCCAAAAACCTGATTTTAAATCAAATTTTGAAAATATAATGGCATTAAATAATCTATCTAAAAGATCTTTTTTATTCGGAATAGGATACCTAATCCATTTCAAAACCTTATTGAAGGGTTTATAATTAATAACTAACATGGGTGCTCCCCTTTCCTTTTCGGTATGATTATTAACATAAAAGGCAGTGCAAGACCAAGGTGATTTCGAAGGTTTTATTAAACCTTTCTGTAACAAAGAAGTTATTTCTTTTTTCCACAATTCTAATAATTCAGAATTCATTTGACAAGGACGATCTTTAGTGGGAATATTTTTCCCACTAAAATTATCTTCATAGGGTAAAGAAACTATATGCTTCTTCTATTCCAAAAAGCATTAGGAAGATCGTTACATATCTGCAACGTAAATTCATTATGTAATAATTTAATTTTTTCTTGTAACTTAGGATTTTGGAGTTTATTCTCAATCGCAAGTATACTGATTTCTTGCTTAATGTAATTTACCTGATTTTCTTTTGCTTTAATAAGAATAGAATCCTTAATTTCATTAAGAATCCTAGAAAATGGTTCGGTTCGGTAATGAATTCAAAGTATACTTCTTTACTTTTTAAACTTCCTTTAAAATGGGAAATATTTTCCTAAAAAATGGAGTACCAAGAATTACTTGGTTCGTAATATTCTTGACAAGCAAGAATGACGTAGGAATGCAGACCTTATTTTTACAAATAAAGGCCTTAGGAACTTTGTAATTAATTTGCAACTTTTCTCCGTTTGCAGAGCTAAGAGAATGAGTTGTTTTATGGAAATATTGGGTAGGAATTATTCCTTCCTGAATGCAATTTAAATCTGCTCCACTATCAATTAGTGCAATCAGATTTTTTTGAAAGTTTCCGTCAATTAGTAATGATAATTTTACTAACCATTTTTGAGACGTGATAACTTCTAAAGTTGAAAGATAATTATCATTTTCAACATTTTTTGAAATACTAGCGAATTCTTCGTTAGTAAATTCTTCAATAGTTTCTTTTCCTTTTTCTAATTTCGAAAATCTTCTTTCTAAGTCTATATGACTTAACCTCTTATATCAGTATGAGATTCACTTTTATTAAATTTATTTTTAATATGAAGTAATTTCATTACTTCGGACATTCTATAGGGTTCAGATTTAGGAATAGTTAGAAGTTTCTTCCTTTTTCTGTATTATTCTTTTAATAATCAGATTTTTTAAATCTGGATCATCTGTTTCTTTTAACATTTCGAAAAGATTATTGTCAAGAACACTTATTCTTGAAACTGGGATATAATTTGATATAAATTATTATCTCCTAATTCAGATTCTGAACTATCTAAATTCTTAGAGCAAGGTTGTCCTATTTGACAATTTTGGCATTCATCAGATTCTGATGACGAGATTTCTTCGATGATATTATTATTTTCATCGTTGGAGGAAGATTCTGATTCACTATCAGATTCTAAAAGGATTTTTGATAATGTTTCTTTTAATTCATTATCAATTTCTAAACTATTAATTCTCTTTTTGGTCCAGCAAGTACTTGCTTTATGACCAATTTTACCGCATTTTCGGCAAACAATAGGAGGAAATTTATTTTGTATTGATAATTTTTATTATCTTTTGTTCTCTTCTTTTAAATTTTTTATTTTTTCTTCTTTCGTATTGTTTAGAAGAATATTTTTTAGTTTTGTGTTCTTTGCGAGTTTTACTCGTAGAAGGATTATTCATGCCAAATTGGCCACAGAATTCTCCTAATTGTTTCTTTTAGTCTAGAGAATGTCTATTGACTTGTTTATTTAATTTTATTTCATTGCATAAAGCTAAACCTTCTTGTATGCAAGTTCCTATAAGTTTACCGTAGGTATAGGAGTTATAATCAATACTTGATTCTCCTTTCCTAAGGTTATTCCTTACTCTTTCTGCAAAGAGTGAAGGTAGGCCATCTATAAATTTAGATTTCCAGTGAGTACTATTAGACTCAGAGAGTTCCATGACTCGACTAAGGAAGATATCTTTATACCATCTAAAAGATGTAAGAGTTTTACACCTAAGATTTTGGAGAAGAGTTCTGATGTTTTCAGAATTTCAGACCATCAGCCTGTGAAATGTTCTATAATATTTACGCATAATGTATAAACAGCGTTTTCGATGATTTCGTCGTTTCTTCTTTCATAGTTTGATAAATATCTTCTTGTTCTCATGGGGTTAAATAATTATCCCACCAACCTTTTAACTGACCAGTAAAGCCAGCTACGATCATTTTAACAACAACTCTATCGCTATTATGATTAGCTTTGCAAATTGTGCTATACATTAACATTCTATGAATCATGTTAAAAATTTGTCTCTCGGTATAACCGTCTAAATTCCACTCATATATACTTCTACCACTATACGAATTATTGAGTGTAAATTCTTGTTCTTCGAACAATACATCTTGAGGAGTTGGCCTATGGTAATAGTATTTGTAACGACCCGTCCCATACCGGGTGTCACTATAGCATCGGTTCCTACCGGGACTAGTGGGGTTGGGTCCACCACGCTCCAACTGATAGTCTGGCCCCACTGTATCACCATTTAACCTTTCAGTGTATTTCGTGCACTCGCTCACACGCACCCTGAGAAACTTCCCAGGGGGTCACCCATCCCTAGATTTCCCCAAGTCAAGCACGCTTAACTTCAGAGTTTCTATAGATGGGCTCCCGAAAAGGTAGGTCGACCTTGGCGATATGAGTAGTACTATCAATTCTCTTAAAGGATTCTTAGCCCGACACGCCCATACGTTGCCAGTCTCAGGATCCCCTCTCATTCGGGAGTCGGATCGGTTCGTTCATGTACTACTTCGCCTAGAAGCCTGCCAGGAGTCGTCCCTTGTTCGTGCACCTCTCTGGCACCGGCAATCACTCCCCGCCCTCATCGGCCCCAGGCGTCACAGTATTTACTTTGAATTGGCCTACTAGCATATTTTGTATTGTTAGGAATATTTTATTGTGTTCAAGTAATTATTTTATCTTAGTCTTGTATTTTATTTAAGTGAACTGGGCTTTAATGTTTTAGAGCCTAGTGAGCTTAGAATTTTAATGGGCTTACAAGGGCCCAAGTATTATATACCAAAATGTGGTATAAATACTAAAACCCTAACACATAGTTAGGTGTCTTGTGTGTGTGAGAAATATAGTGAAATTATTTTCGTGAGAGAAGCTCCAAACCCCTCTCAAGAACACGCACGCACGCCCCCACGATAAGTTAAATTCTTCCCATTAATTTCGTGGTTAAATGCTAGAAATGTGTTTTAGTTGGATATGCTGGGAATAACAATTGGTATCAGAGCTAAACACGTTAGGATTTGAGCAAGTTTCTGAAATTTTTGGGTTTTATTTCTCAGTTTTTAATTTCTGCTATTTCTTGAGTTTTTGATTTGATTTTACTGATTTTGCAAGCTCAAGTGGTAATTAGGTTATTGTCGAGTGATTTGAAGTGATTACCCAACATTTTCCAGTTGATTTGAGTGAGTTTTGGGTAGAAATCTGATCTGTTTTTCGTCAATTTTCGGTTCAGATCGGGTAGATGAACAAATCGCGCGATTACTGTAGCAATATCACTGTAGCGGTAATCGCCCGATTTCACAAAATAACTGTAGCATTAGTGCGAGTTACTGTAGCGAAATTACTGTAGGACTCGATAGTCGCTCGATTTCAAAATTCACTGTAGCGCCAAAATCGGACGATTACTGTAGCAGAAATCGGACGATTACTGTAGCAATTCAAATCGGACGATCACTGTAGCGAAATCACTGTAGCAGCCGATTTCAAATTCGCCCGATTTCGATTTACTGTAGCGATTTACTGTAGCATACGATTTCAAATCACTGTAGCATATTTACTGTAGCACCCGATTTCAAATCACTGTAGCATATTCACTGTAGCACCCGATTTCATATTTCGCCCCGATTACTGTAGCAAATCGCCCGATTTCACTGTAGCACCCGATTTCATATTTCGCCCGATTACTGTAGCAAATCGCCCGATTTCACTGTAGCAAATCACCCGATTTCACTGTAGCGATTTCAAATTTCACCGATTACTGTAGCAATTCGCCCCGATTACTGTAGCAAATCACCCGATTTCACTGTAGCGATTTCAAGTTCAACATTACTGTAGCAAATTTACTGTAGCACCCGATTTCGGTAGCGAATCTCCGATTTCACTGTAGCGAATTAAATTTCACGCACTAAATCGCACGATTTTATTAAATAGTTCACTTGTTCCTCACATAGCAAATCGGCCGATTTCAATAAATTCATTGTAGGAATATAAATCGCTGAATCACACGATTTGGTACTGTAGCTAGAATTTGAAAATCGCCCGATTTGAAATTCTCAGCGAATTTCAGTCATTTGACAAACAATCGCCCGATTCTGATACTCTTTGAACAGCCATTCGCCCGAATTAAATTCGGTGAATCTTCACTTTGCAAATTCGCCTGATTTTTGCTATTTCAAAACTTAGAATTATTTTTGTGAAAAAAAAAAAAAAAAAAAAGAGGAAAGAAAATTTGAACCCAACAGTTACAGTCTGTTTTAGGCCTTTTTCGAAAATTTCAAAATATATTTTCCGGGTCCAAATTTATCGGTGAAACGACGTTTTTGTAAAGTTTTGAAAGCAAATCCACAAACGTGTCAACGATCACATATCCAACGATCTACTTAGAACATTCAAGCATATTATAGAAAAAGACTTAGCATTTTCTCGAAGTTTCGAAATCATCACACAGTCTTCGGGTGTAAACCAAAAGTTTTCAACGCTCATATTCTGAAAACTTCGAATCAATCAATGGCACCCTTCCACAACTCCCATAGTAAGAAAGGCGCCGAGCCAATCAAATGCTATAATTGCAACAAACCTGGGCACACAGCTATAGACTGCTTTCTACCCAAAAAGAAGGGTGAAGAGTACTACTCTAGGAAATTACGACAGAATAAAACGGAAGCTGGAGTGGGCTTGATGGGAGAACAAGACAGCTGGCTCAATGGAACATCTGAAAGCGAGCAAGAGAATGTAGCCAAAATAACCCTGGTGAAAGAAGATAAATCGGAGCCGAATGACATGGAAGCAGTCGATGGTGGTAAAAACGAGGAAGCGTCTTCAGAAAGGGAGGTAGATTCTATTGACCCCCTCTTGTATTTTGAACTCCAAGAAAAATGTACAGCTCTTCATAGCAAGATTAGGTCAGTAGAAAATGAACTAGCTAAGACTATAGTCGATCTAGATATGACACGTGAAAACGTAGATAGACTAGAAACTAGCTTAGCTAATTCTGAAGCCAATTTAGCTGAATCAGCGTCAAAAGTCATTGATTTAACTAACAAAGTCTCAAACTACGAGCAAACAACAAGCAAATGTGTTGATCACGAGAGGACAATCAACGACTTGCAAACTCGGTTTGATAACAATTATCAATGTCTGCTCAGGCAGCTTCAAGAGATGAGTAATCTTGATTGCTAGCTGGAAGTAGCGCAATCAAAAATTGACAGTCGCGACGCTGAAATAGTAAAGTTGAAGACACATGTTAGCGAGCTAAACGTTAAATTGACAACTTGCATCGATGAGCGAATCAATAAAACATGCGAGTTCGATCTCCTGAATAAAGAACGTGTAAAACTGTATGCTAGGATTAAAAAGCTAGAGGACCTCCTAACAAAAAGAGGACAAACAGATCGAACGATCTTCTTGAACCAGCCTAAGGACACAGAATTCTACGATCCACGTGCAGGTCTAGGCTTTGTTCCAAACCCTACTCTAGCTGTGAAGAAATCCCTAAACCCATATGATCCGTATGATATTAGCTATTTAGGGATTAACATGACTAAATTAATGGCCTTCACACCAGAAAGTGATGGAGATAGGAATACAGGAGTAGAAATTACACTTGACTATGAAGCTATGAATAATAGCTACAAGAAAAGGGAAATACCTTTGTCTGATGACTACCTAGATGCTCTTATTCCCCCTTCAACACCAATAATTCTCGAGAACACGTCCCGTGACTTAGCACAGTCCAGCCCCTCTAGTGCATATATCCCACCAGCAATTAAGGAAATCTCTGACTTGCGCTCGACCCTAGAGTCCGAAAAGATTGTTTTTCAGGTAGAAAATGACGTGCTATTGACAATAATTTCCTCACTCGAAAAACAAATCAATAACATTATAGCTTCAACGTCTCCACAAATGTCTCTAGTTGAGTCTAAAATAGAAACTCTAACCAAGCCTAGGACACTAAGGAAGCAGAATGCATCGAAAAAATCAATGCGTACCAACTTATCCTCGCATGCACCTACAGGTAAAATTTTAAATAGAATGAAAGGAAAGGAGATTGCCACAGGCGACGACCTATTATTTGAAAATTGTGCTCCTTCTTTTAAAAAGAAGGAGGCAATTAAATTTAGAGCATCATGTTCAAATTCGCATAGTAGGCATCAGTCACAAGCTAAATCTAACATTGCCACATCCCCATCCATGATTTCATTGTCTGAACCTGTACGAACATCTATGCTCTCTAATTTTCACTACTCTTATGATGATGCACTAGCCTTAAATTCTCGTTTTAGATTAGCAAATGCACGTACAACCAAGAACGACGAACGCTTCTTTGCTACGCTAGGCTCACAAACTCAAAAGGAGAAGATTCAAACGAACAGAACGATAAAGCCCACACATTCGTCTCCCAAGTCCAGTTCTAAACTTGACAAACGAGAAGATCACAAAAGCATCCAATCAAAGCACCCTAAGACTGAAGCTAAAGCTAAAGTTTTAGGAATTAAGAAAATCTGGATTACAAAACAAGAACTTAGGGCAAGCACTAGTCTTTGTTATCCCTTAGGAATTAGAAAGATTTGGGTTCCTAAATCAACAATTAACGCTATAGATAAACCTAAAGTTGACTTAGGACATAAATCTATGAAAGACGCATGCATAAACTCTAGATCTAATACGAAAGGACCCATTCTTAGATGGGTACCAAAATCTGCTTGAGATGTTTTGCAGTTTCCAGCATGGGTAGGTACGTAGAGATGGTTACTCCACACCCATGACTGGTCGGCGATGCGAGTAACCACTATATCCCTCACGTATGGTTCCTGAAGCAGCCCCACATACGTGATTAAGGGATGGGATGCGGACAGCTAAAACCACACTTACAAATTTGGTAAATTCTAAATATGCATAAAATTACGTGTTCGTAGTTCACTGTATTTTCAATATGCATATGTGCTCAAATGAATTGCATACCTACTATGTTAGTAAAATCTAGGAAGAACTGCATTTTATTCTGGAAAACATTTTCAATCCTAGTTTACATGATTAAGTAATTTACAAAATCAATTAATTTAGGGGGAGGTTTTGAAATATTTCGTCAATTTTACCTTTATAAAATTTTGAACTGAAATTTCAAATTAATATGTTTTTTTTCGGAGAACTAAGAATCGCTCGGAACTACTTTGGATTTTATTTTAATTAATTGACCGAGCCTATGAATCGCCCGAAACTGAGCATCGCTCGAAACTTCCTTTGCAACTTTTAAATCGCCCGAACTTAAGAATCGGGGAAATATTTTTATTTATTAAAATATTTCTTTGCTTTAAGTTTTTATTTTTGAGGTTCAAATTCCCAAAACTTCAAATATTGAGGGGGAGTAGATGTGTTTCGCGAACTAGTCTTTAAACGATTCGTACATCCTTTCAAAAAAAAAAAAAAAAAAAAAGAAAAGCGAAAAACGCTCTTACAACTCAAATACGCAAAATCAAAATACCAATTCACTCCAACGCTATTACAACTCAAATACGCAAAACATCTTCAAGATACTAAATCACTCCAACACGGAAAACTATGAAAATCACTTGAAATGCGTAACAAGGTCTCAAAAGCCAGTACGGCGAGTTAGAACCCAAAACAGAATCGCCATAAAAACGATGAACAAGCACATAAGAAGTGCAATCTCCAGTACTAGCTTATCCAGATTGCGATTGAAGCGACGCACTAACTCTTCGTGCTCCCTGTTCTTTCTTGGTCTCGCTGCTGATTCCAGTTCATCTTTAGGAGCTCGATTCGTTCGATTGAATGATTTACGATCTCACCATGTTTCTTCAATCGAGTCTATTTATAGACGTAAATCGACCAACGAAATCATAATAGTCCCGACAAACATGATAAATGATATCGACGGATCTTTGACTTGATAGCTCAGCGCCGCGAGTGAAAGCGATGCTTTCGTCGTTGCTTATTGGATTTTGCGTCACATAAATCGACTTTGAAAAACTAAGTTGATTTGACATTTAATTTGGGAAAAATTTTGAACTCTGTGTTACATGTTAATTGAAAATCTCGCATATGTCAGTGTTAGGGTGATTTTACTCAGATTTTCTTTAATTGATTTTTTGAGTCAAAATTTTTAAAATAAAAAGTTTGATCATTCTCAGAATCGCCCGATTTCAACTTAATCTCTCGGCGATTTCAACTACTTCTAAATATCCTCGGCGATTCTTCAAATCGCCCGATTCCTCAGTTCGCCCGATTTCTCAATCGATTCAATTCATCGGATCTATCAAAATTGCCTGACACAATCACTTTCCATCAAATACTAAAATCGGCCGAATTGTCAAATCGCCCGATTCATCAAAATTGCCCGATTTCGGAATCGACAAAATCACTTTGTTAAAATACCTCTTGGCGATTCTTCAAAATCGCCCGATTTATCAAATCGCTGAATTCTAGAAATCGCCCGATTCCACATTCACTAAGCGATTCCATGAATCGCACAATTCTGGAATCGATCGAACCTAGGTCCTTATTATAAGTTTCTCGGCGATTCCTCCAATCACCCGATTCCTCAAATCGCCCGATTCCTGCAATTGCCCGATTCCTCCATCAATCGAAAGCGCTACAGTACATCATTTTCTCGGTGATTCTTAATCGCCCGACTCCTCAATCGATTGAACGTGCTACTGTGCATCATATATATATACCAAATTCGCCCGATTTTCATCACTTTTCCCAAAATCGTATTCACGAATCCGTCTCATGAGGTCATCAAGTTTCATGGGCAGCTTAAGGACTAGAGTTTCGCGAGTTCAGTTCCCGTGTCATTGCAACTCAAATTTCGCGAACCCTCTTCAATTTTGCGAACAACTTCGTATTCGCGAATCACTCTGTTCCTGAACACAGCTCAATTTGAAGTCCAAGCCAAATTCCAATTTGCGACTCAAAGACTTCAAATTCTCTCGAAGACATACGACTTAGAAAATCATTTTCGCATACGAGATTTTTGGCACAACACTTTGAAATCTTCGAAACTAACAGCACCACACATCTTCGAACTCCTCATACTATAAACTCGGTATCCTACTTTGAAAATTCTTCAAAACCACCCAGTGAACAATTACATCCTCCCAGCATGCATGGTATCTCGGGTTGCTCCACATGCATGACTGGTAAGAGATGCGAGCAACCACACCACCCAGCATGAGTAGGTACTAAGAGAGCTGCTCCACACTCATGACTGGTATGCGACGAGGGCAGCCAAACCTCCCAGCGTGTATGGTATCTTGGGTTGCTCCACATACACGACTGGTAAGCGATGCGAGCAACTACGTAGGTAAATTCTATATGCATCTCATAAGAAACTTGGCATGCATCTTGAGCTCAAAAGACAATATACCTACTTTGAAAACAATAGGGTACATTATAAACATGCATGACTCAAATGTACTTTAAATGTTAAATTTTTGCATGCATATGAGCTGAAATGTCTAATACCCCATGATAGGTACATTTTAACTATGCATATATCTTAAAGAACTTCAAGCCTGAAATATCGTGTATGCATATAAGCTGAATTGTCAAAAATACCTATTTTTTTAGAAGTGTTAATAAGCGAAAGACGTACATTCTAATGCATTTTAAAGAACAATAATTCTTTAGTTTGCATCTGATCTGAAAATAAATAAATACGTTCACGCTTAATTAATTGGGAGAGAACTTACATGTTTAAACGTCCATGCATTGAGGGGGAGTATCACTTCATATTTACGAGGGGAGAGTACAATTTTAGGCGAGTACATCTTAGGTGCATCATTTGAGGGGGAGGAATAAAAAAAAAAAAAAAAAAAAGAAGAAGGAAATTATATATCTATATCTATATATATATATATACATATATAAATAATATAATATATAGTTACTATTACATTATTAATAAGATAATACATATATATATAAAAAAAAAAAACAAAAAAAAAGGAAAAGAAGAACAAAGAATCCCCTCAGACGCTTCCACCTCCCAAGACGGACTTCACTTGAAAACTCGACTCTCAAGAGTTCAAGAATTACAAAAGGCGTGACATCCATACACAAACACGAAGATGATCTCAACTACCCTGCTCCGACTTGCTGATGAAGCAGCACTCACCAAAATTGACGGACGCATGGATTCTAGGTTCCCATGGTTCAGTCAGACCAAACTGAACCTAACCCGAAACGTAGCCAAGTGTTAGTGAAGATAGTCCATAAGCCACATTCCCATTTGGCAATTCTTGACAATATCGAAGAACGGAAGATACAAAAAAAAAATCCTCACCTCACAAAATTTTCGGGCCATCCCATATAGGTGCAGGAGCTGATTTTTATCAGCTCCTAGGTAGAAGTCGCCTCATTTGGTCCAATGGCGCATGCACAACCGAGCCTTACCCACTCATCGATCTCCCTAAAGACCGATGTTTCATCAAATCACGGGGAGCCACGCATGCTATCACCGCTTCACTTGGAAGCGTGAGATATTGAATTAAGTGGTAGTTAGCCCCACACCACTGAACTTCCTTGAACACATCGAGTCTAGGTGTCCTCACTACCTAAATGTTTTATAATTTTTAGGACACATACACTTTTTCTTATCTGAACTTCGTGACCAGATCAGAACTTCCATAGACACATCCTCTTAGATGTGATTCCATGATTGGAAGGAAGTCCTGCCGTTGCAACATCAATACAACAACGATTCAGGCCATCGTCTTCGAGCTAGTCTCAAGAACAATGTTAACGGGCTGCCTATGTGGCCCCGGTTTATCAAGTCCTGTACTCGCAGGCCACGTCTCAGAGTTTATCTCTGAAGCCGTGTTGACGGATAGTCTTAGTGGCTCCGTCTGGTTATTACCCTAACCGACATGTCTATTGTCTCCTACTTGGCCTCCTATACAAGCATGCCGATATCGTTCACACGAATCGCCATGAGGGGGAGAAGGGGATACGTACAAATAAACAGGTCGGACCACCCACCAAATTCCACCGAGCGTACCACTCTGAAACCGGGCTCTAAGGCATTTGAAAGGAACATTCCAAATGAGCATCGGTACAACTTAAAACACACCCCACTTACACCTTCTTCAGGAGCCAGACGAGCTTCACCGAGGCCGAACCAATTCGGCAATGACGAATCTGGAGCGTGAAGAAGAAGATTCACCATGTCTCAACTCCAGTGAAGGAGAAGACTAACCTGAGTATCCACTATTTCTGCCACGCCAACCACTATGAAGTCGGGCTCTCATGCAATTGAATGGATAATCTCAAGGATCCCAAACACAATGTCAGAAAACACACTCCACGCCTACCTTCTTCTGGAGCCAGATAAGCTTCTTCGAGGCCGAACCAGACAACTTCCTTCGAAGATGACGAATCTAACACCGAGAAGAAGAGTAACCACGACCACCAATCAACTCCATTATCTTGTCCCGACAACACAATCTTCGTAACCAAAGATGATGCCCCAATTTTGACCCATCGCATGACGAACTCTCCAGCTCGATCTTGAGGGGGAGGGATACCAAAGTAAAATGGGAGCAACACCACGACGAAAGTGCAATACCAATCAGAAAATGCCAAATATCAAGCTTCGTCAAAGAATTAAGCGAAGACCATAGAGACCAAGGATTGAAGTTGATGCCTAAATCGAACGAAGAGATCAGACTCAAATGACAAACTACGACCAACAACTTCAGCATGGACTTCAAGCATCAAAGCTGCCGACTCGTGTAAATCTCTCCAAATTTAAAGGAATTCCCCAATCCCAACAAAAGGTTGAACAAACATAGGGAGGGTGGTGACTATCCAGGGAGAGATCGAACACAAAAAGAGACGATCATCGAGCAGCTTTGAACACTTAAGAGAAGAGAAGTTCAAGAGATGGTGAGCTTGAAGATCTTTTAAGGAGGAGGTCACAAGACAAGACAAAGGAGGACGTGATTGAAGAAGAACACGCATGCACAAACTTTCGCATATGCAACTCTGATACGTGTTCTTTGATGACTCAGGACGATTACAAGACCAAGATAACCAGCTTAACTGTAAATTGAACACAAAGGGGGAGATTGTTAGGAATATTTTATTGTGTTCAAGTAATTATTTTATCTTAGTCTTGTATTTTATTTAAGTGAACTGGGCTTTAATGTTTTAGAGCCTAGTGAGCTTAGAATTTTAATGGGCTTACAAGGGCCCAAGTATTATATACCAAAATGTGGTATAAATACTAAAACCCTAACACATAGTTAGGTGTCTTGTGTGTGTGAGAAATATAGTGAAATTATTTTCGTGAGAGAAGCTCCAAACCCCTCTCAAGAACACGCACGCACGCCCCCACGATAAGTTAAATTCTTCCCATTAATTTCGTGGTTAAATGCTAGAAATGTGTTTTAGTTGGATATGCTGGGAATAACATGTATGCTTGAGTTTATTAATTTCTTCATTAAATGTGTCCTGAATATTCTGAATATTATCAGAATTTTAAAGTCGATCTTCAAATTCTTCACTTAGAGTATTAATCTTAAGATTCTTAAGTTTTTCTTCAAGTAAATTTTCGATATGAGAAATCGATTTTAATTTAAAATCAATAATTTCGGAGGAGGCTGAACACTCGGAGAAGCTTTATGTTCCAAGTTCAATTTTATCTTTTAAAAGATGATTTTTAATATCTTTTACTGAAGACGAAATATCTTCAATAGTTTTCTTTAATAAGGAGATTTGTTCTCCTAAAACAATAACATACATATTTGTATAATTTTGTTGTTTTAAAAGACAATTAATATGACTTATAGTCACAGTAAGCGTATCGTTTTCAATTAATTTTTGAAAAGCATTAAAATATCTAATTTCATTTTCTTTTCCATTTGGAAACTAGTTTGAGGAGGGTAACTGAATTTAGATTTTTCCCTGTTGAAAGCTTATAATTTCTTTCAAGAACCGAAATCATGTTTTTAAAATATTTTTCCAAAAACCAAGGAATAAAAGGTAACATTTCGTTTCGTTTTGACAAATCATTATAAAATTCATCTTGGAAAATAATTTTATCTTCTTTATTAAAACTTCCAAAAAACCATTTTCGGAAAAGTTTCCATTTGGGTAAATTAAATTCTCGATTAATTTTCTTTCTTGCCGGTGAACACGGACTAAAATCAATTTTGGGTTTTAAATCCATTAAACATGAAAATCCATTTCCGACTCGGTAATTTCCTCGTCTTGATTTTTAAAAACTCCGTGAACAATATTATTGGAATTAATTCTTAATTCTTCTACTTTATTTTGAAGATAGTCGCTAGAGGTTGATTCTCTAATTTGAGAGATCGAAGCTCTAGAAGGAGATCTTATCAAATAATCACATGGTGATATATGATAATGAGAAGAAGTTGATCTAGTCATCCTAGATCTAGGAGTTCTGATAGATCTTTGATTTTGTTCGAATTGTATTTGAACAGTTCCATCAGTTGTTTGTATTATTTGAGTAGGATTATTTTTTATTTTGGGTTGAGGAGGCATAGCTCTTTCGATTATCCAGTTTTCTGGAAATTATATTTCTTCCCATTTTATAGATCTTCTAGTTGTAATATTAGATCTACTAAAATTGGTTTCTATTAGAACAGTTTCGTTGACGAGTTTATCAGCGATTTTGCACTGTGGATTAAGCGTATATAAAGGCTTATAATATATCTTATAACCAAGGTTGTAAAAAGCGCTAGGCGCTACCTAGGCGCCCGAGGGGGGCCTAGCGCCTAGGCCGTCTAGGCGGGGCCTAGGCGGTTTCTAGGCGAAAATTATACTGTATATATATTTTTTATTTTTTATTTTATATACATCAAATATGCAAACATTGTATCAAATTAAATGTACATCAAATTTATCTAGACATTTTAATAACTATTCACACAATACAACTACATAATGTTAATACAAAAATATATTTTAAAATTGATGTGGGACTAAGTTATCCTAATTTTTTTTAGTTTATATGTATATTTAATATTTTAGCCACATATAATAAGCTCTCCTAGTTAAATAAAAAAGATTTATATGCTTTAAATTTTAATAGATATAATTTTCTTTGTTAAATATTTCATAACTGTTCAATACTAATCTATCTTTTTTCTTTTTCTTTTTTTAATTCCAAAGGAGCTAGCTGTCGATCAGATAATTTAATATTGATATTTTGCCTACTTATCGTTGTCCCACACCGGTTAGCTAACATAAAAGAAGCTGTAGTCTTTGCTATAAATATATGTATGCCTCAGCTTAATTTTCTACAGCCTTGCCTCTTAGTGGGCTCGAAATAGGCTTTATAGTATAAATTTTTCGCGGGGCTGGTGGGCTTTTATAAAAGCCAATAGGCCGATTAATCGTCGTGTAGTCCGATTAATTGGCCGATTAGGCCGAGTAATCGTCCGTGTAGTCGCTTCTCCGATTAATGGGCCGTTTAGGCTATATTCGCCACGGTAGGGCACGACTAGCGACTAGCCGGCGCCTAGTCGGGCGCCTAGTCCGAATTTTACAACACTGCCTATAACAGATACATATTACTTCCGATCCCGGAGCGTAATTATATCCGTGAGTTGACATTTAAAGTCAGAGCATCCAAAATATTGACATCAGTCAATGATAATTGAAGATTAGGATAGACATTAAAATAGACTGGGCCGTGAGCCAGGCTAGACTGAATTATTCCCATAAGGGATTGTTTCCAGTCGAGATTTCTACCATCTCTAAGAGCTGTTATAAAACTCTCAGGTAAACCTTCTAATGTCAAAGGCTTAAAGGCTACCTGTACTAACCCAATATGGATAAACTTATGGTTTATTCTATATTTTTCTAAGTCTCTATTGCTTAGAAGTTTAATAACCATTTCTTCATTATTTAAAGAAATTGTTTCTTCAGTAGTTTTTACTACCTGTTTCAAACCGAATTTTTCGAAAGTTCCTAATTCATAGATTATTTTATAATCTATCTGAGGAATTGTCATCGAATTAATTTATCTAAATCTTGTGGAATATCATACTCCTCTTCGATATTGTTTTTAACAGTATCTTTCCGTCTCATCAAATTTAACATTTGAAAAAGACCGTTAAACTACACCTTAACTTCTTAATACCCCACCATGGCTCTGATACCATACGGTAAATGATTTATGAATTTTCGTTAATTATTCCAATCTAATTTATTAATAAAAGTATTATTTGCTAAAAAAAAATACAAAAATTAAAAAAAAAAAACGGGCTGGCCCGCCAACCCGCCGCGGGGCGGGGCAGGCTACTAGTTTAGTAGCCCGTTATGTTGGCGGGCTGGCCCGCCCCACCCCGTTTAATGGCGGGTTGAGGCGGGTCGGGGCGGGCCGGCCCGTTTTGACAGCTCTAACTCGAGTGAACCCAAATTCAAGAAAAATAGCTAACCTACCATGATCGGTCCTAACACGAAATATGGGTGCACTGTAATTATTCTTCACCATAGCACAAAACATTTTGAAGAAATCAAATGACTCAGATTTTTCCTTAAGAAGGTAAATCCATGCATATCTAGAAAAATCATCAACAAGCACATAAGCATATTTCCTACCACCAATGCTATCTACTTCCATCAGACCCATCAAATCCATGTGAATTAACTGAAAACAGTGAGCAGTTTTAAAATGTACGGTAGTTGACGTAGCCCAATTTGACGCCAAAGAATCACATCGTCCTCGCCTTTGAGAGTTGGCACACGTCCTTGGATCCGGGTTTGTCTCCGACTGAGTAGCAATTGTCGCTTGATCTTTTCCCTGCCATAACTCGAACACGATTGCTGTTAAAAACCTCACACCATTCCTTATTAAATCTTACCTCAAGGTCGTCGTCGCATAGCTGACTTATGCTAATCAGGTTAGCAACAAGTCCGTCGACGTGTAGAACGTTGCTCAGCTTCGGGAAATCGGGGACGTTTAATCTGCCTCGACCGAGAATCCGCCCTTTTCCACCTCCTCCGAACGTCACAGTTCCACTCCTTAATGGCATGTAATCACTTAGATACTCTTTGGTACCCGTCATATGTCGGGAACACCTGCTATCGAAGTACCAAGAACCTGTCACGTTAGCTCGCAAAGAGATATGCACGACATTGCATTTATGTACAGATTTCTCTACCCAAACTTTCTTGGATGATACAGCAGCATTAGGTTCACCGGAACTTGAGGAAGTGACAACTGAAATTTCTCCAGACACATCTTTCAACACTTTCTCAATGTTGAGCGGAATGTTGGATGACATTTTAGCCAACATAGATTTCTTCGAAGAAATCTCCCCCTTTAATTTCCAGCAGAACGGCTTTATATGACCATGCTGCATGCAATGGTGACATTTATATGATATATCCTTAAGCTTACTAGCACCATGCTTAGATCTTTTCTTAACGATCAAGGTCTTACTACTTTCGTTCGTGACATGCTCGACATTCTCCTTAACAGATACTATCTTAGGTTTATCATGAATAATCGAATCAGAAATGTTCGTAGGCTGAGAATTAAATCATAAACCTTGCCTATCAAAAATACCAAACGATAATACCTCATCAAGGGTTGATTTACCCTTGTCCATCTTCGTGAATGTTTCATCGGCCTTGTCGACTCGCTTTTGAAGCTTGTCGATCTCCTTGTTCTTTCTTGTCAGCACGGCCTCCAGTTTGTTCATCCCTTCAAGTAGGCTTTCGATCATCTTTTCGCTCTTCTCATTCTCCTCGGACAATGTTTTCACGATGGTTCTTAGTTCCGAATTTTTTGCCTTTTTCTTCTCATATTGTGCGGACAACATTCTGACGGCTTCATTAATCTGTACTTCCGCGCAAAGACAGTTTCTAACTCTGCATCATCATAACTTAAATACCCATCAAAATAGTTTGAATCATCATAATCAAAAATAATTTGTTTCCAAGATGTTGAGTCAAATGTTGGCTCAACATCAGTTACCGCCGTAAAGCCGATTTGATGATCTTTTTCTTCGTTCTCTGAGAACGACTGTATGGTTACTGATGATTGCCTGGACTCCTTAGGGCACTGTTCTTCATATTCATCGTCGGAAAGATCGATCCACATAGCTTTTCCGTGCTTGCGAAGGGTGTTCGTACATTCGTTGGCAAAATGTCCCCAGCCCGTGCACGCATGGCATCTCACTGAATCCCGGTCAATGTTCTTTTTCTTTCCATCTGCATTGCGTTTGAAGAACGGAGGAGCAGATGAGGGTTCTTGTTTGACATTCTGGCCTTTCCTGAATGTTGGGCCAACATTCTGCTCCACATTCTCCTTCTTCAAGAACTTCGTGAACTTCTTCACAAGCATAGCCATATTCTCATCTTCGTCAGAGTCATCCTCGGTTTGAACCTTAGAGCGCTGACTGACTAGAGCGAGGCTTTTGCCGCGAGAAGCCCTCTTTTGAACTTCGAGATTGGTCTCGTAGTTCTTCATAATATTCATCAACGTGTTGAAGTCCATATTGGGCAAGTTGTGTGCTTCCTCAACCGCCGCTACCTTCACATTAAATTTTTCAATTAGAGTACGAACAGCTTTAGCAGTTAATACCTTATTCGAGATCGGATCTCCAAGGCTAGCACACTCGCTCGAGATCGTCAGAATCTTGCCGAAGTACGTGGTAACGTCCTCATCTTCCTTCATTCTGAGATTCTCGAACTTGGTTGAGAAGAAGCCTCAGTCGGGTCTCCTTCACACTCGCATGGCCTTCGCAGTACCTCTGAAGTAGATCCCACGCATTCTTTGCAGTAGTACGGTTCTGAATAATCTTTAACATGAATATATCGACCGAAGAGAAGATGGCATCAAGAGATTTGTCATTGAACTCGGCTGCGTTCTTCTCTTGAAGGCTTCATTCTTCGGCGGGTTTCTCATAGACTTCACCATCAGCATCCGGGACAGACTCTGGAGTCGTATAACCATTGAGCACGGACTCCCACGCTCGCACATCTATGGATTTGATGCACTGCCGAACACGAACCTTCCAATAAGCATAGTTGGAGCCGTCTAATATAGGGACTTTGCCAAGATGGTTTGAGCTTGTAACATCCATTTTAAAGGATTCTTAGCGCTTAGTAACGTCAAGCGTAGGCTCTGATACAACTTTGAAGTGGTCCCGTTCGATATGGATGTAAAACACTAAGTATAAACTGGATGTTGGATGTAATGTTGGGGTAACACTCGACCTAACACTCAAGCGCACAGCGGAATATTTAAGTACTTAGTAGGAATGATTGAACACGAGATGTAAATCTGTGCAGCAAGTCAAAAAACTTGTTGCGTACCTCAAGGCGCAAACTCCACTACGAAGATGGATTACAAAACAACTATCCGAAGATAGTACAAATCAAGCCTAGGAAAAACTACGAATCTAACGATTCTGCAAACTACAAAGTCCTAAGACTTTTGCGAAAGAAACACTAGGCTAAAAAGACAAGTCTCGTGATATAATAATCGCTCAAACTTTGCTCATATTCGTCGTAAGCTTTTGGGAAAGTGAAGTCGTCTTTATATAGTCTTCGACTTGGAATAGACTTCACGAAAGACTTGGGCAACGTCTACTACCTCTTCAACATCCATTAAGATGAATATGATCGTCGGTAGGTAGTTTGAATCACTCCAAATGACTTAGTCTTTTCTTGAGCTCCAATCTCTATATTTAGTAAGTTCCTTTCCAAATTTAGCTCCTAGCTACTCCACGCTTGTTCCACATGGTTTGATCCATTCCAAAGCTTATCTAAGTCCTCCACATTACTAAGAATAGCCCTATAACCGAATTAATAGGGTTTAGGGCATGAAAGATAAACTAGAGGTGGAAGCCAAAGATGTTGACTAGCATGTTGTCCCAACATGAGTCAACATTGAAGTCTCAACAATAACAAGTGTGAATCAAAATGCAAGCCCTCACATACAATTATATCCAAAGGATCATTCGGCCCAAATTATTAAACATTATTATGGTTGTTATGACCCGCTATAGTATCGTCTTATTTTTCCTAGCGACAAACCGAGATGCCATAAAAAAATAGAACGCTTACAGTATTCCGAGCGTAGAATTAGGCCGAGGTGTTGAAGATATTCTAGCGAGTGAACATCAAGGTATCTTCAATTGGCGTTTATAGGTTCGTTAAACTTTATGGTAAATTTTGATTAACAAGTGCATAATGTGATTTGTTTTATAGGCTCTATCGGGAAGACCGTTGGAAAGACAACTGTGTCGTGTCTTGAATATTATTGTTATAGGTTGCTGGTAAGAGAAAAAGACTTTTCGAATTTGTTACATGTTGGTAGACTTCTTCAACAATATGTAATAGACATGTACTAATCGAGACCAAAAGGCTAGACTTTTATAGAAAGAAGAAATGCAAAATCGGTTACGAAAAGAAGTGTATCAAGATTTGTTAGATAGTGTAAGGTAATCAAGTAAAAAATATCACCACATCATTGTATTAGTTTGTTACTATATAGCTGATCACAAATATGTGTATAAGATTTTGTTTTGTTCTGTACCAGAATACATTTTCCCATGTCCGGGCTATGGTTAGACCAATTCGGCGCAACGCGCGGTTTCACTTCTAGTATATGTAAAATTATGATATGTTCAGCTAGAGATATGTTCGTCGATCATGTACTTAAAGGAAGTAAAATGTTTCCAAACGGGTACCTGAGAAGAAAATAGTCTGACTATGTACTACAAAAATTTTTAAATGAATAGGTATTATTAGTTATTCTCCCTTATTATTGTTATTATAAAATCAGTTTCAATATATTATTGCTATTTCAACGTTGTTCAGTCATATAAGCTGGCTTGGCGGGGTGGGTATGATCAGTTCACATCATAATGACGACAATCGGAAAAAATATACCCTTATAACTACACATCATGTGCTTGATCAAATTACTTCTCTTTAGATTCTCCTCCTAACCAATATATACCTAGTGAAGTTTTTAATGATCTAATACCCAAACAAATACAATATACTCATGACGTTGTTAAACATCCAATCAATAATCTCTTTCGAACGTAATCACGGAACTTAGGGTTTATGTAAATTTTTTTTCTGATTCTGTTGATCTTATAACATAGTGTAATGATACATGCCTTATCTCAGTATACATCGATATGCATTACAAAAATGTGATTGCCTTATTTCTATATCAGTGAACTTTAGATGGTGTATCGTTATTTTAGTGTAGTGAAATTAGTTTAAGATGAGAGTCAGGTACATATATTTAGCACTATTACCGCATAGAGCATCAGCACGTCTATAGGTGAGTTAACGCGATTACATTATTCAATTAATTGACCATATTAGGATAAACATATAATAAATTGCATATGAATATGTAAATATCAATTAACTAGTCAGCAGTGTACGGAGATTAAACTCAATATCTATTCTCTTTTATTAAGGGAGAGGGCCTTGGTTAAACTGCCCAATTTGGTCTGTATGATGCTTAAATCAAGGAAATTTGGTCTGTGATTGCGATTAATAAATTAATTAAATTGATTTAATATAACCAACCTACCCACTACGTCAGTTTAGCTTCTATTCTGAGCAAGAAAAACAGTTGCGAGAAAACCGTATGTTTATCTCAGTAAAAAAAGGTCATTCTCATTTCAGAAACATCATCGTCAAAGATAGCTTTCTGAGTCAAATGAGTAAAAAAGATAAATCATAATTTAAATAAATTTTTGTTTCAATTTATTTATTTATTTAATTATGTAGTTAGATTTTGCACACACATAGAGTGTACAAGAATAAACTAATACTAGAGAAATTACAAGGAATCAACATCGCCTAACCAATCTTAAGTAGATTTGTGATTTTACCATATTTACGCAAAAGTACGAGTCGTAAGAGCATCTCCAATCGATACCCAAAAACCCAAAATATATACGAAAAGTTCTCCAACCGTACACCAAACGCAAACTCAAAACGCGTCCATTTTCTCTTTCCTGTTTTAAACGCATTTATGCGTTTTGGGAATGAGATATCCCAAAATATGTGTTTGTTGTTTTAAAAATTACAATACATACCCTTTATTATTTTTAATTATTAAAATACCGATATAAAAATAAAAAATAAATAAAATATATATAAAAGGACTCCGTTATTAATAATTATTTCTTTCTACGTCTTTTATATGAAAAAATATTGAGTTTATTATTAATTTTGTGAAATTATTTTTTTCAATCGAACTTAAAATAGTATGTGTCAGATTTATAAAGTTGTAAATTTCATGGGTAATATTAAAAAACCGGATAGAAGAGAATATTACTAGTCTTTTAAGTTTGCGAATTGGTTTATCGGTTTGGAGAAGAATTACTGCATTTTGAGTTTGAGAATGCGTTTGGGTTTGAGAATGAGCTTTTCGGTTGGATGGTCTATGTAGATTTTCGCAAAAAAGAGTCGTAACTGACTATCATTTAACACAGATTTTCTTAAGGGCAGACCTAGTGGATATGTCCGTAAATTTCTAATGGAATGTCTTAGGTTCGATTAACCTTTGATCCTTTTCATTTGGGATACTTTCGGGATAGAAAAAAAATATATCAGAGTGCAACAAATGGGGCCCATTGTCCACTCGCGTATTTAAACTAGTTTATTACCCGTGCATTTGCACGGGTTAACTATCTATAACTATTTTATATTAATAAATAACTATTTATAGTTGATAATGTGATAGTGGTTAGTTTCTCATATTTTTATTATATTTTTTATTTATTATAATTAACTATTATGGGACAGGTGGTGGCATATTAGGGCAAATACATTTCTTTAGTAATATTTGATATTAATCTTAAATCAACATTAGTAGCTGAAAATAAATTTTATAGTAGCATCTGGATAAATCTCTATTTTGTATTGCCTACTTGGATATGTAACATTACATACATGTAATATGCATAGTCATTGGACGTACTTTTCATTCCAAGGCAACAAACAACTGGCAATTCTCTCTAACTAAGGTCTTGAACCTAAAATGAAATAAACCCAATTCCCATACCCAACCCACTACCCTTTCTGTTTCTTTTCTTCAAAATCCCTACATTTTATATTTATATGGATAATTAGAATATAACTTTGGGGCGTTAGGGTAATTATATCCCTCTCTCTCTCCTTTACCTATCGTTTCTCTACATTAATTATGACACAGTGTAGGGCTCTTTCTCTTCCACTCTCACCCCGTGCAAGTGGCACCACGCACCAATCACCTCCCGGGACATTGAAGATCCATTTCCATAACCTTGACTTGACTGCCCTTCAGAGCCCCGCGTGGGGTAAACGCGCGGAATTAACGTTTGACTAGGGTTTGGGGAAAGACGTAGTGGATGAGTGATAAGCGGTGCTGGGCCTCGCTGGCATATTACATACAACACATGGATGTAAGTATTTATTGTACGTAATGTGTATAATACCAAAAAGTTGAGTGTATAAAGAAAATGTGCTTGGCTTTGCTAAACCCAACCCATCACTTTAAATTATTATTATTTTTTCTCAGTCTCTCCTCGTCTTCTTTTCCCAAGTTTTTCTCTCACTACAAAAACCAAAAAAATTGCGAATTTAGACCTAAAACCTTAGGGTTCTCAGTCGATAGGCACTTAAATTACTCCAACAAAGTCTCGGATCGCTTCAGGAGAATCAAACACGCGTCTAAGTTAGCTGAATTTTCTATCCAAAGAGGGCTGTTCCACCGCGTTCCGTGGGCATCTGGGACAGTTTATGATCGGATTTGTCGATTGGAACTAAGGTTTGTCTTCATCTGTTTACTTCGGTTTCTGATTGTTCGATGTGCGGATTTCTTTCGTTTCTCGGCTATTTTCAGCTCGTATTGGTTATGCACATCCTTATCAAGTGGGTTTCTTATCATTTAGTTTTTTTGTTCTATTTAAATTGCTGTCCTTTTATGTTTACATTTCTTTTTACCTTGCTTTTTCTTTTCTCCGGTTATCCGTTACTGTTTCTGATGGATTTGGATTGAAGCTGGGCTGGTTCACTGAAGTGCCGCACCTTTGTTTTTTATATTACTTGCAATAGTAAACCCTAACAACACTTGTTCGATTGGGCCATGAAATAATCTTATTTACTTTGTTTTCCCATCTGATTTTTGAAATGAAGGATTTCATTGAATTTTAATTGTGTGGTGGTGATACATCTCCAGTAGGCACTTTTTCCCCAAAAGTTGTAGAAGTTTTCATAATTGATCCTTATGCTCTTATTTGATTCATTTCATTGTTGAAGCTTCAGTTATATGCTTGACAGACATGTAAATGTTTTTAATTCGCTGAAGTCTTAAGTTTTTTCACTTTTCTCCACTAGGGTTTTGTCATCTTTCGTAATAAAGGCTATCACTAGCGAGTGCCACGTTTAGTTTACCTTCGCGTTCTTACATCATTAGTAACAGCATTTGTGGGTTGTAGATTATCATTAACTGTCTGCTGGTGCCGTTTATCTGATGCTAGTCATTCCAAGTCTTTACAACTTACGATATGCACTGCACTTTGAATTCTCAACCAGAATTCAAATGTTTGTGTACTTATATGATGTACTTATTTCTCAACTAGTCATTCCATCTTATTCATAATTCCATATGAAATTTAACGTTTGTGTACTGATATTGTAGCTTTCTACAATGGATTTTAGGTTTTCTTTCGAAATGGATAAGGCTGCGGTGACAGTAGAAGAAAGTCAACGACAATCTGATTCTGGCACTTTTGTATCAAAGTGTTCAGGATCGCGTGTTGAGATAAAAGCAATAGCAATTGATATTAGTGGTGCAGTGGAAGAGATGGACGACTCACCGGTTCATGAGCACTTCTGTATGCGGTAATGTTTTTATTCTGGCATTAATTTTGATTGGCATCAAATGATTTCATATATGATGCAATTCAGTTATCGTGCCCCAACTCCTTGATTACGTGAGACTCATTGCGCGTACCAAAATTCAATATTGTCCCTTCTCCATTCTTCGAACATATATATTTCTTCTATGGGGGGCTAAGGTAGAACATATATAATTTTGCAATTGTTTTTCTTTTTTCCTTCTTAAAGTGGATATGTCGCTGGGATGAGGAAAAAGGATGCAAGAACTTGTTGTCCATTTACCTCAGAAGGTGATTATAAAAGTGGCCTTTGCAATCTTCCTCCCTTGTGTGTTCCAACATTTCGCTGGTGGAGGTGTTCAAGCTGTGTCCCTGATATCTCATCAGATTTGAGGAAAGAATCACTTGCTATGGATGTCAGCAAAAATCCTGGTACAAGATTTTATTACAAGTTACTGTTGTTTTGGTGTGATATGATACGTTTTTAATAGTTTGTTATGCTTTTTTTTTTCTACTTCGACAGTACCTGAGATTGGATTAGTGGAACATACAGATGGGAAGGACAATGATCACATAACAAACATCAGTGCCTGCTGTATAAGAGGCCAAAAAGCTACAAGTAAGTATATTTTACGTATGATCCTTATAATTAGAGACTTGCTGCTCTACAACTCAAAATAACTATATTTTTCTCGTGTGTTCGATCACGTTTCATCAATAAAATCCACCGTAGGCAAGAAAGGTAAAGAAGTATTCAAGGATGCAATGGCTGGAAATCACCGTCCTGATATGCAAGAACCTTATCTGCTCTCGATAAGAGAAATACCCAGCAATGCTGGTAATGTTACAATATACCACATTCAAAATTTGCTTAGAACATAATTTGCTTGTATCATTACAAAAGCTGAAAGAAATTTCTCATTTCTTTGTCAGACGCTTCTCATGTTGCTGCTTGTATTGTGCGTCCTCCATGCACAGTTGGTCCAATCGATAATGTGTCATCAGGTAGTGATGCTTCCGGGCGATTACCATGCAAGAGGAAGCCAAAATTACGTTTTCTTGCTGAGATAATGGTTAAAGAGAAGAAACCGATGAATACTGATAATTCGGATTCTAGATCTGCATCACCCAGTGCAGTTCAAGTTACATCTACTGGGACAGAGCATTTAGCAATTCCTCAGCTAGAATTCGATGGTATCGATAAGGCTTCTAGAAGCCCTCGGAGGAAGAGAAAGAATGTCGCCGAAGAAGATGGCAGAACTATGAGGACGATAGGCTTAGGCAAAAGATCAAAGGGAATTGTTTTAGATGCTGATAGAACGTGTAAAAGAGTCGATATCTCTGATCAAGAATCTGAAGAAAATGGTTCAAGAAAAGCAGATTTCCCAGTTGATGTAAGGTCTCAGCTTATTAAGCCCAGAAATTCCAAATATTTTGGTGTTGGCAAAAAGTCAAGGCAAGCCCAAACTGAGGATGGCACAGTTCTTCCAAGAGATTTGCGCAAGACAGTTGCTTCTTGCACTAATACTTTCGAGGAAAATATTGCCGCTTCAAAGACTAACATGACTAAGATTAGACATGGTCCTAAACTGGTGGAAGAGATGGAAAAACTTTCAACTTATTATCTGGATGGAAATCAAACAGATAAAGTACCTATGACTCCCAATACTGAGAGGTCAACAGGTGAAGCTGATCGTGAGGATTTGACACTTTCATCCAAGATCATCGCAGAAGATTGCAGTGCCAAAGGAAAAGTTGCTCTGGATCTTTCGCTTAACAGCTTTATGGACGTTGAATATCAATCACCCACTGAAACTCGTAGGTTTATTCCCGATCTCAATGAGGAATTTCCCTTCCAATCAGCTGTCTCACGTTGTAATGAAGAATATGTGGATGCCGAAAGACATGTTGGAGTTTTAAATCATCAAAATAATGAAAATGGTACGCAAATTGGTTCAGCCTCAGACGATATACCAATGGATATCGTTGAGCTATTGGCGAAAAATCAACGTGAAAGAGAACTCGAGAATGCAACGAAACAACTCATGCCTGAAGGAACAATCAGTGCTACCAGAAGTTACCCTCCAGCCCTACATTACGCTGATGGAAATCGATATACAATGAATTTTCCATTCGCTGCCGACAGAAGAAGTCCTATCAACATGTCCGAAGGGCTTTTAGGAATTCCTGTGAGTTTCTCTCAATTAAGAAACTGTTCACGGGACAAACCAAAGCTTAGAAAGAGCCAATTCAAAGTTTTCGATTCACTTTCCCCTAGCGAACAGAGGAAAAAGCATTTTTCAGGATCGTCAAATCCCATCGTTACAGATCCTAGAATCAGCACTAGGACAGAGTTATATTGGCCTCCGCGGGGAGAGAACGACCCTTTTCCTGTTGGCCTGAATCAAAACAGAACATTTCTTCAGACAAACAACACAGGTCTACCGTTGTTTTCGGACAGATACGGCAAAGGAAAGACCACTAACGATGTAAAGGAGATCGACAGAGGAAAATCTCTACACAATGGGATTTTGAATAAGAAGGGAAGAATTGGGTCGAGTTCGGAATCTTCTGTAGACCCTTATTCAAATGATACGATCCCAGCTCTGCAGCTGATGTCTTTGATGGATCAGGGAATCTCATCTGGCTCTTCGTTCAGAGTAGGCACCGAAAACTTTATTGGAAAACCTTTCTCCCCGTGCAACCACCACCCTCGGGTGAATGGCAAGGAGAACCAGAACTTTGCAGCATCACAATCCTCACAGAACAACCATTTCAAGGACTTCCCTAAATTGCGAGACAGTTTTTTCTTCTCTGGCGAAAGCTCGAAGAAAGCTTCGTCTCATTCACAAGGTTCTTTTTAGAAATTTCTTTGCTTATGCTTTTAGATGATACAATTCTCTTTGCATGTCTATCTTTGTGATATACTGCTCTTTTGTTTCAATAACTCATTTTTTTTCGCATATGTTGAGCTTTTGTAGGTCAAGCTCAGATTCATTTGGAGGGTTCTAATAACTTTATCGTCATGGAAACAGCTAAAACCATTCCACGACTGGGCGTTTGCACACTGAACAAGAACCCCGCTGAGTTTAGTGTGCCCGATGCACGAAACAAGTACACAATCACTGCACGAGATTTGAAGCCTCGAAAGAGAATAAATCTCCCGAAACAGAAACTGCACACTGTGACTGAAGATGGAAGAAAAGGTAAAAGGGTGAAGAAGGATTTCTCTACCAGAAAATCAAAACCAGCGCAGAAGTTATGTATTGGGTGAGAGATCAAACCTCACAAACAATCAAGAAACTGGCGGGAACTTTCGCTATTTGGAGTTGTTGGGTCGTGTTTTTCCTTTTTCAGCAAGTGTGGTGATGATGAATATTGTTTCTTTTCTGTCTGTTTTTTTAGTTGTGTGGAAGGTCAGTTATAGATGATTTCTGGACGTGTATTAAGGTTTGTGTACTCAGATAAACTTGTTGAATGTTGTATTTATTTATATAATAGTTTCCTGCCTGAAACGCATATGATCATCATATTAGATCAATAAACCGTTCCTTTTCTTGTCGTTAGATAGAGAGTCCGTAAATCAATTAATGATGTGGGCTCGTTCGCTATTTCTCATTTTAGAAGAAGAAAGCATTTTTTTTCTCAATCTGATCAGTTATTGTCGGTGTGTTTATTAAGTAACGGTACTCTCCACTCCGCCCCAACTATTTGATCAGTAACAATTAATATCCTCTTGTACCTTTTTTTTTTATTATCCAGACAAACCTTGACGGAGTATTACATTATACAATACGAACACTAATTAATTAGTGCCTCCGACCGAAAATAAATAAAACTCTCTAAACCTGCAACAGCCCTTTAAGTGATCGCCGGCCAAAACCTGCCGCCACGTGTCAGGAATAGTCTTTGGTGCGGAGAGAAAAGATCAAACTCTAGCTTGTCTTGTCTGTTTCTCCATATTATTATTATTTATTCTCATTTTACACACAAAACATGCAATGTACTCCCACGCGCCTATTGGAGGTTCTGGGATATTTGTAACCTTTTATATTTGCAAGGGAATACGCTCGAATATTTAGGAAGGAAGGCGAAGATTGGGTGTGTGTTTTCTCAAGTTAATAAATATTCGTTACTCTTCTTGCTCTCGTTTGTACGAATCCTAGCTTTAAGTTATAATTATTCAATGATAATAATAATGTTGCATGATCTACTCAGGAGAAAGTAGTATAAAATTAGTCGACAACGAAATATTGCTGCTACTATTCGAAGATTATGAGTTTATGAATCGCGTGTGGTACAAGAGTTTGATGATAATGAATGTGCATTGTATACTTGTGTGTGTTCTCTTTTACGGAGAGCCGAGAAACACCACGAAACTATGATCGATTATTAGGGTTTTCTTCTTTTCAATTCAATTGTTTTTCTCCTTGTGATTAAACAAACAAACATTCACCGAGTGAAAAGCCAAGACCGAGAGTTCAAGAAATACGACGCCGTGGCCAAATGCGTGTACTCACATCCACGACAACATAAAATAGCAGTTTCCTCTTCGGATGATGTAAAAAGAGTAAATGCAGTGTGAAAATACTAATGGAGGCGTTAGAAAATGATATCGGTGTCGACGAATGGCACACTCTAGGAGTGACTGACGGTATTTATAGTTTCCTAGGGGACGTATCAGGTCACCGGAGGTTTTCGCTACGTTTCGCATTTTCGGGTCTTCGGGTCGCCATCACTCTCCGTGTTCCTCCCGTGATCTCACGTTCCTTCGACTTGCCTCTTCTGCCCCACATTTAATTAGTCGCCCATGGGAAGAAGATCGTGCATGGCCACGATCTTATGTCGCTAAGTCCCGCCTTAATAAAAGAAACCTTCCTCTTAGCGGAGTAGGCTTATCGTCTTCCTCGGGACCCTTTGCTCACTTTCTTCCCTTTATTTCCCAAGGTACAGCTTCCGGGGTTCCTCGGGCTAAATTCCCGAGGGACCCCTGAGGGCCATAAGGGGCATCATCTCTCTGTAGCATCATCTTGAGAATCTCGAGGCGCCCTCTTTTGGCTCAGGGTCTTATCCTAGTGATTGTCTCGAGGGGGTCCGAGCCCATCCTTAAAGTGATGATCTCTCGAAGAGGGGGGTTAAGTTCGTAATAAACGGTTGAGTGTTTTGTCGCGGAATCAGTAAAAATCCGAGGGTAACCAATAGCTAGGCTTAATATTTATTACTCGTGCAGTTTGTGAAATGATTGTTTTCCCACCCGTCTGGAGTAGAGATTGAATGCGTATGAAGAGATTGATTGCACACATGGATATTTCAAGTATGGGACTCGTTAGCTACACCACACAGTGCCGGATCTAAGTTGTGGCCTGGGAGGCCACGGCCCTCGAGAATATTTTCAAAAGTACTATATATGTATTATATTCATTAAAGATTTAATATATAGACTTCTGATATTAAATATAATCAATATTTCGAGTAGCATAGTGATAACTAATGTGAAGTCTTGCTTGCTGGGTCGGTTCAGCCCATGATACTCTTTTCTAGTCTTTTTTGCTATTATTCGTTTAGTTGCCTTACTTTATTATTGTTATTATTCTTTAGTTCTTCTTCTTTTCTCTTAAGTTATTTTTTTTTAAAATTATTTTAGCGCTTCTTTTATTTTCTGAATTTTATTTAGTTTTTTATTATCTTCTTTTAGTTCTTTTCTTTTTTTCTTTTATTCTTATTGAGTTACTTTTCAGTTATTTGGACAGTTCTCTTTTTTTTTTGTCTTAATTCTTTTTTTTTTATTATTTTTATTAATACATTATTACATATTCGTCCTGACTCTCCTCTGCTCACTAAACCTTCCGTATCTCTCATTATCTCCTTCTCTCGATCATAATCTCTCAGTTTCTTCATCTTGGCTATCAATATCTTTCTCATTCTCTATCTCTCTCACATTTCGTGATAATCATTTCACAGGATCTTACACATAGCTCCTTTAGTAATATGGCTTCATCTTGGCTCATGAGTAATCTTAGCATAGGTGTGTGCAGCTTACGTATAAGTTCAGCTTACTTATGAGTGATCCCCCCGCGTAATCTGGTCATCCAGTGCATAAGAAGTTGCTGTTTTTTGAGTGAAAAATTCCATTAATGACTATCAACAATTTGCAAATCATACATGAGTGTCATGAGCTGCAAGCACCTGAGCTAAGATCATTCATGAGACATGATGAAGCCTATTACTAACGGAGCTATGTGTAAGATCCCGAGAAATGATCGTCACGAATTGTGAGAGAGATAGAGAATGAGAGAGAGATTGATAGCAAGAATGAAGAAACTAAGAGATTGAGATCGAAAGAAGGAGATAATGAGAGATACAAAATGTTTAGAGAACAGAGAAGAGTCAGAACGAAGATAGATTTTATTGTTATGCTTCATGAAAAAAGAATCACCATTACAACTTATCTACCTTTATATGCCTAGCTATAAGTAAAAGGGTCTAAGGCCTTAAGGTACTAAAATATCAAATTAATAACCCAGCCCAATAATTTGGACAGTCTAATAAAAGCATAGTAATCATTTTTTCTCATCATCTCCCGGGTCCTGACACTATGCAAGCAAGATACAAATGTAACTTTGTGAAGACGTACATGAAGAATATTATGGAACAAAAAATCGACAAAGGTAAAGCGCAGATGACTTCCAAAGTTTATGAAAATAGGGGAAGATTTCCAACTTGCATTACCTGTGGGAGGACCAATCATCAAGCAAAAGATTGATGGCACAAAAGAAAACCACAAAATGTAGGTAGCAAGAAACTTGGCCATGTCGAGACATATTGTCGTTCAAAGCCGATGAATGATCAATTAAAAAAGGGGCAGCAAGCTAAGTACACTTAAGAAGTGGAACAAAAAGCTAAAGGCAACTTGTTTATGGTGATCATTCTCTAGATAGCTCGATTCATGTGAAGGTGAAGCTTGCCAATGGTGATGTAGCTCAAGCTTAAGGAGATGGAGCTGTAGTTGTTCAAACAAAACAAGGTATCAAATGCATTCATAATGTGCTTTATATACCTTCGTTGTACCTGTTCATAATGCATGCGATTAACAAAAACGAGAAATGTGAGTTGATAAATGAATTTTCGGCCATATTTACACTCCGAAAGCGCATTACCGGTGGTGATTTATCTGAATTTCATGATATATCATACATTTACATTTATATTTTCTAGAACTACTACAACCGGGAACATTCGGGCTGGATCAAATTTGACGAACCGTAAAGCAAAATGTCGGCCCAAAAACCAAGTGAGCCCAAACATAAAAAAAAAAGGAAAAGCCCGAAGCCCAAAACTAAGCCCAAACCTATGTAGGAATACTAATGATATAATAGATGCAATAATAACAAACATACACAAACATACACACACACACACGCCGCACGCAAAGAAAGAAAAGAAAACAACGCTCACTGCTCGAGGAGGAAAAGGAAGATTTCACGCAGTCTTAAGCAACCAGAAATGATTTTTGTCTCCCCTTTACCATCTATAAAAGGGGCAGCAACAAAGAGAAAGGGGGAAGGAAAAAAAGGAAAAAAAAAAAGGAGGAAGGTCACATACACGTTGGAATCAGTCCATTAAGCAAAGGCAGCGAAGCTGTGAGGTGAAGGAGGCAGTGAGTAGGCGGTGAGCGGGAAGGGCTGTTAGGAATATTTTATAGTGTTCAATTTCAATATGTTTATCTTAGTTGGTTTGTATTTAATTAACTTTGGGCTAGTTTGTAATATTCTAGTTCTTAGTTACTAGGGGTATAATATACCAACTGTAGGGCCCGAGACCCGCAAATTAGGTCGGCCAATAAATTATGTATATGACCTAAGTAGTTTCGTGCTAATTAGCGTACGTGTTATATGTTTATGTGATTTTATGAATCTCATGCTCATGTTGTTATGAGAATTACGTGCAATTACGTGCCGATAAATATGTACTTATGACGACCCCTAAATTATGTGAGTGATTTTCGAAAATAATGCTAATGAAGGACATGACAATGATAATAATAGTAAAAGAGAAAACAGATGGGAGTTGGACTAGGATTCTCTTGGGCCATGAATTATTAAATTTGGGCTCAACCCCTTTTTGGAAATCCACTTAAGGGACAAAGCTTCCTCAAAACAAGGAGATCCCACGCCACTAGAGTCCCATCACCATGCTCACCTCAAGATATTTAATCTAAATCTTCTTATTAACTTCATAAACTTACTAGGAGAGAAACCAACGAAAATTAAAGGAGGAAGAAGGGAGAAAATCGAAGAAGCTCCAAACGACACCCTCAAAATTAGCCAAGGATTCGAGTAAGTGAAATACCTTCCCTAGAGCTTTTAATCTCGTATCCTAGGTGTAGTTGAAGGTATTAAAGCATTAAAAGCGAAGTAGTTGAAGAAGAGTACCGAAACCCTAACTGCGAGGCATAAGCTAGTGCTAAAGTCCCGATTTAAGTAAAATCAGTGATAGGATGGTTTTATATACGACTTAGAACCTAGAGATTCTGCTTCTAAGAAGGAATCATATGATTTTGATGGTAAAAAGGGAAGAAATGCAGAAGTTTCGACTGGATGAATTAGGAAGAAGGTAGTTTCGATTAGATGAACAGTTGAGTTTCGATCGAAAGTAGGAAATCAATTTTGATGATTCGGGCGACATAGAAACCATGAATTCAATTCGATTCAAATTAGTTCTGAATAGTAAAGTCAATAAGATATGTGTTTCGACCGAAACTCATTTTAATACATGAGTATCGATCGAAACTCAAGTCCAATCCATGCAATTGATCGAAAGTGGCTAACCACTTTGCATGGTTTCGATCGAAACCTAAATGATATCACTGCTGACGTAAGACACGACGAAACACTAAGCAATTGAAATTGGAATCGGGCGAAACCCTGAAATTAATTGAAAGTAACTAATTAAACGAGTTTCGACCGAAAGAGATCTCGGCGAAACTCAACCCCAAACTACGTGCAATCGATTTCAATTAGCTTCCTCACTATGCACGGTTTCGGGCGAAACTGGAGGACGCCATGCTGACGTCAGGCGCGGCGAAACTCCTCCATGCACATGCAACGTCGGGCGAAACTAACAAGTGATAATTATAAATCAGATCGGAATTTAGAGCAAGTGAGTTTCGACCGAAAGAAATCTCGGCGAAACTCGCATTATTTCGAGCAAAACTAATATATGATAATTTCCAAAATGAATTAGGATTTGATTTAAATGAGTCTTGATCGAAAGTAGTTAGTAAGTAAGACTTTCGATCGAAAGGGGTTAGAAAACGAGTTTCGGGCGAAACTCATGTAATTCAGAAATTCAATTGGACGAATTTAATCAAGTGAAACCTAGTAAGTCACATGACTTTCGCCGAGCTTAGAGTGTAAGGAATTGAAATGCTATAACTTAGGAATTTATTAAGGGTCGAAACCTATCTCTAATGTCATGTGCTATAGAAATCAATTGACTTGGAGTCTAGAAAATTTGTACAAGTCCAAATAATTAATAAGACGTAATTTAATTATCTCGGCGAATTAGCCAAGGAAACAATGTACTAATACTCCAATAATTTTTATTTAAAAAGGTCGAACGGTAGGAGCGAACGGGGAAGAACAATAATTAAGCTTGGACCACAGGTAAGTAGAAATTCAACTACGACACGTAACTTGCCTGCGTCTGATTATGTGATGACGTGCTTACGTGACTTTATGTGAAATGTGTACGTTACGACATGATTTAATTTTATGCATAGCATGATCTGCATATTTCTATGAGCATGGCATGAGCATTTGCACGCATGCGTAGTATATAAGACACGAGGTACGAGCGTGCATAAGATCGCCTGTGTGCGAAGTATACTCGCCGATATTGGCGTTTGTGTCGACTCGAATGAAGAGTCACGGCTCCCCTATGCAGTCAGTAAGGCGAATGAAGCTATAAGGCCTGTATAAGAGGCTGGGGTAATACCCCGTATGCGGAAGATGCAACCTGGAGGATGCGGCCCGGGGCACGCACTGAGTAAGGGAAGATTCCTTCGGGTGACCTTTAGTGCGTAAACACTAACCGAGAGGGAAGATTCCTTCGGGTGACCTCCGCGGTTAGTGGCCTCGGTGTGGCTACCAGTGAGAAGCGTCCGCGTGGAGGCCACACTGAGTAAGGGAAGATTCCTTCGGGTGACCTTCTAGTGTGAGAACCTCCACATATGTGCGAATCCCTAGCGGATTGAGATCTCAATGAAATGGTGCGTAGTGGGATAGAAAGCCGAGGGCTCATATGATGTACGAGTCAAGAAAAGAGTATGAGTGTAAGAAAAGAGTACGAGTATAAGAAAAAGAGTATGAGCGTAGAAAACGACGGCGTGGATTGTCGATCGTTAGGACACGTGCATACATGCATAATTTCTGCTTACTGAGCCTCGGTGGCTCATCCTTACATTACGTGTTGTAGGTACGGACGATCACGGTACGTGATCTGATTTTTACGCAAGGCCAATCTTTTGAAGCTATCCGGCTGCTTTTGAGGTGGGAGTGTGTGTATGGATGACGACCTGTGAAAGCCGGGCGCATAGGAAGCTTTTGCTACACACACACGCACTTATATTTTGTGTAGATACGATCAGGAAACTGTAGAACATTCTTTTGACTTGTATGTAAGACTTCCGCACGCAGTTTTAAAAATGAAAAATTTTATCCGTAATTTCATGCATTTGCGCGACAACACACAATTAAGCACTTAGGATTAGAACGGAATACGAGGTCGGACGACGGGTCCTGACAGAGTGGTATCAGAGCTTCGGTCACAGGTCCTGCAGACTGTCCATACACACACAGTCAAAAGCGCGGGAAGCGGCCTTGCTTGTAAGTACCATGTTACGTGAACTCTTTGTATGATTTGATTTATTGGCCTTAGGAATTGTCAGGATAGGTTGAGAATGGTAAGACTTAGGGGAGAAGGAAGTAGAGAATCAGATCAGGGTAGGGATGCCAATAACCCTCCCGATAGCCGGGATGCTACCATCCTGCAACTCACCGAACTGGTCCGTCAACAATCGGCCCAGATCCAGCAGCTGATCCAACAGCAGAACGCTGGTGGACAATCAGCTGGCTTACCTCCCCCACCCGAACGAATTGAGATGATTGGGGAGAGATTCAGAAAGCTTAATCCTCCGTTGTTTGAGGATGCTGTAGACCCCACCTCAGCCGAGGATTGGCTCAGGACGCTGGAGAACATGTTCCAGCACAGCCGCACACCTGAGGCGGAGAAAGTCATGTGCGCTGCCTACCTTCTGAGGGGGAGCGCTGGGCACTGGTGGGATACCGTCTCAGCCATCGAAAACCCACTAACGATGAGCTGGGATCGGTTTAAGGAGATCTTTAGAGGAAAGTACTACACCGCCCCTGTCAGAGCCCAGAGGATGAACGAGTACATCAACCTCCGCCAAGGGGCAATGACAGTGGCGGAGTACATCAAAAAGTTCGAGCAGCTCTCGAGGTTCGCTGCTCATATGGTCAGTACGGACGCGCTCAAGATCGAGCGGTTCATGGAAGGGTTGAAGCCCGAGCTGTACAGAGATGTGAGTATGGCCGGGATACAAGGAGCCACGTACGCGCAAGTGGCTGAGAGGGCGCTAGTGGCGGAACAGGCAGAGGCCAGAATTGCTCGCGCTCAGGAAGCAAAGCGCAAATTTGTACAAGGACCGCAGGGAAGCGGAGGCAACCCAAAACGGCAGTTCATTCCCAAAGACGGGAATCAGAAATTTCAAAACCGACCTGGACCACCCCCACAGTTCAACCCGAATCAGGGTAGGCCCCAGCTAAACCTACCCATATGCCCTAAGTGTGCACGAAGGCACACGGGAGTCTGCAATTCTCAGAACGCCACCTGCTTCAAATGTGGCAAGACGGGCCACTACCTGAGGGCATGTCCGGAAAGTGGATCCGGAAGCCAAGCTGGAAACCAGGCAGCACCACCAAGGGTACCGGCCCGGGTTTACACTCTAACGTCCGAGGAAGCGGAAAACAACCCGGCCGTGGTAACAGGTACCCTCCTCATTCACCAAACCCCCACATGCATCTTAGTTGACTCGGGAGCGACGCACTCGTTCGCATCTACTAAGTACGTAACGAGAGTAGGAGTCACGCCTCATAGAGCTGAGTTCGAGTATAGCGTAACAGTTCCAAACGGGAATCCCACCCAAACTAACCACATACTACGGGATTGCCCAGTAGTAATCGGGGATAAGGAACTACCCATAGACCTCATAATAATCCCTATGAATGATTATGAGGTGATCCTTGGAATGGATTGGCTATCGAAGTACGGAGCTGTCATAGACTGCCACCGCAAGATAGTCACGCTCAATACGGGTGGGGATGAACCCCTTAAGTTCGTAGGAACTAGCAAAAGAACTATGATCTCTAGGGTATCGGCGTTAAAAGCCCAACGACTGATCAAATCAGGGTGCGAAGCATATCTGGTGTTCGCTATCAAGACGGAAGAGAACTCCCCTCCGAAGTTCGAGGAAGTGCAGGTAGTTAAGGACTTCCCCGACGTATTTCCCGAGGAATTACCGGGACTACCACCCGAACGGGAGATAGAATTCGCTATAGATCTGGTACCCGGAGCGGCGCCAGTATCTAAGACCCCATACCGGCTAGCACCGACGAAGATGAAGGAGTTAAAGGACCAACTCGACGAACTCATGTAGAAGGAGTTCATACAGCCGAGTTTCTCTCCGTGGGGAGCGCCAGTGCTATTCGTGAAGAAGAAGGATGGGTCCATGCGATTATGCATTGACTACCGGGAGTTGAACAAGTTAACAATCAAGAACAAGTACCCACTCCCTAGGATAGACGATCTGTTCGATCAACTGCAAGGCGCAACGGTTTTCTCCAAGATCGACTTAAGATCGGGCTATCATCAGTTAAGGATTTGGAAGGAAGATGTCCCTAAGACGGCCTTTAGTACCCGTTATGGCCATTACGAGTTCCTAGTGATGCCATTCGGGTTAACTAATGCGCCCGCAGCTTTTATGGATTTAATGAACCGGGTATTCAAACCCTACCTAGATAGGTTTGTCATCGTCTTCATAGATGACATCCTAATCTACTCAAAGACGAAGGAGGAGCACGAAGAACACTTGAGGATAGTTCTGAGTATATTACGGGACAAGCAACTATACGCCAAGTTCAAGAAGTGTGAATTTTGGCTCGACCAAGTCGCCTTCTTGGGGCATATAGTATCAGGAGAAGGGATTTCTGTAGACCCGAGCAAGATAGAAGCCATTAGCAACTGGCCCAGACCGACCAATGTAACGGAAGTACGGAGTTTCCTCGGTCTGGCGGGTTACTACAGGAAGTTCATCAAGGATTTCTCAAAGATAGCGTCTACATTGACGAAGCTGACCAGGAAGAATACGCCATTTCAGTGGACCACAGAATGCGAACAGAGCTTTCAAGAGCTTAAAGAACGGCTTACAACGGCCCCAGTTCTCACAATACCTTCGGGAACTGGAGGGTTCACCGTGTATAGTGATGCGTCGAAGAACGGGTTAGGGTGTGTGCTAATGCAGGACGGGAATGTAGTAGCATACGCTTCTCGTCAACTAAAGGAGTACGAGAAGAATTACCCGACGCACGACCTAGAGCTCGCGGCAGTGGTCTTTGCCCTCAAGATCTGGAGGCATTACCTCTATGGAGAGCGGTGTGTGATATACACGGACCACAAGAGCCTCAAGTACTTCTTTACCCAAAAGGAGCTGAACATGAGGCAGAGGAGGTGGTTAGAGTTAGTCAAGGATTACGACTGTGCTATTAACTACCACCCAGGCAAGGCGAATGTAGTAGCCGATGCCTTAAGCCGAAAAGCAGTAAGTGCAGAGTTGCAATTACTGGAAGTAGAAGTTGTACAACTAGGCGAAGTTGAGACGCTACTAGCAGCTTTAACTCTGCAACCAACGCTGCTAGAGCAAATTAAGACGGCGCAGGAAACAGACGAGCTGTACACGAAGATCAAAGAAGCGCAACCAGAACAACCAATGGGAGACCTCATAATACGTGGAGATGGACGACTGTATTTCAAGGACCGGTTGTACGTGCCAGACGACGCTGAACTACGGAGAACGATAATGGTAGAAGCACATGCCACTGCGTACTCAGTACATCCAGGAGCAACGAAGATGTACAGAGGCTTAAAGGAAAATTACAGGTGGCCAGGCATGAAAAAGGACATTGCGACTTTCGTAAGTCAATGCCTGACATGCCAGCAGATAAAAGCCGAGCATCAAAGACCGGCGGGAACCCTATAACCGTTACCCATTCCGGAATAGAAATGGGATAACATTACCATGGATTTCGTAGTAGGACTGCAGGGCACGACGCGATTTGGGTAATCGTCGATCGACTAACAAAGTCTGCCCATTTCCTACCAATTTGTACGACCTATTCCATGGAACGATACGCAGAACTCTATGTACAAGAGATAGTATGCCTACACGGCGCTCCATCGTCGATAGTTTCGGATTGCGACTCCAGATTTCAATCGAAATTCTGGACGAGCTTGCAAAAGGCGATGGGAACGAAGCTGTCCTTTAGCAATGTTTACCATCCGCAAACGGATGGCCAATCCGAGCGAACAATACAGACATTGGAGGATATGCTCCGAGCATGCTTACTCGATTTCAAAGGAAATTGGAGTAGGTACCTTCCACTAATAGAGTTCTCATACTATAACAGCTACCACGTCACCATCGGGATGGCACCATACGAAGCGCTGTATGGACGTAGGTGCAGATCCCCAATACATTGGGACGAGGTCGGAGAACGGGCAATGTTAGGCCCCGACATAGTACGAGAAATGACGGAAGCCATTACTACCATACGAGAAAGAATGCGAACGGCACAGAGTCGACAAAAAAGCTACGCAGACCGAAGACGGCGACCACTGGAATTCGAGGAAGGCGATATGGTATTCGTAAAAGTATCGCCGATGAAGGGCGTGAAAAGATTTGGAAAGAAAGGGAAACTAAGCCCTAGGTATATCGGTCCATTTAGGATACTGAAGAAGGTTGGTGAGGTAGCATACCAATTAGAACTGCCAGCGTCATTACCGCAAGTACACGACGTGTTCCACATCTCAACACTACGCAAGTACATAGCCGACCCGAATCACGTCCTAGGAAACGAGTCCCTACTTCAACAATTGAAACCGAATCTGAGTTATGAAGAGATTCCGGTGGAGATATTGATGTATGAGACCAAGAGACTTAGGAATAAAGATATCCCTTTAGTGAAAGTGTTGTGGCGGAACCAGTCCACGGAAGAAGCCACATGGGAACGGGAGGATGAAATGAGAATTCATTATCCCGAGTTGTTCCATACGGGTTGATTTCGGGGGCGAAATCCTCCTTAAGGGGGCGAGGATGTAGGGCCCGAGACCCGCAAATTAGGTCGGCCAATAAATTATGTATATGACCTAAGTAGTTTCGTGCTAATTAGCGTACGTGTTATATGTTTATGTGATTTTATGAATCTCATGCTCATGTTGTTATGAGAATTACGTGCAATTACGTGCCGATAAATATGTACTTATGACGACCCCTAAATTATGTGAGTGATTTTCGAAAATAATGCTAATGAAGGACATGACAATGATAATAATAGTAAAAGAGAAAACAGATGGGAGTTGGGCTAGGATTCTCTTGGGCCATGAATTATTAAATTTGGGCTCAACCCCTTTTTGGAAATCCACTTAAGGGACAAAGCTTCCTCAAAACAAGGAGATCCCACGCCACTAGAGTCCCATCACCATGCTCACCTCAAGATATTTAATCTAAATCTTCTTATTAACTTCATAAACTTACTAGGAGAGAAACCAACGAAAATTAAAGGAGGAAGAAGGGAGAAAATCGAAGAAGCTCCAAACGACACCCTCAAAATTAGCCAAGGATTCGAGTAAGTGAAATACCTTCCCTAGAGCTTTTAATCTCGTATCCTAGGTGTAGTTGAAGGTATTAAGGCATTAAAAGCGAAGTAGTTGAAGAAGAGTACCGAAACCCTAAATGCGAGGCATAAGCTAGTGCTAAAGTCCCGATTTAAGTAAAATCAGTTAGGATGGTTTTATATACGACTTAGAACCTAGAGATTCTGCTTCTAAGAAGGAATCATATGATTTTGATGGTAAAAAGGGAAGAAATGCAGAAGTTTCGACTGGATGAATTAGGAAGAAGGTAGTTTCGATTAGATGAACAGTTGAGTTTCGATCGAAAGTAGGAAATCAATTTTGATGATTCGGGCGACATAGAAACCATGAATTCAATTCGATTCAAATTAGTTCTGAATAGTAAAGTCAATAAGATATGTGTTTCGACCGAAACTCATTTTAATACATGAGTATCGATCGAAACTCAAGTCCAATCCATGCAATTGATCGAAAGTGGCTAACCACTTTGCATGGTTTCGATCGAAACCTAAATGATATCACTGCTGACGTAAGACACGACGAAACACTAAGCAATTGAAATTGGAATCGGGCGAAACCCTGAAATTAATTGAAAGTAACTAATTAAACGAGTTTCGACCGAAAGAGATCTCGGCGAAACTCAACCCCAAACTACGTGCAATCGATTTCAATTAGCTTCCTCACTATGCACGGTTTCGGGCGAAACTGGAGGACGCCATGCTGACGTCAGGCGCGGCGAAACTCCTCCATGCACATGCAACGTCGGGCGAAACTAACAAGTGATAATTATAAATCAGATCGGAATTTAGAGCAAGTGAGTTTCGACCGAAAGAAATCTCGGCGAAACTCGCATTGTTTCGAGCAAAACTAATATATGATAATTTCCAAAATGAATTAAGATTTGATTTAAATGAGTCTTGATCGAAAGTAGTTAGTAAGTAAGACTTTCGATCGAAAGGGGTTAGAAAACGAGTTTCGGGCGAAACTCATGTAATTCAGAAATTCAATTAAACGAATTTAATCAAGTGAAACCTAGTAAGTCACATGACTTTCGCCGAGCTTAGAGTGTAAGGAATTGAAATGCTATAACTTAGGAATTTATTAAGGGTCGAAACCTATCTCTAATGTCATGTGCTATAGAAATCAATTGACTTGGAGTCTAAAAAATTTGTACAAGTCCAAATAATTAATAAGACGTAATTTAATTATCTCGACGAATTAGCCAAGGAAACAATGTACTAATACTCCAATAATTTTTATTTAAAAAGGTCGAACGGTAGGAGCGAACGGGGAAGAACAATAATTAAGCTTGGACCACAGGTAAGTAGAAATTCAACTACGACACGTAACTTGCCTGCGTCTGATTATGTGATTACGTGCTTACGTGACTTTATGTGAAATGTGTACGTTACGACATGATTTAATTTTATGCATGATAGCATGATCTGCATATTTCTATGAGCATGGCATGAGCATTTGCACGCATGTGTAGTATATAAGACACGAGGTACGAGCGTGCATAAGATCGCCTGTGTGTGAAGTATACTTGCCGATATTGGCGTTTGTGTCGACTCAAATGAAGAGTCACGGCTCCCCTATGCAGCCAGTAAGGCGAATGAAGCTATAAGGCCTGTATAAGAGGCTGGGGTAATACCCCGTATGCGGAAGATGCAACCTGGAGGATGCGGCCCGGGGCACGCACTGAGTAAGGGAAGATTCCTTCGGGTGACCTTCTAGTGCGTAAACACTAACCGAGAGGGAAGATTCCTTCGGGTGACCTCCGCGGTTAGTGGCCTCGGTGTGGCTACCAGTGAGAAGCGTCCGCGTGGAGGCCACACTGAGTAAGGGAAGATTCCTTCGGGTGACCTTCTAGTGTGAGAACCTCCACATATGTGCGAATCCCTAGCGGATTGAGATCTCAATGAAATGGTGCGTAGTGGGATAGAAAGCCGAGGGCCCATATGATGTACGAGTCAAGAAAAGAGTATGAGTGTAAGAAAAGAGTACGAGTATAAGAAAAAGAGTATGAGCGTAGAAAACGACGGCGTGGATTGTCGATCGTTAGGACACGTGCATACATGCATGATTTCTGCTTACTGAGCCTCGGTGGCTCATCCTTACTTTACGTGTTGTAGGTACGGACGATCACGGTACGTGATCTGATTTTTACGCAAGGCCAATCTTTTGAAGCTATCCGGCTGCTTTTGAGGTGGGAGTGTGTGTATGGATGACGACCTGTGAAAGCCGGGCGCATTGGAAGCTTTTGCTACACACACACACACTTATATTTTGTGTAGATACGATCAGGAAACTGTAGAACATTCTTTTGACTTGTATGTAAGACTTCCGCACGCAGTTTTAAAAATGAAAAATTTTATCCGTAATTTCATGCATTTGCGCGACAACACACCATTAAGCACTTAGGATTAGAACAGAATACGAGGTCGGACGACGGGTCCTGACACCAACTCATGTTGTATATATACCCCCAACCCCTAATTCATTAGGGTGTGTGTTTTTGGTGTAGTATGTGTGAGTGCATGTGTGTTGAATAGTAAGAAAGCATTTTCAAAGCATTCATCGTCTTCACTGTCACACCCCACGCTCAAGCTTTAAATCCTTCATCATTAGCGTGGTAAATCGTCCTAGGTCAGTATTGTTGGATCGAATAGGGACCAACAAGCGGTATCAGAGCAAAACACGTTCGGATTTGAACAATTTTCGAAATTTTTGGGTATTTTTTTTGGGTTCGAATTTCTGCCATTTCTTGAGTTTTTGAGCTGATTTTACTGATTTTGCAAGCTCAAGAGGTAATTAGGCTGTTTTCGAGTGATTTGAAGTGATTACCCAACTTTTTTCAGTTGATTTGGGTGAGTTTTGGGTAGAAATCGCGTCTGTTTTTCGTCATTTTCAGCCCAGAATCGGGTAGATGAACAGATCGCCCGATTGCTACAGTACCTGAAACAGCTACAGTACTAATTTACTCAATTTCGGGCGAATTTGACTGGTCAAACCCGAAACTGGACTGGTCAACTCGAAACACTGTAGCACTTCACTGTAGCAGTTTCGATCGAAACACTGTAGCAAATTTCACTGTAGCACGCCCGAAACGCTACAGTACCCGATTTAAAAAAAAAAATTTCTTTCAAAATTTTCTGAATTTTATTTTATCATTGGTAAAAAAAATAAATAAATAAATAATAAATAAATTAAAAAAAACTCAAATTAATATTTTCGGGTCCAAAATTTTCGGTGTTGACGACGTTTTCGTCAATTTTTTTTTAAGCAAATCCACAAAACGTGTCAACGATCATTTATATCCAACAATCAACTTAAGACATCTTTGGCAAATTATAGAAAAAGTTTAGGTCATTTTCTCGAAGTTTTCGAAATCATCACAAAATTTTTCGGTACACGCCAAAAATTTTCGACGCCGACTTTCTTCGATACTTCACCATACTTCTCAAGTAAACCAAACTTTTCGTCACTAAAATTTCAAAAGCCAATTTCTGTTTTCAATTAAATATTATATTAATCTAAATGGATGCTCAAGCTAGGAAAATTGAGGAATTAGAAGCAAGACTTGCTAATAATTACTCCGTGTTGCTTAAGCAACAAGAAAGCCTAGCTTATGCTAATGAAGATTTGACAAACGCAAAGTCAAATATAATTAGCTTAGAAACTAAGTTAGAAGATAGTGAAAATAGGGTCTGCGAGATGACTAATAATTTACGTTCTTGCGAAGCTGAGCGAAATGAAGCCTCATCAAAATATGAGACCGTCTTAGAGGAACAGCGTATGCTTTACTCTAAGATTAAACGATTAGAGAATGTAATTTTTAATATAGGTCTAGCAGATCAAAACTATCCTTCTAACTTAATTCCTAACGGAGAAAATATTTTACATGATAAAAAACCTACTATATGTGATACTCCAGAGACTCTTTGTAAATTGAAAGATTTACAAGATACTTTGGACTCTGAAAGGATAGGTTTTGGCGTTGAAAAGGAAAAGCTTTTAAAGGAGATTTTATATCTCAAAAATTCCCCGTCTTTATCTGTTTCAAATGATTTGTCAAATATCTTGCTCAAAACAGGTAAAGAAAACAAAAACTAAAAGATGCATCCTTGTTCCTAAAACTGAGAAGGCTTTTACTAATCATTCTAAGTCAATATTGACTGAAGTTGAAACGTTAAGTAAAAGCAAAGCGCTAAAAATAGCTACGGAACAAATAAAAATAAGGAAGGAGAAAGGAAAATCAATATTATCTTCGAAAGTAAAGTAGAAAATGTTCAAGATTTTTCCTCTCCCATTCCTATCAAAAGGGAAGCGTGCAAAGAAGAAGTTCCAAGCTTAAGCAAACGAACTTCCCAAATCCCGCACACTCATCATTATAGAGTGAATGATGTGAACACTTGTAGGCAATACGACTCATCATCCAATGACGCATATAGCGCCATAAGCTCATATTCCTGCTTGAAATACCCAGTCCATATTTATTCTAGAAAGCATCTTATGCGACTGGCTAGGGAGAAAATCTTTAGGTCTTCTACACCTAGGCACACATTCACCGGCGCTGAATTGTCATTTCCCTCTAAGGTTCACCAAACCTGGATTCGTAAATCACAAATCAAATTGAATTGGACTTTAAAGGATGATTTAGGATCAATATCTGAACCAAATGTGCTTAACTTGTTTTCTTCTAACAAGGGAGGACCCATTCAAAGATGGGTACCAAAGTCCCGATAAAGTTTTTGCAGAATCCCAGCATGGGTAGGTACTAAGAGAGCTGCTCCACACTCATGACTGGTATGCGAAGAGGGCAGCCAAACATCCCGGCGTGTATGGTATCTTGGGTTGCTCCACATACACGGCTGGTTAGCGGTGCGAGCAACCAAACGAGGGTACACTATAGTTACGCATGCTTCCAGAAGACTTTAAATTTCAAATTTTTGCGAGGGGAGAGTACGTTTTTGGGGGAGCACATCTTAGGTGCACGATTTGAGGGGGAGAAACTTCATTTAACCTATATGCATATACTATATCTATTATTACTATGATACTACTTATCTACTACTATTACGATAATATATATATGTATACATAAAAAACAAAAAAAAAACAAAAAAAAGAAAGGGAAAAGAAAAGCAAAAAAAAAGGGGGAAAAGAAAGAAAAACCCTCTTAGACGCTTCCACCTCCCAAGACGGACTTCACTTGAAAACTCGACCCTCAAGAGTTCAAGAATTACAAAAGGCGTGACATCCATACACAAACACGAAGATGATCTCAACTACCCTGCTCCGACTTGCTGATGAAGCAGCACTCACCAAAATTGACGGACGCATGGATTCTAGGTTCCCATGGTTCAGTCAGACCAAACTGAACCTAACCCCGGAGCGTATCCAAGTGTTAGTGTAGATAGTCCATAAGCCACATTCCCATTTGGCAATTCTTGACAATACCGAAGAACGAAAGATACAAAAAATCCTCACCTCACAAAATTTTCGGGCCATCCCATATAGGTGTAGGAGCTGATTTTTATCAGCTCCTGGGTAGAAGTCGCCTCATTTGGTCCAATGGCGCATGCACAACCGAGTCTTACCCACTCATCGATCTCCCTAAAGACCGATGTTTCATCAAATCACGGGGAGCCACGCATGCTATCACCGCTTCACTTGGAAGCGGGAGATATTGAATTAAGTGGTAGTTAGCCCCACACCACTGAACTTCCTTGAACACATCGAGTCTAGGTGTCCTCACTACCTAAATGTTTTATAATTTTTAGGACACATACACTTTTTCTTATCTGGACTTCGTGACCAGATCAGAACTTCCATAGACACATCCTCTTAGATGTGATTCCATGATTGGAAGGAAGTCCTACCGTTGCAACATCAAAACAACAACGGCATCAGGCCATCGTCTGCGAGCTACGCTCCTAGATCGATGTTAACGGAACGCCTATGTGGCTCCGGTTCTAAGCCCTGTGCTTACAGGCCGCGTCTCAGAGTTTAACTCTGAACTCGTGTCGATGGATTGCCTTAGTGGCTCCGTCTGGTTATTACCCACACCGACCTATCGTTTGTTTATTCCTTCGACTCCTATACAAGCATGCCGATCTCGTTAACACGAATGGCCATGAGGGGGAGAAGGGATACGTATAAACAAATAGGTCGGACCACCCACCAACTTCTGCCGCGCGTACAACTATGAAGTCGGGCTCTCCTGCACCCAAACGTCAATTCAGAAGGAGCCTTGGCACATTTTATAACACATCCCACGCTCACCATCTATATTCCGCCGTGCTTACTACGATTAAGCCGAACTCCACTGGAACCTACAATGCCACATCCCAAAGGAGCTTTGGCACATGCTAAAAGACACCCCACGCATACCTTCTTCTGGAGTCAGACAAGCTTCCTCGAGGTCGAACCAGACAACTTCCTTCGACGAAGACGAATCTGGCACTGAGAAGAAGAAGATTGGAGAAGACTTGACGACTTCAAAATACGAAAAAGACAAGGACAAGATGCAAACAAAATTTTAAAGATCTGCAACATCATCAAAAGGCAAATATCAGGGCGTGGATCACAGTATACATCCGGTCTACAACGTATAGCGTCAAGACAAGAGAGTTCTAGCTTAAAGTGTATTCAAATCCTCCACAAGAAGAGGAGATATCCTTTGCAGGGGGAGCAAGGGGGAGATTGTTAGGACTCGAGAGATTCTCCATGTGCCCAACAAAGATAATTCGCGCTGAATTGAAGATTGAACACTAAGGGGGAGATTGTTAGGAATATTTTATAGTGTTCAATTTCAATATTTTTATCTTAGTTGGTTTGTATTTAATTAACTTTGGGCTAGTTTGTAATACTCTAGTTCTTAGTTACTAGGGGTATAATATACCAACTCATGTGGTATATATACCCCCAAACCCTAATTCATTAGGGTGTGTGTTTTTATGTAGTATGTGTGAGTGCGTGTGTGTTGAATAGTAAGAAAGCATTTTCAAAGCATTCATCGTCTTCACTGTCACACCCCACGCTCAAGCTTTAAATCCTTCATCATTAGCGTGGTAAATCGTCTTAGGTCAGTATTGTTGGATCGAATAGGGACCAACAAGGGCGGCAGCAAACGAGGGCAGCGCAAGTGCCGAGAGGGTCACGCGCATAAACTGCCCACCACCTGTTCGATAAAAGTCCTCATAGAAGGATTAACCCTAGACGCAAAATTCAGGGAAGAAAACATGTTTTCCTTCTTGTCATTTACGCTTTCCGTTGTGTTAATACTTAATATAAGTAGCTAAACCCCGTCGTATTTGAGATGAGATGAACCCTAGCGATATTGTACGTGTGTTTAACGTAGTGATGTTTTGCTATTATTATGACCCGGTTACGAATTATGATATTGTTTTGATTATGTCTGTGTGATTAAGATAATTATTGGAAAATCGTAAGCTACGTTTGAGAGAGGGGCTAACGATTAGACCACTCGTAAACGAGCGGAATAAACTCATCGCTCGATATAGGTTGAACTACCCTGCCGGATTAGACTCAAATCTAATCGTGGGATTTATTGTGTTTTAATGCGGTCTGTGGTTAACTAGTTAGGGAAGTTTGCCCATCTATTTAATTCATAGATTAGTTGTTTGTGATTCTTATGTGATAAGGCGCAATTTCGTCAATCGTATAAATTCGCACGCATGTTCTATGAATCCTCATGGTCTAATAGTTAGCTAAATTTTATTGTCACTCGTTTGGTCAAGCTAGGGGGATTCGAAGTCTCAAATACGTTCGATTTCATAAAGTCGCCTCAACCCCGTTATCGCTATTTTATCAAATTTTTTATTTTTGTGTTCATCGTTTATTTAGTTTATCGTTATTTTTATATATTTATCAAATGAAAAAAAAAATTACTAGGATATTTAAACGCGTTTTCTAAAGTATATAGTTCCTTTGGGTTTGATACTCGAATATTTGCCAATTTTATACTATTTTCGATAGGTACACTTGCCTGTTGAGCGTAGGATAGTTCGTCTATATTCGTTTTTATTTTTATTACTCGATCTGCTCGATCAAGTTTTTGGCGCCGTTGCCGGGGAGCAATTTTCGAAAAATTCTTGTTTATTATTCTAGCGATCTTTATTATAATAATAATAATAATTATTATTATTATCATTATTATTATTATAATTATTATTATTATAATTACTATTATTATTATTATTATTAGCCTCCTTTATTTTTGTCATCATCATTATTACAAAAAAAAATTATTATAGTGATTATTATTTTCCTTATTGTTTTTGTCTTTATCATTATTAGCACTCACCTTGCTTTTTTTTTTATTTAATTTTTTTTGCAATATAATTGTTGTATTGGTTTCTCTTATTGTTATTATTATTTTTATTTTGTTTGTCTAGGTACGTGAATGCTCTCGTGCATGACCCGAAGAAACCATTCGCTACCATTAGTTGAAGGAGACCCGGAGATCGAAAGAACGTTCCGACAAAACCTACGAGAAAATGCAAGGCGAGTCGAAATGGCGACTCTAAATCGTGACGACATGCCTCTACTAGCTAGAGAACCTCCAATGAGAGAACTATGGAGAAACAATGCCGTAGGATCTGTTAGCTCAGCAATAGTACTTCCTCCGGTCCCAAATAACTTCGAGCTCAAACATGCCTCTACTAGCTAGAGAACCTCCAATGAGAAAACTATGGAGAAACAATGCCGTAGGATCTGTTAGCTCAGCAATAGTACTTCCTCCGGTCCGGAATAACTTCGAGCTCAAACATCATTGGCTCCAAATGCTTCAGACGGCAGCTCAATATGACGGACTTCCGGAAGAAGACGCTTACCGACACATCCAAGACTTCCTGTCCGTCACCGACATAATACGAGTACAAGGAGTAAGCTCTGAAACGATCCGACTCTACTTATTTCCGTTCTCCCTAAGAGGTAACGCCAAGGAGTGGTATAATCTACTACCCGCATGATCTATCACCACTTGGGACAAGATGCACGCCACCTTCATCACGCACTTCTTTCCACCGTCAAAGGTGCTAAGACTAAAATTGGACCTTACGGCATTCAAGCAAAAGGAGGGCGAAAATTTATATGACGTATGGACAGGTTTTAAGACGCTTCTGAATCGCTTCCCACAACATGGTATGACGAAGAACGAATTGATTCAGCGGTTCCATGAATCGTTGAATGATATTACCGTGCAACTACTTGACGGGGCTTATGCAATTTAAGCGCAACGGAAGGTTGGAATCTGATCGAAGAATATAGCGCAAATAGCTTCCGGCGTGGGAGTTCTAGCAATAGAGGCAAACCACCGGGGATGTACGATGCAACTGCGATAAATGCCACATTCGACACACTCCAACAACAAATCACAGCTAACAACCTCTAAATGCAAACGTTGATGAATACACTATTACCCACACTAACAACAAAGCCGGTTGTTAATGCTGTGCAGGTACAATCTTTCCCGAAGACTCCCGCAACTGCTCTGCCTCCTCATGCATACCCAAATTATACTCCGCCATGCGCTACATGCGGCGAAAGTCACGGCGCAGCCCGTTGTCCAACCACTATTCCGATGGAGGAAGTCGACTACATGGGTAACTACCAAGGCCAACAAAGCTACGTTCCGAACCGAGTTCATCCAAATTTGGCCTACGGTAATGAACAACAAGCTCCGCCAGGATTTCAAAACCAAAGAACACAAGGATACCATAGCGCGAATGCTGAGCTCACCTCGTATAGTCGCATAGACAAGCTCGAGGAATGTTCGATAAGCTAATGAGAAAACTCGACTCTCGCTTGGGTAGTCAAGAAGCACGGTTACAAAATACCGAGTCTTCCCTGCGGGCCTTAGAGAAGCAAGTTAGACATATTGCCGAATCAATCCAACAACGTCTTTCCGGTTCGTTGCCAAGTTACACTGAGACCAATCCAAAGGACCATCATGTAAAGGCGGTACACTTCGCAATGGCAGAAAACTCGAGGAGGTACAGAAACGGAAAAAACGTTGAACCCAAGGAAGCAAGCGGCAAGACCAACACGGAGGAAGAAGGCGTACCTAAGCCACCCATCAAGACGTATCAACCAAAGACACCATACCAGCGATGCTTGAAAGGGACATCGTGGACGACCAGTTTGGTAAATTTCTTTCAAGTTTTAAACAATTACATATTAATATACCTCTTGTCAAAGCTCTTGCGCAGATGCCCCGCTGGGCAAAGTTTTTGAAGGATCTTATCACGAACAAGCGCAAGCTTGAAGACGTTTCCACCGTTGAGTTGCGAGGAGAGTGCTCTGCCATTCTACAGAACAAGCTACCGACTTAAGGACCCAGGGAGTTTTACTATACCATGTTTAATAGGCGATTTAGTCATAAGTAAGGCATTGGCTGATTTAGGAGCAAGTATTAATTTGATGCCTTATTCTATGTTTGAACGACCTGGTTTAGGGGAGCCCAAACCTACTAGGATGAGTTAGCGGATAGATCTGTTAAGTATCCTAGGGGTATCATAGAAGATGTGCTGGTTAAGGTTGATAAATTTATAATTTCTGCAGATTTTGTTTTTCTCGATATGGAGGAGGACGAATATATTCCTTTATTCTTGGGTAGGCCATTCCTCGCTACTGGAGGAACCATGGTCGATGTTCGTAACGGAACATTGACGTTAAGTATAGATGGCGAAAAAGTCACATTGCGGGAGAGCAGAACCATGAACCATCTCTCGACGTTGACCATATATGCCCAAATGGCGATGTCAGAAAGGAACTAGCAATCGAGGTGCAGAAGAGTAATGATAAAGAATGAGAGAAATGCTCGATTGAGGAGCCACCAACCCTCGAACTCAAGCAACTGCCCGATCACGTAGGATCTTACCAAAGGGATACGCAAGTCATCAGAAGAAGAAATTCTTCTCAGACTTGAAGTATTACTTTTGGGACGATCCCTAATTGTTTCGGATATGTGCAGATAATATAATTCGACGGTGCGTGTCCTACCCCAAAAATCAACATCATGGGACATTGTCATACGAGATCGTGTGGGGGCCATTATGGAGGCAATTGGACCGCACATAAGGTACTTGAATGTGGGTTTTATTGGCCCACAATTTTCTAGACGCACAAGGGTATGTGGAGGAGTGTGATAGATGCCAACGGACTGGTAATATTTCCAAACGTAATGAAATGCCTCAGAATTTCATTCTTGTATGTGAAATCTTTGACGTACGGGGCATTGATTTTATGGGTCCTTTTTCGACATCTTTTAAAAATCGATATATCCTAGTAACAGTCTGTGTCAAAATGGGTGGAAGCGCAAGCGCTTCCAGTAATGATGCTAGGGTAGTCGTTGAATTTTTAAAAACATTATTTTCTCAATTTGGCTACCTCGTTGCATAATTAGTGATAAAGGTACGCATTTTTGTAACACTTAATTCGCAAGGACGCTCGAGAAATATGGCGTCAAGCATAGTGTTACTACTGCATACCATCCTCAAGCGAGTGGCCAAGCAGAAGTCGTAAACAGGGAGCTGAAGCGTATACTCGAAAAGACCATGGAACACCAAAGGCAAGATTGGCCAAACAAGTTAAACGACGCTTTATGGGCATACATGACAGCATATAAGACGCCTATTGGATCCACACACTATAGACTTGTTTACGGAAAATCTTGTCATCTACCCGTCGAGCTAGAACACAAGGCGTATTGGGCTCTAAGAAAGCTAAATTTTGATTTGAATCTTGCAGGTGAAAAGTGAAACTTGCAGATCGACGAGCTCGACGAGTGGAGGTAAATGGCTTATGAGAATACCCGCCTCTACAAGGAGCATACAAAGCAATATCATGATCGAAAAATCATGAAGCAGGAATTCCAAGAAGCCGACCAAGTCTTGCTGTACAATTCGCGGCTGCGATTATTCCCGGGAAAGCTGAAATCGAGATGGTCTGGCCCATTCGCGGTGAATCGAGTATTCCCTTACGGGACCATCGAGATAACACATCGAGAAAAGGGGACCTTCAAGGTGAACGGCAACGTCTCAAGCATTACTGTGGCGGTGAGATCGGGGCACTTGGAAAGGAAATGATCCACCTCCTTGACACCACCCAACGCTAAAATCATCCGAACTATGTCTAGCTAAAAGACATTAAAGAAAGCGCTACTTGGGAGGCAGCCCAAGCCTATCCTATGTTTTTCCTTTATTTCTATGAGCATTTTTTACTTGTTATGATTATTCGATGATCGCAGGGAATTAACAATCTCAAGTGTGGGGAGGAGTCGTACAAAGCATGCTCATCAGACTATTCAGGGAAGTTCGCTTATCTATCTATTTCCTCTTCCGTATGTTACATTGTTTTATGTTGAGGACAATATAAATCTTAAGTGTGGGGAAACATGTTATATTGTGCATGTCTTGATTTTTTGTATAAATTTTTTCGAAAATTTGGTATGAAATTCTTTTCTCCGAAAATTATGTTTCGTATCAGGAAGGGATGACTTTATGTTAGGAATCTTGTGAGTAATTAGGATACATATATGTAAGTTACTTCTTTCTTACATGATTTGTCGATACTTGGGAGATTCGTACACATAACCCTATTTTTGTGAGATTTTTGAGCCTACGAGCTTTTTGCTCATTTCTTTGGTCGTGTGAATCATTCTTAAATTTATTTCTCTTCAGAAATTGCTTGTGTATTGTGTTTTGAATCTACTTAAAGTGTGATTGCATGAAAATGAGGAAGGCATTAGGAATTCAGTCCATAGCCAAAGTATCCAACCACGACTTGCCCCGTAGTTAGCCACTTTGAGCCTGAGCCTTTTATTTGAGAAAATCGGATTATAAATTACCGACCTAATTAAGCCTTCAGAATACATTGGAGCAATTGTGAAAGTGGAGGTTGAATGCCGGACTCGAGAAGCGCAACCCGTGCTAAATTTCGGGGCTGAGCGTCGAAAAAAAAAGAAAAAAGAAACAAATATATAGAAAAAAAAAGAATAGATATATATTGACTAAGAACCCTTCATCCGATAATCTTTTACTCCCAAAAGCGTATTATCTATTTCCTAGATCGAGCAGTTGAAAGAATAAGGGCTTGGTGAATAAACGACAAATGCAAAAGAACGGAAGCGATGAACAAGAGCGGCGGATTTTGGCGCATTCGAGACGATGACATGATTCTGACACGGCTACAACTCACATCCTTTATATGCTCATTCCTTGCATATCTCACATATCTTAGGAATATTCGGGCTGAATCAAATTTGAGGAATCGTAAAGCAAAATATCGGACCAAAAACCAAGTGAGCCCAAACACAAAAAAAAGGAAAGCCAAAAGGCCATAACTTAGCCCACGTGTAGGAATATTAATGATATAATAGATACAATAGTAACACATACATACACACGCACACACGCTGCACGCAAAGAAAGGAAAAAAACAACGCTCACTGCTCAAGGAGGAAAAGAAAGATTTCACACGGTCTTAAGCAGCCAGAAATGATTTTTGTCTCCCCTCTACCATCAATAAAAAGGGGCAACAACAAAGAGAAAGGAGGAAGGAAAAAAAGGAAAAAAAGAAAGGAGGAAGGTCACATAGGAGTCAGTCCATTAAGCAAAGGCAGCGAAGCTGTGAGGTGAAGGAGGCAGCGAGTAGGTGGTGAGCGGGAAGGGCGGCAGCAAACGAGGGCAGCGCAAGAGCCGAGAGGGTCACGCGCATGAACCGCCCACCACCTGTTCGATAAAAGTCCTCAAAGAAGAATTAACCTCGGACGCGAAATTCAGGGAAGAAAACATATTTTCCTTCTTGTCATTTACGCTTTCCGTCGTGTTAATACTTTATATAAGTAGCTAAACCCCGTCGTATTTGAGATGAGATGAACCCTAGCGATATTGTACGTGTGTTTAACGTAATGATGTTTTGCTATTATTATGAACCCTAGCTACGCTTGAGAGAGGGGCTAACGATTAGACCACTCGTAAACGAGCGGAATAAACTCATCGCTCGATATAGGTTGAACTACCCTGCCGGATTAGAGTCAAATCTAATAGTGGGATTTATTGTGTTTTAATGCGGTCTGTGGTTAACTAGTTAGGGAAGTTTGCCCAGCTATTTAATTCATAGATTAGTTGTTTGCGATTCTTATATGATAAGGCGCAGTTTCGTTAGTCGTATAAATTCGTACGCATGCTCTATGAATCCTCACAGTCTAATAGTTAGCTATATTTTATTGTCACTCATTTGGTCAAGCTAGGGAGATTCGAAGTCTCAAATCCGTTCGCTTTCATAAAGTCGCCTCAACCCCGTTATCGCTATTTTATCAAATTTTTATTTTTGTGTTCATCGTTTATTTAGTTTATCGTTATTATATTTTTATCAAACGAAAAAAATATTTACTAGGATATTTAAACGACGTTTTCTAAAGTATATAGTTCCTTTGGGTTCGATACTCGAATATTTGCCAATTTTATACTATTTTCGATAGGTAAACTTGCCTATTGAGCGTAGGATAGTCCGTCGATATTCGTTTTTATTTTTGTTACTCGATCCGCTTGATCATGAGTTAGTCAAGCGATCAAAAGACAAAATATCTTGGGTGAGAAATGTTTATAACATACAAAGGTGAATCCCAATGGACCCTTGAACAAGCTGAATCACCGGGAGCGATGTTGAAGCTACTCTACAGCTTGAAGGAGCGATGTTGAAGCTACTCTTTATGTGTTGATGACTTGCTCGTCAACAGATTGAAATTATGTTTGTGATATCCGATTGGGAGAGATGTATTACTTTCTTGGAGCTCAAAGTCGTAGAAAGTTGTGACACAATCCTCAGTCAAAGCTGAGTATATCGTAGTTGCAAATGTTGCCAATCAAGCAATTTGGCCTAGGAAAACTTAATGGAAGACTTTAGCGTGAAAAATTATGATGCGATAGTAAAGGGTCGAAACAAATCTGCAAATTTTATGGCAAAAATCCTCTTTCATTGCAGATTAAAACATATAAAGGTGAAGTTTCATGCATCGAGAGAAGTTGATTGAGCTACTTCATTGCAACTCACATGAGCAAGCTGCTGTTTTAACCAAGGCACTACGAAAGGGAATTTGAAGAACAAATGTGCATGCTTGGAGTATTTAAGAAGAAACTTAAGGAGGATTTTACGGGATTAAGTTTTCTGCTACATACGTAATCCGTCTTAAATCTTGTTCTTAGTATTTTGGAGTCAATAGTTGGTGAGATAAAAGTATGAATGAAAATCAGCACCTTCGCACAAACATATGCTCATCTTCTTCTGTGCAGATGTTCTGTGTTATGTATCAGTATATGCATTTTTTTTAAGTAAATAGCCTTTGACTTGGTCATCTTTTAAAAAATAGCACCCAAAATCGGATTTACCTTTGTACCATTACTAACTCTTCGCTAAGGACTATTTTACCCATATTTAATGGCAATCAACAACCTCAACAACACTTAACGGAAAAAAATTAAGGGTTTACAGGTTTACTGTAGCGAATCTGCAACATCAGACCCGTGATAAAACAGTAAAAGTAAAAAAGCAACCACTTTCACTCCCCTGCACTGCAAATCGGTCTCCTGCGCACAAAGCGCTCTCTCCCCTGCACTGCAAATCGTTTTCTCTGCAATTCAAACCCAAGTCCGAACTTCAATCGACAATGGCAATCAACGAGAGCACCCAAAGAGTGAAGGTATTTATTCTACTCTTCGTCTTCTTCAATTTAACCCTAATTTGATGGGGACCTGTTGTTGCAATGGCAGTGGATCAGTGATTGCAAGCATACGACCCGTGGTCATCCCGTGCTTGCAATCATAGGACCCACGCTTGCAAGCATAGGACCTGTGCTTGCAAGCATCGGACCGTGCTTCCAACCATAGTACCACACTAGCAAGCATCGGACCTGTGCTTGCAAGCATAGGACCTCCGCTTGTAAGCACGAGACCCGTGCATATTATCATGGGACCCGCCCATAAGATGATGCGGTTCCCGCGCGGGTCTCCAGTGTAATACCCGTAAAAATTTAACACGGGGTTTTCGAAATAATTAGGGGTGTTAATCTTATACCTTAGAAATATTTATGGAAAATTTAAGGGGTAGAGATACTTAGTAAGGAAGGTCACCAAAAATAAGATAGTAGGAATAATTCGGGCAATAGGGATAGAGTAAGCTATGTAACAACTCAATTAGATCAGAATTCAAATAAGACCTTAGAAATCATTTTGGGTGGCCATATGAATTTCGGGTGGCATTGGGAGATTCATTTTCGGGTAAGCTTATATGCTTTGGACTAATCAAGTGAAGTCAAAATTCGAGTAACTTAGCTTATTAAATTAACTTTTGGATCTTAACCCAATGATTTATCTCTTAGATTTTCGGACCACTTATGAAATTAATTTTGAGTGAAGCTGTTCTATTAACTTTCGGGTAACTAAGGATCTATCTAAAAGAATTCTTAACATAGAAGTAAAGGTATTGGCTTAGTCATCTACTTGTCATGTCACTCACAATTTCCTAAGACATTCATGTATATCTAAATGTATAATAAACGAAACCCTGATTATTAATAAGAGAAAGTAGAACACGAGAGAAAAGAAGAACAAAGGCTTGCCTCTACACAAAATTTCGACAGTTTGAGATTCTTGAACAGATCGAATTCTTGGAAGTGAGGTAGGTGAAATCACACCTACAACACGTAACTTATTCTATGGCATATATGTTATTATATTTTGGGTGATTTTATGTGATTTATACATGGAATTGTTTTGTGTGATCCGTGTGTAGAAACCCTAGATTGTTGGGTTTGCAAAATTGCTCATGCTTATATAGCTACGAGTTACATCTGATATTATGTTGCTGTGGCGGATAGATGAGTGAACTGTTAAGTAGAATGAACTTAATCTTGTACTTAGGATGAATTTCGGGGAGTTTCGAGTAGGTAAAAGTAAATTCGGGTAGCTTAAAATAATTACATATAAATTGATTCAAAGTTCGGGCAGTTTGAAGAATTTCTATGTGACTTGGTCCAACCTTCGAACATGCTAAATAAATTTCAGAACAGAAAGGACAAATTTTTGATAGATGGAACTTCATGGTTGACATTCTCGGATATTCACCTAGATATTTTGAGTAATAATTGATAGTATGTTGTGTTAAGCTATCTCAATCATTGTCGGCCACTTAATAATTTTGCATATTTGAAGAATGAATTCAGGTAAATCAACGTATTTGGGACTCAACATTTCAATTCTCGGTCCAAGCAATTTCGGGTAGAATATTGATATGCGAGCCTTAGGAAATTTTAGGCTAAATTCGCCGTGCTTCAATTTGTTTAAAGTGTTAATTTTGACATTTTCGCTATTAGGAACAAATTCGGGTATTTCAATTTAAAAGCTGGGTAGATTAGAAATTCGACTTCTACAATTTCGAGTAGACAGAATTCGCCGTACTAGGGTTTCGGTGTTGAATTTCGGGTAGTTCAATTTGTATGTGAGTTAGCTTGCAGTTTTCGGGTAACTTAGGTTTGAAGTTCGGGTGTTGACTTATTTAATTAAATATTCAGAGCTCTAGACCTGTAAGAATTTCGGGTGGCCGAAATTCGAGCAATTATTATTTCGGGTAGTATAAATTTGCCGGACTTAGTATATTTTTGGATGTGGACCATTGACTTAAGTTTCGGGGTAATTAATTTAGGGAGTTTAGGGAGATATTTCTTAGAGAAATTCGAGGAGTTCCGTTTAGTGAATCACGGGGTGAGCAAAAATATTTTCGAGGAGAATATTTATTCATTTATGTAATGTTGTATTTTTATTTGCACCGCATAGCATGTGCACGATGCATCGGTTGAGACGAGGTCTAGTGGTAGGATGAGCGTGTATTGCATGGTGAGCTGATGACACTTTAGTATGAGATATGAAAGTGTTGGTATCGGGTTTGAGTCAGGGTTGAGTGCACGTTGCATGTCATGCATTATTTCACCTACTGAGCGATGGCTCAGGGTTTACGTGTTGTAGGTACCGAGTCGGACGTCGGGGTACGTCGCGACTAGGCGGGCTGACGGCGGTGCTCCACAAGCTTTTGAGGGCGAGGCTGTACATGAATGACGACCTGTGGAGCGACTTAGGGTTTTGAATATTTTGGATATTATGATATTTTGGGGCTACGGACGTTGTATATTGATGTCGATATAGATGACGTTAGCTACTATATTTTATTTAAGGAAAAGTTTTTGTTAGACGGGTCTTCCGCGACTTGCATTGCGAAAATCCGCCAAACTTAGTTTTAGAAAGTGAGGGTCGCCACATCCAGCTCTTCCACGCAGGGTCCCGTGCCTTATACGCACAAGGCTCGCAGGACACGCGCATTATGAACATGGGACCCGCACGTTAGGGCAGGGGACCCGGCGGGAACCGCAAATATGGGCAGGGGTCTCATGCACATCTGTGCGGGATTCTCAGCATATGCGATGCGGTCCCCTGCGAATCTGTGCATAAGGGTTTTCTATTTTCATATTCATACAAAGTAATTGGCTAAAATGTATTCTAAAAGAAGCATAACATGGGAACACAACACAAAATTACATGCACATAACACAACCTAACATAACACAACAGAAATGGCAACATATAAACGTACTTAACACAAATATGCGCAAACAATACAACGTTATCTCCTGCCAAATTCACCCACCAAAGGCAACCTGTTTTTCCGTGATCGTCCACGTTGTGAACCAACAGGAGGTGGCAACATATCAATACCAATTTCAATGCGATCTGTTACCGGCCGTATAGTCCCTTCGTAAGCTAACTTCCAGATCTCGCATGTGGACATGGGATAAGATCGATGCCAAACATCGTGCACGTGCATTTGCGCATCCCCAAATCGACCACCTCATTCACATGCTGCCCGTGCACATTATATATTAGATGCCCGACTTCCGACGCATGAAGTTTTTGCGACTCGGCGAAATTCTCTCATATAATCGACTCCATCTTCGGTGTAAACCTAGTCATGTTCGAGGCGATTGAAGCTTTCGCAGATCACCGATGCTTACTGAACCGTGATGATGTTAGTCGATGAATCGAGTCCAACAATCCAATAATTGGAAGCTCTCTATCCTTAGGTAGAGCCGCATTTATAGACTCGGATCGATTAGTCGTCATTATGTTGTATCTTGATCTAGAGCAATATGCGCACGTCCATGTCGCCTTTGGAACTTCGTTAAGATAGTCCGCCATGTTCTTGTATTTGTCTTCAAGCCGCTTAAAATAACGGTCGGACTCGCTCTTTGTGTAGGCAGTCGCTACAGCCAAAAAATCGGGCAAGCACATGTCTTCTTCATTTTTGTTTTCATGTTTTGTTGAAGGTGTCAGGCACAAAAACCATGAAACGCGTTCGGGAAAATGGCCAGAACTGTATTCTTTATTTTATTATTCCGATCAGGAATTATTACGAGATCATCACTGTCTGCAACGAAATATCGCAATCTCATGAGAAACCACGTCCATGACTCGGTTCCCTCTAACCCGTCGGCAAGACCCCATGCTACAGGATATTGATGGTAATCGCCGTCTTGTGTCGTGGCAATCATCATGACCCCCTTATACTTCCCCTTAAAAAAAGTTGCGTCGATAGAAATGACTTTCCTCATGTACGCAAAGCCTCTGACGCATGCGCCGTATGCCAAGAACATCTTGAATCGATTGGTTTCGTCCATCTCCCAATCAGTGCCCTCGTTGGCTTGCCTCACCGCATCTAAGTACGCCGGCAGTAAACCGTAGCCAGTGTCCCTGTTACCAACTAGTTCATCGGTCGCAGTTTGTTTCCTTCTCCAAGCCTTGTAGTATGAAACTTCTACTCCCCTGCTCTGCGTCATCGACTGTATTGAACTGGGTGACGGAATGTCTTTAGGAGCCCTGAAATTTTCCAACAACGCGCTCGATACGAGCGATGAACTTCCCAGCCGATGTCTACGGCATCGATGAGACACGCCACATGTGAGCGTGTTGCCGTACTTTCGGATTGAGATAAAGGGGGAGTTCTTGTACTTGCAGCTCGTACTCGCCATTCACAGTTCTCCTTCGCACATTTTACTACATACAAGGTATTGTTTGACCTATCCACTTGGATTTCGAAGCACGCAGCGACTGCGATTTTAGTGATTTCGTCCTTGAATTCTTTCTTGCTACGAAATTCTTGTCCAACGTATAGGCTCGAACCATCCGTAAACGAATAGGTACCATCTTCGGCCACATCTAGAGCGTCATCGTGCTCATCGACATCAAACTCGTCGTCATCATCATCATCATCTGAAGCACCTTGCTCGCCTTCATTTTCATCTTCCCCACCGACTTGCTCTTTTTCATTATCATATTCTTCGCCGCCCATTCCGTAGTAATCGTATAAATAGCCAGTGCTTTTATTACTTTGGTAAGGAGGGATGTGCTAGGAAAACCCTCAAATGGTTGGATTTCTGCGTTTCTATCGCACTGCGCTATAAGGCCGACGTCGAAACTCGACAAATCATTATCATGAGGTTGATGTGTGCAGCAATGACGTATAACTCAAGTTGAGCGTGAAGAGGTGGGCTTGATCGTGGACAACCAAAACCAAGGTACGCACGTACGCCGTAATCGTTCTCGATGTAGATGGGGCGCACATAACTGTACTCTATACAAGGCATGTAGCTTATCCTGAGTTTGGTATTGTCGTTGCGTAATGACAATGCCTTCAAAATCTCGTTAGTGAGATCCTCTAATGTGCATGAACGTCGTCAACCAAGATTGATTGCCACCAGCAACGTGGATCGCGAACCCAGTTCGACGTATTGTCCTCGCGAATTATCCACTGACCATAGACTTGAAAACAAATGCTCGTGATCGTCATGATTATCACCTTAAAAGAAGTAAAGTTCAGTATGTAACATTTGAAAGATGAAATTAGGGTTTAGAACCAGCAATTCTGCGTGGGTCCCCTGTTTCTACGCGAAGGAACCCATCATTTATTCGCAGGGACCATGATTTAATGAGCGGATACCCTGATGTTATGCTTTGGCTTCATAACCGAGCGATTCTGTGCGGGACCCCTACACTAATGCGCGGTTCCGGTGAATTTATGTGTGGGGACCCTGCATTTATATGCGGGTCCCGTGATCGGACGTGCCTGATATACCGTCGGGGACCCCAGCAGTGTGGGTCCCGTGAATCTACGTGCAGGGACCCTGTATTTATGTGCGGGTCCCATGATCTGACGCGCCTGATATACACGCGGGGACCCTGTTTTATGTCCGGGTCCCATGTTGTTCTAACGCGCGGGGCGCCTGCTTCCAAGCAGGGGTCCCCTGATCAGCTGATGTTTTAAAAAACGAACATTGAACACGTTCATACTTCCAGCCGGAATTTCGAAGCTTTGACACCCCATTTAAGTTGGAACAGGGTTTAGTACTAAAAATTACAAATTTCAAGGGTTATATTAAAGATCCAACCATCAAAATACTTACAGTGACGAGTTTGAGGTGTGAAATTCTTTCAGTGAGGACTTTCGACTTTCTTTCTTTTTTTGGCAGCAGAAGAAGAAAATGTAGTGTCTTTTTCTTAAGAACAATGAAGAAGAAGAAAATTAGCTGAGCTTGCTTGGTGGAATGTGAAATGAATGCTTTCTGCTGGAAGAAAATAGTCGAGCAGATTTTTTCATGGTTGTATTTTTATTTTTCTTTTTCTTTTTAATAATATTAAGGGATTTGAAGAAGATGATTAAGTGTTAATTAAAAAGAGTATTAATGACAAAAAAAAGTCAAGAGTGCTATTTTTTTAAAATTGACCAGGTAAAAGGCTATTTTTTAAAAAGACCCCAGTGTATATGCATTATTTACTCGAGAACGGTCTTTGTGCACGCAATTTCAATTTTCTAAAATAGTTTTTTGACCTTCTTTCTGTATGGCAATAAGTCATTATGCTAAGCTGGATGAATTTCAAGCCACACGCTACTTGAACAGCAACATTGATATTAGTTCCTGCATTTGTCTTTAGCTTGATTCAGATTCAAATCTTGAATGGTTGATTACGCTCTAATTCTTGAATCAAGTCCAATCCAACAGACTGAAATTGTTTTTATCTACCAATTTTTTCCAAGTGTTGGTCCAGTCTTCTCAAGCTTTAATATATAAACTCATACTGGTATTCTTGGACCGAAGTCAATGGCTAGAAATGTTCGTCGAATTCACAACAGATCCAAGGCAAGAGAGAGCGTGGAAAGGAACCTTATCTAGGTGAATAAGGTGAGAACAGTCAGTTTAATGGGGTAGTTTAAGAATATGTAAAAGGCTAAAATGCATAATACCCCCTGTACTTTAGCAAAAATGCACCAAAATCCATTATGCTTTTTTTATTGCGTGAAACTCCCCTGTACTACGACAAATTTAGCACCGTAACCATGATGTTTTTTAAAAACATAGTATTATACCCCCAAATTAGGGGGTAAAAACGAAAAGGAACGCAATATTTACTTAACCACGAGTGGTTTCTGTGCAATAAAAAAACCATAGGGTTTTTGATGCATTATAGATTTACCAGGGAGGGATGTAAAAATTAAGTTAAATGGATTTTACCACTACGCCAATATTATATTTTGTTACATTTATTTTTTATTTTTTCTTTCTTATTTCTTTTCATTGTTTTTCAGTTTTTTTTTTAAAATTTAAATATGAACCAGACCGGGATCGGACCGAACCGGGATTTTTTACCGGTCCAGCATGTGCAGGTTGCAAGCTATGACTGGGCGGGAAGGTCCGCCTATTATTAAAACAAATTAAAAGTTTTTAGATATGTAGGAAAAGCAATTACATTAAAAGTTACATTATTGAACTTGATATTGTCGAAGTTAAGTTTTTTTATTTGTTGTAATTTGATTTACATTAAAAGTTACGTTATTGAATTTGATATTGTTCATATTTTTTATCGATTGTTGAGATCTAAGATACATGAATTGAATTATTAGATTGTTAAATAATAATCAATAAATAAACGTAATATGGGGATCTGCCGCCGAGCCTTGTTCTTGGTTCTCATTACTAGTATATATACATATATATTATCTCAAGGTGTATCATAGTTTAGAAATAGTTTATTCACAATATAATTCTTTCTCAAATTTAGGTCGATTTCAATAAACTTACGGTGCAACTGTCACTCCAACATTGTATAAGTGCTCAAGTCAAGAGATCGTTGCTACAAATTTTAATAGAAAAATTCACGTACAAAACTAGGTGAAAAAAGAAATCAATACAAAAGAGATTCAATTGAGATTTACCTTCCTTTCATTTTTTTTCTTTTTCTTTCTTACATTAACTTTTTTTTTTTCAAACAATAGCTTGCTTTATCCTTAATCAAAAGATAAGTACGTGGGTTAGACAACCCAAAAAGTCTTTCCGATGACAAAGAACAAACCGGTAAAGACAAAGGCTTACGTAACAAACAACAATGAGCAAAATATCGAATACATAAAACTATTCGACCAAACTAATAAAACTATGAACTCTATTACAATTGAATTTAACACTCCACGCCAATGGTGGCTAATAGAAACCAATGTCTTAGACTACAATGTTTTAGACACTGAAGATGAGCGACTCGAGAACAATTCCGTCTTTGATATGGCGAAAATACCTCTTAGTCAAATCTGCAAAATTCTCGAACCCAAACCCAAATGTACTCCTCAAGTGGGAACGAGAAACTCTTTAACAAAAGATTCATGAGTCTCTAATAAGAGAACAAACACCCAAATAAAGGGGAAGAAGACCCCAAAAGGAGTAGAAAACTTCCATTAAGGAAGACTAAAGTTGTTTTCGTATCAAAGAAATTGGTGAGGAAAAGAAAAGTAAAGAGAAAATGATTTCCACTATCTTTTCTTTTCTTATCCTCACTGTTTGGTGAACAAATTGATTTTTCATAGTTTTTCGTAAAACATAGTTCTTTTTTTTTTTTTTCTTTTTTCCACATATTTCTCTAATAAACCAAACATGAAAATGAGTTTTCTTTTAATTTTCTTTTCTTTTCCCACTAAATTACTTAAACGAAACATACCTTAAAGCTCCCACGAAGTGAGAATAACTTTAAGACCTAACATACAAAGTGGATGTTGGGTGTCAACCCAAGTCCATCATGTAGACCTTTTTGGTCCATTGCTTATGAGAGCTTTGATTATTCCAAGTAATTATGTAAATTGGGGGTGCAACTTAGAAAACTCGATATGTATGATATGTGATGTTTAAGTAGGTACAAATATTCGATTAAGTGCTTAAGTGTGATGTAATTGTTAAGTAATCGAATTTATGTGATCTTGTGCTTAACTGGAACATTGCTATGATCACCTAGTTATGAACGTTTTCGTGTGACTGAAATAACACTATGTGCTATATATGGAAAATATATTCTGTCTGAGTCATACATGAGTTGTACACATGATTGATCTATTTTAGGAAAGAATATTGTTGTGATCACTTGGATATGAACGTTTTCGTTTGAATCACTAGTGCAGAATGACACATGGGCGATGATTGTTATTGGTCATGGGCGACGGTTTAAAGGTGTCGCCCAGAGCCCCGTCGCCCATCTGCACGCTTTTGGGCGACGGACGCAAACGAGTCGCCGAAGACAATTATGGGCGATGGCTTTTCCAGAAACCGTCGCCGATGAGCATGAGTTGGGTGCTTTTTTTTTTCGAACATGGGCGACGGTTTCTTACGAATAAACCGTCGCCTATGATCATGGGCGATGCGTTTATCTGAAAACACCGTCGCCCACGATTTAATAGGCGACGCGTTTGACCGAAAAACCGTCGTCCATGATTTAATATTAAATTTTTAAAATAAATTAAGGGCGACGGATCCTACATAGGAACCGTCGCCTATACCTTTATTTTTTTTTATATATTTTCTCTTTTTATTTAATGCCCCAACAATCAATTCCAACAACAATGAAATCCAAGAACACCAATAATCAATCAATTACTAATAATCGTAAATAAAATCAACACTTACACCACGTCTAACAAACAAATATCGATTCTCGTAATACAAACACAAACATATAACGTAAAAGTCGTCTACATCAAGAATGCATAAAATGCTCCGCACACAATTCACGTACATCATTGGGCTCTTGGGGGCCGTAAGAGAAGCGCTCTAGTATCTATAAAACAAAATAATGTTAAAACATAGTAATAAACATATATTAAACTTGAAACTTAGAGAAGCTGATGATTTTAAAGTTCATTACCGTTGGCAAGTTGATTGTATCATCTCTGCCGATACGATCGCAGATAATATCGTACATGTATCTCATGACGTAAAATCCATATAATTCACTCTCCCTCGGTTGTCGTGGGCACTAATTTAGAAAGATTTTCATGTAATATCGAATAATGGTACCAATTAACAAATAACTTTGAAAATTCATATGTCAAATGCAAACATTGCATCTCTTCCAAGTAATCTTCGATTTCCTATTCCGATTTCCAACTGCACCCGTTAGCGACGCCGTGAGAATTGCCCTGAAACTCGAAAAATAATGTTTTAGTAAGGGTTACTAATCTATGAACTTTATTGTATATAAAAAATTTACGCATCTATTCGAGGACGAACTCTTATCTTCCTTACGCCGATGTTCGGTGCGAGCGAATTGAACACATATACCGCGTTCGACGAAAAATCGATAATCAATAGAATCCAATGGTCACTATCAGAAACGAAATGAAATGATTATTTATAGCATAATCTATGAATAAAAAATATATATATCTTATATTCTTACCCGTCACAAAAAGGCGCAAACAAGTAAGTGCCGGCCCGATACGAGTCTTTGATAATATCAGCAAGGAAATCAACCTTGCTATTTGCTGTCTCATCATGCTCCATAGCCGCCAAACGACTCGGGTCGCAACACTTGAAGCTCTTTGACTCGTTATTAAGATACCTGGGAATGTGATTACTCAATAAAATGTAAAAAAGCAAAAAATAAAACTTGTAATGATTTATTGTTTCAACGAAATATTAAGTAATACCTCATAAAAAGTTGAACAATTGAGGAATCCACGCTCACGAGCTTGAACAGATCGACGAAGTCATTGTTGTCCATGTACACCAAATAGTCATCGTTCGTTGGATTGTAATAGACGTCTCTCATGCTGAATGAGAGGGAAGCTGACATTCGTCGATCGTCGCTTGACGCAAGGTAATCGAACAGCTGGCGACACTGCGTGCCCAAACTACTCACGACCCTCTGATCGGGGCGTGCGATGTCGTCGTCGTGATTAATGGACACATTTGGCTCTTTCGCTGGTGACTTTCCTTTCTGTGCCTACAAGTAGGAATACGTTACTAAACATTATTATTCGAAAATCAATAAATAGTACTTTATTACCACATTGTTCGAAAGTATTAGCTCTCTTGGCCACTGAACGTAGCTGCCTAGTGCATCTCCACGAGTTATCAGATGCATAGTTGGTAGAGGAGTTGGACCTCACCGAGAACGACGGTATCAACGGAGACAACAACGTTGTCAGCCGTAACCAAAGTTCCATGAATTTGGGAACGTCCCTCAATGACGTTGCCAAGACCGACAACCTCTAACGTCCCTTCGATGGGTAACACCAAGCGAACCCTAGGATTTTACACGATATTAAAAGAATAAATTGTACTAAGACATTAAGTTGTTGCACATTAAACAATAAATAAGAATAAATGCATTTGCATTCATCGACTATGGAAATGAATCTAAGGTTTCGCCTCCTGAACCGCGAGAACTCGGTATCTGGTTGGGAGGATCAAATTCAACATTGCCGCTGGCCACTTCGTCTTGCTCCCTGTTCGGCACCGGAAGGCCCATTTGAGCGTATATGGCCCTTATCTCAGACCTCATCTCCTCCCGCATCTCGGCCCTAAACTCGGCCCTAAACTCTTCCTGCATCTCGGCCCTCAACTGGTCCCTCAACTCGGACCTCAACTCGACCCTCATTTGTTCCATGAAAATCTGGCTCGAAGAGGGCCTCGATCGCTCGGATGGGTTTCCGAACACGCTCCGTATCGTCGCATCCTTCCCACATCCTCTAGGTCGCCCGCTATGATCGAGTTTTCCATGAATTCTCGATAATGCGTCTTTGTGCCTAATAGGGACAAATTCTCCTTGAGCTTGTTTGGCGTGCACCTCTATCTGTCAAATATGAGTTACTGTAAGCAAGATATATATTGTCTGAGGTAATTTTATAAAGTAATACACTTACCAATCTCACAGCCAACTCCCGATTCGCCGGGATGTCAAGGTGATACAGACCATCTTTTCCTTTGCTCATTCGGCTACGAAAATAGTCCTTAGTCCTATTGTTTCCTTGGAGGATCGATTCAGAGATTTCCCTGTCTTCGGGGGGAATGTGCGTTAGCGGGTCCTCGTCAACCCATTCGGGTCGCTGACCAATATACCCCGCCGTGCCGAGATGGTGGGGGTATAAGTTGTGAGCCTGACTTTGTTTAGCCTTCTGACTAATCTCCTGCAATATTCATAAAAAAATAGGTTTGAATATATATAATATATATGAAAAAATGGAGGACTGTCAAAATTTCACCTGAAAGTCCGCGGCTTCCTATAGTTCCTCCACGTCTGCAATCCTTCTTGACTGAGGTGCTCGTACTCGTTAGCCAACTCAGGCCCTTTCTTCTTCTCCTTGGCAATATTTGTGCTTCCAATTCTTGCGAAGCTCACCGGCTTTCTTGTGGACCTTCTTCTTTATAGCAGGATCATCGGGCAAGTTCCAGGTCCCCTGATAATATATTTTGGGTATAATATCAATTATATACAACAAATAACGAACACAAGTAAAATAATCACTAAATTACCTTAATGACTGCCCAAAGTACCTCCTTGAGCCCGACGTCGATCTCGCGCCAATTGGTCACGTAGTCGGTAACCTGTGATCTTGTCACGTGACCAATGTAGTTGCTAAACTTCACTCTGGTATCATTGTCAGGGCCGATTCAAGTACCGGCGTCGTCGAACTGCAAGATGCACTCATCAGAGCCAGCGCTCAACTTCTTATGTAGATTCTTCATGTTGTACAGGCCTCTCTTATGCCTATTCATCCCGCTTGATTCGGTACCAGGCGAGGAAGACGTGGGGGGATCCGAAGACGTTGTACATGAATAAAATAACAAGAAAAGATTTATGTAGCAAAAAAAGACATGAAAACTGTAGAATAAAGGTAAAACGAGTATCAAATTTTTTAAAATTCAAACTATAATACTTACAAATTTTGAGTTTGTCAACAATACATTCCCTCGTCGTGATTGGGAACTATATATCTACGAAAATTTGTATCATCCTCCGTAATAGGGACGTGTTCCACACCGGTAGGAAATGGGAATGTCTCATCGCTTCTATCATAGTCCTCTTCATATCCACATCACCGATGCCAGCAACACTTCTCTTTCCTTGAAGAACAATATGCCATCCATTATTAGCAGGATCTTCAACGTGGAATACTTGTTTCGTTTGCACTGCGAGGATGAAAGGGTCGTCCACATAACCCACTTTCTGTAAGTCCACTATTGTTAATCCTAACTCTAGATGTATCCGAACGCCCCGCCTGTTATCAGCCCACTGTCAACGTAGTAAAACAAATTTTACGTTGTTCTTGTAGACGAGTTCCCATATTTCTTCGCTAAACCCATAGTATGAACTTGCATTGCTCGTAACTTGAGCATCCTTTCCACGAGATACTTCTCTCGACAATGCAACTAATGTGATCACACTGTTCTGCGACGCACTCCTATCATCTCGCCTTTTCGTATAAACCGTGTACCCATTAATGTCGTAACCTTTGTATGTCGCAACTGTCCATTCGGGTCCCCATGCTAGCCATTTTATCATCTCACTGCAATCGATCCGGTGTCTGCATAAAGTGCTTCGTTCTGAACCAGCCTAAAAAGAGTCTGTTATGCTCATTTATGTACCACAACTCCGATGTTTTCGGATTTTCGCACCGTAAGCTGGCCATGTGCTCGTCCGTAAACGGGTGCACTTCAGGAATATGACGCAAAACGAGGAAATGTGCACTATCCCATAGTTCTCGCGATACTGTCTTGTAATTTGGTTTCTTCAATGGTTTTCCTCCTAGTCGTCAATCGTAGCGAGACGTAGGTATCCCAACCGCTTTAACATTTGCCAAGTACGAAGAGCAAAACTCAACTCATTCCTCTGTAGTGTATCCTTCAACTCTGCTACCTTCCGGACGATACCGATTTCTAACATATCCCTTAAGGATCTTCATATACCGTTCAAATGGATACATATATACCATGTACACGGGACCACATATCTTGATTTCTCGAACTAGATGAACGACTAGATGTACCATTATGTTGAAAAAAGACAGAGGAAAGAACATCTCGAAGCGGCACAATGTTATTACAACATCTGCTTGTAGCTCGTCTAGTACCTCAGGATCAAGAACTTTATTGCATATTGCGTTGAAAAAGAAACACAATTTTGAAATGCAATGACGAACATGCTTCAGCATTATACCACGGATTGTGATCGGCAGCAGATGCTGCATCAATGCATGACAGTCATGAGACTTGTACCCCACCAGCTTCATGTCTTTCATCGAGACATACAACCTTATGTTACTGGCATAACCAGATGGAACTTTAATACCTTTTAGACACTGGAAAAAGCTTAACTTCTCAGCCCTGCTAAGTGTGAAGCAAGCCGGGGGAAGGAAAGTCCACGTTCCCTTTTCGATCGGTGCTAGCTCAGGCATCATTAGAAGTTCGACCATGTCAAGCGTAGCTTTTAGTCCATCTTTTGTCTTACCAGGCATATTTAAAAGAGTGCCTATAATGCTATCACACACGTTTTTTTCAACGTGCATCACATCGATGCAGTGTCTGACATCGAGGTTCTCCCAATAAGGTAGCTCCCAAAATATTGATCGTTTTTTTCAGACATTACCGTCTTTCGATGTTTTGCACTTCTTACCAAACTGAGTATTGATGTGTGCGACGATATCATTTAATTCCGTGCCATTCAACGATATTGTAGCCCTTGAAGTCTCGCTTTCCCCGTTAAACAGTGGTAGAAGCTTTTTCTTCGTTCTATATTCGTGGGTACGTGGCAGGAATTTTCCATGGCCCATGTAGGTGTGTTTCCTGCAGTTGTTCAACCACTAACTATCCGTATTATCCCCACAAATTGGACACGCTTTCTTGCCTTTTACACTATAACCAGACAGATTCCCGTAAGTCGGGAAATCATTTATGGTACAGAATATCATGGCGCATAGCGTAAATCGTGATCTGATTGATGCATCGTACACTTCAACTCTATTGTACCATAGTGCTTTCAGATCGTCGATCAACAGAGCAAAGTAGACATCAATGTCATTTCGGGGTTGTTTTGGACCGGAGATTGAACACGACAACATGATCTATTTTCTTTTCATCGTAAGCCACGGAGGGGGTTATACATACAAAGCAGCACCGGCCAAGTACTGTGACGGCTGCTCAAATCGCCAAAGGGTTTATCCCATCAGTGCAAAGCCCCAATCAGAGATTTCGCGCCTCACCTCCAAATTCAGGATACATCGAATCAATGTTCCTCCACTGCGGAGAATCAGCTGGATGTCTCAATTTTCCATCCTTTTTCCTTTCCTCATCATGCCATCTAAACATCTTAGCGTCGTCGGCGTTTGAGAACATGCGTTTTAGTCTCGAAATTATTGGTAAGTACCACAAAACTTTAGCAGGGGGCCACCGACTTCGTCTTTTCTCTTATAACGCCAGGTGTCACACATCGAACACTTATCAGCCGACTCGTAATCTCCCCTATAAAGTATGCAGTCGTTCGGACAGGCATGTATTCTTTCGTACTGTAATTCAATGGGCACAATAGCTTCTTTGCATCGTAGGTCAACATCGGAAGCTCATTGCCATCTGGAAGCATATCCGCGACTATTTCTAAAGGTGTTGAGAAACACTTGTCTGAAATACCAAATTTAGCCTTAACGTTCAGCAACTTGAAGACAGCAGACAACTTTGTGTACTTTGAGCACGCGGTGTACAAAGGGATATTGTTATCCCTAACAAGGCTGTCAAATATGGGAGGACGTTCTTCAAAATCCTCTTGGACATCACGCAGCATGTCCTCGATACGATCATTATCGTCGTCCGACGAACCTTTAGCTACGACATCGTCCTACAAATCTAGTGGCACTCTTGTACTAGTTTCGACACCCGTAGAACTAGCTTCACTGACGACGGCTTCACCGTGCCATATCCAATTCCTATACCCAGGTTTAAAACCGCTTATTAGCAAATGTTCCTTCACAACATCACTATTCCACCAGTTCAGGTCATTGCAATTACGACACGGGCACGAAATTTTCGATTGCCTTTTTTTCCTACGATTCTGTTTTGCACATCTCAAGAATTCGTCAACACCCTTCGCATACTCAGCCGTTGTTCGCAAACTATACGTACAACCCCGATCCATTCCAATAGCCTAAACTATACAAATAAATATTTACAGGTAATTCACATAAAAGCAAGTACAATCGATCGAGGACTTTATAGGGTCCTTATCGCTCCAACCTAACCCATCTTAAACATTCATTATCGCTTGTAAATGTGTCTTTGAGCTTCTATGTTGATAAAAATTCGGCAGCATTTCCCCACAGTTCTCCAAGTAGACGAAAAAATATGAAAAGGATATACATCCAATCCATATGTCTACCCGGAGAACATTTTAGGGAAATGTAAACCAAATTTTTCATCAACATCGATGCTCAAACGCACATTTACATCCTAAAGCGACAATGAACGTTTAAGAATGGTCCCAAACGGGGACCATTCAAGGTTTTCTCCTAATGAGAAAACCTTAAACGGGTATCTAAGCTTAAATAAAAACTTAAATTCACAAAGACGAATGCATACAAATCAAATATGGGTGTGAAAACTTACGTATAGCTGTCCAAAGCACGAATATCACCCAAAATTCGCCCAAATTGCCCCAATCCTCCAACGTTTTGACCCAAAACCTACGTTTCGCAAAATATAATCTCAATATCAACCTCAAATCGAATATAACAAGGGTCTAAACCAAAATTACGCACATAATACCCAAAATATCATAATAGATATTTATGATAACCTTAATTTTCGAAGAATTTAACACACATTCGCCAAATTACAATGACGAAAATGGTTAGGAGAGATCTTACCGTGTTGTCCTGGCCCGAAACATCGGAAAGAGTCGATGTCGCCGGAAAATGTTGCCGATGAAGGTGAGGCCGGGGCCAAAATTCGACCCAAAAAATCCCTAATGTCCAAACTTCACCAAAATACCAATGATAAAAATAAATATCAACCTTAAATCAAATATAATACACGAATAAGCTACGAAATCACATAAATTAAGCTCCAAATTCTCGAAAATTCGAAACCCCCAATTTTCGAAAAACACCAATTTTGAAAGTTCCAAGCCGCAAATCGCTAAATACAAAGAGGGAAAATGCTAAATGGACTTCACCGTGTTCTCCAAGCTCGGATACGTCGGAAAAGCTTCGATTTCGCCGGAAAATCGCCAAAGCCGCGCCTTAGTTCGTTTTTTCTTCGTCTGTTCAAAACAATGAAGTGAGGAAGAACAAAACAAATTTAAAGACTCATGGGCGACGGTTCCTACAAATCCCGTAACCGTCGCCCATAACATATAAATTATAATTTTTTTAATAAATCATGGGCGACGGTTGTTGGCTGAAAACCCGTCGCCCATAGTCAGAAAATATAATTTTTTTAATAAATTAATATATTGGGCGACGGGCTTTATTTCGTGAAACAACCGTCGCCCATACTAAAATAATAATTTTTTAAAAAAATTAAAGGGTTGGGCGACAGATGTTTAGTTCCGAACCGTCGCCCAAAGTTACTTAACTCGTAGGCGACGGCTTGTATAGGACAACCGTCGCCTATTTCGCCGAAACTTTAAAAAAACTACATAAATGCCACCGCGTCTATTATAGGCGACGTATTTTCTACATCAGTCGCCCATAATGCCGTGGCCTATAAGTCATTTTCGACTGGTGAATGGAATCTCACTGTGTGCTATATATGGAAAATATATTATGTTGAGTGATATGTGAACTGTCTGCGAGATTGAGTTATTTTAGGAAAGAATATCGCTGTGATCACCCAGATATGAATGACTATTCTATATATGGAAACGATGTTCTGATTAAGTGCTTACATGTGATTGATTTATTTTAGCAAAAAATATCATGATATATCCGTTTGAGTGCTATCTTATTTGACTCTTAAATCAGTGAATCAATGAGCTATCTTTCCTTATGCGACTTGGAATTTATATTTTGGAAAGTGATTAATTGATTGGGCTTATATGTGGTAATATGCTGATTAAGTCTATATATGGAATGTGCTGACAAACGGATGAGATTACCGTGGAAGGAAAGTAAGACTATGGAATTTATGGTAAATGATCATGTTTGACCGTTGAGTTAAATTGGTTTATTCTTGGCATGAAATAAATGCACGTGATTTCTGAGCTTTCTCTTGCATATTCTGTGCTTAACTTTCCTTGTGAAGTATTGCAGCTATATTGGGTCTATATTAAGGAGCACACTTCACAATCAAGGGTATGGAACGATTACACACAAGCCATCGAATTCCTTAGATTGTTTTGAGCTTTAATTTGCGAAAAATTCGTAGTTTGTGTTGAGCTTACATTTGCGAATCTGTACCCGTGAGCGATCTTTAGCAACACCCTACCCTAAAACCCTTGTCTTCGGACGTGTTGAGCGCACAAAGGAGCACGAGTGGAGTCTTTCGCACGTGGAGGGACGAATTTGGTGGATTCGGTGGCCTTCGGTAGCAAGCTGTGTCCAGCCGGGGAATTCGTTTCCTGGGTAAACGACGTGGAACGAAACTTGGCGTGCGACAACTAGAACGAGGTCTAGTATCCATAGTGCTTTGGTTGTGTAAGAGTCGATCATTCTGTAACCATAACCGGTAATACTCAGTGATTGATTGGAACTCTTGGGGAGATCACACCCCAAGGACAGGATTAAACTCCAATTGGGGATATAACCTGTATAAAAACCCCTCTCACTTTACTTTCAGTTATTTACTTTTCTGTGAGACAAACCCGGAACGCCTGCAAATAACTAGGTAATATCGTTGAAACGCTTTCTACAAATAACGTGATATTTTGTGAAACATGGTTAGGGAGATCGCGTTGATACTCTTACTGATTTCCGGGAAATAACACATTCTGCAAATATCTTCTTAAAGAAAAGTATTTTTCAAAGAAGAACAAGCCAATAATTTTTATAGCCTAATTCAACCCCCCCCCCCCCCCCGGGCATATTTTACACTTCACATCAGATAATTAGAAGATTTTGAAGCTCCTTATAAGCTTGTGCGTTAACTCCCTCTATTGCTAATTGATTTTAGAGAGAAACTCCGCAACTTATATTATGTTGGGCTTGGGCTAGAATTGGACCTGAAAATCCCTACAGTGAAAAAGAAGAAAACCAACAAAATGTAAATGGTGGACTCCCTACCTCACCATCGGAGGTTAGGGGAGAACGATTTTCTTTCTTTTCTCTAGGGTTCTTTAGGGAGAGAAGCGGCTAGGGTTCGAGGCAAGAGTTAACGAACGCCTTTTCTTATATTAATTGAGTCGAGAAACTTCATAAACATAAACAATAATCAATCGATTTTAATTTGCCTAGAAAAAATTGTGGATCCTTACGAACTAAACAACACAGATGCAATAGCAAAAGTAACACAATCTTTCGACTACTAAACACAAGTTAATTATAACGGCCTAAACTTCGCTCTTTGCTGGAGTAATGCATTAAAAAACAATCACTGCTAATTGGAAACATAAGATATAAAACATTCAAATCTAAATTATTTTCCCAGCGCTTGAAGTGAAAATGCCATGGAATCCATATGGAACCCTAGTTGGCATTGCGATTTTGGCCACTGGTTCTCTTGATAAGTGTTTTGCATCCAAGATATACACCTGCATGAAGGATCGGTTAGTTTAATCGATTATTCTGCCGTATATTAATTCAAACTTGTATTACCAGAGACGTTTCCGTGTCCTCGTCTTGGACAAAAGAAACAATCCAATCGTCATCTTCTTCAATGGCCTCAGCCTTCGAAACAAAGGCAGCGCCTGAGCAGTAGGTGTTTCTTGGAAACATGTGATACTCAACTTTCACCAGCTCTTCGTCCTCGTTATTATGATCAGTAGTACCCTGCACCATTTTTGAGAGGTATTTGAAACTAATAGAATAAACATGTGTGTGTGTGTAATAAAATATGTAGGTGTTAATTTTTTACCATCAAAGAAGTATTTCGTTTATGTCTCTCGTCAAGGTAAAGTTTGGCCAGCCCTCCATACTTTGGCAATCCTACAAAATCAGTGAAAATGAAAAACATTCAACTTCCTGCGAATACATTTCTTGGAGATCATAGTCTTATGTACCTGCAATTGAGCTCGCGCAAGAATCGACGACCTGCGTATATGCATACTTATTTCTAACGCCAGCCTTGTTGGGGTTGATCATAGGAAAATCCATGGAATATTCATTTCCAGTGAGATATCCTTGTCTCGTCACATCTCCTCTATTCATATTCAATCTCCATTCGTGGGCTCTAGTGAAAAGAAATCCATTACCATCCTCATGGCCGCTTACTGTATTATTTTTTCGTTTTAATCCCCTCGAAAACCATTTAAATTTGTTCTTGCCCAAGTCAGGGCCTGGTATGATTGATTCCGAGGCTCTACAAGCCCTAACCACAACCTATTGATCACAAGATAAATAATATCAACACGTTATATTTCCCCAAGTCCAGGCAATTAATGGAATTCTTGAAAGATAGGATTTGATGAAAATAACTTAGAATTTACCTCTTCGCCATCCTCGAAACAATTGATAATGTGAAAAACGCAGTTTGCTTCTACTTGAAACCACTTTATGGAACTGACGTCTCCGTAACGAGGCATCACGCCAATTCTTGCATATCTCTGCTTCTCGAACTTTATTAAACTGAGTATTCAATTGCATGATTATAAACATAGAATCATGTAATGTATCATATTATGCTATGGGAGCGTAAATGGATTGGGTAAAGCTTATATACTTACGAGCCACCGTTTATAACCCGATTAGGGTCTACGGTCAGTGGAAAGTCGAGGATCACGTTGAATCTAAATCACGAAGATAAACATAGATGAATACATAGATATAGAAGAAATGTATCAAGCTTTTATTAAGCATATTTGGTGTGTTATAAGGCACATAGGCGCTGTAAACGTTCTTACTACCTCTGTGTAACTCCTATTTCATGGCTAAGTGTACTCCTGTTGAACTCGAGATCCACTTTATGAATCAGCTTTGTTCCATCAGCTAAGGATCAAAAACAGATTTTATAAGATTACAACTAAGTCAACTGTTCTCATATCCATAAAGTTTATTCATTTTAGTACCAGAAATAACACCAATTTCATAGTACGGTTTTCTCGCATCACAGCCCATCGTGACAAGCTCGCCGCTTTCTGGAGCTCGCTGTGCATTGTTAAAAAACCGTGTAAGAAGATAAATAAACATCGATATACGACAATATCTTATACTTAATTATGAATAAAGCCTAATCAAATGAAACACCTTAGGGTGACTAGTGAAAGGTCGTGTCCACGTTCCATTAACGTCCCAATTGCCAAGTGTTTCGAGGGTATGAATGTCAATCTCTTGGGGCAGATAATTCTCAGCTGTCGAATAGAATTTCCCGGCATGCTCTATGATGTTCGTATTGCTCATGCATTTATTCGGCGTGCCAAACCTTAGCTACATAATTAGAAAAAAAAAACCAAAGATTTCTGCATATGAATAAAATGACATGAATGTTGAGTAAGATAAGATATTTGATGCATACCATATTTAAAAGGAAGCTTGATATAACGGCTGGTGGATCGCCTTCCACGGCTGGTAGAAAACACGGTTGGTTTCTCTCCTTCTCCAATTTAAATGTCTCGGTTTCGACGTGTTTGTTATTGTATGTTATTGTCCATTTATTATCTGTATCTTTGCTAAAATACAAAGCATGAAGCATTCCTTCTCCTTCGATCCAAACGCTACTTGTTCTTCCAAGTATGGATACAGCTGATTTGAATCCCCCAAAATTAGGGTTTGATCCTGAATTAAAATATCCAAAACCATCCAAATTTTCAACCTTATATTGTCATTTCGTTTCTCCGACTATTTAAATAAAGACAATATAGGCAGATATAAGTTACCGTTTCTTAAGTAAACTCCCTCAGGAAAATCACGAGGAATAGAACCTTCAACTATCGATGCACGAACTGGTTCTCCAATCTCTTCTACTGGTGCGAAGTTGCTCTTCGTACCGAAAATGAGCAATCGTTAAATGTATGTAAATGGAAAAGCGTGTCATAAGCATACATCGATGTTATGTACCTGAGATGGGTGCAGTGGCTCGTCGACAAATTCAAAGAACGTATCGACAAAAGCATCCAACAGACGCTTTATAGAAGCTTCCCCAACGGCTTTAGTCTGATTGATTTGCGGTAATAGAGGATAACTAAGAAGCAAATTGTCCACTATTGCCTGCATATCGAAGAGGAGAGCGTGTAGGGGTTTGATCTAATAAGGGTAAGAAACATGGAAACTTATTACTTGATTTTTCACAAGAATCATCTCATGTATGTACATAACCTTAGCTGAGAATGGAATTGGTATTTTGAATTGATTTAATTTCTGAACTCTTGTAGCTGATCTTGGGCTCGAGCTGCAGCTCAACTGAAGTGCACATAATATGCTACTAGCCATCTGTTATCTTCTATTAAAATTCTGGGGAAACCATTGCAAGAAAAATACGTAAAAGCATATGCGTATATTTATAGGAAGGATCGTTGAGAAAAATATGCTCTTGTATTTACTGCTTGTCTCGCCCGTAGTTTTCTATTGTTTGTTTTTTCTTTTTTTCTTCTTTTTATAAGGTGAACTGTTTTAGCTTTGTAAAACAGTCTTTGATGCACTTGCCTATTAGAAGTTCTTAATTGACATGTTAAGGTTTGGGAAACATGCTATGAATGCTTGGACAAAGGTTTGCAGTAATCTAAGTAGATTAACTTCGGGCCTCGTTGACAACTATATCTCCCTCCTAAGTACTTTCGGTAACTACGTTCATCGTGATGGCGGACCCCACAGCTTAATGCAGTAAACCTATGATTGTTAATGTCATGAAAAAATTACACTGAAAAAAAAAATATTCTTCCAAAACCAGATAAGAATACGTATCGGAGGAAGAGTATCGTAGTTGTTGGGAAGAAAATGCCAAGGTGAGTTTTGTATCGATGGTGTAAGTATATAAGTGTGTAATAGACCTAGTTGCTAGGTGAGAACACAAAGGGCATCTTTCACCTAGTCTTGCCACAAGCAATTTCTGCTAAAGGCATCTCTTTTTTATTGGCTTTTGCAGTTTAATTGCCTTGAATGTATCTGCCCCATTTGGCGAGTTTTCCAATGATAATAACGATGGAAAGACACTCTTAGCCAATTAAATGCAATGATCGTGACAAACGTTGTTTGTTTAATTCGCAAAATCAGGACAATACCATTCAAACTTACAATTAAATTAACTAAATAGTAGAACCTTCTTGTTGGATTTGCGTAAACCTGTTACGGTATCCGACTTGAATTGTTTACTTATTATACATCAAGGTTTGGACTAGTTAGGCTATTGTGGGTTTACTAAACCAACAAAAACTAATCAGTTATTTATAATTCGAGAAGCCATCTTTCAGTTAAACTCATGTAAGTTGAGACTAATAATCTATATCCCGAGTAGAGTTCACAGAGCTTTCCAACCCAATCTCGGGTAAGTCGAGGCTGAGCCAAGCACGGGACCGTGACGTGCCATCTGTATATTGGACTCTTTGACGGCGCATATTGAATTTATGCATCGTCGAGCACATGGGAACTTAAATTTACGCTCTGTTGTCTAATCTCAAAGTTAAAAAAAAAACAAGACAAAGAAAAATAAAACCCATAAACTAAGGAAACATGGAAACAAAAGTCTTAATTAAGGTGAAGACAAACACACATATTTGAGGAAAACACGTAAGAGGAAAAGCATGAGCATTAGTGGAAGAAGATAACGAAAGTGTGTGACTTTTGTACTTGATTGTGCAAGCTAGTTACTATATAATATCATGAACGTGAAAGTGTATTAGTAAGAATAATAGATTACAATTTAGCTATATGTTGAGAAGAATTTTCTTATCCCAAGTCTAAAGCACCGAATGTGCAAATAGTTAGCAAGAAGTATAAGATATTTCAAAATGGTTTCCTTCTCTATTCGTTTCCCGTTTATATCATTCGAGTGCATGTGTGAGTTCTCGTTTCGTGCCCAATCAATATTATACTCAAAAGTAGTTCGAAATTACAATTTGGTATCAGAGCCGATGGCGACAATGGGAGCAACCGCTGGCCAAATGCCGATTCCGAAGCTCACCAAATTAAACTACGACAAGTGGAGCATTCAAATGAAGGTGTTTCTTCAGTCTCAAGACTCGTGGGAGATAGTCGCGAATGGATACACCGAACCCGAAAGTACAGACGGGTACACAGCAGCCCAACTAAAGACGTTAAAGGAATCCCGCAAACAAGATAAGTTCGCACTTTATACATTTACCAATTTGTAGAAGAGGCCAGCTTCGAAAAAATAGCCGAGGCCAAAACATCAAAGGATGCACGGGAGACGCTGGAAAGGCGTACAAAGTTGCCGATCGAGTAAAGCAAGTACGGTTGCAGACTCTTCGTGGCGAGTTCGAAATGACGAAAATGAAGGAGGGCGAAGGCGTGTCCGAGTATATAACGAGAGTGAAAACCATCGTGAACCAGTTGAAAAGAAATGGTGAGGCCCTAACTGATGCCCGAGTCGTCGAGAAAATTTTACGATCCCAACGAATATGAGAACGTGGTGTGCGATCGAAGAATCCAAAGATCTTGAATAAACGACGGTCGATGAACTTTCTAGTTCGCTCGAAGCTCATGAACAGCGAAAGAAAAAGAAGAAGCAGGAGTCTTTAGCCGAGGCCCTACAGACAAAATTATCCATTAATGACGACAAGGCGTTGTATACACACCACAGTCGAGGAAGCGGATGTGGCCAATGAGGACGAGGCTACAATCACGAAAAGAAGGACAAAACAACAACCAAAATTGGAGAAGACGAGGTCGAACACGAGGACGTGGCGGCTGCTCAAATCGACCGAGCGTTGAATGCTACAATTGCGAAAAGTTCGGGCATTTTGCGAAGGACTGTTGGTCCAACAAGAAGGTGGAAGAAAATGCGAACCTAGTCACACAAGAAGAGCCAAAAGACGATGGCGTTCTCTTAATGGCGCTCAAGGATAAAAATCCGGGCAGTGACATGGTGTGGTATCTCGACACCGGTGCTAGCAATCACATGAGCAAGTACAAACATCTCTTCACCGATTTAAATAAAATCGATGGCGGACATGTTTCTTTCGGAGATGCATCAAAATTAGAAGTCAAAGGCCGAGGAAAAATATGTTTCTCTCAAAAGGATGGCAAACAAGGATCGGTCGATGACGTCTACTTCGTACCAGATTTAAAAGCCAATATCTTAAGTATGGACAATTGCTCGAAAAGGGATGCTCGGTGTTCATGAAGGACCGCTCATTACAACTACGAAACAAAGATGATCGCATAATTGCATGGGTCGAGATGGAAAGGAACCGAATGTTCAAACTCAAACTGAGGACAATTCAAGAAAAATGCCTGCAAGTTGACTTAGACGACAAAGGTCATTTGTGGAATATGCAATTCGAACATCTACACTACGGAGGCCTGAAAGAGCTCTCCAAGCACGGCATGGCGCACGAAATGCCGATGATAGAAGGAGGAAAGAAGCTTTGTGAAAGTTGCGTGATTGGCAGACAGGCGCGGACGTCATTTCAGAAGCACACATGATTTCGAGCAAGCAAATTGCTCGAGCTGATACACACCGATATATGCGGACCTATCACACCGGCATCATTTTGCGAAGAACGACACTTCATCACGTTCATCGATGATTACTCAAGAAAGACTTGGGTATATTTTTTGAAAGAAAAATCCGAAGCGCTGGAGACGTTTGAAAAATTCAAAACTACGGTCGAGAAGGCGACAAGTTCAATCATCAAGGCGCTCCATTCAGACCGAGGGGGAGAATACACCGTATTCGCCACAACAAAACAGCATGGCCGAAAGGAAAAATCAAACCATGCTTGACATGGTTTGCTCAATGTTGAAAGGCAAGGGAATGCCAAAGGAGTTTTGGGCTGAGGCGGTACAACGTGCCGTGTATATTCAAAACTGATGTCCACATCAAAGCCTCGAGAATCGAACACCACAAGAAGCTTGGCAGAAGCCGACAATAGCGCACTTCAAAATTTTTGGAATCGTGGCGTATGCACATTTTTACGACCAAAAAAGAACAACCTCGACGAAAAAAACAGAAAGCTTATTTTTATTGGATACGATGAGAAGACGAAGGCGTACCGGCTGTATGATTCAGAAAATGAAAAGGTGATAGTAAGTCGAGAAAGCGAATGATGAGTATGCATCCTAGGGTATCAGCGTAGGCTACCAGCATGACCGCCGAGCAGTTGGGGACGACCGGGTAGATATGGCGACCTAGGGGAACGATGTGCACCTAGGGTATGGCTATCCGGCGTAGACCGCTGTCGTATTTGTCCTAAATGGACGTGAGCTCATTGTGGTGCATAGTTAGCCGAGGGCCCTCAGTGAAAAGAGTACGAGTATTAGATGCATTGGCGCGGATTGCCCTTGCGGGGGGTTGACACGTGCATATCATGCATAATTTCTGCTTACTGAGCCTGGCGGCTCACCCCTTACGTTATGTGTTGTAGGTGCCAGCGAACACGGTATGTGATCGCTTTTGAAGGCAAGGCCATCGTTTTGAAGCTTCCGGCGACTTTTGAGGTGGAAGTGTGTGTATGGATGACGATCTGTGAGGCCGGGAGCATAGATCTATTTTGCTGTGGCGTTAGATACACTTTCCATGTAATTAGAATTTTGAAAATGTAATTTTGTCATGTACGAACGATCTCCTTTATATAAAAGGAAATGAAAAATTTTATACGCAATTTCAGTGTTTTCCCAATTACAACTCATTAGGCACGTAGGATAACGTAGAATAGGTAGCGGGTCGCTGTACGTTTCATGTTAGCATAGTCTACATTGTATGTGTTAGGAATATTTTGTAGCATCCTTTGATTTATGTAATCTTGGGTTTATTTAGTGGGTTGTAGTAGTTTGGGGAGACTTATGATATTTGTTGATAGTTTTGTATTGGGCTTTAATATACCAAATAGTTGTGGTATATAAAGCCTCATTTACCCTAATTAGGGTTTTATCAAAAGAATTAGAAAGGTAAGCCACCTTGTACTTTTCCTTAGAAAAACACACACTAACATGCACTCAAGGTGTTCTTCACGTTTTACACATTCAAACCTTTCTTTTGATCCTTGTTTGGTAATATAAAGTCAGTTTCGCCGAGAAAATTCTAGAGTGATTTAAAGAAAATTTTCAATTCCGATTGAAACGAGTTTCGGGGGAAAGTCAGTTTCGCCGAGAAAATGTTAAGGGTAATTAAAATTCAGTTTCGATCGAAACGCAATTTGTGCGATTTATCAAATCAATTTGAAGGAGTTTTGGGCGATACGTAGTTTCGCAGAGAAAGGTTTTGAATTAATTGAAAATTCAGTTTCGATCAAATTTTGAGTTTCGCCGAGAAAATTCGTTTTAAGGTTATAGAAATTATTATTTTATAAGTTTAACCCTTAAAGCAATTTTGAAAGTGAAATTTGGTAAAAGATCATGAAAACTCCCCCTCAATTTGTGCAAAGTGTTCAATGACTCCCCCTAGATTAGTGCATAATTTTCAAACACTCCCCCTAGAACCATGCATAGAGTTTTTATTGAACTCCCCCTAGATACGATAGTGGAATTTTTTTACATTCATATGAAAAGCATATAGAGAAAGAAAATTAAGTGACCTATTTACACAATATCAGGTTCATGAAGGGACAATCGATCATGTCTAACGGTTCAACATGCCTAACCTAGATACCAAGAATTGGAATCGCTTTTCTTCCAATGCCTTAGTGAATAGGTCGGCAAGTTGAAGATCTGTGTGAACAAAATGCATTTCGATTGTACCTTGTTCCACATGTTCCTTGATAAAGTGATATCTAATGTCTATATGTTTTGTGCGTGAATGATGTACTGGATTACTTGTTATAGCTATAGCACTTTTGGAGTCACTAAAAATTGGGATATGATTCAACGTTATGCCAAAATCTCGCAGCCGGGTTCTCATCCACAAAATTTGTGAGCAGCAACTCGCAGCAGCAACATATTCTGCCTCTGCTGTCGAAGTTGAGACACAATTTTGCTTTCGAGACGACCTGCTTACGAGTTTACCCCCAAGAAGTTGAGCGGCTCCAGAAGTGCTCTTTCTGTTCAGTTTGCATCCTGCGTAATCAGCGTCAGCGTATCCTATGAGGTCGAATCTTGACTCCATCGGGTACCATAGACCTAGGTTTGGTGTTCTCTTGAGGTATTTGAAAATTCTCTTGACCGCGAGCAAGTGAGACTCCTTTGGATCAGCTTGGAAGCGAGCACAGAGGCATGTGGCGAACATGATGTCAGGCCGACTGGACGTAAGATAGAGTAAGGATCCGATCATGCCTCGATAAGTCGTCTTGTTAACAGATTTTCCTGATGGATCTGCATCAAGTTTGCATGAGGTAGACATGGGAGTGTTGGCAGCATTTGAGTTGTCCAAGTTGTACTTCTTGAGTATGTCGTGAATGTACTTGGACTGACTGATGAAGATTCCATCGTGAAGCCGCTTAACCTGAAGCCCTAAGAAAAAGCTTAGTTCGCCCATCATGCTCATTTCAAATTGCTGCTTCATGAGATCCCCAAAGTTCCTGCACATTCTTGAGTCCGTCGACCCGAATATGATGTCGTCGACGTAAATCTGTACTAACATAATGTCTGAGCCGTCCTTCTTGATAAAGAGAGTTGTATCGATCTTCCCTTTTGTGAAGCCAGAGGAGATGAGAAAATCTGAGAGGACCTCGTACCAGGCTCTGGGAGCTTGTTTAAGTCCATAGAGAGCTTTATCGAGTCTGTAGACATGGTCTGGGAGTTGTTTGTTTATAAAACCTTCAGGTTGTGATACAAAAACTTCTTCTTTTAGGATTCCGTTGAGGAATGCAGTTTTGACATCCATCTGGTAGACTGTGAAGTTCTTGTGCGCAGCAAAAGCTAAGAAGATCCTGATGGCTTCAATTCTTGCGACTGGGGCATATGTTTCATCATAGTCGATTCCTTCCTGTTGATTGTAACCTTTTGCCACCAGCCTTGCTTTATTCCGGATAACAACTCCTTCCTCGTCCTTTTTGTTCTTAAACACCCATTTAGTCCCTATGATTGTTTTCCCAGCTGGTCTAGGTACTAGATTCCAGACTTTTAACCTCTCAAACTGATTGATTTCCTCATGCATTGCGATTATCCAGTCAGGGTCGGCAAGTGCTTCAGCTACTTTGCTGGGCTCCTTTTGACTGAGAAAGCATGAGTAGAGGCTTTCATTTATTGTTGATGCTCGAGTGGTTACACCAGTTGAGGGGTCCCCAATTATTTGTGAGTTTGGGTGTGCTCGGGTCCACTTTCTTGTACTCGGTTGGGATGATCCAGCTGCATTTGTATCGTGTATTTCTTCTTCACTCTGATCAGTCGGATGTTCCGTTTCTTCTCCAGGTTGAGGTATTACTGACTCTCCTGAAGAGATTTCTATTGTTGAACCCGACGGCTGAGGAGTTTCAGTGGCTGAGCTGGAGATAATCTCAGTATCGGTAGGAGATTCACTGTTGTCATCAAGGTGAAGATTTTCCATTGTTGGAGGGGAATTGTCATTGCTAGTCTCTGCATGATTATTATTTTCTGGTGCTATAGAGGTTGTTGGAGCAGTGGGTGGCGTCGGCTTAGAAAAGAGATCCTCGAGTAAGAGATCGAGTTCCATGTCGCTCAAAGTGTTTGATTTTGAAGTTTCCCCCACTGAGGATGTGCTTGGTTGATCCTTTGTCAATTCTCATAGAAGTCCTGGTTCTGGACTGATTTGTACAGAAACTACTCGGTCTACTTCATCAAACGTTACGTTAATGCTTTCCATCACAGACCTTTTCTCCTTGAGATATACTCGATAGGCTTTTGAAGTTGTTGAGTATCCCACTAATATTCCTTCAAATGCTTTTGGGTCGAGTTTGCCTCTATCTTCACGATCGTTTGCTACATAGCACTTGCATCCAAAGACTCTCAGGAAAGAGACATCTGGCACTCTTCGATTTATCAACTCGTAGGGAGTCCTATTAAACCTCTTGTGAAGGGAGCCACGATTTTGAGTGAAGCACGCCGTGTTCATTGCTTCGGCCCACAAGAAGTGTGGTAATCCAGAATGAATGAGGAGTGTACGAGTTGCTTCAACTATGGTTCTGTTTTTGCGCTCGACTACCCCGTTCTGTTGAGGAGTTTTTGCCGCTGCGAACTGTTGGGTGATTCCAAGTGATGCATAGAAGTCGCTGAGTTTTTTGTTCTTGAATTCTGTCCCGTTGTCAGTTCTAATTATTTGTACACTTAGTTGGTAGAGGTTTTGAGCGGTTTTGATAAACTCAATGATGAGACCTGGCGTTTCGTCCTTGGTTTTCAGAAATTTGGTCCATGTGTAGCGTGAGAAATCATCCACAATAACCAACACATATTTTCGCCCATTAATGGTCTGAGTCCGCATGGGTCCACACAGATCCATATGAATGAGCTCGAGAGGTTTGGAAGTTGAGGCTATGTGTTTGGTCTGGTGGGATGCCTTCCTTATCTTTCCATTTCACACGCCGAGCAAAGATGCTCTTTGTGATATCTGAACGAGGGAAGTCCTTTGACCAAGTTTTCTGATCGCAGTTTGTTAAGGTCTTTGAAATTGAGATGGGAAAGTCGCTGATGCCAGAGATCATTCTGATGTAGAGAGGCTCGAGAGATAAGGCATGTCGGTCGGACAGTCTTGACCAACTTCGAAGATGAGGTCTTGGATCCACAAAGCCGGTGCTCCCATATCTACGGTGGCTACCTGTCATCATCCAACATTTCGTGGATCTTCATCCTGAAGTCGAGCGCCGACCCAGAGATGAAGGCTACCAATCTCCGAAGCTCATCAAGATACAATCTACAAAAAGCAAACTCGATCAGGAGGCCATGATCATCCCAGACTATCTAACTCAGCTCCTCGATCCAAATGAGTCGGAGCTCCTCAAATACCTACGAGCCAACAACCTTGATGACATTCTCGTGGTTCAACACATCCCAGTTGAACCTAACCCAGGGACAAGCCAATCCCCACAGCCAAATGTAGGTCTAGGAAGCTCTTCATCCCCTACTCCAAAACAAAAGAGAAAATCAAAAGGGGGTGATAGAGGCGTCCAACAGGAACGGCGTACAAAGCAAAAACACGACCGTAATCCTCAGTCCACCAGTCCACAAACAAGCCGGACCGAGCCCGTAGGTACAGGGGATGACTTTGTCTTCCCCCGAGTAGAAATCGCGACATCTGGTCCAATCATGCAAACTACCCTCCCCGGCCACTCAATCATCTCCCAACAGATGATTGTTTCACATACTCACGAGGTGCCACGTCACTCATCACCACCTCGCTCGAAGGAGGTTGATGTAACAAGCAGTCATCAGCCTCAGACTGCACCTTCTTCGATCACGTCTAGTCTAGTGCGCTCACCATCCATAATTTTTCCACTTTCTAGGACACTACCATTACTTTCTGCACCTCTAGATCTTAGTGATCTAGACAGAACGTATGATGTCTCCGTACTAGAGTCTAGTACGGAACAGAGCGGATGACCCAACGTAGTGGACATCACTGCAGCTACGACCTTGGGCCATCAATCTGAGCCTGTCTCAGCTTTGATGTCAACGATGAGCCTAAGTGGCCTCGGTCTTTCAAGCCCTGTGCAAACAGGTGGCACATCAGTACCCTCCACTGATGTTGTGACGACGGAACGTCTTAGTGACTCCGTCAGGTTATTTTCCCCATTCGTGACGGAGGCAAGGCTGGAAGATCGCCTGGCTGAGCTCAGAAAGGATCTCGAGGACACGATCATGACCCAAGTCTACAGCGCCATTGGGACGTCCTCTCGAGACAAAGGGAAAGCCCCCGTCACCGAAGAAGCTACCCCCCACGCCACACCCTCTCCTGACGCTGACGGCGGGCCGTGGAACGTCCCAATCTCCAAACTCATTGACGTTCTACTGGCCAGACTCCGCACTGCGCCGAAGCTGACCGCGTATGAAGCGGAGGTACTCAGACGTCTGGAGCTTCCATTCAACCCAACGAACCCAGGCGAGGCCCAATCCTCAAATTCACGTGACGACCCCGACAACCCTGACGACCCTGACAGTGGGGGTCGTCCCGAGGGGGAGACGAGACGAGGGATAGGGCCTCGACCTACGCCGCCACAGCCTAGAGCCACCCAAACACCCACCAGAACAAAACCACCCACACCCAAACAAACAAAGAAAACTACCGGAACTACCACCAAAACAACCCAACAGCCCTCCTCACCAACTATGAGCCTCTCACCTCCTCTTCCCACAAACCAAGACAGTCCCTTGATATATCCATCATCTCCCATCCTTTCCCTTCAGACCAACGAACCAATCCAACAAACCGAAGAACTCTACAATCCACATGGCGCCGTGGAAAACTACATCTTCAACGAGGATTGGATAACCAAACCGATGGACCCAGCCATGGCCAGAGGACTAATGGAGAATGCCAGATATTTCCTAATGAAGGCAAACATCAGCATGGCCCTTATCGATGACGATGAACTCGAGGAAGGTGAAGATTACGAAGCAAACATCTCAGAACTTCCCGAGTTACTCCAACACACCGTCATCGATGAGGAAGGTCCACCAATGAAGACAAAGACAAAGGAGGTGGTGGAATTGCCATGGGAGAATGTCAAAGTAACTGCCCCCTATCAAGAAGAAATTCGAAGGAGAATCTGGAGAAAAGAAGATAGAATCAAGAAGCTCGACGAACTTGAGCTTAGAGGACTGAGCCATCTCTCCAGACCGGAAGCAGTTCAGTACCTGCTGTCGCTTCGACGAATTCTGATGTTCAGAGGACAAGGGGCAACGTAGACACTCTAAGAAAGGAAGAGACGAAGAAGCCCATAATCAGAGAAATTATGGGGGTTCGCAAAGTGAGGTTCGCTGACATGGAAATGCCTATCTACAAGGTACGGCGAGAAAATGGAGAATGTGCAGAACTGGAAGCCGACCTCGCCTACATCAGAGGAGAAGATGTCGAACAAATAGCGAGGGAATATAGAATGCTTGGAGCACTCAAGACGCCAGAACTCAGACTTGGCTACTACGCACTGAAGAGGTTCATTCTACGCCAAGTCAAGTTCAACGCAACACATGATATACAAATGGCGGTCGAGAGCAACATGAAGAAGGTGAATCTGACGAAGCCATCCTTTGAGGTCTCAGATCCAAGTTATGGTGAAGGGCACATCATAAATGAAGACGACGATCCATCAATCGTCTACATCAACTTCAAAGGATAGAAGAGACTTATGAAGACATCAGAGATTCACAAGTTCAGCGACGGAACCCTACTGATTATCAGGAAGAAGCTCAGAAGGATACTCGAGCAGCTAAAAGAAGAAGAGTACGAAGTTCAAGAGAAATATGAAAAGCTGATCGAGACCATCTCTGCGAAGATTTCCTTTCGAAGAAGGTTACGTTCGTTTGAGTACTTCTTAGGGCTCAGAAAATCTCCATACCATGTGCAGAAACCCAAGAAGAAGACAACTTCAAGGACGCCAAAGCAAAAAGGATGCTAAGGGGGAGATTGTTAGGAATATTTTGTAGCATCCTTTGATTTATGTAATCTTGGGTTTATTTAGTGGGTTGTAGTAGTTTGGGGAGACTTATGATATTTGTTGATAGTTTTGTATTGGGCTTTAATATACCAAATACTTGTGGTATATAGAGCCTCATTTACCCTAATTAGGGTTTTATCAAAAGAATTAGAAAGGTAAGCCACCTTGTACTTTTCCTTAGAAAAACACACACTAACACGCACTCAAGGTGTTCTTCACGTTTTACACATTCAAACCTTTCTTTTGATCCTTGTTTGGTAATATAAGGGCCAACAGTATGATTCCAACATGGTCAATAATATGGAGTTTAAGGAATTTACCTCCTGAGATGACGTGGATGCTTGGTCATCATCCGTCCGGTTAGAGGGTTCAACGTCGAAATCTTCGTCTAGGCGGGCCATGAGGGCTATGTTCTCCTCTTCAGAACTCGACGTATCCTCGAGCCAATGGTCTTGCTCCGCCATGAGAGCTACTCTAGTTTCCTTCTGCTTTGTGAGTTAAGCTTCTTGGAGTAGTAATTGGCATCTCTCTTCTTTGGGAGAGTGCATTCAAGGGCAAAGTGGCCGGATTTACCGCAGTTAAAGCCCTTGTTTGACTCTTTAGCGTTCTTGACTTTGGAGGTCTTCGATGCTCTTTCCTTGGTCTTTGAGCTACTGGTCTGAAGTTTGTTGGCTGATGATGATGACTTCTTCTTGAAGTACTGTTTGCTCATCATCTTTCCAATTAGAGCCAGTTGCTTACCTAGGGCTCGAATATTTGGCTCGACATCGGAGTCCGATTCAGCTTCCGACTCTGATGGGGCGGGAGGCCTAATAGTCTTGTCTTTGCGAGATATAGCGCTTCTCTTCTCTGAGACTAAGGCAACTAAGTCTTCAGTCTGTCTGCCCTTTTGCTCCTTCTGAATCTCGCTGATGTCTTCCTCATGTTGTGCGAGATTGTCGAAGATAGCGTGAATATCCAAATCCTCCAAGTCTTTGTTCTGTCGAATTTGGATGGATATCTTCTTCCATTCTCAGGGCAGAGAAGATAGAAATCGATTGTTGGTCTCCATGTTCGTCCTTTTGGTTTCTATCTTCCTCATCTCATTGAGAAGTGTGAGGTATCTCTGATAGACGTCATGTAGGCTCTCCTCTGGTTTGGCCTTGAACGAGTCGTAGGCTGTTAGTATGTTAGCCTTCTTTGCTTTGACTCCATTCTGTATGCTGTATCATGCGATAAAGTTCATCCCACATTCCCTTTGCTGTCGGGATACTGTCGATTTGCATGTAGATATCGTTGGGGATGCCCTACATGAGCCAAGATTTACCGCCGAGGTCAGCCTTAGCTCTCAACCTTTCTGCCTCAATATACTCACTAGGAGTCTTAAGTCGTCGAGTCGCAGGTAGAGGCGGGTTGTTAGTTGGATTGGCTGCATGTTCAACCCAAAACTAAGCTGGACCTTCTTCGAGAGATGCGAGATAGTTCTCGGCTTGATATTTGAGTTCGAGAAAGTTGAGGAATCGGCTTCTCCATACGGTATATTCGTTGCGTTTCAAGATTGGCGGACGGTTGTTATTTCCAAGTGTGTAAGCATCCATTTTGTCTTGAGTTGATTGAGGATCTTCGTTAATTGTTTTGATGATATGATGATGTTATGTGCTTCACAAGTGAGAAATTTGTTAGTAGCGTTCGATTCGAAATTGATCGAGAATTATTTTCGACTCAATCTTTAATGTTTGATCGAAAATAATTTCTTCTAAGTCACGTAGTTACTGTTTCCGCGCGTAAAGTACTTTTAGCGAAAAATTCTCGAGCGAAAATATTTCTCGACAAGAATTTTGCGAAGAGAAACTGTTAAAATAGTGAACTCAATCGAAAAAATTTTTCTTTACCAAAATCTTAGTCAATTTTTCGAGTGTTCGATTTCAATTAAAGATTCTTGCTATAATTTCGGTCGAAGAAATTTTTGAAATATGAAGGCACGTGGCGTTGTTAAACTGTATAGGACAAGTACCCAGATCGTAAACAACCTGGAATACTAACTGCCAGCAAGGTAGTCCAGCCTATATACCTTCAGTCAAATCGAATTTTGAAACGATCGAAATCTGGCTGTCGAAAAAGTTTCTCGATGCGTGGAATATTTTGGCTGGGTAGGAACAGTACAAAGGTAGAGTTTCTCGCTGAGTCAAAATTAAACGGTTGACCGAAAAGTTTTTCGAGCGAAAGTAAATTTATCTCTAAGTCAAACAGAAATGTCTGCCGAAAACATTTCTCGAGAGAAAATAAAAATTCGCGTAGTCAAGATCGTTAATTCTCGTCGAAAAAGATTTTCTCTAGATTAATGCTCGAAAAATTTTCTCACTGAAACCGTCATTTACAACAGATACTTCAGTAATAATTTCGTATTCTAATTAGAAAAATTTCTCGCACGGAGTTTCGATCGAGAAATTCAATTGATCGAAAACTTAGCGAGAAAAATTGAATTGACGCAAACAATAGCAGAATACGCAGTTAACACTGAATCCAGCAAAACAGCGAATTAAGCAAGCAAATTGCAGGTAATTTCTCGAAATTATCTACCGAATACACACGAACAAACAATTGAACCCGTTGTGAAACAAATATTTTGAATTGAAGCAAAATCAGTACGTGTTCTTCATGTTCATTGGAACAGTAACTTTTCCAGATTTAACAATTCATCAAATTCGATGATCTAATCGCTACCGATCGAATCGTAAACGATTTCTAGCAGTTAAGCGAGCACAGAAACATCAATTTCAAGTCAAATAATCACAAAATTAAGGCTATCAGATCGAAATCAACTTTGGCGCCAAACTGTTTTTCGCACGAAACAGTTTCAGAATTAATTTCGATCTGATCTCTAACAATTTTGATTCAAAACAGAACAAATCTCCTCTGATACCAATTGTTAGGTCCCTGAATATCAGCTCGATTAATCCTAGGCAAGAAATCTAAGATTTATGATGTGAATTTGATTTAAATTAAAGTTCGATCGCAAACCTTCTTTCCGCTCGTGAGAGAGATTTTTAGTGGTGTTTTCTCAGTTTTTCTCTCTAAAATATGATTTGCAAGCCTTTCAGATAAATTCAACTATTTCTCGTATTAAGCACAATGTTTACATTAGTAATACCAAACAAACTTGGTATAAATACAAGTTAGTCCTAATCAAAGGACAAATACAAGTAAAGCCCCTAATTACGAAGACAACTAATTAAATCACAGCACAATTACAAAGAGATTCTACACACCTCATTATTTTAGATACCTGAACTAAATATTGCATTAAATTTGAAAAAAGAAAACCCTGTTTAATAGGGAATCGAACCCACCTCAAAACATAACAATCAACTTCTGGCTACTGACTTCAACCACTAGACACCGCACAATATCTTTAACTTATTCCTACATAAATAATAAAACTTATTTTCTCTGGGTGGGTGGGGGTGGGGGGGGGGGGGGGGTTGTTCAGGTGAGTAGTTCGGCCGCTAGTCTAGCAGCTTGTTACAATACGTCTACATCTATTCGAAATTTAAATGGAGTGAATGGAAAATTATGTTGAAATATTAGAGTGGACTATTGGTGTGAGTGGGCTTTTATCCAACATTGGTACACAAGAAGGTTTTGAGCTCATTATATATAGATGTTGGTTCTTGTAATTTAAAATAAATAAACTACATTATACCGCATAAAAGGTCCTCGTGTGTTCATGCAAGGGGATTGCAAATCCTGGTCGGACCATGGCCCGAATAGTTTGACTTGTATGCGGTTGCGGCCCGCGTACACGAGTGCCAGACTGAAATCCTCACGGGCCTAATCAACCCGCTCGTTTTGGGCTGAATACTATTTCAATACCAAATTTATTTTAATAAATGGATAACTCCAAGCACATTTGGAAAGCCAAAGGTTGCATGTGAAAGGTCACATGACCTTTGAAGTTCATTTAAGTTCTTTCAATTATTGAACTTAAGTGTGATTAAGTTATCGAATTAAAACCATTGGGGGCAGGCGAAAGGTCTTCGAAGGAAGCAAAGGGTTTATTGAAACTCTATATATACACTCCAAGAATGAGAGGTGAAGTACAAAGAAACACATGAACGCACTCATTCGAGCTATTCGTTTAATGCAACAGATTATTGCGTTTTCGTTGTATCCTGGGAAACAGATACAATCTCTTCCACTTACATAGAGAGAGCGAATCTGTTTTAAGGAATTTGCGTTTATCTGAAGCCTTGGAAATTCATACATGAAACTAACTTTGAGCAGTTTTACAGTCTTACAGTGAAGCAGCCTTACGATGTTTTCCGCAACTATCTTAAAACAGATTCTACGAGATGTCGGACAACGATAGCTCCAACAATAATGACAAAGCCATTGTTCACCCCAATGTCATACATATTATGTCTTAGTCGTGTGGAAGTCAGAGTTATATCAAAGTCACCGAACTCAATGCTACGATAGAATCATGACTAACAAAATTACAAAACCGAGCGGCGCACCTTCATGACTCAGTTTATTTCTTTGATCGAAGACTTAGAAATTTTTCCTCCAAAGACACGTACCTCAACACTGAAAGGAATCGTTGCATATAATCGAAGTATTATATTCAATGGAATTTAAAACTATATTAGCATATAGATCGATTCAGCGGATCCATGTGAATAAAGCTTAACTAGCTCTAGATATTCATACATGAAATTACATTTGGGAGGAGTACGTATTCAAAAACCAATCGTATGGTACCCCCCACCAAGAACTCAATTAGTGAATAATCCTTTTCTCTATTAAGAAAATACTCGGATTAACTGAATTGGTCCATTGGTAAATAAACAATAGAATCCCTTTTCTTTCTTCTGTAACATGTTTGAAATTCACAGTTTTGAGATGTAATGATGTATATGCATTTAAGGTCACGTATAGGAGCTTTAGTCAATCATCACTATAATCGGACGAAATCTGTTAATCATAAATACATTTAAAAATATACTTATTACCATTATTGAATGGTAATGATATCTGAAGGTTTGAAGAAAAAATGTACTAGAAAATTGGGCACCTTTCGACGTTTCGTCATAAAGTCTCTTGCTCTTCCTCTTCCTTAGTGTTGAAATGTCTACGGAATCGAGTTGAAAGTTAGTCCCGATCTGTAGCGTTATTGTCAGAACCAAATGGCATTTTGGGGTGTGTTAGTCCTTATATTACCAAACAAGGATCAAAAGAAAGATTAATATGCTTAAAACGTGAAGAGCACCTTGAGTGTGTGTAACTGTGTGTTTTTCTAAGGAAAAGTACAAGGTGGCTTACTTTTGGAATTCTTTTGATAAACCCTAATTAGGGTAAGTATGGGCTTTATATACCACAAGTCATTGGTATATTAAAGCCCAGTCTACGACTTATACAAAATTACATAAGTCTCCCCAAACTACTACTAACCCACTAATTACAAAATAACCCAAGACTTAAGGAATTAGAGGACACTATATTTAATTCCCAACAATCTCCCCCTTAGTGTCCTCTTCCTCTCGTTGGCGTCTTCTGCTTTTTCCTTTTCTTGGGGCTCACCAATTGGTAGGGAGACTTTTCCTTCGTATTCTTCGTATCTTAGCTGCTCGAGAATACTTCTGAGCTTGTTTCGAATGATCAGTAGGGTTCCGTCGCTGAACTTGTGAATCTCTGACGTTTTCATAAGCCTTTTCTCTCATTTATAGTTGATGTAGACCATTGATGGATCGTCGTCTTTGTTTATGATCTGGCCTTCACCAAAACTTGGATCTGGGACTTCGAAAGATGGCTTCGTGAGATTCACCTTCTTTATATTACTCTCTACCGCCATTTGAAGGTCATGAGTTGCATTGAACTTGACTTGGCGCAGAATGAACCTTTTCAATGTCTAGAAGCCTAGTCTTAGTTCTGGAGTCTTGAGTGCTCCAAGTGTTCTATAGTCTCTCGCCATCTGTTCAATATCTTCATCTCTGATATAGGCAAGATCGGCTTCATTAAGCTCTTCGTATGCCCCATCTTGTCGCCGTACCATGAAGATAGGTATATCTATATTCCCAGATCGATCCTTTTTCACTCCTAATTTCTTGGATTCTGGATCTCTTCATTTCTTCTTTTCGAAGAGTATCCAAATCACCTCCTTTTCCTTTGAGCATGAGTATTCGGTGGAGAGAGAGCAGATACTGAACGGCCTTTGATCTTGAGAGATGAGACAGACCTCTAAGTTCAAGGTCGTCCGCTATCTTGATCCTATCTTCCATCCTCCAGATTCTTCTTCGAATCTCTTCTTGATATGGAGCCACTACTTTGGCATTTTCCCATGACAACTTCACCTCTTCTCCTATCTTCAACTTCGAGGGGGCATTCCTTGTCAATGATGGTGTGTTTGAGAAGCTCTGAAAGTTCTGGAGTTTCGGCTTCATAGTCTGCACCTTCCTCGAGTTCGTCATCGTCGATAAGAGCTAGGCTTATGTTTGCTTTCATCAGGTAGAACCTTGCATTCTCCATTAAGCCTTTGGCAAGAGCTGGGTCCATCGGCTTTGTCATCCAATCATCGTTGAATATGTAATTTTCAACGGCTTTATGAGGATCAAAAAGAAGTTGATTTGTCTGGAGGGAAAAAATAGGAGAAGATGGAGGATCTGAGAGGCTTCTTAGATTTGTGGGACTAGGGAGTGAAAGGCTCATAGATGGTGAGAAGGCTTCTATTCGAGGTGGGGAGTCCTCTTGGGTTGTTTTGGTAGTAGTTCGGGTTGATTTTTTGGTTTTTGTAGGTGTTTTGGTTCGAGTTGTTGTAGCTTCTCCAGGTTGAGGTAGTACTGACTCTCCTGAAGAAATTTCTATTGTTGAATGATGTTCCGTAGGTTCTGCAGGTTGGGGTAGTACTGACTCTTGTGAAGAAATTTCTATTGTCGAATCAGTGGGCTTAGGTGTTTCAGCTGCTGAGCTGGAGATGATCTCAGTATCAGTTGGAAGTTCGCTGTCGTCATCACTGTGGATATTTTCCAACGTAGGAGGAGAATTGTCACTGCTAGGCTCTGCAGAATCATTATTGCTTGGTGCTGCATAAGTTGTTGGAGCAGTGTGTGGCGATGGTCTTGAAAAGAGATCCTCGAATAAAAGATCTACTTCCATATCGCTTAGTGTGTTGGAATTTGAAGGTTCACCCACCGAAGAGGTGCTTGGTTGATCTTTCGTCAACTCGTAGATGTTCGAGTTCTGGACTGATTTGTGCAGAAGCCAGATGGTCTACTTCATCAAACGTAACGTTGATGCTTTCCATGACTGACCTTTTCTCTTTGAGGTATACTCGATAGGCTTTGGATATAGTCGAGTATCCAACTAGTATCCCTTCGAATGCTTTTGGGTCAAGCTTACCTCTATCTTCACGATCGTTGGCCACGTAACACTTGCATCCGAATACCCACAGGAATGAGACATCCGGTACTCTTCGATTGATCAATTCATAGGGTGTTCTATTGAATCTTTTGTGCAGCGAAACACGATTCTGAGTAAAGCAAGCTGTATTAAGTGCTTCGGCCCATAAGAAGTGAGGCAATCCAGAATGAATAAGGAGTGTTCGAGTAGCTTCAACAAAGGTCCTGTTCTTGCGTTCAACCACTCCATTTTGATAGGGTGTTTTTGCTGCTGCGAACTGCTGGGTGATGCCAAGTTATGCATAGAAGTCGCTGAGCTTTTTGTTCTTGAATTCGGTCCCATTGCCAATTCTGATGATTTGGACACTTAGCTGGTAGACGTTTTGTGCGGTTCTGATGAACTCAATGATTAGACCTGGGGTTTCATCGTTGGTTCTGAGAAATTTGGTCCATGTGTAGCGCGAGAATCATCCACAGTAACCAACACATATTTCCGGCCATTTATGGTCTGAGTGCGCATAGGTCCGCACAGATTCATGTGAATGAGTTCAAGAGGTTTGGAGGTTGAAGCTATGTGTTAGGCCCTAATTTATCAACTCTACGATCCTAGACTTCAATCCTATGGAAATCGATTTGAATTATAGAAATAGAATTTCGATCGAAAACCTTCGTTGAATAACTTCGAGAGAGAATTCGTGTAGTGAGAGAATGTTTTCTGACTTTCTCTCTCTAGAATTGGATTGTGAAGCCTTTCGGATCAATTGACTAAAATTCTCTATTAAGCTCAAATGTGTACAAGGTGTTTATACCAAACATACTTGGTATAAATAACAAGCTAAGTCCTAAACTAAGGACAAATACAAATAAAGCCCCTAATTACAAGGACAGCTAATGAAATCAAAACTCAATTACAAAGTAAGACCTGCGCAAGCCCAGCGCGTGCTTGAAGTTTCTAATGCTGTTCCTCAGCTCCAGCCACTCCTCGATGTCCTCAAGAAGTTCCATCATAAGCGGTTGTTCTCTCACGAACCTGTGAAGCTTCAGCATGGTCTCTCTATTGATATCTTGCAACCTCTGCTCTATGTTCTTCCTGATGATCTTGAGCGTCCCATCACAAAACTTATGAATCTAAGTCTTCAGCATCATCCTAGTCTTCTTGGCAATAGGATTGTGGTAGGTGATTCCTAAGACTGAGCTGATATGCACGTGATTGTTGGGAGGACCTTCGACCTCAGGTCCTTTGTTGAGCGGAGCGGCCATGTTGACCTTCTTCATATTGCTATTTAGAGCCATTTGAAGGTCGTGTGCGGCATGGTACTTGACCTGGCGCATCATGAACCGGTAGAGTCCATCGAGACCTTCCTTTTTTATGAAGCCTTGAGGACCCTTGTACTTCTCTATATACAGTTTGTAGAGATTGTACACCTCTTCGGCAGGAAGGTAAGGTAGGTCGCTCTCACTTAGCTCCTCTAGAGTTCTGTCTACTCGCTCTATGGCGTAGTATGGTGTTGAAGACCTCCTTTAGCACAATAGAGGCTTAGCAGCTGACATATGGGGGATAGACTCTTGTAATGGCTCTTTGCTTGTCCTTTAGACATCTCCAGCCTCACATCTGGTCCAAGATGGGTCAGCATCCAGAGATAGGTCATTCTATTTTGCTGATCCCAATGAGAGATCCCTCTGAGCTCGAACTCGTTCAACTTCTTGACTTTGTCCGGTGACCTCCATATATGTTCCCGAACTTCTTCAAGGAAGGGAATTTCAATTCTGATATTTTCCCATGGCGTGTCGATTCGAACGGATCCTGGCATTAGTCTCGTAGGAAAATCCACTCGTTGAGCAATCAACTCTGGAAGCCCTTGGGGAATCTGTTCATGGTCTTCTCCTTCCTGAAGTTCTTCGTCTTCTAACAGAACTAAGTCGACCAAAGCTTGTTGCAAGAAGTGTCGAACGTCCTTGAGTCGTTGTCTTTGATGCTCGTCGGTCATTGAATGGGTCATCCACTGTCCTTTGAATATATATTTGTCGAGGAACTCGAGTGGGTTGACACCATGTCCAGATGGTCCCGATTGGTCTGGAGCGATCGAGCTTGGAGTTGCTTGAGTCTACGCTAGGGCTACGAGCATAGCATCACTTGTTTCTTCTTCAGGAAGCAAGGGGCTTGTGAGGGCCTGTAGTGGTGTGGGCGGAGGCATCCTTATATTGAAGGTTGGTGGGTTGATTTTGGTTGGAGTTTGGATGGTGCGGTGCGTGGTGGTGGTTGTTTGGGTAATGGGTTGGGTTTCACCTGCTCCAGCGCCTGTCTGCGTCGCGTCTGAACCTTGTACTTGACCTTCTCCTTGGCCACTCGAAGATGTCCTAGGTCTTTTCTCCCCCTCATGACGGTCCTGATCGTCCGGATCGTCATGTCGACGTCGTGTGCGGGAGCTTTGGCCTCGGCAAGATTGAGTAGGTGGCTCAGGGTGATCCACGAGACGCCTGTAGAGTGATTCTTCCTGAGGCGTTCGGGTGGGAAGTCCTATTAGGCGGACGAGTAGGATATCATGGAGTTGGGTGATGGGTACGGTGTATGGGTTAATGAGGATGGATGTGTGCATGAGAGGGTCGGTGGGAGAGGGTTGTGGGGTCGAGAGGTTTGCTTGCGCTAAAGTGCCCTCTAAGACCGGTGTTTTCTGTAACGACCCTCACTTTCTAATAAATATTTTGGCGGATTTTCGCAACGTAAGTCGCGGAAGACCCGTCTAACGAAAACTTTTTATTAAAAAAAACATAATATATTACAAGCACACACACGATTCGCACACGTCATATAATACAAAGTCATAGCCCATTATTTTTATTTTACAAAGGCTATAAGCCCGACACACAACAAACCCTAAATGATGCTCCACAGGTCGCATCCATATACCGCCCTGCCCTCAAAAGTCCCTGGAGCACCGCCACCAGCCGCCAGACTCGAACGTACCTACAACACGTAAACTGAGCTCCCTACTCAGTAGGTGAAAATATGCATGATGCAAGTGTGCGCTCTACCCCATTCCCAAACACCTCACAAATGCACGTTCGACTCGATTCTACTCATCTCAACACTAACACATCTCAACACTTCACGACTCGACACTAAGTACATTTCAAATATCACGCTCAGCTCTCGTTAGATAGGGTTCGCATTCAGGTCACGTTAGAATGGAATATCCACTCAGGTCTCGTTAGAGTGGGTGGACTGCTCAGGTCTCATTAGAGTCGAATATCCCGCTCAGGTCTTGTTAGAGCGGGTAAGCTACTCAGGTCTCGTTAGAGTTGCTCTATACTCGAAATGTCCTAGTCGCAACACGTCCCATCACTCGACACTTTGTACACTCGAACGGCCAACTTAGGTCACGTTAGAGTTAGCACATCACCCAAGTTTTCCCTCTACTCTACGCATCAACCCTCACAAGTAACTCGCTCTTTCTACCCCGCTCACCAATACACCAAACTATCGTAACAGTACTCAACACTCACACTGATTTAGTATGCAAGTGTAGTGAAAATGACATGTATATAAGACGTGCAAAATATTTAATACATGAAAAGAACGTAATTCATCATATCACCTAAAAATTTACAAAATCATATATCACATAAAATTCAAATAATGTTTACGCGTTGTAGGTGAGTTTCACCTACCTGTCGTCCTTAGATTTGCAAGCGGTAATTCCTTAATATTCTGAACCTCTGAACCTTTTAGACGTAAAAATATTATCATATAAGTATATCTACTAGATCAAATCAATATGAATGTTTTCGAACCCTAATTGTCAAAAATCCTAGAAGATACCGTAAACCCTAGAAATATCGAAAACTTAGTAAATTCACATTTCAAAATTATTTCGATTAAAACCTGTACATGACGAAACATTCAACATCAACCACTTTTCTCCTACACAGTCACAAAACAGCACACATTAAAATTTTAACAAGTTCACATGTTTATCAAACCCTCGAAAATAGTTACAAATTGTAAACTTCTAGGTGTTTCAAACAATGCTTCTAATAAATATCGAATACTAAATCACATAAGCACAATAAGTCTAATACCTAAACTCTTTATATAAATACTAATATAAACTTAACATCACTTTTCGAATTCTATAATTTAACCCTAACACACAAGTCAAGAAAATATCACATAATACACCGAAAACATAATAATTCCTCAAGCAAGTCACGTAATACATAAAAATATATTATTCTATCAAACAAAAAGCGTTTATAACTAAATCCCCAAAGCCTTAGGTAAAAGCCGAAATCTTTTATGAGTTATGTAATACTTTTATAAAGTACCCAAATCACACAACTACAATTATTAAAGAATTCTAGCATTGACAAACCCTAATTCCACAAAACTTGAGCTTAACGATTGCTTTGGCATATAAAATAAACTTTGCTAGGAACGAAAATCTACAAGGCTTTATATGCCTTAAACACTCCAGATTAATTTTAACCTCAAGACATACAAATCTCGAAAGTTCTTAAATACTTTTCCTCATGATCATATACCGAAACTTTTCCTAACCCATTCACTTACTAACATGTATGTAATTAATTTCATAAACCAAGAATTTAAGTTAAACACATAAAATTCACCTCGGAATATTCACGTAATCACATATAATTCATAGCAAGTTCACATAAAATAAACAAGACATCAAACCACAAAATATTTACGTGTTGTAGATGAATATTCACCTACCTCAGGTCCGAAAATTGTTAAGATTTCATAAGACTATCTTTATCGGTGGATTGCACGACCGGTTGTGCAATAAAATTGATCAAAATAAATCAAAAAATTAAATAACTCCCACAACCGGTTGTGACCCAACCCACAACCGGTTGGGGGACCAACCTGGGTCACAACCGGTTGTGCACTGTTCTCAATAAACTGTTTTACTGATATTTTTGTAATTTTATGATACATTTAATTATCTGTTAAAATTTAATTTTTATTTTTTAACCAAATATATGATTTTTTTCCTCTACAAATAGATGCTAGTATTGATACATTTTGAATCACAATTTTAAATTATTTATTTCACTATCACATTCAGTAATCTATCATAAATTCATATTATTTTTTTTCTACAATGACTAAAGTATCTAAATTTCATATCATATAATGTAATCTATTTTTTAAACATTCAAATACTACTTTAAATAATTCTAAAATATAAATATCATGAGTTGTGTTGGGTTGTTGATAAAGTTGAAAATTATTGAGGTTGGGTTGAGGTGTAGGTTGTGTATGTGGAGGAGAGAGAAATTAATATTTTATTCTGATGACCGGTTGTCCGGGTCATGGATAATTATAGTCTAAGCTTGCCGAACTTTGTTCGTTGATGAGATCTTCTCCTTTCCTTTCGCTAAAAACTCTCTGTTCTCTCTTTTCAGTTTATGTATATGTTTTCATAATATGATTTATGGATATGTATATATATATATATATATATCATAGTGTTGAAAAATGTGGGAAGTGACAAGCAAGTAACGAATGCATTCTTCTTATGCTAAGTCATGTGAGAAAGACAAGCAAATGGAGTAGGTGGTCGGTTCTTTTTCCCTTTTGACTAAGCAACATTCGTCTTTTTCCTCTTTTTAATTTTCGTTGATGCTTAGAGTGTGGGTTTTTCATAAGATATATATGAGAACCTTGGAAATTTGTAGTTGATTAGACAAGGCATGACGTTAGTTTCCCTTGTCTTAAGGAATGTCACTTTCATGTTTATAAGGTTTGGGCTTTAAAAAGTATGATTAGATTACATGTAGCCCAAACGACTTTATCCTAATAATACTTCTTAAAATTCTTAGCCCAACATCATAAGACTTTAATTATTTTAAGATATCTTTGGTTGAACTTCGAAATATTTTCGGGATGATTAAAATTTATATTCTTTCTCTGCAACTTAATTTCTTATCAATATTCACAATGTTGCATATTTAATTACATTAAAATTCCGTATTAAATTTTACGTATATTACATTCTCCCCTCCTTAAAAGAATTTCCCTCCCGAAATTTGGCCGATTGGAGAAACTCGGGGTTTCTACTCTTACTATACACTCAAGGAGGTTCCAAATTTTTTTAAATTAATTAATTTTTGTTTTGTAAATCCCTTATTCGGTTATGCGATTGAATTTTTATCCCTTCCTAACGTGATGGATTTTATTCCTACCATGCTTCCGCTGCGCCACTCTGACAGTTCGTATATTTTATTTTATGTTTAGTTATTTATTTATTAAATTTTTATGTTTATTATTATTATTATTATTATTATTATTATTTTCTATCCTTAGACTTTTCAAATCTCTAGTAAGATAGGATTTATTCCTACCTTTATCAGACATTTGGCCAGTCCGTATGTGCGACCCAAAAATCAATTGGCACAGAAATGAGTATACTTTAATTGTTAAACATACCCGTCATCCCTGGTGGGTTCAATTTTTCCTCCTCGTTTGTTAAAACACACGTGCCGGTACGAGTGGTGGCTGTACTGGCACTTGGGTTGGGTTTTTGGGACGGTTCACCTGACAATTTCTGGCAAGGTGTCTTAGTTTTCCACACTTAAAACATTGAGGGTTGAAATTAGGTCTTTCTCCGAAACAAACGCCTGCATGGTATCGTCCACAATTCTGGCACTGAGGATTGACGTTTGGAGGTCGAATTGGGAAATTAGTCGCTCCTTGATTTGGCCTCGGCTGCGAGTTTTGCTGCCCCTGACGGTTGTTCTGATTATTGTTGGGACCTTTATCAAAAGTTTGACGCTTCTTATTAGGTTCTCTCGGTCTAGTTGGTTCTCTACCTTTCTCTTTTCCTCGCGGGTGTGGCGACCCTCACTCTCTAATCGCTAATTAGCGATAAATCGCATTGGGTTTAGCAGCGAAAGCCGCAGAGAACTCATTTTACAAAAACATTTGTTTATACAAATGTTAATACGAACGGGCCGAAGGCCGAAATCATCCTATCACTCGCCCACAGGTCGTCATCCATGTACAGCCCGCCCTCAAAAGCCCATGGAAGCTCCGATAGCCAGCCTCGATCGTCGATTACCTACAACACGCAAACACTGAGCTATTGCCCAGTAGGTGAAATAGTGCACATGCACGTGTGACTCACTCGCGTTCACTCACCCCCAATTCTCACCGATGCAATGCCACTCATCATCACTCATCGCAACCGGGATACACTCACCACCTCACCACGGGCCCTGGGCTCCATACTGTGCACCATCACGCGAAATCACTACCACGATTACGAACACAACCACAACACGATCACTACACTACGGTAGTAGCCTACACTGAGCAGCCTCCCTGAGCCGTATCAGGTCACACTCTCAGGTCGCCTCTTCTACCAATGTGGTGCCCACGCTGGTAGCCTACGCTAGGTCCCGTAAGGGTACCCAGGTCGCAACCTCCAGGTCGCCTCCTCCCGCATGTGACAGCGTGGCCTACACTAGCTAGCCTACTTGGGGATATCCCAGTCGCTCCTTTCTAGGTCGCCCGCAGTCTGCCACATAATGTCCAACGGGCCAATGGCTCACCGTCACAGGAGCTGGCGCACAGCAGATGCCCACACTCACGTGACTCCTCTACGGGTCGACAGTCAATATCGGCTACTCGCTCACTAGGTACAATACAGCACCACCGTTCCACCACGGTACACTCCGTGAAATGACGTGGAATGCGCATGCAGGCATTTAACGTGATAATACATGATATCGTGATGTCACATAAAAACGTACGTAAACACATAAAACACATTATTCATCGAAGCACATAAAATTACATAAATATCACATTGGTGTTTACGCGTTGTAGATGAAAATTCACCTATATGTCCTCCTGCTATAGTCGACTAAGAAGTCCGGTGGAGTCCCTATATGCCAATCCTCCTCCTTTAATTTGGGTTTCTGAATTTTCGTCAAGGCCTTCTATTCGTTTTTAGGTCTGCTTTGAAGTTCCTTTCTTGGTTGTTACTTTAGTGCTCTCTCCTTCTCAAATAAGGATTTCTACTATATGGCCTTTTATATCCAATATAGAGTGATAAGCATTAATGCTTCGAAGTTAGAGATGAAATGATGGGACATGTTAATAACGTTTATTTCCCTCTGCCTTAAGTAACTTCATTTTCAATACTTATCCTTGCTATTTGGGCTTAAGATCATGTAGTAAATATAGCCCATATTATATTTATATACTTTGCGTCAGGAACCGAAAACCTCATATCACAATTTCATGCATTTACATAAATTCATGCATGCATATAGTTATTTTAAAACAGACATATAGATAGGATAAGATATTTAAAAGTATGATAGTTCTAGATTATCAAGGGGATAAGTACTGAAGAAGTAAATGTTATGAAGTTGAAATTTTCTAAGTATGGAATTTCTAGGGTTTTCTCAGGTTTTGAGGAACTTTATATATATTAATTGAAGTAATTAAATAAATTAGGGAGTTTGATGATATTCTTGAGATTCTTCAAGTAAAAGGAAATATTTCAACAATATTAAAGTATAACTAAGGATCATTCGAAAACCCTAGGTATAATGTCGAAACTCTTCAAGGGTTTCGAAATTTGTTAATAGAGACTTCGAAAACCCCTTAATCAAAGGTTTCGAGATTTCTAAATAAAGAGATTTCGAGAACTTAATTGTGACAACTTAAATAATTCATAGAATATCAAAAACATTGATCACCAGATAAGAATTAACTTCTTAAAGTAGAATGTCGAAATTTATTGAATAAGGACTTCAAAATTGAAGACTTCGAGATTCCTTAATATTGAAATCACGAGAACTTGAGTTCTCGATATATAACATGTGATAATTTAAATAATTCTGAAAGCTAGGTGTTAGTCATAAAGGGAAATAACCTTAATAATAAAATAACATATGCTTCTTAGAATTATGATAAACATCGATAAATATCTATCAACGTCATTTGACTATTATAACACGCAAATTTTAGGATAAGTGATGAAGGGAAAAGTGTATGTTAATTGGATAGCTTTCGAAAACTAAGAACTGAGGGAACAAAAATTTGGAGAGAAGCTCGTACGGTATTCCAACACAAGCTAAAAGGGTATAATCTTTAACTATGGGTTTTAAGTTCTTATATATATATCGATTTAGCATGTTTAAGATATTAGTAATCACGAGACTTCTATAGGCATGTTCTAAGGAAGTTTTGAATCCTTGTAAGATATGAATACATTTTAAAATTCTAATATTTATCATGATTTTGAAAAAGGTCGTCTTGATGGAAGCTTTAAAGTGGTGTTAGTAAAAATAAGGGTTTCTTATGATGATTCAAAAGTTAGGGTTTTCTTTTGACAAGTTGGATTTCTAATAGCTTGAAGATGTTTGGAATTTATATGAAGTTTTCATGTTCTTGAGAAGTTGCGATTTTGATTGAATGATTTTGGGATTGTTAGATAGAATAATGTTTAGATATATGAGTTCGAAAGAAATTAGGTGTAAAATTTTACAAGAAGTAAAACAAGTCTGAAACGAATTTCGAACTTGAGTTCGAAATCAATTTTGCAAAAGAGTTCGAAATTAGTTTCGAACTACCTTAATTTAAAGATTGAAGAATATTAGGAAGGGGATTAATATATAATATGAGTAGTAGGTAGAGGTCATTTTCATGGTATGAATTTCGAAACAAGAAATTTAGAATTTGTTGAATATGAGTAGTAGGTAGAGGTCATTTTCATGCTATCTATTTTATAATGAATTAGCTTGAGTTTCGAACATGTGCTTGGAAATTATTTTACGAAATTAAAATGCGAAAGTAAAGTTCGAAACGAATTTCGCAATATCTATCGAAAGAATTAGGATTTCGAGAAGCTGTCATTGGTCGAATTATGATGTCGAGTTATAATTTCAAATTATGATGTCAAATAGAATGTCGAGATTTTGAAATTCAATTAGATAGAAGATGTCGAGATGTGTGTTTCGAAATCCCTCAAGTTATATCTTAAATATTTCGACATGTATTATATCTTGAAAATATCGACATGTTATATATATATTAAAGATCTCGACATGTATTGGATCTTGAAGATCTCGACATATAAGATTTCAATGAGTATAGATTTCGAGCTAAGATATCGAGCTGTGGTGTCAAGCTATGATTCGAAATTTTATAATTCAAATAATCATATCATCATTAATAAAATACTTATATATATGTATATAATAGTACGATATATACGACATATTTATATATGTAGGAATTAGGGTTTTCAATATAATAAGAAATGGGGTTTTCAATGATATTTTCGGTATAATATAGTTACCAATTTTTAATGCAGGTTTCAACATTGATCAAAAATATAACTTCTAAGCCAAGAGTTTAATATATTGTAAGTAACGAACAGAAAGGTAAAGGCTATGGATAGGAACGATCATGCATAATAAAGCATGCATATCACGCGCGCATATCATTTTAGGAATTTTGTATTTACGAGATAAATAATTGTATAGGTCAGGAGTCCGATAAGGGCAAGGGCAAAGCTGATTAAGCAAGCGGAGAAAATAGGCGAAACTTGTGAGTATGATTTGCAACATGTACCTTATATGTTTTATGTGCTTACATGATTTATATGGATTAATTGATTGATATGTGATATATGTGCTAATTATGAATTGACATGAATTATGTGACTATAAAGTGCCTTTATACGATTTATGTGTTATATAAAGTATTTTATAGCATTGCATACATATAAATGAAAGGAGAAACCGTTATGACTGCTACGACTACGGATGCTACAGCATACTTCCCTCCAAATCAGGGGGATGATAGTTACTTCCCTTCAAATCGGGGGATGACAGAGTCCTGTACAGGCACATACAGATATTTACAGTATTGACAGAGTCCCATGCATGGGCGCCGACTGGGCTTACAGAATACGAGTCTAGCTAGTCTATAACGGGAGTATCAAATAAATGAGCATATAGAATGACATGTGATCTACGGATCCTATGAATGACAGTTTTATGCACAATGATTTTATGATGACATGGTTACGATATTGATGGAAAGGAATGGACTACTGTTTATTTTACTGTTACTTGTATTAATTAACATGTTGCGATCATACTCTGAATCGGTGTCTTCACAGTTGTGTAGATGATTAGCAGGCTGCGTAGAAAGCATATCATAAAGCATGGATTCAAGGTTGGCCAACTACGCTCTCCTCCTGCTCCCCTCTGGTTCATCGTTAGCATATAGAATGGAAATAGATTTAGACTGTTACGTTTTGTGACTCGTATGATAGGTACATATATGTACATTATTGTGAAAGGAACTAGATCGGATGTACGCACCCGTTTTGTTAAAGGAAATGGTTATGAGAATCGCGAAAAAATTTTATATGAATATTTTATAGCTGCGTAAAAAGGTAATAGGAAACGGGGCGCTACACTTTGGGCTATTGGGTCTAAATGCAAGGTTAAGGTTAGCCTAATAATGTAAATCCCACCTAATACCAATATTAAGAGAATTATATTCTATTTCCATAACTTAAATTCTTTTATTAATTTCCGAAATATTCTCGGGACTATTTTATTATTTTAGTTTCGTCTGAACTTTCGCTCGTAAATATTTATTAGGAATTTTACTCCTAAATTTTCTTTGCTAATTGCCTAAATCTCCAATCGTAATCCCGCTTTAAATTTTGCCGGTATTACATCCTTCTCCCCTTAAAAGAATTTCGTCCCCGAAATTACGCCGAAGCGATTAACTCGGGTAACGATTCCTCCAATTCTCTAATCATTTAATCGATTGTCTATATCCTTTTTAATATAGGATTTATATCTACCTTCATCACTAAATTTAAGCGACACATTTAAATGTGTGGCTCATGCTCAATTCCCTAAGGTCTACAAATTCTCTACGTCTACAGTCGCCCATCTATTTTCTACTTCCTCTCGGCATAATAATTCCTATTCCCACCACACTACCGCTGCGCACTCTCGGCATACTTATTCCTACAGTCTACAATAAATCACATAGAACAATTAATCACATAGACAGGCACATTATTATAATCACATAAATCCCATTCCTCATTGTATCGGCTTTGTTCGCCATTAAACTCACTCCTAGTTCGTACCATTTTATTCTACTAACTAAGGCAAATATTATATCACATTAACATATAGTAGTCAATGCAGAAGCATAGATACTTATAGACGAGGCAACGAGGTTGGACTTCCATGCTTTTGAGCGGCCGTACATGGACAGTCTACAGAATCTATATCCTAAGCTCTGATACCACCAGTGGCGACCCTCACTCTCTAATCGCTAATTAGCAATAAATCGCATCGGGTTTAGCAGCGAAAGCCGTAGAGAACTCATTTTACAAAAACATTTGTTTATACAAATGTTAATACGAACGGGCCGAAGGCCCAAATCATCCTATCACTCGCCCACAGGTCGTCATCCATGTACAGCCCGTCCTCAAAAGCCCATGGAAGCTCCGATAGCCAGCCTCGATCGTCGATTACCTACAACACGCAAACACTGAGCTATTGCCCAGTAGGTGAAATAGTGCACATGCACGTGTGACTCACTCGCGTTCACTCACCCCCAATTCTCACCGATGCAATGCCACTCATCATCACTCATCGCGACCGGGATAAACTCACCACCTCACCACGGGCCCTGGGCTCCATACTGTGCACCATCATGCGAAATCACTACCACGATCACGAACACAACCACAACACGATCACTACACTACGGTAGTAGCCTACACTGAGCAGCCTCCCTGAGCCGTATCAGGTCACACTCTCAGGTCGCCTCTTCTACCAATGCGTTGCCCACGCTGGTAGCCTACGCTAGGTCCCGTAAGGGTACCCAGGTCGCAACCTCCAGGTCGCCTCCTCCCGCATGTGACAGCGTGGCCTACACTAGCTAGCCTACTTGGGGATATCCCAAGTCGCTCATTTCTAGGTCGCCCGCAGTCTGCCACATAATGTCCAACGGGCCAATGGCTCACCGTCACAGGCGCTGGCGCACAACAGATGCCCACACTCACGTGACTCCTCAACGGGTCGACAGCTAATATCGGCTACTCGCTCACTAGGTACAATACAGCACCACCGTTCCACCAAGGTACACTCCGTGAAATGACGTGGAATGCGCATGCAGGCATTTAACGTGATAATGCATGATATCGTGATGTCACATAAAAACGTACGTAAACACATAAAACACATTATTCATCGAAGCACATAAAATCACATAAATATCACATTGGTGTTTACGCGTTGTAGATGAAAATTAACCTACCTGTCCTCCTGCTATAGTCGACTAAGAAGTCCGGTGGAGTCTCTATATGTCAATCCTCCTCCTTTAATTTGGGTTTCGGAATTTTCGTCAAGGCCTTCTCTTCGTTTTTAGGTCTGCTTTGAAGTTCCTTTCTTGGTTGTTACTTTAGTGCTCTCTCCTTCTCAAATAAGGATTTCTACTACATGGCCTTTTATATCCAATATAGAGTGATAAGCATTAATGCTTCGAAGTTAGAGATGAAATTATGGGACATGTTAATAACGTTTATTTCCCTCTGCCTTAAGTAACTTCATTTTCAATACTTATCCTTGCTATTTGGGCTTAAGATCATGTAGTAAATATAGCCCATATTATATTTATATACTTTGGGCTATTGGGTCTAAATTCAAGGTTAAGGTTAGCCTAATAATATAAATCCCACCTAATACCAATATTAAGAGAATTATATTCTATTTCCATAACTTAAATTCTTTTATTAATTTCCGAAATATTCTCGGGACTATTTTATTCTTTTAGTTTCGTCCGAACTTTCGCTCGTAAATATTTATTAGGAATTTCATTCCTAAATTTTCTTTGCTAATTGTCTAAATCTCCAATCGTAATCCCGCTTTAAATTTTGCGGGTATTACAGCGGGCTCTTGAAATCTGGGCCTCTGCCTGCTCCGCGATGAGTGCTCGTTCAGCCACATGAGCGAATGCCAAATCCTATGTTCCTGCCATGCTAACATCTCGGTAGATTATAAGTTTGAGTCCTACTTGGAATCGTTCCACCTTTAATGCGTTTGTCGCCACCAGGTGCGGGGCGAAACGTGACAGCTCCTCAAACTTGCGGATATATACCGCGACAGTTTGCTCACCTTGCGTCAGGTTTATGAACTCGTTCATTTTTCGAGTTCAGTCATGGGTAGTGAAGTATTTCTCACAGAATAATTCTCAGAATCTCTCCCATGGCATAGTCATTGGGTCCTCCAAGATTTTGATAGTATCCCACCAAAACCTTGCATTCCCCCAAAGCATAGAAACGGCACACAACACCTGTTCATTCTCTGGAACCCGACCATACAGGAACATATCCTCTATAGTACGCAACCAGTCGTCGGCCAAGGTAGGATCGACGACATCCTCAAAGGTAGGAGGGTTCAATTTCCGGAACCGTTCCCCGATTATTTCCACACATTCGGGTGGCGGGGTAGGATGTTGCTCAGATGAGTTACGGTGATTGATCAACTCATTGATCTGATCCGACTGACGTTGGATCAGTTCAGTAAGGCGAAAGATCGTGGAGTCTCGTTCAGTTGTGGGTGACTCAGATGCAACCCCATGACTCGACTCTCCATTGTTTTCTCTACGTCCCCTCGTTATTTTAGCCTACTATCCACAATAATTCACACAAACAAGTATATCAGTACTATTATTTAATCAAGCCAAAACTTTAAAACTTACAGACAAGGCTGATCCTCCAGGCTTTTGAGCGGCAGTACATGGACAGTCTACATAATCCATATCCTAGGCTCTGATACCAACTGTAACGACCCTCACTTTCTAATAAATATTTTGGCGGATTTTCGCAACGTAAGTCGCAGAAGATTTGTCTAACAAAAACTTTTTATTAAAAAAAAAACATAATATATTACAAGCACACACACGATTCGCACACGTCATATAGTACAAAGTCATAGCACATTATTTTTATTTTACAAAGGCTATAAGCCCGACACACAACAAACCCTAAATGATGCTCCACAGGTCACATCCATATACCGCCCTGCCCTCAAAAGTCCCTGGAGCACCGCCACCAGCCGCCTCAGTCGTAACGCGCATCGGCGCCAGACTCGAACGTACCTACAACACGTAAACTGAGCTCTCTGCTCAGTAGGTGAAAATATGCATGATGCAAGTGTGCACTCTACCCCATTCCCAAACACCTCACAAATGCACGCTCGACTCGATTCTACTCATCTCAACACTAACACATCTCAACACCTCATGACTCGACACTAAGTACATTTCAAATATCACGCTCAGGTCAAGTTAGATAGGGTTCCCATTCAGGTCTCGTTAGAATGGAATATCACACTCAGGTCTCGTTAGAGTGGGTGGACTACTCAGGTCTCGTTAGAGTCGCATATCCCGCTCAGGTCTCGTTAGAGTTGCCCTATACTCGAAATGTCCTAGTCGCAACACGTCCCATCGCTCGACACTTTGTACACTCGGACGGCCAACTTAGGTCAAGTTAGAGTTAGCACATCACCCGAGTTTTCCCTCTACTCTACGCATCAACCCTCACAAGTAACTCGCTCTTTCTACCACCCCCTCACCAATACACCAAACTATCGTAATAGTACTCAACACTCACACTGATTTAGTATGCAAGCGTAGTGCAAATGACATGTATATAAGACGTGCAAAATATTTAATACATGAAAAGCACGTAATTCATCATATCACCTAAAAATTCACAAAATCATATATCACATAAAATTCAAATAATGTTTACGTGTTGTAGGTGAGTTTCATCTACCTCTCGTCCTTAGTTTTGCAAGCGGTAATTCCTTAATATTCTGAACCTCTGAACCTTTTAGACGTAAAAATATTATCATTTAAGTATATCTACTAGATCAAATCAATATGAATGTTTTCGAACCCTAATTGTCAAAAATCCTAGAAAATACCGTAAACCCTAGAAATATCAAAAACTTAGTAAATTCACATTTCTAAATTATTTCCATTAAAACCTATACATGACGAAACATTCAACATCAACCACTTTTCTCCTACACAGTCACAAAACACCACACATTAAAATTTTAACAAATTCACATGTTTATCAAACCCTCGAAAATAGTTACAAATTGTAAACTTCTAGGTGTTTCAAACAATGGTTCTAATAAATACCGAATACTAAATCACATAAGCACAAAACAGTTCTCACATAGTTCCAAACCTGAAATCTAACCCCAAAAATCATCCTCCAGTTCTCACCTTATATGTTTTAAAAATAAGTCTAATACCTAAACTCTTTATAGAAATACTAATATATAAATACCCAAATCACACAACTACAAATCATTAAAGAATTCAAGCATTGACAAACCCTAATTCCACAAAACTTGAGCTTAACGATTGTTTTGGCATATAAAATAAACTTTGCTAAGAACAAAAATCTACAAGGCTTGTATATGCCTTGAACACTCCAGATTAATTTTAACCTCAAGACATACAAATCTCGAAAGCTCTTAAATAATTTCCTCATGATCATATACCGAAACTTTTCCTAACCCATTCACTTACTAACATGTATGTAATTAATTTCATAAACCAAGAATTTAACTTAAACACATAAAACTCACCTCGGAATGTTCACGTAATAACATATAATTCATAGCAAGTTCACATAAAATAATCAAGACACCAAACCACGAAATATTTACGTGTTGTAGATGAATATTCACCTACCTCACGTCCGAAAATTGTTAAGATTTCTTAGGCTTGCCGAACTTTGTTCGTTGATGAGATCTTCTCCTTTCCTTTCGCTAAAAACTCTCTGTTCTCTCTTTTCAGTTTATGTATATGTTTTCATAATATGATTTATGGATATGTAAATATATATATAAATATATAAATATATATATATATATATATATATCATAGTGTTGAAAAATGTGGGAAGTGACAAGCAAGTAACGAATGAATTCTTCTTATGCTAACTCCATTCTTTTTGCACATTATTTTATTGTTTTAAATAACAAGCATTATCCCTTGAATACGATTAATTAGCAAAATAAAGATGCTAATGGTTTAGAACTTATGTGATTGACAAGTAGCTAAGTGACAAATCTTAGCTCATGGAGTAAGTAAGGTTAGTCACTTTTCTTGTGTTTTCTTTTAATGGTTTTTACGTAATGATATTAAATATCAATATGCTAGGTCATGTGAGAAAGACAAGCAAAGGGAGTAGGTGGTCGGTTCTTTTTCCCTTTTGACTAAGCAACATTCGTCTTTTTCCTCTTTTAATTTTCGTTGATGCTTAGAGTGTGGATTTTTCATTGGAATATATATGAGAACCTTTAGGAAATTTGTAGTTGATTAGACAAGGTATGACGTTATTTTCCCTTGTCTTAAGGAATGTCACTTTCATGTTTATAAGGTTTGGGCTTTAAAAAGTATGATTAGATTACATGTAGCCCAAATGAATTTATCCTAATAATACTTCTTAAAATTCTTAGCCCAACATCATAAGACTTTAATTATTTTAAGATATCTTTGGTTGAACTTCGAAATATTTTCGGGATGATTAAATTTATATTCTTTCTCTGCAATTTAATTTCTTATCAAACTTCTTAATTCACAACATTGCATATTTAATTACATTAAAATCCCATATTAAATTTTACGTGTATTACACTTTCCCAGTATCGCGTCGGGACGTCTCGATGGCTGCCAGCACTCTCTCCATCATTTTGTCTTATAGGAATGTGATGGCTGCAGAGAGAGTTTCTTGGAAGTGCGCTTCATTCACCAACTGGACGGACGCCTTTGTTGATGGACCGGGTCGACTGATGTCGCCAGCTGTCAACCCTTGAGCTAACACCGGCTCCTCAGGCTGGCTCGTAGTCACTTAAGGTTGTGACTATCCGAGACTTCCATCCAATCCTTGACTTGAATCTTGTAGATTCTCATCTATAGATGTTGGGGCAGGTTCAGATAGAACCTGCGAAGCAGACACTTGAGGGTCAAGGCCGCTAGTGTAGGAAATTTGAATCTCGTCCTCGACAGACGCTGATAGATTAGGCCGCGGCTCAAGATTGAGCAAAATAGGGTCCACAGCACTTGGAGTGATAGCTGGCGTCGAGTCTGATGTGATTGTGACAGGTGTGAAGATTGACTCGAATAGGATGCTCAATCGCCTTGGAGTCCGTCTTATCAAACGAATTTCCTCGTCTGACTCTGTGTCTGACGGGGTAGCCGTGTGAGGTGATAATCTGCGTGCAACATCCTCACGTGCTTGTTCTATCACCAGAGGCTCGTTGGGCTGTTGAGATTAGAGCCTCGGTTTCTGGCGTTGTAGCCAGTGGAGGTGAGCTGTGCCCCGTTTCTGCTTCGGGCTGTGCTTCCGGTTGTAGGATCTCCTCAACAGATCCTTGTAACACGCCAACTATAATGGGCACTTCTGCTTGGAGCTCCTGAACTTGAGCTTCAACTTCCAGCTCGTGGGCCACTTCGTCGATCATCGTAGCTTCAAGATTTGGTAGTTGAGCTTCTTGAATTGGAGACTCCTGCTCAAGCTCCTGGGCCACTGCATCTATCATCCGCTCTGTGAGATGATTCTCCCGGCAGTACAGCTTATCTCCCGAGGGGTCGGCAAGACGAAGCAGCTCGAACGGAATGGCCATCGATGGTTGATCTAAATCCGTGAGCTTTGGGTAGTGGAAGAATTTGAGGCGTGGTGGCTGGTAGTTTCGTCAAGGAGGCAAGAGAGGAATGTTCTCGTGTATCTCTGTTAGGTCCTACGATTAACAACTCTAAGATCCTAGGCTAGAATTCATAGTAATTCGATCGTTTAGATAAGCAATTAAATTCGATCGAAAAACTCAAATGAAGAACAAGAGAGAGAATTCGAGTAGAGTGAGAAAGTTACTGTTGTTTCTCTCTCTAGAAATCAAATTGCAAGCCCTTCGGATCAATTCTCAAAACTTTCTCTATTAAGCTCAATTGACTTACAAGTATTTATACCAAACAAACTTGGTATAAATATCAAAGTAGTCCTAATCTAAGGACTACTATACAAAACGCCCCTAATTACAAGGACAACTAATGAAATCAAGCACAATTACAAATAGTATTCTACAATCTCCCCCTTTGTGCTTGATTGCGTCTCCGCGCCGTTTGTCCTCGTCGGGCATAATAAGATCTGCGCAAGCCCAGCGCATGCTCGTAGTTCCTCAGAGTGATCCTAAGCTCCAGTCGCTCCTTGATATCTTCAAGCAATTCCATTAGGAGCGGCTGTTCTCTCACGAACCTGTGGATCCTCAGCATAGTGTCTCTGTTGATTTCTTCCAACCTCTGCTCGATGTTTTTCCTGACGACCTTGAGCGTCCCATCGCAAATCTTATGAATCTCAGTCTTCAGCATCAACCTATTCTTCTTTGCTATTGGATTGTGGTAGGTGATGCCTAGGACTGAGCTGATGTGCACGTGATTGTTGGGAAGCCCTTCGATCTCAGGTCCTTTGTTGAGTGGAGCGGTCATGTTGACCTTCTTCATATTGCTCTCCAGAGCCATCTGAAGGTCGTGTGCGGCATAGTACTTGACTTGGCGCATCATGAACCGGTAGAGCCCTTCGAGGCCTTCTTTCTTGATGAAGCCCTGAGGACCTTTGTACTTCTCCACATATAGCTGATAAAGACGGTACACTTCATCGGCGGGGAGGTACGGCAGGTCGCTCTAGTTCAGTTCCTCTTGGGTCCTGTCCACTCTTTCAATGACGTAGTAAGGTGTTGGAAGTCCTCCTTTTGCACAGTAGACGCTGAAGAGTTGGCATATTGGGGAGAGACTCTTATAATGGCTCTTGGCTTGTGCCTTAGTCATCCCCAGCCTAACATCAGGTCCTAGTTTGGTCAGCATCCAGAGGTAGGTCATCCTCTTCTGCTGATCCCAATGAGAGATCCCTCTAAGCTCGAACTCGTTCGGCTTCTTCACTCTGTCCGAAGACCTCCAAATATTCTCACAAACTTCTTCTAGGAAGGGAATTTCTATTTGGATGTTTTTCCATTGCGTGTCGATCCGAACGGTCCCTGGCATTTGCCTTGTGGGGGAGGCCGCTCGTTGTGCGATCAACTCTGACAGCCTTGGGATGTCTCGTTGGTAGTCTTCACCTTCCTGAAGTTCGTCGTCTTCTATGATTACGAGGTCTATAGACGCTTGTTGTAGAAAGCACCGAACGTCATGAATCCGTCGTCTTTGATGCTCCTCGGGCATGGAATGGGTCATCCACTGTCCTTCAAAGATGTACTTGTCTAGGGCTTCGTGTGGATTGACACCATGTCCAGAGGGTCCCGGTTGGTCTGGAGCGACTGAGGGAGTGGCTTGGGTAGCTGCTAGAGCTACAAGCGTTGCAGCACTTGCTTCTTCTTCCGGAAGCAAGGGGCTTGAGTAGATCGGTGGTGTGGACGGAGGCGTCCTGAGGTGAAAGGTTGGTGGGTCAATATGGGCGGTGCGGTGCGTGGTGTGTGTTTGGGTTCGGTGGGTTTGTGTTTCGGTATGATGGGTTTGTGTTTGGGTTTCACCAGCTCCAGCGCTTGTCTGCGTAGCGCCCGAGCATTGTCCTTGGCCACTTGTTGATGTCCTTGGCCTCTTCTCCCCCTCATGAGGGTCCTGATCGTCAGGATCGTCATGTCTGCGCCGTGAGTGGGAGCTTTGCTCGGCAGGTATCAGTCGGTGGCTCAGGATGGTCGTCCAATCGCCTATAGAGAGATTCTTCTTGCGGCGATCGGATGGAAAGGCCTATCAGACCGGCGAGGAGAATGTCATGGAGCTCGGTGATGGGGATTGTGTATGGGTTGATGAGGATGGAGGAAGTGGCTAGAGGGTCGGTGGGTGTGGGTTGTGGAGGTGTGGGGTTGGTTCGTGACGAAGGGCCTTCAGTGGCAGGTGCTTTCCCGGTATCTCTTCGGGATGCCTCGAGTGCTTGGAGTACTCTCTCTGTGATCTTTTCTTCCATTGACTGTACAGCGGCAGAGAGAGCGGCCTGGAACTGTTCGGTCGTCACGAAGGGTGCGGATGCCTCCTTAGATGGACCAGGACGACTGACGTCGCCTGTTATCAACCCTTGAGTAGACACCGACGGGTTGGCTCACAGTCACTTGAGGTTGTGACTGTATGAGACTTCCACCCAATCCTCGAGTCATCCTGAGGATTCGTCTCTATGGGTGTTGTTGCAGGCTCGGGTTGCGCCTGCGAACAAGATACCACGTGAGTTGGTTGCGGCTCAAGATTGAGCGAAGAAGTGCCAGCAACACTTGTCGATGGGGTCAGCGTAGTATCTGGTGCGACGGTGACGGCCGGAAAGAGAGACTCCAGCTGAATGCTCAGTCTTCTGGGAGTCCTCCTGATCAGACTTATTTCCTCGTCAGACTCTGTGTCAGACGGTGTGGCCGTGTGAGGAGTAAGGTCACGATTGACGTCCTCCAGTGCCTGTTCGAGCACGCCAACATGTACGGGCTCTTCCACTTGCAATTCGAGGTCAGGAGCCTCGAGTTCCATCTCCGTAGCCACGACGTCTATCAGCGTATCATCGACGTCGGGCATTGGCTCTTCGACCAATGGTGGCTCCTGAGCTAGCTCCTGAGCGACATCATCAATCATCGCGTCGTCAGGGCTTGACTGGTGTTCCGGTTGGGGAGGGCTCACATGGTAATCTGCCGGGGGCCCTCTGATCATTTCCTCCGTTAAATTGTGTTCCCGGCAGAACCTCTGATACTCAGCTCCCGCGGGGTCGGCGAGCCTGAGTAAGTTGAGTGGAATCGGCATCGACGGTTGGTCCAGGTCCGTGAGCCGTGGGTTGTGGAAAAACTTAAACCTTGGCGGCTGGTAGTTTCCACCAGGAAGTAGCTGGGGGATGCTCTCTGCATGTAGCTCCATGAACTCCCTGATGATCACGTTGAACCATCGAGCATAGGGCACGTTCTTCGACCTTCGGTTCTCCTTCAACCGAATCTGTTCAGCTAGATCATTCCAGATTAGCTGTGTAAAGTCGTAGTTTCTGGCAAAGGCGAGGCCGTGAAAGATCCGCAGTATGTTGCCGTTGCCCTTGTCGAATCCAGCATGTTTGGGTGACAGACACTTGTTCACTATGCCGAACAGTGTCTTCCAGGGGTGAGGAATACCGCTGCTCTGGACCTGAGCTAATCTTGTAAGCGGCGGTTGGTATCCCATGTGCAGGAAGTCCTGAATCATCTCTGCGTCGGTCGGGAGCGGGTCGTAGTTGTCGTTGTGGGGCAAGTCCAGTATCATGCCGAACTGGCTCTTGCTCATGTGAATATGTCGCGTCCCGATTTGGGTCATGAAAGAGAATGTCCCATCTGCTATGGCTCCTTGTATGCATCCCCAGAACTGCTGGAGATAGACCCTCGGCACCGATGCGGTGACCGTTAAAGCATGCCAGATGGGGTGGCCTCTGAGGATGGATACGATGATCTCGTCCGGGCACCGAAATGTGCTCAGATCGAGCTGGAAGTTCGTATCTTGAACCTTTAGATAAAGGTTGTGATCATATATGTGGTTGTATCTTGGGTAGCGATCCATCTGAAAAATAAGAGATATAAAAGTATATTAGATCAATTTTATTTTCAGTCGAAATATGAATAAATTTCATCAAACTATAGTAATATTGTAAATAATAGCATGTTTGACGAATTTTGAATTGAAATCATATCAAATGCATAGTGTAAGTTCAATTTCAAAAATCGTGATGGCATGAATGTAATTTCGAATGAAATATATGTCGCTTGAAAAATGGTTCGAAATTTCGCTAAGTGGTAATCAGTAAGTCACTGTTCATGCCGAGAAAATTTTCGGTCGACAAAATTGAATTTCAATTTGATTTCCTATACACTGATTTCAATTGAAACGTTTCCGTGTCATTTTGCGATCGACAAATTTTATTCGCTAATTTTCGCTACAGTGTAAAAGACTTAGAGAAAAGTTTTCTAAGTGTTGAAGTTGAAATCTAGACTGTAGTCGATCAATTTTACGATCGAGAAAAATTCCGTGTAAATTTACGATCGAGAAATTACGTCTCAGGTAAATTTACTATCGAAAAATTTTCCTCGATTGAATAAAATTTTTCGATTTGAAATTTGTCGAGCGGAATGTGATTTTCGATTGAAAGTAGAAGTTTTTCGCTGCGATATATTTTTATCGAAAAATTAGTCAACGAATGACTAGTCAAATTGAAATTAAATCGAAAATTCTATTTTGCGAGTAAGTTTTACGCTCGATAAAAATTTGCATCTAAATTGTCTAATCAGTGCTTAAGTTTTTCGCTCTCAAAAATCCTAATTAGATTTCTCGATGGTAAGTAACTTTTTTTTTCGGTCAAAATTTTCTATCTTGATGACTAAATCAAAATTTTGCGATCGAAAACTAAATCGACACAAATAGTATCTCGATTGAATTGAAATTCAATTAAGTCTATTTGCGATCGACAAAGTTCTTCGACAGCTTCAAACCTTCAAAGAACCCAGTTTCAACGAAACTCATTTTATCATCACAGATGGAAATCCAACGACTTACGCTATCTGTTTCATCAAAGACATCGAATCTATCTAAACAATCAGGCATTTAACTCAGAAAATCCAAGAAACATGCCTAGATTTACTGAAACAGTATACGTTTAAATCGTTTTTGAAGAACAGTCGAAAAATCTTAACTAATCATGCGAAAAACTACAGAATGTAAATGCAAATCAAGTTATAACATTCGCAATCGTTAACTGAATCGAATTTCTACCTTAATCAGACGATTTGAAGTGAAAAATTAGAAGATTTTTGAAGGATTTTGTATCGTCTGAGAAAGTTTTGCGTGAGAGAATTTCTGTCGATTAAGTTTTGCGTGAGAAAAAATTTTTCGACTGACAAAAGTTAAACTTTTATTAACTAGCATTAATTTGTTGCCGGGCTTGTGATTTGACATTTTGCGATATAAGGGATCAGGCCCATTACTATTTGCACACGAAAAATTCTAATTTTTCGATCGCAAATTATCGCAGTTAATCAAAACCGATCCCGACACTGTTTACGATCGAGAAACTTTAGATTGCGAATTCATTCAAATATCCAGTTTCTCGATGATAAGTTCTCTAAGAAATTTCAGATTGTCCCCTATTTCAAAATAAAACCCAATGTAAGGCTCCCCCTTAGTAATTAAAATAAATGCAATTAACTCCCTGTATTTTCTGTGTAGTAACGTCTAGCTCCCCTGGCGTAAATTGAAAAATCTGTACCACTTAGAGATAAACGTTAGTAGTAATGGAGTTAATCAACAATTATGGCAATGTTATCTTTGAAATATCTGGTCTTGTGTCTAGCTCCTCTCTTTGTAGTGTCGACGTCTTACTTCTTAATTTTGAGAGATCTGAAATACTCAGAGAAAAACGTCAAAAATATTTGGAGCTAAACCACGATTTTTATACTTGCTCCCCCTCAAATGATGCACAAGAATTGACTAATTATGCAGTCATATTTAAATCAATTCAAGTCACGAGCATATAACACACAAATTTTACCAAGTAAGTACATATACATGGTCCCCGAAACATGTACTTCAAAATATTGTGTGACGGTGGAGGCAAAAAAAAAACAATTTATCGCATTTAAACAATTCAGTACCAATGCAATCTATCATTGCATTTAGAATGTGCGATACACTAAAGAAATTCGCATTTATTCAATTCAACGCATATGAAACATAATATTTCATGTCAAAATGTGCGAATTTTATTATTTATTATTTATTTATTATTATATATATGTATATATATTTTTTTTATTATTATTTTTTTATTTATGGGGTCAGATTATTTTGCTTCGATCAACCGTCACGCCTAAAATTTTACGAGACATTTGAAAGAAGAAAATGGCGTCAAGTCATGTCGTCAAACTAAAGTCCTAAGTCCATAGACTGGTCCATTTCGACAACTCTCACTAGGTTCGCTCTTGCTCTCAATTAGCTATCTTGGGATTTTTATATTTTTATCACTCAAGTCAACACAAGCAATTTTTAGTCAATTTACCTGTGATCGAGGCATTTTTAATCATTTCACCTAAGCGAGAGACCGTCTATGTGGAATCAAAGGGTTGTAAGGGTTATAATTTGGCTAGGACTTAGAACGGAAGGATTTAAAGGGAAGTGAGCTTATCTCTTCATCGTCTTCCAATTCTACATCCGTCTTCCCTTTTGTTTTTCGGCGTCTTTCTTCTTTTCAATCTTTTCTCCCTCTTTTTCTTTTAAGAACTATCCCTTTTTATGTTATGCTAAAGCTGAAGCTCCGCTTCTCCATGAGGCTCTAGGAGATTATCGTAGGCGAAGTTCTTCTTGTTGGTTCTCGGGCCGATACTGAGCTCCTCTTCTCTTAATCCCTATTGAGGTTTCAGAGATTATCAATTTGGAGAAGTTCTCGGTTATGAAATTCGTACCCGAGGCTGCACTCCTCTTCTCGTTTCCCGATATAAGACCGGATTATCGTTGGAGAAGTTCACTTCGTGGTGCTCCTCTTCCAGCCGTTCTGACGAGCGTACGAGATTATCGTTGGAGAAGTTAACAGCAGGATCCATGCCACTTTCTACAAGGTAGTCGGAAGGCCGGTTCCTTTGGTCTGATTTTTTGCGCGTTGAGCAATGCCTTCTTTTGTCATCATTTTACTTTTTCGTTTGTTATCTCTCCCTCATTTGTTCGTTTGAACAACCATTCGAAGAGTATAAAGTTCGGTTGAAAGCTGGGAATCGGTTTTAAATGAAGAAAAGGACGTCGGAGAAGGCTCAAAGTGGATGACTAAGGGCTAACGTGGGGGAATTTATATAAGGCCGAATGAGGAATATCCTAAACTCCCTTATCATTTTCCTAACGATCTAACGCAAGATGAGTATGAAGCCAAGTATCACTAGTTAAGACAAGCAATTGATGTGTGACTCACTCGAGAAATAGATCCAAAGAAAGAAAAAAAATAACAAGGCTTTAATCCTCACATTTATAGTGGCTTTGTGTCTAGTGGAGCAACTTAATGACCTTTAGACACAAGAATGCGACTTAGACTGACAAAATTAAGCAAATAAATCGATCGCATGTCGGGGTAAAATTCAAAGTGACTTTAGATCAAAGCATCCTAAAGGATTTCGTCATACCCCTTTATAGTATATATAGAAATATATATGTTATTATTATTATTTTTATATTTATTTTTATGACGCAAGATAAGAACAAATAAGCATAGAAAGCACATAGAATAGAGCATGTGATAGCACAGAAGATCAGGTAATGCACATATTACGGAAGATTCAACATGCCTAATTTTCCGACAAGGAATTGAAATCGTTTCTCATCCAATGCCTTGGTGAAAATGTCAGCTAGTTGAAACTCCGTGTGCACAAAGTACATTTCTATCGTGCCTTTTTCTACGTGATCTTTGATATGATATCTAATGTCTATGTGTTTTGTGCGTGAATGATGAACATGATTGCAGGTAATGGCGATTGCACTCTGACTATCACTATATATGGGTATATTATTCAGATTGTACCCATAGTCGTGAAGCTGTGTCCGCATCCACAGCATCTGTGAGCAACAGCTGACAGCAGCTACGTATTCTGCCTCGGCCGTCGAAGTTGACACACAGTTCTGTTTTTTGGATGACCAGCAAACCAACTTTTCGCCTAAAAATTGAGCGCCACCGGACGTGCTTTTCCTGTCCATTCGGCAACCTGCATAGTCAGCGTCAGTGTAGTCGATAAGTTTAAAATTCATACCCTTTGGATACCATAGGCCAAGGGTAGAGGTGCCCTTAAGGTAGCGTAAAATTCTTTTGACCGCGAGCATATGGGATTCTTTGGGATCGGCTTGAAAACGGGCACACAAGCACGTGGCAAACATGATGTCCGGCCGGCTCGAAGTAAGGTAGAGAAGAGATCCAATGATGCTGCGATACAGTGTGATGTCGACCGACTTGCTAGAGGGATCGGCATCCAACTTGCAGCTTGGTGACATAGGAGTGCTGAGAGTCTTGCTCTGGTCTTGATGAAATTTCTTCAGAATATCCTTGATGTATTTTGTCTGACTGATGAAAATTCCATCATTGAGCTGCCTGACTTGGAGTCCTAAGAAAAATTGTATCTCTCCTATGTGACTCATCTCGAATTTGCTCTTCATGATGTCTCCAAACTTCTTGCAGAGCCGAGGATTTGTTGATCCGAAGATGATGTCGTCGACGTATACTTGGACGACCATCAGATCTTTGTCATGTCATTTAATGAAGAGGGTTGTGTCTATCGTTCCTCGTATGAATCCAGACTTCACGAGGAAATCACTCAGGACATCGTACCAAGCACGTGGGGCTTGTTTTAGTCCATAGAGAGCTTTGTCCAAGAGATAGACATGATCGGGATGTTCTTGATCAACGAAACCTTCCGGCTGAGCGACGTAGACTTCTTCTTTTAACACGCCGTTGAGAAAGGCGGTTTTAACATTCATCTGATAGACATTGAAGTCTTTGTGAGCCGCATAAGCCAGCAGGAGGCGGATAGCTTCGATACGGGCAACAGGAGCATAAGTCTCGTCGTAGTCGATGCCATTCTGTTGATTGTATCCCTTAGCAACTAGCCTTGCTTTGTTCCGGATCACTTCACCATCTTCATTTTTCTTATTCTTGAAAACCCATTTAGTTCCGACCACTGTTTTCCCATGTGGACGGGGTACCAAGGTCCACACTTGAAGACGTTCGAATTGATTGATTTCCTCTTGCATTGCGATTGTCCAATCCGGGTCTCGAAGTGCGTCTGCTAATTTGGTAGGCTCGTTTTGGCTCAGGAAGCAACTGAAAAGACTGTGTTGACGACGTGTCCTCACACCAACCGAGGGATCGCCAATTATCTGATCAACCGAGTGGCCTCTCGTCCACTTGCGCTCATGAGGCAAGGCTGAAGTCGATGCGTCAGCTATCTGTGGATCTAGATTGCCTATAGTCTCAGATTGATCATTTGTCTGAGGAAGTTCCAATTCTGAACTTGGATTGATCGTCTCAGATGATACTTCCTCGATGACCATTGTAGGTTCTTCGGTGTTCTGTGGCAATTATGAATCGGGTGGGGTAGAGGTGTGAGATGAACTTGGTACGTCGGTCTCGTTCGGTAGATAGTCCATTATTGGTGTAGGCGTGTATGACCGAAATACCGGTTCGAAGAGAGAATCCAAGTCGTCTACTGCAAGTCTCGTTGCTTCGTCTGACACTGATCCTGAAGTTGTTGCCATCTTCTGTTGGTTTTGTGCCAACACACCAGTGATTACGGTTTCTGAAATGTTGTCTTCAGAAGCCAACGGGTTAGGCACGGGTCCTGGACTGAATTGACCAGAAGCCATCTCTGCCACTTCGTGGAAAGTGACATTATAGCTTTCCTTAATAGTTCGGTTGGACTTGATGTATACTTGGTATGCTTTTGATGTTGAAGAATACCCGACAAATGTAGCTTCAAATGCTTTAGGGTCGAACTTTGCACGTTGCTCTCGGTCGTTCGCCACAAAGCACTTGCACCCGAAGACTTTAAGGAAAGAGATGTTGGGCACTCTATTATTCACAATCTCATACGGAGTCTTGTTGAACCGTTTGTGAACCACCGTCCTGTTTTGAGTAAAACAAGCGGTATTGACTGCTTCAGCCCATAGAAAGTGTGGAAGTTCCGATTGGATCAGCATTGTACGAGCGGCTTGCACTAGTGTTCGACTTTTCCTTTCAACGACCCCATTTTGTTGAGGTGTTTTGGCGGCTGAAAATTGTTGACTTATTCCAAGTTTCTGATAAAACTCACTGAGGTGATTGTTCTTGAACTCAGTGCCGTTGTCTGTTCGAACAACTTGAATAGTCTGTTGCAGCAGATTTTGAGTTGTGTTCACAAAATTGATGATCAAGTCACCAGTCTCATCTTTCGTTCGGAGGAACTTAGTCCACGTGTAGCGAGAATAGTCATCCACAATCACTAGGACATACTTTCTTCCATTGATACTCTGAGTCTGCATCGGACCACAGAGATCCATGTGAATTAGTTCCAATGGTCGAGAAGTAGATGCAATTTGCTTGACGTGATGAGATGCTCGCTTCATTTTTCCTAATTGACATGCCGAACAGTGACGCTCCCTTTGTAGTTGTATAGTTGGAAGACCGTGAACCAACTTTTTCGTAGAAAGACGTTGGAGAGCTTTCATATTCAGATGAGAAAGTCGTTGATGCCATAAGCTGTTCCTCTGTAATTCAGTCTGAGAAATGAGGCATACAGCTGTCGAGGGCCGCACAGACGTCAGGTTGATCGTGTAAAGATTGGATCTCCGAAGTCCTTGAAGGAGTTCTGTGTCCTGACTATCCACAATTCTGCACCGGTCAGCATGGAAGACCACCTTGAATCCTTTGTCACAGAATTGGCCTATGCTGAACAAGTTATGGCGGAGGCCTTCGACGTACGAGACATCTTTGATGGTCAGATTCTTCAGAGTGATATCCCCAAGTCCTAGAATTGGGGCTGAATCGTTGTTCCCAAATCTGACTTTGTCGTTTGGTCGGTCTTTGTAGTTGCTCAGCAGCTCTTGACTACCAGTCATGTGTGTGGAGCAACCAGAGTCGAGGTACCACACATGATGGATCTGCAAAAACAATTTAGAGAGCTTTAGGTACCCACTTAAACATGGGTCCTCTCGGATTAGCAGATTTAGTTTTGGGTTCAGATATGACTCCTAAATCTACTTTTGGAAGAGTCTTAATAACCCATTGCACTTTTGAAAAAGTGGGTTTGGGTGTTGCCTCTATAGGAGACTTGGCTCTTTTGGCTTTTGTCGTCCTAGGCGGAGATTTAGGAACCCATTTGGGTTGAACCTTACAGGGAAGATTAATTTCAGCACGTACAAATGCTTTGGAGGGTTTGACTGAGGAAAAGATCTTTTCTTGTGATAGTCTCCTAAGGTGTGGGGGATTTAATTTCTACGGGATACCTTAGGTGAGTACATTCATGTACGGCGCCATAAGCTTTCTTTATGACTGGATCTTGTTTCCTACGTGTCTTCCTAGTGGCATTTGTTTCAGAATGATTAATTTTTGACGTAGAGCCTATTTCGAAGTTGGTGCTTCTAAAGGTGATCGGCTGAAGTGAATAAGTAGAAGCAATTATCTTAAAAGTGGAAATAGCTCTTTTATTTCTACAAGTGTCTTTTATTGTAACAGAAGGAGTAGCATGCTTAGAAACATTTAAGTCTAATGGCTCCTTCTTTATCTTAGTGCTAGACAATCTCGCCTTTGTTTTTAGTGCTGACGCTACGCTCCCTGTAGACATAGGTAAAGTGAAATTAGTCATAGCACTCTTAACAGAATTATTTTTACAATATTTATCTTTCAAAGGCGATTTTTCATTTTTCACACTTTTTGTAATAGCGTGAGAGGTAGTTTGGGGGGATGAGGAAGCCTTGAGATTTTCCATCTCCTTAAAGAATTTTTTCTTTTCAGCTTCGAAATTCTCTCGTTCTTTTTCTAACTTTGCCTGCGACTCCTCTATCTGTTTTATGATAGGTGGTTTGTAGAGAGAATTTTTATAATTAACGGTTTTAACTTCCTCGTGGTGTGTTCGAGAATCAGGAGGTAGAATTTGAACTAAATTGCAGACAGGTGTTAGAGTTTCTTTCCTATTTTTGTCCCTTTCATTTAGTTCTTTGTAGTCAAATGGGATTTCTGGACCATGTGGACCTTGTCTAATGGATGAATCGAAAGTATTTTCATAAGACGATTCAGTAAAATTTCTAAGAGAGGTTATTCCTAAGCGCATGTGTTTAACATCATATATTTCTTTCTTTTGTAAAACACACGGGTTAGTGAAACCTATGCCTTCTATAGGATTATAGAACTCTATATCCTTGGGCTTGTTCAAAAATATCGTCTCTTCGGACTGTCCCCTACGCGTAACTATATCGTCTAATTTCTTTACTTTGGCATATAGTCTCTTGCGTTCCTCACCTAGGAGAGCGTAATTATTTTCCACGGTTAGTTTCGCGGCTTGACAGGCATCGAAATCCTTACTGAGCTCACTAATCATAGCATTCGATGTTTCTAATTGAGCTTCTAAGTTAGTGATCTTAGAGGTAGATTCGGTTATCCTACAATTTAAAATGGCTTTCTCGTTGAGATTTCTAACCAAGCAATTGTAGTTATTTGCTAGCCTATCTTCTAATTCCTTAATCTTTTCGCTCTGTTGTCCTAGTTGAGGTTGACTAGTCTCTCTAGTATGGAGGCTCTTAGTAAGTTCATCTATTTTGCACTAGAGCTCCTAAGTTTTTGTTCGAGACTATCTATCTTCTCCTGAGCTCTCTCTAGTTCATTCTCTACTTCCTTTATACTTTTCTGCTCACGTTTCATGTTAGCATATTGCTTTTGATATGATTCTAACATGGTCAATAATGTGGAAGGAGTGACTACCTCATTTGAAGACGTGGATGCGTTGTCGTCGTCTGTACGAGTGGATGTTTCGGCGTCCAATTCGTTGTCGAGACGGGCCATGAGGGCTAAGTTCTCTTCCTCGGAGTTCGACGTGTCCTCGAGCCATTGGTCATGTTCAGCCATGAGAGCTATTCCAGCTTCTTTCTGTTTTGTCAATTGAAGCTTCCTGGAGTAGTAGTTTGCATCTCTTTTCTTCGGGAGAGTGCACTCTCTGGCGAAGTGACCTGCTTTGCCACAGTTAAAACATTTGTTAGTCTCTTTGGGATTCTTGACCTCGGAACTCTCCGGAGCACGTTCTTTGTTCTTGGAGCTTGTAGTCCGAAGTCTATTGGCTGAGGTTGAAGACTTCTTCTTGAAGTATTTCTTGCTCATCATTTGCCCAATGAGAGCTAACTGTTTTCCAAGGGATTTCATGTTCGGCTCGATGTCGGAGTCCGATTCCTCTTCCGACTCTGATGATGAAGGTGGCCTAACGATCTTTTCCTTTCTTGACCTTGTGCTCCTCTTCTCCAAGACTAAGGCAACCGTGTCATCGGTTTGTTTGCCTTTCTGCTCTTTGGTAATCTCGCGGATATCCTCCTCATGCTGAGCGAGATTATCGAATACGGCATGGACATCCAACTCCTCTAGATCTTTGTTTTGTCGTATTTGAGTGGATATTTTCTTCCATTCCGTGGGCAGAGAGGATAGAAATCTTATGTTTGTCTCCATGTTTGTCTTTGTTATTTCTATCTTCCTCATTTCATTGAGAAGAGTGAGGTATCGTTGGTAGATCTCGTTTAGACTCTCCTCCGGCTTTGCTTTGAATGAGTCGTAAGCAGTGAGAATGTTCGCCTTCTTGGCCTTTATGCCAACTTCCGTCCTTTGCATCATCCTATGCAGCTCATCCCACATCCCTTTGGCCGATGTAAGGCTGTCGATTTGTCTGTATATATCGTTGGGGATGCCCTGCATAAGGGTATTCATGGCTACTAGATCAGCCTTAGCTCGAGCTCTTTCCTCCAGAGAGTATTCTCTAGGCTCCTTTAGTCGCCTAGAAGTTGGAATTGTTGGAGTAGCTGTTTCGTCCCCGGGTACATGAACCCAGAATTGTGCCGGTCCCTCTTCAAGGGACTTCAGTAGATTTCCGGCTTGATCCTTTAGAGCAATGAAATTCAGAAAGCGGCTTCTCCATACTGTGTATTCGCCTCTTTGCAAGATCGACGGACGGTTGTCATTTCCGAGTGAGTATGCATCCATGTTTGTATTGTAGTCGAGTTGTTGAAGGATCTTCGTTAATTATTTTGAAGGTTGAAGATGATGTAATGTGCTTCCCAAGTGACAAAATTCGTTAGTAGCGTTTGATTCGAAAATTAGATCGAGAATTATTTTCGATTCAATCTTAAAGTTTGATCGAAATTAATTCCGTCGTGATAGTGTACTGAGTACTGTTCCCGTGCGAGAAATTTCGTCAGCGAGATATTTTACGAGCGAGATAAATTGCTCAAAATCATTCGGTCGAGAAAAATTTCTTGATCGTGAATTTATTTCGATCGTAAAGAAACAGTACGTTAGTAAGTTTCTCGACAAGTCAAAATAAATCTGTTGACTAGAAAAATTTCTCGCGTGTAAACGATTTTCGCCTCGTCAAACGTTAAAAGGTTTGACTGAAAAAGTTTTTCGAGTGAAAGTTTTTACGCATGCAAAGTCAAAATAAGTCTCTCTCGAAAAAGTTTTCGCTGTATAATGCTCGAGAAATATTTCTAACTAAAATCGTTTCTATTGATGACGATTCTAGCGCTGACTTCGTATTCTGACCGAGAAAAATTGACGCGCTAAGTTTATCGATCGAGAAACTAATCCGATCGCAAAACTTAGCGAGAAAAATTTGAGAAAATTCACAGAATACGATTAACAGTAATTCGAGCAAAAATGAAGAATCAGATAGTGAAATTTGAGGCAATTGCTCGCAATTAAGTACTAATCACGCACGAACAAGCAATTAAACACGTTACGAAGCAAAATATATCGAATTTGATCAAAATCAGAACGTGTTCTTCATGTTCTTCGCAAACAGTAACACGCAGAAGCAATTCAATTCTAGAAATCGAAGTTTAAACTGCTATAGAACTGATCGCAATGATGATTTATCACTTAAACAAGCACAGAAACACCAAATTCAAGTCAATTAAGCACTGAATTAAGCTATTGGATCGAAAAAGTTTTCGCGCCAAACTGTTCTTCGATAAACAGTAACCAGAAAATGATTTTCGATCCAATTCTAACAATTTTCGATTCAAAACAGAACGAATCGGCTCCGATACTAATTGTTAGGTCCTACGATTAACAACTCTAAGATCCTAGGCTAGAATTCATAGTAATTCGATCGTTTAGATAAGCAATTAAATTCGATCGAAAAACTCAAATGAAGAACAAGAGAGAGAATTCGAGTAGAGTGAGAAAGAGACTGTTGTTTCTCTCTCTAGAAATCAAATTGCAAGCCCTTCGGATCAATTCTCAAAACTTTCTCTATTAAGCTCAATTGACTTACAAGTATTTATACCAAACAAACTTGGTATAAATATCAAACTAGTCCTAATCTAAGGACTACTATACAAAACGCCCCTAATTACAAGGACAACTAATGAAATCAAGCACAATTACAAATGGTATTCTACAATCTCCATGAGTTGTCTGATGATAACCGAGAACCACCTCGCATACGGCACATTCTTGGAGCGCTTGTTCTCTTTTTGTCTGATCTGCTCTGCTAGATCGTTCCAGATCAGTTGAAGGAAATCGTAATTCCGCGAGAACACAATTTCATGAAATATTCCTAGAATGTTGTCGTTGCCTTTGTCAAAGCCCGCGTGCTTCGGTGATAGACACTTGTTAATGATTCCAAAGAGTGTCTTCCATGGATGAGGAATCTCGTTGCTCTGTAATTGTGCGAGTTTGGTGAGCGGTGGACGATATCCCATTTGGACGAAATCTTGCACCAACTCAGCATCTGTTGGCAAGGGGTCGTAGTTGTGGCTGAATGGAAGGTCGAGGACGAGCCCAAAGTCGTTCTTGTTCATGTTGATGTGTCTCGTCCCGTTCACAGAAGTGAAGCTGTATGCTCCTTCAACTACGTGACTCTTGATCATCCCCCAAAACTGTTGAAGATAGACCATCGGCACCGAGGCTGTCACCGTAAGTGCGTGCCAAAGGGGATGGTCTCGGAGTATAGACACAATAATCTCGTCCGGACACCTAAAGGTAGTCAGGTCGAGCTGATAGTTGGTGTCCTGAACCTTGAGGTACATGTTCTTGTCGTATATGTGGTTGTAAGCGGGGTAGTGATCCATCTGAAAGGCAATTTATAACAACAAATCATTAGTTTAAAAATAACAGAGTCGAAATGAATTATAATATCAAACTATAATAGTCTATCAATTCATAACAAGTTTGATAAAATTTTAAAACTGGAGATATGTATGGTGCACATAGGTTATAAGAAGTGAAGATTAAAGTCATGATGAAATTTTGACATTCACATATAAGGCAAATAACATTTCTGCCGAAAATATTCTAAGTATTGAAGACCACTATTCACAACGCTAATGTTTGCGATCGAAAATTGAATTTTCAATTTAATTTCCTAAGTGCTGATTTTTAATCTCAAGTCTCCGTTCTATTTTACGATCGAAAATTTTATTCGCTAAGGTTCGCTACAGTGAAAAATACTTAGAGGAAATTTTCTAAATGTTTGAACTTAAAACGTCATACTGTAGCCGAGAAATTTTACGCTCGAGAAATATTTCATGTAAATTTACGATCGAGAAAATTGATTTCTACGTAAATTTACGATCGAGAAATTTTTCTCGCTTGAATAAAATTTTTCGTCGTGATTTTGGAGCGTGAAAGTCTTTGGATTTAAAAAAAATGGTTTTCGCTGCGAAGTTTGTCGATCGAGAGAGTAGTCACCGAGAAACTAAGTTAATCGCCGAGAAAATTTTCAATTGAACAAAATTATCGCTGCGTTTTTACGATCGAGAAATTTTAGCGTCGAAAAATTGATTTTATCACAGCTAAAATTTGTGACCGAAATAAAATTGAAATCGAAGATACTATTTGCGATGGTAAGTTTTCGCGCGCAAAAGAATTGTATCTATTTTATCTATTTCACTTAATAATTTTTTGCTCGCTTAAAAACAAAATTAGATTTCTCGATGGTAAGTGATTTTTCGACCTACGTCATCTATCTTAACTAACGGTAGAAAATAATTATACTCTCCTAGGTGAGGAACGCAAGAAACTATATGCTAAAATTAAGAAATTAGATGATATAGTTACGCGTAGGGGACAATCCGAGCAGACGATATTTTTGAACAAGCCCAAGGATATGAGTTCTATAATCCTATAGAAGGCATATGTTTCACTAACCCACGAGTTCTACGGAAAAAGGAAATATATGATATTAAGCACATGGGTTTAGGAGTAACATCTCTTAGAGAATTTACTGAATCGACGTACCAAAATAATTTTGATTCATCTATGAGAAAAGCCTCACATGGGCCTGAGATCCCCTTTGACTACACTGCGATAAATGAAAGAGACAGAAATATGAAACCGTCATTAACACCTGTCTCTGACCTATTTCAACTTCCTGACCCTCAAAAAGTCCTCGAGGAAGCCAAAGACGTTCATTATAAAAATTCTCTCTACATACCTCCTATAATAAAACAGATAGGAATCTCAAGCTAAATTAGACAAAGAAAGAGAGAATTTCGAAGCTGAAAAGAAAAAGTTCTTAAAAGAGATGAAAAATCTCAAAGCTTCCTCATCCTTCCAAACTACCTCTCACGCTATACTGCAAAGCGTGAAAATCGAAAAATCACCTTCGAAAGATCAAAAGTGTATTAATAATTCTGTTAAAAGTGCTAAGACTAAAGTTACTTTACCTACGTCTACAGGGAGCGTAGGGCAAGCACTAGAATCGAAGGCGAGAGTGTCTAGTCTTAAGACGGAGCAAGTAGATTTGAGTATGCTTAAAAATGTTACTCTTTCTGTATGAAAAAATGACACTCGTAGAAATAAAAGAGCCATTTCTTCGCTTAGAATAATTGCTTCTACGTGTACTCTTCAGCACATCACCTTTAGAAGTACCAACTACGAAATAGGCTCTACCTCACAAATTAAAAATAGTCATTCTGAAACAAATGCCACTAGGAAGACTCGTAGGAAACAAGATCCAGCCATAAAGAAAGCCTATGGCGCCGTACATGCTTGTACTCACCTAAGGTATCCCGTAAAAATTGAATCCCCCAAGCACCTTAGGAGATTATCAAAAGAAAAGATCTTTTCCTCAGACAAGCCTACCAAAGCATTTGTACGTGCTGAAATTAACCTTCCCTGCAAGGTTCAACCCAAATGGGTTCCTAAATCTCCGCCTAGGACGACAAAAGCCAAAAAGGCCAAGTCACCTAAAGAGGCAACACCCAAAACCACTTCTACGAAAGTGATATGGGTTATTAGAACTCCCTCAAGTAATAATTTAGGAATCATATATGAACCTAAAATTAAATCTGCTAATCTGAGAGGACCCATGCTTAAATGGGTACCTAAAGCTCTCTAACTTGTTTTTACAGATCCATCATGTGTGGTATCTCGACTCTGGTTGCTCCACACACATGACTGGAAAACAAGAGCTGCTGAGCAACTACAAAGACCGACCAAACGGCAAAGTCAGATTCGGAAACAATAACTCAGCTTCCATTCTTGGATGTGGGAACATTATTTTGGACAATCTGACAATAAAACGTCTCTTATGTTGAAGGCCTCCGCCATAACTTGTTCAGCATAGGCCAATTTTGTGATAAGGGATTTCAAGTGGTCTTTCACGCTGACCAGTGCAGAATTTTGGACAGTCAGGACACAGAACTCCTCTATGGACTTCGGAAATCCAACCTTTACACGATCAACCTGACGTCCGTGCGGCCCTCGACAGTTGATGCCTCATCTCTCAGATTGATTTACAGAGGAACAGTTTATGGCATCAACGACTGTCTCATCTGAATATGAAAGCTCTCCAACGCCTTTCTACGAAAAAGTTGGTTCACGGTCTTCCAGCTATACTACTACAAAAGGAGCATCAATGTTCGGCATGTCAATTAGGAAAGATGAAGCGAGCGTAAGATAATTGCGTATACTTCTCGACCATTGGAACTAATCCACATGGACCTCTGTGGGCCAATGCAAACACAGAGTCTCAATGGACGCAAGTACGTGCTAGTGATCGTCGATGATTTCTCTCGCTACACTTGGACAATGTTCCTCCGAACCAAAGATGAGACAGGGGACTTGATTATCAACTTTGTGAACACTACTCAAAATCTGCTGCAACAGACTATTCAAGTTATTCGAACAGACAACGGCACTGAGTTCTAGAATAAACATCTCAGTGAGTTTTATCAGAAGCTTGGAATTAGTCAACAATTCTCAGCCGCAAAAACGCCTCAACAAAATGGGGTCGTTGAAAGGAAAAACAGAACCCTAGTGGAAGTCGCTCGTACAATACTGATCCATTCCGGACTTCCACAGTTTCTTTGGGCTGAAGCAGTTAATACCGCCTGTTTTACCCAAAACAGGACGGTGGTTCACAAACGGTTCAACAAGACTCCGTACAAGATTGTGAATAACAGAGTACCCAACATCTCATTCCTTAAAGTCTTCGGGTGCAAGTGCTTTGTGGCGAACGACAGAGAGCACCTTGCTAAATTCGACCCTAAAGCATTCGAGGCAACTTTCGTCGGGTATTCTACAACATCAAAAGCGTACCGAGTATACTTCAAGTCCAACCGAACAATTAAAGAAAGCTATAATGTCACTTTCCACGAAGTGGCAGAAATGGCTTCTGAACACAACAGTTCAGGACCCGTGCTAAACCCGTTGGCTTCTGAAGATAACACCTCAGAACCCGTATCCACTGGTGTGTTGGCACAAAACCAACAGAAGATGGCAACAAATCAGCAATCACCGCCAGACAAAGCACTGAGACTTGTATTAGAAGACTTGGATTCCCTCTTTGAGCCATTACATCCGCCAATTAACGTCAACCATACACCCGACGTGGCTGATGTACCAAGTTCTTCAACAGTCCCTACCTCACCCGATTGAGATTTGCCACAGAATAATGAAGAACATATCATGAGTGTTGAGGAAGAATCATCAGAGTCGCTCTCTCCAAATGCTGATTTGGAACTTCCTCACACAAATGAACAATCGGAGGTCATTGGAAATCTAGATCCACAAATGGCGGATGCATCTTCTTCAGCCTTGCCACATGAGCGAAAGTGGACTAAAGCCCACCCGGTTGATCAGATAATTAGCGATCCTTCGAGTGGAGTAAGGACACGACATCAACACAGTCTTTTCAGCCGCTTCTTAAGCCAAAACGAGCCTACTAAGGTAGCAGACGCACTTCAAGACCCGGATTGGATAATTGCAATGCAAGAGGAAATCAACCAATTCGAACGTCTTCAAGTATGGAAATTAGTACCCCGCCCGCATGGGAAAACTATCATCGGAACAAAATGGGTATTCAAGAACAAAAAGAATGAAGATGGCGAAGTGATTTGGAACAAGGCACGATTAGTTGCAAAGGAATACAACAAACCGGAAGGTATTGACTACGAGGAAACATATGCTCATGTTGCTCGAATTGAAGCCATTCGTCTCTTACTGGCTTATGCGGCTCACAAGGACTTCAAGGTCTATCAAATGGACGTTAAAACCGCCTTCCTCAACGGCGTACTTAAAGAAGAAGTCTATGTCGCTCAGCCAGACGGCTTCGTTGATCAAGAACATCTCGATCACGTCTATCGGTTGGATAAAGCCCTTTACGGACTAAAACAAGCCCCACGAGCTTGGTACGATGTCTTGAGTGACTTCCTCGTAAAATCTGGATTTATTCGAGGAACAATCGATACCCGCTCTTCATTAAATGGCAAGACAAGGATTTGATGGTCGTTCAAGTCTACGTCGACGACATCATTTTTGGTTCAACAAATCCACGGCTTTGCAAGAAGTTTGGAGATCTCATGAAGAGTAAGTTCGAAATGAGCCACATGGGAGAGATGCAATTCTTCCTAGGACTTCAAGTCAGGCAGCTCGAAGATGGTATATTTATCAGTCAAACAAAATACATTTAGGACATCCTGAAAAGGTTCCATCAAGATCAGAGCAAGCCTCTCAGCACTCCCATGTCCATAAGCTGCAAGTTGGATGCCGTTCCCACAGGAAAATCGGTTGACATCACACTCTATCGCAGTATAATTGGATCTCTTCTCTACCTCACTACTAGTCGGCCGAATATCGTGTTTGCCACATGTCTCTGTGCCCGATTTCAAGCCGATCCCAAAGAATCCCACATGCTCGCGGTGAAGCGTATCCTTCTCTACCTTAAGGTCACAACTACCTTAGGACTATGGTATCCTAAAGGTACGAACTTCGAACTTATCGGCTATACTGACGCTGATTATGCAGGTTACCAAATGGACAGGAAAAGAACCTCCGGTGGCGCTCAATTTCTAGGCGAAAAGCTAGTCTGCTGGTCATCCAGAAAGCAAAACTGCGTCTCAACTTCGACGGCTGAGGCTGCATACGTCGCAGCCGCCAGCTTTTGCTCTCAGATGCTATGGATGCGGACTCAGCTTCGCGATTATGGGTACAATTTAAATAATATACCCATATATAGTGATAGTCAAAGTGCCATTGCGATTACGTGCAATCCCGTTCACCATTCACGCTCGAAACACATAGACATTAGATATCACTTTATTAAAGATCACGTAGAAAAAGGCACAATTGAAATGTACTTTGTGAACACGGAATATCAACTAGCCGACATTTTCGCCAAGGCATTGGATGAAAAACGATTCCAATTCCTTTTCGGAAAATTAAGCATGTTGAATCTCCCGTGACGTGTGCATTACCTGATCTTTTGTGCTATTAGATGCTCTATTCTATGTGTTTTCTATGCTTACATGTTTTATCTTGCGTGAATATAATCAAAATATATATATATATATAAAATGTATATATAATAAAATACTATGCATATACCTATAATATAGGGGTATGACGAAATCTTTAGGATGCTCGATCTACGTCACAATTAGATTTCCCTGGCATGCGACTGATTGCTTACTTAAATTTTGTCAGTCTAAGTCACATTCTTGTGTCCAAAGCTCAGATAGTTGCTCCATTAGACACAAAGCCACTTTACATAAGTGAGGATTCTGGCCTGTTATTTTTCCTTTCTATTGATTTATTCTTGAGCGAGTCACACATCAATTGCTTGTCTTAACTAGTGATTCTTGGCTTCATACTCGTCTTTCGTTAGATCCTTAGGAAAATGATTAGAGCACTTAGGAAATTCCTCACTTGGCCTTAAATATAGAAAATCTCAATCCTTTAATACAGCCTTTAGTCATCCATTTTAAGTCTTCTCCAATATTCTTTTCTTCACTTGAAAATCCTTTGAGCCTTCAACCGACACCTAAGTCTTCGATGGGATATTCAATCGAGAAAAGAAGGGGGAGAAAAAGAGTCGACAAAGAAAGAAATGACAAAAGAAGGTGGAAAACGCACACGAGGAATGCTCAACGCACGAAAAGCAGTCCAAAAGAACCTATCCCTCGACTATCACAATCTCATATCATTAGAAGGGGATATGGATCTTGCTGCGACTTCTCCATCGATAATCTCGTACACTCGTCAGAACGGCTGGAAAGAGGAGCACCACGAAGTGAACTTCTCCAACGATAACTGGTCTTATATCGAGACAACAAGAAGAGGAGCGCGGCCTTGGGTTCGAATTTCATAACTGCGAACTTCTTCAAATTGATAATCTCTGAAACCTCACTAGGGATTAAGAGAAAAGGAGCGCAGTATCGGCCCGAGAACGAACAAGAAGAACTTCGCCTTAGATAATCTCTCAGCCTCGTAGAGAAGCGGAGCTTCAGCTTGAGCAAGTGCAGAATGAGACAAAGAAAGGATAAGAACAACGAACAATAAAAGGAAAAACGCTTAAAAGAAGGAGAACGACGAAGAAGAGGAAGAAGATCCTTAGTCCACAATCCCAAAATTATCCTTCCCTTCTTAGTCAGAGCCAAAACAAAACCCTTCACAGTCTCTATGATTCCACATCGACGATCTCTCGCAAAGGTGAAATGATTAAAAACGCCTCGATCACAGGTAAATTGACTTAAGACTGCTTGTGTTGATTTGAGTGATATATATATATATATATATATATATATAATCATCCCAAGGCAAAAATAATTGAGTGCTAGAGTGAACCAGTGAGAGTTGGATCATTCTATGAACTTAGGACTCTTTAAGTTTGACGACATGACTTGACAGTATGTGATTTTTTTTCAAGTGTCTTGTGAAATTTAGGCGTGACAATGATCGTTGCAAAATAATCTGACCCCATACTAATAATTCTATTAATATATACAATTAAAAAAAATTAATAATAATAATAATAAATAATAAATAAAATAAATAAAAAATTATATATATATATATATATATAAATCGCACATTTGGAATGCATGTTTAACTTGCATTGGTACGGAATTGATAATGTGACTTTACTTGTTTATGCTCATACCCTCCCGCAACATTTTGAATACATAATTTGGGGACCATGTATCTAAGTGAAATTGCCTAATTTGCGTATAATAATGATGGTTACTTGTATTGATTTGCTTGATTACGTGATAAATCGATACATGTGCACTATTTAAGGGGTAGCATTTACAATGATTCCATGTTTTGAGCTCCAAATATTTCTGATGTTCTTTTCTTTAAGTGTTGCAGAAATTTTCATTCTAGAATTGCTTTGGTCAATGCTTAAATAAGGAGGACCTCACAAAATTTCACGATCGTGAGCTCAAGACATTGATAAAACAATACAGGGGGAGCCTTGATAGATCAATTACTTCTTGATTAACTCTAATATTCTCGACATTTTGCTCTAAGTAATGCAGATTATCGAAGATCAATTTTGGAGCCGGATGTCACTTCTTCGAAAATACAGGGAGTTAATTGCATTTTCGTTTATAATTAGAAGGAGTAATTCGGTGGTTTATTCTTAAAATTTAGGATCAATCTGAAATATTAAGGTAAACTTACTATCGAGAAATACGGGCGAATTTGCGATTCAATCGCAGTTTCTCGAGCGCAAATTAATTTGGGACCAAATTGTAATTTTCGCCTTTGTCGAGCGAAAATTAAACAGGAACCAAAAAGATTTTCCGATCGAAAATTGAACAGTAACCAAATCAAAATTCTCGATCGTAAGTTTCTCGATCGTAAACAGTAACGGGCTTAATTCTCTAAGTATAGTAAACGTCTAATCAGCTCAAATTAAACGAAATCATTAGTTTGCAGTCGAAAATCCCTAAATCACGCAAAACCCTCGATCACAAAATTCAACAGTCAAATTTTCTCGCGAAAAACTTTTCTCTCAAAAGACGAAAGTAGAATCCTCAAAATCCGTCAATTTTTCAACTAATTTTCCTCTTTTGAAGGTAGATTTGACTTCCTTTAGGGTTTTTCGTGCATTTAAACTAGATTTGCGTCTGTATTCTGGAATATTTCGCATGATTCTTTGACTCGACTGTTCATACTCTGAGAACTCGAAACCATCGTTAGCAGTACATTAGACCTTATTCTTAGTATAATCTGGGTTAAAAACTGCATAATAGGCTAGTTTCGATGTTTCTTGATCATTTTGAGTGAATATAACTTTGATTTTCTGCGTTATTCGTGTTCGATTGAAAGTTAGGACTGAACTGGAGTTTAAAGGTTTAAATGCATCGAAGAACTTTCTCGCTCGCAAACAGTGAAAATTGAAATTCGATTTGATTAAGTCACTGTTTGAATCGTAAAAGATCTTCAATCGCAAATATTTTCAAGTTAGTCACTACGATAAATAACGCTGATTGAAAAATATTTACTATCGAGAAACACAATTTTAATTTTATACGAGCGAAATATTACTGAGAGGAATAGATAAAATAGATGCAATGTCTTTAAAAATTTCGAGCGCAAAACTTACATTCGAAAATTTTGATCTCGATTTTGTTCTCGGTCGAAAATTTTAGCGGCGATAAAATTAGTTTTTCGACGATAAAATTTTCTCGATCGTAAAAGTTCACAGCGAAAAACCTCTTGAGAATCGAAATACTTTCTCGCTCGTTAATTTTCATAGCGAAAAATTTTATTCACGCGTGGAAAAATTTCTCAATCGTAAATTTACTTGGAAATCTAATTTCTCGATCGTAAATTTACACGGAATTTTTCTCGATCGTAAAATTTCTCGCCTACAGTTTCGCATATTGAGTTCAAACACTTAGAAATTTTCTAAGTCCTTACTTTCCACTGTAGCTTTCAATAGCGAATAAAATTTTCGATCGCTAAAATAAACGGATATCTTGATTTAAAATCAGCACTTGGGATATTAAATTGAAATTTCAATTTTACGAGCGAAAAATTTCACGGAGTGAACAGTGGCTCTAAACACTTAGATAAATTTTCGACTAAATTTTCATATGACTCTTTTTCATAGGTCGAAATATCATTTTTTTGTCACTCTCGTATACCTATGTGCCAATCCATACATTCTTCAAATTAATTTCGACTCAAATTTTTGAACTAATGATTTACATTTCTTATGTGGATTTCAGATGGATCACTACCCAACATATAATCACATCTACGAGAAGGCCTTATATCTCAACGTCCACGACACGAACTTCCAGTTAGACCTGACCACCTTTCGGTGTCCAGACGACATTATCGTGTCCATCCTGCAAGGCCATCCACTATGGCATGCACTAACAGTGACGGCATGAGTGCCGATGGTCTACCTCCAGCAGTTTTGGGGGATGATCAAGAGCATAATCTTGGACGGGGCATACCACTTTACCACGGTTGTAGGGACGAGGCACATCTGCATGGGCAAGAACGAGTTCAGAGTTCTGCTTGACCTCCCTCAAAGACAAAACTATGACCCCCTCCCATCAGATGCAGAACTGGTGAATGATTTCCTCCAGATGGGGTACCGTCCGCCGCTCACCAAGCCAGCTCCGATGCAGAGCAAGGGGTTCCCCATCCATGGAAGACACTATTCGGGATTATCAACAAGTGTCTATCCCCGAAGCACGCAGGCTTCGACAAAGGCAATGGCCACATCCTCCGGATATTTCACGGAGTCGTGTTCTCGCAGAATTACGATTTTGCTCAACTGATCTGGAACGACCTCGCAGAGAAGATCAGACAAAAAGAGAACAAAAGGTCCAAGAACGTGCCGTATGCGAGATGGTTCTCCGTTATCATCCGCCAACAAATGGAGATGCACCAGCAGAACATTCCTCGCTTGCCTCCAGGAGGAAAATATCAGCCACCAAGGTGAATATCAGAGATACTGCCGAGAACATCACCTTAATGAGCAAATGATTCGAGGGCCCCCGACAGATTTCCAAGTGAGCCCTCCACATCAGCAACAACAGCCTAGTCCTGAGGACATGATGATTGATGAAGTCGCTCAGGAACTAGAGCTGGAGCCTCCAGCTCACGAGGAGCCAATGCCTGACTTAGATGCCACGTTGATCGATGCTGTGGCTGTAGAGTTGGAGCAAGAGGCTCCAGCAGAAACGCTTCAAGTGGAAGTGCCCATACATGTTGGCGTGCTTGAAGAGCCTATCGAGGAGGTTCCTCTACAAGAAGCACAGCCCGAGGCAGAAATGGGGCAAAACTCGCTTCCACTAGTGACGGATCAGGCTCTTGAGGACGTTAAACGTGACCCTACTCCTCACACAGCCACCCCGTCTGACACGGAGTCTGATGAGAAAATCAGCCTGATAAGACGGACACCTAGGAGACTTAGCATACAAATCGAGTCCCTCTTCCCGGCCGTCACCAGCGCACCAAATACCGTGCTGATCACTCCTTTAAGTGTTGTCGGCACTTCTTCGCTCAATCTCGAGCCGCAACATACTATATCGGTGTCTGTTACGCAGGAACAATCAGAACCTGCCCTAACACCCATAGAGGAGAATCTCCAAGATTCGACTCAAGGATTGGGTGGAAGTCTCGAAGAGTCACAACCTCAAGTGACTCTGAGCCAACCTGAGGAGCCGATGTTAGCTCTAGGGTTGATAACATGCGGCATCAGTCGTCCTGGACCATTCATAATGGAGGCGTCCGCTCCGTATGTGACAGAAGATCGACTTCAGGCCGCTCTCGCTAACGCGCTAAAGGATTTTGAAGACAAAATCATGGAGAGCGTGCGAAATGCCATCGAGACGTCCCGCCAAGATCGTGGGAAAGCACCCGTCTCGGAGCCGTCTTCGTCACAACCCATCCTCACACCCACTCAACCCATAATATCCACACAAACACCAACACCCATCCTCACCCACAACCTTATAAATCCTGCCACAGTACCAATTAGCAAACTCCACTCAATTCTGGTCGCCGGGCTGTTGGAATTGACCACACGAACGCTGGAAGAAGAAGATCTCTTCCACCGTCTCGTGAATCGTCCTGACCCATCAGAAACGTGCCGCGGCCAAGGCTCCCACTCCAAACGCCGACATGACGACCCAGACGATCAGGGTCGTCCTGAGGGGGAGAAGAGGCTAAGGATAATCACAAGGGGTCAGAGACAGAACCCTGGCGCGACTCAGACAAGTCAAGGAGTCGGTGGAACCTCATGACCCACTACCCAAACAACCACCATCACCCGCCACACCACTCTAACCCAAATAGACCTACCAACCTTTCATATAAGGATGCCTCCGCCCACACCACTGACCTTCACAAGCCCCTTGCTTCCGGAAGAAGAAGCAAGCGCTGCCATGCTCGTCGCCCTAGCACAGACTCAGGCGACTCCCACAATTGCTCCAGATCAACCGGGACCATCCGGACATGGCGTCAACCCACACGAGGTCCTAGACAAATACATATTCGAAGGACAGTGGATGACCGATTCCATGCCCGAGGAGCATCAAAGACAACTGCTTCAGGACATTCGACACTTCTTACAACAAGCCTCGGTAGACCTCGTACTCATAGAAGACGAAGAACTTCAGGAAGGTGTAGACCATGAACAAGATCCCACAGGGCTTTGAGAGCTGATCACGCAACGAGCGGTTTCCCCCACAAGACAAATGCCTGGGACCGTTCGGATCGACACGCCATGGGAGAATATTCGAATAGAGATGCCTTTCCTTGAAGAAGTTCGTGAAAATATTTGGAGGTCACCGGACAAAGTCAAGTAGCCGAACGAGTTCGAGCTCAGAGGAATCTCTCACTGGGAACAGCAGAAGCGAATGATGTATCTCTGGATGCTGACCCATCTTGGACCGAATGTGAGATTGGGGATGACTAAAAGCCAATTCAAGAGTCATCACAAGAGTCTCTCTCCAATCTGTCAACTACTCAGCGTCTACTGTGCTAAAGGAGGACTTCCAACACCGTACTATGTCATCGAGCGAGTAGATAGAACTCGAGAAGATCTAAACGAGAGTGACCTACCGTACATCCCTGCTGATGAGGTGTACAACCTCTACAAGCTGTACGTGGAGAAGTACAAAGGTCCTCAAGGCTTCATCAAGAAAGAAGGTGTCGAGGTACTTTACCGGTTCATGATGCGCCTAGTCAAGTACTTCGCCGCACACGACCTTCAGATGGCTATGGAGAGCAACATGAAGAAGGTCAACATGACCGCTCCGCTCAACAAAGGATCTGAGATCGAAGGGCTTCCCAACAATCACGTGCACATCAGCTCAGTCTTAGGCATCTCCTACCACAATTCGATCGCGAAGAAGACTTTTATAACAATATAATCTAACTACATAACAGAAAGTCGCCTGAAAATAACTGTTAGTTCGGTATGTTAGGAAGGGTAGTTTCGTCAATACATATTTTTAGTCCTTATCAATGCCATTTAACGCAATGTTGGTCCTTTAAACTAATGGGAGTTCTGACAGGGACTGAACGCTTTACAAAGTTACTTACTAGGGACTGATTAAAAATTTCCCCTAACTTTATTATGTACCATACCATCATTTGACGTGTTGTTATAGTACATATTGTATTCATATGACGTGCCCTTAATAAGAGGCTATCCTAGTAACTTCTTAACTCGGTTGCCGTACCATTTGTCACATTAGATTTATTTTGCAGAGTTTCCCTTGGACAGCTCCATTCATTTGGTATGTTTTCATAGTGAGGTGAAAACGATTAACTATCAAGATATGTGCATAGATTGAGTATTGGTTCGCTGCATCATGTTTGAGATTTCAGGTAGGTTGGCGATTAAATAGGATTATGTAATTCTTGGAACGATTATGATTGTTGTAGAAACACATTAATATCATGATGTATTTATTGTTGAATGGTTATAATTATTTATTTTCTAATATGACTTTTAATTGTTTCGATTTTAAGTACCACATTGTTTTTAGTGTTTCATTTGATTAGAAAAACAAAAACAAAACAGTAATCACAAAGAAGGGGTAAAATAGTCCTTTTATATGAATTGGTCCTTAAGTAAGATTTAACTTTCCAACTGGTGCTTAAATGATAAATATTCTGACATGGAGGAGTTATGTGATAGTAACTTATGGTAAATATTGTGACATGGAGGAGTTATGTGATAGTAACTTATAGTGGTAGGGATTTAAGTGAATAGTTCCACTAAAAAATTAAAATGACCTACTTTTTAATGCACGAGTTTGTGTGGTTTGGAAAATTCTCATTTTCCGAAGTTATCATTACCACCTTGCAATTGAATGGTTTTTAGTACAAATACGTATAACTATTACATATTTACACCTGACATGACATTGAATCACCAACAAGTCCAATCTAATTCATCAATCACATGACGAAGATGGCCTACGATATCCCTCCGTCATCACCCCGTCACTGTTATTGTTACTGTTAGGATCCTCGCCATCGTCACCGCCACCAACGTAAGCCAACAGATTCAAATACTTATCTTTCTCCTCACCACCACCTCCGCCGCCGCTCCGCCACCTCGAGCGGCAGAGAACGCAAGTCGCCACTTTTCTCCGACTGCTCCTCTTCCACGCCAAGAAACACTCCTCGTGGACCACATTCTTACACGTCCCACAAGCCACCAAACGACGACGTACTACCTTATTGCTCTCCTCCTCCGACGATCCTCCCATCTCCTCCAAACAAACCGGGCAGGCACCTTTCGCCGCCACCTCCGCCGCCTCCGCCGCTCCACCGTCTCGGTTCTGGCGGCGGAGGGCATGGAACCTCTCCCTGAGGACAGACCCGGCTAGGGCTTCGCTTGAGGAAGGAGATTCGAGTAGTCGCCGGAGCTGGCAAGGGCGAAGGCTCCGGCGCCAGAGGCAAGGGTCCTCCGGCGAGAGGCCGAGAACGCGGACCAAGACGAAGAAGACGTGCTTGCAGCGGGCGGCTCGGTCTGGGCAGGTGCAGGTGGGCGTGGCTGAGACGGTGACCGTGTAGACGTTGCCTGTGGCACCGAGGACGTAGAAGGTGGAGTCTCCGGAGCGGTGGAGGAGGCGTAGGAGGTGCTGTTGGACAGCACGGTGGAGGCGGTCGGCGGAGAACATTGTTCGGTGGTTGGATGCTGCTGTGGATTCCATTTTATTTGGCGCTGTAACGGGACGGGGGGGGGGGGGGGGGGGGGGGGGGGGGGGGGGGTTTTGGAATTTGATTTATTTAATGTATTTTTCATTGCATTTCACGAATAAAAAGGGAAAGGGGGCTATGGGGTGGATTGGCTTTTAAGTTTTTCTTAGTTTTCCTTTTGGGGTATTAAACGTGGTGGAGATTCTTTGTGGAGTTTGGGGGACACGTGAGGAATTGAGTAAGGGTAAGAACAAAACTAATGCAGACATGTAAGACAAGATAACTACTTGACTTGGTCTAAGATATGACGATTGTGTGTTTGTTTGTTTCTAAGGCACGTCATCGGCTATTTATATTTGTTAAAACAAAATAAATAGGGACGAAACGTTACATGGGCCTGTTTGACAACAACACAATCTTCCAAGCCCAAACCCTCGTCGGCTTCTTTTGTCAGCTGTCAAAAAACAAACTGAAACTCTCTTCTCTCTCTTCGGGCAAAAGATCATCATGCATTTCCGTACAGATCAATATCAGAACCTCGATTTACTTCTGAATGTTGGATAAGCTCAATTGTGGACCTAGAAGCAGGGGTGTTCAAATTAGCCGAAAAACCGACCGAGCCGTAAAGAGCCGAATCGAAAAAACCGAAACGAACTGTAAAAAACCGAACAAAATTAAAATGGTTCGGATATCGGATTAAGCATAGGTAAACCGAAAAACCGAACTGAAATTATCATACTACATTAAAAATAGAAAAATAATCAAAAATCATTTGTTTTTCTTCTATAACGTAAACAACACAGTAAATATAATTTCATTGGAATACTTTTTTCCCATTTTAGGTGAATATTTTCCTCACCAATCAAATACTATTTTTCTCCCAAATAATTTATAGTATCTTCAGATGAATGTTTTTATATTTTGGTTAGATTTTGTTCCATTTTCATGTTGTTTTTTTTTTCGGACATTTGAATTATTTTGCTACATGTCACGTTCCATAAATCTTCTTTGTTTTTTAATAACCATAAATTGTTTTATGTATTTTCAGCTCATAATACTTTTTTTGTTGATGTTAAATTCCTAACCGAAAAACCGAACCGAATTATAAAAAACCGAACCGAATTATAAAAAATCGAACTGAATCAAACTAAAACGGTTCGGATATCGGATTAAGCATACGTAAAACCGAAACGGAAAACCAAAAAACCTAACCGAAATTCGAAAAAACCGAACCGAACCGACCGATGAACACCGCTACCTAGAAGAAGACAAAAACAAATATGAAATAAATAAAAAATGAAGAAGACATGAGCTGCGCACACAGTTGAGAATACTGCGCAGCCCTCATTTTCCACATGGAAAAATAATAATAAAATTTTTTAAAAAAAAAAAAAAGAGAGGGACAAATCGTGATTGGCGCAGTACTCAAAGACGAAAAAAAGGACTGCGCATGGAGTATGTTTTCAACATGCATAATTATCTTTATCATAGCGGTATGTACTATATGTATGTGCATGTAACGGCGTATGTACTAAGATCTGATAATTATCAGATCAAAGACAATAACATGGCTGAAAAAAACCCTTAAACTAACAAAGAGACAAGTCCGAGGGTTTTACTGTCTTCGGCAACAACTTAGAAGAGAACAATAAATTAAACTATCCATCTTGAATCATACGCACATATCTGCTAGGTAATGTGTATAATTTTATTATTTGTTCTTTTACTTCTAATTTATTTATACTTGATGATATCTTCTCTACTAATTTTTTTAAATACTAAGTGGCATTATTTTAAATCATTCGTAGGCTTTTAAAATGGATAGATGGGTTGTTAGAACGAAAAGGAATCTCCAACCAATTGGTGGGTCCCCTTCTTATATGATGTTATGTTTCTTCGAGTTAAAAACATCAATATAGAGCCCCCGCAGCTTTGGATTCCTGGATCCATCACTGGTTCACTCGAAGTAGTTTCGTTCTCGTATTAAAAAAACTACAAAATGGTATCAGCGCCGATGCTGTGGTGAAAATACCAAGTGTCGGAATGCCATTCTCGCCAAAGCTCACCGAAAATAATTACATACTGTGGAACATCGAAACGAAAGCTTTGCTGAAATCACAAGGTTTATGGAAAATCATCGAAGACGGATATACCCTACCCGATACGACAGGGTATACAAGATCGCAATGGAAGACGTTGCGTTGCGAGCCTCCTGCATACAAAATGATCTCGCGCTCGCTGTCATCTACGATTCGATAGAATTTACCGGTTCCAGAGAGATAGGCGGTGTGAAAAACGCAAAGGAAGCTTGGGTAATGTTGGAGAAAGAGTATAAGGACGCTGATCATACCAAACAAGTTTAGGTACAAAATTAGGGCGAACTTGAGACGATTAAAGCGGATGGTGATATTGAGCTTTCTGTGGACGAGAAGAAAATAGAGAGGCAAGAGGACCTCAAGATAGAAGGCGAAGACGTACGAGAAGACGTACCTCGCGGTGTGGAAAGAGAATGTTACAGAGATTACGCTGATGAGCCAAATTCAATGGATGAAAAGAAAAGGATGAACCACCTATCAAAGAAAAAGAAGGCGGAGCGTCATAGAAAGTCGCCGGTGAAGCCACGAAAAGGAGAAAGAATTCCAATGGCCAATGAGCCCATGGAAGAAGAGAAAAAAGCTAAAAAAAGTGCTCGAGAAAGAGGAGGCGGTCGAAGAGATGCCGCCTCGACAACCACCTGAGAAAGTTGAGGGCATCGGCGAAAAAGCCAAAGTCGATGAGCATGACGACACCGTGTCCGACAAAGACAACGATGCCTTGGAGACCGTAAAAGACGCTAGAGCGACGACCGACGGAGCCACGACGGAGGCCCGGCGATATGTTGATGGAAAAGACGCTAGAGCGACGACCGGTGGAACCACGACGGAGGCACAGTGACATGTTGATGAAAAAGTCGCTAAACTAAGGACTGGAGAACCTACAGAGGCCAGTTCTAACAAAGAAAAATACGTTAACGAAGAGAAGGCACGCAAGAAAGACAAGGATGTAAAAGCATGGATCGATCCGAGGAACAACCTCGAGATATACATGACCAACCTGACAAACCGAAACAACGATACAAGCTTGCCGATATATTAGAGGCGGACGAGAAGGACGAGATCGCGACGATGGCCAATGAGCCCACTGTAATACCCGGGTCCCGTAAGTTAGCCGGCCAATAAATTTGCATGCATATTACGTGATTATATGACTGCATATTTTTATTTATTATGTGTTTATGTGGAATACTGATTTAATGACGAGTATCGAAATTATAATAATGAGAGGAATTCTTGAAGGTTTAGTTTCGAAAGATGAAGTTTCGAAGTTAAGGAATGTGGAGTATGTGAATTTTCGTTAGGATTAACATGTGAAATTATGGATTCAAGGGAGGAGAATTTCGTAACTTAATAATTATTGTAATAGTGGGTCTTTGAAAAGGTTTTATCAAGGGAGAAAACCTTGCGTGATTTAAGATAAGGATTAGGTTAAAGTATTTTGTCATTTACCTATCATTAACCTTAAGTGGACGAGATAAAGAAAGAGATTAAACACCCCATTTGGTAATTAGCGAGAATTAGGAATTTAGAGAGAAGCTAAAGCAGAAGTTAAACTCGAGCTTGGAGAGGGTATAAATTTCTTACTTTAATCTTTAAGTTTTATGCTATGATTTAGTATGTTTTAAGTGCGTTAGATACGAGAAGCTAGATCTGTGTAAGTTTTATACAAGTTTTTTTAATTTTTGGAAGGTTCAAATATATTTTGAAGTTTTAAAGAAGTTCGTTGTTCTGGAGAAAATAATATGTTGATCGAAGGTTTTCAGATTTTAAGTGTTAAATAGTATTTTTGGTGATGATGGGATCGTGAAATATAAGATTCACGAACCCTAGTTCGCGAATCATTAGAGAAGTAAGAGTTCGTGGATTGACAAGGTTTTGCGAATTGTGTGTAAGGTGTTAATTTGCGAATTGTTAAGTTCGCAAATTGTTAAGAATTCGCGAATTGCGGGTATGAAATGAGTTCGCGAATCAGTTCGCGAATGGTGGTGGTTGTTGATTTCGCGAATTGAATGAGTTCGCAAAATGAGAGTGTGAAATGATTAGTTTGCGAATTTTTAAATGTTTGCGAATTGAGTGCGAACTAAGTTTAGCGGGTTTATTATGCGAACTGAAGATATGCGATATGAGTTTTGCGGGTCGGTCGAACTTGGCGAGTCCTAGTTCGCGAATTCTATTTCACGGGTTATACTTTGCGAATTCGATCCACTGTACAAAGTTTCGCGAATCCATGAGACTTCGCGAATTTGAGAGTGTGCGAATTCAGTTTTGCGATTTGGTTGCATTCGCGAATTGTTACTATGAGTTCGTGAATTGTTTTTATGAACTGTTTGGACTTTGCGAATTCGGTTCACTGTGTAGAATTTCGCGGGTTTATGTAATGCACTTCGCGAATCAGGTCACTTGAAATAAAACGTTTTAAGTTCTAAAAAAAAAAAAAACTATCGCCTTTTAAGGAAAATTATTTTTACACTATTTAATCAGAAAAATATTCTGAGTCTAATGGGCATAGTCTCTCGTAACGCCCGATCATAATTTGCCTCTCGGTGTCTTCAGGGTCAATTTACGGTATAGGCAAACGTCCTTTATGATGGAATTTCCGAACGAAAATTTACGTAGTCAACTAATATAATATATAAACTGATTTTATTGTCTTTTCGTGGTTAAAGGACGATATTTTAGGAAATTCAACAGACCGGTTAGCGATTAGCTTAAGGACGTCAGGTAAGTGGGAATCTCACCTACAACACATAATTTGTGTTATATGTATTTGTTTTATGTGACTATGTGCTTTGATGTGAATATGTGGTGATGATTAATGAAGTGAAATGTTTAGATATGCTTTTGCATAGTAAACATTTATTGCATTATTATGTGACATGAGCATGTGCATACATGAATGATGTGAGGATTAGAAGTATGAGTATGCACAGTATATGATCGTCTTGAAAACAAAATATGTTTGAAGACATTAGTATTTGATGTAGACTCATGAAGAGTCATAGTATAGCTACTTCTACAAAGGCACCATGACGGGGGTAAAACGTCGAATGTATGTACCTAAATTATTTAGGTAGCGGACGAGGGTCACCTGGACGAGACACATGGCGTAAGCCAGAGTGCCAGGAAAGGCAACCGCAATGAAAAAGGACGATCGCCAGTGATCGCGTGCGTGTGCGTTAATAAATTAAACAAAGGTTCGTGCAAGTACGTCAAGTAATAATTAAAACGAATATATTATAATTAGCACCACGCGCGATAGGCAGTGTACCTATCGTTTGTAGAATAGCTATAGCGAATATCCGAGTATCGAACACGAGGAATAAATTAAGTACTAGTAATAACCTATCGTTTGATATTTAGCCTAAATAAATATTTTGTATTTTAAATTATGAATTAAATTCGACAATAAAACTAATAAAACCACAAGCCTTAAACACAACTTTAATATTTAAATATTTTTTTAGTTATATTTTGATTTATAAAATAAGTTCTAACTAGCTTGAATACAACTTAAATATTAAAAAAATATTTTTTTTTTAATATAACACGGGAGTGCTCGGGATTGCGAATCCCGCTAGGTATCATTAACGAGGACGTAAATTACCTTTACCACAAAAATAATGACTAAGTCGCGGTAATTCCTACTCACGTCCGAATTTGCTGTCGCCATAAACGGTTGTGAGAATAAATATTAATTTACCTACAGCGAGGATCAATTATTTGCTGTCGCCCTATAATCGATTTCCTATCATTTTATGAAAGGCCTAATCGTTTTTCTAGCTGTCGCCCTAAACGATATTACCACGAATCACATCAATACATAGACATATCGAAGTGATATTCAAATTAACACATAGACATATTAATTTGAAAAACGATATCATAACCGATAAATAGTCAAAATATAGCATGTTCACGAGTATTTTACGTCCAACAATAATTCTACCCAGCGCTCATCTCATCCCAAGCACATAAAATAATTTGCTACTCATATTTACGACGGAAACAAGAGAGAACGAGAATATCAAAGACGAAAGCATAATTTCTTCCCTGATTTTTAGCTCCGATAACGTCGCGCCCCCTCCAAGTTTCCCGATCCCGCTTCGGTTCTATCTCACGTCACGTCTCAGCCGGTCCTCGTAACGCTGCCCTCGTAACGCTGCCCTCCTACGGATGTGTGATATACGAGCTTCAGTTACTCGCTGCGGTAACGCGTCCGTCGTTGGGTAATTTCGTCGAGCGGGTGGCGAGCGACCGAAGATGGCTGTCGTTTCAATTCCTTCTACCGTCCCTCGGCACGAGCAGCCCCCGGAGCTGCGAACTCAGTTTCTCCTCAGCTTTGTATGCTTATAAGTACTTCAGTTCGCTCAGAGGGGGGTTGCGGGAGTTGACGTGGCAGCTGCGAGCTCGAGGAGGATGCTTGAGAGGTGCTTGCTTGATGGTTGGATGTGCAACGTGTTGATGTGGGCTGAGAGGTGCTTGCTTGAGAGGTGGTTGCTCGCTCGGAGAGTGGTCCTCCTTGATGGTGAAGTTCGATCTGTGGTTGAGAGGTGTTGATGGTGAAGAGCTTGGCTTGTAAAAACCCCCCCTTTCAGCCCGTAATGGGTGTGTCCTTTTATAGGTGATAGCAGTGGGTGGATGTAACATTTTCAGCTTCAACAAAGAGCCAACTAGTGACATCAACATCTTGAAAATCTTGCTCTATCAGATACGATGAGATTTATCTTGTTCTTTTTTTTCCTTCCTTGAGCCGTGTGCACGATGATGATTTTGATCGTCCAAGTCTTCGTGTGGCTCGTGTTTTCTCCATCTGTGTGCTTGTTTGTTTTTGGTGTGGACTTCTAGCATAGATAGACCATAAAAATGATAACGTGGGCTGCAATTTATTTGGCCCAAATGATATCTTCTTTTGGGCCAATATTTGGATTAACGTTTTCCAAAATTCTTTCAAGGTCCTAACATTCCCGGTTTTACTTCTTTTTTTTCAAATATCTGTCAAAAATCAAATATAAACGTTATACGTACGATATCCAAGGAAATTAATATAAATAGCAACCATAACATGCTTTTATGGGGTATAAAATATAATATAGATTTCATTTATCAAATCTCCCCACACTTAAGCATTTGCTTGTCCTCAAGCAAAGAAATAAAAAGGCATAAAATTAACATTTAAATCCTGCAACTTATCCTTCAAGAATGAATTATGTATTGAAATAATGCAAATAATGTCGGAAACACATTTGAAGCTGACGTCTAACTACGCAAATTCCTTAGCAATATCTATTCAGATTCGTACCTCACAGGGATTCACTCAGATCACACAGTGTATAGGCTTAATATGTCTGTGAAATCTCTCTGTTCGTGCACTAATCAAATCTCTACCATAAGCTTGCAAGTGATTCGTAAATCTACTACCCCAAGTAATAAAGTGTGAATCGGAATGACTTTATCGGGTATTAGCAGGCTAAATATCCAAAATATTCAAGGGCTAAGCGCAAAAGGATATGAGCTAGAGTCGTGTTGGAATCATGTCTTTGTCACGAATGCGCCAATAAGTCGACCATCTCATTTCCACCCAAACTTTTTTTTTGTTTTTTTTCCTCTTTTCTCTCTTTTTTTTTCTTCTTCTTCTTCTTCTTTTTTTTTTACCAAGCCTTTCTTCTTTCGACATCTCTACTTAGGGTATAAAAAATGTGCTCTAGAGAGTGAAAGATTATCGGAGGAAAGGTTCTTAGCTATTTCTCAATTTTTTTCCTTCTTCTTTTTTTTTCAGCTTTTTTTTTTTCAATGCTCAACTACGGTGTTTGTCAGACGTTTGACTAAATCGTGCACCGTGACTCCATCATTCATCTTCACTATCGCTCCAATGGGGTTTAATTCTGAAGGCTTATTTAGGTTGGTAGCTATGAATATCGGGTTTCAAAAATAAAAGGCTCAGGCTCAAAGTTGCTAACTACGGTGATCAGGCGCGGTCAGAAACTTTGGCTATGAACTAATTCCTAATGCATTCCTCATTTTCACACAATTTCACCTTAAGCAGTTTCAGCACGTAACTACACGAGCAAGTTCTAGAGAGAAGTTAATTAGGCAAGTTTCACACAACCAAAGAAATGAGCAAAAAGCTCGTAGGCTCAAAATCTCACAAAAATAAGGTTATGTGTACGAATCCTTCATGTATCGCTAAGTTCATCATGCAAGAAAGAAATCGACTACGCATATGCATCCTAATCACTCACAAAATTTCTACATGAAATCATCCTTTAGTAGATAAGAACCATGATTTTCGAAAAATATTTATGCTATATATATATATATATATATTTTTTTAAATCATGGCATGCACATATAAATATGTTCATATAATCAATTTCGCAGAAATTCCCCTCCCCACACTTAAGATTTACGTTGCCCTCAACGTAACAAACATTGGAACACAAGGAATAGGAAAATAAATAAATAGACGAACTTCCCTGAATAGTTCGATGTGCATGCTTTGCAAACGGCCCTCCCCACACTTGAGGTTTTGAATTCCCTTAGTTGCAGAAGCATTTGGCATGATTCTGGTTGGCTTGGATGAGACTACGCATTGCCTTATTCGTAGATGGCGTTCCTCGTGACATTTGACCTCACAAAATAGACTTAAAGAAAATAGGGCGTAAAACCAATTCATAGAAAATTAATAGTAATAGGCATCTTAAAGGAAAATGGGACAACACTGATACTCATCGTGGGAAAATCACCAATCCCCAATTTTTTTTTTTTAAGTAAGTGCGAAAACATAAACGTGATGCAACTAGTTCGGAATTTGAAAGAAACGTGAAATCATTTTATCGAGATTACGGAATGTTACCTCCATGAAAAGAACAAAATTTGATTGCCCGTTTAATAAAGGTGTAGCGTCCTGCATCTCTCCTGATTTTTTTTTTAATTATTTTTTTAATATCTATATTTTTACTAAGATTAACACGTAATCGACGAGTTTTTCGAGAACGATTGGCGCAAGGAAAAATCTGATAATCGACAAAGGAAATATCACTTTCTCACGCGGCGTCAAATCTTCCAAGTCAAAAATTCGTCCGTATCATTTAATGGATTGCCGGGTATGATAATGATATTTTTGTGCCATTTGTGCCTATAAATAGACATTGGTGGAACAACACAATATCATCATCTACCATAAATCCCACGTCTTCAACAATTTTATTTTCGATATTCAGAGTTAACTACCACTATGAATTGGGGACAGCAGCAAGGCCGTTAGAATGAGAGTGAAGAATATGCAAGGATTCGTCATAATTTAGATATGTTGTCACTCTACCTTGATCTTCTTTTGGGTTTGTTTGGAGTTTTACTTGCTTTCGTGTGTTGGGTTATCACAAGGTGCACTTGTGTATAACCGCCCTTATGAAGCAAAATAAACTGTTCTGTCTTTTATGTTATTCGCAGTTTAATTTGCTTTTATTGTAACCATAGTTTATGAAGTAAAACTACCGTTCCTATCTCGTCTAGACTCTGCGTTGTGACTATCCTCAATATTCGCAATAAAATGGCTATTATTTAAAAAATTTAGTGTTATTATTATTATTGTTTTATTTAATTTAATATATATAGTTTTAAATTATTAAATTCTTTTTTTTTATAATGCCTAAAACATAAATAAAAATACCTGGGTTGCCTCTCAAGAAGCGCTTCTTTAACGTCGTGAGCCGGACGTACCTTTTTCTTCTACGGTAGCTCGAAATCGAGGTACATGACCTCCTTTGTGCCCGTGTCTTCTCCTCCACCGTAATAATGCTTTAGTCGATGGCCATTAACCTTGAAATTTCCCTGCTCAACATTTGAAATTTCGACAGTACCATAGGGAAAAACGCGAGTAACTGTAAAAGGTCCTGACCAACGAGATCTTAGCTTTCCGGGAAAAAGCCTAAGACGAGAATTGAAAAGGAGGACTTGATCCCCCTCTTGAAATTCTCTATGTTGCTTGATCTTCTTATCGTGATACGCTTTTGAGCGTTCCTTATACATTTTTGCATTGTCATATGCCGACAAACGCCATTCATCAACCTCATTGATCTGGAGCTTACGTTTTTCACCGGCTTGCATCAAATCGAGGTTTAAAGACTTTACCGCCCAGTAGGCTTTATGTTCTAGTTCAACAGGAAGGTGACATGCCTTTCCGTAAACTAGTCGATATGGGGTAGTGCCTATTGGCGTCTTATATGCAGTCCTATAGGCCCAAAGTGCGTCGTTAAGCTTATTCGCCCATTCCCGTCGATTCCCATCTATGGTTTTCTCTAGAATGCGCTTCAACTCACGGTTTACTACTTCTACTTGACCACTAGCTTGGGGGTGGTATGGGGTGGATAGGCTGTGTCTAACACCGTAACGTTCTAACGTGCATGCAAACTGGGTGTTACAGAAATGTGTACCCCTATCACTAATAATGCACCTAGGCGCCCCAAAACGTGAAAACAATGCTCGTAAAAATCTAACGACTACCCTAGCATCATTCGTGGGTAAGGCTTGTGCCACGGCCCACTTGGAAACATAATCGACAGCGACTAGGATGTACTTATTGTTGTACGAGCTAGGGAATGGTCCCATAAAATCTATACCCCAAACATCAAAAATTTCACAAACTAAGATGAAGTTCTGGGGCATTTCGTCGCGTTTTGAGAGGTTACCTGCGCGCTGACACTGATCACAAGTGTCAACGTACCTTTGGGCGTCCTTAAATATCGTGGGCCAGTAGAATCCGCTTTCCAACACCTTCTGAGCGGTTCTGTTGGCTGCGTAGTGCCCTCCGGTCGGTCCATTGTGGCAGTGCCTCAGGATCTGTGTCGTCTCTGGAGCGGCAACGCATCGTCGTATCACCTGGTCTGCACATTGCCTGAAAAGATATGGGTCTTCCCAAAAGTAGTACCTCAAATCAGAAAAGAATTTCTTTTTTTGCTGACTGGTGTACTCCTTTGGTAGGACCCTCGCAACAAGATAGTTAGCGTAATCTGCAAACCAGGGAGTGTCGTCACCTACCACCTGTATCGAATAGAGATGCTCGTCTGGGAAATGTTCATGTATCGCCCTTTCGTCCTTATTATAGATCTCGGACTCCTCTAGTCGAGAGAGGTGATCAACCGCCAAGTTCTCTGCACCTTTCTTATCGCGGATCTCGATGTCGAACTCTTGCAGTAGCAAGATCCACTTGATCAACCGGGGCTTGGCATCCGGCTTTGCTAACAGATACTTAAGAGCAGAGTAGTCAGTAAAAACGATAACTTTAGATAGGATAAGATATGACCTGAACTTGTCGAAAGCAAACACGACGGCCAACAGCTCCTTTTCGGTGGTCGTGTAATTGGCCTGGGCTGCGTCTAACGTCTTACTCGCATAGTAGATCGGCCTGAAATGGTTGTCCTTACGCTGCCCTAGCACGGCCCCAACTGCATAGTCACTAGCATCGCACATTAGTTCAAAGGGCAGCCCCCAGTCGGGGACGACCATAATAGGTGCTGCGATAAGTCGTTCCTTAAGTAAATTGAAAGCATGCAAGCACTCGTCATTAAAATCAAACGGGGCATCTTTTTCTAGCAACCTAGACATGGGTCTTGCGATCTTAGAAAAATCTTTAATAAACCTACGATAAAACCCCGCGTGCCCTAGAAAGCTCCTAATCGACTTCACGTTCGAGGGAACAGGCAATTTTTCTATCGTCTCTAACTTGGCTCGGTCCACTTCGATTCCTTTAGAGGAGATCTTGTGACCGAGAACTATACCCTCTCGAACCATGAAGTGGCACTTTTCCCAATTAAGTGCCAAGTTTGTCTCCTCGCATCGTGCGAGTACGAGTTTCAGATTCGATAAACATACATCGAATGACGACCCGAAAACAGAAAAATCGTCCATAAATACCTCCATTACCTCACCTACCAATTCGTCGAATATTGCCATCATGCATCGCTGGAAGGTGGCTGGGGCATTGCAGAGGCCGAACGGCATCCTTCGGTATGCGAACGTCCCGAACGGGCAAGTGAACGTGGTCTTTTCATGGTCCTCGGGTGCTATGGGGATCTGTAGATAACCTGACAAACCATCAAGGAAACAGTAAAATGAGTGACCGGCTAACTTTTCTAGCATCTGATCAATAAATGGTAAGGGGAAGTGATCCTTTCTCGTCGCATCATTCAACTTCCTGTAGTCTATGCAGACGCGCCACCCAGTCACCGTCCTCGTCGGAATCAGCTCGTTCTTGTCGTTGGTGACGACCGTCATGCCTCCCTTCTTTGGGACTACTTGGACCGGGCTGACCCATGCGCTGTCTGAAATGGGATAGATCATCCCCGCGTCTAGCAGTTTGATCACCTCCTTCTTCACCACGTTCTTCATGTTGGGATTGAGGCGCCTTTGACGTTGAGCGACCGGCTTGAAATCGTCCTCCATGAGAATCTTATGTGTGCAATAGCTTGGGTTGATACCCCTTATGTCGGATATCTTCCACGCCAAAGCCTTCTTGTGCGCCTTCAATACATCCAAGAGCTGGCCCTTCTGTCCATCATCGAGGGTCGACGAAATGATGACTGGTAGCCCTCCATTGCTGTTAAGGAACGCGTACTCGAGGTGGTCGGGCAGCGGCTTCAACTTAGGACCGGTTGCTCCTCGACCGAGCTCTTTTCTTTGTCCTCTTCGCTGCTCTCGTCGATGGCTATGATAGGCTCGTTGACCTCCTCCCCACACTCGTCGATTGCCATAAGTGTATGCATGTCCTGCTCGCCGACCTGTGACAGACCTTGCACGGAAAAGAGAAAGTCGTGCTCAAACACGTCTAAAAAATAGCATTTATCGTCTTGCTCATTACTCTTTTTCATCGAGTCGGCCATATTAAAAGTCACTTTCTCGCCGTCTACAGTCAAGGTTAAAGTCCCATTCCTAACGTCTATCATGGTCTCCCCCGTTGCTAGGAACGGTCTACCCAAGATCAAAGGAATATTCTCGTCTTCCTCCATATCTAGAATAACAAAATCAGCAGGGATCACAAATTTATCGACCTTGACTAGGACATCCTCGATAACACCTCGAGGGTACTTTAACAACCTATCAGCTAATTGGAGGCTCATCCTAGTGGGTCGTGGTTCACCTAGACCTAAACGCTTAAACATAGAATATGGCATGAGATTAATACTAGCGCCTAGATCAGCTAACGCACGCTCAATCACTAAATCTCCTATAAGACAGGGAATCGTAAAACTCCCTGGGTCATTGAGTTTCTTAGGGATCTTGCTTTGGAGAATCGCCGAGCACTCTCCTCGTAGGCAAACGGTGGAGACGTGTTCAAGCTTCCTTCTGTTCGTCAGTAGGTCCTTCAAGAACTTGGCGAAGCTGGGCATCTGCGTAATAGCTTCAACAAAGGGTAAGTTAATATGCAATTCCTTACACATACCCATAAATTTACCAAATTGTGCCTCGTTCTTGTCCTTCTTCAGTCGAGCTGGGTACGGAATCTTCGGCTGGTATGGCCTCACCGGTGGCCGCTCGATCTCCTTCACCTTTTCTTTCTCAGGTTCGACCTTCTCCTTCTCAGCTTCGGCCTTTTTGATATCATCGCCTCTGATCTCCTCCACTTCGGGCTCATCGCGGCTCTTGAAGTTGGCGTTCTCCTTGGCCTTCTTCTTGGCGGGCACTTCTTGCAGTTCTCGCCCGTTCCTCAACGTCACCGCCTTGCAATACTCTTTGAGATTCGGCTCGGTGTAGCTTGGAAGCGTTCCCTGAGTGCGCCCCGCCAATTGTTTCGTCATCTGGCCCATCTGTTGCTCCAGCTTCTTGAGCGAGGCGTCCATGTTCTGAGCTCGCAAGTCGTTCGCCTCCATGTACTCCTCCATCTTCGTCATTCTGCTTTCATGGGCTGCGGTGGTGCTACTGAAAGTCGTGAGAAGTGTCTTCATCATGTCCTTCATCTCCCTCATGTCGTCGGATCCTCCTGCAGGCGCGTTCTGGTACTGTCGTGGCGGCCCGTTTTGGAATCCGGACGGTCTGGGCTGAAATCCTGGCGGTCTTTGCCCCTGTTGGTTCTGGTTCCCGTATGCCAGGTTCGGATGTGCCCGAGGCTGGAAGCTTCGCTGGCCACTTTGGTAATTGCCCATATAGTCTACGTGCTCCAGCGGCTGCCCGAGTTGGCAATCTGAGGTCTCGTGGGCTGCGCCGCAAATTCCGCACAATGGCAGTAAGGGGGGTGCTGCGTCGGTGTGGTAGTCGCCACGGCGTTCACGGGTTGGGTCTGCCCGGATTTGGGAAGTAATGCGCCAATCACCGTCTGCAACTGGGAGTTCGTCGAGGCGATTTGTTGCTGGAGCGCCTCGATCTTGGCATTAGTGGCCGTCTCCTCGCTGACTCCGAACACGCCGGGTGTTTTCATCCTGGCATTGCCCCTCATGAAACTGTTCCTCGAGTAGTCCTCAATCAAATTCCACGCGTCGGTGGCATTGAGTTTCACGAGTCCTCCTCCTGCGGCTCCGTCTAACATATGAACAGTCTGGTCATTGAGCCCCTCGTGGAATCGGTTGATCTGGGCTGCCTTCGACATCACGTGCTGTGGGCACCTCTTCAGGAGCGCCTTATAAGGCTCCCACACCTCATACAGGTTTTCGGAATCCTTCTGGTGGAAGAGAGAAATCTCCGTCTTCAACCTTAGCACCTTCGTTAATGGGAAGTAGTGGTTGATGAAGGCGGCTCGCATCTCTTCCCAGGTAGTGATCGATCTGGGCGGCAACATATCCAACCAGTCCCTCACCTTGAACTTGAGCGAGAACGGGAATAGCATCAGCTTGATTGCATCGCCCGAGACACCGTTGATTTTGATGGTGTCAGTCACCGTCAAAAACGCCTTCAGATGGGAGTAAGGGTCTTCGTCAGGATTCCCCTCAAACTGAGCCGTCTGAAAGATCATCTGAAGCCAAGCATGCTTCAGCTCGAAATTGTTGTTCTCGATCGGTGGAATAACGATCGCCGATTCGGTACCACCTAAAGAGGCACTCTTGAGTAGATCTTGTAGAGATTGTTCCTCTTCTTGGTCTTGGTGGATCGGTACTCTGCGGTCAGCCATCTCGACTTCTGTCTCTTGACCGTCTACAGATGCCTCTGTTCGAGAATTTTCTGCTGACTCCTGAGAGTTGTCCTCCGAGTAGCTAACTAGTGCTTCCTGATAATTACTAGCCGTGCCTTCAGAATTGTATCTGAGTTGTCTTCGTAACTTTCGCTCGAAATCTGGATCGCCTTCAACAATTGGACCCGATGGGTGGCTTCGGGTCATTCACCGCTGAATCGTACCTTCAATAAGCGAAACTGAATTTTAGCGAAGAACTCGATAAATACGTTGAAAAGGTAACGAGACTAATAATGATGTAGGAAACAAATAACGCAATTAACGAAAAACTGAGAAAATGTAAAATAAAATGGCTAAATTACCGAACTAGGGTGTTCCTAATATCAATCTATTCCCCGGCAACGGCGCCAAAAACTTGATCGCGTGCGTGTGCGTTAATAAATTAAACAAAGGTTCGTGCAAGTACGTCAAGTAATAATTAAAACGAATATATTATAATTAGCACCACGCGCGATAGGCAGTGTACCTATCGTTTGTAGAATAGCTATAGCGAATATCCGAGTATCGAACACGAGGAATAAAGTAAGTACTAGTAATAACCTATCGTTTGATATTTAGCCTAAATAAATATTTTGTATTTTAAATTATGAATTAAATTCGACAATAAAACTAATAAAACCACAAGCCTTAAACACAACTTTAATATTTAAATATTTTTTTAGTTATATTTTGATTTATAAAATAAGTTCTAACTAGCTTGAATACAACTTAAATATTAAAAATATATATTTTTTTTAATATAACACGGGAGTGCTCGGGATTGCGAATCCCGCTAGGTATCATTAACGAGGACGTAAATTACCTTTACCACAAAAATAATGACTAAGTCGCGGTAATTCCTACTCACGTCCGAATTTGCTGTCGCCCTAAACGGTTGTGAGAATAAATATTAATTTACCTACAGCGAGGATCAATTATTTGCTGTCGCCCTATAATCGATTTCCTATCATTTTATGAAAGGCCTAATCGTTTTTCTAGCTGTCGCCCTAAACGATATTACCACGAATCACATCAATACATAGACATATCGAAGTGATATTCAAATTAACACATAGACATATTAATTTGAAAAACGATATCATAACCGATAAATAGTCAAAATATAGCATGTTCACGAGTATTTTACGTCCAACAATAATTCTACCCAGCGTTCATCTCATCCCAAGCACATAAAATAATTTGCTACTCATATTTACGACGGAAACAAGAGAGAACGAGAATATCAAAGACGAAAGCATAATTTCTTCCCTGGTTTTTAGCTCCGATAACGTCGCGCCCCCTCCAAGTTTCCCGATCCCGCTTCGGTTCTATCTCACGTCACGTCTCAGCCGGTCCTCGTAACGCTGCCCTCGTAACGCTGCCCTCCTACGGATGTGTGATATACGAGCTTCAGTTACTCGCTGCGGTAACGCGTCCGTCGTTGGGTAATTTCGTCGAGCGGGTGGCGAGCGACCGAAGATGGCTGTCGTTTCAATTCCTTCTACCGTCCCTCGGCACGAGCAGCCCCCGGAGCTGCGAACTCAGTTTCTCCTCAGCTTTGTATGCTTATAAGTACTTCAGTTCGCTCAGAGGGGGTTGCGGGAGTTGACGTGGCAGCTGCGAGCTCGAGGAGGATGCTTGAGAGGTGCTTGCTTGATGGTTGGATGTGCAACGTGTTGATGTGGGCTGAGAGGTGCTTGCTTGAGAGGTGGTTGCTCGCTCGGAGAGTGGTCCTCCTTGATGGTGAAGTTCGATCTGTGGTTGAGAGGTGTTGATGGTGAAGAGCTTGGCTTGTAAAAACCCCCCCTTTCAGCCCGTAATGGGTGTGTCCTTTTATAGGTGATAGCAGTGGGTGGATGTAACATTTTCAGCTTCAACAAAGAGCCAACTAGTGACATCAACATCTTGAAAATCTTGCTCTATCAGATACGATGAGATTTATCTTGTTCTTTTTTTTCCTTCCTTGAGCCGTGTGCACGATGATGATTTTGATCGTCCAAGTCTTCGTGTGGCTCGTGTTTTCTCCATTTGTGTGCTTGTTTATTTTTGGTGTGGACTTCTAGCATAGATAGACCATAAAAATGATAACTCAACGTGGGCTGCAATTTATTTGGCCCAAATGATATCTTCTTTTGGGCCAATATTTGGAGTAACGTTTTCCAAAATTCTTTCAAGGTCCTAACATTCCCGGTTTTACTTCTTTTTTTCAAATATCTGTCAAAAATTAAATATAAACGTTATACGTACGATATCCAAGGAAATTAATATAAATAGCAACCATAACATGCTTTTATGGGGTATAAAATATAATATAGATTTCATTTATCAGCCAGATAGAGGGGCGACTTGGTTTACGATAAAACTGGAGATAAACCCTAGTTTATCTTAACCAGAGTGGGCTGACTATCGTATTGTATCTGAATAGGATTTGAGCTCATTTTATGGTGGTGCAAGTAGTAAGTTAGCTATAGGCCTGATAGAAATAAGAAGGAAATGGAAAAGAAAATGATAAAAGAAATATGAGTATGTGAGTATTAGAAAGTACTGGCGCGGATGCTTTTGCTAGTTGACACGTGCATACATGCATATTTCCACTTACTGAGCTTTATAGCTCATCCCATGTTTTTATGTGTTGTAGACGCAGTGAACACGGTACGTGAACCTGTAAAAGGCGAGGCTGGTCCTTCTGGAACTTCCGGTGACTTTTGAGGGTGGTGTGTACATGGATGCGACCTGTGTGGCGGGCGCTATGTTAAATTATGATGTGCTTTTGTAAGATATGTTTGTATTGTATGTAAAAATTGGAGCAGCGTTTGTATTGTAAATTAGCAGTGTATGATTTGCTATGTAAAATGAAAAATTTTATCGGAATTTTCGTATGTAATAATATTTTATATTTTCTTTAGTCACGTAAATTAGTATAAGAATAGAGTTGTAAATGGCGGGGCGCCACACCCACAAGCGGGTGGACGGAAACCAGAATCTGAAAGGAAAAGAGATCGACGAGAACCGCATAAAAGTCGCGGAGGAGGTCACGAATAAGATCGATGAGCTAGTGACCAACGAGGCGGAGCAGTACAAGAATACCTCCGTGGAGGTGATCAATGAGAAGAAGCATGTTAAGGAGCCGACGAGCCGACGAGTTTGAGGGGCTACGTGACAAAGATGAAGGAATAACATGCCTATATTTATTAGCACCGATGAAAGCAAAATGGCCATAGGGAACTCTCTATTCTTCGAACGGCCGAGGAAAAAGTGCTACGAGGATTTTGCACATGGTTGATACGAACGAAGAATGTGCAGTTATGCAGTTGAAGGAATACAACGGCATGAAGTTGGTTTTGGCCACTAAAGAAGGGCAGAAGCTAGATGACAAAACTGAGAAAGAGAAGAGGCTAAAGGAGGATAAATCATTCGAGATCTCTACAAGGACAATAAAGATATCTTGGGGATGGTCGTCTACGATAAGGTCGCCGGCTCACCGAGCTATCTGGAAACTGGCGAGTACGGCTGAACAACAAATATGGAGAGAATTACGAAGGCATTTAAAGACGCCAAGTCGCGTGCCACAACATATGATACATGAAAAAGAGTTAAGTTTAAGGATGGTTGAAAGACCGAAAGAAGATTGAACTTAAGGGGGAATTTGTTGGATAAGCTCAATTGACCCAGAAGATGACAAAAACAAATATAAAATAAATAAAAAATGAAGAAGAAGACATGGACTATGCACACAGTTGAGAATACTGTGCACTCATATTCCACAAGGAGAAATAATAAAAAAATAAAATAAAATTTAAAAAAAAGAGAGGGACAAAATGTGATTGACGCAGTACTCAAAGAAGAAAAAAAGGACTGCGCATGGAGTATGTTTTCAACATGCATATTTGTCTTTATCTTAGTGGTATGTATATATATGTGCATGTAACGGTGTGTAACATAGAGTAGAATAAGTACCCAAACCCTTTCTCTCTCCTTCACCCTTTCTCCCCCATCTCTCTAAAACCCTAGCACCTCACACGCCGCCAGCACCTTTCCTCCCCTCCTCCCTCCCCCTCCTCCTCCATTAATGGAGGTAGGGGGAACATGGAGGTAGGGGAGTTTTTCTTCTGTTTTCCTCTCTTTTTGTCTAATAAAAAAAAAAAAAATTGACGACCACCACAGCGTTCTCCCGACCTCTACCTCCGCCATCCGCCTCCCTGTCCGTCAGCCACCACCGGCGCCTCCGCCTCGTCAGCCGTGTTCGCCTGCTGCTTGCTGCCGTCAGCACTATCCACCGCCTGACAGTGTTGGGCGGGTTCTCCTCGGGGGAGATACTCTTTTTGAGTCTCTCCCCTTTGTAGGTGTTTTTCCTCCCTTCGTGGGAGCCTTCTCCTCCCCTCGTGGGAGTGTTTCTCTCCCTTTGTGGGAGTTCCCTTTTGGGGTTTTCTCTTTTCCCCTTTTTGGGGTTTTGGAACGGACATTGTACTATCACCGGTGTTTACGCAATAGAAATAGTCAAATATGTTGTAATATTTTGAATATTGCTCTATTGTAACCTTGTGTCCATTTTGATGAATGAATGAAATCCTCATTTTCAAAAAAAAAAACATAGAGTAGAATAATTTTATTAAACACCTCTCGTCCTTCTTGAGCGAATATAAACAACAAAGAGAGAATAAGAAAGAGCTAAGATCAAGTGGGTGTGTGTATGATGTTATACAACGAGAGAAAAGAAAGGCTTTTCTATTTAGGACTTTTTTATTTCAATATTAATAAATATATTTATTTTAGAATGTATTAACAAGAGAGTGGGAATCGCACCTATTCGAGGCATCACCGCGGTCATTGCACATGGCGATGCAACAAGTAGAAGCAAACCCACTTGTAAGTGTTTTATTCTTTATCAAAAACGAAAATCATTAAACAATAATAATAAACTAAAATCATTAAACAATCTAGAGCAATTGCTCGAACTAGGGCTATTATTTGTTATATTCAACTCCAACAATGATTAAAGAAGAAATCATTAAAAATAATAAAATAAATAAATAAAAAGAACGTTTCGATGCGGCCGAATTTTAAACCGGTCAAGTTTGTCCTCGATCTCAATACCGAATTGAAAGAAGTATCCAGATTTAATTAAAGTTAAGTCAGCTTAATTAGTCATTTATTAATATTTTTTTGTAATTTTATGGAGCCAACAACCCAGCTAACCTAATTAAAACCGACATAGAATAGAAATCTAGAAACGAGCAGAGTTTAAAGCATAAAAGATCCAAAACCAAACTAAGAAGCAACCCATTTATACAAATATATAATTAAATTTCAATATAATCTCTATTAATATTTTAATTAAAAATTAAATATGATATATTTATATATATAACACACGCAAGTGCAAAAAAATACTTGTATTGAAAGTTGTGAATTGGACCTACTTTACTAGCAAATATTAAAACCCCTTAATAATTTAAAGGACCCCGAAAAATATCTATTCCACGTTGGGGAGAACACATCAAGGAGTTGGTGTCGCATGTATTAACTGCAGCGTCGCATCCAATAGTAGCCGTGTCGCCTCCAATAGCTGCAATTTTCACTATTTTGTTAATACATTCTAAAATAAGCCTATTTTATTAATACTGAAATAAAAAAAAGCCCGAAAAAAAATCATTATTGCTGTGTAAAAGCTCATGTTCACTCGAAGCGGTTTCGTTCACTCGAAGCCCATGAGCAAACGTATCTCTCCCATTCCTCCGTGTTGCTCATCATCGGCACTATCGTCAAGGTTTTTTTTTATATATATAATTTTGCAAACCCATAATCCCAAGGTTTTCTTACCTTATCCGGAATGCTATCAATGGAAATTTTTCGATATGATTGGAATTTGGGAATTATTATTATTTGCAGGCCAGTTTCTCATATGGGTGCGCTTCAATAGCTCTTACCGCTCCACTCAGCGGTGTCATCAGCTCGCCTAACGTCGTGCCTTGGTGCCGACGCTAGCAACTGCAGGTCCTTGTCTGAGGGTATGCTCTGCAGTGCAAACCCAGGAATTTGATTTAATTTGATTTAAGAACACAACTTGTTATTATTGTTTCTCCAACCGAATTACATTCATGCTTTTCATTTCTTTTCATCCTTGTCAGTTGTCATACATACCATTAAAAGTAACAGGAATATTTTAGTCTTGTTATGGCTAGTGGAGATTGCACTTTGTCTATCCGAAGCAATTCGAAGTGGAGTTGAGCTGAGTTTGCCTTTTTCCTATGTTGTAATATAGAATGGGCCGTAGCTTTCTCTGAAAAAAATGGCACCAAAAAACTTTTCTTTCCTCCATGAAATTTTATACATGCGAACTGTAAACTCTTATGAACTATGATCCTCACAGGCATGGGCATGGCATGTGTGTGTATGCTAGTGCTTACGTCTTACTCAATTTTGACATTTCATTAGTGGAAAAAGTGTGCTGTTTTGATGCTAGCGTGAATTATTTTCAAGTCTTTTTCTGACTATGAAGCGTTTTGCTTCAAGATTGTGCTTGTGATGATGGATTAATGATGCAAGATAACTGATCCTTAGATTCTTTTAATAAATGATATATAGTATATTATAGTTAGGGGTGTTCAAATTAACTGAAAAACCGAAAAAACCGACCGAACCGTAAAGAACCGAACCGAAAAGACCGGAACCGAAAAATACCGAACCGAATTGTAAAAACCGAACCGAACCAAATTAAAATGGTTCGGATATCGGATTAAGCATACGTAAAACCGAAAAAACCGAAAAACCGAACTGAAATTATCATAGTACATTAAAAATAGAAAATATCAAAAATCATTTCTTTTTCTCCCATAACTTAAACAACACAGTAAATATAATTTCATTGGTAGACTTTTTTTTTTTTCATTTTTAGATGAATGTTCTCCTCAGCAATCAAATACTATTTTTCTCCCAAATAATTTATAGTATCTTCATATGAATGTTTTTACATTTGGTTAGATTTTGTTCCATTTTCATGTTGTTTTTTTTTTTCGGACATTTGAATTATTTTGCTACATATCACGTTCCATAAATCTTCTTTGTTTTTTAATAGTCATAAATTGTTTTATATATTTTCAACTCATAATTTTTTTGTTGATCTTAAATTCCTAACCGAAAAACCGAACTGAATTATAAAAAATCGAACCGAACCAAATTAAAACGGTTCGAATATCGGATTAAGCATACGTAAAACCGAAAACCGAAAAACCGAACCGAAATTTGGAAAAACTGAATCGAACCGACCGATGAACACCCCTAAGTATAGTAGGCGACATTCTCTTTTTATGATTTCAGAGCTGGGCCTTCACAAAGGCGGCTAAAGAATTGCAAATGGGACGACGACGTGCTTGTTGGTGGAAATTGGGGACGCAAAAGAATCGAATATTTTCGATTCGATTCGCGATTCGATTCGGAATATCCGTATTCGAATTCGAATATTCGAATATCGAATACGAATACGAATAGTTTTTTCGATTGGAATAGTTATCGAATATGAATACGAATATATCGTTATTCGATTCGTATACTTATCGAATAATTCGATTCGATTTAAATTAAATATTGTATATATATACATAATAAGTTAGGCCCACTAAGAATTTCTTAGTTATTTAGTTATTAGCCCAACCCAATCCCCAAAACCATTCTTAGTTGACGTAAGGAGTATCATTTCAATTTTCAAGCTGAACCCTTGAACCCTAAGGACGCTTCTTTCTCACGCTGTCTCGTCTCTCTTTCTCCCAGCCACCACGACAGTCAACAACCACCAGGCACCAACGCTCTCTCTCACACACCGTACAGACCACCGGCAACAAGCACAACCACCAGCGGTCTCTCTCACCACCGCGTCGACCACCGGCAGCGCCCCACTGGTTCCACCACGCTCGTCTCTCTCTCTCGGTCGCAATCGCAGTACCGCGTCGACCACCGGCAGCGCCACCACTGTTTATTTGAAATTTAATGATTTTGGATTGGTAGAACTTTTGCAAGATTTATTTGATAAAAATGGTGTTTTTGATTTTTGTTTCTGTTCCAGAATGGTGTTATTTTGCACTTTTAGTATTTTCAAGTATTTTTGGAAAAAACAATTAGGAAAAAATTCGAATATGGAATATTCGCGAATCGGTCGAATATCATTATCGAACCGAATCGAATCGATTTTATGATTCGCCACGAATCGAATACCGAATACGAATATCCGAAAAAATTGACGAATACGAATACTAAATGCAAATATTCGATACGGTTCGGTTCGTTTGCAACCCTAGTGGAAATCAACTATTGTCAAAGCAGCCCGAAGCCCGCCCACTGACGGGCGGCCGACGGGCCTAAGAAAAGGTGCCCTCCCCGCCCACTGGCGGGCTTAGCTCGCTCTAATTAAAAAAAAATAAAAAAATATGAATAAAATTAAAAAGTAAAAAAATTAATACAAAAAATATATTTAATCTAATCAACTTTTTAATTTATTAATTTTATTTTACCTTTATTAATATCTTACCTCGAAAATATAAAAAAATTATATATTTTATATAAAAATATTTTTTATTAGTTAATAGTTTTTTTAATATTGGTGGGCCCGCCCCACCCCGCCCGCGGCCCGCAGACTAGCCCTTTCATGCCTGAAATACGAAGCAACTTGAAACTGAAATATTACAGATGTTAGCTCAGACTTGCTGTGAAATATATGATGATCGTCTCCAAAATTGTTGTGGTCTCTCAAGAACATGAAGTCACTTAAAGAAGTGTTTACGCCTTTATGTGTTGGGAGTTCAAGATGCGGTTAATCAGCAATTGATGACATCTTTGCAGGAGTTTACATGTTACAAGGTGAGAACACGTGTTCAATCACGTGTAACAGCTTGTGTAGTTGCTGATTTATCTTATGAAGAATACAACTTTATAGAACACAAATGTAACGTATGTGATCTGTACCCCAGAAAAAAAAAGATTGCATCCTTGGCCCCTGGAGTAGGTTTATTCTGACCTGAACACCGTAAAAAATTCCCGAGATCAAAGAACGAGTGATAACTAAAGAAGCATGTGAGATTCATCAAAGATAAATCATAACAAATTGGTGGGGGGAGCGTGGAACAATACATGATGAGTTCAACAAGGTTCGATGTTGAAAAACTGGTTTGAATGATTCTCGCTATGGCGGATGAAGATGAGGGCACTTCTTATACAATGGAGGCTCGTAGAAGCTTTAGACGAAGCAAAAGAACTTCCAAAGGGGATGACTGAAGAAAATAAGAAGAGTGTTCTTAGTCGAGCACACAATGCAATCATCTCGAGTTTGGGAGATCAAGTTCTAAGAAAAGTCTCACACGAGAAGTTGGCGAGGTATGTATGGAAGAAGCTTGAGTCATTGTATATGACGAATTCTCTTGCTAATAGGTTGTATATGGAATAGGCTCTTTACTCTCAAGATGATCGAGGATAAACTGATTTCGAGCGTATTGACAAGGTCAACAAAATCATTTTAGATTTGGGGACATTGAGGTGAAGATAAGGGATGAGGATTAGACTTTGATGCTTCTCTGTGCACTACGTACAAGTTACCGCAACTTTAAGGAGACGGTGATGTTTGGGGGACAAGCTCTAAAGTTTGAAGATGTACAAACTAAAATTTTCTCGAAACAACTTAATAGCGAGCACGAGAGTAAGGCCATATAAGACGTTTGTGTCCTATTACGCTCCCAAGAAGAAAAGAAGACTATGGCTGAGAAATGAGAACTCTCTGTGGTTGTTGATGGGTACGGATAGGATGAGGTACTCTCGATTGTCGACGGGGAACGAACCAATCGAAATACTTCATATTTATGCTCATATTTCAAATGCTATAGATCTTGGTTCATCGAAAGAATGTATCATGGATTATAGCTGCACATTTCACTTTACACCAAACAAATGGTAGATTTCCATGCAACCGAACGTGAATCTGCGCTATTAGGAAATGACATGCTCTATAAGGTTGGTTTGATCATATTGAAACTTCCTAAAGTACAGGAGAGCATGTTAAGAAATGTAAGGTGTATTCCTTAACTAAAGAGAAATCTGATTATAGTAGGAGTTCTAGAATATTTTGGCTATGCAATAAAGGCGAATAAAGGACAGATGAGGTGTGGATTTTGACAGTGATGAAAGGAGTTAAAAGACCACCCACTTCTCGGCTCTACTGAGGTGGGATCTTTTGTTGTAACTAAGGGGTCTGATATAACATGAGTAACTTATGACATCGAAGGTTAGACCAGTAAGCGAAAAGGACTCGTTAAACTATCAAAACAAGGTGTTTTGGGCAAGAAACAATCTGAAATTTTGAATTGGCGAGACATGTGTCTGTTGGGAAACGCCGGATTTCACCGGGAATTTAAATGTTTCCGGTGATCCGGTTTCCCGAGATTGCTCACTTTTAATACGAACAGTAATAATGATATAAGGGTGTTCATCGAAGACTTACTTTATAGTCGCGGAGAACAAACGGAATTGAACGGCTGGCGAGGTTGCGGAAAGATTCATCACACCGATTCCATCCCAGGACACTTTCGAACAACTCCCGTGGATAACTAGAGAAGTCGATTGAGTTCTTTGAGAGAGATAGCGAATTTCCGAAATCCGTTACTTCACCTGTGTTTCTTGTGTGTGTCGACCCTATATTTATAGGGTAGGTGGTTGAGATTTTATCTCCTTATATTTGAAAAATTATATCTTTTCAAATATTTACCATTCTTTCAAAAGGATATATATAATATCTTTCTAAAAGAATCCAAATCAATTCCAAATTAAATTTCGATAATTCCCACATAGTAAGTGATTTTCGAATTTGGCATGAGGAGAAATTCCCAATTTACCCCTCTTGGTAAGTTGCTGTTTAATACCATATACCCACAAAAATAAATATTTATTTTAACTATCAAATAATAAAATAAACATTCTTCAACACATATTAATTTTCAGCCAAACCTAAATTAAATTTATTAAATTCGGCCAAGCTCAAATTTAATCGGGCCGACCACGTTGGACTCTAAGGCCAATCTCTATTCAATCTGGCCCGTAATTAGTAAGCCTTTTTAAGCCTGACTCTTCTGGTTCGTCTTAACTCGGCACTGGGAGGAATCCACGAGTTTGATAAGCGCATATCTAATCTTGCGGTACCGAACCGTAACCTGAGTCAAGTCCGGTTTCGAAATTCACTAAAGACAGTAGATTATCGTCATACGTATAAACCCTTCACCTGTGTCCCGGTCGAGTGATAGTCATGTAATGTCAAACTAACAGGTCTCGACTCTATGATGAATCGTAACAAGAAAATTTATGAAACTACCCTCCACCTCCAAGTGAGTCAGTTTCAAAGCTTTGGCCAAAAACTCTGTAATTTTCCATCCCCGAAAATCTCATAGGACACGTATCTCTTTCGAGACCGTGAATCCCGCTCAGCGATCAAGCTGACAGTCGCACCTCGTCGTCAAGACCGCATGTAGCCGCCGACCCATGCAAAAGCAAGGCGGGCCTAGCAAAGCTAGTATTAGGTCAAGACTCCAAAGCCAACTCCCAATTCGATCCTTTCGGTCTAAGGTTCACATATGCTACTATAGTCAGTCGATTCGAACTTTGACATTCCCAGCATGCGATCGATTCGAATATGAGTCAGTGTCCAAATACAGACAATGCCCTCGTATTGCATCAATGTCAGAGCTCCCAGTCCCCTGAGTGAGCGACTGGCACAGTCACATCGGACTCGTCAACATATCAAGTTTATCTGATCGATCCGATCACCCTACAGAGATATTAACTTGTGGACTATTTTAACTTCAGAGAGTAATAGTCTATCGGTGCCCCCTCTCTGCCAAGTAGAATCGATAACTAAACTCTGACGTTTAGGTTTTATTCAATTTATCTTCTTAAACAGAATGCCTTGTAAAAATATATGATAAAAAGAATAACATACCTTTATCAATCGAAATGTCATACACTTGAGATATAAAACGAATTGTAAATATTACACAGATTAAATAGCCTTTATTCATCTAATCCCGAATATCGGCATTCCGAGGGCATATTCCCAACAGTGTCCTGGGAAAAGCTCACAGAGCTAGGATTGGCAAAGGTAAACATTGTTCGAAGCAGCTTCGTGACTGTCCACATAGTGATCTTTGGGGATCTGTAAATGTTACATCACATGGATTATATAATCCTGATCCCAAGTCATCCAAATTCATAATTAGCACATGTCACATATGACGAGTCCCCGACTTGTATCTTGCAAAAGAGTCTTATAATTAAGGAAAAGAGGATAGCATACGAGACGAGGTGGAGCTCGAGATTACCAAAGATTCTTCACATGACCCTGCTACGAGTGCAATAGATCAAAAGGATGAGACAGAACCAGAACCTGATTTAGAAAGAGACATGAGATTGGGCTACCACAATGGAATGTGAATTTTTAGTTTCGTATGCTTTATCAGTGGCAAAAGAAACAGATGGAGGCAGCGAACCTTATACCTATTTCGAGGCAATACCAAGTGTTCTCATTAATGCCTGGTTGCAATGAATGAAGAAATGGAGTCCCTGCACAAGAATAGTACTTGTATTCTTTGTGCCGTCGCCGAAGAAAGAAAATAGTCGGATGTAAGTGGATCTTCAAGAAGAAAGAAGGTTTATCTGGTTCTGAAGATGCAAATGTATTATATGTTAAAAATGTGCTCATTGCGACTACGAATCTTAGATAAATTAACCAACTGAAGACCTTATGGAACGATGAAATTGAGATGAAGGATTTGGAAGCAGGTAAAAAGATTCTTGATATGAAGGTTATACATGATAGCAGATGTGGTAAGTTACATCTGCCCAGGAAAGTTACCTGAAGAAGGTTTTGAAGAGATTTGGCATGCTAGATCCCAAACCAGTCACTTGAGCGCAACTGGCAATATTATGTATGGAATAGGATGTACATGTTCAGATTTTTAATATGTTAGTGTTGTTAGCAAGTATATGGTTATCGCATGGAAAGAACACTAACAAGAAGCAGAGTGGATCCTAAAGTACTTAAAGGGTATTCTAAGAACTTCTTAGAGTTTGGTAGAAACAGTGATATTTTTGTTGGCTTCATTTATTCAGACTATGCTGGTGATCTCGATAAATGGCGATATGTTATAGGTTATTAACTCTCTATTGGGGGTTGTCCAGTTAGCTGGAAAGCTACTCTACAGCAAGTAGTGGCATTAGCTATTATTGAAGCAAAAAACATGGTCTTACAGACGCAATCAAAGAAGCTTTTGATTAGTTATTTAGCAAATTAACCCACTGACAGTGATTCTTAGGGTTTCCAGTGATGGTCAAAGTGTGATCCATTTGACTAAGGATTAGATGTATCACGAAAGGACAACGTGAAGTATCATTTTATCTGTAATATCGATGCAGACAAGAAGGTGTTTATCAATAAGATCAACACAAAAAATAATTTTGCAAATATGTTTACGAAGGATCTTCCAGTTTTCCAGTTTAAGCATCGCTTGGACTTGAGTTTCGGAGAGATTACACTAGCCCATCAAGGCTAAGACCGGAGGGAGACAAAGGCGCTACTAAGTCAAGGTGTGGAACCAAAGGCTAAGGTAAAGATTTGTTGAGTTATGACCTTTGGTCTATCATAGTGGAACATTAAAGACAATACAAATCTTCACTAAGCTTGAGAAATCAAAAGGAAACTTAATCAAATAAAATAGAGAAGAAGAACTCATTTTTCATCTTGTGCGAGGCGTTGCATGTGGCGCCCTGCCATCTATTTACCATTCTAACGCTAACTTATGTGGCTGATGTCAGTATAAAGTAATTAGTGTGCGAAAACGTGGGTAAAATTTTTCCTCTTATATAAAGCAATTCATCCTGTACATATCAAAATATCGCTTCCAACCTAATTACATAGGGTGGTTTCATAATTTCAACAAAAGAAATCCTAACTTCCGCCCCACGGGTCGCATTCATGTACACACCACCCCCAAAAGTCGCTGGAAGCTTCAAAAGATAGCCTTGGCATCATAAGCGACCACGGCGTGGTCGCGCGCACCTACAACACATAAAAACATGGGATGAGCTATAAAGCTCAGTAAGTAGGAATGATGCATGCCGTGCACATGTGACATTTGCAAAGGCATCCGCGCCAATGCATTCAGACCTAACAGGATCAAACTCAATCTCATATCTCTCAGGGCCCTCGACTAACTTACTATGCACCATTTTCAGAGATCAAAGCCAATAAGGACAAATGGTCCAACAATCTACAATGGGTGACGAACCAAAAATACTAGTCACACATTTCGGCCCAATTCACACTGGGATGCATGACGGTCCGCCATTCGGCCCAAGCGGTATTTGCCGTTCCGCGGACGCTCACACTGGTAGCCCACTCCGAGGTCGCCAACACCAGTGATACCCTCGGTGTCGCTTCTCCCCTCGGATCGCCTCTTCCAGGTCGCACCTACCGCAATTCAGGGCGTTTTGCCCAAATAATAAATATATATCCGACGACGTACCGGGTCGTCATGGTGTCATAGAAGCAGTCCTGATTCAACTGTGAGTTGACCTCAGATGCCTATATCGGCAAATATCCATCGCTTTCAAGCGACATTATTCTATGCATACGCTCGTCTCATAATTCTTATGCATGCCGTGTATGCATGTGTTCATGCTCATGTGAGCAGTACTGAAATTCATGCTATGTCATCACATATAGCAAATAATTCACGTTCGTACAAACAACTTATGTGTTGTAGTTGAAAATTCCCACTTACCTGTCGTCCGTTCTAATTAGGCTTAGTGCTTTGGAACGTCCTCACTTCTTGACCCTTAGACAGAAATGTTGTAATATCAGCGCCATATCTAAGTTAGGTAACTAGGCTGAAATAAATTGATTCGACTACACTATTTTTGCTAAAAACCCTAAATCTCGGCTAGTATTCTAACTTAGGTATTGATGTTATGGTTTCGGTCGAATCTTAATATTGTCTCTCTTAAGAATCGCCCGATTGTATAGGGCATGGTTCGCCAAATTCCTTGGAGTCACCCGACTGGTTGCCTCATTAAATCTAGTTTCGGTCGATTCTCCCTAGCTTCCAAATCGGTCGATTGTAACATGCATGGGAATGGTTTAGTCGAAGTACCAATCGCCCGATTGGTCCTTATCTAACTTAGGTTTTGCCCGATTTGTCTCATTCAATACATAGAATTGTCAAGCTCTCGTTTATACTTGGATCGCCCGATTTGATAGGCTTTAACTCTCATTTTCGCCGTTCGCTTTCGTCATCATGTCATCACCCAATTGTTGGTCTTGAATCACCCGATTCCATGCATTGAAGACCTCACTTTCGCCGAGTTCGTTTAGGTGGTATCAAATCGCCCGATTCTAGTTCACACATGCATCAATTGCCCGACTTGAAGAGTAGAATCGCCGAGGGTTTATTTGTTGCCAATCGCCCGATTCCAGCTTACAAGCTCATATTTTATTCGGTCGATTTGTCATGCAACACATTTGCATTTCCTGAGACTTACTTAGCATTCCTACAAATCGGTTGATTCCATCTTACTAGTATATTTTCCATTTGCCGATCCCCAACATATCTCCAAATCATCCAATTATTGCTTGCAAATATATCTTCCATTCGGTCGATTCCCATGCAGTAAAGTCTTCACTTGCCAAAAATTACTTAAGACTTGATCAATGTCAAATTAAAGTTAGGAGAAACCCTAGTTTCGACCGAAACCTACCTCAATTGACTTAAATCGTCCGAATGCCCATAGAACATGTTACATTCGATCGAAGCTTATTTCAAGCTGCCTTCTTCTCCCTAATTATGATTCCTATCTTACGAGTCTTTCCAGACATAACATACATCAATCTAAGCAACCATGTTCGTATGATTACTGTTCGAAACCCTAAATCAACGACTAACCTAAGAATCATAATCCTCCTTGATAACTATCCTAAACTAGGAAAATGATACACTTTAATTCTCCTTTTATCCCTATGTTACGTAAAGTGTTAAAAATAAAGGTTTTTAAAATTGATTGAGGAATTATAGATAGAACTATTACCTTCCTCGGATCCAATTGTAAGTTCTCTTCTTTTCTCCTTTCAGAGTTGTCGAAGGTTTCTTAGGTTATGAGTTACTAATTCCTTTCCTTCTTATCTCGTAGGTTGCTTGTTCTGCTACCCAAGTGATGTCACTTATTTACTTTTAATTGTGCTTATCCTAACTTCATGTAATAACTTATTATAATAATATTAGATATTTCCTCATGGCTAAGAAATCGAGCCACATGATAATTTCTAAGTCTTAGTTATTAGAAGTCTCTTTATACTATCTCTTCTCATTTAAAATCTATTATTGGAAAATCTTATACCCTAAAACGGTCGACATAGTTCGAAATACTAAATTCCTATGTAATCAGCTCCTACAAAAAATTATATATCTTAATTACATCCTTTATAAGTTTTAACTCAGCTTTTACTAAGTTATAATCTCATAGTAGCACATAATTAAATAAGCACATAATATGCAGTCACGTAAACATATAATATGCATGCAAATTTATAGGCCAACTTACGCGCGGGACTCGGGTACTACATTGCATGGGTTAGTAAATAAGTTCGACAATATTAAATAAAGAAGATCTTCATGAGGGAAGCACTTATGTTCATTTACATACGTTCATCTATAAATAAGCATCATTCACTGAAGGAAAACACACCACTACAACACAGATCTTTAGTCCTCTTTGATCATTTTCTCTTAGTCTTCAAAATGAGTCGAAATGTTTATCTGTTTGTTTTTACTCACATTCGTTGTAGCTGTTTTCTACATCTCCTCTTTACGAACAATACCTTTGTAATTTTCACCACATGATAAAGAAGTTTTACCTCCGTACTGTGGACGTAGGTCATTTTGGTCAAACCACGTAAACTCTCGTATTCACTATCCAATTTATTTTTCTTTGTTCTATTTTTTATCCTCATTTTTCCTAGGCTTATATAATCACGATTTTAAGTATCCTAATATTATGTATTAATGGACGAAAGCCACTTGTCAAACATTGGTTGATAAAATAACTGCTAGAATAAAACATTGGGCCTCGAGGCACCTGTCATATGCCGGTTGAAGCTGTTTAACTAATTTTGTTTTGCTTGCATGCCATGGATTCTGGGGGAGTATATTTTGTTGCCTAAAGCTGTATTGAGGAAAATTGACCAGTTATGTAGAGAATATCTATGGAGTGGAAAAATTGGAGGCAAGTACATTTCCCTTGTGAACTGGGACTTGGTTTGCAGACCTAAAAAATCTGATGGCCTCGGTATCAAGAATTGTGAGCTTTGGAATGTGGCCCTCCTTGGAAACCAAATCTGGGACTTGGCCTCCAAAGCTGATAAAATGTGGGTAAGATGGATGAATGGGGTATATTTGAAAAATGAAAAGGTTTGGGATCATAAAACGCCTTCAGACTGTTGTTGGTTTTGGAGGAAGCTTAATAAAATCAAAATGTTGTTTAAAGATGGCTCGGCAAGGGACATGGGGGAATGATCTAAGTGGAACTTATTCCACTAATTCAGGTTACAAATGGCTGGAAGGGTTGATAATCATTGGATTTCTGCTCTGTGACCTGGAATAGATTCAATGTCCCAAAGCATAGTTTCTTCGTCTGGCTTGTTATGTGGAGAAAACTCATTACTTTTGATAGACTGCAATCATGGAATATTCCAGTTGCTAACCCAACTTGCAGATTATGTCTTCAAACTGATGAAACCATCCACCACTTATTTTTCAACTGTGCTTATAGCCAGCAAGTGATCACGCCTCTTTTAGTTTGGATGCAAGCTAATCGAGGGCCTACTAAGTTCTCGGATTGGTGCTATTGGATCATATCCTTATCAAGAAGGAAATGTGCCAAGTTTAAGATAGAAGCTGCGTGTTATGTGGCAACTATCTACCAAATATGGAGGGAGAGGAATTGTAGAGTCCATGGAGACAATTGTTCGGAACCCACAGAAGTGGCAAAAGCAATATATAGAGATCTGAGAGGGAGACTTCCATACTACTGCAGGACGCTGAAGTCAACTAAGGATGCAAAATTTTTGGAGCGCTTATGCCGTGTGTCCCTAGGTTAGTTGCAAGTTGTTTAGCATGAGGATTAATTTGTGATAAACTGAGACAATGTATTCGTGTGATTGTGGTAATGAATTTCTCTTTACCCAAAAAAAAATTACAGAGTTCATGATAGTAACTAGTTTTTTGGCCATTTGTTATGTTCCTAAAATAATAGTAACTTATACTTTAATTAGGTGCAATTATAATATCAAGTTTAATTTTATAATATTTTTAAGTATATAAAAAACTAACTTTAGAGGATATAATGAGAATAAAAGTAAAGGATAAAATAGTAGTTATTATGACACCGAACAATTTAACTTTGAGTGGTTAGCTTAGCTGTTCGGACAAGAAGAAGTCAAAATCTGGCCCATCACCAAAGCCCAATACGAGCCTATATTGTTGTCTTTTCTGCTTGAAGAATCGGCCACCGGCACAAATAAAGGTTGGACTTCAATTTCACAGCTCTTTCCAGGGCACACCTCCCGCGATTTTTCTGGTAAGAAACCCTAGTTTCTTGCATCGATTGTTGTCCTGTTGGGTTTTCCATATGTTTCTTGAAGTTGTTTAATTCGCTTCTAAAAATCTTGTGTTAGACCTGTCGTGAAAGTTTCGTGAGAAAAATTTTATTATTAACTACTTGGGTCGCCTTGAAGTCGCTGCTTTTACCATAACCTTGTGACTATGATTTCTGATGTGGATCTGTTTCGAGGATTACAGTTTCCTGATGAATACCGTCTTTTAGTACAAAGCGTTCGAGGTTCCCCTGTGCAATAGAAAGATTTCTTGATGAATATTTCAGTAATTCGATTCTCAATATTCCATGCTTTGCAGCGTTACGTGTGCTTTTTTATATTATTTTGGTGGTAATTTTCACCTACCATTAAAGACATGTGTGTTTTACTTTCGTCACAAATTCTTTGATTGATAGCAAGATGATGGGTTAGTGTGATTCAATGTGCTTTTGCAGTCAATAATCATCTCCCCAAATCAGCTGATACCTCCATAACTCTTTAGTCCTCTCTCTCTCTCTTACAACAACAACATGGGAACCCCCGAGACATCCCGAGAGCCATGTCCCGACCGCATCCTCGACGACGTCGGGGGAGCCTTCGGCATGGGAGCAGTCGGCGGGGCAGCCTTCCATTTCATCAAAGGAGTCTACAATTCCCCGAAAGGTGAACGACTCATAGGAGGCTCCCAAGCCGTTCGAATGAACGCCCCTCGAGTCGGGGGAAGCTTTGCAGTCTGGGGAGGGCTGTTCTCGACCTTCGACTGCACGATGGTCTACGTTCGCCAGAAAGAAGACCCGTGGAACTCTATCATAGCGGGGGCAGCCACGGGGGGATTCTTGCAGATGCGTCAGGGCTTAGGAGCTGCTTCGAGGTCGGCCGTGTTTGGGGGCGTTCTCCTCGCCCTTATAGAGGGTGCTGGGATTATGCTGAATAAGGTTATGAGCGCTCCTCAGAATTTCCCGCCCATGGAGGAAGCTGTGGAAGGTCTGCCCGGCGGGTACCCGATGGGTCACATTACGGGTCAGGGGCAGGTGGGTGCTGCTGATGGGTTGGGATTATCTCAGGCATCTTCTTCTTCTTCGAGTTCATCTTGGTTTGGAGGGTTGTTTGGCGGTGGGAAGAAGGAAGAGGGCATTGGTGGTGGTGATGGGAGTAAGGCTAAGGTTTTGGAGAGCTTCGATGCGCCGGCGCCTCCTTCGTTTGAGTACAAGTGAAGAAGTGACGGAGTTTCTGGTGTGTGGTTTGTTATTTTTGGCGTTTATGTTTGAATCTAGGTTTCGAATTGACTTGGTGTGTTTTAGTGGTGATGATGCGTACGTAAGGATTATAATGGTTTTTTTGGTTGCATTTGGATTGGATGGATTCGATATGTTAAGATTTGAGTGTTTTGCGGGTACTCTGTTCTGTTGACGATGTGGATAGAGAGGATGGAAAGCTCATATTGCATATTTGCTTTTGGCTCTCAGGCAAATATGCTGTGCTGAGCTTCTGCTATCCTCGGAGGCAAGAGCATGAGGCAGCTGGCGGTGTTTGTCACCTATAAAAAAAGGTTTTTGTCGAAGATAACCTAATAATTTAGGAAATTCGATCTATTGTATTCTTTTGACGTTGTTGCAAGTCGACTTGGGTCAACATCTCAAGTCGAAGGCATGAGCTCCAAGTTGCAAATGGATATAGTAAACGACGTAACAAATAAAAATGAGTTCAAGCCGAGCCCTCTTCTATGCACTTGATCTCTTTTCTTTTATTAGGGGTGAGGGATACCGTCCCCGCAGCTCCGCCCCGTTTTCTAGGGTCTAGTTTTAATTACCAAAAGCACCGTTTTGGCGGCACTGAATCAAACATTTTCCCAACATCAATTTACTATTTGTAGTATGTGAATGCATTATATTGTCACGTTTTTGGTCGCTCTGATATACTATACTGCCACATATGCACGTCGATCGTAGTAGTAGTAGTAGTGATAGGCTTCGATAAGTCGTGAATTGCGGATACTTTATGCCCTGCGAACATTTGTTATTATTTATTAATCATTGTCGATCTGAAATTTCTCAGATATAGTAAGTTTATGAATTCTGAGAAATATAACAGAAAACGGGACGAATCTAAGGAGGTTTTGGGCACTCAATGGTATCATGTTCAAGTATCGTCGGCCAACATATCTATGTACTGCTTTACTACTAAAACTTGATGAATCTAAGTAAGTTAAAAGAATGACGGGACCCATAGGAGAAAGTGAGCTGCTCAATCATTGGTTGCTTGGCCAAAGTACACGCATGGTTCTGAAATCGGGTATTCGAATTGGACCGGAAATTTTAGTGGTTTAAGGTTTAGTGGTTTGGTATAAGTCGAGGCACGTGATACACGCTCTCCTGAAGACAAAATTGCCCAGCTAATACCCACGGTTATGGCAAACGCCTCCGAGATACAACGACTTATGTTTAGTGTATAGCGGTATCTCAAATACACTAAACTTCGGCGAACTTTACTCTTGTTTGGGACTCACAACGAATGAGCCCAAATCCACTATATGCTATGAGTTAAAAATGCAGAGAATTTTTTTTTTTTTTTATATCTAAAATACTACTCATGTAGGGTATTTATAATAGTAGGGGGTCATTACCAAGTGTCACCAGGTATTGCATGTATCTTTTCATCTCCAAAAGGCATCATATGTTTAAAGAAAAACACATTTTCTTATGCACCTTTTTTGCCAATGTACCTCTTCGGTACCTTTTCAAATGTACATGTATGTTCTTTTTAGATATGCCTCTTAAACTTAATCTTCACACCCCTTTAATTCATTCACTTTATCTAACATAGGGCAGCAGCTGAAGCTCGTATGAGAGCAGATCGAGCACGTGCCAAGTCGAGGCAGCACAACACCGCCCTGATCGGAGCAACAACAGGCCAAGTCGGGGCAGTTCATGGGGCAGCAGACGTGCTGAAATTCTGTGACAGCAAAGGACTCGAAGGAAGTTGATCGAGGCTGCAACAAACACACGAGCAATGGCTGAAACCGAGGGCTGAGCATAAGGAAGAACCGAAACTGAAATTACAAGACAAGAGAGAGAGAGCACAGGTGCGCGTTGCTGGGAAGCATGTACAAAAGGACTGAAGTGAGAAGCACTGTAGCTTGGGCTTGGGCTGATCGTTAGGGCTTGGGCTGATTGTTAGACCGAGGCTGAAATTCCGCAAATTCGAACGGTTGTAAGCGAATTTGCCTTTATCTATTTATGTGCTTCGATTGTTATGTTTCATTGCTAAACTACCCATAATAGAAGTATTGTGAAACCTTTATTTTTAACGTGAGATTATTTATTCGTGAACGCGTGAGTATTAAGCTTGAAATTATTTTAATTGATTAACGTAGTTTGATTAAATAGTTGCAAATGTTTCATTAATCTACGTGAGTCCATGGCTAATTGAAATTACAAATCCGTAATTGTTTGTTTGTTTCAATAAGTAGCGAACAATATTCAACTTCTCTATTTTAGGTAAGTGTAAATTATATTGTAAGTTATAATGTAAGTGATACACGCTCTCCTGAAGACAAAATTGCCCCGCTAATACCCACAGTTATGGCAAACGCCCCCATGGTACAACGACTTACGTTTAGTGTATAGCGGTATCTCAAATACACTAAACTTCGGCGAACTTTACTCTTGTTTGGGACTCACAAACGAATGAACCCAAATCCACTATATGCTGTGAGTTTAAACAGAGAATTTTTTTTTTTATATCTAAAAATACGAACTCATGTAGGGTATTTATAATAGTAGGGGGTCATTACCAAGTGTCACCAGGTATTGCATGTATCTTTTCATCTCCAAAAGGCATCATATATTTAAAATAAAATACATTTTCTTATGCATCTTTTTTGCCAATGTACCTCCTTGGTACCTTTTCAAATCTACCTCTATGTTCTTTTTAGATATGCCTCTTAGACTTAATCTTCACACCCCTTTAATTCATTCACTTTATCTAACAATCCCCCACATGAATGAATTTTAATGCATTCATGCAACATTTGAGAGTCCCGGTGAACCATCATTGCATCAAGAAAGATAGTTGTGGCTTTGAATCTTCTTTAGTGAAATATTATCGGATACACTGTACGGTTAGTAGCGCGATGCTTTGTACTTACCGGCCATTTGTGTGCACCAAGACAATAGTACTCACACAATGATAATTCTAACAATTTCTTGTTCTCACGTTGTGTCCATTTCGACCCTGGACCATATCTCGGTTTAGTAAGTGTTCGTTTATAAGCGGCCAGTTTACTTATTCACTTACAAAGGTGATTCTCCTATAAAGAGTATCCTGCCTTACTCCACCATTAGGTATATGAATCATTAAAAGTCCTAGACTTAACCTCACCACTTAGGCATATTTCACACTTAACGGTTCTTTGGAATGAGTGTAGTTTTCAAGTGTTTCACTGAACTGTCAAAACTTAGTTTTCCCATTGAACCGGGTTTCGGGATCTCCGATTCTCAAGGTTGGGTTACCGCTAAGACTGTTCTTATGTTGTGGATTTTTATCTCATTCCACTAACCATTTTGTACACTTGATCTCGTTTAATGCCTTTAGCAAGCGGATCCGCTAGGTTTTCTTTTGACTTTTACGTAGTCAACCGAAATAACCCACTCGAGATCAACAATATGTATCATAGTTCTGTGTCTACGACGTGCATGTCGAGACTTCGCAATGTACAAACTTCTTTGTGCCCTTCCAGTTGCCAATTTCATAATGTACTTTCGCGACGAGCACCGGTTTATTCCAATATGGAATATTCGATTTTTTATGATATTTCAATATTTATCAAATACCCCCACACATTTAAATATTTATAGGTGGGGTAGTGATCTACAGAAGCTTATGAGGAACAAATCCTCTAAAGCCATCATCATTTGAGTTACGAAATCCCGCCACCTTTTCTCCTCGAGGGGTTGGTCGGGTTTCTACATATCTTCTCTCATGTATTCATATAGTGGTGCTGCCATAAAGTAGAGCGCACGACGCCGAAGGATTTATTTCATTTATTATTATTTTTTTCATAGCCCTCAGGTCCCGATGCTGCTCCCGGTGGAGTAGCGGTCGACGACGTTACTTCGGGCATAGTCGGGCACCCGCCCACGAGATGCTCCTTGCACAGCTGCGTAGCGCCTGACAAGTTGCGCTCTATGAATAATATCTACAAGGCGTGACGAGGCTACCCCGTGCACAACCGCATAGCCCCCACAACGCTCCAGGCGTGGCTCCATGCACAGCAACTGAAGCGCCCAATTGCGCTGCTACGTGAACAACTGCACAGTGCCCAGCGAGCCGCTCTATGCACCGCCACGTAGCACCCGACGGCAGTCTAGCTATGCCCTATTTATCCCACATACTCGCAGCCGTGCGCTGTCACATGATACCATGCGCACATGAGTGCATATCGGCGAGATGGCCGGGCTGTCTGATCGCATGACGTGTGGCTCAACCACATCTAATCGGTCTGACCGCATCCTGTGGCAGCTCAGCCACAAGCCATGATCTTGAGCTATGCGCTCGCGCCTAGAACAACGATCATCAAATCGATGCCCCGTCACTTTCCCGGTTTGTCCTCGTTGCGCCTTGTACGACACAACAACGAACACGACAGATCAGCTACAAGGATGGGGTGGTCTGATCACTCTCATACGTGCGAGCACAATTGCTACCACACGCATGGCAGTCGCGTGTGACGAATGTCTCACCCAAGCGGAGATTCGTTCTATCTCACGGCACCTGCGTGTGACGCATGTGCGAGTACGAATGTTTTTTTATTAATATTTCGTTCCTTATTCAATTCATTCTATCTTACAGATTCGAGATGACGTCGAGCAGCTTGTTCTAATACGAGCTATCCTTCACGGGTGCTCATATTTGTCCTCCGAAGAACTCAGGCCGAGCGCCTGCGATGCCGGTGAGGCGTCACAGGATGACGTCCCGCTGCCCCCAGCCTAGCCTCGAATCATTAGTGCTGATTTCGCTGCCTTGGCTGGCCTCGGTTCGTCCCGTCTTCTTTTGTGATCATTGCTTCTCTTCGCGAGTGGTCCAAATTAAAAAAGTAATCTTTTTCTAATGACTGCCGACGTGCTCCGATATTGCTTCTTCCATGGATTTGAGTTACTTTGGGCAAAAGATCTTTCCCAAGCCTTATACCTCCTCATGAACGGATTTCTCAACCACTAAATTCAAAACTTGCACTTACCTCTCTCTTAGTACTTCGAATCGTTGAAAAACTTCATCTTGACTTTTCTATTCAGATTCGCCAATTGCTGATACGCATGTCATTCGCATTTCATGTCTTGATTCTATCTGAATCAGCGCTTCGACGATGTATCAGTGTGCCTAGACGTATGTTCCTCGAAGGCATATTCCTTCTTGAATTGTTTTTTCTTTTTACTGTACAGCTCTTCCCAATCATCATCGAAGTGTTGCCTCCAAGAGTGCATGTAACATCCCGCCCCATACCGGGTGTCACTGTAGCATCGGTCCATACCGGGACCAGTGTGGGCCCACCACACTCCGACTGATAGTCTGACCCAACTGTACCACCATTTAACCTTTCAGCGTGCTTCGTCCTCGCTCACACGCACCCTGGGCAAACTTCCTAGAGGGTCACCCATCCGTAGATTGCCCCAAGTCAAGCACGCTTAACTTTGGAGTTTATATAGATGGACTCCCGAAAAGGTAGGTCGACCTTGGTGATATGAGTAGTACTATCAATTCTCTTATAAGATTCTTAGCCTGACATGCCCATACGTTGCCAGTCTCAAGATCCCCTCTCATTCGGGTGTGGGATCGGTTCATTCATGTACCCCTTCGCCTAGAAGCCTGCCAGGAGCCGCTCCTTGTTCGTGCCCCTCTATGGCACCGGCGATCACTCCCCGCCCTCTTCGGCCCCGGTCGTCACAGTGCCTTGCTCATCTTCTAAAGCCTTGCTCATAACTCTTTGGCAAAGCTTCTTCTAAGTGCTTTTGTCTGAGCGGTTGTAACCAGCGTGCTTCAAATCCATAGAAATAAGTTCCATCTTCTCTTGTCGTGACCATCTTACTTCGAACCAACAGTGTTGACCTTTTTGGTCCATGAGAGAGAGTTTTGATGAACTATGTAATTGTAATGACGTTAGGTTTATAAATTAAGCAATTCGATGAATAATCAATATAATGTCTAAGTACATGATAATATTTGACTATGCATGAATTATGAGCTATAAAATGGTTAAGGTGTCAAACATTTATTCGTATGTGATTCTGTGATTTATTGGTGAAACTATGTAATCGCATGTTATAGACGCCTCACATGCTAGGATATATCGTACTGTGCTATTTATGGGAAAAACGTGTGAGATATCCTACCGGATTATATAAGGAAAATATGCTGTCTATATATGGAAAGTGATATATCCGTTGAGAATCGTTTATTCCTGAGTGAAACTTGCATCTACGATTTTTGAATGCATCCCACTAAATTAATTGTGCGAAATCGAATTGATATCTTTCCTTATACTGATTAAGATATTATAATTAGGAAAGATTTTATTGATTGACTTTGTGGATAAGGTGCTATTAAATGGTATGTGCTGTAAACAGATGTTATCTCTGAAATATGGAGAGTTGTGGCATGACATGTTAATTCGTGATAGCTGTGATATGATCTGATTTATGTACTAATGGTAAATATATTGATCTGATACTATGTGCTAAATATGGAAAATGTATTGATGTGCTGCTAAAATATGGAAAGTAAATCTGGACTAACTTATTCTATAAACTGATAGCAGAGAATCACACATGAAAAGTTCTGTTATGGTAAATATAATTCGAAATAATTGAATATGCTTTGAGAACGAATCTGAGCCTTTATATGGAATAAAATCATGCTTAAATGAGCTTGTGACCGTTGTGAACATCTATTGTGAGCATGATCTACATGGCATATTTACTACTCGAAAATTGCATGGATTATGTGCTTGATTTGGTGATTAATATCTTGATTTGATTTTCCATGTGAAGTGTTGAGTGAAAAGGTTTATACATGAGCAACACTTCATAATTGCGAGGGACTTAGAATCTGCGAACCTACGACTACGAGAGTTTTGAGCAGAAACACCACTGAGAGATTCCTGAGCGATCATTTGCGATAGATTTCTGCCTACCTGAGCGATCACTTGCGAAGTACTGAACGTACTAAGTTATTCCAACCTCCCACCATATATTTTGTCTTCGGACGTGTTGTCTTCGGACGTGAGCAAACAAAGAAGTCAAGTTCGATGTTTACGCACACGTGAAGGGAAGGACGAGTTCCGGGGGCCCTTCCGTAGCGAGCTGTGTCTGTCGGGATCAGGAGATTCCGAGGAAAAAACTCGGTGTGTGGTAACCTAGTGTATCTAGTGTTCGACTTGTTTCGGTTATGTATTGGGCTAATCAATCAGTTTTGTATCCAGTTAAGGTGCATTATAATGGTTGGTTAAACTCTTGGGGAGCAAACCCCAAGGAAAGGAGTAAACCCCTGCTGGGGATATAACCTCTATAAAAATCCTGTCTCGCATTTACTTTACAGTTATTTTCTTTTCGCTGTGAGACAAACCCGACACACATCCGACGTTACTAGGATATATCAGGCATACTAATCACAAGCATCAGTAGGCATCTCTAAGTCACTACATCTTAGGATTTGTGAAAAGAAGAAGCATAAATTTTTATAAGTCTAATTCACCCCCCCCCCTCTTAGGCACGTTTTTGTCTTCAAACAGAAATAAAAAAACTGAAAAATTTCGTCTTCAGTTTGTTATTTATCTTTTTAGTTTTTGATACGTTGACGTTGGTTTTACAAATAGGAAGTGAACTCCTACGAAAGGAGTGAAGCGAAGTACAAGTCGAGGCACGTGATACACGCTCTCCTGGAGACGAAGTTGCCCCGCTAATACCCACGGTTATGGCAAACGCCTCCGAGATACAATGACTTACGTTTAGTGTATAAAGGTATCTCAAATACACTAAACTTCGGCGAACTTTACTCTTGTTTGGGACTCACAAACGAATGAACCCAAATCCACTATATGCTATGAGTTTAAAAATGCAGAGAATTTTCTTTTTTTTTTATATATATATCTAAAATACTCACTCATGTAGGGTATTTATAATAGTAGGGGGTCATTACCAAGTGTCACCAGGTATTGCATGTATCTTTTCATCTCCAAAAGGCATCATATGTTTAAAGAAAAACACATTTTCTTATGCACCGTTTTTGCCAATGTACCTATTTGGTACCTTAATCTTCACACCCCTTTAATTCATTCACTTTATCTAACATAGGGCAGCAGCTGAGGTTCATATGAGAGCAGATTGAGCACGTGCCAAGTCGAGGCAGCACAACACCGACCAGATCGGAGCAACCACAGGCCAAGTCGGGGCAGTTCACGGGGCAGCAGACGTGCTGAAATTCTGCGACAGCAAAGGGCTCAAGGAAGTTGATTGAGGCTGCAACAAACACATGAGCAATGGCTGAAACCGTGGGCTGAGCATAAGGAAGAACCAAAACTGAAATTACAAGACAAGAGAGAGAGCGCAGGTGCGCGTTGTTGGGAAGCATGTACAAAAAGACTGAACTGAGAAGCTCTGTAGCTTCGGCTTGGGGTGATCGTTGGGGCTTGGGCTGATTGTTAGACCGAGGCTGAAATTCCGCAATTCGAATGGTTTTAAGCGAATTTGCGTTTTATCTATTTATGTGCTTCGATTGTTATGTTTCATTGCTAAACTACCCATAGTTGAAGTATTATGAAACCTTTATTTTTACCGTGAGATTATTTATTCGTGAACGCGTGAGTATTCGCTTAAGCTTGAAATTATTTTAATTGATTAACGTAGTTTGATTAAATTTTTGCAAATGTTTCATTAATCTACGTGAGTCCATGGCTAATTGAAATTACAAATCCGTAATTGTTTGTTTGTTTCAATAAGTAGCGAACAATATTCAACTTCTCTACTTTAGGTAAGTGTAAGTTATATTGTAGTTTACGCGATTTGATTTTAACAGACCAGCTGCGTTTCTCGAGAGAGCGTCGACCGAGCGAGTTAGTCAATAATCGGGTCTCTTTTGTATTTAATGCTGTCGGAATCTTAAACCTTGCAGGGCATCCCGGAAGTTATTTTTCGATTAGAGAAATAATTATAGAGCGCCTCTTAATTATCAACAAACTAAGAAGAGATTGGTTGTTAGGCGTTCGTCGACAACTATAACCGATTATGTTTACGTATACATATTATTAGGGATCAATAATCAATTACATAAATCAAGGTGGAGAACGTATACAAAACCCCCCTTAATATTATTTTTATTATTATTATTTTATTATTATTATCGATCGAATTCTGAACTAGAAGTAAATCAACCATCTTCCCTGTGGAGACAATCCTTACATTCGCTATACTCGTTTTAGTAAGGTTATAAATTTTATTTTTGGCCGTTTACGACACGACCAAGTAGCGTGTGAAGATTGTAGTCGTAGTGTTGGTGAGAGTTAATTCGAAAATTGTTTATGTTGTGCTTGCTGCATTATATGTATCGGCCTGCGTTATCCAAGAACATATGCCGAAAATCTTACACCTCAGATCCGACATAGTTAACAAATTTTCTATAGGCCTGTGATATTGCAGCACCACTCACAAGAAATTGTCAACAAACTCATGCTCTTCTTCTTCTTCTTCCACCTTCATCTCCTCATAAAACAATTCAAGAACTCGGAGAATCCCCTCAGCATCTTCAACGATGAAATCGCCCGCGTGAAACTCACGAACCCGACCCACCATTTCGACCCAGCTGCAGCCAGGCGTCTTGGCCACCCCCTTTCGTTTCATCATCAGCCTCATCTTAGCACACTCGTCCCACCTCCTCATATCTGCGTATATCTTCGAACTAATAACGTAATTCCCAGAATTCGAAGGCTCCATCTCTAACAAAAGCTTCACAACCATTTCCCCTATCTCAGCATTCTTCACCTTCTGACACGCACCAAGCAACGACCCGAGTAAGATCTCGTCGGGCTTTTGTGGCATCTTCTGCACTAACTCCCAAGCTTCACAGACAAGCCCGGCCCGCGACAGAAGATCGACAATGCAAGAATAGTGTTCGACTTTCGGGCTCAGTCCGAAAGACGAGCCCATACTGTCGAACAATCGACGGCCCTCGGCGACCAGCCCGGCGTGCACACACGCAGAGAGCAAAGCGGCGAATGTGACCTCGTTTGGGCAGATTGGTCTGTCCTCTTTGATCATGAGCTGAAAAAGGGCGAGGGCGTCTTTTGGTTGGCCGTGGAAGGCGTGTGCTGAGATCATTGCGTTCCAAGAAACGTCGTTTCTCTGTGGCATGGTTTCGAAGACTTTTGATGCGCCGTCCAAATCTCCGCACTTTGCGTACATGTCTATGAGAGCTGTGGCGACGTAGATGTTGTAGCGTATTCCTCTTCTTGATGCGTATTTGTCGACCCATTTGCCCAAATCGAGTGCACCGATTGAAGCGCATGCTGATAAAACTGCGATGAGCGTAATTTCGTTGGGTTCGGGTCCATGATCCCTTAACGCGCTGAACAGAGAGAGAGCCTCGCTGGACTGCCCATTTTGAGCGCATCTATTCGACGCAAAAATAAGAATAGCAAAAACCTCATCACATTATGCTGAATAGTACAGAAGACAACCCAAAAGATGACGCAGAATGCAAGAATGTGAACTAACCCAGTAATCATGGCATTCCAAACCACAATCTCTTTCTTTGCAGTATGATCGAAAACCTTCTTTGCTGAATCCAACTCGCCGCACTTGCCATACATGTTAATTAATGCAGAGCTAATGTAAGTATTTAATTCCATGCCTTTATCCTTCACGTACTCCTCGATCCACCTTCCCAAGCTCAAGTCTCCCAAATCACCACATGCAGCGAGAACGCTCACGAGTGTCATCTCTTCTGGGGCAAATCCTACGTCTGTCATTAGCCCAAACATGTCAACTGCTTCTCTTGCGTGGCCCGATCTTGAATACCCCGCGATCATTGAGTTCCATGAAACTGAGTCCCTATCACTCATTTCATCGAACAATTGACGCGCACAGCGCATCTCTCCACACCGCGCATACATAGTTATTAGCGAATTGGCAACGTGGAGATCTGAGATCAACCCTGCTTTCAACACCTCTCCGTGAACGACTCGTCCCAGATGCAACTTAGAAAGGTTCCCACAAGACATAAAAACAAACGGATATGTGAAATTGTCACGTTCCACGCCCAACAATTGCATTTCTGCAAAAGCCTCTAGCGCTAGATCGAATCTTTGCCACGTTGTGGCGAAACCCCTGATCATGACGTTGAACGCGTAACTATTGATGGCGGTTTGCGTGAAGAAAAGTGTAGCATAACTGAAATCTCTGAGGTCGATTATCTTGGAGAGTACGAAGTTCGGCATAGGCATTGGGATTGAGTTTATGAGCATCTGGGCGTGGATTTGCCGCACTGATTTCGCTGACTTGCATTCTTTCAGTAGATTCAAGAGATGTTTGATAAGCGTGAAACCTTCTCTGCGCGGATGTTTTACTTGGATCATGAATTGTGACGGGAAACCTTGTCTGAACTGAAGGCGGCGTTTGGGATAATTTGTAAAGACTTGTATATTCACAATTGTTATAAAAATATTTTAACGATTTAATATTAGACTAATGATGATTATTGAGCGAAAACAATTTTTATTCATAATTCCCAAAATACATTTTCACGCAACCCAAATAAACTATTAACAGCCGCCACCGTCCCCCCATTCACCTCCCCTACCTCCTCCTACTCCGCTCCTCGCCACCGTCCCCTTGCTGTCAACTCGCTCCTCCCCCAACCTCCATATGAAGTTGGGGGAGTCTTGCTTTTTTGCTTTAAAAAAAAATGCACCTTGCCGCCTCCTCCGCCGCATGCCGCCCTGCCTCCTCCGCCGGTCACCCCGCCCTGCCTCCCTCCGCCTGTCATGCCGCACCGTCACGCCGCCCGCCACCTGCCGGCGTGCCACCGTCCACCTTCCGACCGCCCTGCCGCCTTCCGTCAGCCACCGGCCGCCGCCAACTTCTGTCTTCCCCCTCCGTCCGGGAGACTTTCTCTCGCAACCTCAGTTGTGAGCTTTTTCTATCTTGTGGAGCCTCAGTCCGATGAATAGAAAAACCCTGAAATTGAAGACCAAGTGAAAGTGAAGACTATCGTAGATTTAGTTTAATAGCTTTTTCTGTTATAGGTTTTTTAGTTCTTGGTCGTAGAAAATAAGTTTTTGTGTTCTGTCGGTTTTTTGTCCCTTGTGGACCTTTTTCTCCCCTCGTGGGAGTGTTGTCCCCTTGTGGGGTTGTGTTGTGCTCATGTGTGTTCTCCCGGTTTAATGTGCGGAAATTATCAAAGTCTCTGGCCAGAACATATAACTGACCCGCGATAGTCGTAGAGGGCAGTTTAGGTATTTTCACCGACATAAACGACATAGAGTCGAGTTCTGTAAGTTGGACTATGCGTGACTTTCGCTCGACCGGGACAAACGTAAAGGGTTTATACGTATGACGAAAATCTACAGTCGGTTCGTGGATTATGATTATATCAAATTCGTACTCAACATGGGATCTGTTCGGTACCACGGGGCTGGCTAGGTGAATACCGAACTCCTAGATACCTCCTAGACCGGTTGAGACGAAAAGAGAGCCGGGGTTAAAAAGGGCAATCGACACAACGTCATCAGAGAGAGAGAGAGAGAGAGAGAGAGGGCTAGGTCCCAGAATGAGACATTAGGGTTTGGGGGTTGGCCACAACTCTTATCGGCCGAAAATACTAAGTTTGACTAATGAGGGGTAAAATGGTCTTTTCACCTCACGAGATATTTTTGAGATAAAATATTGGATATTTAATATTTAGTATATGATTTAAATTAGATTTAAGTCTTTGTTATTGTTTTACAAAAATAAAATTATTTAATTTGGAATTAAATAATATATATCGGATATAAATATAAATATATATATATATATGTATGTATATATATATATATATAAGTTTCGAATTTTATTAGATAATAAATCAAAAATTGTAAATATATTTATATTGGATATTATATATTTAAATATACTAAATATAGTATTTTAATTGATTAACATGTTAGATATTTAATTCATTAAATTTAATGTTTGAATTTTGAATTCATAACTTGGTAAAATCAAGGCTTAGTAAAAGAGGAGGTGGAGGATTTTCTCAACCTCAACCTATTTTTGGCAAATCCTAGGTGGTATAAAGCGGGATTTTCGAGCTAATGAAAGAGGAGAAGCTGAATTTTCGAAATTTGAGCTCAAGAGAGGAAAAACTAAGAGTTTTCTGCTCTCATCACTTTCTCTCTCGCACTCTCTCTCTGTGGGACAGGAAGCAGCTCGTTCTTGGCCTAACCGCACTTGCAAGAACGTCTGCGACGTTAGAGAGGTACCGGCGTGATGGTTTTGCGCAAAGAAGGAGTCCCATTCGTGTGCTTTCGGCGTAGGAGAGGGGCACTATGCCTTGGGGATTCGAAGGGTTCGAAGCTAGCCATCGTCTATAGGTTTCAACGAGGTGTCATGGTTGATGCCTTATTTCTTTATGTCATTACTTTCTCGTGTTTGTAACCGAGCGATCTTGGATAGGCGAAAAACCCCGTAAAATTTTAAAATTCCGCCGTTCAAGGAACATGGATCTGGGGACCCTCGGGGATTCCCAACAGAATTGACACGGACAATTTCCTGCTTTAGGAAGGTGATACGTATTTGAGATCTTATTATCTATGTCACTTGGGTAATCTTAATGTATTTGCTAGGCACTAATTATGATTTGTAGAATTAGAATGAGTCTAATTCTAATGCCAATATAACATGGATCCTACTAGGTCACACCAAAAGGGAACGATCAAAGAAATAATTTTTATATTTTTACATAGAGATGTAAATAAGTAGATAAATTAATTATGCGATAATTTATTTGTTCGTCATATAAAAATATAAATAAGATTCATATATAGAATAATGATTCATATATATGTGATATATAGATATATATGATATATATTTAACATTTAATTGTTATTCATTTAGAATAAAAGATTTGATTTGAGGGAATCGGCTATGCATGATTAGACAATATAAATGGCCTATGATTGAGGCAAGATATTTGATATAAGACGTCTAAACATGTCACTGATTATATTAGTGCTAAAATTATGAAATAATATATTATAAACAAGATCTTGTACATTCATGAGACATGAGATGAATGTATATAAGCAAGCCGTGACCTCCATTGCATCATTATCCTTTCTCTATTGTGCACTTTAGCAAATCTTACGAAGAAAAGGTAGAAAACGAGTTTCCGTCCTTTTGAATAAAGTTCGATCATCCGAGTATTTTCTAGCTAGAGAAAGGGAGATTCTTTGATCAATTCATCGATGGATATAGGTAGAGATACCATACGTTTGCTATTTAATTACGTACTCATCTCAAGATCATATCAGGTATGATCTCTACGAAAGAGTTAAGTTTAATTCGCATGGATCTTGGTGGAATCGTTTTGATACGTTGATATAAAAGAAATTTAATTTCCGCTGCGTATAATGCTTTGATTTGGTGCGTCGATACCCTAAACCTGTTTGCACCATATGGCAAAAAATGTCAAGCATCCAACCTATATTGTGACCAACATTATAAACCCTAAAGAAATACAATAGATAAAAAATTCATAATATCGCACCCAAGCCATCACGTTTTTATAGCCGAAGCACTCAACACTATATTTGATTGTTGTGTTTCACACCCCATATTCTTCCATTATGATGTGGTCGGAAAAATGAATCTATTGCCGGCTACCAATCGCCTCTTTCCCACTAGAATAACGTCGCGCTCTCTAATTGAAATTGCCAAAAGGTGGGGGGTGAGGTGGCGTTTGCCCACTTGCCTCGGTCAAAAGGATGGTTTCTTTTCGATTTGTGTATGTGATGTAAAGTAAATTAAGACTAGCTTGTAAAAAGTAAGAATGGTATCAACGGATGGTGAACTCTAGGAGTGACTAACGTATTTCTAGCTCCTAAGGGACATACTTCTTCCTCAACCATTGTCCCACCTTCTCCACATGACTCCACACTCCCTTCATTCGCCTCATCCTTCCACGATCCTTTGACTGCGTACGGGGTAAGGATTGTGTGTTGTCATGTTTATTGCCTCTTCCCTTAATTTTCATTAGGCGTTGCGTTGGGCCTTGGACCCTTTCGTTAAGGGGGTCACTTAACTCTTCAAGGGTCGGCCCATACGATCCCCCGGGCTGTTTACCCGAGGGCCAATCCTTGCACCTCGATGGTTCGGCCTCTACAACCCTTCGAGAAATCCACCCGAGGGTCTGGCATCCTGAGGGGTCGGCTCCGATTGTCCCTCGGGCTACCTACCCGAGGGCTACTTTCGCATTCCGATGGCTTTCTTCACGTCTCGAAAGGTCGGCCAATGTGACTTCTCGGGATATTACCTGAGGCTTCCCTTGCGACTTGGGGGGTCCGGGTCTGGTGGCGTCGTGGCTCCTCGAGCTACTGCGCGAGGGCCACCCTCGCGACTTAAGGGTTCGGCATTCGCAGCTCCTTGGGATATTTGGCTCGGCCTACGTGGCTCCTCGAGATATTTTCCCGATGACGTCCCTCGCGGCTCGAGGTGTAGATGTCTATTTCTCCTCGGGATTTTTCAGGACATCCCTCGCGGATCGAGGGGTTGATGTTCATGACCATTGAGATGTGTTTCCGAAGACTTCCCTCGCGACTCGAGGGGTAGACGTCTATGTCTCTTCAGGATATTTAGCTCTGCCTAGGTGGCTTCTAGGGACCTTTTCCCGAGGGCCTCCCTCACGGCTTGAGGGGTCGGCGTCAACAGCTCCTTGAGCTTGTTATCAAGGGCTACCCTCGCGTCCTGAAGGCTCGGCCATTTCGGCCCCTCTAGGAAGATAGGTCTCCTCTAGGGGATGAAAGCATGATTTTTTCTGGGCAATCCTTTGGGTTGGGGGGGGGGGGGTGATCGAGTTCGTTTTTTTATGCGTTACAACTAATCCCGAGTATTTTGCCATTGACCCGGAAAATTCGAGGGTAACACATTGATAACGAATTCGCCCGTCGCTGTAGACTTTGAAACACGATAAAAATATGAGGAAGCATGATAAAGAAGCCTATTACTATATTTTCTGAAAAATTTTATTACATCGATAAAAATAGTTTCGGAGGATGACCCGCATCCCATGGTTGAATCTATGGAGAAAAAATTTCCTAGCTAAAAAATTATGTGGCCCATTCTCGTTCATGATATATGACACAAGCTAAAAATTGAAGCAAGGGCTTTTTTGGTTTATCCAGAGATTATATCAACTAATAGGGTTTTCAACCTTAATTATACTAACATGATTTGTTTAGAGTGATGTACGTTATAGCTGGAAAGAAAAATTTGTATGATAGGGATCTTAATAAAGGAGAAGAAGGCAGCTTGAAATGAATTTCGATCGATTGTAATAACCATATGAGCAATAGGGCGAAATGAATGGAGATTTTAGGGTTTGACCGAACTAGGGTTTCCTAGTATTGACCCGATTTGAGACCAACATTTAATTTAAAATCTCGGCAAAACCTATATATGGAATCGGCCGATTGGAACCTTGAAGCAAACTCTCGGCCAATGCACGTATAAAACTTGATGAATCGGGCGATTTGTGGGGAATGAGGAACACGGCGATTGTGTCCTTTAAGTGTTTCAATCAGACGAAAAGAAAACTACATAAGTAGGTGACGACGTGATGACAACAGCAACCGGCGATTTCGACTCCTAAGTGCCTCAAATCGGGCGATTTGAGCATCAACCAATCGAATGACTAGGTGACGTCAACACTCGGCGATTTTAGGCTTAAAGGACTTCTCAATCGGGCGATTGAAGGCTAGTTATTTTCTCTCCAATCGGGTGAAGCTACCTAGCCATGCATGAATCGGGCGATTTAATAATTAGAAGAAACCATCGGCGAAACATGATGTTGAGCTATTTGATCAGACGATTAAAGATGTCATGGAATCGACCGAAACCAATTTTATACGTGATCATTTAGGGACATCTCAAATCGAGCAACTTGGAGATAGCATGGATCGAACGAAACTTGTTACAATGCATGACCAATCGGGCAATTAAGTGATCAACAAACCCTTTCCATACATGATACCAATCGGACGAAGCGTGAGCTAGAAGCAATCGGGCAATTCCAAGACCAAACTATCGAGCCTTATGTGCTATAGTTGAATACTAACTTGACTTAGATTATGAGTTGGAACTTAGGGTTTTTACCCAATCAGTATAGTTAAAATAAATTAATTCTACATAGGTACCTAATTAGGGTATGATACTAACACGATGATATTTATGTCTAAGGGTCGAGAAGTAAGGTGTTGCAAGGCAATAATTACGTAAGCTTGGACAATAGGTAAGTGGAAGTCTCAACTACAACACATAATTGTATGTGAAGAATTATGTGTTTATGTGCTTCCATGAATTTATGTGAATGCTTACGTGATTTATCTACATGATATGATGACATGACATGCATATTCACGACATGTTCATATGCACGCACGATTAGTATTAAAGACAGGATACGAGAGCGTGCATGATACAAGATCGCCTGAGAGCGATAAATATTCGCCGATATGGGCATCTGATGTCGACTCACAGTTGAGTCACGGCTCTTCTATGCTACTGTAGTGACGTCTTATGTTGCTACCTTCAAGACATGACATGTTCAAGACAAGACATGGTTTTTGGGCGAATGCCCTCATGGCGGATTGTGGAACCTGGAGGATGCGAGCTGAGGGATAAGCGACACCGAGGGTATCTCTGGTGTTGGCAACCTCAGAATTAGCTACCAGTGTGAAGCGTCCGTGTGACGTGTGAAACCACCTTGGAACAGAAAAGGTGCCCTAGGGTTGGCCTCCCATGAGTGGGTATTGTCACTTATATATTTATTTATCCCTTGTGGATTCGAGCTCCATGATGGTGCATAGCAAGATAGCCGAGGGCTCTACATGACAAGACAAGACAAGAAAAATATGAGGTCTAGGAAGCATTGGCGCGGATGCCTTTGCAATTTAGGGCACGTACATGGCATTCAAGGGTTTCACTTACTGAGCTTTATAAGCTCATTCCACGTATTTATGTGTTGTAGGTTCACGAGATCACGGTACGTGATCTTTACGATGACAACGCAAAATTTTGAATCTTCCGAAGGACTTTTGAGGTGGCAGTGTGTACATGGATGCGACCTGAGTGGTGGGCCGATAGATTTTTTTTGAACACGCATGCGCACTTACTTATGTATTTATGTCCTAGGAATATTTTGTAATGTACAGGAAAATTTCCTTCATATAAAAGGAAAAATTTTGTACACATTTTCGTTAGTTATTATTTCCTTAAATCACATGGTCACGTAATTTAGTAGTAAGAATGAGTGGTAGAAGTCATGGGTGCCACAGCCCTAATCTCTCGTTCGCTGCTCGTTGTGGAGGTGAAGCTGAGAATCGGCCGACTTCTCTGTATCTTCTCGTTCTGATTTTCGTTCAAATGCTTTTCATTCGTCGTCATCCTCAGTAAATGAATTCACTTGGTTATTTTGCAATATTTTTGTTTTACAGGGATATAATTGTCCATTAGGTAGCTATGTGATATAAAAGTTTGAAAAGGGGAGTTTTGTGATAATTGAATTGGAAGGGGGGGTAAGTTGATGTATAGTTTGGGGTAGGGGGAGTTATGTGTAGATTGCTCTTACTCTTAATCAAATTTAAATTCTTTTGAAAGAGGGGTTAGGATTGGAGGTGTTATGATTAAGTGAAGTAGTGTTTGGTAGGAGGGTTATTTAAAGGTGAGATTTAGTTAATATCTCTTTAATAGACCCCTATTAAGGTATTAACTAAAGCTACCCCTCACCCTACCTTTAGCTAATCAGAGACATTTATGACAAAATTACCATTTATTTATTATATATTCAATTCAAATTATGGGTAAATTTGTAATTGATTTTAATTAAACTTAAAAACATTTAAAATTATCTACCAAATCCAAGATCATTATTTAGATTCATCAACCAAACACCGTAAAAATTCATACCCTCCATTATTTAAACACAACTAAAGCTAATACCATCTAAACTCATCCTCCCTACCACACGGAACCAAATTTTTATGTTATTAAACTTTATTAAATAAAAATTGGATCTAAAAATATAAAAAAACCTATATAATTCATTCATAAATTACATTTTAATAAAAAAAATATTTTAAGGTCCATCCCGCCAAAGCCGCGGCCCGCGCGGGCTTACCCGCCTAGACCCGCCCTCTGGCGAGCCTGAGAAATGGCAGCCCACAGACCGCAGGCCCGTTTGACAGTCCTAAATATCAATTAACATTTTGATTGACCTGCGTCGGTTTAGGTATCGGGTAACCAACCCTTTCAAATCTTTCGAATACTTCCCTTTTATGCTATTATGAAATATACTAACTCGATTGACTATGGACTTGGCCTTACGCCACATAACAAACTCCATGTTGCGGGACTACTCTGCAACGATGATTTTACCTGACTCGGCACCTAACAACGAAAGTCTATCCTTTAGAAAAATCAAACTTAAGTGACCTCAGCAATGAAATGCCATGGACATATCCGCTAAGTCGTGCCCTTCGAAGGGGGTTTTCGAACACTGCTCATTAGCTAATTATTCCAATATGGAGTATTAACTAGTATGTTAACATTAGTTATATGGCAAAGTCAACATAAATTAGTTACGTTCTAGCCCAATTAAGTTCGAAATTAGCAAAACACTTGGACTATTTGAGTCTTCATTAAATATCAGTGTGCCACATTACTTTTAGTCCTACCGAGCGCCGAGCCAATTGGGCCCAAACATAATTTCTAAAATTAACAACTGTCATAACAATCATGATTCCCCTTAAAAACTGTTCAAACTTAGGAAATTAGTACACCTTAAATCCTCTCCTATCGTTTTATTTCCCTAAGCTTTTAAAAAAATTAAACTTTATGTTTATATATATGCAAAACGTATACCTTGAAGTAAGAGTATCTATATATATATATATATATATATATATATATATATATATATATACCTTGTCTTAAAGCTTGAATTCGATCGGTGTTAGTTGAGTTCTCTTCTTTTCCCCTTTTTTTTAACGAGATTTCCTTTAGCCTAAGTAACTCTACTAATGTTTATCCCCAAAATTGGGCTGAAGTAAGTAGTTAATTCAGCCCATCTATGCTAATAGTAATCCAAATTTGTTCTTACTAGTATTAGCCATTAAACTTGCATCATTTAATTTTAGTAATTACCCTCTTGTCTAAATTCGGTCCTTACCAATATAAGTGTTAATTATTTTCCTAAGTCTCAAAACTACCTTCCAAGTCATATCTCATATAAAATACAATAACATATAGCATGTAGTCACTGAAGCACATATAATGTCGCAAAACATGCTTCATGCAGTCACGTAAGTCATATAAAATACATGCATATTTATTGGCCGACTTACTTACGTGACCCGATATTACATCCTCCCCCCTTAAAAGGGATTTCACCCCCGAAATCAGGCAGGGAGAAACAGCTCAGGGTAGCGAGTTCTCATATCATCTTCCCGTTCCCACGTTGCTTCCTCTGTGGATTGATTCTGTCATAGAACTTTTACTAACGGGATTTTCTTATTCCGTAATCGTTTCACATCATACATCAGGATCTCTGTTGGTCTATCCTTGTAACTCAAATCCGACTTATGCTGGTAAAGGACTTCGTTATTCAACACGTGGTTGGATCTGCGGCATATTTTCGCAATGTTGATAGATGAAAGACATCATGGACTTGAGCTAGCGAAGCTGGTAATTCAAGCTGATATGCTACTTCGCCGACTTTCCTAAGTATCCGGAACGGTCCTATGTACATGGGGCTCAGCTTGCTCTTCTTCCCGAACCATTTAACGCCTTTCATAGGAGATACTTTCAGAAATACATAGTCATCTGTTTCGAACTCCAGTGGTCTAGGCTTTTGGTCTGCGTAGCTTTTCTGCGTACTCTGGGCCGTTTTCATTCTTTCTCGTACCTTCGATATTGCTTCCGTCATTTCTTGTACTAGGTCAGGGCCTAGTATCGTTCGTTCTCCAACTTCATCCCGAAGAATTGGAGATCTGCATTTGCGTCCATATTGAGCTTTATATGGAGCCATTCCAATCATTGCATGGTAGCTGTTGTTGTATGAGGATTCGATTAAAGGAAGATATCAGCTCCATTTCCTTTAAAATCGAGCATACAGGCTCTTAGCATGTCATCTAATGTCTGAATGGTCCGTTCTGACTGCCCGTAGTTTGGGGATGGTCGGTAGCACTGAATGACAACTTGGTTCCCATGGAAAATATTGAGCTGATTGGCAGAAAGTGGGCAGACTTGGTCAGTCGATCAACGATGACCCATATAGCGTCGTGGCTCTTTACTGTCTTCGGCAAGCCGACGACGAAGTCCATTGTACGGGCAGGGATTGTAAAGTTCCCGTCGGTCGTTGGTGTTATGCCTTTATTTGCTGGCACGTCAGGCACTGGCTTACAATGGTCGCTATGTCCCTCTTCATCCCTGGCCACCAATAGTTACATAGTAAATCTCTGTACATCTTTGTTGCTCCGGGATGAATGGAGTACACCGTGTCATGTGCTTCTTTCATAATTGTCTTTCAAAGTTCTTTGTCATTACGGACATATAGTCGATTTCTGTAGTGCAGACTTCCATCTTCTCGTACCTGGTAGTCGGATGGTCTTTGTTCTGGTTGCGTTTCCTTGATCTTTGAATACAGTTCATCGTTTTCTTGTGCTTTTGTGATTTGTTCCATCAATATAGGTCGGAGAGTTAGCGCGGCTAGCCTTGTTTCTATCTCGCCCGTTGGTATTAGTTCCACTTCGAGCCGTTTGTAATTCTGTGCTTACAATTTTGCAGCTTAATGCATCCGCAACTACGTTAATTAATGCATCCGCAACTACGTTCGCCTTTCCAGGATGATAGCTAATTATGCAGTCGTAGTCTTTGACTAGTTCGAGCCACCGTCTCTGCCTCATGTTCAACTCCTTCTGAGTAAAGAAGTATTTCAGACTCTTGTGGTCTGTGAATATCTCGCATCGCTCGCCATATAGGTAGTGCCTCCAAATTTTAAGCGCGAAGACTACGGCGGCCAGTTCTAAATCATGCATTGGGTAATTCTTTTCATATCCCTTGAGCTGCCATGAGGCATACGTGACTACGTTCCCTTTTTGCATTAGGACACACCCTAAGCCATTCTTCGATGTGTCGCTATAAACAGAAAATCCTCCGGTCCCCGTAGGTATCGTTAGAACTGGCGCCGAAGTGAGTCGTTTCTTCAGTTCATGGAAGCTCTGCTCGCAAGCATCGTCCCATTTGAATGGAGTATTTTCTTTGTTAGCTTCGTTAAGGTTGAAGCGATCTTCGAGAAATCCTTGATGAATTTCCTGTAGTATCTAGCTAAGCCGAGAAAGATCCTTACTTCAATTACGTTCGTTGGTTGAGGCCAATTGTTGATAGCCTCGATCTTGCTAGGATCGACAGAAATTCCAGCTGCTGAGATCACGTGCCCAAGAAATACGACTTGATTGAGCCAAAATTCGCACTTCTTGTACTTCGCGTACAACTACTTTTCTCGCAATATTTCCAGGACAATCCTCAAGTGTTGCTTGTGCTCCTCTCGTGTCTTTGAAGAAATGAGGATGTCATCAATGAATACGATGACGCATTTGTCCAGGCTTGAACACACGGTTCATGAGGTCCATGAATGCCCCTGGTGCATTAGTCAGCCCGAAAGGCATGACTAGAAATTCGTAATGCCCATAGCGGGTACTAAAAGCCATCTTCGGAATGTCTTCTTCTCGGATCTTCAGTTGGGGATACCCTGATCTCAGATCTATTTTCGAAAACACTGTTGGTCCTTGAAGCTGGTCGAATAGATCGTCAATTATTGAGAGGGGATACTTGTTTTTTATCGTGATCTTGTTCAGCTCTCTATAATCGATGCAAAGCCGCATTGATCCGTCTTTCTTCTTAACAAATAGTACTGGTGCTCCCCAGGGTGACAAGCTCGGCTAAATGAATCCCTTCTGTAGTAATTCATCCAGTTGTTCTTTCAGTTCCTTTAATTCTGCTGGAGCTAATCGGTACGATGCTTTCGATATTGGTGCAGCTCCGGGTACTAAATCGATTGTGCTCCCGATCTGGCAGGAGTACAGGTAAAACTTTGGGAAACACCTCGGGAAATTCTTGTACTACCGGGACCTCTTCCAACTTCGGACATGATCATTCCTCTGATGATAGCGCAAAAATCAGGTAGGCTTCGCATCCTGTCCTGATCAGGCGCTGAGCCTTCATCGCGGAAATTTTAGGAATCTTGCTGCTTTTACTAGATCCCGTGAAGGTGAAGGGTTCGGTATCTGGTAGGTTAAAGGTCACTTTCTTACGGTTACAGTCAATAACTGCTCCGTACTTTGATAGCCAGTCCATTCCAAGGATTACTTCATAATCGTTCATTAGAATGACTATCAGATCAATGGGTAGGGTCCTATCATCAACTAATACTGCGCTATTTCATAGAATTTGATTGGTTTGCGTCGCGGCTCCATGAAGGATGGTGACGTTGTATTCGTAGTTAACTAGGCTATGTGTAACCCCGAGTCTCGCCACGTAATTAGTAGATGCAAATGAATGCGTGGCTCCTGAGTCAACTAATATGCATGCCGGGGTTGAATGTATAAGGAGAGTACCTGCCACCACAGACGGGTTGTTCTCCGCCTCTTCCGATGTCAGCGTATACCCGAGCAGGTACCATAGGTGGTCTGGCTTGGATTGGTGCTTGACTCCCGGATGCAGGTTCCTGACATGCCTTGGAAAAGTGGCCTGTACTTGTAACAGGTAGCATTCTGAGAATAGAAGATGCCCATATGTCGCCGAGTACATTGTGGGCATGGGGATATGGTCAGCTGCGGTCTCCCATGATTAGTAATAGGCCATTGAGGTGGTGCAGGTTTATTCTGAAAATTAGGCTTGGCATTCTTGGAAATAAATTATTTCTTCGGATTGCATCCACCCCATATTGGTCCCTGCACGAACTTTCGTTTTGCTTCTTGGGCTCGAATAATTCGGAGCTCAGCTTGCTCCGCCATCAATGCGCGTTCTGCCACCTGAGTAGGTAGCTCCTTGAGATCCAGCCAAGTTCACGTCCCTGTACAGTTCTGGCTTCAGGCCTCCATGAAGCGTTCCACCTTTAACGCGTCTGTGCTCACCATGTGAGCTGCAAATCGGGACAGCTGGTCGAACCTTCTAATGTATTCTGCTACAGTCATCATGCCTTGTTGCGGATTGATGAACTCGTTCATCTTTTGAGCTCTAACTGGGGCGGTGAAGTATTTGCTCCTAAAGAGCTCCTTGAACTGATCCATGTCATTGTGATAGGATCTTCAAAAGCCAAGATTGTGTCCCACCAATGGCCCGCACTTCCCTCAGCAGGAAGGCAACGCACATAACTTTTTCTTCTTCTGGGATCCTACTATACTGGAACATACTTTCCAGTGTTCTTAGCCAATGTTCAGCTGCTGTAGGGTCAATGACATCTTTGAATGTCGGGGGATTGAGTTTACGAAACCTCTCCCCAACTATTTCGGCCCTCTCCGCCCGAGAAAGTCCACTATTCGACGGTCCTCTCGTATTTCGTTTTTGCATCATTTCTTGAATTTGAGCGGATTGTTGGCGAACGAGTTCTGTGAGTTGGAGAATCACCGTATCTCGATTATCGGTAGGAGTCGCGGGTTGCTTGCCCTTATCCGTAACCCCACTACCTTTTCCTCTTGTTCTACCGATCTTATACCCTAATAGTCCCTAAGGCCAATAAATCATGCACATACGAAATTTATATAAACATAAAACTTACTAGCAAGGCCGCTTCCGTGCTTTTGAGTGTGTGTACATAGACAGTCTACAGAACTTGTAACCGAAAGCTCTGATATCGCCTGTGGCACCTCTGACTTCTACCACTCATTCTTGCTACTAAATTATGTGACCGCATGTGATTAAGGAAATAATAACTTACGAAATGTGTACAAAATTTCCTTTTATATGAAGGAAATTTTCCTGTACATTACAAAATATTCCTAGGAAATAAATACATAGGTAAGTGCACATGCGTGTTCAAAAATAATCTATCGGCCCACCACTCAGGTCGCATCCATGTACACACTGCCACCTCAAAAGTCCTCCGAAAGCTTCAAAATTTGGCCTTGCCATCGTAAAGATCACGTACCGTGATCTCGTGAACCTACAATACATAAATACGTGAAATGAGCTTATAAAGCTCAGTAAGTGAAAGCCACGCATGCCATGCTCGTGCCCTAAATTGCCAAGGCATCCGTGCCGATGCTTCCTAGACCTCATATTTTTCTTGTCTTGTCTTGTCATGTAGGGCCATCGGCTATCATGCTATGCACCATCATGGAGCTCGAATCCACAATGGATAAATAAATATACAAGTGACAATACACACTCATGGGAGGCTAACCCTAGGGCGCCTTTTCCATCCCAAGGTGGTTTCATACGTCACGCGGACGCTTCACACTGGTAGCCTATTATGAGGTTGCCAACACCAGTGTAGCGACCCTCGTTTTCTAAGTAGGATTAGTGGCGGATTTTCGAAACGTAATTCGCGGAAGACCCGTCTAACTTTTTCCTAAAATACTATATATTACAGTAAAAGATGTTCTACAGAGTTAAGTCTATACAAAGGCCGTAGCCCCAAAATGTCAAAAGAACAAAACTCTATTGTCGCTTCACAGGTCTTCATCCATGTACCGCCCCGCCCTCAAAATTTTGTGGAGCACCGCCACCAGCCGCCTCAGTCTTGACGCACATCGGCGTCAGACTCAGTACCTACAACACGTAAACACTGAGCGATTTGCCCAGTAGGTGAATAAAAATGCATGTATGCACGTGAACGCTCATTCCCGATCCCAATGTCTCACATGCATTGTTCACTCTTTCTTTTTCCCACAATCCTATCTGAAGATATAAATGTGCCTAAGAGGGGGGGGGTGAATTAGGCCTATAGAAATTTTTGCTTCTTTTCACAAATACTAAGTGTGGTGACTTAGATATGCCTACTGATGTTTGTGACGAGTGCCTGATATATCCTAGTAACGTCGGATGTGCGTCGGGTCTGTCTCACAGCGATAAAGAAATAACTGAAAAGTAAATGCGAGACAGGATTTTTATAGAGGTTATATCCCCAACTGGGGTTTACTCCTCTCCTTGGGATTTTCTTCCCAAGAGTTTAACCAATCACTATAATGCACCGTAGCTGGATACAAAACTGATTGGTTAGCCCAATACACAACCGAAACAAGTCGAAACACTAGTCACTACTAGGTTACCACACGCCGAGTTTCGTTCCTCGGAATCTCCTTGATCCCGACAGACACAGCTCGCTACCGAAGGGCCCCCGGACTTGTCCTTCCCTTCACGTGTGCGTAAGCGTCGACCTTGCCTCCTTGGTATCGCTCACGTCCGAAGACAGAATGTATGGCAGGGATTATGGAATAACAGGATAAATCACTCGCTCAGTGATGGATATGCCGGTTAACGCTCAGGTGGGCAGAAAGCTATCTCAAGTGGGAACTCAGGAATCTTTCAGTATATTTCTGCTCAAGAATCTTACGTAGGCTTATATTCGCAAATTCTAAGTGCCTTTAGAGTCTGAAGTGCAGCTCATATATAATACTTTTTAAAATAGCACTTCTCATGGAAAATCATATCAAATAATAATTACCTAATCAAGCATAGTTTCCATGCAATCATACCATATAAATCATGCTCTTAATAAATCATCACAACGGTCATATAGCATATTTACGCATGATTATATTCCATATAGAAAGGTCAATTTCGTTCTCAAGCATATTCACGCATTTCGCATATAATTACCATATCAGGATCTTCCACAAGAGATTCCCTGCTATCTGTTTCTAGACTAAGTCAATCCAGATTTTCTTTCCAAGTGTAGCACATAAGATAGCATCACATCAGCACGTTTTCTATGTATAATTCATAGTATAATTACCATGTTTAGCACAGAAGTCAGATCCGAGAATACTTAATACGATTTGTCAATCACGGCCCAAACTTTCCTTATTTCAGAGATCACATCCGTTTATAGCATATAACATCTTATCCAGAAAATCAGTCAAATTAAATCTTTCCTAAATATAATATTCCAATCAAGATAAGGAAAGATATCAATTTAATATTGCACATTAAATTCAGTGGAAGGCATGCAAAGAATCGCATAAGTGATTTCTGTCCAGGAATAAACTAGTATCAACGGATATATCACTTTCCATATATAAACAGCGTATTTTCCATATATAGCTCAGTAGGATATCTCATGCATTATTTCCATGTATAGCACAGTACGATATATCCTATCTCATGGACTGTCTATAACATGCGATCACCTAGTTCCTCAAATCATCACAGAATCACATGCAATTCATATATTCAACACTTAATCGATTTTATAGCTCATAAACAATGCATGGTTGAATATTAACATGAACTTAGACATTTTATTTGTCCCAAATCGAATTGCTTATTTTATAGACCTAATGTCATTGCAATTACATTGTCCATCAAAACTCTCTAACATACATAGACCAAAAAGGTCAACATTCTCCCCCTTTTTGATGATGACATGTAATTGACACAGCACGGAAGCATATAAGCATATTCGATCACGCAAGTCCTAGCGCATATGTCTAAGTGTTCCATAATCACAAAGCAGAGCATACGATATTTCCTAATAACATGTGATACATATTTGCTCCCCCTGCCTACGTGCAGTTATCTCAATGACATGCTACGATATATCTTGGACTAATTTTGCTCCCCCTGTCTAAGTGCGGATATATCCTATCTTTTCTAAGTTATATCCTGAGTATTTAAAAACTTAGAGATTACCCGTGAGTGTGCTCCCCCTGCCTAAGTGCGCATTTTCCAAGCATGGTTCAAGCAGTCATGTAATCATCTCAGCAGGCACTTAGCATTTATCAAGAAATTTTATGCAAGTCAAGTAGCACAGTTACGCATCAGAGTATGAGATCAACATACGATATATCCTAAGATCAGAGCAAAAGATTTTAAGCACAGGAGATATATCATAATAGCAGCAAAATATTATATTAGGGTTCAACGAGCCTCCCTATACATACTTACCACTAACATACTTAGACGCCAAACGTCTAAACTTACCTTACTACTACTCCCCCTTCATCATCAAAAAAGGCGGGAGGATCAACTAAAAACTGAAAGGAACTGGAATATCCTAGTGGCAACTAGGAGCAGAAAGGAACTAGAGGGGCAGCCTACTGGCTTGAAGAGGTCTCGGAATCTGCGGGCTTAGAGAGGGACTTCTTGATGAGCTTCGAGAGCTTGGATAGTTTCAGTGAAAGTTCGGTATACTGCTCTTTGAGCTTGCGGAAGCGCTTCTGATTATCAGCCTTGATATCAGAGATATCGCGGCGCAACATTGAGATTCCTTCCTTCCCTATGCTCAGCTCATCCTCGTAGTCATCGTCCTCGTCGCTTTTGACCTTCGCTTTTCCTTTCGCAGCCGACCGCTTCTGAGCGCTATCCACTGACCTACTCTCCTTAGCCTTGAACCAACCTTGGCCCTTTGTGTAGTGAATACCCATCCGCTTCAAGGTCACAAGGTCCACAATGTGGACGGCCTTATCTTCCCAGCCAGGTGGCAAAGTAATGCCCTCGCACTCAAACATATGAGTGAGCAGCATTCCATAGGGCAGCGCCTTGTCCTTGCTCTCAACGGCCTGAATCATGTGCTTCATGATGGTATATCCGAGGTTGAACTTGCGATTCTGGGATATCATGTACACGGCAAAAGTGCTCATGAAGTTCATGGTGGTAGAGTGGCCGCCACTTCCGATTTTGGCACTCCACAAGGTCATGTTCAGTAGCTTATGAAGGAAGAAGAAGTCTATGGGAAGTTGATTGAGAGCTTCTCCATCTGAAAAGCGGGGCTTGGTGCGGGTATTCCAGAGTTTCTGAAGGACATCACTGGGGTCGAAGCCATCAGCATGGCACCAGTCGTTCATGTCGTAGTGGCAGAAGGGTTCATCAGGAACTGCAAGCATAGCATTCATCTGCTTAGTGGTCCACTCGATCTTGTGTCCGAGAACATAGGAACGGATGGTGATATGTTCTTCAAACTCGTCATAGTCGAAGTTGGCATAGAACAACTTGACGACCTCAGGATAGAAGGGCGTGTTGAGACTAAGGAATTGCTCCCATCCGTAGTCTTTCAGCCAGGTTATAACAGTTCCAGCAGGCAGCTTGTCAAAGGCAACAGCGCGACCACGGGCGATATCTCTTTTGAGGAAGCTTTTGTAGGTGGTGCGGTTACTTTCTTCCAGAAAAAGGTGTTCAGCAGGGATCTCACTCGTTTTGGACAGATCAAGAGGCGGAATGGTAAAGGACTTTGAACTTGATGGCGGAAATGGAGAGGTTTTTTCAAGTGGTGATGGCTGTTTTTCAGGAGACTTTGGCGGAGGTGATTTCTGGGTTTCAACTGGAGTTGGGGATCGCGGTGGCGATTCCTGGGTAACCTTGGGAACTTCTTCAGGAATTTCGGAGCTTGAGGCAGACTTTTCTGGTTCGGGCGTCTTGGATTTCTTGGTTTTCTTCTTCTTCTTTGTAGTTTTGGAAGGGGTTGAGATCTTTTCAGAGGATTTGGGAGATTTGGCTTTGGAACGGGTTTTGCGAGCAGAAGGCGAGGCTTGTTTTGGTGATTTGGAAGGTGATCCGAGTGGGGTTTCTTCAGTGTCGGAACTGGGCTCCTTGCGTTTACGGCTTGATGATTCAGGGTTGACAACTTTGGAAGTTTTGGCCATTGATGAAGGTTTGAAGATCGAGAGAGTGTTTGGAGAAGATGATTGAATGATGAAGGTTAAGGAACGGTTCTGAATTTTTAAAGAATAGGATCGGTTTATTTTGGGAAGAGATAAGGATGAATTTCGAAATTTGAAATTTGAAATCTCAAAAAGATAATGGAAAAACTGTCAGGGATATCAGACTGATTTGACGGGATTTCATAATTAAGGAAGGGATGTGACTGGACTGGATAGGAATATATTATAAAGGAAAATGAGTTTCCTAGAATAACTGGACGGCTGAAATAATATCCACGCGTTCCTACCTTAAATAACCTAATCACATTTAAGAACGAATCTAGAAGATCGGATATTCCTAAAATAAACTAGATGGCTGAAGAAATATCTTGGAAGGGATAACTACGAATTTCTTCCTAAAATACGAGAATTTTACTTAAGGAAAAGATCTATAGGATCCACAGAAGTATTCTAAGGGCTGAATATCTTAAGATGGGATAACTATGAATTTCTATCTAAAATAGAATAACCTAGAGTAAATGATAGAATTAGGCAGATTTACTAACCTTATTAAGCTCGAGGATTCCCAATCGATCACGGATGTCGCAGAATCTTGCCTCTATTAGGGGTTTAGTGAAGATATCAGCGAGCTGATCATTTGTTCCTACGAATTCCACACTGATATTCCCCTTCTGAACATGGTCTCGTATGAAATGATGTTTAACCTCAATATGCTTAGTACGAGAATGATGCACGGGATTCTTAGTAATACTAATAGCGCTAGTGCTATCACACATAATGGGAATTTTGTCATAGCCTAACCCAAAGTCACTAAGGGTTTGTTTCATCCAAAGAACTTGTTGACAACAATTTCCTAAGGCCATATATTCAGCTTCGGTTGTGGAGAGGGCGACAGCATTTTGCTTTCTACTAGACCAAGTTACCAGGGAATTTCCAAGTAATTGGCAAGTTCCACTAGTACTTTTCCTATCTTCCCTACAGCCGGCATAGTCGGCATCGGAATATCCCATTAATGGGAAGTCATCCGTATAGGAGTACCATAGACCAAAATTGACAGTACCCTTGATATATCTAAGTATTCGCTTGACTGCGGTCAGACTGATATCTCGAACACATACCAACAGCAAACATGATATCAGGGCGACTAGCAGTTAAGTAAAGAAGGCTTCCGATCATACCTCGATATTGAGTTTGATCAACCGGTGTACCTGATTCATCAATGTCTATTTTGGTGGTCTGATGCATAGGGGTGGAAATCGCTTTGGAATCACTCATCCCGAATTTAGTCAGTAATTCCCTGCTGTATTTCGTCTGGGATACGAAGGTTCCATTGTCAAGCTGCTTTATTTGCAACCCGAGGAAGTAGTTCAGCTCACCCATTAAGCTCATCTCAAATTCCTTCTGCATAGACTTAGAAAATTCCTCGCAGAGAAGGATATTAGTACTTCCAAATATGATATCATCAACGTAAATTTGGACTAGTATCATGTGATCACCTTCATACTTAATAAACAGCGTGTTATCAATAGTTCCAGTCGAGAATCCTATGTCAATCAGAAACTTACTTAGCCTTTCATACCATGCCCTAGGAGCCTGCTTTAAACCATACAATGCTTTATTTAATTTAAAAACATGATTTGGAAAATCTTCCCTAGCAAAGCCCGGTGGTTGTTCTACATAAACCTCCTCATTTATAAAACCATTTAAAAATGCACTTTTTACGTCCATTTGAAAAAGTTTAAAACGTTTAAAGCATGCATATGCAAGTAAGACACGTATGGATTCTAATCTAGCTACCGGTGCAAAAGTTTCATCGAAATCAATACCTTCCTCCTGGGAATAACCTTTTGCAACTAACCTCGCTTTGTTTCTTGTGACATTACCGTGTTCGTCGAGTTTGTTTCGGAAGACCCATTTGGTTCCTATGATGGATTTATCGTCTGGTCTTTTTACGAGTGTCCACACTTCGCTCTTTTCGAACTGAGATAACTCATCTTCCATGGCCGAGACCCAAGATATATCATCTAGAGCTTCATGGACTGTCTTTGGTTCCATCATTGAAAGCAGTACATCATGAGATTCCTCCGTATCTTGATTTCGTACAGTTGCTCGAGTTTTGATTCCAGATCTGATATTTCCTATCACTTGATCTGTTGGATGACTGGACGCATGTTTCCATTTTCTAGGTTGCAGCTCTCCAGCTTCTGGTTCTACTGCTTCAGTATTTTCGTCTTTAGGAATATCTTCCTCACTGTCTTTAATATCCTGCAATTCTGCACAGGGCAAATCTATACCTTCCTCATCAGTAGCATCTGTGTTAGGCATCTCATCAAAAGTAACATGTATGGATTCCAGTCAGCTTTCTTTTATTATAAACACGATATGCCTTAGACGTAAGACTGTAACCAAGGAATATCCCTTCATCAACCTTAGAGTCAAATTTTCCTCTCTTATCTCTATCGTTCAAGATAAAACATTTACATCCGAACACATGAAAGTAACCTATATTTGGAGTTCTACCGTGCCAGATTTCATAAGAAGTCCTTTTTAATATCGGCCTAAGGAAGACACGGTTAGATACGTAACAGGCTGTACTAACGGCTTCCGCCCAGAACTGTTTAGGAATATCATACTCATGTAACATAGATCTAGCCATTTCCTGTAATACCCTGTTTTTACGTTCAACAACACCATTCTGTTGGGGGGTTATAGGAGCAGAGAAATTATGACTATATCCATACTGATCACAGAATGATGCAAACGACTTACTATCGAATTCCAGACCGTTATCACTTCGTATCCTACATAAGTTCGTTTCTTTTTCATTTTCAAGTCTCTTTACTAGTGAGACAAAGTTATCTAATGCCTCGCTCTTATGTGCAAGGAATATCACCCAAGTATACCTGGAGTAATCATCAACGATGACAAAGGCATATCTTTTACCTCGCAGAGACATCGTCTGAACCGGACCAAAAAGGTCGAGATGCAGCAGTTCCAGAGGTCTGGATGTAGATATCACATTCTTTGCTTTGAAAGATGTCTTAGTCTGCTTGCCCATCTGGCATGCCTTGCATGTTTTGTCCTTGACAAACTTTATGTCAGGAACACCTCGTATCAGTGCATTGCTTGTGATGTGAGATAGCAATTCCATGTTGGCATGTCCTAGGCGTCTGTGCCATAACCAGGTGTCATCCTGTGTAACTGCTAAACACTTGACATTCTGGTCAGTGATATCATCAAGAGTTATACAATATATATTTCTATCCCTAGATGCACTGAATAGTACCTTATCATTATTTCTAACTACACACTTATCATTTTCAAACGTAACCGTATGACCTTTATCGCATAATTGACTGATGCTAATGAGATTATGTTCTAGATTCTTAACCAACCATACGTCATCTATAGTAGTATGTAACGTGTTACCGACAGTTCCCACTCCTATAACCTTAGCTTTTGTGTTGTCGGCGTAGGAGACATATCCTCCATCATGTGCTTTCACCGACACAAACTTACTGATATCACCTGTCATATGGTGGGAACACCCACTGTCGAGGTACCACTTGTTCTTCCTACTGGATTTTCTTCTTTGTACCTGCATGAATCAGTTCTTTTCTGAGGTGCCCAATTTTGATTGGGTCCTAAATGGTTAGCAGCAAAGTAATTCCTGTTAACACGTGGCATATCATGTATCACAGGCTGTGATCTCTCAGTCACAGGCTGACCAGAATTAGAAACTTCAGGAACTTTCTTAGGTCTCCAGACATATCTGGATTTATCAGCTTTCTTTAAGAAACAGTGGTTAGCATAATGACCAAGACGACCACATGAAAAACATTTAGGTTTCCTAACGTTTTGTGGAGGTGCAGCATGTTCATGTGTTGTGGAATATCCTAATCCTGTTTTCCCGATTTGTGCAGGAACACTAAGTAACATATCAAGATTTTGTTGTCCCTCAAGAAATCTAACATTAGTACGAGAATTTTCTTCTAAGAAATCCTTGAGAGCGGACATGTCCCTAGATATATTCTTTTGCTTCCTAAGTTTCTCGCAATTACACAAGGCCTTTTCTTTCTTAAGAGTCTCTAGCTCGGCTTTTAGGCGCTCATTTTCTAGATCCGTTTGATGCTTCTCTCTAGCTACTTCATCTCGTTGCCTAATTAGACCCTTCACTTGTGAGTTGAGTGACTTAATCCTTCTTTCTGCATTTTGAATTATCTCAAACATCTCTTCTTTTTCATCTACTTCAAAGGCTGAGGAAGCGTTATCATGAGATTCATCTTGCCTAGCATATAGTTCATTCAGAAATAATATTTTCTTAATAGTAGATGAGTCCGATACCTGATCATCATCCGCGGCCATGTAGGCGAGATCTTCCTCTTCTTCGCTCCCGGTCTCTTCCCAGTTTGTGACCATGGCCTTCTGTTTCTTTATCTTTTTGTCACCGTTTTCCATCGGGCAGTTTGAGGCAAAGTGGCCTGGCTTGTTGCACTTGAAGCATTTCTGTACATTGTTTCCGGATGACGATATTCCCTTGTTCCTAGGTTGGAACTTTGAATTTCCCTTGAACTTTCTTCTCATCCGAAATTTGTCAAACTTTCTGGTCAGCATGGCGATCTGCTCCATTAGGTCCTCCTCAGATTCTTCTTCGCCTTCAGAGTCGTGTTCTTGTTCGGTATTAAAGGCAATGTTTGGTTGATTTCGGACTGGTGGTTTTTCTTTGATGGAGATCTGAGTCATCTCGTAGGTGGTCAGAGATCCGATCAGTTCTGACACTGAAAGTTCATCCAAGTCCTTTGCTTCATAGATGGCGGTCACTTTGGGATTCCATTCTCTAGGAAGAGATCTCAGGATTTTTCGCACTTTCTCACCATCTTCTATTTTCTTTCCCAACGAGAACATTTGATTAATGATGTTCATGAATCTGGCATACATGTGGCTTATGGTCTCGTTGTCCTCCATCTTGAACAACTCGTATTGGTGGGTCAAGAGGGCTATCCTTTCTTGCACAACTCGAGTGGTTCCTTCATGTGTGACTTGAAGCATGTCCCACATATTTTTGGCAGATTCACATGAGCTCACACGATTGTACTCTTCTCTTGTGAGTGCGCAAGCTATCATGTTCTTAGCTTTGGCATTTAGGGAGATTCTCCGCTTGTCTGTTACATTGTAATCAGGGCCTTTCTTTGGAGTTCCATCTTCGTTTTTGGGAATGTAAGGTCCTGTTGCGATGATATCCCACAGGTCGTAGTCTGTAGCGATCAGGAATTCCTTCATGCGATTTTTCCATATGGCGTAGTTTGTTCCGTCGAAGAGTGGTGGCCTGAAATGGGATTGTCCCTCTGCAAAAACATCAAAACTCGAAGAAGCCATTAGATCTTTAACTCAGGCTTGTTAGGCCCGTCGTTTGAGTAACCCGCTCTGATACCAAATGAAGATATAAATGTGCCTAAGAGGGGGGGGGGGGGGTGAATTAGGCCTATAGAAATTTTTGCTTCTTTTCACAAATACTAAGTGTGGTGACTTAGATATGCCTACTGATGTTTGTGACGAGTGCCTGATATATCCTAGTAACGTCGGATGTGCGTCGGGTCTGTCTCACAGCGATAAAGAAATAACTGAAAAGTAAATGCGAGACAGGATTTTTATAGAGGTTATATCCCCAACTGGGGTTTACTCCTCTCCTTGGGATTTTCTTCCCAAGAGTTTAACCAATCACTATAATGCACCGTAGCTGGATACAAAACTGATTGGTTAGCCCAATACACAACCGAAACAAGTCGAAACACTAGTCACTACTAGGTTACCACACGCCGAGTTTCGTTCCTCGGAATCTCCTTGATCCCGACAGACACAGCTCGCTACCGAAGGGCCCCCGGACTTGTCCTTCCCTTCACGTGTGCGTAAGCGTCGACCTTGCCTCCTTGGTATCGCTCACGTCCGAAGACAGAATGTATGGCAGGGATTATGGAATAACAGGATAAATCACTCGCTCAGTGATGGATATGCCGGTTAACGCTCAGGTGGGCAGAAAGCTATCTCAAGTGGGAACTCAGGAATCTTTCAGTATATTTCTGCTCAAGAATCTTACGTAGGCTTATATTCGCAAATTCTAAGTGCCTTTAGAGTCTGAAGTGCAGCTCATATATAATACTTTTTAAAATAGCACTTCTCATGGAAAATCATATCAAATAATAATTACCTAATCAAGCATAGTTTCCATGCAATCATACCATATAAATCATGCTCTTAATAAATCATCACAACGGTCATATAGCATATTTACGCATGATTATATTCCATATAGAAAGGTCAATTTCGTTCTCAAGCATATTCACGCATTTCGCATATAATTACCATATCAGGATCTTCCACAAGAGATTCCCTGCTATCTGTTTCTAGACTAAGTCAATCCAGATTTTCTTTCCAAGTGTAGCACATAAGATAGCATCACATCAGCACGTTTTCTATGTATAATTCATAGTATAATTACCATGTTTAGCACAGAAGTCAGATCCGAGAATACTTAATACGATTTGTCAATCACGGCCCAAACTTTCCTTATTTCAGAGATCACATCCGTTTATAGCATATAACATCTTATCCAGAAAATCAGTCAAATTAAATCTTTCCTAAATATAATATTCCAATCAAGATAAGGAAAGATATCAATTTAATATTGCACAGTAAATTCAGTGGAAGGCATGCAAAGAATCGCATAAGTGATTTCTGTCCAGGAATAAACTAGTATCAACGGATATATCACTTTCCATATATAAACAGCGTATTTTCCATATATAGCTCAGTAGGATATCTCATGCATTATTTCCATGTATAGCACAGTACGATATATCCTATCTCATGGACTGTCTATAACATGCGATCACCTAGTTCCTCAAATCATCACAGAATCACATGCAATTCATATATTCAACACTTAATCGATTTTATAGCTCATAAACAATGCATGGTTGAATATTAACATGAACTTAGACATTTTATTTGTCCCAAATCGAATTGCTTATTTTATAGACCTAATGTCATTGCAATTACATTGTCCATCAAAACTCTCTAACATACATAGACCAAAAAGGTCAACACTATCTCAAATCACACAATACAGGGCCCTAGGTCAGACTCGACACCTCACGCGCCTATAACATAATGGAAGCTTACTTAGCAGCGTTTTGACGTTCACGCACTGCCCTGCTAGGCGCTCTTCCGTAAGTGGCTGCCGATGCTGACAGCGTTTTGACGTTCACGCAACTGCGCTGTCAGGTCCCTCCGCTGACAGCATTTTGACGTCGCACCTCGGGACGTTCACGCCCGAGTAGACAGGACGTTCACGCCTGTCTGCCGTACCTCGACTCCTCAACGAGTCAATTAATCACAATAATCTCTAACTACCCCGCTCAGCGGTACGTCAAAATATTACTATCTCCACACAGCATAAGTACCTCACCCCTGTTATATGATATGCATATGCTATGCATATAAACATGATAACACATGAAATTGTGATGCCACAGGAAACTTACGTAAAACATGTAATTCACCGAGTCACATAAATGCACTTAAATATCAGATAAATGTTTACGCGTTGTAGATGAATAATTCACCTACCTGTCCTCCTGAGATAAACAATCACGGTATCTGGTGAACTTCCTAATTGTCGGACCTTTAAGCTTCCACACGACCTCAGTTCTATTACGGTTCCTCCTTTCTTCTTGATATTCTTTGCTTAATATTCTTCTTTCTTTTCTTTTATTCCAAAGTTGTTTCGTCTCATACATCAAAATCTCTACTAGCCTTTCTTCGTAACTCAAGTCAGGCTTGAGTTGTTGATAGAGGATTTTCTTCTGGATCACGTGGCTCGGGTCCGCAACGTACTTTCGTAATGTCGATACGTGAAATACGTCGAGAACTTGCGATAATGAAGCCGGTAACTCTAATTGATACGCGACCTCGCCGACTCGTCTAATGATTCTGAACGGGCCTATGTATCCAGGACTCAACTTGCCCTTTCGTCCGAAGAGCTTCACACCTTTCATCGGGAAAATCTTTAGGAATACTTGATCGTCTTCTGCAAACTCCAAAGGTCGTCGTCGATGATCTACATAACTTTGCTGACGACTCAGTGCGGTTCGCATCCTTTCCCGAATCTTCATCACAGCATCTGTTATTTTTCGGATCATGTCGGGTCCTAACAGTGTTCGCTCACCGGTTTCGTCCCAATGGACTGGGGATCGGCACTTACGCCAGTATAAAAGCCTCGTACGATGCCATTCCAATTGTAGCGTGGAAACTATTGTTGTAAGAAAACTCTATCAATGGCAGATATTTGCTCCAATTTCCCTTGAAGTCTAGCACGCAGGCTCGTAACATATCCTCAAGAGTTTGGATAGTTCGTTCAGATTACCCGTCGATTTGGGGATGATACGCAGTACTGAACGAGAGCTTAGTTCCCATCGCTTTCTGTAAACTCTGCCAAAAATTCGATAGAAATCTCGAATCTCGATATGAGACGATAGAAATTGGAATTCCATGGAGTCGAATAATTTCCTTAATATATAATTCAGCGTAGCGTTCCATGGAAAACGTAGAGCTGATTGGAAGGAAATGGGCTGATTTAGTTAGGCGATCAACAATCACCCAAAATAGCATAATGGCCTTTTGTCGTTTTGGGTAAACCAACGACAAATCCATCGTGATATGATCCCACTTCCATTCTGGAATAGGTCGGGGCTGTAAGGTTCCAGTGGGTTGCTGGTGTTCTGCTTTAATCAGTTGGCAGGTCAAACATCGGTTGACGAATGCGGCGATGTCTTTCTTCATTCCTGGCCACCAGTACACTATTAGCAAATCTTGATACATCTTTGTGGCTCCGAGTGTACCGAGTATATGGTCGCGTGGGCTTCCGTCATTATCGTCTGTCGCAACTCCTCATTGTCAGGCACATAAAGACGGTTCTTGTATAGTAAAACTCCATCCCCTCGTATTGTAAAATCCTCGGGTAGCGCATCCTTTATTTTTAGATAGAGTTTGTCTTTTTCTTGCGTCTTCCTGATCCGTTCTAGCAGCGTGGGTTGAAGGGTTAACGCTGCTAGTTTTGCCTCAACTTCGCCTAAATTGACTACCTCTATTCCAAACTGATGTAACTCTTCATTCACAGCCTTTCGGCTTAAGGCGTCAGCGACTACGTTTGCTTTGCCCGGGTGATAGCTGATGACGCACGTAGTCCTTTAAGAGCTCTAGCCATCGTCGCTGCAGCATATTCAATTCCTTTTGAGTGAAGAAATACTTCAAGCTTTTATGATCTGTGAAGATTTCGCATTTCTCTTCGTAGAGATCTCCAGATCTTCAGAGCGAAAACCACCGCTGCTAGTTCCAGGTCATGGGTCGGGTAGTTCTTCTCGTATTCCTTTAACTGTGGCGAAGCATAAGCGATCACCTTTCCATCCTGCATCAGCACACATCCCAAGCCGTTCTTCGAAGCATAACTGTAACTGCAAATCCTCCGGTTCTCGATGGTATTGTCAATATCAGGGCAGAGGTAGACGTTTCTTCAATTCTTGAAAGCTCTGTTTGCACCCTTCGGTCCACTTGAATGGAACGTTCTTCCTCGTCAGGTTTGCCAACGTTGAGGCGATACTGGAGAAGTCCGCTATAAACCTACGGTAGTATTCCGCAAGTCCAAGAAAACTTCGGACTTCGGTAGGAGTAGTAGGTCGTGGCCAGTTATTCACAGCTTCGATCTTGCTCGGGTACACGGAGATTCCTGTTGGGTTACCCGGTGTCTCCCGGAGACGCCACGTCCCCGGGTACGGTGCGGAACAAAAATTTTCCGGGTTCCCTTATTGCCTCGTTGCTCGGATCAGAATTGTCAGGACCCGCCGTCCTCATATCGTATTTTATCGAAATCCTAAGTGCCTAACGGCGCGCTATCGTGCTTTGACGTAAAAATGCGAATAAAATTTTTCCATTTAAGACTTGCAAGTCATACATACAAGACAAAAGAATTCCTTAAGTCATTCAACATTCTTCAAGTCCTATTTACAAGTGACGTGTGTACATGCACAGCAAAAACTCCTATGCGCCCGGCCTTCACAGGTCGTCATCCATACACACACTTCCACCTCAAAAGCAGCCAGAAGCTTCAAAAGTTTGGCCTTGCACCATGAACAGATCACGTACCGTGATCGCTAGTACCTACAACACGTAACGTAAGGAATGAGCCACCGCGGCTCAGTAAGCAAAAATGATGCATGTATGCACGTGTCCTAACGATTGGCAATCCATGCCGTCGCTTCCTAACGCTCATACTCTTTTTCTAGACTCATACGTCATATGGGCCCTCGGCTTTCCATCTTACTATGTGCCATTTCATAGAGCTCTAATCCACGAGGGATTCTTACATATGTGGAGGTTCGCACACTAGAAGGTCACCCGAAGGAATCTTCCCTTACTAAGTGTGGCCTCCACGCGGACGCCTCTCACTGGTAGCCAACACCGAGGTCACTAACCCCAGAGGTTCCCTCTGTGTAGTGCATGCCTCGGGTCGCATCCTCCAGGTTGCATCTCCCGCGTACGGGGTATTTTCCCCTGCCTATCATAACAGGCAAAATTGGCATCGTATCGCCATGGTCGCATAGAAGAGCCGTGACTCTTCATTGAGTCGACACAAACGCCAGTATCGGCGAATATCCATCGCACACATGCGATCTTATGCACTCTCGTACCTCATGTCATACGTACTACTTATACGTGCAAGTGCTCATGCCATGTTCACATAAATATGCATATCATGACTTCATGGATATTAAATAATCATAACATGCAAGATTCACATAAAGCCACATAAGCACGCATCGCATAATCATACGCAGGTTTACGTGTTGTAGTTGAATTTCTACTTACCTGTCGTCCAAGCTTTAATTAACGTACTTCCCCATTACCTCCTAATGTACGACCCCTTTAAATAAAAAGGGTTAGAGTATTAGTACCTTGCTTTCCTTAGCTAACTTGTCGCAATAATTAATATTCGTCGTACTAGTTAATTAGACTTATGCTAATTTTCTAAACTCTAGGCCATTCGATTTGTCCCATTGAATCATCCTAAGTCATTTGGTTTCCATACTAAGTTATATTAAATTATTCTAACTTATGTCTCGGCGAAAGTTTACCAATTAGGGTCTAGTTTCGATCGAAACAAGTCATTAGTGACAATATATATACAGTAACCCACTAAATCATAAAAACTATATAAACATAATTTGTAGTACCAAAATATACAGTTTAACAGTACCTATGTTGGTATTTTTATAGTACCTATATTTGTTTTTTTGTAGTACCCTCTAACTAAACAACCTTTATAAATAACTAAACAGCTTTATAATTACCTCTTTTCTGAAGTTGTCAACTAAATGACGCAAACATTATGCATGACGGGATCCCGAAATACCAACGAAACAGCCTTATAATATTTGGGTGCCTATCTGAAATAAAAGTGAGTTCTCTCGCTATCATCGGGTAGTGATCGAACATGCTCCTCAACTTTGCAAGAAATCATTCCCAATTTTCATCGTTCTCAACGCTTACGACGCCATACGCTATCGTGAAGAAATCATCGTTGGCATCTTTTGCCACGGCGGTAACCAACACACCCTTAAACTTTGTCTTGATGTGAGTACCATCGACAAATATGAGTGGCCGACATCCTTGCACAAAGCCAACTAGACATGCGCGGAAGCAAATAAATAGCCTCCGAAACTTATTGTCGTTAGGATATAAATCGTACTCCGCCACACTGCCGGGATTGATTTCCTTAATTGTGCTACAATACCACCGCAATTGGTCAAACGTGCCATTTTCTAAGCCATAAAGATCACGAATAGCAACTTCTTTGCCTCTATAAGCCTTTTTGTACCCCACTTCTACGTCATAGTCCCGCAAAATATCTTTGACAATTGGTATTTGGACGATAAGATGGCTCGTCCCGTAACTTCTCCTTCATTATGTTCCCAATCCAAGGGGAGTCGGCTCGAGGATGATCATGACTCATAATACTATCTTCTCCTCAAGTGTGTTGCAAATTGCATCTTCGAATGCCAAATGATCTATCCCTTTTATGAAGTGATGCATATATCCGCCATTGACACGTCTCATCCTTGCAAACAGCTATGATCTTTTGGAATCATTCTTCTTATACGAAAAGTTGCGACGGATGGCAATGAAGTAGTTTTTCAAGACCCGTCTGAAATCATTTGCATCCTCGAAGGTTTGCCCTTCTCCACGAATGCAGTGTTGAAAATGCATCTACTGAATTTCTGTCAATGTTAGATTCGACGGAGTCTTTATTCTCTTCCACACTATAAGAAAGTACAACAAATGCCATTAATCATTGGTAGGAAAATAATACACATAATGTTTAAATTTCAGAAAAATAAAACAAACCTCTCTGTCCGACTGATTTCACCCATTCCATTTCCATCATCACGTTCGACTTTCATATGGATCACAGAAAATTTCAGCCGTTGATAGAGTTGGAACATATTGAACACGTCTCCATTTTCTTTCGAAGTTGCGTAATTACTTTCAAACGAAACTTGAAACTTTATCCAGTCATGTCGTGAATCGATGTCCGGCCACCTTCTTTGGAGGGTTACGTACAAATCTATTAGAGTCGTCGTTTCATTGATCATCAATAAATATATGATCTTCTTATATTCACACAATATAAACAACGTGAGCCCACCAAAGACATATGTAGACAAACATAGCTTCATATAATTGGACCTGTTAAAATTATTTCGACATATGATACTTCTACAAAGCTTCAAAATGTACTTCATATAAGAAATGTGAGTACGGTAATTCGACATGCTTTTGATACGGCATATAAGAAATTGCTTTTACCATCAAACTAGCCAAAGTTTAACCAAATACTCACCTCGCTCGACACCCACAATATGCTAATGGTAGAAAATGGAGGAGAATCAAACTTTTTACAGCTCGACCCCCAAAACACGACACCCACAGCTTGACACCCAATTTAGGTCAATCTCACTGCCACAAACGTTCATTGTGCACCTCAGCGGAGCGTTCTCGAGCTCAATTTCGTTAGATCGAGCTCAAATCCGTTCGCTCGAGTTAAGAACCTCGATGAGTAACCCTCGGTGGAAAAAAAAAACAGAAAGCTTACCTGAACTTACGTGGACCGAGAAACCCACTGTGATTGGATAGCCTACGAGCTTTTCCGGCGAGGCAGGAGCTGAGACGAAGAGGAGAAAAATAGGGAAGTGATGCGGGGTGAGATGTTGGGCGACGCGGGTGTTTCGATGGTTGAATGGGAGAAAGAAAATATTCAAAAAATAATAAATGAGGGGCAAAATTGTCCATTAGTCAAATGGGTAGTGATGTGTAAGAATGTTTTGATTTAGGGAGTTTGATAATAAGTAAATTGAAAGGGGGAGTTAGTTGATAAAAAGTTTGGAAAGGGGGATTTAATTGAGGTTGCCCGTAAGAGTAATTCGACTTAAATATTTTATTGCAATGTTTTTTCTTTATTTTTTTAATTTTTTTCCTTTTTTCCTTTTGGCAGGCTGGGCCCATCAACCACACGCAAGGAGGGCATGGCGGGCTTCATTTTCCAGGCCAGCCAAATGGCGGGCTTACTAGTGGCCGGCTTTAACGGGCTACAGGCGGGCCCGTTTTGACAGCACTATTGATATTAAGCGGCCGTCGATTTCGCCCGCACAGTCGATCCGCTTAAGCTTGAAGTCTCGTCATTTCCAATTGATATTTAGTGCTTGTTTGGTTGGAGGGTTTAGGTATTTTAAAGGTGGGTTTATGATATCTTAGTGTGTTTGGTTCGCAGGTTTATCTAAACCACGGGTTTATATAAAACCACTCTAAATCATGCAGATGGGTTTAGATAAACACACCCCCTCACATGTATTTATTTAAACCCACTAACCAAACAACATTTTATTTATACCCATTAATTTATTTTATATAAACCCTTACTTATTTAAACCCTCCTAAATATAAACCTGTCAACAACAAGCACTTAAAAAGAAGAGAACTGAATGTTCTCTCGTGTATCGACGACCTCTATGGCTGCGCGAGTAATCTCACGCGCCCTACCTTCAGTCACCAACCTTCCTCTCCGACCTGCTCTCCCTCGCCTCTTCGCCGTGACGGCGTCGTACTCCGTTGCCTCCTCGCTCTTTGGGAGCTCTAGATTTAGTATCGGGAACGACTCTTGTGGATTGAGGGGTAAAAATGTCATCGTTTCTGCTCGGCGGGAATACCGACGGTCTCGCATCAGACGGGCGTCGGCTGCGGCGAAGAAGGCTAAAGAGAAGGATCTTGAGCTCAGCGTGAAGATTGGAATTGAAGAGCAGTTGCCTGAAGATCCCGAAATCTTGGTACTCTGCAGATATTCTTGTATATGTTTGTTTGTATTGATCTTGTCTGTTTATTGCCATGAATGCACGGTGCCGCTAGTTTTGTTAGTCAAGATTGTTTGTCTGAATCGTATTTGTACGGAGCATTTCTTTTTTGTTTTCGCTGAAGTTGGTTTACTTTTGTTGACCTTGTTTGTGTTTTTGAGATATTGTTCACCTGGAAATGTTGCGTTGCTCTCTTGATGATTGATACTGACGCAGGTGTTTGCACTATGCATTTCAATTTTTACTGTATGAACTGTGGTTTGCAATAATCCTTTAGTTAGGGTGGTTTTGTTCTTGCATATGCCATATGCTTATTGTTTCTCAACCAGAAGTTGAATTTATTAAATCAATTTGTCTTATTGGCTGTTGAGTGATTACAGGACATTGCGGAAATGTTGCGTCTAAATGTTCCAATGGCGATGAAACTAGCATTGGAGCGACTTAGTGATACAAATTATAAAACAAGAGAGACTGCTATAAATGATCTTCGAGGTTTCGAGAGCGTTGAGTTATCTGTGCTTCTTTGCAATGATGAATTTATTCGGAAACTCAATAAAGACTGGAGGGATGAAGACCATGCTACGGATGTCCTATCAATGTCTCAACATACACCTGAAGTTATATTTCACATTGTTAGTGTCTAATCTCTTCATCTACTTATGTGCGGAATTTGCATGTATGAAAGTTTGACAAGCATCACATTATTGCAGCTAATGCTGGGTGACATTGTTATTTCTGTTGAGACAGCTGCAAGACAAGCAGAAGAGAGAGGGCACTCTCTGATAGACGAAATACGCATACTTGTGGTAAGTGCTAGAACCATTTTGGTTTTTTGTTGCATTTAATTGTAGCTCATGCTGATCTGGTCTTTAAGAGGGTAAAATACGTTGCAATCATTAGGTTCTCGGCATGTCTTAATATTAACAAGATCGTGAATATTGATGAAATGTGCGTTACCTGTATGCTGTAAAGGCTTCGTAACAGCAATTCATGGCCGCTATATTTTGTTACTGTCAAGAACTTCTCTATTGCTCTATCACTCAGATATTACAGTTTCGTTTGCTGTACATGGATTGATCATTAATCATCTATGGACTTAAAGCGGCTATGCCCTGAACTATCATGGATCTTCACCTTTTTAGGTTCATGGGCTGCTACACCTTTTAGGATTTGACCATGAATTGAGTGATGAGGCTGAGAGGGAAATGGAGAATGAGGAGGAAATGCTGCTGAAGGGTCTTGGCTGGAAGGGGAAAGGACTTATCCAAAGTGTATGTGAAAGCGGAGATAATGGAATTCCTCATGGAGACTACACAGACGGTAATGCATTGAATCGGTACTCATAAAGTTTTGAGACACTTCAAATCAGAGCTTTCTTAATGAAATAGTCACCTTCTTCCCATCTCTAAATTTTCAAAAGACAGGAAGAAAGAAGGCAGCCTCCGATTTTACCGACCAAAATTCAGTTACATCTTTTGCGACGTGGATGGTGAGGATTTTTAGTAGTTCACTTGAATTCCTTTCTTTTCTTTTTTGCTATTGTTAACTCATTTCAAACACTTCTATATTTTTTTTTTCCTTTTCTCTATGATTAGGTACCCTGCTCAACAGCAAAAGTCAACTTTCCCTGGCAACTGCGGAAGCTCTGAAAGAAGCAACATTGAGGGGTGTTAAAGTAGTTATAGCTACTGGAAAAGTAAGAATCGTCTCCGACTTTTGATTCCCATTATATTGTTCTGATGTTTCACTTATTTAATGCCCATGCTAGAAGTTTTGAATCAAAATTATTGGTTAAACGTTGATGTGCAGACCCGTCCAGCTGTAATTAACATCATGAAGATGGTGGATTTGGCTGGACAAGATGGCATTGTATCAGAATTATCTCCTGGAGTTTTTGTGCAGGTGTAACATTTGACATGAGTGATGCTGCAAATAGTTAACTTACGTAAAGTTCGTCATTATCTAATTGCACTGGTGAATTGTGTTATTGGTGTCTTTTAATTTGAAAGTCATATACAAACTCTTATTTTTGCCATCTTCAACTTTTCTCTTAACTCGTTATCTCTGCTCTTATTATTATATCCTACATATTCCCTCTTTCATTCATGTACTCGAGTTTTCGTATTCCAGGGACTGCTCGTGTATGGTATGCAAGGGCGTGAAATTTTTAGAAGGAACTTGGATTCAGTTGTTTGCCGAGAGGTGGGTTTTCCTTTTGCCTCCCAATGATAGCTTGGTTATAATTTTCGTAACTTTTGCCTCCACACCAGTAGCTTTTGTTTTGTTGGGCTTAGTATTTACAGGTTATCCTCGTTGAAATATATCATTTTTCTTTTTCATCATCACCATTAGCTTCTGTTGTCATTAATCTGATTTTCTCTCAATTTTTCATCATCTACCATGATGGAAACATGCTCTTCTTTTGTTCCCCTCCTTTAGAGTATCAGTCAAACCCATCTGCTGTTTACTGAGTTAATGTGGTCTATAATTATTTTTCCCAATGGTTGACATTCACATGTATTGAAATTGTAGGCACTTCAATATTCGCTCAAGCATCAAATTCCTATTATCGCGTTTAGTGAAGACCGATGCTTAACATTGTTCGAAGACCCTCTGGTGAACTCACTTCATACCATATATCACGAGCCAAAGGTGTCTGTGTTATACATGAAATAATGTTATGGCTTCAGCAAGGCGAGTAGGTTGTTCCTACACCCACCATTTGTCGTAATAGTCATCTTCTCTATGTAGGCAGAAATTATACCTTCAGTTGAGCAGCTCTTGGCCGGAGCAGAGATACAGGTCTGGTCAAAAAGATATGGGATAACCATCAATTTGTAGAAATTATACACATGATAATAACAGTTTCTTGTTTAGCATTACCCGAAGATTCTTTCTTATCTTATTACAACAGAAGCTGATCTTCTTACACACTTCTGAGGGAGCAGCCACAACTTTGCGGCCATACTTGGCAGAAACCATTAATGGTCGTGCATCTGTTGTGCAGATATGCTTGAGATTGTCCCTCCTATGACTTCAAAAGGAAGTGGAGTCAAGATTCTTCTTGATCATTTAGGTGTTAGCCCAAACGAGGTACTGTACATTTGTTCCTTTTGTGCTAGTCTAGTATAGTAAGCTTTAATTTTGAAATGGTATTAGTTACGTTGCTTGAGCTACATGTTTGTTGGTTCTATTAATAGTATATTCTGCATTAAGTTGAAGGATACATGGTAATCAAATTTATTTGAATGTGGTTTTGCTAGATTATGGCTATTGGTGATGGAGAAAATGATGTTGAAATGCTCGAATTAGCTTCGCTTGGCGTTGCTCTGAGTAATGGTTCGGAGAAAGCTAAAGCAGTAGCGAATGTGATTGGCAAAAGCAACGACGAAGATGGAGCTGCTGATGCAATATACCGATATGCATTCTGAAGTTTTTTTTTCAAAGGGTATTATTTATACCTTTACATTCACAATTATCATTTTTTAAGGAAGCAAATTTCGAAGGGCATTGCAGGAAATCTCCGGAAATTCTTGCTTTTCGTCTAATTTATTAATCAGTCGATTGAACTTGAGAGAACCTTCAGAGAATTCTCAGCTTTAGTACTTGCGAGAACCTAGTTTCCAAATGTTACTTTAGTTGTAGGACAAAGAAGTAAAAATCTTCGAAATGTTTTCAGAATTGAGTTGTGCTAAAAAACACATACATTCCTGAAACATACGAGCTACATATATATTTCCAATCCATATATGATATACGAATATAAAAAGTCTATTTGCTTTTTTACCGCACATACACATAATGGCTCAAAAGCTTGAGAGAATCCTCTTCCCTCCTAAGCTTCGCAAGAGCAGACCTCTCCATTCGCCTTATCCACTCTTTACTCACACGAAGGTGCTTCCCTATCTCATCAAGAGACTTGCACCTGCAATTCCCTCCAAGCCCATATCTCAGTATTATAACCTCCTTTTCCCTCTCCTTCAAACAATTGAGGAGGGCATACACGTCTTTTACCGTGTGCTTTTTTATTACAGCTTCTTCGGGGCTCATCAACGATGTGTCGGGAACAAATTCCTGTCATGTATCACAACCATTGAAAACTGAGTTTCTATGCTTGGTACTAACTTATATATATATATAAGTTTCTATATATATATTATATATATATATAAGGTTATAGATCAATAAAAAATCCCATTATATGCTGATTTGGTGCGTTGATGTGGTTGGTGCTGCGTGAGCACCATAACATTACTCTATATATATATATGTCATTACCAGGTATTTGGCATTGATGTTTTCTCCTACTTTCTGATCGATTGATCCCACAATTTTGAGGCACTTGCTAGCCTTTGCGATCTTGGTTAAGGGCAAACCCGTAAATTTGGCTATCTCACAGTCGTCGGGTCGTTTTCCATGACTGGTAATGAGGGCCTTTCTGGCCTTTTGAACTTGATTTATCACCTTGCTCAAAGTGCACTGAAGACAAGTAATAATGAAATAGTACATGAATCTTTCTTTTCATGCAATGTGTAATAAAAAGAAGGGGATATAGAGGCAAGTATACATACAGGGATTCTGATCCCTCTTGCATGTTTCGCCACTAACATGGACATCGACTTTCGAATCCAATACTGTACGTACGTCGAAAATTTGTACCCTCTCGACTGATCGAATCTCTGCGCACCTTCTAACACGCCAATGTTTCCTGCCTGTAACAAAAAACATAAGTTCAAGAGAAGTGAATTCAATCGAATCGAAGAAGGAGATGATGAAGGACCTGAATAAGGTCTTCGAAGGCTACGCCGAGGCCCCAATAGTTTCTTGCGATAAACAGAACTAAAGATCGTGTGCTTCTCAAGAGCTCGTCTCTGCAAAGCCAACCGTAGTGCAACTTCCTTTGAAAGTCTGCCTTTTTCATACCAACAGCTTCGGCCCACGTGCTTAAGCTAGCCATTTGGCCCGTTTCTTGTTCGAGCATTTTTCGTATTTTTTCGAATTCTGCTACTGCCTGTCATTAAATCACTGTAGGATAAGACAGACTCATATCTTTCTTTAAGACACAATTAGACAGAGGGAAATAGTTCTTTTGGCAATAACAACCTTGACTCCACTTGCCATATCAGCCTCATTCCTTGAAATCTTTCGTCTTTTATTGTTTCGAGGTTTCGAAGAGGGTCTAATCACAGAGGGGAATAGCGTAGGCTGCTGAGGATCTGTGCTTTTCAAATGTACTCTTTGCCTCCTTAACCTTCGCAGTTCTTTCTTGCCAGAAGATACAGTGACTTTTCTAACGCGATCTTCATCTGTTGCGCGATTGCCTATCTTATCAGGATATTCGTCTTCTATACGCTGATCGGCGGACAGAGGAGAAGAAAGGCTCGAGCTTTTGAGAGTCCTCGACAGACATAAATGGAACAAACTCAGAGCTCCAAGCCTCTCCAATTTGTTCAGAATATCGCTCTCCAACGTCGACACAGTGGAATCAACAAACATGTTCTCCAACAAATCGAGGTTTTTCAGCAATAAACGGTACTGCGATGTTTGAGTTGCTTGTAGACTCGTAAGATATGACAACTTGTCATCGTCTACTGAACCATAATTTGATCTCTTCTCATATCCAATCTGAATTTAGCATATATACTTCTCAATTAAAGAAACAGTAGAAGAAGATGGATCGTATATACTCATACATATCGTCGCAAAGAATGAAACAAGAAAAAGGGCAACCTTTATTACGTCTTTAGATCCCATGGAATAATGCTCCTCGGGTGAAGAAGAGCAGACATGGGCTCTATCATGAACTGTGCCGACTGATGCAGCAGACAATCTCTGTAATAAACGGCCTCTACCTGTTTGTATGAGAAGGAACAAAACAACATCGCAATAGACACAAATTAAGTAGGAAACTGAGACCAAACAAGAAAAAAGAGGAATTGATGACCCACAAGAGTTAGAGTAGGAAGTGGAGGAAGAGTTAGTCCAAGACGATGATGTGGTGCTTGTGGAGAGAGGTGACTGAACTGAGAGAACGCTTCTCCATTTTAGATTTAGCCTCAAACCCATCAACAGAGACAACAACACAAGGATTGTTTGTGTTATTGTACACTGCAATTTTGCTCATGTTAATTGTTGTTAAAACGAAGAGGCTCAGATCACTAAACGAGGGACCGCTTGTACGCTGTCAGCCACTGGTTCCACATCCCCAAACTATTTATCTATTTCTGTTCAATGCTCTTTCACTCGTTTTATTTTATTAGTTACCTTTTCCCCTTCAAATATCATCCCACTCGTGGCGTTTTTTCAATATTTTATCTGTGAACATTCGCATGATATCACAGTTACCTGCAAATGTTGAAACACGTAGGTCACTATGTTTTTAACACTTCCTCCGTTGTTCTTTTTCTGTTGGCAAGTATCTCCATTCAACCGACTATGAGCTTCTACAGTACATTTCCGGATAAGACGAATCTCGGGGCCAGCTGTCAATATCCCAGTCCGCACCCAACATCGAAAGTCAAGGTTCCAGGCGGAATCAAACCCCTGACCTCAGGCTTGAGAGTCACATATCCGCTAGGTCATGTCCTTGGAGGCCACACTTTGGATTGAAATAAATGAAATGAATGTGAAATTTGGAATGAAATACATAAACATGCTAAATAGGGTTCATCGGCCAACTCGGTTCAGTTTTCCAAATTTTCGATTCGGTGTTTTTTTATTTTCGGTTTACATATGGTTAGTCCGATACCCGAACCGTTTTAATTTGGTTCGATTCGGTTTTTACAATTCTTCGAATTGGTTCGGTTTTCGGTTAAAGGCTGAATTAACAAAAAAAATATAAAGTTTATATTAATGGTTTAACTAGGATGATAAAGATTATATTTTGAAAAATAATTGAGTTTTTAAGTCATAATAACTAAAATATTAAGATTATAGGGAAATTAATTTGATTAGGAATGGGGAAAAAATAATGTAGAAGGAACTTTGCCATTTATGGAGTAAAAACAATCAAGAAAAAAGTTTAAAGGATGAAGGAATATGATAACAAGAGGAACTTTGCCATTTACGGGATAAGAGTGAAATTAAAAAATAGTAACTTAATTTAATATACATTATTTTTAATGAAAAATATAAATATGTTTTGGGCTGGGTTATAGCTTTTAGTTTGCAGACCAACTCATTTACACCATATAAATAATATTCCCTCTGTTCCAAACCATTTTATACATTTTACTAAATCAGGCGTCCCACATCTTTTGTACATTTTCTTATTTAGCAAAAAAACTATCACAAACAATCAATATAATAATATTAAATATTCTTAAAAGACGTGTCAAAATATACACTTTTTTACCTTTTTAATTGTACCTATTATTAAAATATTCAGTTTCTTAATTCCCGTCCCAACTCCCAAATGTCCAAAAACGTTTGGGACAGAGGGAGTATATATTAGATATTTCGGTTTTTCGATTATTTCGGTTTTTTTTACCATAAAACCGAACCAAAAAACCAGAATTTCAAAATCAAAACCAAAACCGACCGAAAAACCAAATTAACGGAATCGAAAAAGAAAATTTCAGTCCGGCAGATTTTTTCTGCTTTCAACCATAAAACTTTTAATAAGTAGCCTTCTTGACTTTTTCGGTCAATAACCTCCACTTTGAAGAGCTACTAATCATCTTCATTAATGAATTTTAATATCAAAAAAAGGAAAAAAAAGGAAAGTACAATATAGGAAAAGAAAAAAGAAAAAACTATTAACTGCATTAAGCCATGACAACGACCCACATCTACCCAAACGTACGTCTCATTCAAATGTGGAAGAGGAAAACAATAGGATAACATCTTTATTTACGCACATTGAACTAGTCGAACATTTCCATACGATATCTGTTGCCAATAATTAAGCATATTAAAGCTCATTTCACACACTAAGCATGATTTTCAAGTCAATTAGCTATGAAATTGAGTGGCTTTCGATGGATATGATGTGACAGTTCCAACAAAATTTTAGTTCAATCGACGCATTTTCGAATATTCTACATATTAAAACAAGGTCACCTGTGCATGAAACGCACATCCGAACCCACCGAAGCATCTAAACCAAAAGCTCCATTCTTCACTTCAATACGGAAGGAACGGATTCTCGAAAAGTATACTTATACTTTCCGTGAGTGAAGATGGATTTGTTCACGGAATCAAGTTCATCTGGATTTACCTTCTTTGATAATATATCATATATGTTCTTCAAGCATGATAATATCATACTATAATGTGCAAGGTCCCCCGGATATGCACACGACTCCCTACATACATGCAGATAGAAAAGCTACGCGGACCAAAAGCGTAGACCATTAGAATTTGCAGTAGACGACTGGGTATTCCTAAAGGTATCCCCAATGAAAGGCGTGAAACGGTTTGGAAAGAAGGGCAAGTTGAGCCCTAGATACATAGGACCGTTCTTTATACTTAGGAAAATTGGCGAAGTAGCCTACCAATTGGAATTACCAGCTTCGTTATCCCAAGTGCACGATGTCTTTCACGTATCGACGCTGCAAAAATATATCTCAGATCCTAGCCATGTACTGAACAATGAAATTCTTCACCAACAATTCAAGCCAGATATGAGTTACGAGGAAAGACCCGTGGAAATCTTAATGTATGAAGTGAGGCGCTTAAGAAATAAAGAAATTCCGTTAGTAAAAGTGCTATGGCAAAATCAGACGACGGAGAAGCCACATGGGACGGGATGTTACAGGTGGTATCAGAGCACAGTCTCTCGCAGTACGGTGTGGTTCGGGCACGAACCAGGCGGAATCTGCTGGGCATGTGACGCCCGGGGCCGAAGAGGGGGGGAGTGATCGCCGGTGCCAGAGAGGTGCACGGACAAGGAGCGACTCCTGGCAGGCTTCTAGGCGAAGGGGTTCATGAACGAACCGATCCCACACCCGAATGAGAGAGGATCCTGAGGCTGACAATGTATTGGCATGTCAGGCTAAGAATCGTAAAAGAGAATTGATAGTACTACTCGTATCACCAAAGTCGACCTACCTTTTCGGGAGTCCATCTATAGAAACTCCGAAGTTAAGTGTGTAATGCCCGTAAACTTTAAGACGGGATTTTGATGTAATTAATTATGTAAGTTTGTGAATTAAGATTGGGATAAATTAATCAAAGTCTTAGAACGGAAATATAAATTTATATAGTTTCAAATAATATCCGAAAATAATAATACAAGTACTTATAATATTAGAATCATGATTGACAAAATAATAATATAGGGAGTTATGATAATGGGCTTTGTTTGATACGTGTTTTAGCCCAAATTTTTAAAAAGATAAACTCTAATAATAAGTTGCTTAAGGGAGAGGGAAAAACTTTTTCACCACCTAGTCTTATCAGTTGCAAAAAAAAAAAAACCTCAATATATATCTCCAAGCCATTTAGTTAACGAAAAACTCTTAGGAAAGCAAGTGTATTAATAAGGGAGAAAGAATCTGAAAGGAAACGAGAGGAAGTATTGAGCATTTAAAACATCGAAAATCAACCTTCAAGTGAGGTATGAAACTTTATATGAGTAAAGCTGTCTTGTTTAATTTATTCTTGGTATTTCAATGGTCTAACGTCACCTTAGTATATGGTTAAGTGATGATTATACAGGGTTTTCCGAGGGTTAGCATAGTTAGAAAACCCAAGTTATTTAAGATTCGGTTATAATCATAAGTATTTATGTAATATAAGTGCTAATGAGTTCGAACATGTGGAGTCTTCAGAGCTTAATTCGGTTCCTTCGAAATTTAAAATTTTAAGGTGTACCATTTTCTGGAAATAGCATAGTTTTTGAAGATGATCTTGATAAGTATCGTTTTTAGGGTTTCTGAAAGAATCAATAAATTGTTAGGAGTCGGGCGATTTAACTGTTATTGGTATCGGTCGATTTAGACCAACATAATGTGTTTCGACCATTGTGGACTTTCGGCCGATTCCTATAAGACCAAGGCATAAAAATATTTTAATATGATAGTAAGTTCCGACCGAAATTTAGTGCTATTTTACAAGAAATTGGGCGATTTAATGTAAAGGAAGCACACGGCGAAAATAGGCTATGAAACTTGAAAAATAGGCCGAAATCAGATTTTAATGAAAACTAATCGGCGATTTATGGAACACTTCGGCGAAACCCTGATCCAAATTTGATCAATCGGGCTATGTAATATATTCGCTTATTAGATGGAATCGGGCGAATCCCAAAATGAACAACATGAGGTTTTGATCGAAACCTATACCTATACCTATAGAATCGGGCGATTCAAAAGGAAAGAGTAACTCGGCGAAACTCTTCCATGCATGCACGAATCGGGCGAAACCAATTTCTATGCATGATCAAATCGGACGAAACCAACTTAGTAATATACTTTCGCCGCATGAAAGAAATCGGGCGACACTAGCTTTGACCGAGTGTTTACTATACTAACCTTGACCTGAATCTGACCAATAATTAAATAAACTGTCGAACGAAAACAAGTTAGACATAAAGTCGGATCTTGACTTAGAATCTACCATAAGTGGGGCGATCTAGGTCATCTCTAGCTTAGAATATTATAATCATTTCTAATACAATTATTTAGACTGTACAGTTCACGGATGGGTAAAAATACTAATAATATTTATTATATCCAGAGGACCAATTTAGAGAGACTCCACTAGATATCGTATTTGACCGTAGCGGGAGGATAGGTAGGTGGAGCATCCATCTACAATACGTAAAAAACATATATGATTTATGTGTCTTCATGTGATTCGATGATTTTCGTGACTTATGTAATTTACGTGTTTTATATGTTGCACATACGTTTTATATAAATCATGTTTTTATGAGATTTTATGTATATGCATGGCACATGCATATCACGTCCCGGCGAGAGAGGGTTGTACCGTAGTGAGACGGTAATGATATGAGATATTGACGTACGGGGTAGAATGAGATGTGGTGATTGGTGACTCTTAGAGGAGTCGAGGTTGGGCTCACTGGGCACCTGGCGGAGACAGGCGTGATCGATCTGTCTACTCGGGCGTGATCGTCCCGAGGTGCATACCGCCAGATGAGATTTTTGAGGCGATCTGATAGGAGGCCATTGGCGTGATCCTTCAGTGCACTATCAATGTATGCTTTTGTTTTAGTGCGGAGCGACCCAGTAGGAGGCCATTGACGTGATCGTCCAGTGCACTACCAGGGTAGGTTGCTGCAAGACTTGGGGGTGGCCTCCCAGTAGTCTATTGCGCGCGAAGGTGTCGAGCCTAACCTGGGGCCCTGTGTTGTGTGAAATAGAAATGTGGAAAAAGCTAGAGTGTGCATTATATCATGTTGTGAGATGTTGGGATCGGGGTTGAGTGCACATTTGCATACATGCATTTTATTCACCTACTGGGCACGTGTTGTAGGTACTGAGTCTGACGCTGATACGCGTCAGACTGAGGCGGCTGGTGGCGGTGCTCCACGGACTTTTGAGGGCGGGGCGGTACATGGATGAGGACCTGTGGAGCGGCGTTAGGGCTTTTTGTTCTTTTGACATTTTGGGGATTTGCCCCGTGATGACGATGTAGACATATTTTTATAGTAATATATATTATTTTAGGAAAAAGTTTTCGTTAGACGGGTCTTCCGCGAGTTACGTTGCGAAAATCCGCCACTAATCCTAGTTAGAAAACGAGGGTCGTTACAAAGTATGCTTGACTTGGGGAAATCTTGGGATGGGTGACCCCCTGGAGAGTTTCTCAGGGTGCGTGTGAGCGAGTGCACGAAGCACGCTGAAAGGTTAAATGGTGATACAATGGGGCCAGACTATGCAGCGGAGTGTGGTGGGCCCAATCCCACGGGTCCCGGTAGGGATCGATGCTACAGTGACACCCGGTATGGGACGGGACGTTACATCTCCTGTGTTTATGTTCATTGGGCCGTGCATATGCAGGTGCGCATATGGAAGGGTCCATGTGCATTCGGAAGGAATTTTTTCATATAACACATAACAAAGAAACAAGTCTTGTTCTAGTTCACAGTCATATCTAGAGGCAATTGAAGTATAGTTCCACAAATCACTGTTCTTCCACAGTCAAGGGACTCAATTTCCAAAAAGTTATAAAATACTACCATGGTGTTGCGGCGAACTACAAACAGCGAGGAGGATCGACATCTGAAGAACAGTTCTATGATTATGGTTATTGGCCTGTAAGAGCAAAGTTTAACCTTTGTAATTATCGTCTAGGTATGTTGTTTTATAAGATAGCAATTGCAAACTTTTTAGGTGGGAGAGTGATGTTGCTGGAGAAGAAATCTGTGTGGGAAATGTAGTCGAAAGTTTGGAACTTTTGCAATAATGTGAAAATGATGAAAAGATTCATGCATTGAAGTTTAAAAAAACAGAGGTTGGAAGAAATTATTGTTAATTTGAAGCTTAAGGTGGCTAAACATGCAAATGCAGGAAAACCTTTGGTCTTTGTCTCTTGCATTGTGGATTTTGTTTGGAGTGTTTATTTACATGCTGAGTAAATGAATAAGTAAATTGTAGTTAATTAAGTCACTGAAGTAAGAAGTGTGAAAATTAAAGTCAGATAGGTAAGCTAGTAATGTGTTGATGTTTAGATATTTAAGATATGAATTAATGTAGTCATTTTTTTAACAGCATCATGGATATATTATATAGAAACAAATTAGGAACATACATACGTTTTTATAGGCTAGTAAGCTTCATTCTGAAATATAGAAACTTAATCAGCTTCTTCTATCAACATACTTAAGTTTGATCTATATACAATACAAATAAAAGAATCGCATATCAAATGAAAATTTCCTAAATTATCATCATTATTTTAAATTTTATATTATGGTACTTTATGGTGTACATAAAACATATTTAGGATCTCTCATATGGGTTTATAGTTTTATAGATCCGTGTCATGCATGGGAACCCGTGCGTATATGCAGGGGACTCGTGCACACATGAACAGGGGACCATGAATGTAAGAAAGGGATCCGTGAATATAAGCAAGAGATCGGTGAATATAAGCAAGGGTCTCGTGAATATAAAGCAAGGGACCCGCACATATATACAAGGGACTCGTGGATTGAGTTTTTTTTTTTAATTTTTCATTTCCGCACTATATGCCAACTATATCAACATGCCATTGGATTGACGAGACATTGACTATGCAAAAGAGAATTATTTCCCTGAAAACTCTTGACTCGCAACAGTCAGGAGACTATTGCGATGTTTGTCTTTAACGTGACGAAAAATTATGAGATTCAAGATAAGATTATATCTATTACATTGGACGATGCAAGCTCTAATAATAACGCTATGGAAATAATTCGAACCTATCTTAGTTTTCCCTTAACCGGTCGATTACTTAATGTTAGGTGCCATTGTCACGTAATTAACTTATATGTCAAATGCGCATTCGACGAAATATTAGGTCCGTGATTGAAAAATTTAAACTAATAGTGAAACTACCGTCTCGGCCATCCGTGGAAGGAAACGGTCAAATCAAATGGCCTTAAGTATAAGATATTTTCCCTACCGGTACTACTAGTGACAATCTTTATATTAACTTCCAAGCACATTTATGCGTAAAAAGATTTGGCCACCCCACCCATTATTGGAACAACACATGGACAACATCCGACACATCACAACCTTATTAGATGATGATTGGGACATTTGCGGTTTGTGTTCGATTTTCAAGGAAGCAACGGAAAATTTTTCCCACATTCATTACTCGACATTGCCGTTAACTGTTGCTTTTAAGCATGTGCCACAAATTTGTTGAATACCGAAATAAGTAATAATTGGATATTTCGTCGAGAACATGGAACAAAAATTCAAGAAGTATTGGGAAAATATCCCAATCGTCCTTGACTTGGCGGTTTTACTCGACCAGAATTGTGGTAGCCACACTTTCGATATTTTTCTCGAGTATTACGGAACCGTTCTTGGAACGAATGTTGGTGATCAAAAGACATCAATAATGCATTCTCTCCAAGAACTTTTTTCTTTTATAGTTCTCAGCGGGTGAGGGGTGGTTCGGCGAACGAGCAGTGATCCGGGGAGTTACTGAGTACTCTAGCGGCGGCCATTGGATGTCCTTAGATGATTGAAGATGCAGAAGTAGAAAGTAAAATCTATCGGACAAGCAAACTCAAATGAACTCAGCTTTATTTAATTTATAAATTCCAAACATAGGAAAAATTTGACGTTCTGCGATGGTGGAAGTTGAACGCGTCTCTTTACGCAAGGCCAGGGGCAATCGCTCGAGCTGTTCTAGCCGTGCAAGCATCAAGTCTCGCTTCGGAATTCATATTTCAATATCCGACTGGATTATTGGAGTTAGAACGAAGCTTCATCCGAGTTCCCTTGCAATGCTTACGTTGTTGAAGAATTGGTTCGCTGCCATATCCAAAATCTGGAAGGAGAATGCGATCGACCTCAGGTTCCGAAGATGACAACGAGGCAACTTCGTGTGTTTTATTTACTAGATGTATTGTAGGTGTTTTTTTTAGTATTTTTTGTATTTTTTTTTCTCTGTTTTTTTTGTAATCTTTTAAGTATTTAATAAAATTTTGGAATTTTTTAAAAACAAATATTAACGGGTGAACCTATCCAGACCGATAAGAACCAATGGTTCTGCAACCGTTTTTGGGATTTTAGTCTGGGAACCTGAACCGGCATATCCGGTAATGGACGAACCAGAATCAGAACCGGTATTTTTAATCCGAAACCGGTGTAACCAGACCAAAACTGTAGTACCGGGCTGGAACCGGACCGATTGAACCGTTTCCCATGTCCAGTTTGAAATAATCAAGATGGTCATATTAGACATAGTCACCCATTGCCACGATGTCCACACCTGTTTGACATAAATTTGGGGGGATGTAGACATTGAGCCATACTTAAGCACCAAACACGTCGATATATTGTAAGTTATACATCTCGAACATTTCTATTAAATCATTTCAATGATAGTTCAAGACATATAGGTGTTTCTCGAAAACCACAATTTCCATCATTGCACGTGTCTGATATAAGGTGAAAGTATAGCTGGAAATTAATGAATAAGTGAATGACGTGAATAATGTTGATCCAAATAGTAGGTGTGCCAGAAAGTTATGAATATTTGTAGTCGGAAAATTTGGTATGTAAATTTGCATCTCAATCACTGAATTTTGATGCAGGTGAACAATTGTGTCCACGAGGTTTTTGAATTGGCACGAGTAAAAGGGATGTGCATGAGTAATATAAATTTTCACGAAGTATGTTTTTGTTGGCACGAATATCTTTCTCAACTTCCTCGAAATACTGAGCTTTCTAGTTTTTGACTATTTATGAAATTGGGGATTCATCATTTGCAGCTCAAAATCACATCATAAAGTCGCCTCATATGTGCATCGTGAAAAGTCAAGATTCTAATGGGATAGGCTAGCATTTATTGTAATACATTACCTGCTCATGAGCAAAAGAAAAGTCATGACCGGTACGAAGTTGGCATCCACAATTTTTTAAAATAAATTTAGTTGCCGTTCAAATTCTCTGAAACTATATCACATGAATTAAAATGTAACCAAGTAATTCTTGATAGTGGTTATGCTCGATGAATCGATGCCGATCTTGCTTAGTTAAATACCTTATTTATAGCCATGAGTTGAGACTGGATTACTTATTGAATAAACGATAATTATGTCTCCAAATCTAATGTTGAAGACTTAAGGTACCGTTTTAACTTTATGTCTTTGCTCTATACTCTATTAGTTTTGTGATTTTTGAAGTTACGAACTATGTTGATTCAAACGGATACAACATCTCCTTGTAAGGCGTCAAACAATGGTAGGTACACCTGAAAATCAAACTATTTATCTCTTATGAAAAGTAATTAATAAATAAATTAACATACTTCAGTATACGTTTTGGGATACCAGTAAAACCAAATAACGTTTCTTGAAGATGCGTCAACTTCGATGAATAACCTTCATCTGTTTCACATCAAACCAGTGTTGTCAATGCTTTATACAAGAGTTACATGCTTCAAGTGACGTGATTTAAGGCCTGCATTTCTTTATAATACTTCTATAAATATGTCATCTGCAAAATAACAAATGCTTTCAGGAAAGGCAACTCCCATATGTGACAATAACGTGCGGAAACAAACACATTCATCCATCACCAATTTAAGACAATTTAACACCATAGTCGAACTTCCTCTCTTTATGCACAATAACAAATGCTAGAATGTCATATTAGTGGATGTTACGCTAATAATTTCGAAAAGAGGCGTTATTGTTTTGTATGTCTCATTTTTTAACCTAGATTGTGTTTATAATTATATTGTCCTTGTCGTGTGTGTGTAAATTGTTGGGGAACTGCGGGTGCACCGTGACGTAAGCCTAGGCACAACGGAGTTTAAGATTTTTACCCGAGGTTACCCCTCGAGCTTCCGGATATACTCGGTACATATAAGAAACAAGTACGACACATAAACACATAATAAGGTCAGAAGGCGTTACTCTTGGAGCGAAGATCCCTCGGTAGCTAATGTACCGGCCTCGATACCCGCAAGCAAAGAGAGTCACGCCGACCCCGAGACGTACCCACATCCAAGACCTCCTTGAGGATAACTAGTGAGGTGTTGGAAGTCTTACAGTGATGTGTTGTGGGTGATTTCTCAAACTCACTCACACTTAAGTTTTTCAAGTTGTGAACTTGAAAACACTTAGTATTTTCTCTCAAACTCAAAGTTTAGAGTAAGAATGATTTAAGCCACAAAATCCAAACCTTGGTCATTATTTTTCAACCCTTGAAAATATTTTATTCCAAATAAAATGACATTTGTCCAAGACATGTAGGCCTAGGGTGAAATCACCCATTATACAATGTGACTAGCTTCCAAAACCTAACCACAATGACCTAAGATAAAGTTACCAAGGCCCCATGTTCATTAAATAAAGTTTTGGACGAAAAATGATGTAAAAATAAGGTTGCCAACACCAACACGTCCATCAACATGGCTTCCAATAAGCCGTATTGATGCACAGTCAAGCAGCACGGCCATAGACACAACCGTGTAGGTGGTTACTGTTCACCTGCACGGCCATGTGTCAAACCGTGTGGCTGCCAAGCCTTGCAGGCAGTGATAAACGTATTTTAATACGTTTATTATTGTATTTATTTTGATTATAATAGGATATTTTTGGTCATTCCATCCATTTCTTGGCTCTATTTACACCTATTTAAATATTGTAGGACCTTCGAACGGTTATCGAGCGAAAAAGAACGAAAACGAGGCAAAAACGACGCAAAATGGCCAAGTATGAAGCTGTCAGGCCAAGGTCACGGCCGTGACTCACCTCGCAAGAGGCCGTGAACCAAGGCAGTAAGGTCGAGAAACGAGAGCCTAAAGTGTCACGGCCGTGAATGTCAGTGCATTTGCCCGTGAACCTCGGCAGAAACATAGCAAACGTGCACTGACTTTCATCACGGCAGTGACTCATCATGTAAGAGGCCGTGAACAGAGGCAGAAAGTTCAACGAAGAAAGTTCTACTACTTCACGGCCGTGAAGGTTGTAGCTAGAGGCCGTGACTCGCGCCAAAAAGTCAAGTTTTAGGGTTTAAGCCGCCGTCACGGCCGTGACTCCTTATGCAAGAGGCCGTGAAGGGTTTAAGAAAGGCGAAAAATCAGCCTAATTGCATCTTTCACGGCCGTGAAGGCCTTTAACTGGTCGTGAACGTGCCAAATTTCAGGGTTAAGGCCCAAATTCGAGCATAAAAGGGGAGTTCTTCTCAGAACTCAACCCTAACCTTGGAGAGCCGAAATCTAAGAGAAAAGAAGAGGAAGAAGAACCCTAGAAGCCGCTCCTTCATTCGAAGACATTTAAGAGACGATCCAACAACGCAGTTACGCCATTTTGATCGAGGAACGAGAGCTCCGCCTCAAAACTGCCCTGCTCCCTTCTTAGGGAAGATTTATGAGTTCTCTATCCTCATTTATTTTGAATCTCGTTGTTGTTTTATTTAATATGAGTAGCTAATCATTTTATATGTTTGGGAGTAGATGAACGTTGGGTTATGTCGTAGTTAAGGCGTAGGATAATCGTGAACACGTGTATTCGACTATTTATCGTTCTATGATATTGCTTCTTTGCCTCAATATGTCTATGTTGATGTGAATGTGTGGTACATCGTTTAGGGCGACAGCTAAATAATGATTAGACCGTTCGTAGATGTTAGGATTCGAGTATAGGGCGAAAGCAAATACTCGATCCTTGCCGTTTAGTAATCGCTGATATTAGATTCCCACGAACGTTTAGGGCGATAGCAAAATCGTGAATTGGTAGGAAAATTACTGCGATTTAGTTGATATTCATGTAGGAGCGATATTCCGTAGCCTTAGCCGACAACACCCTTCGGGATTCGAATCCCGAACACATATTTGTCAACTTAAGTCACTCGTATTATTTCTAGTTGTGCTCCCTTAGTCTTCTATTCCATTAGGTTTCTCTATTAAATTAGTTCGTAGCATAAACAAATCCCGTTGTTTTATTTAGGCTAAATATCGTGTCGATAGGTTAATACTAGTAATCAAGTTTATTCCTCGTGTTCGATACTCGTTTACTCACTTTACTACATTACAAACAGTAGGTCCACTGCCTATCGCACGTCGGTGATAGTAAACACGTATTCGTTTTAATTATCACTTGTCACACCTGCACACTATATTAGTACACCGCGTGTCGACCAAGTTTTTGGCGCCGTTGCCGGGGAATAAAATTGATATTAGGAACACCGTAGTTCCCGTAGCAATGGAATGGAGCTTGGCCCTTTCTCGGCCAACATATTTCGGTACTTTAGCCACTATTATTTGTTAAATTTTCGTTTCAATTATTTGCGTTTTAAGTGTTCAAGTAGATTAAGTTAGTTATTCGTTCTTTGTTCACTCGTTGGCGTTTCCAAGTAATTATTTGCTCTATTCCTTCGACTTGTCTATCATTCTTTCGCTAATTTTGCTCCCGCTCATTGAAGGTACTATTCAGTGGTGAATGACCCGAAGCCACCCATCGGGTCCCATTTTTGAAGGAGATCTAGATTTCGAGCGAAAGTTACGAAGGCAACTCTGATACAATTCAGAAGGCACGGCTAGTAACTATCAGAAAGCGCTAGTTAGTTACTCAGAGGACAACTCTCAGGAGTCGGCAGAATATTCCCGAGTAGAGACGTCTGTTGATAGTCCAAATACATAAGTGGAAATGACAGATCGCAGAGTACCCGTCCACCATGACCAAGAAGAGGAGCAATCTCTACAAGATCTACTCAAGAGCGCCACGCTAGGCGGTACCGAATCGGCGATTGTTATTCCACCGATCGAGAATAATAATTTCGAGCTAAAGCATGCTTGGCTTCAAATGATCTTTCAGACGGCTCAATTTGAGGGGAACCCTGATGATGATCCATACTCCCACCTGAAGGCCTTTCTGACAGTAACAGACACCATCAAATTAATGGGGTCCCGAACGATGCGATCAAGCTGATGTTGTTTCCATTCTCACTCAAGTACAGGGCGAAGGACTGGTTGGAGATGCTACCGCCATGATCAATCGATTTCACGAGGGCCTCAATGATCAAACCGTTCATATGCTAGACGGAGCTGCGGGAGGAGGGCTCGTGAAGCTCAATGCCACAGACGCCTGGAATCTAATTGAAGACTACTCAAGGAACATCTTCATGAGAGGCAATGAGAGGCAATACGAGGATAAAGACTCCAGGAGTGTTTGGGGTGAGCGAGGAGACCGCTACAAATGCCAAGTTCGAGGCGCTGCAACAACAGATTGCAACTACCAATTCCCAGCTCCAGACGGTGATCAACACACTACTTCCAAAGGCCGGGCAAACACAGCCTGTGTATGCCGTGATGACCACCACATCACCTCAGAAGACGTACACACGACAGCGCGAGATTTGTGGCGCAGCTCATGAGACCTCAGAGTGCCAATTAGGGCAGTCATTAGAGCACGTTGACTATATGGGGAATTACCAAGGCCAGTGGAGTTTTCAACCTCGAGCACATCCAAATCTGGCGTATGGGAACCAAAACCACCATGGGCAAGGGCCACCAGGATTCCAACCTAGACCATCTGGTTTCCAAGGAGGAACATCACGTCAGTATCAGAACGCGTCTGTAGGGTCGGGATCCGATGATATGAGGGAGATGAAGGATATGATGAAGACGTTCCTCACAAATTTCAGCAACACCACTCAAAGATGGATGAGTATATGGAAGCCAACAGTGTACGCGCCCAGAACACTGACGCTTCTATCAAGAAGTTGGAGCAACAAGTGGGCCAGATGGCGAAGCAGTTGGCGGGGCGAAATCAAGGATCACTCCCAAGTTATACCGAACCAAACCCAAAGGAGTACTGCAAAGCGGTTACCCTGAGGAACGGGAGAGAGTTGCAAGAGGTACCCCCAAAGAGAAATCAAATGGTAAAGCTGAGGTCGACGGCCATGACGAGCCCGAAGTGGAGGGAAGCAAGGGCGATGATGTTGAGTACGCCGAAGCTGAAAAGGAGAAGGTCGAGCCTGAAAGAGAAAAGGCGAAGGAGATTGTGCGACCACCGGTGAAGCCGTACCAACCGAAGATCCCATACCCAGTTCGGTTGAAGAAAGACAGAGACGAAGCACAATTCGGTAAATTTATGAACATGTGTAAAGAAATACATATTAACTTACCGTTTGTTGAAGCTATCACGCAGATGCCTAGTTTTGCTAAGCTCCTGAAAGACTTGTTGACGAATCGACGGAAGCTCGAACACGTCTCCATTGTATGCCTACAAGGAGAGTGTTCGGCGATACTCCAGAACAATATACCGAAGAAGCTCAAAGACCCAGGGAGTTTTACTATTCCCTGTCTTATAGGCGATTTAGTAGTTGATCGTGCTTTGATTCAAAAGGTTTGGAACCCATAAAGATTCTCTGGAGTAGTGGTTTCAGGTCCTTTAAAAGCTTTTCTATCTAATAAAAGATAAGATTCCCTACAGGCTCATGTATTTCTTCCTAGAAGGTGGCTGACCATGTTCTTTCTTCCGCGGATTTTCTTTCTTGCTTGGCGAATTGCCTAGCCGATTTACGAGCAAGTATAAATTTAATGCCGTATTCCATGTTTAAGCGCTTAGGATTAGGTGAATCACGACCCACTAGGATGAGCCTGCAATTAGCTGATAGATCGTTAAAATACCCTCGAGGAGTTATCGATGATGTCCTAGTTAAGGTAGGTAAATTCGTGATTCCCGCCGATTTTGTTATCTTAGATATGGAGGAGGATGATAATGTCCCATTGATCCTAGGTAAACCATTCTTAGCTACAGGCGAGAATATGATAGATGTTAGAAATGGGACGTTGACTCTGACGGTAGATGGCGAGACAGTTACGTTCAATATTGCTGAATCGATGAAGAAAAGTAATGAGCATGATGATAAGTGTTATTACTTAGATGCCTTTGAGCATGATTTTCTCTTTTCTGTGCAAGGTCTATCACAGGTTTCGAGCGAGGAGGACACTAGAATGATTATGGCGATCGATGAGTGTGGGGAGGAAGTAGACGAGCCTATCATAGCCATTGACGAGAGCAGCGAAGAGGACAAGGAAAAGAGCTCGGTCGAGGAGCCACCGGTCCTAGAGTTGAAGCCGCTGCCTGATCACCTCGAGTACGCGTTCCTTGGCAGCAACGGGGGGCTACCAGTCATCATCTCCTCGAGCCTCGACGACGGACAGAAGGGTCAGCTCTTGGACGTGTTGAGAGCCCACAAGAAGGCAATAGCGTGGAAGATATCCGACATCAGGGGAATCAGTCCGAGCTACTGTACGCACAAGATTTTGATGGAGGACGAGTTCAAGCCGGTCGCGCAACTTCAAAGGCGACTTAACCCCAATATGAAGGATGTCGTGAAGAAGGAGGTGATTAAGTTTCTTGATGCATGGATGATTTATCCCATTTCAGATAGTGCTTGGGTAAGTCCAGTACAAGTGGTTCCGAAGAAGGGAGGTATGACGGTCGTCACCAACGACAAGAACGAGTTGATTCCAACAAGGACCGTAATGGGTGGCGTGTGTGCATCGACTACAGAAAATTGAATGATGCCACGAGAAAGGACCATTTTCCCTTACCATTTATCGACCAAATGTTAGAAAAATTATCTGGTCACTCATTTTATTGCTTTCTTGATGGTTTATCAGGATACCTGCAGATCCCTATTGCGCCCGAGGACCAGGAGAAGACTACATTTACCTGCCCCTTCGGTACTTTTGCATACCGAAGGATGCCATTCGGTCTATGCAATGCTCCAGCCACATTTCAACGCTGTATGATGGCTATATTCGACGAGTTGGTAGGCGAGGTAATGGAGGTGTTTATGGATGATTTTTCTGTGTTTGGGTCGTCATTCGATGTTTGTCTTGTTAATCTGAAGCTCGTACTCATACGTTGTGAGGAGACGAACTTGGCACTTAATTGGGAAAAGTGCCACTTCATGGTTCGAGAGGGTATAGTTTTGGGACACAAGATTTCCTCTAAAGGAATCGAAGTGGACCGAGCTAAGTTAGAGACCATAGAAAAATTACCCGTTCCCTCGAACGTGAGGTCAATTAGGAGTTTTCTAGGACATGCTGGGTTTTATCGTAGGTTCATTAAGGACTTTTCTAAGATTGCACGACCCATGTCTAGATTACTTGAAAAAGACGCCCCGTTTGAGTTTAATGATGAATGGTTGCATGCATTTAATTTATTGAAGGAGCGACTTATCGCAGCACCTATTATGGTCGCCCCTGACTGGGGGCTACCCTTTGAACTAATGTGCGATGCTAGTGATTACGCAGTGGGAGCCGTGCTAGGGCAGCACAAAGACAACCATTTCAGGCCGATTTACTACGCCCGCAAGACTTTAGACGCAACCCAAGCCAACTACACGACCACGGAAAAGGAGCTTTTAGCTGTCATGTTCGCCTTTGATAAATTCAGGTCATACCTTATTTTATCGAAAGTTATTGTTTTCACTGACCACTCTGCCCTTAAGTATCTACTAGCGAAGCCGGATGCCAAACCTCGGCTAATCAGATGAATCCTACTCCTTCAAGAGTTTGATATAGAGATTCGAGACAAGAAAGGCGCAGAGAATCTGGCGGCGGATCACCTCTCTCGACTAGAGGAGTCCAAAATCTACAACAAGGACGACAAAGAGATTCAGGACACGTTCCCAGACGAGCACTTTTACTCAATACAAGTGGTAAGTGACGATACTCATTGGTTTGCAGATTATGTTAATTATCTTGTCGCGAGGGTCCTTCCAAAAGGGTATACAAGTCAGGAAAAGAAGAAATTCTTTTCTTCATGGGTCCGTTTCCTAGCTTGTGTAATAATAAGTACATTCTGGTTGCCGTAGACTATGTCTCCAAGTGGGCTGAGGCGCAAGCTTTGCCCACGAATGATGCGAGAGTTGTCGTAAGATTTTTGCGAGCACTATTTTCACGTTTTGGGGCACCTAGATGCATCATTAGTGATAGAGGTACTCATTTCCGTAACACCCAGTTTGCATGCATGTTAGAACGTTACGGTGTTTGACACAGTCTATCCACCCCGTACCACCCCCAAGCTAGCGGTCAGGTCGAAGTAGTAAATCGTGAGCTGAAACGCATCCTACAAATAGAAGGAACCCGTAGGGAGTGGGCGAATAAGTTGAACGATGCTCTTTGGGCATATAGGACTGCATATAAGACCCCCATAGGCACTACACCGTATAGATTAGTCTACGGGAAGGCGTGCCACCTCTCGGTAGAAATCGAACATAAGGCCTATTGGGTGATTAAGTCCTTGAATTTGGGGGACGCCGGCGGAAAGCGGCAACTCCAAATTAACGAGTTAGACGAGTGGCGTTTATCGGCTTACGATAACGCTCGCATGTATAAAGAGCGATCGAAAGCTTATCATGACAAGAAAATTAGGCACATACGAGAATTTCAGGAAGGGGACCAAGTCCTCCTCTTTAATTCTCGACTTAGGCTCTTTCTCGGCAAACTTCGATCACGTTGGTCGGGACCGTTCACTGTCACTTTTTTTCCATATGGTACTGTCGAGATTTCAGGTATGGGGCAGGATACTTTCAAGGTGAACGGACATCGATTGAAGCATTACCATGGAGGCGAGGAAGACTTGAGCGACAAGGAGGTATTATACCTCGACTTCCAGCCAACATAAGAACACAAGAGGTGCGTCCGGCTAAGACGTTAAAAGAAGCGCTTCTTGGGAGGCAACCCAGGTATTTTCGTTTATGTTTTAGGCATTACAGTAAAAAAAAAATAATAATAATAATAAAAAATAAATAAAATAAATAAAATAAAAAATAATAATAATAACAAAATAAAAATAATAATAATAATAAAAAAACTGCGAATATTGAGGGAGGATTTTTGCTTTCGCAACCTGATCCGATATCGCGGTGTTTGCCTAGGATTATCACAGGTTTTCGTCGTTAATCTATCAAAGTGCGAAACTCACAACGCCGAATCAAGAAACGGAATAGGAACGATAGTTTTACTTTATTTAAGATGGTTACATACCATTACAACGTGTGAGGGTCCAACACAAAAGCAATTAAAACTGCGAATAACACAAAAGACGGAACAATAGTTTTTGCTTCATAAGGGCGGTTACTCACAAGTACACCTTGTGAGAACCCAACACACGAAAGCTAGTAAAAATGCGAACAAACCCAAAAGAAGAGCAAGGTAGAGTGATAGCATATCTAAATTACGTCGAATCCTCGCATATTCTTCACTCTCATTCTCACGGCCTTGCTGCTGTCCCCAATTCATAGTGGTTAGATAAGTCCAGAATGTCGAAATGAGATTGCTGAAGATGTGTGATTTATGGTAGATGATGCTATTGTGTTGTTCGACCAATGTCTATTTATAGGCATGAAGGGAACAAAATTATCATTATCATACCCGGCAAATCAAAATACAGACGAATTTTTGACTTGAAGATTTGACGCCGCGCGAGAAAATGATATTTTCTTTGTCGATTATCAGAATTTTCCTCGCGCCAATCGTTCTCGAAAAACTCGTCGATTACGTGTTAATCTTAGTAAAAAAAGATATAATGATATTACTAATAATAATATTAATTCATACAAAAAAAGGGGGGTGACGGCCACGTTCTTAAAGAGCTCACGGCCGTGACTTGTTCTTTTCGTGCACTGCCGAACAGCACGGCCTACGACTTTGGGACGTCACTGCCGTGACTTAGCCAAGAGGTTCTTACTGCCGCATGTCACAGCCAGAGACAAAAAACCTCAAGGCCATGACTCTTACGGTTTTCATATATATAACATATATATATATATATATATATAAGGAAAAAATGGTTCCGTTTCAATTGTTGATTAACTCTATTATTTCTAACGGTTTTCTCTAAGTGGTACAGATTTTTTATTCTGCCAGGGGAGCTAGACGTTACTACATAGAAAATCCAGAGAGTTAATTGCATTTATTTTAATTCTGAGGGGGAGCTTTACAAATATGATTTTATTTGAATAAGGATCAATCTGAAATCTTTAGAAGTACTTATAATCGAGAAACTGGACATAATGTGATTAGCAACCATATGTTTCTCGATCGAAAAAAGTGTTGGGAACGATTCTGATTGGCCGCGATAATTTGCGATCGAGAAATTGAATTGAAGAGCAATTTTCGAATTAAGATTTCTCGAGCGCAAATAGTAATGGGCCTGATCCATTTAATCGCAAAACGTCAAATCGCAAACCCAACATTGAATTACGGCAAGTAAATAAAAGTTCACCTTTGTGTCAGTCGAAAACTTTTTCTCACGCAACCCTAAATCGTAAAAATTTCTCTCGCGAAAAACTTTCACAGACAGTTCAAATCTCTAAAAAATCTTTCGATTTTTAACACGAAATTGTCTGTTTAAGGTAGAAATGAGAATCTGTTGACATTTGCGTGTGTTTTAACTTCGTTAGCATCTGCATTTTGTAGTTTTTCGCATGATTTATATTAGTTTCTCGACTGTTCTTCAAAACTGAGAAAATCGTACACTATTTTATAGTGTTTTAGGCATGATTTTGAGTCTTTGTCTAAAGTTAATGCCTGCACTTAAGATAGTTTTGATGTTCTTGATGATTCTGGTAGTATAAATCTTCGGAAAATCAGCATCTTCGACTGTGATTTGAGTTTAAATAAAACTGGGCATTTGAATGTTTAAAGTCATCGAAGAACTTTGTCGATCACAAACGGACTTAATTGAATTCCGATTCAATTGAGATACTGTTTGTATCAAATCAGTTCTCGATCGATAGAAATCTGACTTAGTCGCTAAGATAGAAGATTTTGACCGAAAAATTATTTACCATCGAGAAATCTAATTAGGATTTTTTTTTGTGAGCGAAAAACTTAAGTACTGAATAGACAATTTAGATGCAAATTTTATCGAGCGCAAAACTTACTATCGCAAAATAGAATTTTTCGTTTTAATTAGTTTTCGATCGCAAAATTTTAGCAGCGAAAAATTAATTTTTGAACGCTTAATTTTTCGATCGTAAAATTCTCCGCTTAGGATTTAATTGATTGAAAAATTTCTCGACGGTTGACTTAGTCTTTCGTTGACTAATTTCTCGATCGAAAAATATTGCAGCGAAAATTTTTACTTAGGATCGAAAATCACATATCGCTCGACAAATTTCAAATCGAAAAATTTTATTCAATTGAGGAAAATTTCTCGATAGTAAATTTACCTGAGATATAATTTCTCGATCGTAAATTTACGCAGAATTTTTCTCTATCGTAAAATTGATCGGCTACAGTCTCACGATTTCAATTTCAACACTTAGAAGTTTTTTTCTAAGTCCTTTACACTATAGCGAACATTAGCGAATAGAATTTTCGAGCATAAGGAGTTATTGCAATTGAAATCAATGCATAAGGAAATCAATTTGACACCAAAATTTTCGAGCGAAAAATTTCTCGGCATGAATAGTGTCTTTTTCACGATTCAACACTTAGAAAAATTTCGAACTCCTTTTCATGCATTACATGTTTAATTTGAAATTACAATCATGCCATTACGTTTTTTTTTAAATCAAGGATCCTATATGCATGCTACACGATTTCAATTCAAAATTCATCAAACATGTCATAACATAATACAACATTATAGTTTGATGAAATTAAATCAATTTTCGACTAAAATCAAAATTATGAACTAATGAACTTTTCTATCTCTTATTTTTCAGATGGATCGCTATCCAACATATAATCACATTTACGAGAAGTCATTATACCTCAACGTCCACGACACGAACTACCAACTAGACCTGACCACCTTCCGGTGTCCAGATGATATAATCGTGTCTATCCTGCAAGGCCATCCAATATGGCATGCACTAACTGTGACGACATCAGTGCCAATGGTCTACCTCCAGCAGTTGTGGGGAATGATCAAGAGCATCATTTTGGACGGGGCATACCATTTCACAACGGTTGTAGGGACAAGGCACATCTGCATGGGCAAGAACGAGTTCAGAGCTGTACTTGACCTCCCTCACAGCCAAACCTACGACCCCCTCCCATCAGATGAAGACCTGGTGGCTGATTTCCTACAAATGGGGTACCGTCCGCCGCTCACCAAGCTCGCTCAGGTCCAGAGCAACGGTATCCCTCACCCGTGGAAGACATTGTTCGGGATTGTGAACAAGTGTCTATCACCGAACACGCGGGTTTCGACAAAGGCAACGGCCACATCCTCCGGATATTTCACGGAGTTGTGTTCTCGCGGAATTACGATTTCGCCCAGCTGATCTGGAATGACCTCGCAGAACAGATCAGACAAAAGGAGAACAAGCGGTCCAAGAACGTTCCGTACGCGAGATGGTTCTTCGTCATCATCCGCCAACATATGGAGATGTACGCACAGAACATTCCTCGCCTGCCTCCGGGAGGAAACTATCAGCCACCAAGGCTCAAGTTCTTCCACAACCCAAGGCTGGTAGACCTAGCTCAGCCTTCCATGCCCATTCCACTCTACCTGCTACGTCTCGCCGACCCCCAGGGAGACGTGTATCGAACTTACTGCCGGGAAAATCACCTCATCGAGGAGATGATTAGGGGGCCCCCAAAAGATCTTGGAGTTAGCCCTCCACAACCGTAACAACACCAAAGCCCAGAGGCCATGTTGATTGATGAAGTGGCCTTGGAGCTCGAGCATGAGCCTCCAACTCAGGACGAACAGATTCCTGATGATGATGCCACCTTGATAGATGTTGTGGCCGCTGAGTTGGAACAAGAGGCTCCAACAGAAACGCTTCAAGTGGAAGTGCACATACATGTAGGCGTGCTCAAAGAAACTATTGAGGAGGTTCTTCAACAAGAAGCACAGTCCGAGACTGAAATGGGGCACATCTCACATCCACTGGTGACGGACCAGGCTCGTGAGGACGTGGAGCACGAACATTCCCCTCACACGGCCACCTCATCTGATACAGAGTCCGATGAGGAGCTCAGACTCATAAGACGGACTCCCAGACGCTTGAATATCCCGATGGAGTCCCTCTTCCCCACCGTCACCACTGCACCAGATACCGTGCTGATCACTTCTTCAAGTGTTGCCTGCACTTCTTCGCTCAATCTTGAGCCGCAACCAAATCCACCGGTGTCTGGTTCGCAAGCGCAACCCGAGCCTGCCATAACACCCATAGAGCCGTATCTTCAAGATTCGACTCAAGGATTGGGTGGAAGTCTCATACAGTCACAACCTCAAGTGACTGTGAGCCAACCTGAGGAGTCGATGTCTACTCAAGGGTTGATAACAGGCGACATCAGTCGTCCAGGTCCATCCAAGGAGGCGTCTGCACCGTTCGTGACGAACGAGCAATTCCAAGCCGCTCTCTTCGCTGCTGTTCAATCGATTGAAGAAAAAATAATGGAGAGAGTCTATACTGCCATAGAGACATCCCACAGAGACACCGGGAAAGCATCTGTCTCCGAAGGCACCTCGTCACAACCCACCCTCACACCTCCACAACCCACACCCACCGACCCTTTAGCTAATTCATCCATCCTCATTAACCCATAACCGAGCTCCACACATAACCGAGCTCCACGACATTCTACTCGCCCGACTGATCGGCCTCTCCAACCGGTCGCCTCAAGAAGAGTCTCTGTACAGGCGATTGGTGGATCATCCTGAGCCACCTACTGACACTTGTCGAGGCCAAGGCTCCCGCTCAAGACGCGGACATGACGACCCAGACGATCAGGATCCTCATGAGGGGGAGAAGAGGCTAAGGACATCTACAAGTGGCCAAGGACAAGGCCCGGGCGCTACGCAAACAAGCGCTGGAGCAGGTGAAACCCAAACTCAAACCCAAACCCAAACACAAAACACCCACACCACGCACCGCACCGCCACCCTAACCCATATCGACATACTAACCTTTAACCTACGGACGCCTCCATCGACCCCATCCATATCACCGATCTACTCAAGTCGCTTGCTTCCGGAAGAAGAAGCAAGTGCTGCGATGCTTGTAGCCCTAGCAGCTACCCAAGCTACTCCCTCAGTCGCTCCAGACCAACCAGGACCATCAGGACATGGCGTCAATCCACATGAAGTTATAGACAGATATATATTCGAAGGACAGTGGATGACCCATTCCATGCCCGAGGAGCATCAAAGACAACGACTTCAGGACGTTCGGCATTTTCTACAACAGGCATCCGTGGACCTCGTAATCATAGAAGACGACGAACTTCAGGAAGGTGAAGACTACCAACGAGACATCTCAAGGCTATCAGAGTTGATCGCACAACGACCGGCTTCCCCCACAAGGCAAATGCCAGGGACCGTTCGGGTCGACACGCCGTGGGAAAATATTCGAATCGAAATCCCCTTCCTTGAAGAAGTTCGTGAAAACATATGGAGGTCACCGGACAGGGTCAAGAAGCCGAATGAATTCGAGCTAAGAGGGATCTCTCACTGGGATCAGCAGAAGAGGATGACATATCTATGGATGAACCCAACTAGGACCTAACGTAAGGCTGGGGATGACTAAAGGACAAGTCAAGAACATTACAAGAGTCTCTCCCCAATATGCCAACTCCTCAGTGTCTACTGTGCAAAAGGAGGACTTCCAACACCTCACGACGTCATTGAGCGAGTGGATAGAACCCGAGAGGAACTAAGCGAGAGCGACCTACCGTACATACCTGCTGATGAGGTGTACAACCTCTATAATCTGTACGTGGATAAGTACAAAGGTCCTCAAGGCTTCATCAAGAAAGAAGGCCTCGAAGGGCTCTACCGGTTCATGATGCGCCAAGTCAAGTACTTCGCTGCACACGATCTTCAGATGGCTCTGGAGAGCAACATGAAGAAGGTTAACATGGCCGAACCACTCAACAAAGGACCTGAGATCGAAGGGCTTCCAAGCAATCATGTGCACATCAGCTCGGTCATAGACATCACCTACAACAATCCAATTTCCCAGAAGACTAGGTTGATGCTGAAGACAGAGATTCAGAAGTTTTGCGATGGAATGCTCAAGGTCATCAGGCGGAATATCGACCAGAGGTTGGAAGAAATCAACCGAGACACTATGCTGAGGATCCACAGGTTCGTGAGAGAACAGCCGCTCCTGATGGAATTGCTAGATGACATCGAGGAGCGTCTGAAGCTTAGGGAGACGATAAGGGATTATGAGCATGCGCTGGGCTTGCGCAGATCGTACTATGCCCGAGGAGGACAAATAGCGCGGAGACGCAATCAAGCACAAAGGGGGAGATTGTAGAGTATACTTTTAGAATTGTGCTTGATTTCATTAGTTGTCCTTGTAATTAGGGGCGTTTTAGAAAAATTGTCCTTAGTTTAGGACTTGTTTGTTATTTATACCAAGTTTGTTTGGTATAAATAGGATTGTACACATTGAGCTTAATAGAGAAAGTTTTGGAAATTGATCCGAAAGGCTTGCAATTCAATTTCTAGAGAGAGAAACAACAGTAAATTTCTCACTCTACTCGAGTTCTCTCTCTCGTTCTTCATTAGCGTTTTTCGATCGAATCTCAATGTCAATCGTTATCATCGAATTACTTAGAATTCATGCCTAGGATCATAGAGTTGTTAATCGTAGGACCTAACAAGTACCTTTCAATTGGCGTCAGAGCAGAATCGTGATTGATTTTGAATAAAAAATCTGTACTTTTGGATCGAAAACTGTTTTTGAAGTTTGGCGCGAGTTCATGTGATGATGTATACAATGCTTTTTGTCCAAATTCACTACACTTTGCTTACAAGTAGCCTGATTTGATGTTTTTAAGAAATTAGATTACTGATTTACGGTCAATTACCTAGAGGTAGTTTGAACATTTAATGTTATTGATTGAAATCCGAAGAATTTTCTATTCGTCAGGTTTGCAAATCGATAAAGTTCGGAAACTTCTTCAAGTTTGCGATAAGAAACATTTTCAGCTCTAAAAATTTTTTTCGGGTCTTACAAATACTGTAGAAACGTTTTCAGCTCTCTCTTACATAGTCTTTTCGATACAAACCGAAAACTATATTTTCTACCGGAAAATTTAAATCGCAAACGTCAACTTTAAAAGAGCTTTTCGATATTAAAAGTTTTCTGTATCAAGTATAAACTTTTAGGTATATACTTTAATTTTTATTATTTAAAAACTTTTCTATATAAACGTTTTGGTATTGAAACTTTTCAATATCAAATATATGTTTTGATACTGAAAGTTTTACGATTCAAAAAGTTTTTTATACCAAAAACTTTTCGCTACATCACTTATAAAGAAGAAAAATTACAGTTTCGAACCCAAAAATCTATTGATCATTTTAAAATCAATCGATAGGAAAACATCAAAATTCAATCAAACGAAAAAAAAAATATGGACATTAAGTCAATCAACCAAAGAGGCAAAACTAACTCCGAATCATATCAAGACTTAAAAGACTTCAAACAACAATTGGAGTTAATTAAAAAAATGGCATGAAAAAGGACTTCAAAGACTAAGTCTTCATTCCATTCGAAGAATAAACAAAGGACTTCTAGCTCCAAACCAAAGGAGAACTATGGCCTATTGAGGGCTATCCCAATAAAAGAGATTTATATGTGGTTCGGGAAATTTATATAGCCGGAGAATCGATTATTACAAAGTTGTGGGGCGTGCGTAAGGTGCTTGTGTGTAAGGGACGTGAAAGGGACGTGTTTGGGACTCGTTTGAGACGTTGGAATGTGTTTGGGACCTGTTTGGGACGTTGGGACGTATTTAGGGACATGTTGGGACGTATTTGGGGACGTAGGACGTAGTTGGAGACGTGTTGGGACGTGTTCGTTTGCAAGGACATAAAAGGGGGACGTAAAACAGAAAGAACACAAGATGTACGTGGTTCGGATCTTTGCAGATCCTACGTCCACGGGCGCTCTGAAACTGGTTTTCACTATACTTAGAAGATATACACACTCATAACTCACTTTCGCTCATACATGTTAAAAGAGATCCCATGGAAAGGAATTATTACAGTGAGAAAGGTGTTTTTCGTTGTGGAAAGGTGTTAGAATGAGAATGCCTTGTGAAAATGACCAAGTGCTCCTTTTATAGGAGCTTATGGTTATTGCCTGGAGGTCCCTCCCGAGATCCCTGGTGACATGACCTTCTGGAACAATGTGCTGTGCAGCTTTTGCAGTCCTGTCAGAAGCAGCTTTTTCTGTCCTTTTACCTGTCTCTTCACACGGAAGCGTATTGAGGAAGCTTTCTTCTTCTTGGGGGTCGTCAACTACCTATCTCTATTACTTATCATTATTTACTAAATATTAAATATTCTCCCATGGGCCTAACGGGCCTTTTATGAATTTTTCTGGCCCATCTAGTTTTAGTCCGTATCAACCACTCCCCTACTCTAATTTGTTTTTTGGAACAAAAAGTAAATTAGAGTAAAATAGTAAGATGGGCCTTACCTCCCTACCGCAATTACCTCTTGAAGGGATACCTTCTATTGGCAAATGTAGAGAAAGGAACCACTTCGTTGGTTCCCCAGGTCGGAGCACCTATGTTCCCAAGAATTCCTGCGAGACCTTCCTTACCCTGCGTGCTTCAAGGGAGATCCAGAGGCTCCCGAGAATCTTCTATTTTGGCTCCCTGCTGCAGAGAGGCATGCGGAGGTCCTGGCCCGCTGCTGATCTCGAACGTCGTCTCCAACTCCTCAGAACTTGATGGAAGGCCTTTTAGGATGTCTTAGAGCCTGCAATGTATTAAGGGAGCTTAACTCCACAGGCGGGGACCTGATGGGGGAGCTCTTCTTCGAGCCTTGCACTTTGAAGGAGATCCCCAGGTCCTGCTGCACGTTTCTCCTAGCTCACTGAGACATCCTATTTGTATAGACTTCTCATTTTCTCATGATGATAGCCTGTAAAAAATACTTTGTCAGTCATTTCGAGACATAATGGTGGGGGGAGCTTAACTCTCCATGTTCGCATGTTTCATCAGAGTTCCGTTTCTCCTGTACTATATGTTCTTTTGTTATTGCGGAACCTGATGGATGTTTTTGGGAACATCATTATCGTGGCATGGTTATAGCGCCAGTTCGCTTAAACGCATGGTTATAGCGCCAGCTCGCATACCGATTCGTAAGCCAAGTATGAATTCACGCCCTCGATTGTAATGACCGTCGGCATTGTCCTCAGGTGTCGCTTTGCGCTAGGCTCTCTTTGTCCTTAGCGAGTTCAGTATCTGCGTAGACACTTAGGTCTACAAAATTATAACCCCGGGGATTCCCTCATCCATTTACCCTGGTTAAAGCGCCAGCTTCGCTTTAGGTACCATTCACGTCGCAGGCTTACTGAGAGCCTTTGATGTCCTGTACGTCGCAGCCCGTCAGCGGCGGTATCTTGTACACCCTTATGGCATCATTCACATCGCAGATGGATTATCTTTCACGTCCTGTACACCGCAGGTTCGTCGACCTTTGGCATCAAATCACACCGCAGATATATTATCTATGGCGTCATGTACACCACAGGTCCGTTGACCTTTGGCATCGATATATTATACGGTGCACAGTTTATATTTATCCGACAAGGCGGTATTTCTTTAGGGACATCATTAGTTTACCCTGGTTATAACGCCAGCTTCACTTAATGCGTGGTTATAGCGCCCGCTCGCTTAAGTGCGTGGTTATAGCGCCCGCTCGCTTAAGTGCGTGGTTATACCCGCTCGCTTACATGCATGGGTTATAGCGGCCGCTCGCTTAAGTGCGTGGTTATAGCGCCAGCTCGCTTAAACGCGTGGTTATAGCGCCCGCTCGCTTAGCATCCGGGCTCCTAGAATTTGTAGCTATGGCGAAGTGGAGCCCCTTTCTTCTCGGTTAATGATGAGGTCCCTGGCCCCAGATCTCTGGAGGTTCGGATGTCATCATGGAGCTATCTTCTAGGTCCCCTGGACCTTTGCGTCTTAGTACGGACTTGGCTTCTTTACCTTCAATCCAGTACGGAGCTGGGTTTCAGCTGGTTTGGAGAGATCTCTTATAACGGACTTCGCATGCTGGCGAGGAGCTCGGCATGGAGATCTCAAACACATAGATCATGTCTTCGTTTTCAGCACGGAGCTGGTCTTTAGGTCCCGACGAATTAGGGCCTTTGACTGCTCATGTGTATGATTTTGAGCTCTGTTGGAAGTTGGAACCCTCCTTGCCTGGAGCTCCTGCTATGACAGGGATGCCTTGGCCCTTATCGAGAGGAGGCGGGGGTTGTCTGCCTTCAGTCGGCACAGATCCCTCGGACTCCCTCTTGGCAACCTTCAGACCTTTCGAGGCCATAGTCAACGAACTTCCTTTGATGTCTTGCTAGGATGAGCCCTTTGCTTTCACCCTTCAAATGATAGCAGTTGTCAGTATGATGCGTGCACTTATTAAGGTATTGATAATATAAATGAGAATGTGAGTTAGATGGCCCTGGAGTTCCGGCTGAGAGCCTTTTCATCATGGAGTGTCTCCCGACTGGTGTTAGGACCTCATCCATGTTGTTGCGTAATGGTATGGAGTTCCGCAAGGCCCTTAGAAGAGATCCCAGCTGCTCCCTGTTTTGAGGTTAAGGCGGTATTGGTTTTTCCGTGATCATGTCCTTTACTCGTTCCTTCCTATTCAGTTGTGAGGGCTTGCTTCTCTTCTTGGGCGTTGGTGCTTTTACTTTCGTTTGAGTTGAGGTAGCTGTCCTCTTATCATTGATGGAGGAGATGGCGGTGGGTGCTTCCAAGGCCGTAATGTTGGACTTGTTGATGTATGCATGGAGGTCCTCATCCTCCCTATACCTTGTCATATTATTTTCGAGTTATCTTTTTGAGCCGGTGAATTTGCGTAAAGATCATGATATGGAGCTCCTTCAAATGGCCGAATGGAGTAGGGGACTAGCTACAACAACAGTGTGGAGCTCATATAATAAATCCACTAGGCCTTCCTATGCTCGGGCGGAGCTGGTTTGGAGGTCCCCAAAAGCGGACCTTCGCATGCAAACGAGGCGTAGGACTTTGGGATCCCGAACGTATAACTCCCGCCTTTGTTTCTAGTGGAGCTGGTCTCGTGAATCCCCTTTGGTAGTTTTTCATGTCAGTGGAGGGACATGGTCATAGGTCCCGATCTGATAGGTAGGTCATTTGTACGCCAACATGGAGTTGAGTCGTTCATCCCGAATATATACGCAATCCCTTTATTACCAGTGCAGAGCTGGTCTCTGAAGATCCCAATCGGATGATTGAATCTTCGCATGCCAGCGAGGAGCTGGGCTTATGGACTACAAACGGAGAAAACGAGCCTTCGCACGTCAGTACGGAGCTGACTCTTGAATTCACAATGTGTAAAGCGTGTCATCTTATGCCAGCACAAAGCTTGACTTTTAGGTGCTGAATGTAGAAAGTCCAGTCTTCATGCCAGCGCGGAGATAAACTTTCTGTCCTGGGGACCTTCGCGTGCCAGCACGGGGTTGGGCTGGATTTCCTGAGGATCTTCGTATACCAGTGCGGAGCTGGCCTTTAAGTACTTTATGCGGCATAGATCCCTAGGACTCCTTATCGATCACCTTCGAATCATGTTCGCTGCTACGGCTAACACCTTTTCCAGATATCCTCGGATAAACATCTCGATCATATCCTTCAAATAATAACAATTGTTAGTTTGGTGCACATACTCATTATGATAGCAATAATATATAACAGAGAATGGAATTTAGAAGGCCCTGAAGTTCCGGTTGCGGGCCTTCTTTTTGGCATTGGAAGCACATCACATTATGGCAGGGTAACGTTTCACAGTTTAATGAATCATCCACTTATTTAATGGGCTGGCTAAGAGATTATTTATGGTTAAACTCTTCACAACTTATCAATGGATATAATCCTTTTGGTATGAATAGTTTATCGGTCTGGGCATTGATGTTCTTATTTGGACATCTTGTTTGGGCTACTGGGTTTATGTTCTTAATCTCTTGGCGTGGATATTGGCAAGAATTGATTGAAACTTTAGCATGGGCTCATGAACGCACACCTTTGGCCAATTTGATTCGATGGAGAGATATGGGAGGTTCACGTGAATTAGGGGAATAAAATAACATATATGTAAGCTATATAAGTGACAAATTGGGAGTTGTACAAAAGACTTCCTTAGGCCTATGGGAATAAAATAACAATATTTGCCTTTGTGCTACACGAATTACTAGGACACCAAGTGGCTAGAGTGGGTGAATTGGGTGGGAAGTATAGTAATAAAATAATATAGTGTCATGTGAGCTTGGCCAACCTTACGTAGTATAGGAATAAAATAATATAAATATCATTGAACTTTACGAATTGGGTTAAACTTAGCGAAGTGGGCAATCAAAGTGGGCAATCAAAGTGGGCAATTAAAGTGGGCAATCAAAGTGGGCAACCAAAGTGGGCAATCAAAGTAGAACTTGGCGAGTCCATATGCTTTGCGAATTAGGTAAAGGGCTTTAGACTTTGCGAATTGAGTGGGGGATAAAATAATAGTATACCAAGCTATGAACTTCACGAATTGAGTGAAGTGTGCGTTATGGAAGCTCACGACACAATGAAATGAAAATAATATAATAAGCACATAGAGCTTTATGAGTGGATACTAGGCAACAAATTTAACCAATTTAATAATGTTGAGAGGTTGGCGAACCCGTGTACTTTGCGGGTTGAGTGTAGCGAATCAATTAACACTTCGCGAATCGTAGGCTGAGCGACTTCGCGAATTAGGATTTTTGTACTTCGCGAATTATTATGGCATGGAAACTTCACGAATTAGAACCCCAAGCAAGTCACGAATTATGAGTCATGCCATGAATTTCACAAACTAAGAATTTTCACGAGTTAACTTGACTTGGCAAATTACGATATCTAATTATCCGTTAGCTACGCGTTTTATTACTTAGGAAATTCCAAAATTTTGACGGTACACTGATGATAGAATTTTATGCTTGGATTAGGGATAAACAATTTCACAGGACCACTAGCTAGTAATCGACGGACGACAGGTAAGTGAAAATCCAACTACGACACATAACATGTGCTTATGTGCCTAATTTACGTGATTTCGTGATGAGGTGTTTACGTGCTTATGTGTACCTGTATGATATGATTTCATGATTTTAGTAAGCGTTATGGCATTGACGCATTCTGCATATGCACGAGCATGCACGAAACACTTGGGGTTAATGGAATGATGAGAATGCATGATTATGTCGCAAATAGCGAAAAATAAATGCTTAGGTGGGCAATGATGTCATAAGCTAAGATAGTAGGCGGCTTCCGGGGCACCGAGACGGCGTTGATGCGCCGTCGGCGACGTTGATGCGTCGCCAGTTTACGAACGTTGATGCGTCGGGGGATTACCATGGTTGGGTTGATGCCCTTATATCCCTGATTAGCGTGGTTGGGTTGATGCCCTCATGCTTTAGTATGGTTGGGTTGATGCCCTCATACTTTGGGCGGATGCCCGTGGTTGGATAGAGCTCTTTACGGTGTACGCCTGGGTAAAAGTCTGCCAAGGGCCCTAAGATAAAAGATATGAGATTAAGATCGATCCATAAGACGTAAGATGCATCGGCGTGGATTGCCTTTGCGGGGTTTTATCACGTGCACGTCATGCATGATTTCTACTTACTGAGGATATCGCTCATCCCTTACGTTATGTGTTGTAGGTGCGAGCGACCACGGTACGTGATCGCTTAGACGGCAAGGCCAATCTTTTGGAGCTTCGCGCTGCTTTTGGGGTGGACGTGTGTGTATGGATGACGACCTGTGAGGCCGGGCGCATAGGAGCCTTTTGCTGTGCCGACACACCTTCGTCCTCGTAGTTAGATCATGTCTGGAACGTAGGGTTCGACATGTATTCTTTTGACTTGTACAGAACATCATTCCATTATGTAAATGGAAAAAGAAAAATTTTATTCGCATTTTCAGTATACCTTACTAATCACAACTCGCTAGGCACATAGGAATGCGCTAGAATAGGCAGTTAGGGACGTCGGGTCGTGACAGAGTGGTATCAGAGCTTCGGTCACAGGTTCTGTAGACTGTCCATACACACACACCCAAAAGAGCGGAAGCGGTCTTGCAAGTAAGTGTTAAGTCTATGTGAACTTTTATGTTGTATAATTTATTGGCCATAGGACAATCAGGATAGGGTGTAGAGATGGTAAGAACGAGAGGTGAGTCGAGTGGTGGCGACGACCAGAACAGGGGAAACACGGCCCCTCCCGACAATCGGGACGCGACGATCTTCCAACTGACGGAACTAGTCCGCCAGCAGTCGACACAGATCCAACAACTGATCCAACAAAATGCTGCTAATACTGGACCAACTCAGGCAGAAAGGACTGAGATGGTGGGAGAACGATTTAGGAGGTTGAACCCACCGACCTTCGAAGACACAGCTGACTCGACAGCAGCTGAGGACTGGTTGAGGACTCTCGAGACCATGTTCGTCTATAGCAGGGTTCCGGAGGCGGAAAAGGCCCTCTGTGCTGCGTTCCTACTACGAGGGAGTGCAGGACACTGGTGGGACACCATCATGGTGTTGGAGAACCCCGCTACAATGAGCTGGGAAAGATTTAAGGAACTGTTTAGGGGCAAGTACCTTACGGCCCCAGTGAGAGCTCAGCGCCTGAACGAGTTCATCAACCTCAGACAAGGGTCAATGACTGTGGCTGATTACATCAGGAAATTTGAGCAGCTGTCCAGGTTCGCTGCCCACATGGTGAGCACAGAGGCTCTAAAGATCGAACGCTTCCTTGAGGGCCTTAAGCCGGAATTATATCGCGATGTGAGTATGGCGGGATTGCAAGGAGCTACGTATACTCAAACGGCGGAAAGGGCTATGGTGGCGGAACAGGCTGAAGCTAGGATTGTCCGCGCACATGAAGCAAAGAGAAAGTTTGCGCAAGTACAAGGGACGCAGTGGAGCGGAGGAAGTCAGAAACGCCAGTTCGTACCCAAAGGCGGGAAACCGAACTTTCAGAATAAGCCACCACAACGCCCGCAAGGAATTCCAAATCGACCGCCGAACTCAAATCAAGGGGGATTTCCAGTCCCAACTGTCCCGAATTGCCAAAGGTGCGGGAAAAGACACTCTGGTGACTGCTATGCCCAGACCAACAACTGCTTTAAGTGCGGGAAGCCAGGGCACTTTTCGAGGCAATGCCCAGATTGGGCGACAGGAAGTCAAGTCGGAAGTCAGACAAGACCCCAGATGGTACCAGCTCGGGTGTATACAATTACATCCGAGGAGGCAGAAAACGACCCAGCGGTGGTGACAGGTACCCTCCTTATCCACCATACTCCCACATGCATCCTAGTAGACTCAGGGGCCACACACTCGTTTGCGTCCATTAAGTATGTGACAAAACTCGGGGTTAGGCCTCGTCAATCTGAATATGAGTATAGTGTAGCTGTGCCACATGGGGATCCGACTAGAACGAATCAAGTACTGAGGGAATGTTCAGTGTCAGTAGGTAATAAGGAGCTACCCATAGATTTAATAGTCATCCCAATGAATGACTATGAGGTCATTCTTGGAATGGATTGGTTGTCGAAGTACGGAGCCGTGATTGATTGCAACCGCAAGTTAGTCACATTTCATATAGAAGGGAACGAACCTTTTACCTTTGAAGGGACGGTGAAGGGAAGGAGCATCTCTAGGATATCAGCACTAAAGGCTCAGCGCCTAATCAAAGCTGGATGCAAAGCGCACTTCATATTCGCGATGAAAACGGAAGAGAGTTCACCCCTAAGGTTGGGAGAAGTGCCAATAATTCGAGAATTCTCAGACGTTTTTCCCGAAGACCTACCAGGATTGCCACCAGATAGAGAAATTGAGTTCACCATAGACCTAGTACCTGGAGCAGCACCTATATCCAAGGCGCCTTATCGGTTAGCGCCGACAGAACTAAAGGAGCTCAAGGAGCAATTAGACGAGCTACTACAGAAAGGATTTATTCAGCCGAGTTTCTCTCCCTGGGGAGCGCCCGTCCTGTTCGTGCGAAAGAAAGACGGAACGATGCGACTGTGCATCGACTACAGGGAGTTAAACAAAATAACGATCAAGAACAAGTATCCCCTCCCGAGGATCGATGACCTATTTGATCAACTACAAGGCGCTACGGTGTTTTCAAAGATCGACCTACGATCGGGGTATCACCAACTAAAGATTCGGGAGGAAGATATCCCTAAGACTGCCTTCAGTACACGCTATGGACACTACGAGTTCCTAGTCATGCCGTTCGGGCTGACTAACGCACCGGCAGCTTTTATGGATCTGATGAACCGAGTGTTCAAACTATTTTTGGATAAGTTCGTCATAGTGTTCATAGACGACATCCTAATCTACTCAAAGACGAAAGAGGAACACGAGCAGCACCTGCAAACAGTCCTTGGAGTATTGAGGGAGAAGCAGTTGTACGCAAAGTTCAAGAAGTGCGAGTTTTGGCTAGACCAAGTCGCCTTCTTGGGACATATTATCTCCGGAGCAGGAATCTCGGTGGACCCGAACAAGATCGAATCCATCAGTAACTGGCCACAACCAACAAATGTGACCGAGGTACGGAGTTTCCTCGGCTTGGCAGGCTATTATAGGAAGTTTATTAAGGACTTTTCAAAAATAGCTTCAACACTGACAAAGTTAACGAGGAAGAACATACCATTTCATTGGAGCGAGGAATGTGAACAGAGCTTCCAAGAGCTTAAGAGGCGACTGACTACAGCCCCAGTCCTTACGATACCGTCAGGAACCGGGGGATTCTCCGTTTACAGCGACGCCTCAAAGAACGGCTTGGGATGTGTGTTAATGCAGAACGGGAACGTAGTAGCCTATGCCTCACGACAACTCAAAGAGTATGAAAAGAACTACCCTACACACGACTTGGAGCTTGCTGCCGTAGTCTTTGCTCTCAAGATTTGGAGGCACTACTTGTATGGAGAAAGATGCGAAATCTACACCGATCACAAGAGCTTAAAGTATTTCTTCACGCAAAAGGAATTGAACATGAGACAAAGGCGATGGCTGGAATTGGTGAAGGATTACGATTGCGTAATCAACTACCACCCAGGCAAAGCGAACGTGGTAGCTGACGCCCTAAGTCGAAAAGCGATGAGCACGGAACTGCAACGACTCGAAGTGGAGGTCGTACAATTGGGCGAAGTCGAGACTAGATTAGCGGCTTTAACACTGCAACCTACGTTACTGGAGCGAATCAAAAAGGCGCAGGAAAACGACGAGTTCTACATCAGGATCAAAGGAACACAAACAGAGCAGCCGGCAGTAGACTATGTATTCCGAGATGATGGAAGTTTGTACTACAGGAATAGATTATATGTACCGGACGATGCAGGATTTCGAAGAACTATAATGGCAGACGCACATACTACACCCTACTCAGTACATCCTGGAGCCACAAAGCTATATAGAGACTTACGAGCGCACTACTGGTGGCCAGGAATGAAGAAAGATGTAGCCGAATTCGTCAGTCAATGCCTCACTTGTCAACAAATTAAGGCAGAACACCAACGGCCAGCAGGAACGCTGCAGCCTTTACCCATCCCGGAATGGAAGTGGGACAACATAGCGATGGATTTCGTGAGCGGATTGCCGAGGAACGCGAAAGGACACGACGCAATTTGGGTAACTGTAGACCGACTTACGAAATCTGCCCATTTTCTGCCAATAGGTACGACATTCTCCATGGAGCGGTACGCGGAGCTGTACATCCAGGAAATAGTGAGACTCCATGGAATACCATTGTCGATAGTTTCAGACCGTGACTCAAGGTTCCTATCAAAGTTCTGGACGAGCTTGCAAAAGGCGATGGGAACAAAATTATCCTTTAGCACTGCCTACCATCCGCAAACGGACGGTCAATCCGAGCGGACCATCCAGACTTTGGAGGATATGCTACGAGCCTGTGTGCTCGATTTCAAAGGCAACTGGAGCAAGTACCTTCCACTCGTGGAATTCTCGTACAACAATAGTTATCAATCCACGATTGGAATGGCCCCTTACGAAGCCTTATATGGGCGTAAATGCAGATCTCCAGTGCATTGGGATGAAGTCGGTGAAAGGGCGATGCTAGGCCCAGATATGGTACGAGAAATGACAGAAATCATCGCAATGATACGAGAAAGAATGCAAACAGCACAGAGCAGACAAAAGAATTATGCTGATCGGAGACGTAGACCATTAGAATTCGAAGTTGACGACTGGGTTTTAGTGAAAGTGTCACCAATGAAAGGCGTTAAGAGGTTCGGGAAAAAGGGAAAATTGAGCCCGAGGTATATTGGTCCATTCAGAATAGTGAAAAGAGTTGGTGAGGTAGCCTACCAGTTGGAGCTACCGACATCATTATCACAAGTGCACGATGTGTTTCACGCCTCAACCTTACGAAAGTACATTGCTGATCCGAATCATGTGCTGAAGGACGAATTTCCACACCAACAACTGAAGCCGGACCTAAGTTACGAGGAAATACCCGTCGAGATTTTGATGCACGAAACGAAAAGACTTAGGAATAAGGAGATTCCTCTAGTAAAAGTGTTATGGCGGAATCAGTCAGTAGAGGAAGCCACCTGGGAGCGTGAGGATGAGATGAGAGTCCGCTATCCTGAGTTGTTCCAAACGGGTTGATTTCGGGGGCGAAATCCTCTCTAAGGGGGGGAGGATGTAGCACCCGGATCCTCGTAAGCATATAGGGCCAGTAAATGTGCATGAATGTTTAATGAAATTGTATGCAATTCGTGCAGTAATTTCGTGCTTACATGACTTATATGAAATTTTGTGTGGTAAATTATGTGCTTAAGCGACTTTGCGAGGGAGGTGCATTCGATTTTTGGCTTTTACAATATCTGATTTACTTAGGAAGTTTTCGAAAATTAGACAAAAAGGGAAAATTAAGGAAATAATATTTAAGAGTGGGAGGTGGACTATAATTAAAATTGGGCTATGGGCTAAAGAGTAAACTATAATTAGTTGGGCTATAAAGACAATTTGGGCCCAAAATATTAGAGGGGACTTTAAGGACAAACCCTCCCTAATTTGAGGGATATTTTCGTCCCATATGCCCCACCACCATCCCTCCTAACGTGATAATAATCTAAAGGCCCTTTTCAAAGTTCACAAACCCCCATAGAAAGGAAAAACCCGAGCTTGACCAAGAAAGGAGGAGAAGACGAACTTCGAACCACACGAGCTTGGCTTAGGTGAGTTCTACCATAGTCCTTACCTCCTAATTAGGTAACAAGGCATGTTAAGGAACTATAGACACGAAAAATACCCATTTGTTACAACTTAGCAGTTTTAATCTTCGAAAGGTGTATTCCTCGCTTGGAATGAGTGTTCTTAATTCGAACCTATCATGTTTAGGAATTATTAGGCAAGAAAAAAATGTTTAGGATTTTATTAGAAACTAAAGGCAATTTTTTTTAGGTTTTAAGTTCATATCGGCCTTTAACGAGTTCTTGAAAGAAAACCTTTTGATTCTTAAGCCTAGAGTTTCGCGAATTGAAAAATGTTTATGCGAGTTGAGGGTAAGGACTCGCGAACTTGACTTGGGCAAACTTCACGGGTCGAGAGTTTTGCGAACTCAAGACCCCTCTTGCATGGATTCGCGAAGCATGAGGTTTGCGGGTCCAAGGCCGCGAACTGATTTAGCGAATCCTCGAAGCCGCAAAGTGAGGGAGCCGCAAAACTGCTTTGCGAGTTGAAGTTTACGGGCCCATGCACTTTGCGAACTCGGGAAGTTGGCGAACTGAGAACGTTTTGCGGGCCGCACGAAGTTTGCGAATTGAAGTACTTTGCGAACCATGACATTTTGCGGGTCGAAGCTTGGGGAGTCCATGCAAGGTTTGCGAATTGGGAGCACTTCGCGGGCCATGGGAGGTTCACGTGAATTAGGGGAATAAAATAACATATATGTAAGCTATATAAGTGACAAATTGGGAGTTGTACAAAAGACTTCCTTAGGCCTATGGGAATAAAATAACAATATTTGCCTTTGTGCTACACGAATTACTAGGACACCAAGTGGCTAGAGTGGGTGAATTGGGTGGGAAGTATAGTAATAAAATAATATAGTGTCATGTGAGCTTGGCCAACCTTACGTAGTATAGGAATAAAATAATATAAATATCATTGAACTTTACGAATTGGGTTAAACTTAGCGAAGTGGGCAATCAAAGTGGGCAATCAAAGTGGGCAATCAAAGTGGGCAATTAAAGTGGGCAATCAAAGTGGGCAACCAAAGTGGGCAATCAAAGTAGAACTTGGCGAGTCCATATGCTTTGCGAATTAGGTAAAGGGCTTTAGACTTTGCGAATTGAGTGGGGGATAAAATAATAGTATACCAAGCTATGAACTTCACGAATTGAGTGAAGTGTGCGTTATGGAAGCTCACGACACAATGAAATGAAAATAATATAATAAGCACATAGAGCTTTATGAGTGGATACTAGGCAACAAATTTAACCAATTTAATAATGTTGAGAGGTTGGCGAACCCGTGTACTTTGCGGGTTGAGTGTAGCGAATCAATTAACACTTCGCGAATCGTAGGCTGAGCGACTTCGCGAATTAGGATTTTTGTACTTCGCGAATCATTATGGCATGGAAACTTCACGAATTAGAACCCCAAGCAAGTCACGAATTATGAGTCATGCCATGAATTTCACAAACTAAGAATTTTCACGAGTTAACTTGACTTGGCAAATTACGATATCTAATTATCCGTTAGCTACGCGTTTTATTACTTAGGAAATTCCAAAATTTTGACGGTACACTGATGATAGAATTTTATGCTTGGATTAGGGATAAACAATTTCACAGGACCACTAGCTAGTAATCGACGGACGACAGGTAAGTGGAAATCCAACTACGACACATAACATGTGCTTATGTGCCTAATTTACGTGATTTCGTGATGAGGTGTTTACGTGCTTATGTGTACCTGTATGATATGATTTCATGATTTTAGTAAGCGTTATGGCATTGACGCATTCTGCATATGCACGAGCATGCACGAAACACTTGGGGTTAATGGAATGATGAGAATGCATGATTATGTCGCAAATAGCGAAAAATAAATGCTTAGGTGGGCAATGATGTCATAAGCTAAGATAGTAGGCGGCTTCCGGGGCACCGAGACGGCGTTGATGCGCCGTCGGCGACGTTGATGCGTCGCCAGTTTACGAACGACGTTGATGCGTCGGGGGATTACCATGGTTGGGTTGATGCCCTTATATCCCTGATTAGCGTGGTTGGGTTGATGCCCTCATGCTTTAGTATGGTTGGGTTGATGCCCTCATACTTTGGGCGGATGCCCGTGGTTGGATAGAGCTCTTTACGGTGTACGCCTGGGTAAAAGTCTGCCAAGGGCCCTAAGATAAAAGATACGAGATTAAGATCGATCCATAAGACGTAAGATGCATCGGCGTGGATTGCCTTTGCGGGGTTTTATCACGTGCACGTCATGCATGATTTCTACTTACTGAGCATATCGCTCATCCCTTACGTTATGTGTTGTAGGTGCGAGCGACCACGGTACGTGATCGCTTAGACGGCAAGGCCAATCTTTTGGAGCTTCGCGCTGCTTTTGGGGTGGACGTGTGTGTATGGATGACGACCTGTGAGGCCGGGCGCATAGGAGCCTTTTGCTGTGCCGACACACCTTCGTCCTCGTAGTTAGATCATGTCTGGAACGTAGGGTTCGACATGTATTCTTTTGACTTGTACAGAACATCATTCCATTATGTAAATGGAAAAAGAAAAATTTTATTCGCATTTTCAGTATACCTTACTAATCACAACTCGCTAGGCACATAGGAATGCGCTAGAATAGGCAGTTAGGGACGTCGGGTCGTGACAAAGATCTTCTAACTTTTTAACCTTAGTATATAACTTATTTCTTTCTTCCCCAAACAGAGCATAGTTATTTTCTATTGTAATTTTGGAGACTTGACAAGCATCTAATTCTACACCAAGTTTACTAACTTTTGCATTTGATTCTTCTAATTGGGCTTCTAAGTTAGTAATCATAGTGGTAGCTTCGGTTATCCTACAATTGAGGGTGGCTTTCTCATTGAGATTCCTAACCAAACAATTGTAGTTATTTGCTAGCCTATCCTCCAATTCTTTAATCTTCACACTATGCTGATCTGTCTTAGAGGAACTAGTCTCCCTAGAATGTAAGCTCTTAGTGAGTTCTTCTATCTTCGTATGGGAGCTTCTAAGTTCGGATTCGAGACTAGTGATTTTCTCTTTAGACCAGACAATTTGTCTTCTACTTCCTTTATACATTTCTACTCATGTTTCATGTTAGCGTATTCTATTTTATACGATTCTAACATGGTCAATAATGTGGAAGGGAGGTCTACCTCTTGTGAAGAGGTGGATGCGTTCTCGTCGTCCGTTTGATCGTTTGATTTGCGGTTTCGGCGTCTGATTCATTGTCGAGACGGGCCATGAGGGCTAAATTCTCTTCTTCAGAACTCGATGTTTCCTCAAGCCATTGGTCTTGTTCGGCCATGAGAGCTACTCCAGCTTCCTTCTGTTTCGTCAATTGGAGCTTCCTGGAGTAGTAGTTGGCATCTCTTCTTCGGAAGAGTGCACTCTCTAGCGAAGTGACCTGGCTTGCCACAGTTGAAGCACTTGTTAGCCTCCTTAGGATTCTTGACATCGGAGCTCTCTGGTGCACGTTCTTTGTTTTTAGAGCTTGTAGTCCGAAGTCGGTTGGCTGAGGTTGACGACTTCTTGAAGTACTTCTTACTCATCATTTGTCCTATGAGAGCTAACTGCTTTCCTAGTGCTTTCAGATTTGGCTCAACATCGGAGTCCGACTCTTCTTCCGACTCTGAAGGTGAAGTAGGCCTAACGGTCTTTTCCTTTCTTGATCTTGAGCTCCTCTTCTCCGAGACTAAGGCAACAGTGTCTTCGTTCTGTTTGCCTTTCTGCTCCTTGAGAATCTCGCTTATATCATCCTCATGCTGTGCGAGATTGTCAAACACGGCATGGACATCCAACTCCTCTAGATCTTTGTTTTGTCGAATCTGAGTGGATATATTCTTCCATTCCGCGGGCAGAAAAGATAGAAATCTGATATTTGTCTCCATGTTGGTCTTCGTGATCTCTATCTTCCTCATCTCGTTGAGAAGAGTGAGGTATCTTTGGTAGATATCGTATAGACTCTCCTCATGCTTTGCTTTGAAGGAGTCGTAAGCGGTGAGAATGTTCGCCTTTTTGGCCTTTATGCAAACTTCCGTCCTCTGCATCATCCTATGCATTTCATCCCACATTCCTTTAGCCGATGAAAGGCTATCAATCTGTCGGTATATGTCGTTGGGGATGCCCTGCATGAGGGTGTTCATGGCTACTAGATCAGCCTTAGCTCGGGCCCTCTCCTCGATTGTGTACTCCCTAGGCTCCTTAAGTCGCCTAGTAGGAGGAATTGCAGGAGTGGCCGTTTCATCGCCTTTTTGGCCTTTATGCCAACTTCCGTCCTCTGCATCATCCTATGCATTTCATCCCACATTCCTTTAGCCGATGAAAGGCTATCAATCTGTCGGTATATGTCGTTGGGGATGCCCTGCATGAGGGTGTTCATGGCTACTAGATCAGCCTTAGCTCGAGCCCTCTCCTCGATTGTGTACTCCCTAGGCTCCTTAAGTCGCCTAGTAGGAGGAATTGCAGGAGTGGCCGTTTCATCACCGGGGACATGTACCCAAAACTGTGCGGGTCCCTCTTCTAGTGACTTCAGTAAATTCTCGGCTTGTTCTTTTAGAGCAATGAAATTGAGGAAGCGGCTCCTCCACACGATATATTCGCCTCGTTGCAAAATTGGTGGACGGTTGTCATTTCCGAGCGAGTATGCATCCATTTTGTTTTGTAGATGAGTTGTTGAAGGATCTTCGTTAAGTGTTTTGAATGTTTGAAGATGATGTAATGTGCTTCACAAGTGATAAAATTCGTTAGTAGCGTTTGATTCGAAAAATAGATCGAGAATTATTTTCGATTCAATCTTTAAAGTTTGATCAAAAATAATTTCGTCGAAATAGAATATAGTGTGTACTGTTTTCGTGCGAGAAAGTCTGTCAGCGAAATATTTTTCGAGCGAAATAAATTGCCCAAAATCGTTCGGTCGAGAAAAATTTCAGATAGAGAATTTATTTCGATCGTAAAGAAACGGTACGTTAGTAAGTTTCTCAACAAGTCAAAATAAATCTGTTGACTGAAAAAGTTTCTCGCGCGTAAATGATTTTTAGCTTGGTCAAACTTTAAATGTCTGACCGAAAATGTTTTTCGAGAGAAAGTTTTTACGCGCGCAAGGTCAAAATTGGTCTTCCTCGAAAAAGATTTTCGCTGAATAATGCTCGAGAAATATTTCTAACTAAAATCGTTTCTAGTGTTGACGATTTTAGCACCGACTTCGTATTCTGACCGAGAAAAATTATCGCGCCAAGTTTTTCCGATCGAGAAATTAATCCGATCGCAAAACCTAGCGAGAAAAATTAGAACGAACGAGAAAAATCACAGAATACGATTACACAGATTCAAGCAAAAACAAGGAATTAGACATTGAAATTTCAGGTAATTGCTCGCAATCATTAACTAACAATGCACAAACAAGCAATTAAACACGTTATGAAGCAAAGTATGTCGAATTTTGATCAAAATCAGAACGTGTTCTTCATGTTCTTCGTGAACAGTAAATCACAGAATCGATTTAATCCTCAAATCGAAGTTCAAACAGCTACAAAAGTGATCGCAATCATGATCTAACACTTAAACGAGCACAGAAACATCAAATTCAAGTCAATTAGGCACAGGATTATGCTATTGGATCGAAAACAGATTTCGCGCCGAACTGTTCTTCGATGAACAGTGAACAGAATTAAATTTTCGATCCGAATCTAACAATTTTTTATTCAAAACAGAACGAATTGGCTCTGATACCAATTGTTAGGTCCTACAATTAACAACTCTATGATCCTAGGCATGAATTCTAAGTAATTCGATGATAACGATTGACATTAAGATTCGATCGAAAAATTCTAACGAAGAACGAGAGAGAGAATTCGAGTAGAGTGAGAAAGTTACTGTTGTTTCTCTCTCTAGAAATTGAATTGCAAGCCTTTCGGATCAATTTTCAAAACTTTCTCTATTGATTGCAATTGTTTACAAAGTATTTATACCAAACACACTTGGTATAAATATCTAACTAGTCCTTATCTAAGGACAAATATAAGAAAAGCCCCTAATTACAAGGACAACTAATGAAATCAAGCACAATTCTAAAAGTATACTCTACAACGTGAGATCGAGCCAAACTTTTACGGCGACAACAAGAAGTAGGCAACAACCGCGTGGTCAATATAAAAGGAAATCTTATATCTCAAAGAATAACTATATTTAAATAATTTATTCTAATACCTAACAAGAGGATTTGTCGCCTAATCTTTGTTGGTAAATATCTTATTCACATCTTCACCACTAGTCCCTTTCGCTCACCTAAAGTAAACTCTAAATGGTTGGCGGTTTCCCTCATCCAACTTCTCGACTTGCTCATCATGCTTCATATCAACTCGTTCTCCCTTGAGACGAGCCTTGTCCCCAAGGCTTAAATGTGGAAATTGTTGTGACAGCTCCACGATATTAACCCAAGTCAGTTCTTCCCATGGCTTTCGTTTCCAAACCACCAAGACCTCTCGACTTCATCTGAGCCTGTCGTCTGCGGGATTGTAGGATCTCCTCCGGCTCAAAATACTACTCTCGTAATCTCTAAGCTTGTCAGGAGTTCTGTCTCAACTGGATGATTTCCTATTACCTTCCTTAACAGTCACACATGAAACACCGGGTGAATACATTGCCGCTCGAATGGACCATAATACTTCACTGCAATTTTGTTGTATGAGTTGGGAGCAAAGTTTTCGAATGGGGTTGTACCTTGCGAAACACCTTATCACCCACGTTAAATTCCAGTCACGACATTGTTTATTTGCATAGTAGCTAATGCGATTTTGAGCTCTTTCCAAGTCCGACTTAAGCCGTTAAAGTAACTTGTCTTGTTCCTCTAAAACTTCCGTAACTACATCAACTTTGCACCCTTTCGGGATGAATTTTCGAGTTGGTTGCTGCCTCCCGTAAACCACCTCGGCACGAGTATCACTGCTGTGTGAAACAATGTGCTGTACCAGTATTCTCCCACTACTTGATTAGATAATATGGTTGTTTTAACAAGTCATCACTCATTTCATAAGGAATATGAGCATTTGGTTGAATAATGTGGTGAATATATATACATATATATAGATATATATTATATAATCTTATACATTAGAAATATATTTTAATAATAAAAAATCATGATTAATGGTACGTGGCGTTGGTAAACCTATCGACCCAGTTATCATACTGTAAATGGCCTGATCCCGTAACGGTTACGCAAGGTATTCCAGCCGATATACCAATTAACCAACTCAAAAGCAAAACAAAATAATTTTTTTTTGAAGATTGGATGAATTAAATCGTCGGTAATAACAGCCAACGCCCTCAAATGCCATTTTTCGGCAACACGGGCAACGCCAAGAGCCAACACAGAATTAAATCTCAATCAAATTTTATCATTACCTTTTTTTTGGGTAAAGGTTCACTAATATAAATTGAAGCATGGGTACATCAGCGTCATGACAACCCGTAACAGGCTACAGGCTAATTTTATCATTACCTTTATCCATAATTTAGTTCTTTCAATCAATTTTTAAAGATTTTAAGAAAAGTAAATATTATACATTATATAGTATATATATATAATGATGTAAAACAATGATTTTAAGTATTAAGGCATCTTGATGTAATTTAACGTGTAGATTAGCCTTCCATTAAGGCTAAATACATACAAAAATAAATTATAAAAACAAGACTTCAAATCTTACTTGGAAAATCGTGGAGGCTGCTTCCAATTTGGCAAAAAAGCACTCAAAAAAGCACACCTGGAGCATATGAGCTACAACGCAATATATAGAAGATAAAGTGAACTACAGAAATTTAAAAAGAAGATAAATTTTCTTCATATCAATCCATCTTATCTTGACAGCTGCTTCCAATTTGGCAAAAAGTCTTCAAGCCTTTCTTTAGTTTTATTAAAGCAAGTTGCAATTTTCTTACCGTTGATGTCACTATCAACTTTATTTGACCTTATCTTTGGCTTCTTTTGCTTTAAGCTCTTTAATTTCTTCACGAGTCTTGACAACCTAGGCCACTCCATCTTAAATAATTGCAATTTCTTTTTTGAGGAGGTCATAAACATTGTCTTCCACTTCCTCAATAATAATATCATCTGGATTTTCCGGATCTTGTCCGTCACCAGCAAGCCAAAATTCTTCATCGTTTGAAGAGGCTCCATTGAAATATCTGAGATGTCCATTCCAAAATTCTTTGCAATATCTTTCTTCATCTCTTCGAGATAAGCATCAATGATCTTGTTGGGCTTTATTTTACCCTTCTGAAGATTGATTCTTCTAGAAATAACCTCAAAGGGACTTGGAGCTTCCCTTTGTTCACGATTATTCATCATATTTTTGTACAGAGAAATTTTATCTTCGATCTTGTCGATCGTTTGCTGGCTTCATATTCACCAGTCTGATTCTTACTAATCATCTGTTTCCACAATTTTATATAAAAATTCCTCTGGAGACATGAGATTTTTTTGTTGGGTATAACCCACTTCTGGAGTCCATCTCAAAATCCATGTAATAAAAAATTCAATATAAAAGTGTAAAGAAGTATTCCTTCTATACATTGCTTATTATGCTCAGCTTCTATGAGATTTGGAGATACTTTAACCATTCTTGATATAAACCAAAGAAAGGTTCCTTTAAAATTTCAATGGATGCACCATCTAATAGCCACCACTGATAAAACTAATTAGGATTATCCTTTTTATAAACATCTGAGCAGATTTTAATCCAGCAAGAATGTTTTTTGTTTTTATTTTGATATAAAATTACCTTACTGAAGTCATCAATATAATCATAATAATTAAATTTAATCAAAATGTTTGACTCGGGATGGAAATATTCTATATCCTTCTGTTAAAGATGCCACCACGAGATTCCTAACTTGATGAAGATTGAAGTATGTGTGCTTTGCAGATTGAAAGATTCAGTCTTGAATGAAATCGAATCGAAAAATAGCAAAGAAATGAAAAACAGAGACACACTCTTTACGTGGTTCGACTCACTTTTGAGTCTACGTCCACGGCCAATAGAAATCCTTTTATTGATAAACTCTCAAAGAGATTACAAGCTCTCAACTTTCTCTCTCAACTCTATGTTTACAAATTAGCCTAAATCTCACTTATATAGAAGCTACGAACCCTTGAAATAGCCTAGTCGGTCACTGGTAAACTGATGATTCTGTTCAGGTTTTCAACTGAAAACGGCAGCATGCTTCACGTGCTTGTACGCACAGCTTCAAGAATTGTACAGCAATATCTCCCAACTAATAAAAGCATTGTAGCACATTTATAAGTGAATAAGAAACTTTAGATGTGAGCCATCAGATCCTTCAATTGCCTTGATCGAACGCTTGAGGCAAATCCAACTAATATTCAAAATATTCAGCTAAGCTTGATCGAGCACATTTTCATGCCAGAACTGAGAATCAGTACTTCAGACCTTCACCAAAACTGCTCGAACTTGATCACTCTCAAAGCTCATTTGATCTCCACTTCATTATCTGTATTTTGGCTCATACTTTCTCAACAATCTCCACCTTGAGACACAACTCAATCAAGCTCAATGAGCATCAGAGAACACTAGTTTCTTTCATCAGAACTACATCTCAAACACACCACTTTTGCAGCTTGAATTCTTGATTTTTTTTCAGCTCTACAATCTTAAGAAGTAAGTTCCACCTCGCTTCAATAAAATTCCACATTTCTATTGGCAATCACACCCTTAATCACAAGGCAAAAGAGAACCCAATCGACTTCAGACAATTCAGAACTTCATCGCCTAAACTCGAAATTGGATTCACCTCAGCTGAACTTACTTCAGCTGCATTCTCTTTCACCTCAGTTGGTCTGATTTCTTCCTCAGCTTCATGGCCTTTCGCACAGAGCCATTTACAGCTATCGACCTCCTCGTTACATGGATTTTTTTCGAGCTCCAAGACTTCTTACTTCAATGAAGAACATGGTCTAGCTTTTGGTGATTCGCTCCACCTTAAACCATCTTGCGTTGATCCTTCTTGATCCTCAGTAACTGTTAAATCATACCTCGAAGACGCTCTAAGATTACTTCCTTTCCTTGTCTGCCTCAACTCGCAACCAAACCACTGCAAACAATCAGCAGTAGAGTTATCTTCACAGAATTTTTCTGGAAGTTCTGAAATTTCAGCATTGAGCTCTGGTTTTGTTCTCACTTGCTCCACGTCGAACTGAAAATTATCTGAAGTTTTTTGACCCTTAATCATCCCTCTACATGGCATAGAAGTCCCTGCCCTACTCTTTTCGGCTGTACATCCATTCAAGACAAAGATTCCCCGTCTTTTAAACCCTCGCAGAATCAGCTTCGATCTCATATAGACTTTGATGTTTCCAGCTCCAATCTTGGTAGTGTAACCAAGATTATCCAATGCGCCAAGCGAGATCAGATTCCCATTCATCTCTGGGACATATTTGACATTCCTAAGAACCCTCTCATGACCCGAATGAAGCTTCAAACGAACCGTACCTAAGCCAAGAACCGTACAAGACTTGTCGTTTCCCAATCGAACATCGCCATCATTGTATCCTTTGAAATCCTCTAACCAAGATCTGTTGCAGGTTATATGAAACGTAGAACCCCTCTAGTATCCATTTCTTTCGAGAATCAGCCATAGAGACCATTAAAGCTTCAGCAGATTCATAGCCTTTTTCAAAGACGACGTCGGCTTGATCTTGATTCCATTTCTGCGAATTATTGAGTTGAGGACAGACCCTCATTATGTGTCCTAGCTCGTGACAATGATAACATCTAAATGGATCCTTTCGCTTCAGCTTCTTATATTTCATCTTTTTTTTGGACTCGCAATTCTGATTTCCCCTATCACATGATCTTCGTGAATCATGAACGAACACAACGCTTGCTTGAGATACAACCGTTTAGCCAAGGAAGACTTCATATGAACTTCATTGAGTTTCTTCCATATACCGTTTGGAGTTGTCTCCTTCGCAACTTTACGTAGAACTTGATCGGAAGACAAAGTATGTATGATTGCACTATACGCCTTAGTGCCCGTCGATTTCTTAGTAGTCTCGGCCATACAGCAGGCAACATGTCTTTCTCCTCTTTCAGTGCTTTCTCGAGCCCTCTTTCAACGAGCAACGCCATCATTTTCATCTTCCATATACCGAAATCGTTATGACCTGTGAAAATCTACATTTCGAACCGTGTGGCAGCCATCGAAGATCACGTCTCTCTCCACGTCTCGCTGCACCAATTGTTAAAGATTCGGCCACCACGTGATTCCTAACTTGATAAAGATTGAAGTATGTGTGCTTTGCAGTTTGAAAGATTCAGTCTTGAACGAAATCGAATCGAAAAACAGCCAAGAAATGAAAAAATAGAGACACACTCTTTTCGTGGTTCGACTCAATTTTGAGTCTACGTCCACGGCCAATAGAAACCTTTTATTGATAAACTCTCAAAGAGATTACAAGCTCTCAACTTTCTCCCAACTCTCTGTTTACAACTTAGCCTAAATCTCACTTATATAGAAGTTACGAACCCTTGAAATAGCCTAGTCGGTCACTGGTAAACTGATGATTCTGTCCAGGTTTTGAACTGAAAACGGCAGCACGCTTCACGTGCTTGTACCCATAGCTTCAAGAATTGTACAGCAATATCTCCCAACTAATTAAAGCGTTGTAGCACCTTTATAAATGAATAAGCAACTTTAGATGTGAGCCATCAAATCCTTCAATTGCCTTGATCGAACGCTTGAGATAATCCAACTAATATTCAAAATATTCAGCTAAGCTTGATCGAGCACATTTTCATGCCAGAACTGAGAAGCAATACTTCAGACCTCCACCAAAACTGCTCGAACTTGATCACTCTCGAAGCTCATTCGATCTCCACTTCATTGATCTGAGTTTTGGATCATACTTTCTCAACACCTTCAATGGGTGAAGTACCCAATTTTCAGCAGTTCTTATCTGCGTGATAATAATTTTGCTAAGGTATAACTTCTTTTTTGAGCAGTTTGGGTAGTACCCGCACTAAAATGCTCAAAATCAGCTGTTCATGTAGCTTTCAAAATATTCTCGTAATTATCACAAGATTTATAAAAAGGAGCAGCATATGATGCTCTCAAAGTACCTGAACATTATTGTCCAAGGTTCATCAGACAATTTTAAGTCTTTGAATTCTAAGAGAAGTATTACCTCTGTATGATTCTTTTTCTTATAGTCGACATCTTTGTCGTCGTCTGCATAATATTTGCATAAGAGGCACCTTCAGTGGATGTACCTTCTTTGTTTTGTAGTTGCACCTTTTGTTTCTTGTATTCAAGAAACTCTTTATACGTCATTTTATCATCTTCACTCCAAGCATTGCTTGAAGATGCCGAGAACTATGAAAGCTTTTCTTTCAGAAGTTTCTTATTACCCATTTGGGCAATAACATGACCGCCCCGTCCACCTTTACTAGAGGTGAAACCTATCCCATAATGGGACATTGCTACAATTTGCAAGAAAATCATGTTAAATATTCACGAGTAAGATAAACAGGAAGACTATTATCAGTTCCCTTTATTATAAATAATCTCAAAATCTAATGGGGCTAAATGAGCCAGCCATCTCACAAATATTTTTGGAGACGTTATGTTTGAAATCCTTTTGAAACATGAACTTTGCAGCTTGACAATCAATTTTTATTAAAAACTTTTGATTGTAAAGACCATCTTGAAATTTAAAAACACATTTGACTACAACGAGAACTTCTCTAGCTATAGTTGCATAATTTTTCTGAGCATTATTCTACTTCCCCGAATGGAATCTTACAAGATGCTCGATTTTGTCTTTAGAGAAATTTGTTTAAGAATTCATCCAAAGCCAATATTAGAAACATCTGTCTCAATAATTTTTTGCCAATTAGGATTAGCAAGCATGAGACAAGGAAGATGCGTGACTTTGTGGGTCCATCCCTGGGTAACCTGTATGAAACCCCAGCTCAACACCACATCGCGTTAGGCAAGAATGAGGGACTTTTAATTTTCTTAGTTGCCTTAGTGTGACGATTTATCCATTAACAAGGCGTCTTTTTTAATCCATCATATAATATAGACGTATCGATTGCAAGATTTTTATAAAAAGGAGAAATTTAATTGGTAAGGAAATTTTGACGAAAATTTTATACTTCTATTAATTGGAGTAATACAACCTTTTTCAATAGTTTGACCCATAAATCTAACTTTTGTTTGAAATAAAATTGTTGGCCCTTTTTATTACCAAACAAGGATCAAAAGAAAGGTTTGAATGTGTAAAACGTGAAGAACACCTTGAGTGCGTGTTAGTGTGTGTTTTTCTAAGGGAAAGTACAAGGTGGCTTACCTTTCTTATTCTTTTGATGAAACATTAATTAGGGTAATTTGGGCTTTATATACCACAATTGTTTGGTATATTAAAGCCCAATACAAAACTATGACTTAATATCATAAGTCACCCCAAACTACTACAATCCTTTAAATAAACATATTAACCCAAGATTACATAAATTAAAGGATGCTACAAAATATTCCTAACAATCTCCCCCTTAGCATCCTTTTTGCTTTGATGTCCTTTGTGTCTTCTTCTTCTTGGGTTTCTCCACAGCATCAATCGATTTCCTGAGTCCGAGTCTGAACTCGTAAGATCGTATCGTTCTTCGTAAGGATAAACGATCGGAGATGATGTTGATCAGCTTCTCGTACTTTTCCTGGACTTCTGCTTCTTCGTACCTTAGCTCCTCCAAATCCTTTCGAGTTTCACCCGAATAATCAGCAGCGTCCCATCGCTGAATTTAGGAATCTCGGATGTTTTCATCAGCCTCTTTTCTCCCTTGTAATTGATGTAGACCACCGATGGATCGTTGTCATCATTGATTATGTGGCCTTCACCGAGACTTGAGTCGGGGACTTCGAAGGATGGCTTCGTGAGATTCACCCTTTTCATGTTGCTTTCCACCACCATTTGAAGATCGTGAGTCGAATTGAACTTGATTTGGCGCATCATGAATCGCTTAAGAGCAACGTAGCCCACTTTCAAGTCTGGATTCTGGAGTGTTCCAAGAAATCTGAAGCTTATAAGTATCCGATCAACATCTTCACCTCTGATGTAGGAGAGATCGCCTTCGGTCAGTTCCTCGACCGTTCCATCTTCTCGCTGCACCTTATAGATAGGATATTCATAATAGTCCACACGACCTCGCCGAACTCCCAAGATTTTGTTGATTCTGGCCTTTCCTTCTCTTCTCTTCTAAGAACGTTAACATCTGTATCTTTTGCTCTCCACACATTTAGAGAAATTTGTTTAAGAATTCATCCAAAGCCAATATTAGAAACATCTGTCTCAATAATTTTTTGCCAATTAGGATTAGCAAGCATGAGACAAGGAAGATGCGTGACTTTGTGGGTCCATCCCTGGGTAACCTGTACGAAACCCCAGCTCAACACCACATCGCGTTAGGCAAGAATGAGGGACTTTTAATTTTCTTAATTGCCTTAGTGTGACGATTTATCCATTAACAAGGCGTCTTTTTTAATCCATCATATAATATAGACGTATCGATTGCAAGATTTTTATAAAAAGGAGAAATTTAATTGGTAAGGAAATTTTGACGAAAATTTTATACTTCTATTAATTGGAGTAATACAACCTTTTTCAATAGTTTGACCCAAAAATCTAACTTTTGTTTGAAATAAAATTGTTGGCCCTTTTTATTACCAAACAAGGATCAAAAGAAAGGTTTGAATGTGTAAAACGTGAAGAACACCTTGAGTGCGTGTTAGTGTGTGTTTTTCTAAGGGAAAGTACAAGGTGGCTTACCTTTCTTATTCTTTTGATGAAACATTAATTAGGGTAATTTGGGCTTTATATACCACAATTGTTTGGTATATTAAAGCCCAATACAAAACTATGACTTAATATCATAAGTCACCCCAAACTACTACAATCCTCTAAATAAACATATTAACCCAAGATTACATAAATTAAAGGATGCTACAAAATATTCCTAACAATCTCCCCCTTAGCATCCTTTTTGCTTTGATGTCCTTTGTGTCTTCTTCTTCTTGGGTTTCTCCACAGCATCAATCGATTTCCTGAGTCCGAGTCTGAACTCGTAAGATCGTATCGTTCTTCGTAAGGATAAACGATCGGAGATGATGTTGATCAGCTTCTCGTACTTTTCCTGGACTTCTGCTTCTTCGTACCTTAGCTCCTCCAAATCCTTTCGAGTTTCACCCGAATAATCAGCAGCGTCCCATCGCTGAATTTAGGAATCTCGGATGTTTTCATCAGCCTCTTTTCTCCCTTGTAATTGATGTAGACCACCGATGGATCGTTGTCATCATTGATTATGTGGCCTTCACCGAGACTTGAGTCGGGGACTTCGAAGGATGGCTTCGTGAGATTCACCCTTTTCATGTTGCTTTCCACCACCATTTGAAGATCGTGAGTCGAATTGAACTTGATTTGGCGCATCATGAATCGCTTAAGAGCAACGTAGCCCACTTTCAAGTCTGGATTCTGGAGTGTTCCAAGAAATCTGAAGCTTATAAGTATCCGATCAACATCTTCACCTCTGATGTAGGAGAGATCGCCTTCGGTCAGTTCCTCGACCGTTCCATCTTCTCGCTGCACCTTATAGATAGGATATTCATAATAGTCCACACGACCTCGCCGAACTCCCAAGATTTTGTTGATTCTGGCCTTTCCTTCTCTTCTCTTCTAAGAACGTTAACATCTGTATCTTTTGCTCTCCACACATTTAGAGAAATTTGTTTAAGAATTCATCCAAAGCCAATATTAGAAACATCTGTCTCAATTATTTTTTGCCAATTAGGATTAGCAAGCATGAGACAAGGAAGATGCGTGACTTTGTGGGTCCATCCCTGGGTAACCTGTACGAAACCCCAGCTCAACACCACATCGCGTTAGGCAAGAATGAGGGACTTTTAATTTTCTTAATTGCCTTAGTGTGACGATTTATCCATTAACAAGGCGTCTTTTTTAATCCATCATATAATATAGACGTATCGATTGCAAGATTTTTATAAAAAGGAGAAATTTAATTGGTAAGGAAATTTTGACGAAAATTTTATACTTCTATTAATTGGAGTAATACAACCTTTTTCAATAGTTTGACCCAAAAATCTAACTTTTGTTTGAAATAAAATTGTTGGCCCTTTTTATTACCAAACAAGGATCAAAAGAAAGGTTTGAATGTGTAAAACGTGAAGAACACCTTGAGTGCGTGTTAGTGTGTGTTTTTCTAAGGGAAAGTACAAGGTGGCTTACCTTTCTTATTCTTTTGATGAAACATTAATTAGGGTAATTTGGGCTTTATATACCACAATTGTTTGGTATATTAAAGCCCAATACAAAACTATGACTTAATATCATAAGTCACCCCAAACTACTACAATCCTCTAAATAAACATATTAACCCAAGATTACATAAATTAAAGGATGCTACAAAATATTCCTAACAATCTCCCCCTTAGCATCCTTTTTGCTTTGATGTCCTTTGTGTCTTCTTCTTCTTGGGTTTCTCCACAGCATCAATCGATTTCCTGAGTCCGAGTCTGAACTCGTAAGATCGTATCGTTCTTCGTAAGGATAAACGATCGGAGATGATGTTGATCAGCTTCTCGTACTTTTCCTGGACTTCTGCTTCTTCGTACCTTAGCTCCTCCAAATCCTTTCGAGTTTCACCCGAATAATCAGCAGCGTCCCATCGCTGAATTTAGGAATCTCGGATGTTTTCATCAGCCTCTTTTCTCCCTTGTAATTGATGTAGACCACCGATGGATCGTTGTCATCATTGATTATGTGGCCTTCACCGAGACTTGAGTCGGGGACTTCGAAGGATGGCTTCGTGAGATTCACCCTTTTCATGTTGCTTTCCACCACCATTTGAAGATCGTGAGTCGAATTGAACTTGATTTGGCGCATCATGAATCGCTTAAGAGCAACGTAGCCCACTTTCAAGTCTGGATTCTGGAGTGTTCCAAGAAATCTGAAGCTTATAAGTATCCGATCAACATCTTCACCTCTGATGTAGGAGAGATCGCCTTCGGTCAGTTCCTCGACCGTTCCATCTTCTCGCTGCACCTTATAGATAGGATATTCATAATAGTCCACACGACCTCGCCGAACTCCCAAGATTTTGTTGATTCTGGCCTTTCCTTCTCTTCTCTTCTAAGAACGTTAACATCTGTATCTTTTGCTCTCCACACATTTAGAGAAATTTGTTTAAGAATTCATCCAAAGCCAATATTAGAAACATCTGTCTCAATAATTTTTTGCCAATTAGGATTAGCAAGCATGAGACAAGGAAGATGCGTGACTTTGTGGGTCCATCCCTGGGTAACCTGTACGAAACCCCAGCTCAACACCACATCGCGTTAGGCAAGAATGAGGGACTTTTAATTTTCTTAATTGCCTTAGTGTGACGATTTATCCATTAACAAGGCGTCTTTTTTAATCCATCATATAATATAGACGTATCGATTGCAAGATTTTTATAAAAAGGAGAAATTTAATTGGTAAGGAAATTTTGACGAAAATTTTATACTTCTATTAATTGGAGTAATACAACCTTTTTCAATAGTTTGACCCAAAAATCTAACTTTTGTTTGAAATAAAATTGTTGGCCCTTTTTATTACCAAACAAGGATCAAAAGAAAGGTTTGAATGTGTAAAACGTGAAGAACACCTTGAGTGCGTGTTAGTGTGTGTTTTTCTAAGGGAAAGTACAAGGTGGCTTACCTTTCTTATTCTTTTGATGAAACATTAATTAGGGTAATTTGGGCTTTATATACCACAATTGTTTGGTATATTAAAGCCCAATACAAAACTATGACTTAATATCATAAGTCACCCCAAACTACTACAATCCTCTAAATAAACATATTAACCCAAGATTACATAAATTAAAGGATGCTACAAAATATTCCTAACAATCTCCCCCTTAGCATCCTTTTTGCTTTGATGTCCTTTGTGTCTTCTTCTTCTTGGGTTTCTCCACAGCATCAATCGATTTCCTGAGTCCGAGTCTGAACTCGTAAGATCGTATCGTTCTTCGTAAGGATAAACGATCGGAGATGATGTTGATCAGCTTCTCGTACTTTTCCTGGACTTCTGCTTCTTCGTACCTTAGCTCCTCCAAATCCTTTCGAGTTTCACCCGAATAATCAGCAGCGTCCCATCGCTGAATTTAGGAATCTCGGATGTTTTCATCAGCCTCTTTTCTCCCTTGTAATTGATGTAGACCACCGATGGATCGTTGTCATCATTGATTATGTGGCCTTCACCGAGACTTGAGTCGGGGACTTCGAAGGATGGCTTCGTGAGATTCACCCTTTTCATGTTGCTTTCCACCACCATTTGAAGATCGTGACTCGAATTGAACTTGATTTGGCGCATCATGAATCGCTTAAGAGCAACGTAGCCCACTTTCAAGTCTGGATTCTGGAGTGTTCCAAGAAATCTGAAGCTTATAAGTATCCGATCAACATCTTCACCTCTGATGTAGGAGAGATCGCCTTCGGTCAGTTCCTCGACCGTTCCATCTTCTCGCTGCACCTTATAGATAGGATATTCATAATAGTCCACACGACCTCGCCGAACTCCCAAGATTTTGTTGATTCTGGCCTTTCCTTCTCTTCTCTTCTAAGAACGTTAACATCTGTATCTTTTGCTCTCCACACATTTAGAGAAATTTGTTTAAGAATTCATCCAAAGCCAATATTAGAAACATCTGTCTCAATAATTTTTTGCCAATTAGGATTAGCAAGCATGAGACAAGGAAGATGCGTGACTTTGTGGGTCCATCCCTGGGTAACCTGTACGAAACCCCAGCTCAACACCACATCGCGTTAGGCAAGAATGAGGGACTTTTAATTTTCTTAATTGCCTTAGTGTGACGATTTATCCATTAACAAGGCGTCTTTTTTAATCCATCATATAATATAGACGTATCGATTGCAAGATTTTTATAAAAAGGAGAAATTTAATTGGTAAGGAAATTTTGACGAAAATTTTATACTTCTATTAATTGGAGTAATACAACCTTTTTCAATAGTTTGACCCAAAAATCTAACTTTTGTTTGAAATAAAATTGTTGGCCCTTTTTATTACCAAACAAGGATCAAAAGAAAGGTTTGAATGTGTAAAACGTGAAGAACACCTTGAGTGCGTGTTAGTGTGTGTTTTTCTAAGGGAAAGTACAAGGTGGCTTACCTTTCTTATTCTTTGGATGAAACATTAATTAGGGTAATTTGGGCTTTATATACCACAATTGTTTGGTATATTAAAGCCCAATACAAAACTATGACTTAATATCATAAGTCACCCCAAACTACTACAATCCTCTAAATAAACATATTAACCCAAGATTACATAAATTAAAGGATGCTACAAAATATTCCTAACAATCTCCCCCTTAGCATCCTTTTTGCTTTGATGTCCTTTGTGTCTTCTTCTTCTTGGGTTTCTCCACAGCATCAATCGATTTCCTGAGTCCGAGTCTGAACTCGTAAGATCGTATCGTTCTTCGTAAGGATAAACGATCGGAGATGATGTTGATCAGCTTCTCGTACTTTTCCTGGACTTCTGCTTCTTCGTACCTTAGCTCCTCCAAATCCTTTCGAGTTTCACCCGAATAATCAGCAGCGTCCCATCGCTGAATTTAGGAATCTCGGATGTTTTCATCAGCCTCTTTTCTCCCTTGTAATTGATGTAGACCACCGATGGATCGTTGTCATCATTGATTATGTGGCCTTCACCGAGACTTGAGTCGGGGACTTCGAAGGATGGCTTCGTGAGATTCACCCTTTTCATGTTGCTTTCCACCACCATTTGAAGATCGTGAGTCGAATTGAACTTGATTTGGCGCATCATGCATCGCTTAAGAGCAACGTAGCCCACTTTCAAGTCTGGATTCTGGAGTGTTCCAAGAAATCTGAAGCTTATAAGTATCCGATCAACATCTTCACCTCTGATGTAGGAGAGATCGCCTTCGGTCAGTTCCTCGACCGTTCCATCTTCTCGCTGCACCTTATAGATAGGATATTCATAATAGTCCACACGACCTCGCCGAAGTCCCAAGATTTTGTTGATTCTGGCCTTTCCTTCTCTTCTCTTCTAAGAACGTTAACATCTGTATCTTTTGCTCTCCACACATTTAGAGAAATTTGTTTAAGAATTCATCCAAAGCCAATATTAGAAACATCTGTCTCAATAATTTTTTGCCAATTAGGATTAGCAAGCATGAGACAAGGAAGATGCGTGACTTTGTGGGTCCATCCCTGGGTAACCTGTACGAAACCCCAGCTCAACACCACATCGCGTTAGGCAAGAATGAGGGACTTTTAATTTTCTTAATTGCCTTAGTGTGACGATTTATCCATTAACAAGGCGTCTTTTTTAATCCATCATATAATATAGACGTATCGATTGCAAGATTTTTATAAAAAGGAGAAATTTAATTGGTAAGGAAATTTTGACGAAAATTTTATACTTCTATTAATTGGAGTAATACAACCTTTTTCAATAGTTTGACCCAAAAATCTAACTTCTGTTTGAAATAAAATTGTTGGCCCTTTTTATTACCAAACAAGGATCAAAAGAAAGGTTTGAATGTGTAAAACGTGAAGAACACCTTGAGTGCGTGTTAGTGTGTGTTTTTCTAAGGGAAAGTACAAGGTGGCTTACCTTTCTTATTCTTTTGATGAACATTAATTAGGGTAATTTGGGCTTTATATACCACAATTGTTTGGTATATTAAAGCCCAATACAAAACTATGACTTAATATCATAAGTCACCCCAAACTACTACAATCCTCTAAATAAACATATTAACCCAAGATTACATAAATTAAAGGATGCTACAAAATATTCCTAACAATCTCCCCCTTAGCATCCTTTTTGCTTTGATGTCCTTTGTGTCTTCTTCTTCTTGGGTTTCTCCACAGCATCAATCGATTTCCTGAGTCCGAGTCTGAACTCGTAAGATCGTATCGTTCTTCGTAAGGATAAACGATCGGAGATGATGTTGATCAGCTTCTCGTACTTTTCCTGGACTTCTGCTTCTTCGTACCTTAGCTCCTCCAAATCCTTTCGAGTTTCACCCGAATAATCAGCAGCGTCCCATCGCTGAATTTAGGAATCTCGGATGTTTTCATCAGCCTCTTTTCTCCCTTGTAATTGATGTAGACCACCGATGGATCGTTGTCATCATTGATTATGTGGCCTTCACCGAGACTTGAGTCGGGGACTTCGAAGGATGGCTTCGTGAGATTCACCCTTTCATGTTGCTTTCCACCACCATTTGAAGATCGTGAGTCGAATTGAACTTGATTTGGCGCATCATGAATCGCTTAAGAGCAACGTAGCCCACTTTCAAGTCTGGATTCTGGAGTGTTCCAAGAAATCTGAAGCTTATAAGTATCCGATCAACATCTTCACCTCTGATGTAGGAGAGATCGCCTTCGGTCAGTTCCTCGACCGTTCCATCTTCTCGCTGCACCTTATAGATAGGATATTCATAATAGTCCACACGACCTCGCCGAACTCCCAAGATTTTGTTGATTCTGGCCTTTCCTTCTCTTCTCTTCTAAGAACGTTAACATCTGTATCTTTTGCTCTCCACACATTTAGAGAAATTTGTTTAAGAATTCATCCAAAGCCAATATTAGAAACATCTGTCTCAATTATTTTTTGCCAATTAGGATTAGCAAGCATGAGACAAGGAAGATGCGTGACTTTGTGGGTCCATCCCTGGGTAACCTGTACGAAACCCCAGCTCAACACCACATCGCGTTAGGCAAGAATGAGGGACTTTTAATTTTCTTAATTGCCTTAGTGTGACGATTTATCCATTAACAAGGCGTCTTTTTTAATCCATCATATAATATAGACGTATCGATTGCAAGATTTTTATAAAAAGGAGAAATTTAATTGGTAAGGAAATTTTGACGAAAATTTTATACTTCTATTAATTGGAGTAATACAACCTTTTTCAATAGTTTGACCCAAAAATCTAACTTCTGTTTGAAATAAAATTGTTGGCCCTTTTTATTACCAAACAAGGATCAAAAGAAAGGTTTGAATGTGTAAAACGTGAAGAACACCTTGAGTGCGTGTTAGTGTGTGTTTTTCTAAGGGAAAGTACAAGGTGGCTTACCTTTCTTATTCTTTTGATGAAACATTAATTAGGGTAATTTGGGCTTTATATACCACAATTGTTTGGTATATTAAAGCCCAATACAAAACTATGACTTAATATCATAAGTCACCCCAAACTACTACAATCCTCTAAATAAACATATTAACCCAAGATTACATAAATTAAAGGATGCTACAAAATATTCCTAACAATCTCCCCCTTAGCATCCTTTTTGCTTTGATGTCCTTTGTGTCTTCTTCTTCTTGGGTTTCTCCACAGCATCAATCGATTTCCTGAGTCCGAGTCTGAACTCGTAAGATCGTATCGTTCTTCGTAAGGATAAACGATCGGAGATGATGTTGATCAGCTTCTCGTACTTTTCCTGGACTTCTGCTTCTTCGTACCTTAGCTCCTCCAAATCCTTTCGAGTTTCACCCGAATAATCAGCAGCGTCCCATCGCTGAATTTAGGAATCTCGGATGTTTTCATCAGCCTCTTTTCTCCCTTGTAATTGATGTAGACCACCGATGGATCGTTGTCATCATTGATTATGTGGCCTTCACCGAGACTTGAGTCGGGGACTTCGAAGGATGGCTTCGTGAGATTCACCCTTTTCATGTTGCTTTCCACCACCATTTGAAGATCGTGAGTCGAATTGAACTTGATTTGGCGCATCATGAATCGCTTAAGAGCAACGTAGCCCACTTTCAAGTCTGGATTCTGGAGTGTTCCAAGAAATCTGAAGCTTATAAGTATCCGATCAACATCTTCACCTCTGATGTAGGAGAGATCGCCTTCGGTCAGTTCCTCGACCGTTCCATCTTCTCGCTGCACCTTATAGATAGGATATTCATAATAGTCCACACGACCTCGCCGAACTCCCAAGATTTTGTTGATTCTGGCCTTTCCTTCTCTTCTCTTCTAAGAACGTTAACATCTGTATCTTTTGCTCTCCACACATTTAGAGAAATTTGTTTAAGAATTCATCCAAAGCCAATATTAGAAACATCTGTCTCAATTATTTTTTGCCAATTAGGATTAGCAAGCATGAGACAAGGAAGATGCGTGACTTTGTGGGTCCATCCCTGGGTAACCTGTACGAAACCCCAGCTCAACACCACATCGCGTTAGGCAAGAATGAGGGACTTTTAATTTTCTTAATTGCCTTAGTGTGACGATTTATCCATTAACAAGGCGTCTTTTTTAATCCATCATATAATATAGACGTATCGATTGCAAGATTTTTATAAAAAGGAGAAATTTAATTGGTAAGGAAATTTTGACGAAAATTTTATACTTCTATTAATTGGAGTAATACAACCTTTTTCAATAGTTTGACCCAAAAATCTAACTTCTGTTTGAAATAAAATTGTTGGCCCTTTTTATTACCAAACAAGGATCAAAAGAAAGGTTTGAATGTGTAAAACGTGAAGAACACCTTGAGTGCGTGTTAGTGTGTGTTTTTCTAAGGGAAAGTACAAGGTGGCTTACCTTTCTTATTCTTTTGATGAAACATTAATTAGGGTAATTTGGGCTTTATATACCACAATTGTTTGGTATATTAAAGCCCAATACAAAACTATGACTTAATATCATAAGTCACCCCAAACTACTACAATCCTCTAAATAAACATATTAACCCAAGATTACATAAATTAAAGGATGCTACAAAATATTCCTAACAATCTCCCCCTTAGCATCCTTTTTGCTTTGATGTCCTTTGTGTCTTCTTCTTCTTGGGTTTCTCCACAGCATCAATCGATTTCCTGAGTCCGAGTCTGAACTCGTAAGATCGTATCGTTCTTCGTAAGGATAAACGATCGGAGATGATGTTGATCAGCTTCTCGTACTTTTCCTGGACTTCTGCTTCTTCGTACCTTAGCTCCTCCAAATCCTTTCGAGTTTCACCCGAATAATCAGCAGCGTCCCATCGCTGAATTTAGGAATCTCGGATGTTTTCATCAGCCTCTTTTCTCCCTTGTAATTGATGTAGACCACCGATGGATCGTTGTCATCATTGATTATGTGGCCTTCACCGAGACTTGAGTCGGGGACTTCGAAGGATGGCTTCGTGAGATTCACCCTTTTCATGTTGCTTTCCACCACCATTTGAAGATCGTGAGTCGAATTGAACTTGATTTGGCGCATCATGAATCGCTTAAGAGCAACGTAGCCCACTTTCAAGTCTGGATTCTGGAGTGTTCCAAGAAATCTGAAGCTTATAAGTATCCGATCAACATCTTCACCTCTGATGTAGGAGAGATCGCCTTCGGTCAGTTCCTCGACCGTTCCATCTTCTCGCTGCACCTTATAGATAGGATATTCATAATAGTCCACACGACCTCGCCGAACTCCCAAGATTTTGTTGATTCTGGCCTTTCCTTCTCTTCTCTTCTAAGAACGTTAACATCTGTATCTTTTGCTCTCCACACATTTAGAGAAATTTGTTTAAGAATTCATCCAAAGCCAATATTAGAAACATCTGTCTCAATAATTTTTTGCCAATTAGGATTAGCAAGCATGAGACAAGGAAGATGCGTGACTTTGTGGGTCCATCCCTGGGTAACCTGTACGAAACCCCAGCTCAACACCACATCGCGTTAGGCAAGAATGAGGGACTTTTAATTTTCTTAATTGCCTTAGTGTGACGATTTATCCATTAACAAGGCGTCTTTTTAATCCATCATATAATATAGACGTATCGATTGCAAGATTTTTATAAAAAGGAGAAATTTAATTGGTAAGGAAATTTTGACGAAAATTTTATACTTCTATTAATTGGAGTAATACAACCTTTTTCAATAGTTTGACCCAAAAATCTAACTTTTGTTTGAAATAAAATTGTTGGCCCTTTTTATTACCAAACAAGGATCAAAAGAAAGGTTTGAATGTGTAAAACGTGAAGAACACCTTGAGTGCGTGTTAGTGTGTGTTTTTCTAAGGGAAAGTACAAGGTGGCTTACCTTTCTTATTCTTTGGATGAAACATTAATTAGGGTAATTTGGGCTTTATATACCACAATTGTTTGGTATATTAAAGCCCAATACAAAACTATGACTTAATATCATAAGTCACCCCAAACTACTACAATCCTCTAAATAAACATATTAACCCAAGATTACATAAATTAAAGGATGCTACAAAATATTCCTAACAATCTCCCCCTTAGCATCCTTTTTGCTTTGATGTCCTTTGTGTCTTCTTCTTCTTGGGTTTCTCCACAGCATCAATCGATTTCCTGAGTCCGAGTCTGAACTCGTAAGATCGTATCGTTCTTCGTAAGGATAAACGATCGGAGATGATGTTGATCAGCTTCTCGTACTTTTCCTGGACTTCTGCTTCTTCGTACCTTAGCTCCTCCAAATCCTTTCGAGTTTCACCCGAATAATCAGCAGCGTCCCATCGCTGAATTTAGGAATCTCGGATGTTTTCATCAGCCTCTTTTCTCCCTTGTAATTGATATAGACACCGATGGATCGTTGTCATCATTGATTATGTGGCCTTCACCGAGACTTGAGTCGGGGACTTCGAAGGATGGCTTCGTGAGATTCACCCTTTTCATGTTGCTTTCCACCACCATTTGAAGATCGTGAGTCGAATTGAACTTGATTTGGCGCATCATGAATCGCTTAAGAGCAACGTAGCCCACTTTCAAGTCTGGATTCTGGAGTGTTCCAAGAAATCTGAAGCTTATAAGTATCCGATCAACATCTTCACCTCTGATGTAGGAGAGATCGCCTTCGGTCAGTTCCTCGACCGTTCCATCTTCTCGCTGCACCTTATAGATAGGATATTCATAATAGTCCACACGACCTCGCCGAACTCCCAAGATTTTGTTGATTCTGGCCTTTCCTTCTCTTCTCTTCTAAGAACGTTAACATCTGTATCTTTTGCTCTCCACACATTTAGAGAAATTGTTTAAGAATTCATCCAAAGCCAATATTAGAAACATCTGTCTCAATAATTTTTTGCCAATTAGGATTAGCAAGCATGAGACAAGGAAGATGCGTGACTTTGTGGGTCCATCCCTGGGTAACCTGTACGAAACCCCAGCTCAACACCACATCGCGTTAGGCAAGAATGAGGGACTTTTAATTTTCTTAATTGCCTTAGTGTGACGATTTATCCATTAACAAGGCGTCTTTTTTAATCCATCATATAATATAGACGTATCGATTGCAAGATTTTTATAAAAAGGAGAAATTTAATTGGTAAGGAAATTTTGACGAAAATTTTATACTTCTATTAATTGGAGTAATACAACCTTTTTCAATAGTTTGACCCAAAAATCTAACTTTTGTTTGAAATAAAATTGTTGGCCCTTTTTATTACCAAACAAGGATCAAAAGAAAGGTTTGAATGTGTAAAACGTGAAGAACACCTTGAGTGCGTGTTAGTGTGTGTTTTTCTAAGGGAAAGTACAAGGTGGCTTGCCTTTCTTATTCTTTTGATGAAACATTAATTAGGGTAATTTGGGCTTTATATACCACAATTGTTTGGTATATTAAAGCCCAATACAAAACTATGACTTAATATCATAAGTCACCCCAAACTACTACAATCCTCTAAATAAACATATTAACCCAAGATTACATAAATTAAAGGATGCTACAAAATATTCCTAACAATCTCCCCCTTAGCATCCTTTTTGCTTTGATGTCCTTTGTGTCTTCTTCTTCTTGGGTTTCTCCACAGCATCAATCGATTTCCTGAGTCCGAGTCTGAACTCGTAAGATCGTATCGTTCTTCGTAAGGATAAACGATCGGAGATGATGTTGATCAGCTTCTCGTACTTTTCCTGGACTTCTGCTTCTTCGTACCTTAGCTCCTCCAAATCCTTTCGAGTTTCACCCGAATAATCAGCAGCGTCCCATCGCTGAATTTAGGAATCTCGGATGTTTTCATCAGCCTCTTTTCTCCCTTGTAATTGATGTAGACCACCGATGGATCGTTGTCATCATTGATTATGTGGCCTTCACCGAGACTTGAGTCGGGGACTTCGAAGGATGGCTTCGTGAGATTCACCCTTTTCATGTTGCTTTCCACCACCATTTGAAGATCGTGAGTCGAATTGAACTTGATTTGGCGCATCATGAATCGCTTAAGAGCAACGTAGCCCACTTTCAAGTCTGGATTCTGGAGTGTTCCAAGAAATCTGAAGCTTATAAGTATCCGATCAACATCTTCACCTCTGATGTAGGAGAGATCGCCTTCGGTCAGTTCCTCGACCGTTCCATCTTCTCGCTGCACCTTATAGATAGGATATTCATAATAGTCCACACGACCTCGCCGAACTCCCAAGATTTTGTTGATTCTGGCCTTTCCTTCTCTTCTCTTCTAAGAACGTTAACATCTGTATCTTTTGCTCTCCAGACATTTAGAGAAATTTGTTTAAGAATTCATCCAAAGCCAATATTAGAAACATCTGTCTCAATAATTTTTTGCCAATTAGGATTAGCAAGCATGAGACAAGGAAGATGCGTGACTTTGTGGGTCCATCCCTGGGTAACCTGTACGAAACCCCAGCTCAACACCACATCGCGTTAGGCAAGAATGAGGGACTTTTAATTTTCTTAATTGCCTTAGTGTGACGATTTATCCATTAACAAGGCGTCTTTTTTAATCCATCATATAATATAGACGTATCGATTGCAAGATTTTTATAAAAAGGAGAAATTTAATTGGTAAGGAAATTTTGACGAAAATTTTATACTTCTATTAATTGGAGTAATACAACCTTTTTCAATAGTTTGACCCAAAAATCTAACTTTTGTTTGAAATAAAATTGTTGGCCCTTTTTATTACCAAACAAGGATCAAAAGAAAGGTTTGAATGTGTAAAACGTGAAGAACACCTTGAGTGCGTGTTAGTGTGTGTTTTTCTAAGGGAAAGTACAAGGTGGCTTGCCTTTCTTATTCTTTTGATGAAACATTAATTAGGGTAATTTGGGCTTTATATACCACAATTGTTTGGTATATTAAAGCCCAATACAAAACTATGACTTAATATCATAAGTCACCCCAAACTACTACAATCCTCTAAATAAACATATTAACCCAAGATTACATAAATTAAAGGATGCTACAAAATATTCCTAACAATCTCCCCCTTAGCATCCTTTTTGCTTTGATGTCCTTTGTGTCTTCTTCTTCTTGGGTTTCTCCACAGCATCAATCGATTTCCTGAGTCCGAGTCTGAACTCGTAAGATCGTATCGTTCTTCGTAAGGATAAACGATCGGAGATGATGTTGATCAGCTTCTCGTACTTTTCCTGGACTTCTGCTTCTTCGTACCTTAGCTCCTCCAAATCCTTTCGAGTTTCACCCGAATAATCAGCAGCGTCCCATCGCTGAATTTAGCAATCTCGGATGTTTTCATCAGCCTCTTTTCTCCCTTGTAATTGATGTAGACCACCGATGGATCGTTGTCATCATTGATTATGTGGCCTTCACCGAGACTTGAGTCGGGGACTTCGAAGGATGGCTTCGTGAGATTCACCCTTTTCATGTTGCTTTCCACCACCATTTGAAGATCGTGAGTCGAATTGAACTTGATTTGGCGCATCATGAATCGCTTAAGAGCAACGTAGCCCACTTTCAAGTCTGGATTCTGGAGTGTTCCAAGAAATCTGAAGCTTATAAGTATCCGATCAACATCTTCACCTCTGATGTAGGAGAGATCGCCTTCGGTCAGTTCCTCGACCGTTCCATCTTCTCGCTGCACCTTATAGATAGGATATTCATAATAGTCCACACGACCTCGCCGAACTCCCAAGATTTTGTTGATTCTGGCCTTTCCTTCTCTTCTCTTCTAAGAACGTTAACATCTGTATCTTTACGAAGAGAGAGCAGATATCGTACAGCAGTTGATCTCGGGAGATGAGTTAGGCCTCTTAGATTCAGCTCGTCTAGCTCCTTGATCCTATCCTCCTTCCTCCATATTCTTCTTCGTATCTCTTCTTGATATGGAGCTATCACTTTGACATTTTTCCACGGTGGCTTCTGTTCTTCTCCTATCTTCGACTTCGAGGGGGGGCACTCCTTACCGACTACAGCGTGTTTGAGAAGCTCTGGAAGTTCTAGAATGTCTGCTTCGTAGTCTTCACCTTCCTCGAGCTCATCATCGTCGATAAGTGCCAGGTTAACATTTGCCTTCATCAAGAAATATCTGGCGTTGTCCAGTAAGTCCTTGGCCAAGTCTGGATGCATCGGCTTTGTTAACCAATCGTCGTTGAAGATGTAATTTTCTATCGCTGTGTGTGGATTGTAAAGTGCTTCGAGAGATAGAGTAGGTGAGGATGGAGGATCAGAGGAGGTTCTTGGGTTTGTAAGGTTAGGCAGTGATGGACTCACGGCTGTTGAGGAGGTCGTTTGGGTTGTATTGGTAGTAGTTCGGGTAGATTTTCTGGTTTGGGTGGGTGTAGGTGGTTTTGTTCTGGTGGGTGTTCGGGTGGTTCTAGGTTGCGGCTGTGGCTGCGGTGGAGGCCCTGTCTCTTGTGTCTTCTCCCTCTCGGGACGATCCCCACCGTCAGGGTCGTCACGTGATTGTCTTGATGACTGGGCCTCAACGGGGTTAGGCGGGTTGAAAGGAAGCTCCAGACGTCTGAGGACCTCCACTTCATAGGCAGTGAGCTTCGGTGCAGTGCGGAGTCTGGCCAGTAGAACGTCGATCAGTTCCGGGATCGGTACGTTCCACGGTCCTTCCTCTGAGTCAGGAGTTGGGTCGGGTTGCGTAGGTACTTCTTCGTGGACGGGGGCTTTGCCTTTATCCCGAGGATGTCCCAATGACGTTGTAGACCTGGGTCATAATAGTATCCTCGAGATCTTTCGCCAATGCTGCGAGTTGATTCTCTAGACTCGCCTCCGTCACGAACGGGGAAAATAACCTGACGGAGTCACTAAGACGTTCCGTCGTCACAACATCAGTAGAGGGTACTGATGTGCCGCCCGTTTGCACAGGGCTTGAAGAACCGAGGCCACGAAGGCTCATCGTTGACATCAAAGCTGAGACTGACTCAGATTGATGGCCCAAGGTCGTAGCTGCAGTGATGTTGACTACGTTGGATCTTCCGCTCTGTTCCGTACTAGACTCTAGTACGGAGACATCGTAGAGCGTTCGGTCAAGATCACTAAGATCTAGAGGTGCAGAATCTAATGGTAGTGTCCTAGAAAGTGGAAAAATTATGGATGGTGAGGGCACTAGACTCGTTGTGATCAAAGAAGGTGTAGTCAGAGGCGGAGGACTGCTTGTTACATCAACCACCTCCGAGCGAGGTGGTGATGAATGACGTGGCACCTCGTGAGTATGTGAAACAATCATCTGTTGGGAGATGATTGAGTGGCTGGGAAGGGCAGTTTGCGCGATTGGACCCGATGTCGCGACTTCTACTCGGGGGAAGACAAAGTCATCCCCTGTACCTATGGGTTCGGCCCGGCTTGTTTGTGGACTAGTTGGCTGAGGAAACGGTCGTGTTTCTGCTTTGTACGCCGTTCCTGTTGTCCTCCTCTGTCATCCCCTTTGGATTTTTGCTTTTGTTTTGGCTGTGGCGATGAAGAGCTTCCTAGACCTACATTTGGTGGTGGGGGTTGGCTTATCCCTAGGTTAGGTTCAACTGGTTGAACCATGGGGACGTCGTCGAGGTTGTTGGCGTTCGACTGATCATGGAGGCGAAGTAAGTAGTCTGGAATGATCATGGCCTCCTGATCGATTTTGCTCTTCGTCGATTGGATTTTGGTGAGCTTCGGAGATTGATAACCCTCGTCTCTCGGTCGGCGTTCGATTCCGGGATGAAGATCCACGAAATGTTGGACGATGACGGGTAGCCACCGTACATAAGGAAGCACCGGCTTCGTTGATCCAAGACCTCGCCTTCGTAGTTGATCGAGGATGTCCGACCAGATGAGTTGGGCGACATCATAATTTCTGTTGAAGACGATCCCATGGAAGATAAGCATGATGTTCCGCTTGCACTTGTCGGACCCGGAGTGCTTTGGCGAGAGGCACTTGTTGACAATGAGAAATAAAGTCCTCCAAGGTGCAGAGATGTCTTTGGCAGTGAAGTCAGGTAAGTGTATGGTGTTTTGGGCGTTAGGTTTGTGGCCCATGAATAGGAAGTCCCTGATTAGGTCGTCATTTGATGGATGGGGATCATATATTAGTGAGTGTGGTAGGTTTAGAATGGAACGGAGAATGGTTGGGGTTAAAACAACTATGGTGTTGTCGATGACTGCGGAAAGAGTAGTTATTTTTGGGTTATTTGTTGGTTTCTGAAGGGTAGACCAAAATTGTTGCACATATACTTCAGGGACTACCTCGGTGATGTTTAGGGCGGTTTTTAGAGGGTGGTTTGCGAGGATTTTAATAATGATAGGATTTGGGCACGAGGTATTATCAAAGTCAAGTTGATGGTTGTTGGGTGGCCTCTGTGCCCAGTCCTTGGAGGCGAAAATCTCATCAATTTGTCGCACCATTTTGGTATATCTGCAAGATAAGAGCAAAGAATTAGTGAAAATCGACCATTTTGACTTAGAGAGTAGTGCAAAATTATTCAATACGTTGTTAAGCATGTTAGGACTTAGAAAAATTTGGCAAAAATTATGACTAAGTTTTGTTGAAGAAGCAAAGTGAAATTGAAGTAAGCAATCGGCGAAAGTGCCAATTTCAATTCAATCTCAATTGGTTTTGAGTTTCGGGCAATACTGTGCATCGTGCGGTTCAAATTATAAGTTCAATTTGGAGTGTGGTTTCGATCGAAAGTCATGTTCAATTTCGGCGAACGTGAAATTAAATTCAGTTTCGATCGAAAGTCCAAATTGGTACAATTTAAATCACGAATCATCGATTCAATTGAGCCTTCAGTTTCGATCGAAACTGTGGAATAGAACAAAACTATGAGATAGTGTCTATCGATTAAAATTAATTTTATCGTCAGTTTCGATCGAAACTGTGAGATAGTTTCGGCCGAAAGAGTTAAATCAAAACGATTAAAATTATGTTGAAAATTGAAATGCCCTGTTCCGATCAAAACTAGTAAAACCCTAGAATCCGTCGATTTGAAAACACAGAATAAGTAAGATTTTCAGTAACAATCGATCGACTGTGATGTGAAATTGAAACTAGAGTTTAGTTTCGAGCGAATCTAGGCGAGATGAAAACACGTTTTAACAGTGATTCGCTCGAACTCAAGCAACCCTAATCTGCGTAACCTGCAAGAATGACAAAATTATCAGTTAAATGCTGCAGATTAAGCGTTTTTCCTTACCAATGAGGGATTTGGAGTTGCAAAAATCGGTAAAACAAAGTGATACTGTGATGAGTTTGTGTGCGATTTCAGAGAGGGTTTAAGAGTGAATTTGAAAATCGATGAAGAAGAACAGTGTTTCGGGCGAAACTCTATTTAAATAAGCAGAGTCTCAGTTTCGCCGAGAATACTTTCAAAGAGTCAATTTTGATTTTCGATCGATTAAATTGTGTTTCGGGCGAAAGTCAGTTTCGCCGAGAGAAATTTCAAATGATTTAATAATCAATTTCAATCGAAATGTGTTTCGAGCGAAAGTCAGTTTCGCCGATAAAATTATAGAAGTATTTAATCAAATTGAAGTTTCAATCGAAACGTGTTTCGAGCGAAAGTCAGTTTCGCCGAGAAAATAATAAATCAAGAGTTAAAGTTCAGTTTCGATCGAAACTTGTTTAGAGCGATTGGCAAATCAATTTGAAAGGGTTTCGAGCGATATGTAGTTTCGCCGAGAAATATTTGTGATATTTGAAATATTTGAATAATTTAATTTCGATAGAAATTTAAGGAGTTTCACCATACTATATAATTTAAATTTGATGAGAAATCATAAAAACTCATTGTGTGAACTGTTTTGTGCATAATTTTGAGAGACTCCCCCTAGATTTGTGTGAACCGTTCAATGACTCCCCCTAAATTAGTGCATAATAATGAAAGACTCCCCCTAGATCCATGCATAAATTTTTATTAGTCCCCCCTAGATATAATAGTAGGATTTTTAACATTCATAACATATAGAGAAAAGTTAAATGATCTATTTACATAATATCAGGTTCATGTAGGGACAATCGATCATGTCTTATGGTTCAACATGCCTAACCTAGATACCAAGAATTGGAATCGCTTTTCATCCAATGCCTTAGTAAATAAGTCAGCAAGTTGAAGATCTGTGTGAACAAAATGCATTTCGATTGTACCTTGTTCCACATGTTCCTTGATAAAGTGATATCTAATGTCTATATGTTTGGTGCGTGAATGATGTACTGGATTACTTGTTATAGCTATAGCACTTTTAGAGTCACTAAAAATTGGGATATGATTTAACGTTATGCCAAAATCTCGCAGCTGGGTTCTCATCCACAAAATTTGTGAGCAGCAACTCGCAGCAGCGACATATTCTGCCTCTGCTGTCGATGTTGAGACACAATTTTGCTTTCGAGACGACCAACTTACGAGTTTACCCCCGAGAAATTGAGCGGCTCCAGAAGTGCTCTTTCTGTCCAGCTTGCATCCTGCGTAATCAGCATCTGTGTATCCTACGAGTTCAAAGCTTGATTCCATCGGGTACCATAGACCTAGATTCGGAGTTCCCTTGAGATATTTGAAAATTCGCTTGATGGCGAGCATGTGAGATTCCTTTGGATCAGCTTGAGAGCGTGCACAGAGACACGTGGCGAACATGATATCAGGTCTACTTGATATAAGATAGAGCAAGGATCCAATCATGCCTCGATAAGTTGTCTGGTTAACAGATTTTCCTGAGGAATCTGCATCAAGTTGCATGAGGTAGACATGGGAGTCATGGCAGTATTTGAGTTGTCCAAGTTGTACTTCTTGAGTATGTCGTGAATGTACTTGGATTGACTGATGAAGATTCCATCGTGAAGCTGTTTAACCTGAAGTCCTAAGAAGAAACTTAGTTCGCCCATCATGCTCATTTCGAATTTCTGCTTCATTAGATCCCCAAAGTTCCTGCACATTCGTGAGTCTGTTGACCCGAATATGATGTCGTCAACATAGATCTGCACTAGCATAATGTCTGAGTCGTCCTTCTTGATAAAAAGAGTCGTATCAATCTTCCTTTTTGTGAAACCAGATGAGATGAGAAAATCCGAGAGGACCTCGTACCAGGCTCTGGGAGCTTGTTTAAGTCCATAGAGAGCTTTATCGAGTTTGTAGACATGGTCTGGGAGTTGTTCGTTTACAAAACCTTCAGGCTGGGATACAAAAACTTCTTCTTTTAGTATTCCGTTGAGGAATGCAGTTTTGACATCCATCTGGTAGACTGTGAAGTTCTTGTGTGCAGCGAAAGCTAAGAATATCCTGATGGCTTCTATTCTTGCGACTGGGGCATATGTCTCATCATAGTCGATTCCTTCTTGTTGATTGTAACCTTTTGCACCAGCCTTGCTTTATTCCGAATAACAACTCCTTGCTCGTCCTTTTTGTTCTTAAACACCCATTTAGTCCCTATAATGGTTTTCCCAGCTGGTCTAGGTACTAGATTCCAAACTTGCAACCTTTCAAACTGATTGATTTCCTCCTGCATTGCAATTATCCAGTCTGGATCGGCGAGTGCTTCAGCTACTTTACTGGGTTCCTTTTGACTGAGAAAGCAGGAGTAGAGGCTTTCGTTTATCGTTGATGCCCGAGTGGTTACTCCAGTGGAGGGATCTCCAATTATTTGTGAGTTTGGGTGGGCTCGAGTCCACTTTCTGGTACTAGGTTGTGATGATCCAGCTGTGTTTGTATCGTGTATTGTTTCTCCACCTTGATCAGCCTGATGTTCTATTTCTTCTCCAGGTTGTGGCATTACTGACTCTCCTGAAGAAATTTCTATTGTTGTATCATAGGGCTGAGGAGTTTCAGCGCCTGAGCTGGATATGATCTCTGTATCTGTTGGGGGTTCACTATCGTCATCAAGGTGAAGATTTTCCATTGTAGGAGGGGTATTGTCATTGCTAGTCTCCGCATGATCAATATTTTCTGGTGCCGCAGAAGTTGTTGGAGCAGTGGGTGGTAGCGGCTTTGGGAAGAGATCTTCAAATAAGAGATCGAGTTCCATGTTACTTAACGCATTTGTTTTTGAAGTTCCGCCCGCAGAAGAAGTGCTAGGTTGATCCTTTGTCAATTCTCGTAGAAGTCCTGGTTCTGACTGATTTGTGCAGAAACGACTCGGTCTACATCATCAAACGTTACGTTAATGCTCTCCATAACAGATCTTTTATCCTTGAGATATATGCGATAGGCTTTTGATGTTGTTGAGTATCCCACCAGTATGCCTTCGAATGCTTTTGGGTCAAGTTTGCCTCTATCTTCACGATCATTTGCCACATAGCACCTGCATCCAAAGACTTTCAGGAATGAGACGTCTGGCACTCTACGATTTATCAACTCATAGGGAGTCCTATTGAACCTCTTGTGAAGTGAGCCACAATTTTGAGTGTAACAAGCTGTGTTCATTGCTTCGGCCCATAAGAAGTGAGGTAATCCAGAGTGAATGAGGAGTGTACGAGTTGCTTCAACTAAGGTTCTGTTCTTGCGCTCAACTACCCCATTTTGTTGAGGTGTTTTAGCTGCTGCGAACTGTTGGGTGATTCCAAGTGATGCATAGAAGTCACTGAGTTTTCTGTTCTTGAATTCTATCCCATTATCAGTTCTGATGATTTGTACACTTAGTTGGTAGAGGTTTTGAGCGGTCTTGATAAACTCAATGATTAGACCTGGAGTTTCGTCCTTGGTTCTGAGAAATTTGGTCCAAGTGTAGCGCGAGAAGTCATCCACAATAACCAACACATATTTTCGCCCATTAATGGTCTGAGTTCGCATAGGTCCACACAGATCCATATGAATGAGTTCGAGAGGTTTGGAAGTTGAGGCTATGTGTTTGGTCCGGTGAGATGCCTTCCTTATCTTTCCCATTTCGCAAGCTGAGCAGAGATGCTCCTTGTGGTATCTGAACGAGGGAAGTCCCTTGACCAAGTTTTCTGATCGCAGTTTGTTAAGGTCTTTGAAGTTGAGATGGGAAAGTCGCTGATGCCAGAGATCGTTCTGATGTAGGGAGGCTCGAGAAATGAGGCACGTCGGTCGGACAGTTTTGAGATCAATGGAGTAGAGATTCGTTTTCCTATAGCCAGTGAGTAATTCTCTTCCATTGTTGTCTGTGACACTACATTTGTTGGTCTCGAAGTTCACCTTGTAGCCTTTGTCACAGAAGCGTCCGATGCTGAATAAATTGTAGCTCAGGCCTTCGACGTAAGACACCCCTTTGATGGTCAATCTGTCATGGATGAGATCACCCGTCCCTAGCATGGAAGCAGATTGCCCGTTTCCGAAGTAGACCTTTCCGAGAAATCCTTCAGAAAAGTTGCTCAACAGCTCTTTGTTTCCAGTCATGTGTGAGGAGCAACCTGAATCTAAGTACCACACATGACGGACCTGCAAAAGAAATCAAGTAAGTTTAGGCACCCATTTATAGATGGGCCCTTCTATGATAGCAGGTTTAAATGTTAACTTGTTCGTTACTAGATATGTTTCCTTGCTAGGTTGTTGGGTAATTGGTCTAAGAATCCAAGCGTGACGTTTTCCTATAAGATGCAGTTCGGATTTAGGAATCCAAATCTGTTTTTGATTTAATTTCTTGTTCGGCTTGGTCTTGGATGCAGTGTGATTCTTTATTTTCGATTTGTTAGAATGATTGGACGGCGTGGGTGATATGCTCTTAGAATGAGTGCTATTCGACGTGGGAGCGTTTTTGTTGAAATGATTGACGTGAGGAAAAGAAAGTACAGCATTGTTTTCATGACAGAATTTTGAATTTAGGGCATGAAATAACGAAATACGTTCAGCGACATTACAAGAAGTCACTTTAGGAAATGTAAAAGATTTCGAGACATGAGAAGAATGGTTGGGGACTGGTCTCTTTTTCTTGTCAGGGGCTGTTGTCTTCTTTGCTGAGCCAGATCGAACCTTCTTCGCTTCCTTAGATCTCATGCCTTTGTCTGTGGGTACATGTGATACAAAGTTAGTGTGAGATACATGAATTTCCTTGGCAGATTGCTTGCATTTATATGTAGAGGATTCTGGAACAGGACGGGAGGTGGAAGGTTTGTGAACATCAGGAAAGTTTTTAAGAGTATATATTTTGCTCAACAAAATAGTTTTCTCTTCTTCGTGAGCTTTCCTTTCTGATTCAAGAGAGGCTGTCAAGGCACCTATTTTCCGAATAATCTCAGGAATATAAATAAATGAATAAATAGGTTTAGCCTGTTCGTCAGCGCCTTCTTGAATTTCGGGTCCAAATGGTGACATGTAATCATCAGAGAGAGGTATCTCTCTAGTTTTGTAGCTATTGTTGAGTACTGTGTAGTCACACGCGATTTGAGCCCATTCCTTATTCTTCCGTTTCTGTTCGTCAGACTCAGTCACCTCTCTTGAGCTTACGAAGGGCCTTAACTATTCAATACTTAACCCAAACCGTTTAATATTGTACAGTGAGAGTACTTTATCTGTTTCAGGGTTAGTAGTCGGCTCATATCCTAGCCCTTCACGGGGATCATAGAATTCTACATCTTTAGGTTGGCTAAGAAAGACGGTTCGTTCAGATTGACCTCTCTTGGTGATTATATCCTCTAACTCCTTGACTTTCTTGTAAAGACGAACACGTTCGTTCGTGATAAGTTCGTATTGAGATAATACATTATCTCGTTCCTCTTCACTGTCTTTCAAGCTTCTCCTTATATCACTAATTTGCTTTTCTTTGTCTTCTATAAGATCTTCTAAAGTCTTTGTTTTAGTTTCAGATAAGGTTAAAGATTCATTAAGAATAGCTATCTCTTCCTGTTGTTTGTTTAATAAGGCATAATTTTTGTTAAAATTTCTTTGGAGTTCTGAGTAATCTTTACGATGCATGGAGAGCTCGGCTATCCTACGTTCTAGTTTAATGAAATCATCTAGGGATGGAGTGTATACCTCCAGGTCGGATGAAGAGACATCCGTCCTGTCTGATCCGAGGGCTGGCTCATCTTCGTCGAAGTCATTTTCAATGCTTTTCACCATGAAGGCCATTTCTTCTTCCTCCTCGTCAGATGTGTCCTCCAGCCATTCTTCTTCCTTAGCTACCAAGACAATCCCCGCCTCCTTGCGCTGTGAGAGCTGAAATTTTTTCTTGTAGTATTCAGTGTTTTTCTTCTTAGGTCTGAAGCATTCAGAAGCAAAGTGACCCGGCTTGCCACAGTTGAAGCACTTCTTGACCACTTCAGATTTCTTAGTTTCAGTCTCATCAGGGGCAGCGAACTTCTGTTTTCCACTTGAGGTTCGTTGTTTGTTGAAGGAGGAGGATGTTTTCTTGGCGCTCATCTTATTGACCGTTTCTGAGATTATGGCCAGTTTCTTTCTGATTGATTCGAGTTCGTCCTCAGATTCTTGGTCAGATTCGGCGTTGTCAGAGGTGTCAGATTGAACGACCTGCTTTTCCTTTAGAAATTCTTGAACTCCTATTGCTTGACTTAGAAGTCACGAGTGCGATTGGTTCCATGTCAACATTGGTTTTCCCTTCGTTCTTGATTTCTTTGGCATATTGTGAGTACTGTGAGAGATTATCGTGTAGGGAGTGAATGTCCATAGCGTCCACATCTTTGTTCTGTTGCTTAACCAGAACTGCAATCCGTCCCCATTCAGGTTGAAGTGTGGAAAGGAACTTGATGTTGTGTTCGAGATTGGAGCGTTGGATATTGATTTTTCTCATCTCGTTGATGATGGTCAGGAAACGAAGATAGACATCTCGAAGTTCCTACCCCTCCTTAGCTTTGAAGGAGTCATAGGCAGTGAGAATGCTGGACTTCTTAGACAAGTTGCTAACTTCCGTCCCAACCATCATCTTTCCCAAATTTCCTTTGCAGTGACAATTGCGTCAACTTGCTTGTAGACATCATTTGGTAGAGCTTGAAGTACATAGTGTCGGGCAAGATTGTCTGCTCTGGCTCGTGCTCTCTCAGCATCGTTGTATCGATTAGGGTCCTTAGGAGTTCTCCTCTCTGGAATTGCAGGAACCGCATCGGGTTGAGCAGGAATGATGGTCCAAAATTGAGCAGGTCCTTCAAAAATGGAGAAAAGCATGTCGTTCGCGAGGTCTACATCCTTGATTTCTATAAAGTTGATGAATCGTTGCTTCCATATGCCGTACTCTCCCCATCTTAGTAGTGGTGCACGGTTGTCAGATCCAATAGCAAGACCGTCCATGTTTATGTTTGGTAATGATCGTTAACGCGAGATATATCTGCGAAATGAAATGCTTTAGTTTTGAATAAAATATAGTCAAGTTTGAATAATTTCTAGTGTTGAGTCTAAGTAGGTAAATTCACTTAGTGAATTCTGTCGCAATATAAAAATTTGTTGAATTTAGTGTACTGCTCAAGTATGGAACGATTGGTGTTATGTGAGATTGAGGATTTTGTTCTACTCAATTTGAATGCTTGATCGATTCTAGTATGATATGGACACAAACTCGGCGATTGGTCCTAAGTGTTGAGAATTGGGCAATTGAAATTGAGTTAAGATTTCAAGAATCGGACGAAAGAGTTTTGAAAATGTGAGTTTCGATCGAAAGAGGGATTTCAAATTAGATTGAGCTAGTTTCGATCGAAAGGGATTTCGATTTTGATTTGAATAAATAGTTCCGATTGATAGAAATGAGAAGGTTTCGGGCGATCTTGGTCCCAATTGGCTTAATTTTGGACTTTCGCCGAGATATGAGTTGGGCGAAACTTAGCAAATCGATCGAAATTGGATACTGTAGCGTTTCAGGCGAAACTGATTTGGCTTTCGCCGAGAATTGTATCAATCGAAACTGTAAAATTAGGAACTGTAGCGTTTCGGGCGAAACGGATTTGGCTTTCTCCGAGAATTGTATCGATCGAAACTGTGAAATTGGGAGCTGTAGTGTTTCGGGCGAAACGAATTTGGCTTTCGCCGAGAATAGTATCGATCGAAACTGTGAAATTGGTGAGAGAGAACTCAAAATTCAAAGCGATTTAAACTACTCACTATGGGTTTCGATCGAAACCTTCAAACTCAAAAGTACTGTTTTATCGATATTTATGAACAGTTCAGTAAAAAACCAGATTTTTGGATTCGTTTTTGCTCAAATCTTACTCAAACTTGACTGAAATCGACGTGAAAGAACATAAATATACTCAATAGCAGTTTTCTAACGTTCTAGGGGTCAAAAATCATTGAGGACGAGTTAAAGACACCCAAAAACAGAGAAAATGTTGAAAATGAGTTTTCAAGCCAAAAACTTCTTCAAATCACGTCGGAATCGAGCAAAACTGGATTCAAATGGAAGATATTGATCCGCGTTAGGCTCTGATACCACTTGTTGGTCCCTATTCGATCCAACAATACTGACCTAGGACGATTTACCACGCTAATGATGAAGGATTTAAAGCTTGAGCGTGGGGTGTGACAGATCTTGTTGGTCCCTATTCGATCCAACAATACTGACCTAGGACGATTTACCACGCTAATGATGAAAGATTTAAAGCTTGAGCGTGGGGTGTGACAGTGAAGACGATGAATGCTTTGAAAATGCTTTCTTACTATTCAACACACACGCACTCACACATACTACACAAAAAACACACACCCTAATGAATTAGGGTTTGGGGGTATATATACCACATGAGTTGGTATATTATACCCCTAGTAACTAAGAACTAGAATATTACAAACTAGCCCAAAGTTAATTAAATACAAACCAACTAAGATAAACATATTGAAATTGAACACTATAAAATATTCCTAACAATCTCCCCCTTAGTGTTCAATCTTCAATTCAGCGCGAGTTATCTTTGTTGGGCACATGGAGAATCTCTCGAATCCTAACAATCTCCCCCTTGCTCCCCCTGCAAAGGATATCTCCTCTTCTTGTGGAGGATTTGAATACACTTTAAGCTAGAACTCTCTTGTCTTGACGCTATACGTTGTAGACCGGATGTATACTATGATCCACGCCCTGATATTTTTTTTTTTTTTTTGGGAACGGTAATTAAATAAAACGAGGTCAAGGGGTACAGCCGCGGTCATGAAAATCATGCCGCACCAAAGACAACAAAGCCAACACAGCTAAAACCAAACCGAGAACAGAATACAACCAAAGCGAAACAACCAAAACCACCGAGACATGGCCAAAAGCAAGGCAAAAACTCACTGTCCGCGGGAGCCGCACCGGGCCGCGGCAGCCGAGGACGCCCCGAAAGCCCAAAGGGAGTCGAAGGGTGCCAAAGGATACCAGAGGCTGGCAGAGGATGCCATTGAACGCCAGTGGATGCCAGTGGGAGCCAGACCGCCCGGCTACCAAGCAATGCGCCACATGCGACGAAGACCGCAAAACTGAAGCTCGTACTTGGCCGGCTGCACCGAGAGGAACAGACGCGCCATGGCAACAACCTGATCAATTACGACCTCAGGGGGCGGCTAGTACCGTCATGCCTGGTGATAGAGGTGCTGACTGCGCCACTTAGCAGAAGCCCAGCAAATCCCAACCCGCCAGTCCTGATAAGGCCACGCAAATCTCGTCTTCCGTTGGAGCGCACGACGACACTGCATAGAGAAAGGGCAATCGAAAAAGAGATGGTTTATAGTTTCAACCCCAGCATTATCGCATAAGAGACAGGCCGTAGAGTTTGCCCGTGAGGCGATCCAAAAGTTATCCCTAGTAGCTAAACGTTCCCGGATGGCGAGCCAAAGAATAAAATCATGACGAGCGATCCGCATACTACCCCCAAAAAGGTCAGCCCAGTGTACCCGAGGGCGGCGGGGTCGCAGGGCCTCTTTCACAGCCCGCGCGGAGAAGCGGCCATCAGCTGACATTTTCCAACGATAAGTATCCTGTTCAGTAGGGTGGACGGGCAGGAGCTGGTCGGAGAAATCCATGAATTCCGTCGTGTTTTGAGCAGGCCACATCCACCCAGTTTCGTCGATCACCGCACTTAAATGGGCATCGTGGGGAAGGCCCATGGCGATCGGTCCCCGAGGGTACCTTTCAATGAGCGGCAAGTCCCCAAGCCAAGGGTCCTGCCAAAGGCGAATGGTATGCCCGTTCCCGATACGAAAATCAATCATAGACCTTAAGGCTGGGCGAAGGCGAAGGATTTTCTTCCAGCTCCATGCCGCCTGCGAAGAGGCACTAATCGTCCAAACCGAGCGCGTAGTGAGACGGGTATTCCAGAGCCACTTAACCCAAACCGAATTGGGATCACGGTTAATAAGGCACCAAAGATGCTTCAGAAGCAGAGCCTTATTCTCTGTTTCAATGGGTCGAATAGCGAGCCCGCCCTCGTCTTCCGGGAGACAGATGTCGCTCCAGGAAACTTTTGCCGAAGATCCAGCCCAAAGGAATTTGCGCAGCCGCTTCTCGATCTCCCGGGTGATATTTGCCTTTTGATGATGTCGCAGATCTTTGAAATTTTGTTTGCATTTTGTCCTTATCTTTTTCCATATTTTGAAGTCGTCAAGTCTTCTCCAATCTTCTTCTTCTCAGCGCCAGATTTGTCTTCGTCGAAGGAAGTTGTCTGGTTCGACCTCGAGGATGCTTCTCTAGCTCCAGAAGAAGGTATGCGTGGGGTGTCTTTTAACATGTGCCAAAACTCCTTTGGAACGTGACATTGTAGGTTCCAGTGGAGTTCGGTTTCATCGTGGTAAGCGCGGCAGAATTTGATGGTGAGCGTTGGATGTGTTTGTCCGACCTGTTTGTCTATACGTATCCCCTTCTCCCCCTCATGGCGATTTGTGTTAACGAGATCAGCATGCTTGAATAGAAGGCGAGGAAGGGCACAAACGACATGTCGGTGTGGGTAATAACCAGACGGAGCCACTAAGACAATCCGTCGACACGACTTCAGAGACTGACTCCAAGACGTGGCCTGTGATGACAGGACTTGATAAACCAGGGCCACTTAGGCATCCCGTTAACATCGTTCAAGAGTCTAGCTCGAGATGATGGCCTAGTCCGTTGTTGTTTTGATGTTGCAACGGTAGGACTTCCTTCCAATCTTGGAGTCACATCTACGAGAGATGTGTCTATTGAAGTTCTGATCTGCCCACGAAGTCCAGATAAGAAAAAGTGTATGTGCCTAAAAATATAAAACATTTAGGTAGTGAGGACACCTAGACTCGATGTGTTCAAGAAAGTTCAGTGGTGTGGGGCTAACTACCACTTAATTCAATATCTCCCGCTTCCAAGTGAAGCGGTGATCGATTATGCAGCTCCCCGTGATTTTATGAAACATCGGTCTATTGGGAGATCGATGAGTGGGTAAGGTTCGGTTGTGCATGCGCCGTTGGACCAAATGAGGCGACTTCTACCCAGGAGCTGATAAAAATCAGCTCCTGCACCTATATGGAATGGCCCGAAAATTTAATGAGGTGAGGATTTTTTGTATCTTCCGTTCTTCGGTATTGTCAAGAATTGCCAAATGGGAATGTGGCTTATGGACTATCTTCACTAACACTTGGCTACGTTCCGGGGTTAGGTTCAGTTTGGTCTGACTGAACCATGGGAACCTAGAATCCATGCGTCCGTCAATTTTGGTGAGTGCTGCTTCATCAGCAAGTCGGAGCAGGGTAGTTGAGATCATCTTCGTGTTTGTGTATGGATGTCACGCCTTTTGTAATTCTTGAACTCTTGAGGGTCGAGTTTTCAAGTGAAGTCGGTCTTGGGAGGTGGAAGTGTCTGAGAGGGTTTTTCTTTCTTTTTCCCCTTTTTTTTGCTTTTCTTTTCCCTTTTTTTTGTTTTTTTTTGTTTTTTTTGTTTTTTTTTATGTATACATATATACATTATCGTAATAGTAGTGGATAAGTAGTATCATAGTAATAATAGATATAGTATTTGTATACGTATATGTATATAGGTTAAATGAAGTTTCTCCCCCTCAAATCGTGCACCTAAGATGTGCTTCCCCTAAAAATGTACTCTCCCCTCGCAAATATGGTTGATACTCCCCCTCAATGCATGCACGTTAAAACATATAAGTTCTCTCCCAATAAACTAAGCGTGAACGTATTTATTTATTTTCAGATCAGATGCAAACTAAAGAATTATTGTTCTTTAAAATGCATTAGAATGTACGTTTTTCGCTATTAACACTTAAAATAGGTATTTTAAGGATTCAGCTTATATGTATACGTGAATGTTTAAGCTTGTAGCTCTTTAAGATATATGCATAGTTAAAATGTACCTATCATGGGGTATTAGACATATATGCATGCGAAAATTTAACATTTAAAGTACATTTGAGGCATGCATGTTTATAATGTACCCTATTGTTTTCAAAGTAGGTATATTGTCTTTTGAGCTCAAGATGCATGCCAAGTTTCTTATGGGATGCATATAGAATTTACCTACGTAGTTGCTCGCATCGCTTACCAGTCGTGTATATGGAGCAACCCAAGATACCATACACGCTGGGATGTTTGGCTGCCCTCGTCGCATACCAGTCATGAGTGTGGAGCAGCTCTCTTAGTACCTACCCATGCTGGGATTCTGCAAAAACTTTATCGGGACTTTGGTACCCATTTTTGAATGGGTCCTCCCTTGTTAGCAGAAAACAAGTCAAGCACATTTGGTTCAGATATTGATCCTAAATCATCCGTTAAAGTCCAATTCAATTTGATTTGTAGATTTACGAATCCAGGTTTGGTGAACCTTAGAGGGAAATGACAATTCAGCGCCGGTGAATGTGTGCCTAGGTGTAGAAGACCTAAAGATTTTCTCCCTAGCCAGTCGCATAAGATGCTTTCTAGAATATATATGGACTGGGTATTTCAAGCAGGAATATGAGCTTATGGCGCTATATGCGTCATTGGATGATGAGTCGTATTGCCTACAAGAGTTCACATCATTCACTCTATAATGATGAGTGTGCGGGATTTGGGAAGTTCGTTTGCTTAAGCTTGGAACTTCTTCTTTGCACGCTTCCCTTTTGATAGGAATGGGAGAGGAAAAATCTTGAACATTTTTTACTTTACGTTTCGAAGATAATATTGATTTTCCTTTCTCCTTCCTTATTTTTATTTGTTCCTTAGCTATTTTTAGCGCTTTGCTTTTACTTAACGTTTCAGCTTCAGTCAATATTGACTTAGAATGATTAGTAAAAAGCCTTCTCAGTTTTAGGAACAAGGATGCATCTTTTAGTTTTTGTTTTCTTTACCTGTTTTGAGCAAGATGTGTTATTTGACAAATCATTTGAAACAGATAAAGACGGGGAATTTTTGAGATATAAAATCTCCTTTAAAAGCCTTTCCTTTTCAGTGCCAAAACCTATCCTTTCAGAGTCCAAAGTATCTTGTAAATCTTTCAATTTACGAATAGTCTCTGGAGTATCACATAGAGTAGTTTTTTTATCATGTAAAATATTTTCCCCATTAGGAATTAAGTTAGAAGGAGAGTTTTGACATGCTGGACCTATATTCAAAAAAACATTCTCTAATCGTTTAATCTTAGAGTAAAGCATACGCTGTTCCTCTAAGACGGTCTCATATTTTGATGAGATTTCATTTCGCTCAACTTCGCAAGAACGTAAATTTCTAGTCATCTCGCAGACCCTATTTTCACTATCTTCTAACTTAGTTTCTAAGCTAATTATATTTGACTTTGCGTTTGTCAAATCTTCATTAGCATAAGCTAGGCTTTATTGTTGCTTAAGTAACACGGAGTAATTATTAGCAAGGCGTGCTTCTAATTCCTCAATCTTCCTAGCTTGAGCATCCATTTTAATTTGATTTTATATTTAATTAAAAAATAGAAATTGGCTTTTGAAATTTCAGAGACGAAAGTTTGGTTTACTCGAGAAGTATCGTGAAGTATCGAAGAAAGTCGGCGTCCAAAATTTTTGGCGTGTACCGAAAATTTTTGTGATGATTTCGAAAACTTCGAGAAAATGACCCAAACTTTTTCGATAATTTGCCAATACGTCCTAAATAGATTATTGGATGACTGATCGTTGACACGTTTGTGGATTTGCTTTAAAACATTTGACAGAAAAGCAGTCTACACCGAAAATCTTTGGGCCGGAAGGAAAATTATAAACGGGCATTGGGACTGACTATGCCCGTTGGATTTTTTTTTTTTGGAACTTAAAATATTTTTATTCAAAGGGTCCAATTGTTTTGGTGATTGAAAGCGTTTATGTGTGATTTTGAAGAGTGAGTTTGGATAGCCCGATTTAAGGTTTCGATCGATGCAAATGAGTTTTGGCAGATACTCAGTTTCGCCGAGAAAGTTTTGAATGCAAAGAGATGCTCAGTTTCGGTCGATTGGGGGTTTCGGGCGATTTGATGAGAAATGATTGAGTTTCGGGCGAAACACTATATATATAAGTTGAGTTTCGATCGAAAACGGGTCGAAGCTCAGTTTCGCCGAGAATAATTACAAAGGGTTAAATTTGAGTTTCGATCGATTTGATTTAGTTTCGCCGTGTTATCTTATAAAAGGATTTCAGTTTCGATCGAAACGTTTTTCGGGCGAAAGTCAATTTCGCCGATGAAATTATAAAAGGATTTAGGCAGATTTCCAATTTCAATTGAAGCGTGTTTCGAGCGAAAGTCAGTTTCGCCGAGAAAATACCAAGTTTCGGGCGAATCACTGTATATAAAGAATTAGTTTCGATCGAAAGTAGTTTCGGGCGATTCCAGTTTCGCCGAGCAAAAATTACAAAGGAGTTGAATTTCAATTTCGATCGATTCGAGTCAGTTTTGGGCGATGATCAGTTTTGCCGTGTAAAGTTATAAATGCCTTTAGAAAATGTTAGGATCAATGCAAATGAGTTTCGGGCGATACTCAAATGCGGCGAAAATACAAATTCAAGCAAAATCAAATCAGGCGAAACTCAAATCAGCTAAAATTAAATGTTTGCTACAGTGCACATTCACCCGATCGGGTGTTTCTATCCAAAAAAAATTTTGGGCAGAATGACGAACTTCACACTCGATTTCTACCTAAAACTCACTCAAATCAACTGAAAAAATGTTGGGTAATCACTTTAAATCACTCGAAAACAACCTAATTAGCTCTTGAGCTTGCAAAATAAGTAAAATCAACTCAAAAATTTAAGAACCAGGCAGAATTCGAAACTGAAAAATAAACCCAAAAATTTCAGAAACTTGCTCAAGTACAAACGTGTTTGCTCTGATACCACTTGTTGGCCCTTTTTATTACCAAACAAGGATCATAAGAAAGGTTTGAATGTGTAAAACGTGAAGAACACCTTGAGTGCGTGTTAGTGTGTGTTTTGGGCTTACCTTTCTAATTCTTTTGATGAAACCCTAATTAGGGTAATTTGGGCTTTATATACCACAATTGTTTGGTATATTAAAGCCCAAAACAAAACTATGACTTAATATCATAAGTCACCCCAAACTACTACAATCCTCTAAATAAACATATTAACCCAAGATTACATAAATTAAAGGATGCTACAAAATATTCCTAACAAAAATCATTTTTGGACTTGATATAACCAATCCGTTTTGGATAATAACTTTCTTGAATATATCAAAATGTTAAAAATGTGTTTCGATATCTTTAAAAAAAACCAAAATATCATCAATATTGACGATAATAAAATTACTATAAGGAATGAATATATCATTAATAATATTTTGAAATTCAGAAGGAGCATTTTTAATAAAAGTCCTCTCGAATGGTATAAGAGCCATGGTGGGGGTATTAAGAAGTTGATGTGTAGTGTAACGTCTTATTCATATGAATTTAATGCAACGAAAAGATACTGTTAAAAACAGTATTGAAGAGGAATATGATGTTCTTCAAGATTTAGAGAAATTCAATATATGGACAATTCCTAAGATAGATTATAAAATAATCTATGAATTAGGAACTTTCGAAAAATTAGGTTTGAAACAGGTAGTCGAAATTACCGAAGAAACTATCTCTCTAAACAACGAAGATATGGTTATTAGGCTTCTAAGCAATAGAGACTTAGACAAATATAGAATAAAACATAAGTTTATTCATATCGAATTAGTTCAAGTTGCCTTTCAACCTTTGACTTTAAAAGGTTTACCATAGAGCTTTATAGCATCTCTTAGTGATGGTCGAAATCTCGACTGGAAACAATCCAATATGGGAATCATTCAGTCTAGTCTTGCTCATGGTCCGGTATACTTAACGCTTACCCAAATCTCCAATTATCATTGACTGGTGTCAATATACTAGATGCCTTGACATTAAATGTCAAAACTCACGAACAATTACGCTCCAGGTTCGGAAGTAATATGTATCTATTATGGGATTTATTATAAGCCTTTATATACGCTTAATCCACAGTGTATAACTGTGGATAAATCCACAAATGAAAGAATTCTTATAGAAACAAATTTTAGTAGATCTAATGTTACAACTCGTAGATCTATAAAATGGGATCCAATTCCAAGAAATTTGGGTTATAGAACGACTGCCTCCTCAGCCCAAAATCAAGAATAATCCTACTAAAATTATACAGACAACCGATGGAACTGTTCAAATACAATTTGAGCAGAATCAGAGATCTATCGATGTCAAAATTCCTAGATCTAGAATTACTAGATTAACCTCATCTCATTCTCATATATTACCATGTGATTATATGATAAGATCTCCTTCAGTAGCTTCGACTTCTCAAGTTAGAGAATCAACCTCTTGTGATTACCTACAAAATAAGGTAGAAAAATTAAGAATTAATTCTGACAATATTGTCAAGGAGTTTTCCAAAATCAAGATGAGGAAGTAACTGAGTCTGAAATGGATTTTCGTATTTAATAGATTTTAAACCCAAAATTAATTTTAGTCCGGGTTCACCGACAAGAGAGAAAATTCAACAAGTGTGGCACCACTGACTTCTACCACCCATTCTTATTACTAATTTATGTGACAAGAGAGAAAATTCAACAAGTGTGCAAAAATGCGTACAAAATTTTTCCTTTTATATAAAGGAAACCGTTCTGTATATTACAAAATGACCTAGGACGTAAATACATAGGTGAGTGCGCATGCGTATTCAAAAATAATCTATCGGCCCGCCACGTCGGTAGCATCCATGTACACACTTGCACCTCAAAAGTGCCCCGGAAGCCTCAAAAGTAGACCTCGCCATCATAATGATCACGTACAGTGATCCCGTGAACCTACAACACATAAATACGTGGAATGAGCTTATAAAGCTCAGTAAGTGTAAGTCATGGAAGTTTTTCCCTTTTCTGTTTTCCTTTAAATCCACCTTTGCCCCGCGCTTTGCCTCTGTTTTTCTCCTTGTTTTTGCAGTTTGGTTTTAGGTTCGATCTGCCGTGGTTTGGAACTGGACTGGCTGCCCCTCGATCATACTCGTGGTGGACCTCTTACGGTGGTGCGTGCTATGCCGGGCGGTAAGATACAGGAGCTGGCATTTCATCGCCTTTCCCCGACCTGATCTGCGGACGGTTTCCCCCTTGATTCCGCTTGATAATTTTCCTATGTGAAATTATCTGCTGCCGTGCGCTTGTGCTTTGCCTGCACTTCGCCCGTTCGCCCTTCTGGCACTACATCTGGTGCTGGGGTCCTGTTGCGTGATGAAGGATTGTTACACCTACTTATGCCTTACTGCTTTGTCACCGTCATTGCTGTCCCGTTTTTTTATTTGGCTTGGGTCTTTTTGGGAGCTTGTGGGTGTTGGGCTGTTTCGGTCTTTGTCGATGCGCTTTCAGGTCGGTAGTGTTAGGATATTTAATAGATTGTGTCAATAGTTTAGGTCTTGTGACTAATTTTGTAATTATCTTTAGCTTGGGCTTTAGACTATATTGTAATTAATTTATATTTAGTGATTGGGCCTTAATATACCTAGGGTTAATGTGGTATATAAGGTATTACCAACTCACTTTTGAAACTAATCAAAGATCAAAGGCTTATCCAAATTTTTCACACACTACACGCACTCAAAGGTGAGATCACTCCCTTTTCATTCCATCAAAGCCTCTTTGATTCCTTGTTTGGTGCATTCGGGACCAACAAGTGGTATCAGAGCAAATGTGGATCGATCTGCACCGATTTGAATCCAGTTTCGTTCGATTCCAAGAAAGATCAAAGGTGTTTTGAGCAAAATTTTACTTTCGGGCATTTTGAGCTTGGTTTGGGGTTTTGATGCTTCATTTCTGTGTTTAAAACCTTCCCCCAGATCGAGTATATGCCTAAAATGTTTTTAGAACACTTTTGGATCAGTTTTAACGAGTTCTGAGCAAGATTTAAGCAAAAGTTCTTCAAAAAAAGGTCATTTCGGTCATTCTCTGTTTTTGGTCGATTTGATCCATTTTTTGTTGTTTTTAGCTCACAAATCGGTCGATTATGTGTTTAGGGAAGAATTTCTGATACTTAGGATCAAGTTTGAGCGATTTTGGTTGAGATCTGAGTGAAAACGGACGATTTTCCGGCAAGAAACCGCGTGAAAGCAATGGAACAGTACTAACGTGTTCTTGACCGCGAAAGTTTGTGCTTGATCGTTCAAGTCCGCGAAATTTCAATGACCGCGAAAATTGATCCCGAGAATTTTTAAAACCGCGAAACTTTCCCTTATACTGCATTTTTTCGCAATTGCCTAGTTTCAAGATTTGAGAATTTTAAGCCGCGAAACTTTCACTTATACAACATTTTTTTTCGCAATTGCCTACTTTAAGAATCCGAGAAATTCTAAACCGCGAAACTTTTATTTATACTACATTTTTCGCAACTGCCTAGTTTCAAGATCCGAGAATTTTAAGCCGCGAAACTTTCACTTATACAACATTTCTTTTCGCAACTGTCTACTTTCATAATCCGAGAAATTCCATTTCCAAGAAAGCTTATTCCAAAAATTTCTTTTGGCCGCGAAAATTTTCTCAACGTGCGAAAGTTTTATAACTTGCGAAAATTCTCTTGCGAAGCTTTAAAATTCTCAACGTGCGAAAGTTTTATAACTTGCGAAAATTCTCTTGCGAAGCTTTAAAATTCTCAACGTGCGAAAGTTTTTAACTTGCGAAAATTCTCTTGGAAGCTTTAAAATTCTCAACGTGGGAAAGTTTATAACTTGCAAAAGTTCTCTTGCGAAGCTTAAAAAGTCGTAACTTGCGAAATTCTTCAACTTGCGAATTTTTTTTCTAACGTGTTAAATTCCTCCAGAGTTAAAATTTTCTCGGGCCGAATCTTTCTCAAACCTATTCAAGATTTGATACCTACACTTTAGTACTATCATCCTTGACCACTTTTGACATAAATTATTTTCCTCGCCTCAAATCTCGCTCCTAAATTCCTAGAACTTCTCCTAATTTCAAGATATATTTTCCCTTCATACATTATCGACCATCACACACGCTCACTTAGTTCAAAGAAATTCTTTAAAGAATATTTTTTCAAACTCCACTCGTTAAACTCATCTCTATTATCGTTCGTTACTAACTCTCTCATCTATACAAGATCAAAACCACGGACGATTCGACTGCACCGACCATGTCTACCACGAATGACATCTCCATAGTGGGCTCCGACACCAGGCCTCCGATGCTGCGACAAGGCGACTACAGCATATGGACAAACCGGTTCCTCACGTTCATCAGGAACAAAGGCGCACCACTCTCTCAATATCTTCTGGACTCCATCTTAAACGGCCCAGCACAGTTCTGGACAATCATCCCCGCACAGCCAAACGCAAACCCTCCCATGGATGAACGCCGCACTCCAAGAGGTCCCATCAATGAGGATGAACTGGCCCGCGAACAGGCCTACGAGACTGCCAAAGGATACCTCTTCCAGGCTATGGGCAACGAAGTCTATGCTCACATCGAGTGCTGCACAACTGCTAAAGAAATATGGGATGAACTCGTAGAAATCATGGCAGGCACAACTGAAAGTGCTCAAGGGAGGAAATCAGCCTGTCTCTCACAGTATGAACACTTCCAAGCCTACGAAGGAGAGGAGCTGCGTGACACGTACCTCAGATACCTGAAAGTCATCAATGAACTCAAGAAAGCCAGGATCTCGAGGGACAAATTCGATATCAACAACCGCTTTCTTGGAAGCCTCAAACCACATTGGGGCAATGCAACTGTTATGATGATTCAGAGTAAGGACCTCTCCAACACTTCCATCCATGCTCTTTATGACAGTCTGTCTGCCTATGCTCCATACGTGCAACCTCAGTCCACCAACGCTCGAGTCGACCCACTGGCCCTCCTCTCGAACAAAACCACTGAACGATCTTCCACCACTAAGACCAAACAGAACAAAGGAAAGCTACCAGCTGTTGTATCTGACACCTCTTCAGGATCCGAAGCAGATACCGAATCAGACGAAGATGTTCGTGATATACGCAAGCAACTGGCAATGCTCACTAAGTTGGTCTCAAAGAAGATCGGGAAAAAATCCTCATCCTCCTCCAATCGCCAAAGAACCTATAGCGGCACCAAAAGGTCCACTCCCACAGAGGAAGCCAAGCCAACAAAGAAAGAAGAGGACTCCGCACCTCAAAAGTCTGTGAAGTGCTTTCGGTGTGGAAAGATAGGCCACTTTGCCAAAGAATGCCACGCCCCACGCGTGAAGGACTCCGGCTACTACGACCGTAAGGCCAGAATGACCCGCAAGATGGAAAGTGGGAAAGTTCTACTCACCGAAGAAGCTGAATGGGTGAATGATACTTCAGAAGACGAGGAGCCTAAGGATGAAGATTGCTGCATGGCAAGGCTGATCGAACATGACGAGGACAAGGAGATGGGTCACACCGGTGAAAACACAACTAATACTCCTGCCAACGCTGAGTCTGAGGTACGAATCTCACACCTCGATGATGTGTTTAATCACCGACACGCCATTAAGAAACCCACCGTAGACGCTAGGGTTTATGATGAACTTAAGCTAAAATTTGAAAACAATTATGCCTTACTAGTCTAAAAGTAGAAGAACTTGCCTGTGCAAACGAACGTCTAATGGCCTCTGAAGCTTTAGTCAAACGTCTGCAAAGCAAGAACAAACAAAGTAAGACTAAGGTTAAGGAAAGTACACTAGCCATAAGTTCATGTGAAACCTCTCGCCTCCTGACGGCCTCCCAATATGAACTGCTTACGAAGGAAAGAGTTAGGCTATACCACAAGGTGAAAGAACTTGAAGAGCAACTTCACCTTAGAAACGAAAACACGCGCATCTTAAGCCTATTGAACTAACCAATGGAAGCAGGATTCTACAACGCCCGGAGGGGGATCGGACTGTCTAGCAATTGCAATCCAACACCGCTAACAGTTAAAAGATATAACATGTGCAATACTACATTCTTGCAAACAAGAAATGGTGCTCCCCCGCAGCTTAAACCATTTGTGAGATCATCCTCCGCTGCCATCTCAGAAGAAACAAGAGAACAGAACATTCATTGGGCAGAAATCGCATATGACTACACAGAATTGAATATTAGAGATAAGACCAAGATGTCCTCACTCCCGGAGAATGTCGAAACCTTACTCCCTAATAAAGAACAGGAAGTTGCCTTTCAAGATATGCTCTCTCGCACTTACATCCCAAAGAAACTACTACTCATAGCAGAACTAGAACGACAACTAGAAGTAGAAAGGAAGGCCTTTGCAAAAGAGCGAGATGAGCTACTTAGCAAAATCTACACACTAGAAAAATTTCCCAATACGAACTATCCCTCCACAACGAGTCAAGTACCCGTCTCTCAAACATGTAAATGTAAGAGAACGGCGAAGATGACTCCTGAAGATGACATATGTTCTAACACTAACTCTAGTATTCTTATGGATACAGGGAATGTGAGTTCGACGTCTCTGGAAGGCAGCTCGTATCAGATAAAGGCGAATCCACTCTTCGATGACAAGAAGAAAAAACCATCCTATATTCGTCCTTCCTCTCTATGTACTGAATCCCAATGTCCTAAGGTCGTAGACAAAACTTATCTTTCTTTTACCAAACTTATGTCTATGTGCTGCTGCAATGATTTTGTTCTCCCACGATTTCACGAATATGAAACACATGAACACGCAACACTCCGACCTCGCAAGCGAACCTTCTCTGCGGCGTCTTTGAATTCTCCCATCTCGCCAAAGCCTAAGGTCAAGCGAAAACGTCTCTCGTCGACAAACGCAAACTCTCATACTTCTCGCAAACCAAAGGCGACCGAAACCGAAGCACGAAAACGACAACCACATTCCCCGCGCCAATTCATGTATAAGACGCCATACATGCAAGAACAAATTAAGAAAATATGGGTTAGAAAAACAATAATCCCTAATCAAACAAACGACAAAGGGAAAGCTAAATTAGAATCAACGCAATCTAATTTAGAATCCACATTTCCCATTAAGCGCATGAAAATTTTACTTGTTTCACAAGAATGCCCCGTCAGTAAACGGGGACCCAACATTTGCTAATGATTGCAGGTCTGTCATGTGTGGTATCTAGACTCGGGTTGCTCCACACACATGACGGGGAATAAGGAGCTGCTGAGCAACTTCTCCGAGCGCTATCTCGGAAGGGTCTCCTTCGGAAACAGTCAAATGGCGCCAATTCTCGGAACTGGTGATCTCGTCCATGACAAACTGATGATCAAGGGCATCTCTTACATTGAGGGTTTGAGCTACAATCTCTTCAGCATTGGTCGTTTCTGCGACAAAGGATACAAGGTTCTCTTCGAATCTGATATCTGCAGCATTATAGATGCCTCGGGACTGCCACTTCTTTCTGGAACGCGCACGTCTCACCTCTACGTACTCAACCTCACGACCTCTCGACCAGTATGCCTTCTCTCTCGGGCTGCACCCAAGTTGAATGATCTATGGCACCGACGTCTTTCACATCTCAATTTCAAGACTATCAACAAACTGCGTCAAGATAAACTCGTCAACGGTCTACCCCAACTAACATATCATAAGGAACACCTCTGCTCTGCCTGTGAATTGGGGAAGATGAAGCGATCGTCTCACATATCCAAGGAAACACCGTCCTCTAAGCTAATCCTCGAGCTCTTACATATGGATCTATGTGGCCCAATGCCTACGGCCACACTCGGAGGAAGACGGTATATTCTTGTAATTGTCGACGATTTTTCACGCTACACGTGGACGAAACTCATTCGTACAAAGGATGAAGTTCCTAATTTAATCATCGAGTTTGTTGTTACGTCCCAAACTCTTCATCAACAGAAGGTTCGGATTATCAGAACTGACAACGGAACTGAGTTTAAGAACAAGAAGCTCAGTGATTTCTATGCCACTCAGGGCATCACTCAGCAGTTCTCAGCTATGAAGACACCGGAACAGAATGGTGTCGTTGAGCGTAAGAACAGGACACTTGTTGAAGCAGCCAGGACTCTTCTCATCCAATCCGGTCTTCCTCACTCTCTTTGGGGCGAAGCCATTCAAACGGTCTGTTACACGCAAAACCGGGCTTCCATCCACAAGAGATTCAACCGCACTCCATACGAGATGTTGAACAACCGTCGTATACCCGATATATCTTATCTAAGGGTCTTCGGTTGCCGATGTTTTGTTGCCAATGATCGCCAACATCTTGGGAAGCTCGATCCAAAAGCTCTCGAAGGTATCTTTGTCGGATATTCGCTGAACTCGAAGGCATACAGAGTCTATCTTAAAGAGAAACGTTCTGTCATTGAGAGCACAAATGTCACATTTGACGAAAGCGAAGGCGACCTCATGGCTTCTGCTCATATTAGTCCAGAACCAGGACTTCTTCAGTCGTTGACGAAAGGTCAACCTTCAACGACGGGAGCTTTCTCATCTGAGGGCAATTCTGGTGAACTGGATCTCGATCTGCTCTACGAGTACTTTTATCCAGTCCCCAAGACTCCCGTCGCCACCACTCAACCTACCGCTGAACCCACTCCACCAACACCACCAGCTATCGGCAATAATGTCGTCCCGCCAAACTTGGATGATCTCAACCTCAACGAAGACGACATTTTAGCCAACCATGGGAACATTGCTGATTCTGATGCTGAACCCTCTCAATCTTCGGACACCGGACCCCAAACTAATGAGCCTCCAATAGATGCAAATACGGCCAGCTCCTCACAGACAAATGTACCACTTTGGGCTCGCTCTCATCCTACAGACCAAATTATTGGGAATCCCACATCCGGTGTCTCAACGCGTTCGGCTACGATGAATGAAAGTCTGTTCGCTTGCTATCTCAGTCAAGCTGAACCATCACGAGTTGCTGAAGCTCTCAACGATCCCGATTGGCTGATTGCAATGCAGGAGGAAATAAATCAGTTTGAACGCTTACAAGTTTGGGAACTCGTACCACGACCACGCAATAGATCCATTATCGGTACAAAATGGATCTTCAAAAATAAAAAGGATGAAGACGGTATTGTTATTCGCAATAAAGCAAGACTTGTAGCTAAGGGGTACAACCAACAAGAAGGCATCGACTACGATGAAACTTTTGCCCCCGTCGCCATGATCGAAGCAATACGAATGTTTCTTGCATTTGCTGCTCACAAGAACTTCAAAGTCTACCAAATGGACGTGAAGACTGCATTTCTGAATGGATTTCTCAAAGAAGAAGTGTACGTCGATCAACCTGAAGGGTTCTTGAGCGAAGAGTTTCCTCATCACGTTTATCGACTCTACAAGGCTCTCTACGGACTAAAACAGGCTCCCCGAGCTTGGTATGACGTCCTTTCCGATTTCCTCGTTCAGTCTGGATTCAAGAAAGGATCTCTGGATACAACCCTCTTCACCAAGCGGAGTGGCCCGGACATCATGATCGTACAGATATATGTCGATGACATCATTTTCGGATCAACTAAACCACAACTATGTGAAGAGTACGCAGAACTAATGAAGGAGAAGTTTGAAATGAGTATGATGGGCGAGCTGAATTTCTTTCTTGGTCTTCAAGTAAAGCAACTCCCCGACGGAATCTTCATCAACCAGTCCAAATACATCCATGACATCCTCGAGAAATATGGAATGAAGGATGCTAAGACTGCTGCAACACCTATGTCTCCCTCTAGTCGACCCGACGCGGACCCATCTGGCGCTCCTGTTGACCAAACCATCTATCGAGGGATAATAGGATCTCTTCTGTACCTCACTGCTAGTCGACCGGATATCGTTCTCTCGACAGGAATCTGCGCTCGTTTCCAGGCTACACCTAAAGAATCCCACCTCACTGCTGTCAAAAGGATTCTCCGCTATCTCAAAGGAACACCCAATCTGGGTTTGTGGTACCCCACTCAATCTGACTTCAAGCTGGTTGGATTCTCTGACTCGGATTACGCTGGATGCAAGATGGATCGAAAAAGTACCTCTGGAGCTGCACACTTCTTGGGCGGTAAACTCGTAAGTTGGTCGTCACGAAAACAAAACTGTGTCTCAACTTCGTCAACGGAGGCAGAGTATGTCGCCGCTGCTAGTTGTTGTTCACAGCTTTTGTGGATGAGAACCCAACTACGAGATTTTAATATTCATGTCGATAAAATTCCCATTTATTGTGACTCAAAGAGTGCGATAGCGATGACGAGTAATCCGGTACATCACTCGAGAACAAAACACATAGACATTCGTCACCACTTCATCAAAGAACATGTCGAACAAGGGACGATAGAATTGCACTACGTCACAACCGAAGATCAACTGGCCGACATTTTTACAAAACCGTTGGATGTCAAACGATTTCAACACCTTGTGACTATGTTGGGCATGTTGAATCTTCCGTTGTGATCAATCGACCCCTACATGAACCTTGATAAAGTGTACATATTTCCTCTTCACTTCACTTCATTTTCTATGTGTCTCCTTGATTATGTCTTTTAAGGGGGAGTTTTCGATTAAGGGGGAGCGTCTGATTTTACCAGTATGTCAAAAGAGATTTTTAGATTAAGGGGGAGTTTCTGATTGCCTATATAAATTTTTTTTTTTGGGGTGAAATTTTAAAGTTTGGTCAAATTGAGTCAAAATTGGACTGATTAAAATGTTTTGGGTTAAATTTTAAAATTTCTGGTCTAACAGAGTCAAAATTGGACCAATTGAGTCTCAATTGGACCCAATTTTGACCAAGCCCGCAAAAATCATATCTGGACCCAGCTTTGACCAAGCCCATGAATTTCGGCCCATTTACACAAAATTTCGCAAGAACAATGCCTAAAACCCCTAAAACCCCAAAACCCTTAACGTTATTCATTATCCTAAAATTCCCGAGAAAATTCAAAACTTTCGCAACCCCTTTCTTAAAAATTTCGCAACTCCCCGCATCGATTCGTCGTCAAATCTACTCTCAAATTGTCGCAAATCAGCTGTTCGGTATGAATGCGCCTCAAACAAGTCAATTTTCGCTAATTTTATCCATTTCTGCCCCGTATAGATTAAATCTGTTAGGTTACGCCTAAATTTTCTCGGCTCTGAATCGAATGCATACTGTGTTCTTTATGTTTAATATCCTCAAATATGCATTGCCCATTCGATTTCGAGTGGATTGAGTCCAGATTATTGCATTTTGGTTGAGATTTGCGTAGGTCTAAGGCTAAATCATTACGTAGTTTCGCACGATATCGCACAGTGTTCTTCACCGCGAAAAAATTCTCAGAAATGTTGCTTTAAAACGTTAAATTTCGCTGCTACAGTGAGCTAAGCCCCGCGAAACTTTATTTTATCCGAGAAATTTCTTGCGCTACAGTGAGTGAGGTTCCGCGAAAAATTCTCCGAGAAATTACATATGTTAAAATTTTTCTCGCTGCTACAGCATGTTAAGCCCCGCGAAACTTTATTCTCTCCTAGAAATTTCTTATGTTTAAAATTTTTTCGCTGCTACAGTGACTAATAACCTGCGAAATTTTCGCCCGAGAATTTACATGTGTTAAATTTTTTTTTGCTGCTACAGCATGTTAAGCACCGCGAAAGTTTGTCTGAGAAATTCTTTTCCCTCACGACAAAACTTTCGCAGTCCACAAAGCTCTTTGCATCCGCGAAACTTTCATATAACCTGCGAAAATTTCTCACGACTTGTCTATGTGATATAACTTGCGAAATTTTCCATACTTGCGAAAATTTTACTATAACCTGCGAAAATTTCTCTCGACCTGTCTATGTGATATAACTTGCGAAATTTTCCATACTTGCGAAAATTTTACTATAACCTGCGAAAATTTCTCACGACTTGTCTATGTGATATAACTTGCGAAATTTTCCATACTTGCGAAAATTCTACTCTGACTGCGAAAATTTCTCAAGACTTATCTTTGTGTTATAACTTGCGAAAATTTTCCAATACATGCGAAACTTGACCCTGAATGCGAAATTTCCATGATACATGCGAAAATTCCCTTTGAATGCGAAATTTCCTTGTTATATGCAAAATTCATAAATAAGACTAAGTGCGAAATTTCCTCTATATCTGCGAAAATTCTCTCTCGACATGCCTTGTGTAATAATCTGCGAAATTTCTCATTACATGCGAAATTTGACACAAAATCCTAAATTTTCTCAATATGTTTATACTCGCTGGTTCCTTTGCCATTTGAGGCCACTTCCCACATTTCACCCACGACTTATTTAAGTCCCCATTCTAGCTATTTAATCCATACTAATCATTTCACAATTACTGTCAAGCACAGATATGACTGAAAAAGATCAAAGCACGATTGAAGCTCTTGAGGCGGCGGCACTCCAACGGGACGTCGCTCGCATCGAACTCCACACGCGCACCTATGTACCACCACCTGACCAGATATTTCCACTAAGTCAATGGGCGGCTCTGATTCCCAACAACTACATGGTGGATTTGGAGAGCTTTCGGTGCGATGCCCCCGTCATCGTAGAAATCCTAAAAGGGCACCCACTTCGTCACGCCCTCACACATGGCGAGCCAGAAGCACAAGTATATCTTCAACAATTCTGGCATACGCTGCAGATAGCTGGACCAGTCCATCTCGCCAAAACCCTATCAGCCAAAATAGATCAAGACACGGTGGTCCTCACCCACAAGACACTACAAGAAGTACTTCAACTCCCCGTCTACACACCCTATGACCCACTACCAACACACGATCAACTTATTGAAGACATTGATCGACTGGGCTACCAACCGGATACCAAGAAGAAGAAGGGCCCACTTGTCCTCAGTGAAGTCACCACCCGCAACCTACCTCAACCTTGGCGAACTCTGTACCTGCTGGTGAACAAGTGCTTGTCAGGAAAGCATGCCGGTCAGGACCGCGGAAACCTTCAGATCCTCACCATCCTAACCGGCATCGCCCACAACCGGAAGTACAACTACGCGGATATCATCTAGATGGATCTCGTCGCAATGATCCAACGTCGCGACCAGAAAGTCGCAAAGGGAGTCACTAACCGCTTCATCCCTTACATGCGGTGGCTCCCAGCCTTCATCAGACACTTCCGCATGCACTCCACCAGCATTCGCATGCGGCCGGCAGCCGAACACTTCGCCATCCCAACAGTCGAGAAGTTCGCCAAGAAAAACACCCCGGCGAAGGATCGAAACGCAATGATAATTCCGGACGAAGTTCTCGCCTACGCCGACCAGACAAATCCACACGTCCGCGAATATCGCATATCAACCGCCTCTTTCAGAGAAAGCCCCAGACCACTATCCACTGTCCCTACGGAGCAGATCAACCCCACTGCTCCCAACCCCGGGACTAGACAAAACCCCACCACCACCTCCAAAAAGTCCTCGAGTCGCGCCGCACCCTCTTCCACACGCGCTCCGAAGAAACGGTCGCGAGAGGATGACGTAAGCCGCCCCACGGAACGTCGATCGAAACAAAAGCACGATCAACCTCCTCAGCCACAAATAAGCCGAGCCGAACCAATAGGTACAGGAGGTGATGTGTTCACCTCCTGAGTAGAAGTCGTGGCATCTGGCTCAACCACGCAAACTACCCCACCAACCCACTTATCTTCCTCTCTACAGGAAGATATTTAATTCCACGAGGAGCCACGTATACCATCGACATTCCACTTGGAGATAGTCGATGTTGAAACAAGCAGTCCCTCGCCTCAGACTGCATCCTCTTTATGCACATCGAGTCTAGTGCCCTCACTCCCCATAGTTTCATCCATTTCCAGGACACATACACCTCTTACTGCACCACAGAGTCTTCGTGACTCTGTCAGAACGCTCGATGATGTCTCTGTGACTGAGAGCGGAAGACCTAGCACGGCCAACATCACAACAACCGTGAGCCTAAGCCATCATTCGAGTGAGTCTGTCTCATCGATGATGCCAACGGGAAGTCTGAGTGACCCCGTCTTTTCCCGACCTGTGCAAACGGGCGGCCGATCGGCGATCTTCTCCGATTCGGTGACAGTTGGACATCTTCGTGATTCCAACTTGTTAGACTTACCCCAGTTCGTGACCGAGACCGCGTTAGAGACTCGTCTTCAAGAGTTTGCAAAGACTCTTGAGGCGTCTATCCTCGATAAAGTCTACGCGCGTCTCGATGCGTCCACCGTCGACAAGGGCAAAGGTGTGGCCCCGGAGACGCCACCACCTACACAAAACGTCGACGCCGAGGCTGTTCTATCCGCCATTTCCGCCAAGGAGCTCTTCTACATCCTCAGAGCTCGCTTCGAATCCATGACGGAACTTGACGAGGAGGAACGGTAAATGAAGGCCATCATGACTCAACCTATGACTTGTCGAGCTCAGGGCGAGTCGAGCGGGATCAGGCGCGACGATCAAGACGATGATCAAGATCGCCGCGAGGGGGAGAATAGGCTGCAAGCCTCACAAACTCAAGGGCCCATACAATCGACGCCGCCCTCCTCCTCTGCACCTGAAACAACGCCCGCAGAAACCTCACACCTCACTAGCCAAAAATCCCACCCTATCAACCCCGAGTCACCAGCCAAATCACCCTCACCTCCACCTACTAACGTCTCCAAAACTCTAATCGTCACATCGGCGATAGAGACCACCCCCACACCGTCTCCATCCACAGTTTCCGAACCTCTAACTGTCACATCGACGTTAGAGGTCACCACCACATCTACACCACCCGTTACTCAAATCATCCTCGCCAAAACCATCACCTCAACCGAACCACCTCAACCGAACCACCAGAATCTCCACCAATTCCATCCCCACAATCCACAAACTCCTCCGACGCTACACCCTCGCCACCACATAGCCATACCCCTCTCAACATCGATTCCAACCCAGCTTCCGAGGATGTCTACTGCGCACAGAACGAGATCGAAGCCTACATCTTCAACGATGAATGGCTATACACGCCCGCCGATGCAGTAGCAGCTAGGAAGCTAGTGGAAAATGCTCGACGTCTGCTCATGGAGGCCTCGCTAACGCTGATCAACACCGCAGACGACGAGAACGGAGAGGAATACGACGCTGAACCGGCCGAACTCGAGAACATCCTACAATTCCAAGCGCAGCAAACTGAGGCCCCTGCTGCTCAGACGGATGTACCCACGGTGGATATACAGGAAGCACCGTGGGAAAACAAAAAAATCACCGCGCCGTTTCAAGAAGAGATCAGGAAGAGGATCTGGCGGCGCAAGGAGCAGATCATCACAACCTTCGACGAGTACGAGCTGATGAACATCCAAAATTGGAGCGAGAGAAAGAAGCAGCTCTATCGATGGAGCCTTCTGTGCTACAAATGCACAAATAGGAAGCTATCCGATGAGGAAAACATCGCTCAGGAAATGAGTCGGGCCCCCATCTGCAAAGTCACTGACCTTCGCCAAGAGTCCAAAGGACCTGTCCATTACCCAGTATTCACGGTAATGAGGCAGGATGAGAGCTACTGTGAAGTCAGTGAGGCGGACTTCAAGTTTCTGTGCCTGGGCGACCTGTACAGCATGCTGAAATACATGAAGCAGTTCAGACTCGTCCTCAAAAGTTCTGGACATCTCGTACGTGCTGAACCGGTCACCATGGGATATGTGGCTATCAAACGCCACATGCTCCGACATGTCAGATTCTTCGCTACCCACGATCTGCAGATGGCGGTGGAGCACAATCTGAAGAAGGTGAATCTGACTCGCCCATCTTTCAAGAATGCGGACGATTACCGAGAAGGCGATGTGATCGACGGTGACGATCCGGCGGTCGCCTACTCGAACTATAAGGGAAAGATGAGGATGCTGCGCTGCTCTGAAGTGGCAAAGTTCTCGGATGGAACGCTCACCATCATCCAAGACAAACTAATGAAGATCTGCCGCATACTTTCAGAAGAAGATCCTCTATGCCGATCCAAGTTCGCGAAGCTCATTGACGCTATAGCTAATCGATTGGTACTTCGAAGGAACCTCCGCGCGTTCGAGTTCAAGCTAGGGTTTCGCGACACACTCACACGCTAATCCACCACCGCAACGCTCAAGATCCAAGACTCCCAACAATTGACACAAAGGGGGAGATTGTTAGGATATTTAATAGATTGTGTCAATAGTTTAGGTCTTGTGACTGATTTTGTAATTATCTTTAGCTTGGGCTTTAGACTAGATTGTAATTAATTTATATTTAGTGATTGGGCCTTAATATACCTAGGGTTAATGTGGTATATAAGGTATTACCAACTCACTTTTGAAACTAATCAAAGATCAAAGGCTTATCCAAGTTTTTCACACACTACACGCACTCAAAGGTGAGATCACTCCCTTTTCATTCCATCAAAGCCTCTTTGATTCCTTGTTTGGTGCATTCGGGACCAACAGGTAGAATGTTACCGCTTGTTGCGTCGTGAGCGAAATCACGTACGCTACCCATGTACTCCTGTATCTTTCCTTTTTTTAGTGAAATTTCCCAAAAAAAAAAGTGTAACTCATGCATGCTATGCACGTGTCCTAAATTTCATAGGCATCCGCGCCAATGCTCCTTAGACCTCATATTGTTCTTGTATTGTCTTTTCATAAAGGGCCCTCGGCTATCTTGCTATGCACCATCATGGAGCTCGAATCCACAAGGGATATAAATATATAAGTGACAATACCCACACTTGGGAGGCTAACCCTAGGGCGCCTTTTCAATCCCAAGGTCATACGTCTCGCGGACGCTTCACACTGGTAGCCCATTCTGAGGTTGCCAACACCAGAGATACCCTCGGTGTCGCTTATTCCCTCAGTTCGCACCCTAGGGCGCCTTGTCTTAAACATGTCATGTCTTGAAAGCGGCATAAAAGTCACCATGGTAGCATAGTAGAGCCGTGACTCAACTGTGAGTCGACATCAGATGCCCATATCGGCGAATATTTATCGCTCTCAGGTGATCTTGTATCATGCACCCTCTCGTATCCTAGTCTTCAATACTAGTCGTACGTGATATGAACATGTCGTGAATATGCATGTCATGTCATCATGTAACGTAAGTAAATCATGTTAGAAGTCACGTAAAATCATAAAGCGAAATAAACACATAATTCATGCACATAAAATTATGTGTTGAAATTGGGGCTTCCACTTACATGTCGTCCAAGCTTACGTAATTTATTGTTTTGGAACGTCGTTACTTCTCGGCCCTTAGATAGAAATGCATGGTATTAGTAACATATCTAAATTAGTCAACTTAGAGTAAATAACTTGGTTCGACTATATTGGATAAAAACCCTAAGTTCCAACTATAATTCTAAGTCAAATTAATATTTAACTATAACACAGAGCTCGGTTGGTCTTTATCCAACCTAGGTTTCAATCGATGGGTCATGCCTTGTAATTTTCTACTTTCGATCGATTGTGTGCAGCATAGGGTTAGGTTTCAATCGATTGTGAGGGTGCTCAATTCAAGAATCGCCCGATTGGTGGGTTTCACTAGTCATCCGATTTGGCACGCTTTAATCTTCAAGCTTTCGGCCGACTTGTCATGTGTTTAAGATGGTTTCGCCGTTTTCTTTCGTCATCATGTGTCACCCGATTTGTGGTACTTGAATCTCAGTTTTGCCGAGGGTTTCTTCTGATTATCAAATCGCCTGATTAGTTCTCCATTTAGCTTAGTTTTGCCAAGCTTTCATTTATCCTTTGAATCGCCCGATTGAAACTTATAAAGGCACCTTCTATCGCCCGATTTGAAATGTTTAGAAGTTGAAATCGCCGAGTGTTCCTCTGCTCAGCCAATCGCCCGATTTGTTGCATGTGTTAGGCTTATTTTCACGCCGCCTGATCTTCTCATCACTTCTAATTATGGTCCTCAAATCGCTGACAATTTATTTAAATATTAGTCATAAATCGAGTTAAGGTTAGGTCATGCTTAGTGTGACCTAGTTTCGGTCGATACGCTAAATCCTTAATACAATTCGCCCGATTGCCCCTATGGTTTATTACACTCGATCTAAGGTTCCAACTCTAGCTTTTCAAGCTGCCTCCATCTTCATAATATTATTTCTACTACACTATTCTTCCCAGACATAAATCTAAGTACTCACGTTAGTATTGTTTTGCGCTTGAAAACTTAAAGTCGTCAACTAGCTTAACAATCGAAATTATTCTATACTAGGAAAGCAGTACACTCTAGTTCTCCCTAATTCTTAAATCACGTGAAATATTAATTATAAAAGCTTAAACATGACTTATGATCATTAGTTAAATTCATTACCTCCTTACGTTGGAAATCTTGTTCTTTGTTTAGGATTTTCTTCCTCTGATTCTTCTTCTCACTCGTTTAGCTTACTCTCCTTTCTTAGGGTTTTCACTAGTTGAACTTGTACTATTGAGAGATTTAGATATACTTTAAATCATCAAAAGTAACGTGGATGGGACATGGGGTGACGTAAGTTTCCTTATGCCTAAGTAATTAATACTTATCTTATACTTCTTGGGCCTAGGTTAGAATGTAATAAAACCCAAAATGAATTATAGCTTTATTTTGCTCTTAGTAATATTATAATTTTCGAACTTTCCCATATCTAGCCTATTATTGATACTTTCTCTCACCAAAACTTATATGTCTTATACAAGAATATCTTCTAGGTCCCAACTTGACTTTCCTACACGGTTAATCATCCTAGTAACATATAACCATATATTATATTATATCACATGTAACATGAAATCATATAAGCACATAATATCATAAAATATGTCCCATGTAGTCACGTAAGTCATATAATATGCATGCATATTTATTGGCCGACTTACTTATGGGACTCGGGTATTACATCCTCCCCCTTAAAAGGGATTTTGCCCCCGAAATGAGGCAGGGAGAAATAGCTCAGGGTAGCAATTTCTCATGTCGTCTTCCCGTTCCCATGCAGATTCCTCCGCGGACTGATTTTGCCACTTGACTAACGGATTTCTTTATTTCGTAAACGTTTCACCTCATGCATTAAATTTCCACGGGCTTTTCTTCGTAGCTTAAATCTGGCTTGAGATGTTGGTGTAGAACTTTATCACTTAATGCGTGGTTGGGATCTGCGACGTATTTTTGCAATGTTGAAATATGAAAGGCGTCGTGCACCTGAGATATGCGACTTCGCCAACTTTCCTAAGGATTCGGAATGGTCCTATATAACTCGGGCTTAACTTGCCCTTCTTCCCGAACCACTTTACGCCTTTCATCAGGGGATACCTTCAGGAATACCTAGTCGCCTACGGCGAATTCCAATGGCCTACGCTTTTCGTCTGTGTAGCTTTTCTGTCTACTTTGGGCAGTTCGTATTCTTTCTCGTACTTCTAATATGGCTTCCGTCATTTCCTGCACTAGGTCAGGGCCTAGTATCGCTCGTTCTCCAACCCCATCCCAATGGATTGGAGATCTGCATTTGCGTCCATATAAGGCTTCATATGGAGCCGTTCCAATCGTTGCGTGGTAACTACTGTTATAGGAGAATTCAATCAAAGGGAGGTATCGGCTCCAATTTCCTTTAAAATCTAGCACACAAGCTCTTAACATGTCTTACAGGGTCTGAATGGTTATTACACATTCTGACCTGTTAGCTGAATTAAATTCGAAATTTGCTAACATGGTACTTGAGCAGAAACGAAGTCTAAACATAGAGAAAAAACTTCTTAAGTCTAAGGAAACCAGAGCTAGCCTCGAATAAAATGTTAGGAGCTCTAATCTCAAAAATAGACGAATTAACTAAGAGACTCCATCATATGAGACTAATCATATCTCATTAGAAAGCATAGTTCGGTAATAAAGGAGCTAGAGGACATGTTAAACAATAACCACAAATGTCTACTAAGGAACTTAGATGAGAAGAGCCTTGCTAAAAGTAGACTTGAACCAGCAACTTAAAGGTCACTAGTCTACAGGTTGAATTAGAAAAATCCAATTCTAGGATTAGAGAATTAGGGAAGAGTCTGGATACCTGTCAAGCCAAAAAGAGCACTGCTCTAATTAACTATACTAGCTTAGATGCTGAACGTAAGAAGCTATATACGAAGATTAAGAAATTAGAAGATCTTCTTGTAAAAAGAGATCAAACTGATCATACTATATTTTTTAATCAGCCCAAGGACAAATAATTTTATGATTATAAGTTTGGCGGGCTTCGAGAATCCACGACACTTGAAGAAAGTTGACTGCAAACAACTTTATGATGTCAAGTACATGGGTCTCGGACTAGCATCTCTTATGGTTTTTACTAATGCAAAAGAAATTAACACGTTAGAAGAAACTAAGAGAAAATCCAAGACTAAGGCTGAAATTCCCTTTTCCTACACTGAATTGAACAAAGTGACAAAACTAGGGAACTTCCCAAGGGTTGGAGCTTTGAGTCAATTTATCTTCCTGAGATCGTTCTAAATCGGAGGAAGTGCATACTCATCATTCTGAAAATTCTCTCGATATACCCCCAATTGTTAGGAAAATAGAAGAGTTAAGGGCCTCTTTAGAAAAAGAAAGAGAGAATTTTGAAGCTGAAAAGAAAATGTTCACAAAGGAGATGGAAACTCTCAAAGCTTCCTCCATCTCACAAGCTATTTCTCACGCAACTCCCTCAACTAATAAGATCATTCTAAAAAGCGTGAAGAAAGAAAAAGTGCCTTCAAAAGATCAGAAACAGAAAAATAATATTTTGAAAAGTCCCAACTCTAATCCTATTTCACCTATGTCTACAGGGAGCGTAGGGCCAGAGAGTCGAAGGCAAGAGTGTCTAGTTTAAAAATAGAGAAGGAGTCCGTAGAGTTGAATGCTTCTAAGAATATATCTCCTTCTGTCCAAATAAAAGTCACTCGTAGAAATAAAAGAGCCGTTTCTTCTCTTTAAATAATTGCTTCCACATGTTCTCTTTAGCCTACTACTTTTAGAAGCACTATTTCAAAATAGGCTCTACATCAGCAATAAAAAAAATAATCATTCTAAAGCAAATGCCTCTAGGAAGACTCGTAGGAAACAAGATCCAGCTATTAAGAAAGCATCTATTCATGCTTGTCCTCACCTAAGGTATCCCGTAAAGATTAAATCTCCCAAGCACCTTAGAAGACTATCCAAAGAAAAGATCTTTTCCTCGATCAAGCCTAACAAAGCATTTATCCGTGCTGAAATTAATCTTCCCTGACAGGTTCAACCTAAATGGGTTCCTAAATCCCCGCCTAAAAAGACGAAAGCCAAAAAGGCCAAGTCTTCTATAAAGGGCAAACTCAATTCAACTTCTTCGAGATTGACTTGGGTTGTTAAAGCTCCTACTAGCACTAATTTAGGAATCATATTTGAACCAACATCTAAACCTGCTAATATGAGACGACCCATTTACAAGTGGGTACCTAAATCTCTCTAATGTGATTTTGCGGATCCATCATGTGTGGTACCTCGACTCTGGTTGCTCCACACACATAACGGGAAATCAAGAGCTGCTGATCAGCTACCAAAACCGACCAAATGGCAAAGTCAGATTTGGGAACAATGACTCAGCTCCGATTCTCGGCTTCGAAGATATAATTCTGGAAAATCTGACAATAAAGGATGTCTCCTACGTCGAAGGTCTCCACCATACTTGTTCAGCATAGTCTAATTCTGCGACAAAGGATTCCAGGTGGTCTTCGATGCTGACCGGTGCAGAATATTGGACAGTCAGGACAAAGAACTCCTTCAAGAAATTCGGAAATCAAATCATTACACGATAAACCTGACGTCCGTGCGGATCTCGATGCTATTTGCCTCATTTCTCAGACTGTAATTCAGAGGAACAGCCTACGGCATCAACGCATGTCTCATCTCAACATTAAAGCTCTTCAACGTCTTTCAACGAAAACGTTGGTTCACCGTCTTCCAACTATAATATTACAGAAAGAGCACCAATGTTCGGCGTGTCAACTAGGAAAAATGAAGCAAGCGTCGCATCATATTAAATTGATTGCTTCTACTTCACGACCTTTGGAACTGCTACACATGGACCTCTGTGGACCGATGCAGACACAGAGTATTAATGGACGAAAGTACGTGCTGGTTAATCTCTCGCTACACATGGACAAAGTTCCTGCGAACTAAGGATGAGACAGGGGACTTGATCATCAATTTCATGAACTCTACTCAAAATTTACTACGGCAGACTATCCAAGTCATCCGAACGGACAACGACACTGAATTCAAGAACAAATACCTCAGTGACTTTTACCAAAAAAATGGGATTAGTCAGCAATTCTCATGCCCCAAGACACCTCAACAGAATGGGGTCGTTGAAAGGAATAACAGAACTCTAGTGGAAGCCGCACGTACGATGCTGATTCATTCCGGCCTTCCACATTCCTTTGGGCTGAAGCAATAAATACCGCCTGTTTCACTCAGAACAGGACGGTGATTCACAAGCGCTTCGATGACTCCGTACGAGATCATTAACAAACTAGTACCCAACATTTCCTTCTTCAAGGTCTTTGGGTGCAAGTACTTTGTGGCGAACGACAGAGAGCAACGTGCGAAGTTCGAACCTAAAGCATTCGAAGCCACTTTTGTCGGGTATTCTTCCACTTCGAAGGTGTACCGAGTATAAATCAAGTCCAACCGGTCAAAGAAAGCCACAATGTCACTTTCCACAAGTGGCAGAGATGGCTTCTGGACATATCAGTTCAGAACCCGTGCCTAACCAGATGGCTTATGAATACGACAGTTCAGAACCCGTATTTACTAGTATGTTGGCACAAAACCAACAGAAGATGGCAACAACTCAATATTCAACGTTAGAAAAAGCTATGAGATTTGCGTTAGAGGACTTGGACTCTCTTTGAACCCGTATATCGGCCATACACCATCACTGCTACACCTCTAGTGGATTCTCCACTCGATGAGGCCAATGTACCAAGCTCTTCAAATGTCCCCACGTAACCCGATTCAGAGTTACCACAGCACACTGAAGAACCTATCATGGTTGTTGAGGAAGAAGTATCATCAGAATCGCTCAATCCAAGTGCAGAAATGGAACTACCTCAATCTAATGAACAACCTGAGATTTTCGGAAATCTTGACCCACAAAAGGCTGATGCATCTACTTCAGCTTTGCCTCACGAGTGCAAGTGGACTCGAGCACATCCGGTTGATCAAATAATTGGTGATCCTTTGGGTAGTGTACGTACAAGACATCAACACAGTCTCTTCAGCTGCTTCTTAAGCCAAAATGAGCTAACTAAGGTAGCAGACGCACTTACCCGGATTGAGTAATAGCAGCAAGACAAAATCAACCAATTCGAGCGTCTCCAAGTGTGGATATTAGTACCCCGTCCGCATGGGAAAAAAATTATCGGGACGAAATGGCTGTTTAAAAACAAAAAGAATGAAGATGGAGAAGTGATCCGGAATAAAGCAAGACTGGTTGCGAAGGCTACAACCAACAGGAAGACATTGACTACGACGAGGCATATGCTCATGTTGCCCGAATCGAAGCCATCCGTCAACCAAATGGATGTTAAGACCGCCTATCTCAACGGCGTGTTAAAGGAGGAAGTCTATGTCGCTCAGCCAGAAGGTTTCATTGATCAAGAACATCCCAATCACGTCTATCGATTGGATCAAGCTCTCTACGGACTCAAACAAGCTCCACGTGCTTGGTATGATGTCTTGAGTGATTTCCTCGTGAAGTCTGGATTCATCCGAGGAACGATCGATACGACCCTCTTCATCAAATGGCAAGACAAAGATCTGATGGTCGTCCAAGTTTACGTAGACGACATCATCTTCGGATCAACTAATCCACGGCTCTGCAAGAGGTTCGGAGATTAATGAAGAGCAAGTTTGAAAATAGTCACATGGGAGAGATGCAATTTTTCTTGGGACTCCAAGTCAGGCAGCTCGAAGATGGCATCTTCATTAGTCAGACAAAATACATCAAGGACATTCTGAAGAAGTTAAATCAAGATGAGAGGAAGCCTCAGCACTCCTATGTCAACAAGCTGCAAGTTGGATGCCGATCCCACTGGAAAAGCGGTTGACATCACACTTTATCGCAGCATTATCGGCTCTCTTCTCTATCTCACCTCCAACCGGCTGGATATTATGTTTGCCACCTGCATCTGTGCCCGTTTCAAAGCCGACCCCAATGACTCTCACATGCTGGCGGTCAAACAGATTCTTCGCTACCTCAAGGGAACCGCAACCCTAGGTTTATGGTATCCTAATGGCACAAATTTCAAATAAATAGGCTATACTGACGCTGATTATGCAGGTTGCCGAATGGACAGGAAAAGCACCTCCGGTGGCGCTCAATTTCTCGGCAAAAAGCTAGTCTGATGGTCATCCAAGAAGCAGAACTGCGTCTTAACGTCGACGGCTGAGGCTGAATGCGTCGCGGCTGCTAGCTGTTGCTCACAAATGCTATGGATGTGGACTCAGCTTCGCGATTATGGATACAATTTAAATAATATACCCATTTAAAGTAATAGCCAAAGTGCTATTGCGATTACGTGTTGTAATACCCGTAAAATTTAATGCGGGTCTTAGATGTAACTAGATAGGATGTTAGCTTAGGAATCTAAGGTGAATCGAAATAATGAACTAAGAATTCAATTATTAAATATAATGAAAATTTAAATATTTGGCACATGAGTTTTCATAGAGATTTAGATCCAAAGTTTTCGACCATATAAATATACATAAATACAAGTGAAGTTTTCGACACCAATTCACCTTATATAAAGGTCAAAACTTACATACACATGTATATATAATAATGTAATAAGCCGTAATGTCCGAGGTTTCTACCTCCTCGGATGTAGTGGATGCATTATCGTTGTCCACCCTCGTGGGAGTTCCATCTTCCTCATCATCATCGAGGCGCGCCATTAGAGCGAGATTTTCAGTGTCATAATATGAGCTGTCCTCTAGCCAGTGGTCCTGTTCCGCCATTAGAACTACTCCAGCTTCCTTCTGTTTGTAAGTTGAAGCTTCCTGGAGTAGTAATTAGCATCATTTTTCTTTGGAAGGATACACTCTCTGGCAAAGTGACCAGTTTTCCCACAGTTGAAGCATTTAAGTGGGTCTTTAGAGGTTGTGGCTTCTGAGGACTCAGTTGGTTTCTCTTTGTTCTTCGAGCTTGTAGTTCGAAGACGATTAGCAGAAGATGATGACTTCTTCCTAAAGTATTGCTTCGTTATCATCTTGGCAATTAAAGGCAAACTGTTTCCCAAATTCTCTAACTTCAGGAGGAAGCTCTGAATCCGATGGTTCCTCATCCTCTGAAGAGCTGGGAAGCTTGACATGCTTTTCCTTGCGTGAACGGGAGATTCTCTTTTCTGAAACTAAGGCTATGGAGTCTTCGGCCTGTTTGCCCTTTTGCTCTTTTGTATCTCGCAGATGTCTTCTTCATGTTGAGCGAGGTTGTCAAAAACAACATGAATATCCAACTCATCCAAGTCTTTGTTCTGTCGGAGTTGAGTGGATATCTTTTTCCAGTGGGCAGCGAGGACAGAAACCGAACATTCATCTCTATGATTGTCTTCTTGATATCAATTTTCCTCATTTCGTTGAGAATGGTGAGGTACTGCTGATAAAGATCATGTAAACTCTTCTCATTCTTCGCTTTGAAGGAATCATACGCCGTGAGTATATTCGCCTTCTTAGCCTTGACGCCTACTTCGGTTCTTTGCATCATCCTCTCCAGTTCATCCCATATTCCTTTAGCCGTTGGGAGGCTATCTATCTGTCTATAGATATCGTTGGGGATGCCCTACATTAGTGTGTTCCTGGCTATCAGATCTGCCTTCGCTCTTCTTTTCTCAGCATCGTCGTACTCGCTAGGTAGTTTCACTCGCCTAGTGGGTTCGACTGGAGGATTATTCGAGCTATCACCTTCTTGGTTTATATAAAATACTTCTGGTCCCTCAAAGAGTGATTTAAGCAAGTCTTCAGCCTGATCTTTAAGCTCAATGAAATTCAAGAACCGACTCCTCCACACTGTGTATTCGCCTCTTTTGAGAATTGGAGGACGATTGTCGTTTCCGAGAGAGTAAGCATCCATTTTCGTTTGTTGAGTTGATGAAGGATCTTCGTTTGTTGTTTTGATGATTTGGACTGATGTTATGTGTTTCACAAGTAGCAAATTAGTTAGTAGCGTTTGATTCTAAAACAGTCGGAAATTATTTTCGATTCAATCTTTAGAGTTTGATCGAAAATAATTTTGTCGAGGTAAAGTGTAGTCGTTACTGTTCTCATGCGAGAAAGTCTGTCAGCGAAAAATTTTACGAGCGAAGAAAAGTGCTCAAAAGCTTTAGATCGAGAGAAATTTCAGAATCGTGAATTTATTTCGATCGCAAGAAATAGTACGTCTCGTAAGTTTCTCGCTAGGTCAAAATAGATTCGTTGACTGGAAAAGTTTTTCGACCGTAAATGATTTTCGCTAGGTCAAACTTTAATAGTCTGACCGAAAATGTTTTTCGACGGAAAGTTTTGCGAGCGCAAAGGTCAAAATTGGTCTCGTCGAGAAAGATTTTTGCTTGATAATGCTTGAGAAATTTTCAACAAAAATCGCTTCTGATTACGACGATTTAGCGCTGACTTAGAGTTCTGACCGAGAAAAATTATCGCGCAAAGTTTTCGATCGAGAAATTAGTTCGATCGAAGACTCTAGCGAGAAAAATTGAAATCGCGCAAACAGTCTTAGAACCCAATTTCGGCAAAAAAACGATGAATTAGACCGTGAATTACAGGTATCTGCTAGTAATCGGCTGATGAATACGCACGAACAACCAATTAAACACGTCAGGAAGCAAAATATATCAAATTTGACCAAAATCAAAACGTGTTCTAAGATTTCTACGCGCGAACAGTAACTTCTCAAATCCAATCGAATCTGTTAAATTTATGTTCTAAACACAACCAATGTAATCGCAAACGATTTTTAGCACTAAAACGAGCACAGAGACATCAAATTCAAATCAAATAAGCACAGAATTGAGCTATTAGATCGAAATTGAATTTCGCGCCAAAATGTTCTCCGATGGAACAGTTCCAGAATTAAATTTCGATCCGATTCTAATAATTTTCGATTCAAAACAGAACGAATCTGCTATGATACCAATTGTTAGGTCCTAATTTATCAACTCTACGATCCTAGACTTGAAATCCTAAGGAAATCGATTAGAATTATAAAAAATAAGATTTCGATCGAAAACATTCTTTAAAGAACTTGAGAGAGAATTCGGGTAGTGAGAGAAGTAATTTTGACTTTCTCTATCTAGAATTAGATTTGCAAGCCTTTCGGATCAATTGACTAAAATTCTCTATTAAGCTCAAATGTATACAAGGTATTATACCAAACATACTTGGTATAAATAACAAGCTAAGTCCTAAACTAAGGACAAATACAAATAAAGCTCCTAATTACAAGGACATCTAATGAAATCAAAGCGCAATTACAAATGGTATTCTACAGTACACATTGAGCTTAATAGAGAAATGATTTTCGATCCTAAGTGAGGTTTTCGCTGCATATTTTGTCGATCGAGAAAATAGTCAACGAGAAACAGAGTCAATCGCCGAGAAAATTTTCGATCGAATAAAATCATTGCCGCATATTTTACGATCGAGAAATTTAGCGTCAAAAAATTAATATTATCGCCGCTCAAATTTTACGACCGAAATAAAATGAACTCGAAAATTCTATTTACGATGATAAGTTTTGCGCTCGTTATAAATTGTATCTATTTTATCTATTCCGCTCTCTATTTTTTCGCTCGCATAAAATCCTAATTAGAATCTTTGATGGTAAGTAATTTTCATTCAGCGTCATCTATCTTAGCGACTAATCATAATTGAAGCGATTGAAAATTCTTTGTCGACGCAAACAGTATCTTAATCAAATCGAAACTCAATTGAGACTGTTTTCGATCGAGAAAGTTCTTCGACTCTTCAAACGTTCAAAATCCCAGATAAGTCGAAACTCAGATTGCAACTCTAAGACGCCGATTATCGAATATCTATACTACCAGACTGATCGAAAACACCAAAACTATCTTAATCGCAGATTTTATACCAGATAAACACATGTAAAGGTATTAAACACTGCAAAATAGCATTCCGGTTTTCACAGTTTAAACTGACAAAAGTCTAACACATAATCAAGCTAAAAATCACAGAATGTAGACAAAAACTGAGTTTAACAATACTCAAACATCAAATAGTCGACGATTCTACCTTAGAAAGACGATAATCAGTTGAAAACTAAGAGTTTTAGTGGATTCTTGGGTTCGTCTTTTCTAATAGGGTTTTTCGCGAGGGAATTTCTATCGTCGTTGTAAAGTTTTTCGATTGACGGTTTTTGCGTGTACTAGGGATTTCGACTGCAAAAAGTAACTTTTTCATATTGGGCTGATTGGACATTTTCCGTGCCAAGTTGGATCAGGCCCAAATATATTTTCGCTCGAGAAACTTGGAAGCGAAGGTTACCTTTCCTCTCCAGTTTCTCGATCGTAAGTTTTCTAAATTTTTGGATTAAGCCCTATTTCAAATAATAACCATAAAATTACTCCCCCTATGAATTAAAAATAAATGCGATTAGCACCCTGTAATTCCGAACAGTAGCGCCTGGCTCTTTTGTCGAGATTTGAAAAATCTGTATCAATTAGAGCAAAACATCATAATTATAATAGTTAATCAACAGGTGTTTTAATCAAAGGCTCCCCTTGAGTCTTTATGCCAATGCTTTTAACTCCAAATAGTGAGAAATCGTGACGTCCTCCACATTGGATGTACTCGAGAAAAATATCTGAAACACTTAGAGAAAACGTCAAAAATATTTGGAGCTTATAGCATGATTTGTAATGCTCCCCTTCAAATAATGCACCAAAATTGATTTAACATGCAAACATATAAAATCAATTCAAGTAACAAGCATATTACGCGCAATTAATCAATTTTAAACCTAGATACATGGTTCTCTAATCATGTATTCTAAAATATTGCGTGAGGGAGTGAACAAAAAAAAAATATTCGCATCTATTCAGTACCAATGCAAGCTAAGCATGCCTTCAGAATGTGCGAATTATGAGAAGCAAAAATTTCGCATTTATACATACAAACAATGCAGATGCAAAATAAAATTGCATGTCATGATGTGCGAATTCTTATTTTCTAATAAGAAAAAAATGAGAAAGAAAATTCAAGAAAAATATTATTATTTATATGTTTATATTGTTATTTTTTTAATTTTCTTATATATGCATATATTAATATTATTAATAGTATGGGGTCATATTATTTTGCTTCGATCAACGTCACTCATAAAATTTTCACAAGGCACTTGAAAGATCGTATGCCGTCAGGCGTCAAGTCATGTTGTCAAACTAAAGTCCTAAGTTCATAGAATTATCCATTTCGACAACTCACTAGGTTCGCTCTAGCACTCAATTATTTTTAACTTGGGATTTTTATATTTATATCACTCAAGTCAACACAAGGAACATTAAGTCAATTTACATGTGATCAAGTAGATTTTAATCATTTCACGTATGCGAAAGATCGACGTTTTGGAATCAAAAGGACTTTGGCGGATTTTAATTTGGCTTTGACTTAAAAGGGAAGGAAAATCTTGGGATTGTGGACTTAAACATCTTCATCTTCCTTTTCTTAGTCTCTCTTCTTCATCGGCATTTGTCCTTCTTACTTCTTTTGTCTTTTTCATCCTTTCTTTTACTTTTCTGCACTTGCTCAAGCTGAAGCTCCGCTTCTCTAAGAGGCTGAGAGATTATCTAAGGCGAAGTTCTTCTTGTTGGTTCTCGGGCCGATACCGTGCTCCACTTCTCTTTATCCCTAGAGAGGTTTCAGAGAGTATCAATTTGGAGAAGTTCACAGTTGTGGAATTCGTACCCAAGGCCGTGCTCCTCTTCTCGTTTCCTGATAACAGACCGGATTATCGTTGGAAAAGTTCACTTCGTGTGCTCCTCTTTCCAGCCGTTCTGACGAGCGTACGATATTATCGATGGAGAAGTTCACAGCAAGATCCATGCCCCCTCTTCTTACGATTCTGAAAGATCTTGGTAATTGGGAGGGCATGTTCTTCTGGACTGCTTTTTGTGCATTGAGCATTCCTCGTGTGCGTTTTCCACCTTCTTTTTGTCATCGTTTTCGTTTCTTCTTCTTATTTTCCCCCTCCTTTTTTCTCGTTTGAATATCCCTCCGAAGAATTTGGAATTCGGTTGAAGGCTTGAGCGAGTTTCAAATGAAGAAAAGGTGATCGGAGAAGGCTCAAAAGGGATGACTAGAGGCTATGTTTAAGGATTGAATTTGTCTATTTGGCCGAGTGAGGAAATTCCTAAGTGCCCTAATAATTTTCCTAACGATCTAACACAAGGCCAGTATGAGGTCAAGAATCACTAGTTAAGACAAGCAATTGATGCGTGATTCGCTCAAGAATAAATCCTTAGAAAGAAAATAAAAGGCTAGAATCCTCACATATGCAAAGTGGCTTTGTGTCTAGTGGAGCAAACCAATGAGCTTTAGACACAAGAATGCGATTTAGACTGAGAAAATTAAGCAATTAATAAGTCGCATGTCAGGGAAAATTATTTGTGACTGGATCAAAGCATCCTAAAGATTATCTTCGTCCCCCTAATATTATAAGTATATGTATAATATTTTTGGAATTTTTGTTTTATTATTATTATTGTAGGTGTCACGCAAGATATAGCAAGTAAGTACAGAAAACACAGAGAATATAGAATATGAAAGCACAGAAGATCAGGTAAAGCACACATCACGTGAGATTCAACATGCCTAATTTTCCGTCAAGGAATTGGAATCGTTTTTCATTCAATGGCTTGGTGAAAATGTCGGCTAGTCGATACTCTGTGTTCACGAAATACATATCAATCGTGTCTTTTTCTACGTGATCTTTGATAAAGTAATATCTTATGTATATATGTTTCGTGCGTGAGTGGTGAACTGGATTACAAGTTATAGCAATGGCACTTTGACTATCAGTATATATGGGTATATTATTTAAATTGTACCCATAATCGCGAAGCTGAGTCCGCATCCATAGCATTTGCGAGCAACAGCTGGCGGCCGCGACGTATTCTACCTCAGCCGTCGACGTTGAGACGGAGTTCTACTTTTTGTATGACCAGCAGACTAGCTTTTCGCCTAAAAATTGAGCGCCACCGGATGTGCTTTTCCTGTCCATTCGGCAACCTGCATAATCAGCGTTAGTGTAGCTGATTAGTTTAACGTTCGTACCATTAGGATACCACAGTCCTAAGGTAGAAGTGCCCTTGAGATAGCGCTAGCGGATGTGGGATTCCTTGGGATCGGCTTGGAAGCGGGCACACAAACATGTGGCAAACATGGTTCGGCCGACTCGAGGTGAGATATAGAAGAAAACCAATTCTGCTGCAATAGAGAGTGATGACGACCGCTTTTCCAGAAGGGTCGGCATCCAATTTGCAGCTTATCGCCATGGGAGTGCTGAGAGGTTTGCTATGATCTTTATGAAACTTCTTCAGAATGTCTTTGATGTATTTCGTCTGGCTGATGGAAATCCCTCATCGAGCTGTCTGACTTGAAGTCCCAAGAAGAACTGTATTTCTCCCATTTGGCTCATTTCGAACTTGGTCTTCATGAGAGCTCCGAATTTCTGGCATAGCCGGGGATAAGTAGATCCAAAGATGATGTCGTCAACGTAAACTTGGACGACCATCAGATCTTTGTCTTGCTATTAGATGAAAAAAGTCATATCGATGGTTCCTCGGATAAATCCAGACTTCACGAGGAATTTGCTCAGGACGCCATACCAAGCACGTGGGGCTTGTTTTAGTCCGTAGAGAGCTTTATCCAATCGATAGACGTAATCAAGATGTTCTTGATCGACGACCTTCTGACTGAGCGACGTAGACTTCTTCTTTTAACATGCCGTTGAGAAAGGCAGTTTTGACGTCCATTTGGTAGACTTTAAAGTCCTTATGAGCGGCGTATGCCAATAATAGTTTGATGGCTTCGATTCGGGCAACAGGAGCGTACGTCTCATTGTAGTCGATGCCTTCCTGTTGGTTGTATCCATTCGCAACTAGTCTTGCTTTGTTCCTGATCACTTCTCCATCATCGTTTTTCTTGTTCTTGTATACCCATTTCGTCTCTATAATTGTTTTTCCATGCGGGTGGGGTACTAATGTCCACACTTGAAGACGTTTAAATTGGTTGATTTCATCTTGCATCGCTATCACCCAAAATCTGTGTCTTTAAGTGTGTCTGCTACCTTTGTTGGCTCATTTTGGCTTAAGAAGCAAGAGAATAGGCCTTTCTGATTTCTCGTGCGCACTCCACTCGAAGGATCACCAATTATTTGTTCAACAGGACCACTTCCGCTCATGAGGCAGGGCTGAGGTTGAAGCATCAGCCATTTGTAGGACGAGACTTTCAGAAATTGGAGGCTGTTCGTCTGTCTGAGATATTCCACATTCGTATTTTCGTCGTGAGGATCGGTTGGAATATTCTCATCGGTTGGTATAGAATCTGCAGCACTCTGTGGTGATTCTTTATAGGGTAAGGTGGAGATAGTTGAAGAACTTGATGTATCGGCTTCGTCAAGTGGGAGATCCACTAAAGGATATTAATTTGGTCGTTCGGCCGATATAAGTCCTCGAAGAGCGAGTCCAGGTCTTCTAGAGCTATTCTTATGTATTCATCTGACGATGAGTGCCGTGTTGTTGCCGTTCTCGGTTGGTCTTGTGCCAACACACCAGTAAGCACGGGTACTGAAATGCCGTATTTAGAAGCCATCTGGTTAGAGGTCAGAAGGTGGCAGATAAAAGAGAGTTGTATCCCATCTCAGAGTTATTATCCTACCAGCAGTTCTCTAAGCAATACCAGGATTTCATCTGCACTATTTCCATGGCACAAGAACCTCGGAATTATGCACAAGCCTCAGGATCGAAGGTGTGGTTAGATGCCATATATGAGGAATTTAGAGCCTTAGAGGAAAATGGAACATGGAGTAGTGCCCCTATCAGAAGGGAAAAAGGCAATATATAGGAGATGGGTATATAAGATCAAACACAACTCAAAGGGTGAGATAGAAAATATAAGGCCCGATTGATTGTAGAGGGATATGACCTACGCGAAGGAGTAGATTATGTAGACACTTTTGCACCCGTTGCCAAGCCAAACACGATCAAGATCATTCTTGCCCTCGCAGCCAAGCGTAGGTGGAACTTGACTCATCTAGATGTGAACAATGCATTCCTCAATGGGGACTTGAATGAAGAAGTTTACATCGAACTGCCGCAAGGCTTCTACAAGAACAACAATATGTCTGGAACAAATAAGATGGCATATAGTTGCACAAATCATTGTATGGTCTGAAGCAATCCTCAAGACAATGGAACAAGAAGTTCTCAGATGCAGTCAAAGCTTTCGGCTTCAAACAGACTCAGTCAGACCATATTCTATTCATTTGGGCAGAGGTAATGGCTTAGTTGTCTTATTAGTTTATGTGGATGACATAATTCTTGCAGTTCCATTCATAGAAACAATAGCTGAGGTCAAGGACTTTCTACAAGCACAATTTAAGATCAATGATCTCGGAGAGCTCAGGTTCTTCTTTGGCATTGAGGTGGCTCGAAATGAAGGAGGTATTTACATATCTCAGAGACAATACACTCTGCAATTGCTCAGTGACACAGGGTACCTGGCTTCCAAGCCATTGTCAACCCCCATGGACCCAATCAATAGAATAACAGAAGGTGATGGGCAGCTCTTGGCAGATCCTTTTCATTATAGATGACTGCTAAGAAGGCTGTTTTACCTCACTTTCAGCAGGTCTGATATTTCTTTCTCGGTCCACAAGCTCTGCCAATATATATCAGTCAGGCCATATGATGGTTGCACATCATCTACTTCGGTACTTGAAGGCCTCTCCAGGACAGGGCATCTTTCTGAACTCAGACCCAAACTTTGAGCTGACAGGATTTTCAGATGAAGATTGGGGGACTTACACTGATACTAAGAGGTCAATCACTGGTTACTGCACGCTCTTGGGAGGTTCCTTAGTGACATGGTAGGCAAAGAAGCAAGCCACGGTGTCCAGGTCCTCCACAGAAGCAGAACACAAAGCATTAGGATCACTTGTAGACGAGATTCTTTGGATTAAAAATATGCTGGGAGAGTTGAATATCTGCCTACGTCAAGCACCAGTGCTCTTCTAAGACAACCATTCAGCCATGAAGCTGGCTTCAAATCCCAAGTTTCATGAGAAGTCGAAACACATAGATATAGATTGCCATTTTGTTCGGCATCATTTGGCAATAGGTGTTAGGAACATGCCCTCGAATGCTATACAAGGATTAGATTGTATAGGGCATTAGCTTATTTATCATTCGACCTTTTTGTGTAATAAAATATTTTCGTGTGTTTATCGAAAGCCACTGTTCGTTTATTGGATATAAGAGTTCTTTACTTAGCATCCGGTAAAGCAATGAATGAACAAATCAAAATATGTCGAGTTGAGTCACTGTTCTCAATGGACACGAGAGAGGAAGGCACCCGTGGACTCTTAACCTAGAACATTAAAAGTTCGTAAGCCTTAGGCTCCAGTTGGGTACTGGATAACCGATTACGGCTTATTTGTCGATGACCTATCGTGTGCCGATATCCCGCTTGGAAGCGGAGGTCATGACTTGTGATACCAATCGAATCAAGGAATTGAATCGTTTCATGGACTCTGACTCACGGGTCGTAGGTCGAACATGCCTTATTACGCAAGGAGTGTCAGTGACCGATGAGACGACCCTCGTTTTTCTAACTAAGATTAGTGGCGGATTTCCGTAACGTAAGTCGCGGAAGGCCCGTCTAATTAAAACTTTTCCTAAAATAATATACACTAATATAAAAATCCGTCTACATCGTTATCTCTGTACACGGGCCGAAGCCCCAAAAATTATCAAAAGAACAAAAAGCGCTAACGCCGCTCCACAGGTCTTCATCCATGTACCGCACCGCCCTCAAAAGTCCGTGGAGCACCGCCACCAGCCGCCTCAGTCACGACGCGTATCAGCGTCGGACTCAGTACCTACAACACGTAAACACTGAGCAATTTGCCCAGTAGGTGAATAAAATGCATGGATGCAAGTGTGCACTCCACCCCAAACCCAATATCTCACAACATAATATAATGCACACTCTTCTTTTCCCACATTCCTATTTCACACAACACAGGGCCCTAGGTTAGGCTCGACACCCTCGCGCGCAAAGACTACTGGGAGGCCACCCCCAAGTCTCGCGGCAGCCTACCCTGGTAGTGCACTGGACGATCACGCCAATGGCCTCCTACCGGGTCGCTCCGCACCAAAAGTATACACTGATAGTGCACTGGACGATCACGCCAATGGCCTCCTATCAGGTCAAATCAATATCTCGGCGGTATGCACCTCGGGACGGTCACGCCCGAGTAGACAGATCGATCACGCCTGTCTCCGCCAGGTGCCCAGTGAGCCCAACCTCGACTCCTCTAAGAGTCACCAATCACAAGCCTCTCATTCTACCCCGTACGTCAATATCTCATATCACCGTCTCAATACGGTACAACCATCTCTCTCTCTAACGTGGTATGCATGTGCTATGCATATACATAAAATTCATAAAGCATGATCCATGTAAAACGTACGTAAAACAGATAAAGCATGTAAGTCACGTAAATCACATAATCACATGAAAACACATAATTTGTGTTTACGTATTGTAGATGGATAATCCACCTACCTGTCCTCCTGCTACACTCAAATAAGAAACCTGTCGACGTCCCTAACTGTCGATCCTCTGAATATAATAATAATATTATTAGTATATATGCTAGTTCTCGAAAACCCTAAAATAATGAAATTCCTAAAAATAAATAAACCCTAAAATTCCGAAAATTTATTAACTAAAACCAGACGTCGAAATCGTTTAATAAAATGTCGAGGTCTAGATTGAAAATGAAATGTCGGATTTTAACATACTAGCAAATGTCGAAGTATTGAAAATGTCGAGACATTACCAATAAAATGTCGAGACAACTAACAATGTCGAAATCCTCTAAAATGTCGAGACATATATAATATAAAATGTCGAGATCTCTTGTGGGAATAAAAGTCGAAGTATCATGTCGACTTTTCTTATGATGTCGAAACCTATATTGGAAAATCTCGAGACCATAAAATGTCGAAGGCTTGTATAATGTCGAAACCATCTAAATCTAAATGTCGAACCATTCCTTCTAAAATGTCGAATGAAAAGTCGAGACCTTCTAACTATAAATGTCGAGACATCTAATAAAATATCGAGTTCTTGTGTCGACTTTTCATTATATGGTGTCGACATTTATATACCAAGAACAGCAATGTCGAGTCCCTTGTTATAATAAATATCGAGACCTAGATATAAGTTAATCGAATTATTACTAAATATCTAACCTAATGTCGAAATATCATACCGACTTTTATTATGATATCGACATCTATATAGGAAAATCTCAAGAGCTATTTTATAATATACACATCGACATTTATCCATCATTGAATAATCCTATCTCGACTTTATTGGTTGCATTTCGACTTTTTCCTATCATTAACATATAATCATATATCGACATTTAGACACATCTCGACTTATTCCAAATATTTGAAGACTATCATATTCTGCCGAAATCATTGAATATAGCTTACAGTTCTCGCATCAAAACTCTTAAAACTCTACAGCGATTCTATCATTCAAATCTTCTATAAATCAAAAGTCTAACACTCCTAATTTAGCATCTAAGCTTACTTATTCTGATTACACTTCGCCAGTTAGGGTTTTTACAGTATGATGGCTTCCGAAAAATACCCTATGATTACCACATCATTATATAGAAGAATAAAACTAAGTTAAGTAAGTTAAACTTAAGAGATAAATCATATACCTTATTTCTAAAGTCAGCCTTCCAATTCGCTAATCTTCTATCTTGTGGAAGTTCTTAGCTTTTACTCTTTGCTCAATTTTCGTATGGGGTAGAATAAGGGTTTTCTCAATGTGAGCTTTGATATATATTACGTATTTAGATAAGCATGGTAAATGTTGGTACTTGTGTAGGATTTGACCTCACGTTTAAGCAATTTATTAAGCCTATCATATTTTCGAAATTTGTTGGGCTTTATCTATGGCACATGCATGGTCAAATGTTGTTAGTTTTCATTTTTCATTATCCTTGTCTTCGAATTTTAAATTCAATGATCACTAGAAATCTATTTTGCTCTAACACTTGGATTCTTAATTCACAATTTACAAAAGTAGTACACCCAAAATCCTGTATTAATTTCATGGATATTACAACCGACGACAACACTATAGTAGTCTACGTGAACCTTAGACTGAAAGGGGCTTTGACGGAGTTGACTTCGAAGTCTCGACTGTCACTGGTTCCCCTCGATCCTATTTGCTTTTGCATGGGTCAGCGGGCCAGATGCAGTCTTGATACCGATTTGTGATTGCCGGGTTCAGACCGCCATGTACGAATTTGCAGTCTCGTAAGTAATCGAGACAAGTGTCCTATGTGGACGGCGATGGGAAATTACGAAATCATTGGCCAATGTATTGAACTAACTCATATGAGACATGGAGGGTAGTCTGGTAATTTGCCTCGTCTCCGTTTTATCATAGAATCGAGTTTAGTGAGTTTTACATAGACCATGGCTCTCACTCAATTGGGACACAGCTGAAGGGTTTATACGTAGCACTATTATCTATAATTAGGTTCTGGAATAAAGACTGGGTTGAAATTCGCACTCGAATTGGGTTACGGTCCGGTACTGTGCGATTGGCTAGGTAACTACCGGACTCTTGGAGGTCACCGGACAAAGTCAAGAAGTTGAACGAGTCCGAGCTCGGAGGGATCTCTCACTGGGATCAACAAAAGAGAATGACCTATCTCTGGATGCTAACCAATCTTGGACCCGATGTGAGTAGAGCTGTCAAAGTGGCCCGCGGCCCGCGGGCCGGCCCGCCCCGCCCCGCTAAAGTGGCGGGTTGGGCTGAGCTTTTTCAGGCCCGCCAGGAGGCGGGCCTAAGCGGGCCAGCCCGCGCGGGCTGCGGGCTTGGCGGGGCAGGGCGGGCTAGCCCGCGGGCCGGCCCACCATTTTTGTAAATATATATAATTTATTAAATAAATATATATTATAATGAAAATAAATACTAAATATAGAAAATAAAACTAAATTAATTAGAAAATATAATTAATGTTATTAATTATGTATAATTAATATCATATTTATTCATAATTTATTAATAAATATCATAATTAAATAAAAATTATTAGTAAATTAATATTTTAAATTAAAACAAAAAATAGAAAAAAAAATTACCAGGCGGGCGGGACTGTCCTGCCGCAGGGCGGGGCGGTCCCCAGTTTTTTAGGCCCGCCAGATGGCGGGCCAGCCCGCCCCGCCCCGCCAAGTGGCGGGCTTTGGCGGGCGGCGGGCCAGCCCGGCCCGCCCCGCCAAATTGACAGTACTAGATGTGAGGCTGGGGATGTCTAAAGGACAAGCAAAGAGCCATTACAAGAGTCTATCCCCCATATGTTAGCTGCTAAGCGTCTATTGTGCTAAACGATGTCTTCCAACACCATACTACGCCATAGAGCGAGTAGACAGAACTCGAGAGGAGCTAAGCGAGAGCGACCTACCTTACCTTCCTGCCGAAGAGGTGTACAATCTCTATAAACTGTACGTAGAGAAGTACAAAGGGTCATCAAGGCTTCATAACGACGGAAGGACTCGAGGGACTCTAATGATGCACCAGGTCAAGTACCATGCCGCAGATAACCTTCAGATGGCTCTGGAGAGCAATATGAAGAAGGTCAACATGGCCGCTCCGTTTAACAAAGAACCTGAGGTCGAAGGGCTTCCCAACAATCACGTGCATATCAGCTCAGTCTTAGGAATCACTTATTATAATCCTATTGCCAAGAAGACCAGGATGATAAAGACTGAGATTCATAAGTTTTGTGACGGGACGCTCAAGATCATAAGGAAGAACATAGAGCAGAGGTTGGAAGAGATCAATAGAGAGACCATGCTCTTCAGAGGTTCGTGAGAGAACAACCGCTTCTGATGGAACTTCTTGAGGACATCGAGGAGCGGCTGGAGCTGAGGAACAACATTAGAAACTTCGAGCACGCGCTGGGCTTGCGCAGGTCTTACTTTGCCCGACGAGGACAGATGGCTCGGAAAGGCAATCAAGCACAAAGGGGGAGAATGTAGAATACCATTTGTAATTGTTCTTTGATTTCATTAGTTGTCCTTGTAATTAGGCGCTTTATTTGTATTTGTCCTTAGTTTAGGACTTAGCTTGTTATTTATACCAAGTATGTTTGGTATAAATATCTTGTATACATTTGAGCTTAATAGAGAATTTTAGTCAATTGATTCGAAAGGCTTGCAAATCTAATTCTAGAGAGAGAAAGTCAGAATTCATTCTCTCACTACACAAATTCTATCTCAAGTTCTTCCAAGAAGGTTTTCGATCGACATTTTATTTTCTATAATTCTAATCGATTTCCTTAGGATTTCAAGTCTAGGATCATAGAGTTGATAAATTAGGACATAACAACTGGTATCAGAGCAGATTCGTTCTGTTTTGAATCGAAAATTGTTAGAATCGGATCGGAATTTAATTCTGGAACTGTTCCATCGAAGAACAGTTTTGGCGCGAAATTCAATTTCGATCTGGTAGCTTAATTCTGTACTTATTTGATTTGAATTTGATGTCTCTGTGCTCATTTTAGTTCTAAAAATCATTTGCGATTAGATTGGTTGTGTTGAGAACATCTATTTAGCAGATTCGATTGGACTTGAGAAGTTACTGTTCACGCGTAGAAATCTTAGAACACGTTGTGATGTTGCTCAAAATTGATATATTTTTCTTCATGACGTGTTTAATAGGTTTTTAGTGCGTATTCATCAGCTGATTACGAGCAGATACCTGTAATTTCAAGGTCTAATTCATCGTTTTTTGCCGAAATCAGTGTTAATTAGGGTTCTAAGCCTGTCTGCGCGATTTCAATTTTCTCGCTAGAGTCTTCGATCGAATTAATTTCTCGATCGAAAACTTTGCGCGATAATTTTTCTTGGTCAGAACTCTAAGTCAGCGCTAAAATCGCCGTAATCAGAAGCGATTTTAGTTGAAAAATTTCTCGAGCACTATCAAGTGAAAATCTTTTTCGACGAGACCAATTTTGACCTTTGCGCTCGCAAAACTTTCCGTCGAAAAACATTTGACCTAGGGAAAATCATTTACGGTCGAAAAACTTTACCAGTCAACGAATCTATTTTGACACAGCTAGAAACTTACGAGACGTATTGTTTCTTGCGATCGAAATAAATTCACGATTCTCTCCCAGGGCTCACTCGATCGAAAGATTTTGAGCACTTTTCTTCGCTCGTAAAATTTTTCGCTGACTGACTTTCTCGCACGAGAACAGTAACGACTACATTTAACTTGGACAAAATTTTTTTCGATCAAACTCTAAAGATTGAATCGAATATAATTCTCGACTGCTTTAGAATCAAACGCTACTAACTAATTTGCTACTTGTGAAGCACATAACATCAGTCCAAATCATCAAAACAACAAATGAAGATCCTTCATCAACTCAACAAACGAAAATGGATGCTTACTCTCTTGGAAACGACAATCGCCTCGAATTCTCAAAAGAGGCGAATACACAGTGTGGAGGAGTCGATTCTTGAATTTCATTGAGCTTAAAGATCAGGCTGAAGACTTGCTTAAATCACTCTTTGAGGGACCAGAAGTATTTTATATAAATCAAGAAGGTGATAGCTCGAATAATCCTCCAGTCGAACCCACTAGGCGAGTGAAAGTACCTATCGAGTACGACGATGCTGAGACAAGAAGAGCGAAGGCAGATCTGATAGCCAAGAACACACTAATGCAGGGCATCCCCAACGATATCTATAGACAGATAGATAGCCTCCCAACGGCTAAAGGAATGTGGGATGAACTGGAGAGGATGATGCAAAGAACTGAAGTAGGCATCAAGGCTAAGAAGGCGAATATACTCACGGCGTATGATTCCTTCAAAGCTAAGAATGAGGAGAGTTTACATGATCTTTATCAGCGTACCTCACCCTTCTCAATGAAATGAGGAAAATTAATATCAAGAAGACAAACATGGAGATGAATGTTTGGTTTCTGTCCTCGCTGCCCACCGAATAGAAAAAGATATCCACTCAACTCCGACAGAACAAAGACTTGGATGAGTTGGATATTCATGTTGTTTTTGACAACCTCGCTCAACATGAGGAAGACATCTGCAAGATACAAAAAGAGCAAAAGGGCAAACAGGCCGAAGACTCCATAGCCTTAGTTTCAGAGTAGAGGAGCTCCCGCTCATGCAAGGAAAAGCATGTCAAGCTTCCCAGCTCTTCAGAGGATGAGGAGCTATCGGATTAAGAGCTTCCTCCGGAACAGAGAATTTGGGGAACAGTTGGCCTTAATTGCCAAGATGATAACGAAGCAATACTTTAAGATGAAGTCCTTCTGCTAATCGTCTTCGAACTACAAGCTCGAAGAACAAAGAGAAACCAACTGAGTCCTCAAAAGCCACAACCTCTAAAGACCCAATTAAATGCTTCAACTGTGCGAAAACTGGTCACTTTGCCAGAGAGTGTACCCTTCCAAAGAAAAATGATGCTAACTACTACTCAAGGAAGCTTCAACTTACAAAACAGAAGGAAGTTGGAGTTGCTCTAATGGCCGAACAGGACCACTGGCTAGACGACAGCTCAGATTCTGACGCTGAAAATATCGTTCTAATGGCGCGCCTCGATGATGATGAGGAAGATGGAACTCCCACGAGGGTGGACAACGATAATGCATCCACTACATCCGAGGAGGTTGACCTGTTAGCTGAATTAAATTCGAAATTTGCTAACATGGTACTTGAGCAGAAACGAAGTATAAACATAGAGAAAAAGCTTCTTAAGTCTAAGGAAACCATAGCTAGTTTCGAAGAAAATGTTAGGAGCTCTAATCTCAAAATAGACGAATTAACTAAGAGACTCCAATCACATGAGACTAGCATATCTCATTTGAACAGCATAGTTCGGTAATAAAGGAGCTAGAGGATAGGTTAGGCAATAACCACAAATGTCTACTAAAGAACTTAGATGAGAAGAGCCTTATTAAAAGTAGACTTGAAGCAGCAACTAAAAAGGTCACTAGTCTAGAGGTTGAATTAGAAAAATCCAATTCTAGGATTAGCGAATTAGGGAAGAGTCTAGATATCTGTCAAGCCGAAAAGGGCACTGCTCTAATTAACTATACTACCTTAGATGCCGAACGTAAGAAGCTATATACGAAGGTTAAGAAATTAGAAAATCTTGTTGTAAAAAGGGATCAAACTGATTAGACTATATTTTTGAATCAGCTCAAGGACAATAATTTATGATTATAAGTTTGGCTTAGGCTTCGAGAATCGACGACACTTGAAGAAAGTTGATTGCAAACAACTTTATGATGTACATGGGTCTCGGACTAGCATCTCTTATGGTTTTTACTAATGCAAAAGAAATTAACGCGTAGAAGAAGCTAAGAGAAAATCCAAGACTAAGGCGGAAATTCCCTTTTCCTACATTGAATTGAATCAAAGTGACAAAACTAGGGAACTTCCCAAGGGTTGGAGCTTTGAGTCAATTTATCTTCCCGAAGATCGTTCTAAATCGGAGGAAGTGCATACTCATCATTCTGAAAATTCTCTCTATATACCCCAATTGTTAGGAAAATAGAAGAGTTAAGGGCCTCTTTAGAAAAAGAAAGAGAGAATTTTGAAGCTGAAAAGAAAATGTTCACAAAGGAGATGGAAACTCTCAAAGTTTCCTCCATCTCACAAGCTATTTCTCACGCAACTCCCTCAACTAATAAAATCATTCTAAAAAGCGTGAAGAAAGAAAAATTGCCTTCAAAAGATCAGAAACGGAAAAATAATACTTTGAAAAGTCCCAACTCTAATCCTGTTTCACCTATGTCTACAGGGAGCGTAGGGTCAGCATTAGAGTGAGTGTCTAGTTTAAAATTAGAGAAGGAGTCAGTAGAGTTGAATGCTTCTAAGAATATATCTCCCTCTGTACAAATAAAAGACACTCGTAGAAATAAAAGAGCTGTTTCTTCTCTTCAAATAATTGCTTCCACATGTTCTCTTCAGCCTACCACTTTTAGAAGCACTAATTTCGAAATAGGCTCTACATCAGCAATAAAAGATAATCATTCTAAAGCAAATGCCTCTAGGAAGACTCGTAGGAAATAAGATCCAGTCATTAAGAAAGCATATGGTGCTCTTCATGCTTGTTCTCACCTAAGGTATCCCGTAAAGATTGAATCTCCCAAGCACCTTAAGAGACTATCCAAAGAAAAGATCTTTTCCTCGATCAAGCCTACCAAAGCATTTGCTCGTGCTGAAATTAATCTTCCCTGCCAGGTTCAACTTAAATGGGTTCCTAAATCCCCGCCTAAAAAGACGAAAGCCGGAAAGGCCAAGTCTTCTACAAAGGGCAAACTCAATTCAACTTCTTCGAGATTGACTTGGGTTGTTAAAGCTCCTACTAGTACTAATTTAGGAATCATATCTGAACCAACATCTAAATCTGCTAATCTGAGAGGACCCATTTATAAGTGGGTACCTAAAGCTCTCTAATTTGATTTTGAAAATCCATCATGTGTGGTACCTCGACTCTGGTTGCTCCACACACATGACGGGAAATCAAGAGCTGCTGAGCAACTACCAAGACCAACCAAATGGCAAAGTCAGACTTGGGAACAACGACTCAGCTCCGATTCTCGGCTTCGGTGATATAATTCTGGAAAATCTGACAATAAAGGATGTCTCCTTTGTCGAAGGTCTCCGCCATACCTTGTTCATCATAGGCCAATTATGCGACAAAGGACTCCGGGTGGTCTTCCATGCTGACCGGTACCGAATATTGGACAGTCAGGACACAGAACCTCCAAGGACTTCGGAAATCAAATCTTTACACGATAAACCTGACGTCCGTGCGGATCTCGATTGCTGTTTGCCTCATTTCTCAGACTGTAATTCATAGGAACAGCCTATGGCATCAACGCATGTCTCATCTCAACATTAAAGCTCTTCAATATCTTTCAACAAAAAGTTGGTTCACGGTCTTCCAACTATAATATTACAACGTCAGAAGAAGTTATGAGACTTGCGTTAGAGGACTTGGAGTCTCTCTTTGAGCCCGTATATCGGCCAGACACCATCACTGCTACACCTCTAGTGGATTCTCCACTCGATGAGGCCGATGTACCAAGCTATTCAAATGTCCCCACCTCACCAGATTCGGAATTACCACTGCACACTGAAGAACATACAATGGTTGTTGAGGAAGTATGATAAGGAACCCCGATCTATTTCACCCGAGACCCCGAATCCCAAAGTCGCACAACGTCGATCGCCACGTAGAGAACACTTGATGGATTGAAAGACGCCACGAACGGATGTGTAAAGCCGTACGATAAGTCTCAGATCTATTCTCACAACGCACTGCTTTCGCAAGAGATAGACAATGTTCGAACGTCGAACGAAAGAGTAACAAAGACTCGAAGAGATTCGATAAAGAAACTCGAAATTATATATATCAAAGTTGGTTCTCTCTAATGAGAAACAAGACCTATTTATACTAGTAGGCTATGGCTGAATATAGAAATAGAATAATAACAAACTAATAGATATTTAAGCGAACATCTAGGAGAATCTTACTAAGTAAATATCTAATTAGTTTGAATATAAAAATCTTGCAAATCTCGTTCAGATCTGGTCCAAGGACGAAAATTGCATCTTGGTCCTTCAATTCTTCTGTAATTGCACTTTAGTCCCTGAATTTTCCAAAATTGTCATTTCTGCCTCAATCAAGTTCTTGAATATTATATTCTGACCCTCTTTATTCTAAGTTGTTATGAACATAATCTTCTCTTCTTCAAGAACCTTAAATATGAGCGTGTTAAGTTTTTCTTTGAAGTTCTTTGCCTGAAATCTTGTTACGGGCCCTGCCGGTATTTGAATCTTCAACTTAGCTTGCTTCTGATTGGACTCGTTCACATCATCCCCCTCTTCTTGAAAAGGATCCTCAAATCATCACTGAAATCAAAAGGAGATAAATCAGAGACATTGAAAGTTGTACTAACATTATACTCACCTGGGAGATCAATTTTATAGGCATTGTTATTGATCCTTTCGACGACTTGGAAGGGTCCTTCGCCTCGGGGGAGCAGCTTTGACTTTCTTTTCTTCGGAAATCGCTCTTTCCGAAGGTGTAACCAAACCCAATCACCTGGTTCAAATATGACCTTTCTGTGCCCTTTATTAGCATGGCGTGTGTATTTCTTTGTTCTTCGTTCAATGTTGAGTCATGCAGTCTTATGTAGTTGCTTAACCATCTCAGCCTTGCGCGCCCCCATCTAAGTTAACTCACTCATCCATAGGTAGGGTTGCAAATGAATCGAACTTTTTTGGTTCGATTCGCGATTCGATTAGAAATTTTAATATTCGAATTCGAATATTTAGAATACGAATCGAATAAGAATATTTTTTCTGATTCGAGTAATATACGAATACGAATATGAAATCACAATATTCGATTCGAAAATTAATCGAATTATTCGATTCGAATAATATAACATAAAATATGGTATAATTAATATATATTTACACAATATAAGATAACTCACTAACATATTTAAAAATAATATGTTATAATTCAATATATGTTTAAATATAATTTATTATAATTCATTATATATTTTAAATATAATATTGTTTATATTATATTAAATAAAAAATGAAAGATGACTTTGAATACAAATATTCGATATTCGATTCGAATATTCGAGAAAATATTCGAATTCGAATAAGAATCAATTTTATGATTCCATTAAATATTCGAGTATTCGTATTCGTATTCGATTGTCATCCGAATACGAATAGAATATTGCAGTATTCGACTCGATTCGATTCGTTTGCAACCCTAGGTATAGGTGATAAATCCAAAGGAGTGAGTGGATTGAACCCATAAACAATTTCAAAAGGCGAAAACTTAGTTGAAGAATGTATAGCACGATTATAAGCAAACTCAACATGTGGCAAACAGTCTTCCCAAGACTTAATATTAATCTGAACAATTACTCGTAGTAAAGTAGATAACGTTCGGTTTACTACCTCGGTTTGCCCATCAGTTTGGGGGTGACAAGTAGTCGAAAATAAAAGCTTAGTAGCGAGTTTACCCCATAATGTCTTCCAAAAGTACCTTAGGAACTTCACGTCTCTATCTGAAATGATGGTGCGAGGTACTCCATGTAGGCGAACAATCTCTTGAAAGAATAAATCTGCAATATGAGAAGCGTCGTCCGTTTTAATGCAAGGAATAAAGTGTGCCATCTTTGAAAACCTGTCGACCACTACAAAGATGGAGTCTCGTCCTTTTCTTGTCCTCGGCAAACCTAGCACAAAGTCCATTGAAATATCTACCCAAGGTGAATTAGGAATAGGTAAAGGTGTATATAAACCGTGTGGTTGAACTTTTGATTTTGCCTGGCGACATGTGGTACAATTACTACATATTCGCTCGATATCACGCTTCATACGAGGCCAGTAGAAATGTTCTTGGACAATTCCTAGAGTCTTTGCAATCCCAAAATGGCCCATTAAACCTCCCGCATGGGCTTCCCTAATGATTAACTCTCGAATAGAACAATTAGGCAAACACAATTTATTAAGTCGAAATAGATAGCCATTCTGCTTAAAGTAATCACCACATGCTCCCTGCGCACACTTAGAAAGTAATTCACTAAAATCTTGGTCTGTATCATATAAACCCTTGATGTACTCAAAACCAAGTAGCGTCTAATGTTGAAAGTAACATATACCTGCGAGATAGGGCATCGGCCACCACATTCTCTTTACCTTGTTTATACCTGACGACGTATGGAAAAGGCTCGAGAAATTCCATCCAGCGTGCATGCCTTTTATTTAGTTTATGTTGGCCCTTCAAGTACTTAAGCGATTCATGATCAGTGTAAACCACGAACTCATTAGGTAGGAGGTAATGCTGCCATGTTTCGAGAGCTCGAACAAATGCATACAATTCTTTGCCGTAGGTAGGGTAATTAAGTGCCGCGCTCCCTAACTTCTCACTGAAGTACGCAATCGGTCATTGATCCTGCATAAGAACAGCCCCGATGCCTACACCGGATGCATCACACTCAACTTCAAATGGCTTATCAAAGTTCGGTAATGCTAGGCAATGAGGGTTGGATAACTTCTGCTTCAGTGTTTCAAACGCCTCCACTTGTGCCGATCCCCATATGAATGCTTGATTATTCTTGAATACCTCCGTTAAAGGAGCAGCAATAGTACTGAAGTCTTTTACAAAGCGGCGGTAAAAACTCGCCAAACCGTGAAAGCTTCGAACTTGCGCAACATTCGTTCGGGTCGGACACTGTTGTATAGCTTTTTACCTTTTCATCGTCAACATGTACTCCTGTTGAACTCACAACGAAACCCAAGAAAACAACATGACCGGTGCAAAATATGCACTTATCAAGGTTAGCATAAAGGCATTCTTTTCGTAGTACGATAAACACTTCCCGCAAATGCATTATGTGGTCATCTAAAGTCTTACTACAAATAAGAATATCATCAAAGTAGACTACCACAAATTTACCAATGTATGAACGCAAAAATGATTCATTAAGCGCATAAACGTACTAGGTGCATTTGATAAACCAAAAGGCATAACTAGCCATTCATATAATCCTAGTTTCGTTTTGAATGCCGTCTTCCATTCGTCTCCCTCTTTCATGCGAATTTGGTAATACCCACTCTTAAGATCTATTTTTGAAAATATACATGCACCATGTAACTCATCGAGCATATCATCTAATCTAGGAACGGGAAGGCGATACTTAAGCGTAATGTTGTTGATAGCTCGACAATCGACGCACATCCTTTGTGAGCCGTCTTTCTTTGGCACGAGGAGGACCGGCCCAGCGCATGGACTCATACTTTCTCTGATGTACCCCTTGACATTAATTCTGAAATTTGTCTCTGCAACTCCTTTGTCTCCTCGGGGTTGGTTCGGTAGGCTGGACGATTCGGTAGTGCTGCTCCAGGCACAAAGTCAATCTGATGCTATACTCCCCTAATAGGGGGTAATTCAATTGGCATGTCTTGAACGAGCACATCCTTGAATTCCTGAAATAAAGAATCAACGGTCAAGGATAGCCCCTTGCCTGACTGGTTAGCTAATAAAACGGCCTCTTTATGGACGAGTAAAATCATCGGCTGTGAAGAATAGTAAGCTTTCCTCACATCGCTCATCCTTGCCAATATAATACGCTTGTCCTTTAACTTATTTTTTCCACTTCCCTCGACATTTCCCACGTTATTTTCATGCTCTGATTTTACCTCATTTGATCACTCAACATCTCTCGTTTCTTCTCGCTTTAATTGCTCAACTCTCTCCTTTTCTTTTTGCAATTTACTTTGATCTTCATATACTTGGCTTGGTGTAAGAGGTCTGAGAGTGTAGGTGCGGTTGTTGTGCCGTAGGGTGTACTTGTTTGCGTGACCGTCGTGTGTTACCCTCCGATCGAACTGCCACGGTTGTCCCAATAGCGTATGTCCAGCGTCTATTGGAACAACATCACAGAGCACTGAATCCTCGTAGTTGCCAATGCGGAATGAAATTAGAACCTGCTTGTAGACTCGCACATCCCGCCGTCGTTAAACCATTGGAGTCGATATGGATGTGGGTGTTTCGTCGTTGGAAGCGCCAATCTGTTCACCAATGCCACGTTCGCTGCATTCGTGCAACTCCCTCCACAATTTATCACACTACATACCTTATCTCCAACGTAGCATCGTGTGTGGAAGATGTTCTTACGCTGCTCCTGATCGTCTTGAACTACTCGCGCGTTCAAGGCATGACGAGATACCAACACAAGTTCAGTGGGTATTCAACTTCTTCCCCCAAATCGTCGTCCGTTTCTTCAAATTCGACGTCTTCTTCATCATCGGTCACTACCTCCCCTGAAGCAAGCATCGTCATAGTTCTCTAGTTCGGACATTGGCTTGCGATATGCCCAAGGCCCTGACACCTAAAACACTTGATGTCGCGGTTTCTTGTCACTGGAGCGTCAAACTTCTTCGGGGTGCTTGCAGTTGCAATTGGCGTCGTTGCGCTCGTCGAACTACTTGGCTTCGACGTTTCTCCACGTGGTCTGAATTGATTCCACTCTCCCGCATCATTGCTCCTCTTCCACGTGGACTTTTCAGAAAGTCGTGAATTCCTTGAGTTGCCCCTCGTCTTGAGCTGCCTCTCTATTTTTACCGCTAAGTGTATCCGCTCTTCTAGTTCCACATAGTGTTGCAGCTCAACTAAATCTGCAATATCTGAATTCAGCTCCGAGAAAAATCGGGCCATCGTTGACTCACGATCCTCAACAATGTTGGCACGGATCATGGCGATCTCCATATCACGGTAGTATTCTTCAACCGTGCGGCTGCCCTGTCGTAACCTTTGGAGTTTCTGGTATAACTCTCGATAGTTGTGAGGCGGCACATACCTTTTACGCATTCTAGCCTTCATTTCCTCCCATGTCTCGACTGCACGCTCACCAGCTCGCCTCCTCGTCGTCGACAATTGGTCCGACCAAACAACCGCATAGTCAGTAAATTCAGCCGCGGCTAAGGCTACCTTTCTGCGCTCCGTATAGTTGTGGCAGTTGAAGATGAATTGGGTCTTAGTCTCCCATTCGAAATACGCCTCTGGATCACTCTTGCCCTGGAACGTTGGGATCTTCTGTTTTATGCCTCCACTGTACGATCACGCTCGGGCTGCCTTCTTTGTCGTTGATCTTCTTCGTCAAATTCATCGTTAGCGAATAAGTGAGTTTCCTCTCTCTATAGTCACGTGCTCGACGAGATCCATTGCGATTATGTTGTGCGGCTGCCTCGACTTGATCTATCCACTCGTTTATCGCCTCAAGTTGTTGTTGCATCATTCGCTGCATCTGGGCGGTGACTGCTTCCACGAATAATCGATTACTTGGATTGGCTATGTCGTTATTGTCAGATTTGGAACCGTCTGACATAGTGTCTGAATTTTTTTTTCTCTCTTTTTTTTCTTTTTTTTTTCTTTTTTTTCTTTTCTTCTTTTTTTTTTCTTTTTTTTCTTTTATTTTTTTTCTTTTCTTCTTTTTTTCATCTTTTTTTTTCTTCTTTTTTTTGCTCTGCTTTTTTTTCTCTCTCTCTCTCTCTTTTTTTTTCACTCGACAAATATGCTCACTCGGTAGACCCTAAAATCTCTAATTGTCTTCTTGATCGAATTCGTCCACTCGTGCTTGGCAACACGTTGAAGAAAATAGACCTTGACAGTCGAAACGACTTCTAAGATGCGTTGTAGCCCGTAAGAAATCCAAATAAGAATAATACGATATATATATATATATCCGCAGATTATTTATTTATTTTTTTTGCTGCAATATATATATATATTTTCTTTTTTTCGCAGAATTTGTTTGTCTCCTTTCTTTTGCAGAATTTTTTTTAGTTTCGCAGATTTTTTTTTTGCAGAGATTTATTTTTTCGCAGATTTTTTTTGGAAGAACGAGAAGAAAAAATAAAACATAAAGAACGAAGAAACCTCTGATTTTGTTACGCAAAAGGTTGATGTTGCGCCTTCTTGATTTCTTCGAACGAACTTAGATAACGAACCAAACGTGGATTAGCTCTGATACCAAGGACGAAAATTGCATCTTGGTCCTTCAATTCTTCGGTAATTGCACTTTAGTCCCTGAACTTTCCAAAATTGTCATTTCTGCCCTAATCAAGTTCTTGAAAATTATATTATGACCCTCTTTATTCTGAGTTGCTATGAACATGATCTTTTTTTTTTTGGAATGTGTCACTAGTATAAAGGAAAAACAGGAGTTACAATGTCGCGTGCATGATATCGCTCATGACGTATCAAGCGGTAATGAAAAAACCGACCTGCCAGCACTAAAAACAAGGCAACCCAAACGACCTACAAGGTCCCAACAAGACCTAAGCCAAAAAAACATCGAGAACAAGCAAGACACGGCTACGTAGGCGTCGAAAACCACTTCAATCAACTGGTATCTGGCACCAAATGTAGTACCAGCAGGGGAGCCCGGCTAAGTGCCAAAACAGCGCCAACAAGCACAGAACCCGAAGACAGTATCACGTAGGACAAGCTTCAGGCGGGAAAGGGGTCATCCGCGGGCAGGTCGGTGCGAAGCGATGAAACGCCACTCCAGTTTTCCAAGGATAAAGACAACCATGAGTAGAACGCCCGCCATGGCCGGCTTCATGTCCCGCCTTCTCTTCTTCAAGAAGCTTTAATATGAGCGTGTTAAGTTTTTCTTTGAAGTTCTTTGCTCGAAATCTTGTTACAGGCCCGGTCGGTATTTGAATCTTCAACTTAGCTTGCTTCTGATTGGACTCGTTCACATCAAAGTATCATCAGAATCGCTCAATCCAAGTGCAGAAATGGAACTACCTCAATCTAATGAACAACCTTAGATTTTCGGAAATCTCCACAAATGGCTGATGCATCTACTTTAACTTTGCCTCACGAGCGCAAGTGGACTCGAGCACATCCTGTTGATCAAATAATTGGTGATCCTTCGGATAGTGTACGGACAAGACATCAACACAGTCTCTTCAGCTGCTTCTTAAGCCAAAATGAGCCAACCAAGGTAGCAGACGCACTTAAAGACCGGGATTGGGTAATTGCAATGCAAGACGAAATCAACCAATTCGAGTGTCTCCAAGTGTGGACATTAGTACCCCGTCCACATGGGAAAACAATTATCGTGACGAAATGGGTGTTTTTTTTGGGAAACGGTAACTAAAATAAATGGAAAAATAGGAGTACAGAGCAGCGTGCATGATAAGGATCATGCCGCACCAAGCGGTAATGAACAACCGACCAGACAGCACCAAAAACCAGGTAACCCAGACAACCTACAAGGTCCCAAACTAGACCTAAGCCAAAGTAAAGTACAAAGCAAAAGGCAACGTAGGAGTCAAAACCACAGCAAGCAACCGGTTCCTGGTACCAGATGTAGTACCAGCAGGGCTACCCAACTAAGTGCCAACAAGCGCGAGACGCACAAACGGAAGACAATATCACGGTGGATAAGCTTCAGGCGGAAAACGTAAGCATGCAGAGAGCATCCGCAAGGCTGGTCGGAACGGGGCATAGACATGCCACCTCATGTTTTCCAAGAAAGCGAACAGGTGATGAAGATGCCAGGGCAGGGTGGTCCACCGCACGCCCAAACGTGGGAGGGCACGGCACGGAAAGCAGGCACACAAGCACGCTATCACGTGTTTCGGACTAGCCACAGCACCTGTCAAGAGAAAAAAGCAAGTAAACATTTCAGTCAAAAAAGGAAGGGAGATACCTACCAGGCGATATGCCACATCCGCCTAAGGGCGCAGACTTGCAGCGCATAGCTAGGGGGGAGAGTGGATAGACGAAGGCAAAGCAGCGACTCAATATCCATAATGAGGAGAGCGGGCTGGCGTTGTCTCCCCTCGTGCCATCTCTTATTCCGTTCCATCCACAAGTGGTACACCAGGGAAGCTAAGGCGTGTCGAGGACCCAACTTTGCAAGGTGCTTGCCCCGCCACCACCTAGCCGCCCAACGAATGCCATCAGGCCAATCACGAACCGGCCAACCAAATCGAAGTTTACGTTTCAGTAAGCGGAGGCACTGTCTGGAGTATGGGCATTCAAAGAAAAGGTGTCGCGTAGTCTCCACCGCGTGCGTGTCGCAAAGTAAGCAAGTAGAGCTTCCAGCCTTCGCCGCAATCCAAGGCTTGTCCTTTGTCGCCAGTCTATCCCGAATAGCAAGCCAAAGTATGATCTCGTGTCTGGGGATGGCCAACGGACCCCCAAAGAGTGAATACCAGGGGACCTTAGGATGCCGCATCCGGATACTATCTCTAGCAGAGGAGGTAGAGAACTTCCCATTGGGGGACGCAATCCAGCTAATCACGTCCTCCTCGTTCGGCCAAACCTGCGGAAGTAAAGGTGCAATCTCCAAATATTCCACCGATGATTGAGCGGGCCAACACCAGCCATCCTCATTAATCACTTTGTAAGCTTTGAGTCAATAGGGAGTCCCATAATCATCGGACCCCGAGGAAAGCGGTCAATCATGGGGCCCATGAGCAGCCACGGATCAGTCCACATACGAATGGAATTCCCATTCCCAATGGTGAAAGTAATGAGCGGTCTGATAATGTCTCGCAGCTTTAGGAGCTTGTTCCAACTCCACGACGTCCGGGTGGTGGGTCTGATGGACCAAAGTGAGGTGTTGTGTAAGCGGGTCTGCCGAATCCAGGTGGCCCAGATCGAGAAGTCATCCCCTCTCAGTAGAGCCCAGAGGAGCCGAAGAAGCAATGCCTTATTATCCGTTTCGATCGAGCGAAACCCCAGGCCTCCTTCCTCTTTAGGGAGGCAGATATCATCCCAAGCAACTTTAGCAGAGGTACCTCTCCACAAGAACTTCCTAAGACGTGTCTCAATGCTCCTAATAATACCTTTGGGGAGAAGGAAGACACACGCCCAATACGTGTGGAAGGTAAGGAGCACAGACTTGATAAGTTGGACCCGACCCGCATAGGAAAGGGACAGATTAGTCCATGAGCCCAACCGACAATCGATACTGCTAAGAAGCGGGGCATATTCATCAATAGTGAGTCGCGACGCGATGAGGGGAACCCCAAGGTAGCGCACAGGAAGGGACCCGTGTGGGATGCCCATAGCGGTCTGAATAGCACCCTTCAGCCGCTCCGCTCTTTTAGATGAACATCTCGCTCTTCTGAATATTAGCCTGCAACCCAGAAAGCGTAGCAAACAGTTCCAGGCCGCTCTTGAAGACCATGGTCGACTCCACATCCGCATGACAGAAGAGGAGTAGGTCGTCCGCAAACATGAGCATATAGAGAGAAGAAGTATCGCATTTCCAGTGATATCGAAATCGGGTGTTGCATCGAATCCCGTCAGCGATGATACAGTACAAGACCTCCATGACGAGCGTGAAAATATAAGGCGAGATAGGATCACCTTGGCGGAGACCGCGTCGCCCATGAAAGAACCCCTCCGGTCTGCCATTGATATTGATGGAGAAGCTAGGCGTCGTAAGGCAAGCTCGAATCCAGCCCACAAAGGTACGGTGGAAATTAAGTGCTTCGAGCGTAGCGAGAACGAAATCCCACTCCACTTTATCATAAGCCTTTGCAATATCAACTTTGAAGGCCACTCGTTCGGGGAGACCGATGCTGTTGTACCCTTGGCAAACTTCCTGAGCTAAGAGAATGTTTGTGGGAGATCCGCCGGCCTGGAATGAATGCCGTCTGCGACGGGTGGACGAGATGGCCGAGGCAGCCCTTTAAGCGGTTAGCGATAACCTTCGAGATGATTTTATATAGTAAATTACAGCACGAGATTGGTCTAAAGTCTTTGGCCATCCTAGGGTTGTCGCCTTTAGGTATGAGCGTGATAAGTGTTGAGTTGAGTTCCTTCAAGAGCTAACCCGTACAGAAGAATTCTTTGATAGCGTGAGTAATGTCAGATCCTACCGTATTCCAAGCATGCTTGTAGAATGCAGCCGTAAACCCGTCAGGCCCAGGAGATTTATTATCACCCATGGAAAAGAGCGCGCTCTTGATCTCATCATCCGTGATCGGTTGAATCATAGCATCGGCCTCATCCGTTCCGAGTTTCTGCTCCAAATAAGGAGCAATCAGAGCCGGGGCATTTGGGGCCGCACGCGTGGATTGGCCAAGCAGCTCCATGTAGTAACGAATCAGCTCCGCCCTTACACAATCATCGCCCTCGAAGGTTTCCCCAGCTTCATTTTCAAGGAAGAAGATCCGATTGATCACCCGACCCGTGGCCACTTTCTTGAAAAAGAAGGAGGTGCATTGGTCGCCATCCTTAAGCCACTCCACTTTGGCACGTTGAGTAAGTGCCGTGTGCTCCATTTCAACCGCTTTGGCGTAGAGAAAGCGGCACCGTCTCTCCAGAATGAGGAGGTTGGGCTCAAAAGGGTGATGGATGGCAAGGTCTTGGGCAGCATCAAGGAACCGTTTCGCATCGAGGGTATTGCGGTTGAGATCCCCCTTCTCGCGTCTTAGCTGCTTCATGGCAGATTTTATCCTTTTGAGACGTTTTACCACTGCGAACATGGGGTAGCCGTCCTCACGATGTAGCCAAGACTCCTCCACCAAGGGGGTAAAGCGGGGGTCATTCACTAAGAAGTTATCAAACTTGAAATTAGGGCCCTTAGCTCGTGGCGGACTAGAAGCCTCAAAGATCAGCGGGGAATGGTCCGAGGTCGATGGAAGGCCGCATCGATAGGTCAAGTCACCGAAACGGGTAAACCAAGAAGGATTACCTACCATTCGGTCGAGTCGTCTCCAAACGCCCGAGGTGCCACTTTGTTGGTTGTACCAAGTGAAAAAAGATCCAACCCGAGGTAGACCGATGAGGTCCGACGAGGTAAGGCATTCGGCAAAATCGGGGCAGCCCCCACCCGAGGACCCTCCACGAGCTTCCATATCGTCTAGAATTGCATTAAAGTCTCCCGTCACGACCCACGGTGTATTCTCACGCACCCGTGAGGTTCTAGCAAAGTCCGCCCATAAATCTCTCCGTTCCGACCGAAGGTTAAGCCCATAAATGAAGGACATATGAAACTCCAGCCTTTCCCCAAAAACTTGGATTTTACAGTGAATGGCCTGTGTCGTGTAGGCTTCCACAATGACATTTACGAAGCGAGGATCCCACCCAATCCAAATGCGAGATGATGGCCCGCCATCGTAATCATAGAACCAGCTCCAGGGCCTTATTGATTGTGCAATACTAGTAGCATTTTGTTCCGAACCTCTTGTCTCATTGAGTCCTATAATCTTCAGGTCATATTTAGCAGTCAGCTCCCTCACCGCCCATCTGTGGTCTAGCCTGTTTAGACCACGCACGTTCCAAGAGGCGACTGGGATCATTGGTCAACCGCTAGGAGGGCTGCTGGAGGACCCTGAGTATCTAAGTTTTCCCACTCCAAATCAGCTAGAGCCACAAACGGGTTGCGGTGGTCGATTGTAGGACTGCTAGAGGTGGCCCGGCTTGTAGAGCTGCCCGTATTGGGCAGATGGGCCATCCTTGTGTAAGCATCCTTAGTGTGGCCCCCATTAGCTTCGTCCTCAATGTCAATGCCAGCCGTGGGTGTCTCCACGAGAATGGCTTTGCCTTTCTCGTTGTTAGCGGCTCGTCTCCGTTCAAGTCTTTTGCGTGGGGCAAAGGTAGGCTGAGAATTGTGTCGCACGGTGTGTTGAGGGTCCGCACCCAAGGTTTGTGGCTGCGCCTGCGTGATTGGCCGGAGATTCTGTCTTGTTGCCATTGCCGTGTGGCCGTGATTGCTTGCTCGGGTTCTTTGGGCAGCTCCCAGATCCATGGGTCCAAGCGTTGCATGTTATGCACTGTTTTGGTTTCCACTCATATTCAACCCGTATTGGTACATGACCGAGTGTCCTCCATCCTCCGTGGGGATTCTAACTTTGAACTGCTCAATAAACGGTTCCTCAAGAGTTTTCTCGATGCAAACCCTCGCGTATTCCAGCCGTTCACCAGTGGCCGTCATCGAGTCAGCAAACAAGGGCCTCCCTATGACACTGGCCACTATTCCCAGACCCTCTTGCGTCCACAGTTCGGTTGGTACATTGCGCATTTTAACCCATAACGGGACAGTCGGGTGGTTCTTCTTCTCAAAGGACATGCCATCTTCCAAACTTCAAGGAAGAGTGGCTGCCCTTGCATGAGCCAAGGTCCCCCCTCCAGGACCGCAGCTGAAGCTTCCGCCGTCGCAAACCGAAACATGAAGAAGCCGTTGATTGTAGTGCGGACTTCGATCAAGTCAGACCAACTAGACTTAGCAAATCGTTCAACGTGAGGAAAGTAAGGTCTCTTTCCTAAGAAGTATCCAACAAGGGTGTGGTCCCATCTGGCAGTGCCTTTTCTAGAAACCGCCCAAGGCGGGCACGCCACAGCTTCTCCATCAGTAAGTGTGGGAGCGGTGTAGGTTAGGTCGAGGCGCGCCGGGGAGGTACGTCGTGGCTGCGCGCTATTGGCCCTGGCACCTTGAAGAACAGCAGCAAAAGATGGGCCATCTCGCTCCCTAAACATTCCTGTCGGGCCTGGCGTATGATCCTGCAGGTGGCGGCGTTCCTCTGTCATAGGCCTAGGCCCGGGGTGAGCATGACTATGAGAAGATTCCCTAGGTTGATGAGCAGCGTACGGGCCTGAATGGGACGGCGTCATGGAGGGAGGAGCCGAGCATTTAACCGTGTAGGAAGCAGCTCCCCTCGTAAGGACCGGCCCTGATCCCAAGGCCTGTGGTATTATGGCTCGGCGGTCAGGGAAACGGCGGTCAAGGTGCTGAGGAAGTTGCGATTCCTCATCAGAGGCATCTTCAACAATCGGGACCATGTCAAAGGGGGGCGTCGTCGCAGCCACACTCACCTTAGGTCTGGGATCATTAAGGTGGACCGCAGGCTCGTTCTCAGTGGTGGCAGCCCCCGGTGGAACCCTAAGTCCGTTAGTATTCCCCATGGAAGTTGGATCGGCCTGAGGGGACGGCGCACCATTGCTAGGTCCATCCTCCTTGCTATGGGAGCGGCCACTAGGTGGCGGCGGTGTGCCCTTGCGGATCAGTCCGCGGGCCTCGTGGCGAGGGTCACGGAGAGGGACTATGGCGGAGATAGAGCGGTGTTTGCGTCCGTGCGGAATCCATGGCGGCTGAGGCAGATTTTGCCTTGGAGCAGGCCGCGAGGTAGTAGGAGCCGGCCCTTTAGTTTGTTGGGCAGAGAAAATAGGCGCCGGCTGTGGCTGGTGGGCGATAGTTCCGGCGGTGACGCGGCCCACATGGGCTTCGAAGGACGCAACGTCAAAATGTTTATCGAAGTCGACGATATTACTCCTCAAGACATCATAGTTCGGTGGGGGGCCTAGGCAAACCAAACCCGGTGGTGGTGACTCCATTGAAGAAGGTGAAGGGTTGCGTGTTGAAGGGAACCGAGGACCAACGTTGCTCCTAAGCTGTTCATAATCCGGCAAAGGGTTAAGGGACTCCATAGCCTCCGGCTGGTCCAGATTATCCGAGGAATCGATCGTTGCAGATCCCATGAGAGTGAAGAACGAAGGTAGAAGGTGAAAGGTCACGAAGAGGGTAGTTGAAGAGTTGGGGGGATCTAGAGTCCTCCCATCGCCGTTTGGTCCCGGCGATGGAGGGTGGGGACGTGGTACGCCGGTCAGCAGTGGTGGGGTGATGCCGGTGGCGGCTGGTGGTTGCTGGTGGTGAAGGAAGGTGAAGGAAGGGGAAAGGTCGTAGGGTATGGAGAGGGAATTCGCTAGAGAGAGAAGTCGACGAAAGTCAATGCGCGTTCGTTTCAAATCCGAAATGGGTGTTTAAAATTACTAAGGCACAAAACACACACCAAACGCACACACTTTTCTCCCACGCGACGGCTCGGTTCTCTCTAGCCATCTTTAGAGAACTGATCCAATGGTACACTGCGAGGTCAGCGTGACGATCTAGTGCCATCCACCACCATCAACAAAGTCTTGAAGAAAAGGACGAAGTGCTGCCACTCGCACTGGTAATTCTCTACGGGTTTGACCCGCCCTATTACATGTCTATTTGTTGCTATTCTGATCCAAGCTACGAGGGCAATCGGGGAACTCGGAAAATTTTTGTTCCGCACCGTACCCGGGGACGTGGCTTCTCCAAGAGATACCGTGTAACCCAACAGTGGTATCACAGCGGGCGCTCGTGATCGGAATCATAACGTGTTTGAATTGAAACGAGGCGCGTGAGAGACGATCGAAATGCCTATGCGGTTCGACCGTTGTTGGGCTGCCCGATGCATCGATTGCCAACCCACGGCCACCAACTCGTGCCGTACGGACCGACGAGGAACCACGGACCGGACCGGGACCCGCACGCAGCGGGACCCGGGCAGCCATTTGTTGCGCGCGGTCGGGCTGCAGCCGCGGGAGCGGGATCGGGCTGCTCCGAGCAGGCCCAATTTGCCTCGAACCCTGGGCCCGACTCTGGCCATGGTGGCTGCGGCACCGACCCAGGGGATCGCCGTCGCAAGGAGCGGTGGCATAGGAAAATCTTGCCCAGCCTCTACCGCGGACAGCGCTAGCGCGCGCGGCGCCCGCTGCATGTATTCTGCCCAGCAACTCCAGCTCGGCCGGAATGCAGCGGCAGCAGTCTTCCCCAGCAAGGCGGCGACCCGACTCGGAAGGGCAGAGACGCCGCAGTCAGCGGCACGACGAATCAGCCGCAGCACTGAACACACGTGCCTTACGCGCGGCGTGTCATCGCCGGCGGCGCAACTGTTCCGGCTCCGCCCGGAGCTCCCCGCCGGCTGCCTTGCCCGTCGTGGCTCTATGGCATGTTTTGATGGCTGAGCAATTTGAGTCGCGGCAGCTGCGTTAGGGCTTCACGCTCAAAGCCTTAACGGGCCTTCTAATGGGCTTGGCCCATTTGAGGCCCAATTTTCGTTTCTTTTAAAATCATGTAATTGTTAACGTGCTCATTATGAATGTGATCTAAGGCGCACTTTCGGGTTTACGAATTTGATTTCCGGGTCATTTGTTAAGGGTTACGTCCCCTCGGGTTGTATTTGTTTTATACGGGTTGTTCGGGACTTATTATCCCCCCGTGTTGTAATTTACCGTTTTATTAGATTAGCTTAAATACGAACACGATGGCCCATTCGATGGATGCCAACCCCGCGGCGGTGACAAGGTGGTGGCCGTTCGAATGACGAAGGACGTTTGACGACTTCAAGACCCGTGCAACGACCCGAAGTCTTCTGAAGACCCATGTAATAGGGATAGACTAGAAATAATCCGCTTTTGCTGTCTTGTAGTTTATTTTCCTATGGTTAATATACTACCTACGTGCGTGTTGGTTTTTGAAATGATAATCATGTTTTATGTGCTTTTATGTGAGATGGTTTATTCTCCCGTTTGGTAAATACTAAGTGGATAAAGGAGTTGGATTCCTGTCTTCTATCATGCTCGAGATGTCTAGCGTTGGGGTGTTTTACGATTTGTTCCGAGTAAGTTGGCGTTGTATATCCCGCCCCAGTGTTAGCGTCTCGAGTGCGTCTTGGACGCCGCTCGTCATACCAGTCCGCCCCCATGAAGTGTATGGCAGCAAGGGGCAGTACATCCTGTGTGATTTGAGCATAATGATAGGTCACACTTAGGCAGTTATACCCAATAAGCAGGGTTAGCGTGAGGGTCAATGACTGAGACAAAGATAGTTGAAACTCTTATTAGATAAGTTCTCGTTTGACGTGACTTTGATAAGATTAGATGAGCCAAATATTGCGTTAAAGGCTGAGGCAAGTCAAGTCGAGTTGGGGACATCAACTCCACTATGAAAATTTCAACGAGGTTTCCGAAACTCTTCTCGGGAGGATAGATTTTCGAGAAAAATAGTGTGAGTCAAGCAAAAGGAAATGTCCTTGTTTGCACTTGATGAATGATAAGATAAACCTAATTAAATCTTTATTTTCTACAGCTTTACGTTTCTTTCTATTTACTGCTTACGAACATTATTACTTTGCTGCTTGAGAGAAATTGTTTGGTGGGACCAAACTACGTGGACTGGCTCCGTAACCTAAGGATAGTCCTAGGTATGGAGTCGCTAACTTATGTCTTCGATTCCCCCGTACCGCAAGTCCCAGGGGCTGATGCGAGTGACGATGACCGGGCTGCGTATGCCAAGTGGCAGATAGACGAGGCAAAGGTCAAGGGCTATATACTTCTTTCCATGAGCAATGAGTTGCAGCGCACTCACTCGATGCCATTTTGCTTAATTTGAAGGAGTTTATTGGCGAACATTCCAAGAGTGCTCGCTATTCCCTAACGGAGCAACTATTTCATTGCAAGATGGCTGAGGGTAGTGACATCGGAGAGCATGTTCTCAAGATGATCGAAAGACTGGAGGCACTAGACTGTTCATGGATAATGAGCTCCAGAACGATCTGATGAAGAAAGGTGAAAGGAAATAAAGTTGTTCTTGTCGCGAATGCTAAGACTCGAGGGTCGAGTAGAAAGAAAAAGTCGGACAAGCCCACTAAGCCCAAACGACGAATTTCGAAAGGCAAGGCCAAGAAGAACATGTTCAAAGGCGCCAAGCCGACGGACAAGTGCCTTCACTGCAATGAGCTTGGCCATTGGAAGCGCGATTGCCCAAAGCTAGCCGCCTCAGGTAAAGAACTTTACGTTTTAGAAACAAATTATTCTATGACAGTATATTAGGCTTCGTGGTTCTTAGACTCGGGAGCTAGTGCTCACGTCTGTGTTTCCAACCAGGGTCTGGAACGAAGTAGGAAGCTGGCGGACCGAGAGATCATGATCAACGTAGGAAGCGGACATAGTGTACCGGCGACCCACATTGGATAAAGAATTCTTGTTTTAATTACTAGACATAGTTTATGCTTTTCGATTGTTTAGTTTTGCCCAAGGAGCTTAAGAATATTGTTTCTATTCCCGTTTTGAGCGGAAACGGTTGCGAGTCCATTTTAGTAATAATATATGCAATATTTATTTTGGAAATAATTGCGTCGGAAGTGCAAGTTTACTGAATCGATTGTATTATCTAAATGTCGAAGATAAAACAAAAACTATGAATACAATCACCAACAAGTGAAAATTGGAGTCGAACTCGAGACTGCTGTGGCATCTTTGACTCGGTCACGCTGGTGAACAGAAGATTCTCGAGTTGGAGAAAACCGGCGTTATAAAAGCCGCTTGGGTCTGATCCCTATCCAACTTGTGATTCTTGTATCGGGATGGAATTGGCCGGGCCAGACTACGGTGGAATACCTTGAGAATGCCCCTCTACTTCCCCAAGTGAGACCGGGAGAGGAGGACACGATACGATGGATTGCGTCAGGGAATGGGCAGTTTTCTACCCATTCGGCGAGGGAACACTTGCGCCTCAAGCTACCAAGGGTACCAAGGTCCACCTTATTTGGACGGCATATCTCTATCCCCCGACACGAGATCATCCTGTGGTTGGCGATTAGGGGGCGACACGCGATAAGCGATGGATTGCGGCAGCGGCGGGAACATCTTCTTGTCTTCTTTGTCACACACAAGTTATGGAGACGACGCGTCATCTGTTCTTTGAGTGTCCCTTCTCTCAACGCTGCCTACGACTGATGAGGGACAAGATACGTTTTGGATGGCCAATACGAGACTGGCACGAGGAAATCCTTTGGGCTGCGCGTAGGTGGCGGGGGCAGCACCTTGCATGGATGGGACCACGGGACGTCATCGCTTCCCTTGTGTATCACCTTTGGGCTGAGCGAAATCGAAGGTGGCATGAGGGGCGACAGCGGCCACCTGAACAGATTGCAGCTGATGTTGAGACCCTGCTATGTTTGCGCCTTTCTACCCTATCGACGAAATACCAGCTGCAGACATGCGCATTACGCCGGGTCTGGCGCATTGCTTGGTAGTGCAGAGAGAGCTTCGTTTAACATTTTTTTAATGTTTTTTTATGTTGTTCTGCATTTGGTTTCCTACCAGTATGGTGTTACTGGGCGGGGCAGTACGACACTGATCTTGCTGTAATTAATTTCCTTGTCGTTAATATTAGTGACCTATTCCCAAAAAAAAAGAATCTTGTATCCTTGGAAAGATGACCAAGTCGCCCTTCACAAGGACTTTTAGGAGAGCCGCCGAACTTGTCGGTTTGATCCACATGGATGTTTGCGGACCGTTCGGGGTAGTGGCTCGCGGTAACTTCCATTATTTCGTTAACTTCACTGATGATCACTCTCGCTTCGGCAAGGTGTATCTCATGAAGCACAAGTCTGATACTTTTGAATGGTTCAAAGAGTACAAGGCTTTGGTGGAAAATGAGACTTGAAAGAGCATTAAAGCTGTTCGATCAGATCGGGGCGACGAGTACATGAGCCTCGAGTTTGACGAGTCCCCAGACCCACGTTCCTAGAATGGCGGAATTTTAAAATTTTACGGGATTTCCCGCCTATCCAAGATTGCTCGGCTACAAACACAACAAATTATTGACATGAAGAGATAAGGGATCAGCCACAATACCTTGTTGAAATCTCTCGACGATGGCTAGCTTCGAATCCTTCGAATCCCCGAGGCGTAGTGCCCCTCTCCTACGCCAAAAGCACACGAACGAGACGCCTTCTTTGCACAAGATCATCACGCCGGCACTTCACTAGCGTTGCAACTGTTCTTGCACGTGCGGCTAGGCCAAGAACGAGCTGCTTGCTGCCCCCGAGAGAGAGAGTGCGAGAGAGAAAGTGATGAGTGGAGAAAACTCTTAGTTTTTCCTCTCTTGAGCTCGAATTTCGAAAATTAGCTTAATCTTTTCTTTAGGATCTCGAAAATCCTTATGTATACCTCTTAGGATTGGCCAAAAATAGGTTGAGGTGGTAGGAGAAAAATCCTCACAACTTCCCTTTTACCAAGTCTTCGTTTTACCAAGTAACGAATTCAAAATTCAAACTTTAAATTCAATTAATTAAATATCCAATATCTTAATTAATTAAAATACCATACTTACTATATTTTAAATATATAATATACAATAAAAATATATTTAATTATTTTCGAAATTTTATCTAATAAAATTCGAAACTTATATATATCCGATATATATATCATTGAATTCCAAATTAAATAATATTATTTCTCTAAGACAATAATAAAGATCTAAATCCAATTTAAATCATATACTAAATATTCAATATCCAATATTTTATTTCAAAAATATATTGTGAGGTGAAAAGACCATTTTACCCCTCACCAATCAAACTTAGCATTTTCGGCCGATCAGTGTTTGGGCCAAGCCCCAAATCTTAATGTCTCTAGGACCTCTCTAATGATGACGTTGTGTCGGTTGCCCTTTTTAAGCTCGACTCTCTTGGTTCGTCTCAGCCAGCCTATGAGGTATCTAGGAGTTCGGTATTCACCTAGCCAGCCCCGTGGTACCGAACAGATCCCAAGTAGTACGAATTTGATCCAATCATAATCCAAGAACCGACAGTAGATTTTTGTCATACGTATAAACCCTTTACGTTTGTCCCGGTCAAGTGAAAGTCACGCATTGTCAAACTTACAGAACTTGACTCTATGTCGTTTACGGTGAAAATACATAAACTGCCCTCCATGACTATCATGAGTCAGTTATATGCTATGGCTAGAGACTTGGAATTCCCGCACATTAAACTTGCCATAGGACGTTAACCTCGAATTAATCAAGACCGTAAATCCCGCTCCGCGGTTCAACCGGCAATTGCATCGAAAAGTCAAGACTGCATTTCACCACTGACCCATGCCACCGGCAAGACGGGCCTAGCAAACTAATAGCAAGTCAAGACCTCAAGACCAACCCCAAGTTAACCCTTTCAGTCTAAGGTTCACGCAGACTACTACAGTCAATCGATCGATCAAGGACAATCCAAGCATGTGATCATTCGATTATGAGCTAGTGTCCAAATACAGATAATCCCATGATTCATCTTGTATCATTGTCACAGGCTCCCACTTCCCAAGTGAACTGTTGGCACAACCGTATTGGACCCATCGACAAACAAGTCATACTTGTCGATCCAGTCACCCAACTGGAGACTTAGACTTGTGGACTAATTTTAATATTGAAGTATCTCAGCTTACTGGTGCCCCTCTCTGTCCCCACAGAATCAGTAACTGAACTACCAATATTTTGATTTTATTAATTTGTCTTATTCACCCAGACTGCAAGGTAAAATCTTTATACTAATTAATAATTTGCCTTTTAATTTATTTATCGAATAATAAACTAGTTTGAATAAAATCATTCCATTAATAGATGTAATCAAATTACATCACTAAACACTACACAATTACCAAATTGCCCTCGTACTCCTAGTCCTTGTACGGCATCTAGGGCATATACCTCAACAATCTCCCACTTGCACTAATGCGACGCGCTAACATATCTTAACCCCATTCTATTGAGGTGCCTATGGAGCATTGCATGTGGTAGTGGCTTCGTGAACGTGTCCGCTGCATTCTCTGCAGAGGCGATTTTCTGCATGGCTATCTAGCCATTTTCAACAAACACACGTAACACGTGGTATTTTCTCTCTATGTGTTTGGATTTACTGTAAGCACATGGTTCCTTAGCTTGTGCAATAGCCCCGCTGTTGTCGCACCACAATGGCAGCGGGCGATCCACGATGCCAGGTACCACCTGTAGTTCCTCCAGGAACTTGCGTATCCAAACACCCTCCTTGGCTGCTTCTGAAGTTGCGATGTAATCCGCCTAAGTGGTGGAATCGGCAGTCGTGCTCTGTTTGGAACTTTTCCAAGACACTGCGCCACCATCGAGCGTGAAGACAAAACTCGAAGTAGACTTTCGGTCATCCACATCTGATTGGAAGTCCAAATCCGTGTATCCATCTAATTCTAAATCTCCTGGGCCTTAAATTAGCACCAAGTGCTTAGTCCATCTAAGGTACTTCAGAACTGTCTTTGCTGCAGCCCAACGTTCCTTACCACGGTTAGCCTGAAACCTACTGACTACGCTCACAGCGTACGCTATGTCCGGTTGCGTGCAAAGCATCGCGTACATCAGGCTACCCACAACTGAAGAGGGGACTCCACTCATCTCTTGTCTTTGTACCTCATTCTGAGGAGACGTGGCCTTTGAGAGATGAATCTCATGCCTCATAGGTAGGAACCCTTTCTTAGACTCGTCCATTTTAAACCCTTTAAGGACTTTATATAAGTAAAGGGCCTGGGACAAGCCTATTGACCTTGTCGCCCTTTCTCGAAATAGGCGAATTCCTAGAATATAGGTCACTTCTCCCAGGATTTCATAGAGAATTCGGTCGAAAGCCAAGCTTTGACCTCTGAGAGCATCCCAATGCCGTTTCCTATCAAAAGGATATCATCTACGTACAATACTAGAAACGACACCTTACTCCCACTAGCCTTTCTGTAAACACAGGGCTCATCTTCATTCTTTATGAATCCGTAGTTCTTAACTACTTCATGGAACCGAAGATTCCAACTACTTGAAGCCTGTTTCAGCCCATAAATGGACTAATTTAGTTTGCACACTTTTCGAGCATCTGCTTCTGACATAAAACCTTTGGGCTGCTCCATATAGATTTTATCTTGGAGGAATCCATTCAGGAAAGCGGTCTTTACGTCCATCTGCCAGATCTCATAGTTATAGTGTGCTAATATATCAAGCATGATTCAAATGGACCTTATCATTGCGACAGGTGAGAAGGTTTGCTCATAGTCAATTCCCTCTTCTGACTATACCCTTTCGCTACAAGCCTAACTTTGTACATCTCCACCTGTCCATCAGATCCAATCTTTTTCTTGTAGATCCATTTGCCAATTGGTCTGAAACCATTAGGCAGGTCTACAAGAGTCCAAACCTGGTTTGTGCGCATCGAGTCCATTTCGGCCTGCATAGCCTCAAGCCACTTGTTGGAGTCTGTACCAGCAATTGTCTAGTTTAGGTGACGGGATCGTCCCCGATGCATCCCTCACTCGCAGCATCCCATGCTCGACGTGTACTATACCATATCTCTCAGGCATATGAGATATCCTACTGGACCAGCGCAATTGCGGCTGAGCCATGTTTTCTGGAACGTCGTCTAACGACTCTGGAATAGGAGTTGATTCATCCTCTAACTCTCTTAGAGTTATTTCTCGTCCTTTACCACATTCACCTACGAATTCTTCCTCCAAGAAAGTAGCGCGTAAAGTGACAAACACACTGTGTTCGTCTGGGACATAGAAGTAATACCGCGTTGAGTCCTCGGGGTATCCGACGAATCTCGCCATTAATGATCATTACAAACACACTGTGTTCGTCCTTTATGATGACGTTGTGTCGGTTGCCCTTTTTAAGCCCGACTATCTTGGTTCGTCTCAACCGGCCTAGAAGGTATCTAGGAGTTCGGTATTCACCTAGCCAGCCCCGTGGTACCGAACAGATCCCATGTCGAGTACGAATTTGATCCAATCATAATCCATGAACCGACAGTAGATTTTCGTCATACGTATAAACCCTTTACGTTTGTCCCGGTCGAGTGAAAGTCACGCATTGTCAAACTTACAGAACTTGACTCTATGTCGTTTACGTCGGTGAAAATGCATAAACTGCCCTCCACGACTATTGTGGGTCAGTTATATGCTCTGGCGAGACTTGGATAAATTCCTGCACATTAAACTTGCCATAGGACGTTAACCTCAAATTAATTGAGACCGTAAATCCCGCTCTGCGGTTAACCGGCAATTGCATTGAAAAGTCACGACCGCATTTCGCCGCAGACCCATGCCACCGGCAAGACGGGCCTAGCAAACTAGTGACAAGTCAAGACCACAAGACCAACCCCAAGTTAACCGTTTCGGTCTAAGCTTCACGCAGACTACTACAGTCAATCAATCGATTACGGACAATCCAAGCGTGTGATCGTTCGATTACGAGTCAGTGTCCAAATACAGATAATCCCATGATTCATCTTGTATCATTTGTCACAGGCTCCCACTTCCCAAGTGAACGATTGGCACAACCGTATTGGACCCATCGTCAAACAAGTCATACTTGTCGATCTAGTCACCCAACTGGATACTTAGACTTGTGGACTAATTTTAATATTGCAGTATCTCAGCTTACTGGTGCCCCTCTCTGTCCCCACAGAATCAGTAACTGAACTACCAATATTTGGGTTTTATTAATTTGTCTCATTCACCCAGACTGCAAGGTAAAATCTTTAGACTAATTAATAATTTACCTTTTAATTTATTTATCGAATAATAAATTAGTTTTGAATAAAATCATTCCATTAATAGAACTAATCAAATTACATCACTAAACACTACACAATTGCCAAATTGCCCGCATACTCCCAGTTCTTGTACGGCATCTAGGGCATATACCTCAACAACATAACACCGCCCAGAACACCGCAGTTGAACGGTGTGTCCGTACGCAGAAATCAAACTCTGTTGGATAAGGTTCGTTCTATGCTGAGCTATACAGACCTGCCCATATCGTTGTGGGGTCATGCCCTGTTGACAGCGGCACACATTCTGAATAGATATCCTACAAAGTCCGTCGATCGTATTCCGTATCAAATATGGACAGGACCAAAACCGAGCTTGAATCACATTAGAATTTGGGGTCGCCCCGCATCGTGAAAAAGCTCAAGATAGAAAAATTAGAATCGAAGGCTGTGAAAGGACGTTTTGTCGGGTATCCTGAGGATTCCATGTGATACCAATTTTACTCCACGATGATCAGAGAATCGTTGTAGCCCTTCAGGCTCACTTGAAGAGTCGTCAGAAGCGCTTTCATGGACTCTAGTGTCGGATGACACCGTAGATCAGTCCGAGATGCAACCTGAGTTGCGCAGGTCGGGTAGAGTATCTCGCCAGCGCTTTCTTCCTCCAAGACTATGCTACCATTAACTTAACATGCTAGCACGCCTAGCTACTTTATTTCGAAAAGACTAATCAGCCTTTCGCTCGTCCCCTAGGGAAGAGAATTCCTGGGATGGTCCACGTCGAGCATGACGTTGCTGCGATGGAAGGGAATGTCGGAGACGATCCCACTACCTATGACCAGGCAATCAGGGATAATGATTCGGAGAAATGGCTTATAGCTATGCGAACCGAAATGGATTCTATGCACGAAAACCAAGTCTGGACTCTAGTAGACCTCCCAGATGGTTTTAGACCCGTTGGGTGTAAACGGCTCTAAAAGAGAAAGATTGGATCCGATGGATTGGTTGACACATACAAAGCTGGGCTTGTGGTGAAAGGGTACAGTAAAAAAGAGGGCATTGACTATAAGGGGGCATCCTTTTGATAGGAAATGATATTGGAATGCTCTCGATGGTGAAAGCGTGTCTTTTGACCGAATTCTCCATAAAAGATTTGGGAGAAGCTACCTACATCTTCGGTATTCGCCTTTATAAAGATCGAGCGAGTCGTATCTTACGACTCTCCCAGGCCCTTTACTTAGAGAAGGTCCTGAAGCGATATAATATGGACAGCTCTAAGAAAGGGTTCCTGCCTATGCGACATGAGATTCATTTTTCCAAGGCTATGAGCCCTCAAAGTGAATTGGAGCGGAGAGATGAATGGAATACCATAAGCATCCACAGTGGGTAGCTTGATGTATGCGATGCTTTGCACGCGACCTGACTTAGCGTACGCTGTGAGCGTAGCCAGTCGTTTTCAGGCTAAGCCTGGTAAGGAACATTGGACAGCAGTTGTAGAATACCATTTGTAGTTGTGCTTTGATTTCATTAGTTGTCCTTGTAATTAGAGACTTTATTTGTATTTGTCCTTAGTTTAGGACTTAGCTTGTTATCTATAGCAAGTATCTTTGGTATAAATACCGTGTATACAATTGATCCGAAAGGCTTGCAAATCTAATTCTAGAGAGAGAAAGTCATAATTCATTCTCTCACTACACGAATTCTCTCTCAAGTTCTTCAAAGAAGGTTTTCGATCGAAATCTTATTTTCTATAATTATAATTGATTTCCTTAGGATTTCAAGTATAGGACCGTAGAGTTGATAAATTAGGACCTAAGAATTGGTATCAGAGCAGATTCGTTCTGTTTTGAATCGAAAATTGTTAGAATCGGATCGAAATTTAATTCTGGAACTGTTCCATCGAAGAACAGTTTTGGCGCGAAATCTCGATCTGATAGCTCTATTCTGTGCTTATTTGATTTGAATTTGATGTCCATGTGCTCGTTTTAGTGCTAAAAATCGTTTGCGATTAGATTGGTTGTGTTTAGAACATAAATTTAGCAGATTCGATTGGATTTGAGAAGTTACTATTTGCGCGTAGAAATCTTAGAACACGTTCTAGTTTTGCTCTATTTGATATATTTTGCTTCATGACGTGTTTAATTGGTTGTTCGTGCGTATTCATCAGCTGATTAGGAGCAGATACCTGTAATTTCACGGTCTAATTCATCGTTTTTTTTGCCGAAATTAGTGTTAACTAGGGTTCTGAGACTGTTTGCGCCATTTCAATTTTTCTGGCTAGAGTCTTCGATCGAATTCATTTCTCGATCGAAAAACTTTGCGCTATAATTTTTCTCGGTCAAAACTCTATGTCAGCGCTAAAATCATCGTAATCAGAAGCGATTTTAGTTGAAAAATTTCTCGAGCATTATCAAGCGAAATTTTTCGACGAGACCAATTTTGACCTTTGCGCTCGCAAAACATTCCGTCGAAAAACATTTTCGGTCAGAATATTAAAGTTTGACCTAGCGAAAATCATTTACGGTCAAAAAACTTTTCCATTCAACGAATCTATTTTGACACGGCGAGAAACTTACGAGACGTACTGTTTCTTGCGATCGAAAGATTTTGTGCACTTTTCTTCGCTCGTAAAATTTTTTGCTGACAGACTTTCTCGCACGATAACAGTAACGACTACATTTTACTTTGACAAAATTATTTTCGATCAAACTCTAAAGATTGAATCGAAAATGATTCTCGACTGCTTTAGAATCAAACGCTACTAACTAATTTGCTACTTGTGAAGCACATAACATCAGTTCAAATCATCAAAACAACAACCGAAGATCCTTCATCAACTCAACAAACCAAAATAGATGCTTACTCTCTTGGAAACGACAATCATCCTCCAATTCTCAAAAGAGGCGAATACACAGTGTGGAGGAGTCGATTCTTGAATTTCATTGAGCTTAAAGATCAGGCTGAAGACTTGCTTAAATCACTCTTTGAGGGACCAGAAGTATTTTATATAAATCATGAAGGTGATAGCTCGAATAATCCTCCAGTCGAACCCACTAGGCGAGTGAAACTACCTAGCGAGTACGACGATGCTGAGAAAAGAAGAGCGAAGGCAGATCTGATAGCCAAGAATACACTAATGCAGGGCATCCCCAACGATATCTATAGACAGATAGATAGCCTCCCAACGGCTAAAGGAATGTGGGATGAACTGGAGAGGATGATGCAAAGAACCGAAGTAGGCGTCAAGGCTAAGAAGGCGAATATACTCACGGCATATGATTCCTTCAAAGCTAAGAATGAGGAGAGTTTACATGATCTTTATCAGCGGCACCTCACCCTTCTCAACGAAATGAGGAAAATTGATATCAAGAAGACAAACATGGAGATGAACGTTCGGTTTTTGTCCTCGCTGCCCACAGAATGGAAAAAGATATTCACTCAACTCCGACAGAACAAAGACTTGGATGAGTTGGATATTCATGTTGTTTTTGACAACCTCGCTCAACATGAAGAAGACATCTGCGAGATACAAAAAGAGCACAAGGGCAAACAAGCCGAAGACTCCATAGCCTTAGTTTTAGAAAAGAGGAGCTCCCACTCACGCAAGGAAAAGCATGTCAAGCTTCCCAGCTCTTCAGAGGATGAGGAACCATCGGATTCAGAGCTTCCTCCTGAAGTCAGATAATTTGGGAAACAGTTGGCCTTAATTGCCAAGATAATGACGAAGCAATACTTTAAGAAGAAGTCATCATCTTCTGCTAATCGTCTTCGAACTACAAGCTTGAAGAATAAAGAGAAACCAACTAAGTCCTCAGAAGCCACAACCTCTAAAGACCCACTTAAATGCTTCAACTGTGGGAAAACTGGTCACTTTGCCAGAGAGTGTACCCTTCCAAAGAAAAAGGATGCTAACTACTACTCCAAGAAGGTTCAACTTACAAAACAGAAGGAAGCTGGAGTAGCTCTAATGGCGGAACAGGACCGCTGGCTAGAGGACAGCTCAGATTCTGACGCTGAAAATCTCGCACTAGTGGCGCGCCTCGACGATGATGAGGAAGATGGAACTCCCACGAGGGTGGACAACGATAATGCATCCACTACATCCGAAAAGAGGTAGAAACCTCTGACATTACACATTCTGACTTGTTAGCTGAATTAAATTCGAAATTTGCTAACATGGTACTTGAGTAGAAACGAAGTATAAACTTAGAGAAAAAGCTTCTTAAATGTAAGGAAACCATAGCTAGTCTCGAAGAAAAGTTAGGAGCTCTAATCTCAAAATAGACGAATTAACTAAGAGACTCCAATCATATAAGACTAAGCATATCTCATTAGAACAGCATAGTTCGGTAATAAAGGAGCTAGAGGACAGGTTAGACAATAACCACAAATGTCTACTAAGGAACTTAGATGAGAAGAGCCTTGTTAAAAGTATATTTGAAGCAGCAACTAAAAAGGTCACTAGTCTAGACGTTGAGTTAGAAAAATCCAATTCTAGGATTAGTGAATTAGGGAAGAGTCTAGATACATGTCAAGCCGAAAAGAGCACTGCTCTAATTAACTATACTACCTTAGATGTCGAACGTAAGAAGCTATATATGAAGATTAAGAAATTAGAAGATCTTCTTGTAAAAGGGATCAAACTGATCAGACTATATTTTTGAATCAGCCCAAGGACATAGAATTTTATGATTATAAGTTTGGCTTAGGCTTCGAGAATCCATGACACTTGAAGAAAGTTGACTGCAAACAACTTTATGATGTCAAGTACAAGGGTCTCGGACTAGCATCTCTTATGGTTTTTTCTAATGCAAAAGAAATTAACGCGTTAGAAAAAGCTAAGATAAAATCCAAGACTAAGACTGAAATTCCCTTTCCTACACTGAATTGAATCAAAGTGACAAAACTAGGGAACTTCTTAAGGGTTCGAGCTTTGAGTCAATTTATCTTCCCGAAGATCGTTCTAAATCGAAGGAAATTCATACTCAATTCTGAAAATTCTCTCTATATACCACCAATTGTTAGGAAAATAGAAGAGTTAAGGGCCTCTTTAGAAAAAGAAAGAGAGAATTTTAAAGCTGAAAAGAAATTGTTCACAAAGGAGACGGAAACTCTCAAAGCTTCCTCCATCTCACAAGCTATTTCTCACTCAACTCCCTCAACTAATAAGATCATTCTAAAAAGCGTGAAGAAAGAAAAAGTGCCTTCAAAAGATCAGAAACAGAAAAATAATATTTTGAAAAGTCCCAACTCTAATCCTGTTTCACCTATGTCTACAGGGAGCGTAGGGCCAGCATTAGAGTGCAAGGCAAGAGTGTCTAGTTAGTTTTTTCGTCCTAAAATATCGATCGATCGATCCTAAAATGTTAAAGCAAATTTTTTTTTTCGTATCGATCGATCGTTCAAATTTATTTGTGTATGTAGTTTTCAGTATTTCGTACCGAAATTATATATTTAGTTAGTTATTTCTTTTTAATTTAATTTAAATATCATAAGGGCAAAAACGTCATTTTATAGCCCTTTAGGGGGCGGTGACTAGGAAAAAGGGGGCGGTGAATAGTAATTCCCTTTAAAAACAGAGGAGTCCATAGAGTTGAATGCTTCTATGAATACATCTCCTTCTGTACAAATAAAAGACAGTCGTAGAAATAAATGAGCCGTTTCTTCTCTTCAAATAATTGCTTCCAGATGTTCTCTTCAGCCTACCACTTTTAGAAGCACTAATTTCGAAATAGACTCTACTCAGCAATAAAAAATAATCATTCTAATGCAAATGCCTCTGGGAAGACTCATAGGAAACAAGATCCAGCCTTTAAGAAAGCATATGGCGCTATTCATGCTTGTTCTCACCTAAGGTATCTCGTAAAGATTGAATCTCCCAAGCACCTTAGGAGACTATCCAAAGAAAAAAATCTTTTCCTCGATCAAGCCTACCAAAGCATTTGTCCGTGCTGAAATTAATCTTCCCTACCAGGTTCAACTTAAATGGGTTCCTAAATCAACTCCTAAAAAGACAAAAGCCGAAAAGGCCAAGTCTTCTACAAAGGGCAAACTCAATTCAACTTCTTCGAGATTGACTTGGGTTGTCAAAGCTCCTACTAGCACTAATTTAGGAATCATATCTGAACCAACATCTAAATCTGCTAGTCTGAGAGGACCCATTTACAAGTGGTACCTAAAGCTCTCTAATTTGATTTTGCAGATCCATCATGTGTGGTACCTCGACTCTAGTTGCTCCACACACATGACGGGAAATCAAGAGCTGCTGAGCAACTACCAAGACTGACCAAATGGCAAAGTCAGATTTGGGAACAACGACTCGGCTCCGATTCTCGGCTTCGGAGATATAATTCTGGAAAATCTGACAATAAAGGATGTCTCCTATGTCGAAGGTCTCCACCATAACTTGTTCAGCATAGGCCAATTCTGCAACAAAGGATTCCAGGTGGTCTTCCATGCTGACCGGTGCAAAATATTGGACAGTCAGGATAAAGAACTCCTCCAAGGACTTCGGAAATCAAATCTTTACACGATAAACCTGACCTCCGTGCGGATCTCAACTGCTGTTTGCCTCATTCAGACTGTAATTCAGAGGAACAGCCTATGGCATCAACGCATGTCTCATCTCAACATTAAAGCACTTCAACGTCTTTAAGTGAAAAAGTTGGTTCACGGTCTTCAAACTATAATACTACAGAAAGAACACCAATGTTCAGCGTGTCAACTAGGAAAAATGAAGCGAGCGTCGCATCATATTAACCTGGTTGCTTCTACTTCACGACCTTTGGAACTGCTACACATGGACCCTCTGTGGACCGATGCAGATACAGAGTATTAATGGACGCAAGTACGTGCTGGTTATCGTTGATGATTACTCTCACTACACATGGAAAAAGTTCCTCCGAACTAAGAATGAGACAGGGGACTTGATCATCAATTCGGTGAACTCTACTCAAAATTTACTGCAACAGACTATCCAAGTCATCCGAATGGACAACGGCACTGAATTCAAGAGCAAATACCTCAGTGACTTTTACCATAAACATGGGATTGGTCAGCTACTCTAAGCCACCAAGACACCTCAACAGAATGGGGTCGTTGAAAGGAAGAACAAAACTCTAGTTGAAGCCGCACGTACGATGCTGATTCATTCTGGTCTTCCACACTTCCTTTGGGCTGAAGCAGTAAATACCGCCTGTTTCACTAAGAACAGGACGGTGATTCACAAGCGCTTCGATAAGACTCCGTACGAGATCATTAACAAACGAGTACCCAACATTTTCTTCTTCAAGGTCTTCGGGTGCAAGTGCTTTGTGGCGAACGACAGAGAGCAACGTGCGAAGTTCGACCCTAAAGCATTCAAAGCCACTTTTGCCGGGTATTCTTCCACTTCGAAGGCGTACCGAGTATACATCAAGTCCAACCGAACTATCAAAGAAAGCTACAATGTCACTTTCCACGAAGTGGCAGAGATGGCTTCTGGATACATCAGTTCAGAACCCGTGCCTAACCAGATGGCTTCTGAATACGACAGTTCAGAACCCATATTCACTGGTGTGTTGGCACAAAACCAACAGAAGATGGCAACAACTCAGGATTCAACGTCAGAAGAAGCTATGAGACTTGTGTTAGAGGACTTGGACTCTCTCTTTCTCAACCGTATATCGACCAGACACCATCACTGCTACACCTCTAGTGGATTCTCCACTCGATGGGGCCGATGTACAAAGCTCTTCAAATGTCCCCACTTCACCCGATTCAGAATTACCACAGCACACTGAAGAACCTACCATGGTTGTTGAGGAAGTATCGTCAGAATCGCTCAATGCAAGTCCAGAAATGGAACTACCTCAATCTAATGAACAACCTGAGATTTTTGGAAATCTTGACCCACAAATGGCTTATGCATCTACTTCAGCTTTGCCTCACGAGTGCAAGTGGATTCAAGCACATCCGGTTGATCAAATAATAGGTGATCCTTCGGGTAGTGCACGTACAAGACATCAACACAGTCTCTTCAGCTGCTTCTTAAGCCAAAATGAGCCAACCAAGGTAGCAGACGCACTTAAAGACCCGGATTGGGTAATAGCAATGCAAGACGAAATCAACAATTCGAGCCTCTCCAAGTGTGGACATTAGTACACCATCAGCATGGGAAAACAATTATCGGGACGAAATGGGTGTTCAAGAACAAAAAGAATGAAGATGGAGAAGTGATCCATAATAATGCAAGACTGGTTGCGAAGGGCTACAACCAACATGAAGGCATTGACTACGACGAGACATATGCTCATGTTGCCAGAATCGAAGCCATCCACCTCTTCTTGGCTTATGCGGCTCATAAAGACTTCAAAGTCTACCAAATGGATGTTAAGACCGTCTTTGTCAATGGCGTGTTAAAGGAGGGAGTCTATGTCGCTCAGCCAGAAGGTTTCATTGATCAAGAACATCTCGATCACGTCTATCGATTGGATAAAGCTCTCTACGGACTGAAACAAGCTCCACGTGCTTGGTATGATGTTTTGATTGATTTTCGCGTGAAGTCTGGATTCCTCCGAGGAATGATCGAAACCTCTTCATCAAATGGCAAGACAACGATCTGATGGTCGTCCAAGTTTACGTAGACGACATCATCTTCGGATCAACTAATCCAGGGCTCTGCAAGAGGTTGGAAGATATCAATAGAGAGACCATGCTGAAGCTTCACAGGTTCGTGAGAGAACAACCGCTTCTGATGGAACTTCTTGAGGACATCGAGGAGCGGTTGGAGCTGAGGAACAGCATTCGAAACTTCGAGCACGCGCTGGGCTTGCACAGGTCTTACTTTTCCCGACGAGGACAGATGGCTCAGAATGGCAATCAAGCACAAAGGGGGAGAATGTACAATACCATTTGTAATTGTGCTTTGATTTCATTAGCTGTCCTTGTAATTGGGGGCTTTATTTGTATTTGTCCTTAGTTTAGGACTTAGCTTGTTATTTATACCAAGTATGTTTGGTATAAATACCTTGTATACATTTGAGCTTAATAGAGAATTTTAGTTAATTGATCCGAAAGGCTTGCAAATCTAATTCTAGAGAAGAAAGTCAGAATTCATTCTCTCACTACACGAATTCTCTCTCAAGTTCTTCAAAGAAGGTTTTCGATCGAAGTCTTATCGATTTCCTTAGGATTTCAAGTCTAGGATCGTAGAGTTGATAAATTAGGACCTAACAGCAGTCAAGACTATCCTCAAGTACCTCAGACGAACTAAGGATATGATGATGGTCTATGGTAATGGATAATTGGAAGTGGAAGGGTATGCGGATTCGGATTTCCAGTCTGACGTGGACGATCGAAAATTCACTTCAGGATTCGCCTTTACGCTCAACGGTGGAGCGGTGTCTTGGAAAAGTTCCAAACAGAGCACTACTGCAGATTCCACTTGCGAAGCAGAGTATATAGCGGCCTCAGAGGCAGCTAAGGAAGGTGCTGGGATGAGAAAGTTCTTGGAAGAACTTGGTGTCGTTTTTGTAGCAGATAGGCCATTGCCATTGTGGTGTGACAATATTGGCGCTATTGCTCAGGCGAAAGAATCGAGATCTCACAGCAGGCCCAAACATATAGAAAGAAAGTACTACGTCTTACGTGGATTCGTTGAGAATGGCTACATAGCCGTGCAGAAGATTGCGACCGCAGAAAATGTGGCCGACCCGTTCACCAAGCCTCAATCACAGGGGCTTGGCCAAGTGCTTAAAAGACTTGAGGGTAAAATTAGAATTTAATCCTAAGCTGATTTTCGAATTATGCCTTGGGAAGTTATTTTGAAAATTAAATATAAATATGGATATTATATATTTGGAATATTATTTATTTTAAGTTGGAAATTTCTAATTTAATATAGGATTAAATTTTGAATTTTAATACCATATTTAAAGATACTTAATTTGACTTGGTATTAAGTTGTCTAATTATGGTATGTTTCCTTGTATGAATTTTGAATTCAAAAGGGGAGAGATATATATCGCAAAAATCTATCAAAACCTTTACGAGTAAAAATCGAAAAATCTCAAACCTTTGAATAGGTGAAGCTTTTCGATCCTAACCATTGTAAATAGGGCAGCCCTATTTCATAATTAGAGAGTGATTTTCGAAATTACAAAGGCACAAAACACACACCGAATGCACACACATTTCTCCCACGCGACGGCCCGATTCTCTCTAGCCATCTTTAGAGAACTGATTCAGTGGTACATTGCGAGGTCGGCGTGACGATCTAATGCCATCCATCAACATCGACGAAGTCTTGAAGAAAAGGACGCGGAGCTGCCACTCGCTTCAACTGGTAATTCTCTACGGGTTTGACACGTCCTATTACGTGTCTATTTGTTGTTATTCTGATCCGAGCTACGAGGGCAATCGGGGAACCCGGAAAATTTTTGTTCACCATACCCGGGGACATGGCTTCTCCGGGAGACACCGGGTGACCCAACACTCGGCCCATAACAAACGCCAAAATGGTTTCGCCCGCACTGTTGGCACCGGGGCGCTGGGTTCAGTGGTCGGTTGTGGATGTTGATCGGTCCTTGATTGATGTTCGGGCGCCAATTCTGATGAGAGGCAAAGCGGGACAATTCCTTGATCTGCGGATATACTCCACAACCGGCATACATCCTTGCTTCAGATTCATGAATTCATACATTCGCTGGTCCTGGTCGTGAGCAGTGAAGTACTTATCATATAAAAGTTCTCTGAAGCGCTCCACGAAATAGTAGCGGGATCTTCCAACACCTTTACAGTGTTCCACAAAAAACGGGTGCTTCCCCGAAGTAAGGAAATGGCATACAACACTTTCTAATTATTTGGCACACGACTATAGACGAAGAGGTCTTCGATTGTGCCGATCTAGTCCTCGGCCGCTGCAGGGTTAGCGGCCTCGGCAAAAGTTGGGGGATTGAGCTTACGAAATCGTTCCCCAATGATCTCCACGCGATCGGGCTGCGGGGAGGTGCGGTGCTCCGATGAGCTCCGGTGATGGATCAGGTCATTTATCTGATCTGATTGTCGCTGGATTAGTTCAGTCAAACGATGTATGGTATCATGTTCGCGAGTCGGGGACTCAGATTCGTCCCGCCGACTTGTTTCTCCTGCAAACTCACGTCTCGGTCTTCCTCTCGGCATTTCCAAATACTAAATAATACACATAAACGTACACATTAGAGCACACAGTCACATTAAAACATAACACTTACAGGCAAGGCTGGTTTTCCCGGCTTCTGAGCGGTAGTTAGGGGTGAGCAAAAATATCCGGAAACCGGATTCCAATCCGGTATTCGGTTTCAAAACTCGGAAAAATGGATATCCGGTTATAAAAATCGGATCGGATACGGATATTGGTTTGTCTAAAATCCGGATATCCGGTATCCGATTTTATATTTAAAAAATAAAAAAATAAAAAAAATAGTCCCAAAAGAAAAATGAAGGTCCAAAAAGGAAAAAAAACCATCAAGTAGAATATTTAAATTTATATTATTTTATAATTGCAAAAACTTTGTTAGAGAATTGTGTGAATTACTATGTGTAGAAATTCTTATTATTAAAAATATATTTTTTATTGTGGTAAGAAATAAAAGATTATGATTTTGAAAAGAAAATAATGCAAAAATATAAGAAAAATAAATTTAAAAACCGGATGCGGATATCCGGTATAAATATCCGATTTTCGGATATCCCATTTTCGGACGATTAAAACCGGAGCGGATACGGATACCATTTTTCGATATCCGAAAATCCGGATATCCGATCCGAAAAACCGGATATCCGATTTTGCTCACCCCTAGAGGCAGTACAGGGACAGTCTTCAGAATCTAGAACCTACGCTCAGATACCACCTGGAGCGACCTTACTTCTTAATTAAATAATTTGGCGGATTTCCGCAACGAAAGACGTGGAGGACTCGTTTAACAAAAACTTTCTAACGAATAATATACATATATAATATTGTATCGGGTTTACAAAAAGTGTCATATTAATACATCGGGCCGAAGCCCCAAAAATCTGAACCCGAATATACTATACCGTCGCATCACATGAACAGCGCCGCCCTCAAAAGCCCGTGGAGTCACCACCGCCAGCCAGCCTAAAGCTCAACCCGGACACCCATCGGTGTCGGGCTCAGTCTCACCTACAAAAATACAACCCTGAGCAATTGCCCAGTAGATGGTCATAAAAATATGCAATGCATATGTGCTCTCGACCCAGTCCCAAATCCTCACAACATGATAAAATGAACGCACGATCCTACGTCATATCACAACATATAACAGGTCCTAGGCTAGCCTCGGCACCCACGCGAGCAATGACGATAAATACCACAATCATGCTGTAGCCCACGCTGGCAGTGCCAGGTCGCTCCTTCCGCAATCACAATCTCATCCCAACGGTTTTGCACCCCGAGTCGCGTCTACAACATTATACCCGGGTAGACAGGTCACTCCACGCCTGAGACAAATCAAAATCCGGTGGTGTGCACCTCAGGTAGCTCAATCCCGAGTAGACAGGTCTCGCCAAGCCTATTCCCACCAGGTGCCCATCGAGTCTAAACCTGACTGCCAATATCGGCCACTCTACCCCACTCATCCGACACCGTAAGGCGTCACCGTGTAAATACGGTACAATAATCGCTCACATGATATGTCGTGAAATGCAAGCAGTATCAATCACACGTAACACACGACATGTCTCAAAAACTTAAATCTCAAAACACGAAGAAATATTAATAAAATGCCATGCTAGGCCGAATATTTTAAATCCCAAAAATAATCTTTAAATTTTAAAATAGGGTTGACTCGGGAATTTTATTCAACGTCCGAAAATATTTAATTTAAAATGATTTGGGCTGAAAATAACTTTAAAAAAAAATGTTGTAAGTCTATCAGACAGTTGCAAGACCACCTTGGGTCAGCCGAGGCTAGCCCAAGAACCGATCCTCTACCGAGCCAGTGGCTCGATGGAGTCGAGCCATTGGCTCGATGGATTCGAGCCATTGGTTCATAGTTAATCACGCTCTGGTCAAGCAACCGCGCTCATCAGCTAGACTTGGTTTCCTGTCTCCTTAGAACTCAAGGATAACAGAGGTACGATCCTATAGAACAGATCCTGTTCAAGTAAGGTCGTGGCTGAAAATAACTTTATTTAAAAGAATTTGGGTCTGAAAAGGGTTAGCCAAAGCCCAAATAAGTTTTCGGTCAAAGCCCACACATTAAACGCCGAAAGTCAACTCGAAAAGCTTGGTCAAGTCGAAATCGCCCGATCGAATGCGCGAAGCCTGGTTTTAAGCCCGCGAGAAGCCCGACTTCTCTCACAGGAAACACCCCGCGAAAGTTAAGTCGGCCCGCGGGCCCGCGTTATCTCACGATTCTTGAAAGGCCTCAGCCCGCGAATTTTGAACTCTGGCCCGCGAAAAAACATGTTTCACTCTCCGAATGCAAAACTCTCTGGGCCCGGGAAACACTTTCACGACCCAAAATCAAATTCGCCCGATTTCCTGTTCATTCGAAAATCTCTTTTCACTCCTAACTCGCGAAGTAAATCGGCCCGCGAACTCTAAAATCGCCCGAAACTTAAAATCGCCCGCAAACTTTACTGTTCATGCGAAAACTCATCTTCATGTATAAAATCCCAAATTTTCTGGGAATTTTTGTCACACAAGCACCTTCCAAAATTATCATAAACACATAACAAATTCTAGAACTCATATGTTGAGCTCGAATACACATTATAACACATCAAGAACATTACAAAAAAAATTTCGGAAATCATAAATTAAGCTCTTTTGAACTCGGATGACCTTTCATCCGAATTCTGAGATTTTTTGGAGAATGTAATGCGGGTTGTAGATGGTAAAAAACCACCTACCTAACCTCCTTTCCTGTGTTCGGATAAATCTTATAGGTCGAAAATCAGCTTGCCTCCTTCGTTTTCTTCTTGCTTTGTTCGTCACCTTCTTTCTTCTTTGTTTTCTCCTTTTTGCTTTCACGTTTTCTTCTTTGGTTAACAATGGTTGTTTTTAGCCTAAGTACTAAGGGGTTGACATGTAACATACGTGTATTACCCTTTTCACTAAGTAACCTCTTTTTAACTTGGGCTTCATTATTAATTTGGGCAATTTTAAATCTCTAGGCCTTCCTTAAGTAATTTGGGACTTTCTATACTTTTTGACTTTTTTATATATTTTCCACTCCTATTTATTTCTTGGACTTTCTATGTTTTTCGGCCCATAAAATTTTATTTAAGTCTTGGACCTAATTATTATTTTTGGCTCGATTCCGAAAAATCGGATTTCTTCGAAAAGTCGACTTCATTAATTTCGAACATTTACCAAAATAATCATGTGCTAATTACATGCTAATCCCGTATTAATTTTACGGGTATTACACGGGTCCTTGGCGTATATTTCTTGAATTCCCGAGCATCAGCAGGTTGGGTTTTTAAGGGCCACCATTGAACGGGTTTAAGGGCCCGAGCTGGTCAGGTATTTGAAGGTGCAAGAACCTGCTGTGTAACGTAACCTCTGAGTCGTGAGGTTTTGCATTTGAGGTAATATCACGGTTAGGTTTTAATATGTTCATTTGAGGTAATATCACGGTGAAAGTGTATTAATATGTAGAAGAAGGGTTTTCAAGGGCCAGCATTGAACGGGTTTATGATTATTTGAATACACAGGGGTACCTGTAAAACGTGCTGATTCTCCCGAGTTTCGAAGTAGAGTTTGATATCAACGGCGTGATTTCGGTCCCCGATCGTGATCGCTTCATCCCGTTCTTATTCGCGGCGAGCATCTTTGCGTATCGGGGACCTTCCAATGAGTTGAGTGGTGGTCTTCGACCATCCAAGGTGATAGGCTGAGGTAAAGGGCTATGTTAGGTCCTTTTTTTATCCAACCTTGATCGAATCTACGAAGAACAGATTGTAAATCTAACGAATTAGAAAGCTAAAGATCGAGATTTACCAATTAAGCTTTGGAGAGAAATGACTTGGAGCTCAAGCAAGGGTTTGGTGCTAATTTCCCTCTAAAAATTCTAAATCGTATTTCGATTCTGATTCCTTGCTACAACACACTCCTAATTTTCTTAGGAGTTCACTTATATATACCACCTCGTGGTATATTTACACAAGTAGTCCTATACAATGCTAATTACAATTTAGCCCAAGACGACTAATTTGCATAGCAAGACTCTATTAATTGAATACAATAAAATAGTTCCAACAATCTCCCCCTTTGTATTCAATTTTCAACACTGCGCGGGTTGTCTTCGTCTTGCAATGGAAAGAGTCCCCGAGTCCTCGAAATCTCCACTTTAGAAAATCTTCAAGCTCACCAGGTCTTCTAGGCATCAGCTTTTTCTTCGAATCTTCCTTTGAAGTCCTTCTCCTAAATGCCGTAAGATGTACGAAGTATTCTTGCCGGATTTAGAAAGTTCGCGTTCCATTTCTCCCGTTGAAAGTGCACGAAACTCGAAACTCCCCCTATTTGGGTCAACCTTGTGTTGAGTCGGGGAATCCGGTGTGAGGTTTGGAGAGGTGAACACGGTTGGCAACTTCGATCATTGATGCAGTTGACATAGTTGGCAACTTTAGTCCTTGATGATGCTTGAATCATGTGTCGTTCGGTCCTTGCTTTTTCTTTCGGAAGCAAGGGGCTTAAGAAAGTCGAGGAGAGGGCTCGGGGTTTAGCCATCTTCTCCGTTTCGCCAGATTCGTCTTCTCGAAATGGAAGTTGTCTGGTTCGTCCTCGAAGAAGCATCTCTAGTTCCAAAAGAAGGTAGGCCGTCTCTTTCTTGCGCTAAATCTTCGAGAGCAGAGTTAGAAGTGGTGGTTGGAAGATCTTCTTGAAAAGCGTCCACTTCACACACCTGAAATCACTAAAAAGTTCCCCCGAAGATTTAGTCGTTTAAAAAGATTCAAGGAGAGTTCATGATTCTAAAGTACACTCTAAAAGCGTAAACATGAATTATAACAGTTAAAATTACTCCCCCTTAAGTTCATATTACTCCCCCTCAATTCATGCTCACCGGAAACACATAACGGAGTAATTTCAACATAATAGAGTAATTTTTCATTTTTTTTTATTCTCCCCCTTAATTCATGATTTCTTTTTTGGAAAGTGTCACTAAATAAATGGAAAACAGGAGTTACATGACAGCGTTCATGATATCGCTCACGACGCACCAAACGGTAATGAACAACCGACCAGGAGGCAACACAACCAGACAACCCAGACAACCTACAAGGTCCCAACAGAACCACAGCCAAACAAATAAAAAGGAAGTCAAACAGGACAGGCTACGTAGGTGTCTATGACCACTTCCATCACCGGGCATCTGATACCAGATGTTGTACCAGCAGGGGAGTCAGGCACATTGCCAAGAACAGCGCCATGGGCACAAAACAGGAGGCAGTACCACGTAGGGCATGCTCCAGGCGGGAATATAGAACATCCGCAGAAAAGGTCGGTGAGGGGCGCAATAACGCCAGCTCCTGTTTTCCAAGCAGTGGGGTGACCCGCCAGGAGGACTACTCGACCCGCAAGCAGCAGCACAACAAAACCCCGCCAAGTCCAACCAAACTCAAGGATCAGGAGTCAGGACCCGCAATCAACCCCAATACACCCAAAGGAGTCAACCTACCAATCCAGGCGCCAAACACGTTTGAGAGCGTTAGCCTGGAAATGGTACTTATTTGGGATCGTAGAAAGTCGTAAGCAAAGGAGAACTTCAATCTCGGCCGTGATTTGTTCGGGGGTGCGGCGCCATCCTTCACGCCATCTCTTGTTCCTCTCCATCCAAATGTGATACACCAACGAGGCAATGGCATGTCGTGGCCCCATCCAAGCAAGGTGGTGGCCTCTCCAGCGATAAGCAGCCCAGCGTATGCCATCTAACCAGTCCCTCCTAGGCTAGGTGAACCGCAACCTGTCACGCACCAAGCGAAGACAGCGTCTAGAAAAAGCACACTCAAAAAATAGATGTCTTATCGTTTCAGTCGTTTGGGTATCACAAAGAAGGCATAAAGAAGATCCTGCTGCAGCCTCCACCCAATTTTTGTCTCGAGTCGCTAGTCTGTCCCTAATAGCCAGCCAGAGGATGAACTGATGCTTAGGGACAGATATGGGGCCCCCGAAAAGTGTGCTCAAATGGACATTAGGCCGTCTCACCCTTAAGCTATCCCTAGCCGATTTGGTTGTGAACCGGCCGTTCGCGAGGCGATCCAGCGCACACCATCCGCCTCAGCTGGATGGACAGGAGGGAGAAGGGGGGCAAACTCCATATATTCAGTAGTAGTTTGGCCCGGCCAATTCCATCCCTCAGCGTTGATGACAGCACTGAGCCTCGAGTTGAGAGGGAACCCCATGACCATGTGTCCCCGTGGAAACCTGTCCACCATCGGGCCAGCAAGTAACCAAGGGTCAGTCCAAAGCAAAGTGTTTTCCCCATTACCAATGTGAAATTGAAGAAATGGGCGAATGTGTTGACGAAGCTTCAAAATCTTTCTCCAACTCCAAGAGGTCCGCGAGTTAGGTCGTATGGACCATAAGGACGTACTACTCAGCCTCGTGGATCGGACCCAGCTGACCCAAATAGAGGTTTCATCCCTCTGCAGCAAGCTCCAAAGAAGGCGCATCATTAGGGCCTTATTATCCGTCTCAATCGATCTGATTCCCAATCCACCCTCCTCAGTAGGTAAACAGATGTCCGCCCAGGCAACTTTTGCGTTAGAGCCCTTCCAGAGAAAACCTCGTAATCGAGATTCAATAGTACGGCACACCTTTTGGAAGCATAAATACTCCCGCCCAGTATGTATGAAGCCCTAGGAGAACGGATTTAATCAATTGGACTCTCCCTGCGTATGATAAAGATTGGTGTGTCCAGGAGGCCAAGCGCTTGTCGCTGGCCGTGATAAGAGGTGCACAATTAGCGATGGTCAAACGCGAAGTAATAAGCGGTACCCCCAGGTAGCGCACCGGTAACGATTCTGTCGAGAAGCCCATTATTGTCTGGATCATCCCCGTGAGTCGGTCGCCTCTCTTAGCAATGTACATCTCGCTCTTATTGGGATTAGCACGTAGGCCGGATAGAGATGCGAAGATGTCGAGACTTTCCTTGAAGACTCGGACCGAACCCACATCCGCATGAGAGAACAGGAGCAAGTCATCCGCGAAGGAGAGCATAAACAATTTGGTAGTTTCACATCGCCAATGGTACTGAAAGCTGCCACTTTGCCGTATTCGTTCCTCAATAATACCATGCAATACATCCATGACCAAGGTAAATAGATAAGGTGAGATAGGGTCACCTTGGCGGAGGCCACGACGTCCTTTGAAGAAGCCTTCGGGTCGACCATTAATGTTAAGAGAGAATGAGACAGTCGTGAGGCAAGCACGCACCCATCCAATGAAGGTAGGGTGGAATCTGAGGGCTTCGAGAGTCAACAGTAAGAAGTCCCATTCGACCATGTCATAAGCCTTAGCGAGGTCAACTTTAAACGCCACTCTTTCAGGTAGCCCCGCACTAGCATACCCATGGCACACCTCCTGTGCTAGAAGGATGTTATCAGTAATACGCCGCTAGGAATAAAGGCCGTCTGGGAAGGGTGGACAAGGGAACCCAAGCTGCCCCGAAGACGATTTGCAATGATCTTCGAGATGATCTTATATAGTACATTGCAACAGGAAATGGGCCTATAATCCCTTGCAGTCCTCGGGTTCTCGCACTTAGGGATGAGAGTGATCAGTGTAGAGTTCAGCTCGCCAAGGAGGTAACCAGTCCGGAAGAATTCCTGTACAGCATGTGTGACATCCCTTCCAATCACTTCCCACGCTTGCTTGTAGAACTTGGCCGAGTAGCCATCCGGCCCGGGGGATTTGTTATCCCCAATAGAGAAAAGTGCCTTCCTAACCTCCGTATCAGTAACAGGAGCAACCATCTCGTTAGCTTCAGCCGAATTGAGGGTCCTAGTGAGGAAAGAGGACACCTCAGCAGGGACAAGAGGAGTCACTCGGCTAGACCTTCCAAGTATATCCACGTAGTATCTGAGTAGTTCAGTCCTGACTTGGTCTTCACCTTCTAATGTAGTACTAGCCTCATTCTCTATTGAAATGATGCGATTGATAGCCCTTCGGATAGCCACCTTCTTAAAGAAGAAGGCCGTACATTTATCTCCATCTTTTAACCAGTCAACCTTCGCACGTTGGGCCAAAGCGGAGTGTTCCATTTCTACGGCTTTAGCATAAGCAAATCTACATCTCTTCTCAAGGATAAGGAGCTGCGGCTCCATCGGATGTGCGAGCAGTAGTTCTTGGGCAGCCTCAAGAAAGTGCCGAGCCTCAACGACGTTGTGATTAAGGTCTCCCTTGTCGCGGCGCAGTTTCTTTATCTCATGCTTGAGTACTTTAAGTTTCTTGACCACCACAAACATGGGGTAACCAGCCTCCGAGCGTTTCCAAACTTCTTCCACTAACGGAATGAATCGGGGGTCTTGAGTGAGGAAGTTATCAAAGCGAAAATGTGTACCCCTAGCCCTTGCTGGCGGTTCTGCTTCCAAGACAAGAGGGGAGTGGTCAGATGTGGCAGGTGTGATGCATCTATAGGCTAAGTCTCCAAATCTGGCAAACCAAGCAGCGTTACCAAGCATCCTATCCAGGCGCCTCCATACCCCCGAGCTACCACTTTGTTGATTATAGCAGGTGAAGAAGGAGCCCAGTCGTGGAAGATTCACAAGATCCGAGGAGGTCAAGCATGCCTCCATATCATGGCAGCCCTGAGTAGGAGCTCCACCTCTTGCCTCTGTACGGTCAATAATTGCATTGAAGTCGCCCACAACAACCCACGGAACCAACGCAGGGGCACATGAGGTAGCAGTCAGGTCATTCCAAAGTCCGAGTCGTTCAGTTCGGAGGTTATGGCCATAGACAAAGGTAGCAAAGAATTCCAGTCCCTCATCAAGAACATTGATTTTGCAATGGACAGTCTGATCGGTGTAAGCTTCAATAGTGACTCCAACAAACTGTGGATCCCATCCCACCCATATGCGGGCGGCCGACCCGTCTTGATAATCATAGAACCAATTCCAAGTAGCCCTGATTGAAGTAGTAATAGTTGTTGTGTTCTGCTCAGAGACCCTGGTTTCAACCAGCCCCAAAAGTTTCAAATTGTACCTTGTAATCATTTCCCCCACCGCCCATCTGTGGTCTAACCTGTTTAGACCACGTGTATTCCATACGGCAACCGGTATCATTTAAACCCTTCGCAAAGGGCTGCTGTAGGACCCTCAGTACCAGTAATATCCCATTCCAACTCTGCAAGGACATCGAACGGATAATGGTCTCCACCCATATGCCTATTAGCGGAGGCGTTGCTAGTTGGGCACTCCTCATTTGAGCGCCGCTCCCTACCATCATTGACTGTAGTTGTTTGACTGCTAGCAGCTCTCTTCTGCCTATTCTCCACGGGCATGTGGGCCTCTTCCAGCACGGCCTTTCCTTTGTCCTTGTTAGTCCTCGATTGCCATACACGCCTTGCTTGTGCATTGGTGGCTGAACTGTTATGCGGCCGAGTGTGAAGGGCTGCCTTGGGGGGGGTTGCGTAGACTAGGTTGCTTCTCGAGCCGTGTTTAACAATTTCGCAAAGATATACATATTCACCAAGATATGCATATGAGAATGTAACCCATATGACACAACGAGTAGAAACGCATGTAATCATTTTAGCATATATGCATGAACTCCTAAGCATGCATATGAAAATTTGCGTAACCATTTAAGCAAGAAATATTTCGTTTTTAAACAAGTCTGTGCCAATGCATGTGCAATGCATTTGAAAAGGTGCGAAATTTTTCATGCATAAGAAAAAATGCAAGTAAAATAATGCAAAAATAAAAAAAATGCATGAAGAATATGCAAAGAAAATATGCAAAGAAAAATAGAAGTAAAGAAAAATTCGAAACAAGACTATACGATTTTTATATTTATTATATTTTTTAGTTTTCCTTTTTTGTATTTTGGGGTCAGATTATGTCACTATGATCATGTCCACGCAAAAATTTCACATGACACATAGAATAATAATTTGCCGTCAAGTCATGTCGTCAAACTAAAGTCCTAAATTCATAGAGTGATCCATTTCGACAACTCTCACGAGGTTCGCTTTAGCACTCAATTATTTTTGTCATGGGATTTATATACTAGATATATCACTCATGTCAACACAAGCAAAATTATATCAATTAACCTGCTATCAAGGCGCTTTTAATCATTTCACCGAGCGAGAGACCGTCGATTCGGAATCAAAGGGACTTTTGAGGGATTTAGTATTTTGGTTCTAACTTAGAAGGGAATGAAAATATTTAGGAATCGTGGACTAAAGATCTTCTTCCTTTTCTTTGTCGTCCTCTTCACCGGAATGTTCTTTTCAATCCTTCAATTTTTTTCATATTATTCTACACTTGCTCAAGCTGAAGCTCCGCTTCTCTACGAGGCTGAGAGATTATCTAAGGCGAAGTTCTTCTTGTTGGTTCTCGGGCCGATACCGTGCTCCTCTTCTTTTAATCCCTAGAGAGGTTCAAAGATTATCGATTTGGAGTTCACAGTTATGGAATTCGAACCCAAGGCTGTGCTCCTCTTCTCGTTGTCTCGATATAAGACCAGATTATCGTTGGAGAAGTCCACTTCGTGGTGCTCCTCTTCCAGCCGTTCTGACGAGTATACGAGATTATCGAATGAGAAGTTCACAGCAAGATCCATGCCCTCTTCTTATGATTTCTAGAAGATTCAGTAATTGGAAAGGCAGGTTCTTTTGGACTATTTATTATGCGTTGAGCATTCCTCGTGTGCGTTTTCCACCTCCTTTTGTCATCATTTTCTTCTTTTTCCTTCGTTGCCTTTTCTCCCCCTCCTTTTCTCGTTTATGTAACCCTCCGAAATTTATGAATTACAGTGAAGGCTTGATCGGGATATAAATGAAGAAAAGGATATCGAAGAAGGCTCAAAAGGGATGACTAGAGGAGTAATTTCAAGGATGATATTTTGATTTTGGCCAAGTTAGGAATTTCCTACGTGCACTAATCATTTTCTTAACAATCTAACGCAAGGCAAGTTTATGGCCAAGAAATACAAGTTAAGACAAGCATTTGATGTGTGACTCGCTCAAGGATAAAATCCAGAAAAAATAATAAGGCTCGAAATCTCAGATATATGATGTGGCTTTGTGTCTAGTTGAACAAACGGTGACCTTTAGACAAAAGAATGCGACTAGACAGACAAATTAAGCAAATAACCAATCATATGATAAACAAGTAATTGATGTCCAGTACTCTAACTAAAGTACTAACTAAGAGTAGCATAAATATACACACCGTCACTAGGTGCGATTCTCACATAGTAGGCGATTTTCAAATTTTCCATCGCGCGGTTGCTGTTCGATCGCCGTCCTCTCTGGTCAATCTTGGCCGGCCGGTGATTGTGGTATCCTTCTTCACCGATTTAGGTGGGGGAGGTTCTGATTGTGGGGAGATTGTTTTGGTTCGTTGCTTGTGGGTGTGGCATAGGGTTTGCGCGGATCCATGGCGTCTGCATCTGATGGGGCGGCGGGGTTCTTACCGTCGCTAATCACGGCAGCGGCTGGGTCTCTGATTACGGACGCGCGTGACAGGAGTTTGGGGGATCTGAACGTGGGATCAGAGGGTCATATGGCCGATCCTAGAGGTCTGATCGGGGGGGAGAACGTAACGCCGGCAACCTCAGTTCTGGGGGCGATTCCGGCACTCCCGGACCTAGAGGCATTGGTGGCGGCATACCAGGCGTTTGCTGCAGCATTTGACACCGAGAAGTTTAGGGCTTTGAGGGGCCGTGTTCGTGGGCCGAGTGCATCTGACGGCAGTGATACGCACCCAATCGCTGAACCACTTACCTCTGGGATCATGAACGGCGAGCGAGGCGCCGGTCAGCTTAGGGCCAGGCCCAGCCCATTGCCGACGCAGAGGGCTGGTATTATCACGGTGCCGGGCCGCCTTATGGGAAACCAGCGACCTGCCGGACGATCGCCGTGGGGACGGCCGGGAACTCCACCTCCAGATCGAAGGTTACTGGATAGGGCGTGGGAGGAGGATGACAGCGACGCCGACCCGGAATGTGCAAGTACCATAGTGGGATTCAAGGTCGCGCCAACTAGGGTTTCTGATGGAGATGACACGGCAAATAAGCTGGTGCCGTTTCGGAATTCTGTTAACGCGCCGGCTGCTTGCGGTGTGGCGACGATGATCGAGTCGCGTGCGATGGTTGCTGATGATCGTGTTAAAAAGTCGCCGGCTGCTGGGGTTTTTGGGAGTGCTGCCCCGCGGGTTGGCTCGGTATTCTCACGTATTGGGCCTGTGACGACGAAGGCGGATGGCCACATCAAGCCGGCGTCGTTTGTGTCTGCCGTCAAAGGGCGAGGGCCGGTTTATACACAAGTTCCAGCGAAGAGTATGGTCCTATCGTATACAGCTCTCACCCTCGTAAATGGGGTTGCTCGGGTGCGTGCGCCGGTTGATGTGGCACGGCGGGGTCACGAACGTTGGCAAAATACCCTAGTGGGCTATTTTCTGGGACGGAAGTCGTATTTCCCCTTTGTCGACCGTCATTTCCGCTCAGTATGGAAGGGTCTTGTAGAGATACGAACTACAACAAATGGGTTTTTTATGTTCAGATTTGAGTCTGCTAAGGCACGGACTGCTTAGAGTTAGCTCTCACCCAACGCTCGGGCAGCCAACTCAGGTCTCGTTAGAGTGGCACTCACCCAAATGTTCCCCTCTACCCAAAGTAATAACCTACGCCTCCCATTGACATCCCAAACATTACCGTTCCGCACGGTACCCAACTCCCTCGCACTGACGTGGTATGCAAGTGCAGTGCAAATCATAGATATACATAATAACATGCAGAATATTTAATACATATAAATCACGTAAATCACTAAACCACATAATCATATAAACATAAGTATCACATATAATTTACACAACTGTTTACGTGTCGTAGGTGGATTTCACCTACACACCATGTCACATAAAATTCACATAATGTTTACGTGCCGTAGATGAGTTTCACCTACCTATCGTCCTTAAATTAGCAACTCGTAAATCCTTAGTATTCTGGACCTCTGAACCTGTCGTCCTTAATTAGCAGTCTAGCAACCGTACGAATTCCCTAATATTTTGCACCTTTCGCGTCCGACCTTTCTATACCGAGGTCGTTCATCGTAATTCCAATTACAAATCAAGCATGTATTCTAATATATATTTTCTTCACCGTAGCTTTAAGAACCCAAGTGTAAAGGATGCTACTTTAAGTTCCTAGATAACATAATTAAAAGACATCAGATCGGGAATAATTTGAACTATGAAACGATTAACATATACATTCCTTAAATAAATGCTAGTTACAATATAGAATCAATGTTACTTTTTTGTTCTTGGCGTGCTATAGGTGTGTAGAATAGAATGGAGAATGAATTGATGTTTAAGGTGGGATCTTATAGAAAACGAAATAAAGAATACGTTGATGGTTTAGGTGGGATCTTATCAAGAACAAATAGGGTTTGATGTCAGTTAGTTCATTTCTTTTTCTTTGATATTAAGTAATGATGTGGTAATAGTAATCTCTTTAGAATATAAAATGGTATTTTATCCCATACACAATGTAATAATCGCTGAAATGATATAAATAAAGTTATTGGTAGCGTGAGAGGGAACAAGTAAGAGACTAATTAATTTCATCCCATCCTAAGCAAGTTCGTCCCTATGTGCCATTTTAATAATTTCCTATGTCCATTTTTATCCATCCCTTAGTTATTATTCTTAATATAATTGTATTTATATGTATATCAATATATTGTGAGTAAAAACAAGTAAGTAACGAGTAGATTAGGTGACCAACCTTTTTCTTCCTTAACGAATTCTTTATGTTTTGTTTATTTTGTTCTTGGTCTTATCTTGATAATTTATTAACGATTAGTAGGGACAAATAGGTGCCAACCTACGTGTATTTCCTTTTGGTGTTAAGTAACCAAATGTCCAATCATGACCATTTGTATTTTGTGCCTTATGTGTTATTCAACCATTATTGATAACCTTTTACCCTCACTAGTATTTATCAAGGGCTTTGAATATGATTTGGTCCAATAATATTCATTTGAGCCTTAATCATAAGATTAAATCTATTAAATGTTTAATTGGACTCTAAATATTATTTGGCTCTTAACTTTTTAACCGGAGTTCCTTATGAAATATTTATCTTTAATATTTTATTCACTAGTTATCTAAAATTTCATGTCGTAATACCGCTTCGAAATATGCGGGTATTACAACTGCCATGGAAGTTCGTGAGGCGCTTTTCTCTATGGGGGATGAGAAAGCACCGGGGCCTGACGAGTATACGGTCTCTTTCTTTCGAGCCGCTTGGGGGATTGTTGGAGATGAGGTAGTGAACGCGGTCCAGGATTTCTTCGCAATTGGAAGGCTACTGAAGGGACTTAATAGCACCCTCATTATGTTGATGCCTAAGAGAGACACACCTCGGCGTGCAACAGACTTCAGGCCTATCTCCTGTTGCAACGTTATGTACAAGGTGATCTCTAAGATCTTGGCCAACCGGCTAAAGGGGCACCTATCTACCTTGGTCCATGGCTTCCAGACGGTGTTTGTTCTAGGGCGACGGATCAGTGATAATGTGTTGTTGGCGCAGGAGCTGTGCCTAGGGTCTAAGTCTAAGGGCCGCCCGCCGCGCGCTATGTTCAAGATCGATTTAGCCAAGGCCAACGACAAAATTGAGTCGGAGTTTCTGCTTTCTGTGTTAGGTGCCATGGGATTTCATTCTACTTACATTGGATCGATTAGGGCGTGCCTGACGACGACGGCATTTTCGTTGAATCTGAATGGGCACGTGGTTGGCTTCTTCCAGGGCAAGAAGGTTTTCGACAGGGGGGCCCCATTTCTCCCTAACTATTTACACTGGCGATGGAGGTCCTCTATGGGCTTCTCCGGATTTGCATTATGGAGGAGCCGCGCTTCAAATACATTGGCGCTGTGAGCCGCTGGGCTTGGTGTCATTGGCATTTGCGGATGATCTTCTGCTTTTCAGCCATGCGGACATCATTTCGGTTGGGGTGTTGAAGAAGGCGTTGGGTGAGTTGCGGTTGTCAGGGTTGATCCCTAATCCTGACAAAAGTGAGATGTACCTTTCGAGGCGGGCTGAAGGGTTGACTGCCAGATTCAGGCGCTCATGGGCTATCGAGTGGGGCAGCTGCCGGTGCGATACTTGGGAGTGCCTCTCATTACTACCCGCTTGACGATTGGCGACTGTGCCCCACTTTTACAGAAAGTGGATGAGCGCTTGTGATCATGGCTCAATCGCTCTTTATCTTATGCAGGCCGACTGCAGCTGGTTAAGTCGGTATTGCAGGCGCTTCATGCTTACTGGTCGGGTATGTTCTTGTTGCCTAAAGGCGTTGTTCGATCTTTGGAGATGCGCTTTAGGACATTTTTGTGGGGAGGCACATCAGCTAAGGTGGCATGGGAGGTTTTATGTCTACCTGTAGCGGAGGGGGGTTTGGGACTGCACTCTATAGCTGTCGACAACAAGGCCCTATTGCTTAAGCACTTGTGGAAATTACTTACCAGGACACCAGACTCGATTTGGGTCGAATGGCTCTATATGACGCGGCTACATTCTCGATCATGGGACCTACCGATCTCGGCGAATGATGCTTGGAGCTGGAGGAAGCTGCTGCAGTTGCGCCCGTTGATCAGATCTATGATTACGTTCCGTATTGGTGATGGCTCCACATTTTGGCTGTGGAAGGATCCCTGGTTGTTGCCTATGTCACTTTTGGAGAGATTTCCTCGGGGCCCTATTACGATGGTGCTGCCTCTCGATTCACGGCTGAGTGTGGTCCTTAATGCGCAAGGGTGGAATTGGCCAGGGCTGGGGGCGGTAGAATATCTTGAGATTAGCCGTCTTCTGCCTTATGTGGTTCGTGGGGATCAGGATGGCGTACGGTGGACGGGATCGCCGGATGGATCTATGACGGCGGCTTTGGCTCGAGACGCCATGCGCTACAGGAGGCCCGCCTGTGGGTTGGGCGGTGTTATTTGGATGGCCGTTGAAGGTTCCACGGCATGAGTTTATTCAATATCTGGGATTGCAGGATCGTCTCTCGACTAGAGACAAGCCGTGGATTGCTCAGAGGGCGGGGACTCCAGCTTGTGTCCTCTGCGAGGAGCTGCACTACGAGACTGCCCAGCATCTCTTTTCTGATTGTCCCTTCTCACGCCATTGTCTTCATCTCCTGAGGCGTCGAATTCGATGGATCTGGCCTTATCGGGAATGGAATACGGGCATTCGGTGGGCGGCTGCCCGTTGGCGAGGGAAGCACCTTCTTCATGCAGCATACCGTCATATTCTGGCTTTCCTTGTCTACCATATTTGGCAGGCAAGAAATAGGCGCTGGAAGGAGGGGACCATCACGACTCCACACAGGCTCGTGGGGTGTGTTCTTGCCTTGGCTACCATGCGGATTAGTGGTACATCCACGATGTACGACCTTCATCTGGCGACCATACGCCGACTATGGTGTGTGGCTTGGTAGGACTGGTCTTTATTGGTTTATTGGTTGATTGGTTGATGGGTTCATTGGTTGATTGGTTGATTGATTATTCCTTTCTTGTTTGTGCCCAGTAGTCTATTACTGGTTGTTTGCGGAGTATATCTCCTACTCATTTGTACATACCTTTTTTTCACTTTATATATACGGGACATTATACCAAAAAATAACCAATCATAAATCAAGGAAAGATTTTTGTGAACAAATCAAAGTAGATGGTGTAATCGTCATTCCCCATTTTTTTCGTAGTTTTTGTTTTTTGTTTAATTTTGTTTTTCAAAACAATGCATAAAAAGATTTTTGCGTTTTTATTTTTCTAATTTTTTTTTATTTTTAATCTTCATTGTACTTAATTTCTTGTATATATATATTTTTGTTGTTTTTGTAAGTTTTTTTTTAAATGACAATGAAAAAAATAAAATCAATGCAAGAAAAAAGATATGAACATGATAAAGGAAATAATAAATGCATGAAACTTTTTTTTTATTATTATTTTTATTTATTTTTTTATTTAAAGAAAATGAAGATGCATGAGAATAAAAAGAAAAAAAACGCATGAAGAGTTTTTTTTTAACATTTCAGCTCAGATGCATAATGTACTAAATTGTGATCCCTAGAAAAATAATAGTGACTCATCCTAAAATTTTAGCACTTAAAAAGAAATGTGTAAGGAATTTCATCACCGAGTTTGTCGCTTGGGTAGGCAATTGTTGTAGTTGCTCTCCCGCTCGCTCTTGATCATGTATGTGGAGCAATTATCATCGGAGTACCATACATGAGGGAAATCTGCAAAACTATCGGGACTTTGGTATCCATTGTTGTGTGGGTCCGTCCTCCCTTATTAGCAGAAAACGAGTTAGTCGTAAATCGTGTAAATTTAGGGTGTGAGCCTAAGTTGGTCGTCGATGATGTAGTCCTAGGAATCCATTTTTACTAGGACTTTGTGACTTGATATCCGACTTAGGAATCCATTTTTGCTTGATTTTACACGGATAAGTAATTCTAGCATGTGAATATGTGCTCCAAGAATTACTTTTAAAGGTCTTCTCGGTACCTAGTGGTAATAAATGCTTTTCGGAGCGAACTTTGACTGGATACTTCATGTAAGAATACGAGCAAACAGAATGATAAGCATGTAAAGTAGAGGTATCGTAGTTCCTACATCGAGAGTGCACATTTTTCACATAATGATAAGAAGGAAAATGCGTTTGAGAATTATTAGGATCAGGGTAAGTAAACACATTTTCTTCCTTAGTGTCCCTACGATAATAATCATTTTTAGAATTTACGCTCTTTGGACTAGAATGATTATTTTTCATTTTAGAAGAAGAGCCAATTTAGGAATTTGTACTTCTAAATTGATAGGCTTTAACGAACATGTAGAAGTAACGACTTTAAAGATTGGAGTATTTGATCTAATGGCGCTCAAAGGCTCTTTTTCTTTCTTAACCTGCTTAAAGATTAGCTTTTCTTGTGAGGAAGCTTTGAGATTAGATATTTTTAATAAAAGCGCAATCTTTTCTGCTTCAAATTTTTTTCTTTCCGTTTCTAATATAGAATTTCAATCGTCTATTTTCTTAAGAATAGGAGGTATATCGACGGAAGAAGAATTTTCAGAATGACGAGATTTTGCTTCCTCAGTCTTAGAAGTCGCAAGAAGATCTTCTAATTGTTTAATCTTAAAGTACAGGTTCGCACGTTCTTCACCTAAGAAAGCATAGTTATTTAGAGCCGTATGCTTTTCGGCTTCACAGGAACTTAAGTTCTTTGTTAGTTCACTAATCCTAGAATTAGATTTTTCTAATTGTGCTTCAAGATTAGCAACCTTCTCATTCGCATTCGACAATCTACAATTAAGGCTACATTTCTCATCTAAGCTCTTAACTAAACAATTATAGTTGTTGGCTAGCATGTCCTCTAATTCTTTTACTATCGAACTATGCTTCTCTAAGGGAATATTCTTAGTCTTACTAATATCGGGGCTCTTAGATAATTCTTCTATTTTCGCACTAGAGCTCCTAAGCTTAGATTTGAGACTAGCTATTTCCTCCTTAGACTTTGTTAATTCGTCCTCTAACTCTCTTGTATTTTTCCGCTCATTTTTCATGTTAGCATATCTAGTTTGTAAAGATTCTAACATGTTAAACAATGTAGAGTTAGAAATCACTACTTAGAGGATGTGTTAGTTTCATCTTCGTGTGCCAAAGCCAAGTGCGTCTTTTGTTCGGAATTTGTAGTCTCTTGCTTCTTTGAGCGTGACTTGGTCTTTGTGGACTTCTTCTTTAACTCCTTCTCAATTAATCGTAGATGACGCCCAAACTCCTTCAGTTGTTCATCAATGTCGGAGCTAAAGTCGTCGGAGTTAGTGTCATCAGATCGAGTAATTGAGAAGGTATCTATTTTGGTTTTTAAAATTTTTATTTATTTATTTTTTAAAATCGAGTTGTGAGTTGGATTATTATATTTTTTTTAATACTGATTAAAATATTTGGCTTTTAAAGTTTCAATTTTATAAAGATTTTGGTTTTTAAAGTTTGATTTAAAAATTTTATAGTATATACCAAAAGCTTTTTCTATAATGTGCCGGTAAAAGGTTGCTGTTTTCGATCGAAAAATTTTTATTAAAAGTTTTTCGAGTGAATATGTGGAGCACTGTTTTCGATTGTTAAGTTTTTCGACGAGGTACTGTTTTTAGAAAATAGTTTTGAATTTCAAACAGTTACGTATCGATATCGTAAAAGTTTTGTGATTTGAGTAAACATCGTCGTTTTGAGACTTTAATATCTAAACCTTTAAAATCAAATTTTTTTTTCGATCGCAAAAGGTTTTGCGGACGAAAAAAATTTTGCGACGATGACCTGTAAAAACAACTAAACAAAAGTTTGCAAACGTAAGTCACGAAAATGAGTGAGAATTCAATAAAATTGAAAGTTTCGGGGTAACATTGAAAATTTTGGACTAGATCAGAACTTTCAGGACTTAATTGAAAACTATTTAGGACCGAAATATAACTACAGGGACTAAAATAATCTTTCTGGGACTTGGAATGCAATTTGCCCTGTGTGTATATGTGTATTTAAATATCACGCGAAGAAGATGAAATCTGGTTCTTGATGGAAAAAAATTCCGAACGATTTTTCGATCGTAAAAATTTCTCGAACGAGTTTTTCGTGGGGTCTTTTTAAAAAATAGCCTTTGACGTGGTCAACTTTAAAAAAATAGCCTCGTCGATTCTACCTTTTAAAAAATAGCCTTCAATTTAAGGGTATTTCTGTCTTTTTACAAGTGGTTCTCATAATTTTTTTTTTTAATAGCACGGGACCTGTGCTACAGCACAGGTCCCTTGCTATATAGTACAGGTCCCATGAAGCACGGGACCTGCACTATACAGCACAGGTCCCGTGCTGTATAGTGCAGGTCCCTTGCTCCATGGGACCTGCACTATACAGCACGGGACCTGTGTTGTATAGTGCAGGTCCCGTGCTATATAAAAAAAAAATTGGGGATTTGAACCCACGACCTATTACTTGAACGTCCGACTACACAACCACTGGACTACACCCCACCCGCCCACCCAAACGCGATTCCCATTTAACATATTGATTTTTAACGTGGGCACGATTAGTAAGGGCAGTATAGTCATTTTACATTTGAAGGCTATTTTTTTAACGTTGACCGAGTCAAAGGCTATTTACTTAAAAAACCCGTTTTTCGTGTTGACCTGATTCCTCGAGCGTGAAACAGTCGATGACGAACGTGAAGAACATAGACAAGCGGGAAACCTTACGCAAGTGACAAACCAAAGAATTCTCGATCAAAAGATAAAATTGTTCAAATTCACTCTGGGTTATTGATCGAAATGAGTAGATTAACAAATTCGAGCAGGCAATTCAACACATTTTAAGCGAAATCAGTCGAATTTCTCGAAATTTCACCAAGAACACTCAAAAGGGGGTTTCGATTAATTTTTCCAAATTAGCACAAGATATTGTTTCGATTGACCAGATTTTAGCACAAAGACGTTAGAAACCCTCGATCGAAGCCTAGAAACATCAGTTTGCAGCAAGATTTTGACATCGAACTGTGAATAGTTGTTGAAGTTCCAATTTGGGTTTGTCGATCAGTTTAATAAAAAAATCAGAAAATTCGATCATGTGAGTAGAACTGTTTTTCAATTGGTAGTTTCTCGATGATATAGGATTTTCGATCATGTGAAGTAGTGTTTTTCGCTAGCTAATTTTTTACGATTGTTAGGATGTACTGTTGGTTTTTGTCATTAGCTAAGTTTTTCGCTCGAGTCGCTCTTCAGCTTTTTCAAACGGTAGTGTATCGAAAAACTATCACTGAAGCTTACGAACACAGAGAAGAAAATTCAAAATTTGACCCAAACAGTTAATAATGCAGATTAAGCATGGGTTATTTATCGAAAATCATGGAATAACAGTTCTAACAAAGAATCAAATCAGAAAACAGCAAAATATATCAAATTTTTCAGATATTCGGATGAATTTTACGAAGAACACGAAGAACACAATTAATCACAAATCCGAACGAAAACTGCAAATCAGTCTACCAAAGTCCGGGTAATCGATCGAAATCATGAAATTGATAAGAACAAAAACTCAATTCAGCACAATCAAAGCAAAATCAGTCTAATTTTGGAAAAATCAGAATGAACTAGCGAAGAACAATTTCGATCCAATCTTCAAAATTCGCTAAAATTTGTGGTTCGATCATCCAAAGTTTAACTCAGACAGATTAGAAACACATAATCGAACCTCAATAACAGCAAAACAAGTCGAATTATGAAAAATCAGTTCGAAATTCAGCAATGAACAGTGCCGCGTGAATAGTGAAAACACAGATTCGAAAAATCAGAAATTCAGTCCAAATCCTAACACGCTCAGCTCTCATTATGTCCTTTTTTTATCCAACCTAGATCGAATCGAAGAAGAACAGATTGTAAATCTAACGAATTAGAAAGCTAAAGATCGAGATTTACCAATTAAGCTTTGGAGAGAAACGACTTGGAGCTCAAGCAAGGGTTTGGTGCTAATTTCCCTCTAAAAATTCTAATTCTCGTATTTCAATTCTGATTCCTTGCTACAACAGACTCCTAATTTTCTTAGGAGTTCACTTATATATACCACCTCGTGGTATATTTACACAAGTAGTCCTATAAAATGACTAATTATAATTTAGCCCAATACTACTAATTTGCATAGCAAGACTAAGACAACTCTATTAATTGAATTCAAAAAAATAGTTCCAACAGGCTGCAAGCTCAGGAGTGTAACCTCGCTTTTGAGTTGACTTCTTCATCCGAGGGATGTTCTCGAAGGCGAGGGTGGTTGAATTGAGGTGAAGCATGCTGTAACGACCCGACTTCCTAGATACGTATTTTGGCGGATTTTCGCAGCGTAAGCAGCGGAAAGCCCATTTAATTAAAACTTTTAAAACATAGTAATACAAATACGTTCGATGTCTAAATCCATAAGTTCAAACCCAAACACATTTTGATTCATTTGGCCGAAGCCCAATAAGTCCAAGCCCAAATTTAAAAACACGAAACATAAACTCATTCCACAGGTCGCGTCCCATGTACTGTGCCGCCCTCAAAAGTCCGTGGAGTCACCGCCATCAGCCGTCTTACCTACACACGTAAACCCTGAGCTTTTGCCCAGTAGATGAAAATATGCATGAATGCAAATGCTCTCACATCCCAAACTCGACACATCTCACAAAATGCACGCTCGACTCTTTCATAATATCTCATCATCAACTCAACTCATCTCATCACAATCAGGGCCCGAGGCTTAGGAACTAAAGGCAACACGTGCGCGCAGGGGTCCGTAGCTCGGGAGGCCCCACTCCCCACAAGGGTCAGTAGCTCGGGAGGCCCACTCCCCACATCTCAATCATATAGTGCGCCTTAGTTCTAACCTCAACACATACCATTCGACAACCATCACTCGGTCATAAACTACCCCACTCATCAACACTATACAATGTCACCGTGACTACGCACGATTCTCTCCCCTCATAACACGTATGCAAATGTCATGCAAGTAAGATGCAACATATAAAAATGCAATAAATTCTCCCGATATTTCCATATTACATATATCGGCCCGAGGTATTAGCTCGACTCGATCTCCAAAAACTATCATACATCAAAAAAATTCGGGCCCGAAGCCCGCATTCCGATTTGATCGGCCCGAAAACCTTAACCACACAACTCTCCCCCGAATTTACACTAAAAGTTCTAAGATTTAATCCTTTTCACTTTTATGACCCTAATTTCACAATTGATCCTTAATTTAAAATATATTCTAAAACTATAACGCCCATCTTTCAAAATGTCACTTAAGTTCCTGATTAAAAATATTTTTCATTTAAAATCTCAAAATCTCATAATTTACTTGTTAGGACCCGAAATTGAAGTTTTAACTTAAGATCCGAAATTTTTTTTATAATTATAATAAAACCCGAAGATTCTCCTCAAAATTTATTTAAGACCCGAAAACTTTCTCAAATTTACAAATCTGCCCCAAATTTTAAATTACAATTAAAACCCTAAAATTTTCTCAAATTTGCAAATCTGCCTGGATTTTTAAAACTTCAGTTTAAGTCCCGAAAATCTTCAGAAATTACAAATCTGCCCGGATTTTTAAAATTTCAATTTAAATCCCGAAAACTTTCAGAAATTACAAATCTGCCCGGAGTTTAAAATTTCAGTGTAAGCCACAAAAATTTTCAGAAATTACAAAACTGCCCAAATTTCAGTTTAGATCCTTAAAATTTTCCTGAATTTCAGATCTGCCCCGAATCTTCAAAAATTTTAGATCTGCCCCGAAAGCTTTATATTTCTTTAAAAATCTCCCCTGTTCATATTTATAATCTCAGTCCCCAGATTTGTAAAAATTTTCAATCTTGTCCCCGAATTTTTGAAAACAATTTTATACGGCTGTTTTGCGACAGTTTAGTATTTCTCAATGACCACTGGGTAAACGATGTCCGATGGACCTGAAATTTTAACCATTGATAAAGAACTTGCAAGTCTTGATTCTATCCAAAGGTATTATTAATCCGAGATCTGGATTGTGAAATATGAATTTTTGAACCTCTTGGCCGAAATGGATAAAGAAAACCCTAGAAAACCCTATTCCTCCCCAAGTTTTTTTCTATCCTCTTAATCACAAGTCCTCTAACTCTATTCTTATGTTTCATGGACCTAAACTTCATAAAGATTAAGGTATTAAGCTGGCCGAATTTTAGCATGTAAGCATCATCGCGAAAATCATACAAGAAATTCACGTTTAGCACATAAACACGTATAAATTCGAAAGAGATCATGGAATCACGAAAAATTCACGGATTCAAAACTTGTTTACGTGTGTAGGTGATCTTCACCTACCTTACGTCCGTATAGAGCGACGTTACGGGTTATTTTTACGTGATCCCGACCCTAGGATTTCGATCCCGAGCTCCTCCACGTGTTCGCGGGTTTTTCTCCTCCTCCCTTTCTTTCCTTCTCTTCTTCTCCCCCTTTTCTTTCTTTCTTTTTTTTTTCTTCTCTCCTTTCTTTCCTTCTCCGTCGGCCCCTCCCTCTTCTTTCTTTCCTTTCTCTCTTTTTCCCTTCTTTTCTCTTTCTTTCCTTCCCTCTCTCACGTTTTTCCCCCTCCCTTCTCTTGTTTTCTTTGGTTTATTAGTTATCATTTTGTCCTCATGTAAGGAGATGAGATGTATTAGATGGGGATACCTTGTTCTGATTCTAGTGATTAGGTGGTTTTATTCTCTTTTGGTTTTATTACCTCATTATGTAAAGATATTTATTTTATAGTTATTATTTTATTTTATTGTACAAACCTCACATGGAGGTACATATTTATTTATTTTTCTCTTAATTTATTTTAGCCATAATTAAATTATTATTATTATTATTACTACTATTTTTTTTAAATTATTTATTTATTTGGGCTTTCACTTCTTGTTTTCGGCCCAATTAAATTTTATTAAAGGACCCAACTCCCAACCTTTTATTTTGGGTCATTATTTTCTTCATTTGGCCCATAAATAAATTTTGGTCCTTTTAAATTTTTCTGGCCCAATTGTAAATTTTGGGCTCGTTTCGAAAAGAAATCGTTTCTCGTTCGAAAGTCAATTTCGTACATTTCGAATATTATTGAAGTAATCCCGTATAAATTTTTGCGGGTATTACATCCTCCCCCCTTATAAGAATTTCGTCCCCGAAATTACAGTACGGAAAATAATTCGGGGTACTTCTTTCTCATTTCGTTTCTCATTTCCAAGTGGTTTCTTCCAATACTTGGTTTCCGCCACAAGACCTTCACGAGGGGTATGTTATTATTTCGAAGACGTTTCACCTCGTACATCAAAATTTCCACCGGCCTTTCTTTATAGCTCAAGTCCGGCTTCAATTGTTGATGAAGGGATTCGCTTCTCAGCACCTAATTGGGGTTCGCAACGTATTTACGTAAAGTTGATACGTGAAATACGTCGTGGACTTGGGCTAGCGAGGCGGTAACCCAGCTGATACGCAACTTCTCCTACTCTCTTGAGTATTTTGAAAGAGCCAACGTATCTTGGGCTCAATTTGCCCTTTTCCCGAATCGCTTCACGCCTCTCATTGGTGAATTTTTTTTTAAAGGCTTGATCACCTTCGTTGAATTACAACGGCACTCGTATATTGTCTGCATGACTCTTCTGACGACTTTGGGCCGTCTGCATCCTCTTTCGGATTTTTCCCACAGCTTTAGTCATTTCACGAATCATTGCAGGACCCAACAACGCTTTCTGCCGATTTCATCCCAATGAATTGGGGATCGACATTTACGCTCGTTCAAGGCTTCGTAAGGCGTAATATCGATTGTGGCTTGATAGCTGTTGTTATAGAAAAGCTCTATTAGTGGAAGGTATTTGCTCTACCTGGAAATCTAGATTGCACGTTCTCAACATATCTTCGAGCGTCTGGATTGTTCTCTCAGGCTGTTCGTACGTCTGAGGGTGATATGCCGTGTTGAAGGACAATTTCGTCCTCATGGCCTTTTGTAATCTCTCCCAGAATTGGGACAGAAACCTCGAATCCCGATCTGAGACGATTGAAATCGGGATCACACGGAGTCTCACAATTTCTTTTATGTACAGCTCTGCATACTTCTCCATGGAACAAGTTTGATTGATTTGCAGGAAATGGGCTGATTTAGTCAATCTGTCGACGATCACCCAGATTGCATCATGACCCTTTTTTTTTTGCCTCAAGAATTCGATCTAACAGTGTTGGCTTCAACGTTAACGCTGCTAGTTTTATTTCGATCTTCCCGAAATTGATTATTTCCACTCCAGGTTGGCACAGGTTCGTATTAACTGATTTACAGCTCAAAGCTTCTGCAACTACTTTCGCTTTTCCTGGGTGATAATTTATCACACAATCGTAGTCTTTCGCTAACTCGAACCATCGTCATTGCCTCATGTTTAACTCCTTATGCGGGAAGAAGTACTTTGGGCTTTTATGGTCTGTTAAAAAAAATCTCGTATCGTTCTCCGTGTAGATAATGTCGCTAGATTTTCAGGGCAAACACCACGGTTGCGAGTTCCAAATCGTGTGTGGGGTAATTTTTCTCGTAGGATTTTGAGCTGTCGGAAGGCATTCGTAATTACCTTCCCGTTCTGCATCAACACGCACTCAAGCCATTTTTTTTTAAGGCATCACTGTGTACCGAAAATCTTTCGATACCAGAGGCATTTTAAGAACAAGAACTGTTGTCAGTCGTTTCTTCAACTCCTGGAAATTTTCTTCACATGCTTTCGTCCACTTAAATGGAACGTTCTTCATAAGTTAAGTCTGGCTTTCTTCACCGTTATTGTCACGATGAGCAGCTGCCGTTGGATCCAAGATGGCGCGCGATCTAATGGTCAGGATTTGAAGGCTGAAGATTTAATTATGTTCCTAGGATATCGCGCGAAAAGATCGACGGCTGAGATGTTTAAGAAGTGAAAGAATCGGATGGTGAATCGTGAGCGTTGAATCAAAAATCGGACGGATGATAGTGAAGGTGCTATTTCACTTACAGAGTTGCATGCGATTCTTGCTCTAACACGCAGAAATGCAATACCACGTGGCGACTTGTGGAGCGTTCGATCGGATAAAATGGACGGTGAAGATAGATCGCGAATCACGCTTAAAACATGATTTCTATCTTATTAATGTCGGATTTCTAGTTTACTTTCTCGAGCATGTAACTTCTTTTAGAGTGAAAATCATCGTGGGGTGAAAACACGAGAGTTGTAGAAGAGATAAAGATCTGTAACTTCCGTGTTGTGATCCATAAGAAAGGAAGCTCGGTTGATCCGTGGACATAGGATGAAGTTCAGCCGTGTTTGTGCATTAGTTCGCCGTACTAATTTCATTGATGCGACAGAGTCTACGCGTGCATGTAAATACGGCATTGATTTAAACGTGAGCACAATTTCTTTGTCGCAATGGACATCAACATCTTTCTTCGAGATTTTGGATTGGATTTTTGTGATAAAAATCCAATGTGATTTTCTTCCTGTGCGTGATCTCTCAAATCAAGATTACGGCGTTTCGAAGAAAAATCTGATCTCGAAATTTATGAAGTTTATCTTTATACGGCGTTCGAAGGAAACTCGAAATTAATGCTGTTTATCCTTCGCTTCACTCACGCCTATAAATAGTTGCTTGATGCACGCTATGCACCACAACACAATTCTCTCTAACCACATCATTTAATTTTTGCAATGTATAATCTTGGAGGAAATGCGGATCGTGAGGATGTTCCTCAGGAACCTTTTTGGAGGGAAAATCTCGAAAAGCTTAAATTTGAGTTATTCCTTCTTTTGGGATTGCTCTTCGCTGCAATTGCCATTTTTGTGATGTGGGTTGCCACTCACTGCACTTGTGTTTAATTTGTGGAAGGTTAAATCATGGGAAGCCGCGTCTTTGTGGGGCATATTGGAAGACGCCGGCAGAACTTCCCGAACGTCGTCGATGTTTTATCTTCTAAGTTTTTTTTTTTTCGGGTTGTAATATGATTTTCAGTTATGTAATCGTTATGCATCGACTCTATCATGTTTTCTCTACGTCCTCATCTCATTTGCAAAATTGTATACAAGCTCCTAATTTAAAAAATTTAATATTGTTCGACTCTCTTTTATTTCGCCGTTTATTTATTTTTTTTAACTTCCCAAATTTCAGCTTGGTCCGATTCGGTCAAGCCCAAATTTTGAAAAGGCCCAAAATTTAAATTTCGCCAAATTTCCTAATTGACCCTAATTTTTTTACCTGAATTTCAAAGCAACTCCAAATTCGATTAAAAGATCCGAATTCTGATCATTCTCTTCCTACCTTAATTCAATCGAGATTCTCCTACCAATCTAAGTATAAAGGTACGAAATCTCTAACTTTCGAACACATCCAGGAGTGCATAAAATTCACACAAATATTCACGTAAAGCATATATCAGAAAATCGTAAAGCACATAATTACGTATTAAACTTACAGGCGTAGGCTGATCCTCCAGGCTTTTGAGCGACAGTACATGGACGGTCTACAGAACCTAAAGCCTAGCGCTCTGATACCACCTGTAACGACCCGACTTCCTAGATACGTATTTTGGCGGATTTTCGCAGCGTAAGCAGCGGAAAGCCCATTTAATTAAAACTTTTCAAATACGTTCGATGTCTAAATCCATAAGTTCAAACCCAAACACATTTTGATTCATTTGGCCGAAGCCCAATAAGTCCAAGCCCAAATTTAAAAACACGAAACATAAACTCATTCCACAGGTCGCGTCCCATGTACTGTGCCGCCCTCAAAAGTCCGTGGAGTCACCGCCATCAGCCGTCTTACCTACACACGTAAACCCTGAGCTTTTGCCCAGTAGATGAAAATATGCATGAATGCAAATGCTCTCACATCCCAAACTCGACACATCTCACAAAATGCACGCTCGACTCTTTCATAATATCTCATCATCAACTCAACTCATCTCATCACAATCAGGGCCCGAGGCTTAGGAACTAAAGGCAACACGTGCGCGCAGGGGTCCGTAGCTCGGGAGGCCCCACTCCCCACAAGGGTCAGTAGCTCGGGAGGCCCACTCCCCACATCTCAATCATATAGTGCGCCTTAGTTCTAACCTCAACACATACCATTCGACAACCATCACTCGGTCATAAACTACCCCACTCATCAACACTATACAATGTCACCGTGACTACGCACGATTCTCTCCCCTCATAACACGTATGCAAATGTCATGCAAGTAAGATGCAACATATAAAAATGCAATAAATTCTCCCGATATTTCCATATTACATATATCGGCCCGAGGTATTAGCTCGACTCGATCTCCAAAAACTATCATACATCAAAAAAATTCGGGCCCGAAGCCCGCATTCCGATTTGATCGGCCCGAAAACCTTAACCACACAACTCTCCCCCGAATTTACACTAAAAGTTCTAAGATTTAATCCTTTTCACTTTTATGACCCTAATTTCACAATTGATCCTTAATTTAAAATATATTCTAAAACTATAACGCCCATCTTTCAAAATGTCACTTAAGTTCCTGATTAAAAATATTTTTCATTTAAAATCTCAAAATCTCATAATTTACTTGTTAGGACCCGAAATTGAAGTTTTAACTTAAGATCCGAAATTTTTTTTATAATTATAATAAAACCCGAAGATTCTCCTCAAAATTTATTTAAGACCCGAAAACTTTCTCAAATTTACAAATCTGCCCCAAATTTTAAATTACAATTAAAACCCTAAAATTTTCTCAAATTTGCAAATCTGCCTGGATTTTTAAAACTTCAGTTTAAGTCCCGAAAATCTTCAGAAATTACAAATCTGCCCGGATTTTTAAAATTTCAATTGAAATCCCGAAAACTTTCAGAAATTACAAATCTGCCCGGAGTTTAAAATTTCAGTGTAAGCCACAAAAATTTTCAGAAATTACAAAACTGCCCAAATTTCAGTTTAGATCCTTAAAATTTTCCTGAATTTCAGATCTGCCCCGAATCTTCAAAAATTTTAGATCTGCCCCGAAAGCTTTATATTTCTTTAAAAATCTCCCCTGTTCATATTTACAATCTCAGTCCCCAGATTTGTAAAAATTTTCAATATTGTCCCCGAATTTTTGAAAACAATTTTATACGGCTGTTTTGCGACAGTTTAGTATTTCTCAATGACCACTGGGTAAACGATGTCCGATGGACCTGAAAGTTTAACCATGGATAAAGAACTTGCAAGTCTTGATTCTGTCCAAAGGTATTATTAATCCGAGATCTGGATTGTGAAATATGAATTTTTGAACCTCTTGGCCGAAATGGATAAAGAAAACCCTAGAAAACCCTATTCCTCCCCAAGTTTTTTTCTATCCTCTTAATCACAAGTCCTCTAACTCTATTCTTATGTTTCATGGACCTAAACTTCATAAAGATTAAGGTATTAAGCTGGCCGAATTTTAACATGTAAGCATCATCGCGAAAATCATACAAGAAATTCACGTTTAGCACATAAACACGTATAAATTCGAAAGAGATCATGCAATCACGAAAAATTCACGGATTCAAAACTTGTTTACGTGTGTAGGTGATCTTCACCTACCTTACGTCCGTATAGAGCGACGTTCGGGTTATTTTTACATGATCCCGACCCTAGGATTTCGATCCCGAGCTCCTCCACGTGTCCGCGGGTTTTTCTCCTCCTCCCTTTCTTTCCTTCTCTTCTTCTCCCCCTTTTCTTTTCTTTCTTTTTTTTTCTTCTCTCCTTTCTTTCCTTCTCCCTCGGCCCCTCCCTCTTCTTTCTTTCCTTTCTCTCTTTTTCCCTTCTTTTCTCTTTCTTTCCTTCCCTCTCTCACGTTTTTCCCCCTCCCTTCTCTTGTTTTCTTTGGTTTATTAGTTATCATTTTGTCCTCATGTAAGGAGATGAGATGTATTAGATGGGGATACCTTGTTCTTATTCTAGTGATTAGGTGGTTTTATTCTCTTTTGGTTTTATTACCTCATTATGTAAAGATATTTATTTTATAGTTATTATTTTATTTTATTGTACAAACCTCACATGGAGGTACATATTTATTTATTTTTCTCTTAATTTATTTTAGCCATAATTAAATTATTATTATTATTATTACTACTATTTTTTTTAAATTATTTATTTATTTGGGCTTTCACTTCTTGTTTTCGGCCCAATTAAATTTTATTAAAGGACCCAACTCCCAACCTTTTATTTTGGGTCATTATTTTCTTCATTTGGCCCATAAATAAATTTTTGTCCTTTTAAATTTTTCTGGCCCAATTGTAAATTTTGGGCTCGTTTCGAAAAGAAATCGTTTCTTGTTCGAAAGTCAATTTCGTACTTTTCGAATATTATTGAAGTAATCCCGTATAAATTTTTGCGGGTATTACACATGCTGTCCGATCATGCCTTGTGGTGGGCTACCGTTGGTGAGCTCGTGTCGTTTCGTCTCGATAGCTTGGAAATTGCGGCATCATTCGTCGTTGTTTTTCTCCCATTATGGATGAAATGAGTTGAAGTATTTGTCTTCGACGAGGCCGTATCACGTTGGGTTCCTCGGCACCGAGCGGGATCTTGATCTTCAACGGTGGTCTCCAGCTCTGGGAAAAAGCTAGCTAAAGGGAGGTGGATCAGCCGGGCCACCTCGGGACTCTCAACGAGCAGGTCATTTTTCGACTTTGATTTGCGAAGGAAGGTAAAGATTTTGAAATATCGAAATAAAATAAGGAGTACTCCCATTATGGGTGAAACGAGTCGAAGTATTTGTTTTCGACGAGGCCGTATCACGGTGGCTTCCTTGGCACCGAGCGGGATCTTGATCTTCAACGGTGGTCGCCCAGCTCGGGGAAAAAAGCTAGCTGAAGGTAGGTGGATCAGTCGGGCCGCCTCAGGATTCTCAACGAGCAGGTCATTTTTAGATTTGATCTGCGAAGAAAGGTAAAGATTGCGAAATATCATCAATAAAATAAGAAGTACCTCCCATTATGGGTGAATGAATTATTTGTCTTCGACGAGGCCGTATCACGTTGGGTTCCTCGTCATTGAGCGGGATCTTGATCTTCAACGGTGGTCGCCCCAGCTCGGGGAAAAGTGCTAGCTAAAGGGAGGTGGATCAGTCGGGCCGCCTCGGGACTTGATTAGAAGATGCTGATGGAGATGTGGACCGAAAAGCCAATGGATTTCTCCAAACTCCATGTATTTGGAAGTCATATGTATGTGATGAATGTCCAAGCAACTACGAAGTTGGATCCAAAATCAAGGAAGTGTTTGTTCTTGGGGTATACTGATGGTGTAAAGTAAGAGGTATCGCCTGTGGGATCCCACTGCCCACAAGGTTGTCATCAGCAGGGAAGTTATCTTCTTAGAAGATAAACGGAGTGGAGGAAATGATAGCACTATAGAAGAAAGCTCGAAGACTACGAATTTAGGTGAAAAGGAAAGACTATAGAAGAAGATTCTTCTGAATCAGCACCGGAGCACGAGGAAGTGCCAATCGAATCTGAATAGCCAGAACTCTGATGTAGCACCCGAGTCCTCGTGAATAGTAGGGCCAATAAATTTGCGTGAATGTTAATTAAAAATATGTGCCTTTCGTGCGTTAATTCCGTGCTTATGTGACTTACGTGAGATCTCGTGTGGTAAATTATGTGCATCTCGTACAAATATTCCGTGCTCGTGTGAATTATGTGAACTTTGTGTGTTGAAATGCGTGCTCAAATTTTTCGATGAAAATGGTGCATTTTATTTGGGCCATGTAACTTCCAATTTAAGTTAGAATTTTCGAAAATAGGCCACAAGGATTGGACTATAATAGGGCCATGATTTTTAGTGGGCTAGAATTAAGACATTAGGCCCAAAAACATTGAAAATGATCTTAGGGCAAGCCTCCTTAATTCAAGGGATATTTTCGTCCCTTAGTCCCATCACCCCCTAATAATAATAATAATTATAATAATAATAATAATAATAATAATAATAATAATAATAATAATAAACAACACAACTAAAAGACCATTTCAACCCCAAAACTCCATTGGAGTGGAACTGCCGAGAGCTCAAGCCAAGAAGGAAAACGCGAAGACGAGTTGAAAGGCCACACAAATCGAACTACGTATCCTTCTTTAACCATGATGCTTAGATTTTAGTTCAAGAATTAGTATATTTTAGGATTTAGGACACAAAAATACCACATATTGGGGCTGATGCGATTTTAAACCCTAAACGAACACCCTTTAAGCTTGATTTGGTGAGTTTAGCTCTTTAAGGGCATGTTTAGGGAATATTAACTATGAAGAGTTGGGTTTAACTCGGTAATTTCGTTAAGCACGAACTTTAGGGTTTCTGAGGTTCATACGGTTTTCAAAGGTGTTCTTAATAAAAGCAACTTTTTGATCTTTAAGTCGATGCATCGCGAACTAAAAGTTGTGTGGCAAGAATTCGCAAAACATAAGCTGCGCGAACCCATGGTGGCATAAAGATCGCGAATTCTATTTGGCGAATCAGTAGTTCGCGAACCCGGTAAACTTCAAGATGGCGAATCCGTAGCTTTTGCGATCTCGGCCAGCGACGTGGTATTTTGCGAACCCTTTCAAGGATGGCGAACTCATCCACTTCGCAAGTCGTGGTATGCAAATCCATTTGGCGAATTTGGAGGCATTTTGCGAATTGAAGACTTTTGCAAATTCTGAAGGGATGCGGGCTCAAGGTTTGGCGAGTAGTTTTGCGAATTAGAAGAAATTGGCGAACTCTTGAGTTTTGCGGGCCGTGCTTGTTTTGCGAATTATGAATTAACACACGGGAGGTTGGCGAAACCATTTGGCGAATCGGCTCACTTCGCAAATAAGGGTCGGAGAATTCTGCGAATCCACGGCTAGTTGGCGAATCCATGCAACAATTCGCGAAACTCGCGAAGCCGCGAAAACCCTATTTGGCGAACTAGAGCGAGCAATTCGCGAACCGAGTGTGAGAGTAGATGATTTCGCGAATCATGTTAGACCTTGTGAACTAGAAACGAATCTGACAAATTAGGGTAACTTCACGAATTGAACCCCTTAGATTGAAACGAATCGCCTTTTTAGGAAAAATATTTTTACACCAATTAATAAGAAAAATATTCTGATTCCAATGAGCATAGGCTCTTTCAACGCCCGATCATAATTTGCCTATCGGTGTCTTCAGGGTCAATTTTCGGTATGACAGAATTTTCGAACGAAACTTTACGCAGTCGACTAATATAATTTATACACTAATTTTATGCCCTTTTTAGGTTTAAAGGACGAAATATTAGGAAATTTACCAGACCGGTTAGCGGTTAATCTACGGATGCCAGGTAAGTAGAAACTCAACTGCGACATTTAACTTGCCTTACGTGACTAAATTATGTGACTCTGTGCTCGATGACTATATGCTTCTGTGAAATGAATTACATGTTTTCGCAAAAGTTGCACTTGCATATTCATGAGCATGCATGATACACTCGGGGTAGTACGAGTCGAGTATACATAGAATGTATCGCGGAAGGCGATGGATAATCCTAGCGTAGGCAACTGCCCGGTTTGCGGAATGAGCGACCTGGAAGGAGCGACATAGGGGGAATCCTAGCGTAGGCTACCAGCGTAGGCTACCGTAAGACAGAGGGGACGACCTGGGAAGGAGCGACCTAGGGAAACCTAGCGTAGGCTACCCAGCGTAGGTCACTGTCACATTTATGTTATGGATATTGAGCTCTTATGGTGCATAGTAAGTTGGCCGAGGGTCCTAAGGGATACCAATACGTCTACTATATGCATCGGCGCAGATTGCCTTTACGGAGTTATTATGAGCATCGGCGCGGATCGCCTTTGCGAGTGTTACATGCATCGGCGCGGATCGCCTTTGCGGGGAAAGGGGCACGTGCATCCATGCATAGTTTCTGCTTACTGAGCCTCGGCGGCTCACCCTTTTATGTTATGTGTCGTAGGTACCAGCGACCACGGTACGTGATCGTATTTTGAAGGCAAGGCCGACCTTTTGAAGTTTCGCGCTGCTTTTGGGGTGGACGTGTGTGTATGGATGACGACCTGCGAGGCCGGGCGCATAGGAACCTTTTGCTGTGCCGTCACACGTTTTCCCGTATATTTAGGTCATGCATGTAAATAGGAAGCTGACATGTATTCTTTGACGTGTATCAAACAATGTTCCATTACATAAACGGAAAAGGAAAAATTTCATACGCATTTTCGGTGTTTCTTTTTAGTTAACACATCGTTAGGCACAAAGTAGAACGTTAGAATAGGTAGCGAGGACAGCGGGTCCTGACATCTGAAGGGGCCAACGCAAAAGACTCGCACCAACCTGGCATGAAGATTACGATATGGACAGTAATGTTGTATACTGTCTTCTAACTGATGACGGAGAGCCATCAACTCTTCAAGAAGCATTAGGGTTTAGGGTTTATAAGTTCAGATGCAGATCAATGGTTGGTAACAATGCAAGAAGAAATGGAAGCTCTACAAAAAAGTAAGACTTGGGAGCTAGTACAACTACCGCACGGAAGAACGGCAATCGGTAATAAATGGGTCTTTAAGATCAAGCAGAACAACAATGATCAAGTAGCATTTCGCGCAGGGCTAGTGGTTAAAGGCTACGCTCAGAAAAAAGGAATTGACTTCAATGAAATATTTCCCTTGTGGTCCGACTGACGACTGTTCGGGTACTCCTGGCGATGTGTGTTAATTCGACCTACATGTAGAGCAACTAGATGTGAAGACGGCTTTTCTTCATGGAGATCTTGAAGAAGAGAATTATATGCTCCAACCGGAAGATTTTTAAGATAAATAAAATGGAACTTGCTTTGCTGGTTAAATAAATCTCTATACGGTCTCAAACAGGCACCTAGGTGTTGAAGAGATTTGATTCCTTCATCATGAGCCTTGGATACAACAGATTGAATGCAGACGCTTGCGCATATTTCAAGAGGCTTAGTGAAAGTAATTTTATCATGTCATTGTTGTAAGTTGACGACATGTTGGTAGCATGCCCCAACAAAGAGCGTGTTGAAGAGCTCAAGGCACAATTGGCTAGGGCATTTGAAATGAAGGACTTAGGACCGGCAAACAAGATTCTAGGGATGTAATTTACCGAGACAGAAATAGCAAGAAGATTTGATTTGTCTTTCGCAGAAGATTATCTGAAGAAGGTCTTGCGACGCTTCAATATGCAAGATTGTAAGTCCACATTTCTTGTTAATTTCAAATTATCGTCGAGTATGAGTCCTAGCAGTGAAGACGGGAAGATGGAGATGTCTCGGGTACCGTCTGCATCAGCAGTGGGGAGTCTTATGTTCGTGTTGATTTGCACACGGCTAGATATTGCACATGCAGTTGGAGTAGTGAGTCAGTACATGGCGAATCTGGGCAAAGAACACTGGAACGCATTGAAGAGGACCTACGATACATTCGAGGAACCCCAGATGTTGCATTATGTTACGGAGGAGGAGATTTTACTGTCAGAGGTATGTTGACTCTGATTATGCAGGTGATCTTGATAAAAGTCAATCTACTACTACAGGATATGTGTTCACTCTTACTGGTGGAGCCATAAGATGGGTATCGAAACTTCAGTCCGTTGTAGCGACGTCAACAATTGAAGAAGAATATATTACAGCTACGCAGGCAAGTAAAGAAGCAGTATGGTTGAAAATAATCATCGAGCAACTTGGGCACGAACAAGAGAATATTCCTCTATTCTGCGATAGTCATAGTGCCTTGCATCTCGCAAGGAATCCAATTTTTCATTCCACGTGAATGCACATATGAGTCCAGTATCACTTCGTTCCTGAAAAGTGGAAGAGGACACAGTAGATATGTAGAAAATGCATACAAAAAATAACCTAGCAGATTTCTTAACAAAAGCGGTTAACACTGATAAGTTTATTTGGTGTCGTTCCTCAGGTGGCCTAGCGTAGACGTAAGCAACATGAAAGGCAAGGAAGAAAGTCTGGTGTGAAGATCCAATTGATCCTCAATCAAATCTTTAAGCGGAAAATTGTCAACAAATCAATTATATATATAAATATATATAAAAGCACATCGCTTTGAATAGTCAAATGATGGCTGCATTTAACGTGAAGAAGGAAATGATTTCCATTCGGCGCCGCATTCATTTGTCAAATGGTGTGCTGAAGATTTTTTATTTTGTTCACATGAATTATTAAGGCAATCATTTTTGGGCCTTCGTATATTATAACAACGGGGCCAAATAAATTAGAAGATGGCCTTGCATCACAAACCGAGAGCAAGGAGCAATATATACGAGTCAACAATAGCTTGCAACAAGAAGTAACGAGAGTGAGCGAAAACAAAATAATTACTTGTTCCCCTGTTCACGGCCTAGTACTCGTAAATAGCATAAATTGCATATAACTCATTGGTGGTTTAAGCATCAAAACCACTATGATATGTAAAGTGCGTAAAACACCCTCGTTGTTTATTTAATCGTTACCTCCTTCTACTTACAACCCCTAATTGAGAGTCTATAGCATTAAGTTTTAGACAGCACTGAGGGTACCACGCTAAATTTAGACAAGCACAATGAAATTTCACTCAATAAAAAAACATGAACTAGTAGCGTGCATTTTAGTATATTTATGTGGAGTACTAACATAATTTACCCTTTCCTTTTGCATAACACAAATCCTGAAACCGAGTAAATCTTTGTTTTAGTGCATTAGTCTCATAAATTAGGTAATTAGAACGCTAAAGATATTGGGGATGAGAGGAGCTAATCGGTCATTACCTTTCCAAGAACATAAAGCTTTCACTCAACCTAGACCACTAAGCCAAAACCTCCTTGACAAAATAATCTTATCGAAGAAATTGCAAATGCACATAAATTAAACAAAACAAAACTAAATATTCCAATAAATTTTACAACGGCAACGGAAGATACTAAATAATGTAACATCAACACAACAGAGTTACAGAAGATTAACCTTAGAACAGAAAAATGCATCTCTAACTAAGAGAAAGTTCTGTAACGAAAAAAACATTTCATCTGCTCCATTCATAGTCGGCAGTTCTAGGATTGGTAGTGTTCATGCGGTTCGAATCCTCAGGCTTCACGGAGTTTGCAAACGCATGCCAGCCCAATAGGTATGGTACGATGTACTGAATGAACAATAAACATAGGAAAAACAGTAAGTAGCTTAATTAAACACATATCCTAAAGCATATACAGACAAAGAATCAATTGATACTTTATATAAAGGCTCTTACATTGAACGATGATACAAGGACAGCAAACTCAGCCTTGGAGACGGGGATATAGATGTTCTCATCCATATTAAGGAGCTTGTTTTGAACACCTTATGTTTAATCGTTTGAAAAATACACAAAAAAAATGAAATAAATGACGATGTCGGCGTCGGGGCGATATGTGGTCAAATTAGCGTTTCGTGTATGAGTGGCTTACTCAGATTGAAGAAGTGACCAGAACCATCAGGCAACGGTTCAACCTTCAACACTTTCCTAACTTTACCTTCATCCCTGCACAAGTTTTTTTTTTTTCCAAAAATGAGTACAGACAAAAAAAAAACCAAGTGGGAGTTAGAGAAAAACTTGTCTCAAGCATCTACAGAAGAAAATAAGAAACTCGAATGTTTGTGGATTATTATCAGCATGAGTTGACAAGTCTAAAGATTACCCTTTTCCCTTGAATGGGTCATGAAAGAATTCACAAGATTCTCTTGCTCCCAGGCTCATGATGTTCCCAATTTCTGTCACCGACAATGAGAATACCTGGAAGATGGCAGGGATCATTATCGTTGTTTTGTTAAGACCATACCATAAAATGAGCATTTTAATGAGATTTTGAGAATCTAACAAGAAAAAAGTCACATCTACTACACACACTAACACTCCTATGAAAAACTCAGATTCGAAAATAGGAAACGAAAGACTTGAGTGGCTCCACAGTCTACCTGTTTTCTACTCCAATCATATTGACGAACGCCAGAGGCAGGTGCAAATTGGAGTAAAACAATACCCTCCTTTGACATCTTGAGTGCCCCAGACTGCAAAGTACGTTCATTGCTCACGGCTCATCATAATGAATATCCAATATCTCCATCAAATATTTAATGGAAAAGAGACATACTTCCAAAGGAGAGAACTCTGGTGCTCGTGGCTCCACCGTAAGAGCAGCTTTACCCTTATATATTGAGTAGCCCACATAAACCCTCGGCGTCGATTGCCCTATCAGAAAGTTTAAAATCGATGAAATCAAACCCTTCGTTGTTCGAAACACAAAATCCAGCAACATAACAAAAAGCAGACAATTTCCATTTTCACCAACATACCATACCATAAGATACGGCTTCAAAAAACACTAGGACTAACCAGTCTGTGAGGAAAAATTAGACTCGTCGGAAGAGAACTTCTGCTGCTGCCGATTCTGTTCTTGGGGAGTCATGTACTGAGCTTTCACACTAAATTCAACACTTTTACAGATGCTTCTACTTGAGGTGGCGGTACGACGAGCCTCTTTCCTTGTAGAAAGAAACGTAGATGAAAGTTTCGTGGGGTTTTTGATCGAAAAGCATCCACTTGCTGGGGAAGCGCAAACGCTGAAATTCGCCATTGTTGGTCTACGAAATAAGAACTCAGCGAGGCGGGTTTGGTTTGGGTTTTATTTATCGCAGGGTTTGTGACGAGCCAATTTCCATTTTGATTTATCTTTTCTATAATTATTTAATCTAATAAGATTTTCACTTCCATTTAGTTCCACATTTTTGGGTCACTCCTCGTTTGTCCTAAAACGTATAAAAAGAGGACTTAACAATATTTCCCCGCACGACACTTGAGCGTGCCAGCGGAACGAGTGAGTCTGCCTACGTAAGAGCCGGGCTTGAACTTAATGGAACTCTTCTTAAGCAATGAATTATTCCTTGTCGGGAAATGGCGAGCCTGCAACTTGCCGGAACCGCCGGGAACGGCCGGAAAAAGTGGCCAGTCGAAGCTGAGGTCTGAAAACTGAAGAATGAGCTGTTGAAGATCGCGAGCTACAGTCACCGTTAGATCTGATTGGCGCGCTATTGGATGGCCTGAATTCAAAGCTTGAAGATTAACTGGTGATCGTAAGATAGCGCGCGAATTGCATCGACGGCCCTGATTGAACGAAGAGTGTTGATGCGGATGATGAAAGATGACCGTTGGATTAAAATCGAATGGCTGGCGTTGAAAGTGGCATTTCACTTAAAGAAGTGTCATACGACTTTCGTTGTATCACGCGCAACAACAAGTACACGTGGCGCACCGTGGAGCGCTCGATCGAATAAAACGAACGGTGAAGATAGATCGCGAATCACACTTATTTCATGTTTCAGTGTTATAAATATCAAACGTTAGAGTTCGACTAGCTATCTTTGAGCGTCTGTAGTTTCGTAGAGTGAGAATCGCGGTGTGAGTTAAACACGAAAGTTGTAGAGGGCACGGCGGTGTACAATCTTCGTGTTGTGATTAATACGATAGGGAGCTCAGTTGATCCGTGGACGTAGGCCAAAGTTAGGGCCGAACCACGTAAATCTGTTTTTCGTGTATGTGAGTTTGGGTGCATTTCTTTGATTCGATTGTGTAGCACCCGAGTCCCCGTAAGCATATAAGGCCAATAAATTTACTTATATGTTAGAAATGATTATGTGAATTTCGTGGAGTAATTACGTGCCAATGTGACTCTATAAAGTAGGTGCTTAAGTGATTATGTGAACATTGTGCATGTAATTAATTATCTTTGGGACATCTAACTTACTTGTGATTTTCGAAAGTATAGGGCGAGGGAAATTGAAGTAAATAATACTAATAATGACGTTAGTTGGGCAATAGGTAGAGGTGAGCAAAACCGGATATCCGGTTTTTCGGATATCCGAATTGATATCCGAAATTCGGATATCCGGATTTTCGGATATCCGAATTTTCGGATATCGAAAAATGGTATCCGTATCCGCTCCGGTTTTAATCGGATATCCGGAAATCGGATATCCGGTTTATTCGGATATTTACACCGGATATCCGCATCCGGTTTTTAAATTTATTTTTCTTATATTTTTTATTATTTTCTTTTGAAAATCATATTTTTTATTTCTTATCACAATAAAAAAAAAAAAATTTTAATATAAGAATTTCTACACATATTAATCCAGACAATATGTAAATTTATGATTCAAAATTACATAATAAAGAATAAATACAATACCACAAATTCACATTAATTTTTTAACTCGCGTCTCGATGTTTTACATGTTTTTTTTTATCTCAATTCTCTAAGAAAGTTTTTTGCAATAATAAAAATAATATAAATTTGAATATTCTACTTGATGATTTTTTTCCTTTTTGGACCTTCATTTTTCTTTTTGGACTATTTTTTTTATTTTTTTTAAAATATAAAACCGGATATCGGATATCCGGATTTTAGACAAACCACTATCCATATCCGATCCGGTTTAGTTTAAAATAAATCGGATCGGATATCCGATCCGGTTTTTAAAACCGGATATCCGTTTTTTCGGGTTTTGAAAACCGGATACCGGATCAGAATCCGGTTTCCGGATATTTTTGCTCACCCCTAGCAATAGGAATTATAATGGGCTAGGATTAAACATTAGGCCCGAAATAAAAGCCCAACTTGGGAGGGGACAAAGCTTCCTCAAAATGAGGAGACCTCACGCCACCTAAGTCCCATCGCCATGCCCCTTGTTAAAATATCTAATCTAACCTTTTTAACTCCATAACCCCATTTAGATAGAAACCAACGAAAGCTTAAGGGGAGAAGAAAGAAAGGAATCGAAGGAAGCTCGAAATTTCGCCCTCAAGATAGCGTGGAATTTGAAATTAGTAAGTGAAATTATTACTCTAAGCTATTATAGATGTGAGCATGTCCGGGACTCAAAGAGCCACGTATGCACAAGTGGCGGAAAGGGTGTTCGGAACAAGCTGAGGCTAGAATCGTTCGCGCCCAAGAAGCGAAATGAAAATTTGTACAAGGGCCACAATGGAACGGAGGCAACCAGAAGCGACAATTCGTCGCTAAGGGTGGGAAGCAGAACTTCCAAAACCGACCAGGACCACCCCAGTAGTCCAACCCAAATCAAGGAAGACCCCAACCGAACCTCCCAGTATGCCCGAAGTGTACGCGGCGACACAGGGGTCTGTTTCGCCCAGAATGCGACCTGCTATAAATGTGGCAAGACAGGTCACTATCTCAAGGCATGCCCGGAAAATGCATCCGGGAGTCAAGCGGGAAATCAGGCAAAACCACCAATGGTACCGGCTCGGGTGTACACGATCACATCCGAGGAAGCAGAAAATAACCCTGCGGTAGTGACATGTACCATCCTCATCCATCAAACTTCCACGTGCATCCTAGTCGATTCAGAAGCTACGCACTCATTTGCATCCACTAATTATGTGACGAAAGTAGGAGTTGCGCCTCACCAGTCTTAGTGCAAATATAGTGTAACCGTTCCAAATGGGGATCCCACTAGAACTAACCAAGTGCTACGGGATTGTCCGGTGTTAGTCGGGGATAAAGAGCTGCCCATAGATTTAATAATAATCCCAATGAATGATTACGAAGTGATCCTCGGGATGGACTGGCTATCAAAGTACGGAGCCGTTATAAACTGCCACTGTAAGATAGTCACGTTCAATATGGAAGGGAATGAACCCCTTACATTCGTGGGAACGAGCAAAGGGGCAAATATCTCTAGAATATCGGTGTTGAAAGCTCGACGACTGATCAGAGCAGGATGTGAAGCTTATTTCGTGTTTGCGATAAAATCAGAAGAGAGCCCCACCCTGAAATCTGAGGAAGTGCCAGTAATTAAAGACTTCCCCGACGTGTTTCTGGAGGAATTACCAGGGTTACCGCCCGATAGGGAGATCGAATTCACCATAGATCTAGTGCCTGGAGCGGCACCGGTATCTAAGACTCCCTACCGGTTAGCGCCGACCGAACTGAGGGAATTAAAAGAGCAATTAGACGAACTCTTGCAAAAAGGATCTATCCAACCGAGCTTCTCTCCCTGGGGAGTGCCGGTGTTGTTCGTACGAAAGAAAGACGGATCCATGCAGTTGTGCATCGACTACAGAGAATTTAACAAGCTAACAATCAAGAACAAGTACCCCCTCCCCAGAATAGACGATCTATTTGACCAGTTACAAGGCGCGACCGTCTTCTCTAAGATCGATTTACGCTCGGGATATCATCAGTTGAAAATCCGGAAGGAAGATATTCCGAAGACGGCCTTTAGTACGCGTTACGGGCACTATGAGTTCTTATTTATGCCATTTGCGCTGACTAACGCGCCGGCGGCTTTCATGGATTTAATGAACCGAGTATCAAGCCATTTTTATATAGGTTTGTCATCGTCTTTATTGATGACATCCTAATCTACTCAAAGACGAGAGAGGAGCATGAACAGCATCTGAGGGTAGTTCTTGAAGTATTGCGAGAAAAGCAATTATATGCAAAATTTAAGAAGTGTGAGTTCTGGCTATATCAAGTTATGTTCCTCGGACATGTCATTTCCGAAGCAGGGATATCCGTTGATCCAAGCAAGATCGAAGCCATCAGGAACTGGCCACAACCGACTAATGTAACCGAAGTGCGAAGTCCTTGGCTTGGCAGGATATTATAGGAAATTCATTAAGGACTTTTCGAAGATCGCTTCAACACTGACGAAGTTGACCAGAAAGAATACTCCCTTTCATTGGAGTGAGGAATGCGAACAGAGCTTCCAAGAACTGAAGAATCGGCCTACAACAGCCCCAGTTCTCACGATACCCTCAGGAACCGGGGGATTTTCCGTTTATAGCGACGCATCGAAGAACGGATTTAGGATGCGTGCTGATATAGAACGGGAATGCAGTGGCTTGTGCCTCTCGTCAACTAAAGGAGTAGGAGAAAAATTACCCGACACACGACCTAGAGCTCGCGGCAGTGGTCTTTGCTCTCAAGATTTGGAGACACTATCTCTACGGAGAACGGTGTGAAATATACACGGCCCACAAGAGCCTAAAGTACTTTTTCACTCAGAAAGAGCTGAATATGTGACAACGATGGTGGCTTGAATTGGTCAAGGATTACGATTGCGTGATCAATTACCACTCAGGAAAGGCAAACGTGGTGGCAGATGCGTTAAGTCGCAAATCCGTAAACACGGAGCTACAAATGCTCGAGGTAGAAATAGTACCGTTGGGTGAAGTTGAAGTGAAGCTAGCCGTTTTAACTATCAGACCTACTATAATAGAACAAATCGGGAAGGCACAAGAGAATGACGAATTCTACACGAAAATCAAAGGAATGCCAACAGAGGGACGGCCGATTGATTTCAAAATACGAGACGACGGAAGTCTATACTATAAAGATCGATTATATGTTCCCAACGACGAGGATCTTCGACGAACTATAATGATAGAAGCACACGCCACGGCGTACTCGGTGTATCCAGGAGCTACGAAGATGTACAAGGATTTGAAGAAAAATTGTTGGTGGCCGGGTATGAAGCGAGAAATCGCCACTTTCATAAGTCAATGCTTGACGTGCCAACAAGTAAAGGCCGAGCATCAACGACCGGCAGGGACGTTACTATCCCTGCCAGTACCCGAGTGGAAGTGGGATCACATCACAACGGACTTCGTCGTTGGTCTGCCAAATACTGTGAAGGGCCACGATGCAACATGGGTCATCGTGGATCGATTAACCAAGTCCGCCCACTTCCTGCCGATTAATTTGACATTTTCTATGGAACGATACGCCGAGCTATACATCCAAGAGAATGTCAGACTCCACGGAGTTCCAACCTCGATCGTTTTCGATAGAGATCCGAGATTTTTATCCAAGTTCTGGACGAGCCTACAAAAGGCCATGGGAACCAAGCTATCTTTCAGTACTGCCTACCATCTCCAAACAGACGGGCAGTCTGAACAAATCATCCAGACGCTGGAAGACATGCTGAGAGCGTGCGTCCTCGACTTCAAAGGAAATTGGAGTCGATACCTCCCACTGATCGAGTTCTCGTACAACAATAGTTACCATGCAACTATTGGAGTGGCTTCGTACGAGGCTTTATACGGACGCAAATGCAGATCTCCCATCCATTGGGATGAAGTCGGAGAACGGGCAATATTAGGCCCTGACATGGTACAAGAAATGACAGAAGTCATTACTCAAATACGAGAAAGAATGAAAGCGGCACAAACCAGACAGAAAGTTATGCGGATCAACGGCACAGACCGTTAGAATTCAAAATAGATGATCTAGTATATGTGAAAGTATTGCCGATGAAGGGCGTAAAGAAATTCGGAAAGAAATGGAAACTAAGCCCAAGATATATTGGCCCATTCAAAATAGTAAAAAGAGTTTGTGAAGTAGCGTACCGGTTGGAATTGGAATCGCCGGCCCGAATCATGTGCTGGAAAGCGAGTTTCTACACCAACAGTTGAAACCAGACCTAAGTTACGAGGAGACACCTGTAGAGATATTGATGTACGAAACTAACCTACTCAGGAATAAGGAGATCCCTTTTGTAAAAGTCTTGTGGCGAAATCAGTCCACGGAGGAAGCCACTTGAGAACGTGAGGACGAGATGAGAGTTTGCTATCCTGAGTTGTTCCAAGCGGGCTGATTTCGGGGGCGAAATCCTCTTTAAGGGGGAAGAATGTAGCACCCGAGTCCCCGTAAGCATATAAGGCCAATAAATTTACTTATGTGTTAGAAATGATTATGTGAATTTCGTGGAGTAATTATGTGCCAATGTGACTCTATAAACTAGGTGCTTAAGTGATTATGTGAACATTGTGCATGTAATTAATTATCTTTGGACATCTAACTTACTTGTGATTTTCGAAAGTATAGGGCAAGGGAAATTGAAGTAAATAATACTAATAATGACATTAGTTGGGCTATAGGAATTATAATGGGCTAGGATTAAACATTAGGCCCGCAATAAAAGCCCAACTTGGGAGGGGACAAAGCTTCCTCAAAATGAGGAGACCTCACGCCACCTAAGTCCCATCACCATGCCCCTTGTTAAAATATCTAATCTAACCTTTTTAACTCAATAACCCCATTTAGATATGTTAGGATATTTAAATGATTGTGTCAATAGATTAAGTCTTGAGATTAATTATGTAATTATCTTTAGCTTGGGCTTTGGACTAGATTGTAATTATTTTATTTTTAGTGATTGGGCCTTAATATACCTAGGGTTAATGTGGTATATAAGGTGTTACCAACTCACTTTGAATGGTAATCAAAGATTAAAAAGCTAAAACTCGTTTTCACACACTACACACACTACAAGGTGAGAAACTCTCCCTTTTCATTCCATCTAGCTTCTTTGATTCCTTGTTTGGTGCATTTCGGGACCAACAAGTGGTATCAGAGCGAACGTGGATCGATCTGCATTGATTTGAATCCAGTTTCGTTCGATTCCGAGAAAGATCAAAGGTGTTTTGAGCAAAATACTAGTTTCGGCATTTTGGTTTCGTTTTGGGGTTTTTATGTGTTGTTTTTGTGTTTAAAACCTTTCCCCAGATCGATCCTAGGCCTAAAATGTTTTTAGAACACTTTTGGATCAGTTTTAACGAGTTTTGAGCAAGATTTAAGCAAAAGTTTTCCAGAAAAAGTCATTTCGGCCATTCTCTGTTTTTGGTCGATTTGATCCTTTTTTTGTTGTTTTTAGCTCACAAATCGGTCGATTATGTGTTTAGGGAAGAATTTCTGAAGTTTAGGATCAAGTTTGAGCGATTTTGATTGAGATTTGAGCGAGAACGAGGCGATTTTCTGGCAAAACGCATGAAGGCAATGGAACAGTACGATGATGTTCTTGGCCGCGAAAGTTTTTGCTGAATCGTTCAAAACCGCGAAAATTTCTTGTCTGCGAAATTTTATTCCGAGAAATTTTGAACCGCGAAACTTTCATTTACACTGCATTTTTCGCAACTGCCTGCCTTTAAAATCCGAGAAATTTCATATCCAAGAAAGTTCATTCCGCGAATTTCTTTAAGCTGCGAAATTCCTTTTTTTTTCCAAACTTGCGAAATTCTTTAACTTGCGAAATTATTTCTTGCGAAGCCTGAAAATTTCTTGTCCGCGAAATTTTATCCCGAGAATTTTTAAAACCGCGAAACTTTCCCTTAAACTGCATTTTTCGCAACTGCCTAGTATCAAGATCCGAGAATTTAAGCCGCGAAACTTTCACTTATACAATTTCTTTTTTCGCAATTGTTTACCTTCATAATCCGAGAAATTCCTTATCCAAGAAAGCTTATTCCAAGAATTTCTTTGGCCGCGAAAATTGTTTTAACTTGCGAAATTTTTACAACTTGCGAAGTCTTTCTTGCTAAGCTTTAAAACCCTGTTATCTGCGAAAATGATTATACCCGAGAAAATTTTGTAAGGCCATACTGTTCATTTTTCGATGCGAAAGTTTCCTTAACACGCGAAATTTTCTTACTTACACTGTTCATCTCTTGATGCGAAAGTTTCTCATTGCGAAAATTTCCAAAAAACCACACTTCACCTCCCATTGCGAAATTTTGTAACTTGAGAAAATTCTCTCGCGAAGCTTTAATTTCTCAAACTTGCGAAAGCTTTATAACTTGCGAAAAAATCTCATGCGAAACTTTAAAATTTTCCACTAGCGAAATATTTACAAGTTACGAAGTTTTCTAGCGAAGCTCAAAAATTCTCATCTTGCTAAACCTTTTAACGTGCGAAATTCTTCAACTTGCGAACTTCTCTAACGTATTAATTTCTTCTAGGGTTAAAATTTTCTCGGGTTAAATCTTTCCAAACCGATTTAAGATTTGATCAGTACACCTTGATTTTTTAAATTCTAGAACTTCTCCTAATTTCTAAATACATTTCCGTTCACACATTATCGACCGTCACACACGATCACCTAGTTCTAAGAAATTCTTTAAACGATTTTCTTCTCAAAACTCTACATATTAAACTCGTATTTATCATCTCGTTCGTTACTAACTTTCTTATCTCTAAAAGATCAAAACCACGGACGATTCGACTGCACCAACCATGTCCACCACGTATGACATCTCCATAGTGGGCTCCGACACCAGGCCTCCGATGCTGCGACAAGGCGACTACAGCATATGGACAAACCGGTTCCTCACGTTCATCAGGAACAAAGGCGCACCACTCTCTCAATACCTTCTGGACTCCATCTTCAACGGCCCAGCACAGTTCTGGACAATAGTCCCTGCACAGCCAAATGCAAATCCTCCCATGGATGAACGCCGCACTCCAAGAGGTCCCATCAATGAGGATGAATTGGCTCGCGAACAGGCCGACGAGACTGCCAAAGGATACCTCTTCCAGGCTTTGGGAAACGAGGTCTACGGTCACGTTGAGTGCTGCACAACTGCCAAGGAGATATGGGATGAACTTGCTGAAATTATGGCTGGCACAACTGAAAGTGCACAGGGGAGGAAATCAGCATGTCTCTCGCAGTATGAACACTTCCAGGCCTATGAAGGAGAGGAACTGCGCGACACATACCTCCGATACTTGAAGGTCATCAATGAACTCAAGAAAGCCAGGATCTCGAGGGACAAATTCGATATCAATAACCGCTTCCTTGGTAGCCTCAATCCCATTGGGGCAATGCAATCGTGATGATGATTCAGAGTAAGGACCTCTCCAACACTTCCATCCATGCTCTTTATGACAGTCTGTCTGCCTATGCTCCTTATGTGCAACCTCAGTCCACCAACACTCGAGTCGACCCACTGGCCCTCCTCTCAAACAAAACCAATGAACGATCTTCCACCACTAAGACTAAACAGAACAAAGGGAAGCTACCAGCTGTTGCATCTGACACCTCTTCAGGATCCGAAGCCGATACAGAATCAGATGAAGATGTTCGTGATATACGCAAGCAACTGGCAATGCTCACTAAGTTGGTCTCAAAGAAGATCGGAAAAAAATCCTCATCCTCTTCCAATCGCCAAAGAACATATAGCGGCATCAAAAAGACCACTTCCACAGAGGAAGCCAAGCCAACAAAGAAAGAAGAGGACTCCGCACCTCAAAAGTCCGTGAAGTGCTTTAGGTGTGGAAAAATGGGGCACTTTGCCAAAGAATGCCACGCCCCACGCGTGAAGGACTCCGGCTACTACGACCGTAAGGCCAGATTGACCCGCAAGGTGGAAAGTGGGAAAGCTCTACTCACCGAAGAAGCAGAATGGGTGAATGACACTTCAGAAGACGAGGAGCCTAAGGATGAAGATTGCTGCATGGCAAGGCTGGTCGAACATGACGAGGACGAGGAGATGGATCACACCGGTGAAAACACAGCTAATACTCCTACCAACGCTGCGTCTGAGGTACGAATCTCACACCTAGATGATGTGTTTACTCACCGACACGCCATTAAGAAACCCACCATAGACGCTAGGGATTATGATGAACTTAAGCTAAAATTCGAAAACAACTATGCCTTACTTAGTCTAAAAGTAGAAGAACTTGCCTGTGCAAACGAACGTCTAAAAGCCTCTGAAGCTTTAGTCAAACGTCTGCAAAACAAGAACAAACAAAGTGAGACTAAGGTTAAGGAAACTACACTGGCTATTAGTTCATGTGAAACTTCTCGCCTCCTGACGGCCTCCCAATATGAACTACTTACGAAGGAAAGAGTTAGGCTATACCGCAAGGTGAAAGAGCTTGAAGAGCAACTTCACCTTAGAAACGAAAACACGCGCATCTTAAGCCTATTGAACCAACCAATGGAAACAGGATTCTACAACGCCAGGAGGGGGATCGGACTGTCTAGCAATTGCAATCCAACACCGCTTATAGTTAAAAGATATAACATGTGCAACACTACGTTCTTGCAAACAAGAAATGGTGCCCCCCCGCAGCTTAAACCATTTGTAAGATCATCCTTCGCTACCATCTCAGAAGAAACAAGAGAACAGAACATTCATTGGGCAGAAATCGCGTATGACTACACAGAATTGAATATTAGAGATAAGACTAAGATATCCTCACTCCCGGAGAATGTCGAAACCTTACTCCCTAATAAAGAACAGGAAGTCGCTTCTCAAGATGTGATCTCTCGCACTTACATCCCAAAGAAACTGCTACTCATAGCAGAACTAGAACGACAACTAGAAGTAGAAAGGAAGGCCTTTGCAAAAGAGCGAGATGAGCTACTTAGCAAAATCAACACACTAGAAAAATCTCTCAATACGAACTATCCCTCCACATCGAGTCAAGTACCCGATTCTCAAACATGTAAATGTAAGAGGACGGCGAAGATGACTCCTGAAGCTGACACTTGTTCTAACACTAACTCGAGTATTCTTATGGATACAGGGAATGTGAGTTCGTCGTCTCTGGAAGGGAGTTCGTATGAAATAAAGGAGAACCCGCTCTTCGATGACAAGAAGAAAAGACCATACTACACTCGTCGCTCCTCTCTATGTAGTGAATCCCATTATCCTAAGGACACAGATAATTATGTAGCCAAAACTTATCTCTCTTTTGCCAAACTTATGTCTATGTGTTGCTGTAATGACTTTATTCTTCCACGCTTCCATGAACATGAAACACATGAACACGCAACACTCCGACCATGCAAGCGAACCTCCTCTACGGCGTCTTCTAGTTCTCCCACCTCGCCTAAACCAAAGGTTAAGCGAAAACGTCTCTCGTCGTCAAACTTAAACGCACCTTGGTATCCGAGACACCACTACTCGCAAAACTCAATTCCTGCGGGCAAGCCAAAGGCGACCAAAACCGAAGCGCGGAAACGACAACCACATTCCCCACACCATTTCATGTATAAGGCACCACACATGCAAGCACAAGTTAGGAAAATATGGGTTAGAAAAACCATAATCCCGCCTAATCAAACAAACGACAAAGGGAAAGCTAAATTAGAAACAACAGAATCTGATTTAGAAACCATATTTCCCATTAAGCGCGTAAAAACTTTACATATATCACAAGAATGTCCCGTTCGAAAACGGGGTCCCAACGTTTGCTAATGCTTGCAGGTCTGTCATGTGTGGTATCTAGACTCGGGTTGCTCCACACACATGACGGGGAACAAGGAGCTGTTGAGCAACTTCTCCGAGCGCTATCTCGGAAGGGTCTCCTTCGGAAACAGTCAAATGGCGCCAATTCTCGGAACTGGTGATCTCGTCCATGACAAACTGACGATCAAGGGCATCTCTTACGTTGAGGGTTTGAGCTACAATCTCTTCAGCATTGGTCGTTTCTGCGACAAAGGATACAAGGTTCTCTTCGAATCTGATATCTGCAGCATCATAGATGCCTCGGGACTGCCACTTCTTTCTGGAACGCGCACGTCTCACCTCTACGTACTCAATCTCACGACCTCTCGACCAGTATGCCTTCTCTCTCGGGCTGCACCCAAGTTGAATGATCTATGGCACCGACGTCTCTCACATTTCAATTTCAAGACTATCAACAAACTGCGTCAAGATAAACTCGTCAACGGTCTACCCCAACTAACATATCATAAGGAACATCTCTGCTCTGCCTGTGAATTGGGTAAGATGAAGCGATCGTCTCACATATCCAAGGAAACACCGTCCTCTAAGCTAATCCTCGAGCTCTTACATATGGATCTATGTGGCCCAATGCCTACGGCCACTCTCGGAGGAAGACGGTATATTCTTGTGATTGTCGACGATTTTTCACGCTACACGTGGACGAAACTCATTCGTACAAAGGATGAAGTTCCTAATATAATCATCGAGTTTGTTGTTACGTCCCAAACTCTTCATCAACAGAAGGTTAGGATTATCAGAACTGACAACGGAACTGAGTTTAAGAACAAGAAGCTCAGTGATTTCTATGCCACTCAGGGCATCACTCAGCAGTTCTCAGCTGTGAAGACACCGGAACAGAATGGTGTCGTTGAGCGTAAAAACAGGACACTTGTTGAAGCAGCCAGGACTCTTCTCATCCAATCCGGCCTTCCTCACTCTCTTTGGGGCGAAGCCATTCAAACGGTCTGCTACACGCAAAACCGGGCTTCCATCCACAAGAGATTCAACCGCACTCCATACGAGATGTTGAACAACCGTCGTATACCCGATATATCTTATCTAAGGGTCTTCGGTTGCCGATGTTTTGTTGCCAATGATCGCCAACATCTTGGGAAGCTTGATCCAAAAGCTCTTGAAGGCATCTTTGTTGGATATTCACTGAATTCAAAGGCATACAGAGTCTATCTTAAGGAGAAACGGTCAGTAATAGAAAGCACGAATGTCTCTTTTGATGAAAGCGAAGGCGATCTCATAGCTTCTGGCCATATCAGTCCAGAACCAGGTCTTCTACAGTCGTTGACAAAAGGTCAACCTTCAATGGTGGGAACTTCCTCATCTGAGGGCAATTGTGGCGAATTGGATCTCGATCTGCTCTTCGAGTACTTCTACCCAGTTCCCAAGACTCCCGTCGCCACCACTCAACCTACCGCTGCACCCACTCCACCTACACCACCAGCTACCGGCAATAACGTCGTCCCTCCAAACATGGATGCACTCAATCTTAACGAAGACGACATTCTACCCAACCCTGGGAATATTACTGATCCTGATGCTGAACCCTCTCAATTAAATACGATTGAGATCTCTTCTTCGGACACCGGGCCCCAATCTAATGAGTTTCAAGTAGACACTAATGCGGCCAGCTCCTCACAAACCAACGTACCACTTTGGGCTCGCTCTCACCCTACCGATCAGATTATTGGGGATCCCACATCCGGTGTTTCGACACGTTCGGCTACGATGAATGAAAGTTTGTTTGCTTGCTATCTCAGTCAAGTCGAACCATCACGAGTAGCAGAAGCTCTCAATGATCCTGATTGGCTGATTGCAATGCAGGAGGAAATAAATCAGTTTGAACGCCTACAAGTTTGGGAACTCGTACCACGACCTCACAATAGGTCCATTATCGGCACAAAATGGATCTTTAAGAACAAAAAGGATGAAGATGGTGTTGTTATTCGCAACAAAGCAAGACTTGTGGCTAAGGGGTATAACCAACAAGAAGGCATCGACTACGATGAAACCTTTGCCCCAGTTGCCAGGATCGAAGCCATACGAATGTTTCTTGCCTTTGCTGCTCACAAGAACTTTAAAGTCTACCAAATGGACGTGAAGACGGCATTTCTGAATGGATTTCTCAAAGAAGAAGTGTACGTTGATCAACCTGAAGGGTTCTTGAGAGAAGAGTTTCCTCATCACGTATATCGACTCTACAAGGCCCTCTACGGACTAAAACAGGCTCCCCGAGCTTGGTATGACGTCCTGTCAGATTTCCTCGTTCAGTCTGGATTCAAGAAAGGATCTCTGGATACAACCCTCTTCACCAAGCGGAGTGGCCCGGACATCATGATTGTACAGATTTATGTCGATGATATCATTTTTGGATCAACTGAACCACAACTATGTGAAGAGTTCGCAGAATTGATGAAAGAAAAATTTGAAATGAGTATGATGGGCGAGCTGAATTTCTTTCTTGGCCTTCAAGTAAAGCAACTCCCCGACGGAATCTTCATCAACCAGTCCAAATACATCCATGACATTCTCGAGAAATACGGAATGAAGGATGCTAAGACTGCTGCAACACCTATGTCTCCCTCTGGCCGACCCGATGCGGACCCATCGGGTGCTCCAGTTGACCAAACCATCTATCGAGGGATAATAGGATCTCTTCTGTACCTCACTGCTAGCCGACCAGATATCGTTCTCTCGACAGGCATCTGCGCGCGTTTCCAGGCAACACCAAAGGAATCCCACCTCACTGCTGTTAAAAGGATTCTCCGCTATCTTAAAGGGACACCCAATCTGGGTTTGTGGTACCCCACTCAATCGGACTTCAAGCTGGTTGGATTCTCTGACTCGGATTATGCAGGATGCAAGATGGACAGAAAAAGCACCTCTGGAGCTGCACACTTCTTGGGCGGTAAACTCGTAAGTTGGTCGTCTCGAAAACAAAACTGTGTCTCAACTTCGTCGACGGAGGCAGAATATGTCGCCGCCGCTAGTTGCTGTTCACAGCTTTTGTGGATGAGAACCCAACTACGAGATTTTAATATTCATATTGATAAAATTCCCATTTATTGTGACTCAAAAAGTGCTATTGCGATGACGAGTAATCCAGTACATCACTCTAGAACAAAACACATAGATATTCGCCACCACTTCATCAAAGAACATGTCGAACAAGGGACAATTGAATTGCACTACGTCACAACCGAAGATCAACTGGCCGACATTTTCACAAAACCGTTGGATATCAAACGATTCCAACACCTAGTGACTATGTTGGGCATGTTGAATATTCAGTTGTGATCAATCGTCTCTACATGAACTCTGATTAAGTGTACATATTTCCTTTCCACTTCACTCTATTATCTATGTGTCTTCTGAATTTTTATGTGTCTCATGGATTATGTCTTTTGAGGGGGAGTTTTTCGATTAAGGGGGAGCATCTGATATTTTGTTATTTAAAACGAAATTTTTTCGATTAAGGGGGAGCGTCTGAAATTTCACTATTTAAAACGAGAGTTTTTAGATTAAGGGGGAGCGTCTGATATTTCATTATTTAAAAACGGGAAGTTTTACAATTAAGGGGGAGTTTTTCTTATTTTTCATTATTAAAAAAAAAAAAATATATATATATATATATATATATATATGGGTTGAAATTTTAAAGTCTGGTCAAACTGAGTCAAAATCGGACTGATCAAAACATTTTGGGCTGAATTTAAAATTTTCTAGTCAAAAAGGGTCAAAATTGGGACCAAATCCGCGAAATTCAGCCAAGTTAAGGTTTTGACCAAGCCCGCGAAATTTCGGCCCATTTACTCAAAAAATTCGCATGTGCAGTGCCTACAATCGTAAAACCCCAAAACCCTTAACATTTTTCACTTTCCAACAAAAATTCGCAACCCCTCTTACAAAAATTCGCAACCCCTTATTCAAAAAATTCGCAACTCCCCGCGTCGTGTCATCGTCAAAATCTGCATTCAAACTTCGTTTCCTGCTAACTCCATCATCGCAAATCAGCTTTTCGGTATGAATGCATCTTAAATAACCCAATTTCTGTTCGATTTTACACTGTTTTGACCATTCTGATTAAATCTGCGTGGTTAGGGTTAAAACTTTCTCGGCTCTGAATCGAACGCATGTTAGATTTTTGATGTTTAATAATCCCAAATATGCAATGCCCATCCGATTTCGAGTCGATTGAGTCCAGATTATCGTATTTCGGTTGAGATTTGAGTAGGTCTAAGGCTAAAATTATTTCGTCGTTTCGCATACTTTCGCAATATGTTCTTCACCGCGAAAAAATTCTCAGAAGATTGCTTTAAAAATGTTAATTTTCGCTGCTACAGTGAGAACAATTCCGCGAAAATTTTTCCGAGAAATTTCTTACGATTAAAAGTTTCGCTACTACAGTATGTGTTATTCCGCGAAATTTTTATCTGAGAAATTTCCAAGCGCTAAATTTTCGCTACTACAGTGAGTTAAATTCTGCGAAAGTTTTCTATCCGAGATTTCATGTTCAAATTTCCGTGCTACAGTATGCAAAACCCTGCGAAAATTTTATGCGAGAAAAATTTCTCCATATGTCATAATTTTCGCGGCTACAGTGAGTAAAATCCCGCGAAGGTTTTATGCGAAAAAAAAATTTCTCCATATGTCATAATTTTCGCTGCTACAGTGAGTCATACCCCGCAAAATTTTCGCACCCTTCACTCCATACCACAACTTTCCGCATGAGAAACTTCTATAACTTGCGAAATTTTTCATTACACTCAAAACTACTTTGACTGTGAGAATTCCTTAACGTGCGAAAATTGGGTTTACATGCGAAAATTTACCCTCAATACGTGATTTTCCATACTTGCGAAAATTCTCACTATATGCGAAAATTTGCACAACTTGCGAAATTCCATCACTTGCGAAAATTTTCTTTTCATGCGAAAATTTCTCTGAACTGACACTTGCGAAAATTTCTCATAACTTGTCTATGTGCTCATACTTGCGAAATTTCATTCAATCTGCGGAAATTGTCTTCAATTCAAAATTTCTAAGTGCTAAATCTTTCTTATGCGAAAATTTTGGATTATGTGCGAGACTTCCTAACTTGCGAAAATTTTCCATGCATACAAAATTTGACAACAAAATGCGAAATTTTTTCTCAACGTGTTCATGAGTTATAATCTGCGAAATTTTCAATTACATGCGAAAATTCTATCTGAATGAGAAAACACATCTACGTGCGAAATTTTCATTATATGCTAAGTGCGAATTTCCTTGAAACATGAGAAAATTTCTTAACGTGCGAAATTTCCGTGGCTGAGTGCGAAATTTCTTGAAACATGAGAAAATTTCTTAACGTGCGAAATTTCTGTGGCTGAGTGCGAAATTTCTTGAAACATGAGAAAATTTCTTAACGTGCGAAATTTTTGTGGCTGAGTGCGAAATTTCTTGAAACATGAGAAAATCCCTTGAAACAAAGATAAGTTGCGAATTTTTCTCATTGCATACGAAAATTTTGACAACGTGCGCGATTTCTTAACTTAAGAAAATTTTCCATACTTGCTAAATTTTACACAAAATGCGAAAATCTTCTTGACTTATCTATGTGTTACACTTAGTGTCGAAACTCTTAACGACTATGTCGAAGGGACCCTAAAATAGCTTAAATGTGAATTTTTCTTATATATAATCTTGGGCAATCCTATGTCTTTTTTATCATTTTTGTGACTTAGTCAGTACTAATCCTATTACGATTACTGTCAAACACAGATATGACTGAAAAGGATCAGAGCACGATTGAAGCTCTTGAGGCGGCTGCACTCCAACGGGACATTGCTCGCATCGAACTTCAAACACGACTCTACGTTCCACCACCTGACCAGATATTCCCACTAAGCCAATGGGCAGCTCTAATTCCTAACAATTACATGGTGGATTTGGAGAGCTTTCGATGCGATGCACCCGTCATTGTTGAAATCCTCAAAGGACATCCACTTCGTCACGCCCTCACTCATGGCGAACCAGAAGCACAGGTGTACCTTCAACAGTTCTGGCATACGCTACAGATAGCTGGACCACTACGCCTTGCCAAGACCTTATCCGCCCAAATCGATCAAGAAACGGTGGTCCTTACTCCAAAAATACTCCAAGAAGTTCTTCAACTCCCGGTCTACTCACCCTACGATCCACCACCAACACACGACCAACTCATTGAAGACATCGACAGACTGGGCTATCAACCAGATACCAAGAAGAAGAAAGGCCCACTTGCCCTCAGTGAAGTCACCACCCGCAACCTACCACAACCCTGGCGGACACTGTACCTGCTAGTGAACAAGTGCATGTCAGGAAAGCATGCTGGTCAGGATCGTGGAAACATTCAAATCCTCACCATCCTGACCGGCATCGCTCACAACCGCAAGTACAACTACGCCGACATCATATGGATGGACCTTGTCTCCATGATCCAGCGCCGCGGCCGGGAAGTAGCCAAGGGAGTCCCGAACCGCTTCGTCCCATACATGCGATGGCTCCCAGCTCTGATCAAGCACTTCCGCCTACACTCAACCAACATCCGCATTCGTCCGGAAGCAGAACACTTTCAAATCCCAACAGTCGAGAAGTTCGCCAAGAGGAACACACCGGCGAAGGATCGACACGCAATGGTGATCCCGGACGACGTGCTCGCCTACGCCGACCCAACCAACCCGCACGTCCAAGAATACCGTGCCTCAACCGCCTCCTTCCGTGAAAGCCCGCACCCTCGATCCACTGTCCCTACGGAGCAGATCAACCCCCCTGCTCCTAACCTCGGGACTAGCCAACCCCCCACCACTACCTCCAAAAGGTCATCGAGTCACGCCGCATCCTCTTCCACCCGCGTTCCGAAAAAACGGGCGCGTAAGGATGACGTAAGCCGTCCCACGGAGCGTCGATCGAAACAAAAACACGATCGACCTCCTCAGCCACAAATAAGCCGAGCCGAACCAATAGGCACAGGAGGTGATGTGTTCACCTCCCGAGTAGAAGTCGTGGCATCTGGCTCAACCACGCAAACGTCCCCCCTAGTCCACTTATCTTCCTCTCTACAGGAAGATATTTCATTCCACGAGGAGCCACGTATACCATCGACACCCCACTTGGAGGTGATCGATGTTGAAACAAGCAGTCCCTCGCCTCAGACTGCATCCTCTTCATGCACATCGAGTCTAGTGCCCTCACTCCCCATAATTCCTTACGTTTCTAGGACACATACACCTCTTACCGCACCACAGAGTCTTCGTGACTCTGTCAGAACGCTCGGTGATGTCTCTGTGACTGAGAGCGGAAGACCTAGCACGGCCAACATCACAACAACCGTGAGCCTAGGCCATCATTCGATTGAGTCTGTCTCATCGATAATGCTAACGGGAAGTCTGAGTGACCCCGTCTTTTCCAGTCCCGTGCAAACGGGCGGCCGATCGGCGATATTCACCGAGTCGGTGTCAGTTGGAGTTCTTCGTGACTCCAACTTGTTAGATTTACCCCACTTCGTCACCGAGACCGCGCTAGAGACACGTCTTCAAGAGTTTGCAAAGACCCTTGAGGCGTCAATTTTAGATAAAGTCTACGCGCGTCTCGAAGCGTCCACGATCGACAAAGGCAAAGGTGTGGCCACGGAGATGCCACCACCGAAGCAAAATGAAGACGCGGACGCTGTTCTCTCCTCCATTTCCGCCAAGGAGCTCTTCTACCTCCTCAGAGCACGATTCGAGACAATGACGGAACTCGACGAGGAGGAACAACAGATGAAGAAAATCATGTTGCAACCAATGTCTTGCCGCACCCAAGGCGAGACTAGCGGGTTCAGGCGCGACGATCAAGACGATGATCAAGATCGCCGCGAGGGGGAGATAAATAGGCAGCTTGGCGCACAATCCCAAGGATTCGTACAATCGACGCCGCCCTCCTCCTCTGGACCTGAAACGGCACCCGCAACAGAAACCTCACAACCCACTAGCCAAACATCCCATTCCATAAACCCCGAGTCACTAACCAAATCACCCTCACCACCACACACCAACGTCTCCAAAACTCTAATCGTCACATCGGCGATAGAGACCACCCCCACACCGTCTCCACTCACAGTTTCCGAACCTCTAACTGTCACATCGACGTTAGAGGTCACCACCACATCTACACCACCCGTCACTCAAATAATCCTCGCCAAAACCATCACCTCAACCGAACCACCAGAATCTCCACCAATTCCATCCCCACAATCCACAAACTCCTCCGACGCAACACCCTCACCACCACACAGCGACACTCCTCTCAACACCGATCCCAACATAGCTCCCGAGGACGTCTACTGCGCACAGAACGAGATCGAAGCCTACATCTTCAACGATGAATGGCTGTACACACCCGTCGATGCAGTAGCAGCCAGGAAGCTGGTGGAAAACGCTCGACGTCTGCTGATGGAAGCCTCACTAACGCTGATCAACACAGCAGACAACGAGGACGGAGAGGAGTACGACGCTGAACCGGCCGAGCTTGAGGACATCCTGCAATTCCAAGCGCAGCAAACTGAGGCCCCTGTTGCTCAAACGGATGTACCCACGGTGAATATACCGGAAGCACCGTGGGAAAACAAAAAGATAACCGCGCCGTTTCAAGAAGAGATCAGGAAGAGGATCTGGCGACGCAAGGAGCAGATCATCACCACCTTCGACGAGTATGAGCTGATGAACATCCAAAGTTGGAGCGAGAGAAAGAAGCAACTCTATCGATGGAGCCTTCTGTGCCACAAATACACAAATAGGAAGCTATCCGATGAGGATAACATCGCTCAGGAAATGAGTCGGGCCCCCATCTGCAAAGTCACTGACCTCCGCCAAGAGTCCAAAGGACCTGTCCATTACCCAGTATTCACGGTAATGAGGCAGGATGAGAGCTACTGTGAAGTCAGTGAGGCGGACTTCAAGTTTCTGCGCCTGGGCGACCTGTACAGCATGCTGGAATCCTTGAAGCAGTTCAGACTCGTCCTCAGGAGTTCTGGACATCTTGTACGTGCTGAACCGGTCACCATGGGATATGTGGCTATCAAACGCCACATGCTCCGACAGGTCAGATTCTTCGCCACCCACGATCTGCAGATGGCGGTGGAGCACAATCTGAAGAAGGTGAATCTGACTCGGCCATCCTTCAAGAATGCAGACGATTACCGAGAAGGCGATGTGATCGACGGAGACGATCCGGCGGTCGCTTACTCGAACTATAAAGGAAAAATGAGGATGCTGCGCTGCTCTGAAGTGGCAAAGTTCTCGGATGGAACGCTCACCATCATCCAAGACAAACTAATGAAGATCTGCCGCATACTTTTAGAAGAAGATCCTCTATGCCGATCCAAGTTCGCGAAGCTCATTGATGCTATAGCTGACAGAATGGTTCTTCGAAGGAATCTCCGCGCCTTCGAGTTCAAACTAGGGCTTCGCGAAACACTCACCCGCTAATCCACCATCCCAACGCCCAAGATTCAAGACTCCCAACAATTGACACAAAGGGGGAGATTGTTAGGATATTTAAATGATTGTGTCAATAGATTAAGTCTTGAGATTAATTATGTAATTATCTTTAGCTTGGGCTTTGGACTAGATTGTAATTATTTTATTTTTAGTGATTGGGCCTTAATATACCTAGGGTTAATGTGGTATATAAGGTGTTACCAACTCACTTTGAAAGGTAATCAAAGATTAAAAAGCTAAAACTCGTTTTCACACACTACACACACTACAAGGTGAGAAACTCTCCCTTTTCATTCCATCTAGCTTCTTTGATTCCTTGTTTGGTGCATTTCGGGACCAACAAGATAGAAACCAACGAAAGCTTAAGGGGAGAAGAAAGAAAGGAATCGAAGGAAGCTCGAAATTTCGCCCTCAAGCTAGCGTGGAATTTGAAATTAGTAAGCGAAATTATTACTCTAAGCTATTATGATTTCCTTTACTAGGATTATTTAGTTAAATTATAATTAGGTTAAGAAGACTTGAGGAATGTACCATAGACGGCAAAAGCACTAACGTAGGGTGTGAACTTATATTTGAGGGTTTACTCGAGATTAGCTAAGTATGGGTTAGCCTAACGTGTTTTAGGGTTCATCACTCTAGCATGAGATGATCTTAAGTTAGTGCTGGACATTTTTGGGTGGAAGAAAACCTTAGAACTTATGAATTCTGGATAGATTGAGCTACGAATGTGGTTTCGGGTAGATGATTTGAAGGTTCGATCGAATCGGGAAAATTAAGTGGCAAATCGGGCGATTTTAGTTTGAGTGATCAAATCGGGCAATTTGTTGCATATGAGGAATCGATCGAAAGTAGGGTTTAAAAAACAAATCGGGCGATTTGCCTTTCGAGTAGAAACCCGGCGATTTGAAGTCTTAAAACGACATACAATCGGGCGACTTAAGAATCGACCGAAAGCGAACTTACATGTATAAAGAATCGACCGAACGAAGTTTCTAAGCATGATGGAATCGGGCAAAACCAAGATGACGACAAGATGACGAAAGCAAGCGGCGATTCTCAAATCGGGCGATTCCAAGTGCAACATGAATCGGGCGAAACCAAGTAATGCACACACAAATCGGGCGAAGGCAAATCATGAGTGGGGCGATTCCATGCATGCTCAAATCGATCGAAAGTGGGTTCCATGCATACCAATCAGGCGATTCCAAGACCAATAAATCACTCACTTTCGCCGATCAAATAATTAACAAGCTTGAATCGGGCGATCGTGACATAGTCATTAATTAATTGACTCAGACCAAAATCGGTCGATTCCAATGTAAGAAATTCGAGCAACATGGGAATAAATTAAGACCAATTATTTAACAAAATTTCGGTCGAAATTAAATTTGGAACCAAGTCTAGTGTTGACTTAATTTAGACCATCAATTGAACGACTTATAGTTTGAAAATACAATGTTGAACAGACGGTACTTTCGAACAAATTAGCATAGCCGAACTAGTTTATTTCAGCATAGTCATCTAAGTCAGATACTATACTGATACTATAATATCTTTATTTAAGGGTCGAACAGTAGATAATCCCCGAAGTAGTAAGAACGCGTAGCACGGACGACAGGTAAGTAGAAATCCAACTACAACACGTAACTTGCTTGTGCATGACTTACGTGATTTTATGTTTACGTGACACTACGTGAATCTTGTATGATGTGACTTACTTATTATGCATGAAGTTACGCATGAACCACGACATGAGCATATGCACGCATGAATAAGATGAAAAGCAGGTATGTGAGCGTGCATGTTATAAGATCGCCTGTGTGCAATGGATATTTGCCGATATAGGCGTCTGTTGTCGACTCAATGTAGAGTCACGGCTCTTCTATGCGGCCATGGTGATTCACGATGCCGAAGTACCTGACATGATAGGTAGGGGGAATACCCCGTAGCGGAAGATGCAACCTGGAGGATGCGACCCGAGGGAAGCACGACACAGAGGGAAACTCTGGTGGTGTCGGCGACCTCGGTGTTGGCTACCAGCGAGAAGCGTCCGCGTGATAGGCCACACTGGGACATGAAAGGTGACTTTGGGTAACCTCTTAGTGCGGGAGCCTTCACATATGTATGTATCCCTTGAGGATTAGAGCACATAGTAAGATAGAAAGCCAATGGCCCATATGAAATGAGAGTACAAGAAAAGGGGTATGAGAGTTAGAGAGCATCGACGTGGATTGTCGTACGAGTTAGGACACGTGCATTCATGCATAATTTCTACTTACTAAGCCACGGCGACTCACTTCTTACGCTACGTGTTGTAGGTGCCAGCGACCACGATACGTGCTCGTTCTAGATGCAAGGCCTATCTTTTGGAGCTTCCAGCTGCTTTTGGGGTGGGAGTGTGTGCATGGATGACGACCTGTGAGGCCGGGTGCATAAGATTACTTTTGCTGTGCTTGTACACACACCTTGTGTGAATAGGGCTAGTATGTATGTAGGAACCTTATGTAATACTTTTGTCATGAAAGAACGACTTCCATTACGACAATCAAAAAATTTCATGCGTATTTTCGTGTCTTCTTCAAATCAACGCACCAATAGACACTTAAGATAACTATAGAAAGGGTAGAGAGAGTTAGGGTCCTGGCTGATTGAGCTCCAAATAGCTCAATTCAATCTTAAACACTTGCATTAAGATAATCTACATTGAAACCTCGATCGAGAGGTAGCCATTTCGCAACAAGTGGTGCGGTGAGCGTGGACGAGAGCTCGGTTCCCGAAAAATGTCTACCACGACCAAGCTCGAAATGGAGGTCTTCAATGGAGCTAATGATTTGGGCTGTGAAAGCTCAAAATGAAGGCCGTGCTCGTGGAGAAAGGCTTGGAGGAAGCCTTGAAACCTGATGCAGAAATGGAGCCTGCTACTCTAACCGCAGCTGCGAAGAAAAAGATGAAGGAAAAGGCATACTCAGCCATCATTTTGAGCTTATCAGATTATGTGCTTCGTAAGGTGGCCTCTGAGACTTCAGCTGAGGAGTTATGGAAGAAGCTAGACTCCCTTTAAATGACCAAGTCCCTAGCAAGAAGGTTGTACCTCAAGCAAGCTCTATATAGGTTTCAAATGGAGGAAGGACAGCCATTGAAGAGCAACTAAATCAGTTTCAGAAGTTGATCCTTCATTTGCAAAACATTGGAGACGAAATCAAGGATGAAGATCAAGCTCTTTTGCTACTTTGCTCTCTGCCAAAAAGCCATGATTACTTCAAGGAGGCTCTCCTTTATGGAAGGGAGAAGCTAAGCATGGAAGATGTGATGTCTGAACTTAGTACAAAGCAGCTAAACATCCGAGGTCCACCTAAACTCATTTCTGAAAATTCGATGGCTGATTTGCTTTATGTGCAGAATAAGAACAAATTCATGAAAGAAGAAGGGCAAGGGGAAGGAGATGGCTGAGCCTAGGAGGGCTATCCCTGCAATGAAGCGGCGCATTTCAAGAGAAACTGCCCAAAGCTGCAAAAACAAGGTAATGCAAACTCAACTAACCAATATGATGATGGTTTTGAGTATGCTGAGGTTTTGGCTGTCTCGGAGCTTGAGAGGAGTGAAGAATGGATCCTAGACTCAGGGTCTAGCTTCCATATAACCTGCAAAAGGGAGTGGTTGCATGACTTCAAGGAGCTAAAGGGCAAAACAGTGAAGGTGGGAGATGGAAAATGCTTCGAAGTAATTGGCTGTGGTTCAGTGAGAATGAAGCTTGCAAATGGGGTGTTGAGCATCCTCAAGGATGTCAGGTATGTCCCTGAACTTAAGAGGAATCTTATGTCCGTTGGTGCTTTGGATAGGAGGGGATTCAACACGAAAATAGCAGCTGGAAAAATTTCTGGTAAAAAGGCATGATTCTGCAGGGGAAAAGGAGGCAGTGTATCTATGTGCTTGAGGGCTGTTCTGTGGTGGGAAATACACTCCATAAAACTAGGAAATGTGGTGGTTCGAATGGTGTGCGAGAGGAGCCACAGAAGACTCGGGAAGAGGTAGAAACAGGCCGACCAAAAGTGAAGCTCGCGGCAAGAATTTTAAAACCTGCTACTGATGAAACCAGTCAGGTCGAGATAGGGTTTTGCGAGGATCTTTCCGAGCCCGAGATGGAGTTATTCGAACCACAAGATGAAGGGACCTCTAGACCACATGGCAGGGATGGTTCGGAGGTGGAGAACAACTCAAGCATTGTGGAAGAAAACGACGGAAATTCGACCACAAGTCGGGCTGACAAACCAGTTTCTTCAAATAAAACTGAAAATTTCTGTTTTTCAGGTTCTAGCTCAGATGCCGTTCTGGAAGCGAGGAAGGGCAAGAAGAAAGTCTTATCTAGCTGGAGAAGAGTCCATGAGGTGGCTCAAGAGGCTAGGATGGAAGGATCTTCGAGCCGAACGAGTGTTCGAGTTGATTCCAAGTGGGAGGGAAATTTTAATCCTACTTGGGGTCGGCAAGTTCACTCTTGAGGCTCGCAGCTCCTAGGGGAGCTGGTTGATCAACCGAGCAAGGGCGTATTGATTGAGGTGGAGCTTTGATGGTGTTTCGAAGCTCATGAAGTTGATTATCAGGATAAGGAAAACAGAGTATGGCTGTTTCGAGGTGAAGTTTGGGCGACTTTTCCGGGTGAGTTTGGGCTGCTATGAAGATTCCAGGAGTTGGGATTGCGAGTCTGCAGTCTCGAGGTGGAGTTTGTCGGGAAATGGCGAGCCTGCAACTTGCCGGGAATGGCCGGAGAAAGTGTCCAGTCGAAGCTGAGGTCTAGAAACTGAAGAATGAGCTGTTGAAGATTACGAGCTACAGTCACCGTTGAATCTGATTGGTGCGCTATCGGATGGCCTGAATTCAAAGCTTGAAGATTAAACGGTGATCGTAGGATGGCGCGCGAATTGCATCGAAGAGTGTTGATGCGGATGCTGAAAGATGACCGTTGGATTAAAATCGGATGGCTGGCGTTGAAAGTGGCATTTCACTTAAAGTAGTGTCATGTGACTTTCGTTGTATCACGCGCAACAGCAAGTACACGTGGCGCTTCGTGGAGTGCTCGATCGAATAAAACGAACGGTGAAGATAGATCGCAAATCACACTTATTTTGTGTTTCAGTGTTATAAATATCATACTTTAGAGTTCAACTAGCTATCTTTGAGCGTTTGTAGTCTCGTATAGAGTGAGAATCACGGTGTGAGTTAAACACGAAAGTTGAAGAGAGCATGGCGGTGTACAATCTTCGTGTTGTGATTAATACGGAAGGGAGCTCGGTCGATCCGTGAACATAGGCCAAAGTTAAGGCCAAACCACGTAAATCTATTTTTCGTGTGAGTGAGTTTGGGTGCATTTCTTTGACTTGATTGAGCTCCAAATAGCTCAATTCGATCTTAAATACTTGCATAAAGATAATATACATTAAAACCTCGATCGAGAGGTAGCCATTCCCCAACATTCTTCCTATGTTTGATCTTCGGACCAGACTCTACGAAGTAAGCTCCATTCAAGAACTTGTCCCCTTCGAACCGCCATTGCCATTTCGTTCATTCTTCCTCTGTGGCGTAATCGCTCTTCATCACCTACGCGCCAACAATTAGCCGAGTGATAAAATTCGATTTCTTTCTTTTTCTTTTTTATCTTTTTCTGGGCCAAGAATAGGGGAAAACGTCTTATCATGTGTACCTGCTTTGTGTTGGGATTATTAGAAGCCTTGAACCGATTACCCTGGCTAAGTATGGTGGGAATGGCACTGCCGCCGACGGCGTACATCTCCCATTGGGAGTAGTCGTTGTTGATCACGTGGAAGAACACTCTCCTGCATCTTGGCATCCTTTGGCTCAATCCCTTTCCAAAGCTGTTGAACGCCACTGTCACTTGCATGATCGAGTCCTTCGTAGTCCCGGCGTGTGCCCCCAAGAGCATCATCTTAATGTTGGAGGAAAAGGATCCTCAATTTAATATACAGACAAAGTCTAAGAAACTGAAAAATGCCATTTTCCTCCAATGTTTGAATTAGGCATTTTTTGTCCCACTGTTCCGAGTAGTCACAAATGTTATCGATTTCGTGTCGTTTTGATTCTCCAGTTAACTAACTGTTAGTTTGAACACTTTACCGGCCGAGTCAGAAAATATTATGGCCTGTTAAAAATTTGTCAAAACTAATAATTAAGTTAAGCAGATGACCAAAATAATACAAAATCGATGACATTGGGAATTAAAAGTTGCATCTTTAAACATTGTGACCCAAAGACTCCAATACTCAAAATATTGGAGGATCAAAAATGGCATTTGTCTGAATATTAATTCTTACATCATTATGGTCGTTGAACTTGCAGTTGGAGATGGTAATAGCAGTCGAACCCTTGATCACGAGATCAGACCGTCCGTCCCCTTGGACAGCGAGATGTGATCGATCCAAACATTGTTGGAGGTAAAGCTCGTAATCACGTCCCCATCGCTCACCGTCGTTATCCCCACGTGGTCAATCCCATCCCTAACCACCCGCCCAACTTCGGAACGATATCGTGAATCCAAATGTTATGAACGATCACATTGCGGACGAACTGAAGGGTCAATCCCGCCCCGTATGCAATGTGCACCTGCTTGCCCCTCCCGTCGATCGTCTTGTGGCTCGCAAAGATAAGCTCCTGCCTGAGCCTGATGACCATATGGCGGGCGAAGATGATCCAAAGTGGCTTACTCTGGACCACCGCGTGGCGGAGCATGCCTGGCCTCGGGTTCTCCACATCGTTGTCCGACAGGTCGGTCACAACGTAGAACCGCCCCTTCTTCCCACCCGTGGCTCGGTGGCCAAACCCGCGGACGCATTCGGCTAGCCACTTGCAGTGCTTGGGCCACTACGGGTCGCACCGCCAGCAACAGTCGGTGGGGTTCGTGGCCTTGCATCCAGCGTCGTCTTCGGCAAGGTGCCTCCTACAGACGGCTCAGTATGGTCCTAAAACGTATATTATTGACAAATTGTAATTTAATTTACCATCTCAATAACGAATGTAGAATGTTGAGGTATGTACTTACTCTTAGACTTGATCGTTTAGATCGTCGGCTATGTCCTCGGGATTAGGGTTAAATGCCTGCAAGGACTCTTCGAACGATTCTTCGGCTTTCTTCTGAAGATATTCATCGTAGTTTGCTATGTTGCCGTGGGATTTATGTGCAAGGAATAATAGGATACATATAGGTAGGATAAATGATACTTCTCGAATAGGAAGAGCCATAGGGGTAAGCTATCTCTATATATACAAAACAATGTTTTTTTTACGATCATTTATGTATATACAATCTTTCGTTGAAAAGTGAAATTCTCTATAGTACATACAATTCGCCAATTTGCCCACACAGTTCGCGAATCATATTCTTCGGCTCTTAGTTTTTTTTTTTGGTATAATGTCCCGTATATAAAGTGGAAAAGTATGTACAGATGAGCAGGAGAAAAACTCCGTAATAACCAGTAACAGACTACTGGCACCCACAAGACAGGGAAAACCAATCAACCAATCAACCAATGAGCCCCTCCACTAATAAACCCAAAATAACCAATAAAGACCAGTCCTACCAAGCCACACGCCATAGTCGGCGTATAGCCGCTCGATGAAGGTCGTAGTTGGCGAACGTGCCACTAATCCGCATGGTAACCAAGGCAAGAACACGCCCCACAAGCCTCTGTGGAGTAGTGATGATCCCCTCCTTCCAGCGTCTATTCCTTGCCTGCCAAACATGGTAGACAAGGGAAGCTAGGATATGACGGTAAGCTGCATGAAGAAGGTGCTTCCCTTGCCAGCGTGCCCGCCGCCCGCCGAATGCCCATATGCCAATCCCGATAAGGCCAGATCCATCGAGTCCGGCGCCTGAGTAGACGAAGACACTGGCGTGAGAAGGGACATTCAAAAAAGAGATGCTGGGCAGTCTCGTAATGCAGTTCCTCGCAGAGGACACAAGCTGGAGTCCCCGCCCTCTGAGCAATCCACGGCTTGTCCCTAGTGGAGAGGCGATCCTGCAATCCCAGATATAAAATAAACTCGTGCCTTGGGACCTTCAACGGCCCTCCAAATAATACCGCCCAACCCACCGATGGCCTCCTGGTGCGCATGGCTTCTCGAGCCAAACCCGCCGTCATAGATCCATCCGGCGATCCCGTCCACTGTACACCATCCTAAACCCCACGAACCACAGAAGGTAGTAGCCGGCTAATCTCAAGATACTCCACCGCCCCCTGCCCTGGCCAACTCCACCCCTGCGCATTAAGGACCTCACTCAACCGTGAATCGGGAGGCAGCCCCATCGCAATAGGGCCCCGAGGAAACCTCTCCAAAAGCGACGTAGGCAGCAACCAGGGGTCCTTCCACAGCCAAATCATGGATCCATCCCCAATACGGAACGTGATCATAGATCTGATCAATGGGCGCATCTGCAGCAGCTTCCTCCAGCTCCAAGCATCATTCGCCGAGACCTGGAGGTCCCAAAGCGATCGAGAATGCAGTCTTAGTTCGCGAACTAAACTCACTTCGCGGAATATTTTACTTCGTGAGCTAATCTCACTTCGCGAACTCCGTCCTATATGGTGAAGTTCGTTTCGCGAACTCTAAGTCCTCTCCCATTTCGCGAAGTCGCACTTTCACGAACCCATGCATGAAACCTTCACACTATATTCGCGAACTGCTCTATACTATCGGTTCGCGAAGCCTATATCAATTCTTAGTCCGCGACTCATGAGTTCGCCAACTTTCTTCCTTCCCAATTTCGCGAACTGTATCCTTATTCACTCTCAATTCGCAAATTGCATTACTTAGCTTCTAATTTGCGGAAATCATGAATTCGCCAACCTCCTAATTCGTGAAACTCCTTACCCACAATTCGCGAAGTATGGTTCGTGACTTTTACGGGTTCGCGAACCTCTTCATGTTTTGGGTTCGCAAACTCGAGTTCGCGAAGTCCCCATTTCACGACCTTTAACGTGCCAGAAACACTTTCTAACCCGCAAACTTCTAAACTTTCGATCTAAATATTATTTGTCTCAAGGACATGATAAAGACTCTAAGAACTTCGAAACCCTAAAATCCGAGTGAGCTAAGGCGAGGCCAACATCTTATTTCGGCGGCTCACCGTCACGTTTTGGCCTCGCTGGTTTACCATATTTGCCAGGCACGCAACAAACGCTGGAAGGAAGGGACCATCACGTCCCCTGACGGGCTTGTGGCTGCTGTCCTTGACTTGGTTTGCATGCGACTTAGTGGGATTTCGGCTAAGTTTGATCTCCAAAGGGCGGCCATACGGCGACTTTGGCGTGTAGCTTGGTAGTTCCTGCTGAGTTTGGTTTTTATTATTTCGTTCTCCAGTAGTCTGTTACTGGTTACTTGTGAGGGGTTGACTCTCACCCATCTTGTACATTCACGCACTTATATATATACACACGGGAATTATTCCAAAAAAAAACCTTCGTACTAACCTGAGGTCTAGAATTGTATGTAATATATCTAGATGAAGGGATGAGTTAGAGACTAGATTTTGTAAAGAAGAAGGCAGCTCAAAAATGGCATTCGATCGAATGAAATAAACTTATTAGGCAATCGACCGATTTGAGGGCTAGAAGAACATATCGGGCGATTAGCTAAGAATGGGATCACTCGGCGATTCCACTTCACAAGTCGGGGGATCGATAAAACTCCACAAATGTTGAATGGGGGGCGGTGCAACACCAAAAGAATCGGGCGATTTGCATCCCATGAAGACCTCGGCGATTCTTGGATGATTTACACCTCAAATCGGGCAAACCTTGGTCTACTCTCCGACAAATCGGGCGGATCCATGAGAGGTGATAATCTCGGCGAAAGTAAGGTTAATGCATGACCAAATCGGGCGATTTATGGGTACTTGGTGAAATGGGCTCCAATCGGGCGATGTTGAGGCACAAACAAATCGGGCAAAACTTTCCTCATGCATAACACGATCGGCCGAATTGAAAGTTAAAAAGCAATCGGGCGATTCTTGGTTGTAATGATCGAATGAAAAACTAAGTCATACCATATGTCGAATCGGGCGAACCTTAGCACATAAAGGAAGCTTAGATAGACTTAACCCTAACTTAGACTTAGATTAAGAAATTAGAACTTAGGGTTTCTACCCAATCAGTATAGTTAAAATAAATTAATTCGACGTAGGTACCTAATTATGATATGACACTAACACTATGATATTTATGTCTAAGGATCGAGAAGTAAGGACGTTCCAAGACAATAATCATATAAGCTTGGAGGACAGGTAAGTGGAAGTCCCAACTACAATATATAATTGTAGGTGTAAAAATTATATGCTTCCATGAATTTACGTGAATGCTTTCGTGATTTATCTACAATATGATGACATGACATGCATGATTCACGACATGATCATATGCACGCACGGTTAGTATTAAAGGCAAGATACGAGAGCGTGCATAATAGAAGATCGCCTGGGAGCGATGAATATTCGCCGATATGGGTGTCTGATGTCGACTCACAGTTGATTCACGACTCTTCTATGCCACCATGGTCACGTCTTATGTCGTTACCTTCAAGACATGACATGTTCAAGACAAGACATAATTTTAGGGCCAATGCCCTCATGGCGGAACGTGAAACCTGGAGGATGGGAGCTGAGGGAGTAAGCGATACCGAGGGTACCTCTGGTGTCGACTACCTCAGAATAGGCTACCAGTGTGAAGGTTAATCCATTTGACACTGTTTGCGATCGAGAAAGTTCTTCGACAGCGTAAAAAATTCAAAACAAACCCAGTTTTATTTGTCGATTTGCACTCAAAAATGCAGATAATCGAAAATATATTGTCCTAGAATGATCGTAAACACTTAAACGATGATGAAACAAAGAAATCGAACCAGATAAACATGCTTGAGGTCTTAGATTTCTGAACGTAGCATACAGTTTTCAAACAGTTCATATTCGAGAAACATAACAGCAAATCAGGCGAAAAATCACAAAATGCATATGCAAATGGAGATTAAAGACACACAAACACCTAATAGACGTCGATTCTACCTTAGAAAGACGAAAATCTGTTAAAAACAGAGAGATTAGAGTTGATTTTGATATTCATCTTTGCTAGGTTTTTCGCTAGAGAAACTTTATCGACGATGTGATTTTGCGGTTGAGCGTTTTATGCGTGTAATTAGGGATTATCGACTGCAAACAGTAGTTTTTTCTAATTGAGCTCTGATTAGACATTTTCGACACTAAAATGGACCAGGCCCGAATCTAATTTCGATCGAGAAACTTACGATCGAAAGACTCTATTCTATCAAGTTTCTCGAATGTAAGTTTTCCTAAGTTTTCATATTGACCCTTAGTTCAATTAAAAACCACATAATTGCTCCCCCTAAGTACGAAAGTAAATGCGTTTAACTCCCTGTAATTTTGAACGGTGACATCTGGCTCCATAGTAAAATTTCGAACATCTGCAATACTTTGAGCAAAATGTCGAGAATATTATAGTTGATTTGGAAGCAATTTGTTCTAACCAGGCTCCCCCTGAATTTTTATACCAATGTCGTAAGCTCCATATCGTGAAAATTCGCGAAGTCCTCCTCATTGAAGTGCGTTGTACAAGGGAAATTGAAACGAAAATTTCTGCAACACTTAGAGAAAAAACATCAAAAATATTTGGAGTTAAAGCATAATCTTTTTTAAACGCTCCCCCTCAAATAATGCACCTTAATTGATTTATCATGAAAACACGTAAACCAATCTAAGTAACAATCATTAAAACACGCAATTAAACAATTTATTCTAGATAAATGACCCCCTAAGCATATAAGTAAAATTTTGCGCGAGGGTACGAGCAAGAACAAACATTCACATTTATACAATTCAATGTCAATGCAAGCTAATCATGCATTCAAAATGTGCGATTTTTCCATTTTCCCTTTTTTTCATAACATAAAAAAATAATAAGAAAAAGAAAAAAAACTTCAATAAAAAATTATCATTTATCTATATATAATTTTCGTATGAATATTAATATTAATAATAGTATGGGGTCAGATAATTTTGCTACGATCAACGTCATGCCTAAAATTTCAACAGACACTTGAAAGATATTATGCCGTCAAGTCATGTCGTCAAACTAAAGTCCTAAGTTCATAGAATAATCCGTTTCGATAACTCTCACTAGGTTCACTCTAGCGCTCAATTATTTTTACCTTGGGATTTTTATATTTATATCAGTCAAGTCAACACAGACAATTTTAAGTCAATTTACATGTGATCGATGCGCTTTAAATCATTTCATCTAAACGAAAGAGCGTCGATTTGGAATCAAAGGGACTTTGAAGGGTTTCAATTTGGCTCTGACTTAGAAGGGAAGGAAAAAATATTTGGGAAATAGGCTTAGAGTCTTCGTCTTCCTTTTCTTTAGTCTTTCTCCTTCATTGACACTTTTATTTTCGTATTTTCTTTTGTCATTTTCATCCTTTTGTATTTTCATATCTGTCTACACTTACTCAAGCTGAAGCTCCGCTTCTTTACGAGGCTAAGAGATTATCTGTAGAATATCAATTTTAATTGTGCTTTGATTCACTAGCTGTCTTCATAGATTGGGACTTTTATTGTATTTGTCCTTAGTTTAGGACTTATTTGTTATTTATACCAAGCTTGTTTGGTATAAATACATTTGTAAACATTGAGCTTAATAGAGAAGATTTTAGAATTTGATCCGAAAGGCTTGCAATTCGATTTCTAGAGAGAGAAATAAAAATATCTTCTCTCACTACTCGAGATTCTCTCAATAGCTCTCCAAGAAGGTTTTCGATCGAAATCTCAATCTACGCAATTCTTATCGATTCCATTAGAATTCATGCCTAGGATCATAGAGTTGATTAATTAGGACCTAACAATTGGTATCAGAGCAGGTACGTTCTGTTTTGAATCGAAAATTGTTAGAATTGGATCGAAATTTTAATTCTGACATTGTTCCATCGAAGAACAGTTTTGGCGCGAAATTCAATTTCGATCTAATAGCTCAATTCTGTACTTATTTGGCTTGAATTTGATGATTCTGTGCTTAGTGATATAAGTTGATTGCGATTAGATCTGTAGCTGTTTGAACTTCGATTTAGCAGATTTGATTTGCTTCGAGAAGTTACGGTTCGCGCGAAGAACAGTTTGAACATGTTCTGATTTTGCTCAAATTCGACATATTTTGCTTCATGACGTGTTTAATTGCCTGTTCGTGCGTAGTCAGTAGTTGATTTCGAGCAGATAGGTGTAATTTCACGGTCTAATTCATCATTTTTGCTTGAATCAGTGTTAATTGTATTCTGTAAGTTTTTGCGATCATCTTAATTTTTCTCGCTAGATTCTTCGATCAGATTAATTTCTCGATCGAAAAACTCTGCGCGAGAATTTTTCTCGATCAGAATACGAAGTCAGACCTAAAGTCGTCTCTGTCAAGAACGATTTTAGTAGAAAAATTTCTCGAGCAATTAATTAGCGAAAAACGTTTTCGACAAAGACCAATTTTGACTTTGCGTGCGTAAAACGTACTGTCGAAAAACTTTTTCAGTCAGACTCCTCAGTTTGACTAAGCGAAAACCTTTTGCGTCCGAGAAACTTTTTCAGTCAACAAATTTATTTTGACCCAGCAGAAACTTATTAAACAATACTGTTTCTCCGCGCTCGAAATAAATTCGCGACCCAAATTTTTTTCTCGACCAAAAGATTTTGAGCAATTTTTCTCGCTCGTAAAATTTTTCGCTGACATACTCTCTCGCACGAGAACAGTAACAGTGACAATTTTTCTCGACGAATTAATTTTTGATCGAACTTTAAAGATTGAGTCAAAAATAATTCTCGAATCTAATCTAGAATCAAATGCTACTAACTAATCGGCTATTTGTGAAGCACATCACATCAGTTCAAGACATCAAAACAACAAACTAAGATCCTACATCAACTCGAAGAAGACATGGATGCTTAATCACTAGGAAATGATAATCGTCCTCCAATTCTCAAGAGAGGCGAATATACAGTCTGGAGAACACGCTTATGCAAGGAATCCCAAATGATATCTATCGACAGATCGATAGTATTCCAACCGCTAAGGGAATGTGGGATGAGCTGCACAAGATGATGCAACGAACAGAAGTCGGTATCAAGGCCAAGAAGGCTAATATTCTCACAGCCTATGATTCATTCAGAGCTAAACCAGAGGAGTGCTTACATGATCTATACCAGAGATATCGCACCTCTTAAATGAGATGAGGAAATCGAAATCTCTAAGACAAACATGGAAACCAACATTAGATTTCTTTCCTCCCTGCCCTCAGAATGGAAAAAGATATCCACTCAGATCAGACAGAATAAAGACCTTGAGGAGCTGGATATCCATGCCAAGTTTGACAATCTTGCACAACACGAGGAAGACATAAGCGAGATTCAGAAGGAGCAGAAGGGCAAACTTATCGACGACTCAGTTGCCCTAGTCTCAACAGAAGGAGCGCAAAATTGCGAAAAGAAAAGATCATCAAGCCTCCTACCCCCTCAGAATCTGAAGACGAATCAGATTCAGACATGGAGCATAACATGAAAATGCTGGGAAAGCAGTTGGCGCTAATTGGGAAAATGATGAACAAACAGTACTTCAAAAAGAAGTCCTCATCATCAGCCAATCGACTTAGGACCTTAAGCTCGAAGAACAAAGAACCTGCACCTGAGACTTCTGAGGTCAAGACTATCATAGAACCGACCAAATGCTTTAACTGCGGAAAACCTGGTCATTACGCCCGAGAATATACTCTCCCGAAGAAGAGAGACACTACTTACTACTCCAGGAAGCTTCAACTTACGAAACAAAAGGAAGCTGGAGTAGCTATAATGGCTGAACAAGACAACTGGCTCGAGGACACGTCTAGCTCAGAGGAAGAGAATCTAGCTCTAATGGCTCGCCAAGACAAACAATCAGACGCCGAAGACTCAAACTCGACGGACGAGGACCAAGCATCCGATTCTTCACATGAGGTAATCTCTCCTTCCACATTATTGACCATGTTAGAATCTTATCAATTAGCATACACTAACATGCAACGTGAGCAGAAAAGCGTAAACGAAGTATAGAAGAAACTAGCTAAGTCTGAGGAGAAAATAGCTAGTCTCGAATTAGAACTAAGGAGCTCTAGTGCGAAAATAGATGAACTAACTAAGAGCTCGAACCTTAGCGAGACTAAGCATATTTCGTTAGAGAAGCATAGCTCGAAAGTGAAGGAATTAGAAGACAGACTAGAAAATAACTATAATTGCTTGATTAGAAATCTCAATGAGAAAACTAATTTCAATTGTAGATTAACAGAAGCAACTTCCAAGATCACCAATCTAGAAGCCGAATTAGATAAATCGAATACTAAGGTTTGTGAACTTGTGAAGGACCTAGATGCCTTTCAAGCCGCCAAGGTAACGGTGGAGAATAACTTTGCTCTCTTAGGAGATGAGCGTAAGAATCTATACACTAAAATCAAGAAGTTAGAAGATTCTTGTTGTGAAAAGGGCACATAATGATCAAACTATATTCTTGACTCAGCCCAAGGACTTAGAATTCTATGACTATAAGTATGGCTTAGGCTATGAGAACCCACATAACCTGAAGAAAGTTGATTGCAAACAACTATATGATATCTCGTACATGGGTCTCGGACTAACTTCTCTTATCAACTTTACCAACTCAAAAGTAATATTTGAGGAAGAAGAAGCCAAGAGACAAGCCATTACAAGGGCTGAAATACCCTTTTCATACATCGAACTGAATCAATGCGAAAAACTTGGGTATCTCCCAAGGGCTGGAACCTTGAAAATGTTAATTTTCTTGAAGATCATTCTAAAAATGAGGATGTTCAAACTCATCGTTCTGAAAATTCTCTCTACATCCCTCCTATAGTTAAGAAAATAGAGGAATTACGAATTGCCTTAGATAAAGAAAGAGAGAATTTTGAAGCTGAAAAGACTAAATTCAAAACCAGATGGAAAATCTCAAAGCTTCCTCTATCTCAAGCACCATTTCTCACGCATCTCCTCCAAAAGAAAATATCATTCTGAAAAGCGTGAAGAAAGAAAAATCGTCTTCAAAAGATCATAAGTCTAAAAATAAAAATGTTAAAATTACTAACTCTACCTTTGTATCTACTACGTCGACAGGGAGTGTAGTACTTGAGCTAGAGAAACGAAGGCGAAAGTGTCCAGCCTAGATATTAAGAAGGAGCCCATAGATGTTAAAGTTACAAGCTTATCTTCTCCTTCTGTAAAAATAAAAGACACTCGTAGAAATAAAAGAGCTATTTCATCTCTCCAATTAATTGCTTCTACTTGTTCTTTAAAACCTATCATCTTTAGAAGTACCAACTTTGAAATAGGCTTCTCATCTACGAAACCAAACATCCATTCTAAGACAAATGCTTCTAGGATGACCCGTAGGAAACAAGATCCAGCCATTAAGAAAGCATATGGCGCTATACATGCTTGTTCTCACCTAAGGTATCCCATTAAGATTGAATCCACCAAACACCTTAGGAGACTATCCAATGAGAAGATCTTTTCCTCGATCAAGCCTACCAAAGCATTTGTTCGTGCTGAAATTAACTTTCCCTGCCAGGTTCAACCCAAATGTGTTCCTAAGACTCCGCCTAAGAAGACAAAAGCCAAAAAGGCCAAGTCTCCTACCACGGGCAAAACCAAATCCACATCTTTAAAGATGGTTTGGGTTGCTAAAGTCACTAAAAGTGATAATTTAGGAACAGTATCTAAACCTAAAACTAAATCAATCCACGAGACGCATTTACAAGTGGGTACCTAAAGCGCTCTAATTGTTTTTGCAGACCCATCATGTGTGGTATCTCGACTCTGGTTGCTCCACACACATGACGAGAATACAAGAGCTGCTGAGCAACTACATCTTTACACGATCAATCTGATGTCTGTGCGGACTACGACAGCTGTTTGCCTCATCTCCCAGATTACAATTCAGAGGAACATCTTATGGCATCAACGTGTGTCTCATCTAAACATCAAAGCTCTTCAACGACTATCAACGAAAAAGTTGGTCACGGTCTACCAACAATTAGTCTATAAAAAGAGCATCACGGCATGTCAATTAAGAAAAATGTAGCGAGCATCTCATCATGTTAAACTAGTTGCCTCCACTTCACGTCCTCTGGAATTGCTACATATGGATCTCTGTGGACCTATGCAGACACAGAGTATTAGTGGGCGGAAGTACGTACGAGTTATCGTTGATGATTACTCCCGCTACACATGGACGATGTTCCTACGAACTAAAGATGAGACAGGGGACTTGATAGTTAATTTCGTGAACACTACTCAGAATTTGCTGCAACTATCCATCCAAGTCATCCGAACGGACAACGGCACTGAGTTCAAAAACAAGTATCTCAGTGACTTTTATCAGAAACTTGGCATCATCAGCAATTCTCGGCCGCCAAGACCCCTCAACAGAACGGGGTTGTTGAAAGGAAAAATAGAACTCTAGTAGAGGCCGTCCGTACAATGCTGATTCATTCCGGCCTCCCACACTTTCTATGGGCTGAAGCAGTAAATACCGCCTGTTTCACTCAGAACAGGACGGTGGTTCACAAGCGTAATAACTCCGTACGAAATAATAAACAAGTGAGTACCAAATATCTCATTCCTCAAGGTCTTCGGGTGCTAGTGCTTTGTGGCGAATGACAGAGAGCAACGTGCTAAGTTCGACCCTAAAGCATTCGAAGCCACATTCGTTGGGTATTCATCAACGTCAAAGGGGTATCGAGTTTCCATCAAGTCCAACCGATCAATCAAAGAAAGCTACAACGTCACTTTCCACGAAGTGGCAGAAATGGCTCCTGCACACCTCAGTTCAGGACCCGTACCAAACCCGATGGCTTCTGAATACGACAGTTCAGAACCCGTATACACTGGTGTGTTGGCACAAAACCAACAGAAGATGGCAACAACTTCAGATTCAACGTCTGAAGAAGCACTGAAACTTGCGTTGGAAGATTTGGACTCTCACTTTGAGCCCGTATATCGGTCAGAAAACATTATAGCAACACCGTTAGTGGAACCCCCACTCGACGAGGCCAGTATACCGAGCTCTTCAAATGTCCCTACCTTACCCGATTCAGAATTACCACAGATCAATGACGAACCTACAACAGTAAATGAGGAAGTCTCTACAGAATCACTCAATCCAAATGCAGAATCTGACTTACCTCTATCTCCTGACGAATCTGAAATCATTGGAAGTCTCAGTCCTCAAATGACCGATGCGTCTAGCTCTGCACTACCCCATGAGTGAAAATGGACTCGAGCACATCTCCTTCATGTGGAGTACGGACACGTCATCAACACAGTTTATTCAGCTGCTTCTTAAGCCAAAATGAGCCAACTAAGGTAGCAGACGCACTAAAAAACACCCGGATTGGGTGATAGCAATGCAAGATGAAATCAACCAATTTGAGCGTCTTCAAGTGTGGACCCTAGTATCCCGCCGCATGGGAAAACAATCATCAGAACGAAAGGGGTATTTAAAAACAAAAAGAATGAAGATGGCGAAGTGATTAGGAACAAAACTAGATTGGTTGCGAAGGGCTATAACCAACAGGAAGGAATTGACTACGACGAGACATATGCTCCTGTTGCCCGAATCGAAGCCATTTGTCTCTTCCTGGCTTATGCGGCTCATAAAGACTTTAAAGTCTACCAAATGGATGTAAAGACCGCTCTTTCTCAATGGCGTGCTAAAAGAGGAAGTCTACGTCGCTCAGCCAGAAGGCTTTATTGATCAAAAACATCCCGATCACGTCTATCGATTGGACAAAGCTCTCTACGGATTGAAACAAGCTCCACGGGCTTGGTATGACGTATTGAGCGATTTCCTCGTAAAATCTGGCTTTATCCGAAGAACGATCGATACGACCCTCTTCATAAAATGGCATGACAAAGATTTGATGGCGTCCAAGTCTATGTAGACGACATCATATTCGGATCAACAAATCCACGGCTATGCAAAAGATTTGGAGAATTGATGAAGAGCAAATTTGAAATGAGCCACATGGGAGAGATGCAGTTCTTCTTAGGACTTCAAGTAAGGCAGCTCGATGATGGGATATTCATCAGTCAGACTAAATACATCAAGGACATCTTGAAGAAATTCCATCAAGATCAGAGCAAACCACTCAGCACTCCTATGTCCACAAGCTGCAAGTTGGATGCCGATCCCACAGGAAAAGCGGTCGACATTACATTATATCGCAGCATCATCGGCTCTCTTCTTTATCTCACCTCAAGCCGGCCAGACATCATGTTTGCCACATGTCTATGTGCCCGTTTTCAAGCTGATCCCAAAGAATCTCACATGCTTGCGGTGAAGCGAATTCTGTGTTACCTTAAGGGCACCTCCACCTTAGGACTATGTGTGCTTGATTTCATTAGTTGTCCTTGTAATTAGGGGCTTTTCTTATATTTGTCCTTAGATTAGGACTAGTTAGATATTTATACCAAGTGTGTTTGGTATAAATACTTTGTAAACAATCGCAATCAATAGAGAAAGTTTTGAAAATTGATCCGAAAGGCTTGCAATTCAATTTCTAGAGAGAGAAACAACAGTAACTTTCTCACTCTACTCGAATTCTCTCTCTCGTTCTTCATTAGAGTTTTTCGATCGAATCTTAATGTCAATCGTTATCATCGAATTACTTAGAATTCATGCCTAGGATCATAGAGTTGTTAATTGTAGGACCTAAATATTGGTATCAGAGCCAATTCGTTCTGTTTTGAATAAAAAATTGTTAGATTCGGATCGAAAATTTAATTCTGTTCACTGTCCATCGAAGAACAGTTTGGCGCGAAATCTGTTTTCGATCCAATAGCATAATTCTGTGCCTAATTGACTTGAATTTGATGTTTCTGTGCTCGTTTAAGTGTTAGATCATGATTGCGATCACTTCTGTAGCTGTTTGAACTTCGATTTGAAAATTAAATCGATTCTGTGATTTACTGTTCACGAAGAACACGTTCTGATTTTGATCAAAATTCGACATACTTTGCTTCGTGTTTAATTGCTTGTTCGTGCGTTGTTAGTTAATGATTGCGAGCAATTACCTGAAATTTCAATGTCTAATTCCTTGTTTTTGCTTTAAACTGTGTTAATCGTATTCTGTGATTTTTCTCGTTCGTGCTAATTTTTCTCGCTAGGTTTTGCGATCGGATTAATTTCTCGATCGAAAACTTGCCGCGATAATTTTTCTCGGTCAGAATACGTAGTCGGTGCTGAAATCGTCAACACTAGAAACGATTTTAGCTAGAAATATTTCTCGAGCATTATTCAGCGAAAATCTTTTTCGAGGAAGACCAATTTTGACCTTGCGCGCGTAAAAACTTTCTCTCGAAAACATTTTCGGTCAGACATTTAAAGTTTGACCAAGCTAAAAATCATTTACACGCGAGAAACTTTTTCAGTCAACAGATTTATTTTGACTTGTCGAGAAACTTACTAACGTACCGTTTCTTTACGATCGAAATAATTCACCATCTGAAATTTTTCTCGACCGAACGATTTTGGGCAATTTATTTCGCTCGAAAAATATTTCGCTGACACTTTCTCGCACGAAAACAGTACACACTATATTCTATTTCGACGAAATTATTTTTGATCAAACTTTAAAGATTGAATCGAAAATAATTCTCGATATATTTTTCGAATCAAACGCTACTAACGAATTTTATCACTTGTGAAGCACATTACATCATCTTCAAACATTCAAAACAATTAACGAAGATCCTTCAACAACTCATCTACAAAACAAAATGGGTGCATACTCGCTCGGAAATGACAACCGTCCACCAATTTTGCAACGAGGCGAATATACCGTGTGGAGGAGCCGCTTTCTCAATTTCATTGCTCTAAAAGAACAAGCCGAGAATTTACTGAAGTCACTAGAAGAGGGACCCGCACAGTTTGGGTACATGTCCCCGGTGATGAAACGGCCACTCCTGCAATTCCTCCTACTAGGCGACTTAAGGAGCCTAGGGAGTACACAATCGAGGAGAGGGCTCGAGCTAAGGCTGTCTAGTAGCCATGAACACCCTCATGCAGGGCATCCCCAATGACATATACCGACATATTGATAGCCTTTCATCGGCTAAAGGAATGTGGGATGAACTGCATAGGATGATGCAGAGGACGAAAGTTGGCATAAAGGCCAAAAAGGCGAACATTCTCACCGCTTACGACTCCTTCAAAGTAAAGCATGAGGAGAGTCTATACGAGATCTACTAAAGATACCTCACTCTTCTCAACGAGATGAGGAAGATAGAGATCACGAAGACCAACATGGAGACAAATATCAGATTTCTATCTTTTCTGCCCGCGGAATGGAAGAAAATATCCACTCAGATTTGACAAAACAAAGATCTAGAGGAGTTGGATGTCCATGCCGTGTTTGACAATCTCGCACATCATGAGGATGATATAAGCAAGATTCTCAAGGAGCAGAAAGGCAAATAGAACGAAGACACTGTTGCCTTAGTCTCGGAGAAGAGGAGCTCAAGATCAAGAAAGGAAAAGACCGTTAGGCCTCCTTCACCTTCAGAGTCGGTAGAAGAGTCGGACTCCGATGTTAAGCCAAATCTGAAAGCACTAGGAAAGCAGTTAGCTCTCATAGGACAAATGATGAGTAAGAAGTACTTCAAGAAGAAGTCGTCAACCTCAGCCAACCGACTTCGGACTACATGCTCTAAAAACAAAGAACGTGCACCAGAGAGCTCCGATGTCAAGAATCCTAAGGAGGCTAACAAGTGCTTCAACTGTGGCATGCCAGGTCACATCGCCAGAGAGTGCACTCTTCCGAAGAAGAGAGATGCCAACTACTACTCCAGGAAGCTCCAATTGACGAAACAGAAGGAAGCTGGAGTAGCTCTCATGGCCGAACAAGACCAATGGCTTGAGGAAACATCGAGTTCTGAAGAAGAGAATTTAGCCCTCATGGCCCGTCTCGACAATGAATCAGACGCCGAAACCGCAAATCAAACGGACGACGAGAACGCATCCACCTCTTCACAAGAGGTAGACCTCCCTTCCACATTATTGACCATGTTAGAATCGTATAAAATAGAATACGCTAACATGTAACATGAGCAGAAATGTATAAAGGAAGTAGAAGACAAATTGTCTAGGTCTAAAGAGAAAATCACTAGTCTCGAATCCGAACTTAGAAGCTCCCGTACGAAGATAGAAGAACTCACTAAGAGCTTACATTCTAGGGAGACTAGTTCCTCTAAGACAGATCGGCATAGTGTGAAGATTAAAGAATTGGAGGATAGGCTAGCAAATAACTACAATTGTTTGGTTAGGAATCTCAATGAGAAAGCCACCCTCAATTGTAGGATAACCGAAGCTACCACTATGATTACTAACTTAGAAGCCCAATTAGAAGAATCAAATGCAAAAGTTGATTGTAAGCTTAGGCTTTGAAAACCCACGCTGTTTGTCGAAAGTTGATTGTAAGCAACTCTACAACATTCAATACATGGGTCTAGGATTAACAGATCTTATGGTTTTTACTAATGCTAAAGAAGTAGATGCTTTAGAAGAAACCAAAAGAAAAGCCAAGACTAGGGTTGAAATCTGTAGCTAGAGTTCCGACTGAATCACCTACAAGGCGAAATGGAGGGCCTGTTCAGATTAAAGGCATCCTTCGGCATCATCCGCGCCAATTCAAACGGTCCCATGCGCGAGGGCTGACAGCTAGGCGGTGTGTTGACATGGGCAAATCTGACGAACATGATCGTGTGGACGACGAAATTATTATTGAGGAGCATGGTATGAAAACAGCGGCTGAGATTAGGGTTTTCAGCGAGTCACCGAAGTGTTCCGACCCATCGCGGCAGCCTTCGCTCACGGCAAGTACGAATGGGTCGCCAATTACGGCGACGATGGGGGAGACCATGACGACGAAGGGGCTGTAGACGACTACAATAGGGTCGATGGGCTCTACTGGATCGATTGCTGATGGGATGGGTCTTCTTAAGCCCGTTAATGGCTCGGACCAGCGAGGGCCGGTTTTCTCCCGACTTGGGCCGATTCCACCGATCACGAAGGGTGCCACTGATGCAGCGTCGTACTTGGGGGCTGTTACGGGAGTCAAACACCAACCACAACGAGCTGGACCGGATAGTCGGGGAATGAAGTTAGGATATACGCCGCCTTCTCTAGTCGTAGGGGTTGTTGAGGCGAGGCCTTCACGAGAAATGGCGCGAAGTGGCGTTGAACGTTGGAAACACACATTGGTGGGTTACTTTTTGGGAAAGAAGCCATACTTTCCCTTTGTTGAGCGCTATTTCCGTTCGATATGGCGGGGATTGACGGAGGTTCGCTCAACGATTAATGGCTTCTTTATGTTCCGCTTTGAGTCGGAGCCTGCATTGGTGGAAGTATTGGAAGGAGGCCCTTGGATGATGCATGGACAGCCATTATTCTTGGAGCCGTGGATGTCGTTTGCAAGGAAGGAGGTACGCGAGATTCCATTATGGGTGAAGCTATGGAATGTCCCTTGCGAACTATGGACGCAGCAAGGTCTTGGAGTAGTGGCAAGCGTGGTGGGGCGCCCTTTGTATGCGGATGCAGTTACGACGAGAGGGGACAGAATTGACTATGCCTGCATCTGTATTATGAAGACATTGGCAGATCCATTTCTGGAGGTGTTTAATGTTCGGTTGCCATCAGACGATGGGGGGTGGACGAGCTTATTCCTATTCGCGTAGAGTACGAGTGGAGACCGTCAAAATGTCCAACATGTGAGGCATGGGGCCATAGGGAGGTGCAATGCCCACAGCGAATGAGGAGGAATGAAGGATCGGTTACACAACAGAGCCGGGAGAATAGGAGCGTGGGTGTAGAACATCGCCCCGTGGAGACAAAGGCAAGGTCGAATTGGCAACGAAATCGCCCGAACCCCAGGGGTCGACGCACTCGCATGGAGCAAAGGAGCGGACGTGTGCATGAGGAGCAAGCCGCATGACGATGGGAGGCCCCGTGCACGAGGAGTGGCAACAGATGGGGGCCAAAGGGAAGGCCATTATGTTACCTAAGGTGGATAATGGGTCCCATATTATGCCTCACAGTGGGGAACGCTGTTAGGGGGAGGCGAGCGTGTTAAGGCAACGCCCAGAGGTACCGAGGCTAATAGATCCCATTCGATCACCTATTGTCGAGAGGAGCAACCGATTCGAAGCGCTAAGTGAGTTGACCGATGTGACTGACTCTCAATTGGGCCCTAAAAATCATGTAGCCCATGATGGGGTGCATTCATAGCGTTGGGTGCGTGGAACGTTCGTGGTCTTAACAAGCAAGACCACAGGAGGGTGGTGGGGGAGTTGATAGCACATGAACAGTTATGTATGATTGGTCTTCTGGAAACACGTGTTGCTGAGTCTAATGCGGGGAGGATTTCGAGTGGCATTAGAGCACGATGGAGCTGGTTTTTCGACTATGATGAGGGTCCAGGTACGCGAATCTGGGTGGGGTGGGATCCTTTGATTTTGACAGTGGATATTCTCGAGTTCTCGTCTCAAGCTGTTCATTGTCGGATTGTGTCGAAGGCGACGAGGGAGATACTGTTCGCCTCTGTTGTATATGGGAAGTCTAGGAGGGAGGAAAGACTTCCTTTGTGGGATGACTTGAGATCTATGTCCCAAGCTCGTGTGGCGGATGCATGGATGGCCTTGGGGGACTTCAATGCTATATTGCACACGGGTGAGGGACGAGGGGGAGCCCAGCTAGGCAAGATATGGAGGAGTTTCAAGCATGCCTGGTGGGGGCGGATCTTACGACTATACCTACGACGGGTCAGGTGTTCACGTGGTACAACCAGAGGGGTGCTGTAGGAGTTTGGAGGAGGCTCGATCGTATTGTGGGCAACCCCCAGTGGTTTGCCCGATTCCCGGACACTTTCTGTCGATGCGCACTTCCATCATCGTCAGACCACTCGCCCATTCTTTTGGGCGCAGATACGCCGCGACATCGCAAGGTGACATTTAGATTTGAAAATTTCTTGAGCAGGTTCAACGTATTTGGAGCATACCTCTTCGTGGGTTTCTTATGTTCGTCGTTAAGCAACGCTTGAAGCTGCTGAAGCCAATTTTTCAACAGATGAGGAGGGCCAAAGGGGATTTAGCGGCGAATGTTATTGAGGCAATGCGGTTCCTTGATCTTGCACAGGATTTCTCGTCACGCTATCCACATGAGGGGCTATTTTTTGACCTTGAGCGGCTGTGCCATTCACTCTATGCTAAGGCAGTGGAGGTGGAGCATACGGCTTTGTCGCAAAGGGCTAAGCTTGCTTGGCTGAAGGATGGGGATCAGTGTTCGTCTTATTTCTTTCGTAGGGTGGCCATGCGGCGGACACGCAATCGTATTGTCTCTCTTGAAGATGCGACGGGGGCCTTATTGGAAGAACCGCATCAGGTGGAGGCTGAGCTGATACGGTTTTACCAGGATCTATTAGGAAAGTCGGTACACTCGGAGCCGATAACAGTGGCAGATGTACAGCGTGCTGTGACGTCCACGCTATCCCCAGTAGATGCACAATCCATGATCGGCCCTGTGGATGGGAGGGAAGTACGAGGGGCGCTTTTCTCTATGGGGGATGAGAAGGCGCCGGGACCCGATGGGTATACTGTCGCCTTTTTCAAGGCGGCATGGACCACAGTGGGAGAGGACGTCGTGAGGGCTGTACAGGACTTTTTTGCGACGGGTAAACTACTTAAGGGGATCAATAGCACTCTTATCACGCTCATCCGAAAGGTAGAGACGCCACGTCGTGCGACGGAGTTTCGACCTATTTCGTGCTGTAATGTGTTATACAAGGTCATCTCCAAGATTTTGGCGAACAGACTTAAGCCTTTTCTACCTGGGTTGGTGCATGGGACGCAGACGGCTTTTATACCGGGTCGTCGCATCAGTGACAATGTGTTGCTGGCCCAGGAACTTTGCCTTGGGTATAAGTCGAAGGGGAGGCCGCCCCGAGCAATGTTTAAGATCGATCTGGCGAAGGCGTATGATAAGGTGGAGTGGAGTTTTTTGCTGGCTGTGCTTGAGGCTATGAGCTTTCACCCGACCTTTATTGGGTGGATTAGGGCATGCGTGACGACGACAGCTTTCTCACTTAATCTGAATGGCCAGGTGGTTGGGTTCTTTGCGGGGAAGAGAGGACTTCGACAGGGAGACCCCATATCGCCTTATCTTTTTACATTGGTTATGGAGATCCTTCATGGGATGGTATCGCTGTGCATTTCGGAGGAGCCGAGGTTTACTTACCATTGGCGCTGCGAATCATTGAGATTGGCATCACTGGCTTTCGCGAATGATCTGCTTCTCTTCAGCCATGCAGATGCTGTGTCGATCAACGTACTGAAGAACGCTCTGGGGCGCTTTGCATCTTTGACTGGGTTACACCCTAATCCGGACAAGAGCGAGATGTACCTTTCACGGCGGGCGGAAGGGCTGACCGTGCAGATTCAGTCACTTATGGGATATCGGATAGGACATCTTCCGGTACGCTACCTTGGAGTACCACTTATTACTATGCGACTTTCCATAGCGGACTGTGCACCGCTACTTCAGCGAGTGGATCAGCGCATCGGGTCATGGCTTAATCAGTCGTTGTCGTACGCCGGAAGAATCCAACTTGTTAAGTCGGTTCTTCAGGCCATGCATGCGTATTGGTCGGGGGTATTCTTGCTTCCTAAAGGCGTTGTCCGGGTGCTGGAGATGCGATTTAGGAAGTTTCTTTGGTGGGGATCGACGGCTAAGGTTGCTTGGGAAGTCCTATGTCTGCCAATGTCTGAAGGAGGTATGGGCATCAGATCCATCGAGACAGACAACAAGGCACTTCTAATGAAGCATCTATGGAGTGTCCTCACCAGAGCCCCTGATTCGATTTGGGTTGAGTGGCTTTATAGGACACGGCTACACTCTCGATCGGTGTGGGATCTGACCATCTCGCCAAATGATGCATGGAGCTGGAGGAAGATGCTGCAGCCGCGACCATTGATACGTACACTTATTACCTTTAGGGTAGCGGATGGATCAGGCATATGGATGTGGAAGGATCCTTGGCTTCTGCGTACCCCGTTACTAGAGAGGTTTCCTCGAGGGCCTATTGCGACTGAGTGTGGTGATTGGTGCCCAGGGATGGAACTGGCCTGGGCAAGGGTCTGTCGAGTATATCGAGATTAGTCGCCTTCTTCCTCAGGTGGTGCGGGGTGAACAGGACGGGGTGATTTGGACAGGATCATCGACGGGGATTATGATTGCAAAGTCGGCGAGGGAAGCGATTCGATTCAGACGGGAACCAGTATGTTGGGGTACCATATTTGGAGGGCCACTGAAGCTGCCACGTCATGATGTCATCCTCTGGCTAGGGATACAAGATCGGTTGGCGACTAGAGATAAGCCTTGGGTTGCTCAGAAGGCGGGTGTCTTCGGTTGCTGAGGAGACGTATTCGATGGTCGAGGCCGTATAGGGAGTGGAGAGAGGGTATTCGGTGGGCGGCGACCAGATGGCGAGGGCGATATCTTGTTCACGCGGCGTATAGACATGTGCTAGCATCACTTGTCTACCATATCTGGCAGGCGAGGAACAGGTGCTGGAAAGAAGGAACTACTACGTCCCCTGATCGGCTTGTTGGTTGTGTGCTTGCGCTGGCCACCATGCGTATTAGTGGAATTTCTACTAAGTATGATCTTCAGCGTTTAGCTATACGACGACTTTGGAGAGTTGCATGGTAGATAGTAGGGATGCTTCCCATTTGAGTTGTACCCAGTAGCCTGTTACTGGTTGATTGTGCGGAGTACCGCTCCCACCCATCTTGTATTTTTCTCCTTCTATCTATATATACGGGACTTTATGCCAAAAAAAAAATTCCCTTCTCCTACACCGAATTGAATCAAAGCTACAACATTAGGGAACTTTCCAAAGGTTGGAGTTTTGAGTCAATTAAACTACCTGAAGATCTTTCTATTAAAGAAGAAGCATAAACTCATCATTCTGAAAATTCTCTCTATATACCCCCTATTTTTAGGAAAATAGAGGAGTTAAGATGCTCATTAGAAATAGAACGAAAGAATTTGAAGCTGAAAAAAAAAAGTTCCTAAAAGAGATTGAGAATCTCAAAGCTTCTTCAACATCCCAAGCTAAATCACACACTATTCCAAAAACCGTGAAAATTTAAAAAGCGCCTTCAGTAGATCATAAACGTATTATTAGAAGTGCTAAGCCTAACACTATTTCACCTAGGTCTACAGGGAGCGTAGGGCCAGCACTAGATACGAAGGCGTGGGTGTCTAGAATAAAAATAGAGAAGGAGTCAATAGATTCGAATGTTTCCAATATCGTTTCTCCTTCTGCAAAAATAAAAGACACTCGGAAAAATAAAAGAGTCATTTCCTCGTTTCAAATAATTGCTTCTACACACTCCCTCAAACCAATCACATTTAGAAGCACTAATTTCGAAATAGGCTCCACATCGAAAACAAAAGTTAATCATTCTGAAACAAATGCCACTAGGAAAACTCGTAGGAAACAAGATCCAGTCATAAAGAAAGCTTATGGCGGCATACATGACTCTCCTCACCTAAGGTATCCCGTAGAGATTAAATCCCCCAAGCACCTTAGGAGACTATCACAAGAAAAGATCTTTTCCTCGATCAAACCTACCAAAGCATTTGTACGTGCTGAAATTAATCTTCCCTGCAAGGTTCAACCCAAATGGGTTCCTAAATCTCCGCCTAGGACGACGAAAGCCAAAACGGCCAAGTCACCTAAAGAGGCAGCACCCAAACCCCACTTCTCCAAGAGTGAAATGGGTTTTCAAGACTCCCTCAAGTAATAATTTAGGAACTATATCTGAACCTGAAATCTTATCTGCTAATCTGAGAGGACCCATGTTTAAATGGGTACCTAAAGCTCTCTAAATTGTTTTTGCAGATCCATCATGTGTGGTACCTCGATTCTGGTTGCTCCACACACATGACGGGAAATCAAGAACTGTTGAGCAACTACAAAGACCATCCTAACGGAAAAGTCAGGTTTGGAAACAACGATTCAGCCCCAATTCTAGGACTTGAGGATATCATTCTGAAGAATCTGAATATAAAAGATGTCTCATACGTCGAAGGCCTCCGCCATAACTTGTTCAGCATAGGCCAGTTCTGTGACAAAGGGTTCCTGGTGGTCTTTCATGCTGACTGGTGCAGAATTTTGGATAGTCAGGACACAGAACTCCTCTACGGAATTCGGAAATCCAATCTTTACACGATCAACCTGACATCCGTGCGGCCCTCGACAGCTGTCTGCCTCATCTCTCAGACTGTAATTCAGAGGAACATCTTATGGCATCAACGCATGTCTCATCTCAACCTCAAAGCTCTTCAACATCTCTCAAAGAAAAAGTTGGTTCATGGTCTTCTAACTATACCTTTACAAAAAGAGCATCAATGTTCGGCGTGCCAATTAGGAAAAATGAAGCGAGCATCTCATCATATCAAACAAGTGGCCTCTACTTCACGTCCTCTGGAACTGCTACATATGGACCTCTGTGGCCCGATGAAGACACAGAGTATTAATGGACGCAAGTATCTACTGGTCATAGTCGATGACTACTCTCGCTACACTTGGACAAGGTTTCTCCGAACAAAAGATGAGACAGTGGACTTGATCATCAATTTCGTGAACACTACTCAAAATTTGCTGCAGCAGACTATCCAAGTCATTCGAACAGACAATGGCACTGAGTTCAAGAACATATGTCTCAGTAAATTTTATCAGAAACTTGGGATAAGTCAATAATTTTCAGCCGCCAAGACTCCTCAACAAAATGGGGTAGTCGAACGAAAGAACAGAACACTAGTGGAAGCCGCGCGTACGATGCTCATACATTCTGGACTTCCACACTTTCTTTGGGCTGAAGCAGTAAATACTGCCTGTTTCACTCAAAACAGGACGGTGATTCACAAGCGCTTCGACAAGACTCCGTACGAAATTATCAACAAACGAGTACCCAACATTTCATTCTTTAAAGTCTTCGGGTGCAAATACTTTGTGGCGAACGACCGAGAGGAACGTGCTAAGTTCGTCGGGTATTCTTCAACCTCGAAAGCGTACCGAGTATACATCAAGTCCAACCACACAATCAAAGAAAGCTACAACGTCACTTTCCACGAAGTGGCGGAGATGGCTTCTGGTCAAGTCAGTCCAGGACCCGTGCTTAACCCGATGGCTCCTGCACACCTCAGTTCAGGACCCATACTCAACCCGATAGCTTCCGAATATAACAGTTCAGAACCTGTTTTCACTGGTGTGTTGGCACAAAACCAACAGAAGAAGGCAACAACTCCGAATTCAACGTCAGAAGAAGCTATGAGACTTGCATTAGACGATTTGGACTCTCTCTTCGAGCCAGTATATCGGTCACAAAATGCTACACCTATAGTGGATTTTCCACCTGAAGAGGCCGATGTACCAAGCTCTTCAACAGTTACTACTTCAACCGATTCAGACTTGCCTCAGAATAATGAAGAAACTACCGTGGGTGTTGAGGAAGAATCATCCGAGTCGCTCTCTCCAAGTGCTGATTTGAAACTTCCTCACACAAATGAACAACCGGAGAACTTTGAAAATCTTGACCCACAAACGGCTGACGCTTCGCCTTCAGCATTCCCAAATGAGCGCAAGTGGACTAGAGCTCACCCGGTTGATCAGATAATTGGCGAGCCCTCAAGCGGAGTAAGGACACGTCGTCAACACAGTCTCTTCAGCTGCTTCTTAAGCCACAACGAACCTACCAAGGTAGCAGACGCACTTCAAGACCCGGATTGGGTAATAGCAATGCATGAAGAAATTCATCAATTCGAACGTCTTAAAGTGTGGACCTTAGTACCACGTCCACATGGGAAAACAATTGTCGGGAACTAAATGGGTATTCAAAAACAAGAAAAATGAAGATGGTGAAGTGATCCGTAACAAAGCAATGTTAGTTGAGAAGGGATACAATCAACAGGAAGGCATCGACTACGACGAGACTTATGCTCCTGTTGCCCGAATCGAAGCTATCCGCCTTCTCCTAGCTTATGCGGCTCACAAAGATTTCAAAGTCTATCAGATGGATGTTAAGACCGCCTTTCTCAACGGCGTGTTAAAAGAAGAAGTCTATGTAGCTCAGCCGGAAGGCTTCGTTGATCAAGAATTTCCCGATCAGGACTAAAACAAGCCCCTCGTGCTTGGTACGATGTCCTGAATGAATTCTTCGTAAAGTCTGGATTCATACGAGGAACAATAGACACAACCCTCTTCATCAAATGGCAAGACAAAGATCTGATGGTCGTCCAAGTTTACGTCGATGACATCATCTTCGGATCAACAAATCCTCGGCTCTGCACGAAGTTTGGAGATCTCATGAAAAGCAAATTCGAGATGAGTCACATGGGAGAGATGCAGTTCTTCTTAGGACTTCAAGTCAGGCAGCTCGATGATGGGATTTACATCAGTCAGACAAAATACATCAAGGATATTCTGAAGAAATTTCATCAAGATCAGAGCAAGCCTCTCAGCACTCCTATGTCACCAAGCTGCAAGTTGGATGCCGATCCCTCTGGTAAATCGGTCGACATCACACTGTATCGCAGCATCATTGGATCTCTTCTATACCTCACTTCAAGGCGGCCGGATATCATGTTTGCCACCTGCTTATGTGCCCGTTTTCAAGCCGATCTGAAAGAATCCCATATGCTCGCGGTTGACTTGGCCCTTTTGGCTTTTGTCGTCCTAGGCGGAGATTTAGGAACCCATTTGGGTTGAACCTTACAGGGAAGGTTAATTTCATCACGTACAAATGCTTTGGAGGATTTGACTGAGGAAAAGATCTTTTCTTGTGATAGTCTCCTAAGGTACTTGGGGGATTTAATTTCTACGGGATACCTTAGGTGAGTACATTCATGTACGGCGCCATAAGCTTTTTTTATGGCTGGATCTTGTTTCCTACGTGTCTTCCTAGTGGCATTTGTTTCAGAATGATTAATTTTTGACGTAGAGCCTATTTCGAAGTTGGTGCTTCTAAAGGTGATTGGCTGAAGTGAATAAGTAGAAGCAACTATCTTAAAAGTGGAAATAGCTCTTTTATTTCTACGAGTGTCTTTTATTGTAACAGAAAGAGTAGCATGCTCAGAAACATTTAAGTCTAATGGCTCCTTCTTTATCTTAGTGCTAGACACTCTCGCCTTTGTTTTTAGTGCTGACGCTACACTCCCTGTAGACGTAGATAAAGTGAAATTAGTCATAGCACTCTTAACAGAATTATTTTTACAATATTTATCTTTCAAAGGCGATTTTTCATTTTTCACGCTTTTTGTAATAGCGTGTGAGGTAGTTTGGGGGGACGAGGAAGCCTTGAGATTTTCCATCTCCTTAAATAATTTTTTCTTTTCATCTTCAAAATTCTCTCGTTCTTTTTCTAACTTTGCCTGCGACTCCTCTATCTGTTTTATGATAGGGGGTTTGTAGAGAGAATTTTTATAATTAATGGTTTTAACTTCCTCGTGGTGTGTTCGAGAATCAGGAGGTTGAACTAAATTGCAGACAGGTGTTAGAGTTTCTTTCCTATTTTTGTCCCTTTCATTTAGTTCTTTGTAGTCAAAGGGGATTTCTGGACCATGTGGACCTTGTCTAATGGATGAATCGAAAGTATTTTCATAAGACGATTCAGTAAAATTTCTAAGAGAGGTAATTCCTAAGCGCATGTGTTTAACATCATATATTTCTTTCTTTTGTAAAACACACGGGTTAGTGAAACCTATGCCTTCTATAGAATTATAGAACTCTATATCCTTGGGCTTGTTCAAAAATATCGTCTGTTCGGACTGTCCCCTACGGGTAACTATATCGTCTAATTTCTATACTTTGACATATAGTCTCTTGCGTTCCTCACTTAGGAGAGCGTAATTATTTTCCACGGTTAGTTTCGCGGCTTGACAGGCATCGAAATCCTTACTAAGCTCACTAATCTTAGCATTCGATGTTTCTAATTGAGCTTCTAAGTTAGTGATCTTAGAGGTAGCTTCGATTATCCTACAATTTAAAATGGCTTTCTCGTTGAGATTTCTAACCAAGCAATTGTAGTTATTTGCTAGCCTATCTTCTAATTCCTTAATCTTTTCGCTCTGTTGTCCTAGTTGAGGTTGACTAGTCTCTCTAGAATGGAGGCTCTTGGTAAGTTCATCTATTTTTGCACTAGAGCTCCTAAGTTCTTGTTCGAGACTATCTATCTTCTCCTGAGCTCTCTCAAGTTCGTTCTCTACTTCCTTTATACTTTTCTGCTCATGTTTCATGTTAGCATATTGCTTTTGATATGATTCTAACATGGTCAATAATGTGGAAGAAGTGACTACCTCATTTGAGGACGTGGATGCGTTGTCGAGACGGGCCATGAGGGCTAAGTTCTCTTCTTCGGAGTTCGACGTGTCCTCGAGCCATTGGTCCTGTTCAGCCATGAGAGCTACTCCAACTTCTTTCTGTTTTGTCAATTGAAGCTTCCTGGAGTAGTAGTTTGCATCTCTTTTCTTTGGGAGAGTGCACTCTCTGGCGAAGTGACCTGCTTTGCCACAGTTAAAACATTTGTTAGTCCCTTTGGGATTCTTGACCTCGGAACTCTCCGGAGCACGTTCTTTGTTCTTGGAACTTGTAGTCCGAAGTCTATTGGCTGAGGTTGAAGACTTCTTCTTGAAGTATTTCTTGCTCATCATTTGCCCAATGAGAGCTAACTGTTTTCCAAGGGATTTCATGTTCGGCTCGATGTCGGAGTCCGATTCCTCTTCCGACTCTGATGATGAAGGTGGCCTAACGATCTTTTCCTTCTTGACCTTGTGTTTCTCTTCTCCAAAACTAAGGCAACCGTGTCATCGGTTTGTTTGCCTTTCTGCTCTTTGGTAATCTCGCGGATATCCTCCTCATGCTGAGCGAGATTATCGAACACGGCATGGACATCCAACTCCTCTAGATCTTTGTTTGTCGTATTTGAGTGGATATTTTCTTCCATTCCGTGGGCAGAGAGGATAGAAATCTTATGTTTGTCTCCATGTTTGTCTTTGTTATTTCTATCTTCCTCATTTCATTGAGAAGAGTGAGGTATCGTTGGTAGATCTCGTTTAGACTCTCCTCCGGCTTTGCTTTGAATGAGTCGTAAGCAGTGAGAATGTTCGCCTTCTTGGCCTTTATGCCAACTTCCGTCCTTTGCATCATCCTATGCAGCTCATCCCACATCCCTTTGGCCGATGTAAGGCTGTCGATTTGTCTGTAAATATCGTTGGGGATGCCCTGCATAAGGGTATTCATGGCTACTAGATCAGCCTTAGCTCGAGCTCTTTCCTCCAGAGAGTATTCTCTAGGCTCCTTTAGTCGCCTAGAAGCTGGAATTGCTGGAGTAGCTGTTTCGTCCCCGGGTACATGAACCCAGAACTGTGCCGGTCCCTCTTTAAGGGACTTCAGTAGATTTTCGGCTTGATCCTTTAGAGCAATGAAATTCAGAAAGCGGCTTCTCCATACTGTGTATTCGCCTCTTTGCAAGATCGGCGGACGGTTGTCATTTCCGAGTGAGTATGCATCCATGTTTGTATTGTAGTCGAGTTGTTGAAGGATCTTCGTTAATTGTTTTGAAGGTTGAAGATGATGTAATGTGCTTCACAAGTGACAAAATTCGTTAGTAGCGTTTGATTCGAAAATTAGATCGAAAATTATTTTCGATTCAATCTTAAGGTTTGATCGAAATTAATTCCGTCGAGATAGTGTACTGAGTACTGTTCTCGTGCGAGAAATTTCGTCAGCGAGATATTTTACGAGCGAGATAAATTGCTCAAAATCATTCGGTCGAGAAAAATTTCTTGATCGTGAATTTATTTCGATCGTAAAGAAACAGTACGTTAGTAAGTTTCTCGACAAGTCAAAATGTTGACTAGAAAAATTTCTCGCATGTAAACGATTTTCGCCTGGTCAAACGTTAAAAGGTTTGACTGAAAAAGTTTTTCGAGTGAAAGTTTTTTTTACTCATGCAAAGTCAAAATAAGTCTCTCTCGAAAAAGTTTTTCGCTGTCAATTAAGCACAGAACTGGTCGCAATGATGATCTAACACTCAAACAAGCACAGAAACACCAAATTCAAGTCAATTAAGCACAGAATTAAGCTATTGGATCGAAAAAGGTTTTCGCGCCAAACTGTTCTTCGATGAACAGTAACCAGAAAATGACTTTCGATCCAATTCTAACAATTTTCGATTCAAAACAGAACGAATCTGCTCTGATACCAATTGTTAGGTCCTACGATTAACAACTCTATGATCCTAGGCAGGAATTCTAAGTAATTCGATGATAACGATTGACATTAAGATTCGATCGAAAAACTCAAATGAAGAACAAGAGAGAGAATTCGAGTAGAGTGAGAAAGTTACTATTGTTTCTCTCTCTAGAAATTGAATTGCAAGCCTTTCGGATCAATTCTCAAAACTTTCTCTATTAAGCTCAATTGACTTACAAGTATTTATACCAAACAAACTTGGTATAAATATCAAACTAGTCCTAATCTAAGGACTACTATACAAAACGCCCCTAATTACAAGGACAACTAATGAAATCAAGCACAATTACAAATAGTATTCTACACTGTGGATGCGGACTCAACTTCACGATTATGGGTACAATTTAAATAATATATCCATTTATAGTGATAGTCAAAGTGCCATCGCTATTACTTGCAATCCTGTTCATCACTCACGCACGAAACACATAGACATTAGATATCACTTTATTAAAGATCATGTAGAAAAAGGCACCATAGATATGTATTTCGTGAACACGGAGTACCAACTAGCTGACAATTTTACCAAGGCATTGGATGAAAAACGATTCCAATTTCTTGTCGGAAAATTAGGCATGTTGAATCTCCCGTGATATGTGCATCACCTGATCTTCTGTGCTATCACATGCTCTATTTTATGTGTTTCTTTGCTAATTTGCCATATCCTGCGTGACAATAATAAAAAAATATAAATAATAATAATAAAATTTTTTATATACATATACCTATAATATTAGGGGAATGACGAAATCCTTTAGGATGCTTTGATCTAAAGTCACTTAGAATTTCACCCCGACATGCGATCGATTTAATTGCTTAATTTTGTCAGTCTAAGTCGCATTCTTGTGTCTAAAGGTCATTAGGTTGCTCTACTAGACACAAAGTCACTATACATATGTGAGGATTCAAGCCTTGTTATTTTTCTTTCTTTGGATCTAGTTCTAGAGCGAGTCACACATCAATTACTTGTCTTAACTAGTGATTCTTGGTTTCATACTCACCTTGCCGTAGATCGTTAAGAAAATGTTAAGGGCGCTTAGGTTATTCCTCACTCGGCCTTATATATTTTTTTCCCTCAAGATTAGCCCTTAGTCATCCACTTTGCGCCTTCTCCGATGTCTTTTTCTTCATTTGAATCCCATTCCCAGCCTTCAACCGTATTCTATACTCTTCGGATGGTTGTTCAAACAAGAAAAGGAGTAAATAAAGAGGACGATGACAAAAGAAGGCATTGCTCAACGCGCAAAAATCAGACCAAAGGAACCTGCCTTCCGACTATCTCTTAGAAGGTGGCATGGATCCTGCTGTAAACTTCTCCGTCGATAATCTTGACGCTCGTCAGAACGACTGGAAAGAGGAGCACCACGAAGTGACCTTCTCCAACGATAATCCGGTCTTATATCGGGAAACGAGAAGAGGAGCGCAGCCTTGGGTACGAATTTCATAACTGTGAACTTTTCCAAGAAGATAATTGTTGGGGTGGGCCCGATTAATCGACGCCGGCCCCCGAACAGCGCAACGTAGCTATAGCGGAAGCACGGTTTGTACCGAGCGGCGTAGGGTGGCGAATTTTCGATTTTTAATATCTAAATTCAACCTTACGCCATTCGACTTCTCCCGAGGGTCTAAGATACTGCCCTAAGCCTCGGGAGATCGCGGTTAATTCGAATTATCAAATTCGAATATATTTCCAATTTATTCGAATTAATAATTTAGATCCAAATTAATCGAACAAAGCGGCAACCAGCCGTTTTTCGATTATATGGAGACCGAAATGATTTTTGATCAATACCAAATTTTCCAAAATAATTCTACACTTCCCAACGTTCATAACGATAGGTCTTTCGAATTATTCCGATGTCGTTTGGTATTTTTCACAAAATCAAATCTGTGGTTCGAAATTATTAATTCGAGTAAAGCGACAGTTTGCCGTCTTTTGACTATTTGACGACCGAAACGATTTCCGATCGATACCAAATTTTCCAGAATAATTCTACACTTCCCGATGTTTCCAACAAGGGGTCTTGCGAATTATTCCGATATCGTTTGGTATTTTTCGTAAATCAAATCGTTAAGGTTCGAGGTATACCTTCGGTGAACGGGATTTCTTCTGTCGTCGCCTCGGATGGACGTGGCTACACCTCGTCTGGATCCCGGGGCTTCCGGGCTAGATCGTCACGCCGGTATGACTTTGAGCGAACCTCCGAGGCTGCTCCCGAGGCTAGATGCAACTCGGTTCGGGCGTCGGGACTCGTCAAACGAACCCGTCGGTTTAGCGTGGCTTGAGAAAATGTTTCGAACTTTTTTCTCTCTAGTATATTTTGAACAAAGTACAAGTCCTAAAAATTCCTCTCATTCGCGTTAGTCTCTTATTCTTATAATTTTTTTTTTAATTGAGACACTTTGAGACATTGTCTTAACAAGTGTCAAAATAAATAAAAATGAAATAAAATGACTCATTCATTCTACACATCCCAACGTGGATGTGTAGAGTTTTCTTATTTTATTTTATTTTTTTTATTTTGATAATTTCCTTTTGGCCCCTTGAGGTTTCTAAATTCTCAATTTAGTCCCTCAATTTTAAATACTAAAATAATTAAATCCAATCTAATTATTTTAATTATAATTGAGCCACATAGTTAATTAATTAAGCACTTAAGACAATCTTAAGTCCTAATTATTTCCGTGACCGTCACTGAAATTTAACTAAGTCGTCGACACCTCGTATCAACTATGCCACTACCTCAACGAATCTAATTCGTTAGGTTTCAGAGAAAAGCCCGCTGATTTCGTTCAAGTTCATTACCATTTTTAAGCGCGACTCTCTAGGTCCGTCTCAACTGGCATGGGAGGAATCCACGAGTTCCGGTATTCGCCTAGCCAATCCCGCAGTACCGGACAGATCCCAGTTGAGAACGAATTTTGATCTAATCGAAATTCGTGCGAACCGACTATAGTGTATACATTTAAATAGATCTTACGCCTTTCACTTGCGTCCCGGTTAGGTAAGAGCCATGTAAATGTCAAACTCACTAACCTAACACTATGTTATAATCGAGACCGAACCGATTATTTAAACTCCGCTCCGTATCTAATACAAGCAAGTTTTCCAAGCTTCGGCCGAAGGCTTTATAATCGTCGCTCTCCGATTACCTCATAGGACATTAACCTATATGAATATAGGCAGTGAATCCCAATAGCCGTCAAAGCCCGTCAATCGCCTCCGTAAAGTCGGTTGCGTTTCGTCGCTGACCCGTGTCTCATTTATGAACACTTACGAGCCTAGCCAACTAGCGACAAACCGAAATCGCGAAAGCAAATCCGTCAATGACCCTATCAATCTGAGGCTGCTATAGTCATTCGTTCAATCATTGACAACATCCTAGCCATGTGATTGCGACGAATACGAGCCGAATGTCCGGATACGCGATCCCTACGATCACCGATATCTCCATCACGACCCACAACCTCTCAGGTAATCGGTGACACTACCGATACTATGTGGTCGTTAATGGATAAGTCATATTCGGATATCTAGTCACCCACCTAGAATCCTTAGACATACGGACTTTTTATTTAATGCTGAGATTAAGGACTGTCCGGTGTCTCCTCTCTCGTCCCACGAGAATCAGACATCCAACTCAAACATTTGGGTGTTATTTATTTATCGCACTGCCGGATGCCAAGTAGACTTTAAATTCGATAAATAAATAATAATGCCTTTATTATAATGAAAATAAATATTCATTAATTTATTTGACGGTATATACAATAAACCTGTCTATCAACCTATACATCATCGTGCGCCCTATACTATTCCTAGTCCTCGTATGGCATTCCGAGGGCACACTCCCTAACAGCCTCCCACTTGCACTCGAATGCCATGCGATGCACCTAATGCCAGTCGCAATGGTATCGTAGCCCCATCTTGTCCTGCTGTTCCATAACTGCTTGGGACAAGGGCTTCGTGAGCGGGTCCGCCACGTTTTCTGCGGTGGCAATTTTCTGCACGGCGACCATCCCGTTTTCAATGAACTCACGTAATACGTGATACTTTCTCTCGATATGTTTGGACTTGCTATGAGATCGTGGTTCCTTTGCTTGCATGACTGCACCGCTATTGTCGCACCAAAGTAAGCGGTCTGTCAGCAACTGGTACCACAGTAAGTTCCTCCAAGAACTTTTTCATCCAAACAGCTTCTTTAGCTGCCTCTGAGGCTGCTATGTATTCTGCCTCACATGTGGAATCGGCAGTCGTGCTTTGCTTGGAGCTTCTCCAAGACACTGCCCCACCGTTGAGCACGAATACAAAACCTGAAGTAGATTTTCGGTCATCCACGTCCGACTGGAAGTCCGAATCGGTATAACCAACTACTTCTAGTCCCGCTCCTCCATAAATTAGCGTTAAGTCTTTAGTCCGTCTAAGGTATTTAAAGATATTCTTAACGGCTGTCCAATGTTCTTCCCCTGGGTTTGCCTGAAACCGACTAACTACGCTCACAGCGTAAGCAATGTCCGGGCGTGTACACAACATTGCGTACATCAGACTACCCACTGCAGATGCATATGGTATTCCACTCATCCGTCGTCTGTCTTCCTCACTTTGAGGTGACATTGACTTCGATAAATGGATCCCATGTCGCATTGGTAAGAACCCTCTCTTAGAGTCATCCATTCTGAATTTCTTCAGGATTTTCTCTAAATAAAGGGCCTGAGATAAGCCGATCGTATGGTTCGCTCGATCCCTGAACAAGCGAATACCTAGTATATACGTCGCTTCTCCCAGGTCTTTCATGGAGAATTCGGTTGAAAGCCATGCTTTCACCGATGAGAGCATCCCAATGTCGTTTCCTATCAAAAGGATATCATCCACGTACAATACAAGGAACGACACCATACTCCCACTGCTCTTTCTGTAGACACATGGCTCATCTACGTTTTTTATGAATCCAAAGTTCCGAACTGCTTCATCGAAACGTAGGTTCCAGCTCCGAGATGCCTGTTTCAGTCCGTAAATTGACCGATTCAGTTTGCACACTTTGTGAGCATCTGCATGCGACTCAAAACCTTTTGGCTGCTCCATATAGATCTCCTCCTTGAGGAATCCATTAAGGAATGCCGTTTTGACGTCCATCTGCCAAATCTCATAATCATAGTGCGCAGCTATGGCGAGCATTATCCGGATGGACTTGATCATGGCTACAGGTGAGAAAGTCTCCTCATAGTCAACTCCCTCTTTTTGGTTATAGCCCTTGGCAACAAACCTGGCCTTGTACGTCTCAACTTGTCCGTCAGATCCAATCTTCCTCTTGTAAATCCATTTACAACCGATTGGTCTAAAACCACTCGGTAGGTCTACAAGAGTCCAGACTTTGTTGGAGTACATTAAGTCCATCTCAGCTCGCATAGCCTCAATCCATCTCGCTGAGTCAACATCTGATATAGCTTGATCGAATGTAGCGGGATCTTCTCTTAGAAGTCCCCTAGTCGCAACATAACCTTGTTCGACATGTGACATGCCATACCGCTGTGGTTGGCGAGGCACCCTTTAAGATTGTCGCATGACTGGTTCGCTCGGACCATCCGAATCCTGTGTGGGCGTTTCGGTCGACTGCTCCTCGAGAGTGACCTCACGGCCAATGCCAAAATCTCGAATGAACTCTTCCTCGAGAAAATGTGCATGTAGGCCAACAACGATCCTTTGATCATCGTGAAAATAGAATAGGTACCCCATAGAGTCTTCGGGGTAACCTATGAAACGTCCTTTTACTGACCTAGACTCCAATTTATCGGTTTTCAGCTTTTTCACATAGGCGGGGCAACCCCAAATTCTAATATGTGATAAGCTTGGTAAACGACCAGTCCATATCTCATACGGAATGCCATTAACAGACTTTGAGGGACACCGGTTAATGGTATATGCCGCTGTCAAAAGCGCGTATCCCCACAATAACATCGGTAAATCTGTATAGCTCAACATAGAACGAACCATATCTAATAAAGTTCGATTTCTACGTTTGGCCACGCAATTCAACTGTGGCGTGCCGGGCGAAGTCATCTGTGATAAAATACCGTTCTCTTTTAAGAACTGGTCAAACTTGACACTCATGTACTCGCCACCTCGATCCGATCGAATGGCTTTAATGAGCTTCGAAGTTTGATTTTCCACCAACGCCTTATACTCCTTGAACCTATCAAGAGCATCAGCTTTATACCTCATCCGATACACGAGTCCGTAACGACTGTGATCATCCGTAAAGGTAATAAAATAGTGGAAGTCACCTCGAGCCTTCACATTGAATGGCCCGCAAACGTCTATGTGAATTAAACCGAGAATTCCGTGGCTCTATTAAAAGTCCCGGTGAAGGGTGATCGGGTCATTTTACCTTTGAGGCATGACTCACAAGTCGGATTGGGATCTGATACCAACGGTTTTAAAATCCCGTTTTTCTCTAACTCGTGAATCTTGCGTTCTCCAGTATGCCCTAATCGAAGATGCCACAGGTACCTCGCATTTATTCCCAATTTTCGCTTGTTTGTGATAGTATTCACAGATACGTCGTTCTGGGTATTTAAATAGTACAAACCATTAAATAGTGTCGCGCTGCCAACATTTTTATTTCTATACATAATGTGGCATGTATTATTATTAAAAATAAATACATAACCATTCCTGCTCAAAACAGGGACGGAGACGATGTTCTTAAATCCCCTCGGGAGTACAAGACAATCGTACAAACGCAACACATGCCCAGAAGATAATACAAGAGATCTTGATCCAACGTGGCTTGCCGAGATACTATCCCCGCTTCCCACTCTGACCTCGATCTCACGCTCCCCAAGCGCTCTACTTGGTCCCAGACCCTGCGTGGAAACACAAATGTGAGTACTAGCCCCGAATCCAATATCCAGGAAGTAGAGTATACAGATGAAGAACAAACTGTTTCTAAAATATTAAGTTCCATACCTGACGCAGCCTGCTCACCCTTGAGCTTCGGACAGTCTCGCTTCCAGTGGCCCAGCGCACCGCAATGCAGACACCTATCCGTCGGCTTTACACCGGTTTGCTTCGATTTCCCAGAAGATAGTTTCTTCTTGGAAACCTTCCCTGTCGGCTTGAGCTTGTTGCCCTTCTTCTTTTTGCCTTTCTGGGGCTTCGAAGAAGTGGCGACAAGTGCAGTCTGCTTTGCCCTCTTCATTGACCTTGTGCCGTTGCTAACTGATTCATCAGATCAGAAAGCAATAGCGTCATGCCGTTCAGATGGTAGTTCACAATGAACGCGTTGAAGGACGGAGGCAGAGACTGCAAGATGAGATCATTTTGTAATTCACGATCAAATCGAAAATTGAGAGTCTCCAACCTCTCGATCATGGTGATCATGTTCATAACATGCTCGCCAACATTCTCACCCTCAGACATCCTCGATCGGAAGAGTTGCGACGAAGTCGCATAGCGAGCTGTCCTAGACGTCTCACCGTAAAGCTCTTTCAAATGTTGAACCATCATCCGAGCATCAGCCATATTTTCATGGCTACGCTGCAGTGCGTTACTCATCGATCCGAGGACATGAGCCTTTATGAGCTTCTCGTCGCGCAGTCGCTTGTCATAAGCGGCACGAGCCTGCTCGGATGCCCGCGCCCCTGGGGCTGGCGGCATTTCGGAGTCAAGGATATAAACTAGGTTCTCAATCTCAAGGAAAATCCTCAAGTTGCGAAGCCAGTCTGAATAGTTTGGCCCAGTCAACCTATTCTCCTTGAGCAGTACATTTAAAGCAGTTGACATGATTTCACAAAGAGAGAAATGCTGCAGAAAATAAAAGGCATATTAAGTCGATTGTATAGGTTATCAAACGCGAACAAGGACTTTTTATTCCGTTTGACTCCCACTATCTTTTCATAAACTCCATTTTCCCTACGGATGTTTTGGAAGTTTCGTTGATAACTTCGATAGTGGAGTTGATGTCCCCGTGGACGGGTGCAAACCTCAACCTCTGTCGTTTTATTGGTTTGCAGCGGCCCACGAAGTCGTGCTCCGCAAGAATCCGACCTTGTCGAATGTCTCAACTATCTTCGCCTCAGTCAGGGACCCCCGACGGCAAACCCGGAACAAGGGTGTGTGACTGTCTAAGTGCGACCTATCAACTTCGCTCAAAACTGCACACTTGAATCGTACGTTTTACCATACAGTGTGATCTTGGCGAGCGGTGTAAACGCACTCGAGCAAGCCGAAACGAAAGCAAATGCAAGGCGCCGGCATACCCGAAACCAAACCTTGCATTTGGGTTTCGTAACAACTAAACCCGAGCTTGATAGAAGACAGGGCATCCAATCCCTTTACTCACTTAGTATTCTATCGGGAGATTTTTGTAACTCATAGCATATTAAAATTAAGCACGAGCACGTAAATGCGTTAAATAAATTCCTAACCCTAGGAAAGCAATTTAAATGGACAAATATGCGGACTATTTCTAGACTGGTCCTATTACATAGGTCGTAAAACGATCGGGTCTTCGATCTTCAAACGTCGAGTCATCGACATGATGGTCGTCGAACCCTCCAACCTCGCCTTGCATCGAACGGCCGTCATTTATCTAACTTATCTAATAAAGCGACAAAATACAACACGGGGGGAATTATTTTCCAAACAACCCGTAATCCATCTACATATCGGGGGGCGGCAAACGGCCCTTAAACAAATAACCCGGTTATAACCTAAGCCCGCGTAAATGTCCCACATAAACATGCAACACAGAATTTTGACGTCGGGTGCCCAACCGACGTCACGAGCGACGATAGTCTCCAAACTACGTCGACCGTTCGTTCGCCACATCGGCTTTCGAGGCCTTCTGTCGAAACATACATGAGCCTTGGCTCTGATATCACTGTTGGGGTGGGCCCGATTAATCGACGCCGGCCCCCGAACTTCGCAATGTGGCTATAGCGGAAGCACGGTTTGTACCGAGCGGCGTGGGGTGGCGAATTTTTGATTTTTAATATCTAAATTCAACCTTACGCCATTCGACTTCTCCCGAGGGTCTAAGATACTGCCCTAAGCCTCGGGAGATCGCGGTTAATTCGAATTCTCAAAATTCGAATTTATTTCCAATTTATTCGAATTAATAATTTAGATCCAAATTAATCGAACAAAGCGGCAACCAGCCGTTTTTCGATTATTTGGAGACCGAAATGATTTTTGATCAATACCAAATTTTCCAGAATAATTCTACACTTCCCAACGTTCGCAACGATAGGTCTTTCGAATTATTCCGATGTCGTTTGGTATTTTTCACAAAATCAAATCTGTGGTTCGAAATTATTAATTCGAGTAAAGCGACAGTTTGCCGTCTTTTGACTATTTGATGACCGAAACGATTTCCGATCGATACCAAATTTTTCAGAATAATTCTACACTTCCCGATGTTTCCAACAAGGGGTCTTGCGAATTATTCCGATATCGTTTGGTATTTTTCGTAAATCAAATCGTTAAGGTTCGAGGTATACCTTCGGTGAACGGGATTTCTTCTGTCGTCGCCTCGGATGGACATGGCTACACCTCGTCTGGATCCCGGGGCTTCCGGGCTAGATCGTCACGCTGGTATGACTTTGAGCGAACCTCCGAAGCTGCTCCCGATGGCTAGATGCAACTCGGTTCGGGCATCGGGACTCGTCAAACGAACCCGTCGGTTTAGCGTGGCTTGAGAAAATGTTTAGAACTTTTATCTATCTTTCTCTCTAGTTTATTTTGAACAAAGTACAAGTCCTAAAAATTCCTCTCATTCACGTTAGTCTACTTATTCTTATAATTTTTTTTTAATTGAGACACTTTGAGACACTTGTTAGACAAGTGTCAAAATAAATAAAAATAAAATAAAATGACTCATTCATTCTACACATCCCAACGTGGATGTGTAGAGTTTTCTTATTTTATTTTATTTTTTTTATTTTGATAATTTCCTTTTGGTCCCTTGAGGTTTCTAAATTCTCAATTTAGTCCCTCAATTTTAAATACTAAAATAATTAAATACAATCTAATTATTTTAATTATAATTGAGCCCACATAGTTAATTAATTAAGCACTTAAGACAATCTTAAGTCCTAATTATTTTCGTGACCGTCACTGGAATTTAACTAAGTCGTCGACACCTCGTATCAACTATGCCACTACCTCAACGAATCTAATTCGTTAGGTTTCAGAGAAAAGCCCGCTGATTTCGTCTCAACTGGCATGGGAGGAATCCACGAGTTCCGGTATTCGCCTAGCCAATCCCGCGGTACCGGACAGATCCCAGTTGAGAACGAATTTTGATCTAATCGAAATTCGTGCGAACCGACTATAGTGTATACATTTAAATACATCTTACGCCTTTCACTTGCGTCCCGGTTAGGTAAGAGCCATGTAAATGTCAAACTCACTAACCTAACACTATGTTATAATCGAGACCGAACCGATTATTTAAACTCCGCTCCGTATCTAGTACAACCAAGTTTTCCATGCTTCGGCCGAAGGCTTTATAATCGTCGCTCTCCGATTACCTCATAGGACATTAACCTATATGAATATAGGCAGTGAATCCCAATAGCCGTCAAAGCCCGGCAATCACCTCCGTAAAGTCGGTTGCGTTTCGTCGCTGACCCGTGTCTCATTTATGAACACTTACGAGCCTAGCCAACTAGCGACAAACCGAAATCGCAAAAGCAAATCCGTCAATGACCCTATCGGTCTGAGGCTGCTATAGTCATTCGTTCAATCATTGACAACATCCTAGCCGTGTGATTGAGACGAATACTAGCCGAATGTCCGGATACGCGATCCCTCCGATCACCGATATCTCCATCACGACCCACAACCTCTCAGGTAATCGGTAACACTACCGATACTATGTGGTCGTCAATGGATAAGTCATATTCGGATATCTAGTTACCCACCTAGAATCCTTAGACTTACGGACTTTTTATTTAATGCTGAGATTAAGGACTGTCCGGTGTCTCCTCTCTCGTCCCACGAGAATCAGACATCCAACTCAAACATTTGGGTGTTATTTATTTATCGCACTGCCGGATGCCAAGTAGACTTTAAATTCGATAAATAAATAATAATGCCTTTGTTATAATGAAATTAAATATACATTAATTTATTTGACGGTATATACAATAAACCTGTCTATCAACCTATACATCATCGTGCGCCCTATACTATTCCTATTCCTCGTATGGCATTCCGAGGGCACACTCCCTAACAATAATCTCTGAAACCTCTCTAGGGATTAAGAGAAGGGGAGCACGGTATTGGCCCGAGAACCAACAAGAAGAACTTCGCCTACGATAATCTCCTATAGCCTCGTGGAGAAGCGGAGCTTCAGCTTGAGCATAGCATAAAAAAAGGGATAGTTCTTAAAAGAAAAAGAGGGAGAAAAGATTGAATAGAAGAAAGACGCAAAAGGAGACGGACGTAGAAATGGAAGATGACGAAGAGATAAGCTCACTTTCCTCTAAATTCCTTCCCTCTATGTCCTAACCAAACTCAAACCCTTAAAACCCTTTGATTCCAATCGACGGTCTCTCGCTTAGGTGAAATGATTAAAAATGCCTTGATCACAGGTAAATTGACTTATAATTGCTTGTGTTGACTAGAGTGATATAAATATAATAAAAATAAATCCCAAGACAGAAAATTTGAGTGCAAGAGCGAACCTGTTGTCAAAATGGACCAGTCTATGAACTTAGGACTATAGTTTGACGACATGACTTGACGGCATTTTCATCTTTCAAATGTCTCGTAAAATTTTAGGTGTGACGATTGATCGAAGCAAAATAATCTGACCCCATACTATAATGTTAGTATATACATTAAAAAAAAATTCGCACATTCTAACATGAAATATTATGTTTCATATGCGTTGAATTGAATAAATGCGAAATTATTTTGTAATCGCACATTCTAAATGTAAGTTTAGATTGCATTGGTACTGAATTGTTAAATGCGATAAATTTTTTATTGCTTTTACCCTCACGCAATATCTTAAGTACATGTTTTGGGGACCATGTACATGTGCTTACTAGGTGAATTTGTGTGTTATATGCTCGTGACTTGAATTGATTTCATATGCTTGCATGTTAAGTCATTTCTTGCGCATTATTTGAGGGGGAGCAAGTATAAAAATCGTGCATTAGCTCCAAATATCTTTGACGTTTTTTTCTAAGTATTTCAGATTTCTTCAAACAAATTTAAAGGAGTGAGAAGTCGACAATACACGACAAGGAGCTATTGTCACAGACTAAATATTTCAAAGGAAAACATGCCAAAAATAATTGTTGATTAACTCTATTATTTCTAACGTTTTTCTCTAAGTGGTACAGATTTTTTATTCTACCAGGGGAGTTAGACGTTACTACACAGAAAATCTAGGGAGTTAATTGCATTTATTTTAATTCTGAGGGGAAGCTTTACAAATGTAATCTTATTTGAATAGGGATCAATCTGAAAAATTTTAGAAACACTTACTATCGAGAAACTGGATATAAGAATTTTTTTTTTTTGGAATGTGTCACTAGTATAAAGGAAAAACAGGAGTTACAATGTCGCGTGCATGATATCGCTCATGACGTATCAAGCGGTAATGAAAAAACCGACCTGCCAGCACTAAAACAAGGCAACCCAAACGACCTACAAGGTCCCAACAAGACCTAAGCCAAAAAACATTGAGAACAAGCAAGACACGGCTACGTAGGCGTCGAAAACCACTTCAATCAACTGGTATCTGGCACCAAATGTAGTACCAGCAGGGGAGCCCGGCTAAGTGCCAAAACAGCGCCAACAAGCACAGAACCCGAAGACAGTATCACGTAGGACAAGCTTCAGGCGGGAAAGGGGTCATCCGCGGGCAGGTCGGTGCGAAGCGATGAAACGCCACTCCAGTTTTCCAAGGATAAAGACAACCATGAGTAGAACGCCCGCCATGGCCGGCCTCATGTCCCGCCTCATGTCCCGCAAGCATCCATCCCCACGAAGGCCACCAAACCACAAGTCGCAGCAACCTGCACCCAAGCAAAGAGACAAGGAGAGAGCAGAAGAAATAAACAAGGGGGGAGGGTTAAGAAGATAGGGGGAACCCAAGGGGGGGTGACCCATCCCAGGCGAATCAGCCACGGTAGCCAAACTGAGGGGCAGGACCGACGCCATCCCGGTACGTCCCTACCAGGCAATTCGCCAATTGAAGAGCGATTTTCGAATCGAAAATTTCTCGAGCGCAAATAATAATGGGCCTGATCCATTGAATCGCAAAATGTCAAATCGTAAACCCATCATCGACTTACAGCGAGTAAATAAAAGTTCACTTTTATGTCAGTCAAAAACTTTTTCTCACGCAACCCTAAATTGCAAAAATTTCTCTCGCGAAAAACTTTCACAGACAGTTCAAATTTTTCAAAAATCTTTCGATTTTCAACACGAAATTGTCTGTTTAAGGTAGAAATGAGAATCTGTTGCCATTTGCGTGTGATTTAACTTCGTTAGCATCTGCATTTTGTAGTTTTTCGCATGATTTATATTAGTTTCTCGACTGTTCTTCAAAACTGAGAAAATCGTATACTATTTCGTAGTATTTTAGGCATGATTTTGAGTCTTTATCTGAAGTTAATGCCTGCACTTAAGATAGTTTCGATGTTCTTTATGAATCTGGTAGTATAAATCTTCGGAAAATCTGCATCTTCGACTCTGATTTGAGTTTAGATAAAACTGGGCATTTGAATGTTTAAAGCCATCGAAGAACTTTGTCGATCGCAAACAGACTTAATTGAATTCCGATTCAATTGAGATACTGTTTGTGTCGAATTAGTTCTAGATTGATAAATATTTTGACTTAGTCGCTAAGATAGAAGATTTTGACCGAAAAATTATTTACCATTGAGAAATCTAATTAGGATTTTTTTTGTGGGAGAAAAACTTAAGTACTGATTAGACAATTTCTATGCAAATTTTATCGAGCGCAAAACTTACTATCGCAAAATAGAATTTTCGATTTCATTTTATTTCGGTCGCAAAAATCTAGCAGCGAAAAATTAATTTTTCAACGCTTAATTTTTCGATCATAAAATTCGCCACTTAGGATTTAATTGATTGAAAAATTTCTCGACGCTTGACTTAGTCTTTCGTTGACTAATTTCTCGATCGAAAAATATTGCAGCGAAAATTTTTACTTAGGATCGAAAATCACATTTCGCTCGACAAATTTCAAATCGAAAAATTTTATTCAATTGAGGAAAATTTCTCGATAGTAAATTTACCTGAGATATAATTTCTCGATCGTAAATTTATGGGAATTTTTCTCGATCGTAAAATTGATCGGCTACAGTCTCACGATTTTAATTTCAACACTTAGAAGTTTTTTTCCAAGTCCTTTACACTGTAGCGAACATTAGCGAATTGAATTTTCTCGATCGCAAAATTAAACGGAGTTATTGCAATTGAAATCAATGCATAAGGAAATCAATTTGACACCAAAATTTTCGAGCGAAAAATTTCTCGGCATGAATAGTGTCTTTTTCACGATTCAACACTTAGAAAAATTTCGAACTCCTTTTCACGCATTACATGTTTATTCGAAATTACATTCATGCCATGACGTTTTTTTTAACAAGAATCCTATATGCATATCTTACGATTTCAATTCAAAATTCATCAAAACATGTCATGACTTGATACAATATTATAGTTTGATGAACTTAAATTCATTTTCGACTAATATCAAAAATTATGAACTAATGATTTGTTATATTTCTTATTTTTTTTTTCAGATGGATCGCTATCCAACATATAATCACATATACGAGAAGTCCTTATACCTCAATATCCACGACACGAACTTCCAATTGGACCTGGCCAGCTTTCGGTGTCCAGACGACATTATCGTGTCAATACTTCAAGGCCATCCACTATGGCATGGACTTACCGTGACGGCATCAGTGCCGATGGTCTACCTCCAGCAGTTTTGGGGAATGATCAAGAGCATCATTTTGGACGGGGCATACCATTTCACAACGGTTGTAGGGACAAGGCACATCTGCATGGGCAAGAACGAGTTCAGAGCTCTACTTGACCTCCCTCACAGCCAAAACTACGACCCCCTCCCATCAGATGAAGAACTGGTGGCTGATTTCCTTCAAATGGGTTACCGTCCGCCGCTCACCAAGCTCGCTCAGGTCCAGAGCAACGATATCCCTCACCCATGGAAGACACTGTTCGGGATCGTGAACAAGTGTCTATCTCCGAAGCACGCCGGCTTCGACAAGGGCAACGGCCACATCCTCCGGATATTTCACGGAGTCGTGTTCTCGCGAAATTAAGATTTCGCCCAGCTGATCTGGAACGACCTTGCAGAACAGATCAGACAAAAGGAGAACAAGCGGTCCAAGAACGTGCCGTACGCGAGATTGTTCTCCGTCATCATCCGCCAACAAATGGAGATGTACGCGCAGAACATTCCTCGGCTGCCACCGGGAGGAAACTATCAGCCGCCCCGGCTCAAGTTCTTCCACAACCCAAGGCTGGTAGACCTAACTCAGCCTTCCATGCCCATTCCACTCCACCTGCTACGTCTCGCCGACCCCCAGGGAGACGTGTATCGAACTTACTGCCGGGAGAATCACCTCACCGAGGAGATGATTAGAGGGCCCCCGACAGATCTTGGAGTTAGCCCTCCCAAACCGCAACAACACCAAAGCCCAGAGGCCATGTTGACTGATGAAGTGGCCCTGGAGCTCGAGCAGGAGCCTCCAACTCAGGACGAACAGATTCCTGATAAAGATGCCACCTTAATAGATGTTGTGGCCACTGAGTTGGAACAGAGGCTCCAACAGAAATGCTTCAAGTGGAAGTGCCCGTACATGTAGGCGTGCTCGAAGAAACCATTCAGGAGGTTCTTCAACAAGAAGCACAGCCCGAGACAGAAATGGGGCAGAGCTCGCTTCCACTGGTGACGAATCAGGCACTGGAGGACGTCGATCGTGTCCTCACTCCACACACGGCCACCCCGTCTGACACGGAGTCTGACGCGGAAATAAGCCTGATAAGGAGGACTCCCAGGAGACTTAGCATTCAGATGGAGTCCCTCTTCCCGGCCGTCACCAACGCACCAGATACTACGCTAACCACATCTACAAGTGTTGCTGGCACCTCTTCGCTCAATCTTGAGCCTCAACCAATTCTCGTGGTGTCTGGTTCGCAGGCGCAACCCGAGCCTGCCTCAATGCCCATAGAGCCGAATCTTCAAGATTCGACTCAAGGATTAGGTGGAAGTCTCATACAGTCACAACCTCAAGTGACTGTGAGCCAACCTGAAGAGTCGGTGTTTACTCAAGGGTTGATAACAGGCGACATCAGTCGTCCTGGTCCATCCAAGGAGGCATCCGCACGACGAACGAGCAATTCCAAGCCGCTCTCTCCGCTGCTGTTCAATCGATTGAAGACAAAATAATGGAGAGACTGTATACTGCCATAGAGACATCCCGCAGAGACACCGGAAAAGCATCTGTCTCCGAAGGCACCTCGTCACAACCCACCCTCACACCTCCACAACCCACACCCACCGACCCTTTAGCCAATTCATCCATCCTCATCAACCCATACACCATACCCATAACCGAGCTCCACGACATTCTACTCGCCCGACTGATTGGCCTCTCCAACCGGTCGCCTCAAGAAGAGTCTCTGTACAGGCCATTGGTTAATCATCCTGAGCCACCTACTAACACTTGCCGAGGCCAAGACTCCCGCTCAAGACGCCGACATGACGACCCTGACGATCAGGATCCTCATGAGGGGGAAAAGAGGCTAAGGACATCCACAAGTGGCCAAGGACAAGGCCCGGGCGCTACACAAACAAGCGCTGGAGCTGGTGAAACTCAAACCCAAACCCAAACCCAAACACAAACCACCCACACCATGCACCGCACCGCCCACATCGACCCACCAACCTTTCACCTCAGGACGCCTCCGCCCACACCACCGATCTACTCAAGCCCCTTGCTTCCGGAAGAAGAAGCAAGTGCTGCGATGCTTGTAGCCCTAACAGCTAGCCAAGCTACTCCCTTAGTCGCTCCAGACCAACCGGGACCATCAGGACATGGTGTCAATCCACACGAAGTTCTAGACAGATACATCTTCGAAGGACAATGGATGACCCATTCCATGCCCGAGGAGCATCAGAGACAACGGCTTCAGGATGTTCGGCATTTTCTACAACAGGCATCCGTGGACCTCGTAATCATAGAAGACGACGAACTAAGGTGAAGACTACCAACGAGACATCCCAAGGCTATCAGAGTTGATCGCACAATGAGCGGCTTCCCCCACAAGGCAAATGCCAGGGACCGTTTGGGTCGACACGCCATGGGAAAATATTCAAATCGAAATCCCCTTCCTTGAAGAAGTTCGTGAACAAATCTGGAGGTCAACGGATAGGGTCAAGAAGCCGAATGAATTCGAGCTAAGAGGGATCTCTCACTGGGATCAGCAGAAGAGGATGACATATCTACGGATGCTCACCCAACTAGGACCTAACGTAAGGCTGGGGATGACTAAAGGACAAGCCAAGAATCATTATAAGAGTCTCTCCCCAATATGTCAACTCCTCAGCTCTATTGTGCAAAAGGAGGACTTCCAACACCTTACTACGTCATTGAAAGAGTGGACAGAACCCGAGAGGAACTGAGCGAGAGCGACCTACCGTACCTCCCTGCTGATGAGGTGTACAACCTCTACAAGCTGTACGTGGAAAAGTATAAAGGTCCTCAAGGCTTCATCAAGAAAGAAGGCCTCGAAGGGCTCTACCGGTTCATGATGCGCCAAGTCAAGTACTTCACCGCACACGACCTTCAGATGGCTCTGGAGAGCAACATGAAGAAGGTTAACATGACCGAACCACTCAACAAAGGACTTGAGATCGAAGGGCTTCCAAGAAATCATGTGCACATCAGCTCGGTCATCGGCATCACCTACAACAATCCAATTGCCCAGAAGACAAGGTTGATGCTGAAGACAGAGATTCATAAGTTTTGCGACGGAACGCTCAAGGTCATCAGACGGAATATAGAGCAGAGGTTGGAAGAAATCAAACGAGACACTATGCTGAGGATCCACAGGTTCGTGAGAGAACAGCCGCTCCTGATGGAATTGCTAGAAGACATCGAGGAGCGTCTGAAACTTAGGGAGATGATAAGGGATTATGAGCATGCGCTGGGCTTGCGCAGATCATATTATTCCCGACGAGGACAAATAGTACGGAGACGCAATCAAGCACAAAGGGGGAGATTGTAGAGTATACTTTTAGAATTGTGCATGATTTCATTAGTTGTCCTTGTAATTAGGGGCTTTTCTTATATTTGTCCTTAGTTTAGGACTAGTTAGATATTTATACCAAGTGTGTTTGGTGTAAACACTTTGTAAACAATCGCAATCAAATAGAGAAAGTTTTGAAAATTGATCCGAAAGGCTTGCAATTCAATTTATAGAGAGAGAAACAACAGTAACTTTCTCACTCTACACGAATTCTCTCTCTCGTTCTTCATTAGAGTTTTTTGATCGAATCTTTATGTCAATCGTTATCATCGAATTACTTAGAATTCATGCCTATGATCATAGAGTTGTTAATTGTAGGACCTAACACTATGGTATCCTAAAGGAACAAATTTCAAATTAATTGGCTATACTGACGCTGACTACGCAGGTTCCGAATGGACAGGAAAAGCACATCCGGTGGCACTCAATTTTTTTGGCGAAAAACTAGTCTGCTGGTCATCCAAAAATCAGAACTGCGTCTCAACATCGACGGCCGAGGCAGAATATGTCGCGGCTGCCAGCTGTTGCTCGCAAATGCTATGGATGCGGACTCAGCTTCGCGATTATGGGTACAATCTAAATAATATACCCATTTATAGCGATAGCCAAAGTGCCATTGCCATTACATGTAATCCTGTTCACAACTCACGCACAAAACACATAGACATACGATATCAGTTCATCAAAGATCACGTAGAAAAAGGCACGATTGACATATTTTGTGAACACGGAACATCAACTAGCCGATATTTTCACCTAGGCTTTGGACGAAAAACGGTTCCAATTCCTTGTCGGAAAATTAGGCATGTTGAACCTTCCGTGATTTGTGCATGATGTGATCCTATATGCTTTCACGTATTCTATGCTATGTGTTTTCTATACTTAACAAATGTTATATCTTGCGTGAAATTTTTCATTAAAAAAAATTAAAAAAATAAAAAAATAATAAAAATATATATATATATATATATATATACATATAAGTATAATATTAGGGGTATGACGATATCTTTAGGATGCTCGATCTATGTCACGAATAGAATTCACTGACATGAGACTGATTGCTTGCTTAAATTTTGTCAGTCTAAGTCGCATTCTTGTGTTTCTTAGGTATTGAGTTTGTTCCACTAAGACACAAAACCACTTCATATAAGTGAGGATTCTAGCCTTTTTATTACTCTCAACGGATCTTTTCTTGAGTGAGTCACACATTAATTGCTTGTCATTAACTTGTGATTCTCGGCCTCATACTTGCCGTGTAATAGATCGTTCCGAAAATCATTAGGGCACTTAGGAAATTCCTCACTTGGCCAAATCTAAATTTTCATTCCTTTAACTTTACCTTTAGTCATCCATTTTGAGCTTTCTCCAAATTCCTTTTCATCAATTGAAAACCCCTTTATGCCTTCAACCGACGATTTAATGATTTGGACGGGATATTCAATCAAGAAAAGGAGGGGGAGATTAATTAGACGCAAAGAAAAAGATGACAAAAGAAGGAGAAAAAAACGCACACGAGGAATGCTCAATGCACAACAAACAGATCAAAAGAACCTGCCTTCTCAACTATGACACTCCCAAAACATTTAAGACGGAGGCATGGATCTTGCTGTGAACTTCTCCATAGATAATCTCGTACACTCGTCAGAACGGCTGGAAAGAGGAGCGCCTAGAAGTGAACTTCTCCAACGATAATCCGGTCTTATATCGAGACAACGAGAAGAGGAGCACGGCCTTGGGTTCGAATTCCATAACATGAACTTCTTCAAATCGATAATCTCTGAAACCTCTCTAGGGAATAAGAGAAAAGGATCATGGTATCGGCCCGAGAATGAACAAGAAGAACTTCACCCTAGATAATCTCTCAGCCTCGTAGAGAAGTGGAACTTCAGCTTGAGCAAGTACAGACGAATATTAAAAAAAATAAAGGAAAAGACAAAAAGACGAAAGAGAAAAATGCCGAAGAAAGGAGAACGATGAAGGAATGGAAAACGAATAGAGCTCAACTCTTCCCAAAACGTTTCCTTCCCTTATTAGTCATAACCAAAATTAAAATCCCTCAAAGTTCCTTTGATTCCAAATCGACGGTCTCTTGCAAAGGCAAAATGATTAAAAGCGCCTCGATCACAGGTATTTTGACTTAATATGACATGTGTTGACTTGAGCGATATAAATATAAAATCCCTAGTCAAAAATTAAAAGAGTGCTAGAGCGAACCTAGTGAGAGTTGTCGAAATGGATCATTCTTTGAACCTAGAACTTTAGTTTGCTGACATGACTTGACGGCATTTAATCTTTCAACTGTCGTATGAATTTTTAGGCGTGACATGATCGTAGCAAAATAATCTGACCCCATAGTAATATTAATATACATGCGAATAATAATAACAATTATAATAATAATAATAAGAATAATAATAATATAGTTTTAATCGCACATTTTGACATGCAATAGATTTTTGCATTCGAATTGAATTGATAAAAATGCGAATATTTGTTCTTGCTCATACCCTTGCGCGAAATCACAGTTACATGTATAGAGGAACATGTATCTAGGCTAATCTTGATAAATCGCGTGTTTTTAATAAGTGTCTCTTCGATTGATTTATATGCTTATTTGATGAATCAATTGAGATGCATTATTTGAGGGGGAGCATTTACAAAATTTATGTCTTGACCTCCAAACATTTTTTATGGTTCTTCTCTAAGTGTTGCAGAAATCGATCTAAATTTTCCCGTACCACGCACCTCAATGAGAAGGACTTCACGAATTTACAGGATTTGGTGCACACGACATTGGTTTAAATTTTGGTTGGTTAAATATTTGGATCGTCAACGTGTTTCATGAATTTGATTTTAACCAATTTATCTCAAAAAATTTTTCAAGGGGAATCAAATAAAATAAAAATAATTGGTTCCAAATTTTTTTTTTGGTGTAATGTCCCGTCTATATATAAAGTGTAAAGAAAAATGTACAAACAATCAGGAGATATACTCCGCCACCCACCAGTAACAAGCTACTGGGAACAACACGAAAGGAAAAAACCAATCAACCAATCAACCAATAAACCAATCCAAGACTAATCGTACCAAGCCACACGCCAAAGTCTGCGTATGGCCGCCCTATGCAGATCGTATTTAGTGGGCGCACCACTAATATGCATGATAACCAAGGCAAGAACAGACCCCACAAGCCTGTGTGGAGTCGTAACAGTCCCATCCTTCCAGCGCCTATTCCTTGCCTGCCAGATGTGGTGGACAAGGGAAGCAAGAATGTGACGATTAGCGGCATGAATAAGATGCTTCCCACGCCAACGGGCAGCCGCCCAACGAATACCAAGCTTCCACTCCCGATAAGGCCAGATCCATCGAGTCCGTTGCCGCAGGAGCCGAAGACATTGCCTGGAGAAGGGGCAATCAAAGAAGAGGTGCTGGGCTGTCTCATACTGCAACTCCTCGCAGAGGACACAAGCTGGAGTTCCTGCCCGCTGAGCTATCCAAGGCTTGTCCCTAGTCGAGAGACGATCATGCAATCCCAAGTATAAATAAAGTCATGCCGTGGAACCTTCAACGGCCCGCCAAATAGGGCTGCCCAACATACAACGGCTCTCCTGTAGCGCATGGCATCACGAGCCAAAGCCGCCGTCATAGGTCCACCGTACGCCATCCTGATCCCCACGATCCTGATCCCCACGAGCCATACGAGATTATGGTGTCTATACTACAAGGCCATCTCCTGTGGCATGCTCTGACGGTGACGGCCTCAGTGCCTATGGTCTACCTTCAACAATTTTGGGGTATGATCGAGAGCCACGTTATTGAAGGGGCATACAGCTTCACAACGGTGATAGGGACGACGCACATAAATTTGAACAAGAATGACTTCGGTCTCATTCTTGACCTCCCCTACAACCCGAACTACGACCCCCTTCCAACTAATGCGGAGCTAGTACATGACTTCCTTCAGCTGGGATACCGACCGCCGCTCACCAAACTCGCACAAATGCAGAGCAACGGGATTCCTCATCCGTGGAAGACATTGTTTGGGATCATCAACAAATGTCTATCCCCGAAGCACGCAGGCTTCGACAAAGGCAACAACAACATTTTGAGGATTTTCCATGGAATCGTCTTCTCGCAAAATTACGACTTCGCTCAACTGATCTGGAATGATCTAGCCGAGCAGATCAGGCTGAAGGAAAATAAACGCTCAAAGAATGTGTCGTACGCCCGGTGGTTCTCCGTCATCATTCGACAATACATGGAGTTGCACGAGCAAAACATTCCTCGTCTACCTCCTAGAGGGAAATACCAACCACCGCGGCTGAAATTTTTCCACAATCCAAAACTAATGGCCATACCGTTCGAGTTGCTACGTCTCGCCGACCCCTCAGGAGATGTCTACCAACTCTACTGCCGGGAGAATCATCTGACGGAACAGATGATCAGAGGGCCCCCGACATATTTCACAGTCAGCCATCACCAACAACAAAGCCCTGAGGACACGATGATCGATGCAGTGGCTCAGGAGCTTGAACAGGAGCCCTCAGTACAAGAAACTCAGCAACCAGATCTTGAGGTCATGATGATTGATGAAGTGGCCCTTGAAATGGAAGCTGAAGAACAGAATCAGGAGCTCCAAATGGAAGTGCCCATTCATGTTGGTGTGCTTCAAGGATCATATGAGGAGGTCCTTCACCAAGAAGCACAACCCAAAGCTGAAATGGGGCACAGCTCACCTACTTTGGCAACTCCGCCAGAAACAGAGGCTCTGATCTCCACGATTCAACCCAACGAGCCTCAGGTGACGAAACAAGCCCGTGAGGATGATCCAGTTCAAACTTCCCCTCACACGGCTACCTCATCAGACACCGAGTTAGATGAGGAGATTCGACTTATAAGAAGGACTCCAAGGCGATTAAGTATACCACTTGAGTCTCTCTTTCCCACCGTCACCACCACATCAGACATGACACCAGTCATCGCTTCAAGTGTCTTGGTCGAGATATCAACTCCGACTACTACCGGCCTCGACATCGAAATGTTTGATGTACAAGTTCAATCTGAGCTTGTTACAACATCCATAGACGCGAATCTTATAGATTCAACTCAAGGATTGGATGGAAGTCTCGGACAGTCACAACCTCTAGTGACTACGAGCCAACCTGAGGAGCCGGTGTCTGCTCAAGGGTTGTCAACAGGCGACATCAGTCGTCTTGGTCCATCTACGGAGGCGTCCGCCCCTTTTGTGACTGAAGACCACCTCAAGGCCGCTCTCTCCGCAGCATTCAAATCTTTCGAAGACAAAATTATGGAGAGCGTGCGTACGATAATCGAGACGTCCCGTCCAGATCGAGGGAAAGCACCCGTCTCGAAGCCAACTTCAGCACAAGCCGTCCTCACAACCTCACAACCCACACCCACCGACCCTTTACAAAACTCATCCATCCTAATCAACCCATACACCATCCCAATCACCGAGCTCCACGACATCCTTCTAGCCCGCCTCATTGGTCTTACCATTCGGTCGCCTCAGGCGGAATCGCTCTATAGGCGACTGGTGGACCATCCTGAGCCATCTACCCAAACGTGCCGAGGCCAAAGCTCTCACTCCAGACGACGACATGACGACCCTGACGATCAGGATCATCATGAGGGGGAGAAGAGGCCAAGGACATCTACGAGTGGCCAAGGACAAGGCTCGGGCACAATGCAAACAGGCGCTGGAGCAGGTGAAATACAAACCACCCAAACTACCCACACCATGCACCGCACCACCACTCTAACCCACATCGACCCACCATCCTTTCACCTAAGGATGCCTCCGCCCACACCACCGACTCTGACAAGCCCCTTGCTTCCGGAAGAAGAAGCAAGTGCAGCTATGCTCGTAGCACTGGCGCAAACCCAAGCTACTCCCTCTGTAGCTCCAGATCAACCGGGCCCTTCAGAACATGGCGTCAATCCACATGAGTTCCTCGAAAAATTCATATTCGAAGGACAGTGAGCGACCCATTATGCCCGAGGAGCATCAAGTGAAACGGCTCAAGAAAGTTTGACAAATTTTGCAACAAGCTTCGGTGGACATCGTGTTGATAGAAGACGACGAACTTCAGGAAGGTGTAGACCATGAACAAGATCCCCAATGGCTTTCAGAACTGATCACGCAACGAGCGGTTTCCCCCACAAGACAAATGCCAGGGACCGTTCGGATCGACACGCCGTGGGAGAATATTCGAACAGAGATACCTTTCCTTGAAGAAGTCCGTGAAAATATTTGGAGGTCACCGGACAAAGTCAAGAAGCCGAACGAGTTTGAGTTGAGAGGGATTTCTCACTGCGATCAGCAAAAGAGAATGACATATCTCTGGATGCTAACCCATCTCGGACCGGATGTGAGGATGAAGCGCCTGGGCTAGACGGGTATACGGTCGCCTTCTTTCGAGCGGCGTGGGGGATTGTGGGAGATGAGGTGGTCAAGGCGGTGCAGGACTTCTTCGTAACGGGACGGATTCTTAAGGGCCTCAACAGCACACTGATCACGTTGACCCCCAAGAGGGATACACCTAGGCAGGCAACAGACTTCAGACCCATCTCCTGCTGCAATGTCCTTTACAAGGTAATCTCCAAGATCCTGGCCAATCGGCTGAATGTACATCTACCTTCGTTGGTGCACGGCTCTCAGACAGCATTTATAGCAGGCCGACGTATAAGCGATAATGTGTTGCTAGCGCAGGAGCTGTACCTCGGGTATAAGTCCAAGGGCCGTCCGCCGCGGGCGATTTTCAAGATTGACTTGGCAAAGGCATACGACAAGGTCGAGTGAGGCTTTCTGATTTCGGTGCTACGTGCCATGGGTTTTCATCCAACGTACATTGGTTGGATTCGAGCGTTCCTAACGACTACAGCCTTCTCGTTAAACTTGAATGGCCAGGTGGTGGGGTTTTTTAGGAGAAAGAGGGGTCTACGACAGGGGGATCCCATTTCGTCCTATATTTTTACGTTGGTTATGGAGGCTCTTCATGGGCTTATCACGGTGTACGTTTCTGAGGAACCACGCTTCAGATACCATTGGCGATGCGAGGCAATTGGATTGGTCTCGTTAGCGTTTGCGGACGATCTCCTTCTCTTCAACCATGCGGATGAGGTGTCGATTGGGGTGCTGAAACGGGCGTTGGGTTTGGGAGGTTGTCAGGGTTACATCCTAATCCTGACAAGAGCGAAATGTATCTATCACGACGAGCCGAGGGTTTGACGGTACCGATTCAGGCTCTGATGGGATATCGAGTGGGACACCTGCCGGTTCGCTACTTGGGGGTGCCCCTCATTACTTCGCGCTTGACGATTGACGATTGTGCCCCACTTCTACAGAAAGTGGATCAGCGATTGGGGTCATGGCTCAACCGCTCATTATCCTACGCAGGCCGACTGCAACTGGTGAAGTCGGTGTTGCAGGCACTTCATGCGTATTGGTCGGGAGTGTTCTTGCTGCCCAAAGGCGTTGTCAGCTCCTTGGAATCGCGCTTTAGGAAGTTCCTGTGGGGAGGGAGATCAGGTAAGGTGGCATGGGATGTTTTATGTCTTCCCGTGTCAGAGGGGGGACTGGGACTCAGGTCTATCACTGTTGACAACAAAGCTCTAATGCTGAAGCACTTGTGGAGTGTACTTACCAGAACACCGGGGTCGATATGGGTTGAATGGCTTTATGGGACGCGACTGCAGTCTCGCTCGATTTGGGACCTACGGGTGTCGACGAATGATGCTTGGAGCTGGAGGAAGCTGCTGCAATTACGACCATTGATCATATCCATGCTTACGTTTCGTGTTGGGGATGGGTCCACGATTTGGCTATGGAAGGATCCCTGGCTACTTCCTACTCCATTGTTAGAGAGATTTCCTCGGGGTCCTGTCGCGATGGGTCTACCTCCGGATGCACGTCTTAGTATGGTCATTGGTAGGCGCTAGGTTGACTCATGTAGTCAGAATTTTGCTTGTGTCCAGTAGTTTGTTACTGGTTGATTGCGGAGCTCGTCTCCTGCTCACTATGTACATACCTTTTCCGCTTTATATATATAAGGGACATTACACCAAAAAAAAAGAAGAAGGAAAGAAAACATTCGAGAAGGAGAAAGGCTCTGCTAGGAAAATCTTAAACTACAAAGCTTTGGACGAGAGGTAATTTAAAACATTTGAGGTAATTTAAATTCTTTCCAAATTTGTAACTTAATTTTTCGAATAACTTGACGAGCTCCAATATTTTGGGGTTGATGTTTTAAAAAAAATAATAATAATTTCGACTGCTTAGAAATAATCTTCCTAGTTGGCATTTTTTTAAAAAAAATATAATAGTGATAATTACAATAATAAATAAATTAATATTTTCGAATAGGTAGAAATAATCTTCGTAGTTGGCATTTAAAAAAAACAGATATATAATAGTAAAAATAATAATAAATAAATAAATAATATATTTTTGAATGGGTTTTCGGTTATATTTTGGACTCTTAAAATTGATTTCGGGGATAATAATATTCGTCATATCTCAAATAATTTTTCAAATAGTAATTATACCTTTGAAGTGAAATTATGTTGGCGTTAAAATAAATTCTTGGACGAGTGTGAATTTTTGGTGTTAAAAATAAATTGTCAGATTTGCTATTGTTTAATGTGGGCGAAATTTGGACTTGGTCCGATATGGCCGTTCAAATACTAATTTTGGGACTTAGTTGAATTTTCAGCGAAAGGGGAGAATGGTGGTTAGTGTGATGTTGCATTTCATTTGCACATAATATGCAGGCGAGAGGTGGGGACCCTATTGATACGGTGGTATTTTAAAAGTGTTGACGAGTGGGGTAGAATGTGATAGATAATAGGTTGTGGACTGTGTAATAGAGTTGAGGTTAGTACTCAGGCGCCACTCGGGAGGCAAACGTGAGTGACCTGTCTACCCGTTGTTTATTATCGGAAAGAGCCACCTGGTAGGGTAACCTAACGTGAGTGACCTGGTGTACCCTGTGCATAACTAGAGTAGGCTACCGTGGGAACGGGCGGCATCTCGGGAAGGAGCGACCTAACGTGAGTGACCTGTGTAGGCTACCCGAGTGTGAAAATCCCCTGATCCCGTATTTTTATTGTACGCGCGTGGTGCCGAGTCTAACCTAGAGCCTTGTCCAGATTTGTTGTGTATTAGATTGAGATGAGAGGAAAAAGAAAATAGAGCGTGCATTTATTGTGAGATGTATGGGAAAGGGTGTTGAGCGCACGCTGCATACATGCATATTTTTATCTACTGAGCATTCGCTCAGGGTTTACGTGTTGTAGGTATGACCGAGTCCGACGATGAAATCCGCCGTAAATTTTAATTAGAAAGTGAGGGTCGTTACAAAGTTCTTCTTGTTGGTTCTCGGGCCGATACCGTGCTCCTTTATCCCTAAAGAGGTTTCAAAGATTATCGATTTGAAGAAGGTCACAGTTATGGAATTCTAACCCAAGGTTGTGCTCCTCTTCTCGTTTCCCGATATAAGACCGGATTATCATTGGAGAAGTTCACTTCGTGGTACTCCTCTTTCCAGCCGTTCTGACGAGCATACGAGATTATCGATGGAGAAGTTCACACCAATATCCATGCCCCCTTTTAATGATTTCTGAAAGATCTCAATAATTGGAAAGGCAGGTTCTTTTGGACTGCTTTTTGTGCATAGAGCATTCCTCGTGTGCATTTTCCACCTTCTTTTGTCATCTTTTTCTTTGTCGTCTTTGTCTCGCCCTCCTTTTCTCGATTGAACATCCCGCCGAAGACTTAGAGTCGTTGAAGGCTCGAAGGGGTTTCAAGTGAAGAAAAGGTATTCGGAGAAGGTGCAAAATGGATGACTAAAGGCTATGTTAAGGGATTGAAATGTTTATTTGGCCAAGTGAGGAATTTCCTAAGTGCCCTAATCATTTTCCTAACGTTCTAATGCAAGGCGAGTATGAGGCCAATAATCACGAGTTAAGACAAGCAATTGATGTGTGACTCGCTCGAGAGGAAATCCGTAGAAAAAAATGCGAAGGCTCTAGAATCCTCACTTATATGAAGTGGCTTTGTATCTAGTGGAGCAAACTAATGACCTTTACACACAAGAATGCGACTTAGACTGACAAGCAATTAATCAGTCGCATGTCAAGGGAATTCATACGTGACTAGATCGAGCATCCAAAAGATATCGTCATTCCCCGAATATTATAAGTATATGTATAATATTTATGGTTTTTATTTATTATATTCTTATTTATAATTTTTTTAATAAATTTTTTATTTATTAAAATATACTATATTCGTACGAAATATTCACGCAAGGTATCGCAAGAAAATTTCGAAAACACATAGAAGGAAACATATAAAAGCACAGAAGATCAAGTAAAGCACATATCACGGAAGATTCAACATGCCTAATTTGCCGAGAGCTATATCACACAGAAACAGCCCGCCAAGGCTAAACGGGTCTGCGACTTATTCGACGAAGGCCGGGGCTGATGTCAACTCCTTCTCGGTCCTTCAGGGTCTCTCCGAATCTGGTGAGCTACCCTCTACTTCTACCTCCTCGGGTCCTAATGATGCAGCCCGTTCGAGTGGTGTTATATGATTAGTGTTGGGGTATGGAATGTGCGTGGTCTCAACAAACGAGACCACGGGAGAGGAGTGGAGGATTTGGTGTCGCGAAACGGGTTGCATTTGCTTGCGCTTTTGGAGACTAGAGTTTCGACAGTTAATGCGGCTTCCATCTCGGGCCGTATTAACTCTACGTGGACGTGGTTCTTTGATTATGATAGTGGTCCGGGATCACGTATTTGGGTTGGATGGGATCCATCTTGGATTCAGGTCTCTATTGAGGCCTTTACTGCGCAGTCTATCCACTGCAAGGTGTTCTCTATAGATGCTAATGAGACCACCTTTTTATCCTTCATTTATGGGAGGAATCGTCGGGAGGAGAGGTGCGAGCTTTGGGAGGATATTGTTAGTACGTCTTCTCTACGCCATAACGACCCGTGGATTGTCTTAGGTGACTTTAATGCTATTGTTGATGCTGCGGAAGGAAGGGGAGGAGTTATTACTGATCGTGATACTCGTGATTTACGCGACTGCCTTCTACGAGCTGATTTGATGACTTTACCACATACCGGACAATTTTACACGTGGTATAATCAGCAGCGGGCCAAGGCGGGAATCTAGCGAAGACTTGACCGCGTGCTTGGAAATCCGGTGTGGTTCGCCAAGTACCCTGACTGCTCTTATAGGGCTGACCTTCCCGGGATTTCTGACCATAGCCCGTTGCTTCTCGGTGAAGTCCGAGGTACCCCGAGGTTATCGACGTTTCATTTCGATAACCTTTTGATCCATGATGCATCCTTTTTAGTGCAGGTTCAGCGGGTTTGGGATGTTGCGCGATCGGGCTATCCTATGTATGTTTTCACGCGGCGCCTTAAGGACCTCAAGCCTTTATTCCGACAGATGCGAAGGGCGAAGGGGGATCTTGCGGTGAATGTTGTCGAAGCCAAGCGCTTCCTTGACATCTGTCAGGATTTTGCGAGTAGATTCCCGGATGAGGCGTTCTTCCACGACTTGGAGCGAGTGTGCCGAGTCTTATACACGAGGGCTGTGGATATGGAGCACTCCGCGTTGTCGCAACGGGCCAAGCTCTCTTGGCTCAAGGAGGGCGATCAGTGCACGTCTTTCTTCTTCCGACGTGTTGCCATGAGACGTGCACGGAATCGGATTCTTGCCTTGGATTCTGAGAGGGGGAGCTGATCCATGGTGAGGAGGCTGTTCGTGATGAGTTGGTACGTTTCTATCGTGAGCTGTTGGGAGTTTCGGGGAGGCCTAATCCGGTTACCCAATGGGATCTCGCGCCTTATATCACTCGATCTCTTTCGGGGGATGCGGCTTCTCATATGATCAGACCTATTGAGCCGACTGAGATCAAGGAGGCTCTCTTCTCTATGGGGGACGAGAAGGCTCCGGGACCGGACGGATTTACGGCCGCTTTCTTTAAAGCGGCGTGGAGCATCATTGGGGAGGATCTCATACTCTCGGTTCAGGACTTCTTTTTGACGGGCCGGCTGCTTAAGGGCCTCAACAGCACGTCCATCACGCTCATTCCGAAGGGAGACTCACCGAGGAGAGCGGCCGACTATCGTCCTATCTCGTGCTGCAACGTCCTGTTTAAGGTAATCTCTAAGGTTATTGCTAACAGGTTGAAGCCTGTTCTTGGGGAGCTCGTTCATCCGACTCAGACGGCCTTTATTCCGGGACGGAAGAGCAGCGATAACATTTTGTTAGCTCAGGAGATCTGTTTGGGGTATAACAGTATGAGCCACCCCCCTCGGGTAGCGCTCAAGGTGGACTTGGCTAAGGCTTACGACAAGGTCGAGTGGAGCTTCTTGCTTGCTACTATGGGAGCAATGGGTTTCCATCCGACATTCGTTGAGTGGATTCGCTGTTGTGTCACTACTACGACCTTTTCCATTAACTTACATGGAACGCAGGCAGGGTACTTCCATGGGAAGAGAGGCCTTCGACAGGGGGACCCGCTGTCCCCGTACCTTTTTACGTTGGTGATGGAGACATTACGGGGGATGGTTACTTATGGCATTGGCCAGGAACCGCGTTTTCTTTATCATTGGCGTCGTGAAGCGTCGAAGCTGGCCATGCTTGCGTTCGCGGACGACCTGTTACTTTTTTGCCATGCTGATGAGGTTTCGATTGGGGTTCTTAAGGATGCGCTGGATGACTTTGCGGGGGCTTCAGGGTTACAGCGAGCCTCGCCAAGAGCGAGATGTTTGTGAGCAAGCGTGCTGAGAGCCTTTCCCCGCACTTTCAGACGATTCTTGGCATTCCACAGGGGCAGCTGCCTATGCGCTACCTGGGCGTTCCTCTGATTCCAGGTAGACTCTCTATTTCTGATTGTGCGCCTTTACTTCAGAAGGTCGATAGGAGGTTGGGATCTTGGCTGAATAAGTCGCTCTCTTACGCCGGGAGAGTGCAACTTATCAAGTCAGTCCTCTCTTACGTTGGAAGGCTGTCGATAGATGTCATTTGGGATGCCCTGCATTAGAGTGTTCTTGGCTATCAGGTCAGCCTTTGCTCGGACTCTTTCCTCCTCTGTGTATTCCCTAGGCTCTTTGAGTTGCCTAAAGGCGGGAATTGGAGGATTAGCTGTGTTGTCGCCGAGTAAATTTATCCAGAACTAAGCTGGACCTTGCTCAAGTGATAAGAGAAGGTTGTCGGCCTGATCCTTTAACTCGATGAAGTTCAGAAAGCGGCTTCGCCATACAGTGTATTCGCCTATTTTAAGGATCGGAGGACGGTTGTCATTTCCCAGTGTATAAGCATCCATAATTTTGTAGTAAAGTTGATTAAGGATCTTCGTTTGTTGTTTTTGAGGATTTGATTTGATATAACCAGCTTCACAAGTGACAAATTTGTTAGTAGCGTTTGATTCGAAAGCAGTTCGAGAATTATTTTCGCAAAAAGAATTTCTTCGAAATAAATTGTAATTGTTACCGTTCTCGTACGAGAAAGTGTGTCAGCGAATATTTTTCGAGCGAAATAATTGCTCAAATCGTTCGGTCGAGAAAAATTTCTGGATCATGAATTTATTTCGATCGCAAAGAAACAGTACGTTTAGTAAGTTTATCGCTGAGTCAAAATAAATCCATTGACTGGAAAAGTTTCTCGAACGCAATAGATTTTCGCTTGGTCAAACTAAGAAGTCTGACCGAAAATTTTTTTGCGAGAGAAAGTTAGACGCGCAAAGTCAAAATAGATCTCGTAAAAAAGGACTTTCGTTGAATTAAATTTCACGTAGAAAATAGATCTCGTAGAAAAATTTCTAAGTGCTTATCCGCAATTACCACTGTTCACCCCGTACTAACTTTTGATCGAGAATTAAATTCGCTATTCAATTTCCTAAGTGCCGAGTTTTCTAATTATTGTCTCTGCTAAATTTTTTGATCGAAAGATTTTATTTGCTAATTTGGTCTACAACGAAAATGACTAGAAAATTTTGCTAAGTGCTGAAAGGTTATGCGTGGTACTGTAGCCGAACAATTTTACGATCGAAATGAATTCTCCGTGTAAATTTACGATCGAGAAAAATGTATTCCATGTAAATTTACGATTGAAAAATTTTTCGCGAGTGAGCAGATTTTTCATTGTGAGATTTGTCGAGCGAGAAATGATTTTCGATCCTAAATGAGGTTTTCGCTGTGAAGTTTGTCGATCGAATAAATTGTACACGAAAACCTAAGTCAATCGCCGAGAAAATTTTCGATCGAGCAAAATCTTTGCCGCGAGTTTCACGATCGAGAAAGTTAGCGTCGAAAAATTAATTTTATCGCCACCAAATTTTACGATCAAAATAAAATGAAATCGAAATTCAATTTGCGATGGTAACTTTTCCGCTCGAGATAAGTTTCATCTATTTTATCTATTCTGCTCTTAATTTTTTTTTTTTGCTTGCATAAACACCTTATTAGAATTATCGTTCTCGATGGTGAGTAATTTTTCGGTCAACGTCATCTATCTTGGCGACTAACTCAATTTTAGCAATCGAAACTTTGTCGATGCAAACAGTATCTCAATCGAATCGGAATTCAATTAAAACTGTTTGCGATCGAGAAAGTTCTTCGATAGCTTCAAAACTTCAAAAACCCGTGTAGTCGAAACTCAGATTTCAAGTATAAAGACGCAGATTACCAAAAATCTATACTACCAGATTGATCGAAAACACCAGAACTATCTTAAAAAGCAGATATAATCCAGATAAATACATAGAAAGGTCTCAATCACTGCAAAATAGCATTCGGGTTTTAACATTTTAAACAGACGAAAATCTAACATATAATCATGCGAAAAACTGCAGAATGTAGATGTAAACTAGGATTAACTGCACACAAACACCTAATACTCGTCGATTCTATCTTAAAAAAACAATTTTCTACTGAAAATAATGATTTTGAGTGGATTATAGCGTCGTCTTTTGAGAGGGTTTTTCACGAGAGAAAGTCTAATTGACGATGTAGGATTTTCGATTGAATGTTTTGCGTGTGATAAAGTATTTCGACTGCAAAAAGTAACTTTTTCCGGCTCCTTTGGAGCTTGCTGAGTGGGGATGAGACTTCTATCTGGGTACTCTGGATCCGACGCACGAGGCTACACAATACGTCTATATGGACCATACGACCTAATGCTCGGACCTCCTGGAGTTGGGGGAAACTTCTGAAACTTCGCCAACACATTCGGCCGTTACTTCAATTCCAAATTCGGAACAGGGAGGATACGCTCCTTTGGACCGACCCTTGGCTTCTCACGGTGGACAGATTCCCTCGAGGGCCATTGGTCATCGGGCTGCCGATCGATTCGAGGCTCAGCGCGGTTATCAACGACGAGGGATGGAATTGGCCGGGCCAAACCACAGTTGAATACATTGAGTTTGCTCCTCTTCTTCCTCAAGTCCACCCTACTGAAGCCGACAGTGTGCGTTAAATAGCAACGACGAATGGCCAATTCACTACCAAATCAGCTAGGGACAACTTGAGGATTCGACGGCCTAATGTCCATTGGAGTACGCTTTTTGGAGGCCCTCTATCCATTCCCAGGCATCAATTCATCCTCTGGCTGGCAATTAGAGATAAATTGGCGACGCGAGACAAACAATGGGTGGCGGCCGCGGCGGGAACCTCCTTGTGTCTCTTATGTGATAGCCAAACGGAGGAAACGATAAAATATTTATTTTTTGATTGCGCATTTTCTAGATGTTGTCTTCGTTTGATGCGTAACAGGTTGCGGTTCGATTGGCCTAGAAGGGACTGGTTCGATGGCATCCAGTGGGCCGCCTATCGGTGGAGAGGCCAGCACCTTCCTTGGTTAGGACCTCGACACGCCATCGCCTCGTTAGTCTACCACCTTTGGAATCAGCGGAACAAGCGATGAAGAGAAGGAAGACGACGCAAACCAGAACAGATCACTGCCGACATTGAGGTTGCTTGCGTTTGTCCACCGTCACGAACAAGTACCAACTCCAGGCGAGTGCACTTCGCCGCGTTTGGCGGATCGCCTGGTAGGGTGACTTCGTGGGTGGCGTGGGCTCTGCTGGGCGGCTTGGCTACCACGACTGCCTTGCCTAGGATGGGTTACCCCCCTTCTAGGTTCACTTATTCCCTCTCTCCGAATCTCTTCCACTATCTTGCTCTCTCCTTGTCTTTTTTGCTTGGGTTCAGGTTGCTGGTTCATGTGTTTTGTTGGCTTTTGCTGCGATGGTAACTTGCGGGATGTGCTGCCCTCCATGGCGAGTTGAACTACTCATGGTCTTACCCCTACTTGGAAAAACAGGAGGTGGCGTATGACTACGCCTCTCACCGACCTGCCCTGCTGATGCCTCTCTTTTCCGCCTGAAGCTTATCCTGCGTGATACTGTCTTCGGTCTTTGTGCTTTTTGGCGCTATTTTGGCACACTTTGCGGGGCTTCCCAGCTGGTACTACATCTGGCGCCAGAAACCTGTTGTTGGAAGCGGTTCTTCGACGCCTACGTAGCCTTGTGTTGACTGTTCTCTATTGTCTTTGTGGCTTTGGTCTTGTTGGGAGCTTGTAGGTCGTTTGGGTTGCCTGGTCGTTGGTGTCGGCTGGTCGGTTGTTCATTATCGTTTGGTGCGTCATGAACGATATCATGCACGCTGCTCTGTAACTCCGGTTTTTCCTTATTTTAGTGACACTTTCCAAAAAAAAAAAAAACTCTTTCTTAATTGGCTGATTGTACATTTTCGGTGCTAAGACGGATCAGGCCCAAAACATTTTTCGCTCGAGAAACTGGGTGTGAAAATTACCTTTTCTAGTTTTCGATGATAAGTTCTCTAAGTTTCTCAGATAGACCCCTATTTCAATCAGAAACCACACAAAGGCTCCCCCTAAGGATTATAATAACTGCAATTAACTCCCTGCAGTTCTGAACGGTGACATCTGGCTCAATGGGCGATATTTGAAAAATCTGCATTACTTAGAGCAAATGTCAAGAATAATAAAAGAGTTAATCAACAATTATTTGTACTCAAACTCCTTTTGAATTATTTAAAGGGTAATGAGCTCCTTGGCTTGACGACTTGTGATGTCTCTCTCCTTAGACTTATTCGAGAAGGGTGTCTTGGCTGTTTGATTTACGCCCCTTCCTGACCAGCCCTATGGACACATTGATTACTACTCGGCTCCGCTTGAAGAGTACCCACGGGTTCTTCTTCCTTTTGCGCCTTGCGCTGTTTTGCCTCCTGCCTCTCAGCCTTGCTGGTACCTCACCTGGTGCCAGGGACCTGTTGATGGTTGTGGTCGTGACTCCTACCTTTGCCTTTTTGTTCTTGTTGACTTGACTTGGTCTTGTAGGGACCTCGTAGGGTGTCTTGGCTGTTTGGTTTTGTGTGTGCTGTCTGGTCGGTAGAACGTTACCGCTTGTTGCGTCATGAGCGATATCATGCACGTTGTCTTGTACTCCTTTTCTTTCCTTTCGTTTTAGTGAAAATTTCCAAAAAAAAATAGTAGGAGGTCAGATTATGTTGCTTCGATCAATATCACTCCTAAAATTTCACAAGACACATGGAAAGATCATATGCCGTCGAGTCATGTCGTCAAACTATTGTCCTAGGTTCATAGAAAGGTCCATTTCGACAACTCTCACCAGATTCGCTCTAGCGCTCAATTATTTTTAACTTGGGATTTATATATTTATATCACTCAAGTCAACACAAGCAATATTATGTCAATTTACCTGTGATCGGGACACTTTTAATCATTTCACCTAAGCAAAAGACTTTCGTTTTAGAATCAAAGGGACTTTTGAAGGATTTTGATTTAGGCTCTGACTTAGAAGGGAAGGAATATTTGTGAATTGTGGACTTAATATCTTCTTCTTCTTCTTCTTCGTCATTCTATTAATTTTTCATCTATTTCATCCTTTTTTTATTTTTCTACACTTGCTCAAGCTGAAGCTCCGCTTCTCTACGAGGCTGAGAGATTATCTAAGGCGAAGTTCTTCTTGTTGGTTCTCGGGCCGATACCTTGCTCCTCTTCTCTTAATCCCAAGAAAGATTTCAAAGATTATCATTTTGGAGAAGTTCACAGTTGTGGAATTCGAACCCAAGGCCGTGCTCCTCTTCTCGTTCCCCGATATAAGACTAGATTATCGTTGGAGAAGTTCACTTCGTGGTGCTCCTCTTCCAGTGTTCTGACGAGTTTATGAGATTATCGAAGGAGAAGTTCACAGCAAGATCCATGCCCCTCTTCTTATGATTTCTGAGAGATTTCGATAATTGGGAGGGCAGGTTTTTTTGGACTGCTTTTTGTGCGTTGAGCATTCCTCGTGTGCGTTTTCCACCTTCTTTTGTCATCTTTTTCCTTATCCGTCTTTTTTCTCCCACTTTTTCTCGTTTGAATATCCCTCCGATGAATTTGGAAGTCGATTGAAGGCTTGATCGGGTTTAAAATGAAGAAGAGGTAATCGGAGAAGGCTCAAAAGGGATGACTAGAGGCTATGTTTAAAGGATTGAATTTTACTATTTGGCTGAGTGAGGAATTTCCTAAGTGCCCTAATCATTTTTCTAACGATCTAACGCAAGGCGAGTATGAGGCCAAGTATCACTAGTTAAAACAAGTAATTGATGTGTGACTCACTCAAAAGTAAATCCGTAGAATAAAAATAAAAGGCTAGAATCCTCACATGTAATTGTGTCTAGTGGAGCAAACTAATGACCTTTACACACAAGAATGCGACTTAGAATGACAAGATTACGCAAATAAGAAAATTATTTGTGATTAGATCAAAGCATCCCTTCATCCTCTAATATTTTAAGTATATGTATAATATCTTTTGGATTTTTGTTATAGATTTTTATTATTACTATTTTTAATTTTCACACAAAATGTAGCAATTAAGTTCAGAAAACACATAGTATAGAGCATATGAAAGCACATAGGATCAACTAAAGCACATATCACGGGAGAATCAACATGCCTAATTTTCCGACAAGGAATTGGAGTCGTTTTTCATCCAATGCCTTGGTGAAAATATCGGCTAGTTGATACTCCGTGTTCACAAAATACATATCTATTGTGCCTTTTTCTACGTGATCTTTGATAAAATGATACCTTATATCTATGTGTTTTGTGCGCGAGTGGTGTACAGGATTGCACGTAATGGCGATTGCACTTTGACTATCACTATATATGGGTATATTATTTAAATTGCACCCAGAATCGCGAAGCTGAGTACTCATCCACAGCATTTTGCGAACAACAACTAGCGGCCGCGACATATTCTGCCTCAGCCGTTGATGTTGAGACGCAGTTCTGCTTTTTAGATGACCAGCAGACTAGCTTTTCGCTTAAGAATTGAGCGCCGCCTGACGTGCTTTTCCTGTCCATTCGGCAACCTTCATAATCAGCGTCAGTTTAGTCGATAAGTTTGAAATTCGTACCTTTAGGATACCAAAGTCCTAAGGTAGAAGTGCCCATAAGGTAGCGAAGGATACGTTTGACCGCTAGCATATGGGATTCCTTGGGATCGGCTTGGAAATGGGCGCACAAGCACGTGGCAAACATGATGTCTGGCCGACTCGAGGTTAGGTAGAGAAGAGATCCAATGATGCTTCGGTAGAGTGTGATGTCGACTGCTTTTCCAGAGGGATCTGCGTCCAACTTACAACTCGTTGCCAGGAGTGCTGAGAGGATTTCTCTGATCTTGTAGAATACAGTTTAGAATTGTGCTTTGATTTTATGAGTTGTCTTGGTATTTGGGGCGTTTCTTGTAATAGTCCTTAGATTAGGACTGAGTTGTATTATACCAAGTATTAGTTTGGTATAAATACTTATGTACACTTACGAATTGTATACAGAAAATTATTGAATTGATCCGAAAGGCTTTACAATCCAATTCTAGAGAGAGAAACAGCTGAAATCCTTATCTCACTAAGATCATTCTCTCTCGAGGTTTCAATTAAGTTTTTCGATCGAACTTAAAATCTCAATCATTCTAATTGAATTACTTAGAATTAAAGTCCAAAATCATAGGAATTGATAATTGAGGACTGTAGCGACCCTCGTTTTCTAAGTAAGGTTAGCGGCGGATTTCCGCAACGTAAGCCGCGGAAGGCCCGTCTAATAAAAACTTTTTCCTAAAATACTATATATTACAACAATAGATTTTCTACAGAGTCAGTCTATACAAAGGCCGTAGCCCCAAAATGTCAAAAGAACAAGAACCCTATTGTCGCTCCACAGGTCTTCATCCATGTACCGCCCTGCCCTCAAAAGTCCGTGGAGCACCGCCACCAGCCGTCTCAGTCTTGACGCGTGTCGGCGTCAGACTCAGTGCCTACAACACGTAAACACTGAGCGATTTGCCCAGTAGGTGAATAAATATGCATGAATGCACGTGTACGCTCTCAGTCCTAGTCCCAATGTCTCGTATGCAATGTACAACCTTTCTTTTCCCACAATCCTATCTCAAATCCTACAACACAGGGCCCTAGGTCAGACTCGACACCTCGCGCGCCTATAACATAATGGAAGCTTACTTAGCAGCGGTTTGACGTTCACGCAACTGCCCTGCTAGGTCGCTCTTCCGTAAGCGGTTGCCGACACTGACAGCGTTTTGATGTTCACGCAACTGCCATGTCAGGTCCCTCCGCTAAAAATAAAATCACGATAGTTTTGCACCCCGGGACGTTCATGCCCGAGTAGACAGATCGATCACGCCTGTCTTTCGTCAGATGTCATATGAGTACCAACCTCTACTCCTCAACGAGTCAATCAATCACAATAAACTCAAACTACCCCGCTCAGCGGTACGCCAAATTATCACCTTTTCAGTACCCCTCTCACCCCTGTGATATGATATGTATATGCTATGCATATAAACGTGATAATACATGAAATTGTGATTTCACATGAAGCGCATATAAAGCACGTAAAACACGTAACTCACGAAAATCATCAAATCATATAAAAGCATACAAGCCACATATGTGTTTACATATTGTAGATGGATGATCAACCTACATGTCCTCCTGAGATAATTAGTCATGGTATCTGGTGGACTGCCTAACCCTCGGACCTCTGAAGATATAAATATTATTTGTATTTATATAATTCCCGAACTGTACTATTCTAAAATAATTATTTTTAAATATTTCCTTAGCAGTCAATGGTTAACTCACGAGACCCTTATTAGTTCGCTCGAATCGTACAAATAGTTAAATTAAACTATACTGAACTTAATAAATCGCCCGATTGGTAGTCTAGACTAAATCCACGTTAGGGCCACCTAGGTGTCGTCAAAAGTGGGGTTATTTAATTTAAAATTCGCCGAGTGGTAAATAGATCACAAATCGTCCGATTCTCCATGCTCCAATGTTGCTCGACTAATCATGTTTCGAACTCACTTTCTCCGTTATTCTAGTCGCCCGATTGTTTAGCTCCTATCATTTCCATCACCCGATTCATAAATGCACGTGTACGCTCAGTCCCAGTCCCAATGTCTCGTATGCAATGTACAACCTTTCTTTTCCCACAATCCTATCTCAAATCCTACAACACAGGGCCCTAGGTCAGACTCGACACCTCGCGCCTATAACATAACTGAAGCTTACTTAGCAGCGTTTTGACTTTCACACAACTGCCCTGCTAGGTCGCTCTTCCGTAAGCGGTTGCCGACACTGACAGCGTTTTGACGTTCGTGCAACTGCACTGTCAGGTCCCTCCGCTGAAAATAAAATCACGACGGTTTTGCACCTCGGGACGTTCACGCCCGAGTAGACAGATCGATCACGCCTGTCTGCCATCAGGTGTCATATGAGTACCAATCTCTACTCGTCAGCAAGTCAATCAGTCACAATAAACTCAAACTACCCCACTCAGCTACGCCAAATTATCACCTTCTCAGTACGGTGTAAATACCTCTCACCCCTGCGATATGATATGCATATGCTATGCATATAAACGTGATAATACATGAAATTGTGATTTCACATGAAGCGCATATAAAGCACGTAAAACACGTAAGTCACGAAAATCATCAAATCATATAAAAGCATACAAGTCACATATATGTTTACGTATTGTAGATGGGATGATCCACCAACCTGTCCTCCTGAGATAATTAGTCACGGTATCTGGTGGACTGCCTAAACCTTGGACCTCTGAAGATATAAATATTATTAGTAACTATATAATTCCCGAACTGTACTATTCTAAAATAATTATTTTTAAATATTTCCTTAGCAGTCAATGGTCAACTCTCGAGACCCTTATTAGTTAGCTCGAATCGTACGAATAGTTAAATTAAACTATACTGAATTTAATAAATCTCCCGATTGGTAGTCTAGACTAAATCCACATTAGGGCCACCTAGGTGTCGTCAAAAGTGGGGTTATTTATTTTAAAATTCGCCGAGTGGTAAATAGATCATAAATCGTCCGATTCTTCATGCTCCAACGTTGCTCGACTTATCATGTTTCGAACTCACTTTCGCCGTTATTCTAGTCACCCGATTGTTTAGCTCCTATCATTTCCATCGCCCGATTCGTTTAAGTGCTTCCAATCATTCGGCCGATTAGTGACAATTAATGTCTAGTTTCGCCGAGTTGTTCACCTTTTCATAGTTCGCCCGATTTGTAGTAGCCGAAACCTAGTTTCGCCGAGTTTTAACATCTCTCTAAAATCGCCCGATTGAAATTTGTAAAGCACCTTCTAGTCGCCCGATTCCAGGCAAGAAATTTCCAAGCTTTCGGCCGACTTCATCTTGCAATTACAACCTTCATTCGCCCGATTCTGATTGCTCCACACACATGACGGGAATTTCTTGCATGGAATCGGGCGATAGAAGGTGCTTTTGCAGATCCATCACACAGCTATTGACATAAAGAGATAAGGGATCAGCCATGATACCTTGTTGAAATCTCTCGACGATGGCTAGCTTAGAATCCTTCGAATCCCGAGGCATAGTGCCCCTCTCCTACGCCAAAAGCACACGAACGGGATGCCTTCTTTGCGCAAGATCGTCACGCCGGCACCTCACTAACGTCGTAGCTATCCTTGCATGTGCGGCTAGGCCAAGAACGAGCTGCTTGCTGCCCCCGAGAGAGAGAGTGCGAGAGAGAAAGTGATGAGAGGAGAAAACTCTTAGTTTTTCCTCTCTTGAACTCAAATTCGAAAATTTGCTTCTTCTCTTCTTTAGGATCACGAAAGTCATTATTTATACCACTTAGGATTGGCCAAAAATAGGTTGGGGTGGTAGGAGAAAAATCCTCACACCTTCTCTTTTACCAAGTCTTCTTTTTACCAAGTAACGAATTCAAAATTCAAACTTTTAATTAATTAATTGAATATCCAATATCTTAATTAATTAAAATACCATATTTAGTATAATTTCTAAATATATAATATCCAATACAAATATATTTAATAATTTTCGAAATTTTATCTAATAAAATTCGAAACTTATATATATATCCGATATATATTATTTAATTCCAAATTAAATAATATTATTTCTCTAAGACAATAATAAAGATTTAAATCTAATTTAAATCGTATACTAAATATTCATTATCGAATATTTTATTTCAAAAATATCTCGTGAGGTGAAAAGACCATTTTACCCCTCACTAGTCAAAACCCCGAGCCCTCTCCTCGACTTCAAGAAGATCTTCCAACCACCACTTCTAATTCTGCTCTCGAAGATTTAGTGAAAGAAAGAGACGGCCTACCTTCTTCTGAAACTAGAGACGCTTCTTCGAGGCCAAACCAGACAACTTCCATTCGGAGAAGACGAATCTGACGAAACGGAGAAGATGGCTAAACCCCGAGCCCTCTCCTCGACTTTCTCATGCCCCTGCAAAGAAGCAAGGACTGAGGATCGAATGACACGTGACTCAAGCATCATCAAGGACTGAAGTTGCCAACTGTGTCCACTGCATCAATGATCGAAGTTGCCACCCGTGTTCACCTCTCCAAACTTCACATCGGACGCCCCGATCTCAACACAAGGTTGACCTAAATAGGGGGAGTTTCGAGTTTCGTGCGCTTTCAACGGGAGAGATGGAACACCGACTTTCCAAAATCCGGCAAGAACTTCGTACATCTTACGGCTTTTAGGAGAAGAACTTCAAAGAATATTCAAAGAAAAAGCCGATGCCTAGAAGACCAGATGAGCTCGATGATTTTCTAAAAGAGGAGATTTCAAGGACTCGAGGACTCTTTCATTTGCAAGACGAAGATAACCCGAGCTATATTAAATCATAAGAGTTGATAATCGAGGACCTAACAGATCTTGATGGAATTTCTTCAAGATATCCTTGTTGTACTTTGGCTTACTGATGAACATTCCATCTTCGAGCTGCCTGACCTGAAGTCCTAGAAAGAACTGCATCTCTCCCATATGGCTCATTCGAACTTGGTCTTCATTACATCTCCAAATTTCTTGCATAGCCGGGGATTTGTTGATCCGAAAATGATGTCATCAACGTAGACTTTGACCACCATCAGATCCTTGTCTTGCCATTTGATGAAGAGAGTCGTATCGATGGTTCCTCGAATAAATCCAGACTTTACGAGGAAGTCTCTCAGGACGTCATACCAAGCACGTGGGGCTTGTTTCAGTCCATAGTGAGCCTTGTCCAAACGATAGACATAATCAGAATGCTCTTGGTTGATGAAGCCTTCTGGCTGAGCGAAGTAAACTTTTTCTTTTAACATGCTATTGAGAGAGGCGGTTTTGACATCCATTTGATAGACTTTGAAGCCTTTATGGGCCGCGTAAGCCAAGAATAGTCGGATGGCTTCAATTCGGGAACATGAGCGCACGTTTCATCATAATCAATGCCTTCCTATTGATTGTAGCCATTAGCAACTAGTCGTGCTTTGTTCCTGATTACTTCCCCATCTTCGTTTTTCTTGTTCTTGAATACCCATTTTGTTCATATTATTATTTTCTCATGCGGACGGGGTACTAATGTCCACACTTGGAGACGTTCGAATTGGTTGAGCTTGTCTTGCATTGCTATTACCCAATCTGTGTCCTTAAGTGCGTCAGCTACCTTCATTAGCTCATTTTGGCTTAGGAAGCAACTGAAAAGTCCACTCTGATTTCTTGTCCCTACCAACTCGAAGGATCAAAGATGATCTGATCGACTGGATGCGCTCGAGTCCACTTACGCTCATTAGGCAAGGCTGAGTCTGAGGCAATAGCCATTTGTGGAGCTAGAGTTCCAGAGATCTGAGTTTGTTCAGTTGGTTGAGGTAATTCCATTTCCGCACTTGAGCTGAGCGGCTCTGATGATGTTTCCTCAACAAATTCTGTTCGATTGGTAGGACTCTGTGGTGATTTCGAATCGGGTGAGGTGGGGACATTTGAAGTACTTGGTATATCGGCTTCGTCAATTTGAGGTTCCATCGTAGGTGTATTAATTTGGTTGTTCGGCCGATATAGATGCTCGAAGAGCGAGTCCAAGTCTTCTAGAGCTAGGCGCATATCTAATTCTGACGTTGAAGATTGTGTTGTTGCCGTCTCTGTTGGTTCTGTGCCAACACACCAGTAAGAACGGGTTCTGCACTGTCGTGTTCAGAAGCCATTGGGTTAGGCACGGGTCCTGAACTGATGTGCTCAGGAGCCATTTCTGCCACTTCTTGGAAAGTGACATTGTAGCTTTCCTTAATGGATCGATTGGACTTGATGTATACTCGGTACGCCTTAGAGGTTGAAGAATACCCGACGAATGTGGCTTCGAATGCTTTAGGGGCGAACTTAGCACGTCGCTCTCTATCGTTCGCAACAAAGCACTTGCACCCGAAGATCTTAAAGAAGGAGATGTTGGGTATGTGCTTGTTAATAATCTCATACGGAGTCTTTTTTTTTTTGGAGTAACCTTTTATATATATAATGAATGGGTAAATGTACAGATGAGTGAAGGTGTAATCCTCCATATGCAAGCCAGTAGCAGACTACTGACAGTTAACAATCAATCGAAAAAGAAATAGAAAAAAATCAAATAAACTACCAAGCTACACGCCAAAGCCGTCGTATAGCTGCCCTCTGCAGATCAAACTTGGGTCCCAACCAGTCGCATGCAAACCATGTCAAGAACGGAAGTAACAAGCCGGTCCGGGGTCATAATAGCCCCCTCCTTCCAGTGCCTATTCCGGGCCTGCCAAATATGATACACCAAGGAAGCAAGGACATGACGATAGGCAACCTGTAAGAGATGATGTCCTCGGCATCGCAATGCAGCCCACTGTATGCCGTGCTTCCAGTCTCGATACGGCCATGCCCACCTAATCTTCCGCCGTAGGAGCCGAGCACAGTCACGTGAGAATCCACAGTCAAAGAAAAGGTGCTGAACAGTCTCAAGATGCAGCGCGTCGCAAAGAAGACAAGCAGGGGTCCCAGCTCGATGAGCCACCATAGGCTTATCTCTAGTCGACAATCGATCACGGATGGCCAACCACAATATGACCTTATGACGTGGTATCCTCAGCGGTCCCCCAAACAAGGTCGCCCAAGGGACAGCTGGCCTTCGTATGCGCAATGCCTCCCTAATCAATCGTGCCGTGGGACGGCCACCTGGTTCCTCCTCAAGAAATCGAATCACGATTGCTAGGATGAACCGGTGGAAGGTGCGGACTGAAGTCGATGAACTCAACAGCCGATCTCCCCGGCCAATTCCAACCTTGAGCGTCTATGACTGAGCTCAGGCGGGTCCCTACAGGTAGCCCCATCGCAAGGGGACCTCTAGGGTAGCGATGCAACAAAGGGGTAGCCCGCAGCCATGGGTCTTCCTATAACAAAAGAGACGAACCATCTCCAATCATAAAAACCAGAAAAGGGAGTATCACCTGCCTCAGCTGCAGCAACTTCCGCCAACTCCAAGCCATGTTAGCCGAAATGGTGATGGTCCAAATAGATCGCATATCCAATCGTGTGCTGTACAGCCACTTCACCCAAATTGAGTCAGCAGGGCGGATGATCACCCTCCATAGTAGCTGTACTAGGAGAGCCCTGTTGTCAGTAGTTGTCGACCGAAGGCCCAAGCCTCCCTCGACAACCGGCAGACAGACGTCATCCCAAGCAACCTTGGTCGATGCACCACCCCACAGGAACCGGCGAAATCTGGCTTCCAGGGCTCGGATGATACCCTTTGGCAGCAGGAAGACCGCAGACCAGTAGATGTGTAATGCCTGAAGAACCGCCTTAATCAGCTGCACCCTGCCAGCGTAAGACAAAGACTGATTCAGCCATGATCCCAGACGCGCATCCACACGCTGCAACAGAGGGGCACAGTCGCTGATGGTAAGGCGTGAGGCAATCAGTGGGACCCCCAGATAGCGCACGGGTAATCGACCTTCGCGAAATCCCATCACAGACAGCAGAAGTTCCTTGAGGCCCTCCGCCCTCCGTGAGAGGTACATCTCACTCTTGTCCGGGTTAGGATGCAACCCAGACAGGTGAGAGAAACTCAGCAACGCACCCTTCAGTACCCCAACAGAGATAGGATCAGCGTGGCAGAATAGGAGGAGGTCATTGGCAAAAACCAACATAGGAAGCGAAAATCGACTCGCATCGCCAGTGATAGCGAAAACGAGGTTCCGCCTGTATATGACTCTCAATAAGGCCGTGGAGCACCTCCTGTATACGGAGTCTTATCAAAGCGTTTGTGAACAACCGTCCTCTTCTGAGTGAAACAGGCGGTATTTACTACTTCAGCCCAAAGAAAGTGTGGGAGCCGAAGTGGATCAACATTGTACGCAGCTTCCACTAGTGTTCGGTTCTTCCTCTCGATGACCCCATCCTGTTGAGGCGTCTTTGCGGCTGAGAATTGCTGACTAATCCTTCGTTTTTGATAAAAGTCACTGAGAAACTTATTCTTGAACTCAGTTCCATTTCAGTGCGAATAACTTGGTTATTCTGCTGCAGTAGATTCTGAGTCGTGTTCATAAAATTTGCGATCAAGTCCCCTGTCTCATCCTTGGTTCAGAGGAACTTTGTCACCACGTGTAGCGAGAACAGTCATCCACTATGACCAGCACATACTTGCGTCCGTTGATACTGTGGCGACCCTACTTTTTCTAACTAGGATTAGTGGCGGATCCAACGTAAGCCGCGGAAGGCCCGTCTAATTAAAACTATTTCCTAAAATAATATAGACTACTATAAAAATCCGTCTACATCGTCATCACTATACACGGGCCAAAGCCCCAAAATGTCAAAAGAACAAAAATCCCTATCGCCACTCCACAGGTCTTCATCCATGTACCGCCCCGCCCTCAAAAGTCCGTGGAGCACCGCCACCAGCCGCCTCAGTCATGACGCGTATCTATTGAGGTATATGCCCTAGATGCCGTACGAGGACTGGGAGTACGAGGGCAATTTGCTAGTTTTGTAGTGTTTAGTGATGTAATTTGATTACTTTTATTAATGGAATGAGTTTATTCATCATTATTTAATTACTGGATGAATAAATTAAAAGGCAAATTATTAATTAGTCTAAAGATTTCACCTTGCAGTCTGGGTGGATAAGACAAATTAATAAAACCCAAATATTGGCAGTTCAGTTACTGATTCTGTGGGGTCAGAGAGGGGCACCAGTAAGATGAGATACTGCAATATTAAAATAGTCCACAAGTCTAAGTCTCCAGTAGGGTGACTAGAATGACACGTACGACTTGTTTGTCGATGAGTCCAATATGGTTGTGCCAACCGTTCACTTGGGAAGTGGGAGCCCATGACAATGATACAAGATGAATAAGGGGATTATATGTATTTGGACACTGACTCGTAATCGAACGATCACACGCTTGGATTGTCCTTGATCGATCGATTGATTGTAGTAGTATGCGTGAACCTTAGACTGAAACGGTTCTTGGGGTTGATCTTGAGGTCTTGACTTGTCACTAGTTTGCTAGGCTCGTCTTGCCGGTGGCATGGGTCAGCAGCGAAATGCGGTCTTGACTTTTTGATGTGATTGCCGGTTGAACCGCGGAGCGGGATTTACGGTCTCGATTAAATTAGAGGTTAACGTCCTATGACAAGTTTAATGTGCGGGAAGTTATCCAAGTCTCTGGCCAGAGCATATAACTGACTCACGATAGTCGTGAAGTGCAGTTTCAGAACTTTCACCGACATAAACGACATAGAGTCGAGTTCTGTAAGTTTGACTATGCATGACTTCACTCGACCGGGACAAACGTAAAGGGTTTATACGTATGACGAAAATCTACAGTCGGTTCATGGATTATGATTAGATCAAATTCGTACTCAACTTGGGATCTGTTCGGTACCACGGGGCTGGGTAGGTGAATACCAAACTCCTAGATACCTCCTGGGCCGGTTGAGACGAACCAAGAGAGTCTGGCTTAAAAAGGGCAACCGATACAACGTCGTCATCAGAGAGAGAGACAAGGCTAGGTCCTAGATTGTGACATTGGGGTTTGGGGCTTGGCCAAAACCTTGATTGGTCGAAAATACTAAGTTTGACTAGTGAGGGGTAAAATGGTCTTTTCACCTCACGATATATTTTTGAAATAAAATATTTGATATTGAATATTTAGTATATGATTTAAATTAGATTTAGATCTTTATTATTTTCTTAGAGAAATAATATTGTTTAATTTGGAATTAAATAATGTATATCGGAGATATATATATATATAAGTTTCGAATTTTTATTAGATAAAATTTCGAAAATTATTAAATATATTTATATTGGATATTATATATTTAAAATATACTAAATATGATATTTTAATTAATTAAGGATTGGATATTTAAATAATTAAATATAAAGTTTAAATTTTGAATTCATTACTTGGTAAAACGAAGACTTGGTAAAAGGGGAGGTTTGAGGATTTTTCTCCACCCACCTTAACCTATTCTTGGCTAATCCTAAGATGTATAAAGAAGGATTTTCGAGATCCTAAAGTGAGTGGAAGCTAAATTTTCGAAATACAAGCCAAAGAGGAAAAAAAACTAAGAGTTTTCTCCTCTCACCACTTTCTCTCTCGCACTCTCTCTCGGGGGCAGCAAGCAGTTCGTTCTTGGCCTAGCCGCACATGCAAGAACAGCTGCGACATTAGTAAGGTGCCGGCGTGATGATCTTGCGCAAAGAAGGCTTCCCGTTCGTGTGCTTTTGGCGTAGGAGAGGGGCACTTCGCCTCGGGGATTCGAAGGATTCGAAGCTAGCCATCGTCAAGAGATTTCAACAAGGTATCATGGCTGATCCTTTATCTCTTTATGTCAATACGTTCTCGTGTTTGTAGCCGAGCGATCTTGGATAGGCGGAAAACCCCGTAAAATTTTAAAATTCCGCCGTTCTAGGAACGTGGGTCAAGGGACCCTCGGGGATTCTCAACAGTATCAGCGTCAGACTCAGTACCGACTGTTGGGAAACCCCGGGTGACCCGAGGCCTTGCCCCGGACGCAGCGGAATTTAAAATTTTTCCGGGGTTCCCATACGGTTTCCCTAGGATACTCGGTTAAATAAAGAAAACTGCATGATCGACACGTATAAAGGAATAAGGATCTTACCCTCGTCGCGAAGATCCTTAGCTCCCTAGCTCACGAACTGCACCGAAGAGAGTCACGCCGACCCCGTGAAGTACCACAAACCAACACCTCCCCAAGGATGGCTAGAGATGGTGTGGAGTGTTGTGTAGAGATGTATATGTATGTGTGTGATTTCTAAAACTCACCAACACTTAGGGATTTCTCAAAGATCACCCTAAATGCTCTCACTTCTCTCTAAAACTCTAAGTTTAGTGTGATAAAGCTTATCAACTTATTATGGACGAAAATCCCCAAGTCTATAATTGTAAAACCAAGTTTTAAATCATGAAATAGACTTTAGATTTGTTTAAATGAGATCATGTCCTACATGACTCATTTTTGTTTGATTCTCTTGTTATTTTATCATCTAATGACTAGATATTGTCCCACAAATCATAACAAAAGAACAAGGAACGAAATTGGATTTGATTTGGATCAAATTTGACCAAAAAACTGTCGGTCACGGCCTCTGACATGACCTGTCACGGCCGTGACACATCATCGGACGAATTCTGCCGCTCGTCACGGCCTTAATCACGGCCGTGACCATCTTCTGGAGGCTGTCACGGCCTGGGCATGAAGTGTCACGGCCGTGACACTGTCGGGCACCATTTTTGGTCGCCACTGCCGGTAGTCACGGCCACGTGCAAGGCTTGTCACGGCCGTGACTGCCCTGACAGCTTTGCGGCAGTTTCGTATTTCGATCCGATCGAGGAGTAAACGATGTCCGATTGACCTGAAATTTTAACCATAGTTAAAAGACTCACCAATCTTGATTCTGACCAAAGGGATTCTCAATCCGAGGTCTAGATTGTGAGATATGAATTTTTGAAGCTACTGCTACTTTGCATATGGGCTTCATGATCATGATCAGCCTTGCTCATCATTGTGAACCCTATTTATGCTTCATTCATCACCATTTCCGTTCCATAAATTTTCGTCCATGTAAATATAGTTTCTAAAACATATATCTAACATTTGGTTAACGTCTCTAAGACCGTTAAATCATTTTACATCTCATATTAGTAAGGCACTATCACAGTGATCATTTTTAAGCCCGACTCTCTTGGTTCGTCTCAACCCGGCAAGGGAGGAATCCAAGAATTTGGTAAGCGCCTAGCCAATCCCGCGGTACCAAATAGATCCCTTGTTGAGTACGATCTTCGATCTACGAACCGACTATAGATTATTGTCGTACGTATAGACCCTTCACATTTGTCCCGATCGAGTGAGAGTCATGGTTACGTCAAACTCACTAGACTCGACTCTATGACTAATTCGTGACTGGCGAAATTACTAAACTGCCCTTACGTCCCACGTAAGTCAGTTTATTGCTTCGGCCGAAGACTTCGTAATTTCCCGTCCCCGAATATGCATAGGACACATGTCTCGGTTACTAACGAGATAGTGAATCCCTTATGTTAGTCTAAGCACGGCAGTTACCCTTTGTTGTCAAGACCGCATGTCGCCGCCGACCCATGTTCGTCCCCGAACAAGGCGGGCCTAGCAAACTAGTGAATGTCAAGACCCCAAAGTCAACTCCGTCAAAAACCCTTCGGTCTAAGGTCCACGCACACTACTATAGTCAATCGATCGATCATTGACGCTACCCAGAGTAACGATAAGGCCCATGTGATCGTCGATTGCGAGTCGTGTCCAAGTACAAGTTAATTCCCTAATTCAACTTATACCAACGTTACGATCTCCCGCTTCCCAAGCGAATGGTTGGCACAACCATATAAGAGTCGTCAACAAATAAGTCTTAATTGACACTCAGTCACCCTACTGAGGTCTAAGACTTATGGACTAATTTAATATCGGAGGCTAATAGCTCACCGGTGCCCCTCTCTCATCCCGTGAGAATCGGTGACTAAACTCACGATATATGGGATTTATTTATTTACCGTCTTACGGATGCCTAATAAGACTTGATAGGTAAATAAATAATATGCCTTTTAAAGAATGAATAATAAATATAAATTCCATTGATACATATAAGAATACATTATTCAAATACAGAGCGAATAATACATTGATTATTAAACACATGCCCTATTCATTAAATCCTCGAATGGCATTCCGAGGGCACATCCCCAACAATCTCCCACTTGCACTCAATGCCATGTGCTATGATATCGTAACCCCATTTTATGGAGGTGTCGATCAAGCACTGCCTGTGAGAGAGGCTTAGTGAACGGGTCCGCCACGTTATCCGCGGTGGCTATTTTCTGCACAGCTATGTAGCCATTCTCAACGAACCCACGCAGCACGTGGTATTTTCTTTCTATATGTTTGGACTTTGAGTGAGACCTAGGTTCCTTGGCTTGTGCAACTGCCCCACTATTGTCGCACCACAATGGTAGCGGGCGGTCCACTATGCCTGGAACAACTTGGAGTTCTTCTAAGAACTTCCTCATCCAAATACCTTCTTTTGCTGCCTCGGAGGCTGCAATATACTCCGCCTCAGTGGTGGAATCGGCAGTAGTGCTTTGCTTAGAACTTTTCCAAGACACTGCTCCACCATTGAGCGTATAGACGAAACCAGAAGTGGATTTTCGGTCATCCACGTCTGACTGGAAATCCGAATCGGTATAACCGTCCACCTCTAATTCACCGTTTCCATAAATCAGTATCATATCTTTAGTCCGTCTAAGGTACTTAAAGATATTCTTTACTGCATTCCAATGTTCCTTACCAGGATTTGACTGGTACCGACTTACTATGCTCAAAGCATACGCAATGTCAGGCCGCGTACATAGCATCGCATACATTAGGCTACCTATTGCTGATGCATA